>OU426984.1:50708452-53343719 GCA_911387785.2 Aelia acuminata | reverse complement strand
TAAACTGAAGGTGATGGAATTTTTTCATTATTTTTTGTGTAATCAGCGGAAAACATCCCATTAAAGTCACTAAAATTTTTGAAACAATGTTTTCATTGCATATCTGTGTATTTAGTAAAATATCAAGTATGGAATATAGTATAAGAATATATTTATAGTTATGTCTAAGTGCAGTTAATATTAAAAATATTTTTATAGGTTAGCAATTTGTGCTGCTAATTCCTGTATCAGTGTGAGCTGTATACAAACCGTCTCATTTTCGTTTGTATTGTTGATATGTTTGCTATCTATGATTGACATTACTATAACCTTTCAAGAATATTTTATGAGGTTTTACACTTATTCAACAATTTCACTTTGATACAGGAATTAGCCGCACAAATTGCTAACCCATAAAAATATTTTTATTCTTTACTAACCTAATAAAACTAAATTAAGGTTGGAAACATGATACAGCCTTTCTTTAGTTTAAGAAAAGATTTTACTTCCGCCATTTCACATCAAGTTAGGACTAATGAAGTAATTTGTCAAAGCATTGCTTAAAGAAGGAGAGTGTTTCAGATATCTCTGTGAGCAGTTTCCCGGTCTTTCTGAGGCAAACCTTAAAGAAGGGGTGTATTTTTTGGTCCAGATACATGGAAACTTATGAAGGATGAAGACTTCGAGTTGAACGTGGAAGACCAGGAAAAGAAAGCATGGAAGTCTTTCAAACAAGTGGTAACTGGCTTCCTAGGAAACAAAAAAAGACCCAAACTACAACCATATTGATGCCAATCTGCTAAACAACTAAAAACCTTTGAGCTGTGACATGAGTGTTAAAGTTCATTTCCCACAATCTCATCCGGAACATTTTCCGGAAAATCTTGGAGCAGTGAAGAAGGGAACGATTCAACCAAGATATAAAAGAAATGGAACTGAGATATCAAGGACGCTGGAACGTTAACGTTAATGATGGCTGACTACTGCTGGATGTTAAAGAGGGAAAACCTTCAATCCCACAGCAGGAAAAGTACTAAACGAAGTTTTGAAGGAAAAAGGAAACGTTACTACAAATACTTGTAAATGTATTGCAATAAAGCCTTATTAAGTTATGTTACTGTGTATATGTATGTATTATTGACATTTAGTTATGTTTAAGGAAATTTTAATAGTATTGTACGTAAAAAATACCGCTATAAAATATCTCTTATGATTTTCGCTAAATGTTTCATCTCATTTTGTAGACAAACCTTACATGATAGAAAAAAACAATATTATTTCTGAGCTAAAACTACACAATAATCAGTCATCAAAACTAAAACAATTTAAAAAAAATGTATTTATTTTAACATTAATACAACCTATTGTGCATATTTAATATTTAATATTGAGTACCACTGAAATTGTTATCTGAGAATTAAATCCATACTAATTTCGGTTATATACTTATTGGTGATAACACTTTTTTAAATAATTTTTATTAGGAGAAAATATTAACTCACAATGTCAGAAAAACAATAAAAACCCAAATAATTAACAACGTTACAAAAAGTAACCACTTGTAACGAAGTAACCATCTGATTCGATCTTCGGAGCAAGAATGAGGCTTCAGTCCATCGTTACTTTGCATTTGAACGGTTGGTAACTGTTCCGACAAAAAGTCTAGAGAACTCTTTTTATAGTTTGTGTTTCACGTTATAATTTTGTAAATATTTGGAATACATTTGTTAGACCCTTTCATTGCTGAATAAATGTTATATATATGAATATTTTTTCATTTTTTAGCAATTTAATTGATTGAATGTCCAAATCATATCCAATAAAAATGTTTGAAAAAAAAAATACACCATAGTAATTTCCTAGAGAAACCAATACCATCCTTGATCGAGGTAATCATACCAGATTTAACTTGAATTTAATTAAAAATACAAAGAAAAGTAGATAAGTTAATTAAATATGAAGCTCGCCCTTAAATATAACAGCCTGAGACGGAGCTAAAGATGAAAAAGGTTCATTGAAACTAACCGTCATCTAATCCACATACAACTTATTAAGAAGACCCCCCCCCTTCTTCCTTTCCTCCCCCCCCCCCTCCCCTCCACCATCCTCCATCGTACTTTATTTAATCAAAGAACCAGGAAAAGTATTAGCTCCAATAAAGTTATCTCTTCATCGAAATTGGACATTAGTTCATTACAACATATCACTGGTACATAATGTAACGGTTCCCAATTTACTGAAGTAACATTGGACAAACAAATGGCCGATAAATATTTAAATATATGTTCTTACTCTACCAGACCCAAAAGGATAGATTTCCTCATTGGTTTCTTCATATATTCATAGATATATATAAAAATATACTATATTTTTTATATATTTTTGGTTGGCTCAGAGACCTTTTAAGATCTTTAGCCGCGTATTCATTTGTGTACATTATATATATATATATATATATATATATATATATATATATATATATATATATATATATACCTGATTTAGTATATATATCTATTATTGTATAGAGATACCTGTCTACAGTATGTATCTATTATTTATTTATATTATTATATTTATCTCGGATAAACACAATAATATGAAGTGCTGAATAATGAAAGAGGAAAAATAATTAAAACTAAACAGAAAATAATATACAGTAATTGGATGATATTATCTTGAAAATATTTTCTCAACATTTTATCAATTTAGTTTTATTCAATACAATTAAACTAAATCATGACAAATCAAAACACATCACATTTGCACTTAGAAAACATACCTGTCCACCCGTTTGTATTGACAATAACCAAATTCCTCAGACGGACACAGTACACTATCTGGGACTCACTTTCGACAGAAGGATGACATGGGGCCCGCATGAAATGAATGAAAAAAAAGAACGCTTACCAAAAGACTTAAACTTCTCTATCCACTATTTTCTAAATCTTCAAGACTAAAACTGACCCAGAAACTAAATACCTACACATACTTACTGAAGCCCATATGGACATACTCCTCACAGATATTCGGCATAGCTAAAAAGACTCACTTACCAAAACTTCAAACGTTTCAATCTAAATTGCTACGACTGATCAGGTCCCCTGATTAAGGCGCCCTGGTACATGATCAACAAAACTTTACATACAGACCTCCATCTACCAACAGTCGACCAGCACATAACGACTCTTTACAAGCGATTTTTTATTAACTTGAACGGACATCCTAACAGTTTAATCAGTAATATGGCTGACAAACGCATAGATACGAGGAGACTAAAGAGGCGCTGGATGAGAGATCGGCTCTCTTAGACAGCCAAGTTAATTTAATCAAGCCAGGAAGGGGGTGCTGCTGGGTGCTTTCCCTCCTTATGCCTCACATGTCATCATTTCCTATTGCCACCATCTCATTCGCTGATTGTCAGCGACTGCTGACAGGTGCGAATCAATAATTGAAGTATAAAAAAAAAAAAAAAAAGTTTTCTTCATTTTTTTCTTTATCATATATAGATTCATTGACCGCCATCCCAAACTAACTCTTTCCTAAAAAAATAAGTATATGGTTTTGTTTAAAAATAATGATAATGAATTGTTTTAGTTTTTCTGAGTTATCCAGGATACTAGTTAGGTATGCCATAAAGGAATTTCATAACTGCAGATGGTGTTTCACAGCAATTTTCTAAAATGCTCTAGTAGAACTTGGCAGCTTATTGCTATGAGACAAATGATGTACAATCTGTCAAGGAAGCTACCTCCGTGTTACCTACAGTCTGCAAAGTTGAGGAAGGAGAATCCTGAACTTGGGCGACACATAGTTAGCTGTGATGAAGGAGGAATTAAGTCCGACATAAGGACACTTATTAACCAAAACAACCATAGGACTAATGATTTATAAAATTTTAAATCGTCATTATTTCAATGATTTTACCTGTATGGAATAATTAGGGATTAGAACCCAGGTCTCTGCATCAGACACGGAATATGACTTGGGAAAAAATATATTTCATTAATAACATTAATATAAAATAGGTTTTTCACTGCTGTTTCATTCATTGCTGTAGCTATTGCATCTATTTATCTGTAAAAAAAGGCCTAAGGCCCTAAGACAATAAAGAATCAATCTCAGATAAACAGGTTGTTCTTTTATCTCTGAAGAAGACCTTTGTTTGGGTCGAAACGCAGGCTACAATAAAATAGTTTTATCACTCTTTGTAGATTCATTTTTATGTTAATTTCATTTTATGAAACCTTAATTTTTTATTAGTTTTTTAATGAAACCTTCAAAAATTAGAGAAACACTTATTATCATTTTAAAAGCTTGTCGCTTTCTTCAGGTTTTCAAGTAAAAAAAAAATCTGTATTTATAAAACTAAACCTCGAAAATTTTCCTCCTAAGAGTTACTAATGTCCCATATTATGGGGCATATTTTATGGCACAATATAATTAATAAAAATTTTTTTTTTATTTTTAGAACTTAAAAACAAAAAAAATCCAGATCCTATTGAAACTTTGTAAGAGATTTTCAATAAATGAATATTATATATTAATCTAATCTTAATCTGTGGGTGACCACCTTTTTTAAATTATTTCTAAATAATTTATTTTTTAAAGAGAAAATATTTGGCTCCGCCGGGTGTCGAACCCGGGTCTGAATTTAAAATTGACGTACGTCAATAAATACCATAAATTGGACAATCTTTGTCCACCTCCCGTTACTCGCGAAAAATGCGTGATCGGGTAGTAGGTATCAGTGAAGAGGAAGGATTGGCTCTACTTGGAGCCGAGCTCTGTGGTGTAGTGGTTAGCATCCGCGCATGTCGCGCGGGAGACCCGGGTTCGACTCCCGGTGGAGCCAAATCTTTTCTCTTCAAAAAATAAATTATTTATAAATGAATACTAGTTGAAAAATCATATTAACAGCTATTAATATTAAAGTAGTACGTACTTAACGTAGTAACAGAGTGTGTAGCTACAGTCAATACAAGGCTAAACCTGATATTTTCGTAGTGTGACTATCAATTTCAATTAATTAATTTCAGTTTTAGTTTCAATTAATTTGATTACCTCCCCTATATCCTAGGCAAAATTATGATTTAAGGCTCTCTTTCTCTAACATTATCCTTGAAATCTAATGTAGAACTGTACCAAATTGATTGGAATGCTGCTAAGGCGCAACGTTATACCTAGCCCGCATGACTGTCCGGCAATACACCACTGTAGGTAAGAATTGAAGGGGCATGTGATATGGTTTCTTGTCTTGTAACACAAAAGTTTTTTGTTAAACTTTTCTCCTATATGTTTACTATAAAAATTTATGCATAAATTTTATATATAAATATATTAAAAAAATATATTCCAGAAATACCTTACCTTATCTCAATAACAATAAAACTTAAATTTTTAAAAGATAGATAAAATTAACTTTACATTTGTTTGGAAACTTGTTTGGAGCAAAGAAATATAAACAAGATTCGATAAAATATGTATACCAGGTAGCCCACTACAATTCCTGAGAGGAATAACTGGGAACGTTTCCCCTTCTTGAAGAGAAAAGAAGGTCGTTTAGGGGAAAAATTGAGAAGAAGGTTTCATGAATTTTCCAGTTAGCGGTCCAGAGGTCCAGTTTTTTTTTTCAACAACTGTAAAAAAGCATTTGTGATATTATCTGATATTGAATCCCTTATTTCGAATTTCAGACGACATTATCCTGAGACAATACCAGTGCTGTACTGTTAATACATTTTTTGACATAAGTTTTTTCATGATCTAAACATTGATTGAAAGTAACATGCTATAATGGTTCTATATTATTAAAAAAATACTTTAAACAAAACAAATTAACCAGTAGCCAACCCATGATTTTAAATTGCAGTTCTTTAAAAATATAGGCCTCGAATGCATAACTGTTAATTATTAAAATAGATTATACAATTATTAGATTAGTCTCCCTGTGCCTCTTTTATTTTTCCCTGTGCGTTAATAAATTTTTGAAAAATCCAGTTTTCGAAAAATAGATGATTAGTGCATAAAAGTATATTAAAAAAAAATTCCAAACTTCATTAGGATATTAAATAACTTAATATTAAAGTCAAATCAATAAGTAAATTTAAGAAATACCATTTATTCTAAATCAAATTTCCAACCAAAAACTTATATAACAGTGTACCTCCTTTATTGTTTTGTTGATAGGGTTTTTTTTTTTTTTTCAAAAAGCTAGTATTTTTATTTTTTTTTTTAATCCGTTGCGAGTAAAATAAAAAGACATACAAAAATTCTATTATTACTATTTGAACAAAGAAATTTATTCAAAAATTTCAGAGGATCGCATTTTGTTAAAGCTTTCAATCGACATATGTTTAGTACTGGATAAAACGGCAGCAATCAACATTCTTAAACTAATATAAGATATTTTTCAAAAATTTAATGGTTTTTTATTATGTAAACGAATTAATTAAAAAAACAAAGATCCAAGGTTAATTCTTATTTCTAAAATAACGTTGAAGTTAAAGTTTGAAAAAAAATTGCTCAGAACTTTTATATAAATTTTAGATATGAAAAATTGTTTTTTTCTGTCTAAACTGAGCAAAACAACGGCGTTCAGTAAACTCTACAAGGTGTGCTGCTCCGTGGTCATCGAACTGGAATACAATATAGACGCAAACAATAATCTTCCAGCCTGGGAAATGGTTATCGGCCGAAAACTTAGAAGAGACGAATACCCCAAAAATAAAATTGAGGTAAGAAGACTAATAAAATAGAAATAGCTTTTACGTCTTATTAAAAATTGAAGTAGATGAATCCCAGTCAATCACAAAACAACCGGTTCCCCAAAGGTCCTACCAATGCATCTTACTGGTGTGGGAGATTACAAAGCGTTAGTGAAATATCTTCGAACAGAATCTGGTCAAAAATGCCTTAAATTAAAATATACTACTAGAGTTGTCAGCGTGTACCCCGAAAATGTGGATTTCAAGTGTGGATTTTCAACCCCGAAAAATTGGATACCCATTGCTGCTTAGTAGCTAGGTTAATAGAGAAAGGTGAGAAATTCCATAACATCTAACTGACTGAATATCGAAATTCCCGGGCTGTTATAAAAACTTGCACCTCGCCACTCCTGTCGAAACAATTAAAAGCGACTTAACCCTTTAACTGCTACTAACACAGATATGTGCGGTGGGCAGGCGTGCCTCTGGTGCTACTAACACAAATCTGTGCGCTTAAGGGAGCGCGCCTCCAGTGCTACTATCACAGATTTGTGATTCTGAACGTCTGCTACTCGCACATATTTCTGTGCCGCTGAAACGGCATCTAGCGGTATCTAAATCAATCTGTGGACTCTTTGATTACCCAGTAGGTAGCGCTTTTCATTCTATGCCAGGTCTGAGTGGCCAGACCTTTTTATACCTGGTTTGGCATAGGCCAACCTGTTCAAGTCCCACAGTATAGTTCGTAGTAAACACAAAAATAGAAAATTAACGATGTATTGCTGTGATGTTTATGAAGTACCTTTGAGCTTATTGCCGTGCTTTGAAATGTATCACAAGAAAATTATTCAAAAAAAAAAAAAAAAAAAAAAAAAAAAAAAAAAAAAAAAAAAAAAAAAAAAAAAAAAAAAAAAAAAAAAAAAAAAAAAAAAAATTGACACTAACAATGGTCCAAAGGTCTTAAGTCCGGATATAATGAGGATGATTTTTTTTTTTTTTTAAAATCGGAAATGACGAATTTGCGATGAAAAACTAGCAAAAAGAACTCAGCACTGGGTGGTTGCTCAAGCGGCAGCCCCGTAGCACCCACTCAAGGTTAAGCCTTGGACTGTTCCGCAGCGAAC
This sequence comes from Aelia acuminata, assembly GCA_911387785.2. NCBI lineage: Eukaryota > Metazoa > Arthropoda > Insecta > Hemiptera > Pentatomidae > Aelia > Aelia acuminata. The sequence goes on along the minus strand of OU426984.1, from coordinate 53,335,909 downwards.
AGGTTAAAAAACCTATCTTCAGATACCACTAATATATATTGTCAACATTTTATCTTGTTTTAAAAGACCGTTGCAGATATCTCAAGAAACATTTAATGATACAGTTTGATGTACACTTTTTATATCACAGAGTAATACAAATTTAAGAACCTCGAAAAACGAAAATCATTTCGCAGTGTGTCAACGATGTCAGCAATAAGGACACAACAGAACTTACTATAATCACACACCGAAATGCGGTGGAGGCCATTATAGTTTTGACTGCTCGAAGTCGAGAGAATCACCAGCAAAGTGTGCCAATTGTGGAGGGTCACACCCATCTAGCTACTGAGGATGCCCAATTTAAAAAAATTGAAAGCATGTTAATACGCTAAACTGTATATCAATTTTTTGTTTTTTACTCCATTTGTTAATCCGCGCATGTCAACAGCATGAAGACAATTGACAGATGTCGACTGTAATTTAATTTTGAAAATGCTCTCTATTTCAAATGTGTACCTTTCAAGTGTTGCTGAAATCTGTAAATAATGTTCAAGCAATAAAAAAGTAATGTTATTTTTCATATAGACCAGATTTTTTACCCAGAATTAATTTGAATATTAATAAAAAAAAACTTTAGTTAATAAATACGTAGATATATGTTTTTAAAATGCAAAGATAGTGTACATACATTCAGCACTGGGATACTTATAAGGTATTTACATTTATGTGTTGTATCATTAAAAGATTATTTTAATAATTCATTAATCAATTGCATGCACAACCAAACTGAGAATAGAAAGCTATACCTTTACACTATCTATAAGGCTTTGATTAACACTAAACCTACCAGAGCGGTCAGATGACCGCTTTTGAGACTTTAATCTAAATTGTTAAATTCCAGGTTTTTATTTTTCTTGAACTTACTGCACGACTTTTTCTATAATATATAGCTGTTTAATTTTTTTAATATATATTTCTCTTCTTCTTTCGTTTTCCTGATAATAATATGTACTCTACCGTTTTCTACCCTCAGCGGTCTTTTGACCGCTAGAATATATATGAATATTTGAATATTCATATATGTAATGTATATGACATAAAATAGTATACACATGCATATACTATATAATTTTATAAAGTTATCTGTATTGAAATATCAAACTTAACACAAAAACAGTCATCCGATTGTGTTCTAGAAAAACGCCATGTGCTTACAGTTTGTTTTATGATGGGTACCGAATGACTGCTGGTAACTCACGAGGTGAGGCAAAATGGCGATCATTCAAATTAGATTACTGGCTCTGTACGCGGCATTACAAATATATGCGACGTGATTGGTTCTATTTGTAACAGTACGGGATGAAAATAGTAAAAACGTTTGATAAAATAAAAAAAAACACTATTCAGATAAAAATAACAAAACGAATAATGAAAATAAATAAACTTCTATTAAAAAAAATAAATAAACCACTTGAAAATATAAGTCTTACTATGCAGTTTTTTTTTGGAAGTCACAGGATCCCACACACCTAATCAACATAAACTCTGAGAGAGTTTATATGTCTGGTTACCGGCAGTGTAGCCAGGTATAAATACATTTATATAATTTGTGGCAACACTGACAAAGGCAGGTTTCTATTAGAAGTAGTTGCTGCTATAATTACAATCAACTGAAAAAGACTATAATGTTTATTTCAAAAGCGGTCGTTTGACCGCCATCGGTAGAAATAGGTATATACAATAATATGTCGTTAGGTTTAGTGTTAAATACAAAAAGTATTGCTTAGTAGGTATACGCTCATACAAATGTCCTTAATCCAATCAAGGATTAAGTCTACGTCTACGTCAAATCTATCAAGCTGTCAGACTTTTAATATTATTTAATCGGGCTAGAAGTTAGTAGACGGGCTAGCATATTTGATTATATTCTTCTTTCAGTTTGAAAGTTACCGTAATATTATTGCTTAATTTCTATTTAGGACAAAAACATTAAACGTTCCATTTCCTTTTTCTTTTTTTTTATATAACCAGCTATTATTGTAAGTTAGAAATAAACAGTGGCGGCATGAAGGACTGACCCAGTTGACTAGTGTTTGATACAAAGGGAAAGCCGGTAAAGTTGGTAGTTTTCAAGCTAAGTTAGGGGCAGCTGAAAACTTTTTCCTGCTAGTTCTAAGCTCGCAAAAGGGTCTGTGGTCTGTCGTTTTGTCATTTTGTTTCACAGGGTCGACCATATGTCGTTCTTCTCAACTGAACCTGAATAGGCATCAGTTTAAATATATTCACTGAAACTTAACCTTATGTTTGGTAATCTTGTCAAATATCAAGATGAATTATCATCCTGTATATCACCTACACGTATTGCATTTTTTAAATACAAGAGAAGGGGTCTAGGTGAAATTTTCGAGAAAATATAGGAATATAGTAGTAAAAAAATGTCACACTTTAATTGGTAAAGAGATCGAAGTGGATTTAATGACCATGTCAAGTTTAAATAAATACACTTGTTAAAAACAGTTATAGATTAACACGAAGCTAATGGACTAAAAGATTACTAAAAAAAAAAAAAGGGTCATATAAAAAGTTAATCTAAGAAAAGTTTGCATAAAAAATTAATGTATCAGTTCCTAAATTGTATTAAGCGATATACAAATGTTTATTATGTACATTTTTTTATTCCGAAGAAGCGGGTACAAGATATTAAAGCTGCCTTATCTGCAGATATTAAAATTTGAAGCGAAAATAATATTGAAAAATGGGTTTACTTTAATGGTTTAATATTAAAGTTTACATTCAAAGTTGGGCAATATAGATATTTTTCGCACAGATAAAAATAAGTTTGTATACAGTGTGTGTAATATTTTAAACAGTGTACTGTAAATTTAAAAAATTTAAAAAAAAAAAAGATAAATATGTAAATTTTACCTTAACCTTCCACGCTTTTATTATAGCTCAAATGTTCTTTAATAATCAGCTCATTTTTTTAATATCATCGTAGTTCATCCTACTCCACCTAACTCGACTATCGCGAAAATGGGATTAAATACTTAATTCATAGATTTTGTCGTGTTCGGTTGAAGTTTCGCTATGAGGAGCCAAAACAATGGAAATTGAAAAAAAGCATTGAAGCAACTCCGCCTTATCATTTTTTATTTACGAAACAGCCATAGCCAATGTAAAAAGAGTATTTAAGTTTCCAAAAAAAAATCTTACAAGGGGAGGGCACAGCTATGGGGTCGTCGATCGGGCCCATTTTTTTTCTGGTGATTCTATATCGAAAAATAGTCGACACGTGTCCGAGCGTTCCGTCCAATGGGCCTTAGGTGCTGAGAAATAAAATAAAATACCTTGAAAATCCTTTATTTTTTATCTTGAGTTTGGAAAATGATATCGACATGATTCTTTCACTAATTCATTTATTTTAGAGAGTAGATTAAAGGAAAATACAATCGTTAAAGAATTATTCATATTTCTTCAATTTAATTTTAAAAAAGCTTCAAGTTTTCAAGTAAACAAGCTTTAAAAATTTTTTCACATAAAAAAAAAATAGCAGAATTTAGTTCAGCACCTCAAGAAACCCTGATATCTTAAATATCATCCAAAACAAAAAATAAAATTTTTTTCCTGTCAGGAACAGCTTAAAAATGTTTCAGCAAAATTTTATGTGTAGTTTCAAATTCTGCATCTCGTGTTGAGCTGATCCGATTTTTACGTTCTTTGGCTGTTTTCATAGAAGAAAGCTTCCTTTTTCTAATCATTTAAATAACTATTGTATTATCTCGGGAAGCTCTTGTAAAAAATGGTCCTCAAAATAAAAATTAAATTCAAACTTTTCTTTATATTATGTTGATTCCTGAACACGTAAAAATATCTCGATTATGTAAAAATGTGTAAATCTAGAGCCTTTATTTACCCAATGAATTTGATGAGAATCGGTAGAATTTTCTCCGAAATATGGTTGGATTTTTGGATGTTTAACGAAATTGTAAGGTTCTAGCCTTAGCGAAACTTTTAATGCAATTTTTATTTTTTATTTTTAATCTTCCCCAAATTTACTTAATAGGTTTTTATGATTGTCCTCAAAACGAATCTGAAAACTGTTATGAAACAAAAACAGTTTCTCACATACTACACTCTATGTACTAACTCAAAATGATTTTTTAATGTCAAGATTTCGCCAGAATATTCCATGAACCTAACTCTAACAATAAGGCAGAATATGGATAATAGTTTCCAACCCGAATAATTTCTCTATTTCTTACAGAAAATCATTTCAAAGTTTAGTGTTGTTTAAAAATACCCCTACTCTCATTGAAGAGGAATGAAATTACTATGCATTGATCAAAAAAAAATTTATTGTTAAGTCATATATACAATAATTTATTCTAACTTTTGCTTTACTACTTTTTACAATATTTTGGGTGGTAGGACACGTAGAAGCATTGAAAGGAAAGCCGACTCCGGCACACAGCACACTGTTTAAAACACACATTCCCACACACACATCTGCCCTTCATGAATGATTCGGAAAAACAAATTAGGTTCACATAGGAAATCTCTTTTGAAATATACAAGCTGTATTAAAAATTTCAGTATCATTCAACGCATTCTTTGACTTAATATATTTTGTCACCTTCCTTTGACGAATGCAATGCGAAGTTTTAAATTTCTTCACCCATCTCCCAGAGGCTTAAAGTTGTGACTTCCCAAAGGGGACTGTGGAGCAGCTGAAGCAGTTGTTTCATAACAGTTTTCAGATTCGTTTTGAGGACAATCAAAAAAACCTATAAGTAAATTTGGGGAAGATTAAAAAAAAAAAAAATTAAAAATTACATTAAAAGTTTTACTAAGGCTAGACCCTTACAATTTCGTTAAACATCCAAAAATCCGACCATATTTCGGAGAAAATTCTACCGATTCTCATCAAATTCATAGGGTAAATAAAGGCTCTAGATTTACACATTTTTACATAATCGAGATATTTTTACGTGTTCAGGAATCAACATAATATAAAGAAAAGTTTGAATTTAATTTTTATTTTGAGGACCATTTTTTACAAGAGCTTCCCGAGATAATACAATAGTTATTTAAATGGTTAGAAAAAGGAAGCTTTCTTCTATGCAAACAGCCAAAGAACGTAAAAATCGGATCAGCTCAACACGAGATGCAGAATTTGAAACTACACATAAAATTTTGCTGAAACATTTTTAAGCTGTTCCTGACAGGAAAAAATTTTTATTTTTTGTTTTGGATGATATTTAAGATATCAGGGTTTCTTGAGGTGCTGAACTAAATTCTGCTATTGTTTTTTTTATGTGAAAAAATTTTTAAAGCTAGTTTACTTGAAAACTTGAAGCTTTTTTTAAATTAAATTGAAGAAATATGAATAATTCTTTAACGATTGTATTTTTCCTTTAATCTAATCTCTTAAATAAATGAATTAGTGAAAGAATCATGTCGATATCATTTTCCAAACTCAAGATAAAAAATAAAGGATTTTCAAGGCATTTTATTTTATTTCTCAGCACCTAAGGCCCATTGGACGCAACGCTCGGACGCGTGTTGACTATTTTTCGATATAGAATCACCAGAAAAAAAATGGGCCCGATCGACGACCCCATAGCTGTGCCCTCCCCTTGTTAGTTATTCTGATTTGAATTGCTCTATATAATATTTATTATTATACACGTTTATTTAATATTAGTGTAGATATATGTTTTTATATCGTAAAAATAAATTTAAGACCGGGCTTTGATCAAATCGGTACCTGATCTGAAATTTCAGTATTAACCAATCAAATCGAAACACCTCGCACATAAAATTTGTTGTTTGTTCGTTCTTCATGCGTAAAACTCCCAGGTTATGAACGCCTTGAGTCTTTTTGTAACAAAAGCTCAATAAAATATAGATGTCTATAGATAAGCTGCAGAGATTTTAATTTATTAGTTATAATTATACCTTATAATAAATATTATAATTATTATAAAAAAAGATATATAAAATAAACACAATGGGAAAACAACAATAATGCACCTATAGATGAGTTATTAACATAAAATTTGACTTATTAAGTTACCTTTTCTATTTCAGATTCGTTGTCTCGTATATAGGGCCATTCTTATATCGGTTGGTATTTTGAGTTGGTTTAACATATTTTTGTAGCAAAGGCATTCCTCAAAAATATGTCTAAAGCTTAAATGACTTTTGTTACAGTTGTTTCGGGTATGTCCTATTCTTAGGACCTCATCACGGCGCCTATTTCGAATTAATTTGTTACTTAAATATGTAAATAAATACACATTTATGCTTAGAAAACAGGATCTGTCCACCCGTTTATATTGACAAACACCAAATTCACAGATATGGTCACAGTCAAAAAGGGAGTCACTTTTGACAAAAGGAGGATAGGGACCCATAGAAAAAAATAACACCTGAAACTCAAACTTCTCTGTACCCTATTTTCTAAATCTTCAAGATTAAAACTATTTAGTATTTATTTAATGAAAAAAATACACATACTTAGTCAAGCCCATAAAGACATACTCTTCACAGATAATCGGCATAGCTAAAAATACTCACCTAAAAAACTTCAAATGTTTTAATAAAAAATGTTACGACTTATTACAAAAGCACCCTGGTACGCGACTAACCAAACTTTACACACAGACCTCCATCTACCAACAGTTGACCAGCACATAACGACGCTTTACAAAAGATTTTTTTGTAAATTTGGACGGGCATTCGAACAGTTTATTGAGGAATACGGCTGACAAGTGCCAGGATACGAGCCGACTAAAAAGGCGATGGATGAGAGATCTCTTATCTTAAACTCTTATCTTAAACAACCCTGGTCATTGAATCAATCTAGGAAGAGCGGTGTTGCTGGATGCTTTCCCTTCTCATGCCTGAGTTATTATTTCCTCATTCCGCCATTTCATTCGCTGTTTGAGGAAAAGTGATACTTGTCAGCGTGGAGATGTTGTAAATTAAGAATGTGAACATCGACAAGTGCGAATTGATAATTAAAGATAAAATAAAAATAAAAAGGCTTCCCCAAATTTCAAATACAGGACAGATATGGTCAGAATTGCGGTGCATTTGTTTTTCTGTTTCTATTCACTTTCCTTATTCTACAAGAAACCTGATTAGTATTCAGTAATGTTGCCGGAAAATATCAATGTACTACTGGTTCCAATACTATCGTTAAATTTACTGCTAAACTAATTCAGTATTCCAACACAGCTTTATTCACGAGTTGAGCCTACAACAGTTGACCACAAACTTGTGCAGAAGGAATTTCATAATGAAATAAATAATTTTTTTCTGGTGCTCCTGAAAACCTGCACAAACTGTGTTAGGCGGTGTTGCACAAACCGCGACGAAAGGAAATTTATAAAATAAGTTTGTTGAAACACATTAGTGTTTTGGAGTCAGCAGTTTATGAAGAAGCACGTCAGGTGCAAAGTGGGCTGCGTATATTAGCCCCTACCTTCATGAATCATAAACAGAAAATCTCCTTATTGCCCCATCCTTTACCCCAAGTCTCCTCCTTTTTCCTCCCTCGAGTAAAAAAAAGGATTTTCTTATCAAGGTGAGGGGTATGATTATTATTAATAGCAAAAAAAAATTTACATGCTATATGAAAAGTAAGTTTTGCAAGGAGTCGTCTCCACATTAAAATATCTGCCACATACAGTATTAAATAATTTATTGTTGTTATACAATTTGTTAAATTTGATGAAAATCGAAAAATCATCAAATTTGTACGATCAGACACTATACAATAATCCTATTTTAAAGAACTCGTATTTAAAGAAGTTAACACAACATATTGACTAAACAAACAAAAATGAAATGTGAAATAAAATAAAAGATATTAACAGCATCAACAGATTTGTATAGGAGCTACCTATCAGTAGGATTAAGACAAAAATATATTTGCATTAGGTCAGGAAGCCATCTTTTCAGACAAAGTGGTGAATTATCAGAGAAACGAGTTGGTTAGGATGGGTAATGGAGTTTATTAACGCATTATGAGTGGGGCAGGTATTTGTACCCGTTTCGAAGATTGCCACTTATAAGCGGGGCAGGTACTAGTACCCGTTTAAAATAAGTAACAAGGGAAGAATAATTTTTTATCAAATATATGGATCAGTGTATCTTTATAAATATATTAACTTTATTTATAATAACTTTATAAATAGTATAATACTGTCCTGTATATGTATATATAAATATATATATATATATATATATATATATATATATATATATAGCTTTATATTTTTGAATTATATTATATATTTATATTATATATTATATTTTTTAAATGTTTATTGTATTGTTTTTTGAATAATTTTTTCATAAGAAACTCGACCAGTAATATTTTATTTTTATAAAAGAAGTAAGTCCTGCAGAATCTCACGAATTTCTGGAATATATTTGCCGGTTTCAAATAATTCTTTATTAAAGTCTTCAAACCCTTATCATTTTTGTAAATATTTAAAATATTATTTTTCTGAAATATCATTTTAAATGATTACTACAATATTTATCAAATATTAAAATATAAATAAATATATAAAATAATAAATATATAAAATATAGTTGCAGAGAAGATCCATTACCAAATTTAGCAAAAATCTAACCATTACATTTACGTCTATCAAGTTTATTTTCACACGCATATATTTTGCTTAGCTAACAAATTGGCTCGCTACGCAGCACTGTCCTATATCCGAAGCTAGCCGCTCATAATGTGTTAGGACAATCTATACCTGGTTAGGACCAACTTTACTTCATATAAAATATGGGTGATTTAATAAGTGACAAGATGCGTTTGATTACCTCCAACTTTTGATCTTAGAGGTAAAGAGAGAGCTCATGTACGAAAATCAAAGGCTCAATGAACTATAAATTCAATAAATATTGCGTGCTTTATAGAGTTGAGTTGAACTGAGTTCAACAGAAAAAACTTGAATGATTACAAAACAAAAGAAAGCCTCTCTTTGTGGAGGGTGTCGGGAATTCGGGTAATATTCGATTTAAAAAAAAAAAAAAAGTAAAATATTAAGGAAGTGGAAGATATTGTAAATGTGGTAGCCCTATCGAAATAAAATTCCGGAGGTTCTTAGAAGTTGGAATCGAGGGAAATATCCTACATGGTGCGTATCTTTTACTTGCTTGTCTTCACAGTGAACTCGAAAATTTTTCATAATTTTTTTTTAATGTTGTTCGTTTCACTCATTTTACCAGCTATTTCGGAATGTATAATTAGGATTTCATTATGAATTATATTGATCAAGATATTTTTGTTAAAAACGTAAAATTTATTCGCCATGCCAACAAATGTTAAATCGTCCTGCGGCTAATATAAACTTTCCTAATTTAAACTTTCCTGTTTTCAAAAGTGAAAATGGTCATTGATTTGGGAACGATATATTTTACTTATTATTTATGTTTTCTTTCGTTTTAGTTTTGTGTGACGATTATATTTCATGTTCTAAGTACAATAAATTATCAATTCAATACCAAGTATCGTATTGAATATTAAAACTTGCTTTTTTTTTATATTGATTTCTCGATTTCGAATGAACACCTCTTTATTTATGTTATCTATAAACGGCAAACTGTATAGAATTTCCGGCTGAAATCTGAAACCAGACAAAAGATCTCAAAGTTTTCCAAGGAGCCGGAAACATCATTTCAAACAGGTCTTGGCCATTAATGCTACAAAGACATTGGTGAGGGGGAGCGGGTGGAGGTTGGTGAAGAGGCTTCTTATCTCCTCTTTCATCTTTCTTTACCTCGTTACATCCTTTTTGACATTTCATCAACTCTTATTTTTGTCCCTTCTTCTTCCTCACTTCCCTCCATTTTCTCAATAATACCATTCATTAATCTTGGCAAAAGGAATGTCTCACTAAGACGACTATGGATTTCATCAGTGTTGAACAAGCTGGCCTTCGAAGGGGATTCTCGGTCACAGACTATATTTAAACAATTACCCAAGCCATATGTAAATCTAGAGAATATGGGTCCCCTTATTTTTGTGCTTTTTAGAATTTTGACAGGCCTTCGATAGTGTATTCCATAAAATATTTCTTTAGCTATGAAGGCGATTGGTATCGAAGGAAAGTATAACCGCATCATCGTGACTCTGTATACTGACATTAAGACATATATAGGAGAGAGGTGTAGAAGATTTTGATTTAAATAAAGACACGAGTCATGGGGAGAGGAACCTCTTTCACCACTTTTGTTTAATAGTGGTCATCTCATTGAATAGCTATAATCTTGATTGTGAGAAGAAATATAATATATTGTTCCTTATTAGGACACTATTTGTCCTAGATAAATATAAAGAAAGATCGTTTTTTTTTTTGTTGGGATAAATACCGGTGTCTGCAGGTGGTCAAGAAGTGCGAATTTACTATGCAGCTGAAAAGGAAAGAGTAGTTTCGTGTGGTCACATATGGTAGCCAAACCCGGTCACATAACAAGGCCATAACTAAAAAACTTCAAGACTGGCAACATTCAATTGATAGAAAAATGTTGTAGACAGGATCAAAAAGAAGATCATAGGAGGGAAGACCGGACTTGAGGATATTGTTGAGTAACTTTATTTTTTTAAGTGGAAATGAGCAGGTCACCTTCTGAGGAGGCAGGATGGAAGATGGTCACGAGAGGCTACGGCTGTGGACAAGTATGAAACGAGGAAGGCAGAGGAAAAGGTGGAGCAACTGATTCTGTGTGAGTATGTGATTCTGACTGGGGATTTGTCAGGGACAGGAGAGCTTGGAAGTAGAAGTGGGCTTAAATTGTGACATCCGCTTCCCCAGTGAGCTGCTCACATGGGAAGTGTAAGGAAGACCTATGACTATTAACTTTACTACGGTTAATTCCTTCTATGTAAATACCTCTAAATACATAAACAGTTGGATAATAAGTGGGATACTAAATGCTAATTTTATTACTCTCTCAGCGGTGCTCCTCCTTCTGGTCTTCTGAAATATCCGACATGGGCTGATCTGAAATAATGAGGAATAGCACGTTTGTTGCAAGTTATTGACTAATCGTGCAATGTCATTTTAAAATTAAATAAGTAGTCTCTTAACGTGATTCTAATAAATAGTGATAATGACTTTTTTAAATAGAGCAACCAACATGTTTTTTCCCATCGACTTTGGCAAGCTACTTTTCTTTGCTGTTAAAAATTTCCTGAATCGACTCAAGGTTACTCCCAACCCTCCTTGGATACAGCCAGCCTCAATATAGTAATATCCTCAATATATCATTCACAAAGAAAACTAAACTTTCTTCCAAATAACTGGACCTAAAATTCTGTTACATTAAAACAACTTCCATCATCAAAACGTTAATTTTCTACTACATTTTTCACTCAACGTATCTTACTTGCGATTAATTTTTAAAAATAATTACTTTTATTTAAAAAAAAAATCTTTCATTGAAGAAAATGAGAACTAAGAATTGTAATAGTTCACTTTGATCCCATAGTTTTTTATTTATTTTCGACATTATTAAATATTTGACTAAATATTGAAAATTTTGGAGTTGGCTGAGAATTTCATCCCACCTCAGTTTCATGAGAATGAAAATTGTTTTTCAATAATTTCTACTTAAAACGTAATTATCCCTCTCCTTGAAAAATATTTGAATTTAAAAAGGTCTTCTTCTTAACTAGGCTACCACCAATATCATATATTATCACATCTACAATTTTTTGACTAACTAATCCATAACGTGTTCTTAATGAGGTTTATTTTATCCTATATTCCCAAATTTTCCTTTATTCTTCTTGTTGCATCTTAAGTCCATTCTATGAATTTGATTTTGCTGTTCAAATAAATTATTTTGAGGAGTGTGGTTACTCATTGTTAAGGCAATGAGTTGCTTTTCTCAAGGTCCCGAGTTCGAATCTGGCTTGGCAGGGTATCTTTACTATACTGCCACAGTTCATACATATATAAGGTAATAAATTACTACCTAATGATATAAAAGTGAACTTACTCCACTTAAGAAAAAAGATCAGGTGGCTTGCCAAAGTCTTTTTATCGAAACTTGTTACCGGTTAGAAGTAAAATAAATACTGACTTCTCTCTGGTTGAGTCCACTCCGCTGCGTTGACAACCATTGAACGGTTTTCTATGCAAAACTTTATTGTCATTCTGTGCTTTTTCCCCGAGTCTTATAGGGCTTTTCCCAAAAGGATTCCGTTGCTCAAATCAACCTCTTCCTCCGAATAAATTGACGTTTTAGCCTGAAATATAAATACATATATACATACATAGCAATATAATACATTCTAAGTGATATTAGGGTATATGTTATAATAAGTGATCAACCATATAGCAATATACTAGTGCTATATGGGTAGTATGTGGTATGTATTCATCGTATATGTATTCGAAATCTATAAAACCTATAAAACAAAATTTTGAAATTCCATGAGCCTCAGTCATAGCTTGGTATTTGTAGGAAACAAGATCTGTAGACTCCGTCTAATCGAAGATCAGGGGCGTTAGGGGAAGGAAACACTGAAAATTAGTTTTGCGAAATTAGATCCAGTGATCGAATATGATGATTTCTTTCTTTGTGAATCAAAATAGACCTACATAGAATATATAAAACACATGCTTAAATGTTTTTTATAAACATTTTAAAAAAAAATCTGGTGCGTGCGCGCAACACACAACTTTCACTTACCAACTTACTTAGATTAGAAATTGACGTGTTTTGCTAAATATCATTTCCCAAAGTCACACATTTTTCTATATTCATATCTTATTTTTGTTAATCGTTAAAGCCGTTTTTGAGTAAATAAAAAAAACACGTGAAAATGATACAAAATTTATTAAGTAAAGTCCACCCTCCCGTAGATCAATTGTGATGAAATGTTGGTTATCACATCTTTGGCATATAAATACTTCAAATACCAAGTTTGATCAAAATCTTAAAAGCCATTTTTGAGTAAATAAAAAAAACACGTGAAAATGATACAAAATTTATTAAGTAAAGTCCCCTCTCCGGTCAATCAATTTTGATGAAATTTTAACAGTCATATCTCGGACGTATACATACATCAAATACCCAGTTTGATCAAAATCGTTAAAGCCGAGTTAGAGTAAATAAAAAAAACACATGAAAATGTTACAAAATTTATTAAGTAAAGTCCCCCCTCCGGTTAATCAATTTTGATGAAATTTTTACAGTCATATCTCGGGCATATTAATACATCAAATACTCAGTTTAATCAAAATCGTTAGAGCCGTTTTTGAGAAAATCGAAAAAAACGTAAAAAGTTATTAAATAAAGTACCCCCTCCCTTTGAGCAAATTTGATGAAATTTTTGCTGTCACATCGCGGGCTTATTCATACTCGAAATACCCAATTTCAGGTTCGCACGGATTATAGTTTTTGAGCTAGTCTGTTCACATACACACACACACACACACACACACACACACACACACACACACACACACACACACACACACACACACACACACACACACACACACACACACACACACACACACACACACACACACACACACACACACACACACACACACACACACAGACCATTTCGCGGGACTTGGTTATTTTGACTCAGGGGACCCCAAAACGTGTATTTCCGTTGAAAACCGGAAGTCGAAAATTTTCACGATCGCAATACTTCCACTTACTATATATTTCATATATAGGTAAGTGAAAGTAAAATTAAAAATCATACAGTTCGTCAAAGTTCTTAATCATAAGACAAAATTTTTATTCATACAAACTAGCCGTGAACTGTTATCAAACCAACAAGTTCGATTGGTTGTTTTCCGAACAAGAGCCAACTAAACGGGAAAAAAAAAAAAAAAACGATTAAACTATTTGTTTTGGTGAGAGGCCACGACTTGCTTGTTGGAACAAACCTAATAAATAATTAAACAAAAACAAAATAAAACAGTAATCAGGAGTTTAAAAATAGGACTAATGAAAATGTTTTACGAAACATATATGTGACCCAATGATCCTTGCGGGAAAGGGAAAATTCAATAGTATGTAAATAGAAAAATTATGAAATAACACTACAATCTTAACCAATAAAAATAAAATATAAAAATGAAATATTGATATATTTATAAGATGAATTTACTATTAATCCGATAACAATTTTTATGATATTTTTATTAAATATAAATTTCATCAACAGTTAACGCTTGTTTCAAATGAAAATTTAGTTCACTGTTCTATCTCTTATTTTATATGTAATAAAAACTTTATTGTCTGCGATATAAATTTACCTATAATTCGTAGCTGTATAAAATATTTAAAAAAATACATACATCCTTCGACCTGTTATTGGGAGAAATCAAATTATACGCCTCTTCCCCCTCTTTCTACACCTAAAATTATTGATTAATTGTTTATTATTAATTATCAGCATATTCCAAAGATACCTATTACCAAATCAATGTTATGGACTTGTAGAATTTAAATATTTTGTTATATATATTTTCTATTTTTTAGATTCCATTATTAAAAAAAAAAAAACTGCAAATACCAAAGGATGAGTTTGGAATACAAAGTGTCTGAATAGTCAGAACAGGTGTTGTCGGGAAAAAATACGATCATCACCTGGAATCCATTTTATATTTTAGCTTTTGATCCCTGTCCCTTCAATATAGCTGCATGGTCCGTTTATATTTGATCTCCCTCAGAGAATGAAATCCGTTTAGGGGGATGAATATATTTGTTAAAATATATAAATGAAAGTTATGTTAAAATAACTTATGTAAAATTGTATATTTAAATATTTTATAAACGAGCAGAACCTGCCATGCTTTGCTGTGGAGCAGTAAGTTTTAATTAAATTAGTTATATCATATTCTTTTTTATAGTTATATCCTATTTATTTTTTATTACAAAGAAACTAATAAAGACTATGCTAAATTAATGTACTACGAATGTACTAAATTAATCTTTTGCCACAATATATCTATGTTAAATTCAGAATATAACATATGAAGATATGAGATATAGTATTAGGAGGTTATACAATTAGGTGCACAATGATTTTGGTTAACCTGTCTTATGCTAAAACAAATATATTCGATGTTTTCCCATCACGTGAAAAGGCGTTACATAATTTGCCCTGGAAAAAGCACGGATTTTCCCAGTCCAAGCCGGAAAATAGATTTATGCTAACCCTCCATAAATATCGTAAGAAAATGAAGTATTGTGTCCATAAATCAACATACACCGCCATCTGTTGGAAAATTATAGGCCTTACAAATAATCGCACTCCATTGTAGTATAATAAGCATTTAATTTGCAAAAAAAAAAGGAATACTGAGGCCAATAATCGAGATAAAAACTATGCTATCTTTTAAGGTGGACAAAAATACATAAAATGAGCCAAATTTCATCAAAAATGGTTGATTAGTTTCTGATTTTACCTCCGACAAACATTGGGACACGAGATTTTTATATATAAAGATAAATACAATAGATGAATAGTGCATAAAAACATGAGAAAGATCCCTTTTTAATCGCAAGTGAATTTATGTTATCGATATTCACTGATATAAAATCAGTCTGATTGCGTCAATAAATTGATATAGGTAATATTTAAAAGCATGTTTTATTATAAAGGGTTTAAATAGGATTTCAAGGATCAAATATAAACTGTTATAGGAACTACAGAGCAACAAATTACAACTAAGTATATCTTATTGAGTCCATGCAGTTGATTTTAAAAACGAGAATAAAGATTATTTTTGATCGATAGTTGGTTGATGTAAATTGGTATTCAGTATATGCAGTAGTAGTAAGTCTTATACTTTTTTTTAATTGGCGATATTATCTTTTACAAGTCCCTTTTTTTTCCTACCTATTATTCTACACTCTTTTACTGATTACTAGATATCTATACGGTCGGTATAAAATCATAGTAAACTAGGTGCCAAACAAATTTATTAAAATTTTTAAATTTCTTTTATGAAATGACCAATTATGTTTTTAATCATGCTATGTAAATGACAAAGTGAAATATTCTTCAACCCTTTTTCACAAAATTCAACTTCAGCTTCAGTTTTCTCAAAATAGGAGTTTGGCGCTGAGTTCTCTTATTTATCCTTGCACCGACCATATAATATATTTATTGTTTATAAATGATGAACCATATTCATTAAAAGAAAAACTAATCACATTTTCATGTTAAAATTACATGCAAGATATAAATCATATTATTTACCGCTTATAAGTAATATAAATTGTTATATATTTTTTAATATGGTCTACCCTTTCCGCTTATAGTTGTAATCTTTGTAAATAATAGTCTATGAGGAAAGTTTAATGTGAAGTTCTACATTGTGGTGGACTTGCATTTGATAAAGTTTCTGAGAAGAGGAAGAAAATTACTTTCCCGTCTGAAATATTTATTTCCAGTCCCCTTTAGTCCATTCAATATAGTTTTTAATAAAAGAAATATTGGCAGAAACTTATAAAATAGAAAACCGTTGAGGAAATTATATTGATTCAAATTTTATATAAATATATAATAATATTAATAATTAAAGCCGTTGCTTATACTGCAATATAAGCGGACATATTTTGCATCCCTAAAAGAACTTATGGAAAAATAAAGTTTTAACCCATTTCTTACCAAATTATTCAATAGATCTTACCAAAGATTCTAATATTTATGTTTTGTGACAGGAGGCGTGAATAAAGAAATTTTAATACCGAAAAAAGGGGCTCTCCCCTCGTCTTGTTTTTCATGTCCCGGTATACTTTGAACATACAGCAACTTGATACATTGCCTGAAGATACTTCCGGATGACTTTCGTGGGACCAATTATCGGTTTGAAAGTTGCCTTCGGATTTCCTCAGAACTTTCCTGCCTCTCGTCTCCCTAGAGAGTTCGTTCCTCTCCAGTAACGGATTGCTGTAGTGTATATCTTGTCTTCTCGTTTTCTTTCTTGGCGCCATCTCAAAATTCGTATGTTTCCTCTTACTCGTGTGATCTTGTTTAAGTTGAAGTCTTAGACCTGAGACAACTTCAGCGGAATCTCGTCTTCAGTTAACTTTTTTTAAAGCCACCCTTCGACAGCATTTTGAATTTTCTTAACGTATTATATATGGTTGTATTTTCGAATTGCTTGGTTATTGGGAGGATCAATATTTCTAGTAATTTGTATGTGAGTCTGCCCAAGTTTACAATTAACCCAATGTAGAGTGTTAAATATGTAATGTTTGTATTCGGTATTTTGTAATAATGTAACGTTTATATTAATCTATAAAATTATCTTATAAAAATAAATTAAAATATTTTTAATGACTGTTGACAACAGAACTGAATATATTACAACAGAACATTGTCACTAAATGTAAGGAGATACAGTTGAAACTGAGTATAGACTATATTTTAAAACACCTAAACAACTCTTCAGAAGCTCCCTAAAGCCATAAAAAAAGGGCATGCCGGCCAATAAATATGAAGCTGGACATTATTTTAATAGATTCCAGGCATCACAAATAAGAGTTGTTGGTAGTTGTGACATTTTCTTGCTTAAACTAACCCTTTGAGAGCAGACAAGAAATCCATTAACTTAATTAATTACTTAAAAATAATTTAATTTAAAAATATTAAAAATAATTTAATTAATTACTTGCTTACAGGCTACCTGTATGATTCCTGTTCATATATCAATATGAATTATTTGTAGTTTATTGTTTTTAAAAAATATTCACCCTCAAACAGGAAATTGCTCGACGTTATCTACTACTTCAGCAGTTACTGGACAAACACTCGAAGATTACAATCAATTACAAACAAAAGTCTCATTTACATGACTCCGCGCATGAAGCCTGGACTTCCACTTCCCATAAAATTCATCGTTCATCAATCTAAATCCTATCCCTCTTTGGCCGAATCCAAACATTTATCCTTTCTTCCATCCTTAAATCCATACCGCTCCCTTACCCATTCCTGTTTAACGTTGCTTCCTCTTCTATTCTACCTCCTCTAAACCTCCGAGGCATCTGAAATGAGGTCGACCTTCCAGATGAACTCATAACTTCTAATATAGAATGCATACATTATATTTATATACAATAGTACGATTGCTCCACACGCATTTTGATATCATAATGTTTGCTTGTTGGACAAATTTGCCTGTTATATTTTTATTTAAACGTTGTTGTTAATATCAATAAAAATAACTTCATATTTACCATTCTGATGATTATAAAAGATTTCCACCCAACCCTCGAGTACAAAATGACTGATCTTCAATTACTTATTAATCTAATATCCCATGATAATTTTTGTCTCTTTTAAAAGGCTAGACTGCGAAGGTGGATTAACATAGGAGACCGGCATCTCGCCCAGTTAGCATTTCAAATCACTTTGCTGAATAAACTTCCATTAAAGGTTAACTAATTAAAAAAGGAATGTTGAATTATTTACTGTCGAAAACAAAATTTCTCGACAAACTTTCTATTCAAATTTTATAATTAATTAGGGTTCTTCGTTACCTTTCCAATCGATTAAAAGGCCGGCAGTGATGATAATTATTTCAGTGTTATAGTTTTTTCATGATTTTGAAAGAAAAAAAAAGTAATATTTATTCTGAAACAAATTATAAAATTCCTCAACATACTCATTATATGTATATTTAGTGTAAGTGGGTTATCGTTTGGGTAAAACCGAACCCTCTTTTGCCAGCTTTCGTTCTGTAAATGGGTCCAATAAGCATAATCCTTAAATTATGTAATGTTGTTGCTAAATGAGCAGCTTCGACACAAAAATAGATAATAATAAAAAAATCCGATGTTACATAATCCAGTCAAACACAACACAAGGATGTGAATTCAGAAGACATGTTAGAAAATTTTCAGAAATAAATAAAATACTTAATAGGCTATATACAATGCGAACTGCAGAAAAAAGATAAAATAAATCATTAAATAAAAAAACCAAAATATGAAAAAAGGGCATAAAAAAATCCATATTGTTTTTTATCGTTTATTTTGTAATTATATGTTCAATATAAATGTAAATAAATAAAAGCAAGGGCATTTTTTTTCCTATTACCAAGAGAGGTTTTCCTTTTAAATTGGACAAGGCCAGAATATTGGCTGCTCGCCAGAAAGGATCCGGGTGCCGCTGAGATTAAACCTAATGTGTATTTTACAACGTCGATTTGTTCACCAGATTCTAAAGCGTGTTTCAAGAATTCTAAAATTACCACCGATTTGTAATCTTGCCGGACTTTATGTTACGAACCGTTGAAAAAAAAAAGTTTTTAAAAAATATGCCCCATTTTTTTCCAAAAAAGAATGCTTCTAAAGGGAAATGTTTCATTCTGGTAATTTTTATTTCCAAGAGGAATCGCAGTTTGTTCTTGATTTAGTTAGTACTTGATATATAACCTACTGGTTACTTCCCTTTCTTGGCTGTGCCATTTATTTGCATGCTGAAATGTACAATTCGCTTACGATGAAAGCAATAGTAAAGAGTACGTAGGTGTTCGTCGAAAGTTGCTTGATGCAAGTCAATAAATAGAAATTTTGGTTGGAAATAATAGTAGATACGCTTAGATTCCTCTTCTTTGTTCAGCCCTAAATCAGTGAAGTATTTATACAAATAGTTTTAACTCTGGAAGGATCAACGTATACCATGACAATAATTAATGCTATTTTTTTTTTATTTCTTCATTTTGGCGCCAACCCATCCTCTTGTGGAAAAAAGTCCAAAGTAACGTACTGAGCCTGCCTGAGGGATCTTATTATCTAATTTTAATTGGTGGAAACGTATCTATTTAATAGAATAAAACATATCTATTTAGTATAATTTAATTATACTTTTAACACTATTACAGTTATCTATTATTGCTGTTGTTTTTTTATTTCTTTTTAGAGGTGTAACTAAGATCTACAACGCCAACGGTATACTTTTATTAAAATGCATCAGAGGAATAATTATTAAAAAAAAAAAATATATAAAAGATTTAGAACGTATGGTAGGCAGGGGTCACCTGTGGTGTAGTGGTTAGCATAGAACTTACTTGACTAAAGGTCATGGGTTCGCGTCCCGAGGTGGCCCTAGGATTTTTTAATGGGAGTAAAAAATCCTTTTCTCGGATAGGACGTAAAATGGAGGTCCCGAGCCTATACGATGTCAGGTATCTAATTATCCCTAATTATACCTGGATAGGCAAAATTTAGGACTCCCACTGTAGCATCGTCCGATTAGCCTTAGTGGCATAAAATGACGTTAAACAAATAAACGTATAGTAAGGCATTGTAATGACTTAAGAGGTCTTCAGACATTATGTAAAAACCAATCTATATAAATAAAGATAAAACTCTGTTTGTTTGTTTGTTTGTTCTTTATAGAAATCCATACCGTTTGTCCTAAATTCTCCAAATTTCGCTCAGTGGTTCTTTTATACCAGGTGCAAACACCTGTCCATATTCAAATTGCACAACTTCAGCTAATCTCTGGGTATATTCTTTATTGTTATAAAAATCGTTAAGATCTCGCTTTACATTGGTTTATACGAAATCGACCGTTTTAGTCGAAACAAGTCCCATTTTATAGATTTTGAAGAGACCGACATGGCTCGAGTTATTCGCCGAGGAGTGAGCGCGCGCTCCATTGGCAGCGTCCAGCCAAATCGTTGTAGTTTTTGTTTATAGAATTGTTCACGTTTATTAGATAAATGAAATTCCCCGGTTATACAGCTAGTACTTAATAAATCTATAAATAATTTAATATTAAATTTTCATGTTTCATTTTTTTGTTGAATTTAAGTTATATTTAAATATTGAATTATTAAAATGTTAATGTAATTATTATTTAAATGTTAATGTTATTGAATTAAACCTATCTTTATAATAGATTAGAAAAGAGGAAAATTACATTATTTAAAATATATAGAAATTATTTCTAATTATTTAGAGATCTAAATGTTTGGTGTTACGCACAGTCTAATGGTTTCTACGGATTAGCCCACTTATTCATATATATATATATTCCCATACATGTAAGTAACCAGTGGATAAATAATAATTCCATTTAATTTAGGCTTTACCACTTTCCCGTTGCCAAGATGATAAAGGTCAAGACCGGCCGGTGGACAGGGGACTTGCTCTAAATTGAATAGCGGGTGCTACATCACGCTCCTTGCTCCATCCCTGTTGGTTCTGTCCATCTTGATCGATTGCGTCTCACTTCCTCTCCCTCTAACCAAGACATTTAATTTTCTTTTTCGCCTTGACAGATCTGTTGACTCCTTTTATTTTCCGACGAGGCAAACGGTAACCCGATCGTAATGGGCTTGGTATGTATTCTACTCGATTTGATATCTTATTTCAGTATATTCATCAACAATATTTTTCTTTTAAAAAATAAGACGATTGCGTAGATCATTATGGGCACGGGGCTGGAGCTTTTTGGAGACCGTATCATATAATTGCATTTTTTAGGTTTTATAGCACCACATGATATGCTTATAAGTAGGTACTCATTTATTTGACAAAATTTGTTACCCTGGTTGTAAAATTCCGGAAGAAGAATGGAAATAACATGATGTTTAATCTCTTGATCGAAATATGAAGATAATTCCATGAAAACTATTTTTTAGGTTTTATAGCACCATATGATTGGTCCTTCTACCTTTAGTTATACTTCCCTGAATATTAATTATTTAATATAATGCTTTTAAGATGTTTGAAGTCATTAGTTGTATATTTATAGTGTTTATACAATCATATTTTTAAAAATCGGTGTAATCGGCCCTCACCCGCCCTTTAACCCCTCTTATAAGACTTCAAATATCATAACAAAAAGCTTACAAATTGGAGAGGAATGGACTAGGAGGCAGTCTAAAGATAGCTAATTAAATCGAAAGAGTAAAAAAAATTAAAATATGGCTATAATAATAGCTGGTGGAAATTAGAAGGATCATAAATATAGGGGTGGGTGCGGGGGACCCTTTATTGGTCCCCTTGGTAAATAGTAATTGTACCTATATAATATTAAATCTTTCTTAATAGAGTTATATTTAATTATTTAAATAAAAAATAATTTTTTTGTTTATAACTATGTTCAAAGGACATAGGACGAGCTTCTGTTTCTAATAAAACCACTGCTTATTGGATAGGTAAACATAATGTAATTTACACGCCGAGAATGCGCTGAATTCAATAGGTACATTAAATAGTTCTTATCTTTGTTTTTGCTGTTTCAAACACTTTTCAATCGATTAAATCGATTAAATCAATATATTTAGATTCATAGTAGATATTTTTAAAATGCCCCTTAAGCAAACATTTTGAGCCCTTGAAAAATCTTTCGTCCGTTTAAAAGTAATTTTAATTAAATACCTCATTTCTTTTTTATTATTTTTTTTTTCCAACAAATGACATGATGAATAAATCAGACATTAAAAAAATCTACTCACTCGTTCCTCGTTCCAAGTATATTTGACCAACGGTATTCAACTTGTCGGAACAATGTTTTTCAACTTTTTAATATTACGGGGATTCATCTTTTGAGTCAAAGTAATTTTTTTTTATTTATTTTTTTTTTGGGGGGGGAGGGGGTGGCTTAGTCGTCTTATTAGAACAATAGGTTTTGAGCGGGCTCTGAATTTTTTAACTGTTTGATAAAAACGTGTGCATAAGGCTATACTTGTTCTGTCCAGGATAAAACAATCAAAAGCAAATCTCGCAAAAAAGTACACCACTATTGGAAAAAATCAAGGCCATGAAGGAAAATAATGACTTTGCCTCACTAAGAGATCATCAGTCTTTCACAATCATTCTTTGTAAGTCTTCAAACAGTCATAAATATAATATAAAATAAATTAGTAATTAAACTCAAAAATAGAATATCAAAGAGTTTATAAAAACATATAAAAAAAATATTACTCTTTCTACGCTGCGTTATTAAAAACTTAACTGCCATTAATTTAATCTTTCATACAAGTATATTAGGTAATATAATTCATTATTGAGTTTCAGTCCTCGTCCTGTGAAATTAGCTTAGCTTGATTGAGAATAACGCATAATTTCCTGTATATGAATTCATCAAAAACATAAAAAATGAATGAGTATAGATGATTGTTCCTTAAATACAGAGAAATGTGTAAGCTATCATGTAAGTAGTCAGAAGATTTTTCCAAAAAAGTTCAAAACTGAGGATTTTAAAATTTAATCAGAAACATACCATCACTTTTCAGAATCTATCGAACCCAAGTTAGATAGTTCCCATTCCTATTTACGTAACGATTTTAACCCTAGGAGGTAAAAGATACTGTCCATTCTTTCATCGAATGAATTCTAACACTTTGAATGCAAATACCATGATAAATGCTTCTAATCACTCATCAGCCAAAACCATTATAAAAGAAACAATAAAATAGATTTTAATAAGTATCTATCATGGTATTTAAATCCAAAGTGTTTAATTTAATCCAATAGGAAATGAATATGGTGCCGTTTTACAGATTTAAAACTTAATAGTAATTTAAGATTCGTCACATTTCCGTGAAAGTCCATTCGCCAAAATCCATCGTTCATGTGAATAAAAAAAATTAGAAACATATTTTAAACATTTTGTCTTTTGGATTTCATAATTACTATCAAATCTGAGAGTCAATTATCAAATTTTAAGGTAGAAGAAATAAATTCCTCAGCTATCTGTTTGTTATAAAGTTTTAGCCTCACAACGACTAAGGGAGGATTAAGGGCGATATTCGATAACAACTTGGACCTATCGATAATTCAGCTAACATCGATAATAACTCCCGGGTAAACGGCGAACTTCTGCAATGAATTACTTGCTTAGGTGATCGAGGTTACGGCACCTGGTAAATTGGGTTTATCCCGTATCATTAGTTTATTTATTTTTCTATAATGTAATGTAATAATAAAATTATATCAAATATTAAATATAAATTATTTGTGTTGATTATAAAATTGGCTTCTTATTATTTATAAAGTTTTTTTTCGTTTTATCTTCTAATTATATTCCCATCATACTAACCGAACTTATTCGTTTGTGTCATCTTCCAGCTAGGAAGATGTTAACAGAAATCAACGTACATGTCTTATACCAAAGCAGAAATCAAAGCTAAGGTAATATAAAAACCATTCAAGAGGTTGTTTAAGGATAAGAAATGATAAAAGCAGGAGGAGAGAGTGAAAAATCAACCATTTTAAAATTTATTAATGGTTAAATAAGAAATAAATACATAGGAAAATCCGGAGTATCCCTGTGCTGATATCCGTCATTGAATTTAATTTGTGAAAGTTGCATAAAATATAAAATTAATGGCTACTTCTAATTTAGAAAATTAGACTAAACCACGATTAATCAAAACACATCCCCAATGTATGCAAATTCATTCGACCAGAATAACGAAAGTAGCTGTTAATAAGGCTGCCTCACCATTTATACTTCGAAGAAATACATGTTCTCCAGTAAATAGTGACTGATCCAATCCTACGTTTTCACACTAATGTATACCGACAAGACAACTGTCTAATAAGGGAAATGGCTAAAGCTGCCATCCCTTTGAATACAAAGAGGAGATTAAAAAGGCGCTGGATAAGAGATTTCCTTATTTAAATAGTCCTAGTCATTGGATGAAGCCAAGAAAAAAGTAGGTTATCTCAGACAATTACCAGCAAATTTTCTTAATGTTTACTGATATTGTTACCATGCGTAATGCAAGATTTTAAACTTTTTTAAAAGAATAATGGAAAAAATTAAATGTGAGGATGCTATACATGGTATAATTCATATTTTATCAATAATGGGAAAATTTATATTGGTTTTAAAAAATAGTGAAATCATTAGAATAGTGACGCAGACAATATTTCCAAACCCTAATATATCCAAACTCATTCGACCAGAAAGACGATAAAGACCAGTTCTTATTTTAGAGTATTTTTTTCTACTTTATGTAAAGATAGAATGTCATTGTTTAATATTTTATTTAATAAAAATTCTTCAAGAACATGTATGAGTGTGTGATAAATGACGATATAAGTGGCTCGAACAAATTCGTTACGTGCTCTGAGTACTGGCATCAAATTCATTTAGTGACTAGGGAACTCATTAATCAGAGTCTCAAGAAAAAAGAAAAAAATATATATGGCACCATATAAATCTTCTCTTCTCTCTCCTACTTCCTTTTCTTCTTCTTTTTTTTTTTTTTTTTTTTTTTTTTTTTTTTTTTTTTTTTTTTGTAAATTATGATAGAAGAGATTATAGTTGTTCCAACACGAACAATACTGTTTTTATACTTCATAATTTGTTCGCATTGTTGAATGAGAGAAAGAAAAAAACCAAAAGAAATTAGACGAAGAAGATTGTGAAGAATCCTTTTTCAGATCTAAGCCCCTGTAAGTTGTATTTCTATGCAGTTAAAAAAAAAATGATGGGGTAATCAAGCAATAATAAATTAAAGCTTTCAATAACTTCTCCTTTAGAACTGTCAAGGATCAAGATATCTTTCTCAAAAAGTATGATTTAAAGAAAAAAAACAGGATTTTTCCTAAAATCAACGAAGGGAATGTGTTTGCCTAAGACGTCCATCAGTTTGTTTTTAATTGACTATTCATTCTGAGATAATATTAATATTTGACTACAAGAAAAGGCGTTTCCGGTTAATCTATTGAATTACAAGAATCGCTTTGAAATTCAATTTTCTTTTCCTTTTCCTTATTGGCCAGAGTCCAAACCAAATTTATTAAAGACCTACTATCTCCTCTCAACGATTAAAAAAGTTTTTTTATGATTACATTATATATTTCAGATATCGCAATTGCATTATTATATTTTCATATTAATTTAATTATTTTGTGTGGGTGCTCGCTTTTTAATAATTTTAAATAATTTTTTTTTAATATTTTTAAAGTGAAAAGATTGGCCTCAGCCGGGAGTCTAGCCCGGGCCTGCCGCGTGATATGCCGGGTAAGCTATCCATTGCGTCACCGAGATATATGCGCCTATATTTTACGAAAAGTATCCCAATATTCAGTCCACCCTCCGATAAATTTCGAAATCGAGGGAAGGGATCAGTAAGATTGACTCGTCTTGGAAGCTATCTCGGTGGCGCAGTGGATAGCTTACCGCTCATATTACGCGGGAGACTCGGATTGGCCGAGGCCAATTTTTTCTCTTAAAAATAAAATATTTAAAATTATTTTACTGGAGATATTTGTTAATTATTATTACACGAGGAACCATCTCAAGGAATAAAGTCGTCATGCCAGGTTAAAAAGGACAATTAACTTGTTTTGAGGAGGGTCGTAATCTTTTTTGTCGACACTAAAATCTGGAAGCAGGGGCATGAATAAAAATTACCTAAACGGGCCGGGAGTTCCCTTATCTTAATAAGAAGATTAATATTTTAAAATTCTCCC
Organism: Aelia acuminata; assembly: GCA_911387785.2. NCBI lineage: Eukaryota > Metazoa > Arthropoda > Insecta > Hemiptera > Pentatomidae > Aelia > Aelia acuminata. Next base: position 53,309,470 of record OU426984.1, on the reverse strand, counting down.
CTCCGGAGAAGTTGGAGGCAATTCCTATCCTTGAAAGAATATGAATGGACGACTTAAGTTGGATAAGGTTGGGGTGGGGACACCCTCCTTTAGCCACCCCTCCCTCCGTTCCCTTCTCCGCACCCCCCACCTCCTCCGATCCGTTCCCTAATCGACCTGTTGACTAGCCAACTAATTGGTCAATGCTGTCTAATAATAATAAAAAAAAAAAACTTTTTAAACAGCATCAAGGCACCTATTCCACCAACTTTATTTGTTTATTTCACCCTACCGTACCTCTAGGGTAATACAGGTTGTTTGCCACTGTTGTATGATGTGTTGCCACATGCCTCCATAACATACCACTGCTACAAGTATATCAATTTACAGTTCAACTGCACTAATTTTTGCTTTTGGTACATCAGCTTCTCCCGTCCTTTTCTTCGCCTCCTCTGTCGGACGGTTTCTCGTCTACCCAAGAACTGCATTAGGCCCGCCACTTCCTTCCAAACTTCAGAAATTTTTTTGAAATGCAGATAGTTTTCTTTGGTGATTAGCTGAGAAAAGCCGCTTTCTGGCAGAATGTAGAGCTCTAAGCAGTTTGGCCCTTGGTGTCGCATAGGCGGTGCAGACAACGACAATGTACTCGGCAGTTTCTGGTAACCCACAACTGGGGCATAGGAGGTCGATGTTTTTTCCATGTTTGAAAAAAAGTTTCACTCTAAATCCACCATGCCCTGTAAGAATTGTAAGACCCGGTAAGACCCAAGTATTACCCAGACGTTATCCGGTTGGGAAGTACTTCCGCAGTGTGGCCACATTCGGGGTCGTCACCCACTGCCGATTCCAGTCTTCTAATGTGCCCCCCTGGAGATCCTTTCCATCTGCTAGGGTCTTCACTTATTCTCTCACATAGATTCGGTGGTAGTTCCGCCATGCCATCCCTTTCATTCTTTAGCGAAATATGTCTTCTCTTAGGAAGTCGGGAGGAATAGCTCCTCCAAGACTTGCACCGAGACACTTACCCCTCGTTATAGCGAACTGGTAGGGGGTTTGATATTTATAGTTCGCTATATCGAGGTTCGTTATAACCGAGGGTTCTTTCTTTTTTTTTATATTTTTTTTAGCCAATGGCCGCACCAACTTGATCATATTTTGAAGGAAATTCATTCATTAGAACTAGTTAAATTAAAACGCATATATGTAATTTATTTTTAGATAAACTACATATTAATTAAACAATGAGATTCATTAATTTACCTGCCAATTTCACTTGAGAGTTCTTTAGCCTTAGCTTTAATAAGAGGGTCTGAGATTGATATTTGAGATCTCATTTGTTTAAAGCAATTTATCAATTTTTTTCCAAATATTCATGAGCTGCAGAGCGCAGTCGTTTATTTGATGCTGAAGTTAATCCTTGGGCTGCGGTTGAATCTATTTTATCTTTGTTTTTTTATAATGGTTGACAATGTTGATTTTGGAATTCCATATTTTTCTGCGATGCTTTTCTTATTTAGAATTCCCGATTCAATATCCTGGAGAATTTTCAAATTTTCCTCGATTAATAAGGATTTACATTTGTGACACATGTTTACCAACGAACTAATTGTGTAAAAAAAAAGACAGTATATACGACTACATAACACGGATTCGAATAACACAGAAGTCAAAATAGAACTGAACTAGTTTTGAGAAAAAAGTCAATGGAATGAGAGAGTGGGAGAGAGAGAGAGAGAGAGAGAGAGAGAGAGAGAGAGAGAGTGAGAGAGAGAGCAAAAGGAAATCGAATAAGTTAAGAGTAAAAAAACACCTCAGTTCTAGAAACTGGTGCAACTTCGTCTTCCCGCGCTCATTCTACGTAATACAGTAAAAAAAAAAAAAAAAAATAATAAAAATTCCAGCAGAACAGAATATAATAATTCTTATAACAGAATATAATAATTCTCGGGCATCAAATTTAGTTCGTAGTTCGCACTAACCGAGGGATTTCGCTATAACGAGGGGTTCAGCAGAAATATAAAGGTAATTTTGGGGGTATAGTATTTTGGTTCGCTATATCGAGGTGTTCGTTATATCCGAGTTCGTAATAATGAGGGTTTGCTGTATGACCTGGTTACTCGTAGCAGTGTCATCCGTCGGATTGTCGCCAACCTGCGTTTCTGTTCGCACAGCAGGTTCCTGATCTTGGCCGGGGTTTTCTACCAACTTAGAGATCTGCTCAGGAGAAAAATTTTAGAACTGGATATCTTGTCGCTTCCCGAGGTTGTTAATTTAATAGTACAGGTTGACTCACGATAACTCGAAATTAAAAGTACACCAAAAAAATACTTCAATTTATCAATTTATTTTAATATTCAACCTCGAAGAGGTTCTTTTCATATGAGATCGTGGGCCCACCAAACGGCGGCACTACCAATGTTGCAATCCCTATTCATGTTCTATAAACTCAAGATCACAGTAAGATAATGTTTTTTTTTTTTTTTTCCTTTTGTTGTGAAAATAAAAATGATTTCAACAGATTACCCTCATTTCATTATCTATTTGTAATTGAGTGTATAGAGTCTTTTTATGATGTGAAGAAAGGAAATCCTACTATTCCGTTCCTTTTGTGATTTTTATTTTATTCTTTGACAATTCATTAAAGTGATTGGTTCGCTTCTTTACGGTCATGTTCCCATCATAAGATTGCTTTCCAACCAATGCTTAACTTCCATCATTTTTATTACTGCTCTAAATACTAAACATCATGCTTCATTTACAATATATTTACGTCTTGAGATTTACTGTGATGATTAATTAATGTGAAACATATTGATTGATAAATAAATGTGAAACACATATATCTCCCATTGATTTTTCGGTTCCTGTCCATTATATAATTAAATTTTAGATAAATATTAATTTAATCATTTAAAAAACAAGTTGATATCGAACTCAGTGACAAACTGGTCCATATTTCTTATCCTTCAGTTAAATAAAAAATAGATATATTTAGAATATTTATTTCTTTTACCATTTCTATTTAAACGATTAGCTAAATAATATGTCTTTTATGACGGTAACCAAATACCAATTGAGAGACTTATAACTCTGCTCAAAATTTTAAATTCATAATTTTAAATTTATTTATATTTCTTATGACTTATTATCTTCTTTGTTTATAGGAATGGAATGAGGCCAAACTGACGTCATCCCTATAAGGTATGTTAATATTCAGTAGTTATTTGGAAATTTTAAATCATGTTATTATTTAAAATAAAAATAAAAAAAATAAATAAAAAAAGAAAAAAGAAAAAAAAAACTGCTGGCTTTAAAAACTGTATGTACCTACTGACTTTCACATGCAGTAATGTTAACCAACATATAAAGACTCTTTGCAACCTTTTTTTTTTCTTATTCCACAGACATACTAATCGCCAAATATGGACAGGGCTACACTGATCTTACCTAAAATGCCTGGAGGAGAATGAAAAAGGGTTGGATGAGCGATATTTTCCCTTAAAAATCCACAATGAATGGAAGTTGGTATTGCTGAGGGCTTTTCTTCCATATTACTGACGTTTCATCATTAGATTAACTAAAAAGCCACTATTTTTGTTGATATCTACTGCTTGTTGATAAGAGCAGATTTATATATTAACTAAGAAAATTCAATAGTTTTTAAATATACTATAATATTTAAACATTTAACTTTGTAGATGGAATGCAGAAATGCACATTTGGTTGAAAATAAATTAATACCTATTTCTAAAACTGTCGGGTGGTAAAACAACGATTCTCCAAATATTCTGATTTTGAGAAAAAAAAAATCTTAATCTCACGTTACACTTTTTTTAAAATCTAAATATATGTAATTTATTTTTAGATTAACTACATATTAATTAAACAATGAGATTCATTAATTTACCTGCCAATTTCACTTTCTTTAGCCTTACCTTTAATAAGAGGGTCTGAGATTGATATTTGAGATCTCATTTGTTTAAAGCAATTTATCAATTTTTTTCCAAATATTCATGAGCCGCAGAGCGCAGTCGTTTATTTGATGCTGAAGTTAATCCTTGGGCTGCGGTTGAATCTATTTTATCTTTGTTTTTTTATAATGGTTGACAATGTTGATTTTGGAATTCCATATTTTTCTGCGATGGTTTTCTTACTTAGAATTCCCGATTCAATATCCTGGAGAATTTTCAATTTTTCCTCGATTAATAAGGATTTACGTTTGTGACACACGTTTACCAACGAACTCATTGTGTAAAAAAAAAGACAGTATAAACGACTACATAACACGGATTCGAATAACACAGAAGTCAAAATAGAACTGAACTAGTTTTGAGAAAAAAGTCAATGGATTGAGAGAGGGAGAGAGAGAGAGAGAGAGAGAGAGAGAGAGAGAGAGAGAGAGAGAGAGAGAGAGAGAGAGAGAGAGAGAGAGCAAAAGGAAATCGGATTAGTTAAGGATTTACGTTTGTGACACACGTTTACCAACGAACTCATTGTGTAAAAAAAAAGACAGTATAAACGACTACATAACACGGATTCGAATAACACAGAAGTCAAAATAGAACTGAACTAGTTTTGAGAAAAAAGTCAATGGAATGAGAGAGGGAGAGAGAGAGAGAGAGAGAGAGCAAAAGGAAATCGGATTAGTTAAGGATTTACGTTTGTGACTCATTGTGTAAAAAAAAAGACAGTATAAACGACTACATAACACGGATTCGAATAACACAGAAGTCAAAATAGAACTGAACTAGTTTTGAGAAAAAAGTCAATGGAATGAGAGAGGGAGAGAGAGAGAGAGAGAGAGAGAAAAAGGAAATCAGATTAGTTAAGGATTTACGTTTGTGACACACGTTTACCAACGAACTCATTGTGTAAAAAAAAAGACAGTATAAACGACTACATAACACGGATTCGAATAACACAGAAGTCAAAATAGAACTGAACTAGTTTTGAGAAAAAAGTCAATGGAATGAGAGAGGGAGAGAGAGAGAGAGAGAGAGAGTGAGAGAGAGAGAGAGAGAGAGTGAGAGAGAGAGAGAGAGAGAGAGAGCAAAAGGAAATCGGATTAGTTAAGAGTAAAAAAACACCTCAGTTCTAGAAACTGGTGCAACTTCGTCTTCCCGCGCTCATTTAACGTAATATAGTAAAAAAAAAAAAATAATAAAAATTCCAGCAGTTCGTTATAACAGAATATAATAATTCTCGGGCATCAAATTTAGTTCGTAGTTCGCACTAACCGAGGGATTTCGCTATAACGAGGTGTTCGTTATATCCGAGTTCGTAATAATGCGGGTTTGCTGTATGACCTGGTTACTCATAGCAATGTCATCCGTTGGATTGTCGCCAACCTGCGTTTCTGTTCGCACAGCAGGTTCCTGATCTTGGCCGGGGTTTTCTACCAACTCGAACCTACCTCGAAGAGGTTCTTTTCATACTTGAGATCGTGGGCCCACCAAACGGCGGCACTACCAATGTTGCAATCGCTATTCATGTTCTATAAACTTAAGATCACAGTAAGATAATGTTTTTTTTTTTTCCTTTTGTTGTGAAAATAAAAATGATTTCAACAGATTACCCTCATTTCATTATCTATTTGTAATTGAGTGTATAGAGTCTTTTTATGATGTGAAGAAAGGAAATCCTACTATTCCGTTCCTTTTGTGATTTTTATTATTTATAGCTAAATAATATGTCTTTTATGACGGTAACCAAATACCAATTGAGAGACTTATAACTCTGCTCAAAATTTTGAAATCATAAATTTAAATTTATTTATATTTCTTATGTCTTATTATCTTCTTTGTTTATAGGAATGGAATGAGGCCAAACTGACGTCATCCCTATAAGGTATGTTAATATTCAGTAGTTATTTGGAAATTTGAAATCATGTTAGTATAAAAAAAAAAAAAAAAAAAAAAAAAAAAACTGCTGGCTTTAAAAACTGTATGTACCTACTGACTTTCACATGCAGTAATGTTAACTAACATTTAAAGACTCTTTGCAAACTTTTTTTTTTCTTATTCCACAGACTACACTGATCTTACCTAAAATGGCTGTAGGAGAATGAAAAAGGGTTGGATGAGCGATATTTTCCCTTAAAAATCCACAATGAATGGAAGTTGGTATTGCTGAGGGCTTTTCTTCCATATTACTGACGTTTCATCATTAGATTAACTAAAAAGCCACTATTTTTGTTGATATCTACTGCTTGTTGATAAGAGCAGATTTATATATTAACTAAGAAAATTCAATACTTTTTAAATATACGATAATATTTAAACATTTAACTTTGTAGATGGAATGAAGAAATGCACTTTTGGTTGAAAATAAATTAATACCTATTTCTAAAACTGTCGGGTGGTAAAACAACGATTCTCCAAGTATTCTGATTTTGAGAAAAAAAAATCTTAATCTCACGTTACACTTTTTTTTAAATATTTCCAAATTTAATTCACCTGATGGACCTATTTTATAACTCACCTGAGAAAAAAAAAAAAAACATAAAATTAAATATTAGATTCTAGCACGATCCTTAAAAGTTTCATCTAAAATCTAATGATCCTAAAATGGGTTACCAAATGGACGGACAGAAATATATCTTGAACTTAAAAGTTAAACGCAAGAGGAATCGACAATTTGGATTTCAAAATTATTTACAATTATTATCAGGGATAAGCTTCACTGACTTCTTTTAAGGAAGATATGTAAGTATATAAAATATTAAATATTTAATAAAAGAAAATTTATTAGAAATTGGATATTTTATCAACGAAATAAAATATTTATTATACAAAACTAGAAGAATTTTTTTCTAGGTAAAATTAAAAGCAATTCGAAATTTATCAAAATATTATTTAAAAAGATCGTAGAAAACTTTAATTAGTGCACTAATATACTGCTTAATCAGTATTGCGTATTTCATTTTACACACTATTCTTAAAAATTCAGTCGCAATGATTGGAATGGGAATTCCGGTGAGGTGAGCAGATTCCAGATGGCTGTACAGAAATGGTTTGTAGCAGAGGTTGGAGGGAGAGATAAATTCCAGTAATACCAGGTTGCCTGAAGACTAGAGGAACCTGTTAATGAAGAACTTTCGAGGTAGAATGCTTAGGAAGCGCTGAACCTAAAGAGTCAAACTTTAACCAACGTGGGAATGGAAAAGGTCCCAAACCATCAAAATCTTGCATAAATTATTTTTAAAAAAATTCCCTATATATTATGTTAGATTCGCAAAAATAACTAATAATTGTTTATTATTACTTAAAATATCTTTGTTTACTGTTCGAAACATCCTCTCCCATCATCGAATATTGGATTTGATTGATAAACCTTTTTTATTAATTTTTTGTCAAATACTGTTTTTAACATCGCCATTTGAATTTCTTAATTAATATCCGGGTACAGGGTCGTGGGATCATTTCAGATAGCGGTGGCCATATCATCTACTTTTTTCTGCTGATAATGTTCTAATGGCTTCTAATAATGTATAGTTATAACACTTAACAATAATAATAAAATTTCGTAATTGCTAATTTTCTACCTTTTTACCAATTGGAATATTCAAATACGATATAATTTATAAGACACACACACACACACACACACACACACACACACACACACACACACACACACACACACACACACACACACACACACACTTATACATGTATGTATATATAAATATATATACATGAATCGTGTTAAAAAAAAAAAGAGATCAAATGGGGTGTATAAAAAAAGACCAGTTTTAACCCAAATATTTGCATTATTATTTCTTTGATATAAAATACAATTAATACTCAAAGTAAAGCCCATTGTTATCTACCGTCATTATCCATCCGCTAGCCAATTCCTCGCTGATACCATTCCTTGGGCTGTCAAAGAACTCTTGTACCACATTTTATACTTCCACAAAATTATCAATTTTTTTCCCTTGAAGAAAATAGGCCATGGATCGAAACAAGTAGTAATCCCATGGTGCGAGGTCTGGACTATATAGTGGATGAGGCAGGGGTCTATATGGCTATATGGTTCAGAGCTTTTCGGTTGATCAGAGCAGGATAACGCTCTGACAACTTCGCGTACAATCTTTCCACTTGTTCGCAGTAGAGTTCATAGAGCATCCATCTAGAATTCATAGAGCATCCGTCAGGAACTAATTCGTGATAACACCTTCAAAATATGAATCCCATATTAGGACACCCCCCTATCCCATATTAAGAACCCATTATCAAAAAGTGCCAATTTTACTCCTCTCACATTAACCATGATTACAAATTTCAAAAAGGAGATATGGGATGTTTTTCATTTTTGATATGGTCTACTACTACTGCTAAATGTGTAACAACATTTTTTGAATCGTCTAAGCAATTTAGAGCCAAGCAATCAAATATTAAAAAAGTATCCCGTAATAGGGCACTTTCCCCTATTGAGTCGTCCCCTCAATAATTTGGTAGTGGTGACGCCCATGTCCGAAGTGTTCTGTGCCGTGGTTTGATACTACATCTCACGTAGAGACTTTCCGTGCTAATGCAATGAGGAAACAGGTTTTCTTTTAAGAAGTAACTTAATGACCGAAGGCGAGGCAGCCGGAATAGCCAAAGCCTTCCCATCAGCCCTCACTGGCTGCCTTTCAACGGCTAACAACGTTACTTCCAATGTGTCCTCTTCTGCTAGTCCTCCTCAGTCTCAGTCTAGTACTTCCGTGAATAGATATGAACCTAATTGATAGGACTCTTATAGTTTAAAGATAACTTAGTATGCTACATATTTGCGCCATTAGTGTTTCTTCCAATCCACATCGTGTCGGAGGACATTCCACATCATTATTAAAAGGGAATTCAGAAAACTAAAAAGAAAGCTCTCCAAAAATATTCACAAGAATAATTTTGTATGTAACGTTAGAACTAAGCACAGCAAAGAGGGGCGCAACTACAACATTAGGCAAGCATTGTGTGATAAGATTTCACAGCTTCTTAATGCCAACCTGACATAAAAATAAAGGCAAATTTACGTAGAACTCGTCAGCAAGAATAATATTTTCCGGTATGAATTCTCAACTAAAAGATACTTTTATTTCTAGAGGAGTACTAAAGGGCGAGATTTTAAGCCCAATCCTATTTCTTCTATTTATTGCCGATTTGATGACCTATTTTAAAGAGGGCCTATTTTAAAGACCCAGGGGGTATCAATAAACCAAACTACTGAACTTACCCTTTTATTATATGCAGACGATTTAGTTATATTGGCTCATTCCAGGACTGACGCACAAAAAAAAATTAAGAATTCTAAAGAAATACCGCCAAATTAATCACCTAACATATATAACATATAAAGAAAACTGTAGTGTTACCATTCAGTAAAGGAGGCAAACACACCGGGAACAAACCATTCTTTTTTAATATTGAATTAATAGAACAGGTTTAATAAATTTGCTTACCTAGGATTCCCTATACCTTCATCTATAAAACTTAAACAAGCAGCATATAGGTTTTTAATAAGGCCATGAAAACAATTGGAGATGAGGCGTTGATGACTTTAAATGTTTTACGCCTTAAAGCAAAAACAAACAAACAAATGGAGTTGTAGGATAGCTGGGAAGCTAGGTGTAAACTATTTGATTCCAATCTGAAAGCCTACTCCATTATCTATCTGAGATCTGGGGCTGTGAATATAACGAAACTTTTGAGAGATTACAGCTGTCATTTTTCAAGAAATTTTTACTCTTAACCAGAGATACACCAAACAGTTTGGTCCGCATTGAAACTGGAAGAGTTCATACTAAATATGTACTATTGAGTATTCAGTAGAATGGTGAACTGGTGGTTGAAATTACTGAAAATGCCCTGAAATGAGCTCCCCAAGAAATGTTTCCAGCAACTTATTGGCCTCTCTAATAAATACAATAGCTTCCACTACACTTGGGCTACACAATTGCACAAGCATTTGATCACTGTTGGAAAAGAAGACTTATGGCACTCACAAGAATACAGTTTAATAGAGAAGAATAAAAAAATATGCTCTTGTCATTAAGAATCACCTCAGTTCTCTTGACATCAACAACATCATAAATTCAAACTCAACAGCACGTCTTATTAGTTCATTGGATGATTTTGAAGGCTACATGAAATATAATGTCCACCTAAATAAGCTTAGATTAATAGCACAAATAAGATTGGCTGGGAAAAAACAAAACATGATTTATTATAACAGTTTTACATTTAATTATCAAGTTGATAACTTATGTCAAATCTGTAAATCTGAGATTGATAATTTTCAACACTTTTTTTTCTGCAATGTCCAGCTTATTCTTATTATAGGGATAAATTCTTAAGCAAATATCTTTTTGGTAATCCTCCCAATACGGAAGATTTAGGTACTAATTAATGATAGCTTAAGAAAACTAGAAGATATTTTTATTTTCATTGTTAATAGTTTAAAAATAAGAAGAAGTCGTTATAAGTGAACACTTATTATGTAATCATCATCTAATATATTATTTCTTAAAGCCTTTTTTTTTGTAGGTACGCCATAATTTCCTTTAATACTTCATCAAATTGCATGAATTATGCATCATTCTACAGCTTTTCTTAACCGCTACACCGGAAAAATATACAAATTACTCATTCCATTGCGAGTTATCAGCGCAAAACCGCTGTATTGGCGAGAGAAATGGATCTTTGAGGTTTCAAAATGGTGTCAATTTTTTCAGGTTTTCAAGGAGAACATTTTCGGTAATATACGTTTTTTCAATTAATCCTAAAATGATCGAAAAACTCGTTTGCGAGTTACAAGCAAAAACGTTCAATTTCAGAATCTGTGGCGTTTTCCAGGGTGCGCTCTTTCAGTGACATCTATGTCTATGTACGAAAAACCCACCAACAAACACAGATGACCATGTCGTAACTTCAAACGTAGTGTTCGAAGAAGTCTAGTAAACACGTAAATACTATGTATTCTCATAAGTTATGTTTCAAGTTACACCTTAAAATTATGTTTCAAAAAATTAATAATCTACAATTTTAACACATCTATTCTTTCAACCCTAACCGATGCCCATGACGATACGACTATACGATACTAAATAGACGGTGTGTAGGTACTTTAATTAAGAGAGATTTGAGTGGATTAGAGTGCGAATGATTGGCACGGGTCAGCTAGTAAGTATGTATATATTGTAAAAGAATAATATGTATAAATATGGAACTATGGCCTATCTCTATAGGTTATAACCAGTAAACAGATTATATATAAATAAATAATAATAATACGCCTCAATCCAATTCGAAGATTTTGGAATGACATGCTTTTTTAAATGAGTGTATGGTTTTATATTAATAGTTAGAAAATGGTACCTATTAAAAAAACAATCAATAGTTCCTCGATACAACACCTGCTGACAGAACTGTCGAAAAAGAAACATGGAATATAACAGGCAGCGAATACCAATGATTTATCCACGTCGAAACTCCAAAAGATTCATGACCTTCCAAGACTAATGATCTCTAATCATCATGAAAGAGGATGAGATGGGAAATCATTACTAAGAAGTATCGTTCTTCTATTACGTACATAGAAAGGTGTGCAAGATTGTTTATTTGTTAATAATTTTATTTTTTTTAGATTTTTGTCTAATATTTACTTAAAATTTTCGAGTAAATATATAATTCATTCCATACACTAAGAGATTTTTATTTTTTTTTAATCTGTAAATTTTTTATAGACGAAAACTTATAACTACAACACTGGAGCCTGGCAGCTTTTAGTATTACTCAATTTCTCACAATTTAAATACCATTTGTTAAAAAAAATATATTTATATATATCATTCATTGAAACAAAGAGTAGAGATAGATGTTACAAAAGAGCAAATGATACTATTGGAAAATTTTTAGTATATTGTAACGTTAAACCTTTTGTTGGAACGAACTATTAGATAGAACAAACTGTCACACACGTGTTTGTGACTACGAACTTCGAGTTCCATCCACGACGTTCTACAAGGTTCTGGATCATTCTCCTTACGACTATATATAAGGAGCGATTGACTGGACAGTTAGTCTTGTTCTGAAACCCAAGCCATATAATTATTTGTGTGCTACAAAGTTATAATTTTTGTAACCTGTATTTGCATTTGTGTATATTTATAATTCGTTTGGCATATTGTTATTTTTCTTTCAATAAATATTGTTCTACTCACAGAAGTATTACAATATATATATATAATCATAATTTAAAAAAACAATGCAAGGAATGAAAATAGAATTTTACTTTCACTTACCAACTCACTTAGATTAGAAATTAATGCGTTTTGTCAATTGCCACTTCTCAAAGTTAAACATTTTTCCACATTCATCTCTTATTTTTGTTTTCATTTGCTCTATAAAAACACTAATTTCTATTATTATTAAATAAAAGTTTTTACTTGTGATAATTCTGCAATGCAAGCGTAATACTCCAAGTCGTCTGATTTTATAATTCTCTATGTACTTGTTGAAAATTTCATTAGTTACCATGAAACAAATAATTTCCATTAAAGGAACAGAAAGGCTTTAATTATGAACAATGGTCTGTCATTAAAGGCGTACTACGCATACGTGGGCTCAACGTGTTTTATGAGTTGACTGAATATTTTTCTTTTCTCCTCCTCTACATGTTTACTTGATTTTATCATATCTCATATTTAGCCATTTCTTATTTTAAGGAGTAACGAGAGACAGTTAATTTCTCCATATAAATAAAAACAAAGGTACTTTATAGGAAACAAAAAAACAAACAAAAAATGCCCCTACCCCATTTAAGCCCCCTCAGAACATTTTAATAATGGTAAAGCTTACCTGATATTAAAGAAAACCTAATTTTCATTAAACATGACGAGTTTAATGAAAATCGTTAAAGCCGTTTTTGAGATAATCCAAAAAAAGTTAAAAATTAGAAAAAAGTTATGAAATAAAGTGTCCCCTCCGTTTGACCAATTTTGATGAAATTTTGGCTATCACATCTTAGGCATATACATAGATCAAATACCCATTTTGATTAAAATCGTTAAAGCTGTTTTTGAGTAAATAAAAAAAAATGTGTACATAAGACAAAATTTATTAAATAAAGTACCCCTCCGTTTGACCGATTTTGATGAAATTTTTGCTGTCACATCGCGAGCATATACATACACTAAATACCCAATTTCAGGTTCGCACGGTGTATAGTTTTTGAGCTAGTCTGTTCACATTACATATCGATGTTTTTTTTTTTTGTTTTTTTTTTTTATTTCACCAAATACACATGTCATTTGGGTAAGCGCACCTGTCAACAAAATGTCGAAAATCAGCAGATTTTAAGATTATTTTAGTAATTCAGGAATGGAGAACCACTCAACACTTGTTTCCCGGTCCTTCTAAGCCCTTAAGCGTCTGAGCCGTGCAAGTGTATTGGGAGCCCTGTGGCCTGAGACCTTAGACCGGCTGCCGTGCCCGGTGGCCTCAATACTTTTTGCCACATTCACTCTTCGTTACCTCCTTATTCATATTTTTCTTCCAAATTCGCCCTATTTGACTAAGGAATAGGATGCAGGTAAAAGTATTTAGAAAAACCCGAAAAGAACCCCATGTCGATTAGTTTAAACCCTCGGAAATTTTTGGGTAAACCATTAACCTCGTCCCTGGGAAATACCGGAGGGATAGAAACAGGGTTGGAGAAACGCGAATGCAAATTAAATACAAATAATTTTCATATGTACTGCCCTCGTCGAATAAGAAAATGATGACCATTTTGTCTGCTCGCCATGGTCTTCTAATATTCATGAAATTAAAAAAATAAGCGCAGGAACGTACCTAATTAGACAAAATTACATATAATTTTTAGAACTGTTATATTAGGTAAATGTTTTATGTATCTGTCTATTTTATAAAAATTTTAAATTATATATACTAATTTTTTTACGAGTTGTTTACTATGATTTATGAATGTTGCATTCCTATATAATGATATGATAAATCCGAAAGCGAAGAGTAAAAATTCAATTTTTATTTTAAAAGAAGCCAAAAAAAACATCTCTTAAGGTGCTGAGTACTGGGGGTTTTATCCTAGTGCAATAGTAAAATGGAAAGAGTTAAGAAATCGATTAAAATAAAGTCTGCAGTTTCAGTCTTCTAACACTGAAGCGGGCGGAACTGATATATCAGTCTACAGGCCACAAGGACTGCAGCGCTCCAACTGATATATCAGTCTATAGGCGTTAAAGGGTTAGTTACTTTGATTTCTCAAGTAAAGAGATCTCTCATCTAATGTCTTTATAATATCCTCCTCACGTAATATGAATACCTCGTATACCTATATTTAAATGTCAGTGTGAATTATTATGAAAGACGTTTCTAAATGTGTCTTGTCTGTTGATCGACTGTTGGCCTGTGATCGATAGTATTAAGGGTTATATTAGTTCTTTCTCATTTTCAGCGTAAGGATTTAGATAAAAATTGGCTAATTTTGTTTGTTTAGTTTTTTTTTTACATTTTAAGGGGCAGGATTATTTCATCCTTCTATCGAAGATTAGTCCGAGATACAGTCCGTTTTACGAATTTGGATGCCTTTTATTTTAATTAGGGGGAAGTTGTTTTTTCTTTTTTGGTAGTTAAAAGTTTGTTTTTTCATAATGAAGTTAAATTTTTTTAAATGTGCAGCAGTCATTTAATTTACTCATATAAAGCAGTTAGTGAGGCATGTAGAGGATCCTGATATATTGTAGTTTAGTTTTATGTCGTCAGTATAAATAGGAGTATAGCGTATATACATTATACAGTAGCGGAAGTAATATTGAATCCAGCGGTAATCCCTCCAGGATTAGACGAATTTTCCTATCCCTGCCGAACTAAGCAAAATCTGTCGAAAAGGTACGACAAACCATAATATTACAACACATTAGAAAAAATATTATTGTCAAATACCTATTACATAAAAAATCCAGCTACAATGAATGACTTTTGCGTATATTAAACAAAACTGACTAAAATATGAGTCAACGAATAAAAAGAAATGATGACTCTATTTTGATGAATTTAATGATAGATGTTTTACAGAGAGGAGGAATTAATAAAGTATTTTAGTAAAAGAAAGTGAAATAATAATATCAAGAAACACAGAAAGCAATCAATGTACGTTAACTTTGGTTGTTAAGTGGTATACAGCCGGAGTGTATCTTTACCTATTACTCATGTTACCTCACTTGCTTCTATTGACTATTTCTCTGGCAAAAATGTCATTTGCTTTGCATGCAGCTTGCTAATCTTTCCTTTTTTTTCTCATCCTGATAATTCACTGTCCTCATCTTTCCTTCATTTCTGAAGCCTTTCTGGTGCGCAACCTGATCTTCCCAGAGAGAAGTGGCCTGGACCGACAGCTTCCTTCCACCCATCCCTCATAGATGAAGGATATGATATTTCGGCCGTATATTATCTACGTGCCTCCACCTTACTATTAAAGGACATTCATGCTTATAAACGAAAAATATGGTCTATTAATTCGGTCTATTTATACATTTAATCCCAACATATAGTTAATCCCAATTTATACAATTTTACCACTAAATTAAAAAAATATATACCACTGTACATTAATTCTTTTTTAGTTCCTGGTAGATGCGAAAATCTCAAGCACAAAATATTTTCAACCTGTTACGATGAATATGGAAAAGGAGAAAATCTAGAAAAGAATGAGGGATGGTCTGTTAGTGTCCTTTAGTATGCAAGCTTTTCGCTTCCGCTGGAAAGAGGCGAATACATCTCACCTAATTCTACCTCTCCTTCCGGAATTTGAAAAATAGCTATGTAAAGAACTAATGTCAGATTATATCCATACTCATGATTCACAGAACAAGTACAGGACAAGACCTATAAAATCCATAACCTAAAGTTACATTAAGTTACACTCAAATTAACAGTTTATTTTCATGACCTCAATCCGGATACATATTTTCCCATAAAATATATATATAAATTATTTATTATTAAATAAATGTTGTTAACCACGAGAAAATAATAAAATTAATATAGAAATATTGAAAATAGGAAAATGTCAGTGTATCCTGCTGGACAAACATTCCACCCCGTCCGCGCCCCGTATAAACGAAAAAAGGAGGGGGATCTATGAAGAGAGAGGATCGACCTTACCTTGGATACGACCTCGGTGGTGCAGTGGAAGCGTACCGCGCTTGATATACGGAAGACCCGGGTTCGACTCCCAACCGAGGCCAATCTTTTTTCTTCAAAAATAACATATACCGTAAAACGGGGTGACATTGTGACTAATGGGGTGACTTTGTGACAAGCCTATTTTTCTACAGCTTTTGAATTTCCCTCCTTAAAAGGAATCAGAATAGGCAATTCAGTGTACCTTTCAGGTAGCCAGTAATGTGCTGCAACCTACTGGCCACATATATCTTCTTTCATTCCATTTACCATGGTGCTTTATTTCATATATGTTTGATTGTTATCAATTAGTTGAAGCCTTGAAATAAAGCACCATGGTAAATGGAATGAAAGAAGTTATATGTGGCCAGTAGGTTGCAGCACATTACTGACTACCTGAAAGGTACACTGAATTGACTAACCTGATTCATTTTAATGATGGAAATTCAAAAACTGTTGAAAAATAGGCTTGTCACAAAGTCACCCCATTAGTCACAATGTCACCCCGTTTTACGGTACATAAGGATAGGGAAAACTCCAGTAGTATAAATGGTTAACCTACAATTGAGATAGTCCAAAGGAGTAAAAACTCTATTCGTTTGTCAAGCAGTATTGAGACTGTTGCTAAATCTAGATAGTTCATCTGGTTTCTAAAAGTCTGCTTGCTGGACTAGTTTCCTTTTCTTCAAAACAGTCAATACTCGGAATAGTGATGCGTATTATCTTCTAGCTTGTTGCGCATCCATGAAGATTTTGTTAGGTATAATATCTAATACAGGCTAGAAAAAGGTCTAACTATAAGACCTAAAAAAAAGTTACTTTATTCTCTATTTCATTTGGAATTATTCAACTTATTTTCAATGCTTTGTTGCGTTTTCACAAGATCTTCCCTGTTGCCTTTCATAAATGTTTAAAGAGGTCCTGTGATACCTTGAGATCACCTATTGGTTAGTCCTGTCACGCTCTGGACTATGTTGAGTCCATTCCAAATGCTACCCCCATCGGAAGGATATCATCCCTAACCCTTTCAAAATATTTATACAAACTCTGTATCGAAAATAAAATTTAAAAGTGTGTATATGTTTCATTTTTATAAAAAAATTAAATAATTATATCATTACTACTTTTTTTTACACATTGAAATTAAAATAAATTTATTAAGGTGTTTAATTCACTACAAATGAATTGGAATCGCATTACCTGTCACTGGTAAATTGAATTTAAGTAAAGCGTTGCAGCTGTTTTGGTGAACGACTTAATTCAATAAGATTAATAGAGTTACAAAGAAAATTCACTTCACCTGATAACATCAGGTATTCTCAAATTTCATTTTAATGTGTTTATTGGATGTAGATTTATAGGGGAAAGTTATGGTTAATAATCTATTATTAATTTACCTAAATGTTCATAAAGAAATATCTAGATATATCAGAGCGAAACTAGGATCATAAAATCAGGAAAAGAATAAACATCAGATAAATAAAATATAAAAAAAAAATTCAATAAACTATTGCCCATCATTTATTACATTTTTTTTTTGCTAAAATATTAATTTGAATATTTGTTAAATACTGTTTTCCCATCCCATTCTTTGACGCTTATTAATAAAATTATGAAGCGAAAAATATAAAAATACACACACACACACACACACACACACACACACACACACACACACACACACACACACACACCACACACACATACACACATATATATATATATATATATATTCACACTTCTCTATAGAATCAGGAATGATTGGATGATGTATATTTTTTAATATCCATTAACAATATTTAATAAAATAATTTCGTCCCCAGTTGCTGACATTTATTTCAGGACAAATTTATGGTATGCCATTGCTTTAGAGTTCTTGAATGTTACAAGCAAACTAAATAACTAAGTGATCTCTTGCAATTAGTAACCCTCTTGGGTCCCATAAATATTTTCGATTACAACTTTATAAGTTTACAGCAAAAGTTTTCTAATTATTCCGAAGTTTTATTAATCTCTTTTGTGTAGAAATAGAGATTAATGACAAACTACTTGCTGGGGATAAGAACTCTTCGCTTGATTATTCAATATTTTTAATATTTTAAAGTAATCTGAATGTAACCTGAAATAATGAAAAGAAGAATCAAATTGTGTTATATAGTCGAAAAACAGTAAATTAGGAGAAATGTTTTTGTTAAAATGAAGAAGTCTTGCTTATATTTTTCAAATTTAATAGTGGAATTACAAACATTGTGTTATACATTGGTTGTTACAATGAAGTCAATGTGATATTTTTCAATGGATCAAGCTAATTTCTTACAATTCAAACTCTCAATCTTAATAGAAATCATCTTGACTTATGTTATTCGGAATAGTCTCTCACGTGTGTTGAGCGGAAAAATGGAAAAAAAATAATAAAATCATTTGTAGCAAAACAACGACTAAAAAAACAAAATAGGTATAAAACTACAGGAGGACATGAAATATTATAGTTTATTAAACTTATCAAATAACATTATAATTAATAATTTAAACGAGAGCTCATTGACACGGTCAAAGTATTTGGACAATCTGGGAGGTTTCTGACCACTCCTAACCATTAATGACATATCCCAGACTAACAACCAAAAACAATTTCTAACCATTCTATAACATCTGTGGCCACCACAACTAGACGACAAACCATATCTGATAATTCCGAACCATCTCTAACCAGACCAACCCAAACAAAATTCTAAATTATCAGACAAAACACAAACCATTTCTGATCATTCCGACCCACCATTAACCATCCCTAATCGGACCCAACCCAAATAATTTCTGGCCATCATTTTTTTTTCTTTCGGTACCCCTACCTGGCCATTTGTGGCATACGGGGGTTTCTCTATAGGTGAAACAACCTATTTTAACCATGGTAGGAAGGTCGAGGTTTATTCCGTGGGGCCTCCACGAAATAAAAGTAAACCCTCATTCCGGACTTTTATGACCATCCATAACCAGGACTAGAACGACAAATTCTTACCACTCCGAAACATATATGACCCTCCCCAACTAGCCCACCTCAAATCATTTCTGGTCATTTTAATTTACCTCTGATCATCTTGTAACAGACCAAGTCCAAAACATACCTACCTACCTCTAATCATCACCAACCAGACCACCAAAAACCATTCCGAACATTTAAACATTTCTCACTCACGAAAAGACTACCACAAACGATCTCTAAACTTCCCCAAGCAGACCACAACAAACCAATCCCGAGCATATCTGACCGAACCATCTCTGACCATCCGCAACCAGACTTCAACAAACCATTCCGACCATTCCGAACCAAATCTAGCTTCTACATACAACCATAATTTCATGAAATGAAATAAAGTATTTTTTAAAACTGACTATTTCCAAAACGTCTCTTGAGAAAATTATCACAATATTGTCCAGACAATTTTTTTGGTAATATAATCCATTAAAGTATACTTAATTTAATACTTGTAAGAAAGAGGAATACTTTATTTAATGAAATGTAATGCTGCCCTACTTTATAATGTTGCTAATCACATAGCAAATGATGAAAATTATAGTCTTGAACCTTTTTCACTTTATTCTTCATAGAATTATTTCAAAGTGCCAATTACTCAAATGATTCAGGTGCATAGTCAATGATTCAAATGATTCAGGTGCCTTATTTTACTTTCTTAGTTAGCATAAGATTAGAAGTATTATCCTTCATGCATATTGTAAGCTCTCTGCAGAAGCCTGAGATAATGGAACCATTAAAGACCTCCAGTACTTCTTTGATCAAGATCCTTCTAATTTCAAAAGCAGCCGCAATATTTAATTGATAGAGAGTGGCCACTGATGCAGTCTCCCTACTTCATCATAGTAGCTCTTCCAACGAATAGTCAATCTTCGTAGCATTCTCGGATACATTACAATACTACAAACTGACTGATATACTCGTACAATTGGAATCCTTCTACTATATCATTAAAATCCAAATTTAACCGACACATTCTTAGAAGTTCAGTTGAATTCCTGAGTTTATCTTGATTGAACAAATATGTTGAACATTTTTTTAAAAAAATCTTCACGAAACTGTTCGTTTGTTCAAACCAATTAAAAGGCAGATGTTCTTGTAAGTTTCAATCCAACGTAAGGGTAACATCGAGTTTAGATTTGTAGATATTGTAGGATGAAGAAATTGTTAACAATGATCAAAAAAATTCATACAGGTTTAAATGGATATATTAGTTAATGAATAAGGTGTTTTAAACTTCCTTATAAATTGAAATTATAAACAATATTACATAATGAAAAAAAGAAGCGTTTGAGAACTCATATTGAGTTGTATAAGATATAACAAGTTAAGGTCTGATTTGATTTTTGACTATGATACTCAAATTTTTAAAAAAGCAGGACTGGGATTTTTCCTGATAAAATAACAACGAAACGATAGTTAAAGTAAAAAACAGGAGAGATTTTAGACGACCAATCTGGTAAAGGAATGATCCTATTGTGGAAATAAATGAAATTATGAATACGACCATTAACATAAATGTCTTGGCAATTTGCTTCTGGAAATGAAAAACTGCAAACTTGTCATTCCAGCATGATCAACGATAACATACAATCGAACTGGGTAACTTTGTACAGTTCGGGGAAACTTTGTACACCGACCTTGAATGTGTTTCAAAACCATCTACCAACCAAACAATAAGAAGTTTTGATGTGAATTTTTGTTTTGACTATTATAATCTCTATGTATATTTAGTTGCATAGAGATTTCAATAATCAAAACAAAAATTCACATCAAAACTTCCTATTGTTTGGTTGGTAGATGGTTTTGAAACACATTCAAGGTCGGTGTACAAAGTTACCCCGAATTGTACAAAGTTACCCATTTCGATTGTATTTGAAGCCTTGAGAAGTCAAATTTTTGCAGGGTTTCATTGATTGTTGTACTATCACTGAAATATTAATCTATGTTACATTTTTTAATTAAATCGTAAAAGGTATCAGTAACGACAGAGATTTCTCAACCAGGTTACTCGTTTTGTGAAAAGCGAAAAATTATTTTATACACTTATAACTTTAAATAAAATCCTTTTAAAAACTGAACTTATATATTGTCAAAATAAAAGGTTATCCTTGATATTGCGCAGGAACAGAAATTGTACAGTGTTTGGAAACGAGAAATTTTCAACTGCAAATATTTTTTGTCTCCATCTGATTAAATCAAAACTAATAAATATACACTTATGTCTAATTATAGAGTAATTTCATTTTTTTTTTTTTTTTTTTTTTTTTTTTTTTGAGAATCGATCAACATGAACATTTGGAAAACTTATGACCGATAGACATTGTATGTATATACGACATTACGAAGTATTCGGAAATGTATTTCCCATGTATTCCATTTACTATTCCATTGTAATGTCAAAAATATTCCAATATGTCGTAAAATAAAAAAAGATTTCCGACATGACAAGGGATTCAGTCGAGTGTATTCATGAGTGTATCATTCGAGTGTATATTTCTTTTTTTTTTAATCATCTGCAATTTAATGTAATTTGTTGCAATGCAATGTAATTTAGTCATGAATACACTTGACTAAATCCCTTGTCATGTCGGAAAGCTTTTTCTTGGTTTTACGGCATAATGAAAATGTAAATGGAATACGTAGGAAATATATTTCCGAATACTTGGTAATGTCGTTTCCAATGCTATTGTACTTTGCTTTGATGGAATGAGGGGAGAGAGAGAGAAAAAAAGACTTGTTTATAAATAAAGGAATAAATAGGATCGCCTGAGTCGTAAATGCTCCGGAAAAATATTCACTAAAGTAAACGCGATAAAAAAGGATCTCTGCTTAGAACCTCTGTAAGGCCTTCCAATAGTGTCTCCATTACTACATCCTGCATCTATCGAAAACTCTATTTCCTTACAAAGACTCACTACTTTATTTCAAAAAATCGTTCTATAGGTATAGTGAAATCCTTAAAACTCCCTTAATCCAATAAAATCTTCGTTAAAAGACCAGAAACAATAAGGAGACCAAATTCAACCAAAGATTAATCTTTTAAACTCTTTTATATTTGTTTTTTGAAACCAAACAAAATCAACTAATATGCCTTGCAGGATAGTAGTACTAAATTACGAAACGAAAAGCAAAAACTAAAGAAACGCGATAAAACAGTAGAAATATAAGATTGTATTGCCTTTCTGGAAAGAATTTTTTAATCATTGGCTTCATTAATTTTTTTTTTATTAGGTTTTGTTTTATGGGGGTAATACCTTCGGATGCCTTTGGCTCATTTGTTTTTGTTTGACCAGAGTCGATAATACAACAATCAACTACTGATTTCGAATTTAATTGGAACAGATAAGCTTTTTTTAATAATTACTATTTATATATTTGTGTGTGTTTTTTTTTTTAATTTCGTGCCATTTTACAATAACAATTCAATAATAATAAGAATAGAGCATACTTACCAGATGGCCTTAACCTTCAAGCCTTTTAGTTGTTATTACAGCTAGGTCACCAAGGCGCGCTGTAAAGAAGTACTTAGGTACTTGGTTGAAGGATGCTTTTAATGCCGGCTGAAGTAACGGTCAACTTACTGCTATGGTAACGGTCAACTTTAAACTCAAACTGCCTCAAGACTGTAAGTGCCTTCTCGACTTTACTTGCCTCCATAGTAACCTTCTTAACGGCGCTGATAATAAATTGCATGTGGAAAATATTGGTCAAAACTAAAAACCTTTCTTTGTATCGTAAACGGGATTTTGTCGGACCAGGGAGAGGGCGCAGGACTAATGCCAGAGTTAAATACTCCCGGCACTGGAACTATAACTCGTAATCTTTCGGTTATTAGGTAGCCGGGAAAATCGTTTAGCAAACTAACTTGCACTTATAGGGAAACGTCCTTTTAATAATAAATTGTGTAAGTTGTAAATTACGAAGGAAGTTCAAGAAGTTGAAATTATAAAATTTTATTTTATAAGTTGAAGAGTAGCTTTCATCTAGAGAATATTCATCGGGGAATCATTAAATTTCCGGGACTAAGAGTTTCTCTTTTTATTTCAAGATTCTATAAGCTAATTATTTGCTCAGATATAAATTTTTGCACAATGTATCGTACGAAATTCTATTACAAACATGAATTATGATAACTCAAAATAAAGCTGACTATATCGTAGAAGGCGTAAAATCCCGAGATTATGACTGCTGTTCGTGATTGTAGCCGAGTTGGAAGAAGATTAAGCCGTATCACTTCATCAACACTGACAGCCGTCTTCGTGCTGCGCCCAACTTGGACAAATGAAGCACAACTGAACTTACGATAAGCTGAGGCTTATATGAATGAAGATTTTTTTTTTTAATAAAGTAAATTTTATTTCTTTCATATTTACAAAATAACCAAGCAAAATAAATAAACTTACTAAAAGCTTGAGATAAGCCCATTAGCTAGAGTGACTATGAATGTTTTTTTAAAAGTAACAAAAGAAATATGATAAAACAACATGATAAACACAAAAAAACAAGAACCTAGATCTATGAATAATCGAATTTAAAGGCTATTGCTCTTTTTACACACTGGTATAGTTAGTGATAGTTCTGACCATTTAATAAAACCTTCACTTCACTTTCCGATAAGCTGAGGCTTATATTACGTCGTAAATTGTTCAGTGTTCGTTAATTTGTTCGTTGATTACAACATTCTCCTCCTTTGGATTAGTACAAAGCTCAAAATGAACAGAATCATCCTGTTCGATTGTCTTCCTTTTATTTCTAATCTGATTGGAAAGGTGGTAGTTATATATGTATGTATTTATATATATATATACCCTAAGTATTACACCTAAATAACTTTTACGTGGGGTTATAATAATTCTATATGCTATAGGTTATATGCTAAATAAAAAAACATGGGATACCATACGTCATTAATTATTCATAAATAATTTTATTAGAAGAGAAAAGATTTTCCATGGCCGGGAATCGACCCAGCGTCTTCCTCATCTCCGCCGCAGCGCTTTTACCATTGAACCAAAGGTGGGCTCGATACGTGGCGTGTCAATCTTCTCTCGTCAATGATCCCACTAGCTATGACTCACCACTGCAATGGTGCGAGACCTTAATTAATAATGAAATATGTAAAATAAATTAAAAATAAATAAAAAAATAAAATGAAATTTTTTTAACTGAAATGATACAGTGTGTCTTGAAATTGAAATTGGGTAAGATTTTATGTTAAACATAAAAATAAGTTTCTTTACGAGGCTAATTTAAAAAGGTTATGAAAAATATTTATTTTTCCTAAAACTAATCATCATTATGAATCCTGATTTTTTTTTCTTTTTACTTTTAGTAATATGAAAGAGTATTCAATAATGAAATATTACCATGGTAAATTTTCAAATTTAGACTCCCCTTCGAAATCGATTTCCTCCATGCATCGTTTGAACTCGAGTGGAAACTCGACGCCTTGAGGCAGTGGCAGGCTAGCACCTGACGCAGCTATTCTTTCATCTCAGAAACTTCTTAAAACATTTCACCTTTCTTTCCAGACGACAGCCTTTAACATTAGAGGGCCCTGTAGGATCCTCCACCTTTTTTAGTGCCACCTTTTTATTCTTCGCAAGCATGTAAGTAATTTTATTTAATTTGAGGGTGAAATAAGTGACTGTGAAATAAGCCTATTAAGATATTTAACTAATTAGTGAATACTTGATAAAAATATAAATTTAAAATATAAATTTATAAAAATATTAATCCTTATTTATTAATTTAACCATCATTGTGGGTGACCACCAATTTTTTAAATTATTTTAAATAATTTATTTTTGAAGAGAAAAGATTTGGCTCCGCCGGGAATCGATTTATATTTTATAACTTCGGTATGGAGCTAAGGACCACTAGGTTACTCCAGAAGTGGCTCCGTACTAAACTTCTTAAATATTTTATACAAATCAAATAATCATGTATATCAAATATTATGTAGAGTGTATGTATATGAAATGTAGAGTGAACTATCAAATAATTATATATTTTTACCCATTGCTAAAATGATTAATAATTGCAAATACAACTTCCGTACAATTTGATTAAACTTCTAAGAACTTCAAAACAGAAAGGAACTTCATTAGTTAAAGCAATATTTTTAAAGTAACTGAGTCACACAGTTAAAGAAACTTGGCAGAATTCAGCCTCGGTCCAGTCTTAATTAAGTGACTGATGTGAATTGAGATTTATAAACTTGGAATGAAATTTTAAATTGATGGTATGCAATTAAACAGCTCCCGGATATAACAATTCTTATCTCGTTTGTAACTTATAGAAATGTATGGTAATAATAAACCAGGTTTGTAACAAACTATTTATATTAATTTATAATACACGTATGTATATGTATTGGATATTGTGTTTGTTTTATAGTTTTTAATGTAGGTTCTGGTGAACCACATTATACTTTGTGTTTCATAAGAGTATGTTGAATGTGAATGATCAATATGATATGATGATATTGATAAATAGATATGATGTTTATGATCAATAATTATAGTTATGTTTGATTATAGTAATTAATTGTGTTTCGTTTGTATGCTTATTTATTATTGTTTGCTAATCGGACGGGAAAATTTAGGGCTGCGGTAGGAGACCTAAATTTTTTCTATAGAGGTATAATTAGAATAGGGAACAAGGGGAACGTGTAAATGACATCGTACAGGCTTGGGACCTGTACCAACTGTCCATTTAAAAGATCGTAGGGCCGCCTGGCGGGATTCGAACCAGCGACCTTTAGTATTGTAAGCTGCTAAGCAAGCACCTGCACACAAATCAGGTGACCCCTAAGATTGTTGTAAAAAGGTTTATTTGGCTGTTACAGCACATAAAACACTTAAAAGTATAAATATAAAAACCATAAAAGAGAGTTGCTCCATGTTAACAGCAAAATTTTCAAAGCTCATGGATTGCCAAGGCCTTCGTTCCTAGAACAAAAATCTGGTGCGTGCGCGCAACACACAACTTTCACTTACCAACTTACTTAGATTAAAAATTAATGTGCTTTGTTAATTTCCACTTCTCCAATACATTTTTCCACATTCATTTCTTATTTTTGTTTTCATTTGCTCAAAAAAAAAAAAAACTAATTTGTTTTATTATTAAATAAAAGTTTTTACTTGTGATAATTCGGCAATCCAAGCATAATACTCCTAGTCGTCTGAATTTATAATTCTCTATGTACTTGTAACAAATAATTTTCATTAAATGAACAGAACATCTTTAATTATAACGCATTGGTTTGTCATTAAAGGCGTACGGCGCATTCGTGAGCTCAAGGTGTTTTATGAGTTGACGGAATATTTTTCTTTTTTTCTCCTGTATATGTTTACTTGATTTTCTTCATATATCATATTTAGCCATTTCGTATTTTTAGGCGTGATGAGAGACAGTTGATTTCTCAATATAAACTAAAACAAAGGTACTTTATAGGAAAACAAAAAAGGCCCCTTCCCCATTTAAGCCCCCTCAGAAAATTTTAATACTGATAAAACTTACCTGATATTATTAAACACCTAATTTTCATTAAACATGACGAATTTGATCAAAATCATTAAAGCCGTTTTTGAGATTATCGAAAAAAAGTTAAAAATTGGAAAAAGTTATGAAATAAAGTACCTCCTCCGTTTGACCAATTTTGATGAAATGTTGGATGTCATATCTTTGGCATATACATACGTCAAATACTCAGTTCGATCAAAATCTTTAAAGCCGTTTTTGAGTAAATAAAAAAAACACATGGAAATGATACAAAATTTATTAAGTAAAGTCCCCCCTCCGGTTGATCAATTTTGATGAAATTTTTACAGTCATATCTCGGGCATATTAATACATCAAATACTTAGTTTAATCAAAATCGTTAGAGCCGTTTTTGAGAAAATCGAAAAAAACGTAAAAAGTTATTAAATAAAGTACCCCCACCCTTTGACCAATTTTGATGAAATTTTTGCTGTCACATCGCGGGCATATACATACACTAAATACCCAATTTCAGGTTCGCACGGTTAATAGTTTTTGAGCTAGTCTGTTCACACACACACACACACACACACACACACACACACACACACACACACACACACACACACACACAGACCATTTCGCGGGACTTGGTTATTTCGACTCAGGGGACCCCAAAACGTGTATTTCCGTTGAAAACCGGAAGTCGAAATTTTTCACGATCGCAATACTTCCACTTACTATATATTTCATATATAGGTAAGTGAAAGTAAAAATTAAGGATAAGAAAATGGCACACGAAATGCGCTTGTGGGGAAGTCAGCAAACATGAGAAAGTTAACAATATTTAAGAATTATTGTATATTTATATCTTGACATTTTTATATACTTTCCGAAATATTTCCATTTTACGATTTTTTTTTTTTCAAAAATCAGTTATCCAACATGCATATCGATCAAAGAGGACTTTTTTCGAGAAAAATTACAAAATTTGGACGCTTTTGCAAGAAATCTGTGGACTGATTCATAGAATTTAATAATGTGTATGGGATAATTGAAAAGCAAACTATCCAAAACTGTGACCAAAATGAAAATCTGATCAGTACTTACTTGTTTTTTTACTTTCACTTACCTATATATGAAATATATAGTAAGTGGAAGTATTGCGATCGTGAAAAATTTCGACTTCCGGTTTTCAACGGAAATACACGTTTTGGGGTCCCCTGAGTCCAATTAACCAAGTCCCGCGAAATGGTCTGTGTGTGTGTGTGTGTGTGTGTGTCTGTGTGTGTGTGTGTGTGTGTGTGTGTGTGTGTGTGTGTGTGTGTGTGTGTGTGTGTGTGTGTGTGTGTGTGTGTGTGTGTGTGTGTGTGTGTGTGAACAGACTAGCTCAAAAACTATAAACCGTGCGAATCTGAAATTGGGTATTTAGTGTATGTATATGCCCGCGATGTGACAGCAAAAATTTCATCAAAATTGCTCAAAGGGAGGGGGTACTTTATTTAATAACTTTTTACGTTTTTTTCGATTTTCTCAAAAACGGCTTTAACGATTTTGATTAAACTGAGTATTTGATCTATTTATATGCCCGAGATATGACTGTAAAAATTTTATCAAAATTGATTAACCGGAGGGGGGACTTTACTTAATAAATTTTGTATCATTTTAACGTGTTTTTTTTTATTTACTCGAAAACGGCTTTTACGTTTTGGATCAAACTGGGTATTTGGTGTATGCATATGCCAAAGATGTGATAGCCAACATTTCATCAAAATTGATTATACGGAGGGGGGACTTTACTTAATAAATTTAGTATCATTTTAACGTGTTTTTTTTTATTTACTCAAAAACTGTTTTGACGATTTTGATCAAACTGAGTATTTGATCTATTTATATGCCCGAGATATGACTGTAAAAATTTCATCAAAATTGATCAACCGGAGGGTGGGACTTTACTTAATGAATTTTGTATCATTTTCACGTGTTTTTTTATTTTCTATAAAAGGCTTTAACGATTTTGATCAAACTGGGTATTTGATGTATGTATATGCCAAAGATGTGATAGCCAACATTTCATCAAAATTAGTCAAATGGAGCGGGCACTTTATTTCTTAATTTTTTTTCCAATTTTACCTTTTTTTCGATGATCTCAAAAACGGCTTTAACGATTTTTATCAAATTCGTCATGTTTAATGAAAATTAGGTGTTCTTTAACATCAGGTAAGCTTTATCATTATTAAACTGTTCTGAGGGGGCTTTTTTTGGGGGGGGGGGTTGGGGCCTTTATTGTTTGTTTGTTTCCTATAAAGTAACTTTGTTTTTGTTTATATGGAGAAATGAACTGTCTCTCGTTACGCCTGAAAGTAAGAAATGACTAAATATGAGATATGATAAAATTAAAGAAAACATAAAGAGGAGAAAAAAAGAAAAATATTCAGTCAACTCATAAAACTCGTTGATCCCACGCATGCGGAGTACGCCTTTAATGACAGACCATTGTTCATAATTAAAGCCGTTCTGTTCATTTGAGAAGTGGCAGTTAACAAAACGCATTAATTTATAATCTAAGTAAGTTGGTAAGTGAAAGTTGTGTGTTGCGCGCACGCACCAGATTTTTTTTTTTTTAATTTTGAAGGAGGAAACTGATTTTCGTAAGAATAATCTTAAAATACTATTATCTTGAAATATTGGAAACCAAACTTAGGGTCAAAATTACCCCAAATTACCTCCCCTAGAACCATATAAACGGGTCCGGGATAATTACCTATAACCCTGAATGTATGTATTAATTAATATTAATTTAATCTTTGTGAACTCAATATCCTTCAATTTTTATTGGATAAAAATGGTCTGTAAAGTAAGAAAAAGCGCTGCTAAAATTTATTTCGGTATAGTAAAAACTTGTTCTGATTTATTACACAATCATAAATATTTTATTAAAACTTACTGATGACGCTACCATAAATTATTTTTCGATGAGCTACGAGACTTCAGAAGGAAGAAGAAATAATAAGAGTGAGGCTATAAGTTTAGTGATTCTTTATCCCGACGCATTGGGGTTTACGACTTCTTTTAACGAGAGTCGAGTTATGTCAATGTCGTCAAATCATAAACACTAAACTCCAAAGTTGCCAGCGGATCGTTATTATAGGTCGTTGGGTCCTTGTTACAGCAAGCACTATCTATCATCAAAAAATATTTTACCTTTAATTGCTGTCAACATTTAAACTATATTTCTGTTTTTGAAATCGTTTTAATGCCCTATTGAATCGAAAATTTCGAAGATTTTCCTTCTTTAATAAACAATATTCTATATTATATATTATATATAACCGGAATTTATGTTCTTGAGTATATATGAAATATAGGTTCCTGAATATGAAAAAGAGGATGGAAGATTGATAATAAATTAACTATTATTATTATTTTATTTATATTTCCCTATATCTTATCCCCATATATATATCCCTATATATACCCCAACCTGAAATACCGCGAACAATTAAAATAGCTGAAAATTTTTTGGCCATTGTCGGGATTCGATCCTTGGTCTCTGCATCGCCATCTCTCACCCGGGTTCGACTTCTGACCATTCCAAATCTTCTTCCTTCACATAATATTATTTAAATTATGAAAAAAATTAATAAATAAAATAACTTAAATTTCTAAAAGCACAGATGGCAAAGCGGGTTCTTCATCAAGTTTATAATTCATATCAATTTATTACTTAGAGGATTAATCTTTTTATATATAAACATCTCGTGCCCCGATGTTTGTCGGGTGTAAAATCAGAAACTACTCAACCGATCTTTATAAACTTTGGCTCATAGTGTATAGTTTTGTCTAACTTAGAAGATAGGATAGTTTTTATCTCGATTATTGGCCTCAATATCTCTTTTATTGCAAAATAAATGCTTATTATACTACAATCGAGTGTAATTATTTATAAGTTCTATAAATTTCCAACAGATGGCGATGTAAGTTGATTTATTGAAACAACACTTCATTTTCTATCGGTATTTACTTAGGGTCGGTAAGCATCTAGTTGCCAAATCTGTCTCCAAAATTTTTCTGGCTTTAAACAGTAAAAATCCTTTTTTATCCTATGGGCGATTATGTGCCGCCTTTTCACGTGTGGGGAAAAACATCGTATCTAGTTGTTTCAACAAAAGACAGGTTAACCAAAATCATCTCGCTTTTGATAACCTATTTCAGGTAGAACCTACTGATACGATATCTCATATCATCACGTGTCAAATTCTTAGTTTAATTAATATTGTAACACTTATGTGGGTTAAGAAATATTTATTCAACAAAAATATTCAGATATCAATGCCAACGAATTAATAAAACTTAAATATTTGAGCAGGTTACAAAAATGATAACGTTATAACACACAATCATATGACTTGAGCATCACAGTCAAGACAAAGACTTATCTCACTCGTTCAGTCACTTGCTACTTATATATAATCGTAAATAGTCAGGTCTGGAATGTTCCAGAACAATGTAGACAGTTCTAAGCCAGCGTGGACTAGGCACAAAAGATCTAGACCCCAACAGTTCGTTCCAACCGCTTATTTTGTTCCAACAAACAGTCTGGGAGTTTACACCAAATGTTTTTTTTATTTGCTTATCGATTTAACGTTACAACTGGTGTAAATTATGGAAAATTCGGCTAAATCATGAAAAATCTAAACACATAACGTTCACTCTTCGAAAAAATACCTGCCGTCCAATTTATATCGACAATGTCCGAATTGCTCAAACTGACACCGTACATTACCTTGGTCTTACTCTTGACAGGATGACCTGGGGCCCGCATGTTAACATGAAACGAAAAACACTTAACAAACGACTCGCCCTACTTTACTCCCTTTTTTCTAAAACCTCAAAACTAGGACTACGACAAAAATTAAATACATATTTATACTTACTGAAACCAATATGGACTTACTCTTCACAGATATACGGTACAGCCAAAAAGACCCACTTACAAAGAATTCAGACCTTTCAATCGAAAATATTAAGACTCATAGTTAAAGCACCATGGTACGTGAACAACATTACAATACATACTGACTTACAAATGCAAACAGTAGACCAACATATAAACACACTCTACAAACGTTTCCATACACACTTACGGTCATTTCAATCAACTGATTAGAGGCATGACAACAGCTGATATGCCCATACCTAGGAGATTAAAAAGGCGCTGGATGAGAGATCTCCTTCGTTAAAAATCCAGGTTACCTGAAACAATCCAGACAAGAGGTACCGCTGGGTGCTATCCTTCCCCATGCCTAACATGCCCTTATTCAAATTAGCACACCTCACATTTGCTGATTGTTGATGTTTATTGACAGGTGCAAATTAAAGTTATGAAGCCAAAAAAAAAAAAATTATAAGTACTGAGCCACTTCAAAGCGTGGCAGGTTTTGTTATAAATAAATGTATCGGTTCGTTTATATAAATATATTTATCCACAGATGAACCCAAATCCATGTTATATGGAAATTTTTAAATTCCCTTATCTTTTGAGTTTTTAACGTTTCGTCAAAGCAGTGTATGGGTCATTATCTGAAAATGTGTAAATCCGGTCTATTTTCAACCACTAAAATGAGAGCTACTTACTAGAAAAAAATAGGAACTATTTCACTCCTTTTGTTATTCTATAGAGGCTATGTATTAGCTCCAAACTAAATTTATAATTGCCTAAAAAAAATTAAAAGTAATTGTTTTTTCACTCCCTCACCTTGTCCGACTCCCAGGCAAGCCACTTTAAAAATTCGTATTCTTTCAACAATTCAGTGTTTGATTAATCGGCTAAGTCAGTTATTACTTCAAGATTCCATGAAAAAATAAGCGGTGTCATTTACTGTTACCGATAACAATAAATAAAATAAAAAAAGGTATGTCCAGACGTTTTTCCTTCACTCCCTCACATCAAGTGTTGGTTGGTCTGAGCGTTGAGGGGAACATGGCCCAAAGCCCGGGGTAGAAAGAACCGGTTCAGGGAAGACCCTAGGATTGTTTTGACTGCCGACCAGGGTCTGCGATGGCTTGCTTCCGCTGTCAGATTTAGGTTATTACGTGAAATCTACTCTGTGGTCAATAGCTGCTTCACTCCCTCACTTCAGAAAAACTGGTGAGTTTCCAAGCAATTTTTTCACTCAACTATTGTTTTTCGATGGAAAATCATCATAGTTTTTTATCAATTTTAACCTTCTTACAGTGATTAAAAAATAATAAAGACTTTGAAAATTTCGCTCCCTCATTTTTTCGAAAAATTTCTTAAACGAGGGAGCGAATAACTACATTCTTTGTATTCTCAAAAGAATTAGAGCTTTTGAATGTAAAGGTGACAATTCCAAAATTATGTAACTGTAGCCTAACCTAAATATAACCAAGCTTACTTTTGGCTATAAGCGTTTGGAATTTCCTATTTTTAATTTAAAATTGTTTTTTATTGTATTTCTATTGTTTATTAAGATTGTATTTCTTTAAAACATACGCGTTTTTGCTTTCGCTTCTCAAATTTTACTACTACCTCAACACATTTTTCACTATCTCACTCACCCTTCACTTCCTCACTTTGAAATTGTTTTCATAATTTTTAAAAAGAACAATTAAAGGTTCTCCTGTCTGGATACTATTTAGAAAGTGAAGGTAATATGCCACTGAGTACGTATGAATTTTTTCGGCCCGAAATTATGACTTTTAAATAACGAAATTTTAGGAAGTGAAATCTATGAATCTTCAGATAAAGACTCGTATATGCCTATATTTGAACTCTCTAATAAATACTATTATTTAATATTTAGTTATACAGAGTATATTACAAGGATTAAGTTCTACGAAACCTTGGATATTGTTTTCTCCTGTTTTTTTTTTCAAATCAAGGCAGGACTTCGGACATCCTTTCACCCCCCACCCATTCTTTTGATGTAGGGAAAGTAGGCAAGGATAAAACTTCATTAAGATTAAGCGATCCGAAAATTTCTCGGTAAGGACAGATTTTTCTGACATCCCTCTAAAACGTCATTCTCACGACTCCTCATTATTCCAATAGAAATACATCAAAGGAAGAGTTTAAAATTAATAATGACCTTTAAATATCCTCTGTAATATATATCTTTTATTTTTTTTTCCGTTAGAATTTGCTCTTAATTATCTTAATTTATAGTCGAAGGACTAATCGCTGGAGCAAAGTCCTTTTCCTTAATATTAAGTTGTTATTTCGTTCTTGGATCTGATGCGTTCTACTTCAAATATCCGCTGCCTCGGTCTTCTATTAATGAATTAGTATTATTTATAACTATACCGCGTTTCCATCTAAGTTTTTCGGTTGAAAAAACGTCAGAATCAATTTTTAAAAAATAACGAAATATGTATTGATGTAATTAATTACCTCATGCTTATCTAATAAATATCTAGTAACGTTTGGAACATCTAAAAATGTTTTATAAACTTAATTGTTGGTTATAATTGAAATTAAATGTAAATGGGTTGGGATATAAGGCCAACTATATTAACTACAGTTATAATAAGTATACTAAACCCTATAATATTATTCTAAATAACTGAAGTATATGAACTGCGTGAATGTAAGATTAAAGCTATATCATATAAATAATTATTTAAAACAGGCCATGATCAATGAATGATACATGTATCATTTAGTATACTCGAAAATGTCTTGAGACCCCTGCAATTTTATGACTATTGATTCGTCGTTTTGAGGAATATATAGCAAAGTAGTTGATTTTGGAACCTTCATATGCTCGAAAATGGCTGCGAATGATTTTCACTCTGCGGGTCATATTGACAAGCGCATTAGGCATATTCTATCCAAAAATACAAAATACTTGTATATTATTTCAGAGAATGTTTACCAAAATATTAAAATCAAAACATCATTATGCTTACTTCCTTGGGTCCCAAGGCTGCCAAAAGTTTGTGCATTAAGTTAGGCTATCAACTACTGTCCTATTCCCATTACCAAGATTATTCGAGTTAGGAATAGTCAATAGGCATGCTTTATTTTACTTATTCTCCTCTTTATTCCTATTGTTCTAAAGTCAATGAAGAAGAAGTGGAAAAAATACACAAGTTAGTTAATGTCGTTGCTAAGCTCATCGGGAATTCACAGCTGCTCGGACAACTCAGACTTCCCACAATACAAGACCGACTACATTAGACTTCTCAACTTGCCGAGCAACTTGGAAAGCCGTAGAACAAACAACGAGGAGCTTCGAAGCGAATCTAACAGTAGTTGTTGATTACAAACTGCGAAACTTCTAAAACACACTTGTACGTTTTTTTAGTCATTGACACGTGTTTTGTCGGATCTTGTTTTCAAATTGCATTACCTAGATATTTGAAGCCTTCTTTGTTGTTTGGTAAGAAATATTAGTTCATATATATCAAGTTGCTGATCGAAATTAGATTGTTGGTATAATTGTTTACCATATAAATGTAGTAAATAATCACATGGCAGGTTTAGGAAAGAAAGACGTTCACTAGGACCTTTACTTCATTGCTTGGAGGACCCCTCAGCTGACTATGGGCAACCCCACCCACCGGATGCATGGCTAACATCGACCTAAAGTTTGGTCCAGTGAGGATCCATATCTGAAAAAGAAAATCATAAATTTATATGGGGCCTAGTCCGATCAGTAAATCTCCTTGAAATCGGGTGAACAGGTGCCATGGGCGTCCGCTTGGAGAGGGGTTGCAGGGGAGTACAGCTGACCCCCTAGAAAATATGTGAAACAAGTGTTAAAAATTAAATAAATTCCTATTCGCTGAATCTGAATTTATTTAGTATTATATTTAAAACATTTTAAAGGCTTTCTGAAAAGTGGTTATTGTAATTTAAATAAATTAGTAAATAAAACTAGATATGGTCATGAATTCAGATTTTTTTTTATATTTTCATTCACCTCTATGCCACAGTTTTCTTAGAATAAGTAAATTAAGTAAATAAGTCACCTCTAGAAAGGAATCCAATATTGATTGGGTTTCCTCATGGAACTAATAGAAATAATAAAAAATATTTTCTGTCTTTCAATGAATTGTATTTCCTCATTTGTCTGCTCATGGTTCCTCTTGAACTCTTCAGAAATATAAAGGAGAGTAAACTGATATTATGCTAATGATTGCCGCTGATGACCTTGGTACTACTAGATAATACTGGTAATAGAGAAGAGCCTCGAGTTAGATCGTGTAATCTCCATGAATAATTTCTATACCTCTACGACATTGTCTTACAAGCTTTTGTCTGCAACTTGGTTTCCTCGCCACAAATGTTTGCTCTAGGGTCAATCTTCATCGACGATAATTCTCATTCTTCGACGGTACCGTAAGCGAGCCATCAAACATTTATTCTGATTTAAACTTCAAACATCTACAAGAAATATAAATATAGTCCCCTAATTCGATTGGTTCCGATCTCCACATATCAATGTTTACCAAGTTTCTGCAGTGTATATTGGACAGCTGGGAGATGTTCAATTCATTTCAATTTTGTACCAAGATTAATAAAGAGACTTTTCTGACTGGTCTCTCTCATCCTCGTCCCTTGATCCGTTTTGCTCGTCACGGTTGGAGGGCTAGGTACTCCTGGATGTCTGATATTTAACTTTATAAGTTCTATTCTTTACTTTATTTTTACTATGGTATATTGAATTTAAGATTTTTTCTTTTTATTTATTTTTTTTTCTTTATTGTTGCTCAGAGTATAATTATCCCTCTTTAATTATTTTCTTTCTATCTTTGTTGTACGTTATTTAATATGATAAAAGAAAATCATAAGTTAATTCATTTCTACGTTTTATTTTCTTTATTGTAATTGCATAGTTATATTTTATTATTGTTTACCTGAGCTTGTACACTTTGTACTTTCAGTGAACTCTGGCAGACGGCTATTGCCATTGCCATGTATACTTTATTTTTTAATCCTTTTGTAAATTTTGTATATAGCTAACAATAAAGTATTATTATTATTATTTTATATATATATATATATATATATATATATATATATATATATATACCTATAACAAAAACACACTTTACTTTAGACCAAAATCGCCATCAATGTCCACTAGATTCCTCTCCTTCTCCCTATTAAAAATTACGTGCCATCTCTCAGCTTTAACAACAATGCATACATTAACCATCAAAATATATTCTCAACAATTCAAAGAAACGAAACATAAATGACGGATGTAAACATAAAAAATAATTTGTAACTGATTTATTTATTTATTAAAACGACATTGTAATTACTAAAATGTCAATTCGTTTGTTTGTTTAACGTCACTTTATGCTACTAAGGCTAATCGGACGATGCTACAGTGGGAGTCCTAAATTTTGCCTATCCAGGTATAATTAGGATAGGGATCTTTAACGAGTACCTGTCATCGAAAAGGCTCGGGACCTCCATTTTACGTCCTATCCAAGGGACGGCATGGCTAAGAATTTTTTACTCCCATTAAAAAATCCTAGGGCCACCACTGGGCC
Organism: Aelia acuminata; assembly: GCA_911387785.2. NCBI lineage: Eukaryota > Metazoa > Arthropoda > Insecta > Hemiptera > Pentatomidae > Aelia > Aelia acuminata. The sequence continues at coordinate 53,272,255 of OU426984.1, read as the reverse complement.
ATAATGTCAATTTATTTATAACATTAATTTTTCCGTTCAGTTAAAAAAGATAAGAGTTCCCTTCAACTCATTCAAATGAACACTGGTTAGTGTTTCAAATGTTATGTAATTAACAGATTTTTAATTTAGTTATATATAAATGTTTCTAGAGCTGTCAAACCTATCATTATTCACTTCATTTCATTATTTTTTGTTTAAAATTTTCATGAACATTGCTCATTAAATTAACCGCTTTGCACTTTTAATGCACCGGCTCAAAACATTGAAGATTCAATTTTTTATTGCCAAAATAAGTTTATTTGATTTTTTAAATAAGTTTTCAATGAACAAATAAATTAGATCGGTTCGTGGATAATTGTAACCTTCATCTTTCTTACAATAAATTTTAGAAAGATTTTCTGGAGATGGTTCATTTTGTCAATTCAAATTTTGTCAATTGTTAAATTCAAGCACTGATCCGCTCAATATTCTTTGAATATTTTGCATGCTATCATCGTAGAGAAATATTGTTTTACTCTAAAATTCTTTGTTTGTTTTTTTTTCAGTGATTTCTCTAGTCATAACATGAAAATTCTTAATATTATTTTTAAATATTTTTTATAAGAAGATAAAAGATTGGCCTTGGCCGATTTTTAGAACCCGGATTTCCGTATCATCGGAGCCACCAGGCAAATGTCCCGGTCAAGTCAATCCTTTCTCTTTACTGACCTCTTTCGCACCGGTAATAATAGATCTACCCAGGATCCTATATTCGCGTCAAGGCAACTTACTGAAAAATTTATTAATAAAGGAAGGGAGGTGAGTTGATTTGAGGATCACTGCAAAGCATGTGACCGAGGCAGGAAAAGCGATATTCAAAAAGCCCTCAAATATATGCCTGGTGGCTCAAGTGGCAAGAGAGCCTTACTAGTGACAAGAAAATCCGGGTTCGAATCTCATCCAAGACCAATCTTTTCTCTTCTTACAGAAAATATTTATTTTTTATTTGAAACATAAAGTAAATAAATATCCTGTAATTGAAATAGTACCAATTTGGAAAATATCGGATAACTGGCGAGGGTGCGTGGATACGGCCCACATCACTTCTTTTTCTCATAACGCGTGGTCACGAAAGCGGCCTCCCCTATCGCAAGCGAACATCCAAAACCTTTCAGGATCTTAGCGTCATCATCATAATTGCTCTGAAATATTCTTAATTAACAAATGTATGTACATATTATTTAATCAGTAACAAAAACATGGAATGATTTAAATTTGGCGGAGTAGAATAACTGATCAGTAGATTTCACGTCATTCGCTTTACGGTATTCCAATATTTTTTATGGCTAGATTTTCCTCTTCATTTTTTTCAATACCTCAGCCTAACACATTTGCAATATCAAACACCATATGTTCGTTTCAATGACGTGCATTTTCTATAAATTATTCGGTACCTTAATTTAAAAGGTAGGCTCATTTTTGAAACCATCGAGTCCTACTTTTCCAAGAATAGAATTCCAAACATCGATAATTAAAGAACTGAATTAAGAAAACTAAAATTAAGAAAACATTTAACAATATTATAACATATATGAAATATCAGATTTAAAGGACCCTAGAACAGCTTGTGGAAACCATAGACAAGTATTGGAAATGTTTCAAAATAGATATTGAACAGTTCAATGTCATCATTAATACAAAATAAATATTGAATAGTTCCAAAAAAAAATATAGTTTTCACAAGAATGAGGGTAGAATAAGTGATTAGGAGGTTCGTCATCAATAGCTGCAAATTTCAAAATGTCAAATGAGCTGCTGAGGATTAAGCATTTATATAATATAATACAAATATAGAATATTTTTTTTCGTTATAGTTAAAACAAAAAAAATTAACATTTACAATCTATTAAGGTCTGCAGGTCAGTGTACAAAAGGAGTAAAACCGAACTGACAATAATTTAGATGTGAAGGAACAACCTTTTCTTCAAATAGATAAATTTTCAAACTTTATTTCAACAAAAACGATTGATGATGATCTATTTGATTGATCTATACCAAAAATTAAAAAAGATTTTGTGGGAAGTTGTAGAAAGTATTTACTTCACTGTTTTACCACTGTACCACTTTACTACTATACTATGTAGAGAGTATGCACTGTACTATTTTACCAAAACGCAAAACAAAAAAAAATAAATAAATAAAATAAAACCCTTAAAATCGTTCTTAGGGTTTTATTTTTAAAAATGTACATACCCCCAACCATTTCTACTTTTTAAGGCTAACAAATCTGCACCAATAAGACGGATAATACATGTAGAGTTCGAGTGACCATAATAAAAATTAATCTAGTCTTTCATTTTTACCAAACAATTAAAATATAATAAAGAGTATGTGATATACTTTGCTTTTATATTGATTTGACAGCCATAGACAATGTTGGAGTGAGCCTAATTTCTATAAAGAGGGTTTTCTTTTTACTTTCACTTACCTATATATGAAATATATAGTAAGTGGAAGTATTGCGATCGTGAAAAATTTCGACTTCCGGTTTTCAACGGAAATACACGTTTTGGGGTCCCCTGAGTCGAAATAACCAAGTCCCGCGAAATGGTCTGTGTGTGTGTGTGTGTGTGTGTGTCTGTGTGTGTGTGTGTGTGTGTGTGAACAGACTAGCTCAAAAAGTATAAACCGTGGGAACCTGAAATTGGGTATTTAGTGTAGGTATATGCCCGCGATGTGACAGCTAAAATTTCATCGTAATTGCTCAAAGGGAGGGGGTACTTTATTTAATAACTTTTTAGGTTTTTTTCGATTTTCTCAAAAACGGCTCTAACTATTTTGATTAAACTGAGTATTTGATCTATTTATTTGCCCGAAATATGACTGCCAAAATTTCATCAAAATTGATTACCGGAGGGGAGACTTTACTTAATAAATTGTGTATCATTTTCACGCGTTTTTTTTATTTACTCAAAAACGGCTTTAAAGATTTTGATCAAACTGGGTATTTGACATATGTATATGCCCGCGATGTCACAGCAAACATTTCATCAAAATTGGTCAAACGGAGGGGGCACTTTATTTAATAACTTTTTAGGTTTTTTTCGATTTTCTCAAAAACGGCTCTAACTATTTTGATTAAACTGAGTATTTGATCTATTTATTTGCCCGAAATATGACTGCCAAAATTTCATCAAAATTGATTACCGGAGGGGAGACTTTACTTAATAAATTGTGTATCATTTTCACGCGTTTTTTTTATTTACTCAAAAACGGCTTTAAAGATTTTGATCAAACTGGGTATTTGACATATGTATATGCCCGTGATGTCACAGCAAACATTTCATCAAAATTGGTCAAACGGAGGGGGCACTTTATTTAATAACTTTTTTTCCAATTTTTACCTTTTTTTCGATTATCTCAAAAACGGCTTTAATGATTTTGATCAAATTTGTCATGTTTAATGAAAATTAGGTGTTCAATAATATCAGGTAAGTTTTATCAGTATTCAAATTTTCGGAGGGGGCTTAAATGGGGAAGGGGCCTTTTTTGTTTTCCTATAAAGTACCTTTGTTTTAGTTTATATTGAGAAATTAACTGTCTCTCATCACGCCTAAAAATCTAAAAATAGGAAATGGCTAAATGTGATATATGAAAAAAATCAAGTAAACAAATACAGGAGAAAAAAAGAAAAATATCCCGTCAACTCATACTCGTAAGACACCTTGAGCTCACGCATGCACCGTACGCCTTTAATGACAAACCAATGCGTTATAATAAAAGATGTTCTGTTCATTTAATGAGAATTATTTGTTTCGTGGGAACTAAATGAAATATTTAACAAGTACATAGAGAATTATAAAATCAGACGACTTGGAGTATTATGCTTTCATTGCCGAATTATCACAAGTAAAGACTTTTATTTAATAATAAAAGAAATCAGTGTTTTTTTTTTTTTTTTGAGCAAATGAAAACAAAAATAAGAAATGAATGTGGATAAATGTATAACTTTGAGAAGTGACAATTAACAAAACACATTAATTTCTAATCTAAGTTGGTAAGTGAAAGTTGTGTGTTGCGCGCACGCACCAGATTTTTTTAAATTGTTATAGACAGAGCTTGAGTTTCTTCGGTCAAACCATTTTATTGCAGAAGTATTGAAAAAGAAACATAGTACTGTACATAAGACGTCGGTAGTAGTAGTACTAACACTTTTTATATTTTTATTTAAATTGAAATATACACTAATCTGTTGGAAAACAATACAAACTTAATGATGATCTAATTTTGTTCTTTCTTCTCATTTAGAATTTGTCGAGATAATTAGATATAGAAGGGGTCCTAAAGAGTTAGATTGAAGTGGCCGCGCAGGTGCTTGCGATGAGAGGAACAAAGGAACTTTGATCAGTGCGGGCTGAAGAAGATTGGGTTAGCTACCAGCTCCACCCCCCCCCCCCCCGTCCTATATCTATGCTAATCTTTTGCTCGCCTGATAGGGAACGGATCACCTTCCTGGGTTCGAGTTGTCAATCCCTTCATATCAAGGGCCATTAAAAGTAGATCAAAAAGGGATTCATAGCTGATGAGGGACTCGGTAATGTTCACTAACCACTAGCTATGCCTTGCACGTACTTATTAATCAAAACGGTCGTCTTACCTCGTGGTTCAACCGCCACTTAATTAAGTTCTTGTGCCTTAAATTAAGTCCGAAGACCTCCATTTTTTTTTTTCTAACATAAGTAAATTTTCGTTTCTTCGTAAAGATTCGCAAACGTACCATTGATATTGAACAAATAAGAAAAGGTTCTAGCCAGAGATGGATAAAAATCAACTATTTTTAGTGAACTAAAAATGTTGACTTAATTTTTAGTCATTTACATTATTGCAAAAAAAAAAACAGTCCTAATTAAATCAATTGAATTTTTAATATTATCACGATTTATTTCGTGCTTTGATTGAAATATCAGTTTATTTATTTTTTAAATTAAAACAGTGCTAAAAAATCTTATGAACATACGAAAAACCAAAGGATATACAGTATAAAAATAAATTACATTAATAACAAAACTAGCTGACCCATGCGAAGCATTCGCACTCTAACCTACTTAATTACCACTTAATTAAACTACACACCGTATAATTAGTATCGCATAGTGCTTTTTTAGTGCGTCATGGGCATTGGTGAGGGTTGAAGTAAAGAATAGATTTTTTAAATTGCAGATTATTCAGTCTTAGAGTAGACCTCTATCTGTTAAGAGCTCAACCGTGCGCCTCTCGCTCTTTTATAATATTTTACCAGTTTCCCTCCGTTATTTCTTGTTCAAATTTTCACATTTATCGCTTACAAGACTAGTTCAATCACAAGCAGCCCTATTACAGTTATAAACTACAATAGAAAAAAGTGTCAGTCGAGAACCCAGCGGAGCTAAAGTAGTGGGGAGTGATAGCTCGGCATCAGCCTAATCCCGCTTGCGCCCGCCACAACAAACAGGTCTGTCATTATTTATTTTCATCTCGCGCTCTCTATTATTTATATTTATATCACTCTCTCTCTCTCTTTTTTTTTTTTTTTTTTTTTTAAATTGCTCGCCTTTTAATATAAATTAAAATAACAATGGTCAACTGTAAAGTATGCACCAAAACTGTGAGCAGAGATGAAAAAGCTAAAGTGGCCTGCTCTGTTTGCCAAAATATTTACCACGTCAAATGCGCGAAAATTGATTCAACGGACCCAGAAGGCCTGAAAGAAAAATGTAAAATATGGACCTGCCCGGATTGCGACGAACCTATACGGGCTGCACCTGTCTCTGAGGCAAGTTCAATGATAGATCTACTGAGGGCGCTAACCGCGGAAGTTAAAGAAATGAAATCCAAACTTCAAGGCCTAGAAGAGTTAAAAGATATTAAAGAAACTCTGCAGAAACAATCCGAAATTTCTTTCGAAAATATGGATAGACTACAGAAAATCGAAACCCTTCTGGAGGAGCAAAAGAACTGCGTAGAAAAATTGACGCTCGAAAACTCCACGTTAAAGGCGAAAATTTTTGAATTAGAAAGCCGCGTGAACTTTACAGAGCAGCAGCAGTTAAAAAATACAGTGGAGATAAGAGGTGTTCCGGAGAGGCCAGGAGACACCGTGATGGGCACCATACTCAGTATCGGAGCGGGTCTGGGCGTTAAGCTGTGCACGGAGGATCTGGACCACGCGGTGAGGCTCAGGCCCAAGCAGGATGGGGCCCCAGGACCTATAGTAGCAAGATTCGTTCGTCAGACAGTAAGAGATGAACTAGTGCATCAGAGGAAAGCGAAGAGAGACTTCTCTTCGCGGCACCTGGGCTGGGGCGACAATGAAGCATTCCGGATCTACGTTAGTGAAGCTATGACGCCAGCCAACAAGCATCTCTACTGGTTGGCCAGGCAGAAGAAGGCAACGTCTAAAATCAAATACGTATGGTTCAGTGGAGGACGAGTTCGCTGTAGGCAGGCAGACGGTCACCCAGCGGTGATTATTGGTAAGCCCAGCGACCTGGACGTTTTCAGCTGAATGCCGTATGTGAGTCTCATCAAGCTTGCGAACTCTCCAGTTTTTACACAAGATATTTTTAGTTTTATTTTAACCTCAGATAATTTTATTTTCGTTTTAGAAATTTTCATCCCTATTATTGGTATTTATATTTTCATCACATATATTCAGATTTTTACTCTCACTTTTTTAATTAACTATAGCTATTGGTATTTTTATTTTAGATATTACAATTTTCTCCTCTATCATACCTCTATTCCCTATCATAATAATTACCTCGTGCAGCTAGAGCCCGGGACTTATTTGATTAGTTGTGTTTCACTGGATGTTTACCTTCAAATTCGAGCTAGTTTTATATTGAGCAATGACTTGAATTTTCAATACCCATTCCAAATCTCAGAATTTTACCATTCCTATCCTATTTTCGAATCATAACCACGCGTGTACCTTGCCAAAATACCGTTTTTGCCAAAAAACGTTTCAAACTATCCTTCCCTTCATCCACGTACCTTTTTTCAAATACTTCTACCACTTTTAATAGCTAAGTTATGACTAATATTTTAAGCGCATGTCACGTAAACGCACAATCCCTCATTGCTCACTTTGATGAATTTCAAAACTACTTCTTAGACAACTTTCATCACATAATCGCTATATCCGAAACCTGGCTAAAACCGCACATCCCTTCTTCCCAGATTTCCCTTACCAATTACTCTTTCTTCCGCCATGATAGATCTAATCGCACGGGAGGTGGTGTCGGACTATACGTCCATGAAAGCCTTAAGGCCAAAGTTCTTCTTCAGTCCCCCTCCCACGACCTCCCTCATATTGAATACATGTTCGTTGAAATTTCCTCCTCCTCCTCTCCTCTTTTATTCGCTGTAATTTATAGACCACCCCGCGCCCCATTCGACAACCTTTTTGAATCTTCCCTTGTCAATCTGGTCTCCAATTATTCCAATATCATTATAACCGGCGATTTCAATGTAAACCTACTTTCTGAATCCTCGGAGAAGTCCTTTCTAATTGACCTCCTGTATTCCCTCAATCTTTACCTAGTTCCCTACTATCCAACTCATCACACGCAATACTCTGATACTTGGCTAGACCTGTGCATTTCTGATTCCCCCGTCAAAATCATTTCCTCTTCGCAATGTCCTGTTCCTTTTCTCTCATCACATGACCTTATCCAGATTTCATACGACATCCCCGTCAAACGTTTCTCTCCTAAGGTCATATCATCACGCAATCTAGTCCACCTTTCCTACGAATCCCTTCAATCTGATCTCGACGCCGTCCAATGGGATAACATATATTCGTATGATTCTGTCGATTCCATGGTCTCCTTTCTCACCTCAAATTTGAAATCCATTTTAGATATCCACGCTCCCCTGAAAACCCGAACCCTACGTCGCCCCGCTGCACCTTGGCTGACTTCTGAAATAAAGGATCTGATGAAAAGAAGGGAAGCTGCAAGACGCAAGTTTCGGCGTACCCGTTTGGCAGCTGATTATGCGTCTTTCAAAAAGCTTAGAAATGTGACCCAATCCGAAATCCGACGAGCTAAATCCCTCCACTGCCACAATGCCCTCTCCAATGCCCACGATCCTAAAAGTAAATGGAAAATTCTTCGTCAATTATCCTTCCTCGGTTCCAATAACTCCAGTTCCCTTCCGTTCACTCCAGATGATCTCAATAACCATTTCTCATCCTTCACTCCTTTTTTATCCCCACCTGCAGTTATCAATAATCATAATTTCAATCCGGAAAACTTCTTTTTTTCCCACATTACATACGATGACCTTCTTATCGCAGTCCTAAAATCCCACACTAACGATTACGGTCCTGACGATGTTCCAGTAAAGCTAATAAAGTCCTGCCTTCCCTCCCTCATTCCCGTTCTCTATCATATTTACAACTTCTCGTTACAAAACTCGGTTTTCCCTTCTTCCTGGAAAACCGCTCTAGTCCGACCTCTGAACAAAACCTCAAACCCCTCCACACTGAATGACCTCCGTCCTATTTCCCTTCTCTCCAATCTCTCAAAACCGTTAGAACGCCTTGTTCAAAATCAACTATCAAAATTCCTAGAAGAACGCTCCCTCCTAAACCCACTCCAATCCGGTTTCCGATCTGGTTACTCGACTCAATCTGCTCTCCTAAAAATTACCCATGACCTCCAAACTTCTATCGAACTCCGAAAGCTAAATATTCTTATCCTTCTAGATTTTTCCAAAGCCTTTGACACAGTCGATCATAACATCCTTCTTACAAAACTGAGAAAACTCCACCTATCTAGCAGCGCCTTACATTGGTTCAGGTCCTTTCTTTCAGATCGGTCACAGTATGTAGTCGTTCCTGGTCAACCTCCATCCAAAACACTTCCCCTCTCCTGCGGAGTCCCTCAAGGATCCTCTCTATCCCCCACTCTATTTGCTATTTATATTAACGACCTTCCTCTCCTGATTCACCACTCCCAATACCATATCTATGCTGATGATTTCCAAATTTACCTGTCTTTCCCACCTTCCGAGTTGGTGCCAGCGACGAAAAAGCTTCAAGAAGATTTGAATCGGATCAGTCTCTGGGCAGAGGCTAACAAGTTGAAGCTGAATGCAGAGAAAACAAAGGCAATTTTAATAGGCTCCAATCACCTCCTTAAAACCGTCCATAACATCCCACCCCTGTTCCTAAATAACAATCCCATCAAATTTTATCCAACAGTCAAAAACCTTGGGGTAACCTTTGACCAAACACTTTCCTGGAAAAACCATATCTCCAATATCTCCCGTCGCACCATCTCGACCTTAAAGCAACTAAACCATTTCCGTGACCTTTTCCCTTTCGAAACACGCAGACTTCTGGTCACCTCCTTGATATTCCCCCACTTTGACTATTGTTGCACGGTATATGGGGGTATCTCAGGGGATCTCGACTCAAAACTAAAACGTTTAATAAATTGTTCCATCCGATTTATATTCGGGATCCCAAGAGACGTCTCCATATCGCCTTTTTACGAAGAGTTAAAGTGGTTATATCCTTCCTACCGCCGTAAGTATTTCCTGGCAACCTTCCTTTTCCAAGTTATCCGATCCCGCCGACCATCATATATCTCCGAACTCCTTCATCCCAAATCCTCGGTACATTCCCGCAATACCCGCTCTAGGCCTTCAGATCTATATACACCGGCCCACCGAACGTCAGCTTTTGATAGATCTTTCATTATCCGGTCTACCTCGTTATGGAATTCCATTCCCACTTTCATCCGTAATTCCAATACCCTCTCCACCTTTAAATCCCGTCTCTATCATCACTTCATAGTCATCCAGCGTCCTTTTTAAACCAATGGAAGTTCTCATTCTCCTTATATATTCTATTCTATTTTTTTTTTTTTTTTTTTTTTTTTTATTATTATCTGTCTTTTTTTCCTCCTTTAAGAAAATATAAATACTATTTAACCAATCTGTAAATAAATGTGTAAATATGTATATATTATTAGATGCGAAAACTAGTTTCTTTCACCTGAGCAGAGGTTCCCTAATTATTTTTAGTTATTTTAATTTGTATCATTTTAATTTGTTTATTTATACTTTAAGGCTCTAAAGCCCCATTTGTATACTATTTACATTTGTTCTTAAGGGACACTGTCCCAGAACAAATAAATAAAGAATTTATTTATTTATTTATTTATTTATTTATTATTTATTTTTTAAAACGTAAGTTTAAGGTATTTACGTGTTTACAGGACCTCTTTGAACACTATGTTGGAAGTTACGATATGGTCATCTGTGATTGTTGGTGGGTTTGTTTTACATAGAAATAGATGTCACTGAAAAACGCCACTTACTTAAATACGCATTCTATTGACTTATGTTTTTGCTTGTAGCTCGCAAACGACGGCGACAACGGAAAAGTATATCCATCCCTAATGCTCGTTTCGGAAAACTAAAAAAAATAACACCTTCGAAAAAGGCCCCCTACCATTTTCGCTGTGTTCCTATTTATATGACCAACAATTTTCTTCTTTAAAACCTGAAAAAATTGACACTATTTGGAAACCTCTGTGACCATTTTGATTTTCTCGTAAAAACCGCGGCTTTTAACTCGCAATCGAAGGCGAAGTGAGTGATTTGAATATTTTTCCGGTATAGTGGTTAAGGAAAGCTTTAAAATGATGCCTCATTCATGTAATTTGATGAAATATTAAGGAAGTTATGGCGTAGGGGCCAAAAAAAGGCCTTGAGAAATAATATATATAATGATGAAAATGTAACAACTTTATTTTAACACCTAAAAAGGATTTCATCTGGACTTAAAAAAGCTATCAACTTACTTTTATGATAATTTTTACTATAAGGAAACCTTTAAATGATTTTTGTTTACAATAAACAACTGAAATCAGTTGTATAGTTCGCTCTTCCAGAAGTGAGGAAATAATATATTTTGGAGAAGCTCCATAACGTCTACTATTGCTATCAAGAACATCTTCATAAAGAGTAAGAAATCAGGTAATACATATACCTAAAGCCAGGGAGTCCAAGAATTTAGATAACTGCTCCAAGAGCGATTTTAATGGCATCGCAGGAAAATTAAATGCAAATGTTGAATAGGAGCTGATCTCAAACACACTTTAGGAATAAACAGTCTCCATGAAGGCGAATTGTCATTGGCATATGAAATGGACAAATACTTGCGGACCACGAAATTGGTTGTTGGAATTCCCTAACATAACATTCACACAAATATTAAGTATAAACACATCTCAAAATTCGTATCAACTGTTCAGAGCTAAAGTTGAAAAAATCTGGTGCGTGCGCGCAACACACAACTTTCACTTACCAACTTACTTAGATAAGAAATTGACGTGTTTTGTTAAATATCATTTCCCAAAGTCACACATTTTTCTACATTCATATCTTATTTTTATTAATCGTTAAAGCCGTTTTTGAGTAAATAAAAAACCCCGTGAAAATGATACAAAATTTATTAAGTAAAGTCCCCCCTTCGGTTGATCACTTTTGATGAAATGTTGGCTATCACATATTTGGCATATACATACATCAAATACCCTGTTTGGTCACAATCGTGAAAGCCGTTTTTGAGTAAATAAAAAAAACACGTAAAAATGGTACAAAATTTATTAAGTAAAGTGCCCCCTGCGGTTGATCAATTTTGATGAAATTTTTACAGACATATCTCGGGCATATAAATAGATCAAATACTAAGTTTAATCAAAATCGTTATAGCCGTTTTTGAGAAAATCAAAAAAACACGTGAAAATGTTACAAAATTTATTAAGTAAAGTCCCCCCTCCGGTTAATCAATTTTGATGAAATTTTTACAGTCATATCTCGGGCACATAAATACATCAAATACCCAGTTTGATCAAAATCGTTAAAGCCGATTTAGAGTAAATAAAAAAAACACGTGAAAATGTTACAAAATTTATTAAGTAAAGTCCCCCCTCCGGTTAATCAATTTTGATGAAATTTTTACAGTCATATCTCGGGCATATAAATAGATCAAATACTCAGTTTAATCAAAATCGTTAGAGCCGTTTTTGAGAAAATCGAAAAAAACCTAAAAAGTTATTAAGTAAAGTACCCCCTCCCTTTAAGTAATTTTGATGAAATTTATGCTGTCACATCGCGGGCATATACCTACAATAAATACCCAATTTCAGGATCGCACGGTTTATAGTTTTTGAGCTAGTCTGTTCACACACACACACACACACACAGACACACACACACACAGACCATTTCGCGGGACTTGGTCATTTCGACTCAGGGGACCCCAAAACGTGTATTTCCGTTGAAAACCGGAAGTGGAATTTTTTCACGATCGCAATACTTCCACTTACTATATATTTCATATATAGGTAAGTGAAAGTAAAAACAAACAAAGATTAAAAGAACATAATAAAATTCTAAAATTGAATTATCAGTTGCAAATTAATTTTATCCGGTTCCTGCATAACGGCTTAAAAGCCAATCGGCTAAATTTTCAGCTCTGTTAAATCGGATCTCTATCAAATGTTTCGGAACTAATTCGATGATTAAGCTCAGCCAGTTTCGAGTCCGGACCACACACACACACACTCACATAATACCCTTCGGATAACTATAAAATTTAATTTTTCCTTTTTTAATTTGTACTGCTTGATATCTATTACATGACTTGTGATCTCTATTTGTGGGCAAGACTTTTTCAATTTAAAACACTTCAGTGTTTAGTTATTTGATGATTGATTCTCGTTATTCTAATGTCCATGAACGGCCATTACTGTCATCCGAGAAAAAAAAAAATAGAAAGTAAAATCTTTCCTGTTTATTGCTTACCCCTAGGTTTTCTGTTATAATATTTTTTCTGACATTATATCCTAAGCAAACGATCGTTTTGACCTTATTAACGTTAAGAAAACTGATCTTTAAAAAAAAACTCTAAAAAATAATATCTTTAAAATAAAACGCTAAGTCTAGTTGTTTATCGATATTAATAACAATTGCTGGATCATAACACAATATCGGATGCTCTCAGATTCGCCCTTGTTAAAATTGTAATTGTCTTTTTTATTTTAGGCCGATGAACTGTTATCATCAGTAAAGACACTCATTAAACATAAACTTAACTTAAATGCCAATATATTATTACATCCCCAATCCCAGTCTCCAAATCTCAAACTTCCAATAGTGCCTTAGCAACCATCCCAATCCTGTAGAGCAATCCTCACTCAGCTCCATCCACCCCAAGAATACGTCTTGAAGTTTGGAACGGCATTGGCCTCGAGACCTTTTTTAAATGATCTATTGGAACCTGGTTCGGCCAAGTTCTCTCTCAAGTCCACCTTACTGCATGCTGCTCAATGCTATCACCCTGTAACAAATGGCTTTTATTACCAGCGATGCGAAGGGCGATAACTACTGGAATCTTTTCGATCCCACCTCTGCCTCCCGGTAAAATTTTACTCGGAGATTGTCGGAGACTGAATGTAAAAATTATGCACAGTAAAATGAATCAAAATCATATGATTTTGTCTGATACATTGCAATGAGCTCTAGACTTTTTTTTTGTACGTGTTCTGGATGGTACGAAAATGTTTTATGGTAGCCCCAAAGAAGGAGAGTTTATTGAATGATTTTAACATGTTCCATGCCTATTTCAGTAGATTCCCTATATTACATGTTATATTATATAGTGAACAATTTGTACGATTTTTTATACCAAAATGATGTGAAAAACAAACGTATATTATATGTATTACTCAATATTACATTAGATGAGAAACATCAATATATCACCATAAACTAAAATTAACGATTCCTGCAGAGTATTTCAGTTAATAAGATAGGTTCAGGTGAAGCTTTAGGGAATATCGTTGATAAATGGTCAATGGCTTAATGGACTTGAAGGTCGTTATATGCGAATTAGTAGACATAATAAATTCAATTTAGATTATTATCTGTCGCTGGATATTATTCAAAAGGATTTTCGAAAATAATTTTTTGATTCGCGGTCATCTGTTTAAGTTTCCTAAAGAGTCCTTCGCTGTTATTAAATTCTCCTCTGAATTTATCCCGAGAGTGACGTCTTGCCTTTATTTATTTAATAGTTCAATCCACTTCATCCTTGAAAGCCCTCATCAATCCCGACTCCCTTCTTCGAACATTTAAGAAATTTCTCTACTTAAAGTTTAAATTAGGATCCTGTAAAATAGTTGTCTTAGCCGTGATATTACTATACTAAGCCTAGTGAAAAAGATAATTTTTTTATTTTTATTTATTTATTTTTATTTTTTTTATTACCGATGAACTACATTTATGTAATCACTTGCCTAAAAAATAATACATTTAAAAAGATATTAAAGGACTACACTAATGTAGATGACTAAGAAGACTAATGCGTCCTTGATGGTCAACATAAAAAGAATAATTCTTTGATCAGCGATCATTTAAAATAATTTCGTCATCTAGAAAAATAGATTTTGGTGGCTAGTAAAAGTATATATAGTGATGTCCTTTAAAAAATATTCCCAAAAAAACGATTTAAAAACCATATCTAGTATGGTCAGCTATTTAAAATATAAGAAATAAATTTGAATAAAACGATGTTATATATAACGATATAACGTATAAAGAGACGAAATATTCTAAAACATGAGAAAAATTGGTTTTCATTTCGGTTAAAACGATATATTTTGCCATCTAAATTGATTTTCAACGGAAAACACGAACATTATAGAAAAGTGGCTTTAAAAATTGTTATTTTTAATCTCCTAGGGCTATGATTCATTCAGATTCTACTACGTCATCCTTGCCGAATATTTTTTTTTTTTTTTTTAACACCCTTCTTTTTTTTGTTATTTTTATTGTTTGAGTACTTTGTAAGACCAACTACTTTATAAACGCACAACCGTTTCAGGGTCTTGCATTATTTAATTAAGAGAATGTATCCCAGGAGGGCCTGCCAACCTCACCCTCAACCCTTGGCTAGTCTAGCGGTATTAATTATTACCAGCCAAATCCAAGCTCGAATCCGGAATCCAGAGCTGTACAGCGCCTGGCCTACGTGATAACAAATATTTTCTTTATATCCTAATTCGTAATATTTTAATTTTTTTTTTTTATAGAACGTTTAATTAATCTTTTTTTACTCGTTTATCCGTAAACTAATAATGTAATACCAATGTGGGTTTAAAATAATTGTATTGACATTAAAATTATAATTTACAACGTCAAACAACAATGAAATTCAAATCAGTCCTCCCTGGCCGGGGTTTTGCGGTGTTAACGCCGCACGATATAAGCCTTCCCCTCAAAAAAGAAATTGCTCTCGGCTGGCCCATGTGGAACGATAACCCACCTAGTAAACTGAAAGAAATCAAGCTGACAGTTAAGCCACGATCCACTTCAAAACGTCATATTCGTAGAGAGGAGGTTTTTTTGACGAAGCTGAAGGTAGTCCACAAATACCTGACCCATTCGCATCTTTTCTGCAAAGATTTACCGCCTAAATTTGATCACTGTGATCAAATCACGGTCACAGTCAGACACATTTTAGAACATTGCTCTTTTTATGTTTCCGGAATCGAAGTTTTATGTTTTATATTTAGTCTGGAATCGAATATTCCATAATGGCCCAGTACATTCTCGTCACATCTAGAAGATGTGATTACGTAATATTACAGATAGGTAACGGTTCCAACAAAAGTCTGTAACCCTTAGTTGTGACAGAAATATTCATCTGTTTTCGTTTCACGTCACAATATGAAACAAATTTGGTTCGATGCTCGCAAGACGCACATTAATTAACCATCGTTCTCTTATCAATTAACTTACACAGGAAATCGACATGTTTTAAAACGTTTAGCGGCACAGGAACACATTGTTCCTTAGTTATAACTTCTTTTTGTATGTTGTTATTTTATAACATTATGTTATTTCTATGTATGTTGGGTTATAAGCCGAATAAGCTTTTTGGGAATTCCTAAAGAATTCAGGCATCTTAACATCGCTATTGTTAAATGGCTTTTGCGGATGATGTACTGATCTCAGCACGAACAAGGTGCACGGGAAGAGTTTCTAGGGGCTGCAAAGGAAATCGGGCTTGAGATCAATCAGAAGAAGACTGTATATATGCTGACCGGAAAAAGATGCGATAAATGACTATACAACTGATTACAGTCAGTCAAGAGTACCGATTACAGTCAGGTCAAGAATTCAGGTACCTCGGTAGCTTAATAAGCACCGATAATCTGATTATATCAGATATAAAAGCCCGAATCGCTGCGGGAATCCGCTGCCTATGGGGTTTACAGAAGGCCCTGAAGTTCATAAACCTCTCGAGACTGGCAAAGCTGCTAATATACAAGACAGTAGTAAGGCCGAATGTCACATATGGTGGGGGGTAAATGACAGGGGCAAATGGGACAGGTTTAGTGGAAAGCCGCCTGTCCGGCCCGCTATCCATTCGGGAATAAGGTGGTGATGCCAAATGGTACCACGGGGATGGGTGGTGCTAGGGGTGGTGCCAGGACCCCTCGGGGTGCCTGGTGTGAACGTGGTGGTCGTGGTTACTGAGACCACCAGGCGCCGATCTGCCAAGGTCTTGAGTGCTTGTTGGGGTCAGACTGGATACTAGGATGACCCTCTATCCCGAATAAGGAGTGCCGGAACCACCGGAAAGGCGAAAGCACATTCCGGTGCCTGCACCAAGATGGAGCAGGTGCACTTGCACTGTCACATATGGTAGCGAAGCTTGGACCCTAACTACCGAAAGCAAAAGAGTTCTAGAAGTCTAGGAGAGGTTTTTTGTCGAATATTCGGTGCAGTAAAAACTGGAGATTCCTGGAAAAAATAAGGAACTGCAGGAATTGTTTGGGGGTCGTTTAAGATGGTTGGGATATGTTGAGCGGATTTATATAGCGGGGAGATACCCACAGAATCCCGAAAAAGCTGCTCTATGGGAAACCAGGAGGTGGACCAATGCGAGGGAGGCATCGACTACGATGGTTGGATGATGTAGAGGTAGACCTGAATGTCGCTGGAGCCGAATGGTGCAAGATGTTAAAGGAGGCCAAGGTCCTACACAGACTGTAGCGCCAATATCTGAGTGAGTGAATGTTATTTATAATATAAATAAATAAATAGTAATATTATTATCAATTTTAAGATGAATTATAGGGGGTAAAGGTTGTTATATGATACGGTTAGGTATAGAGCGTTATATTTAACTACAACATAACTTCAAAATCGCCAAATCTTTTCGTATTTTTGTTGTTCAGGGCTTTAAGAAAAAGTCCATTTTGGCTGGGTGTGCCACTTCACACTTCACCAATAGGCTAGTTTTATACCGATTTTTACGATTTATCGTAAACATGAGTGAATGGTGTGTCTTAAGCCTTTTCAGAAAAGACAAGAATTACTGTTTAAGTGAAACCTGTTAATATTTCATCATTAAATTTACTTTGGGAGTAATGTTTGTAAAATTGAGTAGTGACTTGTCTAACTTTAGTTAGCAATGGATTCGTATATAATGCCAGAGGATGAGATTCCCTGAAGAATAATGAGCTAGGACCAGACACAGAGGAAGACCACGGTGAAGAAAGTGGATGGACTGTGTAACGGATGATGCCTGGAGGATCCTAGGAGTCAGAAATTGGAAAGCAGCTGCCCAACAACGCGCAGACATGCGAGTAGAAGGCTCGGGGCCATTAATGGTCTGTCGAGCAAATGGAAGAATTATAAAATAATGCATAACCAATTTCTCTTATCAGTTTTAGAAACTAATAAAAAACGCGAGTTTGTTATAGGTAAGTGTCCTTGGTAGCGTCACGATTAAAGCGCCTTTTCCACCAAGCTTTCATAAAAAAAGTTGATTTTTGAAGCTTGAAAATGCAAACATGGTAAAGTTCCGAAGCAACTATTGCTCATATCACGAAAAGTTCAAAATTGAATTTTGATGAGATCCGTCGATTTTATTATCGTCAAACTTTTGCAAACTCGCAATTTTTCCTTGTTTTTTATTTTTATAAACACTAAAAATTTAGTATTAAAAACGTCCCGTGAAAATTCCCTTTACATTAAAATTCAAAATAGCGGGGAACTTCAATTAAAGTGGTACCTGTTTGATTATACTAATTATTTCACACACTCTTAATCTTCCTTCAATATTTGAACAATTATAACATGAGGTTTTTAAACATCAGGGTATCTAGCATGCGGAAAATTAAATCAAGATTGAGGCTATCCACTTGGTATAAGATCCATTTGCACGAGGGGGTTCTCAAAGTTAATAAATAAAAAGAAAAAGAAAAAAGTTGAATAATAATGGAAGCAAGTAATATCTACCTATTTGTTTGTGTTTGCAAATGTTTATTATAAACGTTGGCCTAACATACGAGGATTAGTTTAAATGAATTAGTTTTAAAATTAATTTTACTCCTCTTCCCCCTTTGTGTTGTCCTTTTATTTGTATATATTATTATGTGTATTGTATGTTATTGCTAATATGTATTATGCGATAATTGCGACCATCAGAATCGCAAACCGCCCTGTCACTATATCACTAAACCGGTGTTAGATTTCCTTTGAGGATTGTAGCAGACGGTGTATATTATGTGGTATATATAATAGATCCCTTTGTGTGAGCAGCGTACACATCCACAGCTCTATTGGCCTACACGAGGCCACGACGCACCAATAAACATCTTTAAACAGTTTTAACCGCCTCACGTATTAGTGAATATCAAATTGTTCGGGTCATTTTATGCCTGAAATAACCCTTTATGTTCCTAGCCCGCGTTATGCATTTAAATTATATATAATATTCCTCTCATATTTTCATTATTAAAGTAGGTGGATGTTGAGAGGATTATCTACATCTCTTTAAAGAGTTTCTTATTGACGTACCAAGGCGCTGCGGTTATCAGTCACAATTTTTCGTTGAAAACATTGTAATTTTTGTTGGTAGGATTTACTTGTGCTATCAATCTGTGTGGCATGTGTACATTTAGGTATGTATGTGCATGTTAATTACTTTCTGTTTGACTTTTACTGATCAAACAATGTCAAGCAAGGCGAACGGTGGCACTTAGCAATAGCTGTTCCCTGGCTGTTTCCGAAAATGCATCGTTGGGAAAAGGCTTCCCAAATTTACTCATGTCTGTTCAGGAAGGAGACCTCTCATCCAACACCACTTGGTTCATGGTATGTCCACTGTTGCTATATCTCGAATAAAAGAGTTTATATGTCCTTATCATTTATTGTGAAAAGGTTTGTAAAGCGTCTTTATGTGTTGGTCGAATCTTGGCATGTGAAAGTGATTGGTAATGTAAAATGATTCTTTTTCGAAAACCAGAGCAACATCCAAAAATACGTCTGTTGTATATTATTGGTGTCCTAGGTAGCAGTAATGTAGTCCGTAAATCTGCTATTGTCGTTTAATGTAATTTACGAAACAACGACCCAATGATGGTCAGGTATTAGGTATTGATTGTCAATCAATATGCCAAGCAGCCATTTATATAATGATTTTCAAATACTTTTAGACATAATGAAAGGAGGATAATGGGTGTGTAAGAACACACTGTGAACATCTTTATTTGGTTTTTGTATAATTTTAATCATGAAATATCTCTATTTCAGTGGGAATTTTGATGTCTTCAGTAAATTGGTTAATTGTTGTCGTAAGTACTAGAGCTTTTCTAGGCATCTGTTGGAGACCTCTAGCTGTAATGAAGTCATAATCAGAGGCTTTTCTTTAAGGCAGGCGACCGTTTTATATGTAAAAAAAAAAAGTTTAATTTAGTTTGAGTAGTTAAAAGTACATTTAGTTTGAGGTAATGTGGTGTGAAATAACTTATTTTTTTTTTTACTTAGACTGCTTTCATAATTATGCACATAATTAATTATTATTAAATGATAATTCCTGATATTTTCAGGTGGTGATTTAAAACTGGTTCAAATTTATTTAACTACAGGTACTGAATACCATTATAGTATAATATGAATCTAGAATCTTCCTCAACGCTGCTCAAGTAATTGATATAGTTTGATGCAAGAGTTTTCCTCTTCCAAATCAAGATAATATTTTAGCCTCCCTACTATTTTTATTTGCAATTATTCTTTTCAGACAGATTTTTTCACCGTCCATCAGATGTAGGTATCTCCTATTAGGTCAATCTCTATAGGTGTACCCCAAAATTTAAGTACTCTCCCTACATAATACAATATATAAACATAAAAAAAACATTCAATGCAGTACTTTGATTTAGCAGACGACTAAAATTGACTTAAAAATAAAATATATATTTGTCTAACACCCTACATAAATGAATGACAAGACTTGTACAAAATTAAATTTCCGAGAAGAATGGTAAAGGTAACATTTTTTTTAAATAAATAATTGAATAATTTAAAGTGAATAAATAATTGAGTTTTCGTTGTCAATTTCAACTTCAGAGATGTAATGTATCAGCAATAGGTATTTTTTGAAGATGTGCCTAATTAAATGTTTCCACGATTCGATCATATTTCCACCGTAATTAGTTAATTAATTGTGATTCGTTAATTAATCCGATAACTCCCGGTTATTATGCGCTTTGGATTACGACCTTCCCGGTAATAACCATTAATTTTGCCTCCTCGCCATTTTGGTCTCGGCTATTGATATAATTCTATTTCAACCAGTGATCGAATATCCAGTATCGTCGCCATACACTCGGCATTAATTATCAGATAGAGGTAGGACAATAATATTTTTAATTAACATTATTAAAAATATATAATAAAGCGAGCGTGATAAACTAACTTTGGAGTTTTTCATTTGCCCCTTATCTCATCCCATTATTATTCGATTCCCTTTTGTATGATTTTTCGGATTGTATTTTTTCTTCCTGAATAGGTTCAATAAAAGCCTTTAAAAATGGACTTAAAATTATAATGCAATGTAGTGTTCCATCAATAAATTATCTGCATATTTAATTTTATCATGAATTCATCTATTTTACAAACCTTGAAAATTTATGATAACCATAATTCGTAAACGTAGAGGACTTTTACCGGTCTCTTCAAACTCATGCAAATTATCTCAACCCTATTGTGTCCTAAATGTCTATTGAAGATTCCAACATTACTGAATCGTTTTAAGAATAACATTGGAAAAAATTCCTGTGTCACGGCAAAAATGATATAATATATTAATAAGAAGATGGGTTTCTAGTCTGAATCGTCGAATTCCTCCTAAACCATATTCTTCTGATATTACGGGAAATGGCCCATTACACATCCAGTAGAGTAACAAGAGGTATCGAGCCTTGTGACAAATAATGGAAGCCTCCTTGGTCCTATATAGAACAACAATAGTCACTATGCAATCAAGTATGAAGGAAAGGGCATTGTACTCGTTAACATTTGTCTCAAACTTAAAATATTATATATCCAGATCCAACTACGGCAGATCTGCCTTCACGCAATCCTACCTCTGTCCAGGCCAACCCATCGGACGTTTCCCTGTCGGCCCCGTGCTTATTAATTTTATATGGATTCGCTCATAACCGAGTTTCGCAATTTTACATTCTCATTTTATTCGCCGCGCTACTATCACCTCTGTTATATTTACCGGATAAATTTCACTAAGTTCTTCTCTTCTTACAAAAATTATTTCATAATTATCATATATATTATTACTCAATATATATTCTTCCTTAATACTTCATCAAATTTCATGAATGAGGCATTATTTTAAAGCTTTTCTTAACTGCTACAAATATACGGAAAAATATACAAATCACTCATTTTCCTTTCGATTGCATTTATTCCAATTATAAGCGCAAAACCGTGGTTTTCGCGAGAAAATGGTAGTAGAGGGTTCTAAATGGTGTCCATCTTTTCAGGTTTTCACGGAGAACATTTTCAGTCTTATAAGTTTTTTCGATTAACCCCTTCGTTTGCGAGTTCTAAGCGAAAACTGTAATTCTCAGCGGAAATGGTCGCAGGGATGTTTCGAAGGTGTCATTGTTTTCAGTTTTTCGAGACGTAAATTTTTAGTTATAAACACTTTAAGATTGTAGCCTTCGTTTGCGAGTTACAAGAAAAACCATGCGATTTCAGTCGACAGAATCAGCGCACTCGCTTTCCGGGAAACCGATAAGTGTATTTAAGTATTCCGCAACCTACGGACTAAGGACAGGAATTTCGGAGTTTCAAAAAATAATATACAATTTAAAATACAACCCTCACCTATGCCCATGACGCACTAAATACGCATTATAGGATACTGTATACATAATATACGGTGAGTACTTTAATTAAGTGAGATTTAAGTAGGTTAGAGTGCGAATGCTTCGCACGGGTCAGCTAGTAAACATAATTTTCAAGTGGTTAAAACAAGAAAAATAATTGAACAAACTTAAAAAAAAATGACGATAGTCTAGAGAACTTGATAATTTGATGAATAGCCACTCCCCGTATGATTCGTCAAATCCGCAAGATCAGTGGGGAAGATAATTTGCAGATAATGGAATGACTAGACCGGGATTTGGCAAGGTGGTGCCAGTTGGAAGCACGTCGTACTAGTGATATGGAAATCCGGGACCAAATCCCGTCCAATGCCAGTCTTTTCTCTTTTTACAAAAAATATTTCAAAATATGTAAAAATTATTTTGAAGTGTTCAAAACAATAAATAATTAAATATAAATATATATATATATATATATATATATACATACACATATATATACACGCTGATTAAAGTAAGATCCTCCTTCCACAGGATCTTAAGCCCCTGGCCTTAAGCATGCCTTTAAGGGCTACTAGGCAGCATCCTTATCGTATCTCTGGACATGAACTTGAAAAAAAAAGAAGAAAAAAAAAAGTGGAATTTCTGTCAAGTTAAATATACGAGTATCTAATGACCGCGACTAATCCTAATAGGCAATAATCCTTGCTATTTATCATGCGCTCTTCCTTTAACGATAAAAATTCTTCGAACACTTCACATTGCTCTTCATAATTTATAAACTGAATTCTAAATGTAGACGATGTACCTATTAATATTTCGTCAGTTTGGAAGTAAAATTGGTCTAGTAATAAGATGCTTGTTATTTACAAAAAGATTAAAGTTAAACAAAGATTTCATCGAAAATCAATCAATGTAGTATCTATATTTAAGATATTATATGGAGCCTACGATCGTCCATTACAATCGCTAAGCGCCATATGCAGGGAACCACGATAAAGAAGAACTGGCGCAGCGGAATCAGGGAAGGACCTTCCGTTCTAGAGTGCAGGTCCGCTTGGAAAAGAAGACATCCAGGAGGAATGTCTACAAGGAGGGGACAGTGTAACGTTAAAAAAAAAAAAATATGTTTTAAAAGTCCAGACCCTTTGTTGGAACTAACAGTCGGAACAAACCGTCATAGGTATGAACGCTTGTGACTACGATATTCGAGTACAATCCACACCAGACTATAACATTCCACGTCAGTCCTTTTACGACTGTATATAAGGATCGAGTGACTGGACAGTTAGTCTTGTTCTGAAGTGCAAGTAATATGATTATCTCTTTGTTGCAAAGTGGTAATTTTTGTAACCTGTTCAAATATTTGTGTTGTTATAATTCGTGTGACATTTAATTTTGTTATTTTTCTTTGGAATAAAAGTTGTTAACCCACATAAGTGTTACAGTATCCATGCTTAAGGATCTAATGGGACCATTTATATGACGATACATTCACCAGATCGAAAGTTGTAACAGATTATATTTGAAAAACCATAGGTTGCAGCTGAACGGTGTCCTTGCTAACAAAATTTTTATTTAAGTACATATATCATTTACATATAATAAATCACAAATAAGTCTGTTTTGGATTTTCATGTTAACTATAGGTCTAATAGGTAAGTAAGTATTGTTTCAAAAATCTGTAGCTAAATATGAGTAAAATTTATTAAAATAATCACAGAACCTAAAAGAAAGTTGACAAATATTACGATTTAATAGGCGGGTGTACATTTGATAAAAAACTTCAGATATGCATGTCATTTATTCAAGGAATAAATACGATTATAGAAAAATGATCCATTTTAAATTAATAACTAGATTGTCTGTCCAGTTTTTGTAAATTAATCTTTAGAATGGATTTTAATTTACTTAAAAGCAGTGGTTTGCAAGGTAAAATACAGTTTTACATCACTGAATTGAATGGAAAATTCTTATGGAATTGCAGTCTGTAGTTTGAAAGCTATCACAGATTATAACTGCAGCATTATGGGGGCGAGAGGGGGGGGGGGGGGGGTGTTGTCTCAAAAATACTTTTTTTAACTTTTACTACAGATTTTTAATTTGTTATAAATTATTGTCTTTTTACTGCATCTTCATGGAAAGGTCTCATTGGATTAAGAATCATAAAAAAATAAATAAATAAAAAAAAAAAAAATATAAAAAAAAAAAAAATGTCCGACAAGGTTGCTGCAAAATTAATTTTTCAATCCCCCATAAAAGGTGTAGAGTACTTTATCTGTACGGACTCTGCAGATCTCGAATCTTAATTCTAATACCGAATAATAAGACAAAACCGAAGTTTCACAAAGGCAAGGAAATTATTTTGTTCTAATTGTGGTTAATTTTGGCCTATTTTTCCTTCAATATTGCATTTGAAAGGTTTTCAGTTATCAAAGGTATCACATACGCATGGAGCTAAGCCGGGTACTCCAGATAGTAAATAATAAAGCATTAAAAAAGCAATTAATGATTTGCGATTTCGTCATAACTAAAAAATATCCACGATCAAATTTGAAGGCATAATGACAAAAACAAAACAAATTATTAAGTAATATGATGGAGAAAAAATTAAAAACTGAAAAACGTTTTACATTGTCGGTTACTGAGTGGAGTTGGTTCTACCGCTTTGTATGTAAATGGAGAGCATTTGGAGCGTTAGTTGCCTTTAATAATTTGTTTGAACGTGGCAATCTTGTTACAGCGCCCGCTGGTTCAGACGCTATCTTTAACAGCCTCATTAAAAAAAAAAAATTATGTACACGCTTCCTGAGTAAGAGAAAATTACTTCGCATGCCGCATCTATTAAAATTTTGGGAGTAAAAAAAAATAGCTCGCATTAAACTTTTTAATTTATTTCTTTTTTTAATAAATATTAGAGCCGTTTTATATAGAATATTCTTTAGTTGAAAAATAAAATAAGATGGAACTTGTGCAACTATAGCAAACATCCCTATTTGCTTGGCCGCCCAGTTTATGCTATTAAAAAAAAAATATTATTTTTATTTATTAATTTTAAAAAATAATCTTAATTAATCTAATCTTAGTTCGTGGCTGACCACCATTTTAAATTATTTACGAGTATTAAAAAATAATCATTTTAATTGATAAGAGTGTTTTGTATTATCACTTAATAAAATTTATCATTTGATTTATAAATCATATAAGATAATGTATTTACAAAAAGATAAGGATGATCAAAACAGATTTTAACTAATATAATATGGTTAAATGATGATCTTGCCGAACTAAATTATAATTGAAAACATATTGTAACACCGATGTGGGTTTAAAATAATTTTATTCACGCAAAATTAAAAACAAAAATGTCAAACAAACAAATAAAACACAAATAGGTAACAACGTTACAAACAAGTAACGGAACAGTAACTCGAAAGTAATCTCCTGTTTCGACGTTCAAGGCAAGATGTTTAGTTCTTCTTATGTTTAGTTCGGAATGGAACATTTCAGAAAGGCCTAGAATATTCCGGTCACATCTAGAACATGTGATTCCGTACTGATACGATCATGTAACGGTTCCAACTAAATTCTGGAACTCTTAGTTATAACAGAAATAATGATCTGTGTTCGTTTCGCAATATGTTTTTAAATTCTTAGGAAACAGAAACACAAATCGGGTTATAAAAAATAAATGTGGAAATTTAAATTTAAATCGGTTATATAATATTGTAACACTTATGTGGGTTTAAATAATTATATTTAAAGAAAATAATAATTAACAATGCCACACAAACAATATAAATTCAAATAATCAAGAAGTTAAAAAAAACCATCAACTTTTAACCACACTTTTAATACAAACGTAACCATATGATTTTTTTTTTTCACTGCCGTAAAACGAGGTGACTTTGTGACTAATAGGGTGACTTTGTGACAAGCCCATTTTTCTACAGTTTTTGAATTTCCCTCCTTAAAAAGAATCAGGTTAGGCAATTCATTGTACTTGTTCGTTAGTCAGTAATGTGCTGCAACCTACTGGACACATATGGACCTCTATAACTTCTTTCATTCCATTTATCATGGTGCTTTATTTCAAATTTTCAAGTAAATGAAAACAATCAAGCATGTATGAAATAAAGCACCATGGTAAATGGAATGAAAGAAGTTATATGTGGCCAGTAGGCTGCAGCACATTACTGACCAACTGACAAGTACACTGAATTGACTAACCTGATTCTTTCTAAGGAGGGAAATTCAAAAACTGTAGAAAAATAGGCTTGTCACAAAGTCACCCCATTAGTCACAATGTCACCCCGGTTTACGGTACATAAGGATACGGAAAACTGTTAAGGTACATTAGTCACAAAGCCACCTCGTTTTACGGTATTTCATCATATGTTTTCCCTTGTTTATTTTTACTTTCACTTACCTATATATACAATATATGTAGTAAGTGAAAGTGTTGCGATCGTACAAAATTTCGACACGTTTTGGGGTCCCCTGAGTCGAAATAACCAAGTCTCGCGAAATGGTCTGAGTGTGTGTCTGTGTGTGTTTTTGTGTGTGAACAGACTAGCTCAAAAACTATAAACCGTACGAATCTAAAATTGGGTATTTGGTGTTGTTCATTAATTTCAATAAAATTTATATAATGCATTTTTATAAATCATCTATATGTAATAAATTTTTATAATAATTTTATAAATTATTAATTTGTTTATAAGGGGTACTCAAAGGCTAAATAAACTACGTTAAATTATTTATGTGGAGTCCGACCCCATCGCCAGGATCAGGGCTCCATGTGGTTCGTCCTATTTTATCCCTTTTCCCTTTACCCCTTTTTCCTTCTGCCACGTAGCTCTGATTTCAGGTTGTGCCGTGCGGTCCAGCAGTTCGAGGTAAGCGATCTTACATATATAATTTTGTTTGATTTCCATTTGCTCTCTGACCTCACCAGGGTTTAATCCCCTTTTACTTTCAATCATTTTTTCTTGATCTTTACTTAATTTAAATTTATTACTTAACAGGTGTATTTATATGCCGCGATGTGACAGCAACACTTTCATCAAAATTGGTCAAACGGGGGGGCACTTTTTTTAATAAATTTTCTCTCATTTTCACGTTGTTTTTTTTTCGATTTTCTCAAAAATGACTAACGATTTTGATTAAACTGGGTATTTGATGTATGTACATTCCCCCGCATTCCACGGCCAAAATTGATCAAACGGAGGTGGCACTTTATTTCATAACTTTGTTTCCCATTTTTACGTTTTTTTCGATTTTATGAAAAATGGTTTTAACGAAGTGTGTTGCGCGCATCGCACTTGATTTTTTTGTTTCACGCTACAATTTTTATATATATAAAAATCTCCTGTCAAGATGTTTGGCAGGGGTAAAACCAGAAACTACGAGATCCGATCTTTATGAAATTTGGCTCATTGTGTGTAGTTTTGTCAAACTTAAAAGATAGGATGGATTTTATATCGATTATTGGCCTCAATATATAGCATCAAGTAGCCAAATCTATTTATTCCGGCTTGGACTAGGAAAATCCGTGTTTTTCCGATGGGCAATTATGTGTCGCCTTTTCACGTGTGGGGAAAACATCGAATCTATTTGTTCTAGCAAAAGACAGGTCAACCAAAATCATTGTTTGAAATTGTGAATTCTAATAATAATAAAAAGTTATAAATTAACGTTATCTATCTTGTTCATAAAATTAAATTTTTATGTTTTAATAAGTAGCACTGTTAGAACATGCAGCATGGTTTGAGTTTCCTTCCGCTTCTTGCTCGCTTTTCATAACCTGTTTCAGGTAGAACCTACTGATACGATATTTCATATCATCATGTGTTATATTCTGAATTTAATTAATATGTATTATGGCAAAAGGTTAATTTTGTACATTTTTGCTGCCTATTGTGATTGTACAAAACCCTATTCCAATTATATTCTTTATTAGGTCCTTTTACATTATGTTATTTATATTTTATCTTGCCTCTGCTGAAATAATCCAGTAAGTGCAAAATGAATGGATCATTAATACTTACAATTGTAAAATGTGAGATGTGAAAAATAAAAACTTTAACCCATCTAAATTCTTTACCAAACAATTTTAAATTTAGAGTAAAGTTGTATTTTAAATCCCGTTGATTTTTAGAATAGCTGAAACGTTTTTATCTTTATCTTTACCTTTAAAGAATAGGATAAAATTAATTCAACGCATTAGGGTCTGGCCACACATGTCCGCACCGGATCCGCACCGTAGCAATAATATAGGTTATGTTCAGAATATTTTTCATTTAACTTACATATTACCTTTAGTTATGCCTAAAGTGGCCTTTGTCTGACATGTGTGGCCTGAACTTTAGGCATAACTAAAGGTAATATATAAGTTAAATTAAAAATATTCTGAACATAACCTATATTAATGCTACGGTGCGGATCCGGTACGGACATTTATAGCTACTGAGCCACAGCAACGCGTGGCCGGGTCTGCTTGTATAATATAAAATCATGATGAGAATAAATAAATATCTCTAAAAAATCGTTTCTGTAATAGTATCTTAAATAAATAAACCATACAATACTTAGGGAGGGAAGGAGGAGGATTACAGATGGATTCATTCATTCAATGGATTCATTCAAGTTAGCATCAAGCATAAATTTGCAGGAAGCATTTGTATTAGTACAACAAATCTGATCTGTATTATTGTTAAATACTGGCATCTGATTAAGTGATCAGAATTTAAAGATTTCTATAATGTGAATAATGCGTCTTCACAAAATCATTTTCTGCATTCTCAATCGAGCAAAGCTTTGGTTTGAATTTGCTTGGTATCAACTAAGACCGCAAAGACAAGTTAATAATGCTTGGTGTAAGTCCTTATGAGGGCAAAGTACAATAGATATTCAGTGCCCCGACCTAAGCGGCTACTCAACATCGGATTGCAGCCAGTGCCTTTGTGATAGCACCAAGTTAATATCAAGCAACTCATTGAAAGTCAAAAGTTATAGTAACTACATTGTAACATCTGATGTGCTCTGCTTCTATAATAATTGCTTCTATAGTAATATTTTCTTCAATTCTCTAAAACATTAGAGAAAACGGTAATACTTCGGATGAGGAGCTCCAAGATGGCGGCCGGCGTGAGTAAACAACAAGGTATTCCGATCACGCCCTACCCGATATCCACGATTCAGTTCGGGTTAACCGAGAGTTACCGAGCAGATGTAGTCAAGATAACCTTCCTGCCTAAATAATGGGATCAACCAACGTAATGTACAAATGAATTAAAGTACAACAACAGATATCAGTAGAAGTACTATATCAATATATGAAAATTTCCTGTGATGGTTGCATAAAATTTTAAACTATATAGACCATTTTACAAATAAATTTAATAGTTTGTTTTGTAAATTTATTTGTTTGTTTTTTAAAAATATGTTCTTGTACTGTTTAAATGATTAAATGGGTTCAAGTTAAATGCACGTATAAATGGAAAAAGTACAAATAAATTAATATAACAATCCGAGTATTCCTAACCACCAGATTATTTTTTTATTATTTAAAGAAAAATGTATTAGTTACGATATTGCCTCTGCGCAATCTTAATTTAATTATATCTTTATATTTGTTACTTTGTTATTTCAATAATTACTTCCAAGTTTCGACGAGCTGTTGGAAATTCGTTATATAAATATGCCATTTGGATATAGGTACAAACTGTGTAGCTGCATCAGACCTAACCTAATAAAAGTAAGCAACGAATGAATTCCTCCAAAAATATGGATAAACCCGACATCGGATCTCGGGAGCTCTCGGTTAACCCGAACTGAATCGTGGATATCGTGTAGGGCGTGATCGGAATACCTTGTTTTTTACTCACGCCGGCCGCCATCTTAGAGCTCCTCATCCGAAGTAATACCGAGAAAACTTCTCAAAAGATACATTGTTTTTTTAAAAAATCATTAAAAAACCTGTATTTTTTGTATCAAATGCACATATACTTAGAGTCAGATAATAATTTACATTTCTAACTCTTTTCTTTAATTTTTTTAGCACTCTATTGATTTGCCCAAGATGTAATAAATTATCGAAGTAAAAAATAAGTAAGGATTTGGGCTGCCGCAATAAATAATTTGAAGCCGATGTCTTGGAAAGGTTATTTATCATTTTGGGATCAGTTACTTATAAACTGTTTTTATAAAAAGTCACCAACCTTCAGGGGAAGGAATTCTTTTTTCCTTTTTTACTTTAGTGATATTTCATCCTCTGCTGGATATTTTTTCCTAAGCTTTATTTACCGAACACACTGATCTGAACAAAAAAGCTCCCCCCTATTTTAAAGTATCTGTAGTTCTCATTTCTTACAAAATATTTTGTAAAACTTGGGGAGAAGGTATTTGTTACTGTCTATTTTTCTATCTAATAGCAACGCAGAAAGTGAGAATATGAAATTACACCACAATAAATTAATATTTTAATAATAAAATAAAATTTTATTTTAATTATTATATTAATATTGTAACACTTGTTTGCTGGTTGCCAACCATATGTTTTTAGAGGACTTATTTATTTGTATGGTTGTTTTGTTATGGATTTTCTATCCATCTAGATGTAACAATGGATAGTTAATCAATTAGTGTTTTTAGGTATTATAGTTTGTGTATTATTGATATTATTTTGTTGCACGTTTGTATTCATAAAACTGGTGTTTTAGCATGAGATTAACTCTAAATCGTTACAAGATTAGACACCAATGTGGGATTGAATAATTGTATTTACGTAAAATTATTAAACAAACAATTCACACAAAGTAACTACACGTAACGGAACGGAGACTCAAAAGTAACCTTCTGCTTCGATTTATTCTCTACGATTTAAGATTTATTTTTTTCTGTTTCAATGTAATGCCCTGAAAATTATAGGAATTATATATTTTAACGCAAATCTCTATAAAATGCAAAATAGTCTAAAACTCCGATCAATGACCAAAAGAAAGATTTGGTTACTAATTTCAACTTCATGATGTGATATAATCTCTTTGTTATCAAATTATATCACATGTTCAGTAATTATTAATTTTAGCATTTAAAATGTTGAGTATATGTATTTTTGTATTTGATTCTATACAGCAATTTAATGCTTATTAAAGCCTTGTTAAATGAAAGGTGTTATCTATTCATTACAATTTAATAAGCATTAATTTTACTTTCGAAATGGACAAGTACTTAAAACCTGAAAGATTCGATACGGAACATTCAGCAACCCAAAGTAATTCTAAATGGGTTCATTGGAAAAAGACATTTCAAGTATTCATCACAGCCATTAAAGCAAAAGAAGAGAAGTTAAATCTACTATTCAATCACGTAAGTCATTCAATCTTTGAACAAATTAGTGAATGTTCTTCATATGAAGAAGCCATCTCTATATTAGACAGACTTTACATTAAGCCTAAAAATGAAATCTTTGCTAGGCATAAGTTGATAACTAGGCACCAGCGTTCAGATGAATCTGTAGACTAGTTCCTTCAATCATTGCGCGTTCTTAGTAGCGACTGTGGGTTCAAAGATGTTAGTGCCACTGCCTATAGAGAGGAGTACATTCGAGACGCCTTCATTAATGGCCTTTTATCATCTAGCATTAGACAGAGGTTGTTAGAAAATTTCAACTTAACCTTAGATGAAGCTTTTTCAAAAGCTCGTGCTCTAGAATCTGCACAAGCTTTCTCAGAGTCGTATACTTCAAACGTATCTCTAGTTGCATCCACCTCCTCTCGGAGTATTCCAGATCGATTGTCTTCCAGAATCTCCTTCAAACGTCTCTTTTAACGCTGTCGTAAACTCACAAAAATGTTATTTCTGTGGTCTCTCGAGACACCCTCGTTCATCTTGCCCGGCCCGAGAGTCCTTTTGCAAACGATGTAACAAAAAGGGCCATTTTGCGCGAGTCTGCAAATCTAAATCGAAAACCTCAGCTTCCACTCAAAACTGTGACGTTTCCGATGAAGACAACTGGGCGACGACAGCAGCCATCCTCCTTGTTTGGTTCCATCTAAAATCTCAGCAGCCTCACCTCCTAGTCTTGCTAAGTCTACAATACCTATAAAAATCGACGGATATTCAGCTGATGGCCTGATTGATACTGGGAGTACTCAGAGTTTTATTAGCGAAGCGTTTGCTAATAAACATAGCCTCGAGCGCTATCCCACTACCTCTGCCGTCTCGATGGCTTCGTCCTCTTATTCTGTCAATATTAAGTCTTTCTGTCGTGTAAACTTACAAGCACTGAACAATTCTTATTCAAATGTTGAACTAAGCGTTCTAAAGAACTGCTGCGCTGATGTAATATTGGGTCATGACATCTTCAGACAACATTCTAGCTTGACAGTTTCTTTCGGCGGCAGTAGGCCAACTTTAAGCGTCAGTGGTCTTGCCTGCTCTAAGGTAGGACCAGCCGTTTTGTTTAAACATTTAGCTCCAAACTGGAAATCTATATCGATAAAATCAAGGAGGCACTCGAATGAAGACGAGAAGTTTATTCGGACTCATATTAACGAGCTATTTAAAGACGGTGTCATTGAGGAAAGTAACTCTCCGTGGAGAGCACAAGTTCTAGTTGTGAAGGGGGCGCATAGGAAACGTATGGTCGTTGACTATTCCCTCACCATTAACAAGTATACTCTATTGGATGCATACCCGATACCATCAATAGAGAAAATTACCTCCAACATAGCCCGATATAACGTCCATAGTATAATTGATCTAAAGAGTGCTTACTATCAGATCCCAATTCGAAAAGAAGACCGACCCTATACTGCCTTTGAGGCTGTTGGAAAACTCTGGCAGTTTAAACGGATTCCAATGGGAGTAACAAATGGTGTTGCAGCATTTCAAAGGAAAATAGATGAAATTAAAACTAAAGAAGGTCTAGAAGGGGTAAATATATACTTGGATGACATTACGGTCAGTGGAAAGAACCAGATTGAACATGACCATAACTTAAATAAATTCATGGAGGCCTGCAGAAAATATAATCTGACTACTAAGGATCTTTTTCCTCACTTAGAGGGGAAGAGTGCTGTAAACACACAGCCAATAACTATAATGTGGCAATGGAAATATAAGACAGTGTAACAGGCCATAAAATGTATGACAAAATAAAAAAAAGACAAAAGTATTTTTATACTGTTTAAAAAAAGAGAAGTTTTGACAAATGGCTTGAATGAAATGTAACAACTAAGATAAGATAACCCCAGAAGATGAGCCACAAGCTCGAAACGTTGGGAAGCAAATAATAATAAATAAATAATTATTAAATACGGAAGAGCTCCTTCATTAAAGAAATACTATAATCTGACTATTAATAGGCAAAAATATAAATTTAATTTAAAATCAATTAAAATTCTTGGCTATCTTATAGAAAATAATACCCTACGTCCTGACCCAGATAGACTCAAACCATTAATCGATTTTCCATTACCTCAGAACAAAGCTTCCTTACAGCGAGCACTCGGAATGTTTTCATACTACTCTAAATGGGTACCACACTTTTCTGAAAAAGTTCATCGATTAGTGAACTGCAAAACTTTTCCTCTTAACCCTCAGCTGGTGGCAGATTTCAATGACATTCGAACGAGTATTTTAAAATCTTGTATCTACAATGTCGAAGAAAACGTTCCTTTCTGTGTGGAGACTGATGCCTCCGATGTAGCTATTGCTGCAGTCCTCACGCAGAACCAGCGGCCGGTCGCCTTCTTCTCCAGAACTCTATCCAAAAGCGAACGTCATCACTCGGCAGTCGAGAAGGAGGCCTACGCCATAATCGAAGCACTTCGGAAGTGGAGGTATTATTTAATCGGTCGTACCTTCAAATTAATAACTGATCAAAAATCTGTCTCTTATATGTTTGACATGAAACATCCTGGAAAAATCAAGAATGAGAAATTCACTCGATGGCGACTTGAGTTGGCTGCGTATAACTATGATATCATGTATCGCCCAGGAAAAGAAAATGCAGCAGCCGATGCCTTCACCAGATTCTGCAGCTCTACCCATTCCAGTAACAAATTAGAGGCCCTACATGAATCATTATGCCATCCTGGAGTCACCCGCATGGTTCATTATGTCAAAATTCAAAATCTCCCATATACCATAGAAGAGGTTAGGAAAGTGACTTCCTCTTGTAGAACTTGCGCAGCTGTCAAACCACGCTTCTGTAGAATACAAGGTAATCTTATAAAGGCAACAGCTCCATTTGAAAGACTCAGTATGGACTTTAAAGGTCCCTTACCGTCAAGCACACGCTATAAATACCTATTGACAGTCGTCGACGAATATACAAGATATCCTTTTGCAATACCTTGTGAAGATTTGTCTGCAAAAACTGTAATCGGACCGCTGGGTCAAATATTCTCCATCTTTGGATATCCTTGTTATATTCATTCTGATCGAGGTACAGCTTTTATATCCAAAGAGCTGGAACAATACTTCCATTCGAAGGGGATAGCCACAAGCCGAACTACACCATATAACCCCTGTGGAAATGGTCAAGTGGAGAGATACAACGGTATTATCTGGAAGTCAATATCGCTCGCACTTCACTCGAAAGGCCTACCGATATCGCAGTGGGGGAGAGTTGTACCCGAAGCGTTGCAGTCAATAAGGTCATTACTCTGCACAGCTACCAATGCAACCCCACATGAACGAATGTTTTACCATAAGAGGAAAAATATTTCGGGAGAAGCCTTACCTTCGTGGCTCTGTACACCAGGGAAAGTACTACTTCGCAACTTCGTACGCGAAGTAAGTATGACCCTCTTGTACAAGAAGTACATCTTTTAGAAGCTAATCCCTACTACGCTCTTGTTCGACTGCCAGATGGAAAAAAGACCACAGTAAACCTGCGACACCTTGCACCTTCTGGAGGAGGTCCTGATATTGAACTTGAAGATTCAGAGGACGGTCCTCAGCCAAAGGAACCTCAAGTCACCGCCGAGCCGGAAATCAGATCATCTCCCCAGGACCCCCAGCTCGAGAAGAACATCAACCACCAAGACCTAGGAATACCTCAGGAGGTCTCTCCTTCAGAAGACGATTCCTCAGTTGAAACGGGCTTTAGTACCACCACCCCGCGAAGATCGTCTCGTGTCAAACGACAGCCATCCTACTTGAACGATTATGTTCTTAAATAAAAGGGGGGGAGAGTGTGATATAATCTCTATGTTATCAAATTATATCACATGTTCAGTAATTATTAATTTTAGCATTTAAAATGTTGAGTATATGTATTTTTGTATTTGATTCTATACAGCAATTTAATGCTTATTAAAGCCTTGTTAAATGAAAGGTGTTATCTATTCATTACAATGAATTTTGATAAAAAGGAAAATTTACATATCGCTGCTTCGGAAGTATAATAACACATCTGCAAAAATTAAATTTTCATTCCACGATTTTCTATATGTTTTTAAATTGGCATAAGTGTACTTAAAAATTCGTTTCTGAATCTATACCAAATTCCATTAAGAACGAAGTAGCATTATTTTTCTTTTGTAGTGCATTATATTATATATTATATGTGTAACGGGTCGTGAGTGAACGACCAACTTTTTATTTATGTTAAAGGCCAGTTTAATTAATTTACCATTGATTATAATTTTATATATATTCTTATTATTATTTTATTATTTAATCTTATTATTTTATCTAATCATAATTAATTTTTTTATTCATGTTTTATCGAAAAGTATTTTAAAATAATTTATTTTTTGAAGAGAAAAGATTTGGCTCCGCCGGGAGTCGAACCCGGGTCTCCTGCGTTACATGCGAGGATGCTAACCGCTACACCACAGAGCTCGGCTCAAGGCAGAGCAAATCCTTCCTCTTCACTGATACCTACTCCCCCTATCTCGCAAGTTTTGCGAGTAGTAGCGGGAAGGTGGACAAATTTTGTCCAATTTGTGATATTTATTGACATAAGTCAATTTTTTAAATTATTTTAATTAATCCAATCTTAAATTGTGGCTGACCACCAATTTTAAATTATTTTTAAATAATTTATTTTTTGAAGAGAAAAGATTTGGCTCCGCCGGGAGTCGAACCCGGGTCTCCTGCGTTACATGCGAGGATGCTAACCGCTACACCACAGAGCTCGGCTCAAGGCAGAGCAAATCCTTCCTCTTCACTGATACCTACTCCCCCTATCTCGCAAGTTTTGCGAGTAGTAGCGGGAAGGTGGACAAATTTTGTCCAATTTGTGATATTTATTGACATAAGTCAATTTTTTAAATTATTTTAATTAATCCAATCTTAAATTGTGGCTGACCACCAATTTTAAATTATTTTTAAATAATTTATTTTTTGAAGAGAAAAGATTTGGCTCCGCCGGGAGTCGAACCCGGGTCTCCTGCGTTACATGCGAGGATGCTAACCGCTACACCACAGAGCTCGGCTCAAGGCAGAGCAAATCCTTCCTCTTCACTGATACCTACTCCCCCTATCTCGCAAGTTTTGCGAGTAGTAGCGGGAAGGTGGACAAATTTTGTCCAATTTGTGATATTTATTGACATAAGTCAATTTTTTAAATTATTTTAATTAATCCAATCTTAAATTGTGGCTGACCACCAATTTTAAATTATTTTTAAATAATTTATTTTTTGAAGAGAAAAGATTTGGCTCCGCCGGGAGTCGAACCCGGGTCTCCTGCGTTACATGCGAGGATGCTAACCGCTACACCACAGAGCTCGGCTCAAGGCAGAGCAAATCCTTCCTCTTCACTGATACCTACTCCCCCTATCTCGCAAGTTTTGCGAGTAGTAGCGGGAAGGTGGACAAATTTTGTCCAATTTGTGATATTTATTGACATAAGTCAATTTTTTAAATTATTTTAATTAATCCAATCTTAAATTGTGGCTGACCACCAATTTTAAATTATTTTTAAATAATTTATTTTTTGAAGAGAAAAGATTTGGCTCCGCCGGGAGTCGAACCCGGGTCTCCTGCGTTACATGCGAGGATGCTAACCGCTACACCACAGAGCTCGGCTCAAGGCAGAGCAAATCCTTCCTCTTCACTGATACCTACTCCCCCTAGGATTTGCTCTGCCTTGAGCCGAGCTCTGTGGTGTAGCGGTTAGCATCCTCGCATGTAACGCAGGAGACCCGGGTTCGACTCCCGGCGGAGCCAAATCTTTTCTCTTCAAAAAATAAATTATTTAAAAATAATTTAAAATTGGTGGTCAGCCACAATTTAAGATTGGATTAATTAAAATAATTTAAAAAATTGACTTATGTCAATAAATATCACAAATTGGACAAAATTTGTCCACCTTCCCGCTACTACTCGCAAAACTTGCGAGATAGGGGGAGTAGGTATCAGTGAAGAGGAAGGATTTGCTCTGCCTTGAGCCGAGCTCTGTGGTGTAGCGGTTAGCATCCTCGCATGTAACGCAGGAGACCCGGGTTCGACTCCCGGCGGAGCCAAATCTTTTCTCTTCAAAAAATAAATTATTTAAAAATAATTTAAAATTGGTGGTCAGCCACAATTTAAGATTGGATTAATTAAAATAATTTAAAAAATTGACTTATGTCAATAAATATCACAAATTGGACAAAATTTGTCCACCTTCCCGCTACTACTCGCAAAACTTGCGAGATAGGGGGAGTAGGTATCAGTGAAGAGGAAGGATTTGCTCTGCCTTGAGCCGAGCTCTGTGGTGTAGCGGTTAGCATCCTCGCATGTAACGCAGGAGACCCGGGTTCGACTCCCGGCGGAGCCAAATCTTTTCTCTTCAAAAAATAAATTATTTAAAAATAATTTAAAATTGGTGGTCAGCCACAATTTAAGATTGGATTAATTAAAATAATTTAAAAAATTGACTTATGTCAATAAATATCACAAATTGGACAAAATTTGTCCACCTTCCCGCTACTACTCGCAAAACTTGCGAGATAGGGGGAGTAGGTATCAGTGAAGAGGAAGGATTTGCTCTGCCTTGAGCCGAGCTCTGTGGTGTAGCGGTTAGCATCCTCGCATGTAACGCAGGAGACCCGGGTTCGACTCCCGGCGGAGCCAAATCTTTTCTCTTCAAAAAATAAATTATTTAAAAATAATTTAAAATTGGTGGTCAGCCACAATTTAAGATTGGATTAATGAAAAGTATTTTATTTTATGATCAGTGGTAAATACGTCTTAGCAAACAAGTGAAGTGTTGACGTTGTTGGTTAAAAAAGTAAGTTGTTAATTGTGAGTTATTCGGCCTTAGTAAAGTGTATTTCTTGTATATCATAATTATAATTATCATTGACCCGGAATTTGTATATGGACTTTTGTTTTGGATTAGCGATCTGGTTTTGTTGCCTAGCGTGTTTAAAATAAAATTGTTTTGTTTGTGCTTTTTGTTTATTTCTTGTTTGTTTTCTTTGTTCATCTTAAATAAAACTTCAAATATGCATTATATTGTAACGTTAAATAAAAACATATGGTTTAGAATCCCAGACCTTTTGTTGAAACGAACTGGCGGTTGGAGCGAACTGTCATAGAACGTGTTTGTAAACAACAAAGTTCGAGCCCCATCCACGACGTTCTACGAGGTTCTAGCCCCTTTTCTTTAAGAATATATACAAGCAGCGATTGACTGGACAGTTAGTCTTAGTCTTTGTCTTGACTGTGAAGCTCCGTCCATATGATTATTTGTGTTACAAAGTGATAATTTTCTTAACCTGTTCAATTAGTTGTGCTTTGATTATTCGTGAGGCATTGATAATTGTATATTTTCGTTGAATAAATATTTTTGACCCACAGATGTGTTACAATATTATATTTGCGGTTGTATCATTATATTTCCGGTGCAGCAATATATTTGTTTACTCCATTTTAATGCAATCAAAATTTCATAAACTGGCGTGCATTATATCTTAGCATTTAATCGAATATCTTAATAAAACTATCAATTGCCAGGTAATATAAAGTTAGTAAATTTACAGATTTACTATCGATACACTAATATATAATCGATATAATATTACTACAGTAAACCCTCGTTATAGCGAACTGGTAGGGGGTTTGATATTCATAGTTCGCTATATCGAGGTTCGTTATAACCTAGGGTTCTTTCTTTTTTTTTATATTTTTTTTAGCCATATTTTTTTTAGCCGCACCAATTTGATTATATTTTGAAGGAAATTCATTCATTAAAACTAGTTAAATTAAAACGCATATATGTAATTTATTTTTAGATAACTACATATTAATTAAACAATGAGATTCATTAATTTGCCTGCCAATTTCACTAGAGAGTTCTTTAGCCTTAGCTTTAATAAGAGGGTCTGAGATTGATATTTGAGATCTCATTTGTTTAAAGCAATTTATCAATTTTTTTCCAAATATTCATGAGCCGCGGAGCGCAGTCGTTTATTTGATGCTGAAGTTTTAATCCTTGGGCTGCGGTTGAATCTATTTTATCTTTGTTTTTTTATAATGGTTGACAATGTTGATTTTGGAATTCCATATTTTTCTGCGATGGTTTTCTTACTTAGAATTCCCGATTCAATATCCTGGAGAATTTTCAATTTTTCCTCGATTAATAAGGATTTACGTTTGTGACACACGTTTACCAACGAACTCATTGTGTAAAAAAATAGACAGTATAAACGACTACATAACACGGATTCGAGTAACACAGAAGTCAAAATGGAACTGAACTAGTTTTGAGAAAAAAGTCAATGGAAAGAGAGAGAGTGAGAGAGAGAGAGAGAGAGAGAGAGAGAGAGAGAGAGAGAGAGAGAGAGAGAGCAAAAGGAAATCGGATTAGTTAAGAGTAAAAAAACACCTCAGTTCTAGAAACTGGTGCAACTTCGTCTTCCCGCGCTCATTCTACGTAATACAGTAAAAAAAGAAAATAATAAAAATTCCAGCAGTTCGTTATAACAGAATATAATAATTCTCGGGCATCACATTTAGTTCGTAGTTCGCACTAACCGAGGGGTTTCGCTATAACGAGGGGTTCAGCAGAAATATAAAGGTAATTTTGGGGGTATAGTATTTTGGTTCGCTATATCGAGGTGTTCGTTATATCCGAGTTCGTAATAATGAGGGTTTACTGTAGCATTCCCCGTCGCGGCTTTGCCCACGAGCCTTTAAAATCAGTTCTGTGATCATTATCTTGGTATTGATTTAATATAATATATTAACTGATGTTAAGAAGATTTAGTAGAATCGGAGCTTCCGGTAGGTGGAATGTGGGAGGGGGAAGCTGCCGGCTCGGTAGAAGAGAGGGAGGCGCGCAATGGAGAGAATTCACTAAAACCGCCGAAACAAAAAATTGCTTACTCGTCGTGAAAGCTTCATTTTTCGGCTTTAAAACATGGTTTTCGACGTTCCTTTGGGGCTTTCGAGTTAAACTCGTCGTATCAAGATCTTTAAAATGAGTCCAAATTAGATATTTTCTCGAAGTGCAAAAATAGGTGTCCGTTATAGTCAAACGACAATTTCACCATTTAAACCCCTTAGGGGTTACATTTTTGAAATCCCTTTCTTAGTGGTTACCTACATCGCGTTTAAAATCTAAATTCCGAACTTCAAGTTTCTATCATTAGTAGTTTTTGCTCTGCGTTGATTATGTCAGTCAGGACAAAGTCTCTTATATATATAGAGATTATTAAATTAATAGGATAATGGCGAGGGGACAGCCTTGCATGTCTGTTGTTTAACTTAGCCCTGTAAAATGCGATCAGAAGATCAAAGATCCAGATGGG
Organism: Aelia acuminata; assembly: GCA_911387785.2. NCBI lineage: Eukaryota > Metazoa > Arthropoda > Insecta > Hemiptera > Pentatomidae > Aelia > Aelia acuminata. The sequence continues at coordinate 53,231,256 of OU426984.1, read as the reverse complement.
AGGAACTATTTTAAATAGAGCAGCACAGATCCTGGGACTCGCTGATGATCTGGTTATCGTCTAAAGAGCTTGGCGGCTGACAAGAAAGCATTTATAAACCACCAAAAAGAAGCGCCTTAAGTCGGGCTGGTCAATAATGAAAGAAAGACAAATTAAATGAAGACGCACCCCAAGGTAGAGGAAGGTACCCCAGAGAGATCAGTATAGGGGCTATACTTTCGAGTGGGTCGACGAGTTCAGTGAACTGCAAGAATGACATAAGCCGGAAATCCAAAGAAGAATTCTAGCCCCCAACAGATGCTACTTTGGAATGTTTAAATGCTTCCACAGTAGAATCTTAACATTTACCACTAACCTCCGCCACAAGACCCTAATCAGACCAGTGCTTGCATACAATTCGGAATGCTGGATTATACCAAAGTCACAGGAACGAGGCCTCCAACGTTTCGAAAAACGAATTCTGAGGAGGATCATTGGGACAGTATGCGTCAACGCTGAATGGAGGCAGCGCACCAACGTAGAGCTCAAAGAACTTTAGGCTGAGGCTGACATTGCGAAATTCATCGGGATAGGGCTGTGGGCTGAACATATCACCAGGATGAGGCCTGCTGAAGTACCCCGAAAACTTATTGAGGAACAGCTGTTCAGAACAAGAAGAGTTGGCAGACCCGAATTGGAATGGGCTCATGGTATGGCAGATGATGCGCTGACCCTCTTAAACCCTCTCTTAAATTGGCGAAGAGCAGCGCAGGATAGAGAAGACTGGCTGACGAAGTTGCAGTTTACCCTGACCCTTCGAGAGTTGTGCCACCGAGAAAAGAAGGAAGGAATCAATAATAATAGCAACTCAAATAGATGATAATAAAACAACTCATCAGCAAAAAAAAAATACTTACAGATAAAAATAAAACCGTTTACCATGATTAAATAATTATAACCTATCTCTGTTATTCTCGTACTACTTCTATGTACCCTCAGTAAGTCTTTTGTATGTTCTGGAGTGATGCGACAATCTGTTTTATAAATTGTCTTTTTTTTTCCATTGTTGAAAGATTTTTTTCCTTTTTTTACCAGCATATGTAATTTAGATTGCTTCAGACTTAATGCCCATATTGAAGAAACGACATCGGTTTTTTTCGATATTTTTTCAACTAATTATGATTTGATTTTTTTTTTTTTAATATAACCTGACTATGCATTTTTCAGAGCGTCATATTGATTATTTAGTGTGGTTTTTCGATGGATAATTCTTTCGGATGGACTTCAAACGAGGTACCTTTGTAGTCGAATGGTCCACATTGGTCCAAGGCTGATGTTGTTTCTTGGTAATGGGTTTCATGACCCCTTTTCATCTCTGTAATACTATCTACTGATAGCTAACCTAACTGAACTGTTGGTACTATTCTGTCCAGAATGGGTCAATATTTCTTTTAGATTAGAGCAATGCTGATTATATACTTTTAATACATACGAAACAAATCAAGGCAATAATTCTTATGGCTTACGAAATAAAGTCATAAGTAGTCTAAAGAATTTTCTCTCAGTGAAACAAAAACCTCATGCATCTGGCTTCCAATATGCATTATATTTTAATGACATTTTTATCTGTCATATTTTTCGCAACTATAAACAGTGACTTAGAATAAAATATAAATTTAATAAAAATGGGTCATTTATATACAGAATGTCTATAGAAAATTATTCTACTTCTTTCCCCATCGAATTTTATATCAGTTCCCCCTTACGGAGTATATCAGTTCCATAACTTAGGAATAAAAAAGGGATACTCAACGGCGGAAAAAAAACGAAAACCATGCTTACGCGATTTTCCATTTCACAGTTTATATTTGTTCAATGGAGCCCTGTTATTGCTTTCGTTTATTTCTTTAAACAAAAGAAAATCAAATTGGACTTTGTTGGAAGCTAATAAAAGAAAATTGTTGAAATGTGTTTCGGTGTTTATTTGACCCATAACTACAATAATATTGGAAATGTGTCTAATGAAGTTTTAAGTTAGAGCAGCCTTACCAATACGGTCTTGGAGCAGCTGCTTCGATCCACTTGCTACTTTACCTCTCTCCTTTACTGTACACAATTGAAATACCACGAATCAAACCCAGAGAGTCTGCTAACCAATTTTCAACTTCAAATTAAATCTCATTTTCGAATAAATGGTCCCAGAACTGGTCAACTATCGATTTGCAAGAATTTAGCCAAACCAATTTCCAACTGCTATAACAACAATAAAGAAATACCACTTTTTGCATTAAGACTTTATAAAGCAGAGTATACGGCATATCGAATATGTAGTATTGCAGAATATTTCTTCTTCAATAAAAAAAAAAAAAAAAAATAAATCGTTACACTAGGATCCCATTTCTGGCCCGGATTTTGATGAGAGAAACCAAATAAAAACTAATTTCACGGGGAGGTGACGAATCCGAATTTGGGTCTGTATATCCTTTTTACTTTCACTTACCTATATATGAAATATATGGAAAGGGAAAGTAATGCGATCGTGAAAAATTTTGAATTCCGGTTTTCAACGGAAATACACGTTTTGGGGTCCCCACAGTACAAATAACCAAGCACTGCGAAAAAGTGTGTGTGTGACCTGAAATCATGAAATTATTTTCATCAATTTCGTCGTATTTAATGAAAATCAAGTATTCTCTAATATCAGATAAGCTTTATCATTATCAAAATGTTCTGAGGGGGCTTAAATGGGGAAGGGGCCCTTTTTGTTTTCCTATAAAGTACCTTTGTTTTTGTTAATATGGAGAAATTATCTGTCTCTCGTTTTGCCTAAAAATAAGAAATGGCTAAATATGAAATATGAAAAAAAAAAAAATCAAGTCAACATATAGAGGAGAAAAAAAGAAAAATATTCCGTCAACTCATAAAACACGTTAAGCCGACGCATGCCCAATGCGCCTTTAATTACAGACCATTGTTTATAATTAAAGCCGTTCTGTTCATTTACTGGAAATTATTTGTTTCATGGCAACTATATGAAGTTTTCAAAAACTACATTGAGAATTATAAAATCAGACGACTTGGAGTATTATGCTTGCATTGCCGAATTATCTCTAGTAAAAACTTTTATTTAAAAATAAAAAAAAAAATAGTGTACTTATGAGAACAAATACAACCAAAAATAAGTATGCGGAAAAATGTGTGACTTTGAGAAATGACATTTAACAAAACAGGTCAACTTCTAATCTAAGTAAGTTGGTAAGTGAAAGATATGTGTTGCGCGCATCGCATCAGATTTTTAAAAAACAGGTCAGAAAAGTAAAGTCCACAGTTCGCAGCTAATCGAATTTTGTTATACTCATCGAAAAGATGTGGTTAAGTTTCATTTAGGCTGTACGATTATTAGAACACTAATTGTTTTTTGGGGGGGGGGGGGGGGGGGGGGGAATTGGGTTGAAATGTATTTGGTAATGCTAAAGAAAATTAATTATCTAAAACATTTTGAGGTTTTCTATAAGTGATAATAGAATGAGGTTATCGAATATTTTCGATTACGTTAAGCTATGTTCAGTAATTTATTTTTTTAATGAATCAACTGTAGTTTAGATAAAATTGTTATAGGAAACTGAAATAAAAACTTTGTTATAACAGACTAATGTTTTATTTTTTATAGTCCCCAAAACGCCTCAAGAAAACTTGAAAAGGCTAGTTTTTATGTAAATAAGTTTTTATTTTTAATTTATATTTCACAATCAAACCATTTGACTCCTACACAACACATCCATTCGCAACAAATGAAATCGTCAACAATCCCTCGAAAAATGTTTAAAAATAAATTTCCCTCCTACTCAAAGCGAAATATTAACGGAGAGACTCTCTTGCAATTTAGTTGGTAAAACCTTTTCCGCTGTGGTTTTGCCCGCTCCAAAGCACCGAATTAGATTGTCTTCCATATTCTTATCAAAGATTAAGCCCAACAGACTATAACAGACCCTTCGCTCTTTGTTTGTGACAGACATGGTGTTACATGTAGTGGGGATGCTTTGCTTTCACGTAGTGACAATCTCTTAGTTTTCCATCACAAGTTGTAAACTTTGAACATCATATGTTTCCCTGAACACCTTTAGACATTTCCACTTGTTTTATTATGAAAGATGTTACAGAACAAATCAAGCAATTAAACACTTATTACTTTACATGATCTCATATTTCGAATTGCGCTTAATACATTTACGAAAATGAAAATTAATTTATTTTCCATCCTGGGGAATGTGAACAATTTTCTCTGTATAATATCTTTTAAAAACAAATGTGTTAGACGCGTTTGTTTCAAAAACGTCTGATCCTTCGAAAATCAATAATAAAATAGGGAATTCGATTCCAATTGATCCTTTTTCGATCAGTCCTGAAAAATTGTTGTAGCCGGTTTTGAAACCAAACGCCTCATATATAATAATATGCAGATAAAAATGATATTTGCGTGTCAAGGTGAATTCAAACCTATGTTTCTAATGTTTGTCTCTAATACCTTTCCGCAAAGATTACTGTTCCAGTAAAACCACTTTATATTTCATTCAGAAATCTATGCTGGAACTAAAATTTAATAATAAGTAAAGTTTAAAGTAAGTCTAAAAGATAATAATTAAATATTACCTTGTACCTTATGTTGTATTCAACGTATTCACTCACTAAAGAACTATAAAATAGTTTTTATTATTCTCTGTAATAGTATTGTAATACAAAACATAATACTCCATACCTTCGGATTTTGTAGATCTCTACTCAATTGTTATAAGAAGGATATATCCCCTATCTAAAGGGAAAAAGTATTAATATTAACAAACGTCGATTATATAATAATAAATATTGATGAACGAGATTGAACTCGTAACGTAGCATTTATGGCGAGACACGTTTCATTCCGGGACACCAGTAATTATTGAAAACGGTATCAGTGTTTCAATGGCTTCCAAAGAAGAATGGGAGTGGGAGGCAATTAAAAAGTCTTGAAGAACAAAAGAAAAGTTACATGAAAAAAGACAGAGGAAAATACTTGGGAGGTTTCTCTCAATATCACCAAAGTATTCCTGAATGGACAAGTATCCGGAATGGTCCTTGAGTCTTTATAATAAATAAAGTTATATATTAAGTAAAAATAATTTTAGTTAAATATTATAAAAGTAGTAATTATTTTTTCGTCCGTTGTAATATATTTAGGTAGACCTTAAAAATTGATTTAAATATTCTTCATTAACTCTAGCTTGCTATATTTTATTTTTAAATGTAGTTAGGGCTTACATGCTATTTTTATTTCAAGAATTGAAGAAGTCCTAATATAATATTTAATTCGATAATTTCATTTTAAAAAAATAATTTAAATAGTCCTTAATTTTTTTAATGTTTTAATTAATTGAACTAACCTCATCGGCTTATGAAGGCATTTTAGAAAGATAGACCCATCTAGCTAGGTAAATATAGCAACCCAAAGCTCACACTTTGTGAAGACAAGTTAAGAAATATTACCCCTTATTAATTAATACAGCTTATAAACTAAATATTATTCTTTCTGGAAATCTCAGCTTTTCAACGATATATATTTTTCTAATATATTACCACTTGAAATTGAAAAGTAAACCTTTATTTGATTATTAAATTCTTTACTATTTTATATTCAGTTATTTCCAATTACTTGAAATAACGAGATATCGTTATTTACTCTAGATAAAAAAAAAAAAAATCTAAAGTACATACTTTATAAGATTTTTTTTCCCTTATTGGTTATGTCTGGTTGAACGTAAAATTTCCGATGTGAAACAGAAAATAAAAATTATTAATACTACTACAAGACATCATTATTATTCACTTTTTTACTTTCTTTGAACTTCATATTAATTATTCACATATTCTGTGAATAAGCATAATTGCCGTTTGGTGTGTTATATTTTATTATTATTCCTAATAAAATGAAATTCGCTTCATTTTATGTATGTATAATAATAGGGTTCTTAAGGTTCAGTCAATAATAAACAAGTACATTATTGAGGAAGTTTCGAGATATATTGTTGTTATGATCATGCCCTACAATGAACCAACAGGATTTACTTACATCTCCGTGCACTTGTTAAAAACTTCATTTAGATGAAAACGTATATTTCCGTTGAAAACTGCTACGGGGGCTTTACTTAGTAAATGTTGTCCCATTTTCACGTTTTTTTTTTTTTTTTATTTACTCAAGAACGTCTTTATCGATTTTGATCAAACTTGGTATTTGATGTATGTATATGACCGCGATGCGACAACCGCAATTTCGTCCAAAGTGGTTAAACGGAGGTGGCACTTAACTTAATAAATGTTGTCTCATTATCACGTGTTTTCTTTGTTTACTAAAAAACGGCTTTAACGATTTTGACCAAACTCGGTATTGGTTGTATATATATGCCCGCGATGTGGAAGTCAAAATTTCATCAAAATTGGTCAAATGGAGGGGGCAGTTTGCTTAATAAATTTTGTCCCATTTTCACTTGTTTTATTTTTACTTTCACTTACTTATATATGAAAAATATAGTAAGGGGAAGTATTGCGATCGTGAAAAAATTCGACTTTCAGTTTTCAACGGAAATACACGTTTTCATCTAAATGAAGTTTTCAACAAGTGCATAGAGAATTATAAAATCAGACAGACGACTTGGAGTATTCTGCTTGCATTGCCGAATTATCACAAGTAAAAACTTTTATTTGATAATAAAAGAAATTAGTATTTTTTATAGAGCAAATAAAAACAAAAATAAGAAATGAATGTGGAAAAATGTGTGACTTTGAGAAGTGGCAATTAACAAAACGCATTAATTTCTAATCTAAGTAAGAAGGTAAGTGAAAGTTGTGTGTTGCGCGCACGCACCAGATTTTTAAATTAAAAACCAGAAATAATAATTATTAAATGAGATTTCGGAAAAAAATAATTTCAAACACTGCCTATCAATGCATAAGGCGCATTAGTGTAGATTAAAACATCTAATATCAACAGTCATATATGTCATATAATGTCCGATATATATATGTTAATATGTCGCAATGTCGCATCCCCAACCATAAAATATTAACAAGACTCGAACGAAGGTAGAAAGCAAATATAATAGAAGGAAAAAATGGCATTTTTGCCAGTATCTGTTGATGATTTGACGAAAAGTTACGGCATCTTGAAATTTATTGCCCAATAAAAAGGGCGATAAAGTCAAGCCTGATCGTTAAAGTCAGTTCGTAGCCTCCTTCCAGCCCTACCTGATGGCTCCGCTTCTAAATCATCAAAAAAAAAGAAAAATGTGGAGGTATTTTTAAGAGTAATGAAAAAAAAAGATTAAAACTAATTTGCCTTTAGCCAAAATTGTCTGTATAAAGAGGGGGTCACTTTTAAAAAATCTTCACAGAGATATTTTTAAAAAACAAAGTTTTACTTAATTAGAAAAGTTCTTAAGGTAAAGTAAAACTTCATCACCCGCTGATTGACTTGTAAAAGGTTCGTTTTAAGAAAGATAATCAAAAGCAATCTCGTGAGTTAATGAATCTAGTTATAGTTGTAAGGATCTTTTTTTTCTTATTTAACAAACAATTAAAATCGTCGGTGGTGGATAATTTAGATCTAATAATGACATATGCAAAGGTGTTCAAGTTGCATCAAATAAAACTCAAATACTTCCTCCTCAAATTTAACCAGTCATAGTTCTCTGTTCCACCATTGGGAGCGCCCCGTGATTGGGCTTAAAAATTTTATATCAGTTCTATATTCAACTGAAGAGTAACGTAATATCTTAACCATCCCTAACCATATAGGCTACTACAAGTCCTTATTTATAATAATGTGTGAGTATAACAAACTCCACAACCTAGCAAAAGCAGAAGAGTAATGCTGGCTGGCCAGGAGGGAAACAAATTCATAGCAAGCAACAATTGATGAAGGCAATAAATACATCAAGACCAAGTACGTCACCCAAACAACTTCACTTTATCATCGATTTTATCACTTTCTGTATAAATATAAATTCTTTAAATCTAAATGTAACAATTCCCATTTCAATTAAACAGCCCAAAGCCCAAGCCCCACCCACATTTTTACTTTCACTTACCTATATATGAAATATATAGTAAGTGGAAGTATTGCGATCGTGAAAAATTTCGACTTCCGGTTTTCAACGGAAATACACGTTTTGGGGTCCCCTGAGTCGAAATGACCAAGTCCCGCGAAATGGTCTGTGTGTGTGTGTGTGTGTGTGTGTGTCTGTGTGTGTGTGTGTGAACAGACTAGCTCAAAAACTATAACCCGTGCGAACCTGAAATTGAGTATTTAGTGTAGGTATATGCCCGCGATGTGACAGCATAAATTTCATCAAAATTACTTAAAGGGAGGGGGTACTTTACTTAATAACTTTTTAGGTTTTTTTCGATTTTCTCAAAAACGGCTCTAACGATTTTGATTAAACTGAGTATTTGATGTACTAATATGCCCGAGATATGACTGTAAAAATTTCATCAAAATTGATTAACCGGAGGGGGGACTTTACTTAAAAAATTTTGTAACATTTTCACGTGTTTTTTTTTATTTACTCTAAATCGGCTTTAACGATTTTGATCAAACTTGGTATTTAATGTATGTACATGCCCGAGATATGACTGTTAAAATTTCATCAAAATTGATTAACCGGAGGGGGGACTTTACTTAATAAATTTTGTATCATTTTCACGTGTTTTTTTTATTTACTCTAAAACGGCTTTAAAGATTTTGATCAAACTGGGTATTTGATGTATGTATATGCCCGAGATATGACTGTTAAAATTTCATCAAATTTGATTAACTGGAGGGGGGACTTTACTTAATAAATTTTGTATCATTTTCACGTGTTTTTTTTTATTTACTCAAAAACGGCTTTGAAGATTTTGATCAAACTGGGTATTTGATGTATTTATATGCCCGAGATATGATTGTTAAAATTTCATCAAAATTCATTAACCGAAGGCGGCACTTTACTTAATAAATTTTGTATCATTTTCACGTGTTTTTTTTATTTACTCTAAAACGGCTTTAAAGATTTTGATCAAACTGGGTATTTGATGTATGTATATGCCCGAGATATGACTGTTAAAATTTCATCAAATTTGATTAACTGGAGGGGGGACTTTACTTAATAAATTTTGTATCATTTTCACGTGTTTTTTTTTATTTACTCAAAAACGGCTTTGAAGATTTTGATCAAACTGGGTATTTGATGTATTTATATGCCCGAGATATGATTGTTAAAATTTCATCAAAATTCATTAACCGAAGGCGGCACTTTACTTAATAAATTTTGTATCATTTTCACGTGTTTTTTTTTATTTACTCAAAAACGTTAAATTAACAAAAATAAGATATGAATGTAGAAAAATGTGTGAATTTGGGAAATGATATTTAGCAAAACACGTCAATTTCTAATCTAAGTAAGTTGGTAAGTGAAAGTTGTGTGTTGCGCGCACGCACCAGATTTTTACTATGGTGAAGAACGACGAAGCTATTAAACTGGCTTCGTTTAACTTGGCGTTTCTAAAACAATGATTACGGCCCCGACCAAATTCCTGTAAAGATAATCAAACTCTGTCTCCCTGTTATCATCCCTGCTCTTTTACACATATACAACTTTTCCCTACAAAATTCCATATTTCCTGAAGCCTGGAAAAAAGTGATAGCTCGTCCGCTGAACAAAGTACCAATTCCCACCTTAGCCTCCGACTATAGACCCATCTCCATCCTTTCTAACCTATCTAAACCGCTCGAAAGAATTGTCCACACCCAACTCAATGACTTCCTAGAGCGGAATGCTCTCCTCAACCCTCTTCAGTCCGGCTTTCGTTCCCATTATTCCACACAATCTGCTCTGTTAAATATCACTCAGGACCTCCATTCCTCCATAGACGAACATAAAATTACCATCCTGATTCTCTTTGATTTCTCAAAAGCGTTCGATACCGTCAATCATGAGATCCTCCTTTCTAAACTCCAAAACCTGTCCATATCAAACAGCGTCTTAAAGTGGTTCCTCTCCTTCCAATCCCAACGTTCACAAACAGTTCACATTCCTGATAAACCTCCTTCCTCACCTCTCTTATTAACTAGAGGAGTACCACAAGGATCCTCACTTTCACCAACTCTCTTTTCCGTCTATATCAACGATCTCCCTGAGTCCATCAACCATTCAAAATACCACTTGTACGCTGACGACCTCCAAATTTACCTATCCTTCCATCCTTCCAAAATGCTGGAGACAATCCGGAAATTACAAGAAGATATAGACAGCATCAACGCCTGGGCAGAGAAAAATGAGTTAAAACTGAACGGAAAAAAAACCAAGGCAATCCTCATTGGCTCCAAGCACCTTCTTAATTCCCTTCCTTACTACCCCTTACTCCGCCTTAATGACCAAACCATTCATTTCCAATCCCATGTCAGAAACCTTGGAGTGATCTTTGACCAGCACTTGTCGTGGAATAACCATATTTCCGAAATCACCAGAAAATCAATTGCTATCCTCAAACAGTTCCTAAGATCACGTGACTGCATGCCCTCAAAAACTCGTCAGCTCCTAGTTTCCTCTCTTATATTCCCCCATTTCGATTATGGCTGCCTTGTATACGGTGGACTGTCTGGTATGCACGAGGCGAGGTTGAAGAGACTAATGAATTGCTTCATAAGATTCATTTTCGGTGCCCCCAGGCGCTCCCACGTCTCCAGCTGGTACGCTGAATTGAAATGGCTCTATCCAGTTTTTCGACGGCAATACTTCCTAGGTGTATATCTTTCCCGAACCTTTAGAACCAAGAAACCTCCGTATATCCTAAGTTTGCTCACACCATGCTCCTCCATACATTCTCTTAACACCAGATCCCAAACTTCTAACCTGTATATCCCTTTCTACCGATCTGCCTCCTTCACAAAATCCTTTATCATCCGTGCTGCCACCTTCTGGAATTCATTACTTGTCTCCATCCGAAACACTTCATCCCTCCCTCCTTTAAAACCCAACTATTCCATCACCTCCTGAATCTCCAATCTCCCGTAAATATGTAAAAATTGAAGCAATAGTGAGGACATATATATCTACATATATATCTATACGATTCTTTTTTTTTTTTTATACCTTTTAAGCTCAAAAGCTGATCAAAGTTTTGTACTTAACATCCAAATGTTTATTTTTTATTTCTTCTTACAATATTCTGTTTCAGTTATTTTTATTTTATTATTTTTATTTTTTGTGTCTACTCTGTATTTTAATTCTTTATTTTTTATTGTATTTCCTTTAAGTAGCCAGACAAATGGCCATTAATTTTGTTCATGTCTGTTATTCTTAGGGGACTTAATGTCCCAGAATAAAAATTACTTTTTTCTTTTTCTTTCTTTTCTTTTCTTTCTAACTATGAAAACTCAATTTTCTAAAACTATGAAAACTCAAGTCTTGAAGGTAAAATAATCCAATAGGTTCTAAAAGGAAGCATCAAATCAATCAAAATCTGCTTTCTGGAATACAAAAACGTACAAATTGAGAGGGGTGTAATAGTCAACTGTTTTTCTTAACGCTAGGTAGATTAGTAGAAAGGGTCACGATTTTCAGTTTGATCTTTTTTTATGTTGGAAAATCAACGTTTCGATCCCTACATGTGATTCTTCGTCAGGTCTCTGTACGTCTCTAATATCAGTATTTATAGGCTTGTAGCTGTATGAATATACTTCATTAGATTATCATATCCGAGCCCTATATTCATATAGGTTTAAGTAAGTGTATGTATTTAGTTTCTATCTCAGTTTCTATCTGTCGAGGCTTTCTCTGCTATAAACGTATGTACAGGTCGTCAGATCCAGCATGACCGGTGGCCTCGAGATGCGCACAAGCTACGGACTGGAATCGAGTGGTGGGGGAACTCAGCGACCCAGTCTGCCGCCAACCTCCGTACCGAAGTTAATCCTTCATTTTTCCCGGTTTAAACTCTGAATTAGGTTTAAACTGCAAAATATAAACAAACATTTTGTGTGATGACATACTCGCTCTTGTTACTCGAGAATTATTGTTTTGCACTTGACTGAATATAAAAATGGAAAATATACATAATTGAAATTTTAAATGACATGGAGGAAGAAGATTATGTGTTTTTGTTGCCAAAGTGACGCATTAATAGACGCAATCAGTTAATCCAAGAATATTTTCGGAATATCTTAAATCAGTGAAGTAGATTTGCGATGAGAAAAAAATGTTTCTCAACGTGCATTATTTTTATTGAAATTGGTTCATAATTAATATCTAGGTTATGTTGTAAATTATGTTTCACTTGAATATGTCGTAATGATGTAATTTTAGTATTATTAAGCTATAATCATTATATATCGCTCAACTTAGATCATTTATTATTTAAACAAAATGATAATAATAGTAAAAAGGTTCAACATTATTTGAAAAAAATTTATGAAATGTAATAGAGGTTATTATTATTCTTGGCATAATAATATCATATTATAAAGAACATTTTATTAACATACAAATTAAATCTCTGAAAACAGCACCGCTCGTTTCATTGAATTTATTCGCCAATTTCTTCCATTCATCCTCCTTCTCTTTGACAGTAACAAAATCTGTTTTTTGGTTTCAAAAATGTCTCTCTTCACTTCCACAAGAGCCAGAAGAACGTTAATTTTACACTGAGAAAAGTTTTTACTTCTTTTTGCTCCATTTTTATAGAACACTTTACCTTATTTACTTTTTTGTTAAAAACAAAATAATATGTATTAACAATCTTTCCATAACCCTTACATTACCTTCTCTTTCCATAGAAGTTTCAACAAGGAAATGTAAACAAATATGTACCAACCTTTTAAAAAACATAATAACCTTCATATGATTAGGTTTAAACCTAGCTTAAACTAAACTGAGGCTATAGAAAGTGAATCAGAGTTTAAACCTCGGATTAAAGATAATCCGGTTTAAGTTAATCTAAGTTTAAACTATATTGGAGAAAGCGGGCCTAAGTGTTTATTATTATTGACCTAAATACCTAAATGTCAACAAATAACTGGTTAACGAGAAACTACGCCAAGTGTTGAAGGGTGTTGTGAATTGGTATTAGCATCGCAACTGTTCCCCTACTCCGCTCACTGCCCCCCCACTCACAGCCCACAAGCCCCTCCCCTCTGCGCGTCTCCCTAGCCCCACCGGTCATGCTATACCTGACGCACTGTAATTTCATTTATATCAGCCCTGATTATCCTTTAAGTAGAGGAATGTTTGCCTAGTTGTAGACAGCTCTTTGAGAAACTTTTTGTATTCATCTTGAACCTTTAAGTAAACTGCATCTCTGTTTTTTTTTTTGTTTTTTTCAATACTTTGATATATATATATATATCAAAGCATTGAAAAAAAAAAAACTCAGAGATGCAGTTTTGTACTGTCAAAATGTAAATCTGTATTAACCAGTTAGTGCTACAAGAATGGCCTCTGATGTGTTATAATTAAAGCTCGGAATTCCGTGCAGTAAAAAGTTGAAAACGTGCAATCAAAACTTTAAAACGTGCAAAAACGTGCATTAAAAACTACAAAACGTGCAAAAACATGCAATAAAAATGTATTGCTTCAAAAACCATGCATTAAATTATTTTTGTGTACAAATACTTAATAGGTACTTTGGAAAAAAGTAATTAGCGGAGAGTAAATTGAAATAGAAACTCTTTTATTTTTACAGATTATTTTTATAATAATGGTTTTGGTATAATTACTGAATTTTGGATCTTTTTTATAATACTATTTATATATTTTTGAAAAAAATTCTGGTAAAAAAATCGGAACAGTATTATGTGGAAGATGTGATATTCAGAGTAAAATACTCGCATGTGAGCTGTAATTACATATATTGGAAATAGAAAGATCTTAAAAAAGGAAAGATACTACTCAAATTATGGAATCACTAGATGCAATATCCGGTGCGTAGGCTTATTTTTAAATCACTCTGGTGACACGTAAAACCCCTGTTACCGTTCTAGGGTTAAAAAAATTAGGTACTTACTTGTGCTACAGCGGTTATCAATTTGTGATTTCCTCTCACAACCAATTTTTTATCGCAAGATTTACAGAACACTACACAACCATCCCTATTGAGTTCAGGATATTTTTCAATCCATCCCGCAATTTTCGAAGACACACTTGCGCCCATTTTAATCATTTTTAGTAACAATTGATACTGACAAAACGATGGGAATTGAGAAACAAAATGTAAACATCCAGGAACCACTGAACCCTCATTTCTGGGAAATCGGAGGTTTGTGTTGGTTTACATCTCCCAAGTTCCCTTTATTTTTTTTCTATGATATTTAAATTTTTTTTCCACTATTATTTTGATATGTATTGAAGAGAATTACAATTTGTAATATATTTTTTCTTCAAAATATCAAATAATGCAATTTCAAGCAATAAAAATTCAAAACGTGCAAGTTCGTGCAGTAACCCCAAAACGTGCAATTTCGTGCAGTAAACCCCAAAACGTGCAATTTCGTGCAGCATAAAACTTCGTTAAAACATCCCATTAGGCTTGATTCGGATAAGTAACTTGAGTTCGCTCTATTCTGACTTTCCAAAAAAAAGATGCAATTGCACGGGAATCCGAGCTCTAGTTATAATGCTTTGAATATTACTTAAAGGTTCAAGGTAAAAACAAAAAGTTTCTATGTGTATATATACACACACATATATATATATATATATATATATATATATATATATATATATATATATATAATTATTTTCCCTTTATGGTAACCCCTACCATATATATATATATATATATATATATATATATATATATATATATATATATATATACATATATATATATATATTTTTATATATATTTTCTTGTGATGACAGTGTACCATTAGGGTATTGTAGGACAAGTCGGAGATAAGATTAAATGAAGGATGTCTCTTTATGGAAAGACCGAGGAAGTCACCATCCATCTTTGGCCTCCGAGATAAACTGTACTAGATAAATTTATTTTCTTTATATTAAACTTAGAATACTAATATTTAAAAAAATGCAAATGAAAATTTATTAGGAAACGTGAAAGAATGTTTTCTTGATGATTTTCATATCGTAAAGTCATATCGCAAAAAATAACAGAGTTATTAATGAGGAATGGATAAATTTATATCAAACTCGACATGGATAAGTTTATTATGTACTAGACACCCAGATATATAAAGAGAAGAAACTGTTTAAAAATATTTTTAAGAACCATAAAGTAAAAAAAAACTATTTAATTTTATGAAAAACAATTAATTTGCATAAAATGTAATTACTTAAATAATTAAAAATAAATTTTATATGTGTTATTCTGATAGTTTCTATAATTTTAATGTTAACTGATTTATGAACCGAATATTTTATTTTTCAATGAATTATTTTGAATATTTTTAGATTTATTTAAATATTTTTGTAGTGAACCATTAATTTATATTAACCGTTATTAATTATTTAATTAAACGTTATTAGTTACTAATAACCAGTGATTTTTTTGATAATATTTATTAATTTGCATGCTTAACAATCAACTATTATTGAAAATAATTATACCAATAATGTGTTGTCATTATCAACTAGAAGTTTCGGTTTTGGCCAAAAAAATTTTTATCATCCGAAAAATGGGCGAATCTTGGGCCAAGCCAAAGCTTGGCCTCCTCTCATTTGTGCCTGATATCTCCGAGAAAGTACCGGGACTACACGATTTCAGCTTGTAAACTCGATCTCTTTCATGGCATTTAGCACCCTTGAATGAAATAGCGTGTAGTATATGTTAATTTCACTTGAATTGTCATTCGATAAAACCTGGTTTTTCTCTCATACTTATGGTATCTGCAATTGATAGAAAACTTTTAAGTTAGGTGTAATGACGAAAATGTGATAATGACAAAGATGTATGTGCCACGTGAATCATATCAAGTCTTAACAACGAAATCATTCTTTTCGTCCAGAATTTTTACGTTGAGTGTAAATAATAGTATTGTTTACTTGAGCGTTACGAACCTTTTTTTACGTTAAACTAGCTCCTCACTAATAATGAAATTTTATTTCTAAAATAGCAAGAGAAACACTAACTAATAATATATCTTCTCGATACTTAAATTTAAATTAGTCACTGGAGAAACCTGGCATGCCACAGATTCGAATAAATAAAAAAAAAAAAAAATTTAGTCAGTAACCTTTTCATGATGAGTTGGGCTCAACTTGCATCAAATGGTGGCAGTAGGTTTTGTTCGTTGTTATTTTAGACTCACAAGGGGACGTTCTGAGTTGTAACTCACAGATTTAATTGCCGATTTTTGTGTGGGTAGTAGGGACCTATAATAGAGCAAAACTAGAGTTATAGCCGCCCATGAGCATTGGGAGCCGAGAAAAAAAATAAAATATAAAATAAAAAAAAATCTCGTTTTATTTTTTTTCTCAGCTCTCAGTCAAGATAAAGAAATAATTCTTTCATGTAAAGTTGTAGTTTTCTATGCTTTTTGAAATAAAAATACTTTCGTTATTCTCAAGAGACGACCCAGCTTCAGGGTGCTCAAAAACTCCAAAAAAATGACGAAATCCACTGTAACTCAGTGGGAATTTTTTTTCGTTGAAAACTGACCTCAAATATCGATTCAGCGAACCAAAAAACCCTTCTGTGTGAAATTTTATCAAAATCAAAAAATAAAATTTTTTTTCCCACTTTGGAGGACGTTAAAATTTTAAAGTTGAGATTTTGTCAAAAACATCAAACAGTCATATCTGTTGCTGTAATCAACCGATTAAAATAGTAATGGCATCACTAAAATCAGCGTGCATTCTGCTTTCTATCCATCTATATAACATAGCGTTTAGTCCAGATTTTAGTGGACAAAAACTGGCTTGAAAAAAAATTCCGAGGTCAACTATAACTTGAGATATCTCAATAAGGGGACATCCTACGACCTCCGCATTTAGGCTAAACGATGCAGTTTTACAGCTTTTAGGGGCCCTTAAAATTTGGTCTCAATCGGTGGCAAAATCTGTGAGATACCACGAATTATTTACGTTTTTTAAAAAATTGATAGCCTCTTGCCTCTAAAATTCTACCAAATCTTATGGGCAAAATTTTTTAATTTTTGATTTCGACCAAATTTGGTTACTACGGGGTTTTCGAGATGTGGAATCTGAAAATTATATCAGTTTTTAGTTTAAAAAATTTCCTCACCTATATTTTTGAAAATGTCTTCCAAAATTTTCGGAGTAAAAAACGCCTAATTTTTTATTTCGGCCGAATTCGCTATTTACATCTTCAGGTCTAAATCTAAAAATAATAACAGGTTTTGGTTGAAAAAAAACCTCTCCTTACTTATATATGCAATGCTGTGTTGACTGACCGGACTTGGAACATCCTGGAAATGCCCGCCAAGCTTCTATTTGGTTCTCCTTACTTATATTTTGTTTCATACCATGCGTTCCGTATTTCGATTCAAATGCTGACGTTGATAATTGGTCTTGGATTAGGGAATGAAGCTTTATGGCATCTTGTATTTTTCTTAATCAAATTTGAACTTGACGATAAAAATAAAAATCCGTGTTGATGTCTTTAGTAAGGCAGATTTACTTCGAAAGGCTAACATTGTAAACAAACAAGGTTGTTTGGGTGAGAATGAGCGTTGACAACACAAAACAATAATCCACCGAACGCACCAAGGTTCAAAGGAGTATCAAAAGTAAACACGAAACACTGCATTAATTTCCGGACAACCCAATATTTTCTCCTCTATCAGTTTTACTATAAACGTTAGATCCCTTAGTACAGCTTTGTTTACTTGAGTCTATTAGTATTTCTGGACATCTAAAGGTTTTTTTTGCAATTATGGAGTCTATTGTGCTATTCGCTGATCCTCTATTAAAAAAAGACTTTGCAGATGCTATGTTCTTATTTCAAGGTAAGTTTCTTAATATTTGACAATTTCAATTGACCTTCCATAGTTTAATTATAAATCTATTTTTTCCGTCAATAATAATTCAAAAGTTGGCGAATGTTTGACTTGATATTAGTAATACCTTACAATCATTTTGTTTGTTTTAGAAAAATTGAAAAGCCAAGGATTGATTTCTGGTACTGAATACTCTCGAATTTCCTCCCGGGCGGAATTCATCTGCCAAAGTTTGATAGAGGAGCTGCAAGGAATAGTCGACGAATATAGAATCTTGGAAGATGAAGAGCTATATCTTGATAGTAATGCTGAAGGTGGGTCGGCATTTCAAGAAAGCTCATCCCAAGAGGATGACTATTCGACTCAGAGCTTCTTTGAATCGTATGAGCCCGACGAAAAAAGAGACAGAAAAAACCCCATCCCTTACGAGGTAAAGCTAAAAGTGGTAGCATTAGCTGATCAAAACCCGAATTGGTCACTTAAATCTCTTCAACGACATGGCTCTAAACTGCTGCAGTCAAACACAGCTGCTGAGATGGAAATCTGATGTAGAGAGCCAGGGCAGTCGGCTAGACAAACTGAAAAAAATTGAAGATAGTGTGTTTCAGATGTTTTGTGAATCAAGATCACAAAATCTGGTGGTCACAGCCCGTGATATTCAATTCTGGGCAATACGCTTATCCCATGAAATGTTTGAAGATAGTTTTAGGTTTTCTGCTTCACCTTCTTGGCTGCGGAGATTCAAACAGAAGCACGCTCTCAGTCACAGAAAGATAACAAACTATGTGCCAAAAGGTAATGTAAAATCGATCGAGCAGATACATAGCGCCGCTGAAACTTTTTCAACACAGGTAAGAAACTTTCTCACGAGCTCGAACTTGAACTGCGATATGGCTATAAACACGGATGTGGATACAGACAAGATGTGAAAGGTACCGTCACTTTTCGTGGTGAAAAAAAAGTCCAAGTCTGTATAGGAGACTTGAACAAAGTTACACACAGTTACACAGCGCAATATTCGTTGACCTCAAGTTTTTTTATGTTTGCAGGAACCCAAAGGTTCGTTTGGTCCACGAGTGCAAGAAAAAGTGCACGAAGTTGAAATGCTTTATAAAAATGTGGTAGTAAGTAGCTCCAAATCCGGGAAATTAACCACTGATATATATATGTCATTTCTAAAAACCATCATCGTGCCTTACACAAGGGAAAATGAATTTTTGCTTATAATTGATTCGTGGAAGGGACAAACAAACAAATCGATATACGACCAAATATTTCTTGATGGGGACTCAAACTCTACGTGCACCCTAAAAATCATTCCTCCAGGTTGCACTCCTTTGTGTGATGTGTATTTTTACCGACAAGTAAAAATTTTTATTAGAAAAATACAAAACGACCCTTCTTTGTTAGGAACTGGACGTCAATTAAGCAGTCGCGAGGATGCCATAAAAATTCATTCCTTGATCCACCACCAACTATCATCATCGGCCTTCGAACCAATGCTGCGGTACGCATGGTATGCAGCAAGACTGGTCGCATCTACCGAAAAACCAACTTTTAAGAACGTGCAGAAAGTGTGTTTTCCCGCAGAAGTTGTCAAAGAAAAATGCAAATGTACAAAAACTTGTACAATTAAATGTTCTATTTGTAACATATTTTTGTGCTTTACATGTTTTTATGATGATTACCACCCAAAAACCTGCAGAAGTAATTAAACATAACATTTGTATTATATAAATAAAACGTTGAAAAATTATCTATTTCTACTTATTATTTTACTTTTTACACACTAAATTTTAAATAAGGCCATTTAAAAAAAAATATACAGGTAAGGAGAGTTTTATTTCAACCAAAACCTTTTATTATTTTTAGATTTAGACCTGAAGATGTAAATAGCGAATTCGGCCGAAATAAAAAATTAGGCGTTTTTTACTCCGAAAATTTTGGAAGACATTTTCAAAAATATAGGTGAGGAAATTTTTTAAACTAAAAACTGATATAATTTTCAGATTCCTCATCTCAAAAAACCCGTAGTAACCAAATTTGGTCGAAATCAGAAATTAAAAAATTTTACCCCTAAGATTTGGTCGAATTTTAGAGGCAAGAGGCTATCAATTTTTAAAAAAACGTAAATAATTCGTGCTATCTCACAGATTTTGCCACCGATTGAGACCAAATTTTAAGGGCCCCTAGAAGCTGTAAAACTGAATCGTTTAGCCTAAATGCGGAGGTCGTAGGATGTCCCCTTATTGAGATATCTCAAGTTATAGTTGACCTCGGAATTTTTTTTTCAAGCCAGTTTTTGTCCACTAAAATCTGAACTAAACGCTATGTTATATAGATGGATAGAAAGCAGAATGCACGTTGATTTTAGTGATGCCATTACTATTTTAATCGGTTGATTACAGCAACAGTTATGACTGTTTGATGTTTTTGACAAAATCTCAACTTCAAAATTTTAACGTCCTCGAAAGGGGGAAAAAATTTTTATTTTTTGATTTTGATAAAATTTCACACAGAAGGGTTTTTTGGTTCGCTGAATCGATATTTGAGGTCAGTTTTCAACGAAAAAAAATTCCCACTGAGTTACAGTGGATTTCGTCATTTTTTTGGAGTTTTTGAGCACCCTGAAGCTGGGTCGTCTCTTGAGAATAACGAAAGTATTTTTATTTCAAATAGCATAGAAAACTACAACTTTACATGAAAGAATTATTTCTTTATCTTGACTGAGAGCTGAGAAAAAAAATAAAACGAGATTTTTTTTATTTTATATTTTATTTTTTTTCTCGGCTCCCAATGCTCATGGGCGGCTATAACTCTAGTTTTGCTCTATTATAGGTCCCTACTACCCACACAAAAATCGGCAATTAAATCTGTGAGTTACAACTCAGAACGTCCCCTTGTCAGATGCAAAAAACAAATTTTTCGACCTTTACAGCTCCCTCCCCCCCCCCCCCAGCCTTTCCACGTGTGGGGAAAACATCGAATCTATTTGTTTTAGCAAAAGACATTTTGATAACCTTTTTTTCAGATAGAACATACCGATATGATATCTAATCTCAAATCGTCGTCACCATGCTAAAGTAACGAATATGCATAGGTTTTTAGTTGCATGGTGGCGATGATACCATGTGTTATATTCTCAATTTAATTAATATGTAATATTGCAAAAGATTAATTTGGTACATTTTTAACTACTGTGATTGTACTAAACCCTTTTGCAATTATATTCTTCATTAGTTCCTTTTATATGCGTGTTATTTATATTTAATCTCGCCTCTGCTGGAATAATCCAGTAAGTGCTAAATGAATGCATCACTAATACTTACCATAGTCCAATATGAGATGTAAAAAATAAAAATTTTAACCCTTCTAAATTCTTTACCAGTTTTAAATTGGGCATAAAGTTCTATTTTAAATCCCATTGGTTTTGGGAAAATTTGGCGTCGCACAGTGATGTAAAACCCTTAAAAGCTGGCCAAAAGTCAAAAAGTAAAGTTTCTTTTTAGGAAATTCAAACTATAAGGTTGGATAGACTGATATTTCAAATGAATAACGACATAGTTAAAAAGGGTCTATTGTTTATTCTTGGCGGTTATAATCCAGTGCTAAAGTAAATTTCTCGCGAGTAACGTTGTTTTGAAATATTTGTAGAAATTCGTACAATCTACCTTTTTCAATTCTGCAAAATGAATTCTTCTGTTAAAAGTAAGTAGAATATTATTATATAATACCCAAACAATAATAATAATACATAAATTAATACTTTAACAATATTAAGAGTGGAAAAAAATGAAAAATTACATGCGTACGATTTAGAAAATTAGGGAAAAAGTTATAAGTTCTGCAGAGTTCTGCAACAAATTTTAGTTTAAATTGTAGTTTATACTATTGTTTAATAAAGAAATAAAAACCAGCTGCCAATAGCTGCCATTACGACTTTGCCGTCAGTTTTTGTAAAAAAAAAAATACAAACACGTGTTGAAGTCAGGTCATGGCCTGGGTGAATTTCAACAACAGGAGTTATTGGCCCTTCAAGTGGAGCCTGGTTTTTGTCCCAAAGTAACACAAGACCTCCTACAGAGGGTTCATAGGTGTTTTTATACCATTTTACTCGTTGTTGAAGCGTATTCAAGTATTCCATTCTCCAGCGGGACCAAAAAGCCTGAGTGCGTTGTTGAATAAGCTTCCAGCGTGTAAGTCGATTCTCGGGCGCATCGTTTAGATTTTCCTCAGCTCTTGAAGTGACTGAGTCTCCAATTAAAAAATGTGCAGGTGTCAGATAGTTTAAATCATCTGGTTCGGATGAAAGAGGACACAAAAGTCGCCATCTCTTCAATACGGATGAATAAGGTAGACAACTCTTCGAATGTGAATGGAGAATCTTCTGGAATTCTTTGCAGTTGATATTTTACTGATTCGACTCCAGCCTCCCATATTATTACATATTAAATATATGTAATTTTTAAGCCTTTTGCGCCAACAAATTATGATTATTTAATATGTTTATTTCAATTGGACATGGCATACATTATTAATAACCTAAATTTTACCATAATATGTTATACCAATGTTAACGTAAATCAGCGGTTACTAACTGCGGTACCTACTGGAAACGAGGAAAACCCCGATTTTTTTATAGTTACATAGCAGTCTCCAAATATTAAATAAATGTATCCAAAATTATGAATAATATCTACCGTTGTATAATATTTCTCAAAAGTGTTTTTTAGTATACGCGCCATATATTCTCCCTTACTTCAAATTTTTCAATTCCATTCTCCAAATCCATTTTTAACCAAGAAAAATAAAAAAATTGGAAGTTACGAAGAAAATATAACTTTATTTTTCCAACGACTCAAAAGCATAAATACTTTTTCCATGATTGGTAACTGTTTACAATGGTTTAAAAACATACATATATATTATAAGAAGTAATATGAGAATTTTAGGGTGGAAGGGTGTCATTTTTATAAGCTTTATGGAGATTAGTGTGAAATTCATTTATGAAGAATAAGGTTGAGTGAGACTCTGCCCTCCACTCCGTATGTAGGTAGTTTTGATGGAATGAACTGACACGTGGTTGCCTTAAACTAAAAAGTGATATCAACTAATTCCATCTTATTGTAGAACAGTTCATAATCATTTCGGAATCACTGTAAAGTATTTAAGATTCCCCTGAAGTTTTCGAAAACTTCACGAAGCTCAGAAGCAATTTCTGTTATGAGGTGAACTTTTTGAGAGGTGTCGGTGAAACGCTTAAAAAGAGAAGAGGGGGAGGGGAAGATGATTCAATTAGTTTGTCAAATGACATCTTGGAACTTCTGGAGCTATTGAGAAGGGCAAAACCTGCCTCAAGGCTTAACAATGCTCCTTTAAAACATTCTACGGAAATTAATTTTGGGCTCGGAACAAGTTTTACTCGTTGTTAACTTTGTTATCCGACAAGTGAAATTTATTGGAAAAGTATTCGTTCCTTTTCGAACTAAAATATAAGGAAAGTTTAAAAATACCCCTCCCCCCCCCCCTCACATCACACCTCTGACAATGAGTTTTTAAGGTAAAGTACACACAAACACATAAATATCGACCTATACTACTCCGAGAGGAAAGGTCTGTATTGATTCCATGGGTCCTCCATGAAAAAATTCCTACCCGCAAAGTTAGCATTAGAACCTTTGGCACCGCCAGATTCCCAAGAATGGTAAAGGTGACAACGCTCTCCTGTAAGCGTAACTATTGAGTTTCTCCACTTCTGCAGACTTCTTTCAAGACCTCTGTCCACTCTTTTATATGACACGATCTCGACCTTCTGACTTGTATGCCTCTTTTCAATGATCCTCCCTCCTTATTCACAATTAAATCTCTCATATTACGGTTTCTCTTCAAGATTTTAGTTATGTAAGGTGTTGTTTTCAACTCTAGTATGAACAAAATATTCATTCAGCGATAGTATTGTATTTATTACAAATTCGCTCCTGTGTTGTGACTCATAAGTATCTACCTCTTCCCTTGCTTGTTGAGTTCATCATATTGAATAAGGAAAAAACGCTGCCTGCGAAATCACCTGTGAAAATCTTCCTCAAACATCTGATTTAACTATATGTAAACTAAGTTCTCTTTTAATGGGGACTTTACCAGGATTGGTTTCCTTTGCAAGTTCGGGGTTTGATATTTATCTTTCCTAATAAAGTTTAGTATATATTTGATGATAAAAAATTAGTTCAATAGAAAAAGAGGAAGAGAGAGTGATTACACACAGAGAAACATTCGCTTCTATTTTTCTTTTTATATGTTAAATTTCTTTCGCTTTTAAGCAAAGGTCTGTGAGGGGATAAAATGGCGGTGCTATTTGCTGATTGGTGGCTCAACACTTCCCCAATTACTCCCTAAAAGAAAATATAAATTTGTCATCTTTGATATCAACAGTGGCCCCAGTATATTGTGGAGAAGCTTTTTTTTATGTTACTCAACAAAATTATTTTTATTTATTTAGTTTAAATTAATAAACGGGCGCTTAGAAATCAAAATGAGTACATGTGTATTAGAACAAGAGTCTTCAATAGGATTGAATATTAGTAACATAATTCAAATTAAAATCAACAGAATTTCAATTTATTGCTATGCGAAATGTCGTTTAATATTACTCTATTA
This sequence comes from Aelia acuminata, assembly GCA_911387785.2. Classification (NCBI taxonomy): domain Eukaryota; kingdom Metazoa; phylum Arthropoda; class Insecta; order Hemiptera; family Pentatomidae; genus Aelia; species Aelia acuminata. The sequence goes on along the minus strand of OU426984.1, from coordinate 53,206,643 downwards.
TTATTAAATTATTAATTTTTAAAATTAATATTCAATTTTAAAAGTGCTTAAATTAATTTGAATAAAAATAAATAAATTCCATTTATGTTACGAAAAACTCAGATATTTATAAAGATATCTCGTTTGCGTCATTTCTTACAAACATCCTTGTTTGACTTGATATTTTTAAAACTCGATGTTTCCACTAATTGGTAGTTTCTTTGTTTTAGTTGGTGTGAAATATCAGTCTTTGTCACCTAAGTCTTTTTATAAAATCCAGGAATTTGGAATCTAATTATTTTATATAAATTCCTTGAATACGGCTAAATTCCTACTTGAGTGTATATATATATATATATATATATATATATATATATATATATATATATATATATATACGAGTGTTGTTCTAAAATACTTTATTACCCGTTAAGTGAAATAAGTTAATTATTGATGACAATTTAAAAGTTTAAATTGCTTTAATTTAAAATTTAATTTAATTTAATAAATTTAATTTAAAAACTTTACCTTATTTTTTAAATCGATTTCTATAAATCTTATTTATTGCAAATACAGTCATTCTTTTTTAACCATCATTCGATATATTTTTTCTTTTCATTTCCCTGAAGTAAGGAACAAAAATCTTCCATAACAGAGATCGAGGAACAAATTTATCATTAAACAGACTATCGATTATCCTCAAGACCAGATTAAGATGAGATAAAATTATCTTTAATATCGTTTTATTATATATTTTTTACTTTGTTTATTATATTACTCAAGTTAAGTTAAACGTCTTTTTTCTCCAGATTACATATTCACGTGTGTTTAAGAATTATCGAGAGGCGTAGTTTAAGAGCGTTGTATTTAGTTTGAATATACGTTTTCTTCCGATGATGTTTAAGTCTGATGTGATCATGTCTGATGGAAGGTTTGCGGAGAGAAGTGGCGGCAAATTCGCTCAGCAATAGTACCGCTCCAGGTTAGGGGTACTGTAGACTCACACCATTAACAACACACTACAGTCACCGATACAACACAGAAGAAGGTCATTAACAGTTCACACCATATGATCACCTTCCCCTAGCAGCCGCCTTGGATGGGGGAGTGCATCAGGACGCCCTGAAGAGGCAGCCCCTACACCTGACTTGGCGGCGGTCGGCTAATACACTCCCCTTAATCGTAATCTAGGAGATCATGACGTTCTCCAATGAATAATATTTGAGTTAGCGTCTCCTATAACATCTCGAAACTTGTCTGAGAATGTTTGATGGTAGACAATATAAAACCTCCTTTACATATGCGGTCAATAAAAGTGTTTTAATAAACACATATACAAATATGAATATATATTAAATTCACATGTATATTCATAGTGTGTTTAATGTATTCATATTATGAATTTGCTTGGAGGAAAAGGGTAAAATCGTTTGATAGGCAAATCAAGTTGATGTATTGAAAACAGTTTAATTTTAGAAAAGTCTACCTCCTTCCAAATCCCAATTTTTAAGAATATGAAAACAAATTGATTTTTACTCCGTGGTAATTTTATTATTAAAATGCTAATTAAATAATCCAATTTTTGTTGTAAAATCGAGTTTTGATGATCAGTAACAAATAAAAATATATACATTTATTTTAAAGTAGTGCTAACAATACGATTATTTACAACCATATATTTTGTTTCAGGCCAAAGAACGATGGCGCACTACGTTTTCGATATCCGAGAACAGATAAACCTCAGTCAAGTGGCTACGACTTCGTAAATAAGGACCCGAAGAGATACATTTACAAGATGGGAGACTTGGACCTCAACGACACGTTCAACGCGACCAGCGATGACGACACAGTGCCCCCCTACTCAGAGAGGCCCGAGACCTACATCGTGCCGATCCTCTTCGCCCTCATCTTCCTGGTCGGGGTGCTCGGCAACGGGACGCTCGTCCTCATCTTCATCAGGCATAAGACCATGCGCAATGTCCCCAATACCTACATCCTCAGCCTGGCGCTAGGTGACCTACTGGTCATCGTGACCTGCGTTCCCTTCACGTCCACCGTGTATACCTTCAGCTCCTGGCCCTACGGCCTCTTTGTCTGCAAGCTGTCGGAGGTCGCCAAAGACATCTCAATCGGGGTCTCCGTCTTCACGCTGACTGCACTTAGCGCGGACAGGTTCTTCGCCATAGTTGACCCGATGCGTAAGTTGTATTCATCCATCGGCGGCAAAGGAGCCACAGGATGCACGATAATGATAGCGATTGCGATATGGCTGCTAGCCATGTTTTGTGCTTCCCCAGCAGCTGTTGCATCCTACATCCGCGTTTTCAAGGACCAAAACAATGCCACACTTTTCGAGATATGTTACCCCTTCCCCGAAGAATGGGGACCTTTATACCCGCGATCTATTGTTATGGCGAAATTCCTCATCTATTATGCAATACCGCTGACCATCATAGGCTTCTTCTATATCCTGATGGCCCATCATTTGGTATTGTCGACGAGGAACATGCCTGGCGAAGCTCAAGGGCAAGCCAGACAGATCAGAGCCCGTAAGAAGGTAGCGAAAACTGTTCTTGCATTTGTTGTGGTTTTCGCTATATGCTTTCTTCCGCACCACATTTTCATGCTTTGGTTTTACAATTATCCAAAGGCTCAATCGAGCTACAATAAATTTTGGCACATTTTCCGAATTGTTGGCTTCTGTCTCACCTTCATCAACTCCTGCGTCAACCCCATCGCTCTCTACTGGGTGTCTGGCACATTCAGGAAGTACTTCAACAAGTTAGTACAGTATTTAAAACTAATTAATTTACGTATTATTTAGTTTTAATTAATTTTAGAACTTTTGAATGGAAACGTATGATGTCCGATTTTTACTTTCACTTACGTATATATAGTAAGGGAAAGTATTGCGATCGTGAAAAATTTCGACTTTCGGTTTTCAACGGAAATGCACGTTTTAGGGCGTGTGTGTGTGTGTGTGTGTGTGTGTGTGTGTTTGTTTGTTTGTGAGAGTTTGCTAAAATTATTTATAGCATTTATGGTTTGTATAAGATAATCTTTAATTAATTATATCTTTGTTTAGAAACTTTAAATTTTTTCTCTTTGGTTCTTGTTTTCCTAAAACTTCCCAGTCACTTGAATCTGTAGTGAATTCTACTCTACACAAGCTAACAACTATGATAAACGATATAATTCGAACATTTGGTAGTATGTATATTAGTGTAAGGACAAATAATTTTTTAGTCAAATATTAACAAAAAGGTCTAGGGTAACTGTACCAATAGTTGACAGTTTAAGAAAAAAAAATTATATTATTGACACTGTTTACCAATGTATTGATGTTAGGATAATCCTTGTTGTGAATTTATTAAGTCCAATCCCTCTAAACAACTAGGAATACAATATCCTATGGTCTACATTTATGGTTTTTATAAAAAATGATTTCTTAGAAACTTCTAAAAGGAACTTATAGTTGACAAATCAAAATGTAAAGGTTTGGAAAGTTGACATTTATGGTTTTAAAGTTGACACATGCATTAATTTTTGATTTCCTATGATTTTTAATAGGTAATAGGGACTGCAATAAAAGTTAATATTTTTTTTATTTATAAACTAGTAAATTCACAATAGAAACAAAATAAAATTTCCACAATTTAATTATTTTATACGCAATAAGCTTCAATGAGACAAAAAAAACAAAACAAACATATTTAAATAAAAAATGAGATCATCCAGTTAAGGATAACAAATAGATTTTAGTAATCGCTTGAAGTATCGTTTTCTTAATATTGGGTGTACACAATTTTCGACTCTACAATGATAAACGTCATTCTTCCAGTGCTCTTTTAGACAATTAAATATGGCCACGTTCATTGGTTGGATGAAATATGTATATAGGAATAGGATTATTGGCAATTCAATTTTGCTCTCGACGATCACTCTGGATGAATAGAGCACACTAGTTATAAATTCATAAAATAAGACACCTGGCTTCCAGCCAGACTCTGACTTTCATGAACCACCCCCAAATGTAAAACTATTATGCTAATTCTGGCGGTAGTTGCCATCGATGTCAACTATTGAAATTATGGATTAATTTCTGTTCTAATGGTTGACACCTACTTTTAAGTCCTGAAACGTATAAATATATTAAAAAGGATATCAAATGATTCTCATGAACTTGATGAGATATGATGATTATTTGAACTCAAATAAACCAACAAAAAAGCTTATTTAACTTGACTTCCACCCTAATGAAACAGGGTAGCAAACCAAGTTTTCAGGCCACTATAAAATTCTCCATTATAACCTTTCACAAATAAGCTTGAGTTTTCATCAAACTAATGTCGATGGTACCACTGCCAACGGGAGGGGGCAAGGACAAGGAAAGTCCTAAGGCTTACCGACCAATCTGCCTCCTCCCGGTGATGAGTAAGGTCCTGGAGCACCTGATAGTATCAAGACTGAGACCAGTCCTCGAGGCAGCCAGCCATCCATGGCAGTTCGGCTCGACCCGTGGCAAGGGAACAGGAGATGCGCTGCTGAGAGTGCGTAGGGATGTTGAGGAGAGGGCGGAGAAGTATGTGCTGTTGATATTGTTCGACATATACTTCGCCTTTGACAGCGTCTGGTGGCCCTGCGTACTCTAGCGGCTGCAAGAGTTCGACACCCCCAGCAACCTATACTGCCTCGTGAGTGGCTACCTCAGTGGAAGAAAAGTCAAGATTAGGGGTAACTACTACGAGGTAGAGGTAGAGAACGATATCCATAGTGGATGCCCACAGGGTTCGGTACTCGGTCCGGCCCTGTGGAAATTGGTATTCGACCAGTTGCAGGGGGAGCTAGAAGACAGAGGGTTTCTTACCAAGGCCTACGTCGACGACCTAGCAGTCATCTTGGCCGCCAACAGCAGAGCCAGAGTCAAGACAGAAGCTGAGTCTTGTTGCAGGAGTAAGGTTGAGAAAACGTTTTGATGCTACCCCTCACCTAGCGTACCTAGAACATAGGGTGACCCTGGCCATCAACGGGTTAAGTAGGATCGGGGGTGCATTCTGGGGCATCAGGTACCCAGCGAAAATGACCATATACAAAGGAGTGGTACTGGGTATCCTGAGCTATGCATCCCCGGCGTGGAGCCGTAACCTCACGCAGCAACAGAAGAGGAAACTGGCGACCATACAGAGAAGGGCTCTGCTGAGGGTGACCAAGGCCTATAGGAGGGTGTCGCACGAGGCAGAGCAAGTGCTGGCGGGAGCGATACCCCTGGACCTTATCTATAAGGAAGATATGATTAGATATGAGGTGAAGAGGCAGGGGCTAGATGCGCTCCCTGAGGGGCTCCGGCAGAGGATCGGTGAGACCCCCAACGCCTGGAAGAAGATGCTGAGGGAGGACCTAATAGAAGAATGGAATGGACAGTGGGTTGATAGCCAAAAGGGCTCTACATTGAGAAAGTTCTTCCCCACCGTCCAGTCAAAACTAAAGGCAAAGTGGGTCCTCCCGGACTACTGGGTCTCACAGATCCTGACGGGACACGGGAGCTTCCGGGGGAAGCTACAAAGCCATGGAAAGAATATTGACCTCCGGTGCCCCACGTGTGGTGTACCCGAGACTGCCGAGCACGTCGTCGTAGACTGCATTGCCATGGAAGGACACCGAGCCAGGTTGTCGAGGAGTACCGGGTTATTCGCCCTCGCCGAGACCGACTTCCCCCTTCTTATAGAAGAAGACGTTTATCCGGCATTCATGGAATTCGTCTCCGGGTGGAAGCAGGTGGTGGGCCCCACGCACTTAACCATCGGAAGGGCTCCACCACCCGGTCTCGGCGAGACACAAGAAGACCAGGAAGCGGAGACCAGGAAGGCTGGACCTGCCAGACGACGGAGGAGGGACCATCCGGACCGATGCTGACCAGGAGCGCTGGACAGGACCGGACGGATGGAGAGGAATGGCCGGATGGAGGGCACCAGGAGGGCTGGTCATCCACCCGGCGAAGGAGACAAGGTGCGGCCCCATCCTTAAGGTGGACACCCATGCGCTGGGCTGCACCATAGTAGCTGTTGAACCCAATATTGTTCCCAAATTAAAGATCCCAAAGAATTGTACAATAAGAGCATTAAAAAAATAAAGTGTATTTGATTGGTAACGGTGGGCGTACGTATACCCAACGTATCAACCCACCGCTACCGCACCCCGTATGCCGGTAATGGCTTGGAAGGGAAAAAAAAAAAATAAAAAAAAGGTACCACTGCCAACTAGTATAACTTGGCAATTTTGTACCAACTAGTATTACCGTCAAATTTTGAACCAAAATAATCAGCCCTGAATCTTATTATTCACACTTTTTGTACAAAATATCAACTATTGGAGCACTGTCAACTTTTGGTAAAGTTACCCTAAATATTAGAAGATTTTTATATAATTCTCAATATGTAATTAATTTTATAAAATTTGATAATATATAATATATATATATGTATATATATATATATATATATATATATATATATATATATATATATATATATAGAGAGAGAGAGAGAGAGAGAGAGAGAGAGAGAGAGAGAGAGAGGCAAATAACTGTAAAGTTACACTGAATATGCCTGACCAACGTTTTGGAACAGGTATTTGCTGTGCTGGAGGGGACACAGCGAGGAGAGCCGCCACAACCGCAGAGCCTGGGACAGCTCCACCTTGGCCCACCTCCATCAGAGCACCATCAGGCGTAACGACACCACCATTCAGGAGTGTACGGTCCTCACCACCTTCGCCAACGGCCACCAGGGTCCCTGACGACACAGCCAGAGGCCCAATACCTAGCTCCGGTTCCAGTCTGCCTTTTAGATAGGCAGAGGGTCAACCTGGAACCATCTCGGATCATCTTGATACTTATTTAGTTATTTGGATTTAGGGGCGTAAAACCTATTGGTTATCAACGCCGTTTGTTATCAAAGCTCAATTTGATACTTATTAAATTTTAATTAAATAGACTCAGGCTACTTAAAAATACTATTCATTCCATTGTATTACACCACTTAATTCTTTAATATATAAGAAGTCTCTTGTTCCATTAATTATTATAAATACCAGAAAAAAAAAGTCTGTGGAACTCATAACATTTATATTTTTTAATTGGTTACTTTTATACTAACATTACTCCTTAAATATTGGTCATAATTTAAGATCGTCTCATTCGATATCCCACCCAATTCCATAAAGAGTGAAAATTTTGAGCATTATTGGCATTCATAGGTGTTACTTTTAAAACACCCAGACTTAGCTAATAATACAGTCCTAATCAATGAGTTTTTAACTCAATATATACTTATGTACCTGTTAAAGGTCAAGGAAACTATAAAAATTATCATACTTAATGGTTGGTGTGAATTACAAACGAAATTTAACTTAACTTAGGAACCATTGTTTTAAATCTTTATAAAGTCTATAAATGATTTTAAGCCTATAAAAATAATTATAAGTAATTTTCTTTTTAACCTGTGTACTTTTTATAATTTTAATGAAACATGGGAATAGTTTTAATTAATTTTTACTTGGTAACATTCTGGCATGTAAATAATGAGGAAGAATTGTACTGTTTTTATGTTTTCTTACATATAAACTTCTGCTGACTAATAGGAAATCCTGCACCTTCGATAACCTTATCACTAGTCAGCATTGTGAACATAAAAAGAAAAATATTTTAATGTCGATCATAATAAAATTAATATGGAATCTTAATATTTTTAAGGAGCTTTCACCTAACAGCCCTTCTGATTTAGTAATTAGCAATCTTTTTTTTTTTAATGAACGTATATGAATTCCAGTTTATGTTTATGTATCTTGGACAACCAATAAATCTACAAACAGACAGATTCATATGTATAAATTTGCTAACTTCTCCAAGATTATATTTTTAGTTGTGAAATATTTGACTTTTCTTTATGTTTGCCAACATGTCATTAAGAACAGCCTAGAGTTATTTGTTTTAAAAAGCTTAATTTATTTATTTTTTCTTTCAAAATTGAAAATTTAATTGTTAGAAAATGATTGTATGTTGATATTGAGGGCAAGGAGATCCTTTTTGGTACTTTCTAATATCCTTATTTCAACTTTATTTTATTATCATTCCCACATATTATTTACTAACGAATAAAAATGAAAATTATTTGTATAGAATGGCTGTTATTTCAAAATTATGGGCAGATTTACTGATTTTTTTTTTGTTTTTTTATAAAAAATATTTATTTCTTGAATGAAGTATCATAAATTGATATGATTTAACAGAGAATAGTCCTTGATTTTTTTAAAAATAATACTATTTTTTTAATAATGAACAAGATATTTTAATTTTTTTGAGCTTTAAAAATTTTGTTCAATTAAGATAGGAAAATATATCGTTTAAAATCATGATGATTATACGTTAGATCAGTAACACTTGTTTAATTACTACAGTGTAAAAAATAATTTACTCTGATAAAATGAAATGTTTACTAAACTATTGAGTATCATTGTTAAAATCTAAATATATAATACAGGGTGTCCCTGATCAAACGCCCACACTCCAAATATGTCAAGCGTTTTAGCTAAAAATGTAAAATGGGCAAACTTGTAAGTAAGGCCAGTCAATTACTATAAATTAAAAATCCCATTATTTTAGAAATATTTCCTTCAAGGGCACATAAGGCTCTTTAAATGTTGGGTTTCCCTTTTGGCTTATCACTTTTTGATGCTTCTGAATGGTGCTTCAAAAACAACCAAACACTGTGCTGAACGTTTTTCAATACATCATTTAGTTCTCTGGCAATTCGGATCAAAAAAAAATTTAATGATAACTATATTTTTAAAGTTATTTTAAGAAAAATTTGCCCCAAAAATTTTCCAAATTTTTTATTTACTGCCTTTGTATTATGACACGTACCTTAAAGCAGGTTCTCACCATAGGAGGCCTAAGAATCAAAACAACCCAATTTTCATGTGATTTTCAGTTAAATAATAAGAAAAAGCCTCCTCTTTATCTTAATATCTTGCCATTTTACCAATTTTGATCTCATTTACAAGAATCTTCCTCTTCTTAAATTTAAAAATATTATTTTTAAAGCTTTTTGGCTACAATACCTCCAAATTGCATCTCAAGGCAGCACTCCAATAACATTTTATTTGATGCTCATAAATTGAGTAAATCCTTGTCAAATATCACAGACAGAATGTGTCCTTGATCCTTTGATTTGAATCAATAAGCTTTTTTGTAGGAATGATCACAATGGGAACAAACCACTCCTTTAGTTATACAGAGTGTTAGATGAGGAAACAAAATCCATATTTCCTTATGGAATCAAGGAGATTAAAAACATTGGATTGTTTTTGGAGACCTAATAGCTATTGTAAATAACTATTAATCTATTTTTTGTCATTATTGGTAAGATTTTAGAGCAAACCATGGAAATATTTTAGATGTCAAAATAAAATGAATGTGTTTTCTTTCTATTTAACCAAAAATCTCAACAAAATATATTGGGTTGATTTGAACTTTAAAGGCCATTGTCAGGCCTCCTATTGTTGGATTTTAATTTAAATTACAAAGGCAGACAAAACAAATTGGAAAATTGTTTAGGCAGATTTTTCTTTAAATAACTAAAAAAAAGTTATTTATAATTACAATTTTTGGATCCCAATTGCCAGGGAACTAAATGATGTATCAATATAAAGATCTTGTTTTGAAGAAACTTACTCAAATAAGACTATAATGAATTTTTTTAATTAAAAAAACATGGTTCCCAACCATCATTTATAAATTTCGTTCGTTTCACTGTTTAATGGTAGTATTGAGTTCGATTCAGTTGATTAATGAGGTGCAGTACAAAGTTAAAGGAATATTTTGTTTTTGCAAGAAAGGGAATCCCTTATAAAAACAGGATGTGTCAGAACCTAGTAAATATTTCTATAATTGATTTAGAGGTTTGTTCCAAAAAGCTGTTGTCAACTAAATACCGTGCATGTCCTTCCCCAATTCTCTTGATTTTAAAGTTGATTGGTTGGTTTTCGATCAGAGAGGTAATTGTCGCTACTGTTTCAATGCTCGATGAATTGAATAGGAAAATCAACTAATCAAACTTAGAATCAAAAGAGTGGTTAGTTAGTTGACAACTTATTGACAACAGCTTTTTGGAACAAACCTAATGTTTTTGTAATCTGTGTTTAAATTTGTTTTTATAATTGCAATTTAATTAATTTTTGTAAATAAGAATTATATTGTGTTTCTTGATTTGTAATTGGTTCATATCGTTGGCACACTGGTAAATCCACGAATCTGATTTTTTTTGGGAAAATTTGTTTTTTTGTTTTATCTTACACTTAGAGCCTATCGTATACTGTGGTAAACTTGTGAGTCTGTATCTTAACCTGCTAATGTATAAATCAGGATGTAAACTTGGGTAGCCGGTTGTTTGATTTAAAGTATTTTATATTTAAAGTTACTATTTGCTCTCCAGAAAAATGTAATTTTCACAGATCCTCAATTTTACCATTGTGTCGACGATATGTTATATATGAATTAGTCGCTGTTATTGTGTAGGATTATTACAATAAAGAGCCAAACGGACATCACAGTATTTGATGGTTTTTTTAAGCCTGATACAAAAATTTTATAAAAGTGATAGGCCAACAATTTATACCCGTATGTAACACATTATTCTACTGGGATACATAATTCTCAGTTGTTTCTCCAAAATTTGCCCTCGTTTCACATCACAATTTAAACCTTTTCAAGTCATCATAATTCTGGATAGTATATTTTTTAAGGAAATAAAAATACTGCTTTAGCTTTGAACTGAAAAAATTAAATTCAGTTTTGAATAACCCTCACTAATTTAAATTCTTTTAACAAATATTATTGACATTGTAAAACTGCTCCAAGTATTTTGTGATTTATTTATATTTTTAATTATTAAAAGAGGAATAAACGTTCCTTGATTAGGGACTTTACCTAACTCTACTCATATTGTAATGATTACAAAAATACCTTTGCTGTTCAACCTTTTTTAAAATTGTTAGTTAAGATCATTGTTAAGTATGATAATCACCTTGTGATCTTACAAGAGAGAAGAAAAAAAATATTGTATATCCCTCACAACTGGTATTTAGTTTTTTTTTTGTTATTGTGAGAATTTGTTTTGATATTAAATTTTAGAAACAGTCATGCTTACCATCCTCGTGGTCTTAACACCCCTAGCCCCAGGTATACAGACCAGTGAGGTTGGACAGCTCTATGACTTTTGTCTTTGTAATAGATAGATAGAAGATTAAATAAATAATAATAGATTAAACCAAGAATCTCTTGCATTTGAATTAAAAACATACTTCAACCCGAAAAATCGTTCAGTCTGATTGTCAGGAAAAACAAATATTATTATACAGTATTACATCATATATAATATTGCCAGATATTCTAAAATTCAAATGATTGAAATCCTCTGGAAAAAAAAAAATTGCAATATATTTACTTTCCAGTTGGATCCATATCTCTTTCAAACAGGTTAAGACAGGTGGGACATGTAGATGAGAGCAATCTATGTGGAAAGCTCTACACAAAATGAATGCTTCAATAGTAAGAGCAAGAGACCTTGTGATTGAAAAAAAAAAAAAAAAAAAAAAAAATGGATGGATAGAATCAACAAATGCACTGAAGAACTGCATGTAACTAACTGGAAAAAAGCTCAAGATAGAAATGTTGGAGATTAGCTGGCTGAATATCTACGAGGTCTTAAAAGCATAGCGAAGGCAAAAAAAAAAATACTATGTATGTAATTAATAATTAATTTAATTTATATATATATATATATATATATATATATATATATATATATATATATATATATATATTGGTGATGATAAAAATAATAATATAAAAAGTATCATGTTAATTAAAATAACTGATTTTTTTTAACAGCAATTAAAAATAACTACCACTTTTAACATTAGATATGACGATCTGTAGTAACATTTGATATTGATACCATTCTATGCAAATATTTTTTTCAAATTTCTGGTCATTATATCAATTTTATCTCATTTCAATGTCATAACAAGAAGCAAGGAACTATTTAACAAACGTTCAAGAAGTATAACTACCATCCAACCAGGTGATGATTTTTCTTGCTAAATTAAAAATTATTTTAATTGGAGAAGATTTAATTTTAATAATTTAATTTGTAGGGCTGTTAAAAGCCCCAATGAAAGCTGGTAACATGGGATGAAATGTCTACACAAAATAAACCTGTTCACTTAGAAACGTGATCTTCCTTGACTGCACCCCTAACCATTTTTCATATAAATGTAATTATTTGGATGCTTATGGGTTCATTACAGAGCTGTAAACTAGTTTAAGATAAGGCTTGAAATATGAAATGATTTCAAAAGCTATTTACACAATGCATTAAATAATAATATTAATAATTTTAAAAATTATTTTGAAATAATAAGCAACTTTTAATATAGTAGTAATTACAAGGATATTACATTTCAATTTATTTTTTAGTGCTTACTTTATATTTTTGCTCTTTTGTGTTATCAATATTAATAATTTTAAAATATCCAAGATGGTGCAGGAGTAAAATACCTGATTGAGTCAAATTTAACCAATTATTTATTTCGTAAAGTTGCTAATACTAATTGGTTTTTAAAAAAATATTATATGATTATTTTTCAATTAATTTTAGATTATTTTGATAAATGCATTACTCCTTTAAAAAAATATAGCCTGTGAAAGCTGTATAGTAGTTCATAATATAGAAATCTAAGTTATCCTCAAGTATTTACAAAGTATGAAGGAAATTACCAAATTTTAATATTACATAAAATAATTGAAGTATATTAAAGATCAGTTGTGAAATAGTTAGTGAACTATAGTATATAAGTATTGATAGGTTAATTTTAGTTACTAATTGTAGAATCTGAAGTACTTAATATACAGGGAATTCAAACATTATATTTTTAAGATGAAATATATGTAAATATTATATGTATAACTATTAATATGTGTAACTAAAGCTTATTTGTTTCATCTATACTGTAAAGTTTAAAATTAACTTTCTTTTTTTTATCATACTTTTATTGAAATATTTCTAAAGCAAAGTAAGTATATGTATATTTTAAATGTGTTAAATAGGTTAGTATAATTGTATAAACCAGCTTCACTTGTCATGTAAATTTGATGTTTTTAAATTATTTCATTATCAATATTGAATGTTGTTACATGGTTAAGCGTTTTTAATTTTTTACATATTGGCATGTATTTTCATCATTGGCTGTGGCAGTTAACAAATTTTATAACATGACTACATAAAGATTTAGATTAAAATATGTCACCCATTTTTGTCTCTCAATTAAAAAAAATTACAGTACCACTCCCTCAGTGAGACCTTATAATTTATTTTTTGATAGTTTATCAAGATAGATAGGATATTCTTTTAAATAGGCTGCCTAATACATAAATAAATCAGTCTAATTTGGTGCCTATCCTGATAATTAAATTTTAAGAATAAATTTTCTATTTTGATCTTGTTTCAATCTTTGTAATTATGACAATCAAGAGGTGATTACTTTAAGATTTTACCCCATCTGCCAACACTAGTCCTTAACTTTGATCCAACTAACTTCTCGTAAAAGTAAGCATCCGTTCTCCAGAAAAATACTAGATTTTCTTTTCTTTTATGCCTATTAAAATGTCAGGTTTACATCTGTAAGATAAATTTTATATTTAATCTTAATTTCTTATCTTAAAAAAATTTAGTTTTTTTGGGATAGATAGTTTTCAATAAAAGTTAGTTTTTTAAGAGATTATGGGGGTTTCCCCCAAAATAAAAAACTAGTGAAGTTACACTTTTTTGGAATTTAAGGTTTATGCAAGGACAGATCACTATATATAGATAGGAAATTTTATTCTATAAACATAAAAACATACTATATTCGACATATCAGGATAGCTTTGCACAAACAAAGCAACACAAAGGTTGCATTGGAAACATATTGATTATAGCCCAAGTTGCCATAGTCGTAGATTTGTATAATTAAGTACATAATTTCTACCACTCTCCTTTAATTATATGAACTAAATGCAGAGCAATTGTAAAGAAAATACAAATGTATAGAGCTTTACTTAATACATCACAACATTTAAAATATAAAACAATTACCATAAAGATTAATAGAAATTCACCAAACTAAAATTTAAAAAAAAAAAAAAATTCTCCAAACATGACTGGTCTTTATTAAATTTAAGTTTTTTATTAGAAAATTTGTTAGATAATCAGGAACCATTTCCTCAGTCCTCTTTATTCTCTATAGCTTCACTTATAAAATGGTAATGAATATCTATATGTTTAGTTTTTTTGTGAAATGCAGAATTGATTACCAATTTCTGAGCTGCCCGGTTATCATTGGAAATAACTGTTTGGTTATCTACTCCTAGTTTTTTTAACAGTTTTTTGAGGAGTATTGCTTCCCCGGCACTCACTGTCAGTGCCATATATTCAGCCTCCATACTTAAATGATGACTTTTCTGCTTTCTTGATTTCCATTATAGTGCTCCTTTAACCACATGGTAAATATCTAATATATGATTTCCTATCTTTAGCTTCCTCCAACCCAATCTGCACTAGTTAACCCTGTTAAAACTGAATTATTTTTCTTGAATGTCGGGCATGTTTCACTTCCCTGTAAGTTTCTAATTAGTCATTTTGGAGCATTCCAGTTAGCTTTTCCATATTTGGTATTATATTGAATTAATATATATCTGGCATGACATATGTATGGTCTTATAAGAACAGCTAGGTATATTAAAGAACCAATGAGTTCCTGATAGATCAACTTCTTTATTACAGTCAAATTTAGTGGTTACTCCCAAAGGATTTGAGGTCTTGAATCTGAAATAAACTTTTCATGATTTCCTCCTTTATATTCTTCATTTTGAAATGTCTTTAATTTTTCCAATACTTGGTAGTCTTAAATAAATCATTAAAACATATTTTCTTATAATATATTTGCATGAAATTACAAAATGCAAATGTTGCATGAAATTACATCATTTAAAGTTGTTTCTAAATAGTGTATATTAATAAAATATGAATGTATTTACTTTCATCTGTAAATATTAAATTTTAAAAACTAAGCTAACATTTTCTGATTTGATATATACAAGTTTTCTCATGGTATTGTCAATATTTTTGTGCCAAGAACAATATATTTGCTTAAAACCATCTTTTGCTTTCTTCAGTTTGCAGACTAAATTTTCTCTTTCTTTAATAATAAAATTATTGAGTTGTTTTAGCCCTAGAGGCTATGGATAAAGGCTCATATAATTGAATATACAATTTCTAACACACTGATTACTCTTTCTTCTTTTATGGACTATACTCTGTACCTAATCTTGAGGGCTTAATGGTTAACTTTACCACCAATATATTTTGTATTAAATTTAAATTTATACATTAAGAGTGATTACTTAAAATGTTTTGACAGCAGGCAATGCATGACTGGAGTATTACGGATCTGTAAGCACCTGTGCCATGGCGCTTCCTATCCTTTATCCCTTAATCCTTATTACTTTCAAGTTTTTCATGCAAATTAAATCTAATTATGTTTTAGATAATAATAATGAGCAGAATTGAACTTTTATTTTTACTGTAGGTAATTATTGAACTTTTAAGATTTTCTTGAAGATTCATTGGTGAAAAATTAACTGGCACTTACCAGTACAAATGCTTAACTTATTGTAATCATTAAAATCAAATATTAGGCTATTGTACAATAATATGCATGAAATTACATCATTTAAAGTTGTTTCTAAATAATGTACATAAGTTAAATACGAAAGTATTCACTTTCATCTGTAAATATTAAATTTTTAAAACTCAGCTTTTTAGCATATACATGTTAAATGTCCTCTTATTAATAATGATTGTAAAAACCTTAAATTAATATTAATAACTTATTTGTTAAATGTATATCACTTCATTAATGTATTACTGTTGAAATGTATGTTTAAAAAATATTATCTCCACCATGTTACATATGTATTAGCTACTATTAATTACGCATTTAATATTCATATATATAAAAATAAATGTGTTTATTTTTAAATAAAGGATTTTCTCTTTCCCAAATTGTTTGTAAGTTTAAATATCTATTTCTTATTTAGTTTGAGGTTTTTTATGGGCATTTTACTCATAAGATAGGCAATTAACACATTCATTAATGAGCCACCTCTGGAGCAAGTAACAGCCCACCAGTAGGTCACTCCTTGCCGAATGTGTTAATATGGTCCAGCTGTATGTGTACTATAGAATCTTTTTCAAGAAAGACAGGATTTATTAATCTTTTTCTCAGTTTTCTTTTTTTGAAAATAAAAAAAAGGTTGATTTAATTTATTTGCAGCAAAAAGTCTAATTTGAATAGGTCCATCTTGAAGAGTTATTCATGAAGAAAACTTTACTCTTTGGACCAGAGCCATCAGGGGTGTGGCTTCTTAAATATTTATTAGAAGACAATCTTGAGGAATGATCTTTAAACTCATGATCTGATAAGTATAGGGTGATGACTTTCAGTTTTGAATAAACTTAAACAAAACACTTTAATATATTGTAACACTAATTTGGATTGAAATGATTTTTATTTAAGAAATATATAATTCAAAAATTCCTCTTCAAAAAGCTTCTGGTGACTTCAAATCCTCTAATATTTAACTCATAACATTACAAAAAAAAAGAAATTTAATCAAGAGGAAGTGCATAAAGCGCTTCTAAAGCCTTGTCCACACTAGTGCCTTATTTTAGTCTCTGAGAAGAGTCTCAAGTTGTCTACTTGGATATTTCTATAGATGAATTTAATTAAATGAGTCTAAAGGCCTGTTGAGGGACCGTGATGAAGAAGCTGTATCATTGAATTTGTGAATGATAATGATTCTGGAAAAGTTGAGTAGTTTAATTGTTTTTATATAATTAATATGGAATTTATTTACCAGAATAAACCCATGAAATTAAAATTGTTTTTGATAGTATAAATTCTATAACGGCTATCCCTTCTGAGGCAAAAGAAAGTATATATTTTTGGTTAATCATGAATGTTTACTTATTCTTCATAATCAGCTCTATTTATTCTTTGATATCAACAACTCATTTAAATGTTATCACTGCGATATTTAAGACAATTTTTAACTTATGTAAAAGATTTTTAAGTGATTTAGATAATAATGCTTTTTCAATGAGAATAAAGGTATTTGGAACTGACAATGGTGGCCTTGACTTTAGAATCTTGTAGATCTTGAGAATGATACCAGATTAAATGAGTCAAATTACGATTATTTCTGCTTTTTTCTTCACATTTGTGTTTTAGCAATTTATCTTTTTACTTCATCAATATAATTTAATATTATTTCAATGTTCCTAAGCAACTCCAAGGCAAGTCATCCATGAACTGATAAGATCTTATTTGTCGTTAATTAATCTAATATTTGGGCTTTAATTTCTTATTATAAAAATAAGTAAGAAAACAATAATAGTTTGAAAATTGCCCAAAGATGTGAGCACAAATCAAGACAGCTGAAAGGGATCAACATAGTTTTAGCTGTTGCTGCAAGAGGCCAGCACCAACCATGCAGGGAGGAATTACGAAGACAACTCGCAATAATAATAAAAATCATTAAAATTTGTACCTTTTACAAGAATAGAATGAGTTTAACTACATGGTCTGATACATTTTAAAAATTTAAAATTTTCTTACCAGAATTATTTATGCCTTTCTCGGTGGCTTAGTCTAGTGGTTCTGATTAATTAAAAACAAAGCAGACTTCATCTTATTATACGAGGTGTGGCTATTAAATAACGAGACTGCCGCTGTAAAACATTTTATTTTTATTTCATACATTTTTACTTATTATCACCTTCAATATACACCCCTCCTCTATCCCTACAACGCTCCATGCGAATCTTCCATTGTTCGAAACAGTGCTGGAAGTCTTTTTCTGTCAGCTCCTTCAGGACGCGTGCCGCTTTCTCTTTCACTGCTTCAACAGACTCAAATCTTGTTCCTCTTAATGCAGATTTCACCTTAGGAAACAGATAGAAGTCGCACGGCGCAAGATCCGGCGAATAAGGCGGATGGTCTAACACTGGGATGCTGAATTTGGCAAGAAACCTCTTAACAGACAATGCGGAATGAGCCGGCGCATTGTCTTGGTGGAGAACCCATGACTTGTCCTTCCACAATTCAGGTCGTTTTTTCCTTATTCTTTCAAGGAGTTCAGCAAGAACGTGAAGGTAGTAATGTTGATTAATCGTTTGACCTTCAGGAACCCAGTGAAGGTACACAATCCCATGAATATCGAAAAAAAACAATCAACATTGCTTTGAATTTTGATTTGCTCATTCGAGCTTTTTTGGCTCTCGGTGAAGATGGGCTCTTCCAGTGCATGGATTGGCGCTTTGTTTCAGGATCATACGTAAAAAACCACGATTCGTCACATGTTATTATCCTTTCCAGTAAGTTTGGGTCATTTTCAATGGCATTCAAAGTGTCAGTGCAAACATTTTTGCGAGCTTCTTGTTGTTCAAATGTGAGAATTTTAGGCACCATTTTGGCACACACTTTTTGCATGTTAAAATTGTTATGTAATATTTGCCGTACGGATTCTTTATCAATTCGTACAGTTCCAGCAATCGCGCGAATACTTAACCTACGGTCAGATCTAATCAGATTACCGATTTTTTCGATATTGTCATCCGTTTTCGACGTGGAAGGGCGACCCGGGCGTGGATCATCTTGAAGACGCTTAAACCACTCAAAAACACGTGCACGCGATAAACATTCATTGCCATACACTTCTTTCAATAAATTATAAGTTTCAGTAGCGGTTTTTCCAAGTTTCACATGAAATTTCACAACAATTCGTTGCTCTACTGTTACACTAATGGAATGCGAACGAAGGCTACGGCTGTACTGATTTGTTTACAGAAGCGAGAGCCACTACATTCGAAAGAGATGGCTTCACGATAACAGCTGTTGGTTTCTGGCGTTTGGCGCATGCGCACTTCTACTGTAGCAGCGTCAGTCTCGTTATTTAATAGCCACACCTCGTAGTTCAAAATAAAAATAAACAATATTAAAACTTATATTTGTATAGTTAAAGATAATTTTTATATCTCTGAAAAAAATCCGTCATTGCTTATGATTAAATGATTGACCTGCCACCGATTAATCAAAATTTCAAGAGCTAACACTTAATTAAAACAAAATATTTCTGTTTCTGCTAGGATAACGCATTAATTTACAATAAAGTTAAGTATAAAGGTTAAAGATTATGAAATTGGCAGCATTAGAAACAGCTGTCAGCTAAAGTTATTGTGTGCATGGTTATCGTTTATTAATGAACATGGTTTTCGGTTTAGGTAAATTGTCAAATTAAAGATAAAAACAGTGTGATGATGAAGAATTTAAAAGTCCAGGAGATTAACGAAGCCATCCTCGGTGGCCAAAAATGTACAAATTAGCCAAGCATAGGCGTGTGAGTGTTATAATTTAAAATTAAAGACACTAACTTTATACTTTTTCATTTTAGAGATTATAGCTTAAAAATGTGTACTGATATGTATGATACTGTTGGCTGTGTAAACAGTTTCATCAAACAGCAATGAAACCTCCTCCTTATCTATTGAACACATATTTTCCTTTCATTTAATTTTTAAATTATATGTGATTAAATTATATTGATTTTTTTCCATGAGTTTACTCTGAGCAGTACTATCATTTTTATTCTACTTTGACATCTAGTACCAGTGCTTCACCATTTTTACTAGGGTCAGTGGTATACCATGACTGGTCATTTCTTTGGAAACCCATATTATTTTAATATTTAGCAAGTATAATTAAGGTTTAAATAAAGTGTCCTTTATTTTAGTCCTCTATCCTTTCATGATTCAATTTCATCTAAATTTAATGTCTATTATCTATTGAATAAAAGAATAGTAGATATTTCTCCTATTACTATTTATTTTTTCACCATTTGCTGTTTACCTACCTTACAAAAGTTGCGTTTCTTTGAATTTTATGTATTGATTTTCACAAAATTCTTTATTTCTATGTATTTAAGATTGATTTTTAGTTTATTTACTTCGGTTTGATGATTATGCAGGAGTTAATTGCTTGTTTATTCTTTAGATGACAGGTTTAGATGTCAGCCCAGAAAGTGAAAATGTGGAAGCAATTCACTCAGGGGAGCATCAGGCAATGTTCTGTTGGGGAAATACTGCAAATGGTGAGCTTGGACTGGGAGGCATTGAAGAACAACACATACTGGCACCAAGAGAAGTCAGATTCGTTAATGCTAACAATGTCAGAACCAGTAAGATTCGTTTTTATGTATTATATACTTTTTTAAATCATTAATTGACCTATTTTTATTTTTTTTTGTTATAATGAACTCATTCCTATACTTTCTTGAGTAGAATAATGGTTTACTAAGGAACTTATAAGTTCAAGAATAGTAGTTATGAGATGATAAACTGTAAATATGTGGATATTTCATAATTATTGCTTGTGTGAAAAAGTATTTAGCATTCAATTTCTATTTTAATTATTTCTCATTAAATCTACCATTAATTTATTTTACCTGTATATTTGTTTATGACATATCTAATATTTAAATTATTATGTAATATTTTCATTTCAGTTGCCTGTGGTTCATCACATACCTTAGTTGTTTTACAGAGTGGAGAAGTATTTTCTTGTGGAAATAATGACCATGGCCAACTTGGACATGAAAAGTCTAGAACGAAACTACGTAAGTTATTTTTAAAAATTTAAAATGGTTGGAGTCTATTTATCTTCCAATGTTCATTGACATCACACAAATCTATAATTTACATATTTAAAACACTAAATACATTTTTTCTCATAAAGATAATTTAGTAAAAGTGCTTACTGCTAATTTTCTAAGACCTTAAGATATTGTTTTTCCACCAAACTTAAGACATAGATTTAAACCATTTGACAATTGACCAGTCATTAAGGAATTCCGTTTTCTTTATATGAGCATTGGTTTCGGTCTCTATAAATTATTACCTTTAAAATTCAACAATTTTTTAATAAATGTTTAAACCATAGAATTCTAAAAAATATCTTTAGGAAGAAGAAATCCAATATTTGAAACTGGAGTTATGAGGATAAGAATGAAATTCAGGAACTTGAATTGGCATGTTTTAAAAAATTAATGTGGCTATGTTGACACTTGACATTATCAATCCGAAAATTGAATATTTTAAAATTAACTTAACTTATTATTAATTAATTGTATTAATAATAATATTAATTTTTAAAGCACTGTTAAGAAATTTATAGGAAGAAAAAATGTACATTTGTTGACTTGTCACTGACTACAAAAATTTATGTAACCATTAAAAAAAAAAGATAGATGATTAAATACTGTTACGATAGTGATGAAACAGATGTCAATACCCTTAAAAGTGTAAAACATACCATTATTGGAAACATTTTATATATATAACTATTATCTGTTATTGTCAATCTACTGTAATTGTTATTTCTTATTTATTCGTCTGTTTTTCAATTCTGTAGAACTTATTGATGCACTATCTACCTACAAAATCCTGGCTGCTGCTTGTGGTGAAAGCCATTCAATGGTATTGGATCAGTGGGGTCAAGTATTTTCTTGGGGTTCTGACACACATGGCCAGTTGGGTAAGAAAAGCTACATTTGCTTTATTTTCAATAAAATTGTTTATTTGGTTAACAAGAAGTTTAAAACTAGTCATTAACTCTGCTGTCTTAAATTACATTAAAGTTGTACAGCTATTGGAGTTTTGATTATAAGGAATATATATAACGTAAAGGTTGGCTTCACAGAATTAATAATATAATATTTGTATTTTATGGATATGGTGAATATCAATTATAAAATCATTCAAAAATTAAATAATTTTATATTATTTTAATAGGCAATCTAAAAATTGCATTTTCTAAGATATCCTTTGAACACCATTAACATATCGAATAGTTATAATCTACTATCTCAGAAAAGAACATCATAATGAAACCCTAAAAATTTTATACTAGAAAATAAAAATCACCATTGCATTCAATTGGTGGGATTATTTATATATATATATATTTGAACAATTGTGAATTAGATTTAGCATACTCTTAGCAGATTTCGGTAAGGGCTCAAGAAAAAAAAATGTGTTGAATTATCGAGAATGGGAAATTCAGAGAACAGTACAATCCAAAGGTATTCTATGTATTATCATTGAAATGTGGATACAATCAGGCTTAGATATTGTTTAGATAATAGGGTGTTCTAAAAAAATGACTGTTTCCTCAAATACATAAATTACATTAAATCCTGCCGAAAGGTAAATTTAGAAATACAACCTTAATTACTGCTTTTGTGCCTAATGAAGAAAGCGGTGAGGATGAGAAGGTAAAATTTTATCATCAATTAAAACGTTTTCTCCAAAATTCTCCTAGGTAGCAATAAAAGTCAAAATGGGGGAACTGAATGCTCAATGGGGCAAAGAAAATGTTACCCGAGCAGTCGTGGGAATTCACTCTTTACATGCAATGGTAAGCATCTTTGCCAATTTGCAAAAGCAAATAATATGACAATAAAAAGTACCTGTTTTCCTTTTAAAATAATACATAAATAAACCTAAAAGGTACCTAATAGTGCTTAGACTCAAATCAACCATGTTCTTATCTTAAATGACCCTCTTCATCTATTATCGATATTAGATCTGCTTGGGGACCTAATATATAGACATTATTAATAGATGGACCGAGAAATTTAGTACTTCATATGCATAGTATTTCATATTGTGTGAGGGCTGATATGGAAATGAGGATATGGGAAATTGGATGAGGCCAAAAATAGGGGGGTAGGTGCGGGAATATTATTAAAAATCGGTGTAACCGCTCTGACCCACCCCCTTAACCCTATTTTCGGGCTACAGATATTATACCTCGAAAGCATACAAATTGCACGAGAGCGGAGTGTTAGGCAGTATAAAAATTGCCAATTAGATGGAAAGAGTAAAAAGGACTACTTGAATCTTAATAATAAAAAAAAAAAAAAAAAAAATCGCGTAGTCCTCAGCTCCAAGGGTAGAGGCTAATTATCGGTGATGGAAATTGGATGAGGCCAAAAATAGGGGGTAGGTGCAACAACAACAGATCGCATTGACAGAGTTGCTCGCGGTAGTCGGGGACGTGGGGCGGGCGTAGGCGGGGACATTGTTCTCAACAGCCATAAACAGTAAAGAGCCATTGGAGGGAAAGGGTCTAGGTGTAAAGGTTGAGGTTGGATTGCAATGTTGCATATGCTGCCCTACACTTAAAATCCTGGGCCCAGTTTCTTGTACTCAGTTTTCACTTAAACCTGGGGTTCTTTCTTGTCTCTAGGAGGAAAGTGTAGCTGGCCTGGGCCAATGAGTGTTGTGCAGAGTTGTCATTTTGAAGGTCACATGGTTGTGAGGATGTAGGTTTATTTTTTATACAAACTTTTAAATAAAAAAATCAAATTTTGTGGCAAATTATATAATTAAACTATGGGCTTTTCAGAAATTATGTCTGTAACAATATATTGCCAGTTTCGAACTGTATATCAAAATATCTCCATAAATAGTTCAAAGCCCTTATTGATTGCTGAGCTGTGAGTTTTTTTGTACTGTGAGCGAAGAGCAAAGTAGTCTGTAGCATGCCAATAAATACAATTTCTATCAAGTAGTTGGCAAAATATATTATACCTCATTTACAACTTTTATTTCTAAATTTAACTGTCAATATTTGCAGGTTTAAACAGTGGTGAACAGTTTGTAATTAAACCCAAAGTGGTTAAGACTTTAGTCACCTCAACTGTGATTCAAATAGCATGCGGTTACAAGCATTCTCTTGCCCTCACCAACAGTGAGTTCCAAGTTATTTTTTTAATGTTAATATATATATTTGTTTATGTTTCAATGTTCAATTATTGTTTTAGTTGATTAAATAAAATAACTTTTTCCACCTTTCCAGAGGGCGAACTTTATTCTTGGGGCTCTAATGATAATGGCCAGCTTGGGCTTGGTCTTAAAATGCGAATTATACCATTTCCAACTCTTGTCGCTTCTTTAACAGGTTTGCCGATTTCGCTTATTGCTTGTGGTGGATCACATAGTTTTATTTTGTCTAAGTCTGGTAAGTTACCATTTATTCATTAATTATTTATTTATTTGCCATGCACTGTAGTTTCTAAAATAAGAGAAGATGTATTAAATAAGAATATTAAAATATAGAATATATAAAGATTACAAAATATTAAATAAGAACAAAAATTCAAATTACTTAACACTTTAGGTGAAGCAGCTTATTTTAGGGGTATCCTGAATTGAACGGTATCGGTCCCAGGACTGCTGGGATGAGCCACAGACGATATCGGGCATCGGGGTCCGATGGGAATGCTCTGACGAAAGCATAATCATTTGACTAAAAAGTGAATTAAATGAGAGTCTCAATGGCACTGTCTCTTGGTAATGATTGGAACTAGACATAATAGGTGCAGGACAGGCCTCCGGGATCCGATACAGGATTTACGCCATACTTTATCGAAATTAACATTTAACTGCTGGAATTTTGAATTACCATCCATATTGCTAATTTTTGCAATGTTAAAATGATTTTTTGGAGTCTTTTACTGCTTTACAACCACACACTCTATGATAAAAAAAAATTTCTTTTTAAAGAAATGAATTTATATAAAATAAATAAAGCAAATATCAGTAAGCCTTATTTATAACTAGCTGTATATCCCGGTTTGACCCGGGAATTTCATTTTTCCAATAAACGTGAACAAATGTAAAGTGAGATCATAACGATTTTTATAACAATAAAGAATATACCCAGAGATTGGCTGGTGTTATACAATTTGAATATGAACAGGTGTTCGCACCTGGTATGAAAGAACCACAGCGAAATTTGGAGATTTTAGGACAAACAGTATGGATTTCCAAAAAGAACAAACAAACAGAATTTCATCTTTATTTATATTGATTGCAGACTTAATAAGAAGTATTAAAAAAAAAATATTGTTTTCTTTCTAATATTTATACAATAATTAAAGAAATTAATCAGAATTACATATTATAAAATCAAACACATAAAATTAAAGATGATAATAAAGGTAGTCGTTGCAATATTATCTATGAATTGCATTAAAATGAGGTAGAAAGACACGCACTGGTATCGGACGGGAAGGGTGATGCCGTACAGTAGTCTTGTTTTATTACTCAAGGTTGGTATCGGATCGGTTCGGTCCGATTCTAAAAAACAACAGGAATTATTGCATTAAAATGCAATAATCTCGTTCAAAATCGACTAAATTGAGTGTTTGGACTTTCGGACATTTTCATGTAAAAATCAGCTGTTAAGAGGGTAATGTAAGATATTGGACCCTGGGGACCAATGCCACACCTAATGTGTTAAATTTGAATCAGTTGTTAAAAAAGACTGAAAAAATCAGTTTTTTATATAAATACTCACAATTTTTTTCCTCAGTTACCCCTGAAAAGTTTTATTTAAGTTCATATATCAAAGCACAATTTTCTTAGAATAGAATAGATAAATAACTTTTTTCTGGGACTAAGTCCCTTAAGAATAACAGATTTGTACATATATAAAAGTATAAATGTTGATATCTGGACATCATATTATAATCATATCATATTCTTATTGTTAACTGAGAAGTATTCTTCATTTATACATCTGGTGAAATCATGTGCTATGAATGAACTTTATATAGTTGTTTCATTTATAAAAAAAAAGTTTTATAGAACCGTTTTTTATTTACTTTTGTAATTTAAGTGATCATTCCTAATAACTAACTATATTTAATTGTGAATATGAAATGATTTTATTTATTTTTAAATTGTATCTATTTTTCATACATTGATATTGACCAATTTCTATAAGTCGTGCTGCTTATGAATTAAATTGGTTATTATACCGGTTCTTTTAGGTGCTGTTTATGGATGGGGGAAGAATAGGTTTGGTCAGTTAGGATTGAATTCCGAAGTAGATCACATTTACCCTTGTCAGTTAAAAACACTACGTTCAATCAAGGTCAAATTCATTGATTGTGGTGAGGATTTTAGTGTTTTCCTGACTCAGGTACTTAAATACGTTAACATTATTGTTATCATTATCTTGTTTTTTAAATAAATATATTCATTATTTGAAATGCATTAAGGATGGAGGAGTATTGACGTGTGGTGCTGGGATGTACGGACAGTTAGGGCATGGTAGTACATCAAATGAAGTTCTTCCAAGGAAGGTGATAGAGTTGATGGGTAGCACTGTGACCCAAGTCTCTTGTGGAAGGTAATTCTTCTCAAATTTTATTTCTTATTAGAATCCAGTCAACTTGTCTATCTTATATATATATTTATATAACTCCCTCTATTTTCAAGGCAATATTTAATTGGTATTTGCTTTTGATACTAGAGCTATGTAAAGTGTTAGATTGGTTATTTTTATCTTTTGATTAGTGTAGAAATAATAATCTTTCTCACTCTTAAGTTTTCTCATCCTGTAAAATGCCTATGGTCATTATTTCAATTTTTGACTTGATAATTTCAAAATTTTAATATTTTTAAAAACACTTCAGCTTAATTGTTCAGTATGTATATAGGACTGAATTTCACATATTGATACTAAAAATTGGCTACCCAAACCAAAGTATTGGAAAAGTTTTGCACATCTAAGCACCCACAGAAAATTCATCAGTCCTGGACAAGAACTGCAGATAGGTGCACAACCGAGCAAAGGTTAA
Organism: Aelia acuminata; assembly: GCA_911387785.2. Classification (NCBI taxonomy): domain Eukaryota; kingdom Metazoa; phylum Arthropoda; class Insecta; order Hemiptera; family Pentatomidae; genus Aelia; species Aelia acuminata. The sequence goes on along the minus strand of OU426984.1, from coordinate 53,179,798 downwards.
TAATCCTGAGTAGAGTCTGAATGGTTGAATGGTTGAATCAATACAAGAGGTCTTGGGACTATGGTGGAAAAAGCACCAAGAACTGGGAAGTAGACGTATAATTTAGGGATAACTCGTATCAGAAAAGCTGGATTTAGACCCATTAGACAGACACAGGACCGCGTATTTCTTAAAAAAGGATTGGTGGGAGCATAGGACCGGAACAAGGATATTTTCCTAGCATTTCTTAATCTAAAGTCTGATTTCGACTTGATTTCACATCATGGAGAAAAAAAAAAACGTTCCAGGGGATCATATCACTGAAATAAAACCAACTTACAAAGATGCAAAAGGTGAAATGTGGATCAATGTGAGAGAAACTTACATTCCATGTAGATAGAGGAGTCAGCCAAGCCTTAACAGTCTATTATTTCTATGATTTTTGATTATTTTCTTTGATCAAAAGGAGAACTTCACCAACATTAATTGAATAAGCGTCCTGCAGTCATCTCTCGATCGATCCTTCTCTATTTTGATAACATCATTCTCCTAGTGGACTCTGTAGAGAAGTTGCAGAAAGCCTTTGTGGAATGGAAAGAGAAGCTACAATCTAAGGGAATGAAAATAAATATTGCCAAAAGCAAAGTACGAGGCGTGTTTTTTAAGTAAGTACCGTTTTGAAATTAAAAAAATACATGCAAAGATATCTCAATAATTTTATTTTTACATGAAAGCCTGTACATTAATCTGCTTTTCTACATAATTTCCTTCATTATTGAGGCACTTGTCATAACGTTGTACCAGTTTATGAATACCCTCCTCATAGAAGTCTGCCGCCTGACTTGTTAACCACTGCATCACAACTGTTTTAACTTCGTCATCGTCTTGAAGACGCTGGCCGCCCAGGTGTTTTTTCAAGTGCAGAAACAGATGGTAGTCACTGGGGGCCAGATCAGGGCTGTACGGAGGATGATCTAGAGTTTCCCATTTAAAAGATGTGATGAGATCTTTGGTCTGATTAGCCACATGTGGACGGGCATTGTCATCCAGCAAAACGATGCCCTTGCTCAGCTTGCCACGTCTTTTGTTCTGGATTGAACGGCGCAGATTTTTCAATGTCTCGCAATAAGCTGCAGCATTGATTGTCTCATTACAAGGGAGAAATTCCACAAGCAATACTCCTTTTCTGTCCTAAAAAACTGTGCACATGATTTTCCGGGCAGAAATTGTTTGCTTAAACTTCACTTTTGTGGGTGAATCTGAATGCCGCCATTCCATGGACTGTTGCTTTGATTCTGGTGTGACGTAGGCCACCCATGTTTCATCGCCCATAACAATTTGGCTTAAGAAATCATCACCGTCGTTGCGGTACCTCTCAAGGAAAGTCAAAGCACTGCCTAAACATTTGGTTTTGTGCACATCCGTCAACATTTTCGGTACCCAACGTGAGCACAATTTTCGGTAATTCAAGCGCTCGGTCACAATGTCATAAAAAACACTATGCGAAACATTAGGAAAGTCATCACACAAGGAGGAAATTGTAAAGCGTCTGTTTTCTCTCACCTTATTGTCCACTTCCTGCACCAAACTTTCATTAGCAACCGAAGGACGCCCACTCCGTTGTTCATCATGCACATTTGTGCGGCCATCTTTAAATGCTCTCACCCACTTTCTTACCATTCCATCACTCATAATGTTTTGTCCAAATCTCACGATAAATATCGATCGGTTTTAGGCCTTTAGCACTAAGAAATCTTATAACAGCCCGTACTTCACAGTCGGCGGGACTCGTGATTATCGGAGGCATTTTAAACACTCAGTAAACAAGGAAGAATCAGACTGTAATGGCGTCAGTGCGTAGGCAAGAGATGTAGGTACCAGTGGGCAAGCGCAGGACGCCGACTTCTCATATACCAATCAGTCTACTTCCCAATACTTACAAATGGGAGTGAAAGTTGGGTCAAGCTTGACTAATGGATCAAATAACAGGAGATGAAATGAAATACCTTTGCAGAGTAGACGGTTAAAGAGATCGCTTGTGGAATACTCAGCGACAATCAAACTAAGAACCAACCTACATATAAAGAAGGCAGCTAAGTGGTTCAGTCATGTCTGTCTCATGGAAGAGGTATGGCAAACTAGAAAGGTAATGGAAGTCCATTCACTGGGCGGAAGACTCCAACTGAGAATCTGAGGATAGGACAAGAAGGGAAAAATCCCTGGCTCAAATGAAGATCTGTCGAGACCGGGGAACAAAGGCCTTGGCCTCTCTGCTTAAAATATACCTATATTAATTTTTTTCATTTTTAGTGTTTTGTAAAAAGATTAATGATTGTTTTAGTCTGTCAAGTTAATAAATTACTCAGTATTAATAAAGGTTTGAAAAATTTCATCTTTGTTCGCACATTGTCATGTTCTATTATAGTCGATATAACAAGATATTTATTTCCTAGGAGGCATACACTGGTTTTCATGCCTTCCCGAGATAGAGTGTATGCCTTTGGTCTCGGCAGCACTGGTCAGCTTGGAACCAAACAACTGATGAATGCGACTGGGCCCTTGGTCGTGCAAGGGCCTTGGCTTGAAGGTAGGCTTCATGTCGAAGCTCTGTACTCTGGTGGTGATCATTGCTTTGCTACTGTCACAGTAAAGGTCAGCCTTTGATACTTCAATTAATTTTTAATGCAACATAATTTAAAATATAATGTCATCTGTTACATGCAATACAACATATTTTAATGTTTAGGCTATCTTCACAATGGAGTGATGAGATTTTTTAATAATTTTTCATTTAAGTGGCAGATGACAATTATCTTTTATTCGTAATCTGAACAAATGAATAATCAATGAGCTGATAATGTGTTATTGAAATAATCTTCAAATTATTTGTTTAGTTGTTATCCGTTAATTATCATCTCTTAATTCCGAATAAGTAATGATTATTAACAAAATTATAGGTTCGCTCCAACAGCTGTGGACTTCCATGCCTCACACATTTTTAATTGGTTGGTTTTATTTTTATTTTTTTTTTTTTTTTAACAAGAGTCAGTCGAATGGAAAAAGCAACCAATAAAACATGAAATCAAAAGAGTGGGGCATGACACTTAGTCCAGGACTGCTTGTAGGAACAAAACTTGTGTAAACAAATACACATATTTATTTATACCATGTGAATGTGTAACATTATAACATAATTTGTCTTAAAAGTTATTAATACCTTTATAAGACATTAAATTTTTTATTAATTTCTTATATATTTTTTTAAAATTTCTTATATAATAATACTTCTGTGGGTAGAACAATATTTATTCAACAAAAATATACAATTATCAATGCCACACGAATTATTACAACTCAAATATTAGAGCAGGTTACAAAAATTATCACTTTGTATCAAAAGTAATCATATGATCATCGTTGATGTGCTTCTTGGTAGAATCCCTGCTTTCCTCGTGGGTTCTAGAGCCAAATAAGTTCTCCTTCTTCTTATCCACCTGATTGGCCCTGCTCCCGCTTGGCCTCCTCATCTGATCGCTGGCGAGGCGAAGCTTCTCGCTCTTCATAGTCTCCTGCCAAACCACCAAAGTAATTGGCGCTAAAGTCCCAATCTTAGTGCCTTTTCTAACGGTACTTGACCGCTTATACTTCAAAGGAAATTCCACTTTCTTGTCCATAGTGACCCCCAAACCGGCTGGTTCCTGTCTGCGGAAGAACAGGTCCTCTCCACTGATCTTGACAACTCTCTGTTTCAGGTCGAGCTGAAAACCGTACCTGTTCAGGAGGTCCATGCCAAGGATTACATCTTCTTTAATATCAGCCAGTAGGGCCTAGTGTGAGAAACCGCTTGAGCCTAACTGTATTTTTATCTCGGTTTTGCCTAATACCTTGGCTGCTTCTCCGGTCGCAATCCTCAGCTGCCATCTGGAGTGCGTCAGTCTTTTCTTGCCAGTTACACTTGAAGGAACAATAGTCTTCGTAGCTCCAGTGTCAATCAGCCTCGTATGCATCTCGACTCTGCCATCTACATATGCGCTGTCGCCATGCGCCAAGGAGTTTACCATTATTGGGGAAGGACCTCGATGACTGGCCCAGGACGCTTTCATCCTCCGGGTATAGGTGTGTCTTATTTTTCCTGTGAAAGGAATGACCTTTCCTTTGCAGGAACTCCTAATGTGTCCGCACAGCTCCAGCACCGTACTGGTCTCCTTTTCCAGGACTCTATTGCCTTTAAAACTTGTGAAACAATGTTCTCTTGGTCGTCAGGTATTATCATCTCCCCAAATTTCCTACACCGGAGTGGTCTCCTTCTCTGCCAGTCTAAAGCCATCACAACCTGAGGTGATCACACCTTCTAAATCTCTGTGGTTCACCTTGTCTTGGTTAGAGGTACACATGGTTCGGACACATCCATGGCTACGAGAAGCCTCGGTAGCTGCCTCAAATTCCAATGCTTTGGATATGGATGGATGGATATCGGTAGCTACGAGCAAGCTGCACCGCTCTCTGAAGCTCCAAGTCTTGCAAGCCATCGATAAAAGCTTTAGCCGCCAAATACTCCAACAAACTTTCTGGGGCTGTCGGATAAGCCTGTCTTACCATCCTTGCAACGTCCGCCTCGAACTCTTGGATCGTCTCGGCTGCCTTCTGCTTCCTGCTCTTCAGCTGGCACTGGTATAGCTGTTCAAGGTGGGCGTGGCCAAACCTCATCTCAAGTCGGCTTACTAACGTCTGAAAATCGTAGGGATCTTCGGCATTGATCATTTGAAGAACGTCTGAGGGCCACCTTAAGGGCAACTGCCTTATCTCTAGGGGACCACCCATTAGCACTGGTCATTGAATTGCTTCAGGTAATTCGTCCATGACGACTTAACATCAAATTTTGGTTGTTTTATTCTGGCTCGGCTCTCTATAACTGCGGGTTCTCATCCTTCCCCTTCTATCATTAGCTGTTTTTCTCGACTGCCTGAACTTTTTCTTCCAGCCTCCTTTCTAGTTTTTTTTACGCTCCTTGTCAAACACGGCAGATCGCTTTTGTACCTGTAGTGTCTAAATCAAGCAATTCTAATTCTCTTCTCACCTCCACTACTTTAAGTTCTCCAATTCGTATGTCTGGCATTTTTTTCTTCTTTAAACCCCACACCTGACACCAGTTGTAACACTTATGTGGGTTAACAAATATTTATTCAAAGAAAAAAAACAGTAGTCAATGCCACACAAATTTTCAAGATTCAAAAGACAAATTTTCAAACAGGTTACAACAATTATCACTTTGTAACACAAATAATCATATGGCTAGAGCCTCACCATCAAGACTAAGACTGTCCAGTCAATTGCTCCTTATATATAGTCATAAGGAGATAGTCTAGAATGTCGTAGAACCTCGTGGAATGGCGTGGATGGTTCTTAAACACCGATGTCACAAACACGTCCTATGACCGTTCACTCCAACTGGGAGTTTCAAACCATATGTTTTTGTTTAACGTTACAATATTTAAATCCATTTTAAATAATATATTTATTTATGCTTAATATAAATAATATATAAAGCTGATCATCAATGTCTTTCAATTAACTGTCATCTTACATTGAACTTGAGCTAAGGAGAATACAAGATCAATTACACCCATCATATAACCAAAGTTTGTGAATTAATAAATATTTTGTGTATCCAACTCAAAAAACAGTGGTAGTTTTTTTAAGAGCCTTATCCTTTGGATATTTATTTTATTTACATTAAGAGATTTTTATAATATAAATAAACAATTTTTTCAAATAATATTTATATATTTCTATTTTGAATTTATTTGAACTAATCATTTATAGCGAAGATCAGCAGACTACAGACTGCTGCGCCAAGAAGCTAATATTTGGACAGTTACACTTGAAAAAATGTTAGAATGTCAAAACATCCCAGAAGATACTGCTGTAGATCAGGAACTGTTGACGTAAGTTTTCATACTATTAATGAAAATAATTCAAAATAAGAGGAAGGTGTTGTTATCAAATAGTTAAAAATAAATAAACAGTTAACACTTTTCCAATATCATTTGTATTAAAACTATGTAGTCACAAGTTTATCTTTTGTATATTATGACTTTAGGTTGTAATTTATGTTATGACCTTTAAGTTTGAATAATTTATATCTGATGATAACACAATTTCTATTGCTAATTTTTTGTCTTTGCCTGACCTAGAGAAAAAGAATCAATCTTTCTAACTTGTCTAACAATGCAGGTCTTCTTCAGGGAAAGTGACGTTAGAGGTTTCAGAGCCTATAATCGATTCTCCTCCAACGCCATGCCCTGAAGAAGACATGCATTGTTGGGTTGAAATGTTGGCTGCAATAAAATAGTTTATTACTAATTGTAGATTTTTGACCGCCACCCCGGACTATTCTTATATTTATTAAATATAAGGTCGACCATAATTTATCCCAAATAGATAATTGTGTTTATTTTTTTCATTTCACTGCCAGTAGAACGGGATTCTATTGTGATAATATCTTATTTAACCAAACTTAAACTCTTTCCAGAAAAAGCACCATATCTTTATGTCACACTACATATCACAGAAATGTTACGATTTTTATATTTTTTATTTTTAATAAAATTGTTTCGCTAATATCGCATTTACTTTTAATGCATTAGGAAGAAAAAGACTGAGTACGTAATGTGAGAGTTCCATAGTTTTAATATATAAAAAATGTTAATAAAGTTTTATTATTATTTTATATTATTAATGTTTAATACTATACTAGTATGGATATTTATTTCACAAAGCCTTAATAATTCATTATAATTCCTCATTTATTATTTTAATATGAAAAGTAAATTTATGACATCCCTGGGGCTTTGTTTTTTATTTATGCAATTCTAATTTGAAATTGAGTTTTCATTTTCACTACTTATAATTCTTTTCTTTTATTCTCCTTATCAAACTTAGTAATATTTTCTTTTTTTTTTTTTTTTTTTTTTTAATGTACCTTGAGATTTATTCTGTATAATTTCAGATATCTAGAAACAGTTTTCGGCTCCCAGGCTTGTATAAATGCTTCATTTTTATTAGCAAGAGATCAACATTTCTGTTGTACATCAAGACATCATGGATTAGATTTAGGATTAGCTCAATCTTGTTTTACCGCTATTAGTAGGGCAAATAATCCATCTGTCAGAGAAGTTGTGAGTATATTTCAGAAGGAATAATTTTATTGTAGTACAATATTTTTTTTATTTATTTAATGAAAAATCCAGTGGAGCCTATGAAGGAAAAATATGAAATCGTATGTAAAAGTAACCAAAGTAAACCAAACCAAAGACCTTTGTAATATATTTCAATTAAACATCTTTCAATATATTTTTTAATTTCAATCATAATTAATTATAAATATTAAGTAATAGTTATAAAACTATTCTTGTTATAATGTTATGTTCATTATGTATATCAATCTCAAATTTTCATGTTGTTTTTTCCTTTCATTAAACTATAAATATATAAGTACTTAGGGAAATATTGTGGTTGTTAAATTACAATACACCATTCACCCCAGATTTTGTTTCCATGCAAATACCTCATTTGCTGAAATTGAAATTTTATTTATTGTACCACACTTAAAATTTATATGAGTAGGACTGAGTTTATAAAGTATGAATGTTATTAATTGTTGTTATCAATGTTATCTTAAGGACAGCTAATTATATGAAATATTGTACTTCATTATAGGCTAGGCTCTATATTTAAATTTTTTTTTGTTTAGGCTTAGAGGCATAAAACCATGGGGTCATCAATGCCGATGGATCATTTTTATAATAATAAATTAAATTAGTTGAAGAAAAGAAAAGTAACAAATGAAAATAAACAAATAAATAAATAAACTGATAGTAATAAGTGATCAATTGTATTGAGGTTAGGCAAATAATTTTGAAAGTTTGCAAAGAATGTTTTATAATTTAGAAATGAAGGATGTCTCTTTTAAGAAACTCAACTCCAATGCTACTGAATCCTTGTCACCATAATTTTTGTTATTTAAATTTATGGAATGGATCATGGATCACTAATCAGGAGGCCGTAGCTGTTCAGATTAGGTATAATAATAATAATTACAATAGATCCATCGGTATAAATAAAAAAATATACCAGAATGCTTTCAAGGAAGCCTGGTCAGTTTTTCTTTACATTCAGATGGGGTGGTTATTATTTTTAATATGTGAGGGATTTATTATTGTTTTGGGTGGTTCAAGTGTCTGAGATGGATTTTGGGTTTTTAGCTTGGTATCAAAACTGTTTTGATATAGACAACTTTCTGCCAGTGGTTGAGGTTTAATTGTTTTTTTGGCTAAAAATCGTAAAGAATTTTTATTGGAAAATGCATTGGTAGATAGAATAAACTGCATAAAAAATTTGGAAAAATAATTTACAGCTTGTTTTTTCTACTAAACAAGAGTGGAGGTACCCCTGCTTCCGTACAAATGCTTAGAATGGGTTTCATTCTCAATGAACCGGTTGAAATTCTATATATGTATAAATATATATATATATATATATATATATATATATATATATATATATATATATATACATATATTATGGCTCTAAGACCGTTGTCTTGGCCTGCTCCAGCATTTACCGCCAGTTATAAAGTGTAGTAATAATATATTATTTTTAAATAATTTATTTTTTGAAGAGAAAAGATTTGGCTCCGCCGGGATCTTTTCTCTTCAAAAAATAAATTATTTAAAAGCCAAATCTTTTCTCTTCAAAAAATAAATTATTTAAAAGCCAAATCTTTTCTCTTCAAAAAATAAATTATTTAAAAGCCAAATCTTTTCTCTTCAAAAAATAAATTATTTAAAAGGCCAAATCTTTTCTCTTCAAAAAATAAATTATTTAAAAGCCAAATCTTTTCTCTTCAAAAAATAAATTATTTAAAAATAATTTAAAAATGGTGGTCAGCCACAAATTAAGATTAGATTAATTATAATGATATATTACTTATTAAAATTGCTGATAAAAATTTGGCCCAGCCGTATACTTTCAATTTGGATAAATGATATTTAATAGGTATAAAGATAGTTATAATAATATTTTCCAAACATTGTGTTACTATTGCACCACTAATGTTAAACACCACTAAAACAACATTTGAAAAATTAAATTAATTCATAGTAATTATAACAGGTCCATTTTGATTTTAATATAAAACTGGTTAAATGATAAATATATTAACTAACAATCTATACAGGTGTTTATATTTTAGTGTCTAGAAGCTATCGCAAATTTGATCCCACAATTTGCTGAATCTCCTCCAGATGTTGAGACGCTAAGAATTTACCTTAGTCTTCCACTTTATCATGAGTTTGACAATGCAAGACACTCAGCAAAAATACAAGGACCATTTGCTGCTGCTTTTCTTAACCTGAAAACTGAAGCTGCAAAAATAGTTGGTATGTTAATATTTAATTAAAAGATTTATATCTTTATGCATGTGATGAATAGCTTGGTTTCTTGTTTTCGGTTTGCTTGTAGAAAATTAGTTTCAGTGAAACTGAAATAATAAGCATATCAGTGGCTTACATCATAGAAGTGCTACTTAGCATGTACTTACATGGGAACTAACTTCAGGAAAAATACAATTTAATGTTATCTCTTTTAGAAACATTTGCCTGCAATGTTTACCTAATTCATAAAGTACACTTAACTCTTGAGAGACATAACATTGGGTAATGGGTACTATTGGGGTTGCAAAAGAATTAAGTAAACTTTACACTTACGTGCAGAGTACACAAAAATAAAAAAGACATAGGCCTATTGTGAATAACCCTATCAGATTCCAAAAGTTGAAATCATTTAGATAACTGGGAAATTGGACGGATATCATTGAGGGTTACTGGATTTGAGGTTTTTTTTTCAACAGACGTACAAGTATCAATACATTGTAGTATATATTGATTGAATTATTGGGTAATACTCAAGAATGCCTGTTCATTTACATTTAGTGGCAAATGGCAAAATAGCCAAATAAATAAAAAATATATAATAGTTATTGATATTCATCTCGAGTCATACATATTCATTTCTAAACAACTAATCATAATTTATCTTTTCTAGGTAACTGGTATCATTTTGCACCTGAGGAATACTTTGAAAGATTAATAAGGATTTATAAAAGTGTTGTGATTTATCTCCTGAGGTCATCCCCATACATGAACATAGACTACGTAAATAATATTTACTATTTTGATCTATTCTAAGGGGTAAAGTATATATGTTCATGTGTTAAACTATATCACTAAGTTATAATGACTGATCACCGAAACTTTCTTGCATGCTACTTCATATTGTCAACTTTTTCTGTGAAAATATGAAAGTAATGTTTGAAAATTTTATGAATTTCATTTTGTATCATTGTAAGAGACTTCTTTTTTGCTGGGGGTATCTTTATTTATTTAAAATACTATTTTTATTTGAAATAATTAGTTTTCGGCTAATTCAATTGGATGAGACTAAAGTAAGGTCATGACGAGATGACTCATTGGCCTAGATCACATGATCATACTGCTCATGGAATGCTGAACATAACCCAGTGTGTCTCTCTTTTGACTGGGTTGGCTAAGTTATATTTCTAACAAAAACCATCAAACTAACCAGACTAAACAAATTGGCCTGGAATTATGAATTTAAGAGTTTAATGCTTTTCGCACTATCGGACGGGAGCTATTCCATGGCATTATGCAGTATTGGCAATCCAACAATAATAAAATAAACAATTATAAAATACTATCCTTCTAGTTATGTTTATAATATGATATTAATTATAATTGTTATTAAAAAATAAATTTTTATACGTTTATAAGTATAGGAATATAAATATAAAAATAAATGAATTTATGTTAAATTTTCATTATTTTAATTTTCGGCTATATAGAAATTATTTATACTTTTTATCACTTTGGCTGCCATTTAACCTGAAATCGAGTGACTGTTCTCTTGTCAGAGAATTAAATATTAAAATTGTGTCAAAACAAGAGCATGACTCTCAGGTATTCTTTTTCGTCTGTCAAAGATCTAATATTTGGCCCAGGAGGCATTCTAGTGTGAGCCACCGGTGGTACACGTCGGCGTGAAAGTGTTAATCATTAAAAAAAAATTCTTTTTTCATTTAGAGTGATATATATACTGAACCCTTTAACCGGGCAGGACGTATAAATGCGTCCTTGAAATATATGTTGTACCCTGAAACTGGTGGGACTTATATTTACGTAAAACAGAGGTATTAATCATAGATACATGTATCTACGTGAGTTTATATTTATGTATAATTAGTTATATATACATATATAAATAATAATAAAAACAACATATATTTCAGGACGTATATATACGTCCCACCCGGTTAAAGGGTTAAAGCATCTGTTATATCTTGATGTATGAAGCGGTCCAAGGCCTGCTTAATCACTTTGCCCCACTTTGTCGTAATAATATATTTAAAAAACTGTAATATTTTTTAATATTAGTGACACACTAATTATTAATAAAAAGTATTAAATTAAAATATAAAATACTGTGTTCAATTCAACACAATCTTTTCGGAGGCGGCGCAAAATTTAAAAATTTTAACATTAGACATTATGAAAATCTTCTAAATGGAGCTTCCCTTCCCATCTATTGATTTCAATGCCTGCTAATGAAATTGTATCAGTAACATGTCATTTCAATTTTGCGCCACCTCCGAAAAGACTGTGTTGTATTGAACATAGTATTCTATATTTTAATTTAATAATTTTCATTAACAATTAGTGTGTATTTGTAAAAATCAAAATAAAATTATTCGTCTTATTGCATTTTTCCGCTTTTTAAAATTTTGCTATGAATTCATAAAAATCAGAAGGTAACTATTTCATACTTTTCAGTACATTTATTGTTACCTATTTCCTAGGTTTCGAAGTCGGGTTAATTTTTTTTTATAAAACGTTTTTTATTTCTGACAGTTTTCAGAGTCATTCATACATACAACTACTGTAATGTTTATTACCTTTATTTGTATACTATTGAAGCTGTAGCATTAGCATAGGATTAATATTAGAGCATTATTTGAAGCAGTCGCACTATTCCTTAGAGGATAACTTTTAATTATTATTAGAATTATCTTAATTCCGAATATACATCCAATAATAGTTTTGTAAACAGTTGGTGAAATTAATAATAAATAATTTAAAAATAGGAAATCGGTCATGATATTGAATTTTTTTGATTTTTATTACATTTAATTATTGTCCGTACTTATGCAGTATCGAATCACCACGGCCTGCTATCCACAATGTGTTAATAACATGGCACAATACACACTGATATGCAGAGTTTGGCATATTTATATTTATAAATACGAATACAAATTTATTTTTGTCCTAATTTTTATGTGAATATGAATATAAATTTATTTATAACACAATATTTGTGAATAAAAATGCAAATAAATTCGTATTCACAAGTGAAGTTTATCCCTGTGAATTCACAGGGAAAATTCTAAATATTCACAAAACATGTGATATTCATTACTAAATCTGTGAATACGGCCGTATTCACAAATAGAAATATGAATATAGAAAAATTCACTAATTGAGTTGTTTTTTAAAAATTGATTATTTCGGAATAAATTCATAAATTTCTTTTCAGATTTCTCTATATTTGTATATATTATTGGGTTAACCCTTTATATAGGAATCACACCAGCACATAATAAATTACCTAATATCAATAAAGTTCGATTACTAGGTTATTTGAGGTTCTGATTATGAAAATGATATCGATTTTAAGATTCCATTGTCAGGTATTGTTTTATTACAACAGGCACGATACAATCGATAATGGGGTCGGCAATAGAGTTATTCAAGGTTGTAATTATGAAATTAATATCGATTTTGAGGTTCCATCATCGGGTATCGATTTATTACAACATGCACGAGTAACATGTTTGTTGAAATTTCCTGTTTCCTCTCCTCTGTTATTCGCCATAATCTACAGACCTCCCGCGCCCCATTCGATAACCTCTTTGAATCCTCGCTTGTTAATCTGGTCTCTAATTATTCCAACATAATTATTACCGGCGATTTCAATGTAAACATTCTGAATCCTCCGAGAAGTCCTTTCTAACCGACCTCTTGTGTTCTCTCAATCTTTACCTAGTCCCTTACAACACATCACACGCAATATTCTGATACTTGGCTTGACCTGTGCATCTCTGGTTCTTCCGTCAAAATCATTTCCTCTTCACAATGTCCTGTTCCTTTTCTCTCATCACATTACCTCATCCAGATGTCATACGACCTCCCCGTCAAACGTTTTACTCTTAAGGTCGTATCATCTCGCAATCTAGACCACATTTCCGACGAATCCCTCCAATCTGATCTCGACGCCGTCCAATGGGATATCATATATTCCTATGATTCTGTCGATTCCATGGTCTCCTTTCTTACCTCAAATTTGAAATCCATTTTAGATATCCACTCTCCCCTGAAAACCCGAACCATATGTCGCCCCGCTGCACCTTGGCTGACTTCTGAAATAAAGGATATGATGAAAAGAAGGGAAGCTGCAAGACACAAGTTTCGGCGTACCCGTTTGGCAGCTGATTATTTGTCTTTCAAAAAACTTCGAAATGTGACCCAATCTGAAATCTGACATGCTGAATCCCTCTACTTCCACAATGCCCTCTCCAATGCCCACGATCCTAAAAGCAAATGGAATATTGTTCGTCAATTATCTCTCCTTGGTTCCAATAACTCCAGTTCCCTTCCGTTCACTCCAGATGATCTCAACCATTTCTCATCCTTTGCTTCTTTTTCATCCCAACCTGCTCATCGATCACCATAATTTCAATCCGGAAAACTTCTTTCTTTTACCACATAACATATGATGACTTTTTTACCGCAGTCCTAAAATCCCGCACCAACGATTACGGTCCTAATGATGTTCCAGTAAAGCTAATGAAGTCCTGCCTCCCCTCCCTCATTCCTGTTCTCAATCATATTTACATCTTCTCGTTACAAAACTCCGTTTTCCCTTCTTCCTGGAAAACCGCTCTAGTTTGACCTTTAAACAAAACCTCAAATCCCTCCACAATGAATGACCTCCGTCCTATTTCCCTTCTCTCCAATCTTTCAAAACGCCTTGTTCAAAATCAACTATCAAACTTCCTAGAAGATCGTTCCCTCCAGATCCTCCCTCAATCTAGTTTCCGATCTGGTTACTCAACTCAATCCTCTCTCCTTAAAATTACTCATGACCTCCAAACCTCCATTGAGTTCCGAAAACTAAATATTCTTATTCTTCTAGATTTTTCCAAAGCCTTTGACACAGTTAATCATAACATCCTTCTTACAATACTGCAAAAACTCCACCTATCTAGCAGTGCCTTACATTCAATCAAATCTTTTCTTTCAGATCGGTCACAATATGTAGTCGTTCCTGGTCAACATCCATCCAAAACACTTCCCCTCTCCTGCGGTCTCCCTCAGGGATCCTCACTATCCCCACTCTGTTTGTAATTTATATTAACGATCTTCCTCTTCTGATTCATCACTCATAATACCATATCTACGCTGATGATTTCCAAATATACTTGTCTTTCCCACCTTCCGAGTTGGTGCCAGCGACAAAAAAGCTTCAGGAAGATTTGAATCGAATCTCTCTTCAGTCTCTGGGCAGAGGCCAACAAGTTGAAGCTGAACTCAGAGAAAACAAAGGCAATCTTAATAGGCTCCAAACACCTCCTTAAAACCGTCCCTAACATCCCACCCTTGTTCCTAAATAATAATCCCATCAAATTCTATCCAAGAGTCAAAAACCTTGGTGTAACCTTTGACCAAACTCTTTCCTGGAAAAACCAAATCTCCTATATCTCCTGTCGCACCGTTTCGACCTTAAAGCAACTAAACCATCTCCGTGACCTCTTCCCTTTCGAAATACGCAGACTTCTGGTCACCTCCTTGATATTTCCCCACTTTGACTATTGTTGAACGGTCCTGGGTACATTCCCGCAATACCCACTCTAGGCCTTCAGATCTATATACACCGACCCACCGATCGTCAGACGTCAGCTTTTATCCGGTCCTCATCCCTATGGAATTGCATTCCTCCTTTCATCCGTAATTCCAATACCCTCTCCACATTTAAATCCCGCCTTTATCATCACTTCATAGCCATCCAGCGTCCTTTTTAAACCGATGGAAGTTATTTTTTTTTTTTATTATAATTTTTCTTTTGTTCTCTTTTTTTTAGAAAATACAAATACTTATAATCAGCACCTGGGATAACCCTAAAGCTGACCCAAATATCTATTATATCATTCATGTTGTAATGAATGGATACCTGATGACGGAATCTCAAAATCAATATCATTTTCGTAATCAGAACCTGGGATAACCCTATAGCCGACCCCAATATCGATTATATTGGCATCCCAAATAACCTAGTAATCGAACTTAATTGATATCAGGTAATTTATTATGTGCTGATGAAAAAGTAATAAAAAGGGTTTACCCAATAATGTTTACCAATATGGTGAAATATGAAAAGCAATTTATAAATTTAGTCCAAAATAATTATTTAGAAGAAATTCACAACTCAATTTGTGAATTTATCCGTATTCACATCTTTCTTTGTGAATTACGGCCGTATTGACAGATTTAGTTATGAATATTCACATTTTAGTGAATATCCACAATTTGCCTATGAATTTATTTGTATTTACAGAAAAATTCGTGAATACAACCTTTTTATATGAATACGTATTCATATAAAAATTAAGATAAAATAAATTTGTATTCGTATTTATAAATATAAATATGCCCAACTTTGCTGATAAGAAGCTAGGCTGGTGTTGGTATTGATGGGGTCAAAATAAATAAGAACAGTTTCATTGTGAAAAGCTAAACTTATGTTTATTTAATGAAATTTCATTAATGAAAGTTGAAATCTAAGTCATTTTCTGCTGAAAAGGATCCGTTATTGCGGCCCCAATCTCTTCTTAAAAAGATACGTTGGTGGTTTGTTATTCCTTTTGAGCCAGGAGAAATCGAAAGCTGAGATCTAAAAAAGCAAATCAAGGCCCTTTTTAACTGAAATTGATGCAATGGAGAAACCATTCGCTACACTCTCTCCAATTAGATAACAAACCACCTAGGAGTGGAGATTGGGGCCAAACTAACGGGTTCTTTTCAGCAGGATTTCAATTTATCCAATTGAATAAAAAAAAAAATAATGACCTTGCTGACATTGTAAAAAATTAAAAACACCAAAAAACAATTCCGTAAGGCAAATACACATAACTCGGCCACCCCCAAGTGATAAGAAGTTACGAGATGATAGAAGAAGGTAGGTTCCCTGGCAATTCGATACTGCATAAGTACCTTATCGTCTTACATAAATATTTCTGAATGATTTCACTACCCTTTTGCAATAGTGTTGCATCTCAACTAAAGTAATCCATGTTGAATTTTTTTTAAAACTTTTTTACCGAAAGCTGAGATCTCAATGTTGGACCTTTTCTTTTTATTAATTTTTACTAAGGTGTTTTTCGCACTCCAAATATGTTAAGAAAAAAAAAAGCTGGGACTTAAATTAAGAACTGTTTCATTTGAAGTATTCACAAAACTGCTATCTTTGTGTTGCCAGGTCTTACATGAGTTATAAAAGCCGTAATTTGTTACCACAAGTTGAGCATAGCAAAATACTCCTATTAAACGTAAAAAAAACCCATTAAAAAGCTAAAAAATAAAATAAAAAAGAAAACAGAAAGATCAATCAATGAAAATTATTCATTTGACCTTTAAATCTTTTTCAATTCACTTTCTACTGACCAAGTATTTTGTCAAAAAAAAACTTATATACTTAAGCAAAAACAGTATTTTTTATTCTTTCTTACTAAACGATAAGAATAGACTATTTTTCTTTACATCCTGATATAGCTTAGCTGACTTATATTTCCTTGTAGGGAAAACTGTCATAAGTCAACTCAAAGTTCATTTTATTGTTTGAGACATCTACAGAATTTTAATATAATACAAGTTAAACAGTTTTTCTTCATACTTATGAAAATATATTTTCTAGATGTCCCACTTTTGCATTTAGTATGTGATATAGTTAGTCTGCTCTCTACCTTCACCATAAAGGGACAGCTATATGCCATTCAGTTACTATTGAAATTACAATTATCATAAAAATATCATAAAAACTAAGAGGAAAACTAAAAAGGGAAAAATTGAGATGTCCCACTGTTGCATTAAGGGTGCAATATGTTCTCATGTTTACTCATTAATATACTATTTACGTTACACATCTCTTTTTGTTAATTATATTTTTGCTTTTCCTTGTACTAATTTGTGGTATTAATTTCTACAGCAATGGGACCTCAATCGTTGTGAAAAGGTTGTGGTTAATTCATTAGATCTACTTGCCCGTTTAAACAAAATAAATAATACCAAGCCAAGCCAAAGCAGGCTAAATTATGAAATATTCTATTTACCAGAACTTCCTGACGTAGTTGACATAAGAGTGGATTACGTAAGATGGGCCACGGAAGATCCAAGTTCAAGAGTGAGTAATCATACCATAGCTAATTTAAGATAATGTGCATAATTGTTAATCTGGATTATCCAGTAATATGGGTTTTCAAAAATCCTCAAATAAGCGAATTTGACTAAAAAAAAATCTGGTGCGTGCGCGCAACACACAACTTTCACTTACCAACTTACTTAGATAAGAAATTGACGTGTTTTGTTAAATATCATTTCCCAAAGTCACACATTTTCTACATTCATATCTTATTTTTATTAATCGTTAAAGCCGTTTTTAAGTAAATAAAAAACCCCGTGAAAATTATACAAAATTTATCAAGTAAAGTCCCCCCTTCGGATGATCAATTTTGATGAAATGTTGGCTATCACATATTTGGCATATACATACATCAAATACCCAGTTTGGTCACAATCGTGAAAGCCGTTTTTGAGTAAATAAAAAAAGTACGTAAAAATGATACAAAATTTATTAAGTAAAGTGCCCCCTGCGGTTGATCAATTTTGATGAAATTTTTACAGCCATATCTTGGGCATATAAATAGATCAAATACTAAGTTTAATCAAAATCGTTAGAGCCGTTTTTGAGAAAATAAAAAAAAACACGTGAAAATGTTACAAAATTTATTAAGTAAAGTCCCCCCTCCGGTTAATCAATTTTGATGAAATTTTTACAGTCATATCTCGGGCATATAAATACATCAAATACCCAGTTTGATCAAAATCGTTAAAGCCGATTTACAGTAAATAAAAAAAACACGTGAAAATGTTACAAAATTTATTAAGTAAAGTCCCCCCTCCGGTTAATCAATTTTGATGAAATTTTTACAGTCATATCTCGGGCATATAAATAGATGAAATACTCAGTTTAATCAAAATCGTTAGAGCCCTTTTTGAGAAAATCGAAAAAAACCTAAAAAGTTATTAAGTAAAGTACCCCCTCCCTTTAAGTAATTTTGATGAAATTTATGCTGTCACATCGCAGGCATATACCTACACTAAATACCCAATTTCAGGATCGCATGGTTTATAGTTTTTGAGCTAGTCTGTTCACATACACACACACACACACACACACACACACACACACACAGAGACCATTTCGCGGGACTTGGTCATTTCGACTCAGGGGACCCCAAAACGTGTATTTCCGTTGAAAACCGGAAGTCGAATTTTTTCACGATCGCAATAATTCCACTTACTATATATTTCATATATAGGTAAGTGAAAGTAAAAAACTTGTCCTGATCAAAATTACATAGAATTGTTGAACACTTATTAAAAAATAAAATAACTTTTCACAATATTTCATTTAAAAGAATTGGCCCACTGTGATTTGTTTTAGAAACATATGGTGTTTTAGTGATCAAAGGACGTCACTCATGCTTCTCCTAACTCAAAGGGAGATTCAATCCCTTGCATCTTTACTCTGTTCTGGCTTTGTCAATATAAAAATATGAGTATAAAAAGAAATTTTTGAGAATGTATTACCAAATTCTTGCTATCATTGTTAAAAATTATTAACTCAGTGAACATTTAAACGTAAAATAAAATAATAGAAGTAAAAATTACGGAGTACATGATACAAATTACATTGGATTTACGAGGTTTTACTGTAAATACTTCAATTTTACAGTCGTCCCATTTACTTGTATATTTTAATTTATCTGTTATGTCTTAATTTTTCATTCATATCTAATTATTTACTTTTTAATCTTCATTATGAAGAAGTAAGGTTTGGTTTTTTTTTTTTGTTTTGTTTTTTTATACTTTTTTCTTACTCTTTTCTCATTTGTGTTTTTGTTTTTGCTTAGGCTTGATAAGACTGTACATTTGTATCAATTTACATAAATATTATATTAATGACTAGTGTAAGATTTAAATGCCCTATCCTCTCATTTACACAACACATATATAAATACTCCAGAATCTCATTAAAGAACTGGAAATCATTATCATGAAGGATGAAATCCTTTTCAATTGTCATATTACAGTGATTTTTTTTTTTTTTTTTAAGCATTCTCATTGCTGTCACATTTAAATTTATTTATATATGTATTTTGTTCTTACTTTTAAGGATTACTAATATTTAGTTCTTACTAATATTTTTTTCTCTGTTTAAATTTCAATATATATAATTATGAATTTAAAATAAATTAATTTACTGGTTTTTTAGAATATAAGAAAGTTTTTCTGCAACTACCCATTTCTATTTGATGCTCAAGCTAAAACCCTATTGCTTCAAACTGATCAATCAATGCAAGTAAGTAGATTTTGAGTCAATTAAATAGAAATAACTCTTAATTATATTCTAAAACTATAATATGTAGAGGTTACACTGTTATTGGTATCATTAAAGACTTGAAGTGTCCATTGGTTTTGGTTTGTTGAGACCATTTAGACTATCAAAGCCTTCATAGTCTAAAAATACAAATTTTATATTATAAATAATTTTATTTCTAGACTGAATGTGGCTCAATTGAGGAAAACCTTGATAACAAGAACAAATAATGATCTGAATTTTAGTTTTATTTCAATTACTTTAAAGGTAAAATAATAGATGATCATGTAATTTGTTGAGGAAATCTATCTAAAATAATTTAGTTTATTGAAGGGTAGCATTTGAAAAGCACTAAGCATTGTAAAAAGCCCAATTAACGTACCTTGTGTATTTAGGATTTGTGGTTAAATTAAAAATATTATATCTTTATCAAAGTTTCATTTTTTTTAATCTTTTATTTCTGATTAATGTTTATTTTTATCCTTTTATCCCCCTGAACAAGTTTACTTGAAAGCCTTTATTGAAGTAGGTTAATGGGATTTGACTATAAACTAAACATATTAGTTGTTCCCTGCACACTGTGGCAGAGAAATATATTTATTCATACTCTTATTGAGAGCGAATTAAGTGACAATATCATGGGTTCTTTGGGCTAGATTTTTGGATAATATGGTTGCTCCAAGAAGTTGGATAGTGTTGGTGGTGGAAGTCAAAAATGTTGTTGTGAGGTACAGTAAAGTAGGGTTTCAACTGATGAGAATCACCTTATTTTTCACTGGATTAAATTGTCATAGCCATAGCCTGAAAATAGGTGAGGGAAGAGCTCATAGATTACCTTACTAATTTGGCATAACTGATGATATTACATGAACTCCAGTTTTTGTACTATCCAATATATGGACCCAACTCATGAAGATTCCATGAAATATCCAACTTGTTTTCAGTTATTTATAATTATTTTTATGATGTTGGAGAATCTGGTTGTTCTAAATTGAGTATCATTAAATCATATAAGTTTTCTAAGCTACTGTTGATTTGTAAAAAAAATTTTAGATGCATACTGCAGTCTCTCAAGCAGCACAGCAGGCTATAACACAGATGTTGTTCTCGCCTTTCGTATTTCCTGTTCAAGCCCTTCTTGAATTGCAAGTGAGCAGAGAAAATATTGTTCAGGACACTATCAGAGAGCTAGCTAATTACTCAGAAAAGGATTACAAAAAACCACTTAAGGTACAAATATGTAATAACATTATTATTTTAAAATGTGTTATTTTTTTCCATTTCACTATTAAGTTAATTAAGGATATTTTAAGTTTTCTTTATATCAAAGAATAATATAAAATAAGATCACGGACCTAATAGTTTCTTCTAATATAAATCAGTTGACTTAATTCATAAGTTTAGCATATTCAAAATATGTTCTGTAAAGCTTCATGTTGTATAATAATGCAGATTCATTTTATTGGCGAAGAAGCAGAGGATGCAGGAGGTGTAAAAAAAGAGTTTTTCTTGCTACTTTTGAGGGAAGTTCTAGACCCTAAGTATGGTATGTTCAAATCTGATCCAGAAACAAGAGCTATCTGGTTTTCAGAAGATTCTTTTGAGGATGAAATCATGTACTATTTGGTTGGTAAGTTTATGAACATTACTAACTAATCCTTTTTGGTTTTCCATATACCTATGTACTGCCTTTTAAAATGCTAAACTGTTTTTATTTTTAGATTATTCTAAACGTTTCCTCATTTTTAACCTTCACTATATGGGGTACTTGCATGAACTCCAACTTTGTATTCACCAATAAAGGTTGTGTTGTTAAAATAAAAACGTCAACAATTCAGAATTTTCCCCAAGAAAAGTATCATTAATAAAAGAAAGGGATCAAGTGGAAATATATAATTAGGATGGTACTGAAATATACTCTCTCCTACCTTCGTGTATGGCTTCATTTTTTTTTTGGCGCATTTTCCTTTTAACTTTTCCAAAACACATTGTTTTCGCGTCATATAAAAAATATATGCTTTACTATCAGATATTTTGGATAATTGAAATTTTAAAATTTTCTTAGATTATAATGATTTTTAAATTAGTTTTGATGCTTAATTACCTCAGATTTAAATTTAATACAAATAGAATAAAAAATAAATTTCATGGGAAATGTGCACTCCCATCGTGTTTTATTGCTGGCTCGCCATTTGTGTAACTTTTGATTTGTGCATGTAGCCTGCCTGTCTACTAAACAATAAAAACATTGAAAACATTTAAAAATTATGCATCCTCTTAAAGGAGTTTGGTTGGCCTTGTTGGCCGTCTTTGTTTATCCATCCTCATCACATGCCCATAATATTCTACCCTTATTGTTTCAGTGGTATGAAGGGTTTTTTCCATTCGTTTCACCTCCTATCTAATGTGAATAATCTTGTTAAGTATCTAAAAAAAATTCTGTGAACTCTGGTTAAGAAGTGACAAAAATCACCAGATAACAAAACAGGAGAGTAGCTGATACTCCACTTAAAGGTACAGTAGAACTCCCATTATCCGGGGCTCTATTAATCTGGGTTCCAATTAACCGGGATTCCGAGGAGCCAATTTTTTTTTAAAAAAGCTGTTTTTAATTTTTATGCCATTTATTTTGTACATACAATACAGCAATCTGGTATCGTATGATGGGATGTTTCCGGTAACTATTACTCCAATTCATATTCTAGGAACGATATTGTTTTCAAGTCTTTCTTGGAAACTCCTACTCTGCCCTGTTTGACTACTAAACAAAATATTCTCAGTTGTGATTTAGTCTCCATTTAAATACGAATCAACAAATTGTCGCAAAAAATAAAACCTGTCGTTTTAACGCTTGAACAGAAATTAACCATTATAAACCAAGTAGAAAAAGGTGAAAGTGTTAAAACATTGTCCACTGAATCAGGAATCGGCAAGCAAACTAATCGTGATATTTTGAGGAAGAAAAAAAGACATTTCTGACTTCGTATCGTCATCAGCCCAAACATTGCGTCCTCGGAAAACAATGAAGAACTCTACTTTAAAAGACATAGATGAAGCTGTCTATCAGTCGATGCAATAACAAGCTGAAGGAGTTCGTTTGTTGTTTGTTAATAAAAGTGATTTTCTGCAGTTTTTATTTTTTTTAACCTTCTTTTCTAACACATTAAGTCAATAAAATGTTGTAATTCAATTATCTGTGGTTATCGATTATCCGTGAACTCCATAGCCATCATTACCCCGGATAAAGGGGGTTCTACTGTATTAGCTCTCCCCATTTCAATAACTTGCAGACAATGTCATGGGCCACCTCTTCTGGAACCACCACGGGACAACTCATGTCCTATCTATATTCAAAGTGTTAAAATGAATGTGCTTATATAACAAGTAAAAAATGGCTAACTATAATTATTTGAAGAAAAATCACAGAAATTATTCAATGATGTTTTCGAGTAAGTTGTCTGATTTTGACACAACTTGATTCACTCATTTCTAATTAGTTGAATTTTTCCCTTTAATAAATAAAGTCCTCAAACATTACTTGCTTGTTACTATAATTTTGTAAATATTTTACTTCAAATTATCTTATCTAACAATAATCATGCAATAATTCTAATTTTAGGTTTGTTATGTGGATTAGCAATTTATAACTTCACTATTATCAATCTGCCCTTCCCATTAGTTTTGTACAAAAAACTTCTCGGAGAGCCTGTCAACCTTCAAGACCTGAAGGAATTTTCTCCTACACTAGCCAAGTATGTATTATCAAAGTATGAATCATGTTAGGAAATAGTGTTCATGAAATCATGGCTTATTGCAGATTATCAGAATTTTTCTATTATTCTCATCAAACTAAAATAGATATCATTAGAACTTAAAGTCATACAAATTGTAAAGCCTTAAAATGGTTATTTAGGTTTGAATCCATTATTTTGTATGAAAACAGCTACATTTTCTGAAGTCTTTGGTTTTTCTTTAAGATCGATCATTAATTTATCAATCTATTGTTTTGTTATTGCTCAAATTTAAATAAAGATGTTTCAACAATCACCATAGAAAAAACTATTTAAAAACATTTTGTGACTTATCTTCTCTCTTAAAATCTTTTCAATACTAAATTTCTTTAATTACAAAACTTATTGAGTGGGCTTCTTTCCAATAAGTATCATCATATAAGGCAAAGAGAACTGGAGATATTTGAAAATATTTCGCTCTGCTAACCGACAAGCTTATAAAAAAAAATACATGGGCTGATCCAGGGAGAGGTTTTAGGGGGCTGCAGCCTCCTTTGGGTAGTTTTTTTTATTAAAAGAGGGAAATTAATTTTACTAAAAGTAAGAAAGTAATGTAAAGAACAAATAATATGCAGAGAAAGTAGCAATGAATTTTGGGAAAGAAACATAAGGGTAAAATAGGTTGTAAGTTCGCCCCCCAGACTACAACCAGCTGGATGAACTAATGGATCTACGGAAAAGTTAGTTTCTTTCCCTTATCACATTTTTTATGATGTTGTAAGGTGTTTTGTCAAAGGTACCAATGGTTATTTACTTTTATCCTTGAGATCAAATTGTACAAGGCTAGTTCACAGGATTTGCATGCTTGGTATGCATATTGCTTATTATGTATCGGCTTCGTTTCCGATATTCGCTGTATCACATATCTGTCAACGATCTTCTCCAACGTTTTCATTAGGAAGGATGACAGACATATGGATCTGAATGATTTAGAATCTTGATATAATCCTTTTCCTGGTTTCAGTAATTACTGAATTTTGAAAATTCTCCATTCTGTTGGGATATATCCCATTGCTAAGTTTCCTCTAAAGAGTTTTAAGAGATGAGCTCTTATAATATCTCGTATTTTTTGTATTAGGGCTGAAAATGTTCCATCTGTACCAGCTGATTTGAATGGCTTCATGGTGTTGATTTCCCACCCCAGTTGTGGAGTACCAGAAACCGCCGAGCACATTGTCGTCGTCTGCACCGCCTATGAGACACTAAGGGCCAAACTGCTGAGGGAGAGTGGGCTCTACATTCTGTCTGAGAGCGACCTCTCTCAGCTCATGACCAAGGAAAATTACCCGCACTTCAAAAATTTTGTATGCGGATGGAAGGAAGCCGTGGGTCTAACCCACTTTACCATGGGTAGAAGAGAAGAAGCTCCTGGGAGGCCACCGGACAGAGGAGGCGAAGAAGAGGACGGGATAGACTAATTCATATTGAAAGAAAAGAAGAAAATATTGCAGTGAAAACAGTATAATGATGTACTTGCAGCAGTGATATGTTAAGCAGGCATGCATATCATATCACTGTTGCAAAAACCCCCTATTACCCTAGAGGTACGGTAGGGTCGAATAAATAAATAAATAAAGTTTGGTCCAGCCTTAGTGCACCTCCCTTAGTCAGGGCCTTATTGTCTGCCGGGCCTGGTAGGGCCCTTGCATCCTCAGCAGCCCCTCCTTGGGATGTCACCATGAAGGCTGGTTGCAGGATTTGGGCTTTCTCCTTCCTCCTGTAGTGCCTCTTCACGTTTCTAGAGGACCTCGTCGTGGCCGAGGCCTCCGACTGATCCACATTAGTTTGTGTTGGGCTAGATTCTGTCCTCGTTATCGTTCTTGTTTGTGTTAGTGGAGCCTGTGAAGCATGCTCATCCAGCACTCCCACTCTGTTTTTCTCAACATTTAGATCTTGAACTTCGTCCGTAAGTGCCTGTAAAAGTTGTCCCGATTACGGATTATAAATGGACGATTCGTCTAGTGTATCTGTAAAAGTGTCTGAGACGTTATGTAGCTCTGTGGATAAAGAATTTTCATCTATGTAAAAAAGTTCAGTGTTTTTGTTCATTGTTTTGATCCCATTTCTTGTATGGCTATCCGCCGGCTACCCCGCGTCTGTCGTTCGCGAGTTTTGATAAAAATCCCCAGGGGGCAAACAAAGACATCATGCTTGTCTCTACTTTTAACAATGATTTATGTTTTCTTATAGTTCTGAAATAAGTGTGATTTCACATTTTTTGTACTCTGATTAAAAAAAAAATTATTTTATTTTAGTAGCCTGCAGTCCCTCTTAGAATATGACGAGGATGACTTTGAAAGCTTATTCCCATTTAGATTTGAGATTACACGTGATGTTTTCGGTGAATTAAGAACTGAACCCCTTAAACCTAATGGAAGTGAAATACCAGTCAACAAAGAAAATAGGTATGTAAAATTTATGATTTGATACAAAAAGAGATTTTTGATTTCCTTATATTGTGGTATAGTTTTATACTGGTATAAGATTTATATCGTAGTTCTGTCATCCCAGCAAATAAGTTGTTAGTCATATTCCTTATTTTACTGGGCAGGACTTTTAAAGTTTAAACTGTATTGCTATAAAATTATGTTTTCATTATCAAACATTGAAATTTCATCAAATATACCTCAGTAGTGCCTACTGATTGAGGCCATTAAACCAATTAAATAGATTTTAACAGTAATAAGATAGTTAATTGGTTGACAGTTGTCTAATTGTTCAGCGACTGATTTAAACAGGTTTAACACAAATTATAACTAGATTTTAAATGAACGTATGACTCATATACTTATTTACTAAGGCATTCATGACCTTAGGGTTTTATTCCTTTTAAACCCCAATAAACAAACTATTTACTACGAAGAAACCATCTCCATGCTTCTTTTCGCCACTTAACTCATTTTTTTGTAAATTTGACTTAGCCACTTATTTATGGCGATGACAGATTTAACAATAATATTTAGAAATAATGTTATTGTTATGACCTGGGTTCGAATCCTAGCCAAGGCCAATCTTTTCTCTTCATAATAAAAATATTTAAAATTATTTTGGTATATATACATAATTATGGTTTTTTTATTCATTATTATTTTCTTGTAATGCGATGTTTGGCTCATTTTTTTAATTGCTGATTGCATCTTGATATGTATATACAAGTTTTCAAAATAAACTATCATTATTCAATTTTCTCCATTTGAAGAATAGCAATACCTATTTTCAGGCAGGAATATGTTGATCTATATGTCAACTATATATTAAACAACAGTGTCGAACGACATTACAGAGCTTTTCATGATGCATTCCACAAAGTTTGCGGAGGTAGAGTATTGCAGCTATTCCATGCCCAAGAGTTGATGGCTGTTGTCATTGGTAAATGTTAAAAACTTCTATTCTTAAGTATTTCGCTAGGCTGAGTAAAAATTGAAAAAATATAATAATATTTAGTTAGATAGAGTGTGATATCTTCCAATTTTTATTTTGTTGAATAAGTAAAAAATTATAATGTAGAATTACTGCCCATGAAGGGTCATAGGGGTTCAGTGCATAGTGATGAAGTATTGTTTCTAAGTCAGTAATTTCATAAATAATTATGCTTGGTTTTCCTGGCCCAAGAACGAAATAAATGAAATTCTAAAAAAATAAAGGCTAAGTTTACCAGGTTTCTCGTTTCAACAAAATTCTGGACAATTCTTACATGTCTACTTCCCATATAATTAATTAATTTGAATTATGAAAGAATAAGGATGGAATTTTGTCCTATTTTCATATACGAGTATATTGGCTGATATTGCACTTTTTACACTTATGAGCAGATATTTGCCATTAATTAATATTTTCATACTTATCTTTTCCTAGCATTAAGGTGACATTGTCATTTTTATGATATAACTATACTTTTATATAAATGACCGACATCTCAGAATTACAGATCAAATATGACACACTATATCTCTGTAACAACAGACCATGATGAGCAAAACAGCATTCTAAACAACTCCTTAGAGCACCACTTTATTCGAAATACCACAATAGTGAACGACAGAATTATTGTGCTAGGGTTATCCTATTTACTAATTTACTAAAAAATAAGTTCCTTTATGTCATGGAATAGTTAAACCAAACATTTTTTATCTTTATTCTTATTTTTCTTCTGAAATTCAGAAAGTATTTATTTTTTGCATTTTAGGAAATGAGAACTATGACTGGGAGGCATTAGAGAATGGTGCCGAATATCGTGGTGGTTACTCAACTTCAGATAGAACCATCCAACTGTTTTGGGAAGTTTTCCATGAGCTGCCTTTACAAGAAAAGAAAAAATTTCTTCTTTTCTTGACTGGCAGTGATCGTATTCCGATTCAAGGCATGAAAGCAATCAAGGTAACATAATTTTCATTTTTCTGAGAGTGATATTGTTTATTGTAAAACAAGAAATACACACTTTGAATATATAACCTGTCAAAAAATTATGTTGTATCTTTCTATGGAAGATTCTCCTTCGGGCTTTTCTAGGGCTGATGCTAGTCAATTTTTTTTTTTTTTTTTGCACAACTTCGGTCTACCGATTTTATTTTATGTATTTATTTTTTAAATTATTTTATTCAGTTCTTGCCACTTATTCCGTTGCAATCAGGTCAAGATAAAACTCAGCGGATTAAACGAAAAATGAGGAATTGAGGATAAATTTTTAAATGAAGATTCTCTACAAGCATATTTAATTTGGCACAAGTAGATATCCCGCTAAATACAAAGAAGATATATATTTATACTGTAGATCGGAAAGTGTTGAAACCGGGGTTCCTAATTTTAGTGCAGCATCTTTTTTTTTTTTTTTTTGTAATTTTCAGTAATTAATCGTACTGAGCTACATGTTCTCTCTCCTGCGTTACCAACCTATCCTCCCTTTTACGACAGGAAATGACTAACTTAACACTATATAAAATGTTCACTGTTTGCAAAGATAAACGACACTAACTGAGAGGAAGTGGAAAATAA
The DNA here is from genome assembly GCA_911387785.2 of Aelia acuminata. NCBI lineage: Eukaryota > Metazoa > Arthropoda > Insecta > Hemiptera > Pentatomidae > Aelia > Aelia acuminata. The sequence continues at coordinate 53,151,188 of OU426984.1, read as the reverse complement.
ACAAGTCCCCTCTCCTAGCAATTCAATCAAATTCCATGAATGTCACGTTAAAAAAACGAATGTGATTGCTATCTAATTGATTTACAGATTATGATGAAATGTATAAACAGGATTATTTTTTCTAAACTATTCCTAGACCGAACAAAAGCTGGATTCCAGGGAGTAAGATAAAACTTTACAGCTGCACTGACATTTGTCATCGCATTTCATGGGGAAAAAAATTCCGCACAAACAACGGATTAAGCGGAAGACAACAACAGATTATCCGATAAAAAATATATTGTAAATGACCATTTGGTTCCGTTTTATAATTTTTCAACGGAATATCCAAAAAAAACCGATTATCCAAGGTCAGATTTAGCGGCAACCACTGTATATTTTTTACAAACACACACACACACACACACACACACACACACACACACACACACACACACACACACACACACACACACACACACACATATATTTGAGTTTAAAATCTCAGCCACATTGTGCCCCTATTAAAATAACAATTTTACAAGCCAAAAATTTCATGTTAACTTACCTAAATTAGCTAGAAAATTTTTAAAGGCTCACTTGTACGAAGTCTCAGAGGGCAATTGTTTGGCCTGCATAGTATTTAACTTGGCTTTTAAAACAGGTGTGAGGAAATCTGGTAATCCAGGAGCTTGGATATAAGGATTATTTAGACCTTGCTAAAAGAACAGTGGAGGCAGTTAGAGATGCTTTCAAGACTCTGGAAATAGTAGCAGAACTTCTAAAGAACATGAATAAAACATAATAGATTTGTATAAACTTAAAGTGTGATAAAACAGGTTATGTCACAAACAAGAATTGAGGAGGGGGAGGGGAGCTTTGCAGGTTAAGTATAAACTGTATGTGTTGGGTGAATACTGGATAGAATGGTACGACGATTTGTCTACTTTTTGATCCCAAATGAAATCCCAGAATGACAGTCTCAAAATCCATATAGATCAGATTATACAAAACAGTGATTCAAACTGTTTTAACATAAGGCTCGAAAAACTGGAACTGTCCAGGTTTGAAGAAAAGAGTCTGAGGAGAATTTATGGGGCTGTGTATGTTGATGACAAGAAAGAAGAACTAACCGTGAACTAAGAAGCATATAGAAGGGCTCTTGGTGGATGTGGTTAAATTATCTCTATTGTTTATAAACTTTTGTTTAACAACTATTGTCTCATCAATAGATTTAAATATATAATTGTCCTCGTCTTAAGCTCAATTGTTCAGTGGCATACCTAGGTAATTTTAACCTGGCACCTCCTCAAAAAAAGGAAATATAATAAATTCCAACCAAACCAAATAAAATCCTGCCTATGGTGTCCCATTGTCCCAGGGGAGGAGACAAGTCATCTACCCTTATTGGCTATAAAGTAGTTTTTCTTGGGCCAGAGGAGAGAGTGAGAAATCAAAGTCGAGTTAATTAAATGACTTGGCACTGCGACTTGAAATGCTTTAAATCTTCAGGTTATCAGGTGCAACACGTATAGCTTATACTTAACCCGCTTGCCCCCCTCCGCACTGTTTGAATGTAACAAGTACTATTGACAGTACTTGCAGATTAGAATGGAAAAAAAAAATTATTATTGTGGAATAGAGGTTTTCTGTTCCCTATTAATTTGTAGTATGGCACCTATACCTTTTTTTTTTAATATGTCCATTTCTTGTTAAAGTTATAAAAATGGTAAGTAAAAGTTGTATAATGCGGGCACCACATCAAATTTTTTTTATTATTTGAAATTTAACTTATATTACTTATTTTTTTACAGATTATAATACAGCCTACAATGGATGATCGTTACCTACCTGTTGCTCACACATGCTTCAACATCCTCGACCTCCCTCGTTATTCTACCAAAGAGAGGCTTCGGTATAAACTTACACAGGCTATACAGCAAACTCAGGGTTTTTCAATTGTCTAATGCTCAGAGGCTAACAAATCTTTCCAAATAAATATAAATTGTTTGTCAATAGTATTTTTGTACAGAATTAACTCCTTATTAACAAATTTCTTCTCAAGTCCGTCCACGGACCTATCATACTTTTTTGTAAATTATCCCAATTAAGTTATATGACTAAAAACAAAATTTTAACAATCATGATCTTCATCTTTCAGAAACAAATTTATTATGTTTTATTGTCTGATCACAGTACACTTAAAGATTGGATTTGCTAGTTCATTCAGCTCAAAGCTCAAACTTAACTAGTTATATCATTTGTCCATAATTTCAATATTCTTTATAGATTTTATTAGCCAAAGCAAGGGTGAGTCTATTTTATTAAATGTACATTTTTGTTTTTAATTTATTCATTCAGTACATTATTTAGTACTGTTCCTCGATTTTAATTTTTACTTTTCAATCCTAGGTACTTGATTTATGTTTTTACTGGAATGTTGTAGATGATTTCCATATAATTTTTCAATTGTAAATAATTGTTATGTTTATGAATATTTTTAAACTGACTTATATGCTGTGCTTTTGACAAATAAAAGACTCTCTGAAGTTTACATTTACTAAATTATTGCTGTTAAAATTATCTAGTTTGTTAAAAATATATTATACATACTTAAATATTAATAGATGCTTAAATATTTTGTTTATAAATTACTTTTTTCCTGATATTTTTGTATTTCTAAGCTTTCCTTATTATTAATTACTTACAAATAAGAAATTACATGATTGTTGCTGTGCTAGGTTATGACTTGCATATTAATTATCATTTCTTATGCATAACATGATGGGGAGTGAAAACGAAAAAAATTGTAAATATTTTTTTTTTCAATGTTAAAAGTTTAGTTTATAGCATCAAGTGTCACATTAATTATTAAATATTTTGGAAAAACTTTAAAAAATTGGAACTATTTAATATTCAAAATAATGGACCAGGTAATAAGATGTGGTATTGGTATAGTAAGACAGTTGAATTCCTGTGTATTGACTGAAAGATTACTATAAAAACGGTTCGCTTAAGGTAATGCGACCAATATCATCTCTGGTCTTAATCTTTAGCACTTTCCTTTCACCTGATTTTATTTTTCTCTGTAGCCATGTCATTATAAATTCATTAATCCATTCTGAGCTTGTTTCAAAGCCTATTCATCTTTAGTATTTATAAGTATTCCTGATGTTATCTGTACATTTTTGGGTAAAAATACAATATAATTATAGTTTTTGAAAATAGAATAGTTTAGAAGTTTAAGAGATCAATACACAGAGATTCTAATGTAAAATGTCTGAATTAAGATTTTAATGCAATAATTGTTAAGAGTTTGGGGGTATCAAATTATGTATCAATGGATTGATAGTGATTAATTAATAATTCAGAAGGCCTTTGATAATAATATATTAAATAATTCATCAGGTTTTTTTTAATTAGTTTTTTTAATCAAGGCAGTTGTTAACACTGCATTGTGTTGAAGGTGCGTGCTTCATTGAGACTCATCTTTTTACCTATCTATGATATTATTTATTTTTTAAAAAAAGGCATTTATCATTCTACTCTATAATTTATTTTTTAATTTGATCAAATGTTACCTAACAAAGTCGAATATGTACCTTTTACACATTTGTGGATATTTGTATTTTTGTATTTCTTTCCTATTAATTTTTAAAAACTTATTTAGAATTAAACGATTTATTTTGACTTAATGTATGACTTTTTTTTAAGTGTATTTTGATTTATTTGTTTTTTGTTATAAATGATCAATTTGTTGTTCATATCAATTTTAATTTGTTATAATCCTATGTTAGAATATCTTGATGGCCGAATATAAATTTAATATTAAATGCAAGACAAGTAGTTAACATTTAGTAATATATATTTTTTTGATTCAATGATTGTTATGAGAGGTAATAAATGATTAATTATAGTTTTTGAAGAAAGAGATTTTTTCATCCCTCATCATTAAATTAATTTTTAAATAATTATTTTACTACAGTTAGTAGGAAGTTGATCACAGATTCCTGATAAAACATGAAATCCTGCCCTAAATTTATTTTCTTTTTTATATATTTATCATATCTTTAAAAGAGACAGGTCCTGCAAGACAGTCTTCTAATTCTTCTTATAAATTTCCTTTAAAAAAAAAAATTCAATATTGAAATCCGAATGAATCCCCAGCAATGGATTCCCATGAGGACTGGCGCTAACTACGTTCTTGGAACATCACTTTAGAGGTGCTGACGAGAGATTATCTATACTGTTATGAACAAACTTACTGTATTCAAGTAGTATTATATATTTTATTTATGAATGAACTATAATATGTAGGTTGACTAAAATAGTTAAGACTAAATGAAGACTACCTTGGAGGTTGAAGTGTCTTGATGTCATAATAAAAAATAAAATAGCAATGCACTAGAGACTTAGATCTAAATCATTTGTTCCCCAGTACTGACAACGTTAGTTTCCAATAGAATAGAAAATAATCTTCATTGAGGAAAAAAGTTTTATGTGTTCCACTTCTGATGGTCTACCAATTAAAAAAAAGTAAGAAAAAAATCTGGTGCGTGTGCGCAACACACAACTTTCACTTACCAACTTAGATTAGAAATTAATGTGTTTTGTTAATTGCCACTTCTCAAAGTTATACATTTTTCCACATTCATTTCTTATTTATGTTTTCATTTGCTCCAAAAAAAAAAACACTAATTTCTTTTATTATTAAAGAAAAGTTTTTACTTGTGATAATTCAGCAATGCAAGCATAATACTCCAAGTCGTCTGATTTTATAATTCTCTATGTACTTGTTGAATATTTCATTTAGTTCCCATGAAAAAAATAATTCTCATTAAATGAACAGAACATATTTTATTATATTTGTCATTAAAGGCGTACGGTGCATGCGTGGGCTCAAGTTGTTTTACGAGTTGACGGAATATTTTTCTTTTTTTCTCCTGTATTTGTTTACTTGATTTTTTCATTGTGTGTGTGTGTGTGTGCGTGTGCGTGTGCGTATGTGTGTGTGTGTGTGTGAAGAGACTAGCTCAAAAACTATAAACCGTGCGAACCTGAAATTGGGTATTTAGTGTATGTATATGCCCACGATGTGACAGCAAAAATTTCATCAAAATTGCTCAAAGGGAGGGGGTACTTTATTTAATAACTTTTTACGTTTTTTTCGATTTTCTCAAATTTGGCTCTAACGATTTTGATTAAACTGAGTATTTGATTTATTTATATACCCGAGATATGACTGTAAAAATATCATCAAAATTGATCAACCGGAGGGGGGACTTTACTTAATAAATTTTGTATAATTTTCACGTCTTTTTTTTTATTTACTCAAAAACGGTTTTAACGATTTTGATCAAACTGGGTATTTGATCTATTTATATGCCCGAAATATGACTGTAAAAATTTCATCAAAATTGATCAACCGGAGGGGGGACTTTACTTAATAAATTTTGTATCATTTTCACGTGTTTTTTTTTATTTACTCAAAAACGGTTTTAACAATTTTAATCAAACTGGGTATTTGATCTATTTATACGCCCGAGATATGACTGTAAAAATATCATCAAAATTGATCAACCGGAGGGGGGACTTTACTTAATAAATTTTGTATAATTTTCACGTGTTTTTTTTTTATTTACTCAAAAACAGTTTTAACGATTTTGATCAAACTGGGTATTTGATCTATTTATATTCTCGAGATACGACTGTAAAAATTTCATCAAAATTGATCAACCGGAGGGGGGACTTTACTTAATAAATTTTGTATCATTTTCACGTGTTTTTTTTTATTTACTCAAAAACGGTTTTAACAATTTTAATCAAACTGGGTATTTGATCTATTTATATGCCTGAGATATGACTGTAAAAATATCATCAAAATTGATCAACCGGAGGGGGGACTTTACTTAATAAATTTTGTAAAATTTTCACGTGTTTTTTTTTTTTACTCAAAACCGGTTTTAATGATTTTGATCAAACTGGAAGTTTGATGTATGTATCTGCCAAATATGCGATAGCCAACATTACATCAAAATTGGACTAACGGAGCGGGCAGTTTATTTCTTAGTTTTTTCCAATTTTTACCTTTTTTTCGATGATCTCAAAAACGGCTTTAACGATTTTTATCAAATCGTCATGTTTAATGAAAATCAGGTGTTCTTTAGTATCAAGTTAGCTTTATCATTATTAAAATGTTCTGAGGGGGCTTTTTTTGGGGCGGGGGCCTTTTTTGTTTGTTTGTTTCCTATAAAGTACCTTTGTTTTTGTTTATATGGAGAAATTAACTGTCTCTTGTTACACCTAAAAATAAGAACTGGAAAAATATGAGATATGATAAAAATAAAGAAAACATAAAGATGAGAAAAAAAGAAAAATATTCAGTCAACTCATAAAACTCGTTGAGCCCACGCATGCAGAGTACGTCTTTAATGACAGACCATTGTTCATAATTAAAGCCGTTCTGTTCATTTGAGAAGTGGCAATTAACAAAACGCATTAATTTCTAATCTAAGTAAGTTGGTAAGTGAAAGTTGTGTGTTGCGCGCACGCACCAGATTTTTCATATATCATATTTAGCCTTTCCTTCCTTCCTATTTTTAGGCGTGATGAGAGACAGTTAATTTCTCAATATAAACTAAAAAAAAAGGTACTTTATAGGAAAACAAAAAAGGCCCCTTCCCCATTTAAGCCCCCTCCGAAAATTTGAATACTGATAAAACTTACCTGATATTATTGAACACCTAATTTTCATTAAACATGACAAATTTGATCAAAATCATTAAAGCCGTTTTTGAGATAATCGAAAAAAAGGTAAAAATTGGAAAAAAAGTTATGAAATAAAGTGCCCCCTCCGTTTGACCAATTTTGATGAAATGTTGGCTGTCACATCTTTGGCATATACATATGTCAAATACCCAGTTTGATCAAAATCTTTAAAGCTGTTTTTGAGTAAATAAAAAAAACACATGAAAATGATACAAAATTTATTAAGTAAACTCCCCCCTCCAGTTGATCAATTTTGATGAAATTTTTAGTCAATCCTCGGGCATATTAATACATCAAATACTTAGTTTAATCAAAATCGTTATAGCCGTTATTGAGAAAATCGAAGAAAACATAGAAATTTATTAAATAAAGTACCCCCACCCTTTGACCAATTTTGATGAAATTTTTGCTGTCACATCGCGGGCATATACATACACTAAATACCCAATTTCAGGTTCGCACAGTTAATAGTTTTTGAGCTAGTCTGTTCACACACACACAGACCATTTTGCGGGACTTGGTTATTTCGACTCAGGGGACCCCAAAACGTGTATTTCCGTTGAAAACCGGAAGTCGAAAATTTTCACGATCGCAATACTTCCACTTACTATATATTTCATATATAGGTAAGTGAAAGTAAAAATACCTCTTTTGTAAGTAAAAGTTTTTTGATGTTCACTGCTCCAGATTTTTTAGTATGTACAGATTTAAAATCAGCAAATAACATAAAAGAGGAAAATATACACAGAACGATATAGAATAAAAAATAAACAAGGCTTGAGAAAGAAAAAGAAGATCAACTAAACATATTTTTAAATTTTATGTACATAAGTTAAAATATACAAAACTAAAGTATAAATATACATATTATATAATTATTCATTTCTTTTTAACGACAGGTCCTCCAAGCTCAGTCAACTGGTTCTTTAATTCAATCAATTCCTTGTCTGGGATGTACCTAATAATTTCATGCTCTTGCAAATGTTCGTGAACTTCCAAATTAGTACCTTGAGGTTGAGCAGCTTGAATCAATTGAAAGAATACAGGAGCAAGAGTCGACGGAAGGTCGACCACCTTAAAACAAATAAATATCAACATGTTTAGGTGGGTTCAATTATTAGGATTTCTCATTGTTACACAAGATAATTAACAGTACCTGCAGATTTCGTTCATAAGTAACCAATTCATATTCTTGATGAACAATTGAACTGTTCGGTTTGAATTTCTGTATTTTATGTTTTACTCCTGGAGTTGCCCAACTGAAAAAAAAAAAAAAAAAATATTGTTATTTATCAAATTATATTGTTTAATATTGTTTTTTTTCAAACCTAAAATTGGGTATTTAGTGTAAGTATGTGCCCGCGATGTGATAGCACCAGAATATGAGAGCTCTACGGCAGTCGCTACGAGAAAACTTGGTTGAGGAATGGGCCAACTCCAGGTGGCAGGGCATTGGAGTACGACATTTTAGAGACACCCGAAAGCTAACAGATACTTGTACGAGAAGGAGATACGGTCTGAATGGTCCAATGCCCTGAAACTGAATATCAATTATGCACCCCTGCGCGGAGTCCCAGGTGTCAGCGGACAGGTGAGAGAAGTTGGGTCCCTCTGTCGCAAATGTAACAGAGAGCCTGAAACACCAGTACATGTGCTGGGGAAATGACCCAACAACTCGCTCCTGATAACTCGCCGTCACCACAGGGTCAAACATGCATTGTTGAGGCTCCTGAAGGAGAGAGACTTCGCCTGCTTCGAGGAAGTTTATTGTGAGGATACGGATGAATCCACGAGATATGCCGATATAGTAGCATTTCCGAAGACCGGAAAGTCGGCTATCATTCTGGATCCCACCGTGAGGTACAAGTCTAATGATCTCGATCAGGCGAGTAAAGTTGAAGAGGAGAAAAAAAATTTATGAAGAGAGAGAGTTCCACGTGAGAGGCCTTTGGTTCGGAGCCCATGGAACCATACCTAGGTCAACCAGGAGCTTCGTGGAGAATCTTGGTATGTAGATAAAGGATGTAGCAAGCTTGGCGGAGAGTATAGTCCTGGACTTCCTGGGAATAATACATCACCATATATATGGTGGTGGCTGAATTCGGGACTGGTGAGGGGACATGTATGTATATAAGTAATTTATTTATTTGTGTATTTATTTATGATTTAATATGCCTGGTAGCGTGTTGATTTGGTTTTAATCTTTTTTATATTGTTGTATGATAGATATATTTTATTCAAAATTTTTAATATTTTGATTTTTATATGTCTATTTTTCGTTATTCACGAGAGCACTCATGGGTTCGAGTAAAAGAGTGGAGTAAGGATGGAATAAAATAAATAAAATAAAAAGTTATATAAAAAAAAAAAATAACCCTGTAGGTGTACATATATATATATATATACGTGGAACAATGAGTTAACAGTTTTGCGCAGAGACAAATAAGTTGCGGAAAATTTATCAAAAGACAAAAAATGACGACACAATACGAGAAACAAGAAGATTGGACTATATCTATAGTAAACACAAATATGAAAAACTTATTAAAAAATCAAAATTTGAAAGTTGGAAAGCATTTAGGACAAATACTAATGCATGGAATTGGCCTTACAAATCAGCTGCTAATAAATTGAAAACCGTAACGTTACTTAAGACAGCAATTAATAACCAAGGAGAATACACTTCAGACATAGGTGATATGCTAAGGCAACTTTTCGATGATTTAATTAAGAATGACAGTTTTGATAATGACAACCATGTACACATGACTATGAGAACGAATATTAATGTACCTCCTACAACACCTGATGACGTACCAATTGAAGATGTGGAAATTGCACAAATTATTAAAAATCTGGATACTAAAAAATCTACCGGTATAGATAGAATCAGTCCTACTATAGTCAAAAAAGTTTTCGAATATTTTCCTAAAATTTTGTTACAACTATATAAATTACTTTTCGAAAGAAAGGAGTTTCCAACAAACTGGAAAGAAGGTAAACTGGTTCTCATCCCTAAAAACGATCATAGCTCACTCAGACCAATTAGTATCCTTCCTGTCATTGGAAAGATATTTGAAAAAGTTATAAAAAATAGACTTATGCATTTTCTATTGTCGAAACAAATAATTGACAAACGACAATTTGCATTTCGACCTCAAACTGGTACGGATGATGCGATACATACTGACTGAACACATAACCTCTGCCATAAATCATAAAAGTAATATGCTAGTAGTAAGTTTGGATATTAAGGCAGCATTTGATACCACGTGGTGGCCGGTGATACTAACTAATTTAAAAAAGTACGAATGCCCTCAAAATTTATTTCTACTGATTAAAAATTACTTAACTAATAGATCATTGTCAATTTATACTAACTACTATACGATCAACAAAAAATTATCAATAGGTACTCCCCAAGGATCCTGCCTGTCACCTCTACTTTGGAATGTACTCGTGAATACTGTTTTCGAAACAGTTACCAAATAACACAACAATTTTGGCTTATGCAGACATTTTAGTTTTGGTCAAACGAAATAACTTTGAAGAACTGGAATATATTACAAATACAATCTTAACACGACTTATGCGTTGGGCTAACAGTAACAAACTTAAATTTAATACAGACAAATCAAAGTATATAATATTTTCTCGAAAAAGAGCAACACCCACCCTAAATATTATATTAAATTCCTCAGGACTGACACAACATGACGTTCTTAGATATCTTGGAATTTTGTTCGACAGAAAACTGAATTGGAACCGACATATCGATAATATATACAACCAGACCTTACAAACAATTAATAGACTAGCAATTGCAGCAAGAGTTAGGTGGGGCCTCGGGTCAGAGGTACTGAAGGTCATTTACGAAGCAGCTTTAATTCCAAAGATGTTATATGGCGTACATGTCTGGGTTCAGGCAATTGGAAGAAAAAGGAATTTAGACAAATTAAAGAGGCTTCAAAGGCTTATAGCCATAAAGGTATGTAAAGGCTTCAGTACGCTCTCATATGAGGTGGCAGTTGTTTTTGCTGGGATGCTACCGATTAATATGATTATTGACAAGAAGTATGAATTATATAAAATTAAAAAACTACATACTAACTACAAAAACATATCACATGACGAAATAGAACTACCAATTCACTATAGCAAATGGCTCCACCCTGCATCATACATACATGTACTTTCACACATATCTGTACCGAACCCTCTTGACATCACAGACATATACACGGACGGTAGCAAGGAGGAAGGTAACGTTGGCTGTGCTTGGGTTGGTTTAGACAAACAGAGAAACCCACTGGAAAAGCAGTATAAACTTGCATCGTGGTGTTCAAACAACCAAGCCGAAAAACTAGCCGTATTAAAAGCATTAGAATACTTTACTGAAGCTCCTTCTACAATCCATTCACACATAATTTTACATACAGACAACATGAACATAATTCATTCACTAAATAACATAAATATTCACGACCCATTGACTGAAGAAATTAGACTGAACATCTTAAAATTGATAGAATACAATAAATCAGTTCAGATAAAATGGGTGAAAGGGCACTCGGGGGTCGAGGGCAACGAAAGAGCCGACCAGTTAGCCAATGAAGAGGCCAGTAGCGAGGTGTTGGTGCCCTCTTACAGCAAGGCTCCGATCTCCCATATCAAGGGCCTCATCACCAAAGAGTCGGTTGCGAAGTGGAACACAATCTGGAAAGCATCTACAAAATCACCAAGCCTACACAATTACATCCCACAAATAACACTAAACAATCATAAAATTCTACACAGCAAAGAACACAGAGTAACACAATTCCTAACTGAACACGGAAACCCTAAATAATATTTAAAACGATTCAATATCATACAAACGGACACATGTGATGAAGACGGACAAACACACAATTTCAGACACATACTTTATGATTGCAGATTGTACGACAGACAAAGATACAAATTAATACGAAGTGTTGTGACCAAACATGGAAACTGGCCTGAGACAAGCATATACTTTTTACTAAATTTAAGACAGACTTACTGAAATTTATTAAAGAAATTGATTTTGATTTACTGACAAGCAACAGAAGGGCATCCTAAAACTTGTTGTGCTTATAAGTTATATTTATTTCCTACTTTATTTTTATTTTTTTTGTTTTTTATTTTCTTATTTATCATACTTTATTATTTCCTTATTTTTACTTTATCGTTTTCTCATACTTTATTATTATTTTGTTTTTTACTTTTTATTCTGTTATTAAATTTTATTCTGTGTATTAAATAGTAATTGAACAAACTTCTAATGTAAAAATCTGTAAAATTACAATACATGTAGTACGCCTTATAAAGGCATGGAGCATGTATTTAAACAAATAAATTGTCTCTCTATGGGGTTACAATAAAGGGGAAAAAAAAAAAAATATATATATATATATATATATATATATATATATATATATATATATATATATATATATATATATATATATATATAGTTATATAAAATATATATATAAAGTTATATAAAAAAAAATAACCCTGTAGGTATACACATATATATATATATGCATGGATGATATTATTATTAAATATTATTACAATAAGATGTTACAAATAGTCTAAGATAAGATGTATAGTATGCTGTGTATTAGCAACCCAATGTAGTTGGGCAGCATCACTTTTATGATGAATAAAGTGTTTCTCTCTCATTCTAATAAAGAATCTGTCGAATATTGTTGAGTTGGTGTTTTATGTTACATGCTACTAGGTCTCTGAGAATGTCTAGGACAGCGACTCAATCTAGAGTAATTTCCACATACCAAAAATGCACGATTTTCTGAGCTATGACTAGCATACTTACATCACCATTCATGTCATTATTACATATCCCACTATATATGATAATAATGAATGTCCCAACCCAGCATTACATAGTTGGGAATATCAAGATTTATTCTTCAAGTTACAACAAAATACAACAGGAAATAGTCGAACCTAGGTTGAATCAACGTTGCTTTAAAAAAAAGGTGTTCCAGCAAAATTAACAGTTAATGATTTCAAATCACCATGTTTTTTTTTGTTTTGTTTTTTAAGGATCATCAGTTATGAATGAAGAGAAAATTTAGTGTTCTTACAATTCAGACCCATCAGAATTAAAATACTATCTTCAACGGATATGTCGAGTAGTAAAAATTTTAAACATTGAAATAACAAAATTATTTCTATTATTAAATGTGCAAAGCTTACCCATCATTTACATCAATGTCCAACATTTTCGCAATTCTGTTTATTTCTTTCTGGTAGTTCTCAACAACTGCAAAATCGTAACCTTTGATTTGAATGTTCAATGGCTCATACAATGGAATTTTTGGTTTTAGACTATCCAGATATGGAGGATCATAGAATGTAGAGCTTGACAGCCTTCGCTGCATACTGGCCATAGAAAATATAGCATCCTGTGTTCGTTTTAAGGCCTACAAATCAATTAATTGAAAACAAATAAAAATATAAGTGAGATTAAACATTATTTTAATTATATTAAGGAGTAAAATGCTATGATAAAAAATAAATGACGACTTATAATATTTAATAAACTAGGCAATTCAAGAATATAAAAAAAATAAATAAATAATATAAATAAACGATTCATCACACAAATTTAATTTTAGGTACATGATATAATTCACTCCCAGTTTTTATTGGAAATTTAAAAAAATATTGTTTAATCTTGGAAATTTCAAAAATAAAGTAAATATTTTATTCAACCTTAAAAATTGCAATTAATTATTACTTTAAATTACTATAAACATACAGTTCTTATCATTTTCGGAGCAAAATTAAATAAATGGAAATTCAACCTATGAATCTTCCTGGTTTGTTTAAAATTCCATTTTTGATTACTCCTTAGTGCTAGGTTATATAAAACCTTCCAATGAGATCATTAAACAAGAAATAATCCAAAATATCTATGGGAAGTGTAACTTGGCGTTTTATTTAATCAAAGGAACATAATGATTGGCTTAGTAATTGATTACAATAATTATTTTTGGCAAAGGGTGTCAATAAATGAGATGCCGTTGTCATTTATATGAAATATATCATATAAATAATTGGGTACAGGTACTGAAGTGGGGCTTATGCGCCGTTCACTGAGGCGCCCTTCAAAGTGAGGCCCGATCTCCACTGAAAAGGACCCTTTTGGGGGTTTATTTATCTCTGAAGAGCGAGCGGGAGTTGAAAGCTAGAATCTATTGAAGACAATCAAGGCACTTTTTAACTGAAAAAAGGCGATGGGAGTTTGATAACATCACGGTCACATAACCTCTCAAAACAGGCCACGCCCATCAGCCGCTCTTCAGTACCTTTAACAATAATTGTATGAACTCAAATGACATCTTTATCTGGTAAATAATAAGACGCTGAATAATTGGACTTAGTTGCATCTAATATCTGTTACATAAAAATCTTATTTTTATTTTATTTGTTGGCATGTGTGGGATCACGAAATGGACCAGACTCAATGGCTACATGTGTAACATTAAAGCCAATAAACCTTAATAAAAAAAAAAATGTGTGGGATACGAGGGTTACGTGTAACCAACCAATTTTAAACCAAAGTAAATAAAGGTCTGGTCACACATAACCACACCGCAGCACGGGCGTGTAGATCTTCAAGAAGGATAAATAGTAACCGGTCACACAAGCCCGACCCGTTACTATCTATCCTTCGTTTTTGAATCAGATCCGATTCACGCCCGTGCAGTGGTGCGGTTATGTGTGACCAGACCTTAAAAGTCAACCCGCCGGCGGATTCGGACCGCCTCCGTTTACCTTGAGGATGCTAAAGCGATTGCGCTATTACGCTCAGACATTCTGCAGAAAAGGTGCAGCATCGTTAAGGAAAATTATTTTGATCACTCCCGTGCAAGATTGACTTTGAGATCAACGAAAAAAATGAAAGAAGATGCCCTCTTGCTCTATTCACTGTTTTTCTATTCTAGAATGATAGGTAGAATTGCTGTAATAATGCCCTGGTGGCGCCCTGCATAACCAACCTTATCTCAAACCTTTAGCCATGCTCCTGGGAAATAGTACCCAGATTCACATATAAATTCCAAATGATATTACTTAATCATTACACTTTCATATCGATTGTAAACGACAACGTTATTGTTTCCGTTTTATTTAAATTCGTTGGATTTTTAAATAAAAATGTTTTTTTTAGTTTTTGTCGCATTTTCGTCGTTTTACCATGCTTGAGCAAGATCTAATTATTTTTTTATATAACTAACTACACTTTGTGTTAACATGAAATATTAACCAACAATCTGCCAATTGAAGTTCCTTAACCACTCACATTGATAATTAGTTTACGCCGCTCCTACAACTGTAAGCATAGTACCTCTATGTTCATACAATTCCATGTTGGGAGTAAGGTCTTTGTTTTGTTATTAATGTTTTCTCACAACTTTGGTACTCTTTTATCGATAATATTTATTCGAGATATATAGGCGTATACATAAATCAGGTACTTTCGCGCATTTAAAAATCAATCACCAACTGCTTTTCAATTGTTGTCACTGAATGGTGCTATTCCTATTGGTAACAGTTTGACTAGTTCCATTTTATTTTAGTGATTTTAGAATTTTTGGGATACTTAACTCTGTTACCCTATGTCACGATATGCAAGAGGCAGATCCAGAAGTAAATCTAGGAGTAATACACCCAGGCCTTTAAGTTCCAGGTTTGTACCAAACTCTATATGGCTTTTTTTTTTTGTTAACATGTCATATTTTTTATGTTGAGCTTTGTTGATTTATTGATCATGGTGTATTTTTGTAATATCATATCTCTTGTATCCATCTAATGTTCTGGATATTTCAGTAGGTTTTCTTCAATACCACCAAGATTTGTTTTTTGCCTGTAAGCTATTATGTATTGACTAAAATCAAAGTATAAAGATTTTGCATTGATGGCACATTTTCTGCAACTGGGCCTCATTCAGAACTTTTATTTATTTTTTTAAATTATCAGGTATAGCTTTCCTTATGTCACTTTTGGGTGTGGCACATATCAGGGAGTTATGTTATCATGATTTAAGGGGACTCTCATTGCATCCTTTTCAGTTAAAAGGGCATTGATTAGGTTTATTAGATCCCAGCTTTCGACTCCTGCTTGCTACCCTCCTACTTCAGAGATAAATAAACCCCCAAAGGAGTCCTTTTCAGTGGAGATTGGGGCCACACTAAATGGTGACATGTTGGCTTTGCCCAGAAGTAACATAGGGAAACTAGTATTATTATCACATTACAACATTATTTTTTGATGATTTTAAAGAGTTATCTGCCCCAGGCTTTAGAGTACTTTATTGTATAAAAACAATTAAAAAATTTAAAAAAATTACATGTTTTTAATAATGTCTTTCAAAACCCGTTCACCATTAGTGGATGATAGGAGACAGTATGCTGTGTACAGCTCATAGTCTTCGAGATATCCTGGCTTTTTCTTTGTTCTGCTTGTCAACATTTTCCTCTTCCGGGTTCCTATTATTAATAATTTCTTGAAAATTATTCTGAACCTCTTGTTCATTTCCTTTGTTAGTGTCCTTTTCTGGATTTATCTCTATTACTTCATTTGGCTCTAAGATTTCTTGAGAATTATCTTTGATTTTGTATTCCATGATTGATTCATCAAATTTGACATCACTCGACTTAATTATTTTTCTTTCATTTGGTAGCCACAGCCTGTAACCACCTCCACAGTAGCCTACCATTACAGCACGAACTGCTCTGGGTTCCAATTTAGCAGGTTTAGGTGTTAGAGTGTGCCAAGCTCTACAACCGAAAATTAAATTTAGTGAGGTCAGTTCTCCCAATCCATAAATCCGAGGGAGTTTTACCTCTAGGTTAAACTGAAGTTGGTGATCTATTTGTTTCATATACCGTACATTTTAGTGCTTCTCCCCATAAAAATTTGGGGTTATTAGTACAGTTAATTTAGTTCTGTAATTTTGATAGAAGAATCCCATTCATTCTTTCACATCTGCCATTCATTTGAGGAGAATGGCTTATTGTATATTCTATTTTAATACCATTACTTTTCAAAAAATTTAAAAGCTGCTTCGATTTTACTTCACCACCATTGTCAATTCTTACACGTTGAACGTTTAAATCGAACTGAGTTTTTATTTCCTTTACGTACCTTTTCGCTGCTTCACTTTTTTGTTTTAACAGCCTAACCACAACAAATTGAGAATAATCATCTAATATTACTTGAAAATATCTCCTAGGACCAACTATATCGCTGGAAATAAGACCACCTATTTCTGTTGCATGTTTTTTGTTCTCTTAAAAGGGTTTTCTTTTTGTTTTTCCTTCAGCACATGATTTGCATGTTTTGTTTAGAGTAGATAAACTCAATTGTGAGAGCCCATCATTTGAAATATGGCTCATTCTTTTATGACATAAGTCTCCTTCATTGTCAACAACTAAACACTGTTCAACAAATCTGTCTGCTTCAAAGTAATAAAGACCATTTCTAGGTTTAAAGATTAGAACAGGATTATTTATAATGTAAACTGTAGTGCAAGTAAATTCATCTGTAATTATTTTTGCCCACGGCTTGCTATTTTTGATGAAGAAAGCAAATTATGTTTCATACCTGGTACAATTAATGCCTCGATTACAAATTTTTGACTCTGGCAATGAAGAACCAGCTCTCCTTTTTTATTTGTTGTCAATAGCTGACCATCCGCTTCAATAATTTTTACTTCTCGATCTAATTTTGTAACGTTTTTCATAAAACGCTTCAATTCACCTCTGACCAAATGATTTGAAGCACCACTATCATATATAAAAGATTTTTCATCAAAGATGATACTTGAATTACAGGTTTCATGGCTATATAAAGTAATTTCACTCTCACCTTGTGCATGATTGGCATGGGTGTCCTTTAAAAAATTTGTTTCTCCTTTGCCCTGCTGTGAAGTGAAATTGGTACCTCGGCCTCTTCTCCATTTATAGCCTTTGTTGATTCTACGCCCTCTATTTTGGCTTCCTCTAAAATTTTTAGGACAGCTTGCCTGGAAGTGTGAACTGTCCCCACATCTAAAGCAACCACTATTTAGAGCTTTAAGACGTATCTCAGAAATATCGGGAGACTTAATTTTTAATTCATGATCCAAGAGACGTGCTTTCACAAAGTCCATTTTCATATTTTCGACAGTTTCTAATGCACTATCATAATCTTCCGGGAGCGATAAAAGCAAATGGCATATTTTATCACTTTCATCAAGTGTAGAACCTAAATCATTCAGTTCTCTGATTAATTTATCAAAATTAAGAAAATTATCTTCTAAACTTTCGAATCTTTCACCTTTTAAGGTTACCAACTTTCTCCATAAGGTTAGTTTAGAAAAAGAACTAGACCTAACAAATATATTCTTCAAAGATTGAATCATCTCTTTGGACGTTTTACAGTCTTGAATAATATCAAGATGTTTATCGGGAAGTCCTTGGATTAAAATAGCTTTTGCTTTTGCATCATTAATAAAAAAAGTTTTCTTTTCTGTAGCATCAGTTGGTGGGTCACTTGCCAGGGCGTCAGCTATCTGTTCCTTTTTAAGGATAGCATTTATCCTAAACTTCCAGTTTGTGAAATTATTCGACGTGAGTAAAGGAACAGGCAAAGTTAGCACCGACATTGTCTTATACACAATAATAATTGAAATTATTCAATTTAATATGTACCGCACACAACACCTTTTGCAAATAGAGCTCTGGGCCCATAACCTGTCAATTAGATAAATATTTATTTAACTATTCAAACAAGCTTTTATTTAATAATACACAAACTTTAGAATGATATATAACATATGAAGGGGTCGGTGCTAAATAGTGCCAAGCAACATTTTTAACAAAAATAAACTGTAGCTGCAGTCTGCTGTATATTTCTTAGGACTATATGTATATGATGGAAATACCACCTAAATATGACAATAGAGGCTCTGTATAGTCATATTTAGGTGGTATTTCCATCATAGACATATAGTCCTACGTAATATACAGCAGACTGCAGCTACTATTTATTTTTGTTAAAAATGTTGCTTGGCACTATTTTGCCCCGACCCCTTCATATGTAGTAACAGTACAAAAAAAAAAGGTTAAGATCAGTGTTGCCAAGTTACAATTTTTCCTTGACATTTTCTAATACATATCTATTTCTTCCATACATCTTTCTTTGCAAATCTTTATTAAAATTGTGAGCTACTTGGTTTGCAAACCTCACTTATAATTCTATCATAATTATAATTTCAAATTATGTTTGAATATATCTATTTCTTGTTGTATGCAGTTTTTAAGAATTTAATGTTAGTTAGAAGCTCATATTTTATCATCAAAAAACTTGCTTAGGGTTTTGGAAGATGACGATTTGGAGGAAAAACATCAGGTTTTTAAAGGCCCCGATGAAGGAACGAAAAAAATCTTTGATATCAAGGAGCTAAAAAAAATTACTGTGAATATCATTAGAAAAGTACCTCAAAAGAAAGGTCAGGAAAAACCGAAAATAACATTTGATCCTACCACAGTAGCCCCTGTTCGCAGACCTGGTATGTGAATCTGTTTCTTGTTATATCACTAGTTTATAGGAAAGGATTTTATCATTTTTTTGTTTCAGAACATTTATCAGCTGGATTGTTATTCTCATTCTGTGTTTTATTTATTTATTTAATCTGAATAGATATCTTTCTGGAAATCAATTCAAGTAAGAAATTGACTAAGAAATGAAAGGCAATCCTTATATATTTGGAATATTTTATACAGTATTTGCTTGATTAGGCCATTAAATAACTATTATTTTTTTTCTATTTATTAATTAAACTTTAGAATATTTGTATAAAGTTGTTTGTGCAATAATCATTCATAATAGAATTATCTGCTCGGCAATTTATTGTTTTCTGAGTTAATTTTTTTTTAGGAGCAACTATGAAGTATTATTGGATGGTTAGTTGGCTTTGGTGAAAGGTATCTGATAGTTTCTCTTTTTAAGTAATATTTTTTCTCCCTGCATACTCTAAATTAAGGTCTACTATCCACAGTCCAATGCTTAGACTTGTGAACCTTTGCTAACCTTCTGATACTCGAAGCATAAACTGTTTCGTGGATTGTGAGGAGTGTTTGATTTTGTTGAGTTTATGAGGTAAAGTGGAACAAATCTAGTGCATCGTATCCCTAACAGACAATTACCACTGTCATTTTTAAAAAAAATTATGTTTAAGTGCATCCGCTGCGACAGAGTCGACCCACCTTACATTAGGCCATCCCACTCTCCACTTGCCATAGAGCTCTCCGTTCAACATCTTAGGAATCTCGCTGTCCTCCATCCTAACTACATGACCTGCCCATTGAAGTCTCCAGAGCCTGATGAATTTAACCACGTCGTTGCTACCATACAGCTCTAAGAGCTCCGTTTTCTTCCTTCTTTTCCATGTGTCTCCCTCACGAACTGGACCGAAAATTCTTCTTAGTAATTGCCTATCAAATACCAGTAACATGGCCTTATCAGCTCTGGTGAAGGTCCAGGTTTCCGAACCATACATAAGAACAGGACAGATCAAGGTTTATTTTGGTTCTGTTCGATAGGTACCTCTGCATTTAAAGAATAGGAACGAGTATTTCGACTTGCTCCTGCCCGCTTTTTTCGATCATTCTTAAGAGCTGAATAATTTTAAATTTCCTCTTTGATGAATGGTTAACATTTTACCTATTGCCATTACAGCCTTAAGGTTAATGAATTTTTTAGAGCTGAGTAATAGTCAACTGTTTTTCTTTATGATAGGTTGATTGATAGTCAGAATTTTCAGTTATCTTTTTTTATATTCGAAAGCCAACGTTTCGATCCCTACTTGTGGATCTTCATCAGGGCTAAAAGAAGACAAATATATGAGTATCTATGCTAGAATATGAAATTAAATGTTTATCATGTAATAATGTAATAAATACTAATTATGTGATAATGTAATAATAATGTATTACATCATAAACATTTAATTTCATATTCTAGCATAGATACTCATATATTTGTCTTCTTTTAGCCCTGATAAAGATCCACATGTAGAGATCGAAAAGTTGGCTTTCTAAAATAAAAAAAGATAACTGAAAATCGTGACTCATCATATTGGATTTCAATCTATCGTAAAACTTTTTTTAAACAAAAATCACTATATTTTTTTTTCTTGTTTTGTTTTTATTTGCTTGCCTCTTGTGTTAGGCTTCATTTTGTTCTCTCCAAAAAAAGAATGAATAGGTAGTGATATCAAAATTATTTTTAATTATTACTTTTAAAGTAAATATTATTTTTCTCAATTTTCCTAATCGGCATTACAACCATGTTTTGATAATGTGAGATAGCTCATTCCTTGCTAGGATTGAATTTTCAATTTTTCCTGTAGGAGTTTCTTGAGTATTTTTTTATTTTGTTCTTGAGCACAAAATTTATTTGCAGATTAGATGTGTTTCATGTTCTTTCATTTGTGTCTTCAAACTATGCAGAATATTTTTAAATCAAGAAAGAAGAATGCAGATTTTTATTAAGAGAAAGTTGAACTGTTATTTTTGAATCAGAAAAAATAATTCTCTTAAAACATTAAAATTTCATCTGTAGCATTTATTTTAAATAATATTACTTAATATGAAATAGATAATTTATATTCTTATTTTTATTTGTAATATTTAAAGTAATTAAATTTCTCCTTTCTTATAAGAAGACATTCAATCTTACCTTAAGAGATCAATTATTTTTTTTTTAATTATTATGTTTGTATATACATTTAAAGAAGAGAGAAGAAAGAAGAATAAGTCATCGTTGTTATTGTAAACTATTGATGCATGGCAAGTATTTTTTTGAAGTATTTAATCCTTAGTTAAACCATATTTAAAAAAAATTAAGAAACCACAAACCAATTGGAAAACTAAAACTCACACAGTGTATTCACTCACAAGGGCATTCAAGCATTTGATATATTTTGAAATTACAAAATAAGCTGTCTTTGTGGAAAAATTAAAAGAAACAAAATTAAATCTCTATGTTTAATGCTAATGGGTATTATAGTGATGAAGTTTCTTATTTATGTGTTGGATGACAAAAATATGAGTCAGTTATTATCCTCGAATTATAGTTGTAATTGTGCATTATATGTAAGTGCTATTTTTTCTTATTGCATCCTCAACCATTTCTTCTACATATAATAATTTACATTACCGTGAACCGAAGTGACTTTGCCCACTGGCCTGTGTTTGCCCACTTTTTGTGAAAAAAATTATTGCTTCTATATAAGTTAAGGCTGAGGGTTTTGAAAAGGAGGAATTGCATATAATATTTGGACCGAATAAGGGCAAATCAACCGGAGAATGTAGACGTTTCCACAACGCTGAATTGAGTGGACTGTATCCGGTAAATATAATAGAGGTGATTGCTGGCAAATAAAATAGACATGTAAAATTGCTAAACTCGGTCGTGAACGAATCCCTATAAGATTAATAAGCACGGGGCCGATTGTGAAACGTCTGAGGGGTAGGCCGAGACGGAGGTAGGTGGATTGCGTGAAGGCAGATTTGGATGGGTCTGGATGGAGGTCGGTGGATAAAGTTGTGCAGAGAACAAGTTTTGGTGTCGGCATCTTTGGGTTCTTTAAGTCTTTCTGTGAACATCAGATAGATGAAAAACATTAAATTTCCTTATATGTCCATAGCCTTGACATTGTTATCAAAGCAAGTCCTACACATGAATGGAGGGAAGTTTTCCGTTTTTAAGAAATTTTTTCTTTATTTTTTGACTAAATTTGATTTTTAAATATAAGTTATTTATATTTTGTATAAAATAGAAAAGTAAAAAAAGAACTATTGTACATATATATTTTTTATTAAATTTGTTCTGAAATACAATTTCTTTTGTCTAACTTGGACATTTTAACACCCCAGAGGGGTGAGATTCCGCAAAAGGCAATTCTCTGATCTCTCCAATGAAAAAAAAAAAGTGGTTGGGAAAAGTTACCCCTTTCTCTGGGTAACTTTGCCCACCCTATACATACTTATTTAAAAGTTAGATAACCCCATTAAGAAAAATTAAATGACACTGATGTTATCTACCAACAGTCTCGCAAATAAAACAATCGGTTTCTTTAAGGAATTTAGTTGACAATTTGGTGCAATTTAATTTTAAAATTGAAAAGTGGGAAATAGTCAAATTTCAAATAATAATTTGAAATGAAGGGTCAATTAGATTAAGAAGAAATGTTACATTTTTGAAAACATTGAATTAATGCATTGTATAAAGGTTTTAAGTGACATATTTTCCTTTTTACGTTCACATTATATAACAGTTATTGTAGATGTCAAGCTCTTGTCAATTTCACTTTAAAGACATTTGAGAAGTTCTGATGTTCCAGGAAAATTACATTGTAGTTGAATCACCTATAAATTGTGGGGTCACCTGTGGTGTAGTGGGTAGCTAAAATACTAAAGGTCGCGAGTTCGCGTCTCGAGATGGCCCTAGAATTTTTTAATGGGAGTAAAAAATCCCTGTCCACGCCGTCCCTCAGATAGGAAGTAAAATGGAGGTCCCGAGCCTGTACGATGTCAGGTGCTCGTTAAAGATCCCTATCTTAATTATACCTGGATAGGCAAAATTTAGGACTCCCACTGTAGCTTCGTCTGATTAGCCTTAGTGGCATAAGTTGATGTTAAAACAAACAAACCTATAAATTGTAGGTATTGAAAATTCTTTATAATAAATTTAGTTTATCTTTACATATTTCCATCTCCACATGAAGATTTTGGAGGTGCTTATACATAGCAGCTGTCTTTGTTGTTTTCCCTTGTTTCCAGAATTTCTTGTCCATTTTGGTGCAATTATTGAAGTTCAATATAATGTTTCTAGCTGAGCAAAATATAATATACCTTATAAACCTTAAAGCAATTAAATTGATGCTTTTGAAAATTCATCATGATGAAATATTGAATATTGTTATAAGTACGCATTATAAACTTCAAAATAATATTTTGCTTAACAATTAGTTAAGTAGTTGTAGTTGCAGTTCAACCTCTTTGGTCTGGCTTTCTTTAATCTGAGTTTCTGACATGATTTTAATTAAATATTCTTGCCTTTGTGTGTTCACCAAACAAAGGCAAGTATATTTTATGTTCATCACAGATGCATTCTTTACTTCATAATTTTTGTTAATTTGCAGTCTGGACTAAGGGGTTTATCTGTAATTATGGGTGATTCTCATGGCCTCAGCTCTTTAAAAAGAAAAAAAAAATTGAATTTTTAAAGTTGTTTATAATTTTAGAGTTTTCTTTTTTAGTATACTTTCTGTTTATTATATTCCCAAGTGGGGCCAATATTTTTTTTCTATTTACCATTTTTTTCAAGTATTTTATTGGACTGTCATAAAAATACTCACGACAGTCACTCTTTCTATAAACATTATTTTTTCATATAAAAAAATTGTAATTATCCTCAAATTAATAAAACTAAATAATTTAAATACAATAAAATTCCAAACAAACGAAACAGTTTAAAAATACATTGAGAAAGTCGATTTTTTAAAAGTTTTGTTCTTGAGGAGATTAAGAGATGTAATTATTCTCACTATAATTTTTCGATATGTAAATATAAGATAAAAAAACGTGATTGTGGGAAAACCTAGCCACATTAAAACAAATGTTATCCACTTTATTTATTTTTTTCCACCATTATTTCACTCTTTTTCAAGTTTTTTTTTTTTGTTGTGTGACGAGTATGAGTAATATGTGAAGGACATTAGAAAACTCTGCACACTATCCATTTAACGAACTTGTGGCCAATTCTATGTGTTTCAAACTTTGTCAACCTTTACATAATATCTTTTATCTTCACTCAAGCTATGTATTCAGTATAAGGAAAAACAAATTTCCCTCCATTGTTTTTTCTCAAAAATGACCCGGGACATGAAATTTGATTTGTATTAAGTGCAAGATTAAATATAATTATAAAAATAACAAACAATACTTGTAAGGGATAAACCAAAAATATAATAAGATATTCATGACCGTCACACAGTAGGTGTAATGGTCGTGAGTGTGACGGTCATGAGGTACCACCCATAATTAATTGTTTATAGCATCACCAGAGCCTTACCTAAAGGGCTAGTTTGACTAATTAATTGTATATATCTAAACATAATCAAATATCGAGCTCAGGATATTTTAAAAAATATGATTCATTTCGAAAAACGTGACGGTCGTTAGTAATAAAAAATATGAGAAATAAAACACCCTGGATTGATGAAAATCGTGGAAAATTCATTTAAAAAATGTCAACAAAAAACATCAGTTATAAGGATAACTCTCTAGACAGCTGTAAGTGGCACTAGCACATTCTAATTAGTGCCTAGTAGTTAATATTGAAATACTAGTTACTGTTGATGGTCGTGAGGTCAATCCGAGGGACAAAGAGAAAACGAAATTTTCAGTTTACCTAATTAGTTTAAAGATGCTTAAAGGAATGGTAATGTATTTTTCAATAAATGTATTAATATTCTAGAAAATAAATGCTTTTTTTTTTAAATACTTGAATAACTTTCATGAAATCTCACTTCATAAGTTAGGGACAATTGACGGTCATGAGCTTTTAAGCCTTTCTATGGCTATAAAAAGAGAAATAAAATATTTCTCGAAAATAGGCTGAATGGAGTACCTTGAGAGGATCGATTTTAGTTCAAATTCACAATAAATATTGATTTTGATGTTGTAGTTCCATCTTTAGTCTAGCAGGACAGTGAAAAATTACCGCCATGAGAATGGCCCTTATATTACTTCTTATAGTTATTATTATAAATATATATATATATATATATATATATATATATATATATATATATATTCAACTATTTTTTTTAATTCTTTCTTTTCTTCTCTAGTTGGGCTGAATGACATTAACACTAATCTTATTCCTTTGAAGAAAGAAAACAGAAGATATTCTTGAGGTAATTAAATTTTAGGGATATGAACAAAATAATTTTAACTCCATCTTATTTACTGAATTACTTGATGTATGGCTTGTTAGCAATAGATCATTATTCAATTGTATGTATATCATCTTGGTATTACTTATTAAATTTAGTAAAAGAATTAATAAAATTAAAATTTCAAAATTCAAATTGATCAGTTTTAAATATGCATTTGAAACCAGTTATTCCTAATTGACAATTAGTGTCAAACAAATTGAAATCGGATGAAATAGTGAAGCATTAATTTATCAGTAAAGGGCAGATTTAAGAAGAAAGCAAAATTCCCTTGTATGATTTAATAACTCAGATGAATACTTCAAAATTCAAGAGGGTTGCTACATCCACTTCCAGAAGAAAGAAAAGAATATATTATGATATTACAAATTAAATAATATTTTACAACCAAGAAAACTGTTTATAGTTAATTATTTGAATGGAAAATTAGAGAGAACTTTAGTTGGATTTCACCTTTAATGTTTTTTTATTTATTAACCTATCTTTGTAAATTATTGAAGGTTCTGATTCCCCGGGAATAAAGGAAAAAATCAGTTAAGGAAGGAAAACTTGAAATGCCCATAACTAAAAGTATACAATTTATACTGAATTATATGTTTGAGAAAATTTGAAATGTTTCTGGATTCCATGCTAAACAAAAGAGAAAAAAATCATTGAACCCAGACTGTTATTAGCAAAGACCTGTTGTATTTTTAAACATGTTTTGGTTTTTAATTTTATTTTCCCAACAGTCAAATTAATTTGCTTTGATTAATAATTTCAGAGTTCGCATTATCTTCATTTATAGTCAATGCTATCTCCGGGCAGGATTGTGTGATTCATGTGATCGGCGCAGTTTATGGCCAGTGAGAAAGTAAAGAGATCCATTTGGCTGCTAGTTGAGATTGGATAAAGCTTCCTGAAGATAGACCATTTGGTGATAGTGCCTTTTCCTCTGTGAAGAAATAGCACCTTTTCCATTTATGAAGATTTACTTCGTTCTATATTGCCTTAAATTCTTATTTTTTGGTTTCTCTGTATCTTTACTCAAATATTTTCTAGAATCTATATCTAGCCTCTTAAAAGCATTTTTCGTCCAATTAAAATTACAAACCTTGTGTTTTATTAAAGGGATGATTATCAAAGTTTAAGTCTCCGCTACGGTAATTTTAACTAAATCAGGATATTGAAAAGGTAGGACGAATTCCTGGCTAAATTGACAATTAATATTAATAGATTTGTGAAAGTAGTCTTTCATTAAATCCTTGGGTTTTCTTAGGTGGATCTCACTTATTTCATATCATATGCATGCTCTTTACCAATGCATGCTCTGACCTAGCTGTCCATCCTTTCTTCTCAAAGGTCTGTCTCCATGTTTCCCTGAGCCCTCCTCTTCTCTATTCTTGAGGTTTCCACTCAGAACTAGTAATAATCGGAAGATTATTTCTTAGAAATCTCTATTTCCCATGTTTGATGACCTGGTCAATGGGTTCTTGTCCAGTTCATGCTCATAAATCAGTGTTGGAGATATTTTCAGGCTGTTCCAGCTCCAAGAATATTCCTCGGATACCTGTTTATAAAAGTCTGTAGCTTTTTTGTTACCTGTTAATTAACTTTCCTGATCTAACAAGCATACTGTAGTCCAGGCTTAACATTACTGTTAAACAGCCGTTGCTTTATACCCTTAAAATAAAGGTTGTTTCTCTCTGACTCCTCTCTCTAAAAATGTTGTTTCTCTCTGTCTCTGTCTTTTCAATTTCTCTCTTTTTCTTAGTTTTTTTTTTTTTTTTTTTTTGTAGTGTGCCTCAATATTTTTTTAACTTTTCTTCCATATAAAACCAAAAATGGCTGAAATTTTTATAGTAGCTCTAATATTATTAGACTAACATCTGTAATGATTATTCCTATATACAATACAATTCATTATTTAAAGGTAATTATTGCTTCTAATTATATAAATTATTTTGTTTTTTAAATTGGATGGTCAGCTTCATTAAAGCTGTGAGAAGAATGAAGTATTTAGAAGAAAAAAACAGAGTGAAACTGTTGCCTGCACTATTTCTCATCTAACCTTTTTCTAATAAGAATTCAACCAGCATGCTGTAATAATCTTCATTTTCTATTGTTTTTTGTTTTGTTTTTAAATTTAATTGTCTGTATTTTAAATCAACATTTTTAATATACATGATTAATTGTTTTAATTTGTAAAAGTAATGAACATAGTTTGATAATCATGAAAATAGCCTTAATTATTTATGCCTTTAAATAAAGAAAGAAAAGAGGATTATAAGAAGCAGTGGTAATTTATTCATCTTGGAATGATAGTTTGTGTTTTAGCTATTCATTTCCTACTATGAAGAAACAGTTTAGTTTTTATAAAGTTCTTGTTTATTATCTTTTCGTCATTGGATTTTTATTTATGAAGTACTGATAAGAAGAAGAAAATCAAACTTGCTTTTATTTAAGTTTCTCTACAATTAAAAAAAAAAGAACTAATATAAGTGAAACGTTTATTCACATTTATTTCAAATTTAAAAGTTCTATTTGGATGTAAATGTAGAAGGCTCCTGCTCCCGCCTCGCTCGGTTACACAAGTTTACGTCCGAGTCAATGTGAGCTGCAGCTTGTGGCATTGCTTCGAGAGGGGATTTAAAACACAAACTTGTAGTAACTCAAGTGTGAGCTACTGACTGACTCGCACATGACAGTAACCTTACCTTTAAAATGTCATACTATGCGAGTAATTGCTCTGCAGTAAATCACTAGGTTAGCTCGGGTGCTAGCTTACTGTATGACCAGGCCTTGAGGGTACCATATATGTTTAGCATTAATAGATATTATTATAACAGTAGATTCTTAACCCATCGTTTTCCTACTCATATAAACTATCATTACTGCGAGAAATTTCTTACTTTATTAAAACCTGTTTCTGATTTTTTGCGACTCCACTTTTTATTATCCGTCTTTTGTTTAAATATAAATTTTTTCATTAAATTAACTATCATTAATAACTAATTATTCTATAATTAATGATATCTGTATAAACTACTTCAGAAATTTATTTTTTCTTTACCTTTATTCTAAGTATGTATTAAAATACTAACAATTTAGATCTTGAAAGTATATTTGAGGTCCCAGCTAAAATCTTTCTTCTTCTTTTCAGTTTCAATTATCATTCATAAATAACCATTTCCTGATTGTCTGTTGCTACCTTGCAGCCTTATTTTTATTGCATTTATTATTGCAGTCATGTACTAATGTTTTATTTATTCAAGAAGATAGGACCATTTAATTGGTTATAATTATGACTGTGAGCCTGGTAGGTTTAATTATATTATTTTGTTATGGGGACAGATGAAGGAAAACGGCCTATATTCGAAAGGAAGGAATTATTAGAGTGGTCTACTCAGGGGAAGTCCGAAGAAAAACCGATAGAAAATGCTTCGTTGAAAATACAGAAAGAAAAAAAGAAAGCTAGAAGTGAATCTCCAAGCTCTGACGAGAGAAGTAGAAAAAAAGAGAAAACTTCCCCTAGGAAAAGGAATACTTCTCCTGTTTCATCTCATATCAAAATTAGGTTTGGATTTTACTTTTGAGATTGTATTCGTTGTATTATGTTAATTTTTGTTTTAATTTTTTCCCTTTTATTTCAATACTATCTCTTTTAGTGTTGAATTATTATAAAAAGAGAGAAGAAAAGAAGTTCTTATTCCTTAAATTATTTATGTTAAACATTTATCATCTTTTTACTTATAATTTGATAACTTTCTTTTCTCTATCCCTGCAAGAAAACTGCCTTTTGTATTTCTAAATGTTATTTTCAGTTATCATGGAAATAAGTCTTATATTAAATTTATGTCGAATGCAAAATAACATTTATACACACTCATTAGATCTAAAATTTGCTGTTATTGGGGATGGGGAAAAACCTTGAAATAGATGGTTGAAAAAATGGAAAACCATTTTATTTTTAATTTCTGTTTGACATTATTTTATATTTCATTTGATGTTTAGAACTTCGTTTTAAGTTTGAATGTTGCCGTATGTGACTAAGCGAAGTTTATTATTTTGTTTTTATTTTATCTTAGAGGCAGAATGAAATGATAATCTTATTTGGAGCTCGCTTGGTTTTTTTCAATTTTCAGAAAAGAAATGTGAAGAAATTTGAAAAGGTTCAATATTATTATTAATTAAAAATTTTATTTATCATTTATCAAGTGATAAAGCATAATAAAAAGTGGTAATATTTTGCAATAACGTTATTAATTTTATAAAATTGAATCTTTATTTTTTGATAAGTAGTACTGTAAGAACAGGCAGCATGGTTTGAGGTTCCTCATGCTCGCTTTTCATAACCTGTTTCAGGTAGAACCTATTGATATGATATCTCATATCATCATGTGTTATATTCTGAATATAAGTAACGGCATAAGATTAATTTATACATTTTTGCTTACTATAATTGTGATTGTACTAAACCCTATCCCAATTATATTCATTATTAGTTCTTTTTACATTAGTGTTATTTATATTTAATCTCACTTCTGCTGAAATAATCCAGTAAGTGCTAAATGAATGGACCATTAATACTTACTATGGTCAAATATGGTTTGTAAAAAATAAAAACTTTAGCCCTTCTAAATTCTTTACCAAACAATTTTAAATTTGGCGTAAAATTCTATTTTAAATCACGTTGGTTTTTATATTAGCTGAAACGTTTTTATCTTTATCAGTGAATTTTGATTTGACTGTATTAAAAAGAATAGGATATAATTAATTTAACACATTATAGCTACTGAGCCATGACCGGGTCTGCTCGTGTGAGTATATATCAGCTTTTTGATTCATTAACCTATATAAAAACACATACATATATTTTTTAAATGGGTCAATGAATCTAAAAGCTAAAAGTTTCTTTGAAAATAATTAGATAATGTATCTTACTCAGAAACTAAAGCTCTTGGCTTTGGCTTATTTTATATCCTAAAAGAAAAAAACATAAGAATGATTCAAGAAAAATTGAAAAATCAAAGAAGAATAAAATATCTCTTATTTGGTTGAAAATTATCTATCATCTGAACTTCCATATTTTTAAACAATGATTAAAATTCCATAGATTCAGAAAGATTTTTTTATAAAACAATAATTAATAGTCAATATTTTATCAAAATTAATACTAATGATTAATGTTGATTCTTCCAAAACAGATAAACATGTTTTTTTTCAATCCCTCAATCAAAATATATTCAACACATGTTTTGTTTGGATGCATTCAACCAAGTCCACGTTAACCCCTATCAGCTGGGGCCAGGTCTGATCCTGATTATCCAGAAGCTGAGGAGAAAACTGTAAGAAAGAATATTTATTTACTGAAAATATTTTTAGTGAAGTTCATAAATTATTTTCAGCAAAACTGATGTATTTATACTCACAAAAGTAGAGGTAAAAAATAGTGGCAGAAAAAAAAAGGTATTGAGCTTTTGCAACCTTAGTTATGTGTATCACTTAAAGACAGCACGATCTGGCATCCTCTTTAACCTGTTCACTGCGGATCAGTCCAAGGCTTGACCTTGAGTGGTTGCTACGGGGCTGCCGTTCGAGCAACCACCCAGCGCTGAATTTTTACTAGTTTTTCATCGCAAAATCGTCATTTCTGATTTAAAAAATCTGGTGCGATGCGCGCAACACACAACTTTCACTTACCAACTTACATTAGAAATCGACATGTTTTTTTAATTCCATTTTTATAAATAATATAAAAAAAATGACTTGATTTTGATTAAAAATGATTAATTTAATCAAAATCATTAAAGCCGTTTTTGAGATATTCCTAAAAAATATAAAAATTGGAAAAAAAAGTTATGAAATAAAGAGCCCCCTGCATTTGACCAATTTTGATGAAATGTTGTCTGTCACATTTTGAGCATATACATACACCAAATATCCAGTCTGATAAAAATCATTACAGCCCCTGTTGAGTAAATAAAAAAAACACGTGAACATAAGAAAAATTTTATTAAATGAAGAACCCCCTCTGTTTCACCAATATTGATGAAATTTCGGCTGTCGCATCGCGGGCATATACATACATCAAATACCCAGTTTCATCAAAATCATCAAAGCCGTTTTTGAGAAAGTAAAAAAAAACGTAAACATTAGATAAAATTCTTTAAGTAAAGTCCCCCCTCCGGTTGATCAATTTTGATGAAATTTTTACAGTCGTATCTCGGACATATACATACATCATATACCCAGTTTGATCAAAATCGTTAAAGCCGTTTTTGAGCAAATAAAAAAAACACGTGAAAATGATACGAAATTTATTAAGTAAAGTCCCCCCTCCGGTTGATCAATTTTGATGAAATTTTTACAGTCATATCTAGGGCATATAAGTAGATCAAATACTCAGTTTAATCAAAATCGTTAGAGCCGTTTTTGAGAAAATCGAAAAAAACGTAAAAAGTTATTAAATAAACTACCCCCTCCCTTTGAGCAATTTTGATGAAATTTTTGCTGTCACATCGCGGGCTTATACATACACTAAATACCCAATTTCAGGTTCCCACGGTTTATAGTTTTTGAGCTAGTCTGTTCACACACAGACACACACACACACACACACACACACACACACACACACACACACACACACACACACAGACCATTTCGCGGGACTTGGTTATTTCGACTCAGGGGGTCCCAAAACGTGTATTTCCGTTGAAAACCGGAAGTCGAATTTTTTCACGATCGCAATACTTCCACTTACTATATATTTCATATATAGGTAAGTGAAAGTAAAAAAAAAAAAAAATTCCATCCTCATTATATACGGACTCTAGACCGGCATTGGTAGAGATAAATTTTTTTTTTTTTAAATAATGTTCTTGTGTGTGATATGTTTTGAAGCACGGCAATAAGCACAAAGGTACTTCACACACATCACAGCAATACATCGTTAATTTTCTATTTTTGCGTTTACTACGATCTATACTGTGGGACTTGAACAGGTACAGTGCCTAGGCAATACCAGGTATAAAAAGGTCTGGCCTCTCAGACCTGGCATAGAATGAAAAAGAGATGCCTATGCTACCTACTGGGTATTCAAAGAGTCCACAGATTGATTTAGAAACCGCTAGATGCCATTTCAGCGGCACAGAACTATGTGGGAGTAGCGAACGTTCAGAATCACAGATCTGTGTTAGTAGCACCAGAGCCACGCCTGCCCACCTCCCATATCTATGTTAGTAGCAGTTAAAAGGTTAATTTTAGAAGCTCGTTTCATTTGACTCTTGAAATAAATAATAAATTTATGTTTGCAACTGCTTCTGTGTGGGTCAAAACCACAGGTAGTTCATCAGCACTGAATCTTCTTCATTTTTATTTCTGTAACACTGCATTATACAATAGTTTCATTGCCTGTGATTGCTAGCTGTTTACATACACCTACACAAACAAATCATTTTGATAACTTTTTTGTAATGTGTGTTCCCGTTGAAAACTCAGATTCAAAATTTATCATGATCAAAATACTTTCCGTTATCATCGTATAATTGATATGTAGATAAGTGAAATTAAGAAGTGGTAATTTATCTAATTATATAATTTAAATTTAATTAGCCCACTTATTAATTAGTTTTTTTTTTTTCATTTATTTAGAACTAGCTGGTTTCACCCGGGGAATTCTGACTCGTCTCCAATGTAAAGTGAGATCATAACGGTTTTTATTACAATAAAGAATATACCCAGAGATTGACTGAAGTTATGCAATTTTAATATGGACAGGTGTTCGCCCTTGGTATGAAAGAACCACTGAGCGAAATATGGAGAATTTAGGACAAACGGTATGGATTTCTATAAAGAATAGAAAAAAAAATGATTTCATCTTTATTTACATAGATTATAGCTGTATATCCATGTTTCTCCCGGGGAATTTCATTTTTCTAATGAAACGGTTGATTTCCTAAAAAGCCAATGTAAAGCGAGATCATAACGATTTTTAGAACAATAAAGAATATACCCAGAGATCGGCTGAAGCTATGCTATTTTAATATGGACAGGTGTTCGCACCTGGTATGAAAGAACGACTGAGCGAAATTTGGAGAATCAAGGACAAATGTTATGGATTTCTATAAAGAACAAACTAACAAACAGAATTTCATCTTTTATTATATATAGATTATAATTATAATAATAATGGACAGGTGTTCGCACCTGGTATGAAAGAACGACTCTGCAAAATTTGGAGAATTAAGGACAAATAGTATGGATTTCTATAAAGAACAAACTAACAAACAGAATTTCATCTTTTATTTTATATAGATTATAATTATAATAATTGCAGAATTTAGTTGTAGGTTTGAGGTCTTGATTTTTCCTTACTGTTCCTGAGCGTTTTATATTTTGGGTTTGTGGTTTAGTAGGTATACACCCACAGGGGCTTGTCTAAATGCCAGACTAGTAGGATGTAACACTCACCCAAGTCCCTATTCCATTCCATTGCAAGGCACTCTTAATTTAATTTAGCATAACAGTACATTATAAACTTATTCATCACGCTAGATCATACCTAGTACTCAACTGAAACCACCTTCCCTGGGAAGACCCATGGTTGGGGGTATTGCTTACTAACCAACAGAGGATTCATGGCCTTTTTTCTTTAGCCAATCACCTGTTAGGATATCTACAAGATTCAATGAAATTTAGTGAATACCCTCAGATTTGGACATATTAGAAGGAAACGACTCAACAGGGAAGGGAAAAGAACGTATGGCTAGGAGCTGGGAATATCAGATCACTTATGGGCAAGGAAGCGGAGATGAAGATGTCAATGTTAGATATTTTCGGAATAGGTGAAGTGAGAAAGAAATGAGCTAGAGAAATGTTGGTCTACTCAGTAGTCCATCCTGGAAATAGGGCACAGAGGAAGCCGGCATTATAATGAAGGATGAGCTCTTTTGAAGGGTAGAGGAATAGGATCCAGTGAATTCATGCATCCTAGATCTAAGACAAGTCTTGGTGCAAGTAATGTAGAACAAGGCCTAACAAAGTCGTATAACAGAATAGAGCTGAAAAAGTTCCCTCAGGTTAGACAATGATGTGAAGGTGAACTACTAGGAAGACTGCAGTAATTGGATGCAGATGTTAGCCTGGATGATGTATGTAAGCATATTAAGGATAGTATCCTGGAGTCGGCTACATTAGTCTGTGAAGTAAACAGAATATCCTCAAAAGGGAAAGTTACAGTATGGTGTGACAGGAATTGTAAGTGATGTTTAGGGACAAGGAAGTAGCATTTCCATATTTCTTACTGGATACTGCAATTTACAAAAAGCATACAATTAAAGACCACAATAGGGCATGGAGCCTTTTGCGCTAAACTGCATAGCATTGGAAAGGATATTGATTCCCTGTGCCCTATGTGTGGAATAGAGACGGCTGAGCATGTTTTAAATTACACCACCTTGGAATCACTAAGCTACTCAGGGATACTGGGCTCTACATCCTCCTGGAGAACCAGTTCTCTTAGTTAATGACAACAGAACTTCCCGTACTACAAAGATTTTGTGTACGGGTGGAAAGAAGCCGTCGAACTAGGGGTTTTCAACCCCGGAAGAAGGGGAAACCACTGGACTGTGGGCTATCCACTGAATAGAAGGCAGTATTAATAAAGAATGAATGAATAACTATCGAAATGAAGTGATTTAGGCAAGATAAGAACGCTAACTAGTATTCTTACCTTGCCAATACCCCGTGACCATGTTCTAGTCGAAAGTAACCAGGTTTTGGCAATACCATGGTGCAAGTAATGTAGAACAAGGCCTAACAAAGTCGTATAACAGAATAGAGCTGAAAAAGCTACTGGTCTCTCAGGTTAGGCAGTGGTGTGAAGTTGAACTCCTAGGAAGACTGCAGTGATTGGATGTAGATGTTAGCCTGGATTCAGCTACATTAGTCTGTGAAATAAACAGAATATCCTCAAAAGGGAAAGTTACAGTATGTTGTGACGGGAATTATAAGTGATGTTTAGGGACAAGAAAGTAGCATGGAAGGTTCTGCTGCAATTGAATACTAGAAAAAGGCTGGCATATGTATTCGCAAGGAGCAGGACCAAGAAAGCGGTAAAAATAGCTTATCGTAGGTCATGGGAATGAATGAAATATGAAAAATATAAAATTTCTCAGAAGAAAATCAAAGGCTTGAGAGGTTGTAAAAGAAAAACTATAAGATATATTAAAAATCAACTAGAAGAATAGTCTCTGAAGATAAATACATCCTTGAGGTATGTAAGAGATGTTATGAAAGCAGTTCCAGAAGTGGATATATATATATATATATATATATATATATATATATATATATATATATATATATATATATATATCCTGTGTAAAGCAAAAAAGGACGAAACAATATATATATATGCTGACATCAGGAAAGAAAGAACCGGATACATGGGTAGGAGCGCTCAAATGAAAAGCAAACAAGGCAAACTGACAGCAGTCAAAGACGAAGTGCTCGGAATCTGGAAGGATTACTTTGAGCAGCTGCTGAACAGTGAGGATCCCTCAGAGGATGAGGACATGGACCACGCTGAGGACCATCCCAGCGATGTGGTAGAGGAGCCGGATCTACTGGATGTACAGATGGCGATTGAGAAGGTAAAGCGGCGAAAAGCCCCTGGAATAGATAGCTTACCTGGTGAGCTATTCAAGGAAGGGGGTGAGTCACTGACGAGCCATCTACACCAGCTCATCCTGAAAATATGGAGAGAGGAAAAGATCCCGGACGTATGGAACACAGGTCTCATATGCCCAATTCTGAAAAAGGGATCCATGTACGAGTGCGAAAACTATAGAGGAATAGAGCTGCTCCCTGTCGCATACAAAATCCTGACCTACATAATTCTAAACAGAATGAACCCATACTATGAAAAGTCCCTTGGCGACTACCAAGCAGGGTTTAGAAGAGGAAGAAGCACGTCCGATCAGATCTTCATCCTTAAACAGATACTCGAGAAACGTTGGGAAATAAATCAAGATGTGCACGCCTTATTCGTTGACTTCAAAGCAGCCTACGACTCGGTCGACAGGAGCTGTCTTTGGAAAATACTGACGGAACTGGGTTTCCCAGGAAAATTGGTACGATTGACACGGGCGTGTATTAATGGATCCCGATGCCGAGTCCTGGTACAAGGAGAAATGACTGAAAGCTTCGATGTGAAGTCAGGATTAAGACAAGGCGACTGCCTATCCCCGATGCTGTTCAACCTGGCCTTGGAAAAAGTTATACGAGAATGTACCAAGGCAAGCGGGGGAGTGCACGTGGGGAAAATGCATAAGTTCCTCGCCTATGCGGATGATGTGACTGTGCTAGGAAGTAAGAAAGAAGACATTCAGTCACTCGCCGGTTCCCTGATCAATTCAGCGAGAGACATCGGCTTACAAGTTAATCAAAATAAGACGAAGTACATGATAATATGCCGGAACCTACACGTAATCGACGATATAAGTGTAGGAAGATATACCTTCCCTAAAGTAGATAACTTCAAATACCTTAGATCTACAGTAACCTCAATAAACGACCAACTAACAGAGGTCGATCAACGAATAGCCAGTGCCAATCGTGCGTTCTTCTCGGTCTCTCGAGTCCTAAGATCTAAGAAAATCTGCCGCCCACTGAAAATCAGGGTCTACAACACAATAATCAAACCCGTGCTAATGTATGGGTGCGAAACTTGGACACTGAC
The DNA here is from genome assembly GCA_911387785.2 of Aelia acuminata. NCBI lineage: Eukaryota > Metazoa > Arthropoda > Insecta > Hemiptera > Pentatomidae > Aelia > Aelia acuminata. The sequence goes on along the minus strand of OU426984.1, from coordinate 53,113,650 downwards.
CAGAACCTTACAAGCAAGAATCGAAAGATTCGAAAGGAAGGTGCTAAGGACAATTGTAGGCCCGAAGTGGGATAATGAACTGGGGCTCTGGAGAAGAAAGACTAAAGAAGAGATTATAGGGGAAACCCGACAATCGATAGCGCACGATATGAAAGCTAAGAGGTTAAAATGGGCGGGACACGTGGGAAGAAGCAACCCATCAGGCTCCCTCAACATGACGATGAACGCGACAGTGGTCGGTACCCGACCGCGAGGGAGACCCAGAACGAGATGGGCTGACATAATCAAGAAGGAAGCCACCGAACATCGAGTGGTGAACTGGAAAGCCATCGCCCAAGATAGACAGAGGTGGAATAGGCTAGTTGAGGCGGCTAAAGATCTTCAAGGTCTCTGAGCCAACCGAAAAAAAAAAAAAAAAAAAAAAAAAAAAATATATATATATATATAACTATAGAAATGTAGTTTCTTCACAGGATTGCAGAAGACAAGAAGAGACTGTGTCAGTCCTGGTGCACTATTGTATGTTGTGAAAGAAGAAGTTTTAGTATATGCTACATATCATAATGTTTCATATGTTATTTTATTGTTCAATATTTACTTCACGTTTGGTATACCATTATATTTTCTTATTGTTTTTATCTTCTTAATTATTTAATATATTGTTTTTCTTACTTTTTCATTATAGATTGTTATCTTGTTTTCAATTACCCCTGATGAAGGACCTAAAACTGGGGCAGATAAGTCTGCACAAAATAAAATAATGGTTCTTACTTATTTCAACAATTGCCTGACTCCTAACCAACTTCTACAGTTCGTTTATCTTTATCAATACTTTCACTATTAGTATAACTGATGAAATAATAATTATGCTGTAATATTATATTTAAAGGCAAAATTATTTTAAATGATGTTGGTTAAAAGTTGAAATTTTTGATTGGTGGGAGTTTACTTTTAGTCACAATGACTTATCAATTTTTTTTTTTTCGTTAGCTAAATATTATTTTATATTCTATATTTCTTTAAAATGGTTCAGTAATATAATTAAAGTATAATTGTTATATAATTTTTATGCAAGAGAAAAGATTTAACCACGGCCGGGAATCTAATGACATTATAAGTTCAACATAAAATATATAATTGGTTTTCCCATCCTAGTAGACTTTGAGTAAAGTACTCTATAATGATGAGTGTGTATCAATGTTAAACTAGATCAGGTATTCTTGAACTCAAGACACTCTGAGCATATTATTTTCTTTATTCACCTCAGTTAAAAGAAGAAATGCAGTAGATTTAAATATCAGTGTTGATCATATCTTATAAAAATTATAATTTAGGTATTTTGTTTGATAGCACTATAACATTTATTATTGAATGAGACATGTAGCTTCAAAACTAGCTCCTCCCACATTATTCTTAAATGCCTGTTTTTCTGTTTTCCACATTTTTGTAGTATACTGCATCATACATCTAAGAGGCAACGATCAGAACTTGCTCCTTCACTGTGAAAATCGTGTTCAAAGTGATAATTGTAAAAGTGATGTTCGTTTACATTTCTATACCAACTTTGTTCCAAACTAGCCAGACAAAGGACTTCTGATCTTATCTAATAATTCTGTACATACATATATTGTTATAATTAGGTGACTAGACGTACCAGAACAAAAATACTTTTTTCTTCTGTCAAATTTTTTTCCTATTTTTATCCTGTGTTCATTTTTTTTCTTTCTTTTTTTTAATTTAGCAAAGTATAGAATTTCTGTAATTGTTTATTAATTAAAAGTATGTTTATGATTTTTTCCATTAATACTGTTCATTGTAATGAAAATTGTGGTTAATCACCCAGTTAACTCAAAATCAACTTTATCTAAAATATAAATTCACAGAAACTTAAAATTTCTGAAGTAGTGAAACTATCTAGTAGTTATCATGGATGTTAGTCCTTTTGATCCAAATACCAAAAATTTTTGAAAAACTGATTGGGATGTCAATTATGAAGTTTTTGCTTTCCTGAACCTTTTGTGAATTTGCTGGTTTTGAAGCTACATGCCTGAAATGTTCTTCATAATAATTTGGCTGTTTATTTGCAATTACACTCATATATGATATATGCGTTAAAAAAAAAACAAAAAAAAAAAACACTGATATTTGCAACTTCAAGTTTAGGAAACCCTAGACAAGTTATTAAATGTTTATATATTTGGTGTAAAACTACATTTTTATTTGTATCGGCTGCAAGGCTTATAGTTATACTGGGTGGTTTTATGTATTTTTTTAAAATTATGTTAGCAAAAATGCATTTAGTTTTTATACCTACAGAAGTTCTGGAGGAGAACATTCCAAGAGTAAAGATAATGAGGAAAGAGATTGCTCAAAAGACAACAGTGATCGTTACTCTGGGCACCGCAGTGAGTCAGAGAGCTCCAGGCACAAAGACAATCACGATTACAAACACAAACCAGAACGACGTTATGTTGAAAAATATGAGAGGGATAGGAATTCTTCACCAGACAGGTTAATATTAATGTTAATATTTTGCTTTCATTATTTTTATTTTTCGTTTTTTTTAATTTTTTAATAATTTTCAGAAGCAGAAGAAGGTCCCGGAGTAAAAATCGGTATAGGAGCAGATCTGGTTCCTATGGTCGTAGGAATCGGAGGAGCAGGTCATATCACTCAAGATCAAATTCTCGTTCTCGCTCTTACTCCAGATCTCGCTCATATTCTTACGATCGAAGATCCAGATCCCGATCACATGGACGTCGACGATCTCGTTCACATGAGAGGAGGAGAAGATCTAGATCAAAAGAAAGAGGTGAAATTTTATTTTTGATCTTGTATTTTTGAATTTTTTTTTGTTAATTCAATTTTTTAGAATAAGTCCATTACTAAATTTTTTCTAATATTTTCTTCTTTATCTTGCTTTTTAGTATTATCTGAGGCTCATTGTTTGCTTTGTATGTTATTTTACATGTATGTTATTTTTGACCCTAGACCAGGCGCGCCAAATGTTTTTACACTACCGGGCGCATGGTTGACTTTGGGCACCATTATTTTTATTGCTTAAAATATGCTTAAAATTAAGAGTAGGTGTATGGATAATTTGAAATTATTTTTAAATGTTGTATTATTATGATTTTTCTTAAAACAAAACAAGAAAATAATGATAAAAATCAATTTAAATATTTAAAAAACATTAAATATTTTGAAAAATCAAACATAATAATATAATAATAAAACATTCAATTTTTGAGAAAGTTTTTTTGCGTCTCCCTTAGGGCCAGGAAATGTTTTTACAATATTTTTCGACTTTGTTCTGGAGTCAGGTTTCGAAAAATCTTTTGTTGTCCACATTGTTTCACCATCCTTTCCAAAAATCAATTCCCTATCATCATCATCCCATTCATATTCATCATCCGGACTGCCTTCTTGTTCCTAGTCACTGTCGTATTCTTGGTCAGAATAATTTATGGCTTCATCTTCCCTAACAGAAAAATCCGATTCCAATTCTTCAAAGATCCCTTCTTTCTCCTCATCTGACAACTCTCGTAAAATCCTTGGAATGTCTTCATCTGATATAATATTTGACCTTGAATAGAATAAGTTTCGGATATTAAACAGAAACCAAAAAAAATTTCTGAAAATAAAAAGAAGAACCTTATAACTATATGTCCGGGCCGGGGTCACCTGTGGTATAGTGTTTAGCATGGCAACCTACAATACTAAAGATCGCGGGTTCAATTTCAGCGGTGGCCCTAGGATTTTTTAATGGGAGTAAAAAATCCTTAGCTATGCCGTCCCTCGGATAGGACTTAAAATGGAGGTCCCGAGCCTGTACGATGTCAGGTACTCGTTAAAGATCCCTATCCTAATTATACCTGGATAGGCAAAATTTAGGACTCCCACTGTAGCATCGTCCGATTAGCCTTAGTAGCATAAAAATGGACGTTAAACAAACGAACAAACTATATATCCGGGGGTGTGGTTGATTTTGGACATCAGCTGTGGTTTTCAATAATAAACACGCAATAACTGGTCACTTGTCACTCGAACAAAAGCCACTCTGAGACTTAGCTACGGAGGAGGAGTCCAAGGAAAGGTACCCAGGGCTGGGAGGGGTCGTGCTACCTGCACGACCGACCGACCTTTCATGAGAGTTGGTGTCCAAAGTCAACCAGCGCGCTCGGTCTAGGGTTAAAGAACTTTACATCAAACCGGTGATTAGACCAGTTCAAGGGGCCCTCGGAAGCATTTAGTAGAATAAGTAATGAGTAAAGATAAACATTGGTTGGGTAGGATAAATATAAGCATGATTCCTCCTCTATGTTAAAGGTTGGGAAAATCAAGAACTCGCTTGGGCAAGGTCTCTAGGCCTCTGATTTAAATAATCTTCACCAGGATCATAAAGAGTATCTATCCGCAATTTGAAGGATTATATGGATGGAGTGGCCAAGTGTGCTATATCTTTCTGAAGTATAAAGGCAGCAGTTCAAATCAACTCTTGGCGGGTTGAATCTTATTTTATCGAGAACCTACAAAATAAATCTCGACTTATCCTCCCTGATTCGAATAGGTTGGTTATACTTAAATAGTAAACATCCAGGTAGGGGTGCCTAACAAAAAAAAAAAAAATAAAAAGTTCCTTCACCTTTGTAATATCATTCAAATTAAGTCGAAATGCAAAATTAAGACTAGTTGTTAGATGTTAATTTGTAGGTTTTGTAGTTAGCTATCTTTGCTCCCTCTGTAATAGTAAGATTACTTGGGAAGGGAAGATATTTTGCTACATACTATTTAATCTTCTCATCATTTAAATATTATTAATTAGTAGTAATTTTTATTTTTTATGTTTTTACAAACTGTGTACCTATCAATAAGTCTTTCTTGAATCTTTGTTTATTTTATCTATTATTATTGTTATTTGTTTTCTTGTATTTCAGTTAGGACATTTATTGAGGAAAGGGAATATCTTAAGATGATAAGAAGAAAAATGAAAGAGAGAGATGATAAGAGGTTGAAAGAAGAGAGCATGCGAATGCAAGAGAAAAATGAGAAACCTGAAGACAAGGAAAATCCAAAGAAAGATATTGCAAAGGTAGCTTTATTTTATATAAGTCTGTCTGTTGTTCAGGATAAAAAGGAATTGTACATTTGTAAATTAATAATGATTTTTAAATGTTTTGATTGTAGTGCACTGATAGGAGTATGGTGACATCGACCCCCAGGGTGAGGCAACCAAGAAATAGACAACCAATGTTCCGGCCACCTCCTATGATGCCATACCCTATGCCATATCCTCCTGTTCACCCAATGTTTAGGCCGCCACCTTTCAGGCCTTATCCACCGCCATACCCTCCTCGAAGTAAGTACTTAAAAACTTACATGAGTAGTTCTGTTGAGTGTCACTGTTGGGGCCAAACTAATCTTGATTTCATTATCTTGTTTAGTATCAGATTAGGGCTTTAGAAAATATAGTTAATTTATGTTTAAAGGAACGCGATTAATGGTGATTCTTTGTTTCATCTATATGAGAAGAATCACAATATGATGAATATTGAAACCTTGTTAAAGTAGGATGGAATCTTTCCTGTGTATGTAAGCTGAATTTTTTTTAATGGGACTTTGTCATAATATATGGAATATATACACCATTCCAACCACTAAATAAATATTTTTTAGTGATGTGTTTGATTGAATCATAAGATTAGGTAGACCCCAACAGTGAACCTCCCGTTGGTGTTTAGCTAATCTTGATTTCTATTGTCTTCTGTAGAATCAGAATATGGCTTTAGAAAATATAGTTAATTTATGTTTAAGGGAATGTGTTTAAAGGTGATTCTTTGTTATATCACAATTTGATAAATATTGACATCGTGTTGCTAGCAGAATCTTTCCTGTGTATGTAAGCTGAACTGTTTTTAATGGGACTTCGTCATAATATATGGAATACATACCAATTATGAATTGCCAAGCTGGTCTACGCCTAGGAATATACCTAATAACCATATGGATAAACTGAAATGTGGGAGTTAGAGTCCTAAGTGCTGGGGGGCTTTTAATGACACAGCATTAAACTCCCACCCTCTCTCCTGATCCAGAAAAACCCCCTTAGGGCCTGAAATGTGAAGGAGAAAAACAAATTTACTTAATATCATTTTGACTTTATCATGTTTGACACGGTGTGTTTCAAAGAATGTTGATTTAGTTATTTTACTTATCTCCTCTGTGCAGATAATTCTTTACTCTATTGGAGTAATGGAAGAGGCTTCTAGATGGTATCCAAAGTATTTAAAGCAGGAAGAGAATAGTTTTTGAATGTTTAGGATATTCAATAGTTATGGGGAGATGATTAAAAAAAAAAAAAAATATATGGAAATGTTTTAGTCCAAATTAATTACATGATGGTAAAGGTGTTAGGAAAAGTATTTTAAAGTGCTAACGTAGCACTTTTCAGAATTTCAATGTGGAAACCCGATTTAATTTTTTTTAAATATATATATAATCTATACATTTAATATGTACATACATATATAGAGAATTTAAATTTCAATCTGGAAATCCAATTTAATTTTTAAAAAAATGTGTGTGTGTATATTGTGTATGTTTTTTACAATGTATTGTGTGTGATATGTTATATAACCCTATTATAAAATTTATATCAACAGCCAAGAAAACATATCCGATATATATCTAGATGGAATAGAAATAGACGTATCTGGACATAAAATATCAACTACATCTATTCCAATTCATTTTTTACATCATTTGGACCACTATATACATTTTTTTTAATCAAATATACATCTAAATTATATAAAGCTACCACTTGGTAAAGTTAATCAAGATTTAACCTTTTTACCCATGTATTGTTATGAATTTGACTGTTGCTTTTTATTTTCGTTTCTCCCTCTAATTTTTGTTCCCTTTTTTTACAGGATTCTTTCCACCCTATTGATGAATTTGAAGAATCCTGTCTTTTTTCAAAACTGGAGATCATTTTATGGTTTTATTTAAACAATGGGTGTGAACATTTTTTTATTTTGTGAACTAATGTATGAATATATACACAAGCATTGTTTATAATAATTTTATATGGTTTATATTGTAAATTTTGTAAAAGTTATAAAGTAGGTTTTATTTTCTAGTTAGTGTTTCATTGACATTTTATTAATAAGTTGTAAGTTATTTATGTGTATTTATAGGTGTGAAGACCTATCTTCATTACTTTAGAAATATAATCCATTAATTATTTTTAATACTTCTTAAATTTTTAATCTTTTCTATCCTACACAATTTGTATATTTATTTTTATATTTTACATGGTCTAATCTTTCCTCGGGGGGGGACTGGTATATTGAGCTTATCGATCTTAGTTTTAATGTTTGTTTTAGTTGAAGTTCCCATTCTTAACACGTTCACGCCGGGGCCGTTTTTCATTTGTTTTGCTATGAGGCGGCGCTGAAATTAAAATCGCGCTTCATCTGGCGGCTAATAATTCAGAATAATAATTCAGAACACAATCGAATGCATACCGCCGGTGACCCGCGTCGCCCGATAAGACAGTTTAGTGCGGGTCACAGGTGGCCTGCGCCGCCTGATGAGACAGTTTAGTGCGGGCCACCGGTGGCCCGCGCCGGCGTGAACGTGTTAAAACGCAAAATCTGATGCAATGCGAGCATCATACTGCATTATTGACATACGCACCCTCCTAGGTTTGATTAAAAGTAGACACCATTTTTTGTAAATGGTGTACTTAAGTGCTACCAGAAAGGGAACAATAAACTTTTTTTATTCAATAACTATCATTTTTGTTTATTCTATTGGAAAGTAGGTACTATCGTCAGTACTTCATACAATGTTGTACCGAGCATAAAGTTGGCCCCACTTACTCATGGGACTCCGTACCACTTTCTGGGGATTGATTTGAATTTAATATTTCTTTTAGATGGGATTATAGCAATCGAGTTTGAGACTACACGATCGAGTTTTCATTATGCATTGAATTGCTTTTTCTGTTTTATTATCAATGACTACTTTTTTTAATATTGGAAGTTACCCTGAAAGCATTTTTGTCTGATGAACTAAAATATCAGGTTTCAATGTATTACCTACTATGACAGTATCCTTTGGCAATAGAGATATATTTCTTTGTATATTAATATATTGTTATTAGAGAGATCTGTAATTCAGTAATAATGGCATAGCATTAAATGAAAATTGATTGTTTTTTGGCTCTGCTATTCCAAATACCGTATGACATGTATATAACAGCCGCTGGAAAAAAACAAAAAAGTTTATTATAAAAGTTAATCATTTCTAGCTGTATATTACAGATAAATAGTAAAATTAGTTGTTTTTTTTTTTTAATTTTAATATTCAAACTTTGTTAAAACTTAAAATTGTTATAAAAGAAATTCTCATAAAAAGTGTAATGCTTTTAGATAAAAACTGATATAAGTTATCCATATGCCTTTAAATTATCCTTATTTTGGCTAAGTAGAGGCATATCAGCTGAGCTATTTGTGGAGAGGGGATCATCAAAACTTTATATAGCCTAGTTTTAGAAGAATAGCAAGCTTTAAGGTCAAGTATACAATGTAAAAATCTGGTGCGTGCGCGCAACACACAACTTTCACTTACCAACTTACTTAGATTAGAAATTAATGCTTTTTGTTAATTGCCACTTATCAAATGAAAAGAACGGCTTTAATTATGAACAATGATCTTTCATTAAAGGCGTACTCCGCATGCGTGGGCTCAATGAGTTTTATGAGTTGACTGAATTTTTTTCTCCTCTTTATGTTTTCTTTATTTTTATCATATCTGATATTTAGCCATTTCTTAGCGTAGCGAGAGACAGTTAATTTCTCCATATAAAGAAAAACAAAGGTACTTTATTGGAAACAAACAAACAAAAAAGGTACTACCCTACTCCAAAAAAAAAGCCGCCTCAGAACATTTTAATAATGATAAAGCATACGTGATATTAAAGAACACCTAATATTTATTAAACATGACAAATTTGATAAAAATCGTTAAAGCCGTTTTTGAGATCATAGAAAAAAAGGTTAAAATTGGAAAAAATTATGAAATAAAGTGCTCTCTCCGTTTGATCAATTTTGATGAAATGTTGGCTATCACATCTTTGGCATATACATACATCAAATACCCAGTTTGATCAAAATCGTGAAAGCCGTTTTTGAGTAAATAAAAAAAACACGTGAAAATGATACAAAATTTATTAAGTAAAGTGCCCCCTCCGGTCGATCAATTTTGATGAAATGTTGGCTATCAAATCTTTGGCATATACATACATCAAATACCCAGTTTGATCAAAATCGTTAAAACAGTTTTTGACTAAATAAAAAAACACGTGAAAATGATACAAAATTTATGAAGTAAAGTCCCCCCTCCGGTTGATCAATTTTGATGAAATGTTGGCTATCACATATTTGGCATATACATACATCAAATACCCAGTTAGATCAAAATTGTTAAAACCGCTTTTGACTAAATAAAAAAAACACGTGAAAATGATACAAAATTTATGAAGTAAAGTCCCCCCTCCGGTTGATCAATTTTGATGAAATTTTTACGGCCATATCTCGGGTATATAAACAGATCAAATACTCAGTTTAATCAAAATCGTCAGAGCCGTTTTTGAGAAAATAAAAAAAAACTCAAAAAGTTATTAAATAAAGTACCCCCTCCCTTTGAGCAATTTTGATGAAATTTTTGCTGGGCTTATACATACACTAAATACTCAATTTCAGGTTCGCACGGTTTATAGTTTTTGAGCTAGTCTGTTCACACACTCACACACACACACACACACACACACACACACGCACGCACGCACACACACCATTTCGTGGGACTTGGTTATTTGTACTCAGGGGACCCCAAAATGTGTATTTCCGTTGAAAACCGGAAGTCGAAATTTTTCACGATCGCAATACTTCCACTAACTATATATTCATATATAATAATACTTTCCCTTACTAAATATTTCATATATTGGTTAGTGAAAGTAAAAAAAATTCAAACCAAGCTGAATCCACTACCCCTCATGCATGGGTGTCACCGCCAGGGGGAAACATCCCCCCAATATTTTGGAAAGGGGCAACTACTTACACTCGGTGACATCAATTGGCCTTTAAACTACATCATAGGAGGAGGAATTAAATGTCCCAATATTTGTTTTTTGGCATTCGTATTTCAACTTCTAACCTTTAAAATTGTAACCTATCTATGAAAATATTGATTTGTCCCCCCCCCCCCTATGCCCGATGCCTATGACCTCATGGACTCTTTCCTCTACCTAAAGATGCTTTGTTTTCCTTAATAGGCTCAACGAAATTCACTGATTTTATATTATATTAACATGTGTGAATTAAGATTAAAACTTTTTAAGAAAAAGTTTCTGATTTTTAAAAAGAAAACAATTCATAAAAATGAATATGCTGTACATTTTGTGATATAATTAATGATCAATATTGTTTTGTTCTTACCCACTAATAGCCAAAAAGCGACATTCATCCAGGTGTAAATGTCATACTCCAAGCATAAATAAGTGTTGATAAGAATAACTAAAACAGGAAGCACAGGCATTGTCGACCTCTGGAAGTTTATTATACATTTTTAGTTAGCCAAATCATTACAGAGATAATGTTCTGAAAATTAATTTCCTATTTAAGTTGTTTTATTATGATTTAACTGTTAGCAACTATTGATAAGAGCTCAGATATATTACGAGTTAATAAACCACCCACAGTGGTAGGGAAAATTATTTGAGTAGACAACGTGGTATTTAAAAAAATCTGGTGCGTGCGCGCAACACACAACTTTCACTTACCAACTTACTTAGATTAGAAATTAATGTGTTTTGTTAATTTCCACTTCTCAAAGTTATACATTTTTCCACATTCATTTCTTATTTTTGTTTTCATTTGCTCAAAAAAAAAAAACTAATTTCTTTTATTATTAAATAAAAGTTTTTACTTGTGATAATTCGGCAATCCAAGCATAATACTCCAAGTCGTCTGATTTTATAATTCTCTATGTACTTGTAACAAATAATTTTCATTAAATGAACAGAACATCTTTAATTATAACGCATTGGTTTGTCATTAAAGGCGTAGGGCGCATGCGTGAGCTCAAGGTGTTTTATGAGTTGACGGAATAGTTTTCTTTTTTTCTCCTGTATATGTTTACTTGATTTTCTTAATATCTCATATTTAGCCATTTCGTATTTTTAGGCGTGATGAGAGACAGTTGATTTCTCAATATAAACTAAAACAAAGGTACTTTATAGGAAAACAAAAAAGGCCCCTTCCCCATTTAAGCCCCCTCAGAAAATTTTAATACTGATAAAACTTACCTGATATTATTGAACACCAAATTTTCATTAAACATGACGAATTTGATCAAAATCATTAAAGCCGTTTTTGTGATAATCGAAAAAAAGGTAAAAATTGGAAAAAAGTTATGAAATAAAGTGCCCCCTCCGTTTGACCAATTTTGATGAAATGTTGGATGTCATATCTTTGGCATATACATACGTCAAATACCCAGTTTTATCAAAATCTTTCAAGCCGTTTTTGAGTAAATAAAAAAAAACACATGAAAATGATACAAAATTTATTAACTAAAGTCCCCCCTCCGGTTGATCAATTTTGATGAAATTTTTACAGTCATATCTCGGGCATATTAATACATCAAATACTTAGTTTAATCAAAATCGTTAGAGCCGTTTTTGAGAAAATCGAAAAAAACGTAAAAAGTTATTAAATAAAGTACCCCCTCCCTTTGAGAAATTTTGATGAAATTTTTGCTGTCACATCGCGGGCATATACGTACACTAAATACCCAATTTCAGGTTCCTAAGGTTTATAGTTTTTGAGCTAGTCTGTTCACACACAAACACACACACACACAGACACACACACAGACCATTTCGCGGGACTTGGTTATTTCGACTCAGGGGGTCCCAAAAAGTGTATTTCCGATGAAAACCGGAAGTCGAAATTTTTCACGATCGCAATACTTCCACTTACTATATATTTCATATATAGGTTTGTGATAATCGAAAAAAAGGTAAAAATTGGAAAAAAGTTATGAAATAAAGTGCCCCCTCCGTTTGACCAATTTTGATGAAATGTTGGATGTCATATCTTTGGCATATACATACGTCAAATACCCAGTTTTATCAAAATCTTTCAAGCCGTTTTTGAGTAAATAAAAAAAAACACATGAAAATGATACAAAATTTATTAACTAAAGTCCCCCCTCCGGTTGATCAATTTTGATGAAATTTTTACAGTCATATCTCGGGCATATTAATACATCAAATACTTAGTTTAATCAAAATCGTTAGAGCCGTTTTTGAGAAAATCGTATAAAAAAACGTAAAAAGTTATTAAATAAAGTACCCCCACCCTTTGAACAATTTTAATGAAATTTTTGCGGTCACATCGCGGGCATATACATACACTAAATACTCAATTTTAGGTTCGCACGGTTAATAGTTTTTGAGCTACTCTGTTCACACACACACACACACACAGACCCTTTTCGCGGGCTGCACTGTTATCCATTATTGGATGTTATGAGTTTCTCCATGAAGTCCTTACGGACCAGAGTTCTTAACTCAGGGACGCTTCGTACCCCCGCTATGCCGTCCCTCGGATAGGACGTAAAATGGAGGTCCCGAGCCTGTACGATGTCAGGTACTCCCAAGCCTGTACGATGTCAGGTACTCATTAAAGATCCCTATCCTAATTATACCTGGATAGGCAAAATTTAGGACTCCCACTGTAGCATCGTCCGATTAGCCTTAGTAGCATAAAAATGGACGTTAAACAAACAAACAAACAACCCTTTTCGCGGAACTTGGTTATTTCGAATCAGGGGACCCCAAAACGTGTATTTCCGTTGAAAACCGGAAGTCGAAATTTTTCACGATCGCAATACTTCCACTTACTATATATTTCATATATAGGTAAGTGACAGTAAAAAACCGGAAGTCGAAATTTTTCACGATCGCAATACTTCCACTTACTATATATTTCATATGTAGATAAGTGAAAGTAAAAAATAAATAAAACAGCTATGTTCTTGAATATTTTATCAGTAACTGGCCAGTCTATTGAGAAAAGAAATTATCATTATTAAGCATTGGTGACACGGAATGGCAATATAACAGTAAATAATTACTTAGACATTAATAATTGAAATCATTCCCCAACTGTGGTAATGCTGCTAAGGGAAAAGAGAAGGTGGTCCTATGAGATAGGAAAACAAAAATACTAGGAAACTATTACTAAATAAAAAGTGCTTCTATTTAATACAAGTTAATGCCATTAATCAGAAAATGATATTTTTTTTTACATATGAATTATAAATTTTTTATTGCTTATTTTTAAATTAAGTGTTGGATGTTTTGATTTAAATTTAACTTGGATGCCTTATCTGCAGTTTATAGCATAGATATACAGTCATTAGAATTAGATACTCTATATCCTAAATCCTTTCAAAAGATAAACACTTCTCATTACACAATCGTTCATTAGGGGTTTGATTTCAAGCTTCCAAAAGGATTGATGCAATTACCAATAATTGCTTACCTTCCCTCAAAATTTTGATATCACCTCACCTCCTGGTGAGCAAATAAAAATGAGCGAGTTTCTGTTATTACATTATCCATATTTCTTTCTTCTTTTTCCTTTTCTCACTAACTCTTCTTTGGATGATTCCTATTTATTCTATTATATCTTTTATTTTGGGATATTATACATCCCACTTTATTCATATATTCTTTTTATTATTCATTAGTTCAACGTTTCGGACACATTGTCCAGTTTCAAGTACCTTATTTTTTTTTTGAAAATTTACTGTTTTTTTTTATACTATTGTGTTGTACTGTCCACAGGTAACCAGTGAACAGTACAATACAATATTATAAGGAAAAAACGTAACATTTTCAAAAAAATTATGAAGTACTCAAAAATGGACAATGTGTCCGAAATGTACTAATGAATAATAAAAAGGATGTATGAATAAAGTGTGGATGTATAATAACCCGGAATAAAAGAAACACAATACATTATCCAGTTTTTCGAGGATATAGTAGACTTGTGAGCAGCATTAGGGCATGGGAGGTCATGATGATTGAAAACGGCTACTTTTTAAACAGTGGGTATTAAATGAATCCAAACCCTTATTAATGAGGGCCATACACTATGCAATTCCCTGCAGGCCGTCGCCTCAACAGGCGATCGTAAGACCAATATCGCCGACTTCCATACACTAGCAGTCAACCGCCTGCAGGCGGCCGTACTGAACTGCAGACGATAGCCTGAAAGCACACACTACAGTCCGGTACCTGCAGGCGGACTGTCGGTCAATGAATAAGGACTGCAGGCGGACTGTCGCGGCCAAGAAACAGGACTGCAGGAGATCCCCAGTTTGTCACCATGCTCCGTCGGAAACGTTGCGCGATGTTTGTTTTGTCAGTTCTTGGGGAACCCCAAGAAAAAAGGGTCTGGGTAAAAAGTTGGCTGCGAGATAGAGAGGCTAGCTCTCACATGTCGTTGCTCCGTGAACTGAGGCTGTCTCACCACGAGGATCTAAGGAATTATCTGAGGGTGAGTGAAGAAAATTTCCAAAAACTTCTAAATTTGGTTGCATTGAAAATCACAAAAGTGGACACTCATTTGCGCCAGGCTATCACTGCCGAAGAAAAGTTGACTGCAACTCTGAGATTTTTGGCAACGGGTCAAAGTTTCGAAGATCTGAAGTTATATAATTCAATAAATGCGGAAATGAAAGGAGGTTTCCCGTCCATCTTTCCCCGTCAGTCCAATCTCGGCTGGTGAAAGATCTCACGAAAATTATCTCACGCAAAACTGATGGAAACGGTGACTACAGATCGCTTGCCTGCAGGCTAACTGACAGTGTGTGGTGGGGGGCCCCATGAGATCATTATCCGACAGGTCGCTGCCTGTCGCGAATCTCTCATCCTATCCCCGCCTGCCCGGCGACCACACTCCTTCAGTCCAGGCGAACTGCAGTCCATTATCTTCAGATCAACTGATAAATGTGTGGTCAATCCCGATCTACGGCCTTACAATTATCTTCAGTTAAACTGACAGTGTATGGGGCGCATAAGAATGATTTCCTTAGCCTGTTATATGTCTAACCTATATAGAACATTTTCGCTCTTTGTTCACAATTACCCCAACTCACCTATTCATCAAGATGTTACCATATCAATTGACTACTACGAAAACGGGAAAATGAAATATGAACTGGGAAAATTATGGGAAGCAAAAGTTACAGCAATGCACTACTGAATATTTATTGGGTATAAAAAAAAGCAACATAAATGTAATTACAAAGAAAAATAAAATCAAATTATATTAATAGAGATGAGAGATGGTCAACTGTTCTTCAATTACGATAGGTTAAATGATGGTCAGGATTTTCAGAAAAAAAGTTGACGAAGAGGCGCGCGGCGGCATCTGACCGCCCTCAGACTCCTGACCAGACGTGCTCTTCTTTGAAACTGACTCATAGAGGCCATTAGCAAAAAAAATCTGGTGCGTGCGCGCATCACACAACTTTCACTTACCAACTTACTTAAATTAGAAATTCATGTGGTTTGTTAATTGCCACTTCTCAAAGACACATTTTTCCACATTCATTTCTTATTTTGTTTTTATTTGCTCTATAAAAACCACTATTTTTTTTATTATTAAATAAAAGTTTTTACTTCTGATAATTTGGCAATGCAAGCATAATACTCCACGTCGTCTGATTTTGTAATTCTCTATGTAGTTGTTGAAAACTTCATTTAGTTACCATGAAACAAATAATTTCCAATAAATAAAAAATCTGGTGCGTGCGCGCAACACACAACTTTCACTTACCAACTTACTTAGATTAGAAATTGACGTGTTTTGCTAAATATCATTTCCCAAAGTCACACATTTTTCTACATTCATATCTTATTTTTGTTAATCGTTAAAGCCGTTTTTGAGTAAATAAAAAAAAACCGTGAAAATTATACAAAATTTATTAAGTAAAGTCCCCCCTCCCGTAGATCAATTTTGATGAAATTTTTACAGTCATACCTCGGGCATTTAAATACATTAAATACCCAGTTTGATCAAAATCGTTAAAGCAGTTTTTGAGTAAATAAATAAAACACGTGAAAATTATACAAAATTTATTAAGTAAAGTCCCCCCTCCGGTTAATCAATTGTGATGAAGTGTTGGTTATCACATCTTTGGCTTATAAATTCATCAAATACCAAGTTTGATCAAAATCGTTAAAACCGTTTTTGAGTAAATAAAAAAAACATGTGAAAATGATACAAAATTTATTAAGTAAAGTCCCCCCTCCGGTTGATCAATTTTAATGAAATTTTTACAGTCATATTTCAGGCATATAAATAGATCAAATACTCAGTTTAATCAAAATCGTTAGAGCCGTTTTTGAGAAAATCAAAAAAAACTTAAAAGTTATTAAATAAAGTACCCCCTCCCTTTGAGCAAATTTGATGAAATTTTTGCTGTCACATCGCGGGCTTATACATACTCTAAATACCCAATTTCAGGTTTGCACGATTTATAGTTTTTGAGCTAATCTGTTCACACACACACGCACAGACACACAGACCATTTCGCGGGACTTGGTTATTTTGACTCAGGGAACCCCAAAACGTGTATTTCCGTTGAAAACCGGAAGTCGAAAATTTTCACGATCGCAATATTTCCACTTACTATATATTTCATATATAGGTAAGTGAAAGAAATAATAAATAATGAACAAATAAATAATAATGAACAGAACGGCTTTAATTATGAAGAATGGTCTGTCATTAAAGGCGTACTCCGCCGCATGCGTGTGCTCAACGTATTTTATGAGTTGACGGAATATTTTTCTTTTTTTCTCTTGTATATGTTTACTTGATTTTTTTCATAATTCATATTTAACCATTTCTAATTTTTAGGCGTAATGAGAGACAGTTAATTTTTCCATATAAACAAAAACAAGGGTACTACAAAAAAAAAATGCCTTACGAAGGCTTGAGTATAAGCAGAAAAAATAACAGAAAAGGATAATACTTTATTTCATCCCCTTTGCATGACCCTGAACATTTTGTGATCACAATTAGAGGCGAAATACTCAGTTCAGACGTGATATTGCCTCTCAATAAACAGTAGCATTGACGTTAAGGTATCTACAAAAATAGATAAAAATATTTAATTTTAAAAATTATTTGTATTGGATCATACTTTGATTGCGTCAATAATTTAAAGATTTAAAAACAAAAAAGCCTCTAATATAGTTTTCTACAATATACAATATACAATTTTCTACAAGTATTCTATAGGCTGATTCCTGTTCTGAACTCGGAGCTGCACGGTTATCTGAGAGTGGCAAAACAGTTTCTTGTGGTTCTTCGGATGGTCGCGCACAATACTCGGAATTCTCCGTAGAACGCTTTACCGATCTCCTATGCATGCGTATAGGTATGCTCACTTATATTAATATAGCTTTGCTAACCTTAAAATTCGATGCCTGTAGTGCGTGACGTCCATACGATGTAGACTAATGTGACCTTAGCTAAATGAACCACTCATAGAAGCACATGGGCGGATCCAGCCGATCGTAAAGGGGGGGGGGCTGCAGCCCCAAAGCCCTTCATTTGGATCTGCTAATCAGGTTTTTTACCTTTATGTTCTTTTCACACAACTAAAATTGTCTCGTACTTGTTCTGCACATTATTTGTTCTTTAACTTGCTTCCTTACATTAAGGAAAGTCAAATTCTATCTTTAAATGACGAAAAATTTTCCAAAGGGAGGGGCTGGGTGCCCCCACAGCCCCCCCCCTGGATCCGCCAATGTAGAAGCAGCACTTCCAAAGTTCAACCGCGCCAGTTGAGGTAACGCCCAGGGTCCCGCTAAGTCAGGAACCGCCACTGTTGTAACCTTTTTTAAATGAATTATGTTTTTGAATACTATTACTTTCGTCCAGTGGCGTATTCAGATATTTTTCGAAGTACTTTTTTTTTTAACCTGCTTATACAGCATTCTTTGGAAGCTCGAAACACCTACAGAATGATTAATTATGGAAAATTGTTAGTTCT
Organism: Aelia acuminata; assembly: GCA_911387785.2. Lineage (NCBI taxonomy): Eukaryota > Metazoa > Arthropoda > Insecta > Hemiptera > Pentatomidae > Aelia > Aelia acuminata. The sequence continues at coordinate 53,095,497 of OU426984.1, read as the reverse complement.
GTTGAAGGATTTAGGTCATGGGGCTTCTAATTCTAATGTAAATTATTGTATATATTGAATAATTGCAAGGTAGTTTGAACCAGAAATGATCCATATTTCATCACACATGACTTCATTTTAAAATTTCAATTAAGGGCACAATCCAATACTACATAAAAGCGCTTTTTATGTAATAGTAATAGTTTTCTAGAATTCTTTCTTAGGCTATATTTCGAACCTAGGTATAAAGGATGGAAGAGTAGGAGGTTCTGACATTAGGACACCTCCCCTCCCACCACCGCGTTTTTTCGTGCCACTGAAGAAGAAGAAATTAATTGGTGATTTGAATGTTCAATGAATACCTTAATAAGCACGATATTCCCCAATGGCTGACGGCTTATGATGTAGATTATTGTACCATATAGAACGATGAAACCGATGTAGGCAACAATCGCTAAGATGTCTCCTTTCAATGCTTCTGTGTAACCCAGTTTCAGTATCAGAAAAGAGGGAAAGCTTGTTGCAACTGAAACATTGCATATCGCTGTGATCTCAGGGTTATCTTAATTAATGACACAAAGTAAAAAGCAATGGTTCTTACGTATCACCCAGCAACATACTCGAACAACCGACGATGAAATAACAGTTGGCATATTCCTCTCAGCACTTTCTCCCTTGTTCAAGATTATGTGAAGAATCGGCCTTTGCGTATCGCCGAATAGCATTACTTCATCAGTGTAGCTAATAACGAATTTGCAGTTATAATGCATGAAAACTATGGTTTACTTTTTTTGTTTATATTTTATCATGTTCCCACTAGCTTTTTTTATTACACTAAAAGAGGAAATCTTCCAATGAACCAACAGTAAAAGACTATTGGAATGATAAAGCAAAAGTGGTGCGGTTATCTGTGCATAATAAATGATACCGGAATTTAGAGAGGTTTCAGGACGTCGAAACAGTTAGAAATGTACCAATGCTTGAAGTTGAGTGGTAATCTAAAGGCTTAAGTAGTTGAACAAAGTTTCACTAGAGCAGGGAATCAGATAGAAGGCAGATCAACAAACAAGAATTTGAGTTTTTAAGCGTTACTTTTCGATTCGAAGTCTTCAAGAAGCTAACTGAATTAGTGTTTCTCCAGATTTTGATTTTAAGATAACGTTTACCTTAGGTATATGAGACTGTAACAAATCACAGTGTATGCTGAAATTGCTCCTAGGCATGATAGTTCCGAAAGGTGTGCTGTAGAATAGAATAAGACACACAGTGCTGAAAAACATTAAAAAATCCCACTATGTATAAAATGGAATCTAAAATTTGAAATGGAATTATAGATGGTAATTTTAATTATTTTTTTTTACCAGTAAGTGTTCCAGAGGTGTACAGAGCATTAAGCGGAGATCTCGTTTTTTGGTCTACCTTCGCCAAAAATGTACATAACAGACCGTCTTCAGCCATGGCATAAACTAGCCTCGATAATGGATATGTGTTGCAAATAAAACTGAAACCATGAGTTAAATAAAATTAATAAATAGAAATAGAAATAAACAAATAAAACTCAACTTCCATATACCCCATTAACTAACATTAAAATAATTATTCTTCTTAGGAGGGAAAAACTGCTTGATGAAACATAAAGCTTTACCCAGGAAGTATGCATGCGCGATGGAGGATGAAGTTGAATAGATCTTATACTTAGGCTTAACGCGGGGGTGACCATGTAACCAACATTTATGAAGTAAATATGGGAAGCAGGTTAGATTTTCACAGTAAGGCATTAGGTCTCTCCAATACTACTAAACAACTAAACAGTTATCATTTAGAATAATTTATGGATTAAATTATTAAGGGTTAGGTTCGCATAAACATCATAACTCACTTCAAGAGTCCGACATACAGTGGTGTTAAAAAGTTTCCGAACAACACCAGTACAAGGGTCGTTGCTATTTTTTATTATTATGGATTATCTTTTATCTTGAAAATATTTTAGTTCCGTTTTAAAAATGGTTCGTATCAGAAGCCTAGAACTGCGTCTAACATTATTAGATCTTCAAAAAAAGGTCAATGTCGTCGTGAAATGGCTGAAATTTCAAAAGTTGTTAACAATTTAATTAAAAAATATAATATAGGTAATGGTTTCAGTGGTTGACCAATACATGGGAAACCACGTAAACCATCCAACAGACATGACATAATCATTAAATCTGTAAATGAGGAAATTTATTGAGGAAGTTCGAAAGACTTAGAGTGGCATTGACTGTTGAGTCAGTCTGCAGTACAGAGTTGAGACAGATAAATGTGTAGATTTGAGCCAAAAGTGCCGTGTCTAAAAGATCGAGATATTTCGGACTATTTAGGAGAGATAGAGTGAATCACTCAAATAAAAAAAAATAATAAGGTCGCTCAACTAATGTTTTCTTAGTTATAAAAATAAGTGACTTTCCACATTCTCTATTATTGAAACCTCATTTGTGTTATATATTTTTAATTATATTAAAAATTTTCAGCATCGCAATCGTTCCCTTCGATACATTTTATAAATAGGTAAGTGAAATTAAAAACATTTTTTAGTCTTTTATTGACTCATATGGGGGGTCCAATTACTGATTCTACAGACGATCATGTTTTTAATTGAAATCTCGAGCAAAGGTCAGTCTGTCCTCAAATATCAGACCTGACCAACATATATTTGATCAACATACTCGTATATTCAATAATGGAGGAAAACTAACTTGCCCAGCATTGTTATCGGCAACCCGATAGAAGTAATCCATTTCATAATATCCAATCCGATTTTTTGCATTATTTGTGGTATGGGATCATCGATATCCTGTGAAATATGTTTATTACCAAATGGTACTTTGAAAGAAAGCAAGCAGATTAAAAAAATATAAGTACCTGATCGCAGTAGGACCAAACGAGAGTATAGGTGAAGGAATTAAGCGTGTAAAGAACGGTCGCTATTATCACTGCTACAACCATCGATAGTGGTATTGTTCTCTCAGGATCTTTCACTTCTGATCCTGTTGAAAATAATGATAAATTATCTATTTCAAAATGATTATTAAGTCGGTTGCTATTTTTGAAAAAAAAATAAATAAAAAGATTAATGCTGGAGTTATAATTATTTAATTTAGTAGCTAACTCAAACAAAACTGATGTAAAATCTCAACCTAAGTCCATTAGACAGAAACTGGTGATTGAGCAAGCCACTGGCTGGTGTACAAGGGAGACCTGTGCCAAAATTAATTTAGTAACAGACGGACAGTTAGTTACTCAGTCTAATATGTTTCTTCACCATTAGATAGGTACATGTTAAAATAAAGTTCCAAACTATTATTATATCCAATAAAAACTTAAGACTGAATTGAACTCACCTGCATTGGCAATACCATCAAATCCTATGTAGGATATGTACACCTTTGACATTCCTCGGAACACAACCCCCATTCCATAAGGAAGAAATCCACCATTGCCGCATTTTTCTGAAGGTGGTAAATTCCAATTTTCGAAGTCCAGATTCGAACCTGACACAAGTGTTATCAGTACGAACAATCCCAAATTTATTAAGCAGCAGCAGTTATTGACAGTAGAAACTTTTTTCACATCGTATGACACTACGGCTAAAAAATCGATCAAATAGTTTATTCCAGAGCTTATATTTAAATGTTTAATTTCATAATTGAAGAACTTAGTGGATGTAGCTAAATGACTTTCTTGTAGATTATTATATATGTAAAAAAAATTATTTTCTCAATTAAACACAGCTTGTTTCTTTTATTTTGAATAATCAAACCACATCATGCCAAAACTGCTAAATCTGTGAAGCAGAAATAAATAGCAAGCCAAAAACTTTAAAGCTACGATAATTATCTCGAATTCACTGTTTGTTGTATAACATGTTCATCCACTAAGATCAATTACAAACTAACAACTAATATTACCCTTTGTTTTATTCGATCTTTTTTTTTTATATATTTTTTTTTTTTAAATCATTTTATCAGTATATATTATTATATTCATTTAGTGTTTATGGTACCTCTAAAAATCATATAGGATCTTGAGTTCAATACTCTTTTTTGATCAACGGAGTATTAAGTAATCTGACCCTGATCAAGCTCAAAGTATTATCCTCTTAATTAATTGAACCCAAATTATAGAGGGCAGGTGTGGTTCAGGATTGATTCATCCCTGTTTATAAAAATCGGAAACTATCTGCCACAGTCATAACGACCTGGGACTTTAAGCATATTAGTTTAGTGCCAAAATCACACCTCTCCCATTGAGCTTTAACAAAGTTAATGTGTCACAGTCATGTGAAAAAAGTATAAACTCAAACATTAAGTTTAATTTAATCTCAAAATTATTTGCATTTTCGAAACCAAAACTATTTTTTTTTTTTTGTAAGTGCCCTGATGAGGGCCTGAAATTAGGATCGAAACGTTGGCAAAAATAAAATAAGTGATTCTTGAATATTAGTGCTATTCATTTTGACCGCACCCTCAACCATTTCCTCTTCATTAGTTATAACTTATGGTACTGGTTCTGAACAGTGGCTCCCGTGCCGTTCACTGGGGGGCCCTTCAAAGTAAGGCCCGATCTCCACTGAAAAAGACCCTTGTTACTGAAATCTTACAGTAATAAAATTTTTATTACTGTAAGAGTTCAGTTTCTTACCTCTTTAGAGCAACAATCCAGCAAGGACGTTCAAAACGCAAAGAGACGTAGAAACAGTTAGAGGAAATACCTTCCCCACCCCCTTTAAAAAAGAGATGAGTTAGCATGCAAGGTAGCATCTTCCCATTTACTGCTTAATTCCCTTCCCCTCAGCCAAAATTCAAAGGAATAAGGCGTCTCTTAAATTATATTTTATAAAAAAGTTGCTAAATTTTTTAACGCATATAAATAGCTTTGCAAATGCCCTTACAAACCAGTTAGTTAAGCAACATATTATTAATTTAAATAAATAAAAAAAAAATAACTTGAATAACAAAAATCTGATGCGTGCGCGCAACACACAACTTTCACTTACCAACTTATTTAGATTAGAAATTGACGTGTTTTGTTAATTGCCACTTCATAAAGTTACAAATTTTTCCACATTCATTTCTTATTTTTGCCGTTTATGAGTAAATGAAAAACACACGTGAAAATGATACAAAATTTATTAAGTAAAGTACCCCCTCTATTTGATCAATGTTGATGAAATTTTTACTGTCACATCGCGGGCACATACATACACCTAATACCAAGTTTTGATCAAAATCGTTAAACCCGTTTTCGAGTAAATAAAAAACACGTGAAAATGAGACAACATTCATTTAGTAAAGTGCCCAATCCAATTGATCAATTTTGATGAAATTTTTACTGTCACGTCACGGGTACACACATATACTAAATACCAAGTTTGATCAAAATCGTTAAAGCCATTTTTGGGTAAATAAAAAAAACACGCAAAAGTGGGACACAATTTATTAAGTAAAGTACCCCCTCAGGTTGATCAATTTTGATGAAATTTTTGCAGTCAAATCTCGGGCATATTAATTTTGATGCATTACTCAGTTTAATTAAAATCGTTAGAGCCGTTTTCGAGAAAATCTATAAAAACGTAAAAAGTTATTAAATAAAGTACCCCCTCCGTTTGACCAATTTCGATGAAATTTTTGCTGTCACATCGCGGGCATATACATACACTAAATATCCAATTTCAGATTCGCACGGCTTATAGTTTTTGAGCTAGTCTGTTCACACACACACACACACACACACACACACACACACACACACACACACACACACACACACACACACACACACACACACAGACCAAAAAAAAAAAAAAATATATATATATATATATATATATATATATATATATATATATATATATATATATATATATAAGTGAAAGTAAAAATTATGATATAATGAGAATAATTATTTACTAAAAAAATAAATAAATAAAAACATTTATTTTTTACATTCACTTACCTATATATGAAATATATAGTAAGGAAAGTATTGCGATCGTGAAATATTTCGACTTCCGGTTTTAACGGAAATACACGTTTTGGGGTACCCTGAGTCCAAATAACCAAGTCCCGCGAAATGGTCTGTGTGTGTGTGTGTGTGTGCGTGCGTGCGTGGGTGCGTGAGTGCGCGTGCGCGTGCGTGTGTGTGAACAGACTAGCCTAAACTAAACTTGGTATTTGATGTATGTATATGACCGCGATGCGACAGCCGAAATTTCATAAAAATTAGTTAAACGGAGGAGGCACTTTACTTAATAACTGTTTTCTCATTATCACGTGTTTTTTTTATTTACTCAAAAACGGCTATAACGATTTTGAACAAACTCGGTATTTAGTGTAGGTATATGCCCGCGATGGTGTCAGTCAAAATTTCATCTAAATTGATCAATTGAAGGGGACACTTTACTTAATAAATTTTATCCCATTTTCAGGGTTTTTTTTACTCAAAAACGGGTTTAGGGTTGGGGGGCTGCCAAAATTTATTAGCAGTATTATGAAAAACAAAAACTTTTATTTATTAATAAAACGATCAATTTTACTTAAGAGAGTAAATACTTGATGCTCAAATGTTTGAAGCATCGCGGGTGTGTAAAAATATGGTATAAGATAATAGTCTATAATTCATATAGGTATATTTTAGTCTAGAAACTTTTGTTCCATAAAAATTTTTTGAAAACAATATAAAGCGGTTTTAGAGGAACAGTAATCGTTCTTGATTTCCAGAAAGGCATAAGAGACGTAATTACACCTATCGATTCACCTTCACGTTGTATTTGCAAAAAGCAGCTCGTAGTAAAAAACAAGTAAGCAGTAAAAAAATCTCGACTGTTGATGAAATAAGTCCCTTCATAAATAAATTAGCAATAATGAATCGAAAAGTGCTGAGAACTACCAAATTTTGCTATACAGATACTCTATAACTTATGTAGATATACAAATATAAGTATATACTTAATAAAATGTGTGAAGTTGAGGATTGGCATTTACATATTATCGAAACACGTCGATTTCTAATCTAAGTAAGTTCGTAAGTGAAAGTTTTGTGTTGCACGCATCGCACCAGATTTTTTATAATTGTAACCATTAATATTTGTAACAGGAAGGGTAGTAAACGATTTATGACACCTTTTTTTTTTGTTTGCTGTTAATTTTATTGTAATATACTATGTGTATATTAGCTTTCCAAAATAAAAAAAAATATAAAAAGTTCAAACGATTTTATGTCTAGTGTTTATACTGTTTCACATGACTACTACTTACTAGTAATCGCTTTCATTAAGAAAAAAATTATAGTTTGCTTAATTTTTATTAACGAACCATCGTTTCTCCGATTTACCAAAAATTCTTTTATGATATTTAAGTTTACCCAGTGCACAAAGAGAAATGACGAATCCTACCACGTCAGGGTAAGAATTGAAGAAAGGGACGGTAAATGTCATGTAAGATTGCAGATGTATGGATAACCAGTTATTGAATAGTTCATCAATCAGCTTGCTTAGCCCACGTGCTGCTACTGCTGAAGCTATAAACCAAAAGGGAACTATTAATTATTAATCTTACTTATATACTTATATACTTCAAGGGTAAAGTGTAACCTTGTAATTGTAATCTTGTAAACTGAAACTAGTTTGCAATTGATATAGATAGACTAATAAAATCGTTGTATATAATTTTGGAGCATCGTAACTTTCAAAGGAATAAAATATTCCCATTACATTAAGTTACGGTTAATGTGTAAAATAATAGATTCATGGGTGTCCATTAGGGATGCAACATAGATTTTGATGTTTCGTAGCCGATGTTAACATCGATAGTTTTATTAGTTGACATTTTTTTTCTCTTAATAATAACAACATTTTTTTGTCTTAACAAGTTGTTTTTAACATCAATGTTTTAACAATAACCAAGTTATTATAAACATCGATGTTTTTGACAAAAAACAAATACGTTATAACATCGATGTTTTGGACAAAAAACAACAATCTATGTGCTCTTAGCATCGAAGTTTTGGCCAAAAAAAAATGTTTTAACTTCGATGTTTTGGACAAAAAAAAATGTTTTAACAAAAACCAAGTCATTTTTAACATCGATGTTTTTGGCAAAATCAAATATGTTTTAACAGTAACAAAGTTGTTTTTAACATCGGTTTGTTTTACCGATTTGTTTTAAAAAATCGGTTTGTTTTAAAAAAACAAATATGATTTAGCATCGATGTTTTGACTATAACAAAGATGGTTGTAACATCGATGTTTTTGACAAAATCAAATGTTTTAACAGTAACAAAGTTGTTTTTAACATTTTGACATAACATGTTTTGAAAAAAACAAATATGTTTTAACATCGATGTTTTGACAATAACAAAGATGGTTGTAACATCGATGTTTTTGACAAAATCAAATATGTTTATTTATTTTATACAATTTAAAATAGGCTATTATTTGGAATAATATTACTTATATGTAATTATTAATAAAAAATTTCAACGAAGATTTGTAAACTTTTCTTTAATTTAAATTTTATAAAGGCTATAAATTTAAATAGGCTATTATTTGGAATGATATTTTGCGGTAAATTTCACCAGAATATACTTATTTAATTATCTAAAAGTTGATACTTTTACATAATATAATATTTACACTTCTACTGCATGGGAAGGAACGATGTGTATTCCATTTTATTTGTATTTTTTGTATTCCATTTTATTTCAATTATTAGCTAAACCCTGAAACGCTTTGCTGTGGCTCACTAATAACTTTTAGATAAGTAAATAAATGTATTCTAGTGAAATTCACCCCAAAATATCATTCCAAATGATAGCCTACTTTATATTAAAGAAAGGATTACAAATCGTCATCACCATGCTAAAGTAGCGAATATGCATAGGTTTTTAGTTGCACATTCGTTACTTTAGCATGGTGACGACGAAATCTTCGCTGAAGTTTTTTAAATTTTATATTTATAGATAAGTATACCTCTCCTGAACAGGAAGGAAAAGTCTGTATTCCATTGAAATTCAATTTATTTTTTCAACTTGATAAAGAAAGGATTATTAATCTTCGATGACATTGTTTAAATTATACATATAAAGATAATTAAACCTCTTCTGAACAGGAAGGAGCAGTCGGTATTGCAATGGGATTTGGGCAAATGTACGGTCACAACGAAATATTGCATTGGCAGTTGCATCGTCAGGCATTGCTGCCATTTTGTTAGATGGTGGACAAACGATATATTCAGCTTTCAAGCTGCCATTAGACATTTGTTACCAACCAAACACAATGTGTAACATTTAAAAAAATAGTGGAATGACAGCATTATTTCAAATGAGTTCGATCATAATCTGGGATGAGTGTACAATGGCACATAAACATGCACTAGAAGCATTTTATAGAACATTGTAAGATTTTAAAGGGAATAACAAATATTTCGGTGGTACTGTCCTACTACTCTCTGGAGACTTCCGCCAGATTTTACCAGTTATTCCCCGCTCTACTTTTGCCAACGAGATTAATTTGTGATTAAACAATCGTTTTTATGGCTAGGTGTCGAAATAATTCATCGGCAGATGAATTTTCTTAACAACTGCTCGATATTGGAAACGGTCAAATAGAGCTCCATCAAAATTCACAATTTATCAAATTGTCTGACAATTTCTGTACTGTTGTAGAGACGTAAAATGAACTAATAGAAAGGTTCTTTCCTGATATTTTAAATAATTATTTGGACTATAATGTGCTGGGTAGTCGTGCTATTTAGGCAGCAAAAAATGTTGATGTTGATTGTTTCCAGGTGAGCTCATTTCTGCCAATCAATTGACAATGTTGTAGATGAAAACGAAGCCGTAAATTTCGCGACTGAATTTTTGAATTCCCTGGATATATAGGGAATTCCACCGCACAATCTCCGTTTGAAGATTAGCTCACCGATCATTCTTCTTCGTAATTTAAATCCACCTAAATTGTGTAGCGGTACACGTTTGGCCATTAAAAGAATCAGAGAAAATGTTATTGAACCTACAATTTTGACTGTAGGGTTTAGAGGAGATACCGTCCTGCTGCCACGTATTTCCTTGACACTGTCAGAATTTCGGATAAAATTTAAAAGGCTTCACTTTCCTATTCGTTTGGCTTTTGCCATCACCACAAACGAATCTCAACGGCAAAAAATGTCCACTTGCGGCTTGGACTTTGAAAATTCGTGTTTTTCCCTTGGGCAATTGTATGTCGCCTGATCACGTGTGGGGAAACCATCAAATCTGTTTTTGTTAGAAAAGAACAGGTTAAACAAAAACATTGTGCACCAATTAGTACCTGAATAAACAAAAATTCTTAATTGTAATATCTAAAAAAAATATACTATTATTGTAAATAAAGATTTGGAAATCAACGTTAACTACCTCATTAATAAAATTCAACATTTAAATGTTATTTTGTAGTTTTTGATAAGCAGAGCTTTAACTTTCCTGTATTCTTTACCTAACACTTTTAAATGGCGTAACGTTCTATTCTAAATCCCGTAGGTTTGTTGTTGTTTTTGTTCTTGGTTTGACTGTATAAAAATATTAGGATATAATTAATTCAACACATTACAGCAAATGGGCCACATCAACGCTTGGCCGGGACTGCTCGTTGTTTAGAAGTAAAGACCTTCTGTTCGTGGAAAAGATTTGTCAACGTGTTTTGGAACATAATGGAAATAATTTATTTGAATGGGAACTAAATGAAGTTTTCAACAACTAAATAGAGAATTAATTAGAGAAAATCAGACGCGATGGAGTACTATCCTCACATTTCCGCATTATCACAAATGAAAACTTTTAACAATATAGAATTTCTGGGTACTTTAGAGAGCAGGATACTCTAAAATTGTATAAGATAAATATCATATTTTACTTAAGATATGTTCCATGCAAAGGAGACAACCCAACAAAGCAGCGCGCATCTCTCCAACTTGCTGGTAGGCAGCGCTGTAGGCTCCTCCGCTGGTGTTGTCCCGCCTTATGAAGTCAGCATAACACATAGCTATCAACAAATTAATATTGCATTTTAGATATATTTTCTGTAATTATAATATGCTTTAAAACAATCGATTTTACCTGACATGAGAATGAGTGAAGCTGTAAAGAAGTTCGTCAGGACAAACCCTGGACCAATTGTAGCAGTATAAGTACCGACGAAAATAAAACCACCCACCCCGACAGTAGCACCGACGCCTAGAAATGTCACGTCGAACATATTCAATTCCTTTGCCAACAATTCTTCACCAATCCCTGGTAAAACTCGACGATTAAGTACATTCTTCATGAATGATTGAAAACGTGAAGATTGCTTATCCTGAAACATGAATGCATTGATATATTATAAAACCTGGAGCATCGTAAAACCGTTACTTATTTGTAACATTTTTGGCAAAGATGGTAGAACGTCACATCTTATGCATTGCGATACGAATAACTCAAAAGATTTGAGCCAAAACTGTTGTCTGTTATATTAAAACGGGGCACAGGTCACAATCGCTCACCTGGATTTGTAATCATTGAAATTTTTCCGAACATGCTCTTTATAACTAACTTTAATCTGTTTGAAATTGTACATCTTTTTCACATATGCAACAGAGGATATGTTCAACCAGTTTTTCTCTCTTAACACGTGAGGTTGAATCTGTAATGTTTCATTAAACAGAATATTAGTGCTACTTGTTGAAACCAATTCATTCCTGTCAGATACCACCAACGACTAAAATTTAGAAGTCATTTCAGATTTCTAAGGAAAGAAACGCATAGTTCCGAACTTATCCTGTTTCTATACTTATTCCTTCTAGTCTCTCTCCTGGATAAGTTTTGTGGATTCTAATCGAAAGCGGGAATAAAAAAATGAAAACGTTATGAATGGTAAATTACTGGCCAAAACTTTTGTTTTTGACATTAATTTTTATATTGTTGTAGACAATATAAAATTAAGAGGGTGACTTCATGTTATCAGTTTTACATCATTAAAAACGTAGGGTTTAATTTCAAATGAATTCCGCGTTATTATAAATGGCGACGAGGATTATCGCTAGTGTTTTTGTGAGTGATTACGATATTAAATGCAATGTTTTCCTGCGCGATTAAAGGTCTGGCCACACATGTCCGCACCGTAGCAATAATACAGGTTATGTTCAGAATATTTTTAATTTAACTTACATATTACCTTTAGTTATGCCTAAAGTTCAAGCCACACATGTCAGACACAGGCCACTTTAGGCATAACTAAAGGTAATATGTAGGTTAAATTAAAAATATTCTGAACATAACCTATATTATTGCTACGGTGCGGACATGTGTGGCCAGACCCTAACTCGGTTTCCACCTTTCAAAAAGGGGTTTTGTCACCTTCAACACTCTGAGTAAGCCATTTATTTCATGAAATTGATTGAGGTCAGGAAGATCGAGTAGTCAGAATCAGTAGCCATTGGACGAGACGAATATGAAACAACTTCTTTAAACTAGAGACGCACTTTTACTGCAAAACTTATGTTTTGAAAATTGGATGTTCGTCAGTATAGGAAGCATCCTGAGAATTGGTTTGAATGGTTGCAATTCCTTTAACACCTTGGAACCGTTTAGGCACAATTTTTTTGTGATACTAGAAGCTCCAGACGGCTCATCGAAAAAACGTAATCTCGAATCCGATGACGAAAAGCCAACTCTTTCCTCCAATAGTGCTTTTAATGGGTCCTTTTCGCGTTATATTCCTAGCATGATCAGGACTTAATGTATTCGCAGTCTAAAATCTAAAATTTATGAAAAACTTTCTTTTTTTTTAAAGGGAATAACCGTTGACGAAATTATAACCTGAACTATGCTTCAGTTCACCAATTATTTTTCTATTTACCTGCATCTTGTTTTGTGATTTCGTTTCGTAGATTATTTCTGATTTCACAGTTTATTTTCCTTACAACACAAGTAAATTATTCCATGTGATTGTCACAAACAATGATCTTCATTACTTAAATTTATTAGAAATAACGACTGTTTCCATTTTAGACATATTTTACAGAAAGCAGTTTAATCGATCAATTGGCTATTTTATAGAAATGATTTTTTGACGTCAAATAAAATAGTTGAAGGAATCTTCAATTCATTCATAGAGCCTCTATAGCCATATTTAGGTGGCATTTCCATCATAGACATATAGTCCTATGTAATATACATAAGACTGCAGCTACAGTTTATTTTTGTATAAAATGTTGCTTGGCACTATTTTGCCTGACCCCTTCAATTATGTCAAATGATAAAGAAACTTTTTATAGAATAGTATGTTCACCTCAATTCTTCTTCAATTTGCCAAATTCTAAATATAACTTTGCATTCTCAAGTTTCTCTTCATGTATGCGTACATAGTAGTATGTGACCTTTGGTAAAGTCGGTACAGTTGGAAGATAGGGAGCTCATTTTTAAAAGGTATATGTACGTTACGATACAACTATATTTCTAGGCGGAAGAAAATTATTAATACTTCGATAATAAAAAAAGAAAATTATCGATACCTTTCGATCCTGATATCAGTACTTGAAAAATGATATTGTCACCCTTAGTCTTAAATCTACAAGTCCAATGTGACACTGTGATCTTTGGGCAAGGGTTGTGTGGTAATTAATCGAACTACGTACTATTTACACTATTTATTGCTTAAAGTCCCAACTACAAAGGGGGGGTACCATAACTCATAAATTACTTGTGGCGACTTGTATACTCAATACTTGGGGCTACTACACTACTCGAATCCCTCTCCTGGTCCGTCGGTGCCTGCCCCAGCCCATCTCAGACAGCCTCCGCTCCAGCCTGCACCTTTCAGACTGCCTCTGTGTCTGCCTCAGACTCTCCCAGACTTAGACTGACTCCCTACTCGCCTAGGCCAGCCTCTTCTAGGATTTCCCCCTCTCTCTCAAGGTCTCCTAGGTTCAATGGCCATCTTAGCTTTTCCACGAGACAATATAATTTAGCCAACAGAGATTGGATTAATTGACTGCAATGTAAATTTACATTAATTGAAAGTAATGTAAATTCCAATGAACATGGAATATGTTCATGAAAAAAACAATTTTCAGAACACGTGAATTACAGTTAATAACCATGGAAACACACTTTCTAAAATCAACGGATATACTATAATATATGTAAATAACGCAAATATGTAAATAATGCATATATGTAAATAACGCATAACGTGAAAAGTAAATTTATGCCATCATAAGGCCATCTGAACACAAAATGGCGGCCCTGTGAATACCTCAACTTTGGATTTATCTCTGATCCTATCTGTTCGTTGGAATGGAAGAAATGATATTTCAAAACTTCGTGTCTTCGGGTGTCGTGCATGGCCTACAGTAATTCCAAAAGGCTCACGGTTGAACCATAGAAGCAAGGATGGGGTGATGGTAGGTTATTGCGGTGGAGGATACAGAATTTGGTTGCCCAATGAACGGAGAATCGTCAGGTCAAGGGATGTTAAATTTGATGAGACCCAAATGCCCTACAAACTTGGTAAAAATGTAACCATCTACCACGACTCAAGTTCCTTTGATAATATCAACGGAGAAAAAGAAGAAGGAAAGGAAGTTGACTGTGAAAGAAGTAACACTGAGGAGGATGATAGAAAAGAAAATCGACCAATGTCGGAAGATTGATTTTGAGCTGTATAATACGTATTGTATTGATATTGCTATCAACATCAGAAGAGAATCCATCAACTTATGAAGCTGCCAGTAAAATTCCTGAATGGCAGGAAGCCGTTAATAAAGAACTCGAGGCCCACAAGAAGATGTGTACTTGGACTGAAGACGAAGCACCTGAAGGAGATCACCCTATTTCAACAAAATGGCTTTTCACTGTAAAGGAAGATGGAAGGAAGAAGGTGAGATTGGTTGCTCGAGGATTCCAAGAGCATATCCTAGGTGAGCAATCATTTAATTACTCCCCAGTTTGTCAAATAGACACTGTTAAAATTTTATTATCGTTTGCCTGTCAAAATAATTATAAAATTAAGCAAGTTGATGTTCCAACTGCTTTTCTTAATGGTATTATAGATTATCCTGTGTACATAAAAACTCCTGAAGGTGTCAATACTGCAAACAAGACTTTAAAGCTTAATCGAGCACTTAATGGTTTGAAAAAGTCCCCTAAATTCTGGAATGAGAGATTTAATTCATTTATGGTTCAGCTTGGCTTTAATAGGTCAAATTATGATTTCTGTCTTTATCAAAAAAAGGATGTATTTCTCGTGCTATTTGTTGATGATGCTATTATTACTGGAGATGATAAGGCTATTGACTCAATAATTTGAGAATGGAATTTAATGTGAGAGAGATGAATGTTTTTAACTTCTTGGGAATGAAAGTTGAACAACATGAAAAGGAGATTAAAATTACTCAGACTCGGTTTGTCGAAAAACTGATAGAAACTTTCAACATGCAAGACTGTAAGGAGGTATTGACTCCAATGGAGGCTGGATTCAAGATAGACAAATATAGCAAGCCTCTCAATAAGAGAAAATTCCTTATAGAAGCTTGGTCTGCGGACTCATGTATTTGAGCACTACAGCAGGGCCAGACTTGTCATTTCCTGTGAGTTTCTTAGCCAGGTACGTATTTAGACAAGACCACTAACCAGA
The DNA here is from genome assembly GCA_911387785.2 of Aelia acuminata. Taxonomy (NCBI): domain Eukaryota; kingdom Metazoa; phylum Arthropoda; class Insecta; order Hemiptera; family Pentatomidae; genus Aelia; species Aelia acuminata. Next base: position 53,079,833 of record OU426984.1, on the reverse strand, counting down.
CATGGAAAGCGGCCAAGCGAATTTTAAGGAGAAGCCTTAAAGAAACTAAACACTTGGGCCTTATTTTTCGAAGGAGTAGCGGTGATGAACTAGTGGGATACTCTGATGCAGACTGGGCAGGTGACCATCAAACAAGAAAAAGTGTCAGTGGCATTTTATGGCTGTAACCCTATAGCTTTTGGCACTCAAGGAAGCAGGCATGCGTGGCACATTCTACAATGGAAGCTGAGTACATTGCTGCAGGAATGGCTTGTCAAGAAATTTGGAACTTGTGTGGTGTGAGTGAATTTTGTGATAACAAAATTAGTGGTAAACTAATGGTTGATAATTCAAGTGCGATTGCACTCATAAACAATTGTGAAAATTCAAAAAGAGCTAAACATATTGATATAAAATTTCATTTTGTAAAGGACCTTATTTCAAAGAAACTGGTATATGTATGTGCAAAATATTAATTCTGAGAAAAATGTTGCTGATTTATTTACTTAAAGCACTTGGTGCTGATAAATTTCAAATGTTTCGAAAGACATTTTTATTTACTTAAAATTTATTATTTGCAGTTGAACCTTATTTTTAATGAAGTTTCAATTGAGGGGGTGTGTTAAGTATTATATTTTTAAGGTGGCACAATGTCAAGGTGGCACTGGTTTTTCTTGTTTTACAGTAGTCTTATTTGTTACAATGTAATGGATGCATCAATCTCTATAATATACTTGTTTAAGCCCAACATTGTTTTACTTTATTAGCCTATGGAACTTATAATTATAACAGCGACTGTGGGGTTAGTAGGCTCTCTTCAACTGGGGTTTGTTGGCGCAGAGCCAATTCACAAAAGCAAGGTAAACATAAACAAAGGTGAAACTACCAAATGTCTTTAGTTCCAGCTAGGAGAATGAGAGCAATATTTCCTATGCAGAAAGTGACGACAGTTTAAACTTCTATCTTCTTCTATTGTCATTCTATTTTCCCTTAAAAGCTGTTAAAAACCGATTCAAAATTATTATACCATTATAGTGCAGCTTTTAATAACATTTATATGCGTCAGGCAGTACTTGAATTAGATGGCTAAACAACTCCTCCTTCTAGGCCAACCTGCCCCACATAGGGGGTTAATTGGCATACTCAGAATTGACGAATTCTTCAATTTTCTATGATCTTAGTATTAAATGTTATGTGTTGAAAAAATACCTGAAGTACTCTATATACTTGAATATTTGAAGTCTATAGTGGTATCAGCTATATTGGGATTACATTAACAGGAACGACTCAACAATCAAAAAAGTGATAACTGTTCACGCTCTCCCCTACTAAAGAAATTTTCTTAAATCCAAGTTAAAAATTTTAATTTCAAAAGGGCACCTTTTAAATTTTTTATATTTTATGTAAAAAGTAGGTAGTAGTATATCTATTCATTCAACAAAATATAAAAATGGGATTAAATTCTTCATTACTAAAAAAATTGAAAACTAGTGATAAAATTCAATAAATCTAGCTTTTTATGATTAAAAATACATGTAGATGTTTACCTAATTTGACTAGGACTAGGAGATTGGTGTCGTTTAACAGCGCATTCCATTTTTCCATTTCATATGATATAGAAGAATGTATAGGTATAGGCAGTATGACCTATTTTTTTAAAAAATATATAAAACTTTTAAAAAATTCCCTTTTACAGAAAATTGAAATTAAATTTTTAAACTTGGTTTTAAGAAAATTTCTATAGCACCAAACTATACATTTTTGTATATAAGATGAAATGGCATGGAATGCGCTGTTAAACGACACCAATCTCATAGTCCTAGTCAAATTTGGAAAACATCAGCAGCAGTGGTGGTCCAAGGGGGGGGGGGGGGGATATTGGGGATCAATCCCCCCCCCGAAATTTGGACGAAAAAAAAATTAGTGGGATGAATTAAAAAAAATTAATTATGCATCTAACTTTTACGAGTTTTCTAGGGAAGTGTAGTTTAATTTTGACTAGAATTTTTCATACAGAAATTTGTATATGAACTTAATGTATAAGCATAAGCAAATAAAGTGTGCTATTTTTACGCTGTTTTTTTTTCCTACCGACCATTATATGCTGTATATAATATGGAATGGCATGGAATGCGCTCTTAAAAAACACCAATCTCACAGTCCTAGTCTAATTTGGAAAACACCAACTATTTTTAATCCTGAAATGCTAGATTTATGAAATTTTATTACTTGTTTTCAATTTGTTTTGTAATAAAGAAATTTTCATCCCACTTTTATGTTTTGCTATACGAATAGGTATCATACTACCAATTTTTCAAAATAATATAAATATTTTGAAATTTCACATTTAGTTTTAAGAAAATTTCTTTAGTATCAACCTATACATTGTTGTATACCATATGAAACTGCATGGAATGCGCTGTTGAAAGACACCAATCTCATAGTCCTATTCAAATTTGGAAAACATCTACAACCATGGGCGTACCCAGCAGGGGGAAGGGGGGGCTGTTGCCCTCCCTGGAAGGCTGGATGCAATAATTTTTTAAGCTTTTAAGGGGGGAAGCAGTAATAGAATAATTTTTTTCAAGCAAATAATTGTAATAACTTAGTTGATAAAGCACTACCATAATTATACATAATTTTGGTTTCATTCACCTTTCCCGCGGTAAGATGTTACAACCTGAACGACCATAGCTTGCCCCCCCTAGTTTTGATCCTGGGTACGCCCTTGTCTACAGCCATTTTTAATAATGATTTTTTCTGTTTCTGGACCTATTTTTGAGGGCTTTAGAGACCAATAATTCAAAAACGGGTTAACATATCTAAGTAATATTTCACAATTGTTCTAGTAGGTACAAGTAGTACACATATGCCGAATTTCAAGAAAATGTGAAATGGTGAGGTTCAAAATGATATATTTTTGTGTTGATTTGACGTGGAATTGCCCTATTGCAATTTAATATATATATATATATATATATATATATATATATATATATATATATATATATATATTAAGTTAGATTATATTGAAATGTAAATACTTTTTTAAAAAATATTTATTTTACAAAAAAACATAAATTTACAAAATCAGAAAGAAAACTGGCATAGAGACAGGCTGCAGCTACAACTGGAAGTGAGAAGTAATATTTTCCAGGGTGTTCGTGAGAACAGGCTCCTGCAGTGGAGCTTATAGACTGATTTCTAAGAAGTTGATTACAATGCTTTACAAAAGCTAGGATAGAAGGCGTACAAAATGTTAAGCTAAAGAAAAATACAATATGCAACTAATATATAACTCCTCCTCCTAGGATAGGGGAAATCTATGGTGCAATTAAAAAACGGAATTGGAATGACAAAACACAGTATCACTCCAAATTCTTCTTAAAAGGCTACTCTGCCAAAAGAAGTGACATTCTACTGAACTTGGACAGGAAAGCACTCAAAAAAATTACAGCGATCTATACAGGACACTGTAAACTCAACAAACATAAGTACAGGCTCATACTCGCAGACTCACCAATTCTGTGGCAAGGAGGATGAGACAGCTTATCACATTATAAGCTGGTGTGAACGACTTGTTAGGCTAAGATTCAGCATCTTTGGCGAGGTAAACCTACCTGACCCAAGCACCAATGAACTGGTCAACCCAACAAGTTTGCTAAAATTCACTGAGGCTCTAAACATAGCAATTTAGAACTCAGACAAGTTAGGCGCACAATAGACCCAGGAGGTCTCAGTGCACATAGCCACAACAAAAAAAAAAAAAAAGTTAGATTATATTGAAATGTAAAATGTAACTACTTTTTTAAAAAAGATTTATTTTACATAAAAACATAAATTTACAAAATCAGAAAGAAAACTGGTATAGAGACAGGCTGCAGCTACAACTGGAAGTGAGAAGTAATATTTTCCAGGGTGTTCGTGAGAACAGGCTCCTGCAGTGGAGCTTATAGACTGATTTCTAAGAAGTTGATTACAATGCTTTGCAAAAGATAGGATAGAAGGCGTACAAAATGTTAAGCTAATGAAAAATGCAATATGTAACTAATATATATATATATATATATATATATATATATATATATATATATATATAGAGAGAGAGAGAGAGAGAGAGAGAGAGAGAGAACCTGGTGATTAAAAATCTGGTGCTTGCGCGCAACACACAACTTCCACTTACAACTCACTGTTTTGTTACTTGCCACTTCTCAAAGTCACACATTTTTCCACATTCATTTCTTATTTTTGTTTTTATTTCTCTATAAAAAACAATATTGTTTTTTATTATTAAATAAAAGTTTTTATTCGATACTTCGACAATGCAAGCATAATACTCCAAGTCGTCTAATTTTATAATCCTCTATGTAGTTGTTGAAAACTTTATTTAGTTACCATGAAATAAATAATTTCCATTAAATGAACAGAACGGATTTAATTATGAACAATGCGTGTACTCCGCATGCATGGGCTCAACGTGTTTTATGAGTTGACGGAATATTTTTCTTTTTTTCTCCTGTATTTGTTTACTTGATTTTTTTCATATATCATATTTAGCCATTTCCTATTTTTAGGCGTGATGAGAGACAGTTAATTTCTCCATATAAACAAAAACAAAGGTACTTACTTCATAGGAAAACAACAAAGGCCCCTTCCCCATTAAAGGCCACTCAGAACATTTTAATAATGATAAAGCTTACCTGATATTAAAGAACACCTAATTCTCATTAAACATGACGAATTTGATCAAAATCATTTGATCCGTTCTGGATAAAATTGAAAAAAACTTAAAAATTAGACAAAATTCATTAAATAAAGTACCCCCTCCGTTTGACCAATTTTGATGAAATTTTTGCTGTCACATCGTGGGGATATACATACATCAAATACCCAGTTTGATCTGAATCGTTATAGCCGTTTTTGAGTAAATAAAAAAAACACGTAAAAATGAGACAAAATTTATTAAGTAAATTGCCCCCGCCACACACACACACACACGCACGCACGCACGCACGCACGCACGCACGCACGCACGCACGCACGCACGCACGCACGCACGCACGCACGCACGCACGCACGCACGCACGCACGCACACACACACACACACACACACACACACACACACACAAGGAAAAAAAAAAGGAGGATCTTTATTAAATTCCAGCTTTCGACTTTATAGCCACCTGCAAAAATCGATTACCCATTTTGTGTAGGGAAGGTGTGTCCAACTCAAGAGGGTCTTCCGTCCCCATAGTCGTTCCATTAAAACATTGTTTTATAAATCCTATTTTTGTATGTAATTTTAACAACAGCATTTTCCTTCCCTGGTAATAATATAGATACTTTATTAATTGGAATTCCTCCATGTCGTGTAGGCAAATTATATCAATATAAAATTTAATGTTGGTAATATAAAATATAATTATATGTAGGTATATACATATGCAAACACATATAGACATACGAACATTGAGATCTTTCAACGGTCAAGGTTTTCTATCGCCTATTAGGACTAACCATTCATGAGGGTCAAACCTTTTGCTTCTTAAGAGGTAGTTAATTTCAACCATGCTCCCATTTACACTCGTATAAACTACTCTTCGCAATAGCTTACTAAATCATAGAGTTACAAAAAACTAGGCCCTCATTTTAATTTCGAAATCACCCGAAAGAGTTTGTATAGCATCTTTCATCTTAATTCAATGTTTACATGAATAGAGATAAGATAAACAATCGTGCTGCTTTTTGAGAAGATATTATTGTTCGTTTCTGTCTTGAGTAGCGTGTGATTGGCATTTCCAATTTGTTTTTATTTTCAATCAATAATAAATGAGTAAGTCAAAATACGGGTACATAACAATTTCATGGAAATCTGAGTTGATTAACGGAAGTAGGTATTTTCGTTCTGGCACTTCTGCCCTGTTTAAGAGGATACGTTCGTTAATGTTTTCAAGAAAGAAAAATGGTTACGACCATCTGATAACAGATGAGGAAAAAAGGTATTTATGTCTTATCTCTTATTTTATTTGTATATAAATAAATAATAATGCTCCGTCACTAAATAAAATATTTGTGGGTGGGTCATGATGGGGGGGTGGGGGTCATGATCCCTCTGTCTCATAATCACGTGGATGAAAACATCGTTTTTTAATGAGATTATTACCTTGTATTAAAAAGGACTGCTATCTAAACAACTAAAAGTGTAATGTTTATGGCATATTAACAACTTTATTGCATTATTCGCTTAAAAATACAAAAAAAGTGAAAAGCCAAAATATTTGGGGGGGGGGGGGGTTCATAACCCCTGTGACCCCCCTCTGGATCCGCCCTAGCCATCCATACATTTGAAGTGTTCTCGTTGCTTCTTAAATTGTTATTCCATGTTGCCTCCGTAAGGCACACTGACATTACAGAGATATCAACACGTGAAATTCGGAGGTCTTTCTAAAATTCATCAAATGCTCTAGTTCTGGGGAACTTCTTAGATCTAAGCTGATTATTGCTTATTATAATTGAACACTTTTAATAGGCCTTCTGCATACTAATGGAATATTGAATAAATAAATGGATATTTTATCAATATATAAAAATTCTAACCGATTCCTCAGATTAAAGGTCATACAAGCAATTGTCAGATAGAATGCTCTTCATTCTATGCATCTGACACAAATTTAAATTAAATCAAAAGTTTTTAGTTATTTACATTATTTATGGCCGAACGATGGAAGTTATGGAGAACAGGGATGAAAAGATAAGTGACATTGCAACACATTTTTGATGAGACACATTTTTACGAAGTTGTGAATTTTCGGAGGGAACATTGTTTTTGCGGGGTTTCATTAGCAATAATGCTGAAACAAGAATGTAGTGATAAAGTGGAGAGGAACTGGAACATCTTTCTGTTAAAATTATAGTTTACTTGAAATTTAGGAATTTAACCATTTACTGTAGTAAAAACATTTTTTTTTTTTTTCATCACTCATAGTTTTTTTTCTTTAGTGATTTTATATTAAAAATAGTGAAGGAAGGTTCACATTGGAATGCATTAACAAGATTTTTTGACCACTATGTCTCTTCCTTATATATATATATATATACCAGGTGTGTAAATATGAAACCGGAATTTTTCAAATAGCAAATAAGTGTTGATTGTGTAAAAATGATACATACTTTTTTATTCGAAGTACTGTCCTTCGCTATCTATGCATTTTCCCCATCATTCAGGCAATTTGTGGATTCCCCGCCAAAATAATGCTTCCTCTTCTGAGTCAAACCAATCACTTAACCAATTTCGTACATTTTCATAAGAAGTGAAGCGCTGCTCAGCTAATGCGTGTCCCATCGATGCAAATAGGTGGTAATCGGATGGGGCCAAATCTGGTGAATAAGCCGCATGCTGAAGAATTTACCAACCAAATACGTTTAGCCGAATGTGATGGGGCATTGTCATGGAGCAAGATCACTTTGTGTGTCCTTTCTTGATATTTGGGACTTTTTGGCGCTAATCTTTATTCAAATTTATCATCTGTTGTAGGTAGCGTTCCGTATTAACAGTTTCCCCAGGTTAGGTAACACCCATCTGATCACACCAGACACAGAGCATTTTCTTCCTCCCCAAGCGATGCCGATGGTTCACTAGGAGTTACCCAGGATTTTTTACGCTTAGGATTCTCGAAGTAAATTCACTTTTCATCACCAGTCACAATTTGATGAAGAAATGACTTTTTTCTGTACCTGGCGAGCAGCATTTGCCATAAGGTTTTTCGAGCTTCCTGCTGCCTGTCATTCAGTTGGTGAGGTACCCATTTTCCGACCTTCTGGATCTTTTCCATGCCTTTCAAACAAATGGAGACGGTATCACATGTAATAATTGTCCAACAAACGCTTCCGAATCAGCGTTTTCAAAGTTTTTTTTTGTGGTTTTCCACGGTCTTTGTTTCTTTTATCGAAATCCATCTTTAAATTTTTTGAACCAATCGAAACATTGAGATTTGCCTAGGGCATGCTCCCCGTAAGCTTCAACAAGCATCCTATGTGATAATGCTCCAATTTTTTTCAGAAGGAAACGCAAAATAAATGCTGTCCGCAAATCTTGATTTGTTGGCACAAAAGTCGACATGTTCAACGCCACTAAAAACACGGTTATAGAATGAAACTGATGTTGGTATCAATTGGATCTCTTTATTACATGTAGGCAAAAGCAGATAACACCACTGACGGATTAGTTTGAAGATTATATTGACTGCTAACTCCTATCATTGGCGAATTCCGGTTTCATATTTACACACCTGGTATATATATATATATTTTTTTATTGTACTAAATGACACAATTTTTTAAATTTGTGAGTCTTTATGAATTGTTGATGAATGTGCTTTGAAAATGCTCACACAAGAGCGAAACGTCAGCCATTATAAATTGTGACTATGACTGTATAAAAGTCAATAAAAGAAAATATTTTCGAGACCCTTACAGCTTACGGTTTGTGAACCTTCCTTCATCATTATAGTGGTCTTTTAATTTTCTTCTATTAGAAGATTAATAATTAAAAATAGTAGCCATTTTCTAAAAATTATACGCCTACTGAGCAAGGGGCTCTGAATTTTTACAAAAAAAAAAAAAATCTGTATTTTTTGGTGATCATGGTATATGGGTTAACGTGGATTAGACCTTAATTCAATGATAACTAAACTTTAAACTTTCACGGGTCAGCTGTGGAGTAATGTCTAGCACAGCAAATTACAATGTCAAAGGTTGCGGCTTCGCATCCCATCAGGTGGCCTTAGGATTTTTGAGAGAGAGTTAAAAATATGCAGTCCTTAGGATGGAACATGAAATGGAGGAGCCTGTGCGAATCCTAATTATACCTGGATAGGCAAAATTTAGGACATCCGCTGTAGCATCGTCCGATTAGCCACAGTAGCATAAAGGCCTATTCACACACATCAGTGACGGCACCGGCAAGTAATCCGTCCGGCTTGTTTTGAGATATTCTTCCATGTATTTCAGATGAGTCTGTTTCCACACAACAGGCACAGTACCGTATCAGTGAGGCAGTGCCCCGTCAGTGATCCATCGGTGATATTTCAGGTTAGTCCTCACCGATATTTTTATTTTTTCACTGACGGATTCAAACAGTGATTTTCATTAAAATAAGATGAATGACGAAAAACTCATTGAATTGGTGCGTTTGTATCCTGTGCTGTACGATCTGGCACACCCAAGGTACATGGACACTAAATTAAAAAACACTATTTGGGATAAAATTGGAGAGGAAATGAAAACCACTGGTAAGTAAACACAAATTTGTATTTGTCTAATTTCTTTAAAGTGGTTTATAGTTATATATGATACTGAATTAATTTATTTCTAAAAAAAAAATTCAATTTAACGTAATCACATTCTATAACCAAAATCCTATATCATTGTAATGTTTAGAATTACAAACAAGCCCAATGGGTCTTTGATTCATGCAGATCTTTATGAATTTTTAAAATGAGTCAATACTAGCTTGTAAAATAACAAACATAAATTATTATTTATACTTCATATTTCTTATAAAATATATTACCATTGTTTAGTTTTGATTAAAATCGAAGAATTGCAATTTTTAAAACATGTAAACGCACATAGCTCAAATACTATTTGTCCTAGAAAAATTAAAAATTTTCATTGTACCAATCTGAATAATGTAGGTATATATTTTAAAATCCGATTTTGGATTGTTTATAAAATAATTATTTGTTTCTAAAAAAAAGTTAAACTTTTAAGTACTGCAAACTAGTTATATGCTAAATTAAAGCCCTTGCAATTATAAAAATATGCTACAAGATTCCTCATTCTAGGACTAATTGTATTAATAGTGTATAGTAAGATATGTAGCGTTTGATATTCCAAATGTTCCATGCAAATTGCCCTTCTAGGATTTTTTACTTAAATACTAATGTTCAGAAAAAAACTTCAACTTGAAAAAATTGAAACATTCTGTAAATTATTCTCTCAATGGAATGCGCTTAATGTTGCATTCCGGCTTAGCATTTTATTTTTTATATTTATAACCAAGGAAGAGCTCCAGCTTCAGAAGTGAAATATTCTGTGAATATTTCTCTCACTCGAAATGCGTATAATTTTATTAATAAGAAAATTTTGATGCCATATAATAAGGTATGTCATGTAGTAATCATCCTTTAGATTATGTTTTTTTGATAACAAAGGCAAAGCCGAATTTTTAATATATCATTACTAGCATTCCCCGTCGCGGCTTTGCCCGCTAGGCTTTAAAACCAATTCTGTGATAATTATCTTGTTATTGATTTAATATAATATGTTATATATTGACAACATATGTCATATACTAACAAGATAACATGGATAGGAGCTTCCGGTAGGTGGAATGTTGGAGGAGGAAGCTGCTCGGTAGAAGAGATGGAAAAGCGCATGGAGAGAGTTCCGCCGAAACAAAAAATTGCTTACTCGTCGTGAACGCTTCATTTTTCGGCTTTAAAACGTGGTTTTCGACACCCCATAGGGCCTTTCGAGTTAAACTTGTCGTATCAAGATCTTTAAAATGAGTCCAAATTAGATATTTTTTCTCGAAGTGCAAAAATAGGTGTCCGTTAGAGTTAAACGACAATTTCGCCATTGAAAACCCCTCAAGGGATACATTTTTGAAATTCCTTTCTTAGTGGTTACCTAAATCGCGTTTAAAATCTGAATTCCGAACTTCAAGTTTCTATCATTAGTAGTTTTTGCTCTGCGTTGATTCTGTCTGTCAGGACAAAGCCTCTTATATATAGAGAGATATATTATATTTTAGGTTGAAATCAAAGGAAATATAATTTTTAATCAAAATTTAGGGTTTGCTCTATCTAAATTTTTCAAACATTTACATAGAATTCAAATTGATTTGGAGAGTTAATAATGTTGCATTCCCACCTTGAGATTCTAAATTTTGAAGTGCGCGGTTCCCACTATTCGATTCTACATGAGGAGGGTAGCTATAACTATTTTGGTCGTATTTTTTCACAAAGTTGTGCAATAAACACGCGGCCAAAATAATGTACGTGATTTTTAGCTGAAAAAAGTACTGACTGGTGCCGGTGACGTTACGATTGTGTGTGAATCGAACGAACTGAGAGATTACAGGAAGTTGAATCACTGACAGGTTCCGCCACTGTGCCGTCACTGATGTGTGTAAATAGGCCTTAAAGGGACGTTAAGCATAGAAACTAACTTCTTTCCAATCGCCCATTTTTACGAAGAGAACAACAAAATATGTAGGTGAGGGGAGGTTATTTGTCAGCGATCTTGGGGGGTGGGGAGTGGATAGTAATGAACGCAGATTTTTAAAATTAATTGAAATATCTCATTAAAAAAAAATGTCAAAAGGTCAATGGTTTTTCGTTGCTTTTAGAATGAACACTTCATCATCAAAGTTTGGCTTGTGATTACCTATCATTTCTACGTCTGTTGTAACCTTTTCCAAATTAAATGTAACAATTTTCAAATTATTTGTAATTTTTACCGTTTTTTTATGTTTTTATATAAAAACCATTATTTTAATTTCTGAAATGACCTTTAAATTAATTTCACCGTTCTCCTTTGATATTAATTTCATTTTTAAGAAAGCTTATGTAAAGTCAAAACATTTTAATGCTTGTTATTATTATTTGTACTGTAATTATTGTTATTTTTACTGTAGCTGGTTCGCTCATTCACAACAGACCAAAACCTTCTTCCTCTCTTCACCAGCCCTCTTTTTTTCAATTCTCTCCCCTCCCTCTTTCCTATTCCGGGCGCCCCACACTTATATATACAACTATAAAAATTCTATTAAAATAACTCTCGTTTTATTTTTAAATATTTTACCTCAATATCGGTTATCTGAAAAATGAAAAAAAATATCAAAGGAGTTAACTGAAATTCTTTTAAAAGTCATTATAGTTTTTAAAATAATTACTTTTATATAACGTCATAAATAAAACATAATATTTAGGAATTGATTCTAGCCTGAATAAGGGTTGCAATGGGCGTGGAAATGCTATACATATATTTTATTGTATAGGATGAGGGTGCCCATTGTAACCCTCATCATGTCTAGTACATAGTATAATATACTATGTCATTGACACCTGCATTTGAATTACCTACCGTTTTTAAAATTAATTATATAATAATACATCGAAGATTTTTATAGACGAATAGAAGAATTTCTTGCTTCAAGAAATGATTACATGGCTCGAGCTGAAGTTCCATTTTCAGCTTATTATGTATAATATGCATTGGACAGTTTATAGGTGAGTATTTATCAAATTTAATATATATTCATTATTTATCATAAATCAAAGTTAAATTATTAGTGTCTATATGTTTTGAATGGAATTTTTGGTTTGGAATTAGGGGATAGATATAATCAGGTATTTAAATTAGACTCAAGGAATTGTAAATTAAAAAGTTGTGTGGTTTCAAAAAGTCGTATTAAGTTTATTTTTTATATCTGGTACCACTACTGAAGTGCGGCTGATGGGCAACCCTGCTTCGGGGCGTGGCCTAAGGCGCAGCGATCGCTCGGGGCCTTGCCGAACTGCCGCCCCCACCACCTTCCCCCCTTCGCAGATAAGGCTCCAGCTCGCTGTTCTGTCCCTGTTATTTTTCCCGCCATTTCCCTTCAGTAGTCGACTGTGACGTCATGTAATCGTCACCTCTCTATATCGACAATAAAGATCGATCGTGCTATTTTCGATACTAATACCTTAAGTTTGAAATTAAATATCTTTATACATACTTTCGATTAATTATATAATTTATATATTTTTAACTTTCCTGCTGAGAATTAAGCATCATAATATCATTTTACCGATCTTAAGCTCATTTACAGAGTTATATTTCTTATTATAAGTAAAACAGCTCAAATTAACTTTTCTTTTTTTTATTATATGGTTTATCACTATACCTCTTTATTTTTGCATCTTGCACTATACCTCTTTATTTATGCAACTTGCATATAGTAGGCCTACCTTTCAGAATTCTCATGGGTTTAGTCTTTTATGTATTAATAACCAGTTTATTATTTTGGCAATATTGCGCAAGGGTATTGATTTTGTTGTGCATCAGTTATTGAATGAACTATAATTGCAAGGTCATCCACAGACATGAGCAATAAAAAATATTTATGTTTGCCAATAACATAAAGTAGGTATATTGGTGATAACATTCAATGCAAGACGTGTTCCAAATCACTGATGAAGATAGGGAAGAAAAGGGGACTTAGCTTAATAATCTATTTTATTACTGTATAGTATAATTAAATGATGATAGTTTAAATTTATAATAATAAAAGTTGGAAAGAATAAAATTACAGGCTAATATTTTATTTTGAATAAGAATTCATTGATTTGTTAAATGCGTGTTCCATCAATAATGTAATGAAGCTTGTATTTATGAAAGTTGAAATGTAACTCTTTGAATTTGAAATAGAGAAAATCCCGTAGAATATGAAGTAAATAAGTCTTAATTTTATTAAAAACTTTCTATCGATTTCGGAATTACTGATAATTCTAAAAATGGTATGAAAGCTGAGTTCAATGATTTCAAAAGTCGGAGAACAATATGGACTCCTAAAAGGCCGTTACTTCAAAAGTCGGAGAAGTATATCGACTTAAAAGTAGCAAGTGAAAAATCGATGTGTCAATTGGAGAATTGGTAAGATGGCTTGTGACGTAAAAATGACGTGAACACTCAAGCAAGACGCGCTGTTTTTAAAAAGGAGGGGAAATAGTGATAAGGTGGTGGGGGCATCAGCTGACGAGAATTTCCCCTCCGAAAGGGAGTGATAGCCACGCCCCGAAGCAGGGTTGCCCCATCAGCCGCTCTTCAGTAGTGGTACCATTTTTAAAAATACTGTTTACACGAAAATTTGCAATTTATATTTCATATTTTATTATAATTCATATTAATATTTTAATTTTAATTAAAAACCCAATTTAAGATCAGTATTTAAAAAAAAATTGTCATTTGAATTTTGGCCAGCTTTTTAGTTCAAATACTCCACTGTGCAAGGGCATACCCAGGATCAAACTAGGGGGGGGGGGGGCAAGTAACGTTCGTTCAGGTTGTAAAGGTGCCTTTACACCTTATGAACTTTACCCTCGAACAACCATCGTGAAGGCTTCACGTCGACTGTTCGGGTGTTCTAGGTACTTCATGTGTTCGCCTGGATTCGGGGGTAGCGCTAGTGCCACTTTTGATTTGGGTCTTTCCTAAGTGACAGGAGTTGTTTGTGATACTAGTGTAATTTGCGAAACATTGTAAATCGTCCCCTATTTTTTTATTTTTCAGTTAATATAAAATATATTGATAATGGAGATTTTTTCTTTATCATAAGCTAGCTTTGGGTGCGTCAGCCATATTGGTTCGCTTAACGTCACGTGAAGTATAAATGGCTGTTCGCTTCACGTCGGTACGGCAAGGTTCGAAGGATAACTTGTTCGAAGGTGAGGTTCGTAAGGTGTAAAGGCACCTTAACATCTTACCGCGGAAAAGGCGAATGAAACCAAAATATTTATAATTATAGTAGTGCTTTATCAACTAAGTTATGACAATTATTTGCTTGAAAAACATTTATTCTATTATTGTTTCCAGCCTTAAAAGCCTAAAAAATTATTGCTTCAGGGTACGCCCATGCCACTGTGTGCTGTGAAGCATATAGTGGTGGGAAAGAGTATGGCCTACCCCTCATTTTAAACTGAGAAGGCCTCTCCATGTTATCCATTACTCCAGAAGTTTATCTAGATATTCCATATATATTTTATTCTTATTGAAAATGGTCGAAATAAAATATATTGTATGGAACTTCATGATGGTAACTGTAATGTTTCTATATGGGCTAGCAATCAAACACTAAAAGCTCAGCACTTTATTTTGATGAACTGTTTTATTTTATATTAAACAATGAATATGATACATCAGTCTCATATATATCACATGATAATAATGATAATAATAACAATATGTAAAATATAAAAATGTGCAAATGCCACATATATCACACTATTCCCCCTTAAAAAGGCTCGTAACTAAGTCTCTTCGGAGGCTTTATCGTTCTTTCAGACTTTCTTACATCCTGTCTCATACCGATGCCTTTGTCAGAGTGAGCTGCTGCATCGCTGCCTTTGACAGAGTGAGCTGCTACATCCTGCTTCACATCTATGTCAATATCTGAATGAGTTGTACCTTCCTCCTTATTCTCCTCTCCGATATCTTCATTGCCTTCATCCCTCTCTAGCTGTAGGCTGTGCTTATGCAAGTCAGGGTCTTCGCTTCCAAGCATAACCTTGGAGGCTCTATGACAGTTCTGAACACCATAATCAGGTATCATTTGGTCTACATGTCGTTTGACCACAATTCCTGAGTCCAACAGCTGCACACCATACATATTTGTGGCCAACACTTCTTCCACAATCCCTTTCTCCCAGTCAACCCTGTTATTTCTATAAATCTTAACAAATACCTTTTGTCCAACTTGGAAAAATATCTTTCTTTTTCCAGAGTATATTGCCTGACGATGGTGCATTTCTTTTACTTTTTCTTTTAATTCGTGAACAGTTTTCACTGTCTGCCCAGATGTTCTATCATTCAATATATCTAATCTAGTTCTCAAGGGTCTCCCGAACATGGGCTTCGCTGGAGTTTCTCCTGTAGATAGGTGTACAGTATTACGATAAGTTTGCAAAAACTTTAATAAAGCTGTATCTAAAGGCTCTCCAGAAACTTGAGCTTTTCCTAAACATTTCTTTATTATTGCCACACTATTTTCAGCCTGTCCATTGGAAGCACCAGATATGCATGTGATATGGAGCACCAGATATGCACTCAATGCCATTCATTACACAACTACATCATCTTGGAACACCACAACACTTTCCAGCCCCGCCATTACAGTTTCCATGACTTTTTGGAAAAACTGGGGGATAGGGGAAGTACCAAATGGAACTCTGTTGTAACAAAAGTTACCTTTATGGGTGATCAAAGTTGTGCACTCTTTAGACTCCTCTGTAAGTTCAATCTGCTGAAACGCAGCCTTGAGGTCTATCTTGCTAAAGTACTGTGACCCCTGGAGGCTGTTGAACAAATCCTCCACTCTCGGTATGGGATGCCTGTCTATTTCCAAATATGGATTCAGTGTCAACCTATAATCGCCACAAAGTCTTACCTCACCATTAGGCTTCACCACTGGAACAATGGGCGTCCCCCATTGACTATACTCAATCGGACTAATAATACCTTCTTTTAATAGTCGTTGAATTTCTTCCTCCACTTTTTCTTTGAGGGCATATGGAAGCCTCCTGGGCTTCTGCATTTGTGGAGTTACATTGGGCTTCAATCTTAAACCCATTTTAAATTTATTAAATTTCCCTAGCTTATCCGTACAAACTTCTGGAAACATTTCAAGGATCATGGATCTAACCTGTGAACTCTGTTGAACAGCATAGACCTGGAGTACCTTAAAGTTAAACCTGCTGAGAAAGTTTCTCCCTAATATTATTGCTCCTCCATTAGGTACCACATGGAAAGTGACTTTGTGTTTCTTCCCATTGTAGAGCACTTCTAGAGCACATCTTCCTAAGGGTTTAACAGTGATACCCGCAGAATAATAATGCAGAATATCATTACTTTTCACCAGCTCGTTGTTCTTAAAGTATCTAAAATACGTAGCATCTGACATTGCACACATAGATGCACCCGTGTCAACTTGAGCTCTTAGTTACGCACCAGCATCCAGGCCTGTTCCTTTTTACGGGCCCTGCTAGGATGATGAGGCCTGTCATGAACCTGTCTGTCAATCAGATTGAACTAATCGGAACTTTTGAACAGGTCTACCTTGACATCTTTATTACTCCAGAAGAAGCTTATGAAGGTGTTACTACTCATCGAGAACTGTCTAAAACAAGTTTTCTGAGTAACCTAGCATCCCTTATACCAATGCCTGATTGTAATCAAAGTCCGAGGAACATGTATCAATGCCAGATGGGAAAGCAAACGATGGGTACACCCTGTCATAATTGGCAATTTCAATCTGAGTCAAAATTGTATTGGCTGCATACACCGGCTTCACCTTTCTTCAGGCCAGCTCATTACGACCTCATTAACCTTGATGAATACGCTATGGTTAATGCCATGATTGCTGTCATCTCGTATACTGGATATGATATGGAAGATGCCATGATAATAAACAAAGCATCTTTGGAAAGAGGTTTCGCCCATGGTTCTATTGTGAAATCAGAGTTTGTTGAACTGAAATCTGCCAACTCATATTTTGGATTGGATCCCACTAAACCACATTTAGCAGAATTTTTAGGGGAAGATGGACTTCCTTTTCCAGGTTCAAAACTTACATATGGCCAGCCCTATTATTGCTATTTTGATCAAACTGTATCAAAATTCATTGTTGGACAATATTCGGGTAAAGAAGATGTAGTAATTGACAATGTTAAACTTTGTGGAATGTTTCCTGGTGGAAGAGATGGCATTACAGTAAAAGCATGCATCACATTCAGGATCCCGAGGAACCCCACAGTTGGCGATAAATTTGCCAGTCGTGCTGGTCAGAAGGGCATTTGCTCCCAAGGTTGGCCTCAAGAAGATCTTTCTTTTACAGAAAGTGGAATTGTACCAGATATTGTTTTTAACCCTCACGGATTTCCTTCTAGAATGACCATAGCTATGATGATTGAATGTAAGGCTGGTAAAGCGGCGGCATTGCATGGGCAGGTTCATGATGCAACACCTTTTGAATTTTCCGAAGATGATACGGCCATTGATTATTTTGGCAAATTATTAGAAGCAGGAGGGTATAACTACTATGGAACTGAAAAAATGTACAGTGGTATAAATGGTTACGAAATGAACGCTGCTATATTTTTTGGTATTGTCCATTACCAACGCTTGCGACATATGGTGTCTGACAAGTGGCAGGTAAGGAGCACTGGTCCAACAGACATTGTTACAAGACAGCCTGTCAAAGGCCGAAAAAGAGGAGGTGGGAGGACTTCCTTTTTGTACCTCTCTGTTCTTCATCATCGTCATCCTCGTCTTCCTCATCAGAGGTAGTTTTACCATCAAGTAATTTGACTGGTTTTCGAGCCCTTGCTGCCCTTTGAGGTCGGCCAGATTTTTTCTCTTCTTCAGCCGGTGTCCAATCGTCGTCAGTGGCATTATTTTCGAGCTCTTCTACTTCACTCGGTTCATCGAATGAACTCCTCCTCATCTTCTACAACTTTTTCTTGTTTTTTCCTCGGCATCGTATAAACTGGCTAAAAAACGATATTAAATAAAATTCTAAAATCTTCTTTGGTCTTGAATATATTTTCACTAAAATAATTACGGCCTCAAAACTTCAATAATAGTTCCAACTACTTCTAACCTGAGATATATGTCCCATTTCCGTGCTGTCCATCGAGGAGCCTTCTTTAAAGACATGAGAACTACTGAAGCGAGGCAGTTACTTCCGGACGCATGGGGTTTCATTTGTCCTGTCCACACCCCTGATGGAGCACCTTGTGGGCTTTTGAATCATTTGACTAAAGATTGTCGGGTAAAGGAGCCCGATGAAAAATTAGTTTCTAAACTACCTAATTTGTTAGTTTCCCTCGGAATGCTTCCGGGATGATCCCGAACAAGTTCTGTTATGTTACAATGCTCGATGGTCGTATTATTGGGTATGTACCTCACATGATTGCTGGAAGATTGGTTGATAAACTGCGAGTGCTCAAAATCAAGAGAGAGAAGGTTCCTAACACACTGGAAATTGTTCTTGTACCTAAGAAAGATACAACGCACCAGCATCCAGGCCTGTTCCTTTTTTTTTTTTTTTTTTTAAATACAAAAACATATCTTTACTCAATTAATTAGTTACATCAATCGCCATTACTAGATAAATCATAGTTATTAATACAAACAAACATAAAAGAAAATGGATTTGACAAGTTTTGAAAGTAACTATGCTTTACAAGAACTATCAACAAAATAAAAATATATTCACAAATTCATTAAAATTTATTGTTGTCGTCGAGCTAGGACAGACTTGCAGCTCGTCGCCTACTCTTCGGGCTCGCCGTCCCCCTCTGCGGCCGCCGAAGTTGCTTCTCCTTCTGCAGCAGGCTTTTCTTGATCAGCTCCTGACGCAGTGCCAGGCGCTGACTTGGCAGCCGTGCTCGAATCTTTATGAGCTGCTTGCATCTCTGGCGTAATTTGTGAAGGATCAAATTTAACGGTGGTTTCTCCCCCGGCTCCGACTGTCCTATGCTCCACCGTAATGGGGTAATATGTGTTTATTACTGCTTTGGACCAACCAGCGTAAATTGTGGTTCCTTTATATAATTCTTCACCATTGTGGACAAACTTGTCAAATTTCTGAAGCAGCGACTTCCCATCAATTTTCCATAATGGATAATTCTCCTCTTTATTATCAAAGTCAGATTTTAAAAGAACAAATTTTCCAGACCTAAATTCTGGAGGTATTTCTACATCTTCTGCCTCACTATCGCCATCACTTTCTTCCTCTTCAGAAACACTGTCTTCCTCATCTTCCATCCCTTCCTCGTCTTCGACATCTTTTATCTCGTCTTCTTCAGCCTCCCCTTCTGGTGGTTCTTCCGCAGCGCTCTTCTTCTTCCCCCTAATTAAGGAGGAAGGTACAACTCATTCAGATATTGACATAGATGTGAAGCAGGATGTAGCAGCTCACTCTGTCAAAGGCAGCGATGCAGCAGCTCACTCTGACAAAGGCATCGGTGTGAGACAGGATGTAAGAAAGTCTGAAAGAACGATAAAGCCTCCGAAGAGACTTAGTTACGAGCCTTTTTAAGGGGGAATAGTGTGATATATGTGGCATTTGCACATTTTCTTCAAGTGTCCCTTCATATGGCAAATAGAACACTCATAATTTTTGTATCTACATTGCTGGCTTGTATGGTTATTAAAACCACAAACCAAACATGTTTTCCATGTTTTCCTCTCCAACAAATAATTCTCCTGCTTCAATTCAATTTCACCCGGTCTTACTATGACTGCTTTTTCTGCCGCATTTTCATTTTTCGCAAGAGCAACTGCATTCTGAAATGTTAGTTTGGTCGAATCTTCCAGGAACAACCTCTCTCTCACTCTTCCTTTTCTTAAACCAATCACAAACCTGTCTCTTATTGCAGTCTCAAAGAACTGACAAGGGGAGGGCACAGCTATGGGGTCGTCGATCGGGCCCATTTTTTTTCTGGTGATTCTACATCGAAAAATAGTCGACACGTGTCCGAGCGTTCCGTCCAATGGGCCTTAGGTTTTGAGAAATAAAATAAAATACCATGAAAATCCTTTATTTTTTATCTTGAGTTTGGAAAATGATATCGCCATGATTCTTTCACTAATTCATTTATTTTAGAGAGTAGATTAAAGGAAAAATACAATCGTTAAAGAATTATTCATATTTCTTCAATTTAATTTAAAAAAAGCTTAAAGTTTTCAAGTAAACTAGCTTTATAAATTTTTTCACATAAAAAAGAATAGCAGAATTGAGTTCAGCACCTCAAGAAACCCTGATGTCTTAAATATCATCCAAAACAAAAAATAAATTGTTTTTCCTGTCAGGAGCAGCTTAAAAATGTTTCAGCAAAATTGTATGTGTAGTTTCAAAAGTGTGCATCTCGTGTTGAGCTGATCCGATTTTTACGTTCTTGAGCTCGTTGCATAGAAGAAAGCTTCCTTTTTCTAACCATATAAATAACTATTATATTATCTCGGGAAGCTCTTGTAAAAAATGGTCCTCAAAATAAAAATTAAATTCAAACTTTTCTTTATATTATGTTGATTCCTGAACACGTAAAAATATCTCGATTAGGTAAAAATGTGTAACTCTAGTGCCTTTATTTACCCTATAAATTTGATGAGAATCGGTAGAATTTTCTCCGAAATATGGTCGGATTTTTGGATGTTTAACGAAATTGTAAGGGTCTAGCCTTAGCGAAACTTTTAATGCAATTTTGATTTGCAAGATTGTCCTCAAAACGAATCTGAAAACTGTTATGAAACAAAAACAGTTTTGCACAAAATGATTTTTTAATGTCAGTATTTTGCCAGAATATTCCATCAACATATAATAATCAATAAAATAATATTCAATCATTCCTAATTGTTATTTGTTATTGAAAACTCTTACAAACCTCTCTCTCAAAGTGATCGACTAACTTTTTATTTTCATTCATTCTTGGATTTTTTTAAAAATTATTAGTATTGTTTTTGGTTGTTACTCGGCTCATTTGTTTCATAACAGTTTTCAGATTCGTTTTGAGGACAATCAAAAAAACCTATAAGTAAATTTTGGGAAGATTAAAAAAAAATTAAAAATTGCATTAAAAGTTTCGCTAAGGCTAGACCCTTACAATTTCGCTAAACATCCAAAAATCCGACCATATTTCGTAGAAAATTCTACCGATTCTCATCAAATTTATAGGGTAAATAAAGGCTCTAGAGTTACACATTTTTACCTAATCGAGATATTTTTACGTGTTCAGGAATCAACATAATATAAAGAAAAGTTTGAATTTAATTTTTATTTTGAGGACCATTTTTTACAAGAGCTTCCCGAGATAATACAATAGTTATTTATATGGTTAGAAAAAGGAAGCTTTCTTCTATGCAACGAGCTCAAGAACGTAAAAATCAGATCAGCTCAACACGAGATGCACACTTTTGAAACTAGACATACAATTTTGCTGAAACATTTTTAAGCTGCTCCTGACAGGAAAAACAATTTATTTTTTGTTTTGGATGATATTTAAGACATCAGGGTTTCTTGAGGTGCTGAACTCAATTCTGCTATTCTTTTTTATGTGAAAAATTTATAAAGCTAGTTTACTTGAAAACTTTAAGCTTTTTTTAAATTAAATTGAAGAAATATGAATAATTCTTTAACGATTGTATTTTTCCTTTAATCTACTCTCTAAAATAAATGAATTAGTGAAAGAATCATGGTGATATCATTTTCCAAACTCAAGATAAAAAATAAAGGATTTTCATGGTATTTTATTTTATTTCTCAAAACCTAAGGCCCATTGGACGGAACGCTCGGACACGTGTCGACTATTTTTCGATGTAGAATCACCAGAAAAAAAATGGGCCCGATCGACGACCCCATAGCTGTGCCCTCCCCTTGTGAGTAAACTTACAACTTGCTGCCAGTCTTCTAACCCGAGCAGCCCATTCTGCAATTGTTTCGGTTTCTTCCATATGAGCCTGATAAAATTCCTGTCTCTCGAAGAACACCGCCACAACTTCATTATAATGAGAGTCCAATTTCTCTACCAAATCTGTAAATTGCACATCCTCGGGCTCTTCTGATTGGCATAAGTCTATCAACAACTTATATGCATCTTGATGTAAATTGGTAAGGAGAATAGCTCGTTTTTTATCTTCTGAAGTGATTGAATTAGCAGAAAAGAATTGTTTTAATCTTCTACTGTACACGTTCCATTCATCCAAATTCGGGTTGAACGACGAAACATCTCCATAATGCCCCACTACAGTTTGTACAGTTTGTTTCTCCTCTGTCATTTTCTTCTGATACTTTATCTTGTTTGTTTCGTTTTTTTAAACCGACTGCGCCAATGTAATGTTTCTATATGGGCTAGCAATCAAACACTAAAAGCTCAGCACTTTATTTTAATGAACTGTTTTATTTTATATTAAACAATGAATATGATATATCAGTCTCATATATATCACATGATAATAATGATAATAATAACAATATGTAAAATATAAAAATGTGCAAATGCCACATATATCACAGTAACTAAATGAAGTTTTCCATAAATACATAGAGAATTATAAAATCAGACGCGATGGAGTATTATTTTGCATGCCGAATCTTTATAAGTTAAAACTTTTTCTTAACAATAAAAAAATTTAATGTACTTTAGAGAACAAATACAAACAAAAATAGGAAATGAATGTGGAAAAATATATGAATTAGAGCAATGGCGTTTACATATTTATCAAAACACGTCAATTTCCAATCTAAGTAAGTTGGTAAGTGTAAGTTGTGTTTTGCGCGCATCGCACCAGATTTTTATTTTTTGGAAACAAATGGAATCACACATCTTTTGATTTTCTTATTGAACACTCAGGAACCAAGCAATACCTATTAGACATTTTTCAAATCATTTTCTACTCTATCGGGCATTAATTATGGACAAATAAATTAAAAACTCCCAAAGAAACTATGAATCCTAGGTATACTGTCCCGGCTTCTATCCCCATTCCCCAAGTTCCAGTCAAGAAGCAGCACCATCGCTTGCGACCGGGAATATTATTATTTATTATACATTAATACACAAGTTAAAAATCTTCTTTATAATAATAATGGAAAGGTGCCTTTACACCTTACGAACCTTGCCGTACCGACGGGAGGCGAACAGCCATTTATACTTCACGTGACGTTAAGCGAACCAATATGGCTGAAGCACCCAAAGCTAGCTTATGATAAAGAAAAAATCTCCATTACCAATATATTTTATATTATCTGAAAACTAAAAAAATATGAGACGATTTACAACTTTTCACAAATTACACTAGTATCACAAACAACTCCTGTCACTTGGGAAAAACCCAAATCAAAAGTGACACTAGCGCTACCCCCGAACCCAGGCGAACAGATGAAGTACCTAGAACACCCGAACAGTCGACGTGAAGGCTTCACGAAGGTTGTTCGAGGGTAGTGTTCGAAAGTAAAGTTCGTAAGGTGTAAAGGCACCTTAATGATTTTGTTTCTTATATTTTATAAAAACCAAATCTGAGCATTACATAAAGTTGATATTTTACAATAACATCCATATATATATATATATATATATATATATATATATATATATATATATATATATATATATATGATGAAAACACTGTAAATTAAATTGATTTGAAAACATTGTATTACAATAATTGTTTCAAAAACAGTTATCCGGAACCCTGAACTACTTTATCTATTCATTTTATTTTTATAGTAACCATAAAAAAAAAATTATAAATTACCTTTAATGCTAAGTCGGTTCAGTAAAAAACGTCATAAACTGCATGTAAATTAAATTATAAACTATGTTAAGTCTATGCATTTGTGTATTTGTTTATTAACCCTAGAACAACACACTGGGGTCTCTAAGACCCCAGAGATATTAATATCGATTATTACTTAAAAATGAAGCTAAGGACAACTGTCTAACCTCTTTGTAAATAACCTCTTAGGGGCGGGAAAAGTATTGCCGCCTAATTCAAGTTCAGTCTGACTTCGTGCTTCAGTCATTTAGTAGATTTTGTGCGGTTGGGGTCTCTCATACCCCAGTCTGTCAGTTACTGTCAACATATTTCTGGAGTAGGGTTCCACATACCCCAGTGTGTCATTTGTTTTCTTAGGTAAGTCCTCTATATTTCTAGAGCAGCATTCCAGAAAAATGTCAAGAATCAATAGTTTGTTATAAACTCCGATCCCATTTCAATCTCAATGTATGTATTAGTGTTGTGAAAAGTAAAATGTCCCAGGAAGCAAGAAGCTTGCTCATAAGGTAGAATGTGAAGCTAATCAATAATTTCATAATTTTAAAAAAGGTATATTACATTAAATTTGTTATTATTTAATTACATTTTAAATAATAGTAGCTATCTATTTATTATTGTTACAATATACTACTGTAAACGTAATTGCTATAAATATTAATATAAAATTGTTAATGCATTTTTAATTTATACTAATATATTTTATAATTATAATGTACGTACGATATATATATATATATATATATATATATATATATATATATATATATATATATATATATAATGATTATGAATGAAATGACAATAATTAAGATTCTGCATTCTCAAAAACATAAACTGACAAAATTTGAGAAGTCCAGCGAAATTTCTTTGAGAGTTATTGCCGATGTCCGACGGGAGTGTGGCAAACTCCTCTTAGAAGGGCTCTACGAGTACAAATTGATGAGCTCTTAGGTGAAGAACCTGAGAAGCAGCAAGAGGAACAGCCAAACAAGAAAAGAAGATGCCACTACTGTCCCCGAGACAATGATAGAAAGACAAATATCGTGTGTAAGGACTGTAAAGCACCTATGTGCATGGAGCATGGTCTGTGCTACGAGTGCGCTGATTAAAGCCTCCTGACAAATACTTAGAAAAATATATTTTCTTGATAAAATTAATTTTAAAATGTCATTTGGGGGTTTATAATTAAAATAATTTTATATTCGTAAATAATTTTAAGAACATAATATTCTTATAAATTTTTAAACAGAGAGTTTTTTCGGGAAAGAATTATTATGCAAAATTTCAGCCAGTTGCTTCATATACCTTAAAACTTTAAATTTTCTTTATAATTGTATTTTTTTTTATTAAATATATACTTTTTACAAAATTATGGTCTATTTCTTTAAATGATAAAAGTAATTTACCTAATTTTTATCAAATTTTCATTTTTGGGGTCCATGGGACCCCAGAGTGTAGGAATAAGATGAGCAGATTGAGTGTGTTGTTCTAGGGTTAATAATTTAGTATGTAAAATCAAATTGTTGCCAAATATTTGGATTATACAAAAAATATAAATATAAACTTTTTTAAATTCTTTTTTAAAGTTCTACTTATTTACAACACTGCTTTAATTTTTATTTTTTTACGATAAAAGTTACTGTAACTGAATCAAAATGTTATTTAATATTGTTGTTTGTTCTTGGTTCATTTTAAGTTTTTAAAGAATTCACTTATACAACTTAACGTACGTTAAAAAGTGGGGATGAATTATGCCCGTTATAAGCGTCTATTCCAAAAGAGCTCAACAATGAGGTAACAAAACGATTTTATTTATTGTTACTGTTAATGCGTACAACGGTTCTCATGATATTTTGTTCTTTTATCTTCTATAAAACTGTATTTTATTTCTATAAAATTTATGTTAATATTTTACTAAGGAGATATGTTTATTTTTTCGTAATATATAGAGTGCGCATAGAAGCCATTAAAACCAGGGTCATCAAAATCAGTAGGTAAATGTTTATGGTGTGTAATTTATTGTAATACAATTTTTTTCTACATGATGCTGCATATATAATAGTATAAGACGCTTTCTTAATTAAGACGCTCGAATCCACTTGTATTAGTCTTATAAAAGTGGCAATAATGGGAGCTCCAATTCGCTCAGGAGTGAAATCAATATCTGAAGAGAAAGCGTGAAAGTTTGTATTCTAGAATTAAGAAACTTGTCAAAGAAGGCTGAAGGCTTTCTTTTAGTTTTACGTAATAATTTTGTTTATGCATATTGTGTTTACACATTTATGTGAAGTGATGTTATGTTAAATAGTACACTTAAGTTTTAGTGATGGCAAGAGAGTAATGTGATTTTCAGAGAACAATTCTATTAAAAAATAAATGTTCATTACTGATAAAACGTAAAGTTCGGAGGCGAGAGGCAGAGTATATTAATACTAAATTAAATGAATTTTCTTATACTAGGTATCTCTGGATATGTTTAAGATTCCTATATGGTTTTTGTTTTTATTTTATTTTAATATTTTTTCTAAAAACGCGTAAGTTTCAATTTTTAAAAATATCGTTTTCTTATATTTCGCTTAAAATTAAATTTTTTAAGCATGTTTCATTAATCAACATTCTTCTTGAACAAACTCATTTCTGAATTCCTGAATTCTGATAATGTGCTACCTAAATATTCGGCAACATTTTAAAAGCTATTAGAATTCATCATTTTTTAAGTATTTAAATTTTACTATTGTTTAAAATGTTTCTGAAACATTTAAATATTATATATTTTAAAAGTTAGTAATGTTTTACTAATTTATTTTTGTAGACCGTTTTCCGCTTTTGGTATTACTGATTAGACTGTACTATCACCTGTAGTTTAACTTTTGACACGCCTTCCATATTTTAGTTAGGTTCTGTTTCGCCAATCATGTTTTCTATTCCAGTTTAATTTCAAGTGACAGTTGACTGATATCTTTATTTCGTATAAAAGATATACTGTGGACTTATAAAATGGGAAATTCAAGTGATGAGAGAAATTCTGTTATATCTAATTTAAGAGCTTGTTTAATTAGTTCCCAAGGAGGAATTCGTATGGACTCGTTGAACAGTAATATTTATTTTTATTTTTGTTGTAAAGCAGAAAATCCTGTTTATACTTATGAAAAAAATCACCTATCACTTTGTTAATATTCTTACAAGTTATGACATGTCCTAGTTTTGTTGGGTTGACACAGTTTAAAGTTCACCCTTTTTTCCCCCTAATTTAATTATAAAGCTGACTGTTTTGGTCTAATCCTGTGAATTGTAGAAATTAATGTTTTTTACACTTACTTGATTCAAAAATTTATTATTATTGCATAACTTGTAGAAATACTATGAATTTTTTCATTGTTTTTTGAGTTTGACAAAAGACTTTCATTTGGTTTCGATGAATAATATAACTATTCATTGAATTTATAGTTTTCTATTATCAACTATAGATTTAGATGCTTACCGAAAATCTATTTAACATATTTTTTTCTCTATTATTATGGTCTGACATGTTGTTATTTTAAATCAAAATAAGCATAAAATGAATTCTCTGATTCAGTTGTCTTTTTAAGTCTGCATTCTGATGTTTTTTGTCTGATGCAATATGTGAATTGATGTTATTAAACTTTTATCAAAATTAAACACCACTAAATTAAAAGTTTTTAAAAAAAAAAATATATGACACCTCTCTTCCACAAGAGAGGTGTCGCCTAAGATAAAAATGAATGTGTAGATATTGGTTTACAAGCCTATCCTGACATGTAGAAGCAACTCATGGATAGTTATGGCAAAGGTCAAAAGCAGAGTTCAAGCCTAGGAAATGCGATTCCAGAGACATGATTATGGGAAACTCGTAGGGACAGAGTGAGAAATTGTACAATCGGCATGCCTTATTGACACTAGGTCAATGCTTGATATATTAAAAAGAAATCAGTTGAGATGGTTAGGAGGTACTCCTTCCCCTATATTACTTCTGTGCATAGCCAATGTGGCGTCATTTAGTTTTGCATTTGTCTCTACTGAAAAGGACCCGTTTAGGAGTTTATTTATTCCTGAAGAGTGAACTGGAATTGAAAGCTTACCAAGGCTCATTTTAACTGAAAAGAAGGCGTTTTAGGTCACAAAACCTCTCGAAATAGGTTTTTTTCTAGAAGTTGACTTGGGGTAGCTTTACTGGTCGAGACATTTACGAAGAAAGGACCACACAAGATACCCAAAACAGGGAATGGAGGCAAGAGTTTTGGGAAATATATCATGAGGTAGGCTACAGTCAACTTAGGCTGAATTTGTTAAAGCCATTCTGAGGGAGCTTGGAGCTCCCTTTGGATTAGGACTAAATTAAAGCCTCAGATGGGAAGGCCTGGAGATTGCCTAAACTCTACACTGATATTTTGGAGACTAACGGATTGAGACTAAAAAAGACAAAATAAAATTGTTGATTTAACATGATATATGTTAAATCATAGGTTTTAATGGCTTTCTAGTTAGTATTTTAATAATTCTGGATTTTGATAACAAGTGTTACTTATTAAATTTATTGTTGTTAAATTTATTGATAACAAGTAGGGGAGAGTTGGGTATTGTGGGGTATCGGGTAAAGTGGGGTACCGATCTGATCCCTGTGTCTTTTGGCGCTACTTATCAACTGAATGGTATATTTGTTTCCTTTGGTTGTGGTGTTAGTTTAGCAAGGGGTTCTATAGTGAAAAGTTGTTCTGTTTGAATTTGAGAGTTAAATATATATTTTGAGTGCTTTTTCTCTCATTTTAGTACTAACTTCAAAATGGTATAACTCAACCACATACGCCTTGATTGCTACGTTGATTATTTCATTGGATTGGCCATTCTATTCATATATGTTTCCATTTGTTTTAAAGTTTCTATTAATTTTAATACCGTTTTACAATTTTTATTTTCATTAAACATCCTGTCGGCTAAAGTGGGGACGTTAAGGGTTGGGTATAGTGGGGGAGTCCCCACCTTAGCCGACCATGACTTATTTAACCTAACTTTTACATTTACTAAATCATTTACCCCATTGTTGTTACGATGTATGCTTAATATATTTCCCTATTTTATTTTAAATATGTCAGTGCATAGAAACAGAAATATAATAACCGCCTACAAGTCGGATCATGCCACATCTTCCGGTTCCAAACGCACGATTCTCACCATCCATCATTCCATCAAATTTTCTAGTTTTACCTTTCGTCAAATTGCAAGTTACTTTTTATCGAAGAAAACTAAATGATAGAAAACTTGGGGCAGTGGCCATCTTAACTTGTTCAGCTTGAAAACAAAAACTCAAAAAAAAAAAAAACAACTTAGAAATCAATGAAAACTCGTTAGCAAATGTACAATGAAAAAAAAATAGTCAAGAAGAGAAAACTAAAGAAAATGAGCTTAGAAAATCATTTAAAGAAAATGATTTTTGCTCAGTGTGCTTGTGTGCACTGTGCTTATGTTGCAATGTAGGATTTCACAAAAAGTGTTCTGAGTTGTGCAAATTCAAATTTGACGGTGTTCTTTGCCAGCTCTGCAGAACTTTTAAGTATCACAAAATTCCCTGAGTTATGTTTTAAAATATATTTTGTTGTTAGTAATTAATTATCTTTTGATCAATTATATTAAAATGAATAATTTTGGTTCTTGTGGTAATAATTACAGTTCAGATAAGGAGATATCCCATTTCGTTTGTTATAAACGACTTAACAATTTTTCATTAATCTTATGCTGAAGTATTTTTATAGTAGCAGGTTCTATACAAATTTTACAACATTTTAATACATAAATGTATGCTTTATATAGTACTCATAGTAATAATAAAGCATTTTTATGCAATTCAAAAAGAATACCCCACATTACCCGAAGGGGTACCCTACTTTACCCGAAGGTGCGGGTAAACTGGGAATATTTTTTATTTTGTATTTTTATTAATTACAGCTGAACCGTTCCGATTTCATTAACAAACATAAAGATAAGTAGTAGAAGTTTAAAAATTATAATTTGTATTGGATTTTTAGTGAAAAATGAAGGATTCACAAGAAGGCAAAAAAAATGTTCCCACTTTACCCTACTCTCCCCTATTATTGTTTTACTTTAATTATTGTTTTTACACAAAAAATTCATTGATTTTTTGATTGAGGGAAATTGTCAACATATTAATACTTTTGGCACATCTGAGGTATGTGTGTTCTTGAACACGTGGCAACCACAAATTACACCAGTCAGCTGAAGTTACTTTTTTAGATTTACAGTAGGACATGTTATTATGGTTTCTTAAGTTGATAGGCTGTTGAATTAAAATTATTGATTTTATTTTTATTATATCAATTCTTTGGAGGTACAATTTTGAATTGTTTAAAAGGTTATTTATCTGAATGAATAGCAATGTCACTGCTCCTTTGCAGCCTAGAACAGGTTTTGTTCAGACTGGTAAAATAGATTTGGTTCTTACTGTTCTCATATTTATTTTAATTAAGGTACAATTAGCTTTTGTGCTGTTATGATTCCAGCGAAGCTATGTATAAACTATGTTGTGAATTTTGAAAAACTGCCTATTTACAATTGTATTTTGCTTACAGAGGATTACATGCAAATAATTGGTGAATGTATCCCGTTTAAGAGATTAGGCTTCAACCAATTAGAGGAGTTTTTAAAATCTATTCCTGAAATCAGTGTGAAACGTAAAGGAGGAGAAGTCTATATTGAAGCTAAAGAATCTCAAACATCTGCTCATGTGACTAAATTAGTAGCGAAACAGAAAAAATCTGGAAAGAAAAAATCCAAAGTAAGTTGCATATAAATATTTCTTACTCATTCATGTTATTCACTGTAGATACTTGGTCATTTTCAATCAGTCATCCTTCATGTAGGGTTTTTCCTATTTTTCATCATTTATTAAAATGAAATTCAGTAAGATCCTGATTATTTGCGGAATAGATAACATTCACAGGTAGCACAGGCGCTTATAGTTAAAGATAGCCTTTTCTTTCAAAACATTAGTTTATTCACTGTTAATATTTTTAAAAACAGTTTAAATTGGAATATTATATTCATTTTTTTAGGGAATTTTGATTTTGGCTTACTGAAGTTTTTTGGACAGTCTCACTTTATATTAATGTTGATATTAAGAAATCATTGCCTTTTAATTAAAGGAATACACCCCACAAAGCATAAAATAAAAGTTAAAGGAATTGGTCAATTGCAGTTGTTTTTTTAATAAGAAAACTATTCTTCTAGATTTTGGAGAAATCGTCAGATTTATGGCAAGCTAAAATAGCTAATAAAAAAAAAATAAAAAAATATTTGTTTTTGAATGGGCTTGCCTCATAAGTTGTGTTTTATGTGTTACACCTGTCAAATTTTCACAATAGATCTTTATTGTTTGGTAGTTTAATTTTCAAAAAACCAACCAACCAAAACATCATATAAAATTATATTTAACCCGGCGTTGGTCGCGTTGTGTGCATTTTGCTCACACTTGCCGAAAATCTTGTGTATTTCGCTTATTTTTTTTTCTTTAATTCTGATATTTTTTCTATTTGTCATTTATACATTAACTCACTTTAGGAAGTTGTTTTTGAAAAAAAAATTACCGCGCTAAGCCCCAATAAAACGTTTTGTTCCAAAAAACGGGAGCGTGAGCAAAATGGTCACAGCGCGACCATCCGTGACACAGAACTGAGCCACCGTGCGGGCCGCTCAGACCTGCACGGACTTGCCCATTTCCGCTGTAATGAGCCCAAATCTTGTCAGTACACTTTTGTATTTCTTTGATAAAATATTGTAACTGTTCTGTTTGTTAGTTTAGTTCGGAAAATGTGTGTAACAAGACGTGCTGCGAAGATATTACGGCTTTTGGAGGATCATCCGGGAGAAAAAAATAACTAATAATTTTTGTCTCTTCTCCTCGACTTTTTATTAAAACCTTAGATTAGTTTTTATATTTTTGAGTACAATGGGGTATTTCGTTTTTAGATTGTTATTCATCATTGTTTATGTTGAGTAATAAATTTAAATTAAGTGAAAACAAGAAAAAATGATTGAAAGTAAAAGGGGATTAAACCCTGGTGAGCTCAGAGAGCAAATGGAAATCAAACAAAATTATATATGTGGTTTGTCCGGAAAGTAATGAGAATGATTAAAAAAAAAATACTTTTATTCAAAAAATTTACAATTTAATGTTGTCACCTTCAAAATAGCAGCCTTGAGAAATAATACACCGGTTCCAACGATTTTTCCACTCGTCATAGCAGTGCTGGAAATCATCTTCCGTAAGGCTGACTAGTACCCTCGTCACGGCCTGTTGGATGTTTGCAACACTACCAAAATGAGTCCCCTTTAGGTGTGATTTTAGCTTGGGGAATAGAAAAAAGTCACAGGGAGCTAGGTCGGGGCTGTAGGGTGGTTGTGGAAGCGTTGAAATATTTTTTTCTGCCAAAAATTCACGAACTGCCAAAGCCGTGTGACAGGGGGCGTTGTCGTGGTGGAGGATCCAATGCAATGAGTCTCACTTTCAAACGTCGATCTTTGTCAAGAACAGCTTTGACCCGGACGACATTGTCATCTGTCCTTGATATTGAAGGACGTCCAGGTCGTTGCTCATCTTCAACAATGTCTCTTCTGTCCTTAAACGCCTTATACCATCGGTAAATTTGTGCCCGTGAAAGAGCATTTTCCTTATAAGCAGTCTTAAGCATTTCAACCGTTTCTGAACCAGATTTATCGAGTTTGACGCAAAATTTTATTGCATAATGTTGCTCCAGAGAACTCCGCATTTTGTCTCGTGACGAGGTGTCAAAACAAGACCGCACGTTTATTGACAGGCACTTTCCCTAGAAGCTGGGATGAGACTGGCAAGGGTCAGAATCACTACCTGGCATCTCCCTCCCCCCACTCCTCCAACACCACGCCTCCTTGAGACCAGTAAGGACTGGAAAAAAATTCATTCTCATTACTTTCCGGACAAACCACGTATGTAAGATCGCTTACCTCGAACTGCTGGACCGCACGGCACAACCTGAAATCAGAGCTACGTGGCAGAAGGAAAAAGGGGTAAAGGGAAAAGGGATAAAATAGGACGAACTACATGGAGCCCTGATCCTGGCGATAGGCAGCTAGTCTCAAGCTGGAGGTGAAGAAAAAGGCGATCCCTTTCATGAGATTATATGAAAACGCAGCGTGCATGAAAATGATGACACACGCATATATTACGAATTCGTAGTTGAAGCACATTAATTTACTCAAGTACATAAAAATGACTGGTAAAGGGCCTATGACTACGAACGACATCCCTTCGTTCTGAATGACGAAACAGGAGTGCGGCTAAGGGCCCGGACGTGGATTAAGGGGTCAGACTCCACATAAATAATTTAACGTAGTTTATTTAGCCTTTGAGTACCCCTTATAAACAAATTAATAATTTATAAAATTATTATAAAAATTTATTATAAATAGATGATTTATAAAAATGTATTATATAAATTTTAATGAAATTAATGAACAGTTTACATTATATTCTTCCTATTCCACGGTACCATCTTTAAGCGATTTTTTATATATTTTTCAACTAAAAATTCCCTATTTTTCTTTTTCTAATTTTGGTTAATGTATGCTACTGCACTTTTCTTACAATAACTACTTCTTTTTTTAACTAAAAATCGTGTTAATAAAGCATTTTATTCTTGTTTACTCTCTACTACTCATTCCCCTCCTATAAATAAATTATAATAAATGCATTAAACTAATGAAAACACCTTAAATAGATTAATAATTTAATGATAAACATATTCTAAATTAAAAGAAACAAAAATATGGCGAACAATGCTCATGAAAAATAATAGAATAGCCAAAAACTGAGGTGTGAGCAATTTGCTCACGCGCGACCAACGGTGTCTCACGGAGGTGCGCGACCAGCGCCGGGTTAAAAGGCATGTGCCGAATTATAGAAAAGGTAAGATATTGTTTTACAACTCTCCTGAAACTTTTGAGTTTTTGGTGATTCGCTAGTCTACCGTTCATTTTACGAAACGATAAAACAATTCTTCAAAGAAATTTCAAGAAAGATCTGTCTTTCGTCTTTTTTTCCCTGGTTTTCCCTTTATCTACCAGAATTGTCAATACGGATTGTATTTGATAAATTTTAAATCAGAGGAAAAAATATTTCTACGGTGGATAAACTGCTTGCAGATAATTGGGACTTAACTGTTAATAGTTTTCTTCTGTCTATTCAAGAAAAACTGTTATTTTGTATTACCTTTCAACTATAAAAATAAATTACCTTAACTTTTCGACTAAATTTCTTAAAGAAACCGCTTGTTTCATTCGTGCAATCATTGGTGGATAGCATCAGTGTTATTGATTTTTCATACTGGGGTTATCTTAATTTTAAAAAATTACATGTTGGGACAGCAGAAGTTAAGCTCTGTGCTAAGTCAGAGTAACATCATGCCCGTCTTTTATTCAAAATTTTAGTGGTTAAATGTAAAATTTGATGAAAATCTGTAAAGTGGTTATGCCCTAATAAATGCATTTATATTTGATTTATTAACAGGCATTTAACAGTATGTGCAGCATGTGGTCTTTGAGGGGATAAAGGGATTATATTGAAGGGAGGGAAAGCAGATAATAAACTGTAAACATTTCTCTTTGTTTATTTTGTTGAGTGCATCGACTGAGAATATTGTATCAACTATTAAGAACTCAATTATCATATTTTTATTTCTCAAGGCCTTTTTTTTTGTCGGTACGCCATAAATTCCTTAATACTTTATCAAATATCATGAATGAGGCATCATTTTAAAGCTTTCCTTAGCCGCTACACTGGGAAAATATACAAATCACTCATTTCGCCTTCGATTGCGAGTTATAAGTGGTTTTTGCGAGAAAATCAAAATGGTCGTAGAGGCTTCTAAATGGTGTTAGTCTAAATGTTGTGGATATATTCACTTTTCTGTAGTCGCCATCGTTTGTGAGTTACAAGCGAAAACATACGATTTCAGTCAATAGAACCAGCGCACTTGTTTTCCGCAAAACTAATATGTGTATATAAGTATGTGGCGTTTTCCAGGGTGTGATCTTTCAGTGACATTTATGTCTGTGTAAAACAAACACACGTACTTTATACACTGTATGATACTTAATATATGGTATGTATTTTAATTAAATGGGATTTAAGTAGGTTAGAGTGTGAATGCTTCACATGGGTCAGCTAGTATTATTTAATATTCCATTACATATAGCATATTGTAGCGGCCAGCGGGGTCAGACAAAGCGCCTATGGGAAACAACACGTCCATTGTTCGGTGCGACAGTGACTGGCCGGCGAAGATCAAAGACTTTGTTCTCGAATCTTCTAGAATCTTCCTAATGCTTATAAATACCAGCTTTAACAAGCCTCAGCGGAGTTGTTTGGCAACATGGAGAATTCATGGAAGTTGAGTCAACCACTGGTGTTGAAAAGGGAGCGGAGTATAATGAGAGCATGAGATATCAGCTCGAGGGTGGTGATATCTTCCAAGATAAGGAAGAAGAATTTGTTGTTTCCCGAAGGTTCCATCCAGGAAGGAAGCAATATGGATATTTGCTTGGATGGGAGGGATGCCCTTCTGAACAGAGTTGCTGGGGGCCGGCTGGAAGCTTGGAGGCTTGTCGGCGTCTGCTTGGAGCATTTGAGGAGACTTTGGCCAGGCGGTCTTTGAATAGACAGAGGTCAGCCGTATCGAGGAGGGCCGGATACACCCTTGGATGGGAGGGATGCCCTTCTGAACAGAGTGGCTGGGAGCCGGCTGGAAGCTTGGAGGCTTGTCGGTGTCTGTTTGGAGCATTTGAGGAGACTTTGGCCAGGCGGTCTTTGAATAGACAGAGGTCAGCCGTATCGAGAAGGGACGGATACACCCTTGGATGGGAGGGATGCCCTTCTGAACAGAATGGCTGGGAGCCGGCTGGAAGCTTTGAGGCTTGTCGGCGTCTGTTTGGAGCATTTGAGGAGAGTTTGGCCAATCGGTCTTTAAATGGACAGAGAACTGCCATATCGGGGAGGGCTGGAAACGATCAAGTGACAAACTCTGGAAACATTTCAATCAGTAGTCGGCTAATCAGGTACAGCAAGCAAGGAACCTTGAATCAGGGAAAGGCTTGGTGTGGGTCTATGAAGCCTGATGATGCTAAACTTGAAATGTTAAACAGGAGAATGCCTTTTACTGATTCTGATGAGGATGATGACCCCTAAGCAGATAAATTGAAATTGGAGAGAGAAACTGACAATGAAGTGACAGTGAGTGGCATCATTCGAGGACCTGATCGGCCTCCTCCTAAACCCAATATTACCCATGGGACTACAGAAAGTCCAACAGCGGTAGTAGGACTCGAATCGAATGGTGATGAGAGCAAATCATCAGCCGCTCATGATGCGATTAACGGAATCTTAGTTGAGCAGAGCATTGGTCTAGGCCTCACAACCAACGGGTGCTGGTTGCCAATGCAAGTGTTGTAAGGATTGATCCAAGCCAGGTCCCAGACCCATCTTCTGGTGTTTGTGTAATGTCAAATACGTTTGGCATTGTGGAGCTCTACTCTGTTTCACCGGCCAGGGTCCTTTCGCTGGAGGTGACTTCGCCTGGTAGTGTCAAGAAACTTGCTGTGCTTCTAACACTCGGTCAGGAAACAGGAAAAGTCCTGCTGGAAGCTGAAGAGGAGAAAACACCTGAGCCTACTCCACCCCATTCACGACCCGATCTGGGACAGATCAGCCTTAAGGAGGGGGTAATGTAGCGGCCAGCGGGGTCAGACAAAGTGCCTATGGGGAACAACACGTCCATTGTTCGGTGCGACAGTGACTGGCCGGCGAAGATCAAAGACTTTGTTCTCGAATCTTCTAGAATCTTCCTAAGGCTTATAAAAACCAGCTTTAACAAGCCTCAGCAGAGTTGTTTGGCAACACCCGTGGAGTACACTTCGTAGTGAACAGTGATAAGTGGTAAGCCTTATTGTGATATGTTATTGTGGTGATAGTGTATGTCGTAGAAAAGACTCTTGTTTTAACCCGTGCGGTTTGTTAGAAGTGAGTAGAGTCTGCATACACAGCCTGTTTTGTTTCTGATAATAAGGCAGTAATTACCCTTGTGAGTATTGATTAATAAATTATTGTTCTATTGCTAATTGTTCATTTTATCGAACCCGTTTTCCGCGAAACTAATATGTGTATTTAAGTATGTGGCTTTTTCCAGGGTGCGATCTTTCAGTGACATTTATGTCTGTGTAAAACAAACACACGCACTATATACACTGTATGATACTAATATATGGTATGTATTTTAATTAAATGGGATTTAAGTAGGTTAGAGTGCGAATGCTTCGCATGGGTCAGCTAGAATTATTTAATATTCCTTTACATATAGCATATTAATGATTAATTATATCAATTTATATAAACAATTGATAAATTTCTAAGACGCTGCATTATTTCAATGCCAAATAAACCGAATAAAGACAGAAACTTTAAAAGAAGCTTCGGCTCTCCTGAATCTACTTCTAACCACCAGATAAAAAAATCTAATTCAGGAAATATGGTGAGAAATGATTATTAATGCATACTCTGCATGCAACGGCTTAGGTTTTTGAAAATAAAGTACTGCGTGGAATATTAGGAACAAAGAGGGGTGAACTTCCCGGAGAATTTAGACGCTTTCACAACACCGAACTGAGTGAACTGTACCCAGTAAATATAATTGACATTATAGCAGTGAGTCAAATTAAATAGGCATGTAAAATTGCGAAACTTACTAGTGAATGAATTCCAAAAAGATTAACAAGCTCAGTGCCAAATGGGCAACATCCAAGATGGAGGTTGGATGATTGCATTAAGGCAGATCTGTTGAAGTTGGGTCTGGATGGAGGTCAGTGGATAGAGGTGTGCGCAGGGTGCGAGTTGTGGTATCAGGCATCAAACCTTCAAGTTCGTTAAGCCTCTATTATTATTATTGCTATTATCATCATCATTATGACCATCAAAGCAATTATAGTAGATTAATGTAATAAGGCACTAAATGTGGTAGTAGCAATGGGCATATTAAAACGCTGGTGATACATATGTATGATTGAACTCTTTAAATATTTTTCAGCCTAACAGAAACATCCCTCCGAGGCATTTCAGGACAGCACCACGTTTTGCAAAAAGAATCTATAAAGCTCCTCTCATTTCATCGCCTCAGTATGATCCTCAGAAGCAATGTTATTTGCCTCCTCTGAAGATAAGTGTTGTAAGTTATTTTATTCTACCTTTAATTTAATATTGCTTAATTATATTTAATATTTATTAGTTTTGTTGTTACCTATTATTATGTAATTTAAAAAAAAAAAATGCATCTGACTTCTCTATCAATTAATACTATTTGTCAATTTTGTAATTAATCCCGTTTATTTGATTTTGTAAGTAAATCGATTTTGGAGTATAGTTGCGAAATTCCAAAGCATTAAGTGTCCAGTCTCCAAAATGTATCTAAACAAATCATCGGAACAAGAAATAATCTAGGATTGCATATGCCCAACATATGTCATCAATCTTTTTAAAAACACTGTTACTACAAAAAAAGAACTATGTGACAACCAACACTCATATTGAGGGTATAATAAGGTAGCTTGAAAAGTTCAATTGTAGAAATCATAAATGATTTTTTTGTCCTGAATCATTTTTACATGCATAAATAATCTCGTACATGAATGAAAATGACCTGTCCCATTGATACCTTAGTACAAGCCAAAAGTTTTTTTTTTTTTTTTTTTTTTTTGTGGCAATTTAAAGAAATGTTTCCTCAACTAGCTAGAAGACAGCAACTTGTTCTAGAATTTTATTGAATTAAAAAATGAAAAAAAAACATTTCATTTCTGTTAATGATTGTATTTAATGATAAATTTGTGTCTTCTTTTTCAGCCCCAAAACAATAACACCATTAATTATAACGCACGTATTGTGAGCGAGGTTAACCGAGCAAGTAATAAAACTAACTACCCAATGCAAGTTAATCAAAGCTATGGTGGGATAATGGAGAGGCCCAGCTTGTTGTCGCAGTTCTCTCCCAAGGCTGTTAAATATCCTCCTCCGCTTCTTTGTGATAATTTCATAAAACCTGATATGACATTTCGCCATGAAGCTTCACTTTCACCATCTTCAAATAATTTCAATTCGTTTAAGGAAAGTGTTTTTAATAGCCCAGCAGATCACTCCAGCTACAATAGTACTCCTATACCTCCTGAAGAACCCACTAAGAAAATTAAACAACTAGCTCAGGATGTAAGTGTTTTGGTTTATGAATCTCTTATTCTTTTTCACTCTGAAATATACTACTGATTTGTTCTTTTGATTTTATAGCGGCTTGATAAAATGAAAAAGCATCACAAGGTAATAAATGCCTAAATTTTATTTTATATAAGTTATATAAATTTCATTTTATATAATGTCTTTAAATATGTTAGCTATTAGTGACAGTTACCTTACAACAAGGAGAAAGCACTTCTCCATATCAAAGACAGTTATCAGCTTATCTTCAAGAGAGAGGTTGGGAAGAAGCTGCCTATAAAATTTTGAAGGAAAACAGCGGAAAGCGTGTTTGTTACTGCACACTCTCTATTCTAATACCAAGGAAGGCTCGAAATTTGGTAAATAAAAATTTTTATCATTCACCAATTTTAAAATACGTAATCTCATTTTATAGCCATATATCAATAGAGCTACATTTATATAATTACACACACACACACACACTCAGATATATATTAATCCAATTCTTTTTCTTGCCATGATGACATTGAAATTCTTAATATAATTTTTAAATATTTGTTATAACAAGAGAAAAGATTGGTCTTGGCCGGTTTTGAACCCGGATTTCCTTATCACTAATAAGGTGCTCTGGAACCTTGAGCCACCTGGCACATATCCTGGTCAAGTCAATCCCTTCTCTTAACTGACCTCTTTTCCACTGATCGCGCAATTTTTGCTAATAAATGGGGGAGTGGACAAAATGTCCATTATGTGAGGTCTCTTAACCAGGGTCATTTTATTTCAATATTAATCCAGTTATTTTTCTTGTCATGATGACATTAAAATTCTTAATATAATCCCACATATATTATTTCACAAAGCCTATAAATCGGTTTTTCATGAATTATAAGGTCCTGTCGTGCTCAAATGCCATGAATGTGGTAACGTTGGATTCAGAATTTCACGGAGCTTTCGCCTATCGCTTTCTCAGTGTTCCTTTTTTGGTCCAAAATAAAATATCGACCTAAATGTAGTGATTCTACCAATTGATACGGATTAAATTTGGTTTTATTAATTGTGATACGAGCATTAAAACCCAGTTAAGTTCCTCTGGAACTAAACTGGGGTTTGTTTTTAAAAACCCTAAAACCTACCCTTTTTGAGATAACGCCTGGTTTAAGCCCCTCCACCGCACCTGGTCAACTATTATTGTTTTATGTTACAGCAAATGTAATGTCATGTCGTGCTTAGGTTCTATAAATGTGGTTTCGTCTGATATAGAATTAATTGTAGCGTTAGAGAATTGCACTCTCACATTTAGCAATTAAAGTAGACTCCTGCTTAATCGGCTCCCATTTAACCGACTCTCCAGATAAACCGACGGACACAATAAAAGATAAAAAATTCTTTTTAACATCCTTAAAATCATTTGTAACTTTGTCATATTCTCAATCACTGGTCAAAATTATGGTAAAATTTGTATTGTGTTGCGGTGTTCGATAGATCTTAAATAAATTGAAATATAGGTAAAAAGTCTTTTGTTTTTTATTTTTTGACCGGACTCCAGTAAAACAATTATCTTCGAAGTAAAATTGATCTTGAAACAAAATCCTTATCCTCCATTCATTTCATAAAAAAATCTGGTGCGTGCGCGCAACACACAACTTTCACTTAACAACTTAACTCAGCTAAGAAATTAATGCGTTTTCTTAATGCCACCTCTCAAAGTTACACATTTTTCCACATTCATTTCTTATTTTCGTTTTCATTTGCTCTATAATCCCCCCAGAATATTTTAGTAATGGTAACGCTTACCTGATATTAAATAACACCTAATTTTCATCAAACGTGACGAATATGATGAAAATCCTTAAAGCCGTTTTTGAGATAATCGAAAAAAAATTGCCCCCTCCGGTTGATCAATCTTGATGAAATGTTGGCTATCACATCTTTGGCATACACATACATCAAATACCCAGTTTGATCAAAATCGTGAAAGCCGTTTTTGAGTAAATAAAAAAAAACACGTGAAAATGATAAAAAATTTATTAAGTAAAGTCCCCCCTCCAGTTAGTCAATTTAGATGAAATGTTGGCTTTCACATCTTTGGCATATACATACATCAAATACCTAGTTTGATCAAAATCGTGAAAGCCGTTTTTGAGTAAATAAGAAAAACAGGTGAAAATGATACAAAATTTATTAAGTAAAGTCCCCCCTCCGGTTGATCAATTTTGATGAAATTTTTACGGTCATATCTCAGGCATATTAATACATCAAATACTGAGTTTAATCAAAATCGTGAAAGCCGTTTTTGAGAAAATCGAAAAAAAACGTAAAAAGTTATTAAATAAAGTACTCCCTCCCTTTGAGCAATTTCGATGAAATTTTTGCTGTCACATCGCAGGTATATACGAACACTCAATACCTAATTTCAGGTTCGCACGGTGTATAGTTTTTGAGCTAGTCTGTTCACACACAGACCGCGTGTGTGAACACTGTTCGCAGGACTTGGTTAATTGGACTCAGGGGACCCCAAAACGTGTATTTCCGTTGAAAACCGGAAGTCGAAATTTTTCACGATCGCAATACTTCCACTTACTATATATATCATATATAGGTAAGTGAAAGTAAAAATTAAGAAGAAATAGCTTCGTATATTTCTTTGGACAAGACCAACAAAATGACATAAAGGCGCGATTAATGAAAAGAAATCAAAGATTTGTGCAATCTGAATAGATTGATACTGTAAATTTTCGTAAATCGTTAGATTAAATTAGCCAAAAAAGTTATCTTCTTTAATTAATATTTATGTACCCTTTGTAAATTAGGTTGTGTGTTGTATTTGGGTTTTATTGCAATGTAGAAGTTAGAGTAATTTTTTTTTTTCTATACGATTTCCTGGATTGACGGGCTCTCTTGCTTAAACGGCAATGTATAGGTTCCGACGAGGACGGATAAGTGGCAATCTATTGTAGTCCAAAATATGTGTGAATCAAAAAAAAAAAAATCATTTTATTATTATCTATTTCATA
Organism: Aelia acuminata; assembly: GCA_911387785.2. Classification (NCBI taxonomy): domain Eukaryota; kingdom Metazoa; phylum Arthropoda; class Insecta; order Hemiptera; family Pentatomidae; genus Aelia; species Aelia acuminata. The sequence goes on along the minus strand of OU426984.1, from coordinate 53,037,442 downwards.
GTGATTCCTAGTGGCATAGTGATTCCTTAGATCGAGTTGGAACAAAATGGGTTTTATCAATTAAGATCAGCACATTAAGAACCATTTAAGTACCTTCTTATATATCTGCACATATATTATTTCACAAAGCTAAAAAATCTGTTTTTTCTTAAATGTAAGCTTCTTTTATGCTTAAATGTGGGGTAATTTAATTAAATATATGTGGTGTAGTTGGATTCAGAATTCAAATAGCATAGGTAGAAAAATTGGGTTTTACTTATTACAACAATTTTTTTTTTTTTTTTGTAAAAGATTATGAAAATCGATATCTAGGCAGGAAAAAAACCTGTTTTACTGAGACCCACCCATCTAAAAGATCAACAAACAGGTCAAAGATTTCATTCAAACATGAATGATTATCTATCATTCCAACAAATATTTATTTATAGATGTACTACTATTTGAAGTAGATTGAGAAAAAAAAATCATGTATATTTATTTTTACGCATTGTTTTCTAGCAACAAAACAGTATTCTACAATCTACCTGAAATCTGAATTACATATGAAGATACTAAAATGTATCTGAAAAAACAAATTAATTTAAAGCAAATGATTTGATAATAGTTATACCTTCATCTAATTGTAACCAAGGTAACACCAGCGTACAAATATTATTTTAGTTTATATTAAATGTGTTAGTTCGTTAATATATGTAAAAGTGGTAATCCGAAAGATATTTTAAGCGAACAAATTTTAATTCAATGTTATTTTATGGATTAATGTCTTACCATAATTTTGATATTTATGGCCTAAATTGAAAGTCTTTGCCGAACTTTAGCGACTACTAGTTCGTGATCCGATCCGCATTCAGCCCCTCGATACGACCTAACATTAATAACACTATTTTGCCACCTACGCTGCATCAAAACATGATCGATTTGATTTCGTGTTTGTGAATCCGGTGATGTCCAGGTAAGTAAATCAAAACATCCAGGTAAGCAAATCAAACCATTTGCTTTAAATTAATTTTTTTTTTCAAGCCATCAAAGAGCAGCTGGTCCAGTCCACTTCACGTTGTGACAAAACGGGACGGGAGTCTTAGAATCTGCAGAGATTACTGCAGACAGATATGCGGTGCCGAACCTGATGGACTTTACCAACCATCTCGACGGGAAAACAATCTTTACTACCTTCAATATTACACGCGCGTACTACCACATTCCCATAGCCAAGCAAGATGTTAAGAAAACTTCAGTTATTACGCCATTTGGTCTTTTTGAGTTCCCTGGATGACATTCGGCATAAAGAATGCCGCCCAGACTTTCCAACGGTTTATATACAACATGTTGCGAGACCTGCCTTTATTTTTGCATATTTAGATGATTTCCTCGTCGCTTCCCAAACAATTGAGGGACATGAAAAGCATTTACAAGAAATAATCACACGCCTGGATGAATTCCACTTGTCGCTGAACGTTGGTAAGTGTGTTTTCGGACAGCAAGAAGTTAACTTCCTTGGTTACAGGGTAGATGCAGAAGGAATTCAGCCCCTTCCATCGAAGGTGCAGACAGTCCTAGATTTTCCCCTTGAAATTGAGGAACCACAAGTTATGATAAAGTCCTCCCCGCAGGACGCAATTGTGAGGAGAATTTTTTTAAAAATCACTTTCGGACTGCCGAAGGACACTATTGTGTCCAACTCCCTTTGACCGATAATTCTAGCTCTCTTGGTAACAACCGAGAAACTGCTTCTAAGCCATACCGACCAGGGAGTGAGAACGTAGTGGCTGACACCCTTTCACGAATCTAGGAAGTGGACCTTCCTAATGACCTGGAGGCTCTTGCTGAAGCACAGAAGAAGGATCAAACCATCCAGGATCTTAAGAGGAATACCTCGATAGAACTGAAGCTGATATCAATGCCTGGAACCGAGTCGAAGCTACTTTGCGAGACCTCAACGAAAACAGCAAGACCGTACGTTCCTCCTGAATTTCGCCGCTCCACTTTTAATAGGCTCCACGGCTTAAGTCATCCAGGGATCAAGGCAACAAGGAAACTTATTTCTGAACATTACTGTTGGCCTGAAATGAACGCAGACATAGGCAACTGGGCTAAGACTTGTATACAGTGCCAAAGGGCTAAGGTTAATTGACATACCACAACGCCACTTGGCACGTTTAATACTGCGGACCGTTTCTAGCACATCCACTTGGATATTGTGGGACCTTTGCTGCCATCGGAGGGGATACAGTATCTTCTTACTATCATGGACTGGACGACCCGCTGGCCGGAAGCCGTGCCCATTCCCGATATCACCGCCTCGACCATCGCTCAGAATTTTTACTCTGCGTGGATATCACGATTTGGTGGACCCCAACTTATTACCACTGACCAAGATCGCCAATTTGAAGCGGAGTTGTTCCAAGGACTCAGCATTCGCATGGGTATTCACAGACAACAAACCACCGCTTACCATCCGCAGGGCAATGGATGGGTTGAAAGGTGGCATCGTTCTTTAAAAGCTGCCCTAATGGCACATCTTGCGTCAACACGATGGACACAAGTCCTCCCCACCGTTCTCTTAGGTCGTCGATCAACATTTCCAGAAGACATGGGAATGAGCGTAGCCGAAGCAAATTATGGACAACCACCACGTCACACTACAAGCTCTTAAGGATGATTTGGAGCGCTTGAAGCCCGTCGACCCACGATCAACAGTAAGGAAGACATTCCAGTACAAGGATCTATCCACCTGCAGTCATGTTTTTCTAAGCAAGGATGCTGTTCGAAAACCTCTTGTACCATCCTATTCTGGACCACACAAGGTTATAGAGCGAGGTGAAAAGATTTTCATGGTACTTCTTGTCGTCGAAAACGTAAACGATTGACAGAGTCAAGCTGGCATATTTGATAGAAGAGGACAACAACGACTGCATGCCGCAAACGCCTCCTCAGAAACCTTCACTAACAAAGGACATTGTAAACGAATTCACAGTCCAGCAGCCCATTACTGGATCGACCAATCCTCCCCATGCACCGTACACGAACAATTGAGACCGATCCGTGAAACCTACAAGACGAGTGTCTTTCGGTGACTCCGTCACCCGATGGGAAGCGATGTACAGAATATATGCACTACCACACCTGCAAGGGGGCGAAAATGAACAGATACATGTGGTATGTACGAACTTTTTCATAAAACACAAAGATCTATTGTGTAACATTTACATTCTTATGTGTTGATTAAGAAATAAATATTTTCGTACTTCATTATATTTATATTGGGGTACCTTCTGGTACATGAGTTAGCATCGTCGTAGCTTAGATCCTATAACCCCGATAATATATTATTTTTTGAAAGCATTCTAGGGCCCATATTAAGGTGAATAGGCATTTTTTTTTCTGTACCTTTAAGGCTTGACAGGAAATTTTCCTTTAAGGAATTAAAATCTTCATTTAGGGAAAAGGAAATCTTCCTTTTCAAACCTGACCTGATCTCATTGTTAGTGAAATTATCATCCCTGATTTAGACTATAGAATGTATCATTTGTCTAATCCATATTAATTCTAATATTTGCTCATTCTTCTAGAAAATGTATCAGAGTAGATGGGGGTGACGACTCTCCAGTGTTCTCCCATTTATATTTTAAAATAAGAGGATTATAGCCTGCTTAAAGGCTACACGAAGATACTATAGAATACAGAAGGGGCAAATGGACATCATTAATTTAATTTTTAAACCCTTGATTTTATTTTTTTAATTTATTAAGTCTATGATCCACCTTATTATATTTTAAAATTGAAATAGTTTTCTCATATTTTATTTTTTATTATTTTTTAATAGGCCCCTGAAGTCGTTGACTGTGGAACCTTCCCCAACAATTTTTATGATGTTAACGAAGCAAAAGAATGTGTTGCCAAACAAGCCTTAGAAAAGTTGAAAAAACGAGAAATATTTGATACTTTCCCGATCATTCAAGACCCTGCCTTAATCATTCAGAGGGTTGAAAGGGTAAGTCAATGTGTAATAAAGTGAAATTGTTATGCTTTGTAATTTTTTACAAAGCATAACAATTATTTTATATTATTATTATAACAATTATTTTAAATCTGCAAAATATTCAATAAAAAATAATTACGATGATGTTGGTGTTGGATCAGATGGTTAAAGAGAAAGAAACAGGGATATGGGCTTCCAGAATAGAAGATGAGCATAGGAGTTTGTTTAAAGAAATTTTACCTCATTATTGGCTTGATCTAGTGCAGGCTTCTGATCAGTTCATCGTCGAGGAATTGGCCAATTCTTCGTTGCTCATTAAAGTCAAGGTAAGACACATTATAGTGTGATTTTTTTAATAAATTAAAATGTTTCCCCTCCCTTCCTTACAATCCAACTATAGCTATTGGCTTTCGTTGTTATCAAGGATTCCAATATAGAATGGTGTACAAGCAGGCAATAAGCCTATAACGTGTCTTGTCAAACGTTGTCTAGCAATATAAATGGCAATGATATATCTGACTGATTGACCATGAATGAATGAAAGTTGCACCTCAAGATCGGAAAGTGTTCAAAATACAAATGATTCACTGCAAATTGAAAGAAATTTGTTATGAGGCGCGTAGCACACAACTTTCAGTTACCAACCTTCTTATACTAAAGATCAATTTGTTTTGTTAAACATGTATCTATCTAGTAACTCCTCAGAAAACAGCTTATTCCATATTTATTTACTTATTTTTCTTTAACATCTATTATTATCAATAACATCTATTTCATTATTGTGACTGGAAATTAAATAAAAGGTATATTTACTGCCCGTAGTATGTTGAAACTTAATTTTCCAATGTTTGTCTCTGAAGCCTTTCCAGAAACCGACAATGATTACTGTTCTAGTATGGCATTTAATATTTCATTTTTGAAATCTATTGAACTGAATTATAATCATCGTATATATTATTTCTCAAGGCCTTTTATTTATCGGTTCGCCATAACTTCCTTAATACTTCATCAAATTTCGTGAATGAGGCATCATTTTAAAGCTTTTCTTAACCACTTTACCGGAAAAATATACTAATCACTCATTTCGCCTTCGATTGCAAGTTAAAAGCGCGAAATTCCGGTTTTTGCGAGAAAAATGGTCGTAGTGGTTTCTAATCGGTGTCAATCTTTTCAGGTTTTCAAGGAGAACATTTTTCAATTAACCCCTTCTATTGCGAGTTGTAAGAAAAAAAACTGCAATTAGTACTTTTTCGAAAGTGTCATTTTTTTTTTGTCAGTTTGTGAAGACGAACATTTTTGGTTTTATACACTTTTCCAATTGTCGCCGTCATTTGCAAGTTACAAGCAAAAACATTATTACAATCTTTTTGTATAGTGTTCAAAAAGGGCCTCTAAACATGTAAATACTATATAAAAGTGTAAATGCTTATAACTTATATTTAAAATACTTAAAACTTATGTTTCAAAAAATAAATAATCTACAATTTAATCACATCTATTCTTTACTTCAACCCTCACCTATGCCCATGACGCTTTAAATATATACTATACAATACTAAATATATAGTGTGTACTTTAATTACAAAGGGTAATACAAAATTTTGCAATGTAACTTAACAGAAAGACCTAGGAGGCTGCAAGTTACTGCATGTTCACACCTATCCATGCCTGCATAATAGCCGCCAGTATGACATCTCTGGGCTCAGTTGTTCATTAGCAGTGACAGATTAAAGTGCGTATTAAGGTATCGTGGTCACGTAGTGAAGTGAGGGCAGTTTTGCTATATAATTTAGTATGTGGTTTAAGCATAGATCAATGCTTAGAAGAAATGATGATTGCATTGAATAATGATTGTCCACATCGTACGATTATATTTAGATGGTACAGAGAATTCAAAAGGGGCAATTTCACTCTGGAGGACGCTGAGAGAGAAGGAAGGCCGCGAACGTCTGTAACAGAGGAAAACATTTCTGCTGTGAGGAAAATGCTTGATGAGGACTTTCGAGTGACATATCAACTGATAGAGGAGACATGGGTTGTGGGATGGCCGAGAGGGCAAACGCGTCAGAAAATACGCGTTGCCCATGGCAACGTATGATTGAGAACCGAAAGATAGCAAGTTCAGAACCCGGAGCCAGGGGACATTTAATAATACTCGGCATCAATCTCCCACCCTCTCCCCTGGCCCGGGAAACCCTGTATAGCCTACAGGCGAGGAAGGGGAGGACCAAGATGGAGGAGACATTATGCCTTGATGTACCAGCAATTCATGTAATTCTGAGAGACCATTTAAAGGTAAAAAAACTTTTTTGTCTTTGGGTGCTCCATAGGCTAACGGAATGACTAATCGCGTGACTTGGTGCCGAAAGATGCTGAAACTATTTGATAAGGGACATTCTACATATGGGAACTGCATTGTGACTGTTCATATGTTTTTTAAATTTATACGCAATTATTATGAATCAACATATTTACATTTAATAGGTAGATGTTAATTTTAATAAATTTAAATTACCATATCTGCTTTTAAAAAAGGGATATGTTTCCTTCTAATTTTAAATTATCGTAATTGAATTAAAACACCAGGGTATTATTATTTATTATCTCAAAATAAATACCGTTACATGTTCAACTGAAAATTTTAATGCCCCCATTTACTATCCCGTTTTGATCAAAGAATTACTTGTCCAACAAGATTTCAGTGTTTTATACCTTATAATTGTAAGTATAAAAATGCCAAAAATGAATGCGAATGTTTTGACAAAATCGAAGCAATGGACCAATGAGAATTCTCAGAGCTGTATTATTTTGTTTTTGCTATAAGAAAACAATAGGCCACAATAAGAAATAGTAAATCAGCATTAATTTTAATTTATTTATAAAAATGATATTGGCTATAATCAAATAAATTAAAATAACCTTACACAAACAAAATTTACTTTTGGTGGAGTAAAATCAAACAAAATATCACCTCTCGTGAAATATGATTGTGATTCAATTAGTTTTGTTCTAGATTTGCATATGTGACAGCTTATTATGCCGATCTCTGATTTTAACGTACGAAAATTGTCCCATTACCTAAGTAGATGTTAAATGTCCCTTTTCTTTGCTAAAGAATATTTTGAGTGGCAGGTGGCAAAGAAAAGAATTTCAAAATCTGCAATGTATATTCATATGAAAGTTTTAAAATTTGATCTATTTTTTATTAAATGTTTATGGAACTTTTTAAAAAAAATATTTATTTTCTTCTGTTTTGTTTAATTATTCTTTTTTGTCTAAATGTTTACTAATATTGAAGCGTTTATAAATTGTAAGTTCATCTAAGTGTACCTACTTTCCATCATACTAGGCTTGTCAATTGTTGCATACGAGCCTTTAGCTTGACAGAATGACTAACTCCAATTACTACCTTTTGCAGCACTTAAAATTATTTTGTATTTATTTAATGTATTTGTATTTATTTATTTAATATTTCTATCACATCGTAACACTTTTTTTTTTTTTTTTTTGTGGCTTTGTGCACTGCGACCTCCTGGGTCTATTGTGCGCCTTACCTGTCTGGGTTCTAAATTGCTATGTTTAGAGCCTCAGTGAATTTTAGCAAACTTGTTGGGTTGACCAGTTCATTGGTACTTGGGTCAGGTAGATTTACCACTCCAAAGATGCTGAATCTTAGCCTAACAAGTCGTTCGCACCAGCTTATAATGTGATAAGCTGTCTCATCCTCTTTGCCACATAATCTACAGATTGGTGAGTGCGAGTTTGAGCCTGTACATATGTTTGTTGAGTTTACAGTGTCCTTTATAGATCGCTGTAATTTTTTTAAGTGCTTTCCTGTCCAAGTTCAGTAGACTGTCACTTCTTTTGGCGGAGTAGCCTTTTAGGAAGAATTTGGAGTGATACTGTGTTTTGTCATTCCAATTCCGTTTTTTAATTGCACCATAGATTTCCCCTATCCTTCTTTTGGCATAGCTTAGGCTTATGCCAATTACCGGTTCTGGGGTTATGGGTCTTTTGGCTGAGCCTTTCCTTGCTAGGTCATCAGCTTTTTCATTGCCCTGGATTCCAGAATGTCCAGGCACCCATTCCACTCTAACTTTATTGCTTTTAGCTAATTTGTTGAGCGCAATATTACAGGCTTTCACAATCTTTGAATTGACTGCATGGTTTTTAATTGCTCCGATAGCTGCTTGGCTGTCAGTGAAAATGGTTATATTTCTGTTTGTTATTTTTTCAGCCAGCAGTTCTGAAGCGCACTGATGGATACTTCAGCTTGGAAGACTGTAGTATATTTCCCCAGTGAAATTGTGGTACCTTTATTGGGTTTATCATCTCTCCAGACTCCCGCTCCAGATCCTGTCTTGGTTAGCGAGCCATCCGTATAGCAGTTGATTCCTTTATATTTTTTATGTGGTTTCAACTTGTTTATTATAGCTTGATAATTAATATCCAGGAATTCACGACTTTGTAGATCAGAGTGCATTGATAGCACTTGATCGTTTTCGATCTTCCCGTATATCTCCCAGTGTCCCTCCCTGGAATTTGTTCTAAGGGAGTTATTTTGTTTATCTATTCTGTAGAAGGATTTTATTGCTTGTGCCTCCACTTCTATCTGCAGTGGTGTTAAGTTTAGCATCACTTCCATTGCAGACGTTGGAGTGCTTTTCATTGCTCCTGTTATCATTAGGCATGCTAGCCTTTGTAGTTTGGTAAGCAGGATTTTGTTTTTTCCGCTGTCTGCTTTGTGCCACCAGAGCAGAGCTGAATATAGAATCATTGGTCTGATTGCAGTTAAGTACAACCAATAGACCATTTTAGGTTTTAGTCCCCATTTCCTACCTATTGCTCTTTTGCAGGTCCATAGGCATTTTAGGGCTTTGTTAGTCGTTGTTTCAACGTGTTTGGCCCAGTTAAGTTTATGATCCAGCATTACTCCCAGATGCTTTACTTCTTTGGAGGGTGTAAGCTGATATTCATTTAGTTTGGGTAATTTTATATTTATTTTTTTCTTTAGTGTAAAGATACATATATTTATTTTATGTGGGTTAATGTTTAGCCCATTTTCTTTACACCAACTCTGTAATATTTCTGTTGCTGTTTTTAGTAAGTCAGAGAGTACGCTCTGGTGTTTTCCTTCAATGAGGATTGCAAGATCATCTGTGTACCCCTGTGTATAAAAGCCTGCGTCATTTAATTTCACTAGTAGAGAATCCACTACTAGGCACCACAGTAATGGTGAGATCACACCTCCTTGTGGGCATCCTCCCTTGGGTTTTATCCACAATTTGGCATGTCCCAATTCTGTTTGCAAAATCCTTTCCTCCAGCATTTTTTCTATCCATCTGGAGGAAATTTTGTCTATATTTCTTTCCCTTATAGCGTTCTTTATGACGTTATAAGGTGTTTTATCAAATGCTCCTTCAATATCTACAAAGGTGCCTACTGTGATTTCTTTTTGGTTTAGGGATTTTTCAATCCTAGACACCAAGTTGTGCAAAGCTACCTCGCAGGATTTGCCTGCTTGGTACGCATATTGTTTTTCATGTATTGGATTTGTATCCGATATATGTTTCCTCACATGTCTATCAGTTATCTTCTCCAATGTCTTCATTAGGAAAGATGACAGACATATGGGTCTAAATGCTTTGGGATCATCGTATGATTCCTTACCTGGTTTTGGTATATACCTTACCTTGGATATTCTCCATTCAGTTGGTATATATCCTAGTGCTAAGCTTCCTCTTAAAAGTTTTAAGAGGTGTGGTCTTATGATGTTTATTCCTTTCTGTATCAGAGCAGGAAATATACCATCGGCACCAGCAGATTTGTATGGCTTCATATTGTTGATAGCCCATTCTAAGGCACTGCTGGTAACAATTTGCTTTGCTTCCCTCCACATTGTTTCTCCGTTGTTTGAAGTAGAGTATGTGGAGTTGTTGATTAAGGTATTATTTATTTCGCAGTTTGGGAACTGTATTTTTGCCATGGCTTCAAGGGTTTCCATTTCTTCCGTTGTGGATACCCCTTCTACCTTTAGCGTACCTAAATTTGCTGGTTCAGTTTTGTTTAGTATTTTTTTGACACGGCTTACCTCAGGAATGTCGCTCACCTCTGAGCAGAAATTCCTCCAAGCCTCTCTTTTAGCTCTTCTGATAGATTTGTGATATTTAGTGAGAGATTCCTTGTAAATATCCCATCTGCCAGAATTTTTTGCTGCATTGAACAATTTCCTTGTTTTTGTTCTAAGATTTTTTAATTCATTGTTCCACCATGGAACTTTTCTGTTTGTTTTTTTTGTTTTTGGTTTATTGCTATGATGATACGATTCCATCATTGCATTTGTCAGTGTTGTGTTGAGACAGTCCAGTTGCCACTCATTGTGTGCGTCTGTTGGACAGTGTCTCATTAATTCCGTAAGTTTGGAGGAGTATATTTCCCAGTCAGTGTTTTTAGGATTTCTATACTCCTCATTGTAGTTTACTTTGTCCGGTAGGTCAAATCGAATGTATTTGTGATCTGAGCATGTTTCCTCATTGGAGACATGCCAGTTTGTGATTTGCCTACTGAGTGTTTGTGATGCCAGTGTTATGTCTATAGCCTCCGATCTTTGTTTATTGTGAAATGTGGGTCTGTTGCCACAGTTCAATATTTCAAGATCGTGTTTTATGATAAATTCAAGCAATTGCTCACCTCTTAAGTTGTTGTTACTGCTTCCCCAGATTTCGTGATGGGAATTGCTATCTAGGGCAGCAACAATATTGTTTTCCTTGATTTCCCCCAGTATTTTCTCCATCATTGGGGTGGGATCCTTATCCTCATATGGTAGGTATCCCGCTATCAAGATAATCGAGTTGCCCTCTTTTGGAGTGTATTTCACTACTGCTGAGTCTCTGGAACAGAATTGCCAAAGAGGCAGCAGTTTTATTTGTGTTTTATATAGAATGCAGGCTCTGGGATTGTCCTTTGTGGATACTAAGCTGTATCCAGGAAGTTTCAATCCCTTGAGCTCGCCTTTTAATAGGTAAGGTTCTTGTATTAATATAATATCAATATTCTTACCTATAATATATTGATGTAGGACACCATTGGCTGCTATGCAATGGTGGAGATTTATCTGTAGCAGTTTCATTATTTTTTTTTTTTTTTTTTTTTTTTATTTGCTTTCTGGTGGCACCCTAGGTGGCAGCGGTGTCGGAGTCACTACCTCTAGCCTGGCTTTCGCCAGGACTTTTGGTATGGCTCCTCCTCCCACCGCCTCCCTAGGGATTGCCTCTATGGTTTTACCTTTTGTCTCCTGTGATGTTGATGGTTCAGGCTCCTTGTTGGAGTCAGCCTTGGCCTCCTCTTTAAGTTCACCTGTCTTTTCAGACATCACCGTTGTTATGTCTGAGTGGCGTTCCTTTGTATCGGCTGCCTCCTCAGTTATGTCCATTTTTTCCTCTTCTCCTTCAGCGTCACTGATTGGGAGTTATTCCTTGTATGGTCCCTTTAAGTGTCTGAAGGAGATCAGCTTCATCCCACAGCCTACCATCATGTCCCTGGTTTTGAGACATTCCAGGCTAGGCTCTGGGATTTTGAAGATGACGAAGAATCCCTTCTCCGACTCTTTTATGTAGTGCAGTCTCCATGTTTTAATACCTACAACTGCCTTATTTTGTACCCTTATTCTTTTTAAGAGTATTTCTTCAGATGGGGCTTTTCCTGGGATAAAAGCCCCAATCTTTACTTCTTTTATGAGATCCTTCATGTCACAGACTTGGAGGAGTACGTCCCCCTTCATCTTTACATTAGGGATTATTTTTTTAAGCCACTGTACTGTGTGCTCGTTTAGACATGAGACAATACAGCCTCCTCTATTGAGACTTGCTCCGTTGAAGAGTGGCTGATCATCATTGTCTTCATCTATCTCATCCACCTTTTCGGTGATGCAGTTTTGCAGCTCCTCACACTGCTCCCGGGTCAGCTGAGTGTGCGGATAGTCCGCAGGGACCACCGCAACCAGCTGCCCTCTTGCTGCAAGGGCGTAATTGGTTTGTCCTGTGATTTCTCTGGGTTTCTTAGCCACAGGTGCTGAATTTCCCGGAGAAGATCTAGGTCTTTTGCTGGTAGGATATGGTCCAGTGGGCTGCCTCTGAGGCCTCGCAGTTTGACCTGCTGGCCTGGTTGGCTGCCCTCCTGTTTCCTGTCCTCGTCTGTAATAGTAACGTGGGGGTCCACCCCTGGGCGCCGTGGCCTTGTTTGCCGGGCCTTGAAGGGCCCTTGCATCCTTGGCCTGGCGCCTTATGGATGGTTCCCCTTTGTCAGTTTGTTGGCCCAGCCTTGGTGTACTTCCCTTGGTCGGGTCAGCTTTGTCTGCTGGGCCTGGTTTGGCCCTTGCATCCTCTGCCGGCCCTCCCCGGGTCGATCCCAATTCAGCTGGTGTATTGGCCAGGAGTTGGGCTTTCGCCTTCCTCCTGTTGCGCCTTTTTACGTTCTTGGTGGACCCCGTCGTGGCCGAGGCCTCCGACTGGTCCACTCTTTGACGTGTAAGGCTATATTCGGTTTCTCTCTTTTTAGTCCATGGAGCCTGTGAAGCAGCAGCTACACGAGCTGCATGCTCCTCCAGCACTCCTAGTCTGTCGATTACTACTTTCAGTCCCTGTACTTCGTCTGTCAGTGCTTCCAATCCAGGTTCTACTGAGGCTTCGTCCAGGGTGTCTGTATATAAGTCTGATATATTAAGTCCCGACTGGTTTGAGTCCTCGTCGGGTAAGTTAGGGTTCTCGTCGATAAAAAAGGGTATGTTATGGCTTGTTGTCATTGTTTTAATCCCACTCCACGTATGGCTATCCGCCGGGGTATACCCCCATCTCCTCGCTGTCAACGTTGAGAGTCCTGGAGTTCCGTCCAGGAGCCGGAATATATGCTTTCTTCACGGGGAAAGTCTCAACCCGCTTTTCAGCATTCTCGGGTCCTACTACAGCTGCCTCAGACCTCCCATGCTCCGATACATGGGCACTAGAGATGCGACATCGAAGGCAAAACATCGATGTTTTGAACATCGATGTTTTTGCAATCAAAACATCGATGTCGATTAAACATCGACCACAAAACATCGATGTTCAAGAACATCGATGTTTTTTAATTTATACAGTCTTTAAACATTAACATATTAGTGCCCAACATAATTAAATCGATGTTAAAGTGTAAAGCATTTAATAATTCATATTTAATGTATAAAAAATTCGATTTTTTCGACATGTTTTGACAATTACATCATATTTGTTATTTTAAACATCGATGCTTTTACCATAACAAATTGGTTTTGAACAAAAATAAATATTTTAAAACATCGATGTTTTGGAGAAAAACAAAGCTGTTAATAACATAGATGTTATGGACTAAAACTAATTTTTTTTAACATCGATGTTTTTATCAAAAGAAGTATACTTTAACATCTATGTTTCGACAATAACATCGATGTTTTGGATAAATATTTATTAACATCGATGTTATGGACAAAAACCAATTTTTTTTAACATCGATGTTTTTAACAAAAACAAGTATCATTTAACATCGATGTTTTTAACAAAAACATAGCTGTTAATAACATCGATGTTTTTAAGAAAAACAAGTATACTTTAATATACAATAACATCGATATTGTGGATAAATATATATTAAACTCGATGTTATGTACAAAAGCAAATTTGTTTTAACATCGATGTTTTAGTTAAAACAAAGATGCTCTAACATTAACAAACTTGTTTTCAACATCGATGCTTTTACCATAACAAATTGGTTTTGAAAAAAAATAAATATTTTAAAACATCGATGTTTTGGAGAAAAACAAATTTTTTTTAACATCGATGTTTTTAACAAAAACAAATATCATTTAACATCGATGTTTTGACAATAACATCGATGTTTTTAACAAAAACAAAGCTGTTAATAACATCGATGTTATGGACTAAAACAAATTTATTAACATCAATGTTTTTATTAAAAGAAGTATACATTAACATCGATTTTATGGACAAAAACAAACTTTTTTTAACATCGATGTTTTTAACAAAAACAAGTATCATTTAACATCGACGTTTTGACAATAACATCGATATTTTTAACAAAAACAAAGCTGTTAATAACATCGATGTTTTTAACAAAAACAAAGCTGTTAATAACATCGATGTAATAGACTAAAACAAATTTTTTTAACATCGATGTTTTTATCGAAAACAAATATACTTTAACATCTATGTTTTGACAATAACATCGATGTTTTGGATAAATGTGTGTTAACATCGAAGTTATGGACAAAAACAAAGCTGTTAATAACATCGATGTTTTGGACTAAAACAAATTTTTTTTAACATCGATGTTTTTATCAAAACACGTATACTTTTACATCTATTTTTTGACAATAACATCGATGTTGTGGATAGATATATATTAAACTCGATGTTATGGACAAAAACAAATTTGTTTTAACATCGATGTTTTGACAATAACATCGATGCCTTAGACAAAAAACAACAATATATATATATTCTTAACATCGATGTTTTAGTTAAAACAAAGATGCTTTAACATTAACAAACTTGTTTTCGATATCCATGTTTTGACAATAACATCGATGTTTTGGATAAATATGTATTAACATCGATGTTATGGACAAAAACAACTTTTTTTTAACATCGTTGGTTTTAACAAAAACAGAGCTGTTGATAACATCGATGTTTTTTTCAAAAGAAGTATACTTTAACATCCATGTTTTGACAATAACATCGATGTTCTGGACAAAAACTAATTTGTTTTAACATCGATGTTTTAACAATAACATCGATGCTTTAGATAAAAAACAAAAATATATATATTTATTCTTAACATCGATGTTTTAGTTAAAACCAAGATGCTCTAACATTAACAAACTTGTTTTCAACATCGATGCTTTTACCATAACAAATTGGTTTTGATCGAAAATAAATATTTTAAAAAATCGATGTTTTGGAGAAAAACCAATTTTTTTTAACATCGATGTTTTTTAACTAAAACAAATATCATTTAACTTCGATGTTTTGACAATAACATCGATGTTTTTACCAAAAACAAAGCTGTTAATAACATCGATGTAATAGACTAAAACAAAGCTGTTAATAACATCAATGTAATAGACTAAAACAAATTTTTTTAACATCGATGTTTTTATCGAAAACAAATATACTTTAACATCTATGTTTTTAACAAAAACAAAGCTGTTAATAACATCGATGTTTTTAAGAAAAACAAGTATACTTTAATATACAATAACATCGATGTTGTGGATAAATATATATAAAACTCGATGTTCTGGACAAAAACTAATTTGTTTTAACATCGATGTTTTAACAATAACGATGCTTTAGATAAAAAACAACAATATATATATATATTCTTAACATCGATGTTTTAGTTAAAACAAAGATGCTCTAACATTAACAAACTTGTTTTCAACATCGATGCTTTTACCATAACAAATTGGTTTTGAACGAAAATAAATATTTTAAAAAATCGATGTTATTGTCAAAACATAGATAGTAAAGTATCCTTGTTTTTGTTAAAAATATCGATGTTATTTTCAAAACATCGATGTCGAAAACAAGTTTGTTAATGTTAAAATAAAAAATATCGATGTTAAAATAAATTTGTTTTTGTCCATAACATCGATGTTAATAGATATTTATCAAAAACATCGATGTTATTGTCAAAACATTGATGTCGAAAACTAGTTTGTTAATGTTAAAGCATCTTTGTTTTAACTAAAACATGTTAAGAATATATATATATATTGTTGTTTTTTGTCCATAACATCGATGTTATTGACAGATTTGTTTTTGTTAAAAACATCGATGTTATTAACAGCTTCATTTCTCTTAAAAACATCGATGTTAATGTCAAAACCTCGATGTTATTGTCAAAACAAAGAAGTTAAAGTATACTTGTTTTTTTTGACAACATCGATGTTAAAAAGAAATTGTTTTTGTCCATAACATCGATGTTAATACA
This sequence comes from Aelia acuminata, assembly GCA_911387785.2. NCBI lineage: Eukaryota > Metazoa > Arthropoda > Insecta > Hemiptera > Pentatomidae > Aelia > Aelia acuminata. The sequence continues at coordinate 53,021,439 of OU426984.1, read as the reverse complement.
TATTTATCTAAAACATTGATGTTATTGTCAAAACAAAGATGTTAAAGTATACTTGTTTTTGTTAAAAACATCGATGTTAAAATAAATTTGTTTTTGTCCATAACATCGATGTTAATACATATTTATCCGAAACATCGATGTTATTGTCAAAATATCGATGTCGAAAACAAGTTTCTTAATGTTAAAGCATCTTTGTTTTAACTAAAACATCGATGTTAAGAATATATATATCGTTGCTTTTTGTCTAAAGCATCGATGTTATTGTTAAAACATCGATGTTAAAACAAATTTATTTTGTCCATAACATCGATGGTAATACATATTTATCCAAAACATCGATGTTATTGTCAAAACATAGATGTCAAAGTATACTTGTTTTTGTTAAAAACATCGATGTTAAAATAAATTTGTTTTTGTCCATAACATCGATGTTCTTAACAGCTTTGTTTTTGTTAAAAACATCGAAGTTATTTACAGCTTTGTTTCTGTCAAAAACATCGTTGTTATTTTCAAAACATCGATGTTATTGTGAAAGCATCAATGTTAAAGTATACTTGTTTTTGTTAAAAAAATCGATGTTAAAGCAAATTTGCTATTGTTAAAAACATAGATGTTATTAACAGCTTTGTTTCTGTTAAAAACATCGATGTTAATGTATATTTCTTATGTATTTATTCATTTATTCATATTTATTATATGTTAAAAACATCATTGTTATACCTAAACCATCGATGTCAAAACATATTTATTTTTATACCAATAAAAAAAAAAAAAAAGAAAAAAAAAAAAAAAAAAAAGGTCAGCTATTAAAAACATCGATGTTAACATCGGCCCAAAAACATCGATGGTCGGAAAACATCGGCTGCGTAACATCGATGTTAAAAACATCGATGTTTTGCGCAAAACATCGATGTTTCAAAAACATCGATGTTTCAAAAACATCGACATCGATGTCGCATCCCTAATGGGCACCAATACGTGTGCTTGCCAGGCGGGGTGCTCCACGGCACATGTAGGATGGAATCCACAGCCTTGCCATCCCCATCCATGCCGCTTCACAGGCTCGTTTTAGTCATGTTGTTTTGTCTGTGTATTTGCTGTGGTACACAGTGCTTTTTTTAGTCCAGACTTGCCGGGTTATGTGTGAAGCGGGTTACGCTTCACCTTATCTTTAGACTTTCCAGAGAGATTCACCTAGTGGCTCTATTGAGCCGCCTAGGTGAACCCCGCCTCTGTCATTCGCGAGTTATGAATAACTCCCCGGGGGGCACCACGTGGAGGTGACAGTAGGCGTTGATGGGGATTGGGTCAGCATGGGAGCACTAAACAGTGAGTAGGGCTTATTGCTCCCTCATGAAGTGAGTAAGACTCCCGCACTCGTCTAACGCTTCAGCTTTCCCTTTGCCCCACCCTTCAACCCCCCATCGTAACACTTCTGTGGATAAAACAATATTTATTCAAAGAAGAATAACAATTTGCAATGCCACACGAATTATAAAAACAAAAATATTAGATCAGGTTATAAAAATTATCACTTTGTAACACACAAATAATCATATGGCTTGAGTTTCACAACAAGACTGACTAACTGTCCATTCAATCGTTCCTTATATATATTCGTAAGGAGAATGGTCTAGAACCTTGTAGAAGGACGTGGAACTCGAACTTCGTTGTCACAAACACGTCCTATGACGGTACGTTCCAACAAAAGGTCTGGGACTTTGAAACCAAATGTTTTTGTTTAACGTTACACTATTATTAAAAAATAAAAAAGTATGATTTTTATAAAGATAAATATTAAAAGTACTTTCAATGTTGAAATTTGATTTAGTCATTTTGTAAACCGACAGGCTCATATTTTAGTGAAAACATGAATTACTGTGTATTAAGTACATAAGTGCACGTTCCTGCGCAATTTTAATATTTTTAATGCAATTTTTTTGCGCATTTTGGGGTTTTTACTGCATGAAAAAACGGTCTTAACCATAGAAAAGTTTTTCTGTAATATAATTCCTTTAATGTGTTATGATAATGATTGGATAAAAATTTTTGTGTTTGCAGGAGAATGCAGTTCCATTTCCCACTTCTGTTGACTCAACAATCCCAAAGTTAGTTCTTCCAGAAGACAATACTTGGGATGTGTTTGTTACTCGAGCTGTTTCTGTCACTGAAGTCTGTATAAGATTTATAGGTGATGATTACAGTGTAAGACTTTTTTAAACTGTTTATTATAAATTTATTTTTGTTGAAATTAGGAAGACTGACCTAAAGCATTTTTTTAATATTTAAAGATTTTCATAGAATGGTTGAATAGGAAATATACATTGAATGTTGTATTTTTCTTTAAATAGACCCATTGCTAATAGTCGTAATAATGTTGGGGTTTTAAATAACCTCGAAAATTTCTAAGACCGCAATGATATAAAATTTATAGTTATTCAAAAATGAAGGTTTTTATTTACTTAGGAAATAATGAAGATTGAATCATGGAAATTTGACAGACTGTTAAACACATAATCAGTGAAGAGAAAGGATTTGCTCTGCCTTGAGCCGAGCTCTGTGGTGTAGCGGTTAGCATCCTTGCATGTAACGCAGGAGACCCGGGTTCGACTCCCGGCGGAGCCAAATCTTTTCTCTTCAAAAAATAAATTATTTAACATTTTTAACTATATCCTAGCATTATTTATGAAATTTTTAACAAGAACGTCATAAATCAAAAGGAACTTTTAAAAAGTTAAGAATGTATATTTATTCTTTTTCAAACGTAGAAAAAAGTTACTTCTAATTCAGTCTGCTACATGATATAAAGTTCAATCAGAGACTTTTTGAAGTCATTTTATCCTCCTTTTAAACTTTAGAGGCACTCTAAGAGCGATATATGTTCTAGTTTTTTTTTATTTATTTTCCTTTCTTGGAGATACCTAATTTATTTCTGTGAATTTACTTTTAAACATTATTTACTATATTTTTGTTTTTAGGGATTGTTGGACAGTTTAACTAGCGACATGGAATCATGGTACCAACAGAAGGAACATTTAGTTAATCCATTTCTTGTCGTGGGAGAATATTATGCATCTTATTGCAATGAGAGTTGGGCAAGAGTCCTCGTCCAGAAAATAAATATTGATGACATTTATGTAAAATTTATCGACCACGGTGATGACGATGTTCTTCCAAGATCAGTTTTGTACAAATTGGAACCTAAATTTATGTCTTTACCACCTCAGGTAGTACATGAGAATATTAATATTTTATTATTAAAACTAATTGTAATGGGATTTATGATTATTATCACATTTTAAGTTTTTTTTATAACATGCTCCACTACAACTTTTTGGGTTCAGTACTTTTCTTGATCAGAGGTTTTTTGACTTAGCGTAGAACTATGCCAAGCACATGGAGCACAGTTACTTACTAACTGAGCTACCCTGATTTCTTAATTTTTTCTTCTTTATTTTCCAACCCTCCAAAGTTTTCCTATATCTCTGCTCATCTAGTGATGCATACGTCAGCCTACTTTGAGGTATTCTAGACCCATTTGTGTTACTATTAAACCAATAGTTGAATATATATATCGCTTTTTTTTTTCTCTTGCATAGCATACTCTATACAAGAGGAGTTTATTGGATAATTGTTCATTAAGATATTGTGTGAGCTTGTAGTATATGCTTTTTGTTTTGTTGTAGTTCTGAAGTGTGATGTGGGGTGGAGTTGGAGTGGTTTAGATTTGTCTTAGGATCCATTCAGTAGCCTTAATCACTGCTAATTTTTCTGCCTGATTATTGGAAAACCCGCGGTCCTAGTCTGTATTGTTCGTCATAGTAGGTGTAGTTATATTTGCAGGTGAATGCACAACCAGTATTTTGTTCATTTTCGCTTCTGTCTGTATAAATATTGGTTGCGAGGAAATTGTTATGTTCTACATCTACAATGTACTGTGGTAGTGTGGCTTGTAATGAAGGGTGTAATGATTGTTTTACGGGTTGTTCTTGTTCGATTCTGTCATAATCTATTTCTTTGTATCCAGCTGTGTTATTTTTAATTCTGTATATGTCGGTGAGGTCTGTAATTTTGTGTATTGGTACTATCCCTGCTATGACACAGAGCCATGATAAGTTAAGGTAAGCTTTACTAATTCTGATGGCTATTAGTCACTGTACTCTTTGCAGTTTGGTAAGGTTGTCTTTTTTGGTACTCTCACACCTTCGTATATTATTTTCAGGACTTTGGTCCCTAGTCCCCAAGTGAGTTTTGCCATGATTGAGAGAGCATCGTAAGGGACCTATTCACGGTCATGTCTGTATTTTTTTTTCCAATTTGGTCTCTTGTCAAATATTGTCCTTGGTAATGCAGTGTTTCGGTTTGCTCTAGTGTTTTAGAGTATAGTCGCATATTCAAGTTGGGTATACTCTGTTTTCTAGTAAATATCATGTATTTTATTTTTTCAGTGTTGAATTCTAAATTGTTTGTTCTTGCCCATTTTTCCAATTCAATAAGAGGTTGATTAGTCAGTCAAAAGTTGTAATTTTGGCATTAGTTTGTCTGCAATTAAGAGAAGAATGTCGTCGGTGTATGCTATGATTTGTGCTCCATTTGGTAAGTTAGTCGAAGATTGTGTTGAGTAGTATATTTCATAGTGTAGGAGAGAGGCATGAGCCTTATGGTAGTCCGATTGTTAGGTCTTTCTCTGAAGTATATTAGTTAATTCTGATTTCTACCGTCCTGTCTTTGAGAAAATTGGAGACTAATAAATATATATATTTTGGGCAGTCATATTTCTTTCTAATTTTCAAGAACAATTGGAGTCCAGGAATTTACAAAGGCTCCAATAATATATAATATAAATATAATACAACTTTACTTTGTTTCCAATGCATTTTCATTGAAATTTTTGGCTTGGTATAGCGCATCTATTGTTCTTTTTGTTGTATGAAACCACACTGGTTTGGGTATAGTATTTATTTGGTTATTAGGTAATGTGTTTGTTTGTTGTTGATTAATTTGTCGATAATCTTACCTATCGATGGGATTGTAATTGGTCCCAGTTTGTTAGTCTCGTTTTGGTATTAAGTGTACTAAATCCTTTTTCCAAGATTTCAGTATAGTTGTTTGCTGCCATATTAGTTGATATGTAAATGTTATTAAAGTAGGATAGATCTCTCATGTGTTGCAAAATGTTGGTATTGATTTTGTCGTGTCCTGGTGTTTTATTTTTTTTCAAATCATTGATTATGTATATAATTTCTGCTTTTTTCAGAGGTCTGTCATTGTACTTGTTAGGTGATGTTATGCATCTTCTTCTCAACTGTTTGTTCTCCGGTTTCATTTGAGGGGTTTTCCTGTCAGTTAATTCATGGTTCCGCCAAGTTATGGTCAGGTGCTGTTTACCTCTTTCAACGTTCGTCTTGGTCTTAAAAGTTAAAAATTGCATGTCTTGATCACTGTTTTATTGAAATGGTTCGTGTTACTGTTATGGTTTGCAAAAGATCTCATAATTTTGTTTTCAATCTGAGCAGTTGTGTATGTTTTGTTAATTTCAAAATGTTTTTTGAATTGAGTGTTAAGGTTATTTCGATTTTTATCCAGTTGCCTGATTTAGTCATGTAGTAACTTTTATTATATCTATGCTTCTTCTGTACCGAGCTCATAGTTATTTCGAAGTAAATAGTGTTGTGGTCTGAAAAGTTGCAATCTTCCAGGATTTTCCAATATCTTAATGCATGGTGTGAGTATACGGTTAGGTCTATATTGCTTTTCCCTCTTGCTCCCTCAAAAGTATCCATCTTTGAAGGTGTATTGATTAACATTAAATTACTTGAGGTAATATATGTTTTCAAAGATCGTCCTCATTGGGTCGTTGAGTTGTCATGCCAAAAAAGTGATCAACATAGTGAAAACATGAAATTATTTTATAATTATCATGTTGTTTCATTATTGAATCTTTTATTTGTTAATATCTGTTTTTTCATCAAAATGTGAACTTATTATAATGAAGTTGGAAGATTTGATTGTTATTTCAATAGAACAGAAGTCGTGGATTAATAAGATCACATCAGATGTTTTGGTTGTTAAGTATGTTGTCTTTTGCTTGGTAGACCTGTAATCTGTGTGAGAAACCTGATACTTTGTTTTTTCTAGTATAAAGTTCTTCTATGAAAGTAATGTCTATGTTTTTGCTTTGTATAAAGTGGTTTAAGTATACAACCGATATTAAGAAATCCGTCCATGTCGTAGTAAATTAGTAGTCTGTGTTTTGTGCTAGTTTGGTTATTTCTCTAATGTATGAGTGACATGGTCGGTCTAACGCTTATGTCTTTTTTTTTTTTACATTATGAATCATTTACTTCTTTTTCATTAAGAAGTGTTTTTTTTTTTTTTTTTTTTTATGGGTGAATTTAGGTTAAATAATTTATAAAGGAATTAAATCATGCTACATATTAAAATAAACAAATTTACTAGAATTAAGGAGACAAAAATCAGTGTTTCCAGCTTTTTTGTGGTTGAGTGTCGATTCCATCCATAGTGAATAAGAGATTTGAAAAACAATTGATTGTGTTTCTATTTAAAAAAAAAAATGGTTATAATCATAGGTTGAAGTATGTTTTTATTTATTAATTTATTTTTTATTATTCTCAGTACCCTCGGAATTAAGCATTATAAAGTACTACCAACCTCTTCTTTCTCTTCATAATCAAGCCTTGTATCTTGCCACTTAACTTCCCTATTTGTTGAATGAAACATTTAAACCTCTTTCCAGACTGCAGTTTTATTGTTAGTGTTCTAAATTTATTACTATAATAAATCGCTAAACAGTAATATGTATATCAGAAGTAAAGAGAGTTCTTCTTACTTTTCATCCAAAATATTCCACAAAGTTAATTTTTTTTCTTTCTATCATACCTTGTTTATTAAACATCATTTATTTTATAATTAATGATTTTGTACACAATAATATGTATTTATAACGTGAACAATCCTAAAAATTATTTTTCAAGGCTATTACCGTCTCTCTGAAGAACTTGGAAAGCTATAAAAATTGTAAAGAAGCTCCAGATTATTTGCTGACGAACATTGTGGGCTCCTGTCTTGTAGCAGTTGTCGAGCAAAGAACACCTGTGATTTCTGTGACACTGTTCGATACCAGTCAAGAAGAAGCTCTAAATTTGAACGAAAAGTTGAACTATTTATTTAATTATAACTATAAAGAAAAAGTTAAAGTTGAAGTAAGTCCGATATAGAAATTTTATTTATTAGTATAGAATAATAGGAGTTAGATCTTTAGCTCTTGAAATGATTAAATTTAATAAAAGATATTTTAAGCTTAAATAAAATTATAATTTAATGTTTTGAAAAATCAGAATGCCTTTTTTTTTTTTTTTTTTTTGTAACCCATCCTTTCATGCTGCATATTGTGCCTCAGTGGTACACTTAAAATTGCCTCTCAAGTAGACCTACATTATCTCTTAATTGTTGGTAAAAAGATCCATGCTTAGAGTTCTTGTTACTTTTTAGAAATTTTAAGTTTGTCAAGATATCATATTTTTAATATTTCTATATGGATTTCTGCTTCTAGGACATTATTCTTCATTCTTTATACATCTGTAATTAATTAGGAAAAGACATTCTTCTAATTATAACTGAATTAGTTATGTTCCTCGAGTGTGTGCAATCTTTTTATTTCAAATTTTAAATATATAATTTTGTCCTAAATGAATAATAGTTTTAAATCATAATTTATTTTTATTTTATAATATATATTTTATCTCACTATTTTAAAATTGTAGATCAATTTACGTTTTCTTCTTATTTGTTACTTTTTCCCTCTCATGGAATATTTAGAATTCCTAAAGTTCTCCGAATCTAAAGCAATTTGATTTTGTAAAATTATATCTCTGTTGGTATATATATATTCTCCAAAGTATTGTGGAGATGTTTTTTGTAAAATAACTTCATGTTCCTAAGGGTTAAAAGCCGGTGGTCCTTAGATTTCTTTAGTAAAATATTATCTGTTGTGTATTTAATACCAATATATTGTAACGTTACAGAAAATAAAAACATGGTTTGGAATGGTTTTATAATGATTGTTGGAACAAACTGTCATAGCACTTGTTGTGACTATGAGGTTCGAGTACGATCGGGAAGGATCTGGAATATTCTCCTTACGGCTATGTATAAGGAGCGAGTGACTGGATATTTAGTCTTAGTCTTGGTTCTGAAGCTCAAACCATATGATTATTTGTGTTACCAAGTGATAATTGTTGTAACCTTCTTAATTGGTTGCTTTAATATTTGTGTTTTTATAATTCTTGTGGCATTGACTAATGTTATTTTTCTTTGAATAAAAATTGCTAACCCACATAAGTGTTACAGTATGATATTTAAAATTAACGGTAAAGGTACTGAAGAGCGGCTGATGGGCGTGCCCTGTTTTGAGAGGTTATGTGACCGTGATGTTATCGAAGTCCTGTCGCCTTTTTTTCAGTTAAAAAGTGCCTTGATTGGCTTTTATAGATTCTAGCTTTCGACTCCCTCTCGGTTCGCTCGCTCTTCAGAGATATACGAGTATAAACCCCCAACAGGGTCCTTTTCAGTGGAGATCGGGCCTTACTTTGAAGGGCGCCTTAATGAATGGTGCATAAGCCGCACTTCAGTACTTGTACCAAATTATCACTCTAATAACAGTCAATATTTGGATTTAAAGTAGTTGAACAGATGAAGAAGGAATAAAGCTCTTCTTTCTCTTATTTTTCTTTTCCTTATTATCCCCTGAAATATGTTTTTTATCCCCCATCATGGATTTTTTGTGACTTTTTAATCTCAGCTAACACTTATTTAATACTTTAACAATTTCTACCTAATATTTGTTGCCTGGGATCATTTGCTAAATTGTTTCTAATGCCTAGCTTTCGGAGGTTAGTAATAGCATTATTCCGCTATCTAGTTTTGATCTACCCCCCGTAGGCATCCCATCTAGATCATACTGACATTTGGACAATGGACAATAATTTGGATGTACTAGTTTCATTCATCATATGGACATTGCCCAAATATGAGGGCATGTTAGTCATACAGGGACATGCCCATGCATGAGCCGTTCATTGTACATTGTTGGAATTGACTTTTCCAACTCATGCCAATAGCAGTTATCTACAGTACACATTGAGCTTTCATTTGTTTTTTAAATCAATCCAGTAGAACTTTGTAGTGAATTTGTAAAGACTCCCTTCAGTAATTTGGGGTCCCACTCATCCCTAAGGTATTCTCGGAAAATGACATCCGTCCGGAGTGTGTTAATACTGGAATCTTTAATTGGGAGACAAGATGGCTCTCAGCGATTTTCCAAGTCATTCTCCTAATATTCCTTAATTTTATATTTCTTCTGAAGCAATAATTTTTTTTAAAGTTTTTGATTTAATTTTATTTTTTCCAGGAAGACGGTGTGCACCAAGCATCTGTTAGCTTTATAGATGAAAACGGAACTGTTTACATTCAGTTTGTTAGTGAAACACTGGAGATACTACTCAATCAAATGGAATATATTGAAGATGGGACTTATGAAAAATATCGTGTAAAAGATTATAGCCAGCTTTCTCTAGATAAATTATATCTTTTAGACCAAAACAGTGAAAAACACAGGGTCAAGGTTATTAATACTGCAAGTCTGAATGGACAGGTATCTCTTTTTGTTTCTTATTATTGTAATTAGTGATTGTTGTTTTTTTGTCACTTTATGCCGCTCAGGCTAATCGGACGATGCTACAGTGGGAGTCCTAAATTTTGCCTATCCAGGTTTAATTATATTTTTATTTAGATCTTTTAACGAGTACCTGACATCTACAGGCTCAGGACCTCCATTTTACGTCCTATCCGAGGAACGGCATAGCCAAGAATTTTTTACTCCCATTAAAAAATCCTAGGGCCACCTTAGGACGCGAAGCTGTGACCTTTAGTATTGCAGGTTGCCATGCTAACCACTACACCACAGGTGACCCCCTATAATTAGCTATTTTTTCCCTTAATATGAGATAAATTCCTCAAATATAATAAATAGTTTATTTACCCACGGGTTTTATTGTATAACAAATTACTGTATTTGGTGCCAGTTATCGTTCAGCTTGGTCTTTCTCCAATTTTCATTTCCTCAGCATAGCTCCCCTTTTTTAATTTTATTGTTCGTTCGCTTTTTCAAAACAAATTTTTGTTGACATGTTGATTGTTGTTGAGAGCAGCTCTACAATCTATCGAAGATATAATAAGATAGTGTAGATCCCTTTTCTGGATCACATTAGCAATGGTGATGGATTTTGATGAATAAGGTATCAAATTCCATTTAAGTATATGATAGAAATTTGTATGGCAAAATTTGTTATGGTATGCATTTGTTTAATCCTCAGTTGGGTCATCAAAATGTATGCGTTGATGGAATTCTTTTGTTGTAGATTTTGGCTATTAAACTAGTTTTTTGTAGCCTCCTAACTTGAGTCTTAAATTATTATTTATAAATTATAAATTATTATTCTATTATAAATTATTATTTATTTTAATTATTTCACAGTTAATATATCATTAGTTCACATTTTGTCATAAACATCATGTTTAGCTATTAATGACTTTTATTTAGTGTAGATTGCATTTATAGTGTTTTAAATGTCACTACAAGATGAAGAAAGAACAATCTTATAAGATTTGACTGTTGCCTTAATGTGCTATCGGGTATTTTATATCCAGCCATTTCTCGTTACTAGGGATAAGAAGGGATTATTTTTTTACTCTGATATACAAAGTTAAAGATACTTCACAGGAACATTTTCTTTCCTTTGCTATTTGAATCAAATAATAAGGAAAAATAAATTCCTTATATCAATGAAAACTAAATTTCTATTTAAGTTCATTATCCCACATATATTATTTCACAAAGCCTTAAAATCGGTTTTTCATGAGTTATAAGGTCTTTTCGAACTCAAATGCCATGAATGTAGTATCATTGGATTAGAATTTCACTGTTTTAGTATTTATTTTATTTATTTTTTTTTTTTGGCCCAAAAGAAATAAAATTGATCTAAACGATTCAAGGGATCGTGGCGAATCAAATCGGGTTTTATAAATTGCGATACGAACATTGAGACCCAGTTAAGTTCCTTTGGATAACTGGGAATCTACTGTAGTCCAAAATGTGTACGAAATAAAATCAATATATAATGATTAGCTAGATCGAGGTGGAACAAATTTGGTCGTAAAAAATAAAATCAATATATAGTGATTAGATAGATTGAGATGGAACAATTAGGGTTTATCAATTGCGATCAGCACATTACAACCCAGTTAAGTACCTTCTTATAAAGCTAAAACAATTGGTTTTTCCAAAATGTAAGCTTCTATTCTGGTTTAGTTCAATTAAATATATGTGGTGTAGTTGGATTCAGAATTCAAATAGCTCGGGAAGAAAAATTTGGTTTTAATAATTACCACAATATTTTTTTTTTTTTTTTTTTAAGATTATGAAAATCAATCTAAATAGATATTGAGGCAGGAAAAAATGGGTTTTACTAATTAAGACCCACTCAAAAGATATTTTAAACGAACAAGTCAGTGATTTCATTCAAGCATGAATGATCAAACTCATAATGAATGTTTATTTATATATGTACTACTATTTGAATTAAATTGAAAGAAAGATGTATATATATCTTTATTTTTACACATTGTTTACTGAAAGCAAAACAGCATATTACAATTCAACTATTTGAAATCTAAATTATATAAACTAAAAAGTAAATTTGAAAAAAAAATTAAATAAATTTTAAGCAAATGTTTTGTTAATAGTTATACTTTGATCTAATTGCAACCTCTAGGTAACATCAACGTAAAAATATGATCTTAATTATTTGGTCTCAGGGGACCCTAAAGAAGACCGTACCCCATAGAAAACCGGAAGTCAAAATTTTTCACAATCTCAATAGTTTCTCTTATTGTATAAGTATATAAAAATTAAGCATTAAAAATAGTCTATTGTACATTTTGTTAATAAAGTTTTTAACAACTATTAAATGTTATTACTTGACCTATTGAATCTTATAAACTGAGCTTAATTTAGAAGAATGCATAGCCTCCTCTTAATATATTTGTTAAAAACCTAAACATTTATGGACACTTTGTAATTATTCTGTGGTATCTGGATAGCTGTCAGCTGGGCATGACTTTTGACTGAGTTTTTTTTTTGAAAATGGTTGATTTTTAGGGCTTGGAAATGCAAAAACTGATATTGATTCTGAATTAATTATTGTTAATTATTATGATGATATTAATTATCAAAATAGATTAACTGAAATATGTTCCGTTACAGTTCTTCATGTCCCTGTTATAGTCCCCTGTTTTTAACTTAATTCACAAAATTTTATCTGTCGCGACTGAAAGCCAGAAAATGAATCTATCTTCCGTATTTACAGTAATGGTATTTTTATTTGTTTATTTTATTTATTTTTTGGGGAGTTGTAGGTAGAATGTTCTTATTCTGTAAAAATTCATCTGTAAATGGTGATAAAGGTACAAGTATTTTTTGTTTTGTTTTCAAACATAATACCTATATCTCCATAAAGTTGTTCATATTTTTTGTTTAAATTTATTGTATATCATACTATAATTATTTTCATGTCTACTGAAACTTTTTTTTCTAGGTTTTAGTTAATTTCATAGATTCTGGTGGTGAAGATTCAGTATTTGTTGAAGATCTATATAATTTAGAAGAAATATCATATCTCCTGTCTCAAATTCCTCCTCAGGTATGCAATAATTGTATTTCAATAAGAATGTTTATTAAGTCACTACTAATATTTTTAACTCAAGTTTAGACTTAAAAGGGTTCTTTCTTTAAATATTTTTTGGCATAATTTCTATTGGTAGGCATTAGTTTAACACTCAGTATAAGGTTTATCAAATTTTTTTTCATTGTGATTTTGTTTCAAAAACATTTTTTATTTTTTTTTTAAATATTATTTTTTATTATACTACACCGCTGAAACTACTCCAATATGGAGGCGGTCCATGTACTACAAATATATTTAATCTTTTGTTTTGTAAATTTATTTATTTATTTTTTAATAAAAATAAATTATTGTTCTCCTGACATGAATGGTAGACATTGGCTTGGGCATGATAAAAAAATCTTGTTATTTTCTGAAGCTGGCCACCATATCCGAATAACTCCAGCGCTGTTGTACCTTTTTTATTTGTAAATGGAATTGTACGAGGGGTGTCCGTAAAATAAGTTTCCCTATTTTTTTAAAAGTGAAAAAAATGTTTTATTACCATTGTACATTACATCATTAGAAATCTTGAACATTAAACTATTTTTCTACGTAGTCCCCGTTGTCATTGATGCACTTCTGCATCCGTGTCACCATTTTTTTGATGCCTTGGTCATAGAGGTACACCGCCGCGCTGTTGAAGAACTTCATGACCTCTTCTTCCAATTCCTCTCTTCTCCCAAAATTCGTTCCGCCTAGGTGTTTTTTCAGGCTTGGGGACAGATGGGAATCACTTGGGGCCAGATCGGGGCTGTAGGGTCGGTGTTGGATGGATGACGTCCAGCCCGCTGTTCATCGTGCACATCTGTGCGCCCTTCTTTGGACTCTTTGCACCATTTGCGCACCATCTGGACACTCATGCATGTTTCACCATACCCTTCCCTAAGTTGGGAATGAATTTCGGTCGCCGAATTGCCTTAAGCACAAAAAAAAACGGATCCGGCGGGGGAAGCGATTGGGAGCTCCATCTTTCAAGGCTGTCAAGGCCGAACTGTTGGTGGCAGCGAGTTGACCGGGGTTGGGATGTGGAGGGGGGAGTCCAAGCGACACGCTGGTGCCGTCTGAGGGACCTGCCGCGACTTGCACGGCCGTGCCACAACAGGGAAACTTATTTTACGGACACCCCTCGTATATTTTCACTTTAAAAATTGTTTTATAATTCTCTCATTTCTCTTACTCAGTTAATAGGGGTTATAGATTTTGCTAATAGATGTAATCTATTGGTTCGATAAAGGAAATTTTTCTTTATGATATTTCTAGGCTGTTCCTATTAAACTTCATGAAGTCACATCTGAAGCTTTTACACCAGAAAGAATATCACGACTCAAGGAATTATTGTTAGGTGAATCTGTTGTGGCAAAAATAAGAAAAATTGAGGACGGCATTCCAGTTGTCGAATTGTTCAAAAGGACTGTTCCGGAAAATTTGATGGCTTCTATTAATCAGACATTGATTCTTGATAGTACACTGTGAGTTGTTAGCAAAGATAATTTGTTCTATTAACAAAAACTGGATTATATAATTGGAATTTTTTTGTATTTTAGGAAAAATGTAGTCAGCAAACTGGAACAGGTTTCTTTTAAATCAGCACCAAAGACTGAAAAATCTGTACAGAAAAATATTCTTCAGCAAATCAGTAATAATTTTCCAAGTGGTAGTATTGGTCAGTATATTGTCATCAATTGTTTTTTTCCAGATAACAAATATATTTTGATCAGATATAGCTAAATATTGGAATTTTCCATTGCATTGTTTAGAGACCCGATGGTCAATTTTCTAAATATTAGAAGTATGTAATTAACCCATACTAATTAGACCCATGTGAAAATACAATGATTTTAATCGAAACTAATCTGTCATATTAATCGGTAAAGTTTTAATCTTTGCCAGAGATGATGACTATACTAAACACTATACATTGACCAATATAAGAACTCTGGCTAATAATGATATTTTAATTTCTAATATATTGAAATTTTCTCCCTTCGTTCCTTTTTGTCCTGCTTTCATATTATTTCACAACTTGAAAAATTCCTATTGTTGAATGAAGATGTCAGTTTATTTTTCAAAACTGATTAAATTGTTTATTTTGATTTAATTCAGTTGTTTCCTTTAAGAAAAAATTTATGTTGCTCTATCAGCCAAATATAATGATCCATCAATTGGGCAGTTATTACCAATTAGACAATATTTACAATGTTATTAGTCATTTGTGATTATTACCAACTACCTACTATTTATTGCTGAGAATTTTCAATTTTTTTGTTTTTGTTTTCCTATTAAGAAAAAATGCATACTATTTATTAGTTAGTGGATCAATATTTAATTGTAAATTTTAGTTTTTTTTTGTTATTTACACTGAGTGGGTATACAATACAATAGCAGAATTGTAAATTACTAAATCCAATATTTGGCAGTCCTGGAAATGAAATAATCAGGCACTCATACTCCATTTTTAATTTAAATAATTTTTTTTATATATATTAAATTTAAGACATGATAAATAAGAGGTTTAGGGATATAGACAACAATGTAAAGTGTGAATCTAATTAAGAAGAAAAATATCCATCAATTTTCATATGAGGAACATTGATCATTGGTTTTTTTTTTTTTTTTTTTTTTTTTTTTTTTTTTTTTTTTTTTTTTTTTTTTTTTTTTTTTTTTCCAGAAAGAAGAATAGCCGAGAATCGACCTGTTATACCAGATATTGGTGATGAGTTTCAAATCTTAGTTCAACAAACTGCAAATCCTTCATTTATCATGGTAAAACTATTTCTATGATTTTCTTTTTTGTTAAAAAAATATCATTTTTCTCAATTTCGATACCAGTTCTTAATTAAGTAGGGGAGAGTAGGTTGGCATAGGGGGCAGTTTGGCCATTGTCTTATAGTTTCCGTCACACCTGTTGTGAGGCCCCACCATTGTACCATGTGACCCGCTCGACCTTGGGAGTACTTATTATTTTACCGGAGTTTTCAATCCAATGCTAACAGTGTAGAGAAGCGTGTGCTTCATCGTTTGATTTTACAACATGTAAGTAATTTTTTATATGTTCAGTAAATTTGGTTTAAAGGAATGGCAAAACATTTGACTCCGATTCTGTTCATATGGCCCCAAACTCCTTTGAAAAACCTAGCCTTTCGACTAACCAGTTTCTTGTTTGATTGTTCTCCCCTGTCCTGGCAGCCATCTTTCATATTATCTCTCCCGTGCGGTTAGTTGGCTCTCTTCAACTGGGGTTTGTTGGAGCAGTAGCAATTCACAAAAGCAAGGTAAACATAAACAAATGAGAAACTACGAATTGTCTTTAGTTCCAGCAAGGAGGATGAGAGAAATTTTTCTTATGCAGAAAGTGACGACAGTCTAAACTTCTATCTTCTTCTATTGTCATTCTATTTTCCCTTAAAAGCTGGTTGAAACCGATTCAAAATTATTATACCATTGCAGTACAGCTTTTAATAACAATAATATGTGTCAGGCAGTACTTGAATGAGATGGCTAAACAACAACCCTACCTTCTAGGCCAACCTGCCCCACATATGAGGTTAATTTGCATACTCTGGATTGACGAATTCTTCAATTTCTTATAATCTTAGTATGAAATATTGTGGTGAAAAAAATACTTGAAGTACTCTAATACTTGGAGTTTACAGTGATACCAGCCCTATTGGGATTATATTAACAGGAACGACTCAACAATCAAAAAAGTGAAAACTGTTGCCTACCAACCCCCCTCTCCCCTACACATCCTCTGCCTCTTACCTTAGTAAACATTGATTATCTTCAGCACCTTGTTTTCTTTAAACTAAATCAAAATCTTATAAATCTGCAATGTTACAGGAGCCTATATTCTTCATTAGTTAATATGTTTGATATAAACTTAAAATTTGACTGATTTTAATTTATTAACCCAATTTAACCAATATATTTTAGGTTTTCCACCATCTTGCAGCACTTAATATTAATCTAATCCTATTTCTGTATATATATCTAGATTACACATACAGATCATATAAAGAATTATAAAAATTGTGTGTGTGTGCGTGTGCGTGTGTGTGTGTGTGTGTGTGTGTGTGTGTGTGTGTGTGTGTGTGTGTGTGTGTGTGTGTGTGTGTGTGTGTGTGTGTGTGTGTGTGTGTGTGTGTGTGTGTGTGTGTGTGTGTGTGTGTGTGTGTGTGTGTGTGTGTGTGTGTGTGTGTGTGTGTGTTTGTATCAAATGATAATTTATTATTTTCTCTATTGTTTAGATTCAGCCTTTGGATTATGTGAATGTTGTTCACAATCTTGAAAAGGAAATGTGTGAATTTTATAATAATCTTAAATCTGGCTTGGACTCAAATATCAAGGAAGGAAGTCTTTGTGCTGTCCGGGATAAGAATTGTTGGTATCGGTACGTCTTTTAAGTGGTTTTTTCATTTATAGTTAATTCATTTCATCTTTAAGTTTTTACAAGATAATAAATCTTAAATAAATATAATTATACATATATAAATAATATATACTTAATATTCTATTATCACAATACATTACTACGTCTTGAGGATATTTATCTATCAGGATATAACAATCTTTTAACATCGTTTTAGATCGGTAAAAAGAAAGCTATTGGCTAGACAGTTGGATCAAATGAACATTTTTTTCTAACTTATAATTTTACTCCATTTTTAATGTAGAGGATTGTCCAAATTTTACTTTAACTCATTTTAATTTACTATAAAAAAAGGTAAACTATTTAAAATTTCATTAAAACACATTGAATACTAAAAAGATACTATTTACAGAAAAATTCACAAAACTTAAACTAATTTAATTGTTTTAATTTAAATTATTGGCTTCATGATTTGGCAAAAAGATTTTTTTATAAGAATAACTAAAGTAGGAATAATCTAAAAAATAAATTGTTTAGCATAACTAATTAAAACCAAGGTGTTCTTAATTATAAATAATGTTTGGAACATGAATATACATAAAACTAAATTTTAAAAATTAGGAAATGCAATTAAAAAATTTCAAGACTTGAACAAAGAACACTGTTTCAAAACTAAAATCATACTGAGTAATCACTTCCTTGAAGGAGTTTTGGTAAAAAACCACCATGGAAAATACCAAACCGCAGAACCGCGGGGAGCAGAAGGGGACTGAAGTTCTTCAACGACAGGCCCTCGACAGATGGTGTTTTTACGATGTTAAGGAACGACTCACCCCTTCAACGTGTTAAATCTTTTTCACTTCTTTCAATATAATTATTTTGTATCAGTTAGTGAAAACTCAAACATAATCAATATATATTATAAAGCAAAGTGTACAATGTGCGTGCCGTGCCGAAAAGGCTCAAAAATGACTTCACATACGATCAAGTCGTTGTGTAGCCCTATAGCCCCTTACAATGAAGGTTTCAGTTTTTGTCTTAAGTGTGTAATGTTGAAGGGACAAGGGCTGTAATTTTAAGCCTCTCGCTACATGTAATTAGCCCAGGCGATATAATGAATGAAAAAATTTAGTTCGACCTTTGGAAGCCAGGAGCGCCAGCTAAGCTCCATTCACAAAGTTATCGTTCATTAGTTCGGTTTGTTTTGGCTTTAATTTCAGCTGTTCTCTTTAAATTACAGGAGATTATGTTTAAATAATTATTTTTTCCTTTTTATTTTTAAATAAGGCCATTACATTTCTGCAATGAATTGAAAATAAAAATAAACAAAACCAACTGGATTCCTTAGCAAATTAAGTTTCATCTAAGAGGAAACAATTGATCGAAACATTGCCTTTAATATAAGAGTAAATTTACAACAAAAGAAAAATTGCTTTATTAGTGTAGTGAGCGAATAAAAACTAACACTGAATAAAATAGATAACCTTTTTATAGATAATATGAATAAAAGATATAACCTAATGGAATATATGTCGAAAATAAAGTGTTCATATAATATTTCTGTTTAGAAAATTCATAAATTTTCAACCAAATTCGAAAAAGGAGAAGTTACTTAACTTAAAAAGGTTTTTTTTTATTTTGTACTATAAAGAAATTTGGTAACTGTAGGACAGGAATATCAAAATATAACATTTTAATAAAATATATATATACAAAATAAAAAGATCGTATTTTTCAAAGAGAAATGTTATTTAAATGGTTTTCCTGCAAAATATTAAAATTGAAGTCATTCTGTCAACTCAAAGGCTCATGCCGTACAATACATTACTCAAACTAAAATCGAATATTTTTGTTACAAATAGGGCCCGAATTACAAAATGAAAAAATTAAAATTTGAAAAACCACATATTGCAGCTGAACGATATCCTTGCTAAAAAAATAATAATAATTATTATTTTTTTATTTTTTAATATAATTTATTGAAATTTACAACTGCATTCACAGAAAATGCATTTAGTAAAGGGGATAATAATAAGAAAAGAATATGTCATGAACAAGCCAAAGAGAAGCTACCCATTGGTAACACTCAACTAATACACTTAACAGAGGAGGTCCTGAATTATTTAAGATCACACACGTACACTTCATCAAAAAACTTTTGATGTGCTAATCTATTAATTTTTCAATAAATACACAATATTATAGAAAAATAATAACTTACATTATTTGTCCTGTGGTATATATATATATTTATGTGTGTATTTGTATTTATATGTTTGTATGTATTTGTACATATGTATATATATGCCTCTGTGTGTGTGTCTTTATACGGGTGTGTATCTATATATAGACTTATGGTCGACATGTTTACTATTGTCCTCACTGAGCCAATGTGGGAACAAGTGTCGTTATGCTATTGACTGGTTTATATACACAGGGCGAACAGCTTTGATTATTAATGTATATGTAAGGTGTCGAGGAATGCCTTTAAATGAAATGTTTTAAATTAAATGAATTTTACACCTTATAACAGTTAATCGAATAATTATAATAGTTTATCCATCTATTTACTTATTATTTTTAATATTCATTGAGATGTTTTGCTTGAAACTCAGTCTTAATCACAGTATTTGCCTCAATTTAGTATTATTGTTAACTCACCTTTATTATACAATCATAATAATGAACTGTCACGGTTATTGTGTTATTTGATCAATCTTTATTATCTTTATTTGAGTCAAATTATTACCATTGTTGTTTGAATTGTTGAATGGGATTAATATGTGATATATTTAAATACTAGCTAGGGTGCCCGGCTTCGCTCCGGTAGTAGTGTGGTAGTTTTAGTAACAGAAAAACTTTAAAATTAAAGGAAATATAGAACAAAATTAGCACTTTCTTGAAACTTTTAACATGGTATCAATATTAAGATTCGATATCTGCAGAGTCCGCCCAAATAAGGAACCCTATATACTTTAAAGGGGGTTGAAAATGGTGAATGAACAATTAATTTTGCTGCAACTTTGTCGAGTCATGCATCGTTTTTGATGGTTTCTGTGATTCTGAATTCTATAAGCCCATTCCAAGCAGTCAGCAGATAATAAGTTATTAGATTATGGTTGAAAAATCTATTAGTTAAAAAACTATATTTCGATTACAACTTAAGCGCCGACTACTGTGATGGTCCTATTAGATCCAGAAGTTTAGAAACTACCCAAGATTCATAGAAACTTTTTTTACTTTCACTTACCTATATATGAAATATATAGTAAGTGGAAGTATTGCGATCGTGAAAATTTTCGACTTCCGGTTTTCAACGGAAATACACGTTTTGGGGTCCCCTGAGTCAAAATAACCAAGTCCCGCGAAATGGTCTGTGTGTGTGTCTGTGTGTCTGTGTGTGAACAGACTAGCTCAAAAACTATAAACCGTGCGATCCTGAAATTGGGTATTTAGTGTAGGTATATGCCCGCGATGTGACAGCATAAATTTCATCAAAATTACTTAAAGGGAGGGGGTACTTTACTTAATAACTTTTTAGGTTTTTTTCGATTTTCTCAAAAACGGCTCTAACGATTTTGATTAAACTGAGAATTTCATCTATTTATATGCCCGAGATATGACTGTAAAAGTTTCATCAAAATTGATTCACCGGAGGGGGGACTTTACTTAATAAATTTTGTAACATTTTCACGTGTTTTTTTATTTACTCTAAATCGGCTTTAACGATTTTGATCAAACTGGGTATTTGATGTATTTATATGCCCGAGATATGACTGTAAAAAATTCATCAAAATTGATTAACCGGAGGGGGGACTTTACTTAGTAAATTTTGTAACATTTTCACGTGTTTTTTTGATTTTCTCAAAAACGGCTCTAACGATTTTGATTAAACTTAGTGTTTGATCTATTTATATGCCCGAGATATGTCTGTAAAAATTTCATCAAAATTGATCAACCGCAGGGGGCACTTTACTTAATAAATTTTGTATCATTTTTACGTGCTTTTTTTATTTACTCAAAAACGGCTTTCACGATTGTGACCAAACTGGGTATTTGATGTATGTATATGCCAAATATGTGATAGCCAACATTTCATCAAAATTGATCAACCGAAGAGGGGACTTTACTTAATAAATTTTGTATCATTTTCACGGGGTTTTTTATTTACTCAAAAACGGCTTTAACGATTAATAAAAATAAGATATGAATGTAGAAAAATGTGTGACTTTGGGAAATGATATTTAACAAAACACGTCAATTTCTTATCTAAGTAAGTTGGTAAGTGAAAGTTGTGTGTTGCGCGCACGCACCAGATTTTTTTCCCTTCTTTTTGTAATTCATCAATAAGATGCAATATTTCTATTATCGTGGCGTGCTCTGGTTTTTGACCCCTTATTGCCCGTAGAACGCTCATTGAGTCAGTGACAATGACTGATTTTTGGTAGTTAGCTACTTTGCAGTGGAGCAGAGCTTCCTTTATAGCAGTTGCCTCTCCAGTAAAAACAGAGCAAACTCCAGGCCGCTTAGAAAGGTATGTTTCTTCTTCTTTTATTACAGCACATCCCACTGCTGAATCCTCAAATTTAGACGCGTCGGTGTACATAATCAGGTGGTCCTGGAATTCCTCTAAAATTTCGAAAAACATGTTTTGGGTCACTAAAGGATATAAATTTTGTTTTTTCTCTTTTGAGAGTTTCATTATTCAGAGAATGAGAATCAAAAATATAAAATGAAGCGACAAAAAAAGAAAGTAAAATTGATTTGTGAAATGACTCCCCGTTAAATTCACTTGAAACGAAAGCGATTGAGAACGAATTCTAATAGATATTTGTTAAGGAAAAAATATTTTAAAACGGGAGTTGATTTGATGATGCAAAATATCCTCGTTCAACCGCTGCAGCGCACAGTGGGACGAATCGCCAATCTAGGCGGAAATAGTTAACATCAACGAAATGAAAAAATCATGTCCGTCTCTTGAAAACAACAGTTTAGCTAGGTCATTTTCAAATTAAAAACGAGATTATTTGACCATAAGTACAACGAGTAAAAGAAAATAGCAAGATTTTTCTGAAATGGATCTTTCCCTTTCGAGGAATAAGGTACTATATATAATATACGGTTGAATGTATATTTTTGCTCACAATGGTTGATAGTAGAGTGTGCAGTGCTCTCATGAATGAAAAATCAAGCTAAACCTACTATATTTGTGGAGCAAATCTTAAATCGATGAATGTTCTACCAGGCATTTTATCTCTAAATTGCAACGGAAAAAAAATTACCGTTTCCGTCTTTCAAGTTTACACCTGTGGATCAGAATATTCGATATTTTTTGATTATTAGGTACAGACTAAATATTAAAAAGTGGGCTGAAAGGAGTGAAGAAGATAAAATTGGTGTAGGAAAACAGACATTCAGAACGAATTTAAAGAAAAAATGGGTTTGATCGTCGATAGACCGCAACGTTTGGTTCTACAAATTCTGCCGGACGTTTCTTTAAAAATTCTGTCTTGAGTTCCCCTATTACAGGTTTAGATGAAAATATTATTAATCAATTTTACATACTTTTATCCGCAATTTCATCTGGGTACAATATTGATGTGCAAAATTTAAATGATTTCATAACTGAAATGGGGCAATTATACATTCGCTTATATCCATGGTATCATATGCCGGCGACAATGCATAAAATGTTAATTCATGGCGTTGAAATTATAAAATATTGTCTACTACCTATTTGTATCCTTTCTGAAGAAGCTCAAGAAGCCAGAAATAAATATTTATCAGGCTTTAGGGAGTTTCATACACGTAAGAACTCACGGGTATCTACAAACAGGGATAC
Source organism: Aelia acuminata (assembly GCA_911387785.2). Taxonomy (NCBI): domain Eukaryota; kingdom Metazoa; phylum Arthropoda; class Insecta; order Hemiptera; family Pentatomidae; genus Aelia; species Aelia acuminata. Next base: position 52,998,425 of record OU426984.1, on the reverse strand, counting down.
CATGAATATGCTACTGTTGACATCAGATCCTCTTATAAATACCTTTAGGGATACCCCACGAAAATCCAAATTTTAATTATATAATACATGTACCGTAAAAATATCAGAAAAAGGCCGAAATTCATTCCCCTGTCATGTCCCGAGGTCTGAGTTTGCTCAAAGTACAAGTTCTGTGCAAATATACCAGATAAATTTTTACTTTTTTTCTACTCAATTTGTTCAAAATACTTACGAATTTCAGAAAAGCAGTCAAATCCTTGATGATAAGGGATTAGAATTGAAAGAAAGTAATTTGTATGCTGTCCCATACGTTTGCTTTCATTCCCCTGTCAATTTTTAAAATAAGATTCTCACCATTCTTTTTGGGGGTAAATTAGTAAAAGGTATATAGTCAGAAGGGAGGGGTCTCTCCCCAAGCCACCCCAACTGTTAACCTAACCTTAGTACAAATCCAAACTCCCCAGAAGCAAATAAGTTCTCAAACATAACAGGTCATGTTTAATGGTTTTCATTCCCTTGTCCTCTACAGTTTTGGTCAGGTAAGTTTTTTTTTTTCTAATTTTTCAAAGATAAATTCTTTTATAGCACAGCTTTTTTTTGGGCAAGTGGTTTTTTTTCCCTTTCAACGGTTTTCAAGCAAACCATAAAAATTAATGCCCCTGCCTTACTGTAAATCAAATTCCCGATACAATGGAAATACTCTCTTATTAGAATGATACACAAACCCGGTAAAGACATATATAACGCGTCATCTTACAGACCCATCAGCCTACTCCCAATATGCTCTAAATTATTCGAAAAATTATTATACAAGCGACTGTTTGATACATTGACAGACCAAAAGGTAATAAACGGCTTTAACGATTAATAAAAATAAGATATGAATGTAGAAAAATGTGTGACTTTGGGAAATGATATTTAACAAAACACGTCAATTTCTTATCTAAGTAAGTTGGTAAGTGAAAGTTGTGTGTTGCGCGCACGCACCAGATTTTTTTAAGACCTTTCTTCCAGTTCAATCTCCCTTAAGATATCCCCCCCCCCCCCCGTAATTTGGCCGGACACTGCACCTACTATTACAAAGTGAAAACCAAAATATCATGAGGGCACAATTTTTTCATCATATTTCTTTTTATCCTGAACTATGAGGGGTGATAAAATCTTATTGAAAAAATACTGTAATTGGAGTTAGTCACTTTATCAACTGGAATGCTCATCATACATAGTAATAAAACCATTTTTCATAATTACATACAATAAGAACACTTCAAACATTTTATTTTCGATTTATAATCAGTCAATTCAGCTCACCTTTTTTGTTTTATGTCTGTTTTTATTCGCTCACTGTACTACTCAAAAATGTTCACTCATATTGCATTAAATTTACTTAAGTAGGTATATATTATATATTGATTAAATATAATGTGTTGATCAATTAACCTTCTTATGAGAAAATTAATTTTGTAAGGTATCCAGTCGGTTTTCTAATTGATATGTAAAATCATTATTTTATTTTGAAAGAAACGGTGAAACTAATTATTTTCGCTTGATTTTTTAGTAATTTAAAAAGAACAGCTGAACTAATACATAACCTTTACAAATTGAACAGAATGAATGAACAATAAACATCGAGTGAAACGCACTCTAGCGCTTCCTGGTAGCCTGGAGCTCGAACTAAATTTTTCATTCATCAACTCGTATCTCAATCTCAGGTAGGCTAATTACATGGTGCGAGAGGCTTAAAATTCCAGTCCTTTTCTCTTCAATTTTACATCCTTAACAGAAAAACAGAAACCTTCTTCTCCGTTAGGGGTTATATAGCAACACGCTGACATGATTTCTTAATCCCACGTGGAGTCGTTTTTGAACCTTTTCGGCACGCGCATTGTACACTTTGCTTTATAATATATATTGATTTTATCACTTTTTAATTAATATGTTTTGTAAATATTCTTACAAACTTTGTTACTTACATTAATGATATAAAAAAACAAAACAATGAAAGTCTTACTAACACCAATTTGACTCCTAGCTAAAAGAATGTAATTTAATAGCCAATAAAGTTTCCACATTCCCCATTATTATTATTATTATTATTTGTCCCGTGGTTTACAAAGTAATTATCGCCAGCAAAATTGAAATTTTAACCTAAAATATATAGATAATGTGAAGTAAAAAAAAAGGTTGAAAAACAGTTTTCGGCAGTTTTTATGTTGTTGAATCGAGAATGGTAATCATTTTTTTAAATGTAACATCGTACAGCCTCAAACTGCATCATCATGAGAATGGTCTCAAATGGAATCAGAAAATAGAAACCATAAAAACGCTATATATCAGGACTATTATATTTTCTTTTCTGTACTATTATATTTTAAAGTTATTCTTTCATTCCACCTATTCCACAACTCCCTGAGCGAAGCCGGGCTTCACAGCTACTATTTAATAAAGCTTATTTGAAAGCAAAGTGTTCCTTTTTTTATAATTTTTTGATTCATCATTGAGTGTGATTATCACTTCTCAATGAAACTATGAATAATTTTTCAGTAATATTGGGTTGGGGAAAAAGTAATTTCGGTTTATCCCAATAGTCGCTTATCAAAGTCACTAATCGCTTGTAATCCTTATTCAGTGAAGCCATACTACATGTTTGAAAGGTCACAGTCCATAGAATATTCCACATATCAACACAAGTATCATTCATTTACTCAGTCAAACGTTATTGCCCTTTGAAAATGGCGATTCCAGAAGGTAATTTTTGTCATATTTTGCTTTTTTACTTCCGAAAAGGAAAAAATGCTGCTCGAGCTCCTCGAAAATTGTATGTGTGTTTAAGCGAACGTCAATGTCAGAATTGGCTCGCTCGATTTCGTTCAGGAAATTTTGATGTTAATGATGAACCTCGCCCTGGCAGGCCAATTGATGAAAAAGTCGATGAAATTCTTCAAAAAAAAAACTAGGTAGACCGACTTATTTCATCTCGTGACATCGCTATGGAGCTAAACATCGACCATAAAACAGTTTTGAGCCATTTACATAAGAATGGATACTAAAAGAAGCTTGATATATTGGTTCCACGTGAATAAACAGTACAAAATTGAATGGACAGAGTTTCCATTTGTGAATCACTGGTGAAACGAAACAAAATCGAGTGATTTTTTAAAATAATGATTACAGGTGATGAAAAGTGGATCACGTAAGAAAATAATGTGCAAAAAAGATTGTGGTGGAAGCCCGTAGAAACTTCACAAACAGTGGCAAAGCCAAGGAAGGTGATGCTGAGTGTTTGGTAGGATTGGAAAGGCATTGTTCATCATGAGCTGCTCGAACCTGGCTAAACCATTGATTCGACTCTCTACTGTCAACAACTAATGTGGTTGCAGCAGAAGATTCAAGAAAACCGCCCAAAATTGATCGATAGGAAATGCGTTATATTCCATCACGACAATAATAGACCACACACATCTTTGGAGACTCGGCAAAAATTACGAGAGTTTGGTTGGGAAGTTTCGATGCATCCAACTTATAGCCCGTACCTTGCACCTTCTGACTATCCTTTGTTTCGTTTTCTTCAGAACTCTCTTACCTAATGATGTATAGCCGGAATCAAAAGAGGCTTGTGCAAATCACTTGGTTCAGTTTTTCGCCCAGAAATCACAGAACCTCCATAGTGACGGTATAATGGTGTTACCGAAAAAATGGCAAAAGGCCATCAATCAAAACAGCACATACATCATTGATTAATATTTTAAATTTATATAAATAAATTCGCTTTGGAAAACATCAAAAATACCCCAACCCAGTATGGTTAATAAATTATATATGGAATAAATATTTTCAAAATGTATTATATGTAATTGTACTTCCATTTTAATTTATGGTTTTACAATTTTTAGAGCCCATGTTGACAAAGTTATAGACAGTGAAAGTGTTTCAGTAAAACTTCTTGATTACGGTGGTGTATCGTTAGTGTTGAATACAGATGTAAAACCACTAAAAGATAGTTTTACTAAAGTACCATTTGTTGGATTTTGTTGCAAAATTTCAGGTGAGATTATTATCCTATTTATTTATTTTTTATTAAGTATTCTATTTATTTACTACTTGATTGTACCTTTCACCTTAGTGAGGAAGAGTTTGGTTTGCATTAGGTTTTTCTTTAAATGAAGGAATCTCTTCCAATGGATTGTCATGTGTTTTATTATCCCAACGTTTCGGGCTTTTGGCCCATCCTCTGGGGTTATCTATTATATAGTTTTAAATTCCATCGTCATTTGTCTATACATAAATTGTTGTATATGAAAATATATATGTCATTTCATTGTCTAACGAATTAGATCAGTGACAATGAAATAGTCCAGAGCCATGAATAATTTTAAATTAAAAGTGGATTATGTACAACGAAGAAATGAATTTTCATATATAACAATTTATGTATAAACAAATAGCGATGGAATTTAAAAATGTACAATAGATAACCCCAGAAGATGGGCCAAAAGCCCGAAACGTTGGGATAATTAAATACAAGATAACTCATTGGAAGTGATTCCTTCATTGAAAGAAAAACTTATTTATTTTTTAATTTAAAAATAAAACTTACAGTATGAAATAAATATATTATGATTAATATCTCTAAACAATGATGGCAAAATGTCAAATGTCCCTCTTTTAAATTTTATTTTGTCGTTTTCTCAAGAACTAATGTTACAATGGACTTATGAGAATTTTATCTCCTTCTTAATAATAATCTAGAGTATGGAAAAAATGGCTTTTTTCGTAAAATTGACATGACATTTGCCAACTGAGCACATATTTTATTGTACAGTGGAACTTTCATTATAGTGGACATTGCTAATCACCCCAGCTTTGTACCATTTACTTTAAATTAAATTCAACTTCTAGTAAACGGACACGGACACAGATTTTGTCATCTTTCAGGTTCCCCCGTCCACTTTCTTTCAGGTTTTTGTTGGAACAATTTTTATTCAGTTAACATAAGACATTACGAGCTGCATTAGATTTGTTAGTGAAGTTTAGTGTGTCTTGTATTAAAAGGAAAAGATTTAGAATTTATTAATGTGGCACAAAAAGCGTGTTTCAGCTTTAAAAGAAAAATTGGAACTAATAAAAGTAAGTGACAAGTGACCAATACTTTAAACACCAAAAATCAATTTTAGAGTCTGCTAAGCTGAAGAAAACCTGCATTAGAAAAATAATAATAACACAGTGGATATCGTTTATAACGACGTACCGCTTATAGGGACTGAAATCTTAAGTCCCAGGTCCCTACGGTCATATTTTAATGAATTTTTACCCTGCTATTACGACTACGGCTATTGCGACTGATCGGCTTAAGCGACCCATTTTGAGTCCCCTGGTGAACAAAAAGGTCGGTTAAAATGTCTGGCTACCGGAATGAAGTCTTCTATCCGGCTTGCGGGATATTTCTTCCTGGGACAGGAGGAAGACAAATCTATCACCTTTTCTAGGAAACTCCCTCCCCTGATTGTTTGTGTTTTTATTCCTTCAAACAAATTCAAATCAGTTGTGGCCTACTTCTCGAATAAAAAACTTGAGCATGGTGATATGTTTGTTTATTTGGTTGTTAGTTGCAGTTCTCCATACACTTGTGCGTGGTGATACCATGTCAAAGAGAAGGGCATTTTTGTTAGAAGAAAAATTGCACATTTGCTGTCGGCTTGAAAATGGGGAGTCGAACAGAAGTCTTTCGGAGGAACTGAATGTAAGTCATTCATCTATTTCAACAATATGGAAAATAGGGACAGCATTCGGGGACCAGTAGAACGCGGTGAATCGTTCAAGACAAAAAATAGCTTTTTCCGCATAAAACGTTCCTGTTATTTTTTGATCCACCATTCCTTACCCAAAGATCATTATTTGTAAGAAGACTATCATTACAATCAGCTGTTAAAAATGGACTAGATCCGATATAACGACTGGTGTCGTTATAAGCGATATGTCGGATGTAACGACGATCGCCTTTAGCAACGAAGTTTTTACGGTCCCTTCAATGTCGTTATAAACTATATCCACTGTAATAATAATTGATTACTTTAAATATTAAACAAGAAATTTTTCATTTGCTGACATTTTAACATTAATAATAAAAAAATTGAATATTCTATAGTTAGATTTATGGTAAATTCTTTCTCATATGATGATTTATCTTATTTATTTATTTTCTATTTAAATCAAGTTTAATACATGTACATCTATGAATGCTGATGCACACAAAAAACTAAAAACCCTGTGTATGTATTTATTTTATTTCATTTTCCAAGTTCATCTTAATTTGTATTGGTTGTTTTTATAGATTTTGTCAGGTTCATATTCAAATGTTTTTCTAATAAGCGGACATGTTGTCATTTTCCAATGATGTCCGTCGAATGGAAGTTCCACTGAAATAGTTTAAATGTGTTCTCATTTCCCATCTCAACTTATCAATTGGTAACGGATCTTATATCTAATCATTGTGCTGATTTTTATTTTTTATTTTATTTATTTTTTTGTTTGTTTTAGAACTTTTAAATAATTTGTCTTATTAATTTTCATTTGAAATTGATTGTTAAGGAATTGCTGCAAAACATGGCGATTGGAGCGTAGAAGACTGTTTACAAACTAGGGTCCTCATTGACCATAAAAAACTTCTTGCTCAAATAAAAGGAGTTCACCTTAGCCAATCAAGTCTTGGAGGAATCATTTTAGAACTGCGGTTGTTTGATGTGAACAACATGACAGGGGATAAGATGGACATAGGAGAAGTGCTCATTCAGAAAGGTTGTGCTGTACGCGAAGACCGCAAGATTTAGAGACAAGAGATATACTTTATCGACTGTTAGCTTTTTGAGATTTATTATTTATTTATTTAAGATGCGATTCGGGAAGTGAAGCAGCTCCGAGCAGCCAACAATTTGTTATTCAAAGAGGTTCTGTGAAAAAATTATACCTGAAAAGATCTGAAATGCTAGTCTTCTTTAAATCAAAAACAACGTTTTTTTTTGTTTTGTTTTTTTGTTCATTTTTACCTGCCGAAATGATTGTTTTCTTTGTTTGTGTTTTCTTATAATATCTAAGAAAATAATTATTGATGTCTGCTATGTCATTATTCTTCCATAAAACCATGGCATTAATTTTGACATAGATTAAATATTGTATACTAACACTTCTATATTATTTTTTATTGTAATATCGATAGTTGTTGGTTTTATTTATTGGACAATGTCTTGAAAAATTGTAAAAAGAAGCAATTCATTATTAAATACTGACTGAATTAAATCTGTTATCTTAATCCTTACAGAGGCAATTATTTTTAAGGCTTTATATATTTGTGTGTGTGTGTATATGTATATATATATACATTTACAATTTATCTATGTTCGTTGGTATTATCGGGATTGCTTTTGTACAATTGTGATTAATCAATTATGTTCCTTGTATTTATCAATATACTAATATACCATTAATGTATGTTACAAATAAGTATTATTATAATTATATTTATTTATCAATGCTTTATAGCGGTTGTGATCGGTGGGTATTGTTATACATATAACTTTAATCCTTTGGTTGATCTATGGTTTATTTATTGATCCCACCTCTTATCGGATTTTTAAAAAATGATGACCCCTATAATTTAGTATTACCTTTTGTGATTTATTATTATTAGAATGTCTCGCAATCTGATACCGAGCATTGTTAAATAGTGATGAAGGTCTTTATTTTGTTTTTCTAAGTCATTTTCTGCTCAACTTAATCTAATGGACTGTTTTTATATAGATATTTATATATTCCTTTTAATTCATGCATTCATTGAACCATTCCCATTTAAGGTTTATTATTTTTTTTTATTTATTTTTTTTTTTTTTTAGCATAGACGAAAATTAGATACACCACTTCCATGGCATTCCATTCCATTTTTGTTTTTAAATTTTATTATACATCAAAAGAAGATTATATTCTAAATGAGTGGTAAAAAATATAGGTTTTATGTAATTCAGGCAATAAGAATTAAAGAAATAAATAAAAAATCTGAGCAATTAGATCCTGTGATAATTTGTACTGTTTCAGTGCAACATGCGAACTTACTATGTTCGATAAGATTTAGATGTGCCTTTATTTCTTATATGACCAAGTAGTTAGAATATATATATTATTTTGTTACTAGTATAAGAGTATCTTATTTTATTATTATTATTATTTTCTTACATAATGTTGGTTAATATATATATTGGTTAACAGCATCATCTTTGTTTTATTTTAATTACCTCAACCCAATTATTTGAAAGCTTATTATGTACTTTCCAATAAAAAACAATTAGTTTTTCTTTATACGATTCTATTGGATCAAGCATCTATTAAAAACACCTTACTCTCATAATTGATGTTATTCGTTATTATTTCTATTTAGCAAAAATAATATAGAGAATTTTACTTTATTTTAAATTAATGTTATATTTTTCAAGATTAAACACTTTCACAATAACAGGCAAAATCACATATTTCATGATTTTTTTCTTCTATAATATTGTTTAGTTTCGAATTACTATCTTTTACTATAAACTGAGAGTGATGATGTTTATTTCTTTCACAATATCTCATGGAATATTCATTTAATAACCATAAAACATAAACGAAAAATACTGTGATAAGTATATATATATATATGTTTGTGTGTGTGAAAATTTTTAATCATTTCGATGTAGATCAGAAAAACAACTAATAGACTTATAAATTTAAAAATTAACAATTTGCTATGTTTGCCAACTATTTACTGAACAATTTTGAACTATTTATTAAAATAATAGTTCACATAACTTTTTTAGCCCTTAACACATAACTTTTTTTTTAGCCCCTTCTTCGTTTTTGGTCCCCGTACCTACCCCCATATTTTTGGTCTCATCCAATTTCCATCACCCATAACAATGGTCTGTCATTAAAGGCATACTCCGCATGCGTGGGCTCAACGTGTTTTTATGAGTTGACGGAATATTTTTCTTTTTTTCTATATATGTTTACTTGATTTTTTTCATATTTCATATTTAGCCATTTCTTATTTTTAGGTGAAACGAGAGACAGATAATTTTTCCATATAAACAAAAGCAAAGGTACTTTATAAGAAAACAAAAAAGGCCCCTTCAGAACATTTTAATAATGATAAAGCTTACCTAATACAAAATAACCCCTAATTTTCAATAATAATAATTTGATCAAAATTATTAAAGCCCTTTTTGAGATAATCAAAAAAAAGGTAGAAATTGGAAAAAAGTTATGAAATAAAGTGCCCCCTCTGGTAGATCAATTCTGATGAAATTTTTCCTGTCACATCTTTGGCATATACATAAACTAAATACCCAATTTCAGGTTCGCACAGTTTATAGTTTTTGAGCTAGTCTTCACACACACAGACCATTTCACGGGACTTGGTTATTTTGACTCTGGGGACCCCAAAATGTGTATTTTCGTTGAAAACCTGAAGTCGAAATTTTTCACGTTCGCAATACTTTCCCTTAATATATATTTCATATATAGGTAAGTGAAAGTAAAAATTTTGCAAAACTCCTAGCGCACCCTATATTCGATTGCGCCTGCGCATTGCCTCCTACTCTCTTATTACAAAATAAAATTTTTTGAGCTGAATTTCTCCTTCTCATGGCACGTGTGGATAGTGCTATTCTTGATGCAAACCACATGTGGAATGATATCTAGAAGAAAAAAAAAACAGTTATTTTACAATCCTTGTGCCTTCAAACAAGCGATCTTAAAGGACTGCCCCATCAAATAAAAGTGGAAATCAAATTTATTAATAAAAATAAGCAATTTTCTTATAATTGTATGTGTAAAGCTGGTAAATGCAAACACGTCATTGTAACTTTACGTTTTTCGGTTTGTAATAACATTAATTACCGATTCATACAATCATTGTTATGTCTGCTTAGTTTCTTTGTCATATTACTTATTTATTTGTCAAAACTTTCAGACATCGCATTGAAAACTTGGAATAATTAAGCACAACGGATGTGAGACAAAAATGGGGAAAATTAAAAAAGAAAAACAAATCTATGACACTATGGTCCCAATGTTATTTGCATAAAACTAGCATTTTGGAATAATAAAATGTCAAATACTAATATTTAACTTGATAAATATAGTCACTTTCTTTAAAATGAAGACTACATATGGTCAAATGTTTCGAAACTGGCTTATCTATTCTTAATTTTGCAATCCACTCTTTAAGAAGCTTTTTATTTTTTGGAAATAAATGGAATGACAAGTCTTTTGATTTTCTAATTGAATACTGAGGGACCGAGCAATACCTATTAGACATTTTTCAAATATTTTGTTCAATCGGGTTTTAATTATGGAAAAATGAATTAAAAACGCCAAAAAACCCTATGAGTCCCAGGTACTGGCCCGGCTTCTATCCCCGTTTCTCGATTTCCAGTCAAGAAGCAACACCGTTGCTTGCGCCCGCGAATAAGTGAACTGGTAGGTAAGAATGCTACCTTGCGGAAGTTTCTGGAACTACAAAAGTAAACACCTTAGGGTCTGGCCACACATGTCCGCACCGCAGCAATAATATTGGTTATGTTCAGAATATTTTTAATTTAACTTACATATTACCTTTAGTTATGCCTAAAGTTCAGGCCACACATGTCAGACACAGGCCACTTTAGGCATAACTAAAGGTAATATGTAAGTTAAATTAAAAATATTCCGAACATAACCTATATTATTGCTACGGTGCGGACATGTGTGGCCAGACCTTTAGGTAGAAACCTCTGAATGAGCTCCTATAGCCCCTCCTACTCTCCTGTTACAAAATAAAATTTTTCGAGCTGAATTTCTCTTCACGGCACGTCTCGGATTAGTGCTGGCATCTAGCGGATATATTTTGAACCACTAATTTCAGCTTTCTCGAGACGTGCTGCTTTCTGGTGACAGTTTTTCGAACTACTAATTTAATTAATCTTCAAACTTTTCCTATTTTCACCATAGCGCTATAATTTTATGTTTTATTGGCGAGTCGAAAAGATTGTTCATTTAACATTTAACAACTTTTATATTCCATTGTTAGTTATCAAATATGGGAACAAAGTGTAAATGAAAACAGAAGATGAAAATTTAAATCATATGAAATGCGTCCTAAATATTAAAAAAATTAATTAATGCAGTTATAGGATACCTTTCAATGTATTGGCGTTAAAGAAAGGCACTTATCCAAACTATTATTTTAATAAATGGTCCCAAATCGTAAATTATTCAATAAATCGTATTTATTTTCTGTTGTGTTTGTTACTGATTTAAAAATTCTATTGCTATATTAGTTATTAATTAAGTAAAATATTGAAATGAAAAAGTTAAAAATGTAACCATCTATAATAATTTTGATGAACAGATTTTTATTAATAAAACTATATGATATCCTTGAGTGAGAGGTCTGATTAAAAATATTGAAATGTCAGATTAAAAATTTTAAAATATATCGGTTGTGCAGGTTTTTATTAAACGATTTATATTACAATACAAAAGGTTAATTTTTCTGTAGTTTGCTAATATTTTCGTGTTTATCGATCTGAGTTTAATAATTCAGCATTATTATGTCAAGCTTTCTTCATTGTATTCCAAAGGTAAACCAATGTTCACGCTCAAATACCCTGAGATGTTCAAAACTCACCAATTCATAAAAATCAACTGCTTTCCAATAGGCAACAAGTTGTGTATAGGAAGACTTCGAATTCAATACAACCTTAATAAGATGGTCACGGGGTCATGACCACCCCTTCAAATATTTTAGATTTTCAAGTTTTTTGTATTTTTAAACGAATAATGCAATTAGGTAGTTACTATCCCCTAGACATAACACTTTTAGATCGCAGTCCTCCATAATACCTGGTAATCTCATAAAAAAAATGGTGCTGTCAGCCACGTGATTATGAGACATGGGGCTCATGAGCCCCCCCCCCCCCATTTCGTGCTAAATCCGCCCCTGATGCTCAGCTATTTAGACGAAGCTGATTTGATACCGTTCCAGGCTTAAAGCTCTCTTTAGGCAATCCATTTGTACTTTCGCCATTTGGCATCTGTTCAATATAAGAAGTCATTCACTAAAGGGTGACGTCTGTGTCTAGCCAAGCCGACTTGTCCTGTTCTCTGACCGTGAAATTATCAATAAGAAATCACTCTCTAATTAATACAAAATTGGCCTGTCTTTATAACTCTTGGTATCTCGGATATAACTGGAAGACTCACTTAAGGCGGAACCATGACGAATAGATATATAATTATTGTGTCTTCACAAATTGTTATAATGGAATATTTTTAAACCAAATGAATGAAACAGAACATTTTGTTTAAATGAAATATATTTTTAAAAAATTCATCGTTAATTGCATTAGGCTCTCCTCATACAATTTGTTTTAAAGGATGGGGACTTTATATATGACCTTATTTAATTAATTACTTGCGAAGAATGACATTTAAAATTTGTTCTATATTACTAGATATAGTAATTTTTTTAAATAAATGTTTCATTTATGTTCTTTATCTAAATAATTTATAAGTAAAAATACTTTTGATGAATCTTTGATTAGATTTTTTGTGACCTGTCCAATGACAATACTTTATCCTTTTCATTAATTAATTTTTAAAAAATGAATTTCCTCTTGAAGATTATTCTCGTGTAGATTTAAAATCTACTGAAAAAATAAATAAGATAAAATGGAATTAATGTTAGTAAAACTAAAGAACAGAAAGAGATAGCACCAGAGATTATACTTCCAAAGAGCTCGGAAAAGCGGTTGTGTGAAGTGTAGCTCTTTGGTATCGATCATGCCTAAAGGTTCTATTAAGTTTTCTCTTTCCTAGGCGGTGCTCGCTCAGTGAAGTTCGAGTTCTTCGTCAGTTACCACTTTCTGTGAGTCTTATCTCTTATTTACTCTGGTTTCCCCCCGTTTTTGTTACAATTCGAACAATATTTTCGCTTTTTATGTATTATTCCCTTTCTAAAAACACACACTTTTCTAGATTATCGGGTCTCATTTAGTATGATGTAATATTGAAATTCTTCTATTAAGATTTAGTTTTAACATAAAATGACGTACGCAATCATTTAATTTAGTTCATTTTGAGTTATGATACCTTCTAAGAAGTATGTTTTGGCATTATCCGAAATTCAATGGGCCTCGTGTATTCAAGGTCAATCAATTACTACTCTTTAGTACACTTGCTCCGTTTTTTTTCTCTCGCGTGGTTGTGAAATTGGGCTTCATTTTTTAGAAGTTTATCCATTTACTAATATGTAGTTTTCTACAGGTATACCTAGATAGTCAAAATGGGAGTTCCTGCTGGTGATGCTGAAAAGGGAAAGAAGGTGAATGATCAATAAGTAATTTATTTGGTATTTTAGTAATAGGTTGCATGTTCATTTTTTTTAATTGTTAAACAAATTGTAGAACACTATTTTATTTATTACTTTTTTATGTAACTTAGGCCTGGTATTGTTTAATGGATGATTTGCAAAATTCTCTCCTATTTATCAGTAGTAATAGAATATTTTTGTATTAAAGTATAAACTTTAATGATTTGAATCTTAACTTGGTTTACCAGGATCACTTTTTTACCTTGGTTTTTTTTTTTGTCTTTAGATTTTTGTTCAGAAGTGTTCTCAGTGTCATACTGTAGAGAAAGGAGGCAAACATAAAGTAGGCCCGAATCTGAATGGCCTGATAGGTAGAAAAACAGGCCAGGCCCCCGGATTTTCCTATTCCGACGCCAATATCACCAAAGGTAGAATATTTCTTTTTTAACAAAGAGCTTGAAAGTACTTTATTTTTAAAATCCATTATTAACCTAACCATTTTTGTGCTTTTTCAGGTATTACATGGAGCAAGGATACTCTTTTTGAATACTTGGAAAACCCCAAAAAATACATTCCAGGAACTAAGATGGTGTTCGCTGGAATCAAGAAACCACAAGAACGAGCTGATCTCATCGCTTATCTTGAACAAGCCACTAAGTAAAAACGATTCCATTAAGTAGTGTTTGAATACTCCAAGGAGGTGAAGGACTCAACTCCGGGTTATTTATTGTAAGATTTATCCAGTTCGCCAAGTGAGATAAACTAAAACTGTGCTGATTCTCTGAATACATACTCATGTTGTGTATCGAATATTCCACTTTAAAAGTGTTTATTATTTATTTATAGTAAATGTTGACATTTTTGTTGAAATGTGATATGTATAGATCGTAACAATAAATTATTATGAATAATAAAGCTTCATTAATAACCTCCTACACCAGGGTTTAGTTCTGTTGAAACCATTTTGTGGCAATTTGGGGCAGAATGCCAAAAAATTGTCTATGAATAGTTGTTTTGAAACTAGGTCATGTATGTCCTATTTAACCTTCAAATAAATGATCACTATTTAGTTTGAAGGTTACGGTATCTGCTTATCTAAAGACAAAGATAAGATTTTTTTTCTTAAATTGATTCTTTAAATCATGAATCAACAGTGAAAATACTTAAAATTTTGTAGAGAAAATCGAAAATATCATTAGTTTATATAAAACTTTTTGAAAAAACAAAACAAAAAAGTGTGTAATTATGACCTTTAAAAATTGTTAATAGCTTTCCTTTGAAAAGGGTATTTAAATAATCATTTTTAAATTAATATATTAACAATTCTTACTTAATAATGAATACATTGAAAGACTAACAAAGATATTAATTTTTTAGACATTCAAGTTTTCAATTGTGAGTAATAATTTAAGGAAATGATTATTTATATTAATATTAATACTATAAATGAAAGCTAAAGAGAAAAAAAGGCGCATTCATAATTTCAGTGAGTTATAGTCAGATTTGATTATGAGCATGCAAAATTACTGGATAGGGATATAATGATAATGATGAAAATATACATGAAGTATGTAATGAAAATAGACTCGTAAACCATGAATACATTAGGTGCCAACCACAGAGGAAAAATAATAAGAGAAAATAAACTGACATCGGATGCTGTATAAATGTAACTTCTGTGCATGTGTACTCTAAAGAAAACAAATACACGAAAATTTAATAGTAAATAATCTGTTTTTCTAATTTTGTGATGTTAAACTTTGAAGTTCACTATCGAGTTAAATAATATATGAGCATATAATTTTACTTATAGGAAAGATATCTAGGTCAAGTTAAATTGCTTTCCTTGTTCCTTTCCTGGAATCAGATGTTCTTAGTAATGCTTTCCTGGTATAACTCCATCATTCAAAATTATTTGTTCTTAGAAATTATTACTAAGGTTTCTTTAAAAAATAAATAGGAAGGATAAAGCCATCCTTGATTCTGTGTTAATAGAGTAAACATAAATATGATTTTATTCTTAAAAAGATGCATAAATAATCAATGAGTTGAAATTCATTTAATATGACAGATTTTGAGCTGAAGCAGAAAAAATTCGAGGAAATGTCTACTAGTTGATCTTGTCATAATATATTAAAATTCAAGTGTGTCTAAGCAGTAATTTCCCTGTTTGATAGATGTATCTATTTATCACTTAATTTCCAGTATCATACAAAAACTAAAATTTAAATACATATGAATATATTTAAACATTTATTGAGATTCGCAACAAAGCAGTCATGGAACCGAAGATAGTCAACATTAACAAAAGAAAGACATACTTATAAGTAAATAAAGTACATTTGAAAACAGGAAAACTTGATAAGTTATTTTGCAAACTGACATGAAATAGCTATTTATTTTTAATAAAATTATATTTTTAATACCACTTTCACAAACTTTTTTTTTTTTAACCAATTTCATCTTGCTGACATTTAACTGAGACTTCAAAATAAAATTATTCTTTTTTTCTCTCCAAGTTTTAAAACTTCAAAGAAGGTAGCTCAGTTAATAAAGCTGGAAACTTAACTACTGATCAGACCATTTATCATACCTGTACTGGCATTTGATGTAATGACTTAGATATGAAGGTTGCATCATTTGAACTCATAACTGAGATAACGCAATCTATTACTTAAGGGGCTGTGATTCAATTTAAATTTGAATACCTTTGAGTTTAAATACAAATGTGAAAATAATATAGGACATAGGCCTGATAAGATTTTATAATGTTTGTGATTAAATTATAAAATAGGTTTATCCCTCAGGAGCTAGTTTTATCTTTATTTTTTTATACATAACATAATTTTTACATTTCACGAGAAGAAAAATAACAATATCTTATAAGTGATCAAATATCACATTTACAAAAGTATAGTATTCAGAATCACAAATTTAACAATAAAAAGTTAACAAATAAAATATATACATTATATACATTTGTTAATTTTAAAAATTAAATCGTGTTTCCTTCCAACTGTATTTTCAATTTGATATTAACTGATGCCAGTTGGACCATCAAAAACCTGAAAATGTAAGGAATGTCCAATTTCTCTATTTTGCCCGCAGAATCACATAACTTACATTTGAGCGTTTCATTGTCGTTTTGATCTTCAGTGCGACTATTTTCAATAAACAAAGGTCCTATAATTGTTCCACATGTTCTACAAATAAGAGTCTGTAAATAACAAAAAAAAATTAAATTAAAATAAATACAATAATAAATATAGAATGAATTTATAACTTGATGGCCTGTGTGAATTATTCACAAAAATAATTAAAACATGAACAGAATACAAAAGGTAGTAACTTCGTTACAAATGATTTTTTTCCCCTATTATGTAGGTAATATAGAGTCCTTTCATTTTACATTATACATAAAAAATTTATTATGAATTGAGAGCAAATTAAAAGTCAAATGAAGCATAACTTAGAGACATTTTCACGATGGTTTTAATAGGCACTGCATTACTTCCACTTCAACTTCATTACTTTCACAACAACTTCCATTAGAAGGGAATTTATAATTATAATTTTTTACCAGTTTATAAGATTTTTACAAAATTTTAAACAGTGGTTGTTAACACACTTACTTATTACCATCTTGATCTCTTTACCTACCATATCTAACTCAGTTTTGCAATGTCACAAAAATGTCACTTATACCCCCTTGTATAACAGAGTCATCTTATACAATAATCATAACTTTATATTTTTATATTAATATAAGTATCCATGAAATTATAAATTCTATTTTTTTCAGTTACCATTCAAATACAAAATAATAGCGATAACTCATTTTATTTAAAAAATATATCTATTTTCCAATTCATCAATAATTACTCTATTCTTCAGAATTTATTTTATTCCCTAATGTTATTCTACTATCAAATAACCAATCTTATACTAGCATTGGCGGATCTAGGAGGGGGGGGCCCTGGGGGCTGCAGCCCCTCCCTTTGGAAAATTTTTCATTATTTAAAGATAGAATTTGACTTTCTATAATATAAGGAAGCAAGTTAAAGAACAAATAATGTGCAGAGCAAGTAGAATTTTAGTTGTGGGAAAGTAACATAAAGGTAAAAAAGCTGATTAGCAGATCCAAATGAAGGGCTGCAGCCCCCCCCCTTTAGGACTGCAGCCCCCCTTTACGATCGGCTGGATCCGCCCATGTATAATAAGTCCACAAAGTCATATTGATTGAAAAGTCCTAAAAAAAGTTTCATCTTTTTCTCAAGAGGTCCCCTTAACTTCAATTCTTTTCTCTTACAAATATCCATTATTATGACTAAAAATCAGAATTTTATATAATATATCTCTTCAATTATATGCACAAAAAATTACAGCCAATTACAAGTCACAATTACAGCCAAAAAATAAATTAAAATGAAAAACAATGATGGTTGTCTCAAAAGAGTGGTTTAAATACTGTGACTATGTATCATGCCTAGTTGAAAAATATTTCAAAACAGATATTTTTCAAAAATTACATTAAAAAGTCAGGTAAGGAAAATCCATAAAATTTTGATAAGAGTCCTAAGTGGTTGATATGAATTCAAATACTAATTCCACCCATTGGGGGATCCAGGGGGGGGGGGGCTGCAGCCCCTCCCTTTGGAAAATTTTTCTTCATTAAAAGATAGAATTGGACTTTCCTTAATGTAAGGAAGCAAGTTAAAGAACAAGTAATTTGCAGAACAAATAGAATTTTAGTTGTGGGAAAGGAACATAAAGGTAAAAAAGCTGATTAGCAGATCCAAATGAAGGGCTGTGGGGCTGCAGCCCCCCCTTTACGATCGGTTGGATCCGCCCATGATTCCACCCAATTGCTTTACCAACGGTAAATATTCTACATTACCATATACTTTAATGAAATGCAGAGTAATGGTATAAGTTTCAAGAAAACTATGTCAGATATTTAGTTTTATGTATCAAAACAATTATTATTAGTAGAAGTACAACATTAATTAATCAGATATTTATTTTAAAATATTACCATAGTTTTGTCAGAACAATGAAAGAGACGATCTTGCAAGAGGAAGGAAGCACCGTGAGATATTAAAGAATCGCGTTCCATCTCTCCAAACCTGACACCACCTCCTCTTTTTCGGCCTTTGACAGGCTGTCTTGTAACAATGTCTGTTGGACCAGTGCTCCTTACCTAGGATCAAGAGAGAAAATGAATCAAACTACTGCTCAGTATAAAACAAATCAATAAGCTGATAAAAATCATTCACAAATTGACTAGATAGTCTAAATCATTGAAATTTAATCTATTTCATCTACATGGAGTCTTATCATATCACAGAAGTTCATCTTCAAAATAAAAGCCGAGATTAATTATGTAGTTTGTTTTGACTCTATAATGAGGCTTACGATTTATTCCAACATAACCTTTCAATCCCAAACCTTCCTATATTCAACTCCTTCCATCTGCCCCTAATACATGAGACCTCAACGTTCTGACCATATATTCCCTCTCATAAGACACCTTTGTTTAAAAAGTCCTTTTTATCATTTGTGCTTCCTTGTTTTGGAATTTTGTACCCATCTCCATTCGTAAAGCTACATCACTAACCTCATTTAAACAATCCATTCCTTCTCCTGAACTATGAATCTTCCCCACACATGTAAAAATCTAGGCCTATTTAAGTAGGTGCAAACATGCACATATGGGTATACTATCATAGAATGACTATCATCAAAATTTGGGAGTCATTCCAGAGAAGGGTGAACATAATTGGCAGTCGTCAACGACTATTTTTAGCTAGAACTGATGTTTTTTTGACACAGATGAAAATACTTTTCTCGAGGAAGTGGCGATTCATACCTCACTATTCCAGCATATTAAAGGGTCAAAACATTTTCGCAGTGATAATTTACCTCTATTTCTTCACTAATACACTAAAAAAGCTCAATTTTACAATGCTATCATCATTATCAACTTCTCAAAAAAAAAGTTTCCATGAAGTTTTTACATAAATTTATCTTTTAACATAAAGATTTTTTTGCCCTTAACTATTAATATTTTAGAAAGGTTATCTTTCAATAAATTCGTTTAATGTGTATTGCATTTCAGAATCCATATTTTTATTGAAAATTCGTAAAGATTCAAAATGATAGGCTAAAAAATTCATGTAGTAAATTAATTTAAAATAATAAATGTAATATCAGTATTGCAGCACATCCCTCAAAGTAATAGAAAGTTTTTCATCAGGTGTCACAGGGTACAGATTTTCATAGTAAACCCTTTCTAAATTAGATATCTTCTTTTAACTAGCCCAAAACAAAGTTAAAATGTTCAATAGAAAAAAAGATAATTCTGTAGACTTCTTGCCTTTTTCACACAGATGGGTTTCGATAGAATTTCGGGACATTCCATCTTTATATCATACTTTTGATTTACAGTATTTTTTGGTATTTTTACCCCAAAATTATGAAAAAGTATTTGTGTTTCAAATCCTTGAATGAATTGAATGAATGATGATTTGAATAATAATTTTCCGTCTACTCAACTGTGTAAAATTCACTCAAAACGAAAAGTTCAGAATGGTGTGACACACAACAGAACAGATGAAGATACAAAAACTGAAAAATTATCAAATCGTAAATGTTCCAGAATATATATGCTATACGCTATATTATCATTTTAGTCTATTCTATATAACATGAGACAAAAGATATAATAAATTTAATATTTACCTGCCACTTGTCAGACACCATATGTCGCAAGCGTTGGTAATGGACAATACCAAAAAATATAGCAGCGTTCATTTCGCAACCATTTATACCACTGTACATTTTTTCAGTTCCATAGTAGTTATACCCTCCTAAAAATAAAATCAATACTTGTTAACTTAAATATTTGCTAAGATCAACACTGTGCTCAAATTTTATTAAGTTACCTTTATAACAGATAAAATAACAAATTATTTGTAAAACTTTAACAACTAATTAAATTTGGATATATACTATAAACGCATACCTGCTTCTAATAATTTGCCAAAATAATCAATGGCCGTATCATCTTCGGAAAATTCAAAAGGTGTTGCATCATGAACCTGCCCATGCAATGCCGCCGCTTTACCAGCCATACATTCAATCATCATAGCTATAATAAATGGAATAGAAAAACTAGAATAAATTTTTTTTATAGGTCATTATTATGCTTTTTATTTTTTGAATAATAAAGGGTGATCAAGAGGCTTATTTATTTAATTCTACGGGCTTATTACTTAAACAATGACTTTATCTTAACAACTCAACATTTTTATCAAACCATTTTCAGATTTAAAGTAAAACCCAAGCAAAAATCATTCAGTAATAGATATGAAATAACATAATCAACAGTTAAAATTTCTTTTTGTAACTTGATGTAAGGCCTGAACGAGTCATCAAAACTTGTTGAATCAAAATACTTGTCTCCATTTATCAACAGTTCTTTATGACTTCAATTTTGGAGCTTTGTTATTGTAAGACCACACACACACACATACATCAAATTCTATTAAATCGACAAAGCAAGAATTCCCCAATAAACTGATTTTATGAAGAGTTGAAGAAACTTGTACACCAAGCAGCCCGCTCTAGGAAGAATACTGGTATAGCTCTGAAAATACAACTATTGGAAAATTGACTTTAAAGGTTGTTTGAGGCTCGCCTGAATTTTGTGGTCGTACTAATTTTCTTTTCATTTGCCACTTTCTTCTGATGAATTTGAATTCTATATCTCTAAAGTATGCTCCAGCTAGAGCCCTTCGAGTTT
This sequence comes from Aelia acuminata, assembly GCA_911387785.2. Lineage (NCBI taxonomy): Eukaryota > Metazoa > Arthropoda > Insecta > Hemiptera > Pentatomidae > Aelia > Aelia acuminata. The sequence continues at coordinate 52,977,246 of OU426984.1, read as the reverse complement.
TACTCAATAATATAAATGATTCTAAAACATATTTTTTCATACTTGTACTGTTATTCTTCCAAGAGTGCGATATGGAGTTTTTCTTCTAGGGATATCTTAAAGAGTCGGATTATGAAAAGAGCCTCAGGAAATTAATATAATATTGCTAGTGAAATGGTATCAAAATCTAAAGCCTTTATCGGCTTTTTTTGGCCAATGCTAGAAAGCATGTAAAATTTGGCATAGGGAAATTATACTATTTAGACATTATGATATATAATAAATTGTTTTCTTATATATCCACATTTTTAATAAATAAATAATATTTATGAGATGGTTTTGTTTATTTTATTATTTTTTTTTTTTGTGGCATCCACCATTTTAATTATTCATTGAAATAAAATTAACTTCAAAAATACAACACTGCATTTTACCTATGGTCATTCTAGAAGGAAATCCGTGAGGGTTAAAAACAATATCTGGTACAATTCCACTTTCTGTAAAAGGAAGATCTTCCTGAGGCCAACCTTGGGAGCAAATACCCTTCTGACCAGCACGACTGGCAAATTTATCGCCAACTGTGGGGTTCCTCTGGAAATTAATAATCTTAATAAAGGATAAATAAAAATATTACGTAATGAGGCAAGTCAAAAGCGAAATAATACCGGGATCCTGAATGTGATGCATGCTTTTGCTGTAATGCCATCTCTTCCACCAGGAAACATTCCACAAAGTTTAACATTGTCAATTACTACATCTTCTTTACCCGAATATTGTCCAACAATGAATTTTGATACAGTTTGATCAAAATAGCTGAAATAATTAGGCATTTGTAATGCAAAAGATGAACTCAAGCAAAGGGATTTGAAATTATGGTATTAAGGTAAAAGCAAATTTCATTTTTCCTCAAGTAAAAATTTATATTTTCATACCAATAATAGGGCTGGCCATATGTAAGTTTTGAACCTGGAAAAGGAAGTCCATCTTCCCCTAAAAATTCTGCTAAATGTGGTTTAGTGGGATCCAATCCAAAATATGAGTTGGCCTATAAGTATTTTTTTTTTAAACTAAAAATCATATCTTAAAAATTAGTAAAATAAAACTATATATTGTGATAGGTTTGCTTACAGATTTCAGTTCAACAAACTCTGATTTCACAATAGAACCATGGGCGAAACCTCTTTCCAAAGATGCTTTGTTTATTATCATGGCATCTTCCATATCATATCCCTATAAAAGTATTAAAAAGTAACAATAATGAGACATCAAGTCACCAATAACTATAATAATACCTAAATTAATTTAAAAATTAAAAATTAAATTTATTCATTCAGCTTAAGACTTTTTCAATAAGGTAATAAATTATTTAAATTATAATATTAATTTAATCAAATAAATTACAGTATACGAGATGACAGCAATTATGGCATTAACACCCATAGCGTATTCATCAAGGTTAATGAGGTCGTAATGAGCTGGCCTGAAGAAAGGTGAAGCCGGTGTATGCAACCAATACAATTTTGACTCAGATTGAAATTGCCAATTATGACAGGGTGTACCCATCGTCTGCTTTCCCATCTAAAACATGAGATAAAAAAAAAATATATATATATATATACAATCACAACTTATAAAATATATCACTTAACTTCTAAAATAAAGTATTGAAATATAAGGTAATGTGTTTAATGTTTTTGGTCGGATATTATCCGATCTCTGACGTTATACCTTAATGAATACCATCAAACCAAAAACATTGTTAAACATCTTAAATTCCAAAAAAACATAAAAATTTACATATAGTATGATTTAATATAATTTATTTCATGTACACAAAACTAATGGCTAATATACCTAATTGTAAAAATTAATATACCTGGCATTGATACATGTTCCTCGGACTTTGATTACAATCAGGCATTGGTATAAGTGATGCTAGGTTACTGAGAAAACTTGTTTTAGACAGTTCTTGATGAGTAGTAACCTAAAATGAAAATAACTTATAATAAATCAACAAAACAAACATATTACTTTGGAGATGTTATAAAGAAAATTGAGTGATTATTTTACTGGAAGAATAGTGGATTGATACTAGTAAGTATAAATTAATTTAAATCATTATTATTATTATTGATTATTATTATTATTATTATGATGATGATTAAGCATTATTATTATTGATGATATCTTGATTAAAATTGAACAGGTAATATTATCCTTAGAATATTTTATAATTAAAATTAAATTAAATTGTTCTAGTCTACATTTTGTGAATGATGATGTCGAGGAATAGCTTTGAAACATAGACCAAATGATATCATTGAGTCAATTCTGAAATATTAAGCAAGGAAACACGTTCACTTGTACCTGCTAATCAAAAATATTAAATAATGTGATTAATACGCAAATTCATTAATATTTTCTGATTATTTTTGTCCAATTTACAGGATCTCTTGACATTGTCAATGTTTAATATTTTAAAATTAATTCAATCATTTCTTGTGGGTAACAACATAATTCAATTTTATATTAATTTTAAATATTTTATTTTTGAAGAGAAAATATTGGTCTCGGCCGGGAGTTGAACCCGGGTCTCCTGGGTGGCATGCTCAGTACTCTATCCACTGCGCTACCGATCTTACTTCCAAGCCGAGCCAATCTCTCCTCTCGTGAAGAGATCAGTCTTTTCTCTTCAAAAATAAAATATTTGAAATTAATATAAAATTAAATTATGCGGTTGCCCACAAGAAATGATTGAATTAATATATATTAAAAGAATTCATTATTTTTCCAACTCCTATTTCTATTTACAAATATCTTTGACCAATATTTTTTCCAATCCTACCCATCACTCTTTTTCAATTTTAGAGTCATACTGTTCAGTTTGTAAGGCAATATCTTTCTTCAAAAAACACAATAGTTGCTAAACCTTTTAAGATATATGATTGAAACCGAAGAGGCGCAAATATCATATTCAATATTTAAATTATAGGCTTAATTGAAATATTAGGGTTCTTCTGTAGTTAGATTTACTTTTTTATCATTTGGGTTCTCTGAATTCTATGAAATCCTTAACGCTCAAACTAAAAAACTTAGGGGAGAAACATTTTTAGAGCCCAGGAGTCTAACATTTACTTCTCGTCTTGAGAAGTTAATGTGACTGAAATACCTAATGTTAAACAAATTAAAAAACAAAGTAAATGTTAGCCACTTCATAGTAAAGGGTATTAATTCATGGAAACTAAAATGAACTTATATATATATATATATATATATATATATATATATATATATATATATATATATATATATATAAATGAAAAAAAAGTATTTCAAGAAAATATTATAACGAAATGTCTGAAATGAAACATACGCAATTAGAAGTTATTAGATATTTTATCCACAATAAATCTGCCATGAAAAGTGCAGGATTTTCTTGTTTAGTTATGAGAAATTTAACCATTACTAAAAATAACTTACACCTTCATAAGCTTCTTCTGGAGTAATACAGATGTCAAGGTAGACCTGTTCAAAAGTTCCGATTAGTTCAATCTGATTGACAGACAGGTTCATGACAGGCCTCATCATCCTAGCAGGGCCAGTAAAAAGGAACAGGCCTGGATGCTGGTGCGTTGTATCTTTCTTTGGCACAAGAACAATTTCCAGTGTGTTAGGAACCTTAAAATTATGAAAATAAAGATAATTACATCAATATTATGGTAGTAAAGAAATTCTTTTTGTATAGCTAGTAAACATTGTGTATTATATAATATAATTGAGCGGCCTACTTTGTGAGTTGATCTAATTAATAAAGTGTTAACAGCAATTTTTCAAAAATTTAGTTAAATTGTTTTTAAATATTCTTAAACAATTCAATCATAAAAGTATGTGTTTTTTTTTTCAACAAGATTCAACAAGATTTTAATAGCATAAAAAAGGTTTGATGACAAACTATCAATCAGCAGATTAAATAAAATAACTGTTCAACATTATGAAAAGTGCAATTACTTAGCATTAAAACTAATTAAGAGGAATTCACTGATCAGCAATAAGACTTGTTTTAGGTCTGGAGATTATATTAAAGAACAGTTGAAATATATGATAATTTAGAAATAATTTTATTCGAAGAGTGCCAAGTTAAAATCAGTTAATAGTACTTTTTAGTCCCTTAAGAATAACTTATATGGATGGCAATTCGAAAAGGCAGCATTTGTCTGATTGTACTACATAGAGTTACAGAAATTACAAGCTAAAAAAAACTTGATATCAATAAATGAATGGATATAGAAAGTTGAAGATAAACAAAAATAAATATAAAAATCAAAATAAATAATGTTTCTTACATTTATATGAAATATGGACGTTATAAGAGATGGAGAAAAGGGTGGTGTTTAAAAAAGGGTAAAGAGGAGGAAGACAAATACATTTTGGTAAGAAATTCCATGAGAAGGTATATAAAAATCTGTGGATTGTTGTCGGATTGAGATATTGGATGTGGAGCAAGCTATGGAGAATTTTCTAATAATTTTCAACATGGATTTAGGATCTGGTGCTTGGGAAAAGATGATATAGAAATACTGTGTCTCCGTGCTCAAATCCACAGGATATGGTGGATTGGGTGAGATTTTGGATAGTTTTAAATTCGAACTGACATCAGGAATTTGGTTATGCCAAAAACATGTTCTAGCCCCGACTCTTCTCTTCACTAGTTCTCTAATTTCTGGATAAATCCATGGAGCTAGGGAGCACCTTAAGATGCCTGTTTTGAGAGGTGCAAGTTGATTTAGGAAAGTAAGGAGGTTGGATGAAAACCATTCCACCATCTCATTAATTGAATGAGAGGAATAGATGGGTTCTATGGCTTGGGATAGTGGTTCTAGAAAAGGATTATGTCAGAGAATCTATACTTCTACAAGATTAATACTATATGCATTCATATCACATTATGGCCATTGAACATAAAGGAATGGACGGGCAATTTTCATATTTATTTTTTTTTAATAAAGATACTTGCTCCAATGTTCCTTTAGTTGTTTCAAACTCGATCCTTCATTTATGAGGTTATATTGAATAATAAACATTAAGGATTCATAAAGAAGCTACAGAATGATTTACAAATACCTTCTCTCCCTTGATTTTGAGCACTCGCAGTTTATCAACCAATCTTCCAGCAATCATGTGAGGTACATACCCAATTACACGACCATCGAGCATTGTAACATAACAGAACTTGTTTGGAATCATCCCGGAAGCATTCCAAGGTTGCATTCCGAGGGAAACTAACAAATTAGGCAGTTTAGAAACTAATTTTTCATCGGGCTCCTTTGTTACCTAATAAAACAAACAACAAGTTCAATCAAATGAAAAAAAAAAGCAAGATAAAAGAGTATTACATCCTCTGAATAAAACTATCATATAAATAAGTAGCCAATATTACAGACCTGACAATCTTTAGTCAAATGATTCAAAAGCCCACAAGGTGCTCCATCAGGGGTGTGGACAGGACAAATGAAACCCCATGCGTCCGGAAGTAACTGCCTCGCTTCAGTAGTTCTCATGTCTTTAAAGAAGGCTCCTCGATGGACAGCACGGAAATGGGACATATATCTCATCCTATTGATATTTTCAGCAATTATGACTAAACCTGAAACATATAAACATATAAACAATACATAACCTGTGAAGACATAGGTAAGAAACAAAAGAATGTGGATCGAAATTAAAAAAAAAAAAAAATCCAAAATCATGTTTATACTTAGATAGACTCCATAATATTATGGAACCCATAGAAATTCTATCCACAAAAAGGTTAGATTTAACTGAATGTGCTTAAATATTAGACAAACAATTATGGAATGCATAAATTTTATGGGATATTACAAAAATAATTAATTTATTTTGCAGGTCCATAAATACCAGGTCACAATTAAACAGTGAAAAGTTCAAAACCGAGTACTTCGGTTACTTTTCGTAGAACTCAGCCACAAAATCTTCAGATAATGGTGTTAACTATCAGGGCTGCTAAGAGAGGGTCGCATGAAGCAAGTTAGGTCATCAACATTTTTAGAAGGCCACTTTTTACATGATTATGGAATTTTACTAGCGCCTTTTTAAGATGAGGAGAGCAATAGGAGAGGGTGGCAATTTGCGATGGGCACCCTTATTAAATACTTTGATTTTCGCATTAATTTGTTTTCTTTTTAAATGACGGATAAAGATATATATTAGTAACCCCTCCAAGTGATTTTAACAATTTTCTCTTTTAACCTCAAACAAATTAACTCTTTTTGGGTCCATATGAATTCCATATACTTACTTTTAAAATCTAAACTATTAGAGGTTCATTGCCTACTAATAGTTAAGGATAGGATAGTGCTAAAAAAGAACTATTAAACTTTATTCATTTGGTTACAGTATATGCATTTCTTCTTCAGAGTTTGACCATGTAACAGGTTTTTCAACTGCCAAGCTTTCATCCATCTTGCTGTGGACTTCTTCAGGGTCAATACAAGAATGATAAATTATTAAGAATAATTTATTATTTTTAATACTTCCTATGCCCTGAAGTTGAGGGCATACACCTAAATACAAGAAGCATGTCATGTCCTCTTGTTGGCATAGAGGGCAGACAGCTGAGTCTACTATTTCTAAATGATGCAGGTGGCTCTGAAGATAGTCATGGCCCGTTAGCACCCTGAACTTCGCCACAGACTCCTTTCTGCAGCAGTCCATTGGCACTCATCCCTTTAACTCATAGCAGGCTCACTACTTATTATATGAACCCACAATCCATTTCTCCTTCATCTTCTCGATAATGGCACATTTAAAAGTTTTTTGGGCTGCGTTAAAGATCACTGGAGGCTGGGGCTGCTTGCTCTTTATGTGCTCCAGCCCTGGCCCTGGCAAGAACGCTTGAAATAGCTAATTTAATAAAATTTTGATTTAGTCTTCTAGAGGAAAAGGAGAGTCAAAGACTAGGTCAATAAAGAAATCTTCTTTATATAGCAGTTTCTTCATGTAGTAAATCTTGAATAAAAAAACAAAAACAACAAAGGAATTAGAAATAATTAATAATTATTCAACAAAGAATAATTTACCTTTATCTTGCATCAATCCCAGACCGGATTTACTCGATATGTTTCCAGTTGCCAAAAAGTTCTCGAATGAACCGTCGATGCAACCCGTTTTCTTCAATATATAGCTCATTTCATCTAAATAGATACAATCTTAATTATATTCAATACATGAAAAAATTTACATTTAATGAAATAAATAATAATAGATACCATGATTAAGTTGAGGGCGTTTTGAATCTCTTCGAAGAAGGTTAAATTTTACAAAAGTCAACCAACTCTGCAATTTTTCTTTTAAAACCTGAAATTGATAACACTCATTATAACTAAAGTAAAATAATTATGCACATTAATATATACATAACTTACAGGTGATTATGTGTGACTGGTAAAACATATTAACATTGCACAGGCTCAGGATCACCATTTTATGTCCTTTCCGAAGGACGGGATAACCAAGGATATTTAACTCTCTTAAAAGAAATTCTAAGGTCAGCTGCCGGGCTAAGAAATGGCGTCCATGGGTTTAGTATGTTATGCAAACTACTAACACAAGCAATGCTATCCACTAAACTATAAACACAAGTGTCCTACTGTTTATAGTTTTTGTTATTTATGATTTTATCATCTTTGTTTGTTGAAAAGTTCATTGATCCATCTATTAAATAACTAGAGAACTGGTAAGTGTCAAAATCTCAAGAAAAATAGGAACAATGATATATTACCGAGCTCAAAAAGTGGTATGCTGGAAATTCAGGGTAAAACATTGAAATTGTGAAGTTTTCGGTTATTCAAAATGGGGAGAGAAAAATTCTGCGCTGAATCTACGGTCCAAAAAAAGTAGGCGGAAATTGGAGATCACATAACAACTTTGAGCTTCAAATACTCTATGGGAAACCAGACATTATTAGAGTCATCCGCATTGGAAGGCTAAGATGGGCCACGTTGCCAGAATGCCGGATCAGAGCATTCCAAGGAAAATGATGTCCGACAAAATCTATGGGTCGAGAGGTGTCGGAAGACCGAAACTTCGGTGGACAGATGGAGTCGCAAAGGATTCAAGACATCTTCTAGGTGCTTGGAATTGGACTGGGGCTGCGCAGGATAGGGAGCGATGGGGCAATCTTCTTAAGGAGGCCTTGACTCACTAAGTGGGTTGTTGCGCCAGTGATAATAATAATAAAAAAAAATCTGGTGCGTGCTCGCAACACACAACTTTCACTTACCAACTTACTTTGATTAGAAATTAATGCGTTTTGTTAATTTCCACTTCTCAAATGAACAGAAGAGATTTTTTTTTTCTTCCGCTATTGGAACTTTTCTTTGTTTCACCTTAAGACGTTTCAGCTGAGTGTTGGAATGTAGGATTAAATCTGTCAAATGAAAGGTATTCAAATAATGTCTGATGCCTTCCTGCTTGCAATATAAATTATTCCTCTTGTCTGAGCAAAGTATTATTTAGTTACACTTTGTTTAAATTATCTTTATATATTATGCGATTTCTCTAATGAATTTTAGTATGCAATAGATACGTATCTTTATACATGTCTATTTCATTCTGAAGATTTATTCACATCCAGAGGCCGAAATATAGTAATAATTGAAGCGTGAAATTGCATAAGGGTCTAAGTGCCAAAAAAATAAAACAAAGTTTGCCAAAATGTGCCAAAGCCATTCTTCAGAAATGGGTATAAGTAATGTTGTGTTGTTAGAAAAGAGTTCATTGAACGTATGAAAGATGGCATGCGTGTAAGCACTGAACTTAGTTCACCCTAGAGGGTATAAGTCACATCATTTCTGTAAAAAATCTGGTGCGTGCGCGCAACACACAACTTTCACTTACCAACTTATTTAAATTAGAAATTAATGCGTTTTGTTAATTTCCACTTCTCAAATGAACAGAACGGCTTTAATTATGAACAATGGTCTGTCATTGAAGGCGTACTCCGCATGCATGGGCTCAACGATTTTATGAGTTGACTGAATATTTTTCTTTTTTTCTCCTCTTTATGTTTTCTTTATTTTTATCATATCTCATATTTAGCCATTTCTTATTTCTAGGCGTAACGATAGACAGTTAATTTCTGCATATAAACAAAAACAAAGGTACTTTATAGGAAACGATAAAGGCCCCAACCCCCACCAAAAAAAGCCCCCTCATAACATTTTAATAATGATAAAGCTTACCTGATATTAAAGAACACCTAATTTTCATTAAACATGACGAATTTGATGAAAGTGATACAAAATTTATTAAGTAAAGTCCCCCCTCCGGTTAATCAATTTTGATGAAATTTTTACAGTCATATCTCGGGCATATTAATACATCAAATATCAAGTTTAATCAAAATCGTTAGAGCCGTTTTTGAGAAAATCGAAAAAAACGTAAAAAGTTATTAAATAAAGTACCCCCTCCCTTTGAGTAATTTTGATGAAATTTTTGCTGTCACACCGGCATATACCTACACTAAATACCCAATTTTGGGGGGTAAACGGGTGGGGCAACGGGAAGGCTGAAGAGTTAGACGAGTGCGGGAGTCTTCCTCACTTCATGCGAGAGCAAGAAACTATAGTGCCCTACTCACTGTTTCGCGCTCTCCGCCCTCCCTATCCCCATCAACGCCTACTGTCACCTTCTTGTGGTGCCCCCTGAGGAGTTTATAACTCGCGAACGACAGAGGCGGGGGACTTGCCAAAGGTGGTCTGGACTCCAGCCGCCCCAGGCAAGTCCCTTTTTGGACGTTTACACAGACAGTGGAACACTAGTTCCACTCTAAGACCTGGCCTGAATGGACAACAACTCACTGTGCACCACAGCAACGCACAGACTAACTGTACAGACAAACTGAGCCTGCGAAGCGGCATGGATGGGGATGGGAAGGCTGTGGCTTCTATCCTACATGTGTCCGCCTAGCACCCGGCCTGGCAAGCACGTGTATTGGTGCCTATGTGTCGGAGCATAGGAGGTCCGAGGCTTCGGTAGTAGGACCCTTGAATGCTAAAAGCGGGTTGAGCATCCTCCCCGCAGTGAGAGCATATATTCCGGCTCCTGGACGGAACTCCAGGACTCTCAACGTTAACAGCGCTGAGATGGGGGTATACCCCGGCGGATAGCCATACACGGAAGGGATCTACACCATGTCAGAAAATTTTTACTTTGACCAAAATCCTATATCTGTAGAGGACTTGTCCTCTCCAGAGCTTTATAAACAGTCGGAACCCGACACCCTAGATGAGGCTTCATTAGGACCCCTATTGAAGTCGCTCAACGACGAAGCCGAAAGGCTTCAAGAACACAGCACATTCAGGGGAGCCCTGGCGGAGCATGCAGCTCTTGTAGCTGCAGCCTCACAGGCCCCCTCACAAATACACGTACCAAGCCACTCATATTCAAGCGGGGACCAGACGGACGGCGGTCATGCTGCCACGTCGAGGAACCTGAAGAATGTGAGGAGGCGCCACAGGAGAAAGGCAAAAGCCTCTATCCTTTACAACCTACCAGCTACTGTGGTGCCCGCCCGAGGAAGGACAGCCAAGGATGCAAGGGCCCAACCAGGCCCGGCATACGAAGCTGCTCCAACTGAGGGAAGGGCGCCCAAGCTGGGCCATCCTACTCCCGGCAGGGATACCCCCCAGAAGCCTGCGGCTATGGAGGCAAGGGCCAGGACTGGCCCGGCCAACAAAGCCGCCGGGCAGAAGGGGAGACCCTCCGGACACACACAAACTCAAAACACAAGGGCACAGCCAAACAGGCCCGCAGGTAAAACTGCAGGGCCTCAGAGGCAAAACCCCACATTACAGACCCAAAACAAAAGACCTAGAGTGTCACCTGGAACCTCTGCACCTGTGGCAAAGAAACCCAGGGAAACCACTAGGTCTGCTGTAAACTACGCTATGGCGGCCAAAGGACAGCTGGTGGCGGTGATACCGATGGGTTATCCGCACATTCAGCTGACAAGAGACCACTGCGAAACCTTGCAGGACGAGATTACGGGCAGAGTTGACGAGCTAGACGTCGACGGAGACTACCACCCTCTGTTTGATGGCGCAAGCTTCAACAAGGGTGCATGCATCGTCTCCTGCCTGGACTCAGCAACAAAGGAATGGCTGGATAAAATTATCCCTGGCATTGTTCTGGAAGAGGGTCTTACCCTAAGGACGGGCGATGTCAGGGAGCTGACCAGGACGGTCAAGGTTGGAGCCTTCTTTCCAGGAAAGGTGCCTGCCGAGGACGTCCTGCTTAAAAGGATCCAGATCCAGAATAGGGCAGTCGATGGAATCAAGGAGTGGAGGCTGCACTATTCCAAGGAAATGGACAAGGGTTCCTTCATAATTATGAGGGTACCCGAATACAGCATGGAGAGCCTCAAGACCAGAGGGATGAAGGTAGGCTGTGGCATGAAAACAGTCACCTTCAGACCGATGATCAGTGCGGCAGAACAGGCTCAACTGGCTACCCAGAAGAGCACGCCCATGGAGGTGACGGAAGAGCCGGAAAGAAAGCAAGAGGAGATGGTTCTACCGGCTCAACCCACTCCTGCTGAAATGATCACCTGTGGCGGGGCAAAACCCAAGGCTAGTGTCAAGGCTCATCAGGAAGAACTAGCCAACCCACAGGCACCATCAGAAGCTGCTGAGTGTCCAGTTGAGGAAGGCCCTGACTTGTGGAAGACGGTGGGAGGACGGGGAAAGCCAAAAGGCCCAACAAGCGTTGGACCGGCTGGTGGACCCGAGCCACCACTGTCGCCACGGGACGGGCCCCCTGGCACAACCAACTAACAATCTGATGAAGCTGCTGCAGATTAACCTCCACCACTGCATAGCAGCAAGTGGAGTGTTACAACAATACATAAAAGGTAAGAATATTGATATAATCTTTATTCAAGAGCCTTACCTTCTTAAAGGCAAGCTCAAAGGGCTGAATATGTCGGGATATAATATTATCTCTGTGACTGACAACCCTAGAGCATGCATCCTTTATAGAAAGGAATTAAAACTGCTGCCTCTTTGGCAAATCTGTTCCAGAGATTCTGCAGCAGCCATATATACTCCCCAAGGGAGCTCAAACAAATCCATCACTTTGCTGGCTGGGTACCTGCCCTATGAGGATAAGGAGCCCACAGCAATGCTGGAGCGAGTCAGAGAAGCTACGGGTGAGCAGCAGCTCATTGCAGCCCTCGACAGCAATGCCCACCACCATATTTGGGGCAGCACTAACACCAACCAAAGAGGTGAGCAAATTCTTGAATTTATCATAAACTATGATCTTGACATTTTGAATAGCGGGGACAAACCAACGTTTTTCAATAGGTTAAGATCGGAAGCAATTGATATAACATTAGCCACTAAACCAATCAGTAAGTACATTGTGGACTGGCACGTCTCAGACGAAGAGACGTGCTCAGACCACAGGTACATTAGATTTGACCTACTGAACAGCAACGGTTATGCAGCTGAATATAGGAACCCCAGACTGACTAACTGGGAGACCTACTGCACTAACCTTGAAACACACTTAACTGATTGTCCAAATAGAATTAACAATCCATGGCAGCTAGACTGCCTGAACGCCACACTTACAGATGCTATGATCAAGTCCTATCATAGCAGCTGCACGATAAAGAAAAAGAAATCCAACAGGAAAGTTTCCTGGTGGAGCAATGAACTGCAAAAACAAAGAACCCTTACTAGAAGGTTGTTTAATGCCTCCAAGAACTCTGGCAGATGGACTGAGTACAGGAAAGCCCTAACTGAATACCATAAATCTGTCAGAAGAGCAAAACGCAGGGCTTGGAGAGATTTCTGCTCTGAAATAAGCAGCATCTCAGAAACAAGCCGCGTTAATAAAATAATCAACAAATATTCGGAACGGGGTATGTTGGGCACGCTAAGGCTTCCTGAGGGATTCACCACTAATGAGGTGGAGACCCTGGTGGCCATGGCGAAGACCCACTTCCCGGACTGTGAAATAATCAGCACAGCTGAGCCCGCCACCTTGCACCACGAACGGGATGCTGGATATGCAAGGTGGAGACAGGCAAAGGCCATCATTACCAGCAACAAACTTACATGGGCAGTTAACACACTGGCCCCATACAAGTCAGCTGGAATCGATGGCATACTACCAGCCCTCCTACAGAGGGGACTACACATACTCAGACCTTACCTCCTAGAGTTGCTACGAGGGAGCCTAGCGCTAGGATACCTACCACATGAGTGGAAAGTATCCAAGGTCTGCTATATACCAAAACCCGGAAAAGGGACCTATGACAGCGCCAAAGCGTTCAGACCCATATGCCTGACTTCCTTCCTAATGAAAACACTGGAGAAAATGGTTGACAGGCACGTGAGGGAACAACTTGTGGGCACATACCCAATACATGAAAATCAATTTGCCTACCAAGCAGGAAAATCCTGCGAGGTGGCATTACACAATTTAGTCTCTAGAATTGAAAAATCTATGGACCACAAAGAAATCACGATAGGCACATTCATCGATATAGAAGGTGCCTTCGACAGAACTCCTCACAGAGTGATTGAGAAAACCCTGTTGGAGAGGAAAATTGATGAAGTTTCCGTCAGATGGATTATGACCATGCTGAGGGAAAGACTAATAATTTCTGAATTAGGATTCAGCAAAATACTAATCAAACCCAAAGGTGGATGTCCTCAGGGTGGAGTGATATCCCCGCTACTGTGGTGCTTAGTAGTGGACTCACTATTGACAAAACTAAACACCTCAGGCTTTTATGCACAGGGATATGCTGATGACATAGCAGTCCTAGTTGGAGGTAGACATCAAAATGTCCTATCTGACCTCCTAAACAACGTAACCAGAATCATAACGAACTGGTGCAAGAATAATGGACTTAATATTAATCCACAGAAAGTAAGCATTTGTATCTTCAGCTCGAAGAGAAAAATAGCCATCAAACTACCAAAAATTGAGGGAGTCCAGCTGAGCCAAAGCAAAACAGTCAAGCACCTTGGCGTTATGCTGGACAACAAACTCAATTGGGCTAAACACGTGGAACACACGACCAACAAAGCCCTGAAGTGTCTATGGGCCTGCAAGAGGGCAATAGGCAAAGACTGGGGACTAAAGCCCAAAATGACATTTTGGCTATACACCATGGCCATTAAACCCATGGTGTTATACTCTTCCCTAGTCTGGTGGCACAAGGCAGGGACAAGCAGAAATAAAACTCAGTTGAACAAACTGCAAAGATTAGCCTGCCTCATGACAACTGGGGCCATGAAAACTACACCCACCGCCACCATGGAACTGATGTTAAATCTAGCCCCACTGCACATGGAGGTGGAAGCGCAAGCCCTAAAGGCCTGCTACAGAATCGTAAAGCTAAATTTAACCTCAAAAGTACAAACTAATTGGGGACACTGGAAGATATTCCAAGAGCTTGAAAAGGATAAACTCCTATCCATGTTTTCTGACATTCAGATCAGGGGCTCATTGGAAACCAACTTTAATACCAGTAAAAAGGTCAACACATCACATATACCAAACAATGGCATATGCTGCTATACAGATGGCTCACTCACCAATAGCGGGTCGGGTGCAGGCATCTGGAGGAGGGACAAACCCAAGGAAGGTACATATGCCTCATTGGGCAAATTCACCACCGTCTTCCAATCAGAGGTGCTGGCAATCAGCCACTGCGCCTTTGAACTGTTGAGGGAACAACTGTTTGGGAAGACAATCACTATCTACACAGATAGCCAAGCTGCACTGGGTGCACTCAATAACATAGATATTAATTCCAAGGTTGTATGGGAGTGCAAAACGAGACTCAACATCCTAGCAAATAACAACAGAGTGAATGTAGAATGGGTGCCAGGCCATACTGGCATACCAGGAAATGAGAATGCAGACACTCTAGCCAGGAAAGGATCCAACATCAAACCTATCACTCCCGAACCGGTGTGTGGCATCAGCAAAAGCTCTGCCAAAAGGAGGATAGAGGAGATCTATGGAGCAAAAAGAAAACAATTTTGGATGACGCAAAACCTACGACATTCCAAATTGTTCCTAGAGAGTCCTTCTGCCAAGAGGAGCGACGAAATTCTGAATCTTGACAGGAAAGCTATTAAAAGACTTACAGCTATTTACACCGGACACTGTAAGCTTAGAAGTCATATGTACAGGCTCAAACTGGCGGCATCACCAATTTGTCGATACTGCGAGAAAGAGCGTGAAACAGCCTTTCACATAGTCTGCCTCTGTGACAGACTCGCAGCACTTAGATTCAGGCTGTTTGGCCTGGACCGCATCACTGACCCCAAGGCGCATGAGGTAATCAACCCAAGCAGCCTACTCAAGTTCACTGAGGTTCTCAAAATTAGCCTTTAGGGCAGCTTGGAACCCAGGCAAGTATTTAGGCGCACAATAGGCCCATATGGGCCGCGGTGCACTTGCCTCCAAAAAAAAAAAAAAAAAAAAAAAAAAAAAATACCCAATTTCAGGTTCGCACGATTTATAGTTTTTGAGCTAGTTTGTTCACATACACACACACAGACACACAGACCATTTCGCGGGACTTGGTCATTTGGACTCAGGGGACCCCAAAACGTGTATTTCCGTTGAAAACCGGAAGTCGAAAATTTTCATGATCGCAATACTTCCACTTACTATATATTTCATATATAGGTAAGTGAAAGTAAAAAGGGGATAAGAGAAAATATTTTGATGAATATTTAAAATATGGATATAAATATATAGGAGATGAAGACTGTCCTAGGCCTAAGTCTGTAGTGTGTTGGGTAGAGCTTCCAAATGAATAAATGAAGCCTTCATTGATAGATGTTAGTTATCGCATTAGTTACCACATCGCCAAACGTAATAGCCATTGAACATAAAGGAATAGATGGGCAATTTTCAAATTTATTTTTCTTGAATAAAGATACTTGCTCCATGATAATCATAATCTCTATCTCTTATGCTTGATCAAAAAGATAAAATATATATACTGCACAGTGGTCTGATAATGCAGCATTATGCCATTTTAACAAAGTGGTACAATTTATCGTGATCTACTAACAAATGGTATGAGAGTCAAAACAGGTTGGGAAGCTGGCCAACAAGCGACCACGATCAAGACAGCTGAGAGTAAGTTTTCAATTAAAACAAAACCTGAGAAGTTCTTAAAGTGCAACTCGTAAAATTCAATAATGAAATTAATGAAAGCATTTTACCAGCATGTAGAGATGTCCGCCTAACAACAGTTCTTGCATCATAACACCGTCAACACCTTCAATAGTTGCTTTACCAGCGACCATACAAAATAACTTCTGCGCCATCATAGTCAGGCAATTGTACTTATCTATATAAGAATCCAAATGAATGCAAATGCAGTGCCTACAAGTTTATAAAACCAATCAGTTTTACTGCAATAAAGCAATATAAATCTGGAATCCAAAATAAATGTAGCTCTTCAATTTACTACCTGATTGAATTTAACGTTTAAAATGATAAATCATTAAAAACAATATTATAATAATCCTTACCATATTGAAATATGCTTCTATTAAAATAATAACTGAACATAGAAAGTCAAAGTAATTTATATTTATAAAAATGTAGCCATCAATAAAAATTCAGCCTTTTAATCTATCAATCTTTAGTCTTTATCAAAATTAGTCATGACAATTTAAATAAATAAGAATAAACATTATATGAAGAAAAAAACACGCGTTTGGTATCAAAATGTAAAGTTAACCTGTCTGGATATCATTGAAAATAATTAATTTAGACTGTTTAACCTGTGAATTAGTAGTAAAATGATGTTTTTTGAAAGATCAGTTAGTTTTTGTATTAGTACTGAAGAAGGGAAAAATGAGGGTTAAGATGCCAGAATGGACAAACCATCTCAACCTGAGGTAACTCAGATGGACTCTGACATTAATACTGAGATAACCTCAGCAGCTCATCGGAGCAAGTTACTGGTTGTAAAACACCAATAATTGAGTGACAACCAGTGAAAACATAAACGTCAATCAGATGTGATCAAATCATGAAAATATTTGATGTTTTACAGCAATTTGAAATCCCACAGTCAGATATTATGAACAATTCAAGAATAACCGAAAAGTCCCATTTTTATCAATGGAATAGAAAACTTTCATGCTTTTATTTTGTTTTTAGAACGAATAGCAGTCCCTAAAATTTTTAAAATAAACTCATCAACAAAAGATGTGATCGTATACCCACAGAATCCTGACATTTATTGGAAACTTAATGCAGGCTTACGGTCAGAAGGTATGGATTTCAACAAATTCCAGCTCAGAGAAGACAGCTGCCCAATAGGGGTCATAAAAAACCTTCACCGTGGAGGAAATGGGCATGAAGCCACTAAATTATTAAATGTTATTTCCCGATGCAAACACCCCCTGCCAATGTTCTTTGTGGACAAGCAGAGAAGGAACCTATCAGGAAGAAATATTTAAAATCCAATAGCTTTATTCCTCAAAAATAAAGATAGAGAAACAAAAAAAAAAGAGATTAATCCCGTAATGTGCGCGGTGTCTCACGACATTGCTCCCTGCACTAAAACGAGAGATATGCCAGTGAAATGCACGAATTGCAATGGTCAGCACCAGCTAACTATTAAAGACTTCAAAACATTGAAAAACCTTTGAACTCTGAACATCTAAAGAAACCCCAAGAGGTCGTGAATAAATAGAAACCAGGCAATCACAGGGACCTCCGCAACTGGAAGACTTCCCTACTCTTCAATGCCTAAATCAAACAGAACTAGTGACCATCTCCAGATCTCACTTGGGAAGACAAACATTCAAACGCCTTGGCAAAAGAACAATTAACAATGAGGAGGGACATTGCCAAGCCAGTACCTTTGGTAGACAATAGCTGTTCTATGTTATTCACAGCTATTAACGAGTTAAAAAACTCATCCAGCCTCTTTACAATACGGTTAAGCAGTTGTCATGTGTTAAACAAGCCTCGAGTTCGTATCATGGACCACAATCAGTTAACGGTTGGATCCCTGTCAAATCTTCTATTGAATGCTAATGGACAAAAAATACAAAGTACAGAACTTGATTTTTACTTACACAAAAAACAAATCAACACTGTTCAAACATTTGACACCATGATCAAAAATTTATGCAAAAGCAAATTTACACACACACATTAATAGACTTCAAACTTTTCAGTCTGAATTACTACTACTAATAAACCAAGCTCCATGACATGTGAATAGCAACACTTTACATAAAGACTTAAATGTTCTGACAATAAGTGAACACATAAGCTAAACGGTCACACCAATCTACCTGTATAAGAAATGGCCACAACTCACATGCCAGAAAAAAACAGATGATTAAAAGGTTCTGGATGAGAGATCTACTTATATACTAAACTAAAGCTGCAGAAGGCGTACCACAGGTTAATATTATTCCTCATGCCTATCAAGCCTATTTTATTTTTCATTTAGTTTATTTTATTTTTGTTCACAATATTTATGGCAGATCATCTGCTGATTTTTGATTTATGGATACAATAATAAAAGTGATAAACATTATGAAAGGATTTTTTTTTTTTCAAAACCAAAATATTAAGGATTTTCAGCAAATTCAAACTAATGTTAGTTGTGTCTTTATGAATTAAGTTATAATTTTTACAAATAATCATTTATTGCGCTTTCTCTATATCAATTCAATACATGATTTCTATTAAGATTGTTTAATTTAATTAGTTAGTTTCTGCATTAACCCCTAATGTTAGCTGATCATAAGCATACCCAAGTGCTAAGTAAAAACTAGAGAAAAAATTACTTGATTATATAATCACAATAATCTTCATCTGTAAAGTGTGAAGGTAGGTCATAAAACTTCACTCTAAAGGTTCTTCCAACAAGTTTACGAGCATCCTCTGATGAATGGATACCTTCAGTGTGTAACAATCTTAACATATTCTGAATGCAACTAAAATAATATAATAATTAAATTAATATTAGAGTTAATCTTCACCATTTCACTATATAACTACAAAAATTTAGTAACAGTAAAACTAAAATGTGATAAGAATCTACATCAGTGCATTGGTAGTTTATTTTAGAATAATATGTAAGTTGGCTGTAATGTATTTAGATAGCTTTGTATTATTTTCAGGGGTTCTTGGGGAACATAATTGTTTTAATAAGTTGTATAAAGCTAGTTTTGCTTGACTACCTTGCTAATATTTAATACAGATAAGCTTTCTCTGGGTGTGGCCTATTTCGAGGGTTATGTTACTGTGATTTAAGAAGATTATCATTGCGTCCTTTTTAGTTAAAAGGGCCTAGATTAGCTTCATTATATCCCAGCTTTTGACTCCCGCTCGCAACTTCAGAGATACATAAGCTCCTTAGAAACATAGGGAAAATAGTACCTTTTATACAATGAAACTGTAATTCCTTGATAAATTAATTTTTTTTAAAATAAAAGAGAACAAATCTAAAATATTCATTTGACCTATCCCCAAGTCCCTATTGAAGGTGTCTGCCTATCTTCAAAAATAATATATTAAGTGTTGTTATAAATATTTATTATACTTATTATTAGTTTATAATAATTTTTAAGGCCTTATAAAGCTCACTGCCATAGAAAATAAGTTTTTTTTTTTTTAAATAGAACCAAATATAGTCAATCAATCATGACAATACATATAACTGAATTCTCAAAAGATTTTATACAACAGCAACATTAAAAAAATTACTGAGTCAAACAGAAAAAGATATGGTGATTTTTAATTATCAAGAAGCTTTAAGGTTGCCTAAAAATATTACATTAAAAGAGGAAAGAGAGAAAACAACAACCAACCCTTTCATATATTGATCATCTTCATAACCATCCATGAATGCTTTAAAAATTCCCTCATCGGAAAAATCAACCAAACATTTCACAATGAGCATTAATGGAGCATAATAAAGTACTTTCTGAGTACTGAACATCAATTTTACAGTACCATCGGTGACAAAATGTAACACATTATTCTGTAAAATAAAATAAGACAAGGATTAGTAATTTATGGCACTTAATTTATTAATAATAAAATGAATACCTTAAATACTAACAGTTGAGGTGTGATCTTTTTGCACACATCGCATTAGGACTCCTAAATCAGAAAACAAATTGCCTCTCTGCTTCCATGTCGGTCGTTTCACAGCAATCGGATAGTTCCTTCTAGTCAGCTGCAACATTCTAACGAGTTTTTCATTACCTTTAACAATGAAATATCCTCCCCATTCTTCAGCATGTTCTCCATGCTCGATAAGTTGCTCTGGGGAAAGATTTGCTAGGTGGCACGCATTCGACTGGAACAGAAATCATCTAACTGATCAATGAGAAAATATCAAAAAAATATACATTATTGACATATAGGATCAATGTCCGAAATTCCTACTTTGACCATGATAGGGAGACCTCCTAAATCTTTTTCAATAGGGGTTTGTTCTATACCTCCGATTTCCCAATGGAATTTTACAAGTAAGCGACCGCAATAGGTTACTGCTCTCTGTCTACACTCTGTTGGCCACACTGAATTATTTTTCACACCAATAACACTAGAAGGAACGGTAGGAGGAAGAAGAGATACACTCTAAAACAAATGGTAAATCATAATATACAAAATAGGTATTAATAAATAAATAAAAATATTTTAATAATTACAGTTATTTTAAACAGAATCGCAGAACCTTGGTAGATAAACTCAACTGGCTCTAATGTTTCTGGCATCATTTTTAGACCAGTCTCTAGCATATAATTGAAGGAATCGATGTGAGGGGTACCAAGAGTCTGTAAAAACTACATGAAAAGGGAAATCAAATTTAAAATTCAATTATAAAAAGTAGATTTAGGAAGCAAAAAGATTATTAATACCTCATTCTGTTTTTGTGGTGGACTTCCAAAGTCAGAAGTCAAATTTCTCAAAGATGGTTTTTCCAACATTTTGAGGAATCGATTTTATAAAGTAGAGGCAATTTTACAATTCGAAAACGAATGAAAAATCATTCAGCAGCCTAGATACATGAAACTTAAAATTTTGAAAATAAACACGTGTGTAACACCCAATTACCTCCTCCACAGACCAACAAACCAGAGAGCAATCTAGAAAGTCTGAAGTTACTGTAACAGTTGTCAAATTTCTCATTATGGCAGAACTCTGGAAATGCGGCTTCTGGGCGTGGTTTATTTTGATCCCGTTAAGTGTGGCTATAGCTCATCTAAAAAGGATCCTTTGGGGGCTATTTATTCCTTTAGATCGAGGGGGAGTCTAATAGTGCGATTAGCTGATGCTAATTAAGGTACATTTTAACTGATAAACAGTCGAAATATGCCACACCCAAGACCCTCTGTTCAAAGTTATAACATAATTCTCTCCCCCCTCCCTTGCTCACATTAAATATTCTAAACCTCCAATGAATCTAGATTCTGAGTTGTAAAAAACGGGTCTCTTTAGAAAATAATGAAAAAATAGCAAGAAGTAGGCATAGCAACCCACAATACTAAAGGTCGTAGGTTCGCGTCCCGCGATGGCCCTAGGGTTTTTAATGGGAGCTAAAATGCCTTGGCTATGACGTCCTTTGGATAGGACATAAAATGGATGTTCCGAGCCTGTATGATGACAGGTACTTGTTGAAAATCCCTATCTTAATTATAACTTTATAGGCGAATTTAGGAATCCCACTGTAGCATCGTCCGATTAGCCTTAGTGGCATAAAGTGACGTTAAACAAACAAACAATAATAGCAAGGAGTAGGAACAACTTAATTATTGTATCTAATTAATTTATAACTTAAACTAGTTCTGGTACGTCTTCTACTTTATCCTGCCTTTATCAGTATCCCGAGGTATTTAGTTATTACTAATAAACACTACTACCTTTATGTTCGTATTAGTTTAAATTACAATTAAAATAATAGATCCATTCTGAGATAAAAAAAAATAAAATGTTTCGTGGCCTAGGTAAGAATAGAATACATCAAACTTCTCCCCAAGCGCTTTTTCATTGAATCGCGGGTAATCAATCAAATAGAAACCTAAATTGTTTTGTTTTTTACTTCCAATAAAGGTTTTTTTCCCGTTAATACCGGTACCGGAAAATATTTTTAATTCTCCAATAAACTTATTATAGTGTAGTGGTGCATTGTTATAATTCAAAATACTATTAATATGTTATCGATTATTGTTGTTATCATATGTTATCGATTGTTCTCTCTGTATGAGTTATCTGCGTTCAGAATAAAGAATTTAATCTCTTGGGTCATACGTATATCAATTTAACCGTACGTAGTACGGCTAAATTGGTGACCCCGACGTGATGGAAGAATTGAAGGAAAAAATCGTACAACTCGAAGCGGCTTTGGGAAATCTTCAGCAACCCAAAGAAGGGCAGGGAAGGCAGGCCCAAAGGCAGGGAAGAACCCAAAACACGTGAGCCATATCTCTCTTAAGATTCCCCCATTCTGTAGTTCCGATGCAGATCTATGGTTCCGGCAAATGGAATCGCAATTCGCATTAGCTGGAGTAACTAATAATCAAACCAAATTCCATTACTTAGTTTCTGCCTTAGATAGTGAAACCTTAAAAACTGTCGGGGACTTATTTAGGACAAACGACTCTGAACCTGATTATATTCTCCTCAAAAATACGATAATTAAAAGATGCTGCGAGAGAGACGAGCAAAAAATCCGGAAGTTACTTTCGGGCCTGGAACTAGGTGATAAAAGACCATCTTAGCTTTTGAGAGAGATGAAAGCTCTTTGTGGGCCCCAAACATCAGAAGTTATAATAAAACAATTATTTATCCAAAGGCTGCCAATTTCAACCCAGGCTATATTGCAGGCTTCCGTACAAGACTTGGAGAAATCAAGTGATATAACTGATAAAATTGCTGATGTTAGCAGACCCCAAGCGGCAGTCTACGCCACTTCTTGTGTCGGAGAGCACGGAAGTTCGGAGCTCAGGTTAGAAATAGAAGCCTTAAGAAATGAGGTACGTAACCTGTCCACCAAATTACGAGATTCTAGATCACCCACACCTCATAGATCTAGGTTTCGAGACCGCAGATCCCCTACAGACTATAGGTAGTCCTGGTTCCTATCAACGTCGCCAGCGTTCAAAGTCGTCATCCCAAAACAAATCTGAATGGTGCTGGTACCACGCGAAATTTGGCGAACAGGCCGAGAGGTGCCGATCCCCTTGTTCCTATGGTCCAAAAAACTAACTATAAGGCAGACATCAGCGGCTTGCTCTTGCCATGGATATTCAAGCCGCCTTTTCTTGATCGATAAGTCTACGAAAGTAGCATTTTTAGTGGATTCCGGAGCCGACATCACTTATTCCTCCAAGATTTTGTGACGCGAGATCCACTATTACTAAATATCTATATGCCGCAAATAATACTGGAATAGCCGCGTACAGTACACGACTACTGAAATTAGACTTTGGCCTCAAAAAGAAGTTCAACTATAATTTTCTTGTAGCTGACGTTTCCAAACCCATAATAGGGTCGGATTTTATAACTCATTTTAATCTTTTGGTTGATCTTCGCGGACGAAGAATTATCGACAGGGCTTCATTTTTAACACTTTCTACGACCTTTTCCGTTGTGATGAAATCGTCCCACATTCGCTTAGCGCTGTTGAATATACGGATCCCGTTAAGATCTTGCTAAAAAAATATGGTCTCCACGCACCACCTACCTACCAGGATGTCAAAAAAGTAAAACACACAACTCTGCACCGAATCGAAACCAAAGGTAACCCAGTTTATGTTACACCGAGACGCCTATCTTCGGAAAAACACCAAATAGCCAAGGTCGTATTCGACACGATGGAATCTCTTGGACTATGCCGCCCATCTAGTAATCCTTGGGCTAGTCCTTTACATATGATCCGCAAGAAGAATGGAGAATGGCGCCCATGTTGAGACTACCTTCTCTTAAATTCCGTAACCGGAAATACGAGATTATGGGATATTCTTGAATCAAACAAAATGTGTTTTCGCGCAATCCAAGGTCTTATTTCTGGGTCAAGAAATATCAGAACAAGGAGTTAAACCTTTGGATGAAAAGCTGAAGAGCATTCAAGATTTCCCGATTCCAAAAGCAGTCTCGCAATTAAGAAGATTTCTGAGAATGGTAAATTTTTAACGAAGATTCATACCAAATGCAGCTCGTATCCAAGCCCCATTGAACGCCATGACAGGACCGAGACATTCCACCATTAACTGGACGCCTACCCTGGAAGAGGCATTCCACGAAACTAAGAATGCTATGCGTCAAATTGTGACCCTCTCTCATCCGAATCCAAACAGTAAACTTCAGTTATATTCCGATGCCTCTGATAAGGCCATCGGCGGTGTCCTTCATCAAATATCCAAGATGGGTACCCAACCCCTAGGATTTTTTTTTAGAAAGCTCCCTCCTGCCGAGACCATTTATTCTGCATACGACAAAGAGCTTTTGGCCATTTACAGCTCCATAAAGCATTTTAAACACATACTAGAGGGACAAAACTTCACATGCTTCACGGACCATAAACCCCTTATTTATGCCTTACGACAACGGTCCGACAAAGCGAGCCCAAGACAAGCCCGTCAACTTTCTTTCATCTCCGAATTTACAAACGATATCCGACATGTTTCGAGCTCCCAGAATATTGTTGCCGATACACTGTCAAGAGCTGACTCCGTTTCGCTCACTATCCCCACCCACACTGAACTGGCAATAGCTCAACAACAGAACGAACAATTATCACACCTCGTAGCGAGCCAGAAGTCTCCGAGCCTAACAGCAACCGCCCTTACCCCAGGTGTCCGACTCTATTGCTATACTGAAAATGATATTGACAGGCCGTATTTCCCCCAGCAGTTTCGTGACCGGATATGTGAGCACATACCCAATTTCTCACACCCAGGAAGGTCCGCCTCTATTAAGCTCATCAAAGACCGTAACTTATGGCCAAACATGACCAAATACGTAACCTACTTTGTTTGAAACTGCCTTTACTGCCAGCATTCTAAAATAATTAAACATGAATCATCACCTTTGATGAAATTTAAAACTTCAGATCAAGTTTTTACTTGTGTCGTTGTTACAACAACGATCAACGTTGTGCATTGTTACAATTCAACAGAATATTATTGAATTATTTGTAAAATAAAATTAATAACACATGTTTTTTGATGTCGTTACATATTCGAACATTTATAATCACTCTCAACTAAATTTTTGTAATAATTCATCTCTAACACATTCGAATATTCTTTTGAAAAACATCTCATGAAAACAACAAAAACAGTATTCCATAATGACAAAAAACAAAACAGAAGAGGACCGGAAACATGCCAAAATGCCGAACTATGCAAAATTTATAATAAGTGGTATGGCCGGGTAAGTAAGTACTCAAAATCAGTCTTAGTTTTTCTATATTAATAGTTTAATTTTAAATCTTTGTAAATTTCATTTAACCAAACTGAAGGTTCAAATTGTGGAGTGTAATTCGGTATCGAAAGGCGGAGTTTCAAACCTTTGGTTTTCAAGGACCCAATTGTTTTCCATTATGTTCAGGCGGTTCATCTGCTTGCTGATTTTATGGAGTGGTCCGTCGTATGGCAACTCCATCTGCATGAAGGACTCAAAAGACTTTTTATAAGTTCTTCGGTCGAGTTTAGTTTAGGAAAAGCGAGAATATTTGTGTTGAATAATCGATAGTTGACCTGAGTTCTCTAAGAAAGGAATTGGTCCGGGATGGCAGTCAAAGAATCCGCATAAGGGTGATTCTAAAATTATGGTGGTATTTGGATCTTAATTTTTTAGGATTTTCAACGTCATGTTTTCCTTGTTTCTGGTTCTTGATAGCTTGGTTGAATGCTCCTTAGCAATGATGTTAAGTGTGCACACACTTATTTTCATAGTTTTCGAGATAATGATTTTCAAAGACATTAATGTTCTAGGGAGTGACAAAATATAACATATGACATAATTATATTAATTTAAATCTTTTAAAAAATAATTCTCTAAATTTTACAGTTTTATATCGTCTAAAGTAAGTCTCGTTCTTATACAGGTATATATAATGAATTGGATCCAACCTTCAAAATAGTTAAAGAACTAACAGTTAACTATTTGACACTTGAAAAGATGTTCCAAAATAGGAACCATAAAAACAACTCATTTAGTTTTGTTAATGAAGCGATTCTCTAGTTCCTTAGCTTTTATTTTTTTCTCCAGTCTTTTTTTTTTTCCGATTCCATTTTTCTGAAATGATCACCTGCGTTATTTACAGATATATTAGGCAGTTTAATAAAATAAAAGGAAGGGGGATAATTAAGATGTGGAAACATAACAGGGGCGGATCCATCACGAAATTTTTTGGGTAGGTCGTAACCCCCTGTTAATGAAATCATTACCTTGAATCATGTATGCAAGAAGGACTGCATTTTAAACAACTAAACGTTTACGGGATAGTGACCAGCTAATTGCGTTATTTGCTTAAAAATATAAACACCAAAATATTTGGGCGGACGGTCATGACTCCTGCCCCCCCCCCCCCTGGATCCGCACTTGATACTTAATCGAAAGCTAACTTTCTGAACTGACACTGATTAGTGATGAACATAACCAAAACTAATTTCATCACGTGTCACTCCCTGACCAAGATTGTCACTCCCTAGCTAAACGAAATCAGTATTAGGCTAGGGAGTGACAGATCAGGGAGGGACAAATCGGCGGTTTATCCTAGATTTACCCCCCCCCCCTGACTACCGCGACCATCTTTGTCAATGCGATCTCTTGTTAGTTATCGCGAACTAAAATTTAAAAAACCGTAATTAATACGGCTTTTTTTTCGTGACTAATTACCTCTCGCATAGGTAATTAGTCCATTCCCCCCCCCCCTGACTACCTCGACTATCTTTTTCAATGCGATCTCTTATTCGTTCTCGCGAACTAAAATTTAAAAAACCGTAATTAATACGGCTTTTTTTCGTGACTAATTACCTCTCGTATAGGTAATTAGTCCAAAAATCTTTATTAGGTAAGACCTGGACTAATAATTAACTAATAATTAATAATTAATAGTCCTAATAATTAGTCCTGCACCTACCCCCTATTTTGGCTTCATCCAATTTCCATCACCGATAATTAGCTTCTACCCTTAGAGCCGTGGCTATGCTTGATTTTTTTTTTTTTTTTATTATTAAGATTCAAGTAGTCCTTTTTACTCTTTCAATTTAATTAGCAATTTTTATACTGCCTAACACTCCGTTCTCGTTCAATTTGTATGCTTTCTAGTTATGATCTCTGAAGCCTGAAAATAGGGTTTTCCCTTCGCCCCACTCCACCGACTACCGCGACCAACTTGAATCTCAACACATGAATCTCACACATGAAAGTATGAACATGAATACTGTCAAGTAGTCTGGATAAAAGACCGTATCGTTTGTTTAGTTCTTTACGTTTTAGTCTGATGTGATTTTTCCAAGTCAATCATTTGTCCAGATAAAAACCTAAATATCTAGCGTCATCACGTTTAATTTTATTAATATTTCGATTTAATTAGTTCTTTTTACTCTTTCGATTTAATTAGCAATTTTTAGACTGCCTAATATTCCGTTCCCGTCCAATTTGCATGCTTTCTAGGTATGATACCTGAAGCCCGAAAATAGGGTTAAGGGGGTGGGTCAGAGCGGTTACACCGATTTTTATTAATATGCCCACACCTACAATATGCCCCTAGGGCAATTTATCCTAGTTGTGACTCTGCCTGTACCCTTTGGAGTCCTGGCTCAATTTTATTTTGCATCCTGAAACTTTGCTGATAAGATTAGTGCCAGATTTTTTAGAATTATTGTGACGGAAAAGTGTTTACGTTTCAAAGTACATGACATATACTTTGTGACAGGCTAGGGAGTGATAAAAAGAGTTATTGATTTCGGGGAATGTTATCCTGTATTTAGGCGCTTGAAAATGAGATATGTAGCTTTATTCATAACCAATGAGGTAATAATTAGGAAAAAAAATGTAAAAATCCTTCAGGCGTTTCTTGTAACACAAATACCACCATAATTTTAGAATCACCCATAAAGTAATGAACTATTTTATTGTAGCCTCGGCTAGTAATAAAATTACTATATGCATTCTTTGACCACGAGCCCAGACTAATTCATTCCTTGGAGAGTATTCGTCGATGATGGTGAAAATGTAAAAGTTATGTGTTTTGGATGGTATCGGTCCTTTATAGTGTACAGGGTGTTTCGGAATTGCACGGCACTATTTTAGGTACGTGTTCTCTAACACAAAATAAACAAAAAAGTTCATATTAACATATATCTCAAACTCATTTATTAAACAGATATCAAAGGTTAAAGATTTATTATTTATTTACTGCATTAAGACTGACTGTACAATGTTTAACGTGTTTAATACTAAATAAAAGGTTTTAATCACCTGATAAACAAATGAACGATAAGCAATGACAGTAGTTGCTCATCTGTTTGTCTAGTTCTGTGTGTTTTAGTGTGAGTGAATCTTGTGACACAGTTCAATTTATGATTATCATGGGAGATACCACAAATTTATTCACTTTTGATGAACAAACAGACATGCTTTTAACTTATGGCGAGGTACATACAAACTATGCTGCTGCTGTTCGAAGATATCGTGAAAAATTACCTAACCGAAGAATACCAAATCGTAAAACGTTTGAGGCCATTGAAAGACGTCTTAGGGATAATGGTACGCTAAAACCTATACGAGTGAACGCCGGTCGACAACGATTTCGACGAACTGCAAACGTAGAAGAAGAAATACTCGATGCTGTTCAGTTATCTCCTACTACTAGTACCAGAAGATTGTCACGTCGTTTCGATGTTTCCTCTACCAGCGTATGGCGAACTTTACGCGAACAACAATTATATCCATTTCACGTATCAAGTAGGCAAGATTTGTTACCACAAGATTATAACAAGCGCAGAAATTTCTCCCAGTGGTTAATTCGACAATGCACACGAGATCCTAACTTCCTGAACTGCATTTTGGTTACTGATGAATCTTGCTTCACAAGAAACGGGATTCTTAATTTTCGAAATACCCATACTTGGGCCGTAGAAAACCCTCATACGACTGCTGTTGGACATTACCAACATACATTCTCTTTAAATGTCTGGTGTGGTCTTCTAAGCGACAAAATCATCGGCCCCTTCTTTTTGCCACCTAGGCTGTCAGGTATATCTTACTTGCATTTTTTGCAAAATAATCTGCATGATATTCTAGAAGATATTCCGCTAGGCATTAGACAAAGGCTGTGGTTTATGCATGACGGTGCTCCAGCTCACTTTTCTCATAGTGTCACTGATTATTTAAATGCAACTTGGACATGGACACCGATGGGTTGGTCGAAACGGACCTGTTAAATGGCCACCACGATCTCAGGATTTAACGCCATTAGATTATTTTGTGTGGGGCTGGATGAAGTCTATGGTTTATTCTGCGGCAGTTGACACGCAAGAAGAGCTAAGAAATCGGATCGTGGAAGCCGCAGTAACTATCAACCACCATCCTGATGCTATACGAAGAGCCAGAGAAGCATGGATTCGTCGTGCTGAATGTTGCATTCAACAAAACGGAGGCGCCTTTGAACATTTACTCTAAATGTTGTAATAATAATAAATAAATAGTAATAATAAATCTTTAACCTTTGATATCTGTTTAATAAATGAGTTTGAGATACATGTTAATATGAACTTTTTTGTTTATTTTGTGTTAGAGAACACGTACCTAAAATAGTGCCGTGCAATTCCGAAACACCCTGTATAAGGACCGAATAATATTAATTCGCTTAAAAGGATTCTCCGAGGTTTTCAGAAATCTTGCCTTAATTTCGCCTCAAACAAATATGGTAAATTCTTATTCTTGAGCTAAGGAACCTTGCTGGTGTCACTATGATTGATGGATCTGTAACATTTTAGTCAGTCACACTGGCAGCATTGCTAAGTCACCAACTTAGTATCAACTTTTGTATTCTCATTGCTTGGGCGTTAGGTTATGTCCTACATGAAAGGTGCTAATTCCAACCTCCCTCTCGTTATTTTCATATTCTTAATCATACTTACAAGCTGAAAAAGAAAAGAGGGACTTCTAAAAGTTGATAGTGAGGAGGTCTGAATGCCCACATTCCGTTGGGATGGGAGAAAATTTGATACCTTAAAATTTTTAATGCTTGGTTTATTTTTAAGCGTGTTCTTTTCAATTCACTTTATAGCCTTCGCCTGCTTCATCCTTTTGTTAACATGTTTCACGAATCATCACTATCGCGGTCTTGCAGAGAGATTATATAAGAAAAATTGGAAGGTAATTGATAGGAAAAAGATACGATTTTGAGTAAGACGAGCTATATGTCCCAATTAGAATATTCACCACAGGGCCGATAAGAAAAATTATAACAGATGCTTTTACCATTTAGCATTGCTACTCTCAATATATTTTTTGGGCTCTACTTTTAAAGGACTCTTCTTTCAAGGACTGAGTATTGGTATCGCGTTCATGAGCGAACTTTATTCAACAATAGCTGATAAAGAAGTAATCATAAGTTAGAATAATGCTAACAATAGTTTTAAACATCTATATAACGTTTTTAACCTATAAAGCAAATCATTTTTAATTATAGGTGTGGAGCAGTGGTTTTCTGCCAGCCAATAGATGTCATAAAAAATCGAATGCAGTTGAGCGGTGAAGGGGGAAAATCAAGAGACCACAAAACTGCTTTTCATGCCTTCTTCAATATTTGGAAAAATGAAGGCCCTTTAGCACTTTACGACGGTTTTTCAGCTAACATAGCTAGACAAATCTGCTATACGATGACACGTCTGGGTGTATATCAAATGTCTATTGAAAAGTTTGCAGAGTAAGACAAATAATAATCACATCATTTCTATATAATGGTATCACCAGGGTCTCTGTTCATGATTTTAGCATGAGTTATACGAGTATATATTTTTCGCCAGTAATAGGACAGTTATTCTGGAACCCTGCTTGTATTTAAGTATTGAAAACCTTTTTATGGTTTTTAATTGTTTCATTGGATATGAGGAAAGAGTATCCTATAGGCGGGCGCAAGCGACGGTGCTGCTTCCTTACAGGAACTAGAGAAACGGGGATAGAAGCCGGGCCATTACCTGGGATTCATAGGGTTTTTTGGCGTTTTTAATTTATTTTTCCATAATTAAGACCCAATACTGCAAAATATTATTTGAAAAATGTCTAATAGTAATTGCTGGGTCCCTCAGTGTTCAATTAGAAAATCAAAAGACGTGTCATTCCATTTATTTCCAAAAAATAAAAAGCCTAAGAGTAGAATGTAAATTTAAGAATAGATAAGCCTGTTTCAAAACATATGACGATATGTAGTCTTCATTTTAAAGAAAGTGACTATATTTATTCAGCTAAATATTAGTATTTGACATTTTATTATTCAAAAATGCTAGTTTTATGCAAATAACATTGGGACCATAGTGTCATAAATTTGTTTTTCTTTTTTAATTTTCCCCATTTTTGTATTACATCCGTTGTGCTTAATTGTTCCAAGTTTTCAATGCGATGCCTGAAAGTTTTGACAAATAAATAAATAATATGACAAAGAAACTAAGCTGTCATGAAAATGACAGCTGCCGTAACACTGATTGTATGAATAGGTAATTAATGTTATTACTAACCGAAAAACGTAGAGTAAAGTTACAATGATGTGTTTGCATTCACCAGAACTACCAGCTGTAAACGAAAATTGCTTATTATTGCAAATAAATTTGATTTTCACTTTTATTTGATGGGGCAGCCCTTGAAGATCGCTTGTTTGAAGGCACAAGACTTGTAAAATAGGCGGGCGCAATCGACTATAGGGTGCGCTAGTAGTTCTGCAAAGTGTCGGAAAGAACGGGGATAGACATAGTTGATGTGATAGAGATTATTGGTAATTTTAAAAGACCATTAATTGAAGGGCGGGCTATCCTTGATGCAAACCACATAATTTCATGTGGAATAATATCTATGTTTCGAAACAGGCTTACCTATTTTTAATTTTACAAACCACTCTCTAAGAAGCTTTTTATTTTTTGGAAATAAATGGAATGACTCGTCTTTTGATTTTCTATTTGAACACTGAGGGACCAAACAATACCTATTAGACATTTTTCAAATGATTTTTTGCTCAATCGGGTTTTAATTATGGGAAAATAAATTAAAAACGCCCAAAAAACCTATGAATCCCAGGTAATGGCCCGGCTTTTATCCCCGTTTCTCTAGTTCCTGTAAAAAAGCAGCACCGTCGCTTGCGCCCGCCTATAACTTTTACTTCCAGATATTATTCCACATGTAATTGTGTGGTTTCCATCAAGGATAGCCTGCCCACCAATTAATGGTCTTTGAAAATTACCAATTATCTCTATCACATCAACTATGTCTATCCCCGTTCTTTCCGACATTTTGCAAAACTACTAGCGCACTCTATAGTCGATTGCGCTCGCGAATGGACGACCGCTCTAAGTTAGATGCCAAGGCAGTGGGAAAAATGAACTATTCGGATTTTTTCAGTTACTGGCTTTTTAATTTTAAACGTCTCATCCTTGAGAAAACTTTGTTCTATCATGAATTAAAGTATGTTTAAAATAAATATCGACTTAGCTGAAAGTAACTAAACTTGACTAACATTCTAATTTTCTCTAAAAAATCTTCTATTTCATTTTCGGTACTGTCCATGTTCAAAACAACCTATCATTAAATGAATAATATTAAATATTAATCATTATTATTACTAAACGAAATGTACAGAGCGTATAATTTTTAGAAAAATATCTCGTGATTACTAATTTGTGTTTAGTTCGATTGAAGTGAAGTGCATAATTCTTGAGATTCCTAATTTATTTACAATACAATTAATTAAATAACATTAAATTCTGAGTAAAATGAATATTTTAAATATATTAATAGATAATTGATGATTTCCTGGCATCCAGTGATCAAATTAAAACTTTGAAAATTTTACTTTTTGCGCGGCTTTACTTGAACATTTCCTTGTTCCTGGAGATTAAAACAACCTTCTTCCCTTCACTGAAAAATAATGCCTTGGAAGTATCTTACAAAAAGTCCGTTCTTACCTCATGAGAAGATTATAATCACCAAGTTTTTGTTTAGAAATCAATTAAAGACTAAAATCGGGTTCACCTGTGGTATGGAATGGCAATACCAAATGGCGATATACTGTACCAAAGGTCGCGGTTTCCGTCCTGAAGTGGCCCTAGGAGTTTTTAATGGGAGTAAAAAATCGTCCCTGCTATAGGACGTAAAATGGAGGTCCGGAGCCTGCAAGATGGCTGTTACTCCTTAAAGATCTCTATCCTAATTATACCTGGATAGGCAAAATTTAGGACATTCGCTGTAGCATGGTCTAATTAGCCTTAGTAGCATAAAGGGACATTAAACAAACAAACAAAGATTAAATCACATAAGAGAATTATGCATTATGTAGGGATCAGTTCAGTCAGGTGTATCCATGTCAAATAATACTTCAAAGGACAAAAATATTTACGTTTTGTATCAAAAGATTGACTCAAGAATTTTAAAACTTCGCTTGTTTAGCTTTATATTAAAATTAAATAGGTAGCCAGCCATCATGATACAATAATTCAGGATGTGGATCCTCTTAAAACATAAAAGGATCCTCTTCTCTTCACTGTTATGTTCTTCATTCATCATTTTTTTGTTCTCATTTTCTTATTACCTAGTAATGAAAATGAAGAGAGTGGATCCATAATTGAGTTGCCAGCTTTAGTATTCATCTAGGGAATGTTGACCCAAAGAATAAATATCTAATTTCCTACCCAGGTTAGAATAGGTTGCTTACACCTTTATAGTAACCCCTCTGGACATGGCCATGTCAAATTCTTGATACTGAAATGTTGATAACATATATTAATTCAATTGCGTTAGTTAAAAACTAGAGATATTTGATGAATGCATCAAAACTATCTTTATTTTAAGTATTTTTCACTACGGTATGACTTAAAACTGTTAACTGTCCACCAGGCGTGGAATTGAAGGATTCAAAGCTCAAATCGGTTCCAGTTTAATAGCTGGTTTTGTAGCTTCAGTAATAGCCACACCGACTGATGTAGGTATATATATATTATAATATTTATTGTTATACTGATAATTAAATTTGATAAGTTATTAACACGCCCCATCATCTCTGATGCCAGGTCGCATTGGTTCGTATGACTGCTGACAGACGTTTGCCAGACAATGAACAGCGAAAATATAAGCATGTTATTGATGCTTTAATTCGAATGACTAGAGAAGAGGGAATAGCAACACTCTGGACGGGAGTGACCCCAACTGTACTGAGAGCGATGTTAGGAAATGTTACCCAACTGACTTCCTATGTACAGGCCAAACACTATATATTAAGGAATGGTAATGAAATCAACTTCAATCATTCAAAATCTAGAATTTTTAATTATCTTAGCAACATAATAATATATAGAGGTCACAATAATATAATTTTAAAAAATGCATATAAAATAATCAACCAACTTACCTTTCTTTGTTGCATATATATGTGTGCATAAAATCTATAAAGAATAAGCTATATAATGGAATACAATTAGAAACTTGGTAGTTGATATGTAAACTAACTATCGTAAATGTTTAAATATTTTCTGGGTTAAACATAATGGTTAAGTAAAAGTATAGGATGGAATAATTTTTCATAATTTCAAAATCCCTTTCAGGTTATATGAATGATAACATTGGATGTCATTTTGTTTCCAGTTTAATATCAGGCTTGGTGTATGCTTTTTCCACAGCACCTATAGATATGGCAAAAACAAGGTAACTAAAGTGCTTAAATTTATACTTACCTCATAACCTAACTATATATAATCCTTCTTTCAGGGTCCAAACAATGAAGAAAGAGGGTGGTAAAGGAGAGTATTCTAGTATGTTCGATGTTTGGGTAAAAACATTAAAGAACGAAGGAATAACGGCTCTTTGGAAGGGTTTCGGACCATACTATTTCCGGATTGCCCCTAACACTGTGCTTCTTTTTGTATTTGCTGAAAAACTTACGTTTTGGTACAAGAAGTATATTTTGGGAGACGTGGAATCAAAAGGAGGATTTTAGGTGTTGTTCAATCTGTATGTTACTGTCTTTAATAAAAAAAAAAAAAAAAAAAATGTATTAGTTAACTTTTTGTTTTCAAAAGGTAAAGCAAACAAAATCGTTAATAAAATTTATTTATTATCTTGTAGTGGAAATGCAAAAGGGTATAAGCACCAAAAAAAAAAAAGTTTTATTTTTACCAAATTGTTATACGTGGAAAAGCCATTCTTCAGAATGGGTATAAGCAATGTTTTCTTATTAGAAAATAGTTCATTGAACATATGAAAGATGATATGGGTGTAAGCGCCAAACCTTACCTAGTTACCTTAGTTGGTAAAATTCGTATGATTTTGGGAAAAATTTTCTAAGCACTTAAACCCTTTTGCATTTCCATGCTTCAAACGACAATTAGGTTTGGCAATGTCTTCAAGACTTCTAAATATTTTTTTTTTCATACAAGGATTAGAAAAGTAGCATGATGAGGAGGTAGTTAAATAATCCCAATTTTTATATATTTCACATTTTTTCATACATTGGTGTAGTACAAACAAAATCGTTTATAAAAGTTTGCATAGTTTTGAGACAGGGAGATGGATTCCCACCTATACTGTATAACATCGCCATGGAGATCAAAAGCATCAACAGGGACATTGAAGGACCCAAACACGACCTCAGAAACAAATATACCAACTTTCAAACCATTTGCTATAAATAAATAGAAGAAAATAAAAAAGATTTTTTGGAGAAATCTTCTTTGAAGCTGGAAAAAATATAATTTTTCAGAAAGAGTTACGAAAAGAATACTGCTTCTTTAACAATATCCCAAAAATGCAAATAAATAACAAACTGAGAATTTATAGGTAATAACCATTCATACATGTTCTTATTTGTCTTATTATAATTAGGTTCTTGTTTTTTACTTTCACTTATCTATATATGAAATACAAAATAGGGGAAATTATTGCGAAAGTGGAAATGCTACATACACAATGTATAGATATCTATCAACGCTAGTTTAAAAAAAATCTGGTGCGTGCGCGCAACACACAACTTTCACTTACCAACTTACTTAGATTAGAAATTAATGCGTTTTGTTAATGCCACTTCTCAAAGTTACACATTTTTCCACATTCATTTCTTATTTTTGTTTTCATTTGCTCAATAAAAAACACTAATCTCTTTTATTATTAAATAAAAGATTTTACTTGTCATAATTCGGCAATGCAAGCATAATACTCCAAGTCGTCTGATTTTATAATTCTCTATGTACTGGTTGGAAATTTCATTTAGTTACCATGAAACAAATAATTTCCATTAAATGAACAGAACGGCTTTAATTATGAACAATGGTCTGTCATTAAAGGCTTACTATGCATGCGTTGGCTCAATGTGTTTTTATCTCCTCTATATGTTTACTTGGTTTTTATCATATCCCATAGTTAGCCATTTCTTATTTTTAGGCGTAATGAGAGACAGTTAATTTCTCCATATAAACAAAAAATCTGGTGCGTGCGCGCAACACACAACTTTCACTTACCAACTTACTTAACTCAGAACATTTTAATAATGATAAAGCTTACCTGATATTAATGAAAACCTAATTTTCATTAAACATGACGAATTTGATAAAGATCATTAAAGCCGTTTTTGAGATCATCGAAAAAAAGTTAAAAATTGGAAAAAAATTATGAAATAAAGTGCCCTCTCCGTTTGACCGATTTTGATGAAATGTTGGCTATCACACCTTTGGCATATACATACATAAAATACCCAGTTTGATCAAAATCGTGAAAACCTTTTTTGAGTAAATAAAAAAAACACATGAAAATTATACAAAATTTATTAAGTAAAGTCCCCCCTCCGGTTGATCAATTTGGATGAAATGTTGGCTATCACATCTTCGGCATATACATACATCAAATACCCAATTTGATCAAAATCGTGAAAATCTTTTTTGAGTAAATAAAAAAAACACGTGAAAATTATACAAATTTTATTAAGTAAAGTCCCCCCTCCGGTTGATCAATTTTGATGAAATGTTGGCTTTCACATCTTCGGCATATACATACATCAAATACCCAGTTTGATCAAAATCATGAAAGCCGTTTTTATGTAAATAAAAAAAACATGTTAAAATTATACAAAATTTATTAAGTAAAGTCCCCCCTCCGGTTGATCAATTTTGATGGAATTTTTACAGTCATATCTCGGGCATATAAATAGATCAAATACTCAGTTTAATCAAAATCGTTAGAGCCGTTTTTGAGAAAATCGAAAAAAACATAAAAAGTTATTAAATAAAGTACCCCCTCCCTTTGAGCAATTTTGATGAAATTTTTGCTGTCACATCGCGGGCATATACCTACACTAAATACCCAATTTCAGATTCCCACGGTTTATAGTTTTTGAGCTAGTCTGTTCACACACAGACACACAGACACACAGACACACAGACACACAGACACACACACAGACCATTTCGTGGGACTTGGTCATTTGGACTCAGGGGACCCCAAAACGTGTATTTCCGTTGAAAACCGGAAGTCGAAATTTTTCACGATCGCAATACTTCCACTTACTATATATTTCATATATAGGTAAGTGAAAGTAAAAAATCTGGTGCGTGCGCGCAACACTCAACTTTCACTTACCAACTTACTTAGATAAGAAATTGACGTGTTTTGTTAAATATCATTTCCCAAAGTCACACATTTTTCTACATTCATATCTTATTTTTATTAATCGTTAAAGCCGTTTTTTGAGTAAATAAAAAACTCCGTGAAAATAATACAAAATTTATTAAGTAAAGTCCCCATTCGGTTGATCAATTTTGATGAAATGTTGGCTATCACATATTTGGCATATAAATAGACCAAATACTAAGTTTAATCACAATCGTGAAAGCCGTTTTTGAGAAAATCAAAAAAACACGTGAAAATGTTACAAAATTTATTAAGTAAAGTCCCCCCTCCGGTTAATCAATTTTGATGAAATTTTTACAGTCATATCTCGGGCATATAAATAGATGAAATACTCAGTTTAATCATAATCGTTAGAGCCGTTTTTGAGAACATCGAAAAAAAACTAAAAAGTTATTAAATAAAGTACCCCCTCCCTTTGAGCAATTTTGATGAAATTTTTGCTGTCACATCGCGGGCATATACTTACACTAAATACCCAATTTCAGGATCGCACGGTTTATAGTTTTTGAGCTAGTCTGTTCACATACACACACACACACAGACACACACACACACAGACCATTTCGCGGGACTTGGTCATTTCGACTCAGGGGACCCCAAAACGTGTATTTACGTTGAAAACCGGAAGTCGAATTTTTTCACGATCGCAATACTTCCACTTACTATATATTTCATATATAGGTAAGTGAAAGTAAAAAAAGGTACCTCATAGGAAACAAAAAAACAGCCCCCTCAGAACATTTTAATAATGATAACGCTTACCTGATATTAAAGAACACCGAATTTTCATTGAACAAGAGGAATTTGATGAAAATCATTAAAGCCGTTTTTGAGATAATCGAAAAAAAGGTAAAAATTGGAAAAAAGTTAAGAAAAAAAAATGCTGAATATATATAAGAAAATATACATATATAAGAATGCTGACAAGCTTTGTGTGTGTCTAAATGAACAATATTTAAAATGAAATGTCTTATTCAGAATGTAAAAATTAAGGCCTTATATTGTTTGTCCAGAGATGAATAATAAAAAAAAAGGTAAAGGAAACAACAACAGTACATTTTGTTTATGACCATTTACTATCCTTACTATCTATAATAACAATACAAAATATCCAGTTAATAAGTTTTTTCTTCTAAATTACTATCAACATTTTCTTAAAATTGATGAAAATCAATTTCAATATCAAAATAAAAAGATCAAGTACAAACATAAAACTTCTTTAAATGGCAACATAAATGAAAAGAGTTGAAGATCAAAAGATATATAAGAGAAAGCTTAACACATAAATAAAACAAAAATTCTCAATTGCAAACCTCTAATTATTATATTTGCAGGCAAACATGAGGGACATTTAAAATTATTTTTAATATTTTTCCAATTTCCAATATTTTTCAAATCTTACTGCTTTTGATAATTCATGTAAGGTACCAGAAAACACCAGTATTGTTACTGCTTTTGATAATTCATGTAAGGTACCAGAAAACACCAGTATTGTCATTGATATTTTACGAATCCTGAAACTTGCCAAAAGATACGGCCAAATTTGTAAAATACAAACTGCTATCTCGAGGCTCAATGATCATCATTACTTTTCTTCCTTTCATCTAAAAGAAAAAAAAAAAGGAAGTAAGCAGTTAACAAGCAATCTTTTCCAATAATTTTAATCGTAAATATGTACCCTATTAATTATACCCAATATTTTTTTTAATGTTTTTTATAATAATTAATTCCACTGGAAATTAGATTTTAAAAAAAATCAATCAAAAAAATTTTAAAAATACAAATAATCTAAGGAAAAATTAATATTTATAAAAATCAAATGGCACCCCCCAAAGAACGCCTCTTAGTGTGACAACATTTCTAATAGCCATAAATGAAATAATATCCTTGATTAAAAGAAATGATGTGCCTTCTTTTTGCTGACAAAATAGTCATAAAAGCTGGAGTTAGTAAATTTCCAGTATCCAGTGAAAGTTGCAAGAAGCAACTAAAAAAATATAAAATTGGGCAAAGAGATCAGGATTTGGGCTATCGATTTGGAAATCAAAATGTATACATATATGTAGATGTAAATGCCAGCAGAACAAAATGTGTCTCATAAAAAAGAAGTGTCTTATTTCGTAATAAATTTTGAGCATATAAAATGAATATACATATATCTATTGCCCTGACGTGAAAAATGCACGTCTGCCATCTTGAAGTGATGGAATACAAAATGACGGCCTAGGGAATTTGAAAGAATTTTTTCAGTTCCTAGTTTTAATTAGTTCCTCTGCACTGGAGTGAGCTAATTTTAAAACTAAGGATCTCGTTATACACAGAATTTGATGTTTTACAACTTTTATTCCTAACATTTACATTGGGTAGAGAAACCCTTTTCGAGTTGCAAGCATTGGAACAGAAGCATGATACAATTTTCCGCTGAAAAGGTAATAATTGCCAATTTCGATAATTGGTTTTAGCATATTACTTAACCGATTTTAGCTTTAAGTGACTCATTTGAAATTAAATTTTATGATCTTTTATTTTAATACAATTCTTTTTTTTGTGATGCATTGTTTTATGCATTGTTGTGTTGCAATTCGAGTTATAAGCAAGAAACTAAAAATCTGGTGCGTGCGCGCAACACACAACTTTCACTTACCAACTTATTTAGATTAGAAATTGACGTGTTTTGTTAATTGCCACTTCACAAAGTCACAAATCTTTAAACATTCATTTCTTATTTTTTCCTTTTATGAGTAATTTAAAACACACGTGAAAATGATACAAAATTTATTAAGTAAAGTACCCCCTCCATTTGATCAATGTTGATGAAATTTTTACAGTCATATCTCGGGCATATTAATACATCAAATACTCAATCAAAATCGTGAAAACCGTTTTTGAGTAAATAAAAAAAAACACGTGAAAATGAGACAACATTTATTCAGTAAAGTGCACCCTAAAATTGATCAATTTTGATGAAATTTTTACTGTCACATCGCGGGCACATAAATATACTAAATACCAAGTTTGATCGAAATCATTAAAGCCGTTTTTGGGTAAATGAAAAAAAAAACACATAAAAGTGGGACACAATTTATTAAGTAAAGTACCCCCTCCGGTAAATCAATTTTGATGAAATTTTTACAGTCGTATCTCGGACATATAAATAGATCAAATACTCAGTTTAATCAAAATCGTTAGAGCTGTTTTTGAGAAAATCGAAAAATACTTAAAAAGTTAT
Source organism: Aelia acuminata (assembly GCA_911387785.2). Taxonomy (NCBI): domain Eukaryota; kingdom Metazoa; phylum Arthropoda; class Insecta; order Hemiptera; family Pentatomidae; genus Aelia; species Aelia acuminata. Next base: position 52,936,094 of record OU426984.1, on the reverse strand, counting down.
TAAATAAAGTACCCCCTCCCTTTGAGCAATTTTGATGAAATTTTTGCTGTCACATCGCGGGCATATACATACTCTAAATACCCAATTTCAGGTTCGCACGGTTTATAGTTTTTGAGCTAGTCTGTTCACACACACACACACACACACACACACACACACACACACACACACACACACACACACACACACACACACACACACACACACACACACACACACACACACACACACACACACACACACACACACACACACACACACACACACACACACACACACACACACACACACACACACACACACACACACACACACACACACACACACACACACACACACACACACACACACACACACACACACACACACACACACACACACACACACACACACACACACACACACACACACACACACACACACACACACACACACACACACACACACACACACACACACACACACACACACACACACACACACACACACACACACACACACACACACACACACACACACACACACACACACACACACACACACACACACACACACACACACACACACACACACACACACACACACACACACACACACACACACACACACACACACACACACACACACACACACACACACACACACACACACACACACACACACACACACACACACACACACACACACACACACACACACACACACACACACACACACACACACACACACACACACACACACACACACACACACACACACACACACACACACACACACACACACACACACACACACACACACACACACACACACACACACACACACACACACACACACACACACACACACACACACACACACACACACACACACACACACACACACACACACACACACACACACACACACACACACACACACACACACACACACACACACACACACACACACACACACACACACACACACACACACACACACACACACACACACACACACACACACACACACACACACACACACACACACACACACACACACACACACACACACACACACACACACACACACACACACACACACACACACACACACACACACACACACACACACACACACACACACACACACACACACACACACACACACACACACACACACACACACACACACACACACACACACACACACACACACACACACACACACACACACACACACACACACACACACACACACACACACACACACACACACACACACACACACACACACACACAGAGACCATTTCGCGGGACTTGGTCATTTGGACTCAGGGGACCCCAAAACGTGTATTTCCGTTGAAAACCGGAAGTCGAAATTTTTCACGATCGCAATACTTCCACTTACTATATATTTCATATATAGGTAAGTGAAAGTAAAAAAGTTCCAAAATTTTAAGTATTCTCAAGGCCGTCATTTTGTATTCCATCTGCTTTAAGATCGCAGAAGTCCATTTTCTACAACAGGGCTATGGGTATATTCATTATATCGCACGTCAGCAAGAAGATGGTTACAACTAAAAATATATCAATTAAAGTTATGCGTACTGTTGGAATCAGAATTACAAAACCAGAATATAATAAAATAGTATAGTTCACGTAATGTACAAATAACCAAATTCTTTTATGAAGGAGATGATTATGTTAAGGTGGTTAGAGGGCTACTTTTTACAGTAAGTACTAGTGGTAATAACAGTCCTAATTATAGACTATGTTCACTATTTGATGTTAGTAGGTACATACTAAAATTAAGAATGCATGTGAATTTCTACTTATTGATTATCCACAAATACAGATGTTTGTGTTGTAACCATCTTGTTGCTGATATGCGATATATGCACAAAACTTATAGTGAAATTTTTTTCCATGGGCTACGCGACTATAAAAACTGCTTGGTTTTAAATAATTGGTTCAAAAAGCAACTAAAGTTTTAAAACATGTTACAATGAGATTGATCTAGTGCCAAATAAATGTTAAAATAAGGACATGACAATTGTATATACATATATAACAATTTAAATGATGAAAATTGGCAAAAGAACAAATGATTTATAGAAAAGATAACCCCAGAGGATGGGCCAAAAACCTGAAAGGTTGGGATAATTAAATATAATGTATAAAAAAAATGGAAGAGAGTCCTTCATTTAAGAAATCCTAAAAATAAACACTCTTCCTCACTGCAGTGAAAAATAACCAAGTAGACCAAGGCTTAATAATCTCTTTAGAGCATTCTCTAAGCTTGTTTACTGGACTTCTTAAAAAAAAGCCTCAGTTAAGCTAGTTATTTCAAAAAAGAAACATGACAGTGTCCTAGGAAATTCTCGAAATTTTAAGACATTACTGGAAAAAAAATTTCACAGCCCCTGAAACAATTCGTGAAATTATTAAATATAAAGGGGAAGGGGTCCTTGACCAGTGCAATGCGTGGCGTTGGTTTGAAAAATTTAGAAGTGGTGTGACCAACACTGCTAGTTACCGTAGCAACGATGTAATAACATAGACTTATTAAAAAAAAAAAAATCTGTTAATTTGAATGAGTTAGTTTAGAGGCATGCTAGCATGTTCTACTCTATGCTATAACTTTCGTTAATGCCTTTGTATTGATATTTTGGACTAAGAAACTATTTCTATCACTATTGCTTCGCTTGCACGTAAAATGGCTGTATATAGTTTGTAAATAATTGTATTCCTTAGTTTTAAGTTTTGTATGTATGTTTAGGTTATTCATTTCATTTCTTTATTATCGTTCTTTCTTTATTTTATAATTGTATATTAATTTTAACTGTACATATTTTGTAAACAGATCGCATGTAAATAGTAATGTCCGCTTATTAAGAAGACCCAGCCCTATCTCCCTGAGTCATTGCAAGGAGCTTGTTTGACTTGAGTTTATATAAATCTGGGTATGTCACATTTATTTACCTTTATTATAAATTTAAAAATATGGCTTAATAGCCAGGCGCTCAACCATATTATAACTATCTAGTGTACCTAGGGTCATATAAATAAATGGTGCCCATCGTGGGGCCTTATTTGGATTTATCATATGTGAAAATAGAGACTAATAATTGTACAAATATGTTGAATTGAAGTTACATGTGTTATCCACTGTATCCATGGTAACCGATTGTATACTATCTCTTTCACTAATTTACTTCTACAAACAGTTTTATTTATTATTTTATATATGTTTGACAATCAATTTATTTACCTTATTTAAAATAATAATTTGCTGGTTCACTTTTATAATAAATAATGGTTATTAAGGTTCATTGTTGTTAAAACTAGTAACCTAGTAATATTTTACTTTAACATTAAACATTAAAAAACTAATTTCTTAATATTTTCTGTTATTAAACTACGAGTTCAAGGGCTACCCTTTTTCTAAAGTTGGCCTTATAAGTCCCTAACGTTCGTAAGAATAATCATCTCTTTTCTTAACCCATTCCTACAGTTTCGGGTCATTATAGTCTGCTCGTGTTGTTTATTTCGTCACCATTGTGAACGAGGAGGAAACTAAAACAGGTAACATAGATAAACCTTCGCTAAGTTGGATATATAAGATGAACTTTTAGAAATTTTGGGAGAGTATAACTTATGTACTGAAGGGAATGTTGAAACATTAAGACAGACTCTAAAGGAATATATCTTGAAAAATCCTAATCAATTTCAGAGGTCCACATTTACCTCTGCAGATAGGTCCGAAGAGAAAACTATCTTCTCTTCTTCTTTCTCATCCTCCTTAAGTGCCTTTCAGCACTTCCCGAGGAGCCTCTAGCCACTTGGACCACACATCTCGGTCCCTAGCAAGCATCTTAATCTCGGCTAGTGTTTTCCATCTTTCTAAGCCCAGTCGTTGGATTTATATAGCCCCTTCTAGGCCTGCCTCATGGTCGTTTTCCTGTCGGCCTCGCCTCCATACATTTTCTTGGCACTTTGTCTTCTCCCATTCTACACACATGCCCAAACCATCGGAGCTGCGGTTTTTCCATCACCGATTTCATAGAATCGATCTGAAGCTCTTCTCTTATCCTTTCATTTCTTATCCTGTCCCTCCTAGTTTTACCAGATATTCTTCGCAGAACTCTCATCTCAGCAGCCATAATCCTGCTCATGTGCTTATCTTGGGTTACCAAGCTTTCACTGCCATATAGTAGTGCGGGAAGGTATATTGCCTTAAAGATGTGGAGTTTGATGTCTTTACCTACTTCCCGCTTTCCCACAATAGTGTTGCATATCTGGTAATAAATATTATTCGCTTTATTTATCCTATTGGACACTTCTTGATCTATTTTACCAGAATTATTAATAATCGTTCCAAGGTAGATATAGGTGTCCACATTCTCCAGTACTTCTTCATTGCATATTATTCTTATATTTTCCACATGCACTTCATCTCTGGCAACGCAACTCTGGCCATAATTTTGCTTTTGAGGCTGTTAATACTCATTCCCCTGCGAGTTCCTCATGCCATTCTATAATGGCTTGTTGCAGTTTTTCTTTTGAGTCTGCCACAAGCACAATATCGTCTGCATATAGAAATGCCTGCACTTGTTCTGTATTCATGTTCCACATACCAACTGCAGTCCAAATGGTTCTTCTCCTACATATTTTGTGGATTTCATCCATAAAGGCAATAAATAATGGACTGAGACTATCCCCTTGTTTCACACCCCTTTCCATAGAAAAAGGCTTGGACTCTTAGCCATTGATACGCACTATTCCCTTAGTGCTTTGATAAATAGACTTGATCGCATCCAAAAAGTCGGTGGGAATTCCTTTTGCTCTAAGTGCTCTCCAAATTTCATATCGGAGTACTGAATCGAAAGCAGCTTTTAGGTCCAAGAAAGCAATATAATTACTTCAATTTCTATCCCATGCTTTTTCTATTATATTTCTGAGAGCAAAAATGTGGTCCTGGGTTTGTCTTCCCGGTCAGAATCCAGCCTGGTCTTCTTCCAATTTCGGTTCTATCAGTGCCCTTAACCTGCTTCTAAGAGAAAACTATTCCATCGGCAAATCCTTCAACTATGCCTCCTATCAACCCCAGAAGTACTTTTCCTTATTTTCCACCTTTTCATTTAAATCCTTTGTTAAAAGAAAAATTCTGTAATCGGCCACATAAGATCAGTGTCGATAGCTTTTTGCTAAAAATTAACGAATGGCGAAAAGCTTGGAGAATTAGAGATGAGGATCTTTTGGCGCATCTTCCTGAACTACTCGATGGTATTCCATTAAACTGGTACTGCTTAGAACAAGATTCCTGGAATAACTGGACCGAATTTGAAAATGCGTTTCGCAAAAAAATTTTCCCTGCTGGTTAGCGAGAAGCTTTAGTAAAAGAAATTGAAAAGCGGACTCAGAGTGAAGATTTATTAATATTTTTTATAATATTATTTGCCTTAAAACTTTTTTCAAACGACTGAGTAAACCACTGTCAGAAAAAGAACAACTGACTATAGTCTTCAATAACTTATTACCTAGATAACAACTGTACATTCGTCCATCTGGAGTTACGTCATTGTTCAAGTTAGTTGAGGTGGGCCAGCAATATGAAAGAATACAGAAGAGGACTAAGACTTTTCAAACACCGCCTTCTATAGACACAAGTCTGATACCTGAAGCTGCTTATGTCCCTCCTACAAAAAACTAACCTACTAGCAGGCACCAATCCTAAATATTCGATTGCCTCTATTTATATCACAGAGCCCAGCACGACCAAGTCGTCTGAACCAAAGAAGATATCAAAACCTCAACCGACCGCAAAGTCTGCAAAAGTGAAGAATAAGGAAGTATCTGCTTCAAATCCAGCACTACTATGTTGGAATTGTCTTGAGAGAGGTCACGCTTACCCGGAGTGCAAAAAACCAAGGGTTACCATATTTTGCTACCATTGTGGTACTAGAGGAGTTACCAGAGTAACTTGTCTGACGTGTAAGAAACCGGGAAACTAGTGACTGGTCAGGGTGATGGGGCCTCCCCTGGCCAAATACCTAAATTAAATACTCCAAGTTGAATTTACCTATTTATTTTAAAGACAATCTGTCAATAATGTAATGCAGGTGGACGGCGGTCGATATTACATTAACCTACAAATGGGCGATATATGCCTGCCTACATTAATAGATAAAGGAGCTACTCACTCATATCTTGGTTTAGAAGGATTATCTTTATTGGAACAGGTGTAGTGTTCGCGTATCAAGATACCCCCGTATCAGGTAATATTAGCAAAAGGAGTAGAAGAAAGTTAACTTTTCCCTCCTTCGAAATCTCACTGTTCCTTCTTTTATTGGCCTAGATACCTTAAAGGAGTGGGGTGTTGCAGTCAACACTTCTAATTCTAACTGGTGGTTTAATGAATACCCTACGAATGTATTTATTTACCTTCTCGACTTCTGAAAAAAATCCTAAATTTCATTTGAATCAAGTTGGCCTGAAGGAATGAAGATTTTTGAATCCTTCTTTGAACAGGAGCGAAAGGAGAACCAGGTATATTGGGATTGACTTCGCTGGCTGAGCATTATATCGATGTTGGTAACCATCAACCGATAAAGCAAAGAGCTTATCCGGTTTCTCCTGCGATACAAGACGCTATTAATAAAGAGGGAGATCGGATGCTGGACGAGGATATCATTGACCTTCGCACAGCCAGTGGTCTAGCCCTGTAGTTATGGTGAAAAAACCAAACGGAAAGTATAGGTTTTGCGTTGATTACCGCAAGGTGAATGTGTGTAGCAAGAAAGATGCCTACCCATTACCTAATATAACATGCTTACTGGCGCTCCTGCCACATTTCAAGAGGCTTCCTTTTGGGTTATGCGGCGCTCCTGCCACATTTCAAGAGGCTTCCTTTCGGGTTATGCGGTGCTCCTGCCACATTTCAAGAGGCTTCCTTTCGGGTTATGCGGCGCTCCTCCCACATTTCAAGAGGCTTCCTTTCGGGTTATGCAGCGCTCCTGCCACATTTCAAGAGGCTTCCTTCCGGGTTATGCGGCGCTCCTGCCACATTTCAAGAGGCTTCCTTTCGGGTTATGCGGCGCTCCTGCCACATTTCAACGCCTTTTGGATATAATAATTTCCCCCGATTTAGCCCCGGCATGTTTTGCCTATCTAGATGACATTATCGTAGCTACAAATAACTTCGATGAACATCTTCGCCATCTTAAAATTGTCTTAAAACGCTTAAGAGATGCAGGACTAAAAATCAATTATGAGAAATGTATGTTTGGCTGCACGGAAATTAAATACCTTGGCTTTGTTATGAATATATAATAAACAGAATGGCTGTTATAAATATATAACAGGTATGGACTACAGGTCTATCCAGACAAGATAGATCCATTACTGAAATTACCTCCTCCAAAGGATTTGAGTAAATTACGTCGGTTTATTGGGATGGCCTCTTGGTATCGGCGTATTATCTCTTACTTTTCTGATAGGACCTGTCCTTTAACCAAACTTTAAAGGAAAGGTCAACAATGGTTATGGACCAAAGAGCATGAGGATTCCTTCCAAAAGATTAAATCAATTCTAACTTTACCACCTATACTCACCAGACCAGATTTTTTCTAAAACGTTTTACCTTTAGACAGATGCTAGTGCAACTGGCTTGGGTGCTCTTTTAACTCAGAATATTGAAGATAAAGAATAAGTCATAGCCTATGCAGTGGAGCCTTGCAGGAAGCAGAGTTTAATTACAGCGTCACTGAGAAGGAAAGTGTGGCAGTATTATGGGCGATAAGAAAATTTCAGCCTTATCTGGAAGGCTATCACTTTAAAATTATTTCGGACCATGCCAGTCTCAAATGGCTTGATAATCTTAAAAATCCTACAGAAAGGTATGCGAAGTTGTCAGAGCATTATCCTGCTCCGATCAACCTAAAAGGAGTTTTATTCCAACAAGATAATGCTCGTCCACACACTCCCCGTTGAATCAAAGAAAATTTTACAGAACCTCATGGGTTGGAACTCTTGCCTCATCCAGTCCAGACCTCGCCACATCGGATTACTACTTGTTTTGATCCATTCTTCAAGGGAAAAAATATGATAAGTTTGCAGAAGTTGAAAATGCGGTCCAAGAGTTCTTTGACAGCCATCCCAAGGAATGGTATCAGCATGGCATCGGTCAATTGGCTAATGACGGTAAATAACAATGGACTATATTTTGAGTATTGATAGTATTTTATATCAAAGAAATAATAATACAAATATTTGGTTAAAAACGGTCTTATTTTTTATAAACCCCATTATCACTTACAAAATATTTAAAAATATACATATACATTAAAAGATAAAAATATCAGTTTGTAATGAAATTTGAAATTAGAATTTAAAGAAAAACAACTAGAATTTGTACATTTTTCCTTTTTAATGACAGAAAAAGTAAAATCAGATTTAAGGCACTAATCAGAAGAGAATTGAAAAAAAAATAAATTAAATTATGTTTGAAATACTTACTTGATTTATTTTTATACATGGACTGATTTATATTTTCTATTTTAAATCTGCGTGATGCCTCACGTTCATAAATGTGAAATCCTGAAGCATTTTAGTTTTAATCTTGTATTGGAAGCAAGGGCTCAGCAGAACTGAACTCTGGATAACCACCAACACTTTCTTGAGCAGAAATGACTACCCTTCAACATATGTATAAATACAAATTAGCTTAGTCTATGTGTAAACCAACTTACACATATTTTGCAGGTAGAATAATAAGAGATTGAAATCGTATAACATGTATTTAAAAATTGAATTAAATGTGATAAAACTACTTAGAAAAGACTATTTGGGATTATTGAGACGATTTAGAATGTAATCAGTCAAGGTTTTAAAAGGAAATTAACTATTGTTTTTCTCCAGGGATGTTTCACACTATTTCTTGGGTAAGAAATAAATAAAAAAAAAAAAAAAATCAATTCAGTGGATTAATAAATTAACATATATGCAAGTAAATTTTGTTCAATCAAAATAATAATTTCAGTATCAAAATGAAACAAGTATTACCACAAAAAAACAATGTTACGAAGAATATGATTTGCAATTTTTATATAAAAAAAAAAAAAAAAAAAAAAAAGATCATATAAATGTATATGGGTTATTCTCAAATTAATTGACCATTTAGTGTCCCCGGTCTTAACATTCGTTTTTGAGATATTTTTTCATATCCAAAAAATATTGTTGGATATTTATTTTATAGTTTGCTGTTATACCAATACGATGGTAACATTTAAATGAATCTAGGCCTCATAAAAAACAAAATATCTCAATGTGAAGTTTGAAAATGTCACGAGTGTTACAGTCCCCAAGCTGGTTATGCTTAGTTCACCACATCCAGAAATGAACCCCAGATAATTGATTAAATTTGAACAATGAGGTATTTCATTGTAATACGGTGGTGTTTCAAGGTGTGAGTGATATGTTTAGTTATCTCTAATACTTCGATTGTAAATCAGGAAAATGCATCTGTCCCCAAAGTTAGTAGAACAATTCAAGGCGAGTTTTGTCGGCTGTTCTGGGCTACACTGTTCTTTGAAAATGTTGGGAATGGCCATGATAAACTTTGTTGATGATACCGGCTATCAGTTGACTTGCAAACTTCGTGAAGAAAGTATCTACTAATAGGCAGTTATTTGATATCCAATCACAAAAATTAGTTGTCATGAGTGTTACGTTAATTGTATGTATCAGTGTTCATTGAAAAATCCGAATGATACCGGCAAAAGATGTTGGTTAGGGACATTTGTTCGAGTCCATCCTATCATATATGTCCGACACTTGGTTTAGCTAAGGATAGAGATTTTTTGTGAAAATTTCACGAGTGTTATGTAACACTCGTGACGGAAAAAAAAATTCTGGGGAAGTGTTGTTATTGTTATGTTTAAATGCCTACATGATTCATTTCTGTTGTATAGCCATTTTAACAAGCTGTAGAAAGGAGCAATAGAGAAAAGAAAAAAATAGACTTGGGACATACTGTAAAATATATTCTTAATAAAAAAGAGATGTTGGCCAAGAGAAAGAAAATAAGCAAATCGTGAGCTTGTAAAAATATTCAGTCTTCTCAGCTTGTGAAAATACCTCTCAGTCTTTGAATTTGACCTACATGTAAAGCAGTGAACGAATTAATTATGGGTGAATCGTTGACACTGAAACTGAGTAAAAACTGTGCAGCATATATATTTCACGAGATGATCAATGAGCTGCAAATATCCGACGAAAAACCTAAGGTTTGACAGAACGACTTATTCATAGGTCAACTAGCGAGAAAGTACAGGCTACTAAGCTTGGCAAGTAAAGGAGTAGGAATAGACGCCAGGCTCGTAATTATTGTATAACAAAAGGAAAACAAGATTTGATGCCTTACAAATGAGTTTTACGCCGTGATATGGAGTGACGAGAGTGAGCGAGAATAAAAAAAAAAAAAAAAATTACAAAAAATATGTAAATAAAAATACAGAAACGCTCCTACTAAACTCATTTTCGAGTTGAAAAAATAATAAAAAATACTTAATCTGAACGAACTGACAAACTTTGTTCACTTTTGTTTCCTTGAACATCTTATTGATGATATTCAGATAAAATTTTCTTCATAAGTTGAATTTTTTTAAACCCAAAATTCCATTTCTAAAAAAGTTAAATGGTCAAATTAAATGAGAATCAGCCATATACAAGTAAATAGTGCATCTAAACATTGTTTTGGTTTTCTTATTAACTATTAATATAGTAATAGTACAATCATATAAATGAAAACATGTGTATATAATTATGAAGACAATTTAAGAAATCTGATTATTAATGGATGAATTAAAAATATTACAGGATTTTTATAAATCTCAATATTTTCAAGCACAAAGGAAGCCCTTGCCCTTCAAGGTTAAAAGAAATCGAGAAGCAATTGTTAGTAGTTTTGTAATAAGCGAGGTACAGTTCTGTTATGGGTAGTCCTGTATGAAACAATACCCATGTGCGATAAGCTATAACATTCATTCATTGGAAGAGCTAAGCTGTTCATATGGATCTCATTCATATGGAGCACAACTATCAAACAAGAACTTTGTTTCATGCAATATTATTCTATAACAGTTGAAATTTAAGGTTGGTAAATCAGTACATCTTTACTAAGTTCAATATCAAAAATAAATCCATGATAGGCAGACACCCAATAAATGCTCAAATAATCAGTCAATATAACCCATAACCAATAAAACAAGCAAGCCACCAATGGCTAGATTTTATAATCAACCAAACGATTTAACAAGGAATTAAAAATAATAAGAACATTTTTTTAATAATATATTTAATTACAACTGGAACATATAAAAACATATGCACTATACTTTTTCTTTTTCTTGTTATATGAACTAATAACAAAAGCAGTCTTTCTTTTTTTTTTTTTTTTTTTTTTTTTATTACTGTCTTCTTAAACAAAGTAATAGACAGCTTTGGCACTAGAAAATGGTATACTATTAAAAAAAAAATAATAGTAAAGAAATCATTGCTTTGTTCGATAGTAACATAAATAAGTTTTTTTTTTTACCAGGAACAATATTAAAAAACATGGAGCAAATGCTATAATAAACAAATAACTAGAAAATCATCAATTAGATTTTTTTTTTTAAATAATTATTCTAAATGACAAAGGTAATAATACAGCTTATAATAAATGATAGAAAGTTTTATTAACGACAGCTAATTAACATGAAGAGTTTACAAAACCAACCCTTGAACATAGGGCTTACATCAAATACTTAAATTCAAAATAAAACAAATGACCAGAATTGAATATAGATAGAAAGCCACTGGCAAAATAATCGTAATTTGTGCCTTTGAGCTGTTCTCAAACTTAATAAATTTGAAAAATTACTTCAACTGTAAGTATAAAAAAAAGAAAAAGAAAATCTCAAAATTAAGCGACATTATAAATGTACACACATATATTATATATCGTACTAACAATACCATTGTGCATCATTATGTGCAACACTTTGATTACATTTTACTATCACATTTTCAGAAGAAGAAAAACATTATATACAATTGACTTATCCATAATTTACACATATATACATATAATTTTTAAAAAGCTATCACTATATTTACAAATAAAAGGAAAAAATCTAAGTCTTATGATAAAATAACAGTTTTGATAACAAAACAAGTTTCTAAATAATAAGTCTGATAACAGCTGACGAAGCAAGAAGCGACAAACAAAAATTCCTCAAACCTTCCTCAAATCAAATAACTTTAAGCCTTATTTTGAATTATCCTGGAAACAAGAAATAAAATAAAAATATATAAATGATCTGAAACAGATCTTATTTTAGAACATTACAAAATGACTAAAATTGTTTATAAAGCGAATATAGCTCAGAACATTACTTACAACTTTTAACTAAACAGTAAGATAGAAGTCATGAAATTTTGGAATAGACAGAGATAGACATAATCACTACAATCATAATCATAGAATCCTTAAATATAGTATATACTATAATTTAACTATACAAATGGTGTAGTCTGAATATCATTTAACCTATCTTGACGAACACATGTTTCAAATAAAGTTGATGCCTACAATTCTCTTTAGTCTCATTCAACATTTTTAAATTGGATCGGAACACTCTTTACTTTTGTAAAATATAATTTTATTTGGATTGATAGTTGCATATACGTTTTGATGAAAAGTGGATAGAAAAATAAGGTTAATAATAATTATGTAGCCGCATACAATAAATTCATAACTAACACTCCTGAATTGGCTATAGATGCACAATCAGTATTACATACCTATTTCTTTCCAGCACAGCACGATGTAGAATTATCTAGCTAACATAAAGGAAGACTACTTTGGTTTTTAATTTGGTTATTGAGAATATGCTGAAGGTTTACTTGTAGTACAAAGCTAATGCTTGATGTTGAGCTAATACTTGTAGAAGTTTAACAAGTATCTCTTTGGTTCACAATGTACACATAATCACAACCACAAAACCACAACACAGACATTAAAACCTCTTGAGGGAAGCAATTAACATTGACATAATCATAATTGTTAATGAATAAATATATATATACTTTTTTCTAGAATCATGACATGAGTCTAGCCATTAGTGGATATAAAAAACACATTACTCAATACTTCACACAGTTGAATAGAATTATAAAATGACTTAGACAGGATGGATTAACGTTTGATCTGGAAGTAATATCCCAAACTGATAAAAGCTGATGAAGCAAGAAACTGTTCTAAACTGCAAGCAGCTTATACTAATATTTTACAGATTCAACTTCTATTTTACAAAAATTTGATTTCAAACCAAATCAAGGTAATATTTAACGAATATTCAAATCATTATCTAGCAAAGAGGATAGAATAAAAATGGCATACCTTGGCTCTTCGTAAAAATGGTTTGTAGAATTAAAGTATGTGGTTAAGATGTAAACTACTGCTTCATAAGTTGACATCATGATGGCAGTGTTCGGAATCTGCCTTACAAGCTGTGTTCCGAGTCCTCGGTAGACGCCTCTAATACCTTCCTCGCTATAAACTAAGCTTAAAGTTTGCCAGAATTTGTTGTATTTATTTCCTTCTTCTCTAAGCCTCGTTCTTGCCACTTCTAGAATGAGAGGAAAATGTATACACCTTTTATAAGTTGCTTCTATTTAAAATAATACATACAGAAATAAATATTGTTGAATAAAAAAACTTAAAAAGATCAGAAAAATTAGAATCAATTTGAAGGTAAGAGATGGTTCCAAATAAATGAAAGAAAGGAAAGGTCTTAAGTAGCAATGATGTAATTACAGTAGACCCTTCCATGATCAGAATAATGCGGAGCAGGTATGATGGGGATATGGGAGAGTGAAAAGGATAAGTATGAAATAAAGAAAAATGAAATTAATTCTACTCATTTACATCCACTTATCTAGTCAAATAAAGATGAAGTTCTTCGAATTACTATCTAGCTAAGAGGATAGAATAAAAATGTTTGTATGTTTGTTCTTTATAGAAATCCATACCGTTTGTAATAAATTCCCTAAATTTCGCTCAGTGGTTCTTTCATACCAGGTGCGAACACCTGTCCATATTAAAATTGCCTATCTTCAGCCAATCTCTGGGAATATTCTTTATTGTTATGATAATCATTATGATCTTGTTTTCACGCTATTAGAAAAAAGAAATTCCCCATGTGAAACTGGGATATATAGCTAGTTTTATATATTCACTAACAAACATCACAAATTTACTTTAAAATATTTCTAAAGTTTTAAGTTTTTTTTTTCCTTGTTCTAACAGTCGTCATGTGCCGCTAGTGGTTATGAGCATAATATCAATTTTTCAATTCACCCTTTTTAACTTCATAGACGGCTTAAATCTTCTTTTCTTATGTAATCATCAATCGCATTCTTTTTTCCAACATTATAAAAGCACAAAATGAGAGGAACACAAGAATTCTTTCTAACAAAATTAAATCAAAACTTGATTAAAATTTATAAAAATTAATATTCGAATTACTATCTAGCTAAGAGGATAGAATAAAAATGGCATACCTTAGCTCTTTGTAAAAATGGTTTGTTGTCTTAAAGTAGGTGGTCAGGTTAGAAATTACAACCAAAATCATAAAATTTTTACAAAAAGATGGGAAAGATATTTCTAATTGTACTAATTCTTTTGAATTTTACAGTTTGAGGAATATTAATGACTTGATTCATAAGTCATTTTCTCAACAAAAAGAATTCATCTTTAAATATAAAAATGCAGCTTCTGTATGTTTGTGTCTGCAAAACTCGTAAAATGGTTTGAACCTTGCACTTTTTGTGCAAATTTGCATTTAAATATCAAAGTGCTTCTGTATACATTTTAATTTTTTTAGTTTTTCAAATTTTTAAAAAAATTCAAAGTGTTTTTAATTCCCAATTTAAAGCCCCGCCAGAATAGGAAATCCAAAGCATTCAAATGGGAATGGGAAATCAAAACATTTAAATGGGAAAAGCCAATTCATTGCAAGGTTTTCAAATGAAATCATTTGAAAAACAAAAGCATTAAAAATTAGTTTTCATGCTAAAAAAAAAACCATAAGGGGGAGTATTTTTAAGGATTTAAAAATTTAAAAGGGTCAGGAGAATGAAAAAAAAATTTAATAAGGTCAAAAATAAAAAAAATTAAATACTATTTAATCAGTGTTTTTTTTTCTTCTTTTTTCAGGTATCTGATACTAAACTAAGGATAAGACATTTTTCACTTACACACATTACTTTTATTTCACATTTATTTACAAATATATCAAATGCATTTGATTTTAACAATAATATTATTAAGGCAGCATCAGTATCAACTAATAATATTAGCATAAATAATTAAATGAACTTTAGTATGGAAAAAATATTTATTGATCAGTTTATTACACGCTAATTTAAGGATTTATTTTAGATTATTCAATCAAAAGTTGGAAATAATATAATCTGTGAATTAAATATAATAAATGTTTTAGCAAAAAATATTCTAGCTTTGAAAGAAAAAGAGGAAAAAAAAATTCAGTGAAAACCTTTTTTAATTCTACATTTATTCCAAATTACAGCCAAAAAGACTCAAAGTAGGGTAGGAAAGGAATAAACCAAGTGATACCCTTACCTCTTCTCAGTAAACCCCTATAATATTTTTTAAAATAAACCCTTCATTAAACATTCTAAAAATAATCCCTAGTTGATGATTCAACATGATACCCTTCATTATACTCTATTGATACTCTTAAAGTAATAATAAAGCCTTAGTGTATGGCAGAGGGTTAATTTGTTGAGGGATATAATTATTTAGTTTTGAATAATCATTTATATCTGTTTTGTTAATATATGGTATTGTTAATAAATAATAAAATTATAAAAAGAAATTGAATATTAGTAAAAAAACTACAGTGATATATACTAATTAGGACTAAATTCTGTTAAAAGTTACAAACCATGTGGATAAGCGACGCAAGAAGCGATAGTTTTCGAAATTGCACCGGCCATCATGAATTCCATGAAATCTCTAGATGTCTTTTCAGTTCTTTCAAGAGAGTGAAGATCGACTAGCCTAGCTTTTATGGCCTCGTAAATGACAAAGTGAATCACAGTCTCGGAAATACCCCAGTAAGATGCTGTTATTCCTTTATAAAATCCAAGTATACCCTGAAATCAAAAATACTTATAAATCAAAGTGAAATAGTAAATAAACTGTAGGATCAACTTCTTTTTTTTTTTTTTTTTTTAATAAAATGGATAACATTTTTTTCATTTATATATCTAATATCAATATTTTTAATTTAATTATATATATTTCTAAACTCAAACAGAATCCAATAAAAATTTTAAATAAAATGAAGCCGAAGCCAATAACAGGATAAGTGCCAAAAACCTGAGCTCATTTTTCAATATGAGATATATCAATGTTGAATAATATTTTTAAATACCTTCCTCTTGTGATTAAAAACCAAAATTTTGGGAAGGAAACATAGTATGAGAAATATTTTTTTTAGTTGTGGCACTTAGCTCATTATTGATGTCCTGTCTTCAAACAAATAAAAAAAAAATTACATTTATAGGGGTAGATATAATCAGTAAAATTCATTTGAGTAAATCTCACTAGAAATCACCGATTATATATCACTTTTATTGATTTAATTACAATCAACCTCTGCCTTTAAGGAAATAAGGATTTTTCGAAGGGAGACATTATAAACGCATCCATAATATAAATAGAAATTTTTTCTATGAGGTTAAACAGTATTCTTAATAGTAAACATATTTGAACATATCTTATTTGTTTCACCAAGGAAGATAAAAAGACAGATTTACTCACTGAAAAGTTTTTAAAACTACAAATTTTAATAATAAAAATGTGAAGAATATTGTATTAACTACAAAGCATATTAATTAAACTATAGACTAATAATAACGGAGTTTATTATAATTCATATGATCAGAAGCTAACAATAATTGTCTGCATAAAAATAAAAATCCCAACGAAAACAAAAAGCAAAATGGAACTTGGTACAAATAGGTGAAATCAATTAATATTGAGACTGAAACAAGGAACGGAGATTCATAGGGTAAAATAGAAATTTACACCTCTAATAAGGTTAGGAACACCAACAACAGAAGATAACATTAAAAAAGATAATATCTTTGCATATACTGGCATAATATAAAAAATTGATTTAAATATATTTATTTATTTTTAATGGCAAATAAAGCCTGGGGAATATAAGTGCTACTTTATGAAATAGAAATAAACCCAAAATGGGCTTAAATTTTTTTATTTTTTTTCGATAAGGAGAAAAGCAACCATGTGCTACGATCTCTCCTCACCATCTGCAGCCTACACCCCCAGGGTCAGTACAGCTGAACGGGCTCTTACTGACCGACTGGCGATATATCCTCCTGATGCATTCTCCTGCTGTCAGTTTCTGGCCACTCGTTGTAAAGTCTAACTGCAGTCTCGTTTTGACGAACCAGATTGGATTTGTAGCAGAGCAAGCAACAAAACCTATAAAGAAAGAGAAATACTGCATTACTATTTCTAAAAAAAAATTTTTATTTTTTTTTTCATAATTTTATAAAAGAAACCTTCTTCTAAGAAACATCATATTTCATAGGTACATATCCAATTTAAAATATAAATATGATTTAATTTCATGAATTATTGCTGCAATCTGTTTTAATTTTAAATTTATGGAACCTTCAGATAAGTCAGAGTATAAGTTAAATATACTGAGATAGAGACAGATTAAATAATAATTTATTACAAAGATCCCATGAAGAATGAAAATTTTAAAAATAAATAAATATGTGAAGTATCTAAAATTCAATTTGATATTTAATTTGATTAAATAAAAAATTAAAACACTGAAGAAAGAAAAAAATAATACACTGATGGGCGAGGTTTAAATATATAAAATGCTTTTTGAAGCAAATAAACATTTATTAATATTAGAGATTGCTCTGATATGAAATATTGAACAAAAGCAGCAATAAATTCTTATGTTTACACTAATGCAAACCAAGCCTGAGAACACATGCAAAGAAATTTGTCAAGAAACAAAATTTTTAAGGGGGAAACGAGTTCATTAAAGAGTATATATCAAATCTTTTAAGCATGTAAAATCCATTTCACACTTCGTTCTCTATGAACTAAATTTGTAAGCAAATCTAATGCAATCCATAAAATCGATTAACAATCATTAACTTTAGGAAAAATGAAAAGTTGTGAATTAAAAAGGTATATAAATAAATTCATGGAAGATAAATAAATGGAAGTTTATTATTAATTTAATAAATGCAGAATAAAATTTTATACTAATGATGTAATGAATTTCTCAATAGTAATAACATTAAATGAAAAGTAGTATTGCTCTATATCCTGGCCAATGTAATTTCAATGACAAGTATAAAGAAATATATTGAAGAGATTGAAATATATCCTTACATATTATTTTTTAAAGGTTTTCTTTTCTTTATTTTTAGAGTAATTATTTTCAGATAATCAGTAGGGCATCTGGGCCCAACAAATAAACAAAGGTATAGGCGATTCTTTACCGAAGCATGTTCGAGAGGCTTTACTTCACTCTTTAGTTATAAACATGAATTAAGAGCGGAATGGAAATTCACTAAGGGGACAATTCAAAACCAAACAAAACAATATTAACATGTTTATAGGAAAATTCTCACAATCTAGAACTCAAGGACACCAAGGTTTCTTTTAACAACTATTTTATAAGTTAATATTGATAAACAATATACAAAATGTTGTCTTGGACCACAATGCATTAGGTGAATCATCAATTGATCACTTGTAATATTATTATTAATTGAAGGATTTATAAAACTTTATTAAGAGTTATTTTTAAGGAAATTATTATGAAATATTGTGGGTCCAATCATTCCAGCCGTCTAACCAGGACTTGAGATTTAATGATAGTAGGTAATTGAAGTTTTTAAATCACCTCATTATTTTCAAGACAACCCTTGGAAACTATTTCTACTCTCGGAACTGACCTGGAACTTGCCTATTCAGAGCTACCCAACACCTAACCCTATATTTGAGCGCCCCTTGATTGATTAACATATAGTTAGCTGGAACTAATTTGAGTAAAACATTAAATTAATCAACAATTCCACTAAACATTATAACCTCTCCAAGGGAGAACTAGGTAGGATACTTTCCAATAAGAAAAATAAATCAAAATAAGATATCAACAAACATAAACTAATTTGAACAGGTTCCCCCTAAACTGAATTGATAACCCCTCCCATTTGAAAAGAGAAACTATTAAAAAATTATGAAACTTTGTTTGTTTTGTTTAAGGTCACTTTATGCCACTAAGGCGCTAATCGGATGATGCTACAATAGGAGTCATAAATTTTGCCTATCCAGGTATAATTAGGATAGGGATCTTTAACGAGTACCTGAAATCTTATAGGCTCGGGACCTCCATTTTACGTCCTATCAGAGGGACGGCAAAGCCAAGGATTTTTTACCCCCTTTAAAAAATTCGAGGGCCACCGCGGGACGCGAACCTTCAACCTTAAGTATTATAGGTTGCCATGCTAACCACTATACCACAAGTGACCCCGAATGTCAACTTTGATAAATATTAACAACATATTTATCAGAGGCACTTAAAGCACCGCGGATCCGGCCTGAAATGTCCAAATACCATTAATTGAAGGATTTATAAAACTTTATTAAGAGTTACTTTTAAGGAAATTAGGTAGGATACCTAATTTCCTACTCATAGTAAGAATGAATAATTTGAATCTGATGAGGAAAGATTGGCCGGGAATCGAGACTAGGTCATCACCGTTGCGCGTTCTAACCATAAAGCTAACCGTGCTCCCTATCCCTGAAATGTCAACATTTATCTTCTTCAAAGATCCACTACACGCAGCGATGTAACCGGTACTGGAAAATCTCCAAATGAAAGTAAATATAAAAGTAAGTATCAACTGCAAAGACGGTAAGTAAGTACCATGCAGAAATTACGGTATCAATGACTGTTCATTGAATGAATCTTGACCACAAGTACCGATGTTTTCATTGATGATGGCCGTAAACTCTAGACAGAGCACAATCAGCAAGGTATACTGCAATTTCAGAGCGGTTTAATTCATGTTAATAACACAGAGAATTGAATGATGCTTTATGTAACGGGCAGTAGATTGCTGAAGCCGTGGAAGAATGCAGAGGAGACACTTCAAGGTCGTCTAAAAATAGGATATCTTCACACACAACTCCAGGTTGTTCAACTAGGCTTTATTTGACCTTGGGGTATATTCCTTGATAAGTAGTATGTTTATCTGTCATTTCAAGATTACCGGTAGTTTTAGCGTACTACGCAATACTTCCTTTATCCTTCAATCAATCACATGTTGGTATGGATTAATGATTTAAATCCTAGCATCGTTAGCTTAATTAAAAATAAAGAAGTTTCATCAAAATGCAGATTTAGCGTGGTAAATTAAGTATCTAAATACCCCAGTTGAGTTTTAACGCTAAAAATGTACAAAATCGTGGATGATTTCCTTGAAGCTCTTTAATTCCAACTCAAAGAAATTTTAATTGAATCACAGTGCTGAAATTTGAACAAATTTCGAACAAAACAGAATATCCTAGAATTACTTTGCTTGCTTTTTTAAAGAAATTTTTTACAAGAACGTGTCCCAGTGTTTAATGTCATTACCATACCTGAAACCAAAATCGAGATGGTATCGATTCCGGGGAGATTTTTAGTAAAATAATGTATTCATACAAGCAAGGAAAAGTTGGAAATGTTGGATTGCCGAAAAATCTTCTCTTATCACTCGCCTCGTTATTCGAAAAGACGCAGATAAAGATCGGACTTTTTTTGAATAATCATTACCATTTTAATATTGTTACACGTTTAAATCTAATAAATATGAAAATCTTGGTCTCCTTATTTATACTGTATTTAAATACCTCATATGCCAATTTACCTGTCTTCTAACTTATCTATATATGTAAGGTTGTTTTTAAGGCATAGTAACAGATATAAATAAATGTAGTTGATTAGTGCCATTACCTCAAACATCTCATTGAAATAGGCTTTGAAATTTGAAATTTAAAGTGGAATGTTGGTGGTAATCTGCGGCAGCAATGTGATTTTAAACTAACATCTAAAACTAGAAAGGTTTTTTGCTACTTCAAATTGTTATTTTTTAAGATCTACAAAATGGCCTGTTTTCTTAGAATGGCCATTGTTTGTATTTTAATTGAATAGTGGAAAATTTTTCCACTTCAATACCCTTTGGAAACAAGTAGACTAATCAAACATTTTTAAAATAACAAAACGAAAATATTTTAAACATAATTTTTTTTTTTTAGCATGATTAAACATAAAAACAATATATATCATGGTTTCTTAGTAAGCTGGGATCCGCGGTGTTATCACTAGCACTAGAGTATTATTGAAACTGACCTTGGTTCTTCTATTTATATTACCACTTAAGGACTTCTTAATAGTCTATTCAAGATTAAATGCATTCAAGAAATGTGATTTACTAATCTTAATCTTATAGGAGGATATGATAGGAAGGCATTGTAAAGAAACGCTATTTAAGATTCGATTATCTGAGATTGGCTACAAAAAATATACACAATATTTCCTTCATACCTTTATTAATGTTTCATAATGACGGGATCATCTGTGTAAATAGCACTTAACTAATCTATTGAGCCTTTTCAAGTTTCATTGAAATATAATATACATGGGTATTTGTTAAATTATCCTCTAATATTTATTTATTTTTTCATTATTTACACCATTATATTATTAATATTCATGTCGAAAATTAAGAATTTGGATGGGGGGGGGGGATAATTGGCCATGAACATTTACGCTTCCAAAGCTGTTCCTGAGTAAATGTAAATAAAGATATCAGCAATGTTGCCAACTTAATTTTTTTAAATAACATTTGGAACTTTTCAGACCAGATTCGCGTTGTTTATTACCTGGCATACTAAAAACAACTACGTTGCAGTTTATTGAGATTGCAGCACTTTTCACACGTTAACTTTCATAGTTAAGTAGTTAAATGCCTTTAAAATGGCCCTATAAAAATAGGTTTGGCTGCCTCTGGAATTGCAGACCTTATCTTTCACATACTGCAGAAATGGTAAGATCTAACACATATCGAAACCGATCTGAACTAAGACAAAGTCTCATAGCATATTATTGTACTTTTTATTCAGAAAGTTGTGATGAAATAAGACGGATCAAACGATATTTACTCTGAACTACCATTGATCTTTCGAAAACATTGCAAATTTTAATGAAGAAAGGAGTTTAGATTGCAGGTTTTTTCATCAAACGTATTTAGCGCGATAACACGTTGACACTTGCTATCTTATCTAGAAAAGAGCAAGAATAGAAGCGACTCAACAAGAACTAAAACTAGCCGCCGCTATTTACACGAATAAAAACAAACATTTCTAGTATAATTTCAGAGGAAATCTGCAAATATTGTCCCAAGCGATATGCTGATAACGATATCTACGTCAACTACTGAAGAGGTGAAATAAACAAATAATCTACTTTAAAGTGTCAACAGGTTTCCCAAAATAGAAGATAACATGATAAACAATATGCATAATGTTACTATGCTAAAAGGTTCAATGTCTTGTTGATATTTTTAAATTTTCTGTTTAAAAATCGGATGTGTAATTTAATCTGAATTTTAAAATGCACGGACCTATTTTTGGTACTACAATGGTCCAAGACGGGTCTTGAGATCAGAGCAAGGGTGTGCGGTTTACTAGTTGTGCAAATTGATGATGATCACGCTCAACCGCCCACTTTTTAATCCTTAATTAAAGACATAATGAAGAAAATCGTAGTCATAAAATTGTTTCTCAGGTGAAGAGCTCAAATTTAACCACCAAACAATAAAATAATACCAAAATAGACAGATGATGTCGGCGATTTCACTTCTGTTTTGTTTTTATCTTACTACATAAATTTTTTTCCTCGCATACTTCTTAAATTGATAAAACATAAAGTGATCATTAACTTCCAATACATACATTATCAGCCTCCTCTAAACGATAAGAAGATGAGTTATGCTATACACTTTCGATGAGTGTTATTATTATTTTCTGAAGTGTTTTGCTCCTTAACTGAAGTAGGTTATTTCATTTACAATAACCCGATTGGCTATTTAACGCAAACATTTAAACAAAAAGAGCACAGGTTCCTAATTATTGAACAAACTCCATTGAATTTTGGTACAAAACTCAATTCTATAACTCAAGGCATTTTAACAAATTTGATTCGAAGATATACACAAAATTGTTTGTATGAGATCCCCATCCTGTCCTGTCCTTAATTATGGAAGACATAAAAGGTCAACAACGAAACCTGACGAGAATCGCCTCAGAAATGAAAGAATATCTTAATATTCTCCATTCTCGTCAGGTTTCTTTGTTGACATGTTTCTCCGATTTCGGCGATTGTCGATCTTACGATTGAGAGAGATTCTTAGAGAAGACGCAACAATATAGAACTTAACGAGCTCTAC
Source organism: Aelia acuminata (assembly GCA_911387785.2). NCBI lineage: Eukaryota > Metazoa > Arthropoda > Insecta > Hemiptera > Pentatomidae > Aelia > Aelia acuminata. The sequence continues at coordinate 52,912,485 of OU426984.1, read as the reverse complement.
GGAAGCGAAGTTTATTAAGCTTGGGCCGTTTCATTTGAGACAAGGATGAATGCTTTTGAGGTTCTTTAGATACTCCTAAAAGAATTCCAGTCCTTCCTTGGATCTGCAGATTTCGAATGTAAAAAAAAAGACGCTTGGTTGAATCCAGAATTTCAGGTCATGAAGTCGGAACATGAGATTGGATAAAAGCTGCAAATGAGCCTCGCTTAGCCGAGGCCTACATTCAGTTTATTATTGGAGGAGGGGGGGGGGTGGCTGTTGAAATGATTTGAAATGATTCTGAATTGGCGAAGCTTATTATTATTAAGACTGGTTAGTTATTCACCAGACCTTGAGGGATTTGAAACGCCTTTTTTTCCCGGTTACTTCCATATCTCAACAGCAATATTTTGACACATTTATTAAATTATTAACAACAATGTAAAATAATTGTAAATAGCTTGTCGAGTAAGCAACTCTTAACCTTTGGCGTATCGATTTACAAGACCCATAGAGAGGACTGTAGGGGAGACGAATCGTGGCAGACAATAACCTGTCTCATCCTGACAGGTGATACAATATCTTATCGTAGCTTTCTTTCCCGAAGACCCATCTCAACAAAATAACGTTCGTTGGAGAAGCGTTAATCCTGATAACTAAAAAACGCAGAAAAAGACAAAAAAAATAAAAAAAAAAATAGGAGAAGATAGAACACGCTAAATTATCTAATATGTAGCTACATTATCTAAGCGTCGAGGCCATAAACATAAATAAAATAAGGAAAATAAACAACCTCTAAATACAACTCAGGCACCCATAATAATTGAAATAGGTTATACGGAGGGGTGAAAGAAAAGAAAAATGATCATTACAGAGTGGATGTCAGCAAAATATCCAAGAAATATAAATCTAAATGGATTCCCCGAAAAAAAGGTTTTTTTTAAAAATGTTGCTTAGTGCGCAAGTACAGGGTTTATTAGGAAAATTAAATGAAACTTGGTAGCTTCAGCTGCTTTTAAGGCAGCGCGGGCCAAGCTACTGAGGGAAACCGGACTTAATGCCATCAAGGTGGACGATTTCACTCAGTCCTAAGCATTTTAATTTAATTTCATTAAGAAGTGATAAGAAGATAACTAGAGTTAAAGGTGATAGAGTGCCTGTTTTTATTATTAGGTAAAGACCATAAGTATTTTTTTCTTTCTTAAATACTTAAACAGTCAATGCATAAAGAAGAACAAGGATAGTACAATATACAATCTTTACCCGATATAATTAAAGGTGATTCTCTAGATATTTTATATTAAGTTTGGACAACGCGAATGCAGCACGACAGAATAGAAGAAGTGTAAGATTACAGAGAAACTAACAACTGATGTCTAAATAGCTGGCAAGAAACCTAGTGGGATGCCTATGAACATATGATAGGATATGCTGATATAGATGTAGAGAAGGCGGTACTAGTTCTGAACAGAGGCTCTCGCCCTTCCAAGTAAGGCCCGGTCTCCACTGAAAAGGTCCCTTTTGGGGGTTTTTTTATCTCTGAAGAGCGAGCGGGAGTCGAAAGCTGGAATCCATTAAAGCTAATCAAGGCCCCTTTTGTACCGAAAAAAAAGCCTCACAAAACAGGCCACGCACAGGAGCCACTCTTCAGAACTTGTACCGAGAAGGCTGTATCACGCATCTACGAGGGCTGTAAAGCTAAAGAAAATCGTATATAATTATTGGAAAAGATTAGGAACGCATCTTTAGAAAAATGACAACATTGACTGGTAAAGGTCAGAGGCATGGACTGAAAGGCAAATAGGAGGATCGTTTCAGTAAAAAATTCTAAAGCGATTCAAGAGCAGATGTTCAGTAAAGGATTTTGGATGTCATCGAGATTTAACCTCGCAGTTTTCTGGAGAAATAAAAATCTCTTTATATGTCCGATCCGATTGAAACCTGTTAATGTTATTGCTTGAGGAATATCAGAGACGACGACTTCACCCATATAAAGAGAAAACTGAATTCTAAACCGGTTAGCACATAGAACTACTTTCCCAAATAAATAAAAATATAGTCTAATTTTTAAATAAGCAATTAAGTCATTATTTTTTCGTAATAAAAAATACTTTAGATCCCCTTTCCTTGCTGCTCCTATTCAGTGATATCAAAGTGGCATATTAAATCCTTTCCTGAGATTATTTAAGAGGGTATCAAAGAAGTGCTAAATTGCTGATAAAGCAATGATAAACAGAACATATTTGGGAAAGGATTGCAAATATGGCAAACGTCACCCGCAAGATAACGAACATTATCAGTCACGAGTTCGATGTATGCTACAGCCCCCTTCTTTGACATCAAATATTTTGATGTACACCTGTCCCTTGAGCCAACCTAATTAGCCAAAGCAATGACCGAGTTCAAACATAAAAATAAAATTAGTTCGAGAGCTCTAAATGACATTAGAATATTATTAACATTGTATGAATTCTGTGATAGTACTTACCGGACGTTATAAGGGCGAAAACTGATACATGGATGAGGTTTTGGAAGGGAATAAGCTGAACTCTCTCAAGATTACTTTAGAACATGACTGACCATTTTTGAACAAGAAGGGAGGTGCGTACTGAAACTTGATTTCCATATTTTCGCTAAACTGCTGAAACGTACAATTAAACTTTTTTACAACCTACCCTTACTAAAGCATTTTAGATTACTTTTCTATTCTCATAATTTTGTAAATCTTTCCCATCATCCACATTTAGATACCATAAACTATATCTGCTTTCCCAAATCCGACTGTTAACATCTCTGGATAAAATGTCACAAGAAAAAGAATAATACCGACGTCAGTTACCGATAAAACATGAAGAAGAGTTGTAAAAATATTAGGATGCAACAAGCAAAGGAAATGGTTACATAGTCAATGAAATTAAAAAATCCTACAAAATTCTGTAACCATAAAAAATAACTTACTGAAGGAAATTAACTGTGCAGGGAACTTGCAAATCAGCTGTCTAAACAAGCAATCGCCTTATCATATTTATAAAAGTGAACATAAAAGAAACTACACCTGAGGATGAAATGCGCTTCTTAGGGTCATGACGAAGGATATTTTTTAATAAGGAACAGCTAAAATAATTGGAACGGATTGTTGAGCTTGATATACGAGTATTTGAGGGAATGAATACACTATTAGATAACGGTCTAATTCCTAAAATAACAATTGGTGGTCTTAAACTAAATTTCGCTTCAATGTCTACAGCAAATTAACTGATATACATAAATTATAACACAAGTAGTGAAAAAGATTTAGAAGTTTGAAACCATCAATGGATATGCGTCAATTACTTATTATAGTACAGTTAGTTGGTCAAAGTTGATATAGGGTGATCTGACCAAGATAACATTCAACCGCCAGGTTTTCCTTTCTTATTATCTAATTAATAGCCCCAAGGATGATTTACTAATTCTGTAAATAATTGTCTGTCAACACTCACAGGCGGCCACCCCACTTCTTATCAATGGAGGTTCCTTGAAACTATAACTGGCCAAAGCAAAATACATCCCCTCCTGGCGAATCATAAATATTTAATACTAATAAAATATAAAATATGGCTATTTAATGTTTTAGGTAACAGAAGGTCGGAAAGGAGGGGAGGAAGGATTCTGTATGTAGGCTACTGCAAGGATTATCTTTAATCCTTAAATCCTTCACAAGCTCAGCTTAAATGCGGTTTGTAAGGACAATTTATCTCGCAGCATTCAAATATTTCGTTACGCTGCTTTTTTGAAAAAAGAACCTTATTCAGAAACATTGGCGGATCCGGGGGAGGGTTGTGGGGGCTGCAGCCCCCCTTTACATTTTTTTTGTCATATAAAGATAGAATTTAAATTTACTGAAGTAACGAAGTAACCTAAATAATTTAAAGTATGCAGAACAAGCATAATTAGTTTTAGGACAGGAACATAAAGGTAAGGAAGCTGATTTGTAAATTCAGGGAAGGGCTGTGAGGCTGTAGCCCCGACTGGATACGACCAACAGTAAGAATTTATATAAATTTTTCAATTGTGATTTATAGATGGGTTGAATGAAATAAATTAAAACTTTAAACAGATTTCTGTTTCTTAAATTATATTCTGAAATGTTGAACATTATTAGTTTTCTGTTAATTTGGACTCTTGGAGGGGATGGTGATGATGATACTATGTTCCGAACAGACGATGAATAAATTATAAAATTGAAAGTAGAAAATACAGGGGGGTGGGCTAATCTACATTTTCAAACACTCAGGAGGATCGTCAGGAATAGAAGAAGGATGTTGGAAATAAGATAGCTATGATGAGTAGGGAGTTTGTTATGAAAGGATAGGTATCGGGATCTGGCCAGCAAAATACTATCACAAGAATTACTAAATAGATAAACCATATAATGAAACATGTATTTCAGTTATAATGTATTACAGCTTAAATAAGGAAGATGGGTGTAACCATGAAATTTAAGGTCGATCATACATCGGGACTTGTTAAGGAAGTTTCCACTGTATTAGGAACGAGGACTTGTTTGGGGACACTAAAGTAGACAGGTATTCCTGATGAAGGAGAACAACTAAGGACGACACTTATCAAAATCGAAAATTAAGTTTAGATTTAACAAAGCTTTATTAGTATTTCATTTTTGTGGGCCCCTTTTTTGGAAGACTCGTCCAATTTTTTATATAAATTTTTCATTTGATTGGTATAAAATCATAGTGAACTAAACGCTAAACCAATTCAATAAATTTTTAATTTCTTCTTTTTAAATTACCCATAGTTATCTTTTCTTATGTTAGTGAAATATATTGTACTTCAAAACCGATAGAAGTAAACCCAACTCTATTTCACAAATTCCAACTAACTTCAGGTCTCCCCCCCCCCCTCAAAATATAGTGCTTGGAGCTTAGTTTACTTTAGCGCTACATCGACCAATTAAGGTGTGAATGTACACTTGCCCTAAAAACATTCAATTGCGAAAATTTATAAATTAAAAAAGATTTAATTAAGTTTTGATGTATGATTAGCGAGTATGCTGATTTGGTGTATATTTTATGTGTGGACATTATTTTATGTGATGTATATTACTTCTAACAATTTTCTGGTATTGGTAATTATATTAAAGCCGAAGAATCTTTCCAAAAAGCCTGTCAAAAAAATATTCTAATAAGCTTGTAAATGAAAAATAAAATAAAGAATTATTATTTTTTATTTTTTTTTTTGTAATAATTCCCACGGCAAAACTCAATGAAATATATACTTTTGATGACCAAAACATACATTATTATTTTTTTTACTTTCACTTACCTATATATGAAATATATAGTAAGGGAAGGTATTGCGATCGTAAAAATTTCGACTTCCGGTTTTCAACGGAAATACACGTTTTGGGGCCCCCTGAGTCCAAATAACCAAGTCCCGCGAAATGGTCTGTGTGTCTGTGAACAGACCAGCTCAAAAACTACAAACTGTTCGAACCTGAAATTGGATATGTGGTGTATGAGTAGGCCCATGATGTGGCAGTAAAAATTTCATTAAAATTGGTCAAACGGAGGGGGTACTTTATTTAAAAACTTTTTACGTTCTTTCGATTTTCTCAAAAACTGCTCTAACCATTTTGATTAAACTGAGTATTTGATGTATTAATAGGCCCGAGATATAACTGTAAAAATTTCATCAAAATTGATCAACCTGAGGGGGGACTTTACTTAATAAATTTTGTATCATTTTCACATGTTTTTTTTATTTATTCAAAAACTGCTTTAATGCTTTAATTAAGATCAGACTGGATATTTGGTGTATGTATATGCTCACAATGTGACAGCCAAAATTTCATCAAAATTGGTCAAACGCAGGGGGCACTTTATTTTATAACTTTTTTTTCTAATTTTTACCTTTTTTTCGATTATCTCAAGAACGGCTATAATGACCAATTTAATTAAATTCGTCATTTTTAATCAAAATCAAGTCTTCTTTAATATCAGGTGAGCTTTATCGTTATTAAAATGTTCTAAGGGGGTTAAACTGAGGAAGTGGCCTTTTTTGTTTGTCTGTATTTTTGTTTCCTATAAAGTACCTTTGTATTTGTTTATATGGAGAAATTATCTGTCTCTCGTTTCGCCTAAAAATAAGGAAGGGCTAAATATGAAATATGAAAAAAATCAAGTAAACATACGTAGGAGAAAAAAGAAAAATATTCCATCAACTCATAAAACACGATGAGCCCATGCATGGAGTACGCCTTTAATGACAGACCATTGTTTATAATTAAAGCCGTTCGGCTCATTTAATGGAAATGATTTTTTTTCATGGTATCTAAATGAAATTTTCAACAATTACATAGAGAATTATAAAATCAGACGACTTGGAGTACTATGCTTGCAATGCTGAATTATCGCAAGTAAGAACTTTTATTTTATATATAAAAAAAAAAAATAGTGTACTTTAGAGAGCAAATAAAACAAAAAAATAAAAAACGAATGTGGAAACATATGTGACTCTGAGAAATGGCAATTAAAAAACACGTCAATTTCTAATCTAAGTAAGTTGGTAAGTGAAAGTTGTGTGTTGCGCGCATCGCACCAGATTTTTTGTTTAAAAGGTTTAAGTATTTAAAAAGAAAAAATGTTTCTAAATAAATAAATAAAACAACTATGATATGTGTACGGGACCAAGATGTGATAAAGACTGAAGTATTTAAAACATGTTACCTCCGTTTATATATTTCCCCCTCTTCCAACCCTTGTTTTTATCGACGTTTAATTGTAAAAATAATATCATGTTAACTAACCTATTCATAGCTGAACTACTTAATTCATGCTGTAAAATACTGAATGACACAAGAATCTTAACAATAAGTCTGAGGGAAAAAAATCTTTAAGTGAAGAATAAAGTGAAGCTTAGCTGACATGTGAAGAATAAATACATATATTTACTTAATGATAGTAATTGCAAGTTAGTGTCATGACTAATGAAGTTTAAATCCTATTGATCCACGGTTGGAGCCCCCCATGATTTTATGTGGTCAGTTATCCGGGCTATGCGAGTAGAAGTTTATTTTTTGGTGGACCCATGGAATGAATACCTGGTTAAATATCTGAAGAATAACCCGCTGACATATGCAAGAATGACTAAGAAAAATAAGAGGTATGTAGGAAAATAATACAACAAGCAATAATGAATTTCAAAGTATATCAATAGCTATTAACACCGGGCATGGATCAACTTGGCATTTGTAAAGACGAAAAGAAATCTGTAAGATCACGTCAATAAGCAAACCGAAATAGACACAGGCGCCAAAGAGAATGATTCTAAATATAAATAATTACACCTTCTTTCTTAACAGTCATATTTAGATTTACTATATAAATAGGACATAATAAAACATGGAGGTGAACTTAATTTAGAAAATGAGCTCCAATTTTATCACGTCAATTAAGCATTTGTATCAGGTTAAGGTATAAGTTTTTCAATATTAAAAAAGAATAGTTGATGAATAATATTGACAGGCAAGACTAAAAGGACATATTTACAAATATATATGTATATCATATTAAACATCAAACATATCACCGATCTTAAACAATACTAATTAAATAAAACAAAGTGTACTAACTTAACTGACAAATGTCTTTATCATTAAAAAAACAAAAAGAAATATCGTTGAGCGAATGTTAGCAGTATAAATATAAAAATATGTAAATAAAAATGTGTTAATAAACTACTGTACCAATATGGAGATGTTTTTGTCAACAAATTCCGATTTGCACAGTTTACATCGTTCTGTCAAGTTTAAATGCTTAAAGATCCCTTAAACCCCTTGCGTTAAAGATTCCTATCCTAATTATACCTGGATAGGCAACATTTAGGACTCCCACTGTTGCATCGTAGCAGAAAGGGACGTTAAACAAAAAAACAAACAATTTATAAATAAATTGAAAATAAAAGTTTAGTTTTTATGTTGTTAAATAAATAAAATGTTATTTAATTATTTTACAAAACTAAGGGTGAGTCTAAACAGCAGCCAAAAAAGCTTCAAAACGCACTGACTTACCACTAATCTATAATAAAATATCAAAAACGAACCTCAAGAAACTGCAAGAAACAGATACAATAAACATATGGCAAACAGCTTGGACAGCTTCAACAACTGGATTACATCTAAAAACTTTATACCGAACGTAACCGATTACTTACACACGAAGAATACACTCACTGATTTCTACACCACACAATTACTCACAGGACATGGCTCAATTAAATCCTACTTACATAGTTTCAAACTAACAGACACTCCATATTGCCCTTGTGATTTCATAACCGAACAAACTTATGCGCATCTCTTCGACGACTGCAGACTTCTCTCAGCTCAACGACAATTACTACGAGACGAAGTAATAAAGAAGAACGAAAATTGGCCTACTAATACGAACGAAAATTCTATAACCATAATTCTGCATTAAAATTATTCGCAAAACAAATTTATGAGAAAATGGGAAACATAAATTCTTGTTATCGATAGGCTTTAACGCGATCATAGATAGTTCATGCTGTTTACAGATTTATATTTCATTATCCTTTTTTTTTTTCAATGTTAGTTTGTAAGTGTTTAGTGTTATTATATAAGTAATCTTCCTCCTTTTCTTTTCTTTTTAAAGTTATTTTGTAATATACTATAATTTTTTTTTCAACGTTATTTATTAGGTTATAATATAACCTAAAATATATTATATTTTATAAGTTTATATATTTTGTAACTTTGTTTCTTGTTTTGTACATTATTGTTTAGTTTAGAATTTCATTACATAATTTCATTACAATGTAAGATATTGTACAACATAAAGCACATGTTATGTACATTACTTGTATGGCACTTGTGGAAAATAAACTCCCTTCTTATAGGGCTACTATAACAAGGAAAAAAAAATTATATATATATATATATATATATATATATATATATATATATATATATATATATATATATATATATATATATACATGGGGGAAATCATGACCTCTGTGAACCCCCCCCTTGGACCCGCCCTTGATTCTGAAGCCATTAAATGAAACCTAATGAAGACGAGAACTCAACGCTCTAGTAGTTGGCAAGTAACGAAGCTTTTAACAAGGCGAGGTCTGAATTGAGAAGTGGGTTATCTAGAAGAACAATGCCACTTTTTTATAGATTCATCAGAATCTATAAGAGTAATCGATTATGAAACTCATATTGCTACAGCAACTCGAATTTACGAAAATAATAGTACCTCATTACTAATGAAGAGTCTTTAGACAAATTAAAAAGAATAATTTAGAAAAAAAAAAACAGTAAATGAAACGAATAAAATGAAATAATTTTATATTATAAAAAATACACACACACACACACACACACACACACACACACACACACACACACACACACACACACACACACACACACACACACACACACACACATATATATATTTATTTGGGTCGCAATATAAACATACTGAAATCTTTGGCCGCATGATATGTCTTCTTCATTGGGGGCTGCAGCCTCATCCTTCGGAAATTTTTTACCATTTAAAGATAGAATTAAAACTTCAATTAAAGTAAGACGGTAACCTAAAGAACAAATAATATACAGAACAACTAGAATGTTAGTTGTGAGAAAAGGAACATAAAGATAAAAATGTTGAGTGGCAGATTTAGGGGAAACGGTAAGAGGCTGCAGCCCCTCTTTACAGCCGCCTGGATCGGACTATGGTCTTTTTACAAATGTATCTGTATTGCGTTATTGCGAGAAGTACATGGGTATCCCAACTTCACGTTGTTCCAAGTATGGTCTTCAGGATGCACCAGCAAACTGCCAATAGTTTTGTAACCAATCCTATTCGGTCCAATTTGAGAATTTACTTGGGATCAAGATTAGTGTTGGTCCAATGGATTATGGCTGTTCAGAGTCAGCAGGCGCAAGAGGATCAGAATAGTTGTTTCCACGAAGCAGACCTACCATTAACCGAACCTCCGTTCGGGTGCTGACATCCTGGCAACCAAATCACAACTCTCGATTCGATACATATGGCCATTATTAAGTCCAGTCGGAGTGAGTCGACTATGTATTTTATATTATATTTTTATATATGAAGTCGTGCGTTTTTTTTTTATTAAAATAAAGTAGTCTTTTTTTTTTATATAACCTTTTTTATAAGAGGAATAAGAAAAAATCTATATTAAAATACTTATGAGTAAGTACAAATATATGTTAAAAAATGCTTTAATCCAATTTGAGTGTATTTGAACCGTCTTTTTTAATTTTATTTTTTTATTATTGCAAATTGTCTAAAAGTTTGAATTAGGTGATTTTTACTTCCTTCTTTATAATTAGAAAAGAGAAAACAACGTTCTTTTATTCAATTCATGCACAGCGTACAAATGTTGGCTTAATTTATTTGTCTACAAGTTAGCGATGCAAAATATAATTATAGTTTGTAACTACCTATTTTTGAAAATTTATATAGAAGAGTTACACAAAACTAAAATCAATAGGTTGAAAAAAAAAAAAATTATATGGGGCCACCTGTGGTTTGTTGGTGGTATAAGCAGCATTAAATACACTGAAGGTCGCGGGTTTGCATCCCGCGGTTCCTTACGATTTTTGTAATATGACACCAAAATCCTTGGCTATGCCCTCCCTCGGATAGGACGTAAAATATAGATCCTGTGCCTCTAAGGTGTCAGTTACTCGTTAAAGATACCATCCTAATTATACTTAGATAGGCAAAATTTAGGACTTCCATATTATCATCGCCCGATTAGCCTTAGTGGCATAAAGTGGCGTTCATTAAACAAACAAACAATAATTAAAATGGGTAATGAGGAGGGGTGTAAGAAAAGAAAAATGATCATCACAAAGTGAAGGTCAGCAAAATACAAGAAAAATAAAAGTAAATGGATTCCATGAAAAAGTATTTTTTTTTTTAATGTTGCTTAGAAAGGACGCACCTATTTGTATATTTATGTTATAAATTTGTATATTTATATTGTATATTTGTATATTTAGGAAATGGACTAGCTAAATGGTAGCTCGACCCTTACTCCTTTCGAGTCAGTCAAGCTACAGAAGGAAACCGGACCTTATGCCATTAAGAAGGGCAACTTTTCTCAGTTAGCTGATAGTAATACAGTAAACCCTCATTACTACGAACTCGGATATAACGAACACCTCGATATAGCGAACCAAAATACTATCCCCCAAAATTACCGTTATATTTCTGCTGAACCCCTCGTTATAGCGAAATCCCTCGGTTAGTGCGAACTACGAACTAAATTTGATGCCTGAGAATTATTATATTCTGTTATAACGAACTGCTAGAATTTTTAATATTTTTTTTTTTTTACTTTATTACGTAGAAGGATTGCGGGAAGACAAAGTAGCTGCAGTTTCTAGAATCGAGGTGTTTTTTTACTCTTTACTAATCCGATTTGCTTTTGCTCTCTCTCTAATTCCATTGACTTTTTTCTCAAAACTAGCTCAGTTCTGTTTCGACTTCTGTATTATTCGAATCAGTTTACTGTAGTCCTTTATAGTGTTTTTTTAAAATAAACAATGAGTTCGTTGGTAAACGTGTGTCACAAACGTAAATCAGAAAACCATCGCAGAAAAATCTGGAATTCCAAAATGAACATTGTCAACCATTATAAAAAAAAAAAGGTATAAAATAGATTCAACTGCAGCCCAAGGATTAACTTCAGCATCAAATAAACGACTGCGCTCTGCCGCTCATGAATATTTGGAAAAAAATTGATAAATTGCTTTAAACAAATGAGATCTCAAATACCAATCTAAGACCCTCTTATTAAAGCTAAGGCTAAAGAACTCTCAAGTGAACTTGGCATCTCATTGTTTAATTAATATGTAGTTTATCTAAAAATTAATTACATACATGCGATTTAATTTAACTAGTTCCAATGAATGAATTTCCTTCTAAATATGATCAAATTAGTGCGGCCATTGGCTAAAAAAGATATATAAAAAAAGAACCCTCGGTTATAACGGATTTCGTTATAGCGAACTATGAAAATCAAACCCCCAACCAGTTCGCTATATCAAGGGTTTACTGTAATAGAATACCTTATGTAGACAGGTGGAAAGAGAGTCGGCCCCAAGCATTTTAATTTAATTTAAGTAAGAAGTGATAAGAAGAGAAAAGGCTTTAGAGGTGATATACAAGTATGTTTTTGTTACTAGGCAAAGACGATAAGTAACTTTCTTTTATAAATAAATACTTAAACTGTCAATGTATAAACGGGAACAAGGATAGTAGAATTTTTGTACGCTAGATTTAAACATGGCGACTGTTGCAGGAATAAAGACATGTATAGGCAAAATTTAGGACTCCCACTCTAGCATCGTCCGATTAGCCTTTAATTAAACGAACAAAATAAATATTAATGTCATAAGCAAATAGAACCAACTTTTCCTCAAATCATTAGATAGTTATAATATTTGAACACCGGGAAAAATAGGTTAATGGCGGTAGAACTAGTTTTATTCTAACATAATTCAAATTAATTTTTACAAATTAAAAAAAGTGATGGTATAAGAAATAAAATAAATTATCATAATTCTGCATATTAAACTGCTAGAACATTTTATTTATAATTTAAGCACATAATGATAGCGAAGAAGATGAATACATAAATAAATTTTACATAAATTTGTGAGCTGCAAGATAAATAAATTTATGCTGTATTTGAGACCGCTTAAATTTTTAAAGCATCAAAACGTGACTCCGGAATAATTAAAAGATGAATACAATTATCTAAGGATATCACCTATACTGATATTAATCCTACGTTATCATGAAATTGATTGCAAAAAAGGATTATTTGATAATAAATTCTTGTGTTTAATAATAATAATTCAATAATTATACTGGTATTTTCGCAGTATTTAAGCTAATAGTGGACTAGGTCTAAGATGTCAAGAAGTCATTCTTATTAATGTGTTTTTAAAAAAGTTTCCCCTACCCTTTTCCTCCAAGAAAGCTTGGAGAAGATAAATCAGGTGGCTGTTGACTGGTTACTCTATAATTCTGATGCCAAAATAAAACTTGGTCTCCCAGTTCCTCCTCGGAATCCACCACCGGTCCTTATAGAATACTTCAAAGGGATCCAAAAAGACGAGATAAATAGTTTTGATCTTTGATCTTATACATCAATTATACTTAGTTGAAGTGGAACGTATATTACCTGTGCATTACTGAATCCATTGTTGCAATGGAATTATTATGTAATTAGAAACTATATATGTATATATTATTATTAATATATAATAATTGCTCATTATTGTTTTCAATCTTCATGGATCAAATAATACGTGAATCTGAACTAAGGAGCCACTAATTGAAAGAAGGAATTTGGAAAATTCATCCCGTATACTTGAAAAAATTGGTCAAATTTCGTATGGATGGTGACATTTTCATAATAGCAGAGAGAATAGAAGATGACAAGATGCACTACAATCATGGGAAAAATCTCTGAGCCCAGAAGGTATGGACATCAACCCGAATGAATCAAAGTAAGTACATTATTGTGTACAAAAGTGTATCTATGGAACAGGAAATGGTTAATTGTGGAGGCACATAGCAGTAACAGGTCAAAGTAAATCAAAATAAGTAATAATGGCAGGTTGGATTCCGAAAGAAACCAGCGGATATTGAAAGCGATTAAATTGAACTATTAACCCGGAAATGTCCCATAATTGGGAAAAGCGAAATGAAGATAAAAGTTGGCCTGTCTTAAGAAATTTGAGAACCGCATTCACGCCAAGGAGAGGAAATTGTAGAAGAAAGCTCTCGGTAAGACAAGATTCGATACAATGAAGAACCATAGGGTAAACCAAGACAAGAAAAAAAAAATATTCATAGAAAAGAATTGATGTAGTTCGGCCAAGAACAAAGCAAGCCAATCAACAGAATTTCTAAAAGTATATGGGAAGCAAAAATAAAGGAAAATAAAATAAATATTTTGATTTTCAAATAGTAAAATGTGATGGGATGTAACTACGTTTACTAGACTGGGATAGAAAGAAATAAAGTTCAGTGAATTAATGTTAAAAGACGAAAAGTAAAAAAGAGAGATGTTGGCAGAGAAAAAGCTGTCCATCACAAAACGAAAATAACGTGACTGTTTTTCGACCCTTTCTTTGGCTTCGAGACCAAGACAGGTGTAATTAACAAACGGGGGTACCTAGTTTCTAAAATTAACAAAGTCATTTTAATCATGCATAACGCTCTTAAAATAATTTTAACATAAAATCATTTTTATTTTCTCTATAAGTAGATGATCAGAGTGAATCCAAATATGGGACAACCCTAAGCCAAGTAAGTAACCCTAAATAAAGTAAGGGAATGATGCAATCTTTACACCCCTTGCAATCTACTAAGTCAATATATCTTAGATTTTGATTGATTGAATCTAATAAAAAAAATATATAAATTTGAATGATTAATAATCATATACTATATTATTTCTCAAAGCATTTTTTTTGTTTGTACGCTATAACTTCCTTAGTACTTCATTAAATTTCATGAATGAGACATCATTTTAAAGCTTTCCTTAACCATAACATAAAATGAAAAAAATGTACAAATCACTTATTTTGCCTTCGATTGCGAGTTATAAGCGCAAAACCGCGGTTCTTGATAATCAAAATGGTCTTAGAAGTTTTTAAATGGTCTTAGAAGTTTTTAAATGGTCTCAATCTTTTCAGGTTTTCAAGAACATTTTCGGTCGTAAACATTTTTTCGATTGACCCCTTCGTTTGCGAGTTGTATGAGAAAAACTGCAATTCTAAGCGGAAATTTTAGAATGGTCGCAGGGCTTTTTCGAAGGTGTCATTTTTTTTCAGTTTGTCGAGACGAACATTTTTGGTTATACAAATACACTTTTCGCATTTTTGACGTCGTTTGCGAGTTACAAGCAAAAGCTTTAATACGATACTAAATAAAGTGCAGGTACTTTATTTAATTAAGTGAGATTTGAGTAGGTTAGAGTGCGAATGCTTCACACGGGTCAGCTAGTTTACATTATAATTATTTGTTGAAAATTTCTCTGTTATTATGTTTGAATAAATGTCATATAATTTTATTGGAAGAGAGAAGATTAGCCAATGCCAGGAATCGAACCCAGGTCAGGCGGATTCGATTTCCGGGCCGTGGCCACTTGTTTAATATACTATGCGAGTAAATCGCACAGGCCAACTAGTTTTATATCTAATATTCTTGGGCTGTAGTATGTGATGGATTATCCTATAAAATAGTATACACCTAATACTAATATAATATACGTAATACGTAAATTTATCAAATAAATTGAATAATAATGGGTGGTGGGAAAAACAATTTAATTCAGCACGGGTCTAATTATTCCAGACAAATCCCATTAAAAGATCATTTCAAAATCAACATGTTAAAATTTATGGAATATTCATATCATCTATATAAATAAAGATGTAATCCTATTTGTTGGTTTGTTCTTTATATAAATCCATACCGTTTGTCATAAATTCTCCAAATTTCGCTCAGTGGTTCTTTGATACTTCATTAATTTAATAATACCAGGGGCGAACATCTGTCCATATTAAAATTGCATAACTTCAGCCAATCTCCGGGTATATTCTTTATTGTTATAAAATTCGTCATGATCTCGCTTAACAATGTTTTTTTACGAAATCGACCGTTTGAGTCCAGAAAACGGCCTAACAAATCATTTTATAGATTTTGAAGAGGCCAACAAGGCCCGGTAAGCTCGTCCCTTGGCAGGCGTCGAGATCTGGGATTTTTGAACCATATGTTTTTTTTTTTTTTAAAACATTACAATACGTTTATTTACATGTATGGTGAATTAATTTAAAAAATGCCTCCTAAGAAGCGAGCTATAATAGGAGTAGTGAGCTCAAAAGCTAAAAAACAACGTCAAATACGAGCAGCTGAAACTCTTGACGAACATCAAAATAGGATTGAACAACAGAGGCTTAGGCAAGCCGATTTGCGAGAAGCTGAAACTGCAAGGCAATATTTCTGTTTGTTTGTTCTTTATAGAAATACATACCGTTTATCCTAAATTCTCCAAATTTCGCTCAGTGGTTCTTTCATACCAAGTGCGAACACCATATTAAAATTGCATAACTTCAGCCGATCTTCAGCTGATATTCTTATCCTAAAAAAAATCGTAATGATCTCGCTTTGCAACGGTTTTTTTACGAAATCGACTGTTTCATTAGAAAAATGAAATTCCCCGGGTGAAACCGGGACATACAGCTAGTTTTTAATAAATTTGAATACTTAGTAACACTCATTATTGAGTAGAGCGATTTTTGGTTGATTAAGGAAGCAATTTAGGTGTGTTTTGTTTCATTTATTGTCGCATGTTTCAGTCAAGCGTAAATTTTTTTATAAAAAAGTAAAATATTAAAATTATTATTATTACTATTATTTATATTATAACGGGAGAAACCCAAACAGATTTTTATAATTTTCTGATTTCTTTAACTTAACATTAAATTCTTAACCATCTGGTCATATAGAATGGAAGATTCTAAAAAAGTCTAGAATCTTCCACGGTAGATAATATAAAAATCTGGTGCGCGCGCGCAACACACAACTTTCACTTACCAACTTACTTAGATTAGAAATTGACGTGTTTTGCTAATAATCATTTCCCAAAGTCACACATTTTTCTACATTCATATCTTATTTTTGTTAATCGTTAAAGCCGTTTTTGAGTAAATAAAAAAACCTGTGAAAATGATACAAAATTTATTAAGTAAAGTCCCCCCTCCCGTAGATCAATTTTGATGAAATTTTTACAGTCACATCTCGGGCATATAAATACATCAAATACCAAGTTTGATCAAAATCGTTAAAACCGTTTTTGAGTAAATAAAAAAAACACGTGAAAATGATACAAAATTTATTAAGTAAAGTCCCCCCTCCGGTTAATCAATTTTGATGAAATTTTTACAGTCATATTTCGGGCATATAAATCGATCAAATACTCAGTTTAATCAAAATCGTTAGAGCCGTTTTTGAGAAAATCGAAAAAAACGTAAAAAGTTATTAAATAAAGTACCCCCTCCCTTTGAGCAATTTTGATTAAATTTTTGCTGTCACATCGCGGGCATATACCTACACTAAATACCCAATTTCAGGTTCCCACGGTTTATAGTTTTTGAGCTAGTCTGTTCACACACACACACGCACGCACGCACGCACGCACGCACGCACGCACCCACACACACACACACACACACACACACACACACACACACACACACACACACACACACACACTCACACACACACACACACACACACACACACCATTTCGCGGGACTTGGTTATTTCGACTCAGGGGGTCCCAAAACGTGTATTTCCGTTGAAAACCGGAAGTCGAAAATTTTCACGATCGCAATACTTCCACTTACTATATATTTCATATATAGGTAAGTGAAAGTAAAAAAGGAGCTATCTATTAGTCATAGTCTAACCTCGACCAGAGAAGTTGTACAGTTACTTTCCAGTCAATGTTAAGTTTAACTGAGTCGTTAAGATTAAATTATTTTCTTGTTTTCATTATTTATTAGATGATATAATTTTACGGCAGTAAAAATTATACAAACCCATATTAGTGTTGCTATATATTATAAAAAAAGGTAAAATTAAAATAAATGATGAAAATTCAATGGATTAATATTAATTACATATTTAAAAAATAAATAAAAAATCGGAATAAGTATTAATCAGTCCCTGAGGCACTGAGAGACGCGCAAAGATAACTTAGCATCCCTTCTTTCTTCCTCTCCACCTTACCTTCTCCAATAAAAGTCTTTTAGAAAAGTATTTGTAATATAGTATTTAAGTTAATAATATTCCGATAAAATGTAATAATCGCATAATTAAATTTTTATCTACTTTAGAAATAAACATTATCGATAAAAACAGAACAAAGTTTGAAAAGTTACTAATCTCCAACCATTTATATCCAAAGAGTGAAATCCGTTAAAAACAACTATATAGAGAATTATAAAATCAGATGCGATGGAGTATTATGCTTACATTCTCGTATTATCACAAATAAAAACTTTTATTTAACAATAAAAAAAAAATGTAATTTAGGGAGCATATACGTCGCACAAATAATTTAAAGAAGTATGGAAAAAAATGGCACACGATAATCGTTAAAGACAGTTTAATAACAATAACGAGCCAAAAAGTATTAAGAACTTTCTAGTTTTTCAAGACAATATGTAATAAATATTCTATAACTAATGGAGACAAACGAAAATAAGTAAATAAATGTGGAAAAATGTGTTAAGTTGCTGAATGGCGTTCACATATTTATCAATACACGTAGATTTCTAATATAATTAGTTTGGTAAGTGAAAATTGTGTATCGCACCTGGTTTATTTCCTTCTAAATAAATTATTTTCTAGTATTTTTAGATTAGATGATTTTTTTTTTTTAAATATTGAAATAGATTATCTACTTTCTTTAATATGGAGTTCCTGTTTCATTTACCTCATCTTTTGACTCCACTAATGGTTGTATTTTTCTTTTTATACTACTTTTGGCAAAGTCACAACAATCCGAAATAACCGTTGGCTGCTCAGAGCGGGTCCAAGACGGGTTTGTTTGTTTAGAAAGGTACCGAAAACCAATTTGGGAAACGGTTGATCAGGACCTTATTGAAATGAACTCTAAACTAAAAATCAATAATATTAGGAATTAAATGAAATTATAATTGTTCCTCGAAACAA
Source organism: Aelia acuminata (assembly GCA_911387785.2). Classification (NCBI taxonomy): domain Eukaryota; kingdom Metazoa; phylum Arthropoda; class Insecta; order Hemiptera; family Pentatomidae; genus Aelia; species Aelia acuminata. Next base: position 52,893,682 of record OU426984.1, on the reverse strand, counting down.
ATACATGCCCTGTTTTTTCGCTTTATTTATGTTTATTTTTTTTTTTTTTATACCAATCCATCCTTCCACAGAATTTTTTTTTCTGGGATCACCGCGATTATAATCAATTATATTTAAAAAAGAAGCAGAAAGCTTTACAAAACATAATTTTCTTAAAAGTTAAAAAAAAAAAAAAAAAAAAAAGAAAAGATATTTGTTGAAAAGTTGAAAAAGATATTTCAACAATTCTTAAAAAAAATAAATAAAATAATAATAAAATGAAAAAAATATACTTAATATATAATACATTTTTATATAGAATCATTAAAGGTATAGCAAACAGATTAAATACTTACTGTATGTATTTCGTAATCATTGGATATAAAACAGAAAATATCAGAAAAATAACAGGACATCCGTCATTAATAATTAAATAACCGGAGATAAAAATAGTAAAATGATATCAAATTATTGATTTAAAAGATCGATTATGGTTTCGGATAAATGCGAAACGAACCTAGACCCAGACAAATATGATAGTGATGACGTTTTAAGATGCCACAAGGGGTCAATAAATTGATAGAACGGCCGAAAACAGGAACCGCAAGAAACTATATATATATAATGAAATGTTATCAAATAATGCATAGCTGATTTAATATAGTCATTATATGGAATTTTATAAGGTTCAAATAATTGGTATTTCAATGCAAACAATATCTGAAATCTAACATTTTGAAAAGGAATAACCGCTTCATGGAATAACTTAAAATTGCATTAATATCAGTTTTGAACTAAACATGTGGTATTATAACAAAATATTTGCTCTCTACTTCTTCATGATATTATGTTGATAACAAGGGTTTATTATATTTTTGCTAACACGTTCCGATGAATGACGGGTCACAGGACCACAGGGCTGCCCCCTAAATATTTTAGAGTTTCAATTTTTTTTTTTTTGTATATTTAAGCGAATAATGCAATCAGGTAGTTACTATGCCCTAAACATAACGCTTTAATTAATTAATCAAATGGTCAAATAATTTATAAAACTTTATAACGAAGTTAAATAGTTGACTATTAAAGTTCTAGCAGATTTTAAGTATAGATTTAATTTTTTCACAACTTATTTTTATTATTTCCTTAGGATAGGATAAGATAGAGGACGCTACTTTATACCTGAGTAATGATGACAATTCAAACTTCAGTAATATCTTTCACACTATTTCACTATAAATAAAACTTGTTTTCATCTCTTTTTATTGTTCCTTTTCCTTTATTTTTTTTTCTATTCATTTTGTTACATTCTTACAGAAAAATAGATTGATTTAAAATAAATAGCAAGAAAAGAAAATTATGGGAGAGAATTTAACGATATGAAGTATCTTTTCAATTTGACTTGCAAATGTCATTGCTTTGTCATCCGTTGGACGATGCGTAACTTGTATTTATGTAGTAGCACGTGCAGCATTTTGTTATTGTAACATTTATCACATTAATTTTTTTTTATATTGATAATAAGGTAGTATATTCGAATGCAAATTAACATCAGAAAATTTGCTTGACCGCGGAACCGTGAGCCTGGAGGGATAGTTGGGATGAATTGATTCCCGCCATAGTTTGGATCCCACAATAAAATTTATAACCTCCACCGCTAATTTTTCACCACAATTAATAATTTATTTAGAAGTAATCATTAGTTCTTAAAAAAAAAAATTTCAATGCACATTAACATACATGTAAATGCATATAATTCATATGCGCATGTATATTCTTGCATTGGCGGATCCAGGGGGGGGCTGAGGGGGCTGCACCCCCTCCCTTTGGAAAATTTTTCGTCATTTAAAGATAGAATTTGACTTTCCTTAATGTAAGGAAGCAAGTTAAAGAACAAATAATGTGCAGAACAAGTCGAATTTGAGTTGTGGGAAAGGAACATAAAGGTAAAAAAGCTGATTAGCAGATCCAAATAAAAGGCTACGGGGGCTGCAGCCCCCCCTTTACGATTGGCTGGATCCGCCCATGTATTCTTGCATGTGTTATAGTTGAGAGAATTGGACCGGATACATAAATGCATCGAATTCAGGAAAATATTTCCTTATTTAATTCTCTATGAAGGAGGCCAAAAGTAAATGCAGAGACCAGTTTGTTTCTGTTTCTGTCCAGTTCAGAACAATTACAAAGTATTTGTAAAAAAATCTCCTGTCAAAAATTGTGTTAGTTTTTCAACTTTCTCTCTACCGTTTTATGTTTGTAATGTACTCGTAAGTATGTCGACCTTTTGTAGACGTTGCCCAATTTTAACATGTGTTTATATTAAACCAACAAACCAAAGTAAAACTGGAAAAATCATTAACCAATTATCACTGAAAATGGAGGTGGAAGCCTGTATTGTGGAGAGGGTATAAGCATGCGCATTTACGGTCAAACAATACAGTATGAGATCTAACCCCCACCTCTACCCATCACTAAACCGCTGAATTTATCCTGTCATTCAGTTATTGTCATTCATGTTGAGATTATACTCGCTACATCCACTTACTTACTTAAACCGATTTGGTCTTACGCTTCCCAAATTTTCGCATTGCGAAAAAGGCTCACATACAGACACTACAAACCTTCCAATCAAAAATTCTAAGATTTGTTACACATTCACCTTAATACGTTTCTAACATTTCTACATACTGACTTGCGCGTGCCAACTGTCAGCGAATACGTACGGACTCACCGTTAACGACTTCATGACAATTTACAGGGACATCACAATCCACTAATATTAGGGAACGGCCTCCACCAGCATGCCTGACAACATCCAGAGAAGGCTGAAAAGGTCGTGGAAGAGAGACCTTCTGTAAATTTCATTGTTTATTCTAAAATAATGCCACGGAAGAGGTACCGGTATTTGCTCTACTTCATGCCTGACATGCAGTTACTATACAAGTGTTACAGACAGACCATCCACTCAATGTCTATGTTATTTTAGACAGAGGCGGATAAATGAAATAAAGTAAAAAAAAATATTGAGATTATTCTTTTGTTTTTTTGTAAATTTTGAGGATAATTTTTTTTGGTTTAATGAAGTTTGCTCATGATTTTTTGTGTTTAACACTGTTTTGGTATTATTACATCTTTATCTATCTATCTGTCCACACACACACACACGCACGCACGCACGCACGCACGCACACACACACACACACACATATATGGCAGTGGCGGATCGAGAACTTTTCTGAGGGGGGGGGGGGCGCAATTTTTTTTCTTTTACATTTCATGAGTAATGAAGGCCATAATTTAAAATACACATTTGTACATAACGACGTTATAAATTACTGTAAATGTTTAAATACAATTCATTTTCAATTAGTGGATTTTAAAAATGACTAAGTATAGCTCATTTCATAAAGAAATAGTAATACTTTATGAGGGTCCTCACCTCTCGGGGGGGGGCGCCCCTCCCCTGGATCCGCTACTGATATATGGTTCTATAAACTGCAATAAATACCTAGATATTGCTCCCACACTCGGTTTTACGATCTATACCTTGTAAAATATACGATCTATACCTTCAGATCCGGACCTTAATAATAAAAAAAGGATGAGAAATGATATAGATAATGACATCGTATGAGATAACTAGGTAATAAATAAAAGAGCTAATAAATACATTTTAATAAATAAAAAAAAGAAGGGTAAAATAGAAAAAATAGAATTACTCCGATGAAGGTATTAAATTCAAATCAAAATTGAAGTTGACTCCATCGATCATTTTTGCTAAAGCGAATTTTGCTCGAGGCGAACCCCCGAGAAATGGCAGAAGGCACGCTCTTCGAAAACTCGGCAACAAATTCTATTTAATGCCATCCAATCACGAACTCCTTCTCTATATCCTCTCTTCCAATTAGGTAAACAAATAGATATTTTAATTTTATATCGAAAGAAGATTTATTTATAAATCCTTTGACGGGGTGAGAAAATACCTTGACCTTGACAGTTCTATCCAAATATGCAATGACTCGAAGGATCTAAAAACCTTATGGACGTCACATCCGTTTTTGTCACGGATAGGGATATATTAATTTTTTTTAATCATTTTTTAAAATAATTTATCTATATTGTAACACTAATAAGGGTTTAGTGTGTAAAAGCGAAATAAAATAAAAAGGACATTGTTAGCTGCCCAGGTGTATTTGTTTCGCTTGACGTGAATCAGCCCTATCTATGCTCAGTGAATATTTTAATAACCTTAGGGCGTCACATACGAAAATACCTTGGTTTCTTCATATTTTTCCTACTCTAAATTTATTACTTACGTCCTTTATCTCTTTATATAAGTGGAAATATGCTTCGTTTGCATTTTATAATAATGATAAGAACACAGTAATTAAGGCTTATTTATATTAAAGATGTAAATGTGTGTGAGTTATTACGAAATATTTAACGATAGAAGGATGAGATTTGAAACATATTTAACAAATAAATAAGCGAAAACTAGATAATTCCTTTTCCACCGGAAGAGTTTTAGAAAAAATGAAAAAGTTATCAGCTGTTTTGAAAAAATATAAAAATAAGCCTTGTGAGATGTGGCTAAAAAATAATTATAAGACATTCGAAGGATTTTTTAAAAGTGAAAACACACAAGTGGGTGGGTACCTATCTCTAAAGAAGATAACATTCAATAAAACATAAAAAAAAATCTTTTTGGACGAATAATCTCCACTTTCGCCTATCTAATCCTTTTTTATTGCTATTTTGAGAAAAAAAAAAAATAAAAAAGAGCAAAAAAGAAACCAGGTTTACAACCTGAGAGATAACAAACCATGAAACCTACAAACGAAGTCCTTCCGTTTCTGAATTTAATGATTAATTACTGAATATTACAGTCAGCATTTGTGCAAGAAGTTGATTTGATCGGGATGACGCTCATCCGCCAGGATTTATATTAATAATTATCCGCCCTTATTCGAATTACATGCATGCAGAAGAAACTTCGAATATATGTGACATAAAATCGATGATAGTTTGCACTTGCCTATAGGAGAAAAATCTATTTCCACATAAACTATGAACGATATAATATTATAAAAAAACATTAAACAAAGTTGTTGTTTTTTTAAATAAACGCCATATCATTTACTAAAGATAATAAACTGAACGTCTGAACGCGTTCGGACGTTCAGGAAAGACTAATTTAAGAGATTCGATGTCATTGTTTACTTTCAGCAAGGTTATTAAGGACGGAAACGATCATGAATCATCTTGCAAGTATGTAAACAAGATATCAAAATTAGTTTAATATTTTTTAGCATATTGGTATTTGACCTTTCGTCGAGCTAAATCTGCGGTTTGGCCGGGACGAACAGCGGCCGAACAGAAATTCCATAAACCTGGAGGAGCATAGTAGTTTGATGGTTACGCACTGAGCAAGTTAAGCTCAGAAAAAAAAAAGCTTTTCTTTTCTTAACCTCAGTCTTAGCGGCTATTCTTTCCTTTTAATCTTGTTCTTGTTTATCGCCTTTTACTGTATCACAGACACATTAGTGCGTCGATTATCCGGACTAATCAATGGCAGGCCTAGTCCGGATACTGAAATTTTCCGGATAATCTAAGAAATAATAAACTAAGTAAAATTGGAAAAATATTAAAACATTGGATATAAATAGATAATATAATTCTATTTAAACGATAAAACATTGTAATGATGACATTTTCGAAAATCCAAATAAAATAATCAGTACATACAATCTAATATCTATACCAGGAAAAAGGGTAAACAATGCGCATAGACCCACCTTATTAAATTATAGAACATTAGTTCAGAATCCGAACAACAAAGGATTAACAGATTCTGAAATCAGATTTAAAAATATTACTACAGCGTCATTATGGATTTTTATTCTATACTATGTAAAAACATATTTGAAATAAAATTTATGTTTAAATTTCCCGAACTAGAAATATGTTAATTGAGTTAAATTATACAATAAATCATAAAGTTCTGCTAACCCTTATTTAAATTTCAACTCGAGAAAATGTTTAGAAAATAGCGTCCGGATATTCGACGTTCTACTGAACATCAATTTAAATTATTGTTTGTGTATACTTGTAGTAGATAATATTATTTAAACTGTCGGTAACGAATATCTGTTGTACACAACAGGCGAGAGTAGAAAATATCTCACTTGACAAACTGAGCACGTTTTAACTCCCAACGACCCGGTTTCGAACGGCTCAAGGCTTACTTCATTTTAGAGCTGTAAATAAGTTCTCTCTCTCTCTCTCTCTTTAACAATACATCATCTACCATTTTTAGAATTTTTTGCATGTTCGTAGAGTTGACACGAAGCGTCATTTTATCGTCAAAACAATTAACTACATAATTATATGCATGCATGCATTCATATAGAAATCAATGAATGGGATCAAAACTTATTATAAAATACAGCAACATTACTTGATTAAAAAAAAAAAAACGTGAATATTTGCTCCGATGCCAATAATTTCCTAATCATTTTTGTTAGATAAATGTATTTTTTATTGCAGCTATAGTGAAAAGAACCGAAATTCAGCGGTGAAACTGTACCGCGGAGAGTAGAATGGGGACACAAATGCAACTCTATTAATAACGTAACCTTCAATCCTATCAGCCATACAACGAGCAGTGTATCATTAGTTTAAATTTTACTGTTCGGATAACATATCGAAATTGCAACAATACTTATCAAACAATACAATAGATTATAAAAAATATTTATTTATTTTCTTTAAGTATAAAAATTATAATATTAAAACGTTATACTAAATAAAAAGTAACCCCACGAAGAAAACTATGTAAAGGATTTTATTTTATTTAATGATCAGTAGATGGAAAAAAAAGTTGTGAAATTCGCATATTGTGACTTTGAGAAGACATTTATTTTACCGTAAATTGTTTACTTTATTAGACGAACGAAAATATCAACGCAATAAAGAAGTAAAAATACTACAGCACACTTATAATACGATATTTATAACCAAGAGAGAAGTTCAAAATAAAAACTAAACGTTTTCTTGATAGTCATGCAGTTCGTCGTCCCTTTAATTTTTGGTTTGAGTATTGAATTTGAATAATTCATTTTTGGCTGTAGCACTTAAACCAATGAAGAGTTAATGGTTCAGAGCTTCGTTAGGAAGTACGATCACAGGGTTAGGGTTAGCGCAAAGAGGATACTTGACCGACATTACACACAAGCGCCAGTTTTTTTTTCTCCTTCCTTCATTGAAGAAAAAACCCACTTTAAAGATGCTGGATGAGCCAATGGAGTTCTAACGTCCTTAAGGTTGTTTCAATCTATTTTTTAGGCCCAAATATATGATACCATTATTCCAAATTCCAGTGGTTTTGTGACACTTGTTACAGATGGGTAGAAAAATATCTTGTGGTATGCCACTGTTCAATAACTTTAATAATTATTAGGTGAATAATATGATTGTTTTTTAAGGTTCCTTTAGGCTACTAAGGCTAATCGGACAATGCTACAGTGGAAGACCTTAATTTTAACAACCCAAGATTGGTTATATAATATCCTATATGGATATTTAACGAGTAACTGACATTTCACAGAATAGGGACTTGCATTTTACGTCCTATCCCTCGGGCGCCAAAGTTAAGGATTTTTGTATTCCCTTTAAAAAATCCTATTGCCACCTGGTGGGATGCGACCTTCAGCATTGTAGACTGCTACGCTAGCCACTACGCCACAGGTGATCCTAATTATTTTTTAATTTAAAGATGACGTTATTCACGAAAAATAGCTTATTTTCATACTTTCCCTCCCTCTTATAATTAAAACTACTTATCTGGTTGTTTTTTATCATCTATCAATTATCATCAGTTGCAACATTTAGCAAATTCAGCAATTATCGGGTTTAAGATTACTTGAGATACTGCGAAATTAAATTTAAACATTTGGGATTACTGATATAAATATTGTATTCTTATTTCTAGCTATTATTATAATTTGGTACTAGTTTCCCTATGTCCCCCTTTTGGTATGGGCCTAATATCTTAAAGGACTAAAAAGGACCCATTGGGATGTTTGTTCATCCCAGCAATGCTGGAAAGCTGGGATCTACTAAGCTAATCAAGGCACTTTTTTAACTGGAAAGGACGCGATGAGAGTCCCCTTAAATCACGGTAACATAACCTCACGAAACAGGCAACGCCCAAATGTAACAGGCTACTCTTAACTTTTTTTTTTTTTAAAAAAAATGTGACTATGATATGTCTTAAAATTTATTAGTACTAGCTGGACCCGCGCGAAGCATTTCACACTTAGATTTGTATCAGATTTTACTTCCAGGTTTAACATAACGATAAGCAGCATTAACTTCTTTGTTGCCTCTTCACCCCCCCCCCCCCCAACCACCCAGGCCTTAAGGAGAAATTATTTTTCTACAGCAGCGTTTAATAGTTAAGGAAGGACTCCATTTTCTGACGTTCTTCTCTTCAAAACTATTTCTTGTAATCTTCCTGGTAAATATGAAATCACTATGACTAATGCATAGTCCCTAAAAATTAATCTTTCTACATTCTGATTTTACCTATCCTTCCCCACGGCTCAAATTATTTAAATTATTGAAGTATTAACAAAATAAGTTAAATTTCAATAAAGGAAATAAATTAGTTTCTTTGTGTGCAAGAAGGCACAGACTCTCTCTTATTAGAGGAAAAATATAAAACCTAATAAATCATAAATAAAAATCAAAGCATCTATACCATTAAAGTGCCCAATTTATTAACCTTATTAAGTTTTTTTCAAAACCAGTTCATCAGGTGTTTTTCACGGTTATCTTTCTGACAATGAAGGGGAAGGTATTCTTTTAAGTGGCAAAAACGACATGAAATAATTTTCTATTCATGGAAAGGCAACAAAACAATAAGAAGCCTCGTAAAGCTGATAAAGCTCGTAAAGCCAATTTATTAACCTTATTAAGTTTTTTTCAAAACCAGTTCATCAGGTGTTTTTCACGGTTATCTTTCTGACAATGAAGGGGAAGGTATTCTTTTAAGTGGCAAAAACGACATGAAATAATTTTCTATTCATGGAAAGGCAACAAAACAATAAGAAGCCTCGTAAAGCTGAGGGGCCCAATCCATGGCTTTTCTTAAACACCATAAGTTTCAGAGATTTAAAACGCCTGGCCCATATATGTGGAACGTGTATGGGCATGTATGCATAAAGCCCACGTAGAAACCATTGAAATGCATATTTCTCATTTCGATCCTTTAATTTACTAAAATTCCTGCTATAAAAACGATTTTATTAGTTTTGATAGGAAGAAAAAAAATGAGCCTGCAATTTGAATACACTCCGTAAAAGTCTGAATCAGACAATACTAAATTTACGGCATTTGAGCACGATAGGACAGTGCATTTGGCGAAAACTACATTTTTTTTAGCTATTTGGAATAATATACGTAAGATTTTTTTTTTTTTCACAGATACTTTCTAGTGTTGCAAATCAGATTTCATATAATTAAAAAAAAAAAAACAGCTTTGCTGGCAGTGTACTGTACTAAGCGTAAATATGAATTTAGTATTTTTTCAATATACTTCAAATAATATAACATCTATAAATATAAAATTATTGGAATGAAAATATTCTTTTGTAAACATTGTTAACTTTAACAATCACAACAAAACATGTTATGTTCTTTAAAGGAGTTAATTTTAACTTTGTAAAAACAATAGTTAATATAATATTTAAGCTATAAATATCAAAATTATAGGAAAACATTAATCTATAAAATCACATATTGTTCGCTTAAAATATCTTTTGGATTAATCTTTTACAAATATTTAAATTGAATTTTTATTTAATTTAATAATTTAATAGAAACAGAAATAATATTTTTACGCTGACGTTACAGAACTTTGTTACAATTAGAAAAAGACTTTTTATTGTAATAAAATATAATTTACTTCAAATTGTTGTACATCTATTTAAATAAACATTTATTGGAATGATAATCATTCATGTTTGAATGAAATCACTGACCTGTTCTTGTAAAATATCTTTTGGGTGGGTCTTAATTAGCAAAACACATTTTTTCCTGCCTATTCATCGATTTTCATAATCTTTGACAAAATAAAAAGAATGATTGTGGTAATAATTATAACCCAATTTTTCTACCTAGGCTATTTGAAGTCTGAATCCAACTACTCTACACACCTATTTAATTAAATTACACCACATTTAAGCATAACTGAAGCTTACTTTTAAGAGAAAGCTTTTTTTCTCTTTTATTTTTATTTTTCTGAAGTAATATATGTACAGATATATAAGAAGGTACTTAAATAGTCCTTAATGTACTGATCATAATTGATAAAATCAACCTCGATCTAACGCATCACTATGCCACTATGAATCACTATAAATAGATTTTATTTATTTCATACACATTTCTGACTACAGTAGACTCCAGCTTTTCCGTCCTTGTCGGAACCGATTCATTGCCGTTTAAGCGAGAGAGCCGATCAATTCGGAAAAGTGTATAAAAAAGCTTAAAAAATATATTATTACAACTTCTATATTGCTATAAACCCCCCCCCCCAAAAAAAAACAACCTAATTTACAAAGGTTATATAAATATTAATTAAAGAAAACATTTTTTGGCTAATTTAATTTAACGATTTACGAAAATTTACACAATCAATCTATTCAGTTTTCACAAAATGTTTTTTGTTTTTTTTCCGTTTATGCGCACCTTAATGTCATCTTGTCGGTACTGTCTACATATACGAAGTTATTTCTTCTTAATTTCTTTTTTAATTTTTTTATGAAATTAATGGAGGATAAGGATTTTGTTTCAAGATCAATTTTACTTCGAAGAGATTTGTTTTACTGGAGTTCGGTCAACAAACAGAAAACAAAAGACTTTTTGCCTACATTTCAATTTAATTAAGATCTATCAAACCGCAACAGAATACAAATTTCAACAAAATTTTTGACCAGCGATTGATAATATGACAAAGCTATAAATGCTTTAAATGATCTTAAAAAGAATATTTTATCTTTCACAGCGTCCTTCGGTTTATCCGGAGAGTCGGTTAAACGGGAGCCCTTTAAGCGGGAGTATACTGTAATTGCTAAATATGAGAGTGCAATTTTCTAACACTACAATTAATTCTAAATCAGACAAAACCACATTTATAGAACCTAAGCACGACAGGACCTTACATTTGCTGTAACTTAACACAGTAAGTAGTAGACCACGTGCTGCGGAGGGGCCTAACCCAGGCGTTTTCTCAAAACTGGTAGGTTTTAGGGCTTCAAAACACAAACCCCAGTTTAGTTCTTATAGAACTAAACTGGGTCTTAATTTTCGTACCGCAATTTATTAAACCCAATTTGATCCGTTTCGATCCGTTGAATCACTACATTTAGGTCGATATTTTATTTTAGACCGAAAAATAAACAATGAGAATGCGATTGGCAAAAGCTGCTTGAAATTCTGAATCCAACGATACCACATTCATGGCATTTGAGCACGACAGGACCTTATAATTCATGAAAAACCGATTTTTAGGCTTTGTGAAATAATATATGTGGGATTAAAAACTTAATCAGAAATTCCATACCAAAATCAGATCTCTGACCTTACTATCACAGATAGGAAGCACTATCAAAATCATGAAGATACTAAACGTTAAGTAATTTATTACGAAAAACAACAACATATGGCAAGAGAAATCTGCTTTCCAATAAGACCTACGGTGAAACGGTGACAAATTTATACGTAAGTATACACTTGAACGTATGCGGCCAATACCCTTACGTGCATATAACGACTTTCTATACAGCTTCTAGCATATAAGGTAACTTGTCGCCATGTTTCAAGCAATTTTTGTTTATCAATTCTGGAACGAAAGGGTGGTTTTGGTTATTTAGAAAAAACATTTAGGCGGAGCTGGGGGAAATGAAACACAAAAGTTTTTTTAACCCATAGCACCCTATCTGAGACTTCATTTTCAATTTTTTATTTTTTCCATCCTACCTTAGGATCTAATCTATGTAAGAAATGCGTTAAAAATTATTTTATGCATCATGCCTGACCGCCAGTTGGGATACCCACGAAATTCTTCAGAAAGAGGAAAGTTTGACTTTGGAAGAAAGTTGTCATAAATTAATACAGTTTTTTAGTTTTCCGCTCTCAATTTCGCACCAATCTATAAGAAAATGAAAAAAGCGACTGCTTATTGCATAATGAAAAAAACATGCGGCACGATGAAACACTCGTGGGTCTCCATGACGACTGCCACGAACGCCATCGTTTCAAGGAACCCCATACGAGCCATTTTGATGTCTTTAACTTCCTACGATGAACGTGAAGAGGTAGGAAAGCCAAAGTCAGGTAAAATCTTAAGAGATACATGCATTATGAAAATGTTGTAAGATCAGATTGAATAAAATAATTACTGATACCTGGAGACGAAAATCCGTTCGACAAAAAATTTTAGTTTTGCCACACAAAACCGCACTTCAGCATGTCGAGCCTGCCACGAAACAAGTAGAAAGGGGACAATAAGCTGACTTTGTTTGGAATCACCCTTATCGCTTGCTGTCTGAATTTGGTTGCTTTAGAACTTTTGTTTCGTCCAGTACACCGACTGTTTCATTGTGCCCCCCCCCCCTATGTACTTTATTCTAAGAGAACGAGAGAAAAAAAAAATGAAGATGTTTTATTTAAAAAAAAAGAAAGGGGAGAAGAAAATGTATTTCTTAGAATCATGTACGGAATCAACGAACAAACAGAAAATATAAATAATAAAAAAGGATAAGAGACAGGGTTTTTTTAAAACCAACTGATCTTACAACCAGCCAACAATATTGCTTTATTGTTGTGTTACTTTTTTTTTAGTAACACAATAATTATTTGAGATGGGTTGAGAGGAAGTAACATAAACGAAGCTCCAATGGGACTTCTAAAACACGAAATCATTCCCAATAAAACTTTTCTCTGAATTTTAAGGGCAGGAGTGGATAAAAATAGAACGATATGAACAAAAGAAATGCAGAAATATTGACTAAATTTACACCAAGATTTATAGCATTTTTGTGCAAATAAGAAACATTTAACACCCAATCTGTCATTTGATCCAAAGGACACCGCTTAGAAACCCAAAAAATTTTATTACAATAAACGAAAATTTGAAAATTTTTTATCTGATTAGGGTCAAATTAGTCTTGCTAATTATTAACTGTTGCAATGTTTTAGGTGTTTCATAGAAATAGTTCGAAGAATAATAAGTTTTGATCATTTCAATGGTCATATCATTGTTTCAAACAAGTTATATTTATAAAAACTTATACGAAAATTATCTTAATTAAAAGTTTTTAGAAGAAAAAATAAAATTAATAGGGGGGGTCATCTTAGGTGTAGTGGCTAGCATGAAAACTCACTAAATCCAAGGTCGCGGATTCGTAGCCCAACAGGTGGCTAATAGGGAATATTTCACCTTCCCTATGAATGAAGAGATTATGAAGGTCCCGAGCCTGTGCGATGTTAGTTAATCGTTAAAGATCCACATCCTAATTATACCTGGATCGGCAAAATGCTGGACTGCCACTGTTGCATCGTCCGATTAGCGACAGAGGCATAAAGTGATGTTAAATAAATAAATTAATGGATTCTAATGAAGTTTCATTTCTTAAACAAAAATACAGGAAAACCGAAGAGTCAGGCTGATTCTGTTTTATGGAGGTAATAGCTGATGAGCTATAAAACCATAAGATAAACAAATTGTTCTTGTTAACCACCAAAAAATGCTGATAGGACTCAATAAATAAAACATTTTTCCCTTCATCCGCCTTATCATTACTGTATTAATATTTTTTATCTTCATTGCAGTTATTATATACATGAGTTTAATAAAATATTTCATTTTTTATAAAATTTGAAACTAAGTCTTTATCCGTGGGGGCTTGGTTGTGATACCGATAAATATAGAGCTTGATAAGTTTCTAAAATTTTAAGGTCAATAGATATAGTGTCCATATGCCTCCCAAGACGGCGTAATGTCAATGAACTTAGGTAATCCACGGATCTTGACCGATTCATCTTTGTCCTGGAACTTGTCTGACTGTATTAAGATGCTTCTATATGAATATTAATTTGGAAATGTCAATTGCAAATAAACAATAGAAATAAAATTATATTAATTAACAAATGCCACAACAAGACTATTCTTCTCAAAACTAAAAATAAAGAAAGTCAACATAGCTATAAAATAAGATTAAAGCGTTACTTTCTCTTTGGATGAAATTGTGGTACAGGAGCATATTTGATGTAGAACAAGCTCAACCAACTGGGTTTTTTACCATTACTTGATTGCCTAAATTGAAAGTACCTACTTTTATAGAGGCTCGGTGAGCCCTAAGAGAGCCTACCGACCGCAAATTCGATCCACGCCTAATGGTAAATAGTCTGCCTATGCCAACTTTCAACCAGGGGCCTTACATAGAGGAGTGCAGTGCCTTAATCACAGAACTACCTCACTTCCCGTGGGGAGGGGGGTTTGTTTAGGGCTTATGTTTTCTCACCTAGCATCTGTTATAGGAACAAATGATTATCAAGTAATAACATTGCACACGAATCTTGGCAGTGATAATTGCAATCAGGCCAAAAAAACATTTGTTGGAAAATTGAAGATGCTGATAAGAGAACTTTCTGTCAACAATTTAGATAATAAACTTTGGCTAGCAAAGAGGGTTTTGCAAGAGGGGAAGTAGTGTTGCCAACCTCCTTTAGTTGTAAACAGCGCCTCCTCAATGTGTATATATAGCAACTCCTGAGACTATTTTCTATTGTCAATTCTCACTATCTACTTCCCTGCATAAACCAACTTGGTATATATTAAAAATATTGGACATGAGAAAAAGAAAATGTTCGAAATAAGCTAACCAGACGTTTTGAACATATTCATGACCATATAGCTCGAAAAAAGGAACCATGAAGTCGATAGGGTAACATATCCTTACCGGCAACCAAATCGTAAATATCAAGCTTGTTACTATCTTGACATTTATTACCTGGCCTATTTTCAGCTTTTTTTATTACTGTTTATTTTATAAGATCTTGGTAAAAATGTTCTCCATTTTTATAATAAAAATGCACTGCATAAATATGAAATTATTATAAGGGCTATTATAAGATACTCATATTGAATGTGAAGATTTACGTGCTACAAACCAACGCCAATAACTTGAAAAAATAACAGATCCAATCTACTTTTAAAACTGGTATTTTTAATTCACGCACAATTCTCAAATATATATATATATATATATATATATATATATATATATATATATATATATATATGTATATGTATATATATTTATATATTTTTTCCTTTCTTCCTTTCTACAACAATACTGATTCAAAAATAGTAAATTCCTGTTTTGTTATAGCGCTCGAATCCCTCAAGTAGCAAAATAAAAACCACTGTTTACCCGTTATTTACAGCTAACAAACCAAACCATCCCCAACAGTGTTCATATGCACGTTGAATACACAGAATCGTCATCCTTCATTAAATACAATCGCATTTAAATAGAATAAATCTCACCTATTCATATCAGGGGCAAACCTTCATATCAAATAATATTATTCATTCAATATTTAGTCAAACAGTATATTATTTATTATTAATATTAAATATTTAGTAACAGAAATAGATAAATGTGATTATCAGACTCAAGGAGGATAACGCGATGCGATCCCTCCCGAATTGTTGTAACCGTAAGTCCAAAAAGTCATACATAAGCAGTAATCTTATATTTATCAGACCCGAAGTAGTAAATTATGATAAGACAAGCATTTGTTATTTGTCATCCCTACCTATTCAATCCACTCTCAAAAGCCTACAATAAGAAAATGGTATCGGGACATTTTAAGATACAATAGCTGTTCAAGAGTAAAGAATGATTAACGTATTCTACTGCAATTGAAGTTGAATATTTAAAACGGTTTATGAATATAACCGCCCGAAGAATTCTGGGATTGTTTAGGCAAAAACAAAGTGTGTGTTCCAGTTCAGTCGCTCTAATAATAGCTTTTGTACACTGCTCGGAAATTGCTTTATAAATAGAGAACAGCCGCTTATCTCTAAAAGAGAGAAAAAAGAAAAAAACCTTCTATCTGATAAATTGTTTATACACTAAACGAGAACGATTTTTTTTTTTTTTTTAATACACAATAAAACACGAAAAAAAATTATTTGCTATTTTTTCGACTAAGTTTGAGTTTAATATTATGATATTTGGTTGAATGTGTATACATATATAATTAGAGAAAAGGTGATCTGTTGACTTGAGAAAAAAAATTGCAGCGACGTTTCAACCCAGCGATGCAGGTCTTCAGGTTATTTTTGCTTTAATGTTATGGTCATCAATTAACTAATCATAAGCCATTCATTACTATTTATGGAAATTTATTTTAAACGTTTGTTTGTTTTGCTTTAAGGCGTAAAACATTTAAAGTCATCAAATTAACCTTAAACGTTTTTGACATTTTTTAAGATTTTCACTCTGATTGTGATATGTATGAATCTTCTTTATATGTATACGGTACTTAAGAATTAGACGGACCACACGAAACCCATCCTTTAACTTTCCTATCACTTAAGTTAGTAATTATTGTTCCTTTTCACTTTTGCATATTAACAATTTCCTATAGTTTTTTTGAGTTTATTTGCGGATAATATTAGTTATTTTGACAACAAAAGGTTTGTTTTTTTGGTTGAAATGGTTCAGAAGTTTCTTTATACCTTTGGAGCGAGAGAGAATCAAAACCTGGGGTCTAATTAAGCAAATCGGAACCCTTTCTAAATGGAAAGGACGCGATTGTAGTTCACTTAAACTGCGAAAACATAACCTGTCGAAATAGGCTATGCCCAGTAATAAAATAGCATAATTGCCAATCTCTGTTCTACATAACCGACGTTCTATATTAAAAACTTTGTTGAACAAGTAGAACTTCAATTTTTGTCAAAAAGTGATATCGTAATTCCACAGAACTACTGAAGGATCAAGTGCCCATTTTACTGGATGGATTTCTTCCAAAATATGAAAAGTCAACATTTCTTAACTGGGCTCAAGTGCTGATCGTTGCATCTTTTCGGTAAAAGGAGCATTATATAGAATATTTTTGCTGCTTTCCATTCACGAAATGTCATGAAATTATCGCAAACATTTGAAAAAGGTAAAATGAAATATAACATCGTAAGTAAGGGGCATTATCTTCCTTTTTTTAATTCTCTGTAAAAACGATTGTTCAATGTCAAAAACATTCAGTAATTTATGATAATGTAAAATATACGATTTTAAGAGAAAACAAATAATTACCTAATAATTTTCGTAAGTTAATTTAGGGTGTTCCATTGATATAATGAAGTAAGATAAATAATTCATCAAATTAATAATATTGATTTTTTAATAAGTTGATATTTATATACAATTAAAGCAGTGCCTTTAAAAAGAAAAAATATCTTCAGAATCAATAACGTAATAACCAAGTTCAAAGTAGGTGATTTTTTTGCATTAAAATACGCAATTTCCAAAATGAAATCCAAAAACTTATCATTCGTTGGAAATTTATTCATATTAAATGACATTCGAAATATATAAATCCCATTTACAGGAATCCCCCCTTTTAATTACAGATTTTATCGATGATAAATTTGCGAAACCGTGTAGGTTCTTTTTCCTAAATTTTACAGGAGACAAGAAAAACTTCAGAACTCGCACTAAAATATAATTACGTGTACAAGTGTGATTTACGAAGTAAGGGTTGGTCAAAAGAAAATGATCTCCCCCTTGAAGAATTTTATTCCCTATCAGAAAAGTTAATATTTTATTTTTAGGCGGAATTAGGACATGGTGGTTCTGCAAATTTAATACCCTTATCTACTTATCTTCTGCAATCACCAGAATTGTATAGAAACAAATAAAATATCATCAAAGAATGTTTCCAATGATAATCTATGGAATCCAAATGAAAAAATTAATTTCTTTTCCATACCTTGGGGTAACGATAAAAATCCAAAAGTTTGTCTACAATCGTCACTTATAACATATTTTTAAATCACAAGTTTGGATTATTAATGTCTTAATCATAATAGATTATACTACGAGAAACTAGAACTTAAAAGAGAAACATAGAAACATGAAATAAAAAAAAACTATAATCCCCACTGAACTGAACTATTTTTATTGAATTTTAACATATTAACACGTTTTAATTAATCCTATTAATGGATTTTATTAATAGGAGAAACAGTTTTCAATTGTGACAAGGTTTAATACAATAATATAAATCAACATAATGCAACTTAAGTACAAGTTTGATCAATGTTTTCGATTAAAAATTTTTCATATCACCTCACTCATTTCCTGGATGAAATAAACAAGGAGAAATTCAACAGAAAGTGCAACATATAGGAATGCGGACTATTGATCAATACATTACATTGTTTCTGATAAGTTGTAAAATTATGTTAAGCAAATTCATCTCATGATTAACTAATCCCACAATAATAAGTGGCTGTTCTATATTACAACATAAAATTTAAATAAAATATTAAGACAAATCTATGTCATTAGTTATCCGTTACATTTTTAATTTACATTGTATTAGATATAATAAAATTTTAAATAGACAACGGTTTCTGTAAAATACTTTAAGTACTGAAACAATGAAAGATAATCAACGTTCAAAATAATTGGAATCCTTACCACGTGATAACTTAATTCGGAATCAAAGGATTATGATATAATAATCATTTGTAAATAAACAATTATATAAATTGTACACAATCATTAGAAGAAAAAAATTATATAACGATATGTAAAATGACCACATTTGAACTACGCAGTATCAGCGGTTGCATGTCAAGGTCAAACGTAATAACTGGTAAACAACTTCAAGGGGATAACTGCTCGCAAAAAAGGGCTTTAAAGTACACCAGTCATCCATTCGAGAATACATAATTGTAAATGATCTTATTAAGGTAATGCGTTAATGGTCACTTTTAGTTACAGAGGACGTAAGATTTTGGAGTTTTGGACAGGTTAACGTTGATTCAGTCACGTACGCACAAATCGATAGAGTTACCGCTCATTTTTAATACCGTTTAAAATAAAGTACATATAAAACAAAACACTTGTCCACTCAATAACGTGACACATACATTGATAATAGGGCAACATAGCATCTTGTTTGCATGTTTAAATCTGATGATTAAAAAAAAAAAAAAAAAGCTTTGGATATAGAATTACTTTTTAAAAAAATGTATGTATCATACCTGCACAAGATGCTGACAGTACGTGCACAACAGCTGTATCTGGTCTAAGAACTGAGTTGAAAAATGATTTTGCTTGGGAATAGGCACAAAAATAAATTGCGCGAGAAGGAGCAACACCGACAAGGTTTGGACCCAGACCTTTAAACAGAGCTTTCGGTCCTTCATTTTTAACAATGAGTCTGCAATACACAAAAAAAAAATCACGAATTAAAAAATTTGAATCAACAATTAAATCTGAAGTGATAAGATACCGGTCAATATACTGGATATAAGATACCTTACAAATATTCTGTTTATGACTATAGAAGATACCATATAAACAAAATACCGGTTGTATTATCAGTTCATAATATTCAAATTGTATGTACCTAAGGCATTGAAGTAATCCTACAGCTTTGGACTGGGGCATTCCATAGGTGGATATTGCCAACATTTGGTTAACATGCCTTGAAGAGATAGTGTTTATTTTTCTTCTTTGATGAGAGGGCATGATAGTTTGGCAGGTAACGTGCCTCCCATTACCTTCTGGGGATGCTATATTGGGAACCTGGATATGGAATCCTGAGGAGGATGACTGAAGGCGAGTTTTGACCACTTCTAGGGGACAAGTGACCACTGCGCCAACCGTTCCAGCCACCCTTTAATTAAACAATTAACGAATTTTAAAACATGATGAGAAGAAACCCTGGAGGAAAAAGATTATTGTAAGACAAGACTCACCCTCCTGCCACCAAGTGGATAACAGTATCCCGCTGAGAGAGGGACATAGTAGTTTATCAACGGTTATCGGCTCACATAGGCTTATAAAATTTAAAAATAAAAATAAAATAAAAACCGAGTGAACACTAATCAACCAAAACAACTACATTTCCTTTCGCTTAAGAGGGCACAGTTCACACTCGAATGCTAGATTTACCAGAAACACAACTATGATCCAAACTATCGATAAAAATAGCAAGATCACACATGCTCACAGAAGAAGAGAACACATCTCAATGAAAACGAAAACATGTCTGGCTCGAACAACGGCCATCAGGCCAGCCAACACGCCCACAACAAATTCCCTGACCGGCGACAATTTCCCTCCTCCCCGCGGGTAGTTTACTCAACGCCAGGTTACCAGTGATAACATTGATATAAACAGTCCATGGATGACCCCGTTGTCATGTCTTCTCATTTGATGTGTGTATAAACTTTTATGAAATATTACCAGATATTATGACACACTTGATTATTTGTAAACAAAATGCCGGCAGCTCCGAAGCGGCCAAAAGTAAATCGGCTGTGAAATTTAAGAATTATGAATGAAACAAAGATGATCTCTTTAAAGAATAAGAATGTATTTTAATAACTTTAGATTTAATTTACAGCATCGAGCATTTTACTGTTATATATTGTTGAGTTTATGGATTTGTGTTCTGCTTGGAGGTCTGTAAAACAGATTGGTACTAAGTGTAATATACTCTTTCAATTATACCTTCTTTCAATACTGGTTTATTTTTAGTTATGTACAAGTATGTTGGGATTGAACGTACTGCTGCAAGTTTAGTAAAATATCAAACAACTGAGATAAATACTGTCCAAGAGCAGAAACTGGTTGGAACATTGATTAGAGCGAAGAAAATAACCAAGTTTTGTAATATTTACAAAGATATCCGACCAGGCTCTGAAGGTAATGATGAACTTATCATACCATGCCCCTTTTTCAGATATACTACTGAATATTTCATTCTGTTATGAAGAATTTGAATAGAAATATTAATGATATTATTGGCCATAATAAAAAAACTTAAAATCAATCAATTTTTGTTAGTACTGTAATATATAAAACATTTATTTTCTAAAATCTAGTGGCACCAATATGTGAATTGCCAGATTTTCTCATGAATTTATCAAACTCTTTTATCAAATATTGTGATGCTGGATTCTCATAGATTTTGATACAATAAATATATATGACTTCAACTCACAAATAATCGTACATACTGACAACATGAACGTCCTACACTCACTTATTAACACAAACATTCATGATCCACTGACAGAAACTATCAGACATCACATAATTTAGCTACTGACGTACCAAAAATCAGCCACAGTAAAATGGGCAAAGGGGCATTCAGGTATAGAGGGCAACGAAAGAGGTGAACACTTAGGGAAAGAGGCGGCTAACAGCGATGAGTTGTTGCCCGCATATACCAAAGCACCCATATCGCACATAAAAAAGCTGATTATTAGGGAATTGGTCATTAAGTGGAACGATATGTGGAGAACATCTCCCAAATCACCCAGTTTACATAAATACTTCCCACAAATTACACTTACTAACTTCAAACAACTACACAGTACTGAATACACATTGACACAATTTCTCACAGAACACGGAAACACAAAACACTATCTAAAATGTTTTAATATCATAGATATAGACACTTATGATGAAGACGGACAAGTTCACAACTTCAGACACATACTTTACGATTGCAAACTATATGACAGACAAAGATTTGACCTGATATGTAACATAATACTGAAAGGCGGCAACTGGCCAGAAATTGAACACGTTCTATTTACTAAATTTAAGAGAGACTTAATGAAATTCATAAAACAGAATGACTTTGACCGACTTACTGACAATAGAAGGGCAACCTGATATGCAAAGGGCAATATATAGGGCAATCTTGTTGTGCTTGTAGGAGATTTTTAGTTTTTGTTTTATTATTATTTAGTTTATAAATATTTTTTTTTTAATTTTGTGTTTTATAATTTTGTTTTTTGTATTTGAATTCATAATTTCTTAAAGTTTTATATTTAATTGATAGTAAAAACCAAGACACTTTGCAATATATGTAGTATGCCTCTAAAGGCATGGGACATGTATATAACAATAAATGGTCTCTTACCATAAAGGGAAAACAATAAAAAAAAAAAATAAAAAAATATATATATATATATATTTATAAATTTCGTTTTAAACATGGCACTTGTGATAAGTTATTTTTGTACACTCTTACAAGCAGTATAATATGCTACTTATAAGTGTATGCAATTAATAAATATGTTATATTTACTTTATTATAACTGGGTTAAGATTTTGAAGTGTAGTTTTTATTGGAGAGCCTTCTGAAATTCTGTTCCTGGATATCTATTATCTCGTGCCTTCTTGAAACAAACTGTCCAATTCTCTGGGGTTGTAATCCATTCAGCACGGGAGAAGTATTCCACTTCTGAGTTATGCATAGAAAGACTTAGGAACTATGAGTTATACTATCGAAAGAATTGGTTCTAAATATTTCATAAGGGACAAAACTTGGTCTCGCAGATTTTATATCCTGAAATATTCACCATTATATATTTTTCCTATCTGCATATTTGATTAAAATTTTGGATATCCTTATTCCTTTACATTTGTCATATCCATGAACATGCGATAATTGAATCATTTATTCATTCTCCTACTGAGCAATTTTGGCATTGAGCAATCATATTCATTGATGCACCATTTGAAATATTTATTATTTTAGATTTTTTTTTTAAATATTTGTTATTAGATTTTTGTATGATGGTCCATGTTTTTTCACCTCTCATGCATTAAATAAACTTCCTTTTTTTTTTTATTGTTTTATTATTATTATATATATATATATATATCTTTTTTTATAGGTAACTTCAATTCAAACTATTCTTTAGAAGGAGTGATCGTGTTGATAAGGCATGGTGACAGGGGACCATTGACTCACGTTGTAAATGTAACCAACATCAATTGCGATGGACCTTATAATCCTTTGTATGCTGCTTTTGAAAGTTATATTAAGAATATAACAGGCACGCCTGCACTCTCTCAGTTGCTCGGAGTGTTCCGAAGGATACATTCACCTTTACCTGCCGGAGGCTGCGATATTGGTTTGTTGACTAAAATTGGAGCCTCACAACTGCTCGCCACTGGGAGGGTTCTTAGAGAAGTCTACAAACATTCTTTGAATATAAGCAGCAGTCGTATAAAAGACGAGATCAAAGTATTCAGCACTTCATATAGTCGAACTGTGCACAGTGCACTTGCTTTTCTTTACGCCTTTTTAGACGAAGATGACTATCCAAAAATTGTCTTTCAATCAGTTTCTAGTTTGACATTTTGTTTCGACGATTGTGCATGCCCCAAAGCAAATTATTACCTAGATCAGTTTGTTGTAGAAAATTCCAAACACCTTCGATCTCATCCAGCAGTTTTTAATTTAGTAAAGGCAGCTTCATCTATTGTTTATGAAATCCCTCATAAAAAGTTATCATCTGATCCACACTCTTTAAAAGATGCTCTTTTGACATACATTTGTCATAACAGCAAGCTGCCATGCAAGTATTCAGTTGCCACCGACAGGTGTGTGAAGGCTGAGCAAGTAACTGGACTTTTTACCTACCTTAATTGGGAAACAAAACAGTCGAGTAAAAGTAAAAATTTCAAGAGAGGATCATTGCTACGAGCTTACGGTTTATTGAAAAATATTGTTTCACAGTTTCTCCAGATGATATCAGAAAGGAAACCTAAATTGATTTTATATTCCGGCCATGATAAAACCTTAAGCTTTCTTACTTATGCTCTTGGTATCACAAGCGATGGAGTGTTTGCTCCTTACTATGCATCCAGGCTCATATTTGAGGTAAGTTTTGTAAAGTCAAAATATTGAATAATGACTCTATTTTACATCAAGTCATAATCTAAATTGCTGACTTAAATCATTAAGCTTCTTTGAATTCCTTAAAATGCTTAAATTCTATATTTTCTCACACAGTCTCATACCCTAAAAAAGACATTCTCTCAATAAATGTTTTTAATTTATACATCACAAATAAGTTTGAAGTTTAGTTGAAAGCAAACATAGCCCCTTAATATTTTTAATCTAAAAGGATTTTTTGCCTAAACTCTCCTACAAAAATGCTTTATGTTAAGGCTCCAAGCATAATTTATGTAGTATCATTTAGCAGAAATCTGACAACACTAAAAAAAATTCATTTAAAATAGATGCAGGTGTATCTTCATCATTAATAACAACCTTCTGTTATTTCAAAGTCTGTTGGAAACTCATTATTTCCATATTTATGTATATTTTGATCAAAAACTCTAATGGAATTCTCTTTTCCTTAACATATTGTGAACGTAACTATCTTTTATCCTATCCCAGTTTTATTCAAATTCAAATTAATTGATAATTAATATCTCCAATCTTAATGAATTTATAACAGAGGTCATAACTAAAATAAGTCCTAAATGTTTTATGTCCAACCACATCAATATCTATATATCAGGAAAAGGCTTAACAGTCAAGATAGAGTGTTAGGTAATAATAATAAATAATTAGTTATTTGAAACCATATATCGGATTGAAGGTAAAGAGAAAGAGTAACTTATTTTCTTAAGTTAAGTTAAAATTATGAATTTTTTTTTTTCAAAGGTGCTTTACAATAACTTATTAACTAACACTTTTGTTTAAATTTGTATTAACTCAACTGAAGCTGAATAAATTGTATTAATGTGTAATTTTACTTCTTTCAGATTTATAAAAGCAAAGAATTAAAAGGTGGTACTGTTGGTCCGATCGGAAGCGATTATTTTTTCCGACTGCTGTTTAATGGTAAAGATATCACTACAAAAGTTCATTTCTGTAAGGGTGTTGCGAACCATCATCCTGCCAGGCAGCAAAATGTTACTGGTTTTAGAAACTCTTCATTCTTCCTGTGCCCTCTTGAATCAATCGTTCGATTTCTTCATGATGATTACTTTTCTGCTTTTAACGCTACGAACTTGAAAGATGCTTGTGCTCTTTAATATCTGTCCGTCTAATTTATATTTAGAAAAAACTTTTGCTGTGCAGTTTTCGATTTCATCTTGTGATTCTTCTAAAATTTTTGTTTTGAAGGCATAAATATATTGATTTTTGTGTTTTAAATAAACGCTAATTAATGTAAAATAAAAAAAAGTATGTGTATGTATGTATGTATATATATATATATATATATATATATATATATATATATATATATATATATATATATATATATGTATATATATGTATGACAGAACATGGACAATAATTAACAGGTGTGTGTGTGTCTGTGTATACAAATTATATAATTTTCATGTGGCCAATACAAGAAAAATATTTGTGTGTATTTATACACACACACACACATACCTGTTAATTATTGTGTATGATGTCATTTAAAAAAAAAAAATCAAGTGTTAAACACTCTTTGATCCCAAATGTATTGGAATCTAATCCATTTCTCTTAATATTTCAGAGATATTCTTACGTCAAAAACATTGTATGTATAATGAAATAAAAAGTTACAATTATTTTTTTATTATAATGTAAGTATTTATTTTATTTAAATGTGAAATATTAAAATGAAGTCTACAATTTTGAAGCACTTTCCATCTTAGCTTCTAGTTCATATTAATGTATTCGCATCGAATAAATGTTTTAAGAAATATTATTTATTTCAATACACTTCAATTTTTAATTACTTTTTTTGTTGGCTTTCTTTTATTAGTAGTACGAATTCTGTCAGACCTAAGTATTTTAAAATGAAAAGGACTCAAAAATCTTGTTTCTTCTCAAAAATTTTAAATCTTTGAATTAAGCCTTGAAATAAATAAATATAAAATAAAACATATACATGTTGGAATTGCTATAATGTAAATAGATTAATTTTAGAATAATTTTAAACGGAATTTAAGCATCTCTTTTTTTGTTTTAAATCTGGTCTCATAGAATGTTGAAATTAAATTTGAATCAAAGTTTAAACATACGAGTTTTGTCAATTTAAAAGACAAAGAGAGTAAAAAAATTAGGTGATTCTTATGAAGGAAATTAATTCACTTTTTATGAATTTGGTGTTTGAGTGATTTCTTTTTATTTATTTTTTTTTAAGTAATTGCTACCTCTGTTAAACCATATGTTTTCCTGATCTGAAATATCATGATTTTTTTCAAACATATGTTTTAATCATCTGTTTGTATATTTCCCCAACTACTTTGAATATGAATCTGAGAAATATATATTTTAACAGGATCCTCTTATTAGTTAAAATGGTACTTGAAGAGTTTGTTTTCCAATGTGGAAGCAATAGACTAGATCAAAACTGTCAGAAGACAATCCAACCTGCTATAATTTAATATTTGGAAAACAATTTCTGTCTTATTCTTTGATTAACATATTTTGAAGAATGAGCAGGCCAAACGAAAATGCCACAGACACACATGCAGTGCAGGTAACTTGAAAGAGACCATTAGATATTTTTTATAAATTAAAGATTATGTTATTTCTAATACAGCCAGAATGCAAATCGGTTAATGATTATTAACGATCATGACCTTTCAGAGACCTTCTTAAATTAGCTTGAAAAATAATATTAAGTAACTAGTAATATTGTAATTGAAGTATTTTGACCATAGAAGGTAATACTGATTGCCATGGGGATTCTATAAACTTGTTTGGGCCTTAAGTATTGGACTGATATTTCAGGTATGGAATGTTAATAAAAGGAGTCTTAATTGACGAGGTCTACAAAAAATTAATCTTGATATTAATGAGTTTAACTTTTGGCATGATAAATATCAAACACAATTTTAAGATAACTACCTCAGGGAGTAATCAGCTGGAGGGGTGCCAAGAAGGACATTACAAAGTAAATTTAAACTAAATATGGAATATGTGCCCACATTTCTACTTGAGTCATAGTTTGTAAGTAGTGCTTGAAATAAAAAATATTATTTAATCAATACTGATATTGAAATAAAATAGAATACATCAGAGCACAGAAGACAATTAGTTTATGTAGAAAAATACTTACAGCAAGTGATTAAAATTTTTGGTGGGACTAAAGAAGTCTGGCATAATTTAATTAAATATAGAGTTGCCATGCACATGTGGCTTTATATTAAATGTTGCTTTAATTCATATTGGAAAAACATTTTTCTTTTTTCTCATATTTAGGTATTTCTTATAACTAGCCATAATGAGAGACAGTTTATTTTTCCACTAATCATACAAAACCAAAGGTACTTAAATGGAGAGCTTAATCAAAATCATTAGATTCATTTTGGAAAAAAATCGTAAAAATTTGTGAAACGAAGTGCTCCCTTTTCTCACTCAATTTTGAGGAAACTTTTGCTTGTTTTACTCCTACCTCAAATACCTAATTTCAGTTTCGCACGGTTTTTTGTTTTTTATAGTCTGTTCATACGCGGAACTTGGCTATTGGGACTGAGGTAGTCCGGGAGCTGAGGGCCAAAAAGGTGCCTGATTTGAAGAAAATTGTTGATAATATAGGCTAAAAGTACTTATTTCATAGACAACAAGTGTGAACGTCTGCCACCTCAGATCGGTTGCAATCAAATTTTATAGGCGAACAAAATCGACATTTTCGAACTTTTTTCAATTTTTCGCTAATAACTCGAAAAAGATTTATCGCTGAAGAAATTGTGTTCTTTCTAAAATAAAAGTGCATTAAATTTCGCGTCGACTGAGGTCCTCACAGTTAAAATCGGGTAAGTCTTTTCGCCAAAACCGATTGTCAATTTAGCAACTTTAGCGGAAAAATGAATTACGCTCATGTTCCAAAGACTGCAATTTAAAGAGGGTTACTCCAAATAAAAAATGTTACCTACAATAGTTTTAGAATATCGAATTCTGTGTAAACGATCTCATTAATTTTAAAATTAGTCCACTCCTGTGAAGACAAAGTAATTAAACCGTGAACGTATTTAGCGCCTTGTGGTCTAAAATCCGTGAAATTTGTTGGGATTTTTTTCAGTTTCTCGCATATAATTCGGCTAATACAGATCACAAAGTATTGCTTTCCTCTTACTCTAAGAGGCTAAACTATTTTAAATAGAATGATATATTTGAAGTTTAAATCGGTTTAGTGGTTTAGCCGGGTTCGGTACATCGAAAATCTGTAACTTTTACGATTTTGGTGGAAACCGTGTTCCAACGCCTCTAACTAAAAAAAAAACTAGTTTAAATGAAAAATCTTTTATCTAAAACTTGCTGAGCATCAAATTTAGCAGAAAATAATCTCCATACACACAACATTAGATAAATCCTGGGGGAAATACGTGAACTTATTCACGTACAAAACGTGAAATTATTCGTAGTGGTTACTTCCTGCTAAGACTTTGAAGTATCAGGGGATTAGATAAAATATTCATGAAAATAACTACTTAGACAGGTAGGTGCTTGGCAAAATTTATTTTTTATTTTAAACATGGAAGATGGTTGTTTAATTATTTCAAAATGGTTAATACTTCAAAAACCTAAGTCTTAGCAGGAAGTAAGAACTACGAATAATTTCACGTTTTGATTCGTATTTCCCCCAGGATTTAGCAAATGTTGTATGTATGTAGATTATTTCCTGCTAAATTTGATGCTCAGCAAGTTTTAGATAAAACATTTTTCATTTAAACTAGTTTTTTTTTAGTTAGAGGCGTTGGAACACGGTTTCCACCAAAATCGTAAAAGTTACAGATTTTCGATGTACCGAACCCGGCTAAACCACTAAACCGATTTAAACTTCAAATATATCATTCTATTTAAAATAGTTTAGCCTCTTACAGTAAGAAGAAAGCAATACTTTGTGATCTAACTAAAAAAAAAAACTAGTTTAAATGAAAAATGTTTTATCTAAAACTTGCTGAGCATCAAATTTAGCAGGAAATAATCTACATACACACAAGTTGCTAAATTGACAATCGGTTTTGGCGAAAAGACTTACTCAGTCGACGCGAAATTTAATGCTCTTTTATTTTAGATAGAACCCAATTTCTTATGCGATAAATCGTTTTCGAGTTATTGAAAAAAGTTCGAAAATGTCGATTTTGTTTGCCTATAAAATTTGATTGCAACCGATCTGAGGTGGCAGACATCCACACTCGTTGTCTATGAAATGAGTACTTTTAGCCTATATTATCAACAATTTTCTTCAAATCAGGCACTTTTTTGGCCCTCAGCTCCCGGACTAAGGGGACCCCAAAAGTGTATTCCATCAGAAGTCGAAATTTTTCACGATCGCAACACTTTCGCTTACAGCATATTTCATATATAAGTAAGTGAAAGTAAAGTATATATATAAAAAAAAAATATTTATGGTAAATCAGTTTTCAACGAGGAAAGGACACAAAAATTAGAAAAACGAAAAAGTTTTTAATATTATTATACTAAAACAATTAAATAGAGTGAAAATTCATTTAAAAATAAAATAAGCTAAATTAGTTAAACTATTTTTTTTAAATGTTAAACTATTTAAAATATCTGTTTTTCAATTTTTTAAATTATTTTAGATAAAACTAATATAATTTTTACATTTACTTTTCAATCCATGATCGAATGAAGAAATGTGTATTTCGACAGGACTAACCGTTCTCGAGATATAAAGCTTTTTCCACTTTTTTGCCGTTTTGAACCACTGTGGGCCGCACAGGGGCTCCCGAATTCTATGGCCTTTCCCAATCCAACTTCCGCTAGACGGTGAAATCGCCGCCATCCTGTGCCCATTATTCATTTAATTACAATTTCGAATATTCATATAATAATTTTATTCAATGTAATCGTTTTTTTCTATTTATTTCTAAAGTTTTATTTTTTTAATAGGATTACTTAAGTAGAATATCTGAAGAAATCTTCGTTTCGGGCTGGTCGTTTTTGGGTGAGTTTCTATTACTACCTACAAGGATGTAGCCATATATTTTCAACTTTTTTGTGTTAAATGTTAAAGAGAGATACGTTGAATCATCATTTCTCAACTCAACTCAATCAGAAATTTTAATAAACTCCGTTAATATTATCATACTGCGTGCCCAAATCAATATGTGAAGTATTGCAAAAACGAAATGATAATTATTATTGCTAATTTATTTATAGGATCTAAATATTTCGTTTTTCTGAGTCTATAAAAAAGGGCTTTATATTGGTACAGGTTCAGTCTGTAGAGCAGTTCCGTAACTTAGTTCAAGAAGTTAATAACCTAATGTAATTCATTTTATGTGTTTTCTGATTAGTAAATACGTTTTCCCCCCTCTCTTTTCAGCATCAGATTTAGTACGTCCATTTTTTTTTTTTTTTTTACAAAGAGGAAGAGGTTTTAATGATGTTATTTATTTATGGTCTTTGGTTGAATAATTTTTAAATTATTTTATTAGAACATAAAATATTCGACCACGTCCGGGAATCGAACCCAGGTCCTCCGCATAGCAGAAGAGGTTTTAGTTCGCACAACCCATACTAAAGGCAAATAGACCAAAAATATATCGAAATTGGCAATTTTTTGTTTTCTAAATCACGTGAGTGGGGTAAAACATGTGTCAACTAATAAAATTCTAAGAGAAGTTGTGCAAACTGCATCAACGCCAACCATTTAAAGTTGCCTCCAGAAATCTAAATTAACTTCAAATTCTTGCGTCAACCTTTGGTCTCCTATAATCATGAGTGTGGAATATTTCTTTCCGACGATGATAATAGGTAAAAACTCCAACATTACCAATCATTTGGCCATTTTGTAAAGTAAAGGTTCAAACTTTTTACGAATTTTACAAAACAAAAAATTCTAATATTACAAATATTGAAAAATTCTATGGTTTCGAACGGAATGGCCTTTGTTTTATTTATTTTTTTATGAAATAACTCATTCATGTTCTATTTTTAAATTATTTTAATATACTTTAACAATGAAAGTCTTACTTCTTCAGATTGGCTCAGAAATGTTCTCACAATCTCTCAAGAGTAAATTAAATGTACCAGTTAAAAAAAATCTCTTGGCTGAGTTAGGTTAGCTTTTTGAGATTTCTAGTAATGGAAGTAAAAATTCGTCCAAATATGGTAGATTGAGCAATGGCATGAGATACACACTGAAACATGGTTATACCTGACTCCAATTAACAACAGAGGGCTTGATTTTATCCTTACTATTATTAGATATTATTTTGTTTACTTAAATTATATTATATGATATGGAGTATAGAAAAATATGCTTAAAGAATAAATATCATTCCTTTTGTTAATAAAACCAAATTTCTTAAAGGCATATAAGCCAGTGGGAGGGGGGGTGCCACCCCCCACCCCTCCAAGGGCCATGAAGCAAAACCCACTCCTGAAAAGTTTATTTGCTCTTCTTTTTTATTGTAGTTAAAAAAAACTATAAAACAAAAAAACAAAAACAAAAAAAAAACAGACATTAGATATGGATGGTATATTATTACAGATTCTTTGGTAAATTATTTAGATTAGTAATTACTGATTTAAGGTTATATTTGGTAATTTTTAAAATTACCAGTATTGACATTAAATAAAACGGCCTAAGTCCTATAAGTCCAAGATCTTGAATATGCTTGGTGATTTTTAGGATATGCTATTTTTCCTTTGACATTACTCCACCTGACCATTTTTTTTTTTGTATTTTTCTTTCAATAGATTATTGATTAATAAATATTTCCTAATAAATTTATTACTGTGTTATTATTATCCTTTAATGAAAATAAAATGACTTTTGATATGCTGAAAATATGACTGTTCATGTTCTTGTTAAGGATCTAGTGAAAATCATAATAAAGGCGAGACAGCATTGATATCTACCATTTCAAGGTCCGATAGAGGAAGGAGATCAACTCCTGCTCCATTCGTCCTTGCTCAACGACAGTCTAGGATGCGAGAGAGCAATTGAGAAAGGTGCAGACCCTAATGCCTGCCAAGACAACAGGGTGACTGCCCTTCATATTGCAGCAGAGAAGGGTTACTCCACTTTCACAGCTACCCTCATCAAGTGTGCTAAAGGAAGTGGTAAATTATTGGACTTAAATGCTAAGACTGTATTTGGAAATACACCTCTCGTTCTTGCCATCATGCACGACAATATTGAGGTGAGCGCTCAGTATTAATTTTATTTAAAGAACCTACTAGCATTCCTTGAACAATAGATAAATATTCTTCTTCCGCCCTTTATCTTAGTGGAGCCTATACGTTATTGTTAGAAAATATTGTCTGTTTTACTAAGATATGGGAATAAATAAATTCTTAAAATTAAGATTTTAATACATAATCAAATGATAAGCTCGATTAATGAATAGAAAGTTATTTATTAGATTATGAAGATTGGTGAATCTATACCGGCATTGCTTTTCAAGGGTGAAGAAACAATAATTAGCTGCCAGAATAGATATTTTTGTCTCTTCACCAATTTCATTTTGGGAGTTCACTTGGGAGAATAAGTGGACAAATCCTGGTACCAATTCTATCCTGTATGAACTCAAATTAACACAGCATTCTCGGATATCATGCTTTTGATTTACACACATGTAGTTTGTTTTTTCCTTTTGTACTAGGATACTTACCTATACTTGCTGCTGAATAGCCTCCCTATCCGCTTTCAGCAAGGTCCAGATCATCTGCATATCTAAGAACATGATCAAGTCCATTTAGAAGTGTCCCTGTGGTCTGAATACCAGAGTAACTCACAGCTGTCTCAAGAGTTAAGTTAAATACAAGACAGGCGAAACCTTACCCAGACAGACTCTAGTTCCTGTGCTGCTTCTTGAGAAGTCCCCAAATGTTCATGTATAAAGCCCAGGTAACCATCAAATTTGCGTGTTATTCTTACCAGTTTTGAGGTATCTGAATTATCTTATTTAACACTCTGCATAGTAGAGCCTAGCATAGCAACCACATATACAAGACAGGCGACAGCACTTGTAGGGCAGAGGGAAGGAGACATATTCCCCTATGTCTTCTAGTTTCTCTAAGTTCTTGTATTCTAAGGCCTTCTTGTGAATAGGGATTATAATGGTCTCCTTCCATTCCAAAAGCAGCCTTTCCTCATTACAGATGCCCAAGAATAGATCCTTTAGAAATAAGATAAGCTTGTATCCACCCTGCTTCACAATTTATATTATGATGTCAATGCCTTATTATTCTTGAGCTTTTTCATTTTCATTCACACCTGACATTTTGATTACAGAAGTTTTGAAATTTTAGTTGCAGAAGATCCAGGAGTGAATACCCCCCTCCCCCTCCCTCTTCTATACAAATTTTATTTCTTCTTATCACCAGCAGCAGTCTATCTATCAGCAATCTTCTTATCAATAGCAGACCTAGAGTATCACTCGAATAAATGGCCTCCATTCAAAATTATGATTTAAATCAATTTTATCCATGGACTCTTTCATATGAATATGAAGTTATAACGAAGTCATATGAAATATAAAGTTACATCACTTGAAAAAGATTGTATATTTTTGAAGTGAATGAAGTCATTAAAAAATAAATTTAAACATGAATAGTTATTAAATTTAAATCAATAACCTATTTAAGAACTATAGACAAAAGGAGATATATAGGCAGGAACTATTTAAAATAATTTAAAACAAACATGAATACAACTAGCCCTTTTCTTTAAGAGAGAATATTCCATTTAATTTTATCTACAGAGAGTATTTAGTATGCAAATATTTCTTTAAATCCTTTTTTTTTTTTACTCTGAAAAGCTCTTTATTCAGTAGCTTCCATCCTTACAAAGTATGATATCCATTAGGAACAGCTCACGGGGGAAAAAAAAGCCTACCTCTCCATTCAACATTTTATTTTATGACTTTTTTTTTTTTTTTTTTTTGATTGATAGATAATTTATTGTATTTGTTTATATAAACATTGCAATAGAGACCATATTAAAAACTAGCTGTATTTCCTGGTTTCACCCAGGGAATTTCAACTCGTCTCCAATGTAAAGCAATATCATAACGATTTTTATTACAATAAAGAATATACCCAGAGATTGGTTGAATTTATGCAATTTTAATATGGACAGGTCTTTGCACCTGGTATGAAAAAGCCACCGAACGAAATTTGGAGAATTTAGGACAAATGGATATGGATTTCTACAAAGAACAAACAAAGAAACAAACAGAATTTCATCTTTATTTATATAGATAATAATTTCATGCCTGTACACATTTTTTAATATATTAATATCTATCTATCTATCTATCTATATACTGGGTGTACCAGACCTAGTGTAAAAAAAATAAAATTGGGTAATACTGCATGTTAAATGGGGTAGAATAGCGCAGAAACGAGTTTCCTATCTCAATCTGTTGAGGAGATAGAATTTTTTTTGTTTTTATTTTTAAAATCTTACTTTTTTTTTTCTTCTATAAAATGGCAGTTTTCTCTACTTTGGTTTAGTGTAGAAACAAAAACGATGATATTTTATCAATCAGCATTAAATTTCCTAAAAGATGAGTTAGGTTTGGTTATTTTAAATCCACTTTAAGTGGACCTTTTAACGCCCAAAACACAAACAATTTGTTAAAACTTAAATCATTAATAGTTTTTGAAAATTCCTTGCTCCTCACTGGAGCATCCTATAAGCTGTCAAATTTCCTAAAAACTGCGGAATTTAGTTAGCTTTTTATTGGTGTAACCCATGATACAATTGCACTTCATCTTTTGAGTCTAAAATAAGTTTTTCTGATGAAAAACACACTACAGAATGTCACTGCTGGGGCAATGAGGAAGCACGCTAGAGCCTATACATTCTTCTTGTTCTTAAAAAAGTAAAACTAACTCTAACTCATGGAAAGTTCGGCATCCATTACTTTGTTTGCAGGCTCTAGCGGGCTTCCTCATTGCCCCAGCAGTGACATTCTGTAGTGTGTTTTTCATCAGAAAAACTTATTTTAGACTCAAAAGGTGAAGTGCAATTGTATCATGGGTTACACCAATAAAAAGCTAACTAAATTCCGCAGTTTTTGGGAAATTTGACAGCTTATAGGATGCTCCAGTGAGGAGCAAGGAATTTTCAAAAACTATTAATAATATAAGTTTTAATAAATTGTTTGTGTTTTGGGCGTTAAAAGGCCCACTGAAAGTGGATTTAAAATAACCAAACCTAACTCATCTTTTAGGAAATTTAATGCTGATTAATAAAATATCGACGATTTTGTTTCCACGCTAAACTAAAGAAGAGAAAACTGCCATTTTTTTAGAAAAAAATAAGATTTTAAAAATAAAAACAAAAAAAATTCTATCTCTTCAACAGATTGAGATAGGAAACTCGTTTCTGCGCCATTCTACCCCGTTTAACATACAGTATTATCCAATTTTTTTTTTACACCAGGTCTGGGACACCCAGTATATGTATATATATGTATATATATATATATATATATATATATATATATATATATATATATATATATATATATATATAAAGAAATAAGATAAAATTATTTTTTTTTGTTTAAATAATAATAGTGGGTAAATATTGCCAATAATAATATTGGCAGCATAATAAAAAAAATGTGCACTTTATACATTAGAATATATATTAAAAAAAAATATCAAAAAATATGGTTTCTGTATAATTTTGTCAAGCAGGACCCGAATGAAGTCAAATTTTACTTGTCACTTTCTGACAGAATATAAAAAGATAAAAAAATGAGGACCACCTGTATTGTTTAAATTCAATCATTCAATAAAATCAGTTTGTTTTATTAGTATTATATAACTATCTAATTATGTTATGATAATTTGTGTCTTGCATTATTCAATTTTAACTACTGTGAAGGGAATGTTAACTAGGGTTTCAATAATGATATAGTTTCTTCATTTTTTCTATTAAAATATTTTTCACTCTGCACCTGTTAATTATAATGATTAACAATCAACAGATAAGCTGGTATTTTGATGAGATAAACAACAACAAAAAGAAATAAACATAATTAATTACTATCTAATCAGATTTATAATCCACGCCCTCTTCAATCTTCGCCTGGTGTTCCCCCTAATATCTAATACAAATACATTTTAGTTTCTCTAATCTAGGTAATGGAAATGCTGCTGGCAGCTGGAGCAGATCCTAACAAGCCACATACCTTCGAAAGAACTCCGCTGCACATTGCTGCTTTCTTTGGTAGGGTCAGAGCAACTACCATACTGATCAATTACAAAGCCAATGTAAGGTGATATTATGATAACAGTAGAAGAGTAGGACATAGAATAAGATATTTATCGAATACCAATGTATTTTTTTTTTCTTTAATTTAAAACGAAAACATTTATTGAATTCTTTATAAATGCATGCATTCATACTGCATACCAGCAGAAATCAATGAAAAACTGAATATAACCACTGAATAATTTGGAATAAGAAAGCTGAGATGAGAGCTTTGTTGTACATAACACTAAGAGTTATAATAAGAGAAAACTAATAAAATAAATATAAATAAATTTAAACTAAAATAAGAACTAACTACTACATTTAGCATTAATAACCTGTAATTTTAAGGTGAGGAAAGATGAGTTAATTTCATGGCAATAGCCTGGTGAGTCACTATGTAACTACTGCACGCTAGTGGAGCCGGCTTAAATGTTCTAAACTCTTCGTTTTCTTGGGCAAGTTGCCTTTTCACAAGTTATGCAGTCAGTCTTCTTTATTATAGCCGATATGTTTTAAATCTCTAACAAGTTTGGATCAGACACAAACAATATATTTGAAATAAAAACAAATTAGAAATAAGGTAGCCAAAGTAGAGCCCAGTAACATAGGAAAGCGAGGTCGATTTTTTTTTATTCTGATTTGCTTTGAAAAGAAAACAAGCAAAATTCATAGAAACCGAAATGGGAAGATTCGAATGAAACGCCTACTACTCTTTACCCGGATCAAAAGGGCAGTAGCAGAAATTTCTCATTATGTTTGGTTTATGGACTTAACTTTACAAAGAACTTAACATTTTCAAAGAATGACAGATTGATGAATGGAAGGCAGCACAATGAGATTATTAATTAGTAATTAGAAGTGTTAAAAAATAATTTGATTTGTTTATCTTACTTCAATGGCAAGCATTCAATTTTAGCTCAATTTTTCTTCAATGGTTCTATATTCTATATTCTTTCTTATTTATTTATTTTTTTTTTTTACAAGTACTAAAAGAGTTATGGGTTTGCAACCTATCATAACCAATGTATGAAGACGATGACTGAAATATATTATTTACCAATGTATA
Source organism: Aelia acuminata (assembly GCA_911387785.2). Lineage (NCBI taxonomy): Eukaryota > Metazoa > Arthropoda > Insecta > Hemiptera > Pentatomidae > Aelia > Aelia acuminata. The sequence goes on along the minus strand of OU426984.1, from coordinate 52,856,309 downwards.
CTTTCATTAAGAGGTATTAACCATCTAAGTATGCTATGACTAGGTTGAGAGCAGTAGCCTCCCTACAGTAGAGTATCAATAAGTTGGTATCAACAGGTGAACGTGGTGGACTGCTTCGACCAAACACCCTTATCACTCTCACTGATCGCCCGAAACAGCGCAACACTGGTAAAGCACTTGCTGAGGAGTGGAGCAGATCCAAACTTCAAAGCAAAATCGAGTATGCCCATCCTCTCTCTGGCTGTTCTATCTTGCAGTAAGTACAAAGATTTGAGAAATGTCAATTTCCTCATCAAGGCCGGTGCCGATGTGATGGCTACTGACAACATCAAGCTGGATACCGCCCTCCACAAAGCTGCACAGACAGGGTACATAAAGTGCATTGACCTGTTACTGAGGAAGGGAGCTAACATATTTGCCCAGAACATCTATGGCCATACTCCTCTTAACATCGCCATCAGGTACAAAAATGTCGCAGCTGCTATCCACCTCTACCAGATTGAGGAAGAACTTGAAGAAGAAGAGTTCAATAGGTTAATGCACTTAGATCGAAAGACATCCGTTATTAAGGAAAGATTTCAAAGCTTCTCATGAAACTTTCGTTTAGTTCAAATTCAAATTGATAAATATAAAATTATTGAATTATTAGTCAAGATTATTCTTAGAAATCTTTTATTCATAAATAAGTTGTAAATATATCATGTTTGTCATATTTATTAATGATTTTACTTTAGCTACATGAAATAAGACATCAAAAAGTTTCTAGAGTCTTATTAGTAAACTAGAAAACCTTGTAGATCATTTTTTATGTTTTATTCTTACTTGAAATCAAATTCCATGATTGTAGGCTGTAATGAGGGTCAATTTGTATGCCTGTTATGATTTTTCTGATAAACATGATTTAAATGATTAAATGTAAAGTTATAACAGAGCAATAGTTTCTCAGTTTCCAATGCCAATACCAAACAGTCATCTACTACGAGCAATTGTGATTAAATAACACGAGCTCATACAAATGAAGAAAAAAAATAGAATGTGACACTATCAGTAGACATCTGGACTCTTACACATATTCATTTTTTCAGAGTGAGGAATATAAGAATGCTTATTTGTTTAAAGAACTACTATTTGATATTATAAAACTATAGTATTAAATTAATTATTAAAATTATAATTAGTATTATAGCACAAGTATAGTATTAAAGTATAGTAACATTAAATAAATACGAAAAAAAAAATATTACTAAACTATGTTTAGTTAATGGCTGCTAGAAATTAATTGTATATATATTCATTATTTCCCCTTTTTCATGATAAATCACTTATTACTTTCACTTACTTATATGTAGAAATATAAGTAAGGGAAAGTATTGGGATCGTGAAAAATTTCGAGCTTAATATGGGATGAAGCCTTTCCATAATGCAAATATCCCTTCATTTTTCATTATTTAATTAAAGTACATGAAATGTTCCACATAACTTTCATGTTCTGAATTCTGAAAATATAAATAATAATTAATTTACTAACATTATTTAAAGGATAACCAAGAGAAAACAAATTGTGATTAGTACAAAGAATCCATATAAATTATAATACAGTTTAGAACACCGTTTCAGATACTGCATAGTACAGTAGCGGATCCAGAAATTTTTCAGGGGGGGCACTTTTTTATTTTTGTGTCATAAAGGACCTAATTTAAAATATTAGTGCGCATTTAAGTAGTAGATTTTTATTAAATGTTTAAATACAATCCATATTTTATTTAAGGAGTTTAACTTTTATACAGAAATAGTAATAATTGATTGGTGTCCACACCTCTCAGGGGGTAATCACAATGTACTAATACATATTTCAAATTAGGTCCTTTTATTAAAGATTTTTTTTACAATTTATACTAATGTTTTGTCCTACCCCTTGTTTTAAGGGACCCTTGACTCAGGGGACCCCAAAACGTGCATTTCCTTTTAAAACCGGAAGTCGAAATTTTTCACGATCGCAATGCTTACCCTTATTTATTATATATATCATTTATAGATAAGTAAAAGTAAAAAAACATGTATAATTTATTTCTAAAATACTTAAATACAAAAGGTATTCTGTCATGAATTTTAAATAGCCGTAAAATGGTCAGGAAGTGGTTAAAGATCCCAATGCTAATTAAACATTGATAGGCGAAATTTAGGACTCCCATTAAAACATTCTCGATTAGCCTTAGGTGGCATATTGGGCATGTTCCCGAGATATGACTGCAAGAATTTCATCAAAATTGATCAACCCCCTCCGCACTTTATTTAATAACTTCTTTCCCTTTTTACGTTTCGTTTTTCTCAAAAATAGCTTTAACGATTTTGATTAAACTCGTCACGTTTAATAAGATTCAAGTATTATTTAATATGAGGTAGGTAAGCTCTGACGTTCTGTGGGGGCATAAACTTGGAAGAGGCCTTTTTTGTTTTCCTATAAAGTACCTTTGATTTTGTTTATATCGAGAAATTATCTGTCTCTAAAAATAAGAAATGGATAAATATGAAATATGAAAAATTCAAGTAAATATATACAGGAAAAAAACGAAGAATATTCCGTCAACTCATAACAAGTTGAGCTCGCGCATGCCAGTAAGCCTTTAATGACAGACCAATGCTTTATAATTAAAGATGTTCTATTCATTTAATGGAAATCATTTGTTTCATGGTAACTATATGAAGTTTTCAACAACTACATAGATAATCAGAAGTCTTGGAGTATTATGCTTGCATTGCCGAATTATCACAAGTAAGAACTTTTATTTAATAAAAATCTGGTGCGTGCGCGCAACACACAACTTTCACTTACCAACTTACTTAAATTAGAACTTAATGCGTTTTGTTAATTGCCACTCCTCAAATGAACAGAACATCTTTAATAATAACGCATTGGTTAGTCATTAAAGGCATACGGCGCATGCATGAGCTCAAGGTGCTTTATGAGTTGCCGGATTATTTTTCTTCTTTTCTCCTGTATATGTTTACTTGATTTTCTTCATATATCATATTTAGCTATTTCTTATTTTTAGGCGTGATGACAGACAGTTCATTTCTCAATATAAACTAAAACAAAGGTACTTTATAGGAAAACAAAAAGGCCCCTTCCCCATTTAAGCCCTCTCAGAACATTTTAATAATGATAAAGCTTACCTGATATTAAATAACAACTAATTTTCATTAAACATAACGAATTTGATAAAAATCTTTAAAGCCGTTTTTGAGATAATCGATCAAAAAGGTAAAAATTGGAAAAAAGTTATGAAATAAAGTCCCCCCTCCTGTCGATCAATTTTGATGAAATTTTTATAGTCATATCTCGGGCATATAAATACATCAAATACCCAGTTTGATCAAAATCGTTAAAGCCGATTTAGAGTAAATAAAAGAAACACGTGAAAATTTGACAAAATTTATTAAGTAAAGTCCCCCCTCCGGTAAATCAATTTTGATGAAATTTTTACAGTCATATTTCGGGCATATAAATAGATCAAATACTCAGTTTAATCAAAATCGTTAGAGCCGTTTTTGAGAAAATCGAAAAAAACTTAAAAAGTTATGAAATAAAGTACCCCCTCCCTTTGAGTAAATTTGATGAAATTTTTGCTGTCACATCGCGGGCATATACTTACTTTAAATACCAAATTTCAAGGTTCGCAGGGTTTATAGTTTTTGAGCTAGTCTGTTCACATACACACACACACACACACACACACACACACACACACACACACACACACACACACAGACCATTTCGCGGGACTTGGTTATTTCGACTCAGGGGACCCCAAAACGTGTATTTCCGTTGAAAACCGGAAGTCGAAAATTTTCACGATCGCAATACTTCCACTTACTATATATTTCATATATAGGTAAGTGAAAGTAAAAACTGGCATCATATTCATAAACAGATTAAAAAATTAAAAACTGATATCATATTGGTTTATCATTGGCATATTGATTGCAAATAGAATAAAGAGCCCCCAGCATTTGACCAATTTTGATGAAATGTTGTCTGTCACATTTTGAGCATATACATACACCAAATATCCAGTCTGATAAAAATCATTACAGCCGCTGTTGAGTAAATAAAAAAAAGACGTGAACATAAGAAAAAGTTTATTAAATGAAGTACCCCCTCCGTTTTACCAATACTGATGAAATTTCGGCTGTCGCATCGCGGGCATATACATACATCAAATACCCAGTTTCATCAAAATCATCAAAGCCGTTTTTGAGAAAATAAAAATAAAACGTAAACATTAGATAAAATTCTTTAAGTAAAGTCCCCCCTACGGTTGATCAATTTTGATGAAATTTTTACAATCGTATCTCGGGCATATACATACATCATATACCCAGTTTGATAAAAATCGTTAAAGCCGATTTAGAGTAAATAAAAAAACACGTGAAACTGTTACAAAATTTATTAAGTAAAGTCCCCCCTCCGGTTAATCAATTTTGATGAAAATTTTACAGTCATATCTTGGGCATATAAATAGATCAAATATTCAGTTTAATCAAAATCGTTAGAGCCGTTTTTGAGAAAATCGAAAAAAACCTAAAAAGTTATTAAATAAACTACCCCCTCCCTTTGAGCAATTTTGATGAAATTTTTGCTGTCACATCGCGGGCATATATTTACACTAAATATCCAATTTCAGGTTCCCACAGTTTATAGTTTTTGAGCTAGTCTGTTCACACACAGACACACAGACACACACACACACACACACAGACCATTTCGCGGGACTTGGTTATTTCGACTCAGGGGGTCCCAAAACGTGTATTTCCGTTGAAAACCGGAAGTCGAAATTTTTCACGATCGCAATACTTCCACTTACTATATATTTCATATATAGGTAAGTGAAAGTAATAAAAAAAATTAGTTCAGAGAGCAAATAAAAAGAAAAATAAGAAACGAATGTGGAAAAATGTGTGACTTTGAGAAATGGCAAATGAAAAACAACCTTTAAATTTTTCATGATCGCAATACTTTCCCTTACTATTTATTTCATATATAGGTAAGTGTAAGTAAAAAATAATATAAAAAAAATCAAATACCATATATACACCCACATAACACCAAAGAACCAACTTGGGTCAGTGACGGATTCAGTCGAGGGGCGCCCCCCCCCCCCCCCTGGGAGGTGAGGACACCACTCAATTATTACTATTTCTGTATAATAAGGGCTATCTTTAATAATTTTTTAAACTTCTTAAATGAAAAATGGATTGTATTTAAACATTGCATTAAACAAATTTACTACTTAAATGTGCACACATTTTTTAAATTAGGTCCTGTATGATGCAAAAATTTAAAAAATAAAAAAGTGCGCGCCCCTCAGAAAATTTATTGATCCGCTACTGACTTGAGTTGGTAATTTATTTTACAATTTGTTTGTTTGTTCAACTAACATCACTTTATGCCACCTAAGGCTAATCGAGAATGTTTCAATGGGAGTCCTAAATTTCGCCGATCCAGGTTTCATTAGGACAGGGATCTTTAACAAGTTTCTGACCCTTTTGAGGCTATTTAAAATTCAAAACAAAATACCTTTTGTGTTTAAGTATTTTAGAAATAAATTATACATGCTTTTTTACTTTCACTTACCTATAAATGATATATATAATAAGTAAGGGAAAGTATTGCGATCGTGAAAAATTATGACTTCCGGTTTTCAAAGGCAATACACGTTTTGGGGTCCCGTGAGTCCAAACAACCAAGTCCCGCGAAATAATGTGTGTGTGTATGTGAACAGACTAGCAAAAAAACTATAAACTGTAAGAACCTGAATTTGGGTATTTTGTATATGTATATGCCCGCGATGTGACATTCCATCAAAATTCGTCAAACGGGGGAGGGGGGTAATTTATTTTATAACTTTTTTTTCCTATAAAGTACCGTAAAATGGGGTGACATAGTGACAAGCCTATTTTTCTACAGTTTTTGAATTTCCCTCCTTAAAAAGAATCAGGTTAGGCAATTCAGTGTACTTGTCAGTTGGTCAGTAATGTGCTGCAACCTACTAGCCACATATAACTTCTTTCATTCCATTTACCATGGTGCTGTATTTCAAGGTTTCAACTAAATGAAAGCACAATAGTAAATGGAATGATAGAAGTTATATGTGGCCAGTAGGTTGCAGCACATTACTGACCAATTGACAAGTACACTGAGTTGCCTAACCTAATTCTTTTTAAGGAGGAAAATTCAAAAACTGTAGAAAAATAGGCTTGTCACAGCTATGTTTTTGTTTATTAACTCACGCTCTATGCCTCTAATGAGAGACGATGTTTATAATTAAAGATGTTTTGTTCATTTAATGGAAATTATTTGTTTCATGGTAACTACATGAAGTTTTCAGCAACTATGGTAAGTAGAGAATTATAAAGTCAGACGACTTGGAGTATTATGCTTCCTTTGCCGAATTATCACAAGTAAGAACTTTTATTTAATAATAAAAAAAATAGTTTAGGGAGCAAATAAAAACAAAAATAAGAAACGAATGTGGAAAATTGTGTGACTTTGAGAAAAGGCAATTAAAAAAACACTTCAATTTCTAATCTAACCAAGTTGGTAAGTGAAAGTTGTGTGTTGCGCTCATAGCACCAGATTTTTATTATATTATTTTTTTTTTATAATGTTAGATTATCTGTATATGTTATATTTTGAATAAAAAATACATGGCTTATTTTTTTGTAATTTTAAAATGACATCTAAATGAAACAAAAAGATAAACTTTACTTGAAAAACAAAATATCAGTACTAATCAAGAGAGTACATAAGGGACACTGGACCCCCCCCCCCCCGAAAATAGTATTATAAATATGACTATAAAATTAGAAAATACGCGGGAAATTCTACAACTATAGCATAAACAGCATACATGCCCCAACAGAGGTCTCGAGTGATGAAGAGAAGGACAGCTTCTATGAGCTTTTGGAGCGAACTTTCGACCAGTGTCCCAAATATGATATGAAAATAATAGCGGGTGACTGCAACGCCAAGATTGGAAAGGAGGATTCATATTTACCCACTATAGGGAAACACAGTCTCCACGACATTACCAGTGAGAATGGCACTAGACTTGTAAACTTTGCGGCTTCCCGAGATCTGTTGATAGGAAGTACTTGCTTTCCACAAAGAAATATACATAAAGGCACATGGGTAACCCCAGATAGATCAATAGTAAACCAAATAGATCATATCTTGGTAGACAGAAGGCATAGGTCAAACCTCCATAACGTTAGGGTATTTAGAGGAGCCAACGTTGACTCCGATCATTACCTTACTATAGCTCATATCCTCCCTAAAATATCCTTTAAAAGGTATACGGCTGCTGCAGAAAGGCCCAAACGATTTAATATAAGTAAGCTAAAGGGACCGGAACTCCAATCTCAATACTGTAATGAGCTGGACGAACAGCTCCGACAACAGATGTTTGCTGGTGAGGATGTAAACTGTCAATGGACAGCTTGTACAAAAGCTGTTGAAGAGGTGGCAGGGAGAGTACTGGGTCATCCAGTAAAGGAACCGAGATCCCCTTGGTTCGATGAAGAATGTGAGGCTACAACTGCATCGAAGAACATAGCTTACAAAGATATGCTAAAGAGAGGAACTCGAAGAGCAGTTGAAGAGTATAAGCAGAAAAGAAGAACTGAGAAACACCTACACCAGAGGAAGAAAAGACAGTATGAGAGAAAGGAACTGGTGGAAGCCGAAAACCTCTGGAAAGAGAGGGAGTCGAGAGATTTCTTTAGATGCATTAATCGTAGAAGGAGACCTCGAGCTAAGATACCGGACGTCTGCAGGGACAAGGAGGGCAACTTAATTGCTAATAAAGAAGCAGTCCTGACGGAATGGAAGAGGCATTTTGAGAGCCTTCTCTGCTTGGAACATTCTGTGAGGGTACCATTTGAAGATGTAGGCAGAGCAAATTCGGAGCCCGACCTCGAACCTCCTGATGAAGATGAAATCACCGATGCAATTAGTCGGCTCAAGAATAACAAGTCACCAGGAGGAGGTTACTTACCTGCCGAGCTTCTCAAGTATGGGGGAGAAGAATTAAGGAAAAGGCTACATAACCTTATCATGACAATATGGGAAGAGGAAGACCTGCCTGACGACTGGAATAAGTCTGTGATATGCCCTATTTATAAAAAAGGGGACAGACTAAGTTGCGTAAATTATAGAGGCATCTCCCTGTTGTCCTGCGGGTACAAGATCCTTTCGAATGTGCTATTTCGACGGATACTGCCATTTGCAGAACAAAAGCTTGGCCCTTATCAGTGTGGCTTTCGGAGGGGAAGGTCTACGACTGACCAGATTTTTTCTCTGAGAACAGTTCTGGAGAGAGGCCATGAGTATCAACTGAAAACGCATCACCTTTTCATCGATTTTAAGGCTGCCTATGACAGTGTTAATCGAGATGAGATGTACAAAGCGCTGAAGGAGCTCGGTATCCCGGATAAGCTGGTGCGATTAGTAAGAATAACTATGAAAGAGGTAAAGTGCACCGTTAAGCTTAATGGACAGAAAACAAACGAGTTCTTTGCTGGGAAAGGACTCCGCCAAGGGGATGCATTGGCCTGCCTGCTATTTAATTTGTCTCTGGAGAAGGCAGTAAGGGACGCTGATGTCCAGCGGGATAAGAATGTATTTGTTAGGCTCGTTCAGTTGCTAGCCTATGCAGACGACATAGACATAGTAGGACGCTCTTTTAAGGCTGTGGAAGAGACATTCTTAAGACTTATGGAAGCCGCAAAAAGACTGGGACTTGAGGTGAGCGAGGGGAAAACTAAATATATGGTTACGGGGGAAACACCAAGAGCTGGTGAGACAATAAGATTTGGACCCTACCTTTTTGAAAAAGTTGCTCAATTTGTGTACCTCGGCTCACTCGTAACCCAGGACAATGCCCCAGAAGCGGAGATCAAGAGAAGAATCATGCTTGGCAACCGATGCTACTTTAGCCTCCGTAGGGAATTCACTACCCGTCTTTTGTCCAGAGAGACTAAGATTCATCTATACAAGACATTGCTACGCCCAGTACTTTTATATGGCTCAGAGACATGGACTCTAAGTAAATCAAGCGGGCGAGATCTCCTCGTGTTTGAAAGGAAAATTCTCCGCAGAATATATGGAGGTGTTTACGATAATGGCACTTGGAGGAGGCGGAGCAACAGGGAGATATACGCAAGATACAATGAGCCGAACATTGTTTTAATGATGAAACTGGGCAGACTAAAGTGGGCTGGACATGTAGCCAGGATGGGTGCAGAGGGGATCCCCAAGCAGGTTTTAACCGAGCCTTTCCACGGAACTAGAAGAAGAGGCAGACCGAAGCTGAGGTGGAGGGATGGTGTGGCTGAAGACGCAAGGAAAATCCTGGGTATACGGAACTGGATGGCCGCTGCACAGCGGAGAGACGAATGGAAGAGACTGGTGGAGGAGGCCAGGACTCGTCGCCGAGTTGTCGAGCCGCATTGATGATGATGATGATAAAATTAGAAAAATATTAAGTACTGTAATCTGAATTATTCTAATGAATAATGCAACACCGATTAAAATGGCTAATTAAGTATTTGGGTGCCCTAAGAAAATATCTTGGTACACCAACCTCCCCCCATTAAGTAATTCTGCCGCAAAACTATAGGAAATTTAAAGCACGAAAAAAAAAAAATTATGAATTCTCTATTTATTGTGTATCTTATTAATATTTTAACTGGAAAATATTATTATATTGCGATCAGGGGGAGGCTCTTGAGTTTTTGGGTGCCATTGGTGAATGTGTTCAGCTGTTGCAGATAAGTCAAAGATCTTCGTTTGAAGTACCTAGCTGGTTGAAATAATTTCATACAAGATATTAAAATCACCACATCACAGAGATGCAAGAAGCTAAAATTTTTTAATTGGTGAGTCCCTCATCTTCAAGTTTAGAAACATAGTAAAACTTTTTAGATAACTCTATTTTTCCGATAATATCCATGAGAGCCTCACTAGCAATACAGTATGCACTTTATTTAGTTGGTATTGAAGCAACAGCAATGCATTAACTCTGCTCTTCCCTCATATATCACTAAAGGCATTGAGCATTAGGGATGGCAAAGGTAGCAGGATTATATCCCAACGTTGAGTTGAAGAGTATAAAAAAAATCGTATAGATGTTCCAATATGCAAAAGAATGCAGTAGCACCAAAAAGCACTTGGCAGTATCATTACTGCTAAAGGTGGGTGTCATACAGCATGTGGGTACTGTATGGTACATAAAATGCTCTTGGGTTCATATCTAAAATCTTCGAAGACCTACGTTTTCCCCCGCTTTTGTTACTGCCGCTGTATTTACATTTTCCATCTTAATTTCTACTGGCAGTGACAGGTCTTTAAGCTTTGCATGTGGGACTTCAGTCGAACCTGAAAACTTAAACAGGAATAAACCCTAAAAAATAAATGTTACCTGATATCAAAGCTCTTCTCTTTTCTTGCAGAGACAAGAGAGACATTGATATCAACAAAACTTAAGAAAAAACACATTTTAGTTAATACTAAAAATTAGCCTGGCATTGGTTGTGACTTCCTTTTTTTTTTTTATACAATACTCTGCCTAAATTACAATATACATGAACATAAAATTTTATTAATAATTTGAAAATATAAGGTTATAGCAATTCAAGAAGTTGATTTTTTTTAATGAACACAATTTAGTTTAAAAAATATAGATTAGTAATATATTATCTACAATAGTTAGTCCTAGTCCTAAATTATGATTTTCTTAACCTACCACTCAGCCAAAAATTAAGTTAAGGCAGAAATAGTTCAAAGAAGTATAAATTCATATGAGTAGAGGCATAGATGAGCCAAATGAAAAAAATTATATTAATGTGGTAAAGACTGTTGTTGAGTTATAACCTGGTGATTCGATACTTACTGTCTCAATCACAAGGATCTCTGTCACTACATAAAGGAAAATACTATGTAATCAAATTTAAAATAAAGAAGATTTTTGTCTAGTAAAATTTATTATCCAATCAAAAATTAACAAAAATATATATTTTTAAAAAAATCAACAAAACTTCCAATACTACAAAGAACTTAACAAGACTGACCATATATGTCCCTTAATTTTCTTGTGCCTTTTTCAAGTAATGATTTCTAATATAGAAAATAAAATGTTAGATTTTTAATGGTCAACAGTACAACTTATTTTAAAATGTCAAGGTATGATATAAAGAATAGTTTAAAATAGGAACTGGCAGCTTAAATTCTTTTTACTCTATAAATGCTCCGTACACGTCCCAAATAATTTTTTTTTTCTCTCTATGCCCAATACTTTCCAAACAATAACGAGTGAAAGACTACAATTTAAAGCCATTGCAAAACAGTACATTACAACTTATTAAGTATGCATAAAAACAGCAACCAAAAAACTCCTCCTTTTTGGAAGGAATATATTCAAAATAATATCTAAATTATGAACTTGAGGATATCTGTTTTATCACAAATGCAGTATTTCAGCCAAGAAACTATCAATGATAAGTTTGCAAATACTTGATTATTTTTTAAGCGCTGCTTCTACAATATGTAATTCATAAAAATAAAGTTAGTCAATACTGGATTTTTTTTAGCTATATCAATAATGTTTAGTTTCTTTATGAATCTCAGCTCAAAGTTATCAATTACATACAATAACCTAATCTTTTTCATTTTTAATAATCTATATACTTTTTAAATATCATTTTGTACTTTTAAAAATATAGGAAGAAAATATTTCTTCATCTCATAAAAGGTATCTCCCTTAGTCTTTACAATAAATTAAAACTTTACAGTGGAATGACAGAAACTGAATAAGTGCATCATAAAACTAGTGTGTCATTCTACTGTTACTTATAATTTGGCAATAAAAATTATATGATTAAATGAACTGTTGTTTAATTCATTTTGTAGATCTAAAAACTAATTTTCATTGGTACTTCTTCCAATTAAAATAATTGTAAAAAACCAATTAATATTATGTTAGCACTGCTCGAAGTAGGTCATGGTTAAAACATGAATGGAACCCTTTGGCATCGGCTCTTTAGGCCATACAATATTTTTTATATAAATTAGTGTACTGCTCCAAAAATATAAATGTCAGCACTGTATGAGGGCCTATTCGAGCATAATAAGGAGTGAAACCTTTCCACAATGCAAATACACCTTCATTTTTCACTAATTTAATGAAAACATCAAATGTGCCACTGAATTCAGGTTTTCCATCTATCATTTTCATGTTTTGAATTCTGAAAAAAAAACATTATTTAAAAATAAATATACAAATAGTTGTTATTTTCTTATATAGTAGAAATATTACTAATATGTATTTATATGCACATGTACACATGTGTATGTGTATATATATATATATGCCTATATTCCTTATTTTGTTCTTTATCATGTTCGTTTACTTTTATTATTGCTCAACTCCATTTGTATGGATATTTCCCAAAAACAAATAAAAACTATTCTATTCTAATATAGGGCAGCTTACAGCTAAATCCAATTTAGCTCTTCAAAGCATAAATAAACTTAAAATACCTGATGGAATCCGAAAAATTTAATAAACCTTTATAAATAAGTGAAGATATTTAATATTATTTTGGTTCTTCAAGAAGTATTTTTGGAGATATAAGGAGAAAGATATTTTGTATTTTGACTCCAAAAAAGAAATTTGAAATTAATAGTAGATGAATTAAAGTGTTATAAATATTGAAAAAAAAAAAAAAAAAAAAAAAAAAGGAATACTATAATTCTAAATGTTCTTTCCAGATGTATTAAAACGGTATACTTAACTTTGGTTCAATTTGTTATTATTAAGCCATTGTTTTTGTATTTAAAGAAAAGAGAAGCCATTTTAGAAGATATATTATAAAGTAAAGAGGCATATCACTCAGACATCTTAACAAATAAAAAAATTGTAAAAAGTTACTACTTACCTTGTTTTAGCAATATCAACAGGCAGCGATGCTACGGTTGTAAAAAATCCAGATATCATACTACTGCAGAAATGTAAGAAGATTCCTTCAGTAAAATAACCAGTCTTATACAGTAATTCTTTCGCCTGTGAATATGTAGCAAGCTGTACCGAGTTGACTACTACAGCTCTGCCCATGGTTGGTATCACACCTCTCCAAAGCGTTAAGAAGCCTTCTTCTCTAGTGATTCGAGCCAATGCTGAGAAGACGTTAGTGTAATTTCTCCTTTCCGCAGGTGGCAATTTTCCATCTGCTGTCATTCGGATCAGGGCTACTTCTGCCGGAGTGCCGACGAATGCACCCCCAATACCAGCTAAGCTACCAAGTCCAGCCTTTACTAGGAATGATGGTGGTGTACCATCAGGACTGGAAAAAAAAAATCATGTGTGGGTGGATATTTGATATAAAGAAAGGTTAAAACCTGCAGGGAGGTGCTTTTGAATTCCTCAAGAAAGGATTGATTCTTAGGTAAAATAAAAATATAGTAGCACTGAAAAATAATATACAAATCAAATCCTTTGTGAGCCCTAATTTTCATGCCATCACTACCAAACATAAAATCCAACTCCGTGGGGATGCTGTTATTCTTTTTGAATATTATTATGTTACCTGGCTTACCTTGTATATATAATTCAGAGGATCATTAATTTATGGGAACTTAATGATAGTAACTTAAATATGAAGTTATAAAACATTATTAATATCATAACTTATTGAAGTACATAATAAGACAATATCGTAATGTTACAGCAGCCAAATTTCAAATATCCATTTGCATATCTCTAATTTATTTATGCCCAAGTTAATACACAGAATCGATAAATATAACTATAATTACTAATGAAATATATCTATACATGCTATACACAATATAGGTCAACAAATAATCAATATATATTATAAAGCAAAGTGTACAATGTGCGTGCCGATAAGGCTCAAAAACGACTCCACGTACGATTAAGTAAGTTATGTCGTCGTGTGGCCATATAACTCCTGATTGGAAATGGAGAAGAAGGTTTCGGTTTTTCTCTGGAGGGAGTAAAATTGAAGAGAAAAGGACTGGAATTTTAAGCCTCTCGCACCATGTAATTAGCCTAGCTAAGAATGACATAGGAGTTTATGAATGAAAAATTTAGTTCGAGATCCAGACTACCAGGTAGCGCTAGGGTGCGTTTCACTCAATGTTTATTGTTCATTCATCCAGTTGAATTTGTAAAGGTTATGTATTTTTTCAGCTGTTCTTTTTAAATTCCTAAAATATTAAGCGATAATAATTAGTTTATCCTTTTCTTTCAAAATAAAATAATGATTCTACATCTCTGCAATCTATTAGAAAACCGACTGGATTCCTTAAAAAATTAATTTTCTCATAAAAAGGCTAATTGATCAACACATTACATTTAATCAATATAAAATATATACTTAAGTAAATTTAATGAAATATGAGTGAACATTTCTTAATAGTGCAGTGAGCGAATAAAAACAGATATTAAAGATATACAAAAGAGATAAATTGACTGAATATAAATCGAAAATAAAAAGGATGAAATGTATTGTATGTAATTATGAAAAAGAATTTGGTTTTCACTTTGTAATAGGAGTAAGATTCCAGATCTGCGGAGTCCACTCAAATTACGGGGGGGGGGGGGGGGATATCTTAAGGGAGGTTGAAATGTAAGAAAGGTCTGAAAAAAAGTTTCTATGAATTTTCGGTAGTTTATATCCATCTGGATCTAATAGGACTGACAGTAGTCGGCGCTTAAGTTGTACTCGAAATATAATATTTTTAACTGAGATATCAGATTTTTCAACTATAATCTAATAACTTATTATCTGCTGACTGCTTGGAATGGGCTTATACGATTCAGAATCACAAAAACCATAAACAACGATGCATAAATCGACAAATTTGCATTAAAATTAATTGTTCATTTACCATTTTCAACCCCCAATAAAGTTCTCTGCAGTTCTCGAATCCTAATGTTGATACCAAATTAAAACCGAAGTTTCAAAAAGGTGTTAATTTCGTTCTATATTTCCTTTAATTTTAAAGTTTTGCTCTTATTAAAAATACCACACAACTACCGGAGCGAAGCCGGGCACCCTAGCTAGTAATATATAAAGGCACCAAAATGCTAATACAGAAATGAGTAGGGTAAAACAAAACAAATCAAAATTAAGAAAAGAACAGTAAAGACCAACATGGCTGTAAGTTCAGGCAGGGACCTTGGTTCAGGCACTCTGGGCTTGTTCCTATAACATATGAGGAACAGGTGGCGTACCACATATAAAACGGTAATAGAGGGTGGAAGACGGAGGGGAAAAGAGATGAAGGCCTAAGAAAGAGTAGTAAATGGTATTAAGAAGAAGAGCTTAACTTGAGTGCATTTTCAATGAGGGGGATTAAAAGAATTCTTAAGGAGCTCAAAGTGTAATTGTGTACTAATTATATATAATATATAATTTAAAAAGAAAATCATACATGGAATTCAAAGTTCCATAAATTTTAAAAATAGAATTTTCATCAAAATTCAAAAGCAACTTCCCATCAAGTATGAAATAAAAAAAGTATGTGTGGACAGTAACCAAAATCAATAAATTAGTAACGAAATGTTGTTAATCAATTAGTCCATTACTAGCATGATCCTAATCCAAGATAATTTGCAATTGGGCTATGTGATAGACGATTTATTGTAATTTTTGTCCCTCATCCATGTGTCTTTCTTTGGTTCCACTTCTATACACATAAATTGATCAATATAGCCCTCCTTAAAAACTTTAATACTGATTTTTCAATTCATTTATTCATTTCCACTTAACTTCAGAGAGAAAAAATAAAACTTGAAGAAAATACAATACAATCCAACATGATACATACATTTAGTTTTTGAAATAGGGACGCTTATTTCTAGTGTTTATATTTATAGAACTGCTTAACTAAACAATGCTCCCAGAATTGCACAAATCTAACTACAAATGATAATCTCAAATGACAGGAGAGCCCATAATACCTTAGGTTAAATATATACTAACTTTAATGGAATGATTTAGTAAGATAGCGACTCCAAGTAATTCCTATAGCACTCTAAGTGAATCAATTAATATTAAGAAATAGAGTGCAAGTAAATGTTTGGATATTATCAAATATCATTATTTAGAAAAAAAATCATTAATATTTAATTTGCCATTGTCCTTCAGCAAGGATATCTGCAAGGATGTCTTTCATAGTTTTGCCTGATGAAAGACAAATATCAAGCAGAGAGTTTAGCATAAACTATGTTACAACATAAGAGGACCAATAAAAATTGGGAATAATTAAGTAAACTATATTTATTAATTTTTTATTTATTTGTTGATCTGTACATGTGATTTTAATTGATCTATACAGATTTTTTTAGAACATTTATTTTATGTATTATGTATCTTATTTGTCCTCTAATTTTCCATCCTCTAGACACAAAGTCCTATCAGAATTTTAAGTCCGATCTTCCATCCGTTTTTTTTTTTTTTTTTTTTTACAAATATGTATGTGCTGCTAAAGAAATTAGTATGAAAATCTATCAAGCTAAAATATTATAGTATATTAATGGAGACTTTTTTCATAATTTTATTTATTTATCCAGACTGTTTCTAACTCCACTAAGTTGGAGGAATTAAGGAATGAAGGGACAATATTCTTAATAACAGGATCACAAGATGGCAATGAGTGATAAACAGCTGCTTAGTAGATTTAAAATTTAAAATAGTTGAATAATAAAGAATTAAAGATTAAAAGAATTTACTTGGTGCAACATCCATAGAGCAAAGGTTGTTGAAGTTATCAAATTTAACCTTCAATCACTTTCCAGCTTCAGGAAGTGATGGGAAACGTATTTCCACTTTACCTAGCACTCCTATATATATACCACTCCTAACCACATTATATTGAGAAAAAGAATTATAATTATCCAAACATAAAGATGAAAAAGGATAATCATCAATCCTGTTAATCTAATCATGGAACCAGTAATAACCAGGAAATCAAAGATGTCTTGCACAGACTTTTTCTGAAGAACAGGAGGTTCAAAATAGAAACAATGCTGCCAATTTACATATATCCTATATGTTGAAGAAATAAGCTGAAGTTAGACTGGAAAACCTGTCCTCAGTGGTCCAGGAATCATTCCTGAATCATGAAGGCCTACAGGAAGGAACTGCCCTATCTGCCAAATTTACAACCCAATGATCAAAAAGTTAATAATTAAACATATTAAAAATAATTTAACATACATAAGGACATTTCAATTCCATTTTTAATGTTAAAAAAATTATACAACAATGAAAAGCCTTTGAAACCAGTAACTAGCTGACCATTAAACAAAAAATAAATTTATCGAACAAAGCTGTAAATATTAATGTTAAACTCAGGGGCGTGCTCAAGTAGAGGAAGGGGAATACCAACTGTCTGCTTCTTGCTAACATAGAAGAAAAAGAAAAAAAAATTGTTCATCAAATAATTGTAATAGTGTAATTTTATTGTTGTAATAAAATTGTAAAAAATAATTGTAATTTTCATTCACCTTTTATGTCTGAAATTGGCTAAATCATCCCCTATATGAAACTAAGTCAACAAAAAGTATCTTATTGACAAGGAATTGATTCTTTTTTTTTTTTTTTTTTTTTTTGGACCATCATCACTCTCATCTATTATTATTACAACTAATAGATCAACGTGCATAGTCCACTAATGGTCCAGTTTTCATGATGTTTTTTATTTTGTAACAAATACATTTGAAGTTAATAGTGCAACTGGACAGTTTCTGAGTTATACACAAACAAAGTTGTCTTTTTTTAATGTTGGTTCAATTATTGGATGTGGCAATCAAGATGTGGCATATCAAAAACAATAAGAAAAAGGAAAGGAAAAATAATATTAATTTATTTCTATCAAGCATTCGAAATAATTATGATATTAAATTAAATATTAAATTTTAATAATATTCCTCAAATCAATAATTAAATCTTAGGCAATATTCGGACTACAGGTCATTATTCTTATGGAATGTGTCATGATAAAGTGATCAAGGGGGAATTTGTTGAGTCATTCATTGTACTACAAAAACTTGATCTTGAACAAAAACCCTTTCATTAGCTTAATAAATGGCTATTTGAACCATGGGCGGATCCTTCCGATCGTAAAGGGGGGGCTGCAGTCCTAAAGGGGGGACTGCTGCCCCACAGCCCTTTATTTAGATCTGCTAATCAGCTTTTTTACCTTTATGTTCCTTTCCCACAACTAAAATTCTACTTGTTTTGCACATTATTTGTTCTTTAACTTGCTTTCTTACATTAAGGAAAGTTAAATTTTATCTTTAAATGAAGAAAATTTTTCCAAAGGGAAGGGCTGCAGCCCCCACAGCCCCCCCCCCCCTGGATCCGCCAATGATTTGAAGACCCTATATATTTATTAATTTCAACTATCAGAAAAACTAAGAGTGAATATATTTCTATTGTTAATAAATGTTTGATCAAATTCGAATGTAAAACAAACATGCAAACATTGATAGAACCATTTTTATACAGAACATCATGTTTTTTATCGGTTGATTAAAAGAAATGATTAAATCTTGCATTATTCAGTTGAAAACATGTTTTATTCAAATTATTACACAATTAAAAGTAGCGAAAATGACAATTGGTGTACCCTTCCTATCTGACTTAGCAATACCATGCAATTATATTAATTGGTTTTTATGCATTTGTTACTTCAATTTATGATGGGACATAATTGCTGATTGGAGAGTATTGGCTCAGTAGTTGTGAAAGTAGAATAATTAGTTTTTAGTTTCAAAAAGGTCATAAGAGTGGTCATGGATGTTATACATTCACAATTGAAAGTTATAATTAGTATGCAAAGATGCTTATGTTTAAATGAAATTTAAGTGACTAAGGTGTAAAAATTTATCTTTTGTACATTCCCTTATTTTAATTATGGAGCAACTGAATATATATTTTAATGTAAGCATTTTGATGATGACACAAGTTATTGTTAACAAACATAGGTTTATATGGGCTGAAAAAGCAACTTCTAACCATTCAAAGAAGTTAATAAGATGGTTTGTTAAATGTTTTAACAAATATAAAAATATATTTTAGCACTTCATTTCATCTAAATTATAATTTGTTGTAGAAATAGTTTTATTTTCACCAAATCGAGGATAAATTGAATGAAAGTAAGTTTATTAGACTTACTGAAACTCATGACCACATAATTGGAAGATGAAGGAATAGATTGATACATAATTAGTAGATGATCAAATTTTTAATTTATGATTAAACTTATGACCATTACTATACCAAAAAGTATTAGCCATGGATAAATATATTTTACATAAACTATCATTTTAGCTTATATATATATATATATATATATATATATATATATATATATATATATATATATATATATATATATATATATATATATATATATACATATATATAGAATGAAAATTCGAAAAACAATTTAAAATTTAAGAAAGGGGATTGATCAATTAATTTATATTATCATAAAGGATGTTAGGTGAAATCAATATTTTAAGTTAGTTAAAGGCTCTGAGAAATTTGTATTGTCACAATGATATGTACATTTATTATAAATGAGTAAATATATAAAAATCATACTTACTTTGAAAATTTGGTAAAAAGCCATGTGTAAATACCCAGTCTTGTAGAAGAATAAGTTGCTTGCCTCAGCAGACCAGCAGACAGGCCATTGTAAAAGGCGAAAAAACCCTCATTTTTGAATATTTTGGCGATGGCATTAAAACTTGAAGTGTATTCCTTCTTCGCTGTTCCTATACCACTCAGCTGCATTCGATTCTTGACCAAATCCAAAGGTTGGACGAAAAGGGTACCCGTCATTCTGATGCAAAAATTCAAATCGACTTTAGTTGATAACACTTGAAAAGTGTATGTCATGATACAAATAAAAGTGTGTTTATCTATGCTGTTTATGAAGGACTCACCCTGCAGCACCACCTATTACAAATTTCATGTAATTTGGAATTTCTTTAGGTTTTTCTTTACTCTCAGACATTTTAATGTGATTTTTGTGTATATGTGTGTGTGGAATGAAAGGAAAATTTGCTTAATTGTAATTTAAAAAAAATAAAAACACGTAAGTAAGTGGTTAAAAAAACATGTGTCAAATCAAGTATGAACCATTTTGAGACGAGGTCTAACCCAGACTGAAGTGGACTACTCACTGGAAGGAGATAAGGTTATCAACATGAGCCTGGTGTCCATACCTCAAACTAAATTCACCC
This sequence comes from Aelia acuminata, assembly GCA_911387785.2. NCBI lineage: Eukaryota > Metazoa > Arthropoda > Insecta > Hemiptera > Pentatomidae > Aelia > Aelia acuminata. The sequence continues at coordinate 52,835,967 of OU426984.1, read as the reverse complement.
GCCATCCAATTTGAATTCTGTTCGGTTCAGTTTCTCTAACAAGATTTCTACAAAGATAATAATAAAAGTATATTTAGGGTGGCAGGTTATAAGAATCAAAAGTAGGTCAGATAAAATAGGCAAATGATGAATATATGCATTTTATCAAGTAAAGAAGTAAGAAAAAAGATCATGATTTTTATTAGCCAAATGAACATATTAAATAAATATTTCTAATAAAGTAACCATAAAATATATTTTAGTAACCATATTTTAAACATTTGAACAAGAGTAATGACATTCTTTATTTTTTTAAATTACTAGGGGAGGGGGAGGGGGGTACTCCCAGACTGCCTAGAAGCGGACCTACAGGTCACATTAAACAATGTCACAATTATATTTTTTTTCTGGCCCCCCTATTGCAGAAAATACAATGAATTATTAACGGTTATGTTAAATAAAAGATTTATAAGGAGGTGTGCCTTTACGATTACATTATGAATCTTTACATTTTACTTTAAAGAGTTTTACACCAGCGCTGGAAGTGGTATTAAATCGGCAAACATTAAAAGTGGTGAATGTTAAAACAATTAATAAATAAAATGTCAAACTATAACTAAATCAGTCGTTTGAGACACCCGATATATTTGAGTTAAATTTGATGTACCACTAAAAGTTTTACCTATAAAAAACTCACATTTGTATTCATAGGCCGATGTTGTGGTTTTACCTAAAAACCGGCCGAAACTTCGGCCCAGCCAAACAGTCATTCGTGTCTGATGTCTCTAATAAGGGAGGAGGACTTGACGATTACAACCTGTAAGTTGACCCAATCTCGTTGATTGCCTTTAAATCTCTTGAATTTAGTAGTGTTTAGTTTTAGAAAACTACTTAGTACTTTTATTTTAGAAAACTACATTTGAATTTCTATTCGCATGGTCGTTTGATTAGTTTTCTTAAATACACTTACATTTTCGTTAATCGAAAACTTTAAGATAAATGTGATGAAAAAATGTTGATAGTTACAAACATATATTTACCACGTAATTACATCAACTCTTTAATCATTTGTAGGGATATAGTTGGGGATGGTCAGAGGTGGTTAACAATTGTTTGGGTTGTCCTCGTTTGGAATGGTTCGGAATAGTATGAAATGCTTTGTTGTAGTATGGTTAGGAACAGTCAGAGATAGTTCAGAATGGTCCTAAATGGTTTGTTATGGTCTGTTAGGGGTGGGCAGAGATGATTAAGGAATGCTCTGCAATGGTTTGGGTTGTGGTTGGGATGGCTGGAGATAGATCGGAATAATCAGTAATGGTTCGGAATCGTCTAAAATGCTTTGTGGGATCTAGTTAGTAATGGTCAGAGATGGTTCGGTATGGTTTGTTATAGCCTAGCTGGGAATGTCAAAGATGATTTGGAATTGTCTGAAATGGTTTGTGTTGTGTGTCTTTTTGTAGAATTTACCATAGATTCAGTGGCAATGCTTTTTATTACACTTTTGCCAATTTACAAACTACTTATAAAAGAATTTTTGAGCTCGGCGACATGACAAAATTAATTTTCCAAAATTTTAGAATCGAAATTCTATATTTGCATTTGTATTATTATACTTTCGAAATAACTATATATATATATTCATAAAATACTTTACAAAAAAAGGTTTCTATATATGTTTATAATCTTCATTCGGATTCTAATGCTCCAGTTTTTCTTCATTTTAGTATTTTAAAAAAGTATATGTTCATTCATGAAAATATTAGACAAATAATCCTTAGATATTCGAAAATATGTAATGATCAGTTGCGATATAAATTTCATAAACCATTTAATTATTCAGTTTTGATTTCTTAAACCATGAAAAAAATGAAAATATATTCATAGTAAAAATTTCTAAAAATATAGGTAAGAAAGAATAAGGCTAGACACACATTGAGACGCAGGCGACGCAGAGCAGAGCGGAGCAGTTTTTGTGAAACGTGTGGTAGATAGGAATCTGCGCTGCCCTGCTCTGCGTCTCAATGAGCGCGTTTCCTATCTAATTCACGTTTCACATAAACTGCTCTGCGTCGCGAATGTCTCAATGTGCGCCTAGCCTTAGATAAGGCGCACAGGGCAGAAAGAACAGAACAGAGCAAATAGACACAGAACAGGGCAGGGCAGCACGAAAAAAAACTGCGTTGCACAGTTTCCCTTTTTAATTCACGTTTCACAAAAACTGCTCTGCTCTGATCTGCGTCGCCTGCATCTCAATGTGCGCTCGGCCTTAGGAACCGCGCATAGTGGGACGCAGAGCAGGGCAGTGCTGTTTCCTACCTACCACCCGTATTACAAAAACTGCTCTGCTCAGCGTCCCAATGTGCGCCTTACCTGATCTTGTCGTGGTATTGTTCATCAAAAGCAATCTATTTATGTTTGTCAAAACTGTCTATTTTTACAATATTTTCAGCCAAGGACGGCCATGAAATAGTGTGTGGCAATCTGCCGAGGAAATGTTTAATTTATTTAAAAGAAAAAAAATGGATTGACTTTGGTTTGGATTGATGTATCAAGGAAATCATTTAAAAAAAAATTCCATCATAGGCTATTTCTCATATTAAATCAACACCCAACCGTAGCACTGAAACAAACTAGAACTACCGTTTTAGAGCGTAAAGAAGCTTGCTAAATTATTGAAGAAAAAAATGATATTTTAAAAAACTTGAAAACCGCCATTTGTGTCAAGGGCATGGGAAAGGACGCCAAGGCTCTGTTCTCATTAAATTACTAAACGCATATCATTGTCTATTCTTATCCGTAAACTTTTTACTAATTCAAAAAGACTAATGCCTAACCATAGCTAATGCCCGTGACATCCAGGGGAGGTCACGGGGTCATGATCCCCCGTCAAATATTTTGGCTTTTCATTTTTTTTTTTTTTTTTTTTGAAACGAATAATGGAATTAGTTAGTTACTATGTCCTGAAGATAACACTTTTGGTTGTTTTGATCGCAGTCTTTTTTAATACAAGGTAATAATCTCAGCCAAGAATGGTGCTGACAGCCACGTGATCATGGGACAGGGGTGTCGTGACCCCTTCCAAATTTCGTGCCAAATCCGCCACTGTGCACAACGGGAATGCAATTCCTTCGAGTCTTTTACAAATATAAAACGTTGAAAGCATAGAATAACGTGTATCCTGCCTGAATAATGAAATTGTGGCCAAGAATAAATTATGAAGCTAAACTCATATAAGAATTATACATAAATAAATCCGTATACGATTGCAATCGCCAGAAGTGGAGTAACTCAACGGTTTAAAACTAGATGAACGAGAATATATGTAAAATATCTTCTATTTTTAATATGATTTAAATTAATAAAATGCTACAAATGCTCAGTAAAATTATTGCTGTGAGAGTGTGACAAAGATAATTGCAGTAAATGTAGGTGGCAGAAAGAGTGTAAGGTATGTGAACATCATTTTTTATATAAAATTGACCAATTTACTGTGCAATGGAATATAAGCTATGATATAGAAATAGATGGACCAAGCCACCAGAAATTGTCAGGTAAAGATTACTAGATCTTGCAGAAGAAATTTGCCCTGAAGAGGGACGAATAGTCCGAAACGTTGGCAAATTAATGTTCCATTCTTCATTTACATAAATTAGATCTTTCAGTTCATAGAGTATATTTATAATATATAAAGTATAATTGAATACGCTAAAGAAAAGGGAGAAAAAAAAACTGACCGAAATTTTAGATAGGGTGGTTTTGGATATACGGGGTTCTGTTTTGAAGCCGCTAAGTTGCTCATAAGAAATCATAATTTATTAGTATAAATATGAAACTTTTTAGAAAGGTTGGAAAAAGTGAGATATGTTTTAACACTAGTCATTTTTTTTTGAAGGGGGAGGGAATTTTTTTTCCAAGGACGTTATAAAAAAAAAAAACTATTGCTTTGTATTCTATGGGTTGAAAAAGAATGTGATAAAATTTATCAAATAAACTACCCCCTCCGTTTACTCAAATGTGTCGAAATATTTGCTGTCACATCAATACAAGGGCGTCACCGCCGAAGGGGGGACATGGGGGACTTGTCCCCCGAATATTTTGGAAGGAGGTAACTACTTACACTGTAACTGTGACATAATTGGCAATTTGTATAAATACCTTTAAAATACATCACTAGAGGATGAATTAAATTCAACTTTTAGCCTCTCGAATTTTTACCTATCTATGAGAATATTGATAAGGCCCCCTCCCTCCCCCCCCAATAATTTGGTGCTGGTGAGGCCCGTGCGGGTATATACCTACCTCAAATAAGAAATTCCAGTTTCGTAAAGTTTATCGTTTTTGAGCTAGTCTGTTCATACTCACACAGACCATTTCGCGGGACTTTTGTTTGGACTCAGGAGACCCCAAAACGTGTATGTATTTCCATTGAAAACCGGAAGTCGAAAAGTTTTCACAATCACAATACTTTCCCTTACAATATAATTAATTTATAGGTAAGTGAAGATAATGAGATTTAAAAATATCTTTAATGTATAAAATATTCTTTCAAAAGTTAAACAAATTTTTCTGAAGGCTACGATTCCCGAACAACATAGCTAATTAACAACCGGAAATCTTCAAAATAAGAGACTTATAAAAAAAAAAAAAAACATAAAATAAAGATTCACTTAAAAAGGTGATTGGTATTGGTATGGTACAACTTACAATAACTGAGAGGAAAAAAATTAATTCTGTATGGTTTTTATATTAGAAAAAAAAAGTTTTAAAAACTATATAAATGATAGAATTGCAAAAAAGACGGTTCAATAATTTTTGTAGACTTATGCTAGCTCATGATTTTTTACAAAATGTTTTACATGATAAATAATTTAATGTTCAAACTGTCAAATATCAAAAGGAACTGTTATGAATGTCTGTTTTGTTAATTTAATAAAAAAAATCATTGGCAACACCGGTTATACAATAGGTGACCTCGCAATTTATAAAGATTATTCAACTTCAAGTAATCTTTAACACTATTAATATTTATTAAGTCTGAAACGAATTATGTTTTGTGCGCTGAGAATAAAATATATCATTGTTTAAAGATGATACGTTTTCATGATTAAATGCTTTTATATGTAAATAAGCCTGAGTATTGAGTAAATTATTGTGATATTACTAACACAAGCTTCAAATTAAGGAAATATAGGTGATTTTGTTGATTCAGTATTAAGGTTTTTGATCTTTAACCGCATGTCAATATAAGTAAGTTAGTAACAGAATATCTTAGGAAAAGATATCCTGTCTACAATAACAGGCATGGTTTGTTATATACTATAATTTACGTATTTAATATTCATTCATACATATATTACTTTCTGACTGATTCTATATTACATAATTGATTAGTTCCACTTTGAGATTCATATATTATTACTCAACTAAAAACTGAAGTTAGTTTTAACAGGGGAATATCATCTGTCATTGTCACTATTGATGGTGGTATTAGATTAATTATAGTTTAAAAAATTATCAAATTAAATTTGACATTTTATCATAATTACACACCTTACAGATTAAAAAAAAAAACTAAGTAGCATAAAAATGGACGTTAAACAAACAAACAAACAAACAGATTAAAAAAAAAAAAAAATTAACCTTCAAGTCGATATCGAGATAAGGCCATAGACAAGTCGACTTCCACTGCTTCCTAGTCCAGTTGGTCTCTTGCGATATCCGAACAGTCCTAGATATTATCAATTAACATTAAATAATTATCAAAAACTTTTCAATTCAATTATTAAAAAAATTATTACTAAATTTTTTTCTATTAATTTAAGATAAGTACACTAAAAATACAATGTCTATATATAAAATGGTTATATATTCCAAATTGTAAAATGAGAAAAAAAAAAAATTAAATTGAGTGTCGAAAATAGAAAACAGTAGAAAAGTATATCTATCTTTTATCTTGAAATATGATAGCAATGGTGAGCCTGTGGAGGATCCGGGCCTTTTTATATTAATTATTCAAATGGAATAACTATCATATTGCAAAATAAACAAAACAAAAAACATACATTTAATTAATTAGGACGCTATTGCGCTATTTTTATTAAAAACAAAAAAAAAAACGGGATTTCTTATCTTTATGGACATTTCTTTCCTCAGTTTTCTTTAACGAAATAAAACGAGTTACAGGACATACAACATTTTTGTTAAAATATTGCAAAGGTATTCAAGCCATCGAGGTCAACAGTAGACATTTGTTTTCTAACAATAGCTTGGTCTACAACATGATTTTCATTAACGAACAAAGCGAGTCAGACTGGTATTCATTAAATATGCCTTACAATGGTATTCATGTTTTGAGAAATGAATAAATATAAGCTACGGTTTTATGAACACTATATATATATAAGGGCCGAGTGGACAATGGCACAATAGCAATAGGTAAAATATTTAATGAAATTAAAGGACAGAATGTCAATTGATGCTGTATTATTACTATGGGCGAATAGTCGAATGCCTCACCCCCACCACGTATAAATACGTATAATAATTGCAAGATCTGGGGAAGGGATTCAGTGAAGAGAGATTTATTGGCTTGAACTCTTGTTGGTCTTTTGGAACACACAGCGCTACTGCTCTTTCCTCTTCAAAAGGAAATAATATATATATATATATATATTTTTTTTTTTTTTTTTTTTTTTTAAGGATGAAAAATAGATATGGTCAAGGAACTGGATTACACATTATTTGCCATGGGAAAACACGGATTTTCCTAGTCCAGCCGGAAAAAATAGATTAATGCTTACCCTCCCTAAATATCGAGAAAAAATTGAAGTGTTATGTCTATAAAATCAACTTACGCCGCCTTCTGTTGGAAGTTAAAACTTAAAATTAATCACGCTCAATTGTAGTATAATAAGCATTTAGTTTGCAATAAAAGAAATATTGAGGCCAATAATCGAGATAAAAACTATCCTATCTTTTACACTCCGCGACAAATAAAAGTGTGAGTTTAATACTGATGATGATCACTGGAGAGGTATCAAAAAAGCAACAGAAGTCGTCACTCGCAAGAATCAAGATCTTTTAAAAAATCCGTGTCTTTCCATGAATAAGCGCTTGTTGAAAGTGCTAGAAAAAAAAGGTGATGTTATATACTACTAAGTTTACATTAAAGATTAGGTACTTCCCACGCATTTTTTATAAAAATTAAAGTGTACACTTTTATTTGTCCAATTTTATTAAATGGTTTTAATTGTATATGAAAATTTCTAATAAAGAGTTTATTGTAACATATCCATATTTCACTAATTACTTATTCCTTTTGAAACAAAAAGTACCAGTTGTAAATAATAATACAGGAATAAGGGGCATAAGCACAACAGGGTGTACACTTTTATTTGTCCCGGAGTGTAAGTAGGACAGAACTACACACAATGAGCCAAATTTTATAAAGATCGGTGGAGTAGTTTCTGATTTTACCCCCGCCAAACATCGGGACACGAGATTTTTATATATAAAGGAAAGATATGTTTTAAATTTAATATATAATTTAACATTGTACTTTAACAAAATTTTGGAGTCCTACTCTAATTGATTAATTATCAATTAGGAAAATGATAAAGTTCAAAATTCCGGAGTTGAGTACATGATAAGGAAATATCCTTTTGTAATATTTATTTAACGTATTCAATGAGGATCTATATTATATGGATTGGGTTAGTGCGGAAACCTTTAGGCCTATCTAAACCTGAAACTTAAATTTTCTGCCAACGTCGATTTCGTATGCAGGGTTCAAAGTGCTTTACCAAACTTTATACAATATACATATATGTTGTTTTAGGCTTCCATGGTCTGAATCCATTATATGCATATCTTCTTCATGGGTTGACCATGTAACAGGTTTTTTTTATTGCCAAGCTTTCACCCATCTTGCTGTGGGCTTCTTCAGGGCCAAAACAAGAATGATCTGATATGATGATGATAATCCTCTTGTATTGGCCCTGAAGAAGCCCACAGCAAGATGGGTCAAAACTTGGCAGTGAAAAAAATATGTTACATTGTCAAATCCTGAAGAAGAAATGCATATAATATACATATATTTTTATTCTAATTACATAAATCAAATTATCGACCCCTTTCCGAGATGCAAGTGTTATTATATTACCTCCGCAGACTCTTATCTTCTTGACATGCTTTTTACGAGATTGGATATTCCATCCTTATCGATGTCGCCCTAGGCTCATGCATTAGATGAATTAGTTAACTTACTTTTTCCCTCATAATCCTCTAAAGCGCCCGATGGCCCTCCGGACAAGATGATTTATAATAATTTTTGGAGGGCTACTTAAAGAATCTAATGATTATTTTTTAAATATCAAATTCCATTGCCTGATTAATATTGATTTGTTACGAGGACAATCGAATCAATCATGTTTAATTTCATTTAGAGATCCAAATTAGTTCTCACTTCTATGTTTTCCGAAGCCAACAAACCAATGCTAATTAACAAATCTAATTGTTAATACCAATTTCTAAATATTCCACTTCCAAAATATATGTTCATAGCTTATTTATTTTTTTATTTTCAACTCTATCCACGTCGTTTAGTTCATATTTAGTTAGAAGAATGTGTTAAGACTTTATACGGGTTTCATCCCTGCTGTGAGGATTGCATTTGTGTTGGATCCACACAATATTCACAATTAGTCCGGTTATATTAGGTTGGGTATCTATAAACTCCCAACACACCTGAATTACATAGTGACTTTAATAATTCTCAACGATTCTGTAAAAGCGAACGTATATAAAGAGAAGTAATATGTGTTAGTAGATTTTCGATACTATTAAAGGAAAGATGGAGGAAGAGTATTAAACTCCTTACCCTCAAAGTACTTTATTTGTCTACCTTATTGTTTCGCAGCCAAAGTGGAATCTCCCAAGAGAAACGTGTAAGCAGAATTGCAGCTGATGAACCGAATTTTTATGTATGATAATAAAAGTAGAAAATACAGAAGTAAAAATGGGAGACTAAAAAAATAAATCCTGATCCCTCCCCTAACATAAGAAATGGAAAGTTGAGTTTGGCATATTTGTAAAATAGGAGAGGATAGAGTAGCAAGAATGTGGCTGGAGCACACTAGGCAGGCCTAGAGGGAACATATTTGGAGCCTATCCAACATTAGGGCTGGAAAGAGGGAAAATTCTTGCCGAAACCGAGAGGCGTGGTCAAAGTGGATGGCCGTTCTGGAGGGGACGACTAAGAGTTGGATATAAGAAGATGAAAACAATCCTTCAGGAATGCAAAGGCAGAGTAGGCTAGGATATAGAACAAAGTGATACAATTTTTCTAGTTATTTCTTTGCTCTTAATAGTCTTTTTAAGGGAGACACTTCTGGCACCTGCTGTTTCAAATCGATTCGAGCGACTCAATGACCTTATGAAGTAAGTTGAGCTCCAGAAGGTACTCTCATTCAACTAAGTTAGAACTACTAATATTTGCCTATTGTATCACTTGATGATCACACTTATTAACTAAAGCTTATATCCGCCAAGTCAATGTTCAAAGAGGTAGAATAACAAACAATGAGCGAATGGTTTAGGTAACTCCATCACGGTACAAAATAACAAAAATAAAAATAAATGGTCAAATAACAATGTGTGACGATTCTGCTACTAACGAGAAATAGCCACATTACCCATTTACTTTCGGAGTGCATTGAGACAGGATTTTATCTGTATCAACATTATGTTTGCTTCAGGTTAAAGCAAATATAATTAATCTTAGTTTTCTTTCTTTCTTCCTTATTTTTTTTTTCTATGCTAATATTGTTTTTTAGTATCGTTATAATTTGTTTATACAGTTGACAAAGAAGTATAATAAATTAGTAAGTAAATATTTATGTCTGTTTATTTATGTATATAAATATTGTCTTGGTTTAATGAGAAATAAACTGATCCCTAAATTCAAAAATTAACTTTGGTATGGAAATTTTGAGGAATAGATGCTAAAACATTTTAAAAATCCATGTACCACCGTCAGGAGAGCTTCCGAAGGTATCGGGCAGTTCTGGCGTCATCATTAAAATTAATATCTGTGTTTGCTATGTAAAGGGAGTCAAGTTAAAAAAATATATATATAGTTATTAATTTGTTTTCACATAACTTTGCAGACTTATAATACTTTGTGAATATCTTGATGAATAAATAAAAACGTTCAGGTCAATGCATTGAATAAAACTGAGTTTACAAGAGCCTAACGTTTTGATTGGCGTTTTTCGCAAAACTAACAGCAATCACGCAACAGATATGTATAGGAAAAGTACATATCCTCCAATAATTTTGTCAAAATGATGCTCGTGTTACTAGGGCGTACGAGAAGGAGCCGAAACTCGGGATTCTGGACTATAGAAGATAGTCCACCAGAAATTTCGAGAAAAAAAAAATAATTTACGCGACTAATCCTTAGACGAATATTGTGGCATTTATTTATAAGAATTTATTTAAGTTCTAATTCGTTTTTAATAAATAAGTTTGCTGTTTTTTCGCTTTACGTATTGTTATTTTTATACCGATCTCCCCCCCCCCCCCCCCCTCGAAATATTATTCTGGGACCACCACGGTCATAATTACTGTGACACTGACACCAGTAGACGGAACAAAGTACTAATAATTGATAATTAGAGTGCAAAGATTGATAAATATTGAAACAAAACAAGATTCCAAGGGATGGAACCTTATGTGATTAGAAAGAAAGCTAACAAAGATGACCTTGCTGCCTGGTTAACAACCCATCAGTGTCGATCGCTTTTTATTGCTATATTGGGTAACGACAGATCAACGTTCTTTGGACTCTCACAGCCAATCATTGACAGCTTACATAAACATTCGTTGCTAATAAATCTGATTTGCTCACAAATGAAATAACTCTGGATTATTTATAAAATTTTATAGAGACACCAGGTCCATCAGACCTGACTTTCCAAACTTCCATCGGTGCTCCTGATGATCCCCCGAAGGGTCTGAAAGATGGTCTTGTGTCTTTCTTATTTTGATTTTTCAATAGGATTGATACATATGGATAATTTCAATTTATACATACCATTAATTTTTTTTCCTCTCCGCTGATAGGAATAAAAATAAAAGAAATACCGATTTGAGTCACGAATTTATTGCACTTCAGCATTTTGAAAGAAACTAATTACGAAAAAAGGGCATCCTCTACTTAAAAGAAATTCCGTTAAGAATTTTTTTTTCCGTAGGGGAGTGCGGGGTTGGCTGGCATAGGGGGTAGGTTGGCCATTGACTTATAGTTTCCGTCACACATATTGTGAAGGTTCCACCATTGAACCATGTGACCCGCTCGAGTCTTGTCCTGAGTTTACAATCCGGTGCTAACAGTGTAGAGAAGAGTGTGCTTCATTGATTGATTTTACAACATGTAAGTAAATTTTTATATTTTAAGTAAATTTGGTTTAAAGGCATGACAAAACATTTGACTGTTCACATAGCCCCAAACTCTTTTGAAAAACGTTACCTTTCGACTAACCAGTTTCTTGTTTGATTGTTCTCCCCTGTCCTGGCAGCCATCTTTCATATGATCTCTCCTGTGGGGTTAGTTGGCTCTCTTTAACTGGGGTATGTTTGCGCAGTAGCAATTCAAAAAAGCAAGGTAAACATAAACAAAGGTGAAACTACCAATTGTCTTTAGTTCCAGCAAGGAGGATGAGAGCAATTTTTCTTATGCAGAAAGTGACGACAGTATAAACTTCTATCTTCTTTTATTATCATTCTATTTTCCCTTAAAAGCTGTTAAAAACCAATTTATAATTATTATACCATTATATTGCAGTTTTAATAATAAAAATATCTGCCAGGCAGTACTTGAATGAGATGGCTAAACAACCCCACCTTCTAGGCCAACCTGCCCCACATAGTGGGTTAATTGGCATACTCTGGATTGACGAATTCTTCAATTTTCTATGATCTTAGTATTAAATATTAAGTTGTGAAAAAATACTTGAAGTACTCTAATACTTGGAGTTTACAGTGGTATCAGCCCTATTGGGATTATTTTAACAGGAACGACTCAACAATAAAAAAAGTGAAAACTGTTGCCAACCAACCCCGCTCTCTCCTATAGCATATTATTTTAAGAAAAAATAAACCTGAATGTCATTTGAATTAATTTCACAATGTATACTGGAAAATAGTTAAAGATTTTTTATGACCTAAATAAAAATCCGTTAATACAATCGACCTCCATTGAAAATTCCTTAAGATGACAAGATCCAACTACAGTATTTTTAGGTTGTTGACAGTGTGGGTGGTATCTTGAAATATTCTTTCACAACGCCAAAAAGTTTATGAAATATATATTTTACTGTGTCGGTATTTTCCCTTAAGCCAACCGACTAAAAACAAATTTTCACTTAATACTCCAGGAAAATTATGAAAAATTGAGGAAATAATTTATATAGTTTTAAAACTTTGGGAAAATACTCATAAGGGTTGTAGTAGTAAGAAATAGAAAAGTTCACACTCCTAACTTTTCTACCCCTTTTCCTCTCCCTTTACTCATATTATTTAAAATGTTTTACTTTCACTTATTTCACTTTAAATCCGGAGAGTCGGTTAAACGAGAGCCGGATAAGCGGGAATATACTGTAATTGCTAATTGTGAGAGTGCAAGTTTCGAACGCTACAATTAATTCTAAACCAGATAAAGTCACATTTATAGAACCTAAGCACGACATGACCTTACATTTGCTGAAACGTAACACACAGTCCTGGTTCCAGCTAACATTTTGAAAAATTCTGGTGCCATGCGCGCAGCACACAACTTTCACTTACCAATTTACTTTGATTAGAAATTGACGTGTTTTGTTAAATTGCATTTTCTCTAAGTCACACATTTTTCCACATTTATTTAATTATTTTTGTATATATTTGTCCTTTAAAGTGCACAAATTTTTTTTATTATTAAATAAAATTTTTTACTTGCGTTAATTCGGCAATGCAAGCATAATACTCCAAGTCGTCTGATTTTATAATTCTTTATGTAGTTGTTGAAAACTTCATATAGTTCCCATGAAACAAACAATTTCCATTAAATGAGCAGAACATCTTTAATTATAAAGCATTGGTCTGTCATTAAATGCGTACTGCGCATGCGTGAGCTAAACGTTTTTTATTCGCTGACAGATTATTTTTCTTTTTTTCTCCTGTATATGTTTACTTGATTTTTTTCATATTTCATATTTAGCCATTTCTTATTTTTAGGCGAAACGAGAGACAAATAATTTCTTGATATAAACAAAAACAAAGGTACTTTATAGGAAAACAAAAAAGGCCCCTTCTTCATTTATGCCCCCTCAGAACATTTTAATAATGATAAAGCTTACCTGATATGAAAAAATACTTGATTCTCATTAAACATGATTAGTTTAATCAAAATCGTTAAAGCTATTTTTGAGAAACTCGAAAAAAGTTATGAAATGAAGTGCCCTCTCCGGTTGATCAATTTTGATGAAATTTCAGTAGTCATATTTCAGGTATATAAATACATCAAATACCAAGTTTTATCAAAATCGTTAGAGTCGTTTTTAAGAAAATTGAAAAAACCCGTAAAACGTTATAATATAAAGTACCACCTCCGTTTGACCAATTTTGATGAAATTATCTCAGTCACTTCACGGGAATATACAAAATACCAAGTACCCAATTCTAGGTTCGTACGGTTTATAGTTTTTGAGCTAGTCTGTTAACACACACAGACTATTTCGCTGGACTTGGTTATTTGGACTGAGGGGACCACAAAACGTGTAATTCGATCCGGTGTAAACCGGAAGTAGAAATTTTTCACGATCCCAATACTTTCCCTTATTATATATATAGTATAGATATATATTTAGAATAGTTTTTTTTTTTTTTTTTTTTCGGTTGGCGCATTAGGTCTAATGAGACCTTTGGCCGCGCAGTGTGGTCTTCTTACAGACATTTGTTTTGCTTGCGGGAGTAGCAATACCCTGGAGGGGGTAGCCCAAAACTCACGTTGCTGCAAGCCATGGTCACCATGGTACAGCGGCAGACTGCCCATAGCTCCATAACCAATCCCATTGGGGCCAATTTGGCAGTGTCCTTCCCACCGATGGCGTCAGCTCTCTCGGGTTCAAGGACAGTGACAAACTGGTCTAGGTCCAAGGATTATGGTAGCTCAGAGTCAGCAGTCCCCGAGGACCTATATTTCTTTCACTGAAGCATACCGTCCCTGAACCAAACCTCCGGGCGGTTACTGACATCCTGGAAAACCACACCACGATTCTCGATGAGATACACGGGGAAGGTTCATCACTCCTACGCCCGGTCGGTGTGAGTTGCTTCCAGTAGGCTGACGGGCCTCACATACCCGGGGGTGGGGGTAGACTTGGACTGCGTGGCTTTTATTGGTGGGCGGTCACCTGAATGGAGCGGTCACCCATCCAAGAACTGACCACGATGGACGTTGCTTAACTTAATTATCTATTGCAAGCGCCCTTGTCCACTCAGCCATCCCGGCCCCTATATTTAGAATAGTATAGCTATATATTTATTGTTATTATATTTCAATATATAGGTAAGTGGAAGTAAAAAGGCTTGTAATTTGAAGACATTTTTTATATAAAAAATATTCCTAGTGAAACTATGATCTATAAAAAAATAATCCTAGGCATATCTTTAGTGAGAAAACTCGTACTGGAGATAATCTAGTTGGAAGAAAATTAAATATCCATTCCTGGGCGGACCAGGAGTGTCATGAAAATATTTTGGCTCCCCCCCCCCGAATATTTCGGCTTTTCAAGTTTTTGGGAATTTTAAAAGAATAATGCAATCAGGTAGTTACTATGCCCTAAACAATTTCGGTTGTCTAGATCCCAGTCCTTTTTAATACAAGGTAATAAAATGCAATAAAAGGTAATACAATACAATAATTTCTCATACAAAAATGGTGCTGTCATCGAAGTGATTATGAGACAGGGGGATCATGACCCCCACATCTCTTTCTAAATCGGTCCCTGTATTCTCTAATGTGTGATTCAGTCTAATTTAGTCAATATCTCTCTTTATTCTATTATTTTTTATCTTTATCTTTTTGACGATTTGATTGTTTTTACTTTCGTGTGTTACTCGTGTAATTTAACAAGTGATGATCTCATAAAAATGTGAATGAAGTTTTTAACATCCAATATCATTAGGCGTTTAATATAATCTTTTTGACAAACTAGAAAATAATAAAGGCGGAATGATATTCATTCGACGATATCTATATTTATTTATTTTTTTCAAGATCAAAATAACAAAAATTCCGTGAGTGAAATTTGGGAGGCCAATACAATTCTGATACTGTAAGGGATCTGCATCCATATTCTGTACTAGTCATTATTGTTTTTCGACTGTCAGAATATAATGACTCATTGCGTAACTTACTGCATCTCCAAGATAATTCATAAGGCCTTGGTTTCTTACAGATTTATGAGAAGCTTTTGTTGAGACGTCTTATACAGTAATACTGATCCTTTGATCCACTGGGCATATACCAATAAATAAAAATATTATAACATAAATTTAATTTATTTGTTTAACATATAATTTTATAAATTCACTAAATCAGCAAAATAATTCACCTCAATCCCATAAACAAGATTTGGCCTGGAAGGAGTGAGGTTAACTCTCCGAAAATTGAAATTTAAAACGCAGGCTATACCGTTCGAGAACAGGGAAATTATTCCAGCTCGATAAAGAAAAATATTATTAAAAATGATAAAAATAATAATGTTCACTAAAGTTGCACATTCTGATGTTTATTGGAATGCGAAATAGGAATTATAAAAGTTTTAGATAGATAGATAGGGGTAATTTTAGACGTTCAACCTCGACCCTACTTTTATAGCTATTGCAATGCCAACAGATTTATATCATTACAGAAGTAGCAAATGTTCGCATACCTGTTAGCGTTATAGAGCAATTATTGTATAATTGAATATCCTTCAATATATAGTGTATTGATTTTTTTTCAATCATTTTGTATCAATCACAATAAATTTACTAACCAAAAACTACTGCAATGTATTACTCCAGTCTGCGCAATTTTCAACCATAACACATGTGAACCGTTTACTTTTTAATCGCTGCGTTAGGTCTATCCTATTGTGTATCTATTCTTCGACTGGAAACCACGAAATTTCATGGTTGCTAACATTAAAGAAAATTAATTTCCCAAGATGGTAAACTAACAAGACCCAATGAAACATAACATTATTAAGTATTTACATCGCGTAAATAATGTTTATTTATCGCTGATAATTTTCAAAATCTTTTATAAAACATCGCCTGTTTATAGTTTTAACCGTTTTCTAAATGTGCTAAAATACTATATTCTTGCAGGATAGTCAAATTTTAACTCAATCCAGATATCATGCAGCAAATTTTTAACTAAAACATCACAAATCAAATTGAAGTTTTAAAATCAATAAATATATTTTTATTCTTACTCTATTACTCTTATTATTCTTTTATTTAAAGCGATCTCCTCCATAGTGAAAAGTTCAATCGCAGGGTTGATATTTATTTTGAAAACATTGTATTCACACTCCTAAAAAAATTGTTTTTTGAGATATGACGTTCTTGTAAGCTGTGGACGATATATGATCAGGAATCAGCAAAAATTTTGGGAGGGGGGTCATGACCCCCCTGTCTAATAATCACGTGGCTGACAGCACCGTTTTCTAACGGATTATTACCTTGTATTAAGAAAGATTGTGACCTAAATATCCAAAATTGTTATGTTTAGGGCATACCTAATTGTATTATTCGCTTAAAAATACAGAAAAATTGAAAAGCCAAAATATTCGGGGATGGGGGGGCCTTTGACCCTCCCTCGATCCGCCCTTGTATATGATAATCTAAAGTTTATTATAATGTGAAAAGATTTGAATAATACACAATGTAAAATTATGTGTTCTATGTAAAAATGAAAAAACAGATCAGACTCCGAGTATGAAAACAGATCTAAAGATTTCAACCAACTATTATTTTCAGGTTTAATTATGGTTCGATTAAAATATGACAGGCTATAAAAGAAGCCCCCCTCTAAACATTCATTTTTTCCTCTCCACAAAAATTAAGCTTTTGGGAGGAATGAAATTTTATATTTAGAATTACACTACCTATAGTCTATATTTCTCTTTTTCCTTGATCCATTTACTCAAAGGAATACTCCAAAAATTGTTTGCCCAGGGTAAAATTGTGGCCCCATTAAAAATTTATAATCCCCGTTAAAATGGGGGTCAAGCGCCCACCAAGTTCACTGGCAAAGCAACAATACGATCCTGAATAAGGGACTTATCTTTTCTGTAACAACTGAATTTAATGTATTAAGTTAAGAAGAAAAAGATCAGCTTTTGTAATGTTTTTCAACATTGTTTTCAAAACATATTTTGAATACTTAGATATGTCAAATGTTTAAAATAATCAAGATTAACGAGTTCATTAATTAAATTAAAAGATAATCTTTGAACTTGGAGCACCCAAAAGACAAGGAAATAGTTTCAGACTCTGACCAAGGTCACGCGAGGTTTTATTTTTATTTGCTCTCTTCTGATTGGCCAAAAACTGACTGAAGTAAAAAGTTATAAAAATAACCATAAACATATAAAGTGGTTTTACATAATAATAAGTCATAAATATTATAAGTATTATTGGTTAGTTATAAAATTACTAGACAAGCCCACAAGCTTGTTTGCGGTTCTGAATTGCTAAAGGAGGAATTGGAAGTACAAATATATTTAAAAATTATGTTTTTTTACATTTTCTTAAAACCTTAGTATTCTTTGAGCGAATTTTTAGTATTGCTCATGTTAGCAGTCAGAATATGATAAAATATATATTTATTTTCTACTTGATTGTATCTTTCACCTTAGTGAGGAAGAGTTTGGTTTGCATAAGGTTTTTCATTAAATAAAGCAATTTCTTCCAATGGTTTTTTATTTATTGGGTTGGGTCTTTTATTTAATTATTCCAACGTTTCGGGTTTTTGGCCCATCTTCTGAGGTTATCTATTGTATATTTTTAAATTCCATTGCCATTAGTCTATACATAAATTTTTATGCATAAAAATATATATGGCATTTGAAGGGGTCAAGGCAAAATAGTGCCAAGCAACATTTTTAACAAAAATAAACTGTAGCTGCAATCTGCTGTATATTACGTAGCACTATATGTCTACAATGGAAATGCCACCTAAATATGACTATATAGAGCCTCTCTAGACATATTTAGGTGGCATTCCTTCATAGACATATAGTTCTACGTAATATACAGCAGACTGCAGTTCATTTTTTGTAAAAACGTTGCTTGGCACTATTTTTCCCCGACCCATTCATTTCTTCATTTTACATAATCCACTTTTATTAACAATTATTCATGGCTCTGGATTATTTCATAGTAGATAGTAGATCAGTGACAATGAAATCGTCCAGAACCATGAATAATTGTTAATAAAAATAGATCATGCACAATGAAGAAATGACTTATGTATTTTTATATATAAGAATTTATGTATAGACAAATGGCGATGGAATGACGTGTGAAAAAACAGGGTCAGGCAAGTACAATCCTGACTTTGTAAGCGTCTGACCCAATGCCTTATTAATAGTAATGGCAAAGGCGACTTTTATAGGAAATTATAACGTTGGATCAGAAGGGGTGAGGTTAATGGTAAGATGACAGTTTGACCGGAGTCAATCAATTTTGCTGTGATAGTATAGTTGCCCGAGTGAGTTAGTTAAGCCCTGCTTAGCGTTTAGGTTTCTTAGCAACATGATAATAGCATGTTTTTTTAGTATAAATTTATAAGTTTCGGGGAAAGCGAGTGCGCTGATTCTGTTGTCTGAAATCGCATGTTTTTGTTGTAACTCGCAAACGAGGGTGAAAATCGGAAAATTGTATATAAAAAAATTTTCGTCTCGAAAAACTGAAAAAAATAACACCTTCGGAAAAGCCCTGCGACCATTTTCGCTGAGAATTGCAGTTTATCGCTAACAACTCGCAAACATCGAAAAAAGGTATAGGACCGAAATACCTCTTCTTGAAAACCTGAAAAGATTGATACCATTTAGTGATGCGTTGTCACACAGAATCTTAAAGATGCCCTGCGGAATTTAGATTCAAACTCGGGACCTTGAGTACAGCAGCACAGTGCCCTTGCCATAGAGATGCCCCACTCCCATTTCTTTAGTTGTGGAACTTTATCAAAGGACGAAGATGCTTCGAGTTATTAAGAAATCGCGCTAGTAAGTGAGAAAAATGCACTAGCGGCATAGAAATGAATGGATTAGAAATCGGCTGTTACCATTGTTCTGGTTCATCGCACAGTTCTCTGCTTGCCTTCGATTTTTAAGATTTTCAGTACTTTAAATCAGTTCATCATCATCATCATCATCATCGCTGTGTTTCAATATATATATTTTGAGTGTTCAATAGCTTCAAAAAGGCTGAATTATTTACATAACTGAGGTACATACTTTTGTTCAAAAAATCCTAAATATTTTTCTATATGTCGCAATAAGGAGGCAGTTACGAAATTCAATCGTCATCTTTTACTCCTCTATGAAACAAATAGAGGCATCTATATGACCACGTATCAAAAGTACCGATACTATGATATGAAATAAACAAAAAAGAGTTATATATAATTTTTTAAACATATATATTTTTTAAAATCAACCTATTCATCCTTGCAAGTATTCTGTGAAATTTTATTTTACAATCCTCGTTACACATTTGTGGCAAGACGCTTCATCACGGTTCCGAAAATAGATACCCTTGGAGAGTGCCAAAGCTGCAACACGTAATATCAATACCGACTTTCGATTCACTATAAAAATCGATTTATAATAAATCGATAAAAAGTATTCATCTTAATGATAGCTTAATTCAATGTATTTATTCGAGGTCTACTTTTTTAAAAATTAGTTTTGTGTTAACTTGTGTACTACTTTACTTGAACTTGTAAAGGACGTACCGGAGAAATATCAAACTTTTCATTGAATTTCTTGGTTGCCTTTAACCTGCAGGAATATTGGCAACATCTATACCCTAGACCTTGTGGTATAATTCCGTCAATTTTAAATATTCTAATCTATGTTTTCCATTCTTGCAATCCCAATTGCCCTGCCAAATTTTTCAAATTTCAATTTTTATTTTTCTGATGAAATCTTCTAGAGAGAATATTGACTGTTCGGAAACACTGAAAAAAATCAGAGGTCTCGCTCAGACATATTAAGTGCAGTATGTCCTCGAAGTGACCGACATTAAGCCGGTGGCCCTTGCTCCGACCTTCAAAACATTTTATTTTATGTATCTCTGTGAAGTGGAAGACAAAATTTTATGGCTCATGTTAATTTATTTTGGATTTTATAGACAGCTATGTGGTACTTTTTTTCACAAAGTTCGACACCCCTAAATAACGACGACTAAGCACATTTTTAAAGTATTTTTTGGAGGCCAATCGTGATGGATTTTATCATTTTTCTTAGACCTTAATGTTCCACATGTCACCGATATGGAACCCGCTAGGTAGCAATACTATCACAATAAACATCCTAACTCACTTATTCCAAACTTTTCCTCACACGCAGTCCATTCATCGGGACTAAGTTATTTCGTCTCAAGGGACCTCAAAACGTGTATTTCTGTTAAAAAACGGAAGTCGAAATTCTTCACGATCGCAATACTATCCCTTAATTTATATTTCATATGTAGGTAAGTAAAGGTAACAAATACTGCGTTCAATTCCATATCAATTTTTCAAGGTGCGTCGGTTTTTTTGACCTTAAGTAAATTTATAGCAAACAAGTAAGCTCACAATCAAGGCTTCTTTACCTATTTAAGTATTTGTGCTTAGTATTGAAATGATATTATCAAAAAAAAATTTTTTTTTTTTTTATCAACATATTTCACAAACTATAATTATTCCACTATTAGTTAAAATTCATACACCGTTTAGGACCGATTTGCGTCAGACGCTAGTTTACTAATTACAACCTTGTCTGCGTAAATTGAATGATCCGCTTTTTTGTGGAGGGTGGGGGGTTTCCTGGTAATTGGTAATTTACTAATTAACTATTTCTACTAGAGTCGAATTTTTTTACATAAAAAAAAATAAATAAAAGGAGAAATGTTTCTAGTCCTGGAATATTTACGAATCCCTACCACGTAAATGATTAAATCATATTCTTTGTTCACACTTCTTATATATCGACAAAACGTCAAGACCCGTCTGAAATTTATGAATAAATTACTAATTCACGGTCGCCGTTATCTGACAACAGTCGCTTTCTTTCCTTTTATATTTTTTTAAATTTAAATATGGAATTCCTATAGACGGATAAAAAGGGATGAAAAAGTATAAAAGTCCCCTAAGAATAACATAGGCATAATAATTTAACCTAATGCACTGTAAATAAAAAAAATCTGGTGCGGTGCGCGCATCACACAACTTTCACTTACAACCCCTCTGTTTTTTTACTAAAAATATACAAGTTTTTTGAAAATGGCATACTTAAGTGCCACGGGAGAGGGAACACTAAACTTGCTTTGGCAATTGTTTTCTTTATTATTGGGAAGTGGGCTCAGTAATTCATACAGTGGTATACCAATAATAAAGTTGGTCCCATTTTCTCTAGAACTTCGTACTATTCCAGGGATTCGTTTGAAATCTTTTTTATATATAAATATATTTTTAGGAGATTATAGAAATAATAATCAAGTTTCAGACTGAACGATCATGTTTTTTGAAGATATATCGTAAATGAGAATCGATAGAGAGGGTTCATCACAACGGCCGATATTAAATCGGAACTAAATTTTCAATTTTTAGCACCTTTGTATTTATCAGAAAACGACGGCGATATTTTATTCTTCTAGGGCAGAAACACTTTAGTAATGTTTTAATTAAATCAATAGGTTACTTAAGCTCCAACAAGCTCTTAAAAGACGTCAACATTTTTCAAATGGTCAGAACGCCTTTTCTTGTTAACAATGTTAGCAAATATACTAACAACAGTTAGTAAAGGTGTACTTCCAATGCGAAATTTGGCATTGTGTTTTAAGTGCATGTTGGAACATATCTTTGATTCATTAAGAATCGCCATATATTTTTTCCCTATCAGTAACACGCTCTTCCCTTTTCTCACAATGTTCTCTCTCGTCTTCTTTCTATACAGTTGAATTCTTCAAGTTTTGAGTTAGTTTTAAGACATTTGCGATTAGTACCATGGAAACTAATAGTTTCTGTTAAATAATCCGAAAGTAGAAATTATTATTTTCTTGATACTCTAATATATCCTTTCAGCGACCTTCCGCCATATTATCAACTTAATACTATTATTTCATTAATTTTAAGCTTTCCAACGATATATTATACATATATATTACCTAATAATATTATTGGAAATTGAAATTTTCGTTTTGGGAAATCATATATTTTATTTCTATTTTATTTGATTATTAAATTCTTTCGTATTTTATATTTAGCCACTTCTTGTAACTAGGGATGACAAGAGATGGTCATTTTCTCGATATAAAAAACAATTAAAGGTACTTTAAGGGAAGATTTTTTCCATGGCCATTTAAGCCCTATCAGACCTATTCGATTTCGATAAAACCTACTTCATATCGATATTAAAGAATGCTTCATTAGGATTAAACATGAAAAGTTTAATCGAAATCGTTAGAGCCGTTTGACCCATTTTAATGAAATTTTTGCTGTCACTTCGCGGGCATATAAACACACCAAATACCCAATTTCAGGTTCGTACGGTTTTTAGTTTTTGAGCTAGTCTGTTCACACACAAACAGACCATTTCTTCGTTATTTGGACTCATGGTATCCCAAAACGTGTATTTCCATTGAAAACAGGAAGTCGAAATTTTTCACGATCACAGTACTTTCCCTTACTACATATTTCGTATATAGGTAAGTGAAAGTAAAAATTGTATGGAATCATTCCAACGGTCTGAGTGCCTTATCAGGACAAATATATAGTCCGACGTGTTCGCTCATCGACCTGTTGTTTAATATCAGACAAATAATAGACGATTCGATGATTAATAAGTTATTGATTTACTGTCGAGGAGTAACCGCTTTAATCTACTATTCAATATCGATGATGCTACGATTATTATGATAATAAAAAAACAAAAAGAAAAAAAAAAACCACAGATATTTCGAAACCTTATATACTTCGAACCTTAAACCTTTATATCTTACAAACATAGGGTTGTTCTTATATAAGTATGTCCTTAACATAACTATAAGTTAACATTGTCTAACAACATTGTTGTATAATGTTATCCTTACATTAAGTTGTTATGATAATTATGTTAATGTTTATGGTTTTATTGTCTTATAGTGAAACCTTAATATTTCGAAAACAACTCAATAAAACTTTTTTAGAATCATTAGGTATGGTGGACAATAATTTAGTCTTGCAGTCTATGGACTTTATTTCTTTCTTATTTAAGGGCGTTAGTAACAGGCAGCGGCGGTCGCAGGAATTCTCCGAGATGGTGAATTTTTGCTATTGATCAATTTTGATGAAATTTTGACTGTCATATCGCGGGCATATACATACACCAAATACCGTTTTCAATAAAAATCGTTAGAGCCGTTTTTGAGAAAATCGAGAAAAACATAAAAATTAGACAAAATTCTTTTAATAAAGTACCCCCTCCTGACTAATTGTGGTGAAATATCAGCTGTCTCATCGTCGGCACATACATACACCAAATGCCCAATTTCAGTTTTGTACGGCTTTTAGTTTTTGAGCTAGTCTGTTCACACGCACTGACCATTTCGCGGGACTCGGTTATTTCGACTAGGGGACCCCAAAACGTGTACTTCCGTTGAAAACCGGAAGTCGAAATTTTTCATGATCGCAATACCTTCCCTTACTATATATTCCATATATAGGTAAGTGAAAGTAAAAATGCGACAGAGTAATTTTATTAATGTTTCTAACAAAAAATGCTTCTCTACTCTACAAAAAAACAAAAATATTAACTTATTAACTATTGAATGGTTTGCTCACACATGCCTTCCAATTAAATGGAATAATATACAAACAAAACAACTGACTGCCTGTCAGTCCCTTGACTTGAAAATTACTCGGTTAATGGCATACAAACAAAATCACAGTTTTTGTAACAAAATATTTTCGACCTCTATAAATCACCTACCTGAGAACAGTTTTTTAAAATTTTTTTTATTCCGCTCGTTCCAAGGTATATATAGTCACAAATGTCACCAAAAAGTCCATTTTTCTACAAAAACTTCGACACATTCACACAATATGTCAAATCAACCACTTCGACAAGTGGGAATCCTGGTTGCATGGTTCCTAGAAGAGGGTTGGTATAGCTTTCCTATTTTTGATAAGTTTTATTCTTTGCAGATACGACCAAGCTTGAAACTTATAAAAATTATTTCAAGGTATAATGGAATCCATCCTCTATTCACAGAAATGTTCATCTGATTCCCTAATAAAAGATGAAAAGAAAAAAGTGCAAATGGAAACGTGCATTGTAGCTCCTAATCGCCACAAAGGAAAAATTCAACTATTCTATCGACCACTATTCGATACTATCGAAACTATCGATAACGGAGACTCTCGATAGTTTTACACCACTATGAAGATGACCCATCGAAAGACATAATTTAAAAAATCGAGGTCGTATATAATGGGGGCCAGGAACCACCCCTCCCCCGAAATTAGTAACATAAAGAAAAAATTAAATAACGCAATCTGAATTATGTTAATGAATGATGCAAAACTTATTAAAATGGCTAATAATGTTATCCAGGTGTCTTTGTAACAGTAACAGAAGCCGACAAACATCCTCATAGTCCACAGAAAGTATGGTATGTCAGAACCCCCCTGCCAATCTTTTTCTAAATACGCCACTATAAAATGACAGTTTATATTCAAGACATAAAATATAACATAGTAAAGGCGCTTTATATGTAGTAATATACGATAGGATCCTAGAATTCTGACGCTTCGAGGGAAGAGGCGCTTGTTAGGGAGTGCTTGTTATCTCTTCGAGCTTTGTCACTTTTCCCAGCAACTATTTCGATCCTACAGCTATGGTATAGCTCGCTAAGATCTTTGAAATCGGTAGAATATTCTGTCACAACTTTTTTTTCTTCATGCGAACTTCTGTGACCCATTTCAATTCATAGCAGTATTTTTGAAAGTAATAAATAGAAAATTAAAAATTTGATGTAGAACCATTAAATATCAAGGGGTACAGCAGGGGGGGGGGAAACAACCAATCAGAGAAATTATATATGTATCTGATTGGTTGTTTTTTGGTTTTTCTATTTTAGTCCTGAGTATGACCTAAAATTTGGGTCGAAACGTCGGCTACAATAAAATATGTAAATCGCACATATTTGTGCTAATTATTTTGAGCGCACCCCCAACCATTTCCTGTTCATTATATCTACGGTCAACTATTTTCCACCATCTTAAAACATACTGTAGCTTGCTTCTGCGTCATCTCAGAAACTGTAATACGCATGACTGAGGATCATATATGTGTATAATATTCAAGGAAAAGGAAGGAGACCATTTAGACATGGTCTCGCTCTGACAGACTTTATAAATAAAAATTTCTCGAATCAGAATTAAAAGAAAATCGATTTAGTACTGGGCAGCATAAGAAATCAGATCGAAGAAAGACCAACGACTGCGGTACAGGAAATAAAATATGATTCTTACTGAATATGAGGAAGATTTATAGTATTTTATTTCAAAGATACCTAGATCGCGTATATTCTGTAGTTACTTATATAATTAATTATTTATTTTGTTTGCGACTTATTAACCAGGATATATATATATATATATATATATATATATATATATATATATATATATATAAATTTTATATAGACAGTATAGGATTTATATAAATTTAGTGAATGGCCTCAACCCATCAGGAACTGAACGAGGAATGAGGAACATTGGCAGCTCTCCGACCCGAGGTCTTTCCTAGTATAACGGGTCTTTGGTCCCTATACACATAGGCTTCCTCTAGGATCCATGCACTCATATATAAACATACTCTATATAGATGACTCAAATACACATACTCTTTCAGGGTCGTCATCCGTTCAACACGATGCAGGTTGAGAATCTTCTGTCCTTGAAAAGATCCTAGGGGCGTGTCATGGTTATATGGTAACTCCCGATTAAATTATATATATTTCGGTATATATGTTAAATAACATTAGGGGAGAGCGGGGTTGGTTGGCAACAGTTTTAACTTTTTTGATTGTTCAGTTCTTCCTGTTAATATAATCCCAATATGGCTGATACCTGTGTAAACTCCAAGTATTAGAGTACTTTAAGTATTTTTTTCAATACATAATATTTAATACTTAGATCATAGAAAATTGAAGAATTCGTCAATCCAGAGTAAGCCAATTAACCCCCTATGTGGGGCAGGTTGGCCTAGAAGGTGGAGTTGTTTACCCATCTCATTCAAGTACTTCCTGACATATATTATTGTTATTAAAAGCTGCACTATAATGGCATAATAATTTTGAATCGGTTTTTAACAGCTTTTAAGGGAAAATAGAATGACAATAGAAGAAGATAGAAGTTTAGACTGTCGTCACTTTCTGCATAGGAAATATTGCTCTCATCCTCCTCGCTGGAACTAAAGACATTTCGTAGTTTCACCTTTGTTTATTTTTACCTTGCTTTTGTGAATTGCTACTGCGCCAAAAAAAAAGTTGAAGAGAGCCAACTAACCCCACAGGAGAGATCGTATGAAAGATGGCTGCCAGGACACGGGAGAACAATCAAACAAGAAACTGGTTAATCGAAAGGTTAGATTTTTCAAAGGAGTTTGGACCTATGTGAACAGAATCGGAGTTGAATGTTTTTCCATGCCTTTAAACCAAATTTACTGAAAATATAAAAATTTACTTACATGTCGTAAAATCAATCAATGAAGCACGCTCTTCTCTACACTGTTAGCATCAGATTGAAAACTCAGGACAAGACTCCCAAGGTCGAGCGGGTCACATGGTATAATGGTGGGGCCTTCACAACAGGTGTGACGGAAACTATAAGCCAATGGCCAACCTACCCCCTACGCCAACCAACCCCGCTTTCCCCTACAGAAACAAAATAAAATAAAACTACTTTTTTAAAATAAAATATTAAGAACGAGATATTTAACAAAATAAAAACATATTTAAGAAACTATGTCATCATGTTTATCGCATTACTAAAAGGTTTGGAGGGACAGAATAGGAAACTGTTGAAAAGGTGAATCACGTTTTAGCGTTTTATTTACACTAATAATATATGATTTTTTTCTTATTTTTGGGTAGAGGAATTCTGACTATGAAAGTAATTTTTCAAATAAAAGTTATTGATATTTGAAAATAGAGGCAGGTGATTTTCCTGCCCCCTCTTGCCTATACATTCAAAATTAGCTCATTTTTACGAGGCATACTGACAAGGGGACGTTGTGAGTTGTAACTCACAGATTTAATTGCCGATTTTTGTGTGGGTAGTAGGGACCTATAATAGAGCAAAACTAGAGTTATAGCCGCCCATGAGCATTGGGAGCCGAGAAAAAAAATAAAATAAAAAAAAATCTCGTTTTATTTTTTTTCTCAGCTCTCAGTCAAGATAAAGAAATAATTCTTTCATGTAAAGTTGTAGTTTTCTATGCTATTTGAAATAAAAATATTTTCGTTATTTTCAAGAGACGACCCAGCTTCAGGGTGCTCAAAAACTCCAAAAAAATGACGAAATCCACTGTAACTCAGTGGGAATTTTTTTTCGTTGAAAACTGACCTCAAATATCGATTCAGCGAACCAAAAAACCCTTCTGTGTGAAATTTTATCAAAATCAAAAAATAAAAAATTTTTCCCCCTTTCGAGGGGGGGGGGGAACGTTAAAATTTTAAAGTTGAGATTTTGTCAAAAACATCAAACAGTCATAACTTTTGCTGTAATCAACCGATTAAAATAGTAATGGCATCACTAAAATCAACGTGCATTCTGCTTTCTATCCATCTATATAACATAGCGTTTAGTCCAGATTTTAGTGGACAAAAACTGGCTTGAAAAAAAAATTCCGAGGTCGACTATAACTTGAGATATCTCAATAAGGGG
The DNA here is from genome assembly GCA_911387785.2 of Aelia acuminata. Classification (NCBI taxonomy): domain Eukaryota; kingdom Metazoa; phylum Arthropoda; class Insecta; order Hemiptera; family Pentatomidae; genus Aelia; species Aelia acuminata. Next base: position 52,807,757 of record OU426984.1, on the reverse strand, counting down.
ACATCCTACGACCTCCGCATTTAGGCTAAACGATTCAGCTTTACAGCTTCTAGGGGCCCTTAAAATTTGGTCTCAATCGGTGGCAAAATCTGTGAGATAGCACGAATTATTTACGTTTTTTTAAAAATTGATAGCCTCTTGCCTCTAAAATTCGACCAAATCTTAGGGGTAAAATTTTTTAATTTCTGATTTCGACCAAATTTGGTTACTACGGGTTTTTTGAGATGAGGAATCTGAAAATTATATCAGTTTTTAGTTTAAAAAATTTCCTCACCTATATTTTTGAAAATGTCTTCCAAAATTTTCGGAGTAAAAAACGCCTAATTTTTTATTTCGGCCGAATTCGCTATTTACATCTTCAGGTCTAAATCTAAAAATAATAACAGGTTTTGGTTGAAAAAAAAACCTCTCCTTACTTATATATGCAATGCTGTGTTGACTGACCGGACTTGGAACATCCTGGAAATGCCCGCCAAGCTTCTATTTGGTTCTCCTTACTTATATTTTGTTTCATACCATGCGTTCCGTATTTTGATTCAAATGCTGACGTTGATAATTGGTCTTGGATTAGGGAATGAAGCTTTATGGCATCTTGTATTTTTCTTAATCAAATTTGAACTTGACGATAAAAATAAAAATCCGTGTTGATGTCTTTAGTAAGGCAGATTTACTTCGAAAGGCTAACATTGTAAACAAACAAGGTTGTTTGGGTGAGAATGAGCGTTGACAACACAAAACAATAATCCACCGAACGCACCAAGGTTCAAAGGAGTATCAAAAGTAAACACGAAACACTGCATTAATTTCCGGACAACCCAATATTTTCTCCTCTATCAGTTTTACTATAAACGTTAGATCCCTTAGTACAGCTTTGTTTACTTGAGTCTATTAGTATTTCTGGACATCTAAAGGTTTTTTTTTTGCAATTATGGAGTCTATTGTGCTATTCGCTGATCCTATATTAAAAAAAGACTTTGCAGATGCTATGTTCTTATTTCAAGGTAAGTTTCTTAATATTTGACAATTTCGATTGACCTTCCATAGTTTAATTATAAATCTATTTTTTCCGTCAATAATAATTCAAAAGTTGGCGAATGTTTGACTTGATATTAGTAATACCTTACAATCATTTTGTTTGTTTTAGAAAAATTGAAAAGCCAAGGATTGATTTCTGGTACTGAATGCTCTCGAATTTCCTCCCGGGCGGAATTCATCTGCCAAAGTTTGATAGAGGAGCTGCAAGGAATAGTCGACGAATATAGAATCTTGGAAGATGAAGAGCTATATCTTGATAGTAATGCTGAAGGTGGGTCGGCATTTCAAGAAAGCTCATCCCAGGAGGATGACTATTCGACTCAGAGCTTCTTTGAATCGTATGAGCCCGACGAAAAAAGAGACAGAAAAAACCCCATCCCTTATGAGGTAAAGCTAAAAGTGGTAGCATTAGCTGATCAAAACCCGAATTGGTCACTTAAATCTCTTCAACGACATGGCTCTAAACTGCTGCAGTCAAACACACAGCTGCTGAGATGGAAATCTGATGTAGAGAGCCAGGGCAGTCGGCTAGACAAACTGAAAAAAATTGAAGATAGTGTGTTTCAGATGTTTTGTGAATCAAGATCACAAAATCTGGTGGTCACAGCCCGTGATATTCAATTCTGGGCAATACGCTTATCCCATGAAATGTTTGAAGATAGTTTTAGGTTTTCTGCTTCACCTTCTTGGCTGCGGAGATTCAAACAGAAGCACGCTCTCAGTCACAGAAAGATAACAAACTATGTGCCAAAAGGTAATGTAAAATCGATCGAGCAGATACATAGCGCCGCTGAAACTTTTTCAACACAGGTAAGAAACTTTCTCACGAGCTCGAACTTGAACTACGATATGGCTATAAACACGGATCAAACTGGATGAGACAAGATGTGAAAGGTACCGTCACTTTTCGTGGTGAAAAAAAAAGTCCAAGTCTGTATAGGAGACTTGAACAAAGTTACACACAGTTACACAGCGCAATATTCGTTGACCGCGTCTGGAAAGCTTTTACCTCAAGTTTTTTTTATGTTTGCAGGAACCCAGAGGTTCGTTTGGTCCACGAGTGCAAGAAAAAGTGCACGAAGTTGAAATGCTTTATAAAAATGTGGTAGTAAGTAGCTCCAAATCCGGGAAATTAACCACTGATATATATATGTCATTTCTAAAAACCATCATCGTGCCTTACACAAGGGAAAATGAATTTTTGCTTATAATTGATTAGTGGAAGGGACAAACAAACAAATCGATATACGACCAAATATTTCTTGATGGGGACTCAAACTCTACGTGCACCCTAAAAATCATTCCTCCAGGTTGCACTCCTTTGTGTCAACCGTGTGATGTGTATTTTTACCGACAAGTAAAAATTTTTATTAGAAAAATACAAAACGACCCTTCTTTGTTAGGAACTGGACGTCAATTAAGCAGTCGCGAGGATGCCATAAAAATTCATTCCTTGATCCACCACCAACTATCATCATCGGCCTTCGAACCAATGCTGCGGTACGCATGGTATGCAGCAAGACTGGTCCCATCTACCGAAAAACCAACTTTTAAGAACGTGCAGCAAGTGTGTTTTCCCGCAGAAGTTGTCAAAGAAAAATGCAAATGTACAAAAACTTGTACAATTAAATGTTCTATTTGTAACATATTTTTGTGCTTTACATGTTTTTATGATGATTAACACCCAAAAACCTGCAGAAGTAATTAAACATAACATTTGTATTATATAAATAAAACGTTGAAAAATTATCTATTTCTACTTATTATTTTACTTTTTACACACTAAATTTTAAATAAGGCCATTTAAAAAAAAATATATAGGTAAGGAGAAGTTTTATTTCAACCAAAACCTTTTATTATTTTTAGATTTAGACCTGAAGATGTAAATAGCGAATTCGGCCGAAATAAAAAATTAGGCGTTTTTTACTCCGAAAATTTTGGAAGACATTTTCAAAAATATAGGTGAGGAAATTTTTTAAACTAAAAACTGATATAATTTTCAGATTCCTCATCTCAAAAAACCCGTAGTAACCAAATTTGGTCGAAATCAGAAATTAAAAAATTTTACCCCTAAGATTTGGTCGAATTTTAGAGGCAGGAGGCTATCAATTTTTAAAAAAACGTAAATAATTCGTGCTATCTCACAGATTTTGCCACCGATTGAGACCAAATTTTAAGGGCCCTTAGAAGCTGTAAAGCTGAATCGTTTAGCCTAAATGCGGAGGTCGTAGGATGTCCCCTTATTGAGATATCTCAAGTTATAGTTGACCTCGAAATTTTTTTTTCAAGCCAGTTTTTGTCCACTAAAATCTGGACTAAACGCTATGTTATATAGATGGATAGAAAGCAGAATGCACGTTGATTTTAGTGATGCCATTACTATTTTAATCGGTTGATTACAGCAAGCAGATTTTTTTTTTATTTTATATTTTATTTTTTTTCTCGGCTCCCAATGCTCATGGGCGGCTATAACTCTAGTTTTGCTCTATTATAGGTCCCTACTACCCACACAAAAATCGGCAATTAAATCTGTGAGTTACAACTCACAACGTCCCCTTGTGAGATAAATTAGGCTTAACACGTTCACCTCGGGACTGTAATTCATGCTCCTAGCCAATTCATTGGCGGCTGAGCTTAATTCTTTTCGTTCTATCGTACTCCGTATTCCAGTGCATTATGCAGTATTGAAAATCCAACAATTATAAAATAAACAATATAATCCTACTAATACCCAATAGTCGTGGAAAATTTTGTGATTGACTAAGGTGTCCGATGAGACAGTTAAGTACGGGCCACAGATGGTACGCGCCGGTGTGAACGTATTAAGGAACGGAAATATTAAGGTCTAGTTTGTGTTTAGTCACTGACATTATCTCTGTTTTGTAATGAAAGATAAGCGAATTAACAAATGAGACGGATTTGATTTTTTTTTTTTTTTTTTTTAATCATGCTTACACACTTAATGGTCTAACCTAATAAAACTGCAATTTTAAACGTTTAACTTAACTTTAAATTAAAAAAAAAAAAAAAAAAAATACTGAACAAATTAAACAGTTATACAGCTAAGTATTATCAGTTGTAATAAAGAAATTTTGTTCGATTCAGGTCCAGTGAATGCGATCCATATTCAACAGGTCCCAAGCTTTCACAATTAATTAAATTTCTTTAGATGGGAACAATGGAACTCTTGTTGAGTTTGTATCATTACGTCACCCAACCTACATTCTCTTAGGCTAGGAATAATTTCCCAGCATTTTCTACTACTTCATCTAGTCGAAATTATCGATAGATTATCGTCAACGTCTTTACACCACTTGAAGAGATAAGACAATTATTAATGGATAAAAAATAGATTGAATAAAATTGATAGATTCCTATAATAAGGTCACAAAACTCTCCTCAAATATCAATAAGAGAAAAGTTTTCGTATATTAAAGCATCTTCACAAAAAATTGGGAAGTATTTCAAGGTAGAACTTTTTTGAGTGTTCACACAAATTTGTATTCACTTCCTGTAGGAGAAGGTGGAGAGGAGCCCCTCCTGCTAAGACCTACACAACCTCCCGAACAGATTTATAAAGTTTAATGACTCTAGCAGCACCATTCTCAAAATGGTCCATGACTTTTTCCTCTGTTGCTGCAAGAGGTTACATTCCAGCCTGGGAAGCCTCTGATGCCTTAGCTTCAGATACCCAGAATATCTCTATTGTATATATTGGTAGTTCTCAGGAAACATAAGTCTCAGAAATCAACACCCATAAGGCTTAATCCGTTGAGAGCTAAGGTCACCATACCTCTCAAAAAATACTAAATAAGGAGTAATCTCCCAATCCTTACTCCAAGATTAAGTTGTTCTGCAAAAATTATTTCCTTCTTTGATTGGGCCTTAAATTCTCCTTCAGCCCATTTCTTACCACCATACATTTTCACAGGCAGGAGGCCTGTCTTGTTTTGAAGTTTCAAGTATTTCTCACCATGGGGGATCCAGGGGGGTCACAGGGGTCATGGGTCATGACCCCCCCCCTCAAAGATTTTGGTTATTTCAATTTTTTTTGTATTTTTTAACGAATAATGCAATTAGATTGTTACTATGCCCTAAACATAAAACTTTTGTTTGTTTAGATCACAGTCCTTCTTAATACAATTTAGTAATCTCATATAAAAATGATGCTGTCAGCCAGGTGATTACAGCCTAAATCTGCCTCTGTATCTCAGTAGCGAAAAACGTTTCAAGTGACTAATAGAACTATATTCCATTCTGAATTCTTGCTTACATTATATTAATTAATATAGAATTTAAAAATGTGTCATGAAACCTACGTTGCAACATTTCAAAAACTGCAGTACTTTTTTTTTTAAGAGTCTTGGTGTACCTCCCAAAAATGGCACAGCTTTTCAAATAGAATGAGAAATAATTGGAAAACTGGTGTCTTTTAAGTTATTCTATGTGACTATTATTATTTTATAAATATTTTAAAGACATATAAACAAACATGTTGAAGTAACTTTGAACAATGGTTTTAAAACATTGGAAAATACAACATAAACATGCATAAAATCTACAACGGTTTAAAGGTGCGATTTAAGCATTTAAACTATCCAGTTATACAAAACACTTCCTTTAGGTAAACAGGAATAGAGGGATTAAAAAAAAAAAAGAAAAAAAAAAAAGACTTACCAATGAAGAGACTTGCAAAACAGAAATCAGACACAGTCTGATATTATTTCTTTAAAACTGTTGGTGAGGATGTCAATCCTCAAGTACAAGTGTTTGAATTGCATGTAGGCTGAAACACAAAATACCTATATATAAACAAAAATTATTAAATGAATTAAATTCAATGATTGAGAATAAACAATAAAATAAATTCAAATTTTGTCACTATTTAAAGCCAACACTGAATTCATGTCAGTTTTTGGTTAATTGATTAAGATAACAAAAAGCTTGAGTTGGTAGGGCATACACAGGTATCTAGAATAAAACATTGAAGCGCAAACCATCTCTATAATCTGCTGTGTATTGCATGCCGACTGTCAATGAAGACAATAGACAATTAATGAACAACTGAACTTTATCAGTTGATGTTCAACCGTTTTGATGTAGGCAGTTAATTTAGCCAGCGAAATTATACTATTAGTTTTTTTACCTTGTTTTATTTTCATTATAAAAGCAAATGAATTAAATTTTAATTTCAATAAGGCCTCAAATCAAAGATATAAATTATAAATAAATAAGGAAAATACATGTTGGTTTTTTTTTTCACTTACCTATGTACGAAATATTTTTTTATTAACATCAAGCTAAAACTATTGTATGCCAGGGGATCTGTTCGCTGCTAACACCCCCCACCCTACTCTTCCAATGTAAAAAATATTTAAAATAAAATAACAATAAGTTTAGAAACACAATTTTTTTTTTTTTTTAATTAAGACCAATGCCCTTAACCCTACATTCATGTTATGCTTACACCTTCCCCCATCCTTCAGGTTATACCTTTGTTATATAACTTTAATCTGTTACTATTGTTAACATGCAATTATTATGCGTTACATCACAAGTTAATAAGCACCCATTGCAAGGTTACTGTAATTTGTAAAATTAAAACAAAAAAGTAATGATATTTCTAACTATCAAACCAATACTTCAAGGGTAATGGCTGTAGCTAATATTAATATTTTAGAAATCATCACAAAATAATCATCTTCATTCAGACATTATATTACACTAAGCATGAACACATTACATACATTCTTATATTAGTAATTATATAATTAGTTCTAGGCTAAATATTAGTGACTTCAAAGAAATTGGAGAGTTTTTTATGTTTGTTTTCATACATTTAATCAAATAACAATTATAACATCAAAATGCTATATTTATTAATTGTAAAAAATAATAATGCATAAGATGCATTATTATTATTTTACCAAAGATGCATTCCCTTTATTTTGAAAGTTCCCTTTTTAACCATGTGTAATGGTTTTTATTTTCGTTTTTTTTCTACTAATGGCATCTGAGTTCCAAATGAAAAGAATTAGTGTCATTTTTAATTAAGACAAATCTGATTTGTCTGGCTTTTAGGACATCCATCTCAAGGCAGAAATTAAAATCTGTAGATCAAAAAATATAGGTTTTTTTTTTTAACTGAATTGAACAAAAATCTAATGATCAGGATCAAATCTGATTATTCATAACTGCAGGTTATTTATGTTATGAGAAAATTAAAATATATTCGACAAAAAAATCTTTGCATATACTCATATATAATTTATATAATGCTTAAAGTGAAATGAGAGGAAAAAACAAACAGTGCTTGATGGAAAAATCTTAGTGAGTTGATGCGGAAAATAAATGTAGGGATAGCTCTCTCAAACTTTCTAACAAATTATGGTATTTATTTGATTGAAATGCTGTATATAATATTAATGATTCAAAAAAAGCAATAGGAACTTAAATTTTACATTAAATTACAAAAATAAGAGGAAAATAAAAATAGTATTATCTGTGGTTATTTAATTAATAAATAGATCACAAAAAACACATATTTCTCTATTGGTATATTGTTGCTTAATACAAATATTTGAATCGAAACAATCTTACAATTTTATTATTTTTGGTATTCTGATTCATTGTTTTATTATAACTCAATGTTTGGACAATTTACTGATCGGTCTATAGCACACCACTTAAACAATCCAAACCCTTTCTAAAGTAAGCAAGATAAGAGGCATCATCCAAGGTCTAAATCTCATGGACGTTCTAAGAAGGTTTAATTTTTTTTTTCTTCAAAGTTTAACTTCCAAATATAATAGAAAAATTATAAATGACTTTTTTTTTTTTCAAATCGAAGATATTTCACTTGGTTTTTGTTTTTTAATTCCCCATGTAAATATGTAAAAAAAAAACATTCTGTTAAGAATATACAAATAAATAACAAACATAATAAAAATGCTGAATATTTATGTATACAGGACTAATTTTATGAAAATAACTTTTCTACTTTTTTGTTGAATATATAAATTTTATATTTCTTTTCAAGGTCATGAACATTAGAGCAAGAATTAAATTACCTGATTACACAATAAATAGAACAGAATACTATCTTCATTTTGAACAGTGCTTTATTTTCCATTATCACGATGATGTAATAGAATCTTTTAATCTGATTTTATCATAATTGTTTCCTTTTATAACCTTAATGAAATCGTAAAAATAAATATTTCTTATTTGGCATGCATATTTATGGTCACAACCCACAAGTTTATAGTGACTCAAAAAATAAAAAGTCATTTTGCCTAATTATGTTTTAGTTTTACAAAACCACTTACTCGGGGACCATATTGCTTTAAAAAAAAGAAATGTTTTTAATACCTAATGATAAATGTTTTTTCAAAATTAATAATATTTACAAATAAAGTTTTAGGACTGAACAACAAAACCTTTCCTTAATTGGATTAATTCAAATTATTTTATTATATATATATATATATATATATATATATATATATATATATATATATATATATATATATATATACATAAGGAAATGATTTATTGCATTCATATTATTTACTATAATTCATTGAAATGCTACAATAAAGTCATAATGTAGATCTTAAAACTTTATCGAACAGGGGAGCATAATTATTGCCTTTGATATTTTATAATGAAGCCGTCAACTTCATGCAGAAATGTAATACAGTCTGAAATGCATCAGGATTATGCAAGCTGTTTAGATCAAGGTTAAATTACCTTTGATATTCAGAGGAGGCTAATAATTTAACAATTCCAATATTATTTCCACTCGATTTGATTTGAAGAAGGAATCATCTCAATTTAATTTTTTAAAACAGTTATATTATTAAAAACCAAAAATCCAATTATATTTTAAGACAGATACTGAATTTCTAACATTTTTTTACTCATTTAAGTCTTAGAAGATGAACCATAGAACATAAGATAAGTATTATCAAATACTAAGGAGATGATCATACCCAAAGTGGGAGTAAAAGGAATCATAACTTCATGAGATTATCATCACCTTTTGGGTATAATTTTATAATTGTAATATAAACAATTAATTTATTTAAATTTAGGATAGAATTGTGGTTTTAGGGCAATAAATTGTGACTTATTGCACCTCCAGCTAGATGATTCCTTAATAATGATGACTATCTAAACTTGTATGATTTCTTAAACTTCTCGTTCTCTCTATTTGTAATCACATTCCCTTTTCGTTTTATTTTTATGAGATTTTATTTAACTTATATCTGATTAAATCTGCAATTTTTTTAAAAAATCATTATTCATAGTTAAAATATAAAAACAGGAAGAGGAGTGGAAATCACCATCCACTCTTGATGTCCATATTATAATAGGCCTTAAACTATTTTTTCTTTACTTTTACGATTGATTGAGCAAAAATTTTTAAACTATTGATAATTAGGTGGTTAGTTATAAATAGGACTATACCTTATTTGGATTAAAGAGTTTTATAATGGTTTGTCTGAAAAATATGCTAGCTGCTTAACTTTCACCAAGTGCCTCAAAATATACTCATAGAGGATACCAATAATAAATTATACTTATTCATATTATCGCACTAATATTACATCAATTAAAAAATCTGGTTCGTGCGCGCAACACACAACTTTCACTTACCAACATAGATTTGAAATTAATGCGTTGTGTTAATGCCACTTTTCACTCATTTACACATTTTCATGTGTACATACAAGTCCCCCCTCCGGTTGATCAAATTTGATGAAATTTTGGCTATCACATCTTTGGCATATAAATACATCAAATACCCAGTTTGATCAAAATCGTTAAAGCCGTTTTTGAATAAATAAAAAAAACACGTGAAAATGATACGAAATTTATTAAGTAAAGTCCCCCCTCCGGTTAATCAATTTTGATGAAATTTTTACAGTCATATCTCGGGCATATACATACATCAAATACTCAGTTTGATCAAAATCGTTAAAGCCGATTTTGAGTAAATAAACAAAACCCGTGAAAATGATACAAAATTTATTAAGTAAAGTCCCCCCTCCGGTCAATCAATTTTGATGAAATTTTTACAGTCATATCTCGGGCATATGAATAAATCAAATACTCAGTTTAATCAAAATCGTTAGAGCCGTTTTTGAGAAAATCGAAAAAAACGTAAAAAGTTATTAAATAAAGCACCCCCTCCCTTTGAGCAATTTTGATGAAATTTTCGCTGTCACATCGCGGGCATATACCTACACTAAATACCAAATTTCAGGTTCACACGGTTTATAGTTTTTGAGCTAGTATGTTCACACACACACACACACACACACACACGCACACACACAGACCATTTCGCGGGACTTGGTCATTTGGACTCAGGGGACCCCAAAACGTGTATTTCCGTTGAAAACCGGAAGTCGAAATTTTTCACGATCGCAATACTTCCACTTACTATATATTTCATATATAGGTAAGTGAAAGTAAAAAAAAATCTATATTTGATTTCATCAAAATTTTTACCTGGAGAATATTGTTAATATAAATTAGTAATAGGCTGCATTCATCATTTAATCTGAGAATTTTGGGTGCCTTCTAGACTGGTTGCAAGCTTACAACAATTAAATTAAATCTAGCTTTCAAATAATGATTTCAAAAAGATGTTTGTTTGTTTGTTAAACGTCACTTTTTGCCACTAAGGCTAATCTGATGCTACTGTGGGAGTCCTAAATTTTGCCTATCCTGGTATAATTAGGATAGGGATCTTTAACGAGTACCAGACATCTTACAGGCTTGGGACCTCCAAGTTACGTTCTATCCGAGGGATGGCATACCCAAGGATTTTTTACTCCCTTTAAAAAATTCTAGGGCCACCGTGGGACACGAACCTGCAGCCTTTAGTATTGTAGGTTGCCATGCTAACCACTATACTACAGGTGACCCCAATTTCAAAAAGATAAAATATCTTTTTAAAATACTTTTGCAATCAAAAACCCTGTGATCTTCAGAGAAGACAAGACAAGATGGGGAAGGCTGTGTAATGCTCAGATCAATAAACTTCATCTATAATATAATTAACGTTTTCTTATTTTTTTTTATCTTTATTGATGAGTAATTTTTAAAAAAACAGAAAAAAAAATATAAAGGACAAACAAAGTCTGTATTCATTGGTTACGAAAGCTGCAGAGTATATGACAATTTCAATTTGAAACGTTGCAAAAATTGCTGTGGTTACAATCATTCTTACAAGAAATGTAAAGAAACTTTCAGGAGACCTCTGACATGTATGAAATGTGCTGGTAATCATGATACATCCACATGTAATTCAAGTACAAAACAATGTATCAACTGTGTCAACGCTAATAAGTATATATCTAAAAAGAGAGCTATAGACCACTCAGCTGATGACATAAACAAATGTGAAAGCTTTAAAGTAAGGTGGGAGCAATATGTGAGTGACACTAATTATCCATATAAACCTGAAGCACCTTTGAAATTAAATATTAATAAGCAACAACATGGATATTGAAGAATTAAATTTGAATGAAGAATTAATTTTTAAAGATATTGTTGAATTTAATAATAATCAAATTCTATTGACTTCCAATTTACTCATACTTCATGTAAATATTAGAAGCATAAGTAAAAACATTCTATATCTTGAGGCACTAGTCAATTCTCTACAATACAAACCTCATGTGATAATATGTACTGAGGCTAGATTAGTGGATAATATGAGTTTTATTAACATAAATGGATACACACATTTTCATAATAACAGTAGAATAAATATATGTGATGGAGTTGTTACTTACGTATTGAATGATTTGAATTTTAAAATTGTTTATGAGCAATTTGGGAAATTAAAAACTTCCAGTTTGGTAATTGAACTAGACAATAATACCTCAATGAAAATTACTGGAATTTATCGCTGTCATGATTATGATGAACTTGAATATATTAATGACCTTAATCAATTCATTTTAAGTGATAGATGCATAATTAACCATGCAATTCTTGGTGATATTAACCTAGACCTAATTGAATTTAATATAAAAACGCAGGAATGAAGGAACATGTATCGATCATATCTTTGTAAAAGGGTTATTTCATCCTAATGCAGGCAAATTGCTACATATGATAACAGATCATTATCCTACTTTCTTATCACTACAAGAATATAATTTTAAAAAAGAATGTACCAACAAAATAATAACTAACAATAAAAAGTTTATTGATTTATGTAGGATTGAGAATTGGGATGCCATGTTGAGTATACCTGATCCAGAAATAGCACTTGATGTGCTAGTTTCTAAATTACAGAATATTACTAATTTATCTATTAAGCGAATACCTAGAGATCAAAAACCTCGCAAAGATTGGATTACACCTGCCTTAGTTAATTCAATTAACACCAAAGACAGGCTGTATAAAATTTGGAAAAATGATCAAAACAATCAAGTTAAAAAATCACAGTATACTTGCTATGAAAAAACCTTGAAATCTCTGTTAAGGTGTGCTAAATATAATTTTGAATCCAGAAAAATTCAAAATGCTGATGTTAAGAGTATTTGGAAATATGTGCGCAGCTAATTAGACAGTAAAGGAAAAAAACATGAAATAGATGAAATACAGATAAAAAATAGAGATAATAATAATCTGGAAATTGCAAATCACTTTAATGGCTTCTTTACTTCTATTATCTCTGATCTACATGCAAATACTATTCCACCAGCTCACCAACATGATATTCCTAATATTTCTTTCAATCAGCATACTCTGTATTTAAATCCAACTACTGATTTAGAAGTTATGCAAACCATTCAAAGCATAAAAAATAAAGCAGGTGGATATGATCAAATACATGATTATATGATTAAACTGGCATCACCTTTCATTGCTCCATCGTTAGCGCACATTATCAACAATATTATGTTACAAGGTAAATGTCCCTCTCATTTTAAGACTGCAGTTATAGTTCCTGTCCATAAGAATGGGTCTTAGAAACTTGTGAACAACTATCGACCAATTGCCCTAATTTCCAACTTGGCAAAGGTTTTTGAAAAAATTATTTTCTCAAGGCTATATAATTTTGCTGTGAAATGCAATCTAATTAGTGATAGACAGTTTGGATTTATTAAGAATAAAGGCACAGATGATGCAATTGCTGCGCTGAGTAAGTTCATCTATGAAAAACTTAACTGCAGTAAGCCGACAGTAGTAGCATTTCTAGATTACACCAAAGCTTTTGACACAGTTAACCATGATAAGTTGTTATCTAAACTGTACAATATGGGAATTAGAGGCCATGTTTTGGACCTTATCAGAACTAATCTAAAAAATAGATCACAAGTAGTAAAAATAAATGGAGTCATTAGCCAGCCAGCTTATATTAATGTTGGAGTACCACAAGGCTCTATTTTAGGACCTTTACTTTTCATTTTATATATCAATGATCTCTTAATATTTCAAAAAGAACTCATTGCGTATGCTGATGACACAGCTGTTCCCTTGAGTGGTAACAACTGGTCTGATTTAGCTGAACAACTTACATACAAATTAAACATGATCTACTCCTGGCTATACCATAATAACTTAATACTAAATGTGAGTAAATCCATCTTCATTATATTTGGCAATTACAAGGTTTCAGTGCCTGAAATTTTTCAAGCATACATTAATGAGCAGTCTTAATCGAGTTACTCATACAAAATATCTTGGACTAACATATGACTCAGACTTGAAATGGGATATTCATGTTGACAATATTATCAAAAAAACCAAATATCTTGTATATGTATTCTATAAACTCAGGAAAATATTATCTAAAAAACAACTGCTTCAAATATACAATAGACTCTTCAATAGCATCGCTGCGTATGGTATAATAGGATGGGGAGGTATCTATAAAGGATCACTTAACCCTCTTAATAAACTACAACAAAAAATACTTCAATTAATTGGAATTTATGAGCAAGATGCATGCCGTCCACTAAACATTCGCCAAATTTTTACTGTATAAGTATTTGGAATTAAAAAATTGTTATATTAGTAACCCAATCAATACTAGATTCAAAAGCATACCTCTGCCCAAAAAAATTCTAACGATTGGACAAAGAAGCTATGATCATATTGCTAAGAAACACTTCAATGAATTGCCACCTCTCCTAAAAGCTATGAGATTCAGTAAAAATGTGATAAAAAATAATTTAAAAAAGGCAGTTAGAAATATGACAATTGACTTTTAAAAGCATCAACTGTATAGTGAAATTGAATAGTGAACAGTGAGTCAATATACTTTAACCCTACCGTGTATTCAAAGCTAATGAATTAAATTCAATATTGTATATTAGTCATATAGTAGTCATATCGCATAAAAACACATTCTGAATATTTAAATGCAGTCTTTTGTAAATTGATTCGTAGCCTTTCTGTATTTTGAATTAGCTTTCTATTGCAATTGATCCTACCTATGTACGGGCATTTTTGCCTCCTATAGGTCCTATTATGTGTGTGTAATTTCATGCATATATGAAGGAATAAAGGATTAAAAAAACAAAAAAAAAAAAAAAACAAAGGTTCTTTGAGCGTTTCTTTAAAACCAGTAAATTTGGAAACTTCAATTTTTCAATTAACCTGGAGTAATAGCTTTTATATATCATTTCGCTACTATTATTTTATTTTATTTCGTAATCATTATTAGTTCAGTTCACTTTACTTATTTTAAGACAAATGTAAGTAAACGTGATTGGGCCACTTCCGCTATATATACTTACATAAATTTAAAATTAATTTCAACAAACACGTATATTTTATCAACTTTATAAAAAAAGTATATTATTTGTTTCAACATCTATAATCTAAAATCTCAATAAGAAAACCAAATTTAGTTTTCTAAAACGAAAGTTTATTCTTTAGTTTTAACAAAGTTTAATTCTATCTTTAAATAATAGAAAATTACCCAAAGGGGGGGACTGCAGGCCCCCCACCCATGGATCCGCCATTGATTTTAATAGAGTATTTAATTTCCAACAATGTACAAATTAGAGAAACCCAGGGAGGTATCCAACCCTCTTCCAAAATATGTTATTGATCTTTTCTTAAAAATAGTGTTATTGAAGGAATAAAATTGCTGATAGTTCATTCACTTCACCATGCAAAGGTCGGGTCAAGGGCGTCCGCAGGATTTCTTCAAGGGGAGGGGGAGGGCAGGCTGGTAAAATTTTCGTCTAGGGGGGGGGGGTCGACGAAGTATTCTGACTGAAGGGCTCAATTAATTTTTCAAATAAAACTTCTTGATATTCATCATTACAACATTCATAATTACACTTAATAAATAGGCTAAATTAATACGAATTTATTTAATTTTTGCTTTATTCCCCATATTTTATAAGTGAGGGGGTAGCTGCAGTAAATGTTACAGATGAAAGTTGTAGAGCACCGAATTCTGTGTAAACCAAGCTCTTTAATTATAAATTTAGCTCACTCCACTATACAAATAAAAACATGAAATAATTCGCAGTGCTCATTCCATGCTGAGCTGTTTTTTAAAGACATACAATTACTTTTTTAACTACAAATAATTCACCTTCAATTCATTTATATTTAACATCAATTTGGCTAAGCAGCTAACTACCTAATTAGTTCTAGTTAAAAGTTTTCCATAGCCCCGTATAGAATGGGGAAGTGTACATGAGAAAAATGTTACCTTGTGAAATGTCAGGTAAAATATTTTTTAAAAGTTCCAAGTCAAAGCTGGTTCCGTTAATTTTAGCTTGTTGTTTCAGATAGCTAAATATCAAGGAGGTCCCCGAAAAAAATTTCTGGACGGGGGGATTGGCAGGTATAGAAAAGAAAACCAACTAAAAGTAAAAAAAATCTGGAGCGTCCGCGCAACACACAACTTTCACTTACCAACTTACTTAGATTAGAAATTAATGCGTTGTTGTGGTCCCCTTCGTTAGACCAATTTTGATGAAATGTTAGCTATCACATATTTGGCATATAAATACATCAAATACCCAGTTTGATCAAAATAGTTAAAGCCGTTTTTGAATAAAAAAAAAAAAAAAAACGTGAAAATGATACAAAATTTATTAAGTAAAGTCCCCCCTCCGGTTGGTCAATTTTGGTGAAATGTTGGCTATCACATCTTTGGCTTATGCATACATCAAATACCCAGTTTGATCAAAATCGTGAAAGCCTTCTTTGAGTAAATAAAAAAAACACTTGAAAATGTTACAAAATTTATTAAGTAAAGTCCCCCCTCCGGTTAATCAATTTTGATGAAATGTTGGCTATCACATCTTTGGCATATACATACATCAAATACCCAGTTTGATCAAAATAGTTAAAGCCGTTTTTGAATAAAAAAAAAAAAAAAACGTGAAAATGATACAAAATTTATTAAGTAAAGTCCCCCCTCCGGTTGGTCAATTTTGGTGAAATGTTGGCTATCACATCTTTGGCTTATGCATACATCAAATACCCAGTTTGATCAAAATCGTTAAAGCTTTTTTGAGTAAATAAAAAAAACACGTGAAAATGTTACAAAATTTATTAAGTAAAGTCCCCCCTCCGGTTAATCAATTTTGATGAAATTTTTACAGTCATATCTCGGGCATATACATAGATCAAATACTCAGTTTAATCAAAATCGTTAGAGCCGTTTTTGAGAAAATCGAAAAAAACCTAAAAAGTTATTAAGTAAATTACCCCCTCCCTTTAAGTAATTTTGATGAAATTTATGCTGTCACATCGCGGGCATATACTTACACTAAATACCCAATTTCAGGATCGCACGGTTTATAGTTTTTGAGCTAGTCTGTTCACACACACACACACACACAGACACACACACACACACACACAGACCATTTCGCGGGACTTGGTCATTTCGACTCAGGGGACCCCAAAACGTGTATTTCCGTTGAAAACCGGAAGTCGAAATTTTTCACGATCGCAATACTTCCACTTACTATATATTTCATATATAGGTAAGTGAAAGTAAAAATACTAACTTATTTTCAAAAATAATAGGAACTTTATTCAATTTATATAATAGAAACTTCATAAGAATTGAATGTGTAAATTTATTCCACTAATCTTTTTTTTTTTTTTTTTTTTTTTTCGAAATTTCAGGTTGAGGTTTGATAACCCATATTCACTCCTCTGGGATTGGTATACTGTTAAGTCTCCCTTAACTAGTTTTACATCATGCTCAGTATTCCGAAAGTTACCTGCTCCAGTACACCATAAAACAAACCCTCTTGCTTGGGGAGAGCACCTAGTCATGAATATGTTAAAAAAATTTCCATGCCATCTGCAGACTATTTATAGAAAATGCAGTACTCTACGAAACTTATATAGGGTATAGGGATAAACTTTTGTCATTATTAGCTTTCTTCTATTGTTCACTACCCATGTACCTGCTCTTTACCTTTTTGTTTTACTTCCAATCCCCTAAGCTTATGAAAATCAAGTGCATGGAAGTGCCTACAAAATTTTATTCTGAAGAATTACAAGATCTTTTGGCTGCAGAGAGCAAAGGTGAAGGAGAGAAGGATGATGTGATTAGAAAATCTAGAATGGAAATAAAATGATAAATGCTGAATGTAAAAAGTAAAACCACACCAGACACTGCAGAAGCTAGGCTATCCCACATCACCATGTCCTGTCACCTCACGATTATTATGAAGCCAAAGGTTTTTTTAATGATTATATATAAGAAAAATAAAATTATTCTAATACAAAGGAACCATTAAAACCAAAGGGTAGAATTTTTTTCCATAAAAATTTAATTTATTTTCAGTAAAAAAAAAGGAAGGATATACAAACACAATGGAAAAACAAGGAAGAGATTAATAATTGACAAATGGAATGTAAAATTAATTCAATAAATAAAATTAACAATAAGACACATGACATAAGTAAAAATAGTATTAGAAAAAAAGTTTACAATTACACAAGCAACAATCTGCTGGACAAAAATTTAATTAATCTTTTTTAGAGTACTTATTACATCATTATTCAGAGTGGTGCAGGCCTACAGAGGAGCATATATTCTAGGATCACGGGAAGATTAATAATAATAAATGCATTATTTTATTTAAACAAAAAATGTATTACAAAATAGACTAGATTATTTTAAAATTAGGGTGGTCGAACCCAAATGAAAAAAGGAAGAACAATATTGATTTCAAGAAAATAATACCAAACCATGTTCTCATCTGTATGTAAAACAAAATATAATTTTAAATAATGATCAATCAATTTTTAAAATGTTAAAAACATCTAATAAAATAATTTTGCTAACAATAATTTTTCTCTGTGAAAATAAATTATTGAAAATGTTGAAATTTCATTCACTAATGAGAATGCGTATGAAAATGAGAACTTACTGGATATACCAGGTTAACAGATTCGTGAACAAGGAACAGGATAACAGTAACGATCAGGTACGTGTGAACAGACTAAAAAGCAATACCCCCTCATCCAGCCCAGTACTGTTGGTACCGTGATGCTGAGAAGTGAGCTTTATGAAGCAAAAGTATCACTTTGGAGGTGGTTTCGAGTTGTTTCTCCCAGCTCCAACAGTGAAATCCTAGCAGAACTGTCTCATTAGCTCGTAGATAACAATACTAGTTCATTGGCTCCTTCCCCTATGTAGGATAGGAGGGGTGAGGTTGGGTTCCTTCTCTCGAGCTGGAAGCTCGCTGGGCATGTTTGTTTGCAAGCTGCTGTTTCAACATGTCTTGAACTTGTTCTAAACTTTTCTGAAAAACAAAAACATATATAAAATTTATTAGATTGATAAATAATTCCTTTTGGTTTTTCTTTTCATTTACATGTAACTATCATACACCTATTAATAGAACATTAATACTTAAGGTGGAGTGTTTATCATATTTATAATATATTAACAACTATATCTGTGTAAAGTCTGACTAAAAATATACTAGCATTTTGTTAGCTATTGCACTGTGAATGCAGCAGAAAATAAAACATCAAAACCCAGATTGTATCCAAAGAAACTTATGTTTTGCAAATGGTGCTGCTCCATAGGTGTTATTTTCAATGAGCCATTGGCATCAGAAGTAACAATTGATTCATAACTATGCTGCTAAAAATTAAGAAAACTGGATCAATCAATTTAAAAAACAGAAAAAATCCAGAACAGTCAAATCGGAATAATCAATATATATTATAAAGCAAAGTGTGCAATGTGCGTGCCGATAAGGCTCAAAAACGACTCAACCTACGTTTAGTAAAGTTATGTCAGCGTGATGCTACATGACCCCTAATGGAGAAGAAGGTTTCCGTTTTTCTCTTAAGGGTGTAAAATTGAAGAGAAAAGGACTGGAATTTTAAGGCTCTCACACCATTTAATTAGCCTACCTGAAGATTACATACGAGTTTATGAATGAAAAATTTAGTTCGACCTGCAGACTACCAGGAAGCGCTAGGGTGTTTCACTCAATGTTTATTGTTCATTCATTCCGTTCAGATTGTAAAGGGTATATATTTTACAGCTGTTCTTTCTAAATTACTAAAACATCAAGGAAAATAATAAGTTTCCCCTTTGCTTTCAAAATAAAATTATGATTTTACATCTCTGCAATCAATTAAAAAACCGCCTGGATACCTTACAAAATTAATTTTCTCATAAGAAGGCTAATTGATTAACAAAATACATTTAATCAATATATAACATATACTTAAGTAAATTTAATGCAGTATGAGTGAACATGTTTTAGTAGTACAGTGAGCGAATAAAAACAGACATAAAACAAAAAAGAAGAGCTGAATTGACTGATTACAAATCGAAAATAAAATATTTGAAGTTCTCATAAGAAGGTTAATTGATTAACACATTACATTTAATCAATATACGAGTATAACATATACTTAAGTAAATTTAATGCAATATGAGTGAACATTTTTTAGTAGTACAGTGAGCGTATAAAAACAGACATAAAACAAAAAAGAAGAGCTGAATTGACTGATTATAAATCGAAAATAAAAAGTTTAAAGTCTTCTTATTGTATGTAATTATGAAAAATGGTTTTATTACTAAGTATGATGAGCATCCCAGTTGACAAAATGACCAACTCCAATTACAGCATTTCTTCAATAAGATTTTATCACCCACCAAATATCACCATGATATTTCGGTTTTCACTTCGTATTAGAAGGTGCAGAGTCCGGCCAAATTACGGGGGGCGGGGATATCTTAATGGAGGTTGAAATGGAAGAAAGGTCTTAAAAAAAAGTTTCTATGAATCTTCGGTAGTTTCTAAACTTCTGGATCTAATAGGACCTCACAGTAGTCGGTTGTACTGTATTTAACTGTATTTAAGTTGTACTCGAAATATAGTTTTTTTAACTAATAGATTTTTCAACTATAATCTAATAACTTATTATCTGCTGACTGCTTGGAATGGGCTTATAGAATTCAGAATCACAGAAACCATCAAAAACGATGCATGACTCGACAAAGTTGCTGCAAAATTAATTGATCATTCACAATTTTCAACCCCCTTTAAAGTATATAGGGTTTCTTATTTGGGCGGACTCTGCAGATCTCGAATCTTAATATTGATACCATGTTAAAAGTATCAAGAAAGTGCTAATTTTGTTCAATATTTCCTTTAATTTTAAAGTTTTTATGTTATTAAAACCACCACACAACTACCGGAGCGAAGCCGGGCACCCTACCTAGTAATAAATAAGGGAAAGCGACATTTTAAGAGATAACTTTTTCATGTCGATTTATCATCTTATTATTAGACATCAGCTAAGATTTTTATCTGAGTGGCTTTTATATTTTTAAAAATTTAATCCACATTTTTTAACAGAGAGAATTAAGTTAGTATTTAAGTTCATTTTAAGATGGACTATTTCAATATCCAGCATAATATGCGCTGCATTGGTGGGGGCTAGGCCTAGTCACCTAACAAAATTATAATGTCAAAAACATGACTGACATGCTTGTCAAAGGCAAAAAACGATTTTCAATTTTTTGGTATTAAAAGCTATGTGAATTTTTTATTTTTTTATTATCTATAAATTCACTCTGTCCTTGAATGCAATTTTTGGAAGAAAGTTAGGAAGAAAACATAGCTTTGCTTTTTTATTGCCAGGGGCAATTACAAGGATAAGCCTATTTATGCGGTTAAGTTTTTTGATCAATATTAGGATGAAAATGTTGCAGATCATTCATTAAAAAGTCATTTTAAGATGGGCTATTTCAATATCTAGCATAATATGTGCTGCAATGCCTCTTAATACGTAAGCTACAACATTTTCATCCTAACACTTTACCGTTTAAACAGGCCTTTAGGCAACATGTTCCAACTTGCCATGCATCTCCAAGCAGCAGAACAACCTGGGACCATCTTCCAACAAACAAACAATAATGCTGTTTTTCTAAGAGGTTTCCAAAAGCCTAAACACCCTGTGTTGATACTGTAATGTTATTGAGGAATATAACTAACAGAATATCAAGGATATCAATAATAGTACTTAGATTTGTCATGAAAACATGAAAAGTTGGACTGATGCTCTAGCCTTATATTTTACTATGTAAGTATTGCTAATATATAACAATAATAATTTTATCATACTGCTAACTGACCTTTTCCATTTCAAGATTTTGAATATCGTTTTGCTGAGATTCTGTAGTAGCTGACAACCGATCACTTAGCTTTTCTATATTCCTCTTAATGTAGGCCATTTCAGTCTGTACTTTTAAATATTCCTTCGCCATCTGTTTAAATAAAGAATGTCAAAATAAAAAAAAACATATGTTAGACAATAAAACGAATATGTATATGTGAGTAATAGTCAACTGTTTTTCTTTACGATAGGATGATTATTAGTCAGGATTTTCAGTTAAACATTTTTATATTGAAAAGCCTCAACTAGTCCAAAACAAAGTATATGTTAACAGAAACTCCCATGCCAGGTGAGATTGTTATTATTTGCCAGCACTAATTTGAAAAAGTTTCAGAGTTTAATTATTTACCGTGGATCCGTTTAATTATTTACTGATGGTCACCCAGGACAATAACCCCGACATTGAAATAAGGAGAAGAATCACAGCAACAAATGTTAGTTTGGGTTGAGAAAACAGCTAAACAGAAGGATACTTTCCAGACAGACCAAGCTGCACCTGTAAAAGACATTAGGATCTGATTGCAGGACAACTTCAAAAGCCACAGAAAAAGACCTCCTTATTTTCGAAAAAAAGTTCTCCGATGTACAGAGAACAATGCATTTGAGGCGTTTGAGATATGCTGGACATATCACGAGGATGGTAAATGGAGAGATGCCTAAAACATTGCTAACTCTGCCAATGCATGAAAAAAGAAGAGAGACCAAAGCTGAGGAGGCCTGATGGAGTGGCGGAAGATGCTCGCAACATCCTAGGAGTTTGAAACTGGAGACCGTGACGTTTGGAGGAAGCGGTTGAAGGAGGCCAAGACCTGTAACCGGGTTGTAGTGTCATGGGAAAAAAAAAAAAAAGCGAAAATTCTGATTATTAATCATCCTATAACAAATATTTACTATTTAATGATTCTCTCAAAATAGATCCACTGTAAATAATTTCCAGAAAATAATAAAGTATCTTAAAAGTTTATTCTACAATAAAATTACCTAATTCAATAGAGAGTTCTAATAGGATTTCAATGAGAATGGTTAAAGATTAAAAAAAATAAAATTAAAAAAACCTGTACCACTACAACCCGACTCAGGACCTTGAGCTAAGCAGCCAATGCATTACCATCACTGAGCTACCCTGTTCCCGATAATTGACATGTTTCAGTAATACGAGAGATGCTACAAAGTAAATGAATTCAACTTTTGAGTGAGTTAGTTTTACTATTTTAAGATTTGCAACCAATACTCACACAAAAGTAAGCTCAGTGTGAACATGGAGTAATACATAATTACTAATGAGTACACAAGGAGATAGGAATTAATTTTTAAAGAGAACGACATAACTTTGAAAGAATAAAGAACAACTTTTTCGCTATACAAGATCTTTCTCTTTAACAGCTAAAAAAAGCAATTAAAATAAACAAATAAAAGTATATTGCAAATATAAAAAAAGAATACTTAATACATCAAGGACTCCTGTTAAATTGACGTGACATAATATAGTTTATCTTACTTTTACATGATCCTTGAAAATGGCAACAGAATGTTCATTGGTCTGATCAGGGCTGACTGGACGAAGTTGTGGGTCTAACATTTCGTACACTTCCGTGCCCAATTCACGGTCGCACAGGTCACCTATAGACAAAAACAATTAAAATTAAAATCTTCATATAGATAATATTTGCAAACTTAGAGAATTTCATTCTATGATTTAATAAATATTTTAAATACATTGATGCATTAAACTCTAATATTTCGAACCTCGAAGGAGAGTGTCTACAATAACTATAAAAAACTAATTTAGGGGAATTAAGAATAGGTTAGAGGGAAATGCTTGTCACTTTTTTAAATTTTAAAAATACCTAGATCAGTACCGAAAGTTACTTATAAAATTATTTTTCTTCTAGTGATTTTTAACTAGAGATGTGTCATGTATAAGATTTTTCAGGTTATTGGGCAATTGGCTTCTCTATATACATAATACGCTTCTCTATAGAATGTATGTATCTGGTACTCAGTGGTATTCCACTAAAAAAATGAAAAATTGGATTGTTGTATTATTTAAGATTATGGAGATGGATCGGTAAAACACTAAATACCTTGTCATTAATTAAAGGTCAAATTTAATTTTTCTTTTCCTGATAAAAAGAACAAAATCAGTGCTAAGAATTTAAATAAAAATTTCCTGTATAATAATTTAAATAATAAATTAATTAAGAATATCTACAGTAAATACTATACTTTATTAATAAAATTGAACTAATCATCGGCAAACACCTTGATTCTCATAAATTTTCCATTGTTTAACAAAATATTTATAAAGCGTGAAGGAATGAGAGATTATTTCATAATAACTAAGCTCTATTTCTTCCTATAAAATTGTTCTAATCGATGATTTCTTAATTTTTGAGCTTTAAATTCTAATTTTTGTTTAGAAAATATTGAAATCTATAAAAGAATTAATTCAATAATAGATCATAGCAATGATTTGCATAATTGACATTGAAACATTAAAAACCATTAATTTTAAGGACATTTGGCATAAGCTCACATTTTAAAATTAAAGCCTCCCTCTATTACTTCATTATTGGCTTATTAATAAATAATACTGTTCATTCATATTAATGTTAGTTGTAATAGTTATAGATGTTAGTTATAAATCCTCATAATTTTCTATGAATTAGTTCTTCTTTGATGTAATTAATTATTTGGCAACTAGACCTTCTGTTTAAAATATTAAATTTTACATCTCTGGATATCTTTCTGTCTGATCTCTTATTTATCCTTCATAGATAGACACAAAATTCACAATAAAAAAAAACACAAAAAAATTATTCTATAGTAGTGCCACTAAGAAGATTTGTCAAATTCCGAAAGTATATAAAATGGTTAGTACAAAAAATGTTAATATAATTAATAGTGCCTAAGAATAAAAATGGGCGAATAGATCAATTTTTATAATGTAGTAACAATTTACAGATGTTTTGAAGATAGAAAAAGATTGCTCCAAAACGTTGGCTTTTAATTTATTTATTTTATAAAATAAATTATTGTAAAAAAGGCACTCTAGTTGCTAAAAAATTGAATTACAACAATAAATTTAAATAGTAAAACTGAAATATGAGGCATGTATTGACTAATAGAGAAATGTGGTTCTTTTTAACATCATTAAATAATATATTTATGCAGCAAAAGAAAATAAATTAAATAAAAGGCAAACTAGCATTGAAGTTTATACTATCTAAGGAACAAATTTTGGTATTTATTTTGCAATAGACAAAGTTTTAGATTTTAAAGACATTAACTCCTAAGTTTATTGATTTATGTATTTATTACTTTAGGTGTTTCATCCACAAGAGGTCATTTACACCGAAATGGCTCTATATTTTTTCATAAAGTTAGTTAATGAACCATAATATGAATTAACATTATATATATAAAAAAAAAGTGAGTTGTATCAAAATTAATCAACACTTTATAAACTACGCTGAAATTGATATTAAAATAATGATTAGTCCTGCTGTGTGATTAGTATACAACAAAATAAAAAAAAATAAAAAAAAATAAAAAAACTAAACCAGGAAAAAATGTCAAAATATATATATAAAAATCACTTTGGCTAAAATATTTTTTTTAAAAATAATAAATAAATAAAATATACTCAAATATTATATATATATATATATATATATATATATATATATATATATATATATATATATATATATATATATATATGATTAAAAATGAATCAAAATATATAATAAAATAAAATTTGCCAACTTACTGCTGTAAACATAGACAGTATTTGTTTCTAACGAATACCACTTGAACTCACACATTGTGTTAACTGCCAGAGCTGAGGAGACACTAAATCTGTTTGCTGACTCACCGGTACCAACTTAGGCCACGACCCTTCTCCCTTCCCCTCGCCTCGCTCTCAACAATACTTTCAGCTTATATTTTATATTTATTTTTATTTTATATTCTTATCATAACAATTATTTAAAAATTTAAGAAATAATAATCAATTTTTTATAATAATCTACTAAACTAAATCCGATCTAAATCAGTACTGCAATAATAGTAGATTGATACATAATTTATTAAACGAATACTGCTCTTCAATGAGTACAAACATAAATAAAACAGATTAAAAAAAATAAAATTTAATGATGAGAAAGATGATTAATAAAAAGGAAGAAAATTAAAGCAAGAATTAATTCAACCAATTTAAACAAAGCAACCTGACATTTAGATGCGAGACTGGAAAAGAGTATGAAGATAATTAGTTCTTTAATCGAGTGTATAATAAGAAAGAAGTTTGAATTAGACTAGATAAACAGAACTGAGTACAATAGTCGGGTATTGTTGGCATCGTACCAAGGAACAGTTGACAAGTTTAAGCAACTGCGAACTCCCCGCTGCCTCTTCCTGCCTCCTGAGTCATCCACTACTGCTATGATTCATTTAAAAGTATATTACACAACCGGGAGGAATATCACCTCTTTCAAAATTGAAATTAATTATCCAATTAAGTCACATTACAAAGATATGAAATGGTAGAAAATTGGCACATGAAATCGCTAAATGGCCTGTAACATGTAATTTATATTCCTTTCCTCAAGCATATTAATTTGAAATATATTCCCACAGGTTATCTTTGTTTAATCTTTCGGTTTTAAGATTTTCTTTTACCTATCTGAACTTTTAAGGCACACTTTACAGTTTACAAGTAATGAGTTTTTTTTTTTTTTGTGAGGGGGTATTGAATTTTCACATACTAAAAAAAAATAAAAAAAACCAATAATAAAAATAAATAAAATAAGAGTTGACAATTGTACAATGAATATTTTGAAATTAAATTTTTATTTCATTCAGACCAATTTTTAAATACTAATTTTTGGCTCCAAGCATATTTGTATTTTTATTAAAATAGCTGAGAGAAAAAACAAACTTTTTTTTTTAATTAGAGCCAAGTATTTTTATATTCATTATGAAAAGAAGCAACAGTACGGGAATAAGGAAGGGGGAGCGAAGGGAATAATTTCCTTATTGGTTAAGTTTAAGCGAAATCTAAAATTAAATTTATCTAAAAAATATTTTCAACTGGTTGTTTTGATCTTGATTAATCACCAACGAAATGATAATTATTTCTAAATGACGAATAATTATTTCTAAATGACGAAATAGTAATTATTTCTAAATATATAACCTTTTATAATTTTATGAAATTTCAAGAATGAAAATGTTCAGAATGAGAATTAAGCATATTAACATTTCCAAATTAAAGACCATATTCACTACTCTATTAATAACAGACCTTTAATGGATTTTTTTTTGTATCATTGAATTTATTATAAACAAATCAATTAAATTTTAGAAAGGTTTAAATAGAAATAAAGCTAACCATTTCAACAGGAGAAACTTTGCAATAATGGAGAACTTGTTTAGATGAAGAAAATAGAAATCTAAGTCGTTATTTTAAGGACATACATAGAAAAAAAAAAAAAATCGGCACATACGTATTGAATTGAGTAACCTCCTCTTTCGTTCAAAGTCGGTTAAAAAAATGAGTTTAAATTCATAAATATAAATTAAAATTAAAACTTAAGAGCACTAAAATAAATTAAAATTTTTTTTTTAGAGATAGTGTAAACACTTATGTGTTTACCCTATAATATGTATCAAAAAGTTTTTATGAAGGGATCAAATTGAAACTTCCTATAGCTCCTCTTTATCTATCCTTATAAAGACCCAAGAGGTTTTTTTGGGTCAAAAGTTCAATAGTTTTACCAAATGGCAATATTCATTGTAAAAAGTGCAGAAACTAGTTATTGACACCCTGTGGATTTAATTGTGAAATCTTCCCTATGGTTAGTTTGCTAAACACGTACTTCATAGATGACTTAGCGGACCCTTCAAACATTAGATTCATGTATATCTTCAAATAAACTTAGGACTTGTTTACTTATTTCTTTAAGTTAAAGTTGGAGTCAATAACTGTCTGGTTTACCCTATGTGAAGTTTAAGGTTATCTAATAGGTATATATATATAGTAAAAATATTTAATTAACAAAAATCATTGAGCTTCAAGTCTTTTCAAATTATTAGCTGAATGTCAAAGGTTATTGGATTTCAAGTATTTATTTTTTATTGCACCTACATAAAAATTTCCGAGCAAAAGTTAATTAATTTTATCATGTTTTAAGTTCCTTATCTTATTTAGCTTCTTTATCATTTCAAACCTAAGGAATACAATGAATGAATTTTGTTTGAATTTTTCATGTTATCCAGCATAAGCAAGTACAAGCATAACAAAAAAAAAAATATAAAGTAAATAAAAAATGATAAATAAAAGAAAACAAATGATAGTGCCTAGGTTTACTTGAATTTACAAAAACAATAATTAAATGAACAAGATTATCCTTTTGTCTACCAGAGAGTGCAAATATAGCTGCTGGCAGTTCCCCCGTAAATATAAACTCTATTTCCCTATAACAACAGCCAACTGTGCACACGGTTTAATGTCCTCTCCTCAGCTCTGATCTCTCATTATTCACGCCATCCTTATAAATTACATAATTATAATTATGTAATTGAATTTTAGAAAAAATAAAGCATAGATACATTTAATTAAATAATTTAGTCCAGGCAGTTTACATTTAACTATTTATGCGAAGTTACATTAACTACGGTTATCATCGCATGAACCATATTTAATAAAATCATCTTAAATAATAATAAACACTATAATGGAATAACTAAAAATTTAAAAATCATCTTAAATAATGATAAACTATATGACACAATAACTAAAAATGTAACCCTTAATCATGTAACTAAATAATGATATTTTGAAAAATTATTTACTTAGTTATATTTATTTAGTATTATTTATTTTATACTATTGTTTCTTAAATAATAGTTGACGTAGGATTAGATTTTTAGAAGATTATATTTTTATTTGGTTTCCATAAAAAATAAAATAGATTACAATAAATCGTTGGCTTACAAGTGAAACATATTAGTCAAAATTTTCTGGTTCTGAGATATTTATTATTAACTAAGATCGAACTTCGAGGGTTTCATAAAAATCATTTTAGCCTGTTTAATTAAAAACAAGAATACTTTCCATAGCATTAGAAAAAACAAAATTTTCATCTTCAAATATCTAAAAATTTCAATCTCTGACTTGTATGCCAACGAAATATTAGGCTCTTTATTTTAATTACTTATTTTTGTCGATGATATTTCGCTACAACAAATTCTATTCAACACATTAACATATAAATGAATAAATATAATAAGTTAGCTTTGTTTTATAAATAAAAAATAAATTCAATTTATAAATATAAGATTAATTTTAATTTAAAATTGAATGCCCCATAACTATAAAATAAAATAAAAAACTTTTAGATATGTTATAATCAATAATTTATTACGTCAAATTTTGTTGATGAAATTCAAGATTTTAAGGAAGTGTAAATGAATGTGAAAAAATATTTTAAAAACAGGCATGATAGCATTCCAAATAATATGATTCAGCTTGAGATTTCTTTGCACTAAAATAACAAATTTGAAACAATCTTACTTAATTTATTATTTTAGTTATTATAAATAATAAATTTTAAATGCTCAAGTTTTATATATAATAAGTATTTTGCATGAATTGCGTACTGATAGGTGTCAATGATGCGAAACTGGACAAAAAAAATCAATGATTTTTTTCAAATTAAATGATCTTAAATAGATCTTGAATAATGATTGGAAATCTTTAAAAAAGATGAAAATATATATAAATAAAATATTCTACTGTATAGGTTATTTAATATGCATAGGCAGTATAAAATATTGATTAAAATTAATTAAATTAAACATTTCAACATTTTCAATTTTAACTTGTATTTATTCCTTTTTTTATTTTATTTTTTTTTATAGAAAGATACATATTCATACTTCCAAGACTTTTAAAAAATCTAACCGCACATTCTCAGGTTGTTATTCTTTTTACTTTCACTTACCTATATATGAAATATATTTACCATTGTGAATTTACTAAATAAAGTAAAAAAAAGAAAAGTATTTTAGAATGCAGACCTCCTTGATTAAAGGTTTCAACTTAATCAGAAATTATATCATCTACCAAATAATTAGAAAAATAGTTTGGAAGAGAGAAAAGAAAAAAAAAAGAATAAGTAAAATTAAATAAAATGCAATATATTTTCAGATGACAAATGCGAGGGGATGTCATTCTATACGTGTCACGCTTGAAGTGACATATTCATGGATACAGAGGCAATATTTAGACACAGTTTATTTTTGCTCAATGCTAAAATGTTTTAGGACAAAGTATGACTCTATTACTCTTCCGAAGACCTATTCAAAACTTATTTCTAAAACAATGCAACACCGATGTAATATGAACTAAAATAAAATTATAATATATAATGTACTGTAATATAATATACAAACACTATTTTTTATATTACATCAGCTTGTGTATTATGCAGAGTAAACACAAATGTTAAACTGGAATTTAAATTAATAATTTGTTAATATTATATAACTTATAGTAAGATCGATTTGAGTGAATAGTAATAATAATAATTACAAATTATAAACAAAAGAGACAAACATTGGACTCCATAGAAATTCGTCTGCCGAGATTTGAGTGAAGTATCACAATACTTTAAAAAAACAAAACAATTTTTTGTAAACAAGTTGAAAATAGTCAGTTCAATTTATGTTCATTAGTTAAGCGAATTGAATGGGCAAGAATAGTTTTGTTAAAAATAGAACTTAGTATAATCAAAATTAATAAATTTTTACAGAATGAAATAAAAAAATCTGGTGCGTGCGCGCAACACACAACTTTCACTTACCAACTTACTTAGATTAGAAATTGACGTGTTTTGCTAAATATCATTTCCCAAAGTCACACATTTTTCTACATTCATATCTTATTTTTTTGTTAATTGTTAAAGCCGTTTTTGAGTAAATAAAAAAAACCCGTGAAAATGATACAAAATTTATTAAGTAAAGTCCCCCCTCCCGTAGATCAATTTTGATGAAATTATTACAGTCATATCTCGGGCATATAAATACATCAAATACCAAGTTTGATCAAAATCGTTAAAACCGTTTTTGAGTAAATAAAAAAAACATGTGAAAATGATAAAAAATTTATTAAGTAAAGTCCCCCCTCCGGTTGATCAATTTTGATGAAATTTTTACAGTCATATTTCAGGCATATAAATAGATCAAATACTCAGTTTAATCAAAATCGTTAGAGCCGTTTTTGAGAAAATCGAAAAAAACTTAAAAAGTTATTAAATAAAGTACCCCCTCCCTTTGAGCAAATTTGATGAAATTTTCGCTGTCACATCGCGGGCTTATACATACTCTAAATACCCAATTTCAGGGTCGCACGGTTTATAGTTTTTGAGCTAGTCTGTTCACGCACGCACGCACGCACGCACGCACGCACGCACGCACGCACGCACGCACGCACGCACGCACGCACTAACACACACACACACACACACACACACACACACACACACACACACACACACACACACACACACACACACACACACACACACACACACACACACACACACAGACCATTTCGCGGGTCTTGGTTATTTTGACTCACGGGATCCCAAAACGTGTATTTCCGTTGAAAACCGGAAGTCGAAAATTTTCACGATCGCAATACTTCCACTTACTATATATTTCATATATAGGTAAGTGAAAGTAAAAATATATATAAAAAAAAATGTTTTGTAATAGACAAGATAGGTTCCCAAAAATGTGACATAAGTCAAAATAAACTTAAGTACTTTCATAAAAAAAATAAAATGTTACAGAAGCCAAGAAACTATTCATGAGAAAGTAAAACTTAGTGTATTAAGAGTTTAGAAGTCAAACCGAACTGAAAATAAAATACTGTAAAGGATTTCCTAGAAATTTTCAGACGCAATACCCACAAAAAACACTTTTCACCTCGCAGCAGATATCTTATTTACAGAAAATCAAGCGGCGGTGTAATAGGAAATAAGCTTTCTTTGTTTTTCCTCATTTTGAATTGATAAGGTTTATACCAAAATTTGTAACAATAGTAATTATTGCGGCCAATCGCCAAGGGAACAATAGAGGAGAAGAAGCTTTAGAAGGCCCTTTAAATGGGGGCACCAACATCAAAAGCAGTCTAGAAGGTTCCGTCCCTCTCTGGAATAGACCTTCACGGCTTTGTTAACTGTGAACTGGACCAGATCAGTCAACCAAGAGCCTTACTTGTGTGCCATGATTAACCCTTTAGCAACTAATTGAGCTGGCCGAAAGTTGCAGCAAGCAGCTAAGCGTGTCGGCTGGCCTTTAACCTCCACAAACTAAGGAATATAGGCCGCTCTCAACTTTTTCAACTCCTCATAACCTTTTCCGACTATTTCTTAATGTTTTATTTTCTTTTTATGATTTTATAATACCTTTATCATTATTTCAATAAATTAAAATGGTAGATTATTGATTGTAATGAAAGATTTATGAAGGTAAAAATAAACAAGATTATAATGATTTTATTACCGTATATAAAATTTTTTTTTAATTTGAAGTAATATAACAGGTAGCCAGGGGAGGAATAAGGGCCAGACAAAAAATATAGCAGGTAGAAAAGGGGTCATATGGGCTTCCCTCATCGGAGGATTCCACAGCTACCGGGCCGAAACAAATATTTCCCCAATAGAGACACCCCTACAGACTAGCGGCCGCTAGACGTACCTATTAAGTCTCTGATGATCCTGATCTCCACTAGGATGTGCCGCAGTCGGGACAAGTTATCTCGTGTGAAGCTGGAGGCGTAAAATAAGTGGGAAACCAGTTGCGAGATATACCGTCCTCGGCTACAAGGGACTGGCAGCCAGCCACAAGTAATCTCGTCGTTCGCTAATGAGGATCGTCTTCATTTTCCGAGATATTTCGAGCCATTATAGGGTCAATAAACCCAAGATGGGTTCAGATAAACTTGTGATAAGTGTTATCTAAGTGCTAACTGTATAGATTTAGAGGACTTAAGTAGTAAGGATTGTAATTTAGATTAATTAGCGTCAGTGATTAGTTGGGAAATTATGATTGTAGTTTTCTATTTATCAAGCAGTAGATATAATTGTAAATATTAGATTTAATAAATTGTAGTTTTTAATAATTTGTACTGTTTTGTTATTGGAATCCATAGCCCGCAAGAGTATATTTGTTTTTCTTTTATTCTATTCATATTTTTTTTTTTAATGAAGTAATTTTAAGTTTGTCTCTTGATATAAAGCGAGATAATTTGTTTGTTCAGTGTCCATTTATGCTACTAAGGCTAATCGGATGGTGCTACAGTGGGAGTCCTTAATTTTGCCTATCCAGGTATAATTAGGATAAGGATCTTTAACGAGTATCTGACATCGTACAGGCTCGGGACCTCCATTTTATACTCAATCCGAGGGACGGTATAGCCAAGGATTTTTTTAGTCCCATTGAAAAATTCTAGGGCCATCACGGGACGTGAACCCCTGACCTTAAGAATTGTAGGTGGCCATGCTAACCACTACACCACAGGAGACCGCCTAAATCGATGCTAACTAGGGAGAGTTAAGTCCAGGGAGTGCATGTATATTGTTTCAACCAGAAAGGACAAGTACACGATTAGCATGGAAACACCTTAAAGTTGACTCATTTGCAAGTTAGTGAAGAAAATACTTAAACAACAAATATGAAATCAAACAATAGGGATCTGGATTAAACCAGTAATTGGTAATTTAAGAAAAATTAAATCTTTAGGTAGTTTTTAACATTCAATTAGTATTATTCAAATAAATGAAATTAAACAAAATTATGTAACAAAAACCAAAAGAAAAAAATATTTTGGGTTTGAATTACATCCTATTTTAAATGTCAATTTATGAGTTTCTTTAATAAATTATTTTTTATGTGTGAAACTAAGATTTTTTCAAACCAAATAAATTTTTATTTATATTAAAATATACACTATTTAAACATAATTCATAACTTATGAAGATTTTTTTTTTTTTAATTAAAAATTAGACAAATAAAATAGATGATTTTTATTTATAATAAAAAAATAAAATAAATATTTTAACAATAGCAACATAAGAGTATTTATGAATAAATCAAACCTGTTGTTTTCGGACGGGGGACAACAGGAGGTCGCCCAAGAGGCGTAACAGGATGTGAAGCAGGCCTTTCTATTTTCTTACTATCTGTTTCATCAGTCTTATTTTCATTGTGGTCTTGCAACTCCTAAAGAAAAAAAAAAAAAAGAAAGTAAATATAAACAGTAATACAAGTAGTAGCATAAATAAATAATAATAGCAAAAATGTATGAGAACATGGAGGCAAAAGACAGAGGATAGAGAAAGGCGGTCGAGGGGACCAAGATACTCACAGGACAGCAGTGCTGCATAGTTAGTTAGTTAATAAAAATATAGACACTAATTTAAAAAAAAAATTAATATCAGTACTTCTTAGGCCTCATCCACATCGGCGCATCGCCCCTAGCCCTTGCTAATCCTCTGGCCCCTCGCACCTTGACCCTCACCCTAGGCCTGTCCACATCGGGGCCTGCATCCAGCACCACTGTCAGCTTAAAAGGGAAGCTGGAGCTCTCGATAAATACATAAAAGAATCATGAAGCGTACGCGGAACATTATCTGACTGTTCCGATATTGGGTTAGATCAAATTTCATCCCATCTTTTAATAAATATTTAATATTATAAGAAATAAAAAATTAAATTAAATAAATACAAATTTATATTATCGAAGTCTTTTTTATTTATGTTTTATGGAATAGTTAGCAAGAGAAAGTCTTACTATCATCAAAATAATTTTGGGTTTCAATTTATATTTTAGCTATAAAACCTAATTTTGTAGACAAAAAAATTAACATAATGCAAATTAATATTTAAATAAAAATCATTGATATCATTTGTTCTAAATAAAAAAGTTGTTAAGTAAATAATTATGTAAAGAATTAAAGAAGTTCAATTAAAATGGGTTGTTTTAAAAACATAAACATATGTCGATAGATTTCTCCGCCGTAAAGCCCGCTGGTGGAAAATAATTCAGTATTATGATTTATAGTATATCTATAAAGCCCAATTTAATAGTAATCCCTGGATCTTTTATATCCATTTAAACAATTAAATTAAGTAGAATCAAAGAGCAAATTCGCTCCAATGTAAATTATTATTAGTACAAAATCATTAATTTTGTATACTATTTTGTTAGAAAATATACCATCTTTATTATCTGCTAAGTATATAATTATACATATAATATATATAATATAATATATTATATATATTATATTATATTATATTATATTATATTATATTATATTATATTATATTATATTATATTATAACATATAATATATTATAAGTATATAATTAATTAATGAAATTAAGTTAGGATAGGTTTTAAAAATACGCAAGTATAAAAATGTTCCAATAAATGACAGCGCTCATTAAATCATTTTTATTAAATTAAATAAATCATTTTGGGTTATTAATTTATATTATAGCGATAAAGCCCTTTATAGTAGTATTCCGTGGATCTTTTATAAATATTTAAGCAATTAAATTTAGTATAAACAAAATTACTATCAATATAAATTAATATTATCAAAAGAAATGGTTAATAACATTAAACTAATGTCTTAGAAAAATATGTACTATTTCAAATATCAGTTAGTACACAATTAAATTAAACATTTTAAAACATAGTTATAATAAAGAATTTAGGTAATTAAATGAGGATAGGTCTTAAAAATACGCAAAGATCAAGATGTTTTGATAAATGACCGGTGGAAAATGATTTAGGATTTCCATCTATATTATTATATTTATAAAGCCCTATTAAGCAGCAATCAGTGTATCTATTATAATAAATTAAACAACTGTATACTTAATTAAAGACATTAAATCAGGATAGGATTTAAAAACACACAAATATAAAAATCTGTAGATAAATGACAGCGTCATAAAGCCCATTGGTGCAAAATAATACAGGATTTCAATTTATATTATATTTATAAAGCCAAATTTAGTAGAAATCCGTGTATATTTTATAATTAATTATACAATAAAATTTAGTAGAATCAAAATTGGATGCAAATCATTATTTACATAAAATGATTATTACTAATCACAAGCTAAATTATTCTTCCTAAGGTTAAATATAAATATTTTATAATTTAAACAAGCTCGGAAGATATAAAAGATACCGAGCAGACCCTGGCACGGGTTCTTGTGGCTCAGTAGCTACAATGCATTGAATTAGTAATATCCTATTCTTTTTATACCAAATAAAAAATTCACTGATAAAGATAAAAACGTTTCAGCTAATCTAAAAACCAACGGGGTTTAAAATAGAACTTTACGACAAATTTGAAATTGTTTGGTAAAGAATTTAGATGGGTTAAAGTTTTTATTTTTTACATCTTGTATTTGACCATAGTGTGGTAATGAATGACACATGTAAAAGGAACTAATCAATAAGGCTCAAAAACGTCTCCACGTACGATCAAGAAATTTATGTCGTCGTGTATCCCTATAGCCTCTACTGGTGAAGAAGGTTTCCGTTTTTATATTTAGGGTGTAAAATTGAAGAGAAAAGGGGGAGAATTTTAAGGCACTCTCACTATGTAATTAGCCTATCTGTACAGGTTAGTAAATGAAAAATTTAGTTTGAGCTGCAGACTACCAGGAATTGCTAGTGTGCATTTCACTCAATGTTTATTGTCCATTCATTCAGTTTGTAATGGTTATATATTTTTTCAGCTGTTCTTTTTAAATTACTAAAAAATTAAGCAAAAATAATTAGTTTCTCCTTTGTGTTTCAAAGTAAAATACTGATTTTAAATCTCTGCCATCTTAGTTGTACAGGGAGCATATAAAAAAAAAAAAAACATAAAAAAAAAAAGAGATAATGACTGAATATAAATCGAAAATAAAAAGTTTGAAATGTTCTTATTATAGTTATGAGAAAGAAGTTGGTTTGATAACTATGTATGATGGGCCTTCCAGTTGACAAAATGACTAACTCCAATTTCAGCAATTATTTAATTTTATCATCCCTCATGGCTCAGGATAAAAAGAAATATGGTAAAAAAATTGTGCCTTCATCAAATTTTTGTTTTGTCTTTGTAATAGTAGTAAAAATCGAGATCTGCAAAATTAAGGGGGGATATTTTAAGGGAGGTTGAAATGGAAAAAAGATCTTAAAAAAAAAAGTTTCTTTGAATCTTCGGTAGTTTTTATACTTCTGAATCAATTTATATGACATTGCATTCAACAGATCGAAAGTTGTAACAGATTACAGTTGAAAAACCATACCTTGCTAATACAATGATTATTACACCTATCGCACGTCGTCAAGAAGATGGTTAAAACTCGAAAAAACTATTTTTTTTTTGGATAATCACATGTGAAGTTTCTCATTGTTATTATGTACCTACAGACAGCGACTAGGGAAAATAGTCTACCATTGAGCCATTTAGTACCAGTGGTACTAACTGTAACTCTAAAGTAGCCTTCTACTTGCGTTAACATGATCATCACCACCATAAAAGAATATGATAAATTGCGCCTGAAGCTAAAGAAATTATTAATAATATTGTGAATATTATGGCATTGCAGGTTTTGTCATCCTGATTCAAGCGGTATTAAAAATTGATATTTTCAGAGTTGTAACAATCCGACATGCGATATACAGATATATATGAATATAAGTCGATTAATCAGAAATAAATTGATTGCGGATATCTCTGTTGAATGTGGGTCTGATATCTACGTAACTATTATTTCAAAACTCTAGAGCTAAATATGAGTAAAATGTAATATGATAATCACAAAACCTACAAGAAAGTTAACAAGTATTACAAATCAATGGACAGGTTTTAATTTGTTAAAAGCTTCATATATACATCATTCAATCAATTAATACTCTCATAGATAAATAATCAATTTGAAGTTAATAGCCAGATTGTCTCTTCAAGGACTTTTAAAGTAATCTTTCGAATGAATTTTTTACTTAATATGGTCATGAAAGGTAAAATGCAGTTATGTGCAGTGATATAAAGTTTTTACATCACAAAATCGAATGGAAAATTCACATGGCATTGCAGTCTGTAGATTGAAAGTTATCACAGACTATAACTACAGCATTGGGGGGGGGGGGGGGGGAAGGGTTGAGCACCCCAGTAGTCGGGGGCATTGTTAGGGCATAAGATGTACTCAAAATATAATTTTTTTAACTGAGATATCAGATTTTTCAATTATAATCTAATAACTTACTATTAGACTGCATATTGGCTAGTTGACTGCATGGAATGGATTATAGGATTTAGAATCACAGAAACCATCAAAAACGATGCATAACTCGACAAAGTTGCAGCCAAATTAATTTTTCATTTACCATTTTCAGCCCCCTTAAAGTATATAGGGTTCCATATTAGGGCGGACTCTGCAGATCTCGAATCTTAATATTAATACCAAGTTAAAACCGAAGTTTAATTAGGTGCTAATTTTGGTTTAGAACAATCACAATAGATAGTTAGCAAAAGTGTACCAAATTAATCTTTTGCCATTTACATATTAATTAAATTCAGAATATATCACATGATGATCTGAGATATCGTACCAGGAGGTTATACTAATAGGTGCGCAATGATTTTGGTTAACGTGTCTTTTGCTAAAACATATAGATTCAATGTTTTCCTCACATGTGAAAAGCTGACACATAATTTGCCATGGGAAAAACACGGATTTTCCTAGTCCAAGCCAGAAAAAATAGATTTATGCTTAACCTCCAAAAATATTGAAAGAAAATGAAGTGTTGTGTCAATAAATCAACTTACACCGCCATCTGTTAGAAAATTATAGAACTTACAAATAATCACACTCAATTGTAGTATGATAAGCATTTAATTTGCAAAAAAAAGAAATATTGAGGCCAATAATCTAGATAAAAACTATCCTATCTTTAACGTTGAACAAAAATACACACAATGAGCCAAATTTCATCGAATCGGTTGAGTAGTTTCTGATTTTACCTCCGACAAACATCGGGATACGAGATTTTTATATACAGCAGAACCTCCATTATCCGGGGTAATGATGGGTATGGGGGTCCACGGATAATCGAAAACCCCGGAGAATCGAATTAAAACATTTTATTGACTTAATGTGATAGAAAAAAAGGTTAAGAAATCACTTGTAAGGTATAATCACTTTTGTTAACAAACGAACAAAAAAAGTATATGTACGTTTTTATGTATGATGGGCTGACGACTTCTTCAAAATATCCCGTACAGATTGTTCGCCGATTCCTAGTTCAGCGGACAATTTTTTAACAGTTTCACCCTCTTCTAATCTGTTTATAATAGTTGATTTCTCTTCAAGCGTTAAAACGACACTTTTTCTTTGTTCCGACATTTTGCTACTTCGTATGTATTTAAATGGAGACTAAATCACAACTGACAATATTTTGTTTTGTAGCCAAAAAGGCCAGAGTAGGAGTTTCCTGGAAAGACTTGAAAACAATACCGTTCCTAGATTATGAATTGGAGTATTAGATACCGGAAACATCTCATAATACAATACTCGCTTT
This sequence comes from Aelia acuminata, assembly GCA_911387785.2. NCBI lineage: Eukaryota > Metazoa > Arthropoda > Insecta > Hemiptera > Pentatomidae > Aelia > Aelia acuminata. Next base: position 52,768,384 of record OU426984.1, on the reverse strand, counting down.
CTGTGTTTTTCCATTTATTGTTTTATTTCATCATAGATAGTTAACCGTTGTGTAATTGTTAAATATTTACGTGTACATTTTTTAAATATTATACATACAAAATAAATGGCATACAAATTAAAAAAAGCTTATTAAAAAAAAGAATTGGCTCCTCGGCACCCCGATTAATTGGATCCCCGGTTAATCGAGGCCCGGATAATGGAGGTCCTACTGTATATAAAGATTAAACATAGAATGAAAATAAATCAGTTTTCAACTTACGCCACAAACTGTATCGTTGCCATCGATAATAACACTTAGCGGTTGACTTAACCTAGGATCGCAGGGAACTGGCCCAGAGTCATGCCCATTTGGCTTGGCATCTGCAATGATTTATTATACTTAAGTAATCCTGATAAAATTAGGAATAAAAAGAAATAATACAAACAGCCTCTGATATTTTTTGACTTACGCAAACTTTCAATATATTCTTCATCAAAATAATCATTAGTGTCCGCAATCTCTTCCTCGCTGCCTGCCCAAAAATAAGAAAGTATGTCATCAAATCGTCCCACATATATTTATGTTATTAAAGACAAATATTAATAATAATTTACAAAGCATTGTTTAAATAAATAACCTGCACTCCAGAGCTGAATATTTTAATAAATTAACGGGAACTAAACAATACTCACAAGTTGAATCATAGTCAGTATCCAAAGGAGCATCATACCCACTAAAGAACGGCAATAGATCTTCCATTATAGTGACTACTTCTTTCATTGACGGGCGGACTTCTGGGTTTTTATCCCAGCACCTAAATAAGAATACAATTCTTTGATTTTTTAATTTTTTTTTTACATTGTGATGTTAATCATAAAATTAAAATAATCAATCAAGCCCTTCCCCACCAGCGATTAATTCAGATGTTTTTTTCTGCTAGGTGTGCAAGGGAAGTGATCCTCCATTGCTTGATAAATTTAGAAAACATAATGGCTTATTACAATATATATTAATTTTAAAACACAAACAAAGGCTGACAGCGACACAATGAAACAAACAGTAACAGTCACAATGTGTGTTTTGAGCAACAGTATGTTTTCTGAACACCTGGAGCGCATCAATAAATTCCAAATATATTTAAAACTTATGATCTCACAACTTACCAGAACCCATTTACATGTAATGTTTCTTTGATACTTTGGCCAATAATCTAAACCATGCAAACAATTACAGTGAAAAAGTTCATCATAAAAAAAAAAAAAAAAGAAATTTAAAATCACCTGGTATAAAGATTCTCGATAGGCGGTGGGCAGTTGATCAAAAGAGGAGGACGATGGCCAAGGTGAACATACCACATAATGGTGTAGACAGTTCCGGACAAATTGGTATATGGCCTTTCTCGACTTAATATCTCCCATAATATTATTCCCCAACTATATACATCACATTTCTCAGCGTACTTTGAACCTGAAATAAACCATAATAGTTTTAAAAGATTACAATATTACATTATTATGTGATGCAACAAAATATATTTATGTATTTTCAAGGAAACAAATAGAAATGTCAGTAGTGCTATAAAATGCTAATTGCGTAATCGAATAATTGTGTAAAAATATTTTAAATCAGCACAAAGGGGATAAACAAGTTGACGTTTTCAGAAATTGAAGTATAACAGAACCATTTAGTTTAAATAAATATTGTTTTTTTGATCATAAAAAAAAAAAAAAGAAAAAAAAAAAAAAAAAGGTAAATGCCTCTTAATCTATGAAATCAGATGGATACATTTATTTAAAAAACAAAACAAATAATAACTAACTATAACTATAATATATTATAATAAATAACTATATCTCAGAAATACATCAAATAGTATCATTCATAGGGAAAGCATTAATATCAATTATCTTTGTTAATTGTTTTATTAAAAATAGGTCTCTCTTTTTTCATACCTTATACTAATATTAAATATGTACCACAAATCCCTAATTTGGTCACAAACTTTTCTTTTTAATTAATTTCTCGTTACCTAAATATCAGCCAAGACTAATTTAATTAATTATAAATCTAATTACATTTTAGGCCAACAGGGTTACATTTCAAGATAATTTGTTTACTTTAGGAACTAATTAATTTTTAAACCTCTGTTTTATTAGCTGAAATTGTTCTTGACTGAGTTGAGGTTTTTTAGTTAAGAAAGTCAACTATACTTAACTAAATAATGTATTTTTCGAAGAGAAAAGATTGAGCTCCGCTGGGAGTCAAACCCAGACATGCGCGGTATGCTAACCACTGCACCACAGAGCTCGCTTCCAAGGGAAGCCAATCCTTCCTCTTCAAAAAATAAATTATTTAAAATAATTTAAAACAAAGTGATTACCCCACAAAAATAGATTAAATTAGTACAATATACTTAACTAAATTTCTTACCTATTGAGCTTTTAGCTTACTTCAATAAATACTTCTTCCGATTTTATTTTTCAAAAAAGCAGTCCTTAATTTTCTAACAGTTGAAATGAATCCATCATGATAATATTTAATTAGAGTAGATTACAGGATCATTTTAAAAATGATTAATTTTTTTTAACATATTGAGGAGGGAAGGATGAAAACAGCCATAAAAAATTAAAAACAACTAATTTCACTAACTGACGAAATTTTTAAGAGGTTAAATGGACTAATAAAGGAATTTTGGAGGTATCAAAAGCTAAACATTTTCTTAGATGTACAAAGTTCGTTAGTACCCCGGATCATAACATTTGGATATATAAAGTTTAAATAACTAAAGTAAATAATTGACTTTGGGTTTAAATGTCTTAAAAGATTAAGTGCACCATGCATAGTTAACTGCTGGATATACACAACTTATAGTCTTTAGCATATTTCTTATGAAAATAATCAACAGGAGTATGTTATTGTTATTATTAGATATTTAATATAAATAATTTATAAAATTTCTATTAGGTTAAAAAAGAATACATCCATTGGTTAGACCCTACAGTGACTAGCAAGTGGCAGGATAGCCAAGTGGGCGAAGGTTTTAGAAAATATGCGTAGCCACTGATAGCCAGACATATGATTGTAAATCCGAAGATAGCAAGTTCAAAACCCAGGGCTAGGAGAAATTTAATAATACTCGGCATTAATCCCCCTGGTCCACGAAACCCCATACAGCCTAAGCAGTGAGGAAGTTTTCATACGGAGTCTGATTGGAAAATTAAAAATTAACCCAAAAAAGGTTTCCTATATTTTTCTTAATTTCCTATATTCTTCTTTTTAAACATATATGAATAACTTCAAAGCATGGTGATAATGGAGCCATTTAGTGAGGCACAGATCACCACCGAAAAGGACCACTTTTGGGGTTTATTTATCTTTAAAGAGCGAGCATAGCGAGTGGGAGGGTAAAGCGAGGATCTAATAAAGCTAATTAAGGCCCTTTTTTAAAACAGGCCATGCCCATGAGCCACTCTTCAGAAGTAGTACCAAAATTTAAATGTAAATTAAACAGTTTATATGCAGTAACAGTTTTCAAACATAACAACATCATCTAATAATTTATTTATTTCATAATTAAATAATTTTATTTAAATTAAGTCATAATTATGAATTATTTTTATTACTTTTTAAGTCGCTTAGGGAGTATTTTGTATCATTCTTTCAACAATCTAGATTTAAGATTGTTTACTGACTTGAAAGTTTTGATTCATCAGTTGTGTATTGATATTAGTTCAAGATTATTCGATGGTATGGATTCAAATTTGGTCTCTGGTTTAGAGCTTCATGTGCTTTTGGAAAATTAATAGCAGCCATTCCCGAGTGAGGAGAGCTTTGTGCTTGGGGTCTTTATCCTGCTAGAATTTGAATGTACAACCCATATTTGTAACACTAGCTCTTTAATTTTCATTTATAATATTAATATATTTATCTATATAAATAAAGATGAAATTCTGTTTGTTTATTTGTTCTTTATAGAAATCCATACCGTTTGTCCTAAATTCTACAAATTTCCCTCAGTGGTTCTTTGATACCAGGTGCGAACACCTGTCCATATTAAAATTGGATAACTTCAGCCTATCTTACCAGCCGATATTCTTTGTTTTTATAAAAATCGTAATGATCTCACTTTACAATGGTTCTTTACGAAATCGACCGTTTCAGTAGAAAAATGAAATTCCACGGGTGAAACCGGGATATGCAGCTATAATCTATCTAAATAAAGATGAAATTATGTTTGTTCTTTATAGAAATCCATACCAGGTGTGAACACCTGTCCATATTAAAATTGCATAACCTCAGCCGATCTTCAGCTGATATTCTTTATTGTTATAAAAATCTTAATGATCTCGCTTTACATTGGTTTTTTACATTAGAAAAATAAAATTCCCCGGGTGAAACCGGGAAATAAAGATGAAATTCTGTTTGTTCTTTATAAAAATCCCTAACATTTGTCCTAAATTCTCTAAATGTCGCTCAGTGGTTCTTTGATACCAGGTGCGAACACCTGTCCATATTAAAATTGCATAACTTAGGCCAATCTCTGGGTATATTCTTTATTTTTATAAAAATCATTATGATCTTGCTTTACATTGGTTTTTTTATGAAATCGACCGTTTGAGTTGAAAGAAGTCTCATTTTATAGATTTAAAAAATCAAAGTCACCAGGTGAAACCGTTATATACAGCTAGTTCATAATAATCATCATAATATTAATAGAAATCGTTCATCACTCCATCAAATCGAATTCCCGACTCACAATGCAGACATACATCACCTCATATATCACCTACTGTCTCCATCTTCCACTGTACAATTCATTTTTTTCAGTTCTAATTCCTTTCCAGGTTTCATCAATTGATCCACCATCTGATACACAGATATTAAATTTGTTCTCATCTACAAATATTATATTATTCTAGTGTTTTGAAGAGTTTTTACTATGCAATCAGGCTATAAATTCATGTCTTTTAAATGGTCTCCGATTCTATCAAACCCAGCTTATTTTACCAATTGTTCATTTATTTCTTTTGATGCCATTATAAACTTTATTTTTAAGGGCTTTCTGTTTTTTTTTTTTTTTTTTTTTTTTTTTTTTTTTTTTTTTTTTTTTTTTTTTTTTTTTTTTTTTTTTTTTTTTAACTCTCTTAATAAGCTCATTCATTAGTTAATCATTTACGCTCATTTATTAATTATTCAAATCATTCACTCTTCTCTTTCAAAAATATCCTAGGAGGGCCTTTGATCAATCAATTTCTTGGATTATTCTATGTACTGCAGAAGATTATAATAAATTCTCTGCACTAATTTTTCTGAATTTATGCCCTCTGCTCTACAAAAAGAATCAATTTTAAGCTCTCTTCCAAGGAAGTATATCAATTTGTTCTAGTCATTATAATAACATCAACAGGAAAGTTGTTGACCTTCTTAATGCGAGAGATAAATATGAACGATGGAGAGGATTGTAACAAATAATAGATCACAGAAACAAAATAAACAATAAACGCTTGTTTATCTGCAAAGAATCTGTTGTGTATGAAAACTTTTGCTAGAAGAATAAATTTACCAATTTATGATTATTTAAAAAATAATGGGTATATATATTTTTTCAACTGTCGTTCACAGCATAAATCATTAAGAACATTACTTAACTTATTTCTGATTTACAGTTACAAAATTTAGGTAAACAATTTTATTTAAAATTCTATTTAAAGTTTTAGAGGATGAAAACTTTTTGCTGGTCACTATATATTATTGCTTTCATAGTATATTTACATTCCATTTTAAGTGTGATATAGGGGGCTAAAGATCTCCAAGGTCTGTGAGCTAACCGGGAAAAAAATAAAATAAAATAAGTGTGATATAGTACTGCTTATAAACAATCATTTTAACAAACACTAAAATGTAGTAAACAATGCACTTTTTTACTTTTTTTTCAGAGCAAAGATACAAAAAAAAATATTATACTTCAGGTATAAACAAAAATTAAGCAACCTATCGTGAAGAAATTTCGTAAAAACCATTCATAAAGATTAAGTTAGGTGCAAAAAAAAATTATTTTCAGCCAGCAGTTTTTATAAATTGATATTTTCCCAGAATCTATTTAAACATTAATTGATTGCCTAACTATCTTCAAAATTGTTGATAAAGTGCCAATTTTAAAAATGTTCTTGTTTGTATAACTAGATGTTTTATTTAGAGACTAACCGGTCTTTCATAGAGCTATGCATATTTTGAATTACTTGAAGACTTATAATACAGCAATAATGGCAAATTATAAACAAATAAAAATCAATAATTAAACAAATTTGTAGCAAACAATATTTTGATTAATACCATTGCCAAATAAGATCATTATAAAATTAAATAGTCAATAGTTTTATTTTGACACAAAAATACCTTCAAATACTTCCGGAGCCATCCAAGCTGCACTTCCTTTGTTATTTGTCATATAAGTCTTTTTATAGCAAGCTGTACCAAAATCACAAATCTTAAGAACAGTCCCTTTGTCGAACAGAAGTAAGTTAGGAGGTTTCAAGTCTCTTAAAAAAAAAATTAAACATAATAGTATATAATTATAATAATATACTAACTAAACATAAACTAAGTACAGTAATATAAAATAACAACCAACATTACTAACAGTAATATAACTAAATAGCTACTCGAACAGTGCATTCTATTAGGATAGGGTAGGAACCATAAGGACTCCTTCAATCAAAATGCATAATTATTTTAATTTAAACTGAAATGAAACTAAGATACTTCTAATCTTTGAATGAATAAAAAAAAAAAAAAGATTAAATTTTGTTTAAAGTAATAAAATTAATAATTTAAAATATGACACAAAAATTTAGTAAACATAAAATAATAACTACTTGAAACAATATAATCCAAATATATTCAATAAAATTTAAATTACCGACAAAATCAAATATTTCATTAGTATATCATTTGACGCTATGAGAATGAAATTCAATAAATTATACCAAGCATAATAAAATAATATTCTTTACATTATTAACACAAGTTTTAGCCTTGAAAAAATACTATTTGCTTTGGGTCTTTAACGCATTAAAATCTAGATATTGACTTCAGTACAAAAGCATCTCACTTTTTCGGTCCAAGTTAATCACAAACAATGGCCTGAATTCTGACATTTTTAAGACTATTAAATAATTAAATTAACAGTTAAAATTTAAGATAAAAAACTGCTTTAATTGTGTAAAACAATTAAAAGTAAGTTTTTTTTTTTTATAAATTAAAATATTTTTTTAAATTGACTAAAAAAAATAATTAAAATTACAATATTTACATATCACTAGATCAGTAACATTAGTAGCATAAAAAATTTATATAATTTGTATGTAGCATGTGAATGTTAAAATATGAGAATTAGAACTAAAGAAGGATATTAAGATGAGGCTAAGGAAAAAGTATAATCTTTAGAAAAACAATATAGAAGCAGCTTTAATTCAAACAGATTAAATAAAATCTGAATTCAAAGCACTGAATGGTGAAAGTTTTTCATTGATTAAAACATAACAAGAATAATAACAAAGAAACTGTAAAAAGTTGAAATTAGAGCAATATACCTATGAATAATAGGAGGATTCATTCCATGAAGATAAGCTACTCCTCTCGCACACTGTAATGCCCAGTTCATTGCATGACCAGCAGTATAAACTATCTTAGTTTGGGAATGTAAAACTGACAAAAAAATAGCTATAAATACATCAGATTCACAAGAAATTCATAAAATTTCAAACAAGACAACTCATAGAAGTCAACCCTTACCATTGTACAGTGAACCACACTCAGCATACTCCATGACTATACAGACAGGTTCTTGAGTAGGAACTCCATACAATTTGATGATGTTCTCATGGTTTACCCGCAGGAGATGTTTAATTTCGATAGTAAAAGCTTTCTTTTCTGCTTCTGTTTCAATTCTTTTAACTGCGACATTGATGTCTTTCCAAAAAGCTTTGTGGACGACACCAAAAGAGCCTTTCCCGATAATCTAATAACAAAAGGCCAAATTTTAGAACCTAACCGATGGGACATTGTTATCAGGATATTTAAATTGACAGCTCTGCATTATCTTGAACAAACAACAATCATCGACGTAGATGAGTTAAGCTGATTAAGCCGGGAACGTACCTGGCCGTATTTTATATCTTTGTGGTCGATGTTGCCTACATAAGCCTGATTCGGTTTGACAATTCCTTTCATCGCCATAAGTCCAGAATGACGATCTAATTCAGTCAAAAATTCAAAAACACTACCAAAGCTTACGATCAGCTGATGGCAGTCATTTTCCAGGGCTGCATGTTTCTGTTGTGCTGTTGTGATTATGTTTCTAGCATAATATTTGCAATATTTATCATTTCTATTGCTATTTTATTTTAAAGGGGTCATCTCATTTCTAACTGCTGCTTTTTAATTAGAAATCAGTTTCGGATAGATGAGACAGTGTCGACTTCTAGGAAAAAATATTCTGCTGATTAGTCATTAGGTGGGGTGGGATTATGATGTCAGAAAGGTTGTTGCTTAGGTGGGCACGTATGGTTATAAAACTACTCTGACCGAAAATTTCTCTTCATACAATAATGAATGTACGTTTATTAAATTAATATTAAGTTTTATGAACCCAATTTTAAAAGTATCCGAGATATTTTTGAGCTGAGTGAATTCGTCTCGTTAATTGACTCAGAATATGTCGGGGTTCTTGGACCAAAAATTGGCTGCTTTAAAAATAAGCTCAGATGGCCAACAAAGTCCGAAAAAAGTTGGTCCTGCTGTTCCACCTAAACCTAAAAAACCTCAACCTCAGGTAAGTGATATTTATTTACTATATACTTGCTGTTTTGTGGTGCTTTAATTCCATGCCACTATTTTTCATTGCCATTATACTTTGATTAGGTACCAAAAAGCTATGCCTTGAATGGCCCTAGCGAGCCTTCCTACACTTCTCCTTTACACACTACAAGTCCAGAAAAGAAAGCTAACGTATATATGCCTCCAGTCAATCAACACACAGGCAACATTTATTCCAACATCCCTTCAGGTTAGTGCTGTACTAATATTAGTATTCATGTTGTATACAATTTTATCACAAGTGTCATAAACTATAATTTGATTGCTTATTTCAGGATATAATCAGCCGAATAAAGATGAAACTGTCAATAACACTTACAGCAATGCTGAGATGTTTAAACCATCAAGTGCTTATAGGAAAGCTGAACCTCAAGCACCAGTTTATAGTAATATTATGAACAACAGCAATTATTCTAATGCTCCTAGCTATGCTAATATAGGTATGGTATATCTTTAGCATTTTCCTATCTACTTATACCATTTTTTGGACAAAGACAATTTTTTTCTCTTGACAATTTGTTAGAAACCATTCATTTGAACTAAACTTTCGTCGGCGAAAGATCCTATCCTGTATTCTCAATCCTAAAATTAGTTAAATATATTGCTCACTCCTTCAACAACGTTATATCTCATAAAATCATTAATTTTCATGAGAGTGAATCATAAGTTTAAAATAAGAGTAAAATGTCTTTGGAATAGATGTTAAGCCTCAGATTGAATATTTTACCATGCAGCAGATCGTTGTATAAAATAGCCTGACTTTTTTTCTCTGTTTGAAGAAGAACAAATTATAAATAAATATATTGTCTCTTTTGATTTATGTATGATATTTTTGTTTTAACTCTCATAAGTTACTTATTTACTTTACACTCTATGAACTTTACCCTCGAACAGCCTGCACGAAGACTCCTCGGGTATTCTAGGTACTTCATCTGTTCGCCCGTGTTCGGGGGTAGCGCTAGTGTCACTTTTGATTTAGGTTTTCCCATGTCAGGAGTTGTTTGTGATACTAGTGCGCCGTTTATAATTAGTCTCCTATTTTTTCATTTTTCAGATAAAATAAAATATATTAATAATGGAGATTTTTTCTTCATCAGAAGCTAGCGTAGGGTGCGTCAGCCATATTTGTTGGCTCAACGTCACGTTATGTATAAATGGCTGTTCATTGAACGCCGGTACAGCAAGGTTCGTGGGAGAACCTGTTTGAGGTGGAGGTTCGTAGAGTTTAATTTAAAAAAAATTTGATGATCTTACATGGATGTTCTACTCATTCAGCACTGCTGAAAGGAGTGAGCAGTATTTATAAATATTAGAGGATGTCAGATTTTCCTACTTTGCCATTAGGAAATATAAATAACAGTATGACCCAACAAATACATTTTATTATACTCTGAATATTGAACTAAACAATTTCCAGAGCTGACAAATATATAATACCGGTGATATATTGTGACCCAGTCAGCATCTATCAGTGATATAGCTGTTTTAATCATAATCTAACTGTTTATTCTGTTTATGATTTGAAGAAAATTTATTTTTTTGAAAATAACTTTTTAGTTTTCCTTTTCGAAACATCGATATGATAAAACAGTGATCATATTTTACTATGTGATATTTATTTTTAACTTATTAATTAGTTATAAAAGAGGATCCTAGTGTACTTTATTTTAAAAATTTAAGTATGTTGGAGAGTAGGGTTGCCCGATGAGCAAAGCTTATAATTTAATATAATTAAAAAAAAAAATTTGGGGGAGAAGGGGAGGGAGGGCTTGCCACATTCACAACTCTTTACCCCTCATGCATATGGATGAGATAAAATAACTAATATTTTTATTCAATCAAGTATTTATTCTGTAGCGTGTTTTTCATTAGAAAAACTTCTTTTAGACTCGAAAGGTGAAGTGCAATTGTATCATGGGTTACACCACTTAGCTAAAAAGCTAACTAAATTTTGCAGTTTTTAGGAAATTTGACGACTTCTAGAGTGTTCTAGTGGGGAGTGAGGGATTTTCAAAAACTATTAAAAATTTAAGTTTTAATAAAGTTTTGTGTTTTTTGCGTTAAAAGGCCCACTGAAAGTGGATTTAAAATAACTAAATCTAACTCATGTTTTAGAAAATTTAATGCTGATTAAGAAAATATCATCGTTTTTGTTTCTACGCTAAACCAAAGTAGAGATAACTGCCAACTTTCAGAAAAAGTAAGATTTTAAATATTAAAAAAAAAAAATCTATCTCCTCAACAGATTGAGACAGGAAACTCGTTTCTGCGCCATTCTACCCCGTTTAGCATGCTGTATTACCCAATTACCCACCGAACGTCAGCTTTCGAAAGTTTTATACTATCCGTTCTTTATCTCTATGGAATTCTCTTTCCCTTTTATCTGTCACTCCAACGCTCTCCCTACTTTTAAATCCTGCCTGTTCAATCACCTCCTATCCATCCAGTTTCCCGAATAATTTTAAATAGTCTCTATATCTAAATAAGTGTATATATGTTATGTTTAGTTATTTTTAAGTTTATGAAAATAAAAATATTTAATTTTTCCTTCTTAAGAAATTTACTTTATTTTTTATCACTATTTTCTCATTTTTTTCATTAATTTTAATTTGCTTTGTAATACTACTTTTAATTTTGTAATACTACTCTAAGGCTCTAAAGCTTATTTTATGTGTCTGTATAACTTTGTTCCTAGTCCTATATTATTTCCCAGATCATAAAAATCTATTATTATTATTATATATAGTTTCATGTAAAGCAATAGAAAATTTTTTTAATTTAAAAAAAATAATAACCTAAAAATGAAATTTGGCTGTTTTCATTTTGTTGGTGTTTGTACAATCGTTATTATTTACTCTTTTTGTAGCCTGCATTTTCAAAAGGTTTATCTTGGGCAATTCATTAAGATAATCGGTTGCATATCTCTTATCTCAATTACTTTTGAATTTCCTTCTCTTTTATAGTTGCAGAAGACTTAGATAAATCGATGAGTAGTTTTTCTTAGTTCATCTTTTGTTACATTCCAGGTTCTTTTAAATTATTTCACTGGACTTTAATGATACTCTTGTTTAATAAAAAAACTTCTTGATTTTTATTTCTATTTTAACTTTTTATTAAAAACTGATTATAAAGAAACTGGCAGTATTATTACTGAAGAGGGAAATAAAATGGTTTTTAATATTGGTATTAATAATATTTTTAATGCCAAATTAGATTTTATAGTATAAAGTATAGATTATGTAGTATTTTTTTTTACATTATTGTTGTAAATATTAAGATATAGCCACACGAAGTTAATGTTTTACCAGTAAAATATGATTAAGAAGGTGCTAATAAAATTTTAATTAAATTGATTCACAAATTCCGTTGCTAGAAAAAAAAAATTAACATTTTAAAGTCTGTATCTATTTTATTTTTGTGAAGTCATTTCTTATTTGATGTATAACTTTTCAAAATTTATTTGATTACTTTTAATTAAATTTTAGATGACATTCCGCCGATGCCTGAGATAGTAGACTACAGTGACTTCCCTCCTCCGCCTGCTGACTTTCCTCCCCCACCCTCTCCCGTCAGTTCAAGTTATTCTGAACTCCGAAGAGCTACCAACAGCAATCCTGACTATGCTACCTATGCACCTTCTTCTCAGGTATTTTAATCCACATTACTATTGAAATATAATTCCATATTGTTATTATGCTATATTATTGTATTTAGTTTTATGTTACGAATTTTTATATACCTTGTATTTGGAACCGGGTAACAATTCTTGAATTCCTAAATCTTTCTATAATTATCATATGTCTGTTGGAAACAGACTGAAATATTCTTGTTAATAGGATGATCTCCCGATTGACTAATTTGATCAACCTATATTTTTTTACAGGGATCTTCTGCTTACGATTCCATTTATGAACCTATCGCTCCAAGGCCGCCGTCATCCCGTTCCAATTATTCTATATATGCTCCTTACAAGGCTCATGAAGCAGAAGTTGACGCACTTACTGATCTTTTAGTACATTCTATGGACTCCCCCACTGCTGATGGTTACATATATGGTAAAATTCAAGTTTATTTAACAGATAATGATATATTCTTTCTTTAAATATTTTATAAATTTTTATCTGACATAATGATATATTTCTGTATTTCATTATTAAAATTACTCAATAGAATAAAAACATTGTCATCGTCATAAATATGATCTAAAAACGAAATCCTCTAATAGTGCAGTTGTGAATTTCACCGATTTTTAAATTTCCTGTTTTTTCATATTTCCATTTTTTATTTATTGTCTACTTTATTTTTAACTGAAACATCAGGACAGTGTCTATTTCTTCATGTCTGTTGCCTTATTGTATAATTTTATATGTTTTAAATGTATATTAAATTTAAACATATAGTAAATTAAACAATGTTTGATTTTATTTTTTTCAGGGGATTGTGTTAAGTGTGGAGAAAAGGTCGTAGGGGAAGACAATGGCTGCACAGCGATGGATCAGGTGTATCACATTGAATGTTTCACCTGTTGCCATTGTGCGGTTCAACTACGTGGAAAACCTTTTTATACATTGGAAGGAAAGCCTTATTGTGAGGCTGGTTATTTGGTAAGATTAGTCTATCTAGCAATGATAATATGTCTCCAGGAGAATATAAAATGTCCTTTAGCTATTTATTCATCTTATTATCTCAGTTACGATTGAATGCCTAAAATAAAATATTAAATTACATTTTGCATATTTTTACTAATTTATCTTAATGAGGGAATGAAACAATTTTATTTATTTCTTTATTAATAACATTTTCAGTATTTGATTTCAAACATGATTTTTCCGTAACAACAATTAAAAGAAACTCCTCTCTTTTTTTTGTTTAGTAGAAAAAATAATTATAAAAAAATAATAACATGTTGAATGTCTCAATGCTTTTCAGGATATTAGCTTTAAAAATCAACCTTTTCTTGTTTGCTAAAAATATTTCTATCAGGTTTACAAATAAGTTTTTGCCTTATTATCTTTATGGCGTTTTTTTGTTTAAATTACTTATTTGAAAGTTAAGCAAATCCAAGTTCAGTCTCAAATTTCTTTTAATGTCTATAGAGAGGTTGATGTTTCAGACACTTTGTCCATATCCATCACCATCATTTTCTGAGTATAAATATTATTAAAGCTCTTTTTTCATTTCTATTTGGAAACTTGTCAATTAATAGTATAAGAATCTCCCGTTTTTAATAAAAAATCACGACTTATTATAAAAAAAAAGGTTCATTAAATTCTACTTAAAATATTAGCTGCATTCGGATACATACGGACAAAAAACTTTTTCATCTTTTGAAGCTATCCACGAATCGATCCAATTTTTTGCATCTTCATATGATGTAAAGCCCTGCTCAGACAGGCCATGTGCCATCTATCATTTCCATCACCCAATTTCCTTTTATTGAATGATTTTTAACAATTTGAAATTGCTTATTGACTCGCTTCTAATGTAATCTGAACTTCTTCTTGTGTTAGTTATGAATCTTCCTCCAATAATGTTTCCAATTCTGCGTCCCTTCATTCTTTGTCCTTAAAATCAGACTTGCCAATTTAAAGCTTTTGAAACCTCTCACGACAACTTGAAAAAAAAAAAAAAAAAAAAACCTGTACCACTACAACCCATGAAGGGAAGGGTCTTGGGTTCAGTACTATGTAAGGAAGAGCACTGTTTCTTGATCAGCGGACGTGAAGGAGGTGATTTGACAGTGATCACGCTCAACCGCCAGGTTTTTCCCCTTAATTTTTCAATTAAGGGTACCCACTTTATAGAGGCTGGGTTTGCCCCAGAAGGGTCTCTCGGCCCATGAGACGAACTGTGGCAGAATAATAAAGATATCATGAGCCATGTCAGATTCGAACTCGGGACCTTGAGCACAGCAATTCACTGCCTTACCAGTGGGCTACCCCGCTCCCTTCTCAAGACAGCTTCTCACACTTAATACAGTATCACCGCATGCTTCTACAAGCAGTTGATGAGCCTCAGCTTTTCTTAAAATCAAAGAAATAAATCAATAATTCCCTCAAATGAAACTTATTTAGCACAAATATGAGAATATCGCAAGTCCCACCAACACTAAGTCAGAAGTATTTCAAATGTATGTTGTTGCCAGATATCCAAACTTGCTATGCTGTTGTACATTCGACAATTTCAACATGAGCTTGTCTGTGGTGCATCTTAAAACGATGGTGGAAACTTATTTGAACCTTATTATACTAATTGTACCTAATACTTTTTCCTGAAGTTGTTTTTGTGTTGCAACCTGATCCAATACCTTTATTAATTTCAACAAATCCAATTATCTAGCCCATTTTAAAATTTGTCTTCCCCTTCAGTGCTGAAAAAAAGTATTCCCGAGTCAGGTGAGGAGATTTTTTTTTAGAAAAGAAACTTTACACATTTCTTAAAATTGTATACAATTAATGGTTGATTATAAGGGTATACAATTTATGGTTGATTGTAACAATGGTTTTTTAAATTGAATGCCATAGTAAGTAAAATATTGTGGTCCTTTTTTTTTTTTTAATTTCCTGGATCCAAACAAACTAAATCTGCGATGTTTATAACCTGACATACTAATAATACCTACTTTGTTGTTCATCTTTATCTAAATTGAAACGCCTTGTAATAAGTAATACCTTTAAATAATTTATAAATCTAATAAAAGAGAGATCATATTTTATTAACTTTGGAATAGTGGCTTCTTGGCGTGGTCTATTTCGACAGCATATGTGACCATGATATTAGAGAAGTTCTATTGCACCTTTTTCAGTTAAAAAGAGCCTTGATTGCTTTAATTAATCCTTGCTTTCAAATTTTGCTCGCTCAAAAGAGATAATGAAATCCCTAAGGGGTCCTTTTCGGTTGAAATTGGGGCCATACTAAACAGCTACAAATAGCCCGCAACCAGAAGCTGCACTTCCATAGTTCTACAGGAGTAAAAATTATGAAAACTAAGAAAATTTGCTTTATTATTATTTTCCCTAAATAATCAAAAGAAGATAACATTAGGAAGAAAGGACAACATGAGGCAAGGTAACAGAGGGTAGGTAGAAGTACCAGTTTATTTGGGTCGAAAAAGTAAAACTACCAGTATTTGGTTGAAGAAGTGGCCATTCTGTACCAATAAATTAAAATTTAGGGAACACTAAATCTATTCCTTAAAAGGTGATAGATCTCATCACTACTCCCATCTTTCAACATTTCATTTCCTCTTTTCACTTGCGAGCTCTGCCCTGTATGCTTCGGATTCTTCAAGTGTATATGAGAATCTGCAGGTGTTTTTGGGATTGCTAATATTTTTAAGCCAAAAATGTCAAAAGACAGAGCTTTTATCATAAAGAAATATTATTTTAATTTGCATGGCCATTATTAATTGATGCTGTTGTTTGTTTAGCTTACTTTAGAAAAGTGCTCTGTTTGCCTGAGGCCCATTTTGGATAGAATTCTGAGAGCTACTGGTCGTCCTTACCATCCTCAGTGCTTTTGTTGTGTCGTATGTGGTAAAAGCCTTGATGGTATTCCATTCACCGTCGATGCCACAAACCAAATACATTGCATAGAAGATTTCCATAAGTAAGTTTAATATTACAATATAATTCTTCTCTGTTAATAATTTGTGTTTTCTTATGTGATCGAATTTTGTTTTATTTTTGTCTTCATACATACATATTTGAAGCTACGTCTTGTTACCGAGACTGTGCCTCCTCTAAGAGCCTCCGCCAGTCGGCTCTGTCTTCTGCTGCAGCTCTCCAGTCCCGAACTCCAAGTAAAGTTCTGGCATCACTAGTTACTCTGTCCAGACATCTAATCCTCAGTCTTCCTACTCATTTTGTCGAGTGTAGCTCCTCAGTCATCACCCTCTTTGGTATTTCAGAGGTATCCATTCTGGCCACATGTCCTGCCCATTTTAGTTTGCCAAGTTTAATAAACGTAACGATGTTAAGGTTGGCAAATAGAGTACTCAGTTCCTTATTTTTCTTTCTCCTCCAGACTTCACCCAGCTTTAATGGGTCGTACATCCTCCTGAGAACTCCTGAACACACTGAGCTTCCTCTCAACACTTTTCGTCTTAGTCCAAGCCTCTGAGCCATATGTCAATACTTGCCGTACGAGGGTCTTCTAATCATCCATTGGCAGCAGTGATCCTTCTCTGTATCTCTTGAGCCATCTTGTTCTTATAATTCACTTCAAATCCAAGGTGTATATAGCTTTCAACTCTCTCGAACTTAAAAAATCTTAATTCAAACGGAGTGCTCAGGTCCACCTCACCACCAACTCTCATGTACTTGGTTTTTCTTTCATTGTCTTCTAAACTAAGTCTATTTGCAACTGTTTCAAGTGCTATAAATGCTTCTCTGATAGCCCGTTCAGATCTTCCTATGATCTCAATATTGTCTGCATATCCGAGAAGCTGGGTCAGGTGATTGAAGATTGTTCCACTGGTTTGGATATCGGCCTCTCTCACAGCTCTTTCTTCTGTCATGTTAAACAATAGGCAGGCAAAGGATTCCCCTTGCCGTCCTCCACTTTGAGCTTTGCCTGGTCATCTTGATTAGGTGTATGAGCTTCTGTGGAATGCTTAACCTCCTCCAAAGTGCTGTAGAGTTGAGTCCTATCAACGCTGTCGTATGCAGCCTTAAAATCTACAAATAAATGGTGGGTGACTTAGGTAGTTCTTTTTCAGCATATGGGACGAATGTTAGGGAACAGCTTAGACACACAAGAGAGGAGTGAGATCCCTTTATAGTTAGCACACTGCCTGATCTCCCTTCTTGTGTACCGGGCAGATAATGGCTGTTGCCCAATATATTGGCATAGCTTCCCTTTTCCAGATGGTGATCATCAATTCATGATGTGCTTTCTTCAATTCTTCTCCCCCATACTTCATAACTCTGATTATATTCCGTCCAGACTGGGTGCCTTCTCATTTTTCATTTTACTCAGGGTGTTTTCAATTGCATCCTCATCCGGGGGTTCCATGGAGTTCAATGGTGCTTCACTCGTTATCTCTGGTTCGCTGGCCACCTTTCCTGTTTAATGTATTCTTGAGGTGCTGGGCCCACCTCTTATGCATATCGTCTTTGTGGCTTAAGAATGTTCCAACTGCCTCTTTACAGGCTGTTACTCTGGCCTTGAAAGATGCCCTCCCCTCATTTATTCTTTGAAAAAACAGCCGACTTTCATTTTGAGTTCACAATTCCTCGACGTTTTCCATGTTCCTATTTTCTTCCCACATTCTTTTCTTTCTGTGGAAAAGTTTATTCTCTTCACCCTTTTTTATGCTATAGGTTTCTTGGGAAGGTCAGGTGGGCCGTTGGACCATCTTTCGGTAGGCTTCATTCTTCATTTTTGCTAGGCCCTCGTCATCTAACCATGAAGGTCTTCTTACTTTATTCTCGTACCCAAGGTTCCTTTGCTGCCTCCTTGATTACCTTTCTGCATATCCTCCAAGGCTCATCAATAATATTGCTGTCACCAGGTGATTCTTCAGCCAGTCTCTTCTCAAAAGCTTCTTGATACGCAACTTGGTAGTCTAAGTTCTTTAATTTAGCTACATCGATCCTCTTCCTTGGTTTTTGGCGTTGATTTTTAGCAATTGAAATTCGTGATCTAACCACGGCTATGCTCTGATAGTGATCTTTGTCCATATTGCCTCCTCCCTTGCTTTCATGTCATTGGATCTTGCTTTCATCATGCTGGATTTGTTTCTGGCGAGTATATCGTGTATTTGAGATTTTGTTTTCCCGTTTGGGGAAAACCACATTGCTTTATGAATATCTTTCGAGGAAATGGGGTAGTTCCAACGACCAGTCCACGTGATTTAGCAAAATTTGCCATCCTTAGCCCATTATCATTACTAGATGCATGTAAGCTGGGGGTTCCTATCGTCGGCACAAGTTTGGTCTCTACCGGCTTAAAGATTATTATAGATTAAGGTTAAAGTCTCCAAGGATGATTTTAATATCATTTTTGGGGCAATTTCCTGCTGGACGTCATAGTTCTTCATAGAATGTATCCTTATCATTCTTGGCTGACACTTCTGTTGGGGTATGACGGTTAATTAAAGAGAAATTGAAGAATTAAATTGAAGAATGCCGGATTTAGCATAGCCTGTGATTAATAGGTGTAAATTTCATGACCAACTGAGGAGCTCCACCTCTCACCAAGAATCCGGTTCCGAAGATGTGGTGCTTTTCATGACAACTCTAATAAAATATATGGTGCTTCTTCTCCATAATTCCTAGTCCTGTCCATTGAACTTCCTGGATCGCTGGTATGTCTAATCTGTATTTGTTGTCTTTAATATTAAAATGTTCCAAAATCCAATTCTTAGGTCATTTAGGCGGTTCCTAGGTCGGTTACCATGATTCAGGCTGGCGTCTTCTCATTTAGGTTTCCTAATATTTTGATTTAGAGGGAGCGGGTTATTGGCCCAGTGCCCTCGGGTCAGGTGGAGGGGCTGCCTCCTCAAAGTGCCCTGACACACTCCCCCCTCTGGGGTGGCTAGGAGAGATGATGCTAGAGTGTGTACTGAAGGGGACCATGTGGGAAGTGTGCTCTAGTTTATGTACTTTATGTATGTTAGTGTACTGTTCCCCCAACCTGGAGGGCCGGTGGCTGACTCGGATACATGTGTCCGGGTGATGGAGTCGCCAATTCCCGACTCCTACTTTTTTATATTGTATAACAATTTATGTCTGTATAACAAAGGCTATTTCATTTCATATTTTTTTAAATGATAATATCCTAACTGTTGTAATTTACTTATTTTTCAATATTTTAATAGTATTAAACAACATACCTGAGAATGTAATGTCACATTAGCTCTTAATGGAATTTAATGCTATGGTTCTAAACTAAGCTCTCAAATTACTTCTTTGTACTCTTCTTTCATAAAATCTTTTTAAAAAATATATTTTTCAATTATTTATTTTTAATACCTTCTATTATTAAATAATGAAATAAGTACTTAACCTTGAAATTTTAATTTAACATCACAAAATCTTGCTTTCCCATCTCATTGTGTTAAATCAGTCTTTCCCAAACTGTGCACCAGGGCACGGTGCCCCTTGACAGTTCTCTTGGGGCACCATGAACATTTTTCTATACAAAATATTATATTAATAACATTATTACTTTAAAATGTGTAGGGAACAAGCCCGCATTAAGTAATTTAATGTCCAAACAATAAATTATTTGTGAATTTGAAATACATGTTGAATTTTTTTTCAAACTAACCAAACCAAATCAAATGTGCAGTTTAACTGCGTGGCATGGCTGAATTGAATACATTCAAACACGCAGACAGTCACTACAACCAAGACACCATTGGCCATACAGTCTCAACTGTATCTATATATGTATCACTTTGTTAGCAAAGTATTATTATTGTTTCATCCTCAATATTATGCTCATTAAGTTATTTTAATTTTTATTTTATTTTGGTAATGTTTTTTCAAGTAATAAATTTTTACAGTAGAATTCATATTACTTATCGATTTTCAGAAAATTTGCTCCTCGCTGTTGTGTATGTCAGCTTCCTATTATGCCTGAACCTGGTCAGGACGAAACAGTGAGGGTAGTGGCTCTCGACAGGAGCTTTCATATTTCTTGCTATAAATGTGAAGTGAGTAAGATTATATTTACTGTTTATTAAGAATGATGATTTAGATTATTGACTAATGTTTGAACTTAGTTATAGTAGAACTCGAATGATTTGAATTCATTGAGACCTGATCCGATTTAGGCAATTGGATATTGTTTGGAAATTAAGAAAAATGGTGCTTACATCTATAATATTCATCAAAAAATTTATTAACATTATTATAGATCTAATAATAGTAAAAACCAAAATCTAAAAAAGTAATTTTTAAAGAAAGGGTGTTCATACATATCGTCATCACCATGCTTAAGTAACAAATGTGTATAGGTTTTTAGTTGCACATTCGTTACTTAAGCATAGTGATGAAGCTGTGTACAAAAATTAAATAAAGGAAAATAAATTAAATTATGTAGTTATTTTTAGGTATATTCACTATTAATAATAATATTTAAATTATCTTCTAGTAAAATAATTTAAAAATTATAAATTAAAATATTCAACCAAAGGACCTTAAATAAATTAATAATAATAGGTATATTGCACGTTTGATCTGCAATTTTATTCTTGCATTCAGAGGTTTTTTCACTTTGTTTCGAGAAAAGTGTGGTGCCTTGACTATTGGAATGTAATTCAATCATTGGATTTCTAATGTACTTGACAATTGCATTTTTTGGGTTATTAAACTCCTGATTCTAGTTAGGAATTGGAGGTCAGATGATCTCCTCCAGGATATCTTTGGTCCCATTAGCTATTTAAATCAGTAAGATAACATAGGGTTAAGATTTTTACAACCTGTTGTGCTAAACATAAAATTATTTCAAATTTTTTTGGAAAAAAAATTATTTCAAGGGATTGCTCAATTGATGCAGTTATATTTATTAAGATTATAATTCAATATGATATTTATTATTATTATTGTTAATATTACTTGCCATTACTCTTTACTCAAACTGATTTAATTTAACAGGATTGTGGTTTGGTACTTTCATCGGAAACAGAAGGGAGAGGATGCTACCCACTGGACGACCATGTTCTTTGCAAGAGCTGTAACGCGAAGAGGGTCCAGGCCCTTACCTTTCACATGACGACCGACCTCTAGTCTTGTTGAGTCATTATCATCGGCTGTGACGACCAATACGCACACATGTTTTTAATAATTTTACCTATCCTAAATATGAACGGAATAATTTTTAATTTGGGGACTTTTGTTTAGTATTTGGGGAAGTTTTTAGTCTAAAGCTGTACTGGGTTTGTGATTTAATGAAATTATCACTAAGTCAAGATTTGATAGAATTAATTCCAGAATTATTACTATTGTGTAACCGTGCCAATTATAATAAGACTATTCTGGCTATCTATTTGTATCGATACAATTTTAAGCATATGAGACTAATAATCCTTTGCTAAGAATTAAATGGCAAGTTTTTCTGTTTAAAAAAAAATATTAATAATATTTTAAAGTTTTTACCAAAAAGCTGTTAACGATATTTAAAAAAAAAATAATTGTAAAGATTATAAATCCAGCTTAGATATATTTTTAATTGTCTTTCATTTTTAGTCATTCTTGATATTTGATTTAATATTATGTGACTTAATAGCCACTTTTATAAATTTTTGCTTTTTTTAATATTTTATCATTGTTATCTATTTCTATGACTTTGGGAGTTTATAGCATCCCTGTATATATTTATATTAGGTCTTTATTTTGTTTAAATTCTTTTACTCAAGCAAATAGCTGTTTTATTTTGTTATGTTTTGAAGACATTTACAGTGATCTCTCTTTGATTTTTTTTTCAACGGTGATTTAATAAAATTTAAATAGTCTATACACTCATGGTTTAAGACTAATGTGCTTTGGTTGTAACTCATGAATAGATAGTTATTGTACTTTTGCCTAAGACTATTATTGATTGTCATTAACTTTTTATACTCGCTTAAATTATTGATTTGTTTTAAAGAATATTTTAGTTACTTCTAGTTGTTTATGAATTGTATAATTTTTTTTTTTTTTTACTAACATTCCAAAATAATTTATTATTAGAATGCTATGGTGTAAGATGCTGTTCCTTTTTTTATATATATATATATTATTATATTGCCATTTATAATTAATTAAATTTAAAATGTATATTTAATTAGTTTTAAGGTTTGTAATTGCTCATTATTTTTTATTAGAAATTTTTATGAATTATTTGCCTAAGTTTTAGCAATTCAAAACAAGTGGTGTTGTATGATTTTTTTTTTATTTGTTTGTCTGGGTTGGATTATGAATATATTTTACAGTTGGATTTTGAAGAGGTTTTAATAGTTTTTACTTCACAATTTTGGAATTTTTATGATTTCCAAAATTTAGTCGCCATTAATAATTTAGTTTAAAGTGTAGATATTTTAGTTTTCTGTAACTTTTGAAGGCTTGTACCTATTATATTTATTGTACTTATCATTCAGCATTTTCAAGAAATATTTGTGTTGCTATGAATTATAATTTGTAGATTCTATCTTTGATGAAATTAAATATTCATTTGGGTTTAAATTAAAAGACATTCATTGATTAATTTGAATATCTAAATTTCTATAATATGAGATAACATAAGATATGGTTTTTTTGAAAAAAATATTTTCAGTTGAAGTATTATTTATTTATTTTTTGTTAGTTTCATCACTTACTCTGAGTTAATACATCTGTGAAAAAACATATTTTGGGAACATATTGAAAAATAATAATAATTCAGCAATATGAGATATTGCCTCTTGGAAAATGTTTTGCAAGAAAGCAATGTTGGATAAAAAAGAAGTGTATCGTTAACTTATTCTAGTTCGAAAACCTGCCAATTTTTTTCTTCTTACAAATGGCCTTTAAGTCACTGTCATAAATCTGGCCTAAATACTTACATATTTGATCAATTCTTAAATTAATAAAATTTTTATGGGGGGTGGGACTTATTTGACAAACTAGATACTCAATACGATATTGAACAAATTTTATATTTCTGTAAATTAACATGAGATTTGTTATAATATGATATGTGTTGTTCCTTGACAATGATATATGCTTATATTTTTATAATTTAGTCTATGGTTAACATAGTTCAGAGTTGATACAAATACGTTTTAAAGAATGTTCAAATCACACTTCAATCAATTTTAATGCTTTATTTATTATGGAACTTGAAATAGCTTATTATTTAGCATTACTGATGACATTCTTGTGTTACAGTTACCTTTTTTATTAATGCCTATCAACGAAGAATGTTTTTTAAGAACAGGGCATCTTTTTTTTTTCTTTATAGAAATATGGAGTGAACATAGCAACTGTAGAGTTGTTTACTTATAACTTTCAGAGATGCTGTGCCACTTATATATGTAGTTCATATTCCATTAAATATAAATTGTGGAAATATATAATATTATATTGTCCATATATAAATATATTATACATTTTTTGTTTTATTATTCCCCGCCACTATTTCATTTCATGAGATTATAGGACATTTTATTTTCTTAACAATATAAGATAGAGGAAGTTTAATATTCATTTGAAAATATTTGTTTCATTAATTTATGAAGATCAAACAAAGCATAAAAATAGATGCAAAAATGATTACCTGCTGCTTTGGAACTTATTGGATGTCAATCCCTTGATGAAATTGAGAAGAGACAGTTGAATGAATATTGAACTTTTATCTTTTCATATATATTGAAAATAACTTCCATTACCAGTATACAAGGAATTTTTAATTCCTTGTTTGAATAAAAACATGGGAATGAAAGTTTTATCTAGATTATGTAGGATTATTATTTTTTAATGCTTGTTTAAAGAATTGTGACATCAGATGAGATAGCCCTTTTTATTGTCTGATAGTTTTTCAAAAAATGATTTGAAAATTGATGTTTATTTCATCAACCAAGTAAACATATTCATCTGCTTTGTTTCCACCGGATGCTCATATAAATTTTATGGAGTAATATCGAAAGGGCATCATAATCACAATCCCTTTTAGCAGGAAAAGTATGTGAACAAATTATTTAAATAAAAACTCAGAGGTAGAAATTGACCTAGAAATGCCTTTCTTGGTCAAGTATTGATGTCATAATCCTTACTTGATCAAGAGTAATACCCTTACTAAGTATTGATGTCATAACTCTTCTGTGGGATGTAGTGGTGCAGGTTTTCATTTTATTCTTTGAGCTAACTAGCTGCATTTCAATCCCAATGAATATTCCTCCAATGGTCCCTCTCTATGAAATGCTCTGCGAGACTTCTAGGCTGTCATGCCTTTTCTGGCATCTATCCTCTGTGCTTGAGGTCTTCATAGCTTCTACAGACAATACTTTAGCATTTGAAGGGGCCAATGCATTTCATTCATTCCCAATATGGGCATACTGCTTTTTGCTCTTTTTTATTTATGTTGTTGATATTGATTAGTTCAGTCCCTACTTAGAACCCCCCCCCCCCCCCAAATCACTTAGAAATCTGCATCTTGAAAATGGGACTTCTCTAACAATGCTCTTCTAAGGCCAATAATTTTTGAAATACCAGTAAGTATATCTTGCCTGCTGATGGTTGGAACTATCCAGAGACCCCTTCTCTGGTAAGTAGTGGAATCACCCGATGATGGCCATCCCCCTAGGGAGAGGAAACGAAGGTGACAACAAGAGTTGTTCAGGTGGCTCCTCGCGTCGCAGGCGGGAAACGCCTCTTTGGTCGGCTCGGGACTTATTAGGTAGGCTAGAGCCTGGCAACTCGCTATGAGCCTGTCAGGAGGCTCTAAGGAGGCTGCCCTTCCATCTGACTAGGAGGGCGAGGGCTGATAACCCTCACCTCCGAATCTTCTTCATCCCGAGACCTCAACGAGATATAGCCGGCAGATCATATGATGACAGACACGGAAACCGTCAAATGGACTTCAGATTAGGACACTGGAACATTTTAACACAGGTGGGCTTCAACTCCTCCTTTCAGAATTGGACAGATACAGACTTGACATTCCGCTATTCAGGAGATCCGATGGACCGGTAATGGGCTACTAGAGAAGAAATTCCACACAATATATTACAGCGGCCACAGCAAAAACCACACTTTTGGCACTGGGTTTGTTGTGAGAGGGTGGATGAGACACCGGGTAATTGGATTCAATCCTATTAATGATCGGCTATGCACCATCCGCATAAAGGGGGCATTTTACAATTACAGCCTCTTCAGCTGTCATGCACCCACAGAAACATCAAGCGACGAGGAGAAAGATGCCTTTTATGACTCCCTTGAAAGAGCACATGATTCATGTCCCAGATCTGACATTAAAATATTAGTTGGTGATTTTCATGCAAAGATTGGAAGGGAAGAGGCATATAAGCCCACAATAGGCTCATTCAGTTTGCATGAGGATAGTAACAACAATTTAAAGAGGGTAATCGATTTCGCAACATCAAGAAATCTAGTTGTCGGAAGTACTCTGTTCCGAGGGCGACAGATTCATAATTAGAGATCCCCCAATGGTAGCACCTCAAACCAAATTGACCATATCTTGATCAGTGCAAGACACAAATCCAACCCTTAGCAGTAGGACTTACAGAGGGGCGAATGTTGACTCTGACCATTACCTTGTGATATCAAGGATAAGAGCCAGGATTGCCGCAGTCAGGAGCCATAGGACAGAAAGGTCCAAAAGATGGAATATCGAAAAACTGAAAGACCAAGGAAGTTGCCAAGCATTTCAACAGAAAACAGGCGAATTGGTGAGAGGTCTCAGAGCAGCTGACCTTGAAAGCACTCAGGATGTCTGGGACCAATTGGAGAGGGCTTTGGAAGTCTCAGCAGATCAAATCCTTGGGAAGCAGGCTCCTGAAAGACGAGGTAGATGGTTTGATGAGGAGTGTAAGCTTGCCAATGATGCCAAGAATGAAGCTTTCAGGAAAATGGTCAGTAAACGCTTCACTAGGAGGGCCACGGAGGAATATAGAGATAAAAGAAGGCAGGAGAAGAAGCTCCTTAGAAAGAAGAAAAGAGCTGGAAGATATAGAAGCTCTTAGGAATTCAAACGAATGTCGAAGATTCTTTCAGAAAGTAAATAGTGGATGTACAGCATTCAGGCCTAAGACGCAAGCATGTAAGAAAGAAGATGGGACGTTGCTTTCCAATAAGCCTGACATTTTAGATCGATGGGCCCGACACTTCCAATCGCTCTTAAATGAGGAACTGCCTTTTGAAGATGTAGAGGAAGAGGATCCCATTGCTGGAGAGGCTGTGGCGAACGATATTGGAGATATTGAACCCCCGGACTTAGAGGAAGTAATGGATGCAATCCTTCGCCTGAAGAACAACAAGGCGCCAGTACCAGATGGATTGCCAGCTGAACTCTTTAAGTATGGTGGAGATGAGTTGCATAGGGCACTGCACGATTTAGTGTTATTAATCTGGGATCAGGAAAGACTGCCACGACAATGGGCTAATGCCATAATATGCCCTCTCCATAAGAGAGGAGATAAACTAGAGTGCACGAATTACCGTGGCATATCCCTATTGTCTTGTGCCTATAAGGTCCTGTCTAATATCCTTTTTGACAGGCTCACACCATTCGCGGAACGGGAAATCGGGAAATATCAAGCTGGTTTTCGGAGAGGCAGATCCACTATAGACCAAGTTTTCTCCCTCAGGACAATTCTGAAGCGGGGCCACGAGTACAGGATCTCGACGCATCACCTTCTTGTCGACTTTAAAAGCCCATATGACAGCATCAATCGTCCTATGTTGTATGAGGCTTTGAGAGAAATGGGCATTCCAAGCAAACTGATACGTCTTGTAAAGCTGACAATGAAGAACTTTAGGTGTCAGGTGCGGATCCAATCTGACTGCTCCGATGAATTTCCCTCTGACAAAGGACTAAGACAGGGGGACGGACTGGCTTGTCTCCTCTTCAACCTTGCACTGGAGAAGGTTGTTCGGAATTCCGGGATCCAGACAAGCCACACTATCTTCACGCGCTCTGTGCAGTTGTTAGGATTTGCTGATGATCTGGATATTGTGGCGAGATCCTGATCGGCATTGTTGGAAGCCTTTGGGAAACTCATGGACGCTGCCTCAGCCTTGGGACTGACCATAAACCAAGAGAAAATTAAATATATGTTTACCGGAAATGGCAGTGAAGAAGAACTGGTTTTTGGTCCTTACAGATTTGAGAGGGTCAATGAATTTACTTATCTAAGATCCCAAGTAACCCAAGCAAATGATGTCTCTGCTGAGATAAGAAAGAGACTAGTGGCGGCAAATAAGGCATATTTCGCCCTGCTTAAAATTTTACGCAGCAGATCCATTACTAGGGGAACTAAATTGCTCTTATACAAAACTCTAATACGTCCTCTTCTTACGTATGCATCCCAAACTTGGACTATGTCGAAAACCAATGACAAACAAATAACCTACACATTTTCGAAAGGAAAATTTTAAGACGGATAGTTTGTCCAGTGAGAGATGGAGATGGATGGAGGACTAGAAGGAACAGAGAGCTTTATGACCTCTACGGGGACATACGTAGATGTTGTCAGGTTCATCAAGCTAGGGAGACTAAGTTGGGCCGGCCACGTTGCACGAATGGAAGAAGACGATATCCCCAGGAAAGTATTGGACACCGCCCTTCACAGCACGCGTCGAACTGGTAGGCCAAGGCTTAGATGGGTTGACGGAGTGGCAGCTGACGCACGAAGCCTTTTCAGGATCAGAAACTGGAGAGCGGCAGCACAAAATCGGGCCGAATGGCGGCGGCTCATTGAGGAGGTCAAGACCCACCAAGGGTTGTAGCGCCACGTAGAAGAAGAAGAAGTATATCTTTGTTACTAGCCATGATTCTGCCATACATATGTATGTATCTATGACAAAGGAGCTATATATTCTTGTTTAGTTTATATTAATAAACTTATGAGGAATGAGCAATGTAATATGGATAAAAGTATTTTAAAATAAATGTTTAATTATTATTATCAAATTGCTTTCTTTGAGGGTGTAAGAACAAAAGAAATCTTGTTCCTATAACTTTTTAATAAAGGTATTAGGAAATTTTATAAAAATTGATATCTTAAGTTGATTTAAAAACTGATCAATGCTTTCATGAATCAATAAATCAATTTATATGAGAAACATGATTTCCTATAAGTTTTTGTTATATTCAGGCAATTCATATAATTAATTAGGAAATCCAACCAAGGGTTAAGTACATTTTGGTCCTGAAATTGATCTAACTGGTTTTATTAAAAGTTTTTGATGATGTGATAAGATTTTTTATCTAGGTGTTTGTTTATTAATTTCAATAATAACCCTTATAAATGGAAGGAAAAAAAAACTACCACCCATATAAATGTAAGGTTTATGTTAATGATGCATAGAATCCAAAAATTTAATAAATTTTCACTGTTCTGCTACAATCACTATGCTGATATGCATTTGAAATTCACCAGCGAACTTATCAGGAAGACAAATGATCAAAAAATCATTACGGAAAGGTCTCAAAACGAAAAATTAAATATTTCTTGAAGGGGTGAACCAATTTTCTTCTTATTATTAATATTTCGAATGGTTTCTGATAACAGCTTTTATTAATCGATAAATAATTTTCCCATTAAGAGATAAATAATATTCCCAATTTTAAAGCAGAAGATGAAAATAATTATCTATTATTATTGTTAAGTCTGCAATATTTCAATGTATTTTATTTTTATATAATGAATACAGATATCTTACTCAATTGTAAATTATATTTGGTTTTATTGTTTATATGATGAATATTATCTAAACAAAAGCAGGTTTAGCAGATTATGACTTGGTTTGGTGAAAAAATATCAATTATTGGAGGAATGTTGTATAGACTATTTCAAGCTATTACTTAAAAGTTAGGTTAGGTATTAGGTTAAGTAATAGTTGACCCTTATATATGGAAGGAAAAAAAAACTAACTCCCATATAAATGTAACCTACAATACTAAAGGTCCAGGTTCGCGCCCAGCGATGGCTCTAGGATTTTTAATGGGAGGAAAAAATCCTTAGCCATGCCATCCCTCGGATAGGACGTAAAATGGAGGTCCTGAGCCTGTACGATGTCAGGTACTCGTTAAAGATCCCTATCCTAATTATACCTGGATAGGCAAAATTTAGGGCTCCCACTGCAGCATCATCCGATTAGCCTTAGTGGCATAAAGTGACGTTAAACTAACAAACAAACTTAAATATTAAAGCAAACACTCAAAAAACTAGGTTAAAATATTATAAAATACTGTTTCAAGTTGTAAGGCATAAGTTTGATACAATTATTGAAATAAACATAGCATAAGTAAATGTAGTACCTGTTAATTATTCTATGTATCGCCATTTCTTATATAAAATACTTAAAATAAAAAAAAATTTCTATGTAAATAAACTATATAAAAATAACCACAAAATGTATACATTTCCGGACAAAACTCCAGGAACACTTGAAAATTTATTATCTTAATACTAATATTAATATTACTTACACTTCTTCACCTTAAAAAATTGTGAAATCAATCGAAATTTGGACTGAAAGAAACTTAATAGCAGGTATTGCCAACTCTGGCTGGATGACAGCATTTAAACTCTGTGGCATGCACTGAATGAGAGCTTGTATGGCCTCCTGCAGGTTGTTCTCCCCCAGCTCCATAACAGCCTGTTACAGTTGTTGTAGGACTCAGGTTTCAGTTGAAAGGCACCACATGATCTTTCTCAGATGTTTGTGGTGTAGCATTGAGAAGTCAAAGCTCCTCCCCGAACAGCTAAGAGCTCCATTCATGTGTTGCTTTGTAAGAAATGCCTCCCCAGAACATGAAAGACCTTCCAGAAAAAGCAAGGCGTTGTGCCACACAACATTGAGCGAAACGGTCTCCTGGCCTTCTCCCGAGGCAAAAAAGACCTTCTGGAGGCTTTAGACCCTCTTGCGCCTCATTTGTGAAGAAAACTCTCTTCCAGTCGTCCAAGGTCCAAACCAGGTGCGACCTGGCAGACTCAAGCCTTGGTTACCTGTGACTGAGGACACATATATATATTTATATATGTGGTCCCTTGTGCCTGGGACTCCTTAGGGCTGAACATGTTAAGCAAGCACCACCATTGAATGTCTTACACTAAGGGCAATCTCTTACAGGCATTTATTTTACATATCCACCTATTTTTTAAAATGATTATTCAAAAGCTTTTTTTTCTATACACAAAAGTACAGTTTCATAGCACCATCATAATTTGGAAATCCTATCGTTCAGATTTGGAATAATATTTTTTTAAATTTTTATAAATAGCCTTTAAATGTTTTAAACAGTTATGATTGTATTATTTTATTTATATATAATGAACATGCAATAATTTAAGATACTTACCTCGTCAATTTGTTAAAACTGAGATTGCACATTAGTGATTTTTCACATTGTTAGAATTACAGTCTTTTATATTTACATATTTTTAATTGAGTTAAAAGATGTCCATGGGATTCATAGATACTATGAAAAAAGCTTTCCATTTTGTTTGTTTTGTTAAGAAAAACATTCAAACTAAATAAATATATTGGATTTAATAGTATCTTTCTTGTAGAAATAATGTAGTATTTTTATTTCCATTCAAAGATAATGATAATTAATTGTTTTCGGTTCATGAATGGAATCGTTTTTATATCAGCTTTATATCCATTTTTTAATCCTTAACTACCCATGTTTGTCAGATATATGTACAACCTTTTAAACAACAATTGCTCACTCAGTTATCATATTTATTTCAAACCAAAGCCTATGTTACTCCTTTAAAATGAAGTAAAAAAATTTTGATATTCATACACTTTATGTCATTGTTGGAAGGTAAGAAACAATAGGAACAAGACTGATCAAATTCCAATCAAAAACCAACAAAGCTTTTGTGCCATCCTCTGCACCAGAGTTAATAACTAAATACCAGTTATTCATTATTCATTCCAAATGAATACCATAAACACTCAATAAACATTAATTCAAATATCATTGATTAATAATAATGGTTATTCATTTTTCATTTGTTTTATGATTACCAATTATTCATATTCATGAATCATTATTCTGATTACAATATGCCCAACTCTGCTCTGCACATCATGTAATTTCGTGATTTTGCTACAAAAAATTTCAATTTAAATATAGGATATACCTTCCAAAACTACATATTTCACCTGTATGAGGTAAAAAGATGCGTTTTTATTTCCATTTACCTCATGTTCGTGTCTAATTTGGAGAAAGGAACGTGCTATAGGTAAGTCTTAGGAATTTTCAAGTGCCTCTAAAGTTTCGCCTCTAAAGTTTCGTAAAATTAGTTTTACTTACTTTCATTTCATTTTTATAGGTGTATGTTTGTTTAAATGTTCACGCAGATTTAACCATTGTAATAATAACAGTTATTATGTATGTACTATAATATAATTGTTAGGGAACCTCATGGTTCGATGCCGACAGTCTTCATATTCGTTCATCGTTTTATCCGCCTTAGCCGCCCGCCGTCTTAAGCTAACTCCACAAGGCCAGCCTTAACACAATCCTCCAACCTTCATCTCGGGCGATTCCTTTTTTCTTTCTTTTAGTCCACACTCTTTTCATCTTTTTCCCCCATTTCCCTTCTGCGCTCCTCTGTCCACCTCTTTCCTTCCCCTCTTTTACACCGCACCACTACAAAGACATTGCTTCCATCTATTACCCTTCTAAATTTATCTTTCTCTCTCTCACTCTCTCCTGGTAGTCCTCTTCTCTTATCCCCAGTATCTCTATTTCTTTCTTTAGCTGCGCTGGGGTATTGAGATATAAAAGGATATTATCCCTTTATATCTCCATTAATTAATTTGTTTGTATGTTTTAATTAATTCATATTAAAATAGACTTTTTAACAAACAACAAAAAAAAATCGCCCTAAACAAATTTGATGAATTTTCGAGAAACATTTTTTTTATTTTTTTTTTTATTAAAATAAAAATAATAATAAGACAAATTAAATACGCCATACAAGATTTAGAACTAATTCATCTTGTCACACTGTTGACGAACGATGAGTTTGTGCTGTAAGAAATAAATCGGAAATAGCGGAACGTCTGACTCATCATTAATAAGCTGTGGTCAGTTCAGACCATCAACAGATCCACGCTGCGTAATATTTAGAAAATCATGTTTCTAGTAGTAAAATCTGAAACGCTTTACTTTTATTTTATGTTACATACACTTACTAACAAAAGTCTCTGCACACCCTCCAGCTTTTTTTTTATTTTACCTAAAGATATCTTATGAGCCAGATATTGGCAATGAAACTCACACATTTTTTACATAATTTAATCTATTTTAATGAACAATAATCAAATTTAATAAAATTTATTTAACTTATAATCTATGAGGAAAATTACATAAAATGTCAGAATATTGATGCGCCAAAAGTCCCTGCACACATCATTTTTCTTCAACTTGAAGCTTAATTATTGATGCCAAATCAACGTTAATAGGTAGTCGTTCCGACCTTATTTCTTATCACTTCTCATAATCTATTTGGCATGGTGTGAACTAGTTTTTTGTAGTTTCTGGAGTAATTTTACCCCACAATTCCTTTAGTACTCTTTTTTAATGGTCTTTGTTCTTTATTTTAATTTTTACTTTCTGACGGCCTAGTTGATCCTACAGATGTTGTATTGGATTAAGATTAGGAGATTGGGGAGGTGATTTAAGTTGCTGTGGAGCATTGTTGAGCAACTATTCTGGACTTTCCGCGCTGTCGTTATCTTGTTGAAAAATGAATTTTTACTGGAGATCAAACTTCATTAAAATTTCCGGTAAATTACTCCTCAAAATATTTATATAAGCCTGTTGGTCCATTATTTCGTCGATAAATTTCAAATTACCAACTCCAGCAGCACACATACTCCCCCAAACCAAAACACTCCCTCCACCATGTTTCACAGTACCAACTATGTTTTTTTCCAGGAACTCTTTGTTAGGTTTTCTCAAAACTTTCACCCTTCCATCTGATCCATGAATGTTAAATTTACTCTCGTCAATAAATAAAGCTCGTTCCCAGAACTGTAAGGGCTTGTTTACATGTTCCTTTGCGACCCGCAATTTCAATATCCGGTTCGTTTACTAATGAATGGCTTACACCTAGGCATACACACATTATAGCCAGCTTTCTTTAGGGTTCTTCTTATCGTTTGTGCAGATACCCCAACCTTGTAATTTTCTTACACCATACCTTAATAAATTTAGAGCACCTGGGTGGGGTTCTTCCGCCAAAGTCCTTATGTAGCCCTCTAGTGGTGAGCTTGGAGTACGGGGGGCGGCCGGAGCGGTATCTACTTTCCATTGTACCCAGTTCTTCATACCGTTTTAGGACATACCTTACCGTATTATAGCCTCTGTCGACGATTTGTCCTATTTACCTGTATGTGTCGTATGAGTTTCCTCAAATTTACGATTTGGTCGGGAATCGGTGTTGGAACCTCAATTTTTTATCACACTCTTAACTGTTTGGGCCCAAATTAACACTGGCAAATTAGGATTAGCCAGAGGATGAATGGGATAATGTGCAAACTGTATACATATCAGTATCTTGGATAATTCCACTGCGTGCAGAGACTTTTGGCGCATCAATATTTTGACATTTTATGTAATTTTCCTCATAAATTATAAGTTAAATAAATCATATTAAATTTAATTGTTGGTCATTAAAATAGATTAAATTATGTAAAAAATACGTGAGTTTCGTTGCCCATATCTGGCTCATAAGATATCTTTAGGTAAAATAAAAAAAAAGCTTGAGGGTGTGCAGAGACTTTTGTTAGTAAGTGTATATACTCGTATATTTTAAATCTAATTTTTTCCATCCCCTCAAACAAATTCACTCTTTTCTTGAATTGACTATTATATGCTTCGAAATGTTTTAACCTTTTGTTGTTTCCTCTTTTTGCATTTAATATTCCTCCAAACAGTAATTCAAGCTGATCGAGCATGGTTGATTCCTGTCTTCCAAACTTAGAGTGAACAAACAAATTAATTATCGAACTAATTACATATTTGGTAGGCTTCATTGCTGCTATAATTTTCGAGAACCATGAAGTTCATTTACTAAAAATTTGTTAAAGTTGCTACAGTAATTGTAAGAAATCAGTAATTTCTTTTTTAAATAAAAATGTGATTTCGTTATACCTAGTCTTGAAAAGATACTTATTTGATCAATCCGGGTTCAGTTTCCTAAATGTGACTTTTTTCGTTGCACATTTTAGTATTGAAAATCAGCATATTTAGGTACATGAAATATTAATGGATCGCCCGTTTCAATGAAGTTCTAACTTCTTTTAATTAATAATCGCCACCTACAGGTATATTCGCCGTGGCGTAAATGGAAAAATCTTTCGGGGGGCAAGAGGTAATGACTGTTCGTTCGACCTTTCACACTGACGACAGAAGGATGTTTGTGGGGTTCTTATACTGCTACAGAGACAACTGAATGAAATTATTAGCTATTTTAAGTAGGTATAAACATATTTCCAAAGTTTATAAATTTCCTGCATGGTTTTAAAGGATCGTATTTTTCATTTTTAATAATTTTAAGAAAATTTTCTTTTGTGGTTAGAGTCCTAAATTCCCCTATAGATAGCCCCCCCCCCCCCTTATAGATCCCTAAATGGCCTATGGAACCCCAGTTGTTCACTTTCCAAAACCAGTCCGAGAAAAATAATATTAGAACAGAGTTCTCAAATAAAATCCAGAAACTGATCCGTTTAGAGATTCGAAGAATTTAGACGGATATGGTGTTTTAGCTCCAAAAGCAGATAGCCATTTCCTACAGGATTATTATTGACGGAAAACAACTCGCTAGTTGTCACTAGAATGGAATGAAGAAACAAAATATTGTCAGCAAAAAGTTGTTCGTGTGAAAATCCGATCAATACAATAAACCCGCAATAGTTATAAAGGCCTAGTGAACTAAAAGATTCGATTTAAACCTGTAGCACTACAACTTACGAAGAGTTATTTATATTTAAGGTAAATCGCTAACGAAATTTTTATTTGATAATTTTTTATACTGTAATATTTTTTTGCATACTGTAATATTTATACTTTTATACCGTTATACCTACAGAACATAAGTCCAGGTAGCTTCCTTTATTTGAAAACATATTTTCATTATTTGTTTATTATTTAGCTCTTCGACGTAAATAAAATTCGTACCGTATTCGCCCGATCTAGGAAATGGCCAAGGGGAAACTTGCCCAGAAGTCGAGGGCGCAAAAGTTCTAGAAATTATTATATGTATGTATATTTTATATTTATTTATACCTGTTTGTATAAATATACCTATTATACTATTTATATATATACCTATATATAAATATACCTGTTGTTTGTTTTGACATTCCTTCAGTAATAGGAGTAAATGCAATTGCAATGGTAATTATTTTGAAATATATTGTACCACAGGAAAAATTCTATTTATCTCGCTTTGGATGATGCACATGACGACCAAGGTTTTTCAATGTCACATGTTCATCAAACACGCCTAAGAATGAATATGATGTATTAAGAGGATTATATATAAAAATATTAACAATAGTATACATGTATTTTTTAAAAATCCACTCAACGATAAATCCTTTTTTTTCTTTTTTCGTTTTTATAAGCATTTTTGCATATCATATCTAGTGAATGAATTTTTTTTCTGCATTATATTTTTCTGAGGAATTGACCAAAACTAATCAACTCTAATTGATTCGCTTGATTAGGCAAGGTTTATTTTAAACTCAGGAAGCATCACTTAAGCTGAAGATGAGCCAAATAATTAGGTCGAAACGTCGGCTAGCATGTGTGAATATTTGTGACGGTTTTATTATAAAACAGATAATAGAACTTTCTTTAATTTTCGCAGATCTATAAAAATATATAATCAACTCTAAAAAATATTTGCTCTTATTTACTGAATACTCTAATTTTTATTTTATAAACACATATAATATTTCACTTACCTTTAGTATTGGTTTTGTTTTATTTAATTTAAATAGTCTATACAATCCTTAAAGTATTGACCATGGAAATCATTACCTTGTTGATATCGTTTTATCGATATTCTAAAGAAAGCAATGATATTTAAGCACTGTATTTCTTGAATTTCGACATGTTCGTTTCAAATATTAGATATATTGAAAAAAAAAATAGTTTAAAACTAAGCTTTTAATATTTACTTTTTACTCAAATAAGACTTTAGACTATAGATAAAAAAATTTCAGTTATAACAAATTTTGAGCTTTCTTTTTCTTCGTATTCTGAGTGTCAAGTGTATGTATAATATCAATTTGAGTCAGGTTATCGATGACTCAAACCTAAATATTAATCTTTTCATTTTTCAAGAAATCATAAAAATAATTACTCTTTACCTCATTGAAGTATGATTGCCTTCCATTGATAATTCAACTTTTGATAACATTCCAAGCTGCTATATTTAAGCCAAAATATTTAAAAAGGGGTATATAATAAATAAGAAACATATTTAAATTGTTCATAATTCTTT
The DNA here is from genome assembly GCA_911387785.2 of Aelia acuminata. Classification (NCBI taxonomy): domain Eukaryota; kingdom Metazoa; phylum Arthropoda; class Insecta; order Hemiptera; family Pentatomidae; genus Aelia; species Aelia acuminata. The sequence continues at coordinate 52,731,339 of OU426984.1, read as the reverse complement.
ATTAACACTTTAAATAAAAAGTTGCCATCTTTTTCTATATTATTATATATTTATATATAGTGAACAGCTTGTAAGGGAATATTCGATATAAAAAAAAAAAAAAAAAATCTGCGAACCTTAGAAGTAGATTTGTTGATCTCACCTACAAAAGAGGTACATAATTGAAACAAAATATCGAATGCTTAGGCCCATTGGTATAACAAAAACAAGATAATAGTAACAAAACATTATTAAAAACAAGCTGCTCTTTCCAATCGAGACAGCGCACTTGTGAAACAATGAAAGACATTAAAAACATTTTGCTCTATTTTCTTTCTTTATTTTTACATTCTGATATATAATAAATAATAGATTATAGACTATTAAAACTGGGACGATTTCATCTTCTTGGGGGAGGGGGAGAGGGGATTTTTAAAGCTTAGAAAGATGAATAATATAAATATGTATAGAAGTGATAAGGTGCTGGTTTCACATTCAACACTACTACGAATGGAATGTAAAATTTATTCGGAATTTCGGTAAAGATCTACAAAACAGCAAAGTTCAGCAACATATGTCGAACCTCCGTATCTCACCTGACAAACATATCCGAGGCTGGAACCGGAGCTCCATAAACATAAAATTTAAATATATACATATATTATAAAACCCTAAATAGATATAATTGTTTTTCGAAAAAAAAAAAAAAAAATGGTGGAGTGGGGACATGGGAATTTATTGCCACGACGAATCATATTATAGTCCCCAAAAGGATTCTAGGCGCGCGTAAATCTCTCTATAAAATATTATTCTCTCGTTACAGGTCTGTAAAACAGCGATAACTCATCACAATTGTTTCAAATTCACGTATAACAAATGGAATAAATATTTAAGTACAGAAAGAAAACTATAAATCAACATTTGAGCTTGGAGATCTATAGGACGTTCCTTGATCCAGCTTTGGTGGGTGGGTTATGCAGTCGAGGATAAACTAACCGTACTGTACCCTGTCTCAACTATTAACCTATTTTTATTTATTTCTAACGTGTTCAAATATCAAACTGTCAACTGCTAGCTCAACTTAGCCACGAATCGGAAACAAGTTGATAAAAACAAAACTAGAGTACAACACCTAACTGCACCTGCTATTTTACACAATTTACCAAATAATCAAATCTTATCAATAGTAAACTTATCTTTAATCATCAAACTGTACAAAGAGAACTTTCGGAGAATCTTATTTACAATTCAAAAGTAACAAAAAGGAACAAAAGGAACCGCAAAAACGTTTCTTAGAGCAACTCCATCAACTAAGTACATACACATTATGTAAAAATTACATTTACAAGTACATGGTACTCATCATCAACAAAACTCATTTCAAAAGTCGACATAACCTTAAAGCAGAAACATGCATCTCTATGATACCTTAGCAGTCTATATAGTCCTTCCAAGACTGCCAATATACACAAGTACATTTTATACAAATGTTCACTTCACATATACATTTTAACTCTCATCCATTTGTACACTGAAAAATTTATACACACTGAACTCAGCGAGTATCTCAAGTCCACTGATAACATTATGAGGGCGATTCGAGAATCGACCCGAGATAAAAAATATCGATAGTCTATAAAGCACCATCCCGTTCCTACAGATAATCTGTAGGCATGTAATATTATTGTCCTTTCTCCTTCAGCCCTTGTAGGAGGTGTTCGGTGGTCATGAGTGTGGGTGCGGGCTGGTGGGCGTAATTCCTAATCTGGTGGAGGGAGATGAGCTGGTTGGGGAACCCGTTGGAGGTGACGGGGTTCTTGGGGATCTCCATACCGACCGAAGTCTGAACGCCCGGCAGCTGCCCCATCTTGGTCCCGGGGAAGGCGATAGTGTTATAGGACAAGTAGGCCGGCCGATGGTGATCGGGGATCTGGTGGTGGTTGAGGTGATTGTGGTGGTGGCTGGGCACCCCCATCGACTGGATAGGCGTGAACGCCGAGGCTGAGGAAGTGTTGGTCTTCCCCGAGATGGAGTCGTGGTAGTTGAGGGGTGAGCCCGTAGCCGAAGGTGTCGGAGGAGGTGCCGGAGGCTGTACTCCTCGCATATGGTGATCTTCGCCGTTCATGTCCGGCCTATGGTGGAGATGGTCCGAGAGTACGCCATTCTGTCCGTAGGCGTCGTGCTGCTGCATCACGTCGACTAGGTTGTTGGCCGTGTCGGGCGACACTTTGGGCCAATAATGAGGGTTGTCTAAGCTGACTCTCGGTATACCGATGATCGGTGGCCTTTTGTCCGTCCTCTCGGCGTGCTTCTGCATGTGTTTGGTCAGGTAAGTCTCTTGGGTATACGACTTGCCGCAGTACTGACAAATGTGAGTCTTGAGATGTTTGGACTCCTTATGCTTAGGTATGTGTTCGAGGAGTGATGGTTCGTCGCTGAAACACTTATAGCAAGAATTGCACTTGTATGGTTTGTCAGTCTGGTGGCAGCGGGAGTGGGACTGGAGGTTGCTGAGCTGGCTGAAGGCCTTATTGCAGCCCGGGTGCCGGCACTTGTAGGGCTTGTCGCCGGTGTGGGTGCGGATGTGCTGCTGGAGGTGAGACAGCTGGGTGAACTTCCTCTGGCAGATCTCGCAGCGGTACGGCTTGATGCCCAGGTGGATCCTCGTGTGCTGGCTCAGGTAGGAGCTGTTGGCGAATGTTTTGCTGCACTGGTTGCACTTGTACGGCTTCACTTCCCGCATGTGCAGTTGAGAGTGCAGCTGCAGCTCCGACTTGGACGAAAATATCTGAAATAAAGGAGGAAAAACATGTTTGAAAAAATTCATTACTTTGATAAAGCAATATTTAGAAACTAGGAGATAGTGAAGATTCATAAATATTAACAAAGGTGAAAATGAATGATGTTAGATCGTAACCACATTCACAGATCTCACATTACTCTATGACACTCTCTAATTTGATTTAAATATATCATAAAAAAATTGAAATTAACTTTTTTTCATGATAATTAGGTAAAAACAAATATTCTTTAAAGGGTCTCAAGATTTTTCTGCAAAAAGCTTGGAGCAGGATTTTATGCATGACTGAATGAGCAAGGATAAGAATTCGCTTGGATTTCGAAGATTTAAAAGAGATATGGTTGATGAAGAACAAGAGGATGTTGTTGAAGAATTCGTTTCGGAGGGAAGAGAATTTTGGCGAACGGGACTCGAAAAGTCGGCTCATTATCAGAGAGAGTTTGGCAGCTTTATCTTAGCTAGGATATTTATGTCGACTTTAGCCGTGTTGCGATTTATGTTATTGGAGAGCTGACCTTCCGCTAGGGGGCAGGCCAATGTCGTCCTCTACAGCGGCTACCGCGGTCCTTGTTGAGGCAACACATGACACGAGAGGCCTCTGCACACAACTCAACGGGAGTACTATTCAATGATATCCGGTCTGTGCGCAAGAAACTCCATCCATCAAAGCCGAGCAGGCGGTAACAGGGATGAAATTAGTTCGATAAAATTAATCAGCATCGATTTAGAGGCTGATCGATATGCGAATCGATTATTGTAAACAAGTTGGTAGATATATATATAATGGAAAGTAGACAGGTACGATCCAGTCCGGTAATGTAGTGTGGTATCGGGCCTATCCTGAGAAGATATATCGCCTATAACTGTCTTCACATATTTATCCGGATCACTGCATTTACATATTCTTTATCAGTTACATTTCTGATCTCTGTTCCTTAACTTCCAATTACACGCGTATTTATATTTTTTCTCTTCCAATTTGTTTTTTATTTTTAATTCTATGACTGTATTATTCATCTCATAAATATCACTTACAAATACATTATTACTTAAATAGTATGTTAAAGAGAGTAATCATCTCTTAATTGCTTCATATAATGATTAATTATTCTATCGTAAATATTTAAATTAATATAACCAAATAGCAAGTATAATGCGTACAAGCTACCATACTCAGGTGTTTTGTATTATTACTCCAACTACTCATTCATTGGTTCGGTTTTTATTGTTGTTAAAAGGTTATTAGTTTGTCAGATTAAAAATATATAATAAATTATTAAATGAAATAATAATTATTATGTACATTAATAGGCTTTTATACATATCGAAACAATTTATAATGACACTCGTTCATACTATAAAACAAAAGGACAGTACATAATACTAGAACTGTTAATTTTAATTTTTTTATTGGTAAAATAAATTTAGTTTTTTTTTAAATTATTTTATTTATATGATGTGATTAAACATACCCCCCCCCCCCCCCGCCTATTAATTTAAGTGACGAATTTTTATTTTTTTTACGGTTTTAAAAAATTATTGTACTAATAACAAAAATAAGAGGAAAAACAGATTTGGATTGATGTCTGGAAACAAGATTCGTGGAGATATTTGCATAAGTATCACCTGAACATCCCAACAAGGAGATTCGGTCAGCGCAATGCAGAGCGGCGCCACGGAACTAAAAATTTCTTCTGTCTTTCTTTTTATTTTATTTTTTGTTTTTCTAAATTCGTCCTTCTCCACGATATTCCTGACAGCTTTATTATCCGACGGCATTGGATTTATGCCACCTCGGAGGACATCTTCTAACACGATGATGAGGAAATGACAAATAGGTACGATATAGTTCGTTTCTCTCGGAGTTGGTCCGGAATTTAGGACTGACATTTTGACAGTTAAAGAAATTTGTCAAACTGCCTGACATTGTACCAATTCTTAAAGATTTTTTTCTACGTAATTTTTTTACTTCGCCCTCGAAAATAAATAATAAATAAATAAAGGTTCAACACGTTAGAAGATAGCCCGATTAAATATAGCCAACATAAAAGTAAATTCTTGCACAACAAATACTATAACTATAATTCAATAAGTAACAATTAAATTTAAATGATAACGATTAGTAATTTACCAACTATAACCTACTGTAATTACCAACAACCTATCAACAAATAAAAAAGTTATAAATTATTATCTTAAATAACATCAATTATATTAAGACAATAAATAAAAAAAGAAAAAAAAAGTACAAACTGAAGTGATTATATAAGTTGACCTTAAATAAGCCAGACGATTATAATTTTTAGCCGTCTTTTTTTCCTCTTCATTAAAATATAATAATTTAAAATAAGCCATAATCGTAGACGAGTACGTGTAAATTAACGTTCCACTTAACGGGTTAATTGCTAGGTGTTAAACAGAATAAAAAAAAATATATATACACACAATACAAGGGTCCTAGTTCATTGAAATCGAAAGAGCTTTCAACTAAATTAAAGTCAAGAGATTAACTATGTTTAAATTAGGAACAGGAAAAAGAGCAAAGAAAAAAAAAATCCCGGAAAAGAGCAGTGAAAATATTGCGCCAAGGGGAAAACACAAGTATCTTTTCGATATAACTCGAGATGTTATTTTGGGGAAAATTTATAAAAATTGTGAAAACCCTTGTGTATTCTTAAAAAAAAAATAAAAAAAATTATCGATTTTACCCTAAATGTTTTTAAGTACTGCCTAATAGAGGTATATTATTATGATAAATCCATAAAGAAGAAAGGAATGGTCATAAAAGATATAAAACTTTGGAAAAGATTTTGAAATGAGTTGAGTTAGTGAGGCTGTTGAAGAGAGAAGGCGTTTTTAGATTCTAGGGCTATAACTCCAAAACCTGACTCCGGGAACTCGATAAATTGTCATCGGTCCAGTTTCGCAACGAGAAAGTTGATATACGAGTACACCCTCCAGCCATCCACGTTCCAAAATGTATTATAATTTAATAACATTATTAAAATTATTCATTTAAATTAATCAATTATCGTATCGTAATTATTTTTTTTGGCTCCGTTAGTCCTGAATCCTAATAAATTTGTTAAGTCTGTAAAAGATCTAATAGGAAAAGAAAACATCTATGAACCGTAAAAAATCAGTTTTATAGTAATGATAGATATGTCAGTGCTAATAAAAAAAAAATTATATATGTATACTTATTATTACAGATTTCTCTGAGAGGTATATACTTTCGTAGTGTAGCCGAAATGACAAACTGTAAATAACAAATTTTAATAATTAAATAAAAAAAGAGACAGTAAAACATAAAAATTAATAAATAAAATACATGATGAAAAAAATATGTTTACATTAACATGAAATTGTTTAAACGTTGTCGAAGATCGTAGAGTGTTTTTTTTATCTAATCTCGAATTCATTGATACTAAAATCAAACACAAAGGTAAGACCGCTCCTCACATCTTATTTGTTAGTCCGTATTTTTAAAATGTTCATTCATAAACTATCGTAGTTGGTATAACATGCAGAAAAAATATTGTAAGTTCTTATATATATATATATATATATATATATATATATATATATATATATATATATATATATATATATATATATATAGATATATCAGAAATACATGAAAACCTAAACATCTTGATTAACCTAAAAAATTTCGTTGAACACAATGAAGCACGATTTCAGAGCTTACTAATCAATGATAAAAACCAGTTTATTTTGCTATTATAGCTATTTTCAGAATTAATAACGAATTTCAGGGAACGAAATGTGATTTCTAGAAAAACTCGATTTTTTTTTCATGAAACAAGCATTCAGAATTTTTTTTTTTTTTCTTCATATTCTAATAAGGTCTGTTCATTTTTATGACAGATGACACAGTAAATAATTAAAACTTAATTTTAATTATTTATTTAACGATTTTTTTTTAATTTAAATGAATGCTAGGAGTAATTTAAAAGGTTTTAATTTGTTCTATTTTGTTCGTTATAAAATTTTAAAATCGTCTTGTTTACACAGGTTTTAATTTACACCGTCAAACGAACCGTAATGTTAATACATTTTATTTATCCTGGGCTAATAAAGGTATAAGAGTAAATATTATTAACTGGGCATATATTATAATGTTTAATCAATATATTCTTTTTATTTATTATATTTACAGTATCTGATGGAGTGTATTGAAAGTCCGAATTTATATTCGTTTTTATTATATTTGCAGAAATAATGGATTGCTATGTATGAATAATTTACTGCGGATGCCTAATGATGTTATCTTCGTGACGTGATGAAGTTTTTACGATTATTTATCCCATTCTTATGCACAATTTAGAAACAATATTTTAAAGTTATTTATTGTTTTGTCGAATCACCATTAAATACTTTAAATTGTTACTTATACTTCGCTGCACAGGCATCGAAATATTATCACCGCATGAAACGAGAGTAAAATTCATTAACATAACGCTCCAAAGACGTTTTAATTTTTTACTAGAGAATATGAAGATTCGAAGTAAAGGCCAAAAGCAGTCGGAGGCTTGAACCACATACTTATTACACACACACACACACACACACACACACACACACACACACACACACACACACACACACACACACACACACACACACACACACACACACACACACACACACACACACACACACACACACACACACACACACACACACACACACACACACACACACACACACACACACACACACACAAACACACACACACACACAACACACACACACACACACACACACACACACACACACACACACACACACACACACACACATATATATATATACATATATATATATCTGTGCGTGTGTCACTTTAGGTCAATATTTTATGATTTTTTTTTACTAAAAACTTCATAATCATAACTAATCGAACGGCGATTTTTCAATAAGAGTACACCACTACATTATAAATAAAAAAAATTAAAAATGATTCAATTCATTTAAAACAAATATTAAGGCAGCCATTAATAATCTTTTAGGCTACAGTCCTTTTAGCCCGCAAACCGCCAGTTTAATAAGCTGAATAACAAATGTTATTCAAACAATGCCGACTCCAACTTGAACGGAAGGGGCCAATCAGCTTCAAGATATATCTAATGAGTTGGCCCATGAATCGATTTCTTCTCCACTAATCGATCCATGAAATCTCGAAAACCTGTTCTGTGAGCCAGTGGTAGACGCCGACTTTCAGAAAACTGGAGGCCCCAAGTTGGAGCGGCTGTGACAGCGCTTTCATACTCCAACTTAGATCTGCATATAACTTAATATATATTCGAGAAGTTTAAACATCACCCAATTTTGCGAAAAAAAAAAGGGGGGGGGGGGCTACCAGAGAAAGATAACTAGATTACTTCGAGCCTTATACAAAGCGGGTTTACAAATATTAATTAATGTTTTCGATTGAAAACCTTGTGTCACTCAAAACGGTTTAATAACATACCAGTCAATGCCTAGTAGATGCCTCACTCATCAAGACTAGAAATCGAGGTAGGTATTTTACAACTTAAAACAACAGGGCAATTCCACGTCAATTCAACACAGGCTTGAGCCTCACCATTTCAGATTTTCTTGAAATTTGGTATATGTGTACTACTTGTATTTACTAGAACAATTGTGAAATATTACTGAGATATGTCCACCCGTTTTTGAATTATTGGTCCCTAAAGCCCTCAAAAATATATCCAGAAACAGAGAAGATCATGATTAAAAATAGCTGTAGATGTTTTTCTAATTTGACTAGGACTATGAGATTCGTGTCGTTTAACAGCACATTCCATGCCGTTTCATATGATATAAAACAATATATAGGTTGGTACTAAAGAAATTTTCTTAAAACTAAATGTAAAATCTTAATTTCAATTTTCTCAAAACGGGCATTTTTTTGAAAAATAGGTAGTATTAAATCTATTCATACAGCAAAATATAAAAGTGGGATGAAAATTTCTTCATCACTAAAAAAATTAAAAATCAGTGATAAAATTTCATAAATCTAGCATTTATGATTAAAAATAGCTGCAGATGTTTTCCAAATTTGACTAGGACTATGAGATTGATGTCGTTTAACAGCGCATTCCATGCCATTTCGTATGATACACAGCAATGTATAGGTTGGTACTAAAGAAATTTTGTTAAATCCAAGTTTAAAATTTTAATTTCAATTTCCTCAAAAAGGGCATCTTTTAAAAATTTTATATGTTTTGTAAATAAAAAAATATAAAATTTTTTATAAATAAAAATATAAAATACATTTTTGTATATAATATGAAACGGCATGGAATGCACTGTTAAACGACATCAATCTCATAGTCCTAGTCAAATTTGGAAAACATCTGCAGTCATTTTTAATCATAAAATAGATTTATGAAATTTCATTACTAGTTTTCAATTTTTTTAGTAATGAAGAAATTTGTATCCCACTTTTATATTTTGTTGTATGAATGGATATAATACTGCCTATTTAAAAAAAAAAAAAAATAAACACTTTAAAAGATGCCCTTTTCGAGATAATTGAAATTAAAATTTTTAACTAGATTTAAAAAAAATAATTTTTGTAATAATGTTATTCAAATAATATACATTTTGTGTTGTCATCTAAAACGATAAACAAGATAATTTCCAAATGACGAATCAGATAATTAATCTTTAGGAATGTGTCAATTTCGGTAATGTTCCTTATTTTTCCCTCGCTCTGATAAGATTTGAAAAAATTGCATAATTTGTACGAGAAAAAAAAAAAAAAACATTAAAATCAGACCTTAACTACAATTGTTATTTTTTATAATGATTTCTAAATTCGAACGTAGAATTTTCGTGTTTTATTTACTTAAGAAAGTAGGTGCCTATCCTGAGAGTGAAATTGGTTCAGGTCCGGCAAGTGGCCATTTAAAAGGGATAACCTGCGAAATTAAGAAGCTGCGCAATTACTACGCATAAAATTGCCATCAAATTAATTACAAATTATATGTTTAAATAAGCCACAGGGGTGTATCATTATAGACTGTTCATTCTACTCCTGCGAAATAAATTGTAAAAGCCTCCGATGATGATTGGTAGGGAAGATAAATACACCGAAAGGCTTTATTATAATATGATAAAATCTTGTATTTATTCTGTTATAATTTCAAAATAAATTCTTATTCGATGAAAAAGTATTGAGTTAGTACAAGATAATATAGAAAATAAAAATAAAACCAGTTTTTCGAAAGAAAAACAACCTCTGATATTCTACGACCATGCACAAGGTAACGAAGGTGTATTTTAAATCATAAAAATATTTTACATTTGATTTACTCTTTCCTGTTTTTCATTTTTTTCCTTTTGGACGAGGGGGGGGGGGGGGGGAGAGAGAGAGAAGCGGCAACTCGTGAAGATAAAAAAAAAAAGATAGCCATCCGATAAGATCAAGGAAGTCTTAATTTTAGAAATTTAACATAATGAATTGGATGTAGATAAAAAGCGCTTATGTGTTTGCGTACACTGGTATATAAATTATGTGCTTTATGTTATGTTTCCAATAGCAGCGCTTGGTTAAGAGCGTTGCAACGGTTATACAGAGAGAGTGCCAACATGACCAATCTTTTCTCTTCAGATAACTATATATATATATATATATATATATATACACATACCCACGAAACTTATATAATCCAATAATTCAATTCGATGGTAATATTTTAAAAACGAATGCCCTTGAAGGAATTTCTCAGGCCGAAATACTTTCCTTATTGTTTGCAAAGTTTTGAGACCTTTACAAACGTTGAGGAATTAATAAACATTTTTTTTTCTTTTATATTAATAATAATAATGATAATCTTTAATAATTATAAAGCCTTCATTAAAGTACAGTCGATTACGTTAAAAAATCAGTCAGTCAAAATATTAGTGCTGTCCTTTCTTTCTTAGAACTGACGATAGCTCCTTATCTACGAAAGAAGGGTTATCTAGAAGAAAAGAAGAAAAAAAAGATGTTTTGCTATTAGTGTTGATGACGTGTGTGTGGGTATGAGCGATTTGAGAAGAGAACACGTAACGACTGATACGTAACAAGAGATTAAACGATAACTGATAGTAAAAATCGTAACAGAGAGTATAATAATTCTTATGGGAAAAAAAAAATCCTACCAGCATTGAAACTACTAACTGAATCACCGACTTAAAATACTTTAGTTATGTGTTTTTTAATTTTATTCTTTTTAAATTATTCTCGAATTTCTTAAATAAAAAAAAAAATTGCTACATTATTTGAAAAAAATCTGGTGCGTGCGCGCAACACACAACTTTCACTTACCAACTTACTTAGATTAGAAATTGACGTGTTTTGCTAAATATCATTTCCCAAAGTCACACATTTTTCTACATTCATATCTTATTTTTGTTAATCGTTAGAGCCGATCTTGAGTAAATAAAAAAAACCCGTGAAAATGATACAAAATTTATTAAGTAAAGTCCCCCCTCCCGTAGATCAATTTTGATGAAATTTTTACAGTCGTATCTCGGGCATATAAATACATTAAATACCAAGTTTGATCAAAATCGTTAAAACCGTTTTTGAGTAAATAAAAAAAAACACGTGAAAATGATACAAAATTTATTAAGTAAAGTCCCCCCTCCGGTTGATCAATTGTGATGAAATGTTGGTTATCACATCTTTGGCATATAAATACATCAAATACCAAGTTTGATCAAAATCGTTAAAACCGTTTTTGAGTAAATAAAAAAAACATGTGAAAATGATACAAAATTTATTAAGTAAAGTCCCCCCTCCGGTTGATCAATTTTGATGAAATTCAGTCATATTTCAGGCATATAAATAGATCAAATACTCAGTTTAATCAAAATCGTTAGAGCCGTTTTTGAGAAAATCGAAAAAAACTTAAAAAGTTATTAAATAAAGTACCCCCTCCCTTTGAGCAAATTTGATGAAATTTTTGCTGTCACATCGCGGGCTTATACATACTCTAAATACCCAATTTCAGGTTCGCACGGTTTATAGTTTTTGAGCTAGTCTGTTCACACACACACACACACACACAGACACACAGACACACACAAACCCTTTCGCGGGACTTGGTTATTTTGACTCAAGGGACCCCAAAACGTGTATTACCATTGAAAACCGGAAGTCGAAAATTTTCACGATCGCAATACTTCCACTTACTATATATTTCATATATAGGTAAGTGAAAGTAAAAAAATCTGGTGCGATGCGCGTAATTTCACTTAGCGACTAAGATAATTAGATAGAAATTGTCGTGTTTTGATAAATCTGTAAACGCCATTCCTCATACTCACGCATTCTGCCGTATTAATTTACTTATTTTTGTTTGTATTTGCTTTCTAAAGTACACCGTTAATTTTTTTTTATTCATCACTAAAATTTTTTACTTCTTATAATTCGGCAATGCAAGCATAATACTCCATCGCTCTGATTTTATAATTATCTATTTAGTTGTTTTCTAATAAATATGTATGTTTCAAAACACGTTGACAACTTTTTTCCGATGAGAAGGTCTTTAATTATAAACAATGGCCTGTCATTAAAGGCATACTTCACATTCGGGTGTTCAACGTGTTTTATGAGTTGTCGGAATATTTTTCTTTTTCTCCAGTACATGTTTACTCGATTCTTTTCATATTTCATATTTATCCATTTCTTATTTTTAGGCATAATAAGAGACAGTTAATTTCTCCTTATACGAACAAACTAAGATACTTTGTAGAAAAACCAAAAAGTCCCCTTTCCCATTTAAGCCACCTAAGAACATTTTAACGATGATGAAACTTACCTGATATTAAAGAATACTTGATCTCATTAAACATGACGAGTTTGATCAAAATAGTTTTTAAGCAAGTCTGTTCACACACAGATCATTTCGGGGGACTTGGGTTATTTGGACTCATCAAAACGTGTATTTCCGGTGAAAACCGAAAGTCGAAATTTTTCACTATCGCAATACTTTCCCTAACTATATATTTCATATATAGGTAAATGAAAGTAAAAACGTTAGGAGTAATTATTAAGTTTAAGATTATAAAAACGAAAATCGATATTAACTATGTTAACACGTTTCGTTATTTTAAATATTCCAAATAAATGTATAAATAAATAAAGAATAATATAAGTGTAAATATGATTTCGTATTCATTTTCAATTAATGTTTCCAAATATCTAACTAGACGAAAAGTGGCTATTATAAATAATAAAACTTTAGTCATTAAATAAAACACAATAAACATAGTTCTATAATAAATATTATTTTTTATAATATCAAAATATTCGACACATACAGCTTAAGTCGATAGGGTCTTATTAAAACCTTAAATCATTGATTGATTTATGAAGACGAAGAAATTTTTTTTCTTCTTTTCGATTTTGGCATAAGTATAACAATTATTTTTATTTGTTTATTTATTTTCGAATTAACTTAATCGATAAGTATATAAGTTTATTTAAAATTATAGCACCTATATTTTAAGCTTTTAACAAAAATTCAATATGTTCTTTTTTTTTTCATTGCGTTAACTTTTTTTATTTTCTTAATTTTTCTTTGGCTAATCTTACCCTCAAACCTTTCGCAGATATTACCCAATTTTAATTAATTCCCTAATATTTCATAATATTATATATAGGTAAATCTGATGTCTTCATACGTATACAAAAATACCATACCATGCGCCGGGAACGATTTGGGTTATTTTATTTTTTTAACAAAATTTTAGGTTTCAGCGCAATGGGTTAGAATAATAAAAAAACAAATAAATAAAATATTTCATAAGACAAAAAGAAAAACTGAATGATGAATGCAAAACATGAATTATTAACAATTTCTGATATGCATCAGGATAGCAATAAAGTTCTTAAATAACTCAAAGACTACCATAAAAAGCCTTGAACTTTTTTTTCTCGAAATTCTGGTCCTTTCTTTTAAGACGTAAATTATTGCTGAATTAACTTAATGTGCAGACACCCAGTGTGAAAGTTCAACACGCACGCATTTGATGCGGTAAAAAAGAATAGCTTTTACCCCGATTTTGATTTGAATATTTTTTTGTTCGATAAAAAATCAGGGTAAACCGCATTTAAACGCTAAAAAATCTTATAAGTATTGGTAAAAAATCTGAAAGTTTTTAAGGGAACGAAAAGGACTCATTTGGGATGGAAACAAGAGACCACAGGTAGGAGCGGAGACCTTCCCATCTCTGCGCGGGGTCTTTGAGTTGAGGCCGCCTCCCCCTAAGGTCTTTGTTCTACTGGGCACCCACACAATAAAACGAAATTCGGTCAGGAGAAAAATTATCTACCAAGTTCCAACGAGAAATTGAAAAAAAAAAAAATAATAAAAAGAAAAAATATAATAATAAGTCAAATAATAAAATAATAATAAATAAGTCTAGCCGAACAGGGGTCTATGTAACATTTTTTAAAAATAGTTTTATTAGTTTCATTACATTAGTTTCAATCGACTCAAATATATTGATATAATGTAAAAATCGATTCACTCTGATTTTTTATCGAACAAAAAAATATTCAAATCAAAATTAGCATAAAAGCGATTCTTTTTACTTTTTTACTCCATCAAATGCGTGCGTGTTGAACTTTCACACTGGGTGTCTGCGCATCAATTTAATTCATATCTTAGAACAAAGATCCAGAATTTTCGAGAAAAAAAAGTTCAATGCTTTTTATGATGGTCTTTGAGTTATTTAAGCACTTTATTGTTGTCCTGATGCATATCAGAAATTGTTAATAATTCATGATTTGCATTCATTCAGTTTTTTTTTTTTTTGTCTTATGAAATATTTTTTTTTTTGCTTCTAATCCATTGTGCTGAAACCTAAAATTCTATTAAACAAATAAAATAACCAAAATAGTTCTCGGCGCATGGTATGGTATTTTTGTATACGAATGAAAACATCAGATTTACCTATGTATAATACTATGAAATATTAGGGTATTAATGAAAATTAGGTTATGACCGCGAAACGTTTGAGTGTAAGTTTAGCTATAGAAAAATTTAAAAAATAAAAGGTTAAAATTATTACAACGCAATTCAATTCTGTTAAAAGCATAAAGTATAGGTATAATTTTAAGGTAGGTAGCAAACTCTAGTAAAGTTAATCTTTCTACTTCTTGCAGTTATATATAATCCGCATTAAATAAAACATAATAAATAAATTATTGATCAAACTCACAAATATCATTACGAGTCTTTTATGAAAATAAATTTAAATAAAACTTCGGTCAGTAACTGAAACTATTGTAAAAGTCAAGCAGTATGGTAGTAGGCAAAGCAACATCAAACAATCTGCCACCGATAACGATTGATTTTTATGGCTTACAAATAAGAAGTGGTACTTAGTAATATCGTTCCTACAGAAATATTCCGTTCTTCCAAAGCCAAAGCCAAAAAAAAAAAAAAAAAAAAAAAAAAAAAAAAAAAAAAAAAAAAAAAAAAAAAAAAAAAAAAAAAAAAAAAAAAAAAAACTTTGCGATAGGTAGACAAAAGGTTCAAGTTTTTTCAGTAACTTTTTACTCTTTGTAAGTTCTGGTGAGAGAAATTTACGATGCAAAGTTCGTCAAAATCAAAAAAGTTCGTAGGTAGCGGAAAACTTTCTCATTTACACTACAGAATTATATATTATCTATTTTAACGATTAGTATTATTTGTCTGTAGAACTTCTTTGTGAGCATTTTTTAAAAGAATAGACCTGGTCTTATCCTGGCCTAGAGAATAATCTAAGAACTTTTTTATGTTATGAAAATCGTGCAATTTCAATGGATGGTTATTTTGATTAAAAAATATTAATAGATCATCAATCCACTTACGTTTATGAGATTATTGGTTTTATAAGCCAAAAGTGCATAAGACCTTGTATACTATAAAATAAATTTTCGTACGACCGTTGATGTTTTCTCGTTCAGCGATAGGAATAAAAATCGAAAATAAACAACGCCCATTACAATAGGGCAGTATTTTGACGTCTATTAAAAACAGTTCAGACTAGGAGAGGCCCATCATAGCCTCGACGTTTTACGGAATACCGAGACCAGTTACTCTCGGATATAACGCATTTTTGATTACGATCCTCCGCGACTCAACGACGTCGCGGGTCGGTCCCCGTCCGGTAGGACGCCGAAGGACACCCATCTGCCGACTGAATGGCAGGTGCAGGAGACACAGCTGGCTTCTTCAGGATGACTGGCGGAAATCTCTCAAGTCCGGAATTTGTTAATAGTAGAGGATAATCTTCCTGTCTAAGTGTTCGCTACCTCGTTATTAAGTGACATTAAAACCAGATCTCAGTGTGTGTGTATACTTTATTCATAGGGGTAGTTTATGTAGTACATATGGTTCACGTATCTTTAACAGCATCGGCTCAATCTTCTTATGTTAGTTTATTATTTTTTAACAAGTTTATAAATCAATAGGAAAAAGGAACAAAAAAAAAAAAAAAAAGAAAAGAAGCCATAATAATAAATTCCAATTCAGATTACAGTTGTATATTTTGACTCCTATAAAGATTTATATCATTCACCACCCAAAGTCTGACTACTTTTTATTTTATTTTTTCTAAGATGACTATCATAGGAAACACCTAATTAAAATGGTAGTTTTGTTTCATTCAGAATTTATACGACCATATTATTTCCACGATATACATCAATATTTTTAAATCATATTAAGTATACATAATTTTTTTGTATTGTAATCTGTTCAACGCTGGAACCAATTCTTTAATAAATAAATTATTCATACCGCCAAAAAAAAAAAATATATTAATATATAATGAATCAACAATATTTTAATGTATGTGATATGTAAAATACAAATATATAAAAGAATGATTTCAAAGATCCTAGTTATGTGATTCTAGTAATTATATGAAACATTTTGTTCAAAAAACTGATACATATAACAGACCGAACCATTCTTATAACTTAAATAAAAAATAGATATACATTTACTAAAATATAATGTATGATATGCCACTCTTGAAGTAGTATTTGTTTTTCTTCAATTATTTAATTGCTAATAATAAGTAACTATATTATTATAAAAATATGCTAACAATAATATAATAAACATATATTATATGAATAATTACATTGGTCTGGTATGGGGCGCTGTCGTGAGACGGGGACATTCTGCTTGGTAAACTGTCCACTTGATGCCGGCAAGTTTGTGCAAAACTGTAGGGGTAATTCTGCGCAAAACAAATAATAATATGAAACCCCCGCAGTATTATTATACACTGCCATGTATATACTGTTACAAACATCGATAACAATATACAATTATAGTAATCAATAAATTAAAATCTATCTATTCCTTAATAGTTAACTTACAATTATTTCGATTATTTAACCGTACCGGATTGAGAGAATAATTTTTATGAACAAATCATATTATTAATTATTAAACTTTAAAAATTATATGTGTTTAACTTATAAAATTCAACGTAACGAAATAAAAAATTATATTTTAAATTTAAATCAACAACGATTTCCAGTGTACGCCACTGAACTTTTACATTTTTTAATTAATTAATAAATATTTAATTTTTTTACCGGCGCATAAATTTGGAAAAAATCCTTTTTTTTTTTAATTATTTTTATTATCACACAGCAATACTTTGTAAATTGTGTTCTATATATGTAGCACGAATTGTATTTATTTTATTTAATAAATTTTCTTTTTTTTTTTTTTTTGGTTTATTGGCGTGAAACTGCAATAGTGGTCAACACCATTATAGTTCCAATATCAGTTGTCTATTTCCGTTTGACTTTATAGTTACTTTTTAGCAATAAGCTTAACTAGAAATTTAAAAAATAAATTAAGATTTTAAAATACAATTATTTCTTTTATTTATTTTTATAAATGATGCAGGTCACACTGAATCAATGTTAAGTAGGAGTAGATATTCTCCAATTGTTACCAGCGGCTGGATTTTAATTGATTAATGTATTTAAAAAATATCTTAATAATAAAGTTTTAGTATTCCCTTTTAACCCCAAAGATCAGCCTCAACACTCAGAAGGGCCAGTTATCCTCTATCTATAGGGTTCTAAATTTCAATAAAAATAAATTACTTAAGGTTCATTAAGATATTTCCTCTTTTTTCCCAACCGTTTCAGAAAACGAATAATCCCTTCTTTGCGAATTGGTAAGTACCCAAATATTTAACAGTTAAATTATTACCTTTATTTATTGTATTATATTTTAATGTTTTTGTATTTAAAATAAAAATATGTTGAGAAGCAGGCCTATTTCGAAGGGAGTAGGTTCGGGCAAAGGCTGTGGGTCCAAGTATCCGATAACACGCTACTTGAGTTTCAGAGGACGCGGTACACACCACAGCTGTGCCAAGCTTGGGGTTATTCTTATATATAAATATATATACCGTATACAATAAAAAGGTTTTTAATAATAATATGCAGGAATAAACTTTCATCGTTTTCTCCCAAAACAACCGGGCTATAATGTAAGATAAAATATCCAAAAAATAATTTAGTCTAATAATGTTTGACAAGATGAATATCTATGAAGATCAATAGAAGATGAATCATTAAGACTAAATAATTAAAGCCGGTTTATAGGCAGGAAACAATTGTTAAAAATGAAACGGAATTATTAAATTCAAACCTATTCTGCACGACTATTTTATTTTATATCCCTCTTATTAATATAAGTTATTATTACAGTTGAAGTATTCTCCGACACTTTTTGTACAAGGTCATACTTTCAGCACCTAATTTCGACCGGTTTATTGCTCTAATTAAAACTAATTATGTGATAATTCCTGCTGATAAAATGCTAACTACCAGTAGCTGTTCTTTACTCATATGTATATTTATGAATACATTGGCAAAGTTCAAAAGGATCATTCAAAGTTGTCCATAATGAAGAGGGATGAGGTAGCCCTTAGGATAGGTATCCTGAAGGACGAAGGACCTTGATAAGGGAGGCGAGGCGACCCTGAAGGAGCAGACGGCGGCCTTGAAAGTTTGCCGCCCCATTTCCGAAAATAGCGCCCACCCCCAACAGGTGGTTGCCGGGGGTTGTTTATTTCCTGTCCTCCCTCCCGCCCTCTCATTCTCTCTCTCTCTCTCTCTCTCTCGTCTTTGTTTACCCTTATATTTCTCCATCATTTATTATATCCCCTCTTATTCTATAATGATACCTTTATTGCCTGAAAGGATACGGAGGAAAGCGTATCCGAATTATTCCGAACGGAAGAGTTGAAACCAGAAAGACAGTCCTGATACAATTAGCAAATAAAACCAAACCCCCAACTGAGCACATTGAAGTAAAATGGTGGACGTAATAACATTTTTATTTTTAATTATGCTGTTTAGTGATTACTCATAGATCTTAAGAAGCACAACTCCTTTATTAAGTTCAGAGGATCTGAAAGTTTCTTACCAAATACCGAAAGGGAACGGACATCCAACAAAAGTTTATTCGGAGATTCTTCAGTAATACGCAAGTCATGAAATATTAATGCCTTAGGCATTTATTGAAACTAATAAAAAAAATACATTAAGAAGAACTGTATTTAGTATGAAAACGTATGTAAAGGAAGTATTATACAATATTTTGAATTCACAACGTTTTATAATCCCACGAGTTCAGAATATGCATGATATTTAAACATAAACTTATACCTCTTGTATATACCACGTGAACATGCACGGCATGTGGTGCCGTTGCATAAAAGCCGATCAAAGACGAGATCTAGATGAGTTGTACAAACTAGTGCTGTAAATCAAGCGATATATTATAGAACAGAAACGACTCTAATTTGTTATTCAAACTCAATTACTGATATATTCCAGAGCTTACAAACAACATATTAATTCAATCCAACTTAGAAGAACTATCATACGCTGAATAAATAATCCGAGAATAATTTACGACTCATTCGCGAGGGGAGGAGTTGAAGAGGTGGTTTCGCTCCAGTTTTCACCATTTATGTAAATATCGAATAAAAAAATGTCGAAAGGCCTTCGCTATATACAGCCCTGCTCCGGGTTTCTCGGCACCGTTTTGGTAAACTAACTATCAATACATTTTTAACAAACCCGTTAATGAGTCGAATCCGCAAGTCTTAACTGTCTCTTTAATTGATTTAAATTATCTCTGGGGACAAAACTGGACCAGATCGAGTCAGGTTTACAATTTTTTGCCAGGTTTGGCTTTCTCTCGGAAAAAATAAGAAGAAAAAAGAAAAAAAGGGAAAAGGCCATGGTGCCACGTGCCAACCTTTCTTCGCGAGTCGCATGCGGTTCGGCTAAGTAGGAAACATAACAAAAGGCGTAGGAGTGATAAAAGGAAGGTGCGCTAGGATGAGACTTCTAGCTACAGAGGATCTAAAAGGAACTAAAAAAAAACTACGAGGTGCACTATTGTTCGCAATCTACATACACAAATCTATAATATTTTTCTTTAACAGGTTTCCAAACCTACTTTTACTAGATTAAAGTTCAACTTATATTTCATTCATGAGCTGAAGTTGGCGAAGGAACGACATGGGCTTGGAGTCCGCTGGAGGAAAAAAATGTAATTCATGTGCTCTATGTTACCAATCTCGATCCTCTCAGAATTTCCAAAAATACTTATTAATCACGTTAGGTGCGGCGGTGTATTTTAGGGGTATCCTGAATTGAACGGTATCGGTCCCAGGGGTCCGACTGCTGGGATAAGCCACAGACGATATTGGGCGTCGGGGCCCGATGGGAATACTCAGACGAAAGCGTTATCTTTTGACTGAAAAGTGAATTAAATGAGCGTCTCAAGGGCATTATCTCTTGGTAAGGATAGGAACTAGACATGATAAGCGCAGGACAGGCCCCGGGGGTCTGATACAGGATTTACACCATACTTTATCGAAAATAGCATTTAACTGCAGGAATATTGAATTAACATCCACATTGATAACTTTTCTGCACTAAAATGCAATAATCTCAATAAAAATCGAGTAAATTGAGTGTTCGGACTTTTTGACATTTTTATGTGAAAATCGGCTATTAAGAGGGGAATGTAAGACATCGGACCCCGGGTGCCATTGCCGCATCTAGCCTTTATGATACCCGGCCCCAACTGCCCATGTAGGAGTAAGCAAGGATCTTAAACGCACAGTTTCAATGATTAGTTCACTTTGAAGAATACCAAGGAGTTTTGGTGGAAAAATAATTTACAATCCACAGCGCAGGTTTTTTAATAGAAACAATTATTTTTTAACTAAGCTTTTACTAGTACCGTAATTAGAGAAGACGGTTGTGAACCCCTGCTTTGTTTTCTGAACATTTTTACGATTGACCGGTTTGAGTCAATAGAAAAGATATTTCTTAACAAATTCCGTTTCAAAACGTTTTAGTTAGGGTTGTTTAGCCTAATCTTGACTTTGCATGATTTCCGCATTTCGCATCTAGAGAACCTGACGCTGCTCCTAGCAGACCTAAGGCGAGTGCGCTCAATGTTTGTTTTCGAACAAAGAACCCAACAGGCAGTAAATCGACGCTAATTATGACAGCGGTGGCGAACAGACAGCCTCCCCCCATCCGATAGCTACAGAATTGAACGGCGAAGAGGCTGAGGAGCGGAGGAAGAATGGGTGATTGGTTCCGCCGAAGAGGATGAATACCCGCACCTTCATGGTCTTCAGCGGGCATCTCCGCTCCGCTATCGGAATAATTTCATAGATCGTCGACATAGAAATAGGCCGGGAATAATCACGGCGAGGTAAAGTTCATGGTTAAGATGAAGATAATTCGGGGGTACAATGCTTCTATTCAATATCTGCTACAGCCTAGTTTAGGGCAGAATGTAACTTGTTTCTCTTTTTTCAGTCGACGGCCGGTCACCGATTATTTTCGTTATGCCGCCGATGTAATAAAAAAAATGAATATAGAAAACAAGGATCTCATAGAAAAGAGCACGATTGGGCAAAAAAACTACAACGCTACCTATTCACCCTTCTAAATTACTTAAAACTGTTTTTATAACATTCACAATTATAATGGAACATTATTATTAAACTATGCTACACGTAACTTCATATGAATGGTCACGAGATAGTTAAGCAAGTAACAGTTCCTTTTTCATGATTCCTTACGCGCATCTATAAATAATTGTATGTAACAGTAATTAATATGACTTTTTTCATAGTACTGGAGGAGATAATTGCAGAATTATAAATTAACCCTATGCACTCGGCACCGTTTCGGACGTTAATTTCCGGCAACTCGACGCCACTTATTCGCAAAAACGTACACCCTGAAAACGTAATATTAAACAGTAAAATTTTAGAACCAAGTAAGGAATTGTAATGAAATTTAGGTCATATGCATTTGTGAAGCTTCAAGAACACATAGTTACAAAAAAAATTAATTTTTTTTTAATTTTATATTTTTTTCATAATTTTATATTAATTTCAATTTTTTTTTAATTTTATAAATTTTTTAAAATTTTATTATTATTATTATCATTATTATATATAAAAGCATAAAATATCTAATTGGAGAAGCAAAAACAATTAAAAATTACGAGATGGGACCCTTTTAGTAGAAGTTTTCTCAGATATCTAATCAGAAAAGCTCCTAATATGTGAAAATCCACTTAATAACTTTCCGGTTAAAGTAGAAGCACATGGGTAACTAATTATTTGGTGCCCGAACTAAATTATTGTACAATTGAGGAAATAAAAGATGAATTAAAACCACAAAATATAGCCGATGTTGAAAGATTAACGTAGGTACTATAAAAATAATGAAAAACACCTATAAATAGTTTTTTACGATTTGTTTATGTCCTTACATGTTAAAAACTGAAAATTATTTGCATTGTTTCCGTAACGGAGCCCTCGAGTTCGAAGACAAATTTTAAATGGCTCCGTATCGGACCGCAAAAGGTTAATAATTAATTGATAAAACAATCTTACGCCTAACTCAATCCCTACGCATCTTTCAATCAGGAATTTTATACTTTTTTTTTTTTTTTTTGTAGGTGTGCATGATCTTGTATTTTATGTCTCGACCATGTCTGAATAAGGAAAATGTTGAATAATTATTTTTTAGGCAGTATAGGTTATGAACTTTTTGTTGGAATCTTTCAATTATATCGTAACAATTAATTATAGCCTCATGAGTTTTTGCTATTTTATAATATCAGAGGAGGTTATTAATATAACAGGAGGTTACTTTTTAATTGCATGTTGCACTAATTTATGTGCGAAAAATGAGCCCCAAAAGTTGTTTAAAAAAATAATTCATTAACAGGCTTTCAGAAAAAAAAGAAGGAGCTAAATTAAAGAGACCAATATAATTAATAAAGGAAAACCTTCAAATACCTGTTGAGCTAGGCCCATCGAAACTCGATTATTCCGAGACAATAAAATAACTTTATCAATTATACCTCAATTAGCCTTAATGAACTGTAGCAACACCGCTTATTTGATTTTAGTAGGCGAGAGAGTTTCAAATGTACGAACCGTTTTCCAATGATTAACGGAGCAATTATAGCACGGTATTAATAATTTATTACTCGCCTCGTCAGGCACAAACCTCTCCGTTTAATATTCAGGCCGAGTGTTTAATTATCAGATGATCGATGATATATTTCAGAGATAGTTTGGCGCCCCAACACTTGTAAGCTGAAGGTACCAGGCAAATCTAGTTTTTTTACTTGCTTTGTGAATATTTAAAATACATTTTTTTTTTTCAAAACTGCGTATGTGTACTGCAAAATGTTTGGAATTATATTTTCTACAAAGATAATAGGTTTTTATTAGAACTTCTTAATTATTTTGGTTGAATAGTGATCGATAAGTCCCAGTAAGTTTCTCCATAATGCAAATACTTCGCAGAACCATCCTCAGCGCTAACAAATCGTTAACAATTGATCACATTTAATTTTTCCGTCAAAAATTATACATTTGGGGATCCTCATATTATATGTGGAATCAGGTCTGCCTCGTAGCATTTATTTCTATCTCTCATATTATATTTTCTACTTAATTGTCTTCTACCTAGCTAACTTAGGTATTGAAGATAACAGACTCAAAGGCGTTCGTCTGCGAAGAAGTCTTGTTTAGTGATGATTTCAAATACGATATCAGTGATACATTCGAATCATATTGTGTCGGATTGAAGATCTAAGCATCGATTATTCAAAACAATGTTATGAAACGATGTAACTGTAAGCTGACGGTTCGGCCTAATGATTCCACTTCAAGGTTGTATATAATTTATCTATTTAAAATTCGTAAATGAATCGATGGACCTTGGTGTCCAGTAGCCGTATACAATGGCGATTGTATAGGTAAAATAAATACCTTTTAAAACAGTACTAAATCTCTATGTAAAATGCTCATGTGTTGATATCTAAATGAGCTCTAAAGAGTGATCACATATTTTAGGAAAAGACGATAATTCAGCAAACTAAAAGATTGCTTTTTAAAGATAGTAAGCTAAAAAAAAAAAAAAAATAAATAAAAAATGATTGATATAATTATTTAAAAAATATATATTTTGTATAAACCCCTGGTGATAATTTTCGCGAAATTAAACACACTGAAACACGGACTAGATAACAAATTATTTCAGTAATTGACAGAGTTTCTCTTCATCAGATCAGCTACGAAATAAAAAATCAATAAATAAATAAGGGAACGCGACTTTCCATCGAAGCGTGTTGCAATTATCCCTAATACTAATAAATTGAGGCAGCTTCAAGGAGGTGTAAGATTGAGTAGGTAGGTACAAAAAAGATATTTATACAAAAAAAATTTGACAGAAAAGAGAAAGTTTCAAGCAACTAGTGTCGAGAAGAACCGGACACTTTTAGAATTGACGTATTGATTATACTTTAAATGGGGAATGAAAATAACGATGAATAATTTTTATTTATTATTAATATGACTTTATTTATTATTTCTAAAGACTAATCCATTATTATTTTTATTATTAATTTATTATATTAATTGAAAGTTAGTAGACAAAATATTTTTTAAAAGGTAAAATTTCAGTAAAATTCAGGGACAACATATATTCGCTACGACCCTCAAGACCTGTCGAATTGACCGCTTTACGTTAAACTGACTTTCCGATAAGACAAAATTTATAACGCAGAGAATCCTTGAAAATGGCGATATGACGTTCAAAATAAGGTAACGTAAACATAAAATTTTTGTATAAAATTATACAAGGTTGTAATTTAAAAAAAAAAATGTATCTATAGACATTTATTCAACGATCATAAAATTAAAAAGAGCAGGATCATATTATTTTTCTTTTTTTTACTATTCGCATCGGTTAATGTTTCGAGAAAACAGCTTTTGTGCAGTGATATTTTGGGTAAATAAAAATATTTAAATATATATATTATTTAAGAAAAATGCTTTAATAAGCCTTTTTTAATATCATTATTTTAAACTTTAATAAAATTGAAATTAATTTCGGATTACAACTATGTTTCAAAAAATAGCTTATAATATGCCAATTACGAAAGATATCATAAATGCTAAAATAACCGTATTGCTTTTCGCGGAACAACCTTCAATAGGCAAATCCGAGACTACTTCACGGAGATGTGGAAATATTATTTAGTATGGCAAATAACAGGGCGTTTCCAGAGATGAGGAAAGGCTCCTGATTGGCTAGAGCAGACGAGGAAATATAATTATAATAAATAAAATAAGAGATGCTAGCCAATGAGAGGAGAGCATTTGGAGAGTGGGGCAGTCCATTCAGCTTGGAGGTCGCCTTCTTTTTACCTCATACCCAATGAGACAGTTCAGTCCCGGAGCAAGGTCGCTTGGAGTACGCGATTAATGTTTTTTCTTTTTATAGAAGGGGCGTTTTAATAAGGAAGTAAACAAATACTTGTACGGTTGATAAAACAAAAAAATAAAAATAAATAATAATTTGCACGTAGGACTTATTTCACGAAGTGTGTTTAAAACAAATGAGTGTCATTTTCTTATTTTTATATAAAATTACTCAAATGAAGTGCATCTATTAATTATTATATCATGAAAAAAATGGGCTCAGCGTTTCAATACCACCTCAAAAAAAAAATAAAAATTCATTAAATTAATAGCATTCTTTAGACGGGTGAAATCTTACACATACTTATTAATTATTTTTTAAAATGTTATTACAAATATAATGTTGGTATTGCTAAGTTTTCAGGTTTATCACCAAATTGTCAACAATTATTCATGTCTTGTTAAATTTATCATATGAAACCATAAAAGAAAGGTTTTTTTTTTTTTATATCACAATAAAAATCATAATACATATAAATTATTAAACCCACCCCTCTCTCTCCAAATATAGTAGAATAAGAATAAGAATAAAATTTTATTTTAAATTATTTTCAGCGTTGATATGATTCATATTAAACGTAAGAAACGCATTTAATCAATCTTTTTAAAAAACATGTATCGATAAATATAACAATAAAAAATCAGAATAAACAAAACATAAATAATTAGCTAGGTCTATTTTTCAAGCTATTAGAAGAGACTAGGGTCTATAAATAAGATCAGAACTTCTTATCGATTTATTTACATAATAATCGAACCGACAACACTTTAACTGCCATCCCTATTACGTTAGATTTTATTGCGATTTAAAATCGATTTACCTTCTATTATATAGGTGGGTCGAGCAATTAAAAAAAAAGAGAAAAAAAGAAATTTAAATAAATACACAGCCTGTTTCTAGATGTTAGTGTTATTCAATATTTAAATTATGCTATTGATGTTTTACAAGTTGGTCCGTGTTTAGGTTTTTATTTTCTTCAATATTGTAATTATTATCAATATAAATTATTTATCGTTAAAGAAAAATGTATTATTTTAACGGAAGATAAACCGTTTTGTAAAAGCCCGGAGCGAGAAGTGAAGCGAATGCTGTGTTCCTTTGAGACGCGGTCTTCTACCTGCGGAGACGGCTCGGGTTTTATTTTATATCTTTTTTTTTTTCTTCGGAGTATTGTTAGCTGAAATCCTAACTGTATCTTACTGCTACACCGAGATCTCCTCTGCAATTGGAGGCTCGAATCGGAACAGAAGGGGTACATCAAAAGCAGTTTGCGTTGGAACACTAATTAGTAGAAATATGTCGACGAATATTAAAAAAAAATAGGTTGTGCGATCAATTAAAATCAAAATACATCGAGTACTTCAGGAAACCTTTCCACAAGAGATGTACGATTGTCAATAGAACAATTCAATGTCACACGATTGCATAGAATTCATAAAACGATTAACCATTAAACATTTTTCTTACTACATAAATACGATTTAAGGATGCAAAAAATAGGTAAAACATATTTCAATTAACCAGGTAATCCTGTTTTTATTTTTTAAAATTAAATATGTAACAATAACAATGAGAAATACGGGTACGAAAAGGATAATTAATGATCCATATCGTCAAATGAAAATTAAGCCTGTGATTGCTCAGGAATTAAAATATATTAAACTTAATGTAAAAATATATAGAAAAATATGAAGTTTTTAAAATTTAGTGCGAAAAGAAAACAATTTTAAATAAGTTAAAATTAGATTTCAATATCAGAAATAGTAGTAAGGATGTATTTAAACTAAAATGTATTAAAAAACAGGTATATAATTTTCAAACGATTGAAGATGCATTCAAAACAGCGCTCGTCAATGCACAAGATCATTTGCGATATTTTCATATCATATTTTTACTTTCACTTATTTTTTAAATGCTCTATAAACCTAAACTAAGCTTAAAATAGAAAAAATATTATTAGCCAATTGATAGTACACCAACAATTAGCAATCAGTCATCTGCTTTCCACAGCAAATAAACCGGAATTAAAATTAATTCTATAAGTACATGTAACGAATTAACCCATGTATTCGTATAAAATGTATTAAATTTTAGTAAGGGCAATTTAAAAAAAATAATTTGGGGAGAAAACACATTTTCGTCAATAAAACAGATGCGAAACTTTAAGAGAATCTTAAAATTAATCGACTTAGATAATGACTTTCTGTACCTTGAATTGTTAGAATTTGGATGAAACGTTTGTCATTCTTAAAATTGAAAAGAAAAATCGGTTTCGTGATCCTTAGTTATACTTATTGGACATTACTTATTGAATTAAGTAATGTCCAAAAAATGCTTTAAAAAAATATAATTGGGTAATTATAGTAAGCAGTTGTATAAAATACCTATATTTTTGTTGTAACCGATGATAAACTGAATAATTAAACAAAAACTGTATGATCAAATGATTATTAAAAATGTTTCAGTGCTTAAAATAAAATGCTATCACCGGGATTCAAAGTTATTGAAAATAAATATTTATCTAATATAAATACGGATACATGGATTTAATGATTTAACATAATCCCCGATTATACGGAATCTTATAAGGACTCAACGACATCGAAAGTAGTTACTTCTTCTCAGACTTGAAAGTGTTTGGGCTATAAAATATATTAATATTGGATACGATGTTATATGGCTTTCCGAAAAAGATACTGCTATTTCTGGAACCGAAAAAAATTCAAATGGTGATCTATATTCGAAAAACCAGTTCTTCCGTCTTGCCTCGCCGAACTGGGCTGATTTTAAAATCCTTCCAAACCAGCAAAAAAAAAAAAAACACTAGCTAATCAATTATTCAAAGAAACAAATACGATCTGTAAAACGGATGTCCATGTGGATTGTATTTCATAGTCACAAGGAGCTTTTATGTGTATGTAGGATCAATTCAGCATTTGTAGCAATTTCTTCACAAAAGCTTGCATTGTTCTCTTGCACGAGACAAAGGAAGCAAAAAGGATTATGTTGTGTATGCGGAACAAATCGCTCATTTATTTATTGAAATTTTAACATTACAAAGCGAAAATGATATAATTTAGATTACCAAAAACGTTTCGCTAACCAATTCATTCATTCCGAAAGGGCAAAATATTATTTAAAAAAAAAAAGAAAATAAATTATGATGAATAACTGTGTCTGGTTATTTAATTTAAGAATGACGAATCTCTGCCTTCTTAAACCATCTATGGATTTATTATTTTGTGATTTAATACTATGTCCTGTCAACTAAATCGTAACCTTATCCTAATATTAGTAAATCAATACTAGATCCCCCCGTCATGCCATTGTTATTAATTTAATGTCAGCAAATTCACTGATTGTTATGATTATAGTGACAGATGTGAATAAAGATTAAAAGTTAAAAAAAAAAAAAACTCTAGATTTATGTATAAAAAACATCTTAGGTCTTATACTTATTTGGCAGACCTGTTTTCAAAATTTTTATTTCAGCCGTTGATAAGTAGATTATCTTTTAGTAAAATTCTAATAATTGACTTAAACTACGTGTTCTCAACAATTAATTATATTTCAACGTATAAATTTTTAAATTTTATATATCGTAAATTAAGAAGCCAAAATTTACCCATATTTTATATATGTTAATGGATTCAGAGATTGTATTGCGATTTGAATAATTAAGATTTATATTATCAAATTAACAGGATTAAAAAAATATATATATAATAAGAAAAAAAATAATCCTATCAATTTAAAACAATATAGACGGGAATTTTTATTTATTTTAATAAAAGCTGTTAAAATGGCTAATTGATATGTAGAGGAAGCAACAGGTCCTGGATGCCCTTTTTGAATACGACACAAATATTCTCCCTGTTTCATATTTTAGACCTTTCCGTTTGATTTCATCCCACCACCCTCTTCCGTGGTCGCAAACGTTATTTCATTTTTAAAAGTTGAAGCATAAAGAACATTTCCGAATCTAAATCAGGACAGATGGCACATAACAAAAAAATGGCAATTATTAGTATAAAGTACAACTTTAGGAGGGTGTATTGAATATTACAATAGTTATTACGGAGGCGATTTCAGTTAACTAATTGGAGATAAATAGTTTTTTTTTCCTAGCCAATTGCTTGGTTTTAAGAAGATGATAGCTGAAGCAGCCGTCCTTTAACGGCCGAAAGCTAATTATTTGGTAATACAAAATTAAAAATTTATTTTATTGTAATAATGTTTCTTAAATTAAAAAAATAATGCTTGACCTATAAACTTTTTTTTTTTGTCCAATATGTATCGATTGTTTGAACACTTGTGAACATTTTTTCTGTTTTTGTTTATTGGTTTTTTTTAAATGTCAATTGCGCTTTCATGTACGGGATAATGTTTACGACATTTTCGTTGCCATATATTTCTTAAAATTGAATCATTTGGCTAACTATAATGGTCATTAACAATACTACTTCATCTTCATCTGGTTATTTTTAATTTACGAAAAATATTTTTCAGTTCTTATATCAAAATATTTTAGTATCAATAAATGTATTTTTGGATTGATTTACATTTTGATGCAATCGTCAAACCGTCTCCTGCCATTTATTATATTACATGGTAGAATATAACTATTACGGTTATTTTTTTATTATGAATTACTGGTAGTTGTTAGTTTCAATTACATGTTTTTAATCATTATTTTTGAAACAGGACAGGTGTCATTTTTGAAGACAATTAAAAAATGATCAAATTATAAAAATAATATGTTTTTAATTTTTTTTCGCGCAATATTTTAGCATTTATTTACTAAGTATCTTTCATCCAGCTCTTTTTCAGTATTTGTCGAACCAAGGTTGAAAGTTTTAGTTCGTTAGTGGGTGTATGGGAACGCAGACGTTGGGTACACATATACCTGGACCGATGGTGTGGGTTTGGGAAGGAAGGGACGTCAGATATGTGAAGTGGCGTTATCAACCTCGCTTGCCGTTTAGAGAGGAATCCCGGTATTTTTCCTACTTGAGCCGTGTATTAGGTTACTATTAGGTTAATTTGCCATTGATAAGGATTCCGGATAGCGCGGTTAAACAAATAAAAAATAATAAATTAAATAATTTGAAAGTTTTGACTCGTACATGGTAGTAATTGAGCCCTATTTCGTGGGGAGCCTTTGGCGTGTGAAGGTGCCATGCGAAGGGCTATCGTGTAGGACGAACCCCTCCCTCCGTCATCAAACCGCATTATACTCGAAGTAATAACCATTGTCTTAGGTTGGCCCTCAGGTGCTCACCTTAGGGACCGATCTCAGGTAGGCAGGGCACTAGGAGAGAGTCCTCTTTTGTCTGACTCACACACGCGGACTTATCCCAGTTTTTTTTTTTTTTTTATTCCCTGCGGGCCTTCATGGCTGTTTTTTACTGCTGTGAACACCCCCGTCCTTTCTTATATCTGGGTCAGTATAATCCCCTCAGGAATAGATCAGGGATGGACGACGCCTGGAAGAAGACAGGATATGTTGCATAACATGGACTGACTCAGATGGTGTGGGCATGTCTGAGAAAACAAAATGTTTAGCAGCGCGAATGGCTTTAAATTTAAAATGCATAAAAATTTGCTGAGGTAAGTAAACCGCTTACGAAGTGTATGCACCCATCAGGATCAATATTCATAAGCGCCTTCTGATTGAAAAAAAAGTTACCTTTTTTCGTAGGTTAATTTTATTTTTTTTTAAACAACTTTATTACAGTGCCTGATTGTGCTTTTATCCATTCCACTTTTTTCTTTTTAAAGTATGAACAGAAAATAATAAATGGACTTCGTGAAACGAGGTTTAGCGGGTTGCACAAGGTCCAGACAGACAAAAGAGGTCCCAAACTCCCTGGGTCGTAAAAGTATATTACTGCGTGTTGGGAAACCACACGAGACCACCGGCCTTAAGGCGGTCAGACGTTCCTTGCAATACAATTGACGTTAATTTGAATTATTGGCGACTTTTGCGGATAATCGGACCGGAGTGGATGGTTTTAATAAATTATTATTTTAATAAATTTTAAAAATCCTCTAAGCCCCATCTAAGAAAATCGGTGCATTATTTACCTACATAAATATACTTTAATTTATGCATATAATCGATAAAATCTGCTATATATAATCCTGCCATTCTGCAGAGGGTAAAGTAGCTTACTAACTTCGACGTTAGAAAGGGACACCTGTACGCTAACGTAGGATTACGAAAAGGCTTAATTTATTTTTATAGTTTAGTAACAGTTAAATGTATTAACTTATCATAATATAAAGTTTATTATATTTATATAAGATATTTACATAAATGTCTTATTATATAAGAAAATTAACAGTTAGGTAAAAATAAATACTTATAATTTAAACAATGAAAAATCTACGTAAATAATTTAATCCTTTTTTTTTTTTTATATTTTAAGAACTTTTGTTTTATAAATGTTTATTATCATTAGTCTTATGAAAAAGGTCGATGAATCGAATCTAGGATATATGTACACTGTCTATAAAACAAACCGATTTCGATGTGGAATCAAGAAAGAACACGAAAAAATATACGCCGGCACATCGCGGAACTACCTTCAGCTCGTAGTACAACGGATGAACGGGGTTCGGTCCAGTCGAGGATAAGACGGAATGCTGAAGACTGAATATTGTGAAACGGCAGGCCCTAGCCCATGGAATATTGCAGTGGGGGGGGCACCAGGTCCAAAATAAACACACACACACACTCAACGTGCCAGATGTTTTTTAGTCCCATGCGTTCCTCACTATCACTTTCTTTTGTCATAGTATTGTAACTAGTTTTGCATGTAACTAGGCGTACATATCTAGGAAAAATAATTTTCAAAGGTAGCTTTTATCATGTCTTAATCAACATAAAAAATAAAAATAAAACTTTTTATGATATTATTTTCAAATTTCATTCAGATAAGAAAATTTTGAAGTATTAGAGCTCAGATAAATCAACTAAAATTTTATTTTATAACCAAAGGAAAATTAAATATTAATTATCAATTAATATATCAAAAACAAAAGATAAAAAACATTCCTACCACTGAGAAAAGATCTAGTAAAAAATGGTTTCAATACTAACACATGCAAGCCTCAGACATTTCATTGGAATGATAATCTTTTTTAAAATATATTTCTCAAGATATACAAACTACAAGCATGCAAATAAGTAGCAACAATGATGTAGAAGTTCAACTATTTTTGATATCCGTGTGAAAAGAATGAGTAACAATGCAATAAAGTGCATTGCGCCCATTTCTTTGCATCACATTGAGGAGGTCAAGAATATACATACGTACGAATATTGTAAGAATATAACTATTCAAATGTATACCTTACGTAGGTAGATATTTTTGATTCATTATGATAATGCTGACATTATAATCGTGAATTGTTTCTTTTAGATATTTGTTATAAATGTGGGAATATTCGGTAAAAATCCTCTGATGTTAATTGTTTTGGGGTAATTAAATGTTTACATAATGGGTTATAGTGAAGGTGAATTGTTATAAATATTGATAAACTTTATGCTAACAAGTCTGTTTCAATCTTCTTGACACTGCCATATATATGTATTCTGTCACAGTTGGTTATATATTTATGTTATTAACACTCAATTGAATAAATAATATTATTAGCCATAAACGAATATTTGAATATATACGGCATTTAATGTTTATATATTATCATTATCACCTTCTTGGCAACTGCCATTTAATTATTGTGCAAACTTATCATTTATTTAAATATTAACCTAAATTTATTTTTATAGCCAATAAATTAAATAAATCGTTTAAACAAATTGTAAGACAAACGGCCGGTATCTAAAAGTTGTAAGATTGAGTTATTCCTTATACAAATTGGATTTAATTCAGGAATTCGTAGTGATAACATTTCCCTAGATAAAGTAATCTTTTTATCATTTTATTGTTTAGAAAATATTCATTTAAAAAAAAAATTACACATCGACACATGTTGGTTGATGTATATAAACAAAATTCCAATGGTAATGTGAATATATTTTTTTTATTCTTGAATCATTTATTATTTTGAGCGATGATTTTTTAATGCCATTTTAATGAAGAACAACAATATATGAATTAATGCATAAGAAAAAATACCGGATTCATTTTTTAAAAATTTACGATTTTTCAAAGTCAGTAATATATATATTTTTATAAGATTGATATTTTAACAGATTAAGATGAATTAAGAATATTATTGATAAGAATAATATTTTATAAGATTGATATTTTTTATAAGATTAAGATTTTTAATTGGTGAAAATGTTGCAATTATGGCATTTCTGAATAATGCATCTTTTTCATCTCTTGTACTTTAATTTATAATATTTGAGTGGAATGACAAGAGAGGGGTTGTTCCCTAAATGAGCTTCTGATTTATTCAAACCGATCAGAGAGTAGAAAGTAATCTAATTAATTGACGCGTTGGAAGCGGACTATCAATCAGCCCTAATTATATCTCCAGAACTGGTCCCGTACTCCCGGGCCCCCGCTAGATCGGGGAGGACGCCCTTGCCGCTGATAAGAGGCTGATAGCAGCGTGTACTAGGTCAGTGTCGCCGCCCCACCCCCCGTTGCCAAGCGACAGTGGACGCGGGGGTGGTAAAAACCCCCGCCGTAGCCATGGAGACGGCCCCACGTCCGCCTCAACGCGATTTTTTTCCCACCCCTAGGGTTGGTAATTAACGAGAGAAAAATACTCAGAGCATCATGCCCTTGTATTATTGATAACAAAATGATTAAAAATTATTATTTTTCATTTTTGAATGACCTGCATTTTAAAAGTTTAAATTAATACGAGCACATTTTGAATTGTTTTTATTATTTTTAGCAGATAACGAATTCGGTTTATTATCTTAAACCTATCTTTTGAAAAATATACAAGAATCGATGTTTACCTTTCCGGCCTGAGAGGTGATAATGTCTAACTGCTGCTGACCAAAAGGCTTGACATCCTCTTGCCTGTGGTGGTGGTGATAATCAACTGGCGGGTTGCACTCGGTCATAACTGCATATCACACTCCAACTACCGCAAGCTACGAGAGATATATCAGGCACTTCACACTGTGTGTTGGTGGTCCTTGGTGTGAGACGCCCTCGGGGATAAAAAAAGCACGGCGGTAGTACAGGGCCGACTAAAAACTTACTCTGTTGCGGAGGAGCAGTTGATGGTGGGGATGGCGGGCGATGGAGGGGGGCCGAACCCCAAAGTGGAGGGGGCCCGATTCATAAACTTTACCCCCACCCCCCGGCCCTCAAGCTCTTTGTCTCTCTTCCTCTTTAGCCATCCCCCCCCTCGTACCTTCGCGATCCTCCGGCAAAAACATTAACCCAAATATGACTGCTCCTTTCACACAAAGGTGTCCACTTAACTCTCGTTATTACCTGTGGTCCGGGTCGAGACGATCAATTGCCTAGCCGACAGACTTAACTTTTTTTTTTTTTAGTAGGTAATTACTCCTACACATATTCATACTTCCTCGTATGCAAAGGATTTATAGGATTATTTATAATGTTTCATTGCAGGATAGCGATATTTATTCGTCGTAGTTAAAAAAAAATCTATTAAAAGACCACGTTTTATACTGATTAGCGTTACCTCATAAAAATTTAAAGCTTTCCCTATGTTACTTCTGTGTATAGCCTATATCGGGAGGTTATGTTACCGTGATTAAAGGGTACTCTCATCGCGTCCTTTTCACTTAAAAAGGGTGCCTTAGTTTTATTATATCCCATGTTCGACTCCAGTTCCCCATGCTCGCTCTTCAGAGATAAATAAACCCCCAAAGGAGTCCTTTTCAGTGCTGATCGGGGACGCCAAAATAAATAATAAAACTATGGAGCTTTATAAAATCCACACGCATACATATATATATATATAGAGGTGAGAAATAGTCAACTGTTATTCTTTACGATAGGTTAAATGATTATCAGAATTTTCGGTTAAAAGGCTTTGCAAAATAAAAAAGTTTTATCGGAAAATCCTGATAATCATTTAACCTACACACACACACACACACACACACACACACACACACACACACATATATATATATATATATATATATATATATATATATCACTCGGAGGGAGGATTGATCCCCCTACCCCCCCCCCCCCCCATGGGACAATCCCAGATTCTATCGGTGTATGCATAATATCTCCATTGCTTTGATTAAATATAAATAGATAAAATCTCGAATTATAAATAATAAATCAATGCTTGGATGGTATTATTTAATGATATAAATCTGCTATCATTAAATGATATTTAATGCATTTGATTTTCTATAAATGAAAAATAATCGAACCTTTATAATTCCTACAAGAATTCTTTGTTCTTTATTTTTCTTTAATCCCTTTCAAACTATGAATTATCCAGCCAATACAACAGAAGGGGACTCAAAATTTCTAAACACGGGTGCACAATAGAATTGCTTGTGTTCGTCAATTCTTAAGATTCTTTCATACTTCTGTTTTTATATTTCAAGAGCTATGGCTAGTTCAGAACAATGTTTGTCCAAAATTGATCATTATAGAGCATTATAGATTTTTTTTTTTATGCGGGTGATGTTTAATTTTAGAATTTGTGTCCACCTTTCCTTTCTCGCCTAGCTAAGCCCTTTCTATATTGTTTAGTAATAGAATACAATATATACACTTGTAATTAAATATAAATAATTTACAACATTCAAGACCTTTAATTTTAG
Organism: Aelia acuminata; assembly: GCA_911387785.2. NCBI lineage: Eukaryota > Metazoa > Arthropoda > Insecta > Hemiptera > Pentatomidae > Aelia > Aelia acuminata. Next base: position 52,694,925 of record OU426984.1, on the reverse strand, counting down.
CAAACAGGTACCGTATGATATGTTAGGTTATGTTATGTTATGTTAGGTATATTGATGTGACGTTATCTTCCCATAGACGCCTGTGCCCTCAGCTAGCCGCCTCTTAACTTCTTTCTTCATTGTCATTATGTATCTATGTACCAACAACATTGTTGTGGTACATTTGGATAAACTTACGTATAAGTAAATATTGTTGACGCCATATATGAGATCGATTCAGTGAATTTTTTTTATACTCAACAATAGGATTGATTTTGTTATAATAAATAAGTTTAAATATGTCACTTTATTTTTTTATTGTTTTCTCTCGCCTCATATAATCTGCATAGAGTTTGGTTTAATTTTAAATTTGGTTAAAGAGGAAACGAAAGGAGGAAAACGGTTTCATAAATTAATCCAGTGTATAATCGTATTTTTAATTCATATGAAACGCGTATACATGTAAAATTAATTCCGTTGTAAGCAGTAATAAAGCTGGTACAAGATTTAGATTATAAAATAAGATTTATACCACAAGATAATTTTAAAATTAAATCCAAGATAGTACTATAACACAAATACATCCTTAATGATTTTTTTAAATTACAATCGTTTATGTTTTAGTGTTTCTGAGGCATCGGTTGTAACATTAGACAATAGATGTAATTAGTAAAAAAAAACAATATTTTAAAAAATCAATGACATAATAAAACATGATATTATTATTATATACTATCACAATAATAATCGTGTAGTTATTACAGAATGTTTTTGGGGATTGTTGGGACCCAGGCATGTGTGGACGAAGCCCTTGAAACACCCGTCAGAGAAGAAGCAGGCATGAAAGACACTTCCTCTTTAAGGGGGATCAGACGGCTTGCCTGACCCGACTCCATGTTCCGATATTATAATACATATTATATTTCAAACTTTATTAATACTTTATGTTAAAAACATATCTAAATGTATATACATATTAGTAATGAACATGTATCGTAATGGAAATTAATCTAGCCAAAATTCGAGGTGACACTCCACTATCTGTCCAAGATGTATTATTACTCAATGTTTAATATCTTATGTAACCAATCCCACGATAAGATATCTCTCGTGGCAAGATAAGAATATATAGTGCAAATTGTCCGATTCTAAAAAAAAAGTTATAAAAAATATCACATAAGAAAGTTTTTAGGAAATGTTACTCTGAGTGGAATTGCATTTCCTCGTCAGATTCCGAATAGCTCAGCGTAGTCTTCATAATCTCGTATATTGTTTCTCATTCTCACCTTCCTTTTCTCCTCTAATTATATATATATATATATATATATATATATATGATATGTTTTAATAGGGTTCTTGATTCTTGAGGTTAAATCAATAAAGTAAGAACTATATTATGGCCACGTTTCAAAACTGTATTATTCTCATAATCATATACTATGGTCAACAAACAGGTTAGAGTGAAATATAAAAGTTACATAGGTAACTGATTATAATGTTTATAATAAAGTTAAAAATACATCAATCTATCTTTAAAAAAAATAATTTTGGAATATTTAATTAAAAATATGAGGGCCCATGAATATACTTGCAATGTTTCTGATGGATGTGGATGTATAGATGTACCGATTAACAAACTATATGTAGTTACAATTGATAACAAGTGAAGTATTAGAATCATTTTAATGTTAAATTAATATGTTTTCCGATTAAGGACCTCTGATTTTTTGTTTATTGTGGGATTTTTATATTTTGACTTTGATTATATTTCGAAAACTACGATTTATGGTTATGATTGTTATTACAATCTTTTTCACATTTAAACGAATTTTCATGTTTTTTTTTATGCATCATTATAAAAACTTGATGTGTGAAATGAAGTGTAGTTCCTGGAAATCTTTTTCAGAACCTAGACAGTTTTGAACGTTCGTTGTTTTTTTTACAAACTGGATTTAGTATATTTACATAGTTCTTCATAATATAAACTGGTACTTGTGTTGCATGTTGCAAATAATAAACTTCGCATTGGATTCGCACGTGCTTACTGTTCTAAATAAATATCTCTTCTTTTCAACCGTATCTTGCTTATTCAAATTGGCTCTTCAGGAATTTTGATTTATTTTTATTCATTCTAGTATTGTAGATTTTTTTACACGTTTGAATTAGATTTTGAAGGAATTTTTACGATGAATTTCTATAATTCTAGTTGATAATAAAAGTCATTCTACTCTATGTACATATATCTCTAACTTTACCATATAAGAGATAGCTGGAACAGGAAACTTTCGGATAATGCATAATTTCATATAAATTTTTAGAATAAGCATCTTACTTTACAAGATATGTGTATTATCACTTTTTTAAGTAACGCAACTCTCAGAATACAATTAGTCGAATTACAATTGAAGTTTAAGCAACTCTGATAAAAAAATAATATAAGCAGCAAAATTGACATTAAAAAAGACAACAATGAATTGTTTGTATAAATAGGCATTTTAGAAACAACAAAAGAGATTCGAGGGGTTGACTTCCAAGAAAATTTTTCATTTCTTCAATAAATGTAATTAGGAGCTTTTATGGTTAGCTTTTCCTACAAATACTATATACTATACTTAATATTATTACTATTTACGTTTTATTTATAAATTTGAAGTATTCATAAAGTCCATAGGAGCCAACCATATAAAAAAAAATCCTGTATTGAATTATTTTTTAAAATATATTCACTAGCTTAAAAGGAGGCAGTTAGTAGCCTTGATTTTTACGCGACTCTTGTTGTTGTTTTTTACACTAAACTGTGTGACGCTCAACTAAAAGACAAGATGAAATCGATAAGACATGGATGAGGACCCGAAAGGTTTGGACATGTTCGGAATTAGAAGGTAGAAAAACAAGAAAAGGAAAGAATGAGGAGTGTTTGACCCTCCGTTGTAGATTTGCGGGCAAGAGGATGCATTGTCTTTTCTGGGCAGCGACTTTGTTCTTCCCCCGCCAGGAATAACTTATCCCCTGAGGAGTGGTCCGGGAATGTCCTCAGAATTGCTGCCGAACGGTGAGCATTTCGAAGGCAGCAAGAGGGCAAGTCGACCATGGCCGATAATCGATAGTTCACTATGTCGATGGGTACATACAATTCGATAAGATCATAGGTATAAGTCAACCCTGAAGTAAATCCATAAGTATTAAGTTCATTTTTTTATTCATTTTATATGCAATTGATTCAACGATTATTATTATTTTTTATTCCACAAATACATATAAACCGTTATAAACTATTAAACAATGAAATACAAAATAAGAATCAATACAAATTCAGAGTATTAATTTTTTCAAGTATATAAATGTAGCTAGTTACACACAAGGACATGTCCATAATTATAAAAAGCCTTTCCCTATAATTTATAAAAATAATTTTATAAAATTGTATTGTAATAAGTTTTTAATCCGGTAATCGATATTGGTTCTTTTGGAGTGCAGTTTTAAATCCAGGCATTGACTTTAAGTTACTGTCAGTAAATATGAAAAAAAAAAATGGTACATAAATATGAAACTTTATTTAGTATGTGTTACAGTGAGCGTGAAATCCGGAGTGACTTTTAAGTATGTTTCGATGTGGTTTATAATGCAAATAAATCATATCACGTTGTCAATAACAATTTTCACGAAATACAATACCAACTACCAAGTCGCACATGAGCCCAAAAAAAGTTGGGAAACGCTGTTCTAAGCAATGATTAATTTGGGGGAGAACAGAAAGAAAAAGAACCATTACACAAAAATAAGACAATTCCACACAATGTTCCTAGATTTTTAATTTGAACAATGTTGAAAAACCTGAAGAAAGCGAAAAAGAGGTTTTGTGTGGATGGGCAAACTACAATAGCGTTTATACATACGCAGTCTTACACTTTGAGAAAATCTTAAATTTTAATGTCTGCGATTCTGATTCAAAGTTAACAAACATGTTCAGATACCGTCCACTATTTGCACAAAAACAAGGGTTTTTACAAAATTTCCTATAACATTCCTACAACTTACGCACATCTTCGCAATACAGGAAAGTTTATTTAGTACTTACGAATTTTCCTTGTTTTGTTATTATTATTATCATTTTTTTCTTTCTCGTTAACATTTGTAGAATATTCATTTTCATTCTGTATTTAGCATACAAAACAAGTATGCCTCTTAAATCAGGTTGTGCGTCCTTTCGCTATTTGCCATTGTTCACTTTCTTTTACTATAGCTGAAAACCAATTGCATTTTCCTTGTCCTATTTTTTTATTTTCCGTTTACATTTATACATCATCGCAATACAGAAAAACTTAATCTGGGAAATAACTTCGTACATAAAAAAAAATAAAAAACTCGTAAACCATTAAGTTTAGTTCATTTAGTACTTACTATTCATATTCGAATTTTCCTTGTTTGAGTTATTATTATCATTTTTTTATTTCACGTAAACATTTTTAGAATATTCATTTTCATTCTGTACTTAACATGAAAAACAAGAATGTCTCTTATATCAGTTTGTTCGTCATTTCTCTGTTATTTGCTATTGTTCACTTTCTTTTTCTATAGCTAAAAAAACAATAGCGTTTTCCTTGTCCTACCTCAACAATAGATAACCACGTTACGGAAATAAGTTTCAGAATATAAATATGAATCGAAAGGAAACAAAAAAAAAATGACAAGAAAATAGACTGAAGGTTATAGGAAAACGTTGACTGCTGAAAAATTCATTATTTCCTTTTTCTGAACAAAAACCTGAAACTTGCAAAATTTGCAAAACTATTAAACTAAGGCAGAGTTTCTTGAAATAGACCTTCATCTTGAAATAGTCCATAGACCTGTAGTGGTCCAAGTAATAAAATGGATTACATAATTTTTTAATAAGGAACCTGGATAGCTCAGTGATGAAGGCAATTTACTACTACGCTCAGGGTCCTCGTATCCCATAAATGATAAAAATAATAAAATAAAAACCCTTTTATGTAAATTTCGTTTTTAGTATCTCAATACAGTGATTTCTTTTACTGCTAAGATTACAAACTAACCGGTTAAAGTTATGTTTCTAATACCTACCTCCTGAATGCTAATTGACCTAAATGTTAATTATTAGCGGAGTAAAAAAGAGAAAAGTGGGTTAGTCACAATTTGGGACCGGATCGCCGAGAATGCGATCCTTGGGGAGCTGTTATCGAGACCTGGAAGCATTTCCTCTCTGACATTTAACCGGGCTCTTAAATAATGTCCTTTCAGAAGGATACACACAACTCACCCAAAATACTAAACACCCACCAGTTGTCTGATGGGTTATTTTTTAATGTTTGTCCAGGATTATATTCCGACCAATAGTATAGTTTAGAAAAAAAATAATAATATGCCTATTTAATTATAATATCATTCTGTCACCTTAAATCCCTCGGTTTATTTTTGCCTGTTTTTTTAAAATATAACGGTGGTATTTCATTAATCTGAATACTGATCGTTCACCCCAAATCTTCGCTTTGCCTGTTATCAGCGTTCAATTAATTCACATATAATTGTAAAGCCGGGTAAAAATCGGAGTTAATAAGACGCGTTAATAGCATTTGTTGATAACATTAATGAGACAGTCCTGAATTTTGTTGGTAACATTTCATGTTATCAACAACAATCCCTTGTGATATCACGATTTTCGCACGATCCACAATGAGTCTGGTAACAACAAACCCGTGTCCAACATAAGGTTCGTTATGATCACACCTAAAAATATTCGACCTAATTTTTCACCATTAAAAGAAAATTAATTAGATTGATTTGACAATTTGTGTTAGTCCAGAAAACAAAATATATTATTAGATGTAATAATAATATCATTTCCCTTTCCAAGTCCTAACTTTTTTTTCGAAGCTCATTGCGTCACCCTCTAGTTAGGAATGGCCCCAACATCCGAAGTTGTTGGACTCTGTAGTTAGGGGACGAAGGATATTTAGAAAACGAGGACAAGGGCATCAGTTGAACTATTTAAAAAAAAAAAAAACTATTTTAGATTAGAGTGGGCTATAAATTTAATATATTAATCAGCCTAATTATTACCTAATTAACATGGTCATTGAGAAATAAATCTTGGATGATATTTGGCCTCTATTTCCAATATTTTAGTGGGTTATCGTTGAATTGAATCGGCACTACTGAATATCTCTATATATATTTGTTTAGCCCCCCTCCATGTTTAAATTTAGAAAATTTTAGAGCCCGCTTTCAACAGCGATGCCTATAGCCAGAGCACTCTAAAGCCCATATTGTCCCTGCTGCCTACTTCATCCCTATGGAATGGATCTTCTTCCTCCAAATGGAAGACATTGAGGAATCGAACTTTTTGGTCAGACTAAAAGTAGGATCGTTGTAGTAGCTCTTGGGATTTAATTAAATTCAACGATAAAATCCTTTATCGCCCCCCGATAGGCATAAAGTACGGCTGAGTGCTTCTCTGTTGGATGCCTTTCAAGGGAAGCGATGACTACCGTCTCCAATAGATCCTAACGTCCAGGCGATGTATCCTCCTCAAACTCGCGCCCAAATTCGGTTTCTATTTACCGTAGGTTATAAAACCGAAAATGGACGTATATTACCCTAATCTTTGTGGGAAAATCTTTGGCTAAGTTAACGGGCATTTTGAAGACTACCATTGTCCGCATCTCTATGGTATATAGGTAGATAGTGTCTGTATATTAGCGTTTTGAATTTATTTTTTATTTAAACAAAAAAAAATATTTTTTTTTTTATTATTAGACTGCAGGGGAAAACGCTTAAACATTTTTTTTTACTTTAAAGCGGAGCATTGAAAAAAACACAAAAAAGTAACGATTTCATACACACTTGGCGTGTGCATTAAATCTAGTATATCCTTCAAAACAATAAAATTACTGTTTATCTTGGACAAAATCAACACTAAATTCTTATTTTAAGTCCATCGGTGCAATATCATTATCAAAAGAATTATTTTTTATAAAAATAATTTAGTTATAAAATTGGTTGTTTTTTTATCTTCTATGATCTTTTGTTGTTTTGTTTGAATAAAAACAAGCTTTTATTTATTTTTTAGCAGATATTAAGTATTTTGTTTAACTCGAACAATATAAATGATAATTACACTCTAATATGTTTTGATTGAAAAAGGACTTTTTTTGCTTTAGTGCTTTCTAGTGCAAATTCTATTTTCTTGCCACTTCTTGAATTTTGAAAAGATTCCAAATAAAATTCAAGGCATGTTTTCCTAATCGACAGAACAAAAAAGAATATAAACATCAGTTAGTAATAAATGAGGAGTGGTTCATATAAAAAAAATTATTGGTTATAGGATCGAACCTCCCATTCCGAAATAATAAAAAAATAAAAAACATTATTTCAATAAATTTACGCAACTAATTTTGTGATATTTATGTATTCTTTTTGTAAGGGAATGTGCTATGTTTAATCTTGTACCTATGAATGTAAGTTGCATTTTTTATTTATTTTTTTTTACTGTTACATATAATATTGTAAAGTACTTTTGGTATATACATAATGTATTCGGGCTCCAAACCTACGAGCCCCTATCCGTAGACTCTAATTCCACTCGTAGCTGAGTGTCCGTTATGTAGTACACAATCGCGAGTCAAGTGATGCCCACGATTTGCATGAAGCACAAAGAGCTAGTACTGGTCCCTCCCCCACAATGGACCAGTCTATTTCTCACGGCTTGGTCTAGGCGAGTTCACTATTTGGCGGGGGAGTTCTCGACCGGTTCTATTCTAGACCGATAGATCCCACACTGCCCTCCTTAATAATAATAAGTTTAATGTCTCTTCTCCCATGGAGGCGTGCCCATAATTGCCAAAATGTCTTGCGATGAACTGCGCACCTCGAAAACTACAAAACCAATCTACATAGCCTGCAAGATGCATACAATGTACGCCAGAGCGTCGATGGAAAGATGCCGCAAATATTCAGTCTGTAAAACACGTTAATCATCAACTGATGTAACATGCATTCAGTGGAGGCAAGGCACAAATGTTCATTCCAGATTGGATATTTCTATAATTTACATCCCTCCCCTCTCCTGAAATTTCAATAAACAAGACAAACATTCAGATTATCAAACAACGTACCATACCACTCGTGTAATGCCAAACTGCCAAACAAATTTTTCATGAATACCGATTTAATTTTTTTACCTTCCCTCGATATCCGTTACCTGCTTTTATCCGATTGTTAACATATTTAAGGTAACATCAATATCGCGGTAAATAAGAGGCCTTGTATAGAGATAGTAGAAGAAAATCGGAAGATAATTCGTGAAGAAAACTTGGTTTAAAAAATGCGATTTTGAGTTAGACCAGTATTGGATTGGGCAGTGCGTATTACTGCATATGCGATTTACTGGATGAAAATTATATTTAACGTAATAAATATTGTTTTTCAGATTTAGAGTCCTTCTGAAACGAAACAATGTTGATGATGTTTTGTTTTCTTCTAAATTTTTATAGAGTTAAAAACATATACATATACCCCTAATATCAATGTTCATAATGCCATTTTTAAAAAATCTTTTCAGGCAACGTTATTTTAATAAATTAATACTTCTTTTCCTAGAAAAATGCCTAGTGTTGAGTAACTTGTATGGAAGGAGAGTTATATTTTTGTTTTACATTTTTTAACGAGATCTAATTTCGTTTGCTGAATTTTAAAGGTGGAATAGTCAAGGCGCTTCAGTCAAAAATGTATTAATTATTTAACAACATTACGGCTAGGTGAGTAGTGATTTGTTTCACAGAGACTCAAAAATGTAAATTACAATAGTTAACCTATACATACGAGTATATGTGCATACATTCTATAAGCTGTTACAGAAGTTTGGGGAGACTAAAGGTCTGGCCACACATGTCCGCACCGGATCCGCACCGCAGTAATAATATAGGTTATGTTCAGAATATTTTTAATTTAACTTACATATTACCATATTATATTAGTTATGCCTAAAGTGGCCTATGTTTGACATGTGTGGCCTGAACTTTAGGCATAACTAAAGGTTATATGTAAGTTAAATTAAAAATATTCTGAACATAACCTGTATTATTGCTACGGTGCGGATCCAGTGCGGACATGTGTGGCCAGACCTTAAGGCGTACCTACTCAGTAACCTTATCGTAACTTTAACAAGTTATTATAAATTTTTGAATAATATAATAAAAACCAAGCTGAATCAAAGTCTGGGAAGAGATCAAGAAAAGACAATCGTAAAACAAACATAACATGAGCGTAATCCATATTTATTTACAAAGAAACATGAAAAGTGAAATGTTACACAATACGATATAAATTGTCATGACTTCAAAAATATATCAATTCAAGAGTACTTCACTTCTCTTGAATTGATTAAACAAAGAAAAAGAAAATTCAAATCTAAAACTCTCCAAGGCAATTTAAAAAATCCTTGCGCCACGTGTGTACCTTAACTACTTGAACGGTATTAGTTTTATTGTATTACTCGAAGCTTGACAATAATTGATATAACACGAAATTATGTTTACTTAATTGTGTATATTAGCCTGCATAATTTAGGAACAAAAAAAAATTACAATAACCCGATCTGTTTTTTAGCAAAAAAAAAAAATAAATAAAATAGCAGATAAATAAAAAAAAATATATCTTTTTTAAATTAGAGCATTTACGCTCGTTGAGATAATTATAGCAATATGTTAACAATTTATGATACCATGAAAATTTTACTGCATTATATTTTATAACCAAACATTAAGAAAATGGACATTAACAATGATAAAAAATCAAGAATTTAATTTTGACATACTTAACAGCTATCATTGGAATGTTCAAAACAGAATTTTTCTATTTAAACTCGCTAAATAAAATATTTATGTATGTACATATATATTTTTTTGTTACTGTTACTCCCCTCCACTTGACGAGATGAACAGGTCAAGATGAAGGCTAAACATTCGCACTTGCCCTTAGACAGACCGGAGACTGCGCGTGCAGATTTTTTTGCATAGTTTTTGCGGATAGGGTGCAGTTTTGGCCCGTGCGCCGCAGTTAACAACAGACACCGCAATAAACTGGCGACTGCTGTTTGGATTTTTTGTCGGAAGTTCAGGAAGCAACCGCACACTCTCTTGGGGCGGAGGAAAAAAAGTCTCAACTATGTCTGTCTTTTTTGGCCGATGAACTTTTTCTTGTTTACGAATCCAGTTCAACTTCCAGGAGAAGGATGAGTGCGGTTACCTTTAAAGTACTCGGGTAACTTAGCAAGTGGAAGTACCATATATATTAGTGTACTTTAGGCATGGACGTTTTAATTCCTACGTATATATATTTAAGGGCCTTATATATTTAAAAATTAAGTTTATAAGAAGGTGAATGCTTACATCGCCAGTCGGCAAGAGAGGTGACACCAGTCGAAATTGTAACATTTCAATTTACCAAGAGAATGATTTATATTTTCATCGTTAAAATATTTATTTATAGATAATAATATATATACAGATAATATAAATTATTACTTATATAATTAATTACATAAATTAATTGGTCTAAATGACATTTAAAAAAAACAGGAGGTAGAAGCGGAATAAGGTAGTAAAAACGCCATTCATTTGATTGGTTAAGATAACGAAGTAGATTTTATGAAAGAGATAATTTTAAATAAATGTGTTGAAAACCAGATAAACCAGTAGTACATTCTCTCTTCCTTCAATCCAAAACCTTTCCTTGAAAATATTTATTTGGAATTTGTTTATTTAGTTTTCTTGAAATAGGAAAAACTAGAAAAAAAGTTAATAATTACCTCCCTCCATTTTGTTAATGTTTTAGTACTTATTCTACTATTCGGGGAAGAAAAAAAACCATCAAATCAAAGTGTTGTAGATAGAACTGATAGTGAAATTCAAAGACCATATTAGATGTGCTATTTCAATTCCGCAATGATGTGTTCTAATGTTTTTCGGATATTCCTTAATGGATGGAACGCAGATTTTGTGATGGGATCTTTCATTGTTACCGACATTGTTGGCTATATATACCTCGTAGATACTCCATTGTATTTAGTTTAAAATGTGAAATAAATGATTAAATTTGAAGAAATTTATCGCTAATTTCAAGGGTTCAAAGCCTGTGATGGACGCTCAACCATTCAAATCATTTAAGGAAAACAAAGAACAGATTCATAGTTGACTATAGCACAGTTAAAAATTTGCATCGCCAAGAATTTCCCTATTAATGACCAAACAACTTATACCGAACCTAATCTGGCACGCGAATCTCGTTTATTAAAAAGGTACAAGGACAAAAAGACTTTGAATTAGCAATAATGCGTCAGTGAAAAAAAATTCAGGCGTTTTACTCCCGGGGGAGGAAAGCGTTTCTCGAGCTTAAAGATTTTTAGCGAGGGTCGGGAATAATTGTTGTTTAGCATCTTGAGGGCTCCCCTTCCAGCGGGGTGGTGATTAAGGGGGGAATTAAAAAAAAGTCAATACTCCGAACAGCGATGGTGGCCGGGGGTTGCGCCGATCTGCCGGAGGGTGGTGGGTGTCTGCCCTACCTGCTCCAACAGCTGCCTCGATCACCGTGTCCGTCCTAGGCTATGTCCTCTGATTGTGGGGACTAATTGTGGGGTCTTCCTGCTTCCTCAATGTCAGGTGTCCTTTTGGAAAAAATTGCGGCAAAAACACAAGTAAAAAAGCGGCAGATTCCAAAAAAATAAACAAAAAAAACTAGTCGGGACCTCTGACCCTGTTTAGAATAAGAATGGATACAAATCTCGGCTAACGTTGAATGAAACAAAAAAAAAAATGCACTAAACCCTTCCACCATGATCAACCAACCCTTTAAAAGAAATGCATCTTCATTTAAGGTGTAATGTCAAAATTTAAGTCAATGCGTAATGTAATGGGTAATGTCAAAGCGGGCCATTGGCCTTGGAAAAGTAATTTTTTTTTAAACTGCTCGTTCGCAGCTTGTTGATTCCCTCTTTATCATGTTGATCGCATGTCTAACTTACTTTTGCTATCGGCAAGGATGTTCGGCAAACATTTCTTGTAATAGATTTCATTGTTCTCCGATTATATCAGTTCTGAAAAAAATAGAAGTGCGAGAATTCACTGTATCTGATCCTTAATCGGCGATTCTATCAATTATTACCCTTTTTAGTCATTGTATACATTTTTCGCATCCTGTGTATAATACTTCCGATTTTTTTTTTTTATTTTGCAGATGAGACTTTTCCATTTGATACGAAGAAATCTAGGAAAATGACGAGGTAAATATATATTGCAGAGTTTCATGAAGAATGACAACCACTACTTTTTTTTTTTTTTTTTAAATAAGGCAAAATGGTACATATTTAATTTGAAGGTAAGTTCCAAAATGATCCAATCCTGATAGATGTCCGTTATAATATACAAGGGCTAGGATTCCTAGTTTATGGGGGTACTAGTTATTCATAGGGAGTCCGTTGGGATTTTTGCATACGACCCCTCATGAGATTCCCGTATCGTAGAGGGGGACGGAAAAGGCCCAAAAATAAAACTCAATCAACCCCCGGGACAAGACAGCATTGTGCTAAGGCAGATGTTTGTGGAAACTGCCCCCTAAAAACGGACTAAAAAGGAAGCTGAGAGATATAATTTCCTGATGGCTAGGAGTGGCTGGGAGTTTTTTCCCCACGGGCGAGGGTCGATCCAGGTAGCCGTGGCCTTGCTCTCCTCCATCCCCTAGCACTACAACTATTCCCCGACGAACACCCTCTCAGCCCACGCCCGGAGGTTCCTTCCCACAGATTCTTAGAATCACGTCTATCCTTCTCATACTTCTCAATCCGTCTTGGATTTAAACGAAAATTCTTCAAAAATTTAAGGTTAAAAATAAATCTTACCCAAAAACTACCCTTAACCATTATATCCTTTGAAAATTATTTTTTATAAACATCGGAAAAATTAAGATCATCTAAAACATTATTTTGAAATCACCATTAACATTTATTTAAAAGAATGGGTTGAGGGTTAATAGATTTAGATTTTTTTTTATTTATTATTATTTTTTTTAATCCCCCTCTTTTGACAGGATTTCAAAAAGATTGGAACGGAGACTGAGTAGTTTAAGAAAGGAGTACTAGGCTTAAGACCCTGTTGGAACGGAAAGCGTGGGTCGAGTTCTTTACGAGGGTGAGGCTGTAGGGGTGGTGGCCAAGGTCATTTATCAAACGGCGGGGTTATATAACATTAAGGGTGCGAATTACTTTTATTATATTAGTTATGTCTTTATATTTATAACAATTAAAAAAAGCAAACAATTACTTGAGAGCGAATTTCGAATAGAAAAAAAATGCTTTTTAAAGATTATTTGTTTGTAATGATGAATCAATCCGTTGTGGACTTGTAGGATTTTTTTTTGGTTTATTTTTAAAATATAATTTATAATAATGAATTATATAATACGCCTCGGGTAATAATACCCTTCTTAGTAGGGGTATTTTTTTCTTTTCATGAATTCTGAAATATCTAACAGTCCTTAAAGAGGTTACTCTTGGATGATCTAATGGTATCCAAACTACTATGTTCAGCTAGCTTTTGTTTTTGCCCTCGTCAGTTGATGCTCCACCATGTAGCACCAGATATGGAGATAGGATCCATAATGTTCTGCTTAGAGCTATTACTTTTCATTCCAAAACATAGTAGGAAAAGCCTACATGCATACAGACACAGACACCGCTCGCCGAGTTGGGCTAGGGGCGCATACAGTCTACCCCAAACAGCCCTAGACTAATTATAGGCAGCTGGGAAAGTGGGCGGCACTATTTTAGGATGTCGTCGGCTGAGTAGTTTTTTAACTCGCTCGCATGTGTTTCTTTTCAAAACGTTCACTCATTCTCTCTCTCTCTCTCTCTCACTCTCTCTCTCTCTCTCTCTCTCTCTCTCTCTCTCTCTCTCTCCATCCCTCGGTCCCAGATATAACTTCACGCACATCCTTCAAGACTGCTCGGAATTTTTTTTTTTTTTTTTTATTTACGAAAGAGGCCCCTCTCTCATGACTTTATTTACGGCAGGTTGTCTATTTCTACCTGTGCGAAGAAGTTAAAATGCAGGTTTCGTTATCATCAGAAGTACACGAAATCATTACATGACAGGCTGTGGTGATTGTCGAAAAGGCCTTTTGCGGAGATCAAGTAAGAATCGATGACCGACTAGATATAGCAGACAACAACAGATATCGAGAGATCTAAAATTGTAAACAAATAAAAATGCGAATGAATAAGTGATTTAATAACACACTAAATGAACGAATTCTCTCACACCAAATGAGCTATAATTCTCCTAACACCAATTCTGAAGTACATAGCCCATTACTTATCTGGTTTTTATGGAGGAATTTTAGTATTACTTATACACTAGTACAATTAACACTAGTAATCGCTCCATGCATACCTCTATATACCTCTTCCCATCAAATCCCAATTCAACAAGACCAACCCTCATGGAATCCTCCAACCCTCGCCTCGGCTTATACTTTATAAATTTACCAGTCGGCAAAGCGCTTGTTAACCCCTTAGGTATTTAGTGAAAACTAAGAGAAATAATTTATAGTAAATGTTTTTATCATTATCATAATAATAATACTAATGATAAAAACAATAAGAAATTCCTACAACTTCTTCATCCAACTCAACTTTTGTTTTTTGAAATTTAAAATGAGGTAAAAGGAGGATCATTTGTTGATTTGTTTGTCGCCACTGATGATTTCATAGAATCATTATGTTTTTTAACGATCAGGATTTTTTTTTTTTTTTTTTTTTTATGGTGCCCTCCTTAAATACGTATATCAACACACAAACACACACGCATATATATATATATATATATATATATATATATATATATGTGTGTGTGTGTGTGTGTAAAAGAGAGAGAGTGTGAGAGAACCAGTTGAATATTGTTTCAATTAGATTGTTATGAATAGCCGATAAAGAGCGAGCGAAGATAACCGCTGGGACTGCAATTGCGAATTCCGAACAAATTATAATCAGTCATTAACTCCTCCACAGATTCCTGCTCTTTGAAATTACTGTTATTAAGCCGAGCAGTCGATGTAGATGGGATGATAACAATGTCAAGGACGAATCAGGAATAGACGCTCATTTTTTTTTTAAACATTTATTATAGGGTTTTATTCTAGTTTACGCAGACATTTGTTTATTTATTTACTTTTTTTTTTACAGAAGTTTATTTTTCACTAATAGTTGCTAAATGTAAACGGATTGCGTAACTCAATATTTTCACATGATTAACCTGACTTGTAATTGGCCCCACGTTTTCCTGGTCCGGTTGGTTCTCGCTTCCTAATAATCCTGGCTATAGACATTTGCTAAGTCCGTGACGACTGGCAGCTGCTGGGTATCCGAGTCCGTCATGTCTTTTAGTTCTAGCGATCTGTACAGACGGGTCAGCTATACAAATCATTTGAAAATTATTTACGAACGCTATCAAGAACGGCTTGGCATGTTCCCTGAACGTTTGCCATCCTGAATCTATAAACAACACGTCGTAGAATCTTATTATCTCTGGAGGATGATGACACATAAATAAATTTGAATGCAGAGCTTACAAACGGAATAATGCCATTAAGCAATACATATGTAGGAAATTAGATAATTTTTTATCGTATGCAGAACTTTTCGCGATAAGTTTTCGCGATTTTATTAGATCCCTCCAACAATTTTTGAAAAAAAGAATTTTCACTCCACCCCTTCGAATACTTGATTGTTATAGTAAAAGTAATTTGTCGAGGTTCGAAGTGCACCCGAGTCATGAAATCGTGCCAGATCAGTCTCAAAGACAGCCAAAACATCCAATCAGGATAAACTTAAAGTGAAATCCAGCCTGATCATGGAAGTTCATAGAAGAAAAAGTACAAGTAATTTCTATACCAAATTTCATGAATTTTTCTCAAATAATTGCAAAGGACCAAAATTTTGGGGTGCCCATTTAGATCCTACAGCAATAAATAATTATAATTTAATACAGAAGTTAGAATCAGACTTATTTTACTGTTATCATTTAAATCCCTGACAAATGCTTTGTTTATTTTTTTTTTCAGTGGAGCCAGGAATGCATCTCTCTTCGAGGATTTAAACCAGGTAACTATTTTCGATATAATTTTTTTGTTAACGGTGTTTAAAAAAAAGAGAACCCAAATATATTGTGCATATTTCGTTAAGTAAACGCAAGTCGACTGTCCTAGAAAAATTAGAAGATTTCAAAGTAATAATTAATTCTACATTTTAATATCTTAAAAAATTTAACTATATTTCTTTTTATTTTATTTTTTAAATTTGATTTTACATTGAAGTTGCTTGCACCAAGAGGTGGTCTATTTCCAACTAAAACCTCCTCTAGATCATTTTCGTATTATTTTGTGGATTGGTTCTGCTAATGCCGTCTAATAATATTTTTAATTATTTTTAAAAGTATGAAATTTTTTTAGTTTCAATGAAAGAATAATTAATACTGTTAAATATTCACATTAGATTCTTCTTCGTGTTGATTTTAAGAAGACTTAAAAGTATTTATCCTTTCAAGGATTGGAATTATCCGTGCTTACTTGAGTAAGAAATATGTGGTACATTGTGAAGGTATTTGTTATGTTTTTCAGTCGTTAATAGTTATTAAAATAAAACAAAAAATAGCAAGAATGCAATTTATAAGTCTGTGGGATTATACCGTTCAACTATAAGTAAGCTTGCAGGGTTATCTGCAGAGCATCAATTCAATTTAGCCGCCCGGTGCAACGTATTATATTATTTTACGATATCGTTGCTTATATTATTCACGGATAAGTTATTAATAATGCTTAGCCGCATTCTAGATACAATCGCACCTGTTCTATTCGATAGAATTGCCTACCTGACTGTATGGTCGATTGCAGTTTATTAAATAGCAATCTGGCTCAAAGCAACTAACTGAAATATCTAGGATACCATTTTTTCATATTAGGGAATGATGTGTTCGTTTCCGTGGACTATTCCTTATTTTTTCTTCAAACTTTAATTTACACTAACATAATTTTGGATTTTTTTGGCAGTCAGGATATTGTCCAAGGTCTATAGTAGGTTAAGGCTTGTAGGGTCAATACACAGCTAAAAAAAGAACGAGTGGAAGAAGCCAGTTGAATAATTTTAATTTCTATCTTGTAGAAGTTAGGTTCTTGATTTTTTTACGTTTTAGATTTTTTTCTGTCCTATTTAAATTTTATTTAGTTGGAAATAGAAAAATCTCACCACTTGGTTTAAGTAGGTGGTTGTTCATTTTTCTTAAAAAAATTAGATGTTATAGATCAGTCATATAAGTTGGTGGGGATATTTCTGTGAATGAGACGCTAAGCACTTACGCTCGAGTCCGGTTGCGGCAAGTAATTTTTGGTTTTCTGTCCTGTGTGACTGTTGAGCACCATTTCCTTTTAATAATCTCAATGGATAAGCGCCGATAACAAAACAGTATCTATGTGTTAATGTGGTAGTTTTCATATTTTTTTTTCTTTAGAATTATTGTTATTTAATCTACCTCATTTAGTTTTGTTCGTGATGGATCATGCGTTTCATTTTGTGAACTGTAGTATTTTCTTAATATCGACGATTACATTTGGTTAGACCCTGTGATCCACTGAACAATATAGTGGACCATTAGCGTTCCCGGCGTGCGGACAGCCACAACTCCAGAGGGAAGGATAGGGCAGAAGAAAACTCGACCAAGAGGAAAACGCCCTGGGCATTCCAGAGCAGACCACTCGCAGGGAGAAAGGTCATTAAAAAGCAATTAATGTTCACAGGAGTCGGAAAAAAGGAACACTAGGGCTACAGCTCCCGCCAAAAAGAAACCAACTCCCGCTTTTTTGGACTTGAGGGGGAAGCGGTAGGTGGGGGGGGGTGTAGATTTATAATAAAAGCCTTCCTTGTTTACACACTACACACTAGACACAATTTGCATCCAAAGCAAAAAATAAAACCTTCGACATGAGACTTCTCAATGAGCCACTTTTTATTTCTCTTTTTTCCCTCCGGCTTACGGTATCGTTTTTTGCCCGCTCCTTTCTGATCTATTGTATTTTAACTGCCCTCATATCCACAGCGCTACCAATTAAATTACTCAACGCAAGTTAGATTTTTTTTCTTTTTCAAGAAAGGGCCCCCTTTTTTGCTGTTTTGGATTAGGTCGTCTTTTTCGAAAAAAAAAAAAGGAAGAAAAAACCCCTCTATGCAAAAAATCAAAGTTATTGACCTAGAGGTCAAGGTGAGTCAAATCAAACACTTATTCACATTACGAGTACATTAGCCAGTTCATGAATCTGACGTTTTTCTCGCTGTTTGTTAGTTTACAGAACCAATGTGATGTAATAAATAATTCATATTATAGATGTTATACTGCCTTCGATGAGTATTTTCTTGCATGAATGGCCGATAGTGTTCAATTAGAACATTTAAGTAATTTTGATATTTTTTTTTTCCTACGAGGGTGTGAACTAACATCTAAAAGAAATATAGTGAACCTTATTTTCACTGTCCTTTATAGTAGTACATGTTGCTCCTTAGCACTTTTAATCCCTTTAAACACACCATGAGCAACCAACGTTGCTTCATTTTGGCCTTATTGACCAACGATGTTGGACAAAACGTTGGGAGTCAATAACATACTGTTCTGAACTCAACTATTTCTTGGATAATCAATTGAACGGCCAAACACCTAGAGATTAAATCTTATTATTATATAATAATCCATTTCCATTATTATAAATAATCTATGGGATCTTCTCCTTGATCTCTCTTTCCCCACGACAGAGTTATTCAGACCGAGTTATAATCGCAAACTAGGCTGCTGATGGTGACCATATTTTTTTTTCACAAATAGAACCGACGAGACTTCGCAATGTATCAGAAGGTTTTTGGCAAAGATCTCGGCACGTGCGGAGCTCTCTCAACGACCTGCCAAAGACGTACTGTTTGCGACACGAATCATAGTCGCGATTTAAATACCATCCTCAAATGTTTTAAAAGAAGTTCGGGTCCTCGATCTATGAGGAAACGATCTTCGCATAGGTCGTGTCATCCTCGACGATCCCCTTAGAAATAATCGAGCTATTTGTATATGTTCGCGGTCTGCCAATATAGATCCCTTGGCTACGTTCCAATTCGCCAAATCCCTCCGAATTTTTCTAGGTTATTTAATTTTTTTTTAATACGGTTAGAATCAACTTTCGTTCACATTTCTGTCAACTTCTGTTCACATTTATTAACCCTATCATTCCATTTAATTGTTCTTAATAATCATATTAAAAATTAATTGATTTAAATTTTTTCAATATCTTGTACTTTCGATGATCTTTAATTAGGTCGCGATTAATCCAATATAAATTCAACACACTCTAAATACTGTTTTCTGTAAATCCAATGATTTGTGCTACAATTTCAACAGACATTACAGGAGCAAAAGCGAACTCAGGAGGTGGTAGTGATGCTCGACATTTAAAAATATATTTGTTTTTCTAAATTCGCTTTTATTTCATTTTAAAACTTACAAACATGTAAAAAAAAATTTTTCTTTATGAGTACATTTCTCCTTTAACACAAGGTCAATAGCACTTTACTCATCACAGAGTTTTTTCATTTTTTTTTTATGCATGGAAAATGTGTAAATCCGCCAAATGATACTTGGATCCTCCTATTGTTGACATGATGTAGCTTATGATCTGCGTCACAAATAGCTATTTTTACTGACCGAGTGATCATATATCCCTGAAAACAAGGGCGTCAGTTGAATTAATATAACTAACGTTATTTATTTTAGTGTTATACGCTTTTCTAAAATTAATTTTTTTTTTTTTTTTTTTTTTTGTAGACGTTATAAGGTAATAAAACAATGTTAAAATCCATGGGTATTTAATCTAAAGATATTAATTCTTTAGAAACTGCAGTTATTTTAATCATTAACTAGAGTTTAACACTTATTCTAAACCAAATTTTATTTTATTTTTTGTAAAAATATGATTCAGCTAGTTATTGCAAGAGTTGAAATAGTAGACTTACTAAGTTATTTCCTGCGAATAACGTTTTACCGAAATGTTCATCCATATTAACAACCCTTACCTAACAAAGACGCACTACAATAGCAAAAGCTAATTCCAAACTAACAGTTTGGCGCACCGTGAAAGGGAAACCCCCGAGGTATACTCGGATGACCCCTGGACAGCTCGAAGGAATAATGTCCTTCCGAGGTCAGAGGTCCTGGCCTACAGGCTTCAGCCACTGGGAAACTGGGGATGTCTTTTGTTATCTTTCGAATCCTCTTCTCCGGTATATCTAGGGGTACACTGTTAAATTTCCACCAATAGAAATCCAGCTTCTTAGAAGCGCTTGGTCAGGGCTCTTAAAATCTAGAGGTGGTTGAGATAACTATTAACAGAAGTATACGATAGCAGGAAAAATATTATTTAGTTATAACTGTGTAATAACACCTAATAAGTTATACGTTATTCAGTCTTATAAGTTACGCTAACGGATTGGATAAATTTCAACAAAACTTCGTTTTTATATCTGTATACCGTCGTGTGCACGTTGAACTAGCGAATCTATAAAATATTCTAAAAATTAAAAAAAAAAAAATGTCATACTTTTAGTAAAATTCTGTCAGGGTTTCAATTAGCCTGGAAGATTTACAAGAAAGCAATTTAAAAAAAAAAAACGTATAATTATTAGAAAATGAAAATTTTTATTTAACTAATAAGAAATAATGATTGAATCATGAAAATCCGAAATGTTGTAAAATAAAGAAAATGCAGTCACTGGTTTCACCCTTGTAAACATTTGTCAAAAAAGTAAAATAAAATCCAGTACACCAGCTGGGAGATAATTTCCAAGGAATAAATAATTTATATAATTTAAATTTAAACTTATATTTTTAAGAAAACTCAACTGGATCCTCATATACTGTAATTAATAGTTGGTTACTAAAATACTAGTAGGTTATCTAAGATAAATTCAAAGTTTAAAAATATATGTAAATCAATTCATATTTAATAATTTAATAAGAAATAGATAAGAAAATATATCATTCAGAACAGCAAGAATATAATATAAAAAAAAATGGACCCAAATTCGAAATATGCAAATCTATTTTCATGAAAGTTGATTATGATAATCGTTTTATACATATTCTAAATAATATATATTATACATATAAAGTACCTATACACAAACAGAAACACGCATAGAGCACGCGTACACTATCGTATTGTTAGACCTGGCTGAGACTAGGATCTCAGCTGGGAGTTCGGTTTTACTTTCTTTTGAAGTCACTCTCACTGTTAGAGAGTTGGTATACGTCCAAAGCTTCTTCCTCTTTCATTGTAGGCCATTCTGTTTTCTAATGTTGAAATCATTTTGTAATATTCGAAATATACCTATAAAATGAGCATAGCTTAGGGAAAAGTTTAGTTTAGATTCCCGAATATGATTATAAAATAAATTTCAATAATCTGACGATTGTATTGCACGTAAACTAATCTCTAGGTCAAACGGTAATTACAGTGGATAATTATCATTAAATTTAATCTAAGGAAGAAGGCTTCATGCTTATATTATTGTATGACTGTATATAATTCAAAGGATAAAACTGTATGAATATACATACAATACTGTTTAGGAATATTGATATATAAACCATATAGTTAGTCTCTATATAGCTTTGTGGTTTATAAAACAATATCCATCCATCCAGTTTTATGTATGTATCGTAAGTATATTCTTACACTTTTATCATTTGAATAATATACAGTCATACAACCTATGTATTACATTATTGTTCTTTTTAATCTAAAATTGTACCTAAGTAACTCACATAAATGTAACCCAACCTATTTGTTGATTGTAGGGCATGATTATAACAATTAGAACTCGAAACTTCGGCATAATATTGACTAAACCTCAAGAACCTATTATAACATTTAATATCAACAGTCAAGAAAAAATATCCGACATAATTATATATATATATATATATATATATATATATATATATATATATATATTACATATTCTAATGAAGATACCACAGTATTACTTACATATACATCGAAGGAATAGTGTTAATGAAGATTTTTTTTTTCAAGTTTCATTAAAAATAATTATTTTGGCATCATCGTGAGTAAAAACCAATGGCGGTATTTTTACTCCTCATTTGGTATAATTAAAATTCGGTGGTTCCTCGTTTTGGATATATAATAGATAAGATGATGCCTCAAGTCGCCTAGTTATATAATAATTATATAAAATTAAGGGAGGCTCTCCCCTAATTTCGGTAATCCTGGCTCTAAACCCTAAACCCGAGCTCGGGTCCTAGGTTTTTTTATGAATCCGTTTTTTTTCCTCCCCCGTCGGACCGGGGCGGTACAGTCACTGCCAAGAGTGAGTCTCATTAGACACCCCTACACACCAGACTCTATCGATTCCCTCCCCTCTGTCCTACATACAGTCTAGTATCAGTCTCACACCCATTTTTTTTTCTTCTTTTTTTTACCTCAAAGAATAGCATATTTTATAGGCCTGTAGGTACATTTAAATTTAGCAATGTTAATGATTCTGTTCCGGATAAATTACTACGTTCAGTGCTTCATCTACTGAACGAAATTGAAATGTCGATAGAAAATACATTTGATGTTACTTTGATTAGAAAATACAAAATTATGACAATTTATTTAATTTTATTTTAAATTAGTTAATTAATTTTAAAAGGCAAGCGTAGATTTGACTATTTAGCAAAAGTATTAATTTCTTATTATCAATAAATTCTTTAGGAATTTTTAAAATTATATAAATATCTGATGGGTCAACTAGATGAAGGTGATAAGTGTTATTTTTTGAGTTTCGAGAAAACTATAAATTGAATGGCCTCTATTCACTACAAGACAGTCATATATCATTAATGATCCTATAAAAATGGAGAACCTCTATAAATTATTAGAAAATATTGAATTTTTTTGAATGGAAGAAACAAATAATATAAATATATACCTCACTCCATGCTTCTAACCTTAATCCTTCAATTATAAACTTATAGACTTGTTTCAAACACTATCTAATTCATTTAAATGAATACAATACAATTTTTCTCCTGATAGGTATACCTACTGATATTTATGGTATAAGGATGATTAAAATTAAAACCATTTACATATCTTTATTGCCATTTCCAATTCGTATGGTTTTAAATGATCGTCTTACTAACAAGATCTCATCGTCGAAAATGCCGACCATGTTTAATGCTATGTTGATATGAAACAAAAACAAATAAAGAATATTTATATAGTATTATATTTGTTGTTATTTTATTTAAATTTCGAGAATCAATTTGAGATAAATGGGGTATTGAAATTAAGATGTAGGGTTCAGTTGAGTGAGGACTGTTTAAAAGTGAGCGATACCATTCTTTGTTACAAGAACAATATTTTTATTTTTACAAAAACACCATAATACATACTTGATGTGGATATCTTTGAAATTTGAGTTGAGATCTGATGAGTTAAAACATTTGAGTTTAAAATAACAAAAAGTTTGGCTTATGTTTTTAATCAACTGTCGTATTTCTTAAGAATGAAATATGGATGAATGTTTGATTGAGTAAGCTGAAAATAAAGTACATGCTCCTATATCGTACAGTTAATGTAAAAAAGCTCATTATGGTGATAAGATCTGTGACGTGGTTAAAAAAATAGAGAAAAGTACATACATGCATTTTTCCTCACTTAATTTTCGGATTGTTTCAGAAAAACTTACCTGTAACAAAAAAGAAAAAAAACAAATTAAATTGATACATAAAATAACGGCATCTTAAGATATGCTAGTAAGACATATGTATATGTGAGAAAGGTGGTTTCATATCGATACAAAATAATATATCAATAAAAAAATTAATAATAATATTTTTCTTAGATATTTTAATAAATTTCAAAAATTAAGTAGGCATGTATTTTTATATTACATAAAAGTAAAATCAAATTAGCATTTTTTTTAATTTATTTTTTTACAGTCAGCAGTATAAAAAGAAAAAAAAAGATGAAATAATAACGGATCTAAAAAAAGTAGTTGCGTTGACTGGTTATATTTTAAGACTAGAAGAGGGGCTAGACGGCCTCCTACGCCCCTATGAACCCCTAGAGGAGGGGGTGGTGGGAGCGAGGGAGTGATAGGAGAGAGATTAGGGAGGGTGAGGCTTGGCAACGCCGCGCCATTAGGGTGGCTGCTCTGTCGCAGGTGTTGGTGTCTTGTAGCTGTATCTTCACGCGGGGATGTCGGGTAGGCGAAACTAACGAGGTTGGAAGCTAGAAATTACACGATTGCAGCACGAGGATTTGGCGAGAGCAAGCGAATTTCTTCGAAAGAAAGGTTAATCTATTAGCTGGTGAGAGAAGGTAGCGAGGAGGTATGTTTTGTGGCCTAGGAGTAGAAGTATTTGGGAGGATGGAAATAGATTTTGCCTAGTAATACATGTATGGCTTCTTGGGTTGGAAGTCATGCATGAGGAATCCCATGATCGAATGATCGAAGTAGCAGCAGAAGAGAAGCATACTTCAAGGGTCTTAGGGCTAAGTTCCTACGGACCCGCTTGTTTGGAAAAAAATATTACTGTTGTAGAATTGTACAAGATGAAATATGATGGTAAAGTAACTAACTCGCTTCCACAAAAAAAAAAAAAAAAAAAACTAGAATATACATAGGGTAGATCATTTCTTTAGTGTTAGCCCTTAACCTTCGTACTGCAAGTACAAAGATATTGGAAGAAGATGATACGATTTTATATTGTATCATCAACCAAAAACAGGGCCACATGATAAGATTTGTGTATATATTTAAATAGTAGAAAACAAAGTGCTTTTCAATATCAAAACGATAAAGATAAATGCAAAGTTTGGCAAATATATGCGAAGTTGATTATTTATAGTTAGTTATGAGGGAAAATGAAATTATATATATCAGACATAGTAAAGTTACAAGCTGTCCTCTGATGTACTAAAATACTTATTTCATAGTACAAGACAACTCAAATAATAAGACGAAAAAAACTGATGATGAACTGGAATATCTTCATATGAATATAGGAAAGAAGTAAGGTAGCAGAAGTAAAGGGGAAAAAATGTTGCATGTAACAGAGAACAAATTTAATACGAATGGATGTGCCAGTACTGAGATTGAGGAAGTACTCATTGGTTTTATTTTCTGAACTGGAAGGGGGTAGCTGAACTATCTTTTGGCTGTGGGGACCTTCCACGCAAATAACTGATAATATCCGGATTTAGAACGTGATGGCTCCTGGACAAACTCATAGGATGGCCGCAGTGATTGCCGGAAGCCGCAGAAGAGAGAGGACCAGCGACTCCAGGACTAATGAGGTGTGGGACAGGATGTGGAGAGGACACCGCAGGATTACTCCAGCTCTTGAGTCCTCCGGGCATTAGTCACGGCTACTGCTCCTGGTCTGGCTACTGGGCGGTCAGGCCATCTCGCTCTGGAGGAAGGTGGTTCAGGATCTGGCGAGGAGCGCAATCCTCCCAACTACACATATCGATCTATCCTTCGTTTCAAATCTGATGGTGTTTTTATAAATTACTACTAAATAATAAGATGTATTATTTTCACCTGAGTTATTGATAAAAAATGAATCATTATTAGTATTCAGCTTGATAATGATATATTTTGTAATCGTATTTATTTTTTCCTATGGAATATTTTTTTTTAGAAAACGTTTTACCTTACTTGAACTAATAAGCACGAAATAGGAACTACTATAAGCACAGTTTTTTAAGAACTACCCTTCCTTAAGGCAAAGATAGACACGCCGAGACCTAGGGCAGTGTAAGGGTGGGAGAGAGAGAAGGAGTGATAAAGAGCGAGAGAGAGAGTGATGGGGGCAGCCTTGACTGAGCTCTACTAGCCGAGCTGAAAACATGACTTCCTCCCGAGGCTACCCCAACTTCCTCCTTTATCTTCGTCACCTTGCCCAGTTACCAACAACTGTTTCATTTCTTTTTCCTCCACTTCTTCTTGTTCCTCAAGTTCTGGGTCCACTTCCTAGAGTATCTTCACAGGTGATATCGTTACCTAGTGTTGCCTTGTGTAATTTTATGAAGTGACTTATAAGCTTAAAATGCTAATTTTCTATGTGCTTATTTGTTTTTGCAATGCTAATTTCTTCAATAAAATTCTTGAAGGCTTCTTAATGTTAGCGTTTACGTCTAACTATATTTTATTTCATGACTCTTGTGACCCCCCCCCCCCCACCCCCCCCCCTTTGTTTATAGTATTCGTTAATATTAGTAATAATAATGAAACTATTTCGACAATTATTCAAAGAGTTTTAAGTTATTTTTAATAATCACGCATCAGAGTTAAATAGGTCAGCTTGGCATGGTTTTGTAAGATGAATACCAACCTGTGAAAAGCGACAACCTGCGCGATACAGCAAGGTGCGGATAATGAAGGCATTACACAATGTTTACACAACCCATTGTCGAGTCGCACTTATTAGCCTCTTTGGTATTAGAGGAAGGGAGGGGTGAGGCTTGTTCGAAAAGAAAGGGGGTTCGCGTCCTTTTTTTTTTCCTCCTAGGTCCCGGTTAGGGTTGGCTGGAGAGGGTTGAGGAACAAGTGTCCTTTGTATACTGCCCGCTCCAGATTATTAAACAAGTTATCCTTTACAGGATATCTTCGTAGATGCTCGCTTTTTTCCTTCCCTCGGAGCACTAATGATGTCCCGATATAGGTGCGAGCAGCTCACCTGGTCCAGCGAGACCTCAAACGACACCCGCGGCCGCGTCACAGTAAGCCGCCTGTCGTCCGGCCATTATCGAATCCTACAGGATAAAGGACAGGGCTGGGTTGGCATCCCACGTCTACTTGTTACTAACGATGAGTGCTTGTCGTTACTATTACACCGACAAACAGCTATACCTTAATGGGGTTCAAACATTATAACATGTATGGATCACGTTTATCTTTTTTACTACCGTACCAAGTTCTGACTCATGATTCAGTACCTACATTCCCTACCTCCAATTTGATTAAATTCCAATAACCGTTTCTACAAATCAACTATATTTTTAAAAACCAAACAAATATATTATATTCTTGTGAAGCAAACAAAATGGAAATACATAAGTTTTATGACTTCTGCTATGAACAAAAGAAGTAGGCCAGGCAATCAGGTCTAACTAATGGACACAAAGGGTGACGTACCAGCTGCATGTCTTGCAGGAAACACCCTGAAGGTTACTGTGGAGAACTCCATTGCGACCATCTTGGAACTGATTTTGGAGTCGTAATTATCACTTGGGTTCTAGTTGTACATCCAATGTATACTACTCGTGGGCTATGTACTTAAGACCAAATGATTAAATTGATTTATTGGTGATTAAATCAAAAGCCCAATTTTTCAATTTTTACTTCAGAAAGATAACTGAATCCTTCCTCTGTTGGTGTGATGTGTGCATGTAATGTTTGTAAAACAACTGATGTAAGCATCTTCCAATTTAAAATGGAAATAAACAATTTTTACTTTCACTTACCTACATATGAAATATATAGTAAGTGGGAAGTATTGCGATCGTGAAAAATTTCGACTTCCGGTTGTCAACGGAAATACACGTTTTGGGACCCCCTGAGTCGAAATAACCAAGTCCCGCGAAATGGTCTGTGTGTGTGTGTGTGTGTGTGTGTGTGTGTGTGTGTGAACAGACTAGCTCAAAAACTATAAACCGTGGGAACCTTAAATTGGGTATTTAGTGTAGGTGTATGCCCGCGATGTGACAGCGAAAATTTCATCAAAATTGCTCAAAGGGAGGGGGTACTTTATTTAATAACTTTTTACGTTTTTTTCGATTTTCTCAAAAACGGCTCTAACGATTTTGATTAAACCGAGTATTTGATCTATTTATATGCCTCAGATATGACTGTAAAAATTTCATCAAAATTGATTAACCGGAGGGGGGACTTTACTTAATAAATTTTGTATCATTTTCACGTGTTTTTTTTATTTACTCAAAAACGGCTTTAACGATTTTGATCAAACTGGGTATATGTTGTATGTATATGCCAAAGATGTGATAACCAACATTTCATCACAATTGATCAACCGGAGGGGGGACTTTACTTAATACATTTTGTATCATTTTCACATGTTTTTTTTATTTACTCAAAAACGGTTTTAAGGATTTTGATCAAACTTGGTATTTGATGTATTTATATGCCCGAGATATGACTGTAATAATTTCATCAAAATTGATCTACGCGAGGGGGGACTTTACTTAATAAATTTTGTATCATTTTCACGGGGTTTTTTATTTACTCAAAAACGGCTTGAACGATTAACAAAAATAACATATGAATGTAGAAAAATGTGTGACTCTGGGAAATGATATTTAGCAAAACACGTCAATTTCTAATCTAAGTAAGTTGGTAAGTGAAAGTTGTGTGTTGCGCGCACGCACCAGATTTTTTAGTTTAGCTATGAAGATCAGTATTGTTTATATTATTAAAGAGTATATCCTTCAAGGAATCAACGTTTTTCTTTAGTGAGTTGTATTATTATTTCTTCTCATAATTACGGATTTTGGGTAAAACAATCGATGAATAACAACTATCGATAACACCATTGAATCTCCTAGCTGCTACTGCCGAAGGCCACTCTCTTCCTACCGGCGAACGGTTCCTCCGACATTAGTGCCTAATGGCAGAGGGATTGGTCCCCGCCGTTCCGAGATATGACTTCGACTTCCCTCCGATCCCGAACTAACCACCGTGCTGGAGTAATGAGTGTCTTTTAGTAAATCAAAAACCTGTTTGTAAATATTTCTTGACCATTCATCGGCGGAGCGGGCCTAATAACAGTATATGACAGGAGTGGGCTGCCTCCTTTAGGAAACTGGTCTCCTCGGCTTGCAACGGTTGCTCCTATCATACCCTCATTTCTTAATTATATTTCATTTCGCAGATTAATAGTCCTTTACCTTGGATTCTAACTTGCAACTATTCATTACAGGAATGTATATAAATATAAATATATGTGCGTGTACCTTCATGAATGCCGGCTTTGAAATCGTTGCATTTTTATGCATATAACGTGATGAAGGTTGCTAACCGGATGGTAAGGACGAGAAAATATTATTTAATATCTCTCTACTAAAGACAATGTATGTACGGTCAGTCAGAAAGTTATTTTCTAGCTTTTTTATGTGCATTCAAACTTGTAAAACTACTTACAAACTAGTTACTTGATCAAGGTTTGTAGAAATCACTCACAATCAATATTTTTCTCATAAATTATTTAATTAAAATTGCTGTATTTATTGAGTGGGGTGAAGTGTATAGTGATGTTTGTATTCCAGGAGAGTCCCTAACTCAGCATTGATACAAAGCCAGAAAAGTACGGATTGTCGTGGAACAAATGCCTGCATTTCAAACTTTACTCTTGAAAATAAATTTGTGAATGAATTATCTTCTTCCCCTAAGATCAGACAAACGACCCCAATCGCCTGATGACCACAAGAACCATTAGTCATCGGCCGACAGACCCTCGTCCGAAAAGAACCCTCGGGACATCAGGACGTCTCCTAATGAAAGAGTTCGAGGATCGATATGCTGGAAGCAGTGGGCTGTATCCGAGGTGTGTACCGGAGCTTGCTATCTATACTACTCTAGCTGCCCGGTTTGTTCATAATTTCCTTTATCTTCGAGGTAAACCGCGGGGTCTTTCTATTGGGCGTCTGGAGGAATTCCTCTGTAGTTAGGTTCTTAGGAGTTTTTTTTTTTAAGTCAGTATTAGTAGCTCAATTCGTTAATATTAACTTTATGATGTCATTCATAAAGGAATGTCCAATATTGTAAGATTTCATTAAATACATTAAACCTGTTTCTTGTTTGTTAAAAAAAAAAAGAAAGACAGAAATAAATTACAACAATAAAGATAAAGATCGGGTAATTGCAAAATGAATCCTTATGCGGTTGCAATCATTCAATTGGAGACTGATTGAAAAGAGCAGTAAAATAATTAGAGATCTCGTTTTGGACAGGTTCTGGTTGAAAGCTTGTGATGCGGACTCCACATTCCGCCCCTCCCGAAGTGCCTAATACAGCCCAGCTAACTGGTCTACATTAGTAACCTTCCGATTGAATATTCCAGCAATTTTATATTTATTCGACCGTTATACTAAAATTGTCACGAAGACTGTTGAATAATCGTGCAATTAGTAGAGTCGCTTTAGAGACATTAACATGCATCTTGTCGCTTGTGTATAACGGTATCCTGCCTCCGCCTTTGACGACTTATCGAGTCCTTTCATTTAATAAATAATATTTCCAGCTCTCAGCTTATTAAATTTAATGTAAAAATAATGCTGTTTCGGCGACGCAACTTCCTGAAAGTGTTGTTATTTCTTCATTATAACATTCTTTGCACACGTTTCAAGAAGTCAACTCCCTATCAACTAGAAACCGCTTTCTGGATTTTTTTTTCTAAGTGCTCCTGTTGTCTGATTTCAACGTTATTTTAAATTAACTCATTTGATTGTAGATTTTATGGAGCATTTTATTGAATGATCCTGACTTTACTGTATTCAAATGAAATTATCCGACAAGGTATTGAAATTACTGTTATCATTCCAACATAATGGGAATCCTAATTTTCCTTCAAAATCCCCAACGGAATGTCGGAGAGAGGCAGAAAGGAAGATACATTAAAATAAAGTATAGATAGATATTGGATATTTCATCCTGTCCATTAAATGAACATATTTTTAATCTATACCAGTTTGTAAATTAGTATACATTTTCAGTCAATATAGAACATTCAATAATAAAATATTGAACTTCGTAAGTAGCAGTAAATAATTATTTATTATTAGTATAATAATAAATAAATAATTATTTATTATTATATATTATTATTATAGTTATATAATCGATTCCTTTAACAGTTTTTTTCCTGTAAAGTACATAATAATGAGCATAAGCCATAAGATAAACTGCAATACAAATATCTTGCAATACTGTTGAATAAATACTCATCGAATAGCTCTGAATTATGAAGTAGTTCAGATTATGCTATACTATAAGATTTGAAATATTATTTTTCTTACAATTTAACGGTACAAAAATTATATGAAATATTAACAAATGTTAAATTTGACTGCATTTTGCAGTGAGAACTGTTTATAAAAAATATGGAAAATGAGTAAAGGGTACTTTGAAGTAGAACAAGTTAAAGTTCAACAGAAAATTTCTGTTAAATTAAAATATCATTAACAGAATCGTTTAAATTTTTAACCTATTTATTCCTTCTCATTCCAATCTAAGTAAAGTTGTTTCTTAGAGAATCATTTCAAAGTAGTTTTATCTATAAAAGTCCAGTTAGGAACAAACCAGTTTTTTTTTTTATTATAGGAAGCATGGTGTAATAGAGGTTTACAGGGTAGTTGTATAGGACAATTCTCTTTGGAATAAGCGATAAACCTTACGGTTGAAATCCATTACTGATATCTGAATTTCTTAAGGAATAATTTAGAAACGAGAGTCTGGAAACTCTTTAGAAATATTATGCTACATATTTTCTGTGTATATACATGTACATTAACATATACATACATAAAGACAAATATTTATTGACGCGAATGATTTACGATGGATGTAATGCAACATGAGCGTAAAAGTTAGATACTAGTTCCAAAGCTGCTTGGGAATGAATAAGTTACGATGGCATTGCAACTAAATGACTGCTTAGCATTTAAAGACCAGTCGCCAACCTCGGTAAGTATCCTGGTTCCGTTTAGCGGCGAAGTCGAACAAGATAACGCGTATGAGATTAGATCGCTGGCAATGTTGGTACCGGTATGGGTACTACATTTGCTTGCACCTTAGTGCACGAGCAGTTAAGTGCAATTAGGCGCATGCTATGCAGATCAGGTGCGGCCTTCGGGTGGGTGTCTGTATTAGTTAGTAGCACTGCCTGCTCAATTAGTAAGTAGTGATTAAAATGTTGGTACCTAAGCCGGTGGGCTCTCAGCTTGGTATTAAAAATAACATTTGATCAAACAAATAAAATAATGCAATTTTTTTTTATATCTTGTTAAATATTTTACTAAACATATCATAATAACCCGGTTGACAGATACTTGTATAATACATTCCTAGTACAATAGCAAGATAATATCACAATAAAACAATCTAGACAAATCGTAGTAAACAAAAATATACTTATTATTACATAGATATTTTTACTTACTATTGTAGATATTTTGATGTTTACTACTATATCAAAACATAATACATCTAACAAAATAAGGAGCACTAAGGAATTTGGGTAGGATTTTGGATAGTGAGAATTGGATACGAAAGGAATTGGTTGGTTTCGTGGTGCAAGTTAAATTCCCTAAGTCCAAATAGGTCTTATCATAGGAATGTAAATGAGCATTTTGTAATTTAATGGGCGTTTTGAGCGTTGGTCCAGCAAGCGCTATCGTATTTAATATAAAATAAAAATTTTTATGAAAAACAAAACAAAAATAAAAATATAATGATATAGAATTAAGAATATTGTCTAACGGATTTGTTAACAGTGCCAAGCTGTTATACCATATATTGAGCATTTCCATGATTTTGTAACATTTTCATCATTTATTGACTATTTTAAATTATTCGTTGTTTTCCAAAATATTATTTTATTATGATTATGAAAATAAGCAAATATATATATAAAGTCGAATTTTAAAAATAAGTAATTTTTAACTGGAAAAAATATATTTCATAGAAAATAAAAAGTGGGTGATTCTCTTTAAAAGAGATAGTTTCTTAAAATTAAAGAAATAATTTATGATAAACAAGTGAAAAAAAATCAATCATAGTTTTGAATAGTTAAATATTTCTGTTCAATATTCAATGTTCAAAAAGATATTGATGGTCAACTATTGAGCTATAAATTAAGTTAAAATTAATTCATAATTCAAGTTAACACAAAGGAGTTGGGGCAACCATTATCCAATTTCGGATGCAAATTAATCCGGTAGCAATATATCATAGTAGGACCTCATAGCAGTATAAATTATGAATTATTTAAAAAATATTTTATTGGATTCACGTTTGTATCAAAGACTATTTATTAACTCCTATAATGGATTATATAACTTTTTTTTTTTAAATATATTTTATACTAGCTGTATGTCCCGGTTTCACCCGGGGAATTTCATTTTTCTAATGAAACTGTCGATTTCGTAAAAAAAACATTGTAAAGCGAGATCATTAAGATTTTTATTAGGATAAAGGATATTAGCTGAAGATCGGCTGAAGTAATGTAATTTTAATATGGACAGGTGTTAACGCACCTGGTATGAAAGAACCACTGAGCGAAATTTGGAGAATTTAGGATATAACGGTATGGAATTCTATAAATAACAAACAAACAAACAGAAATATTGCCCTGCAGTTTCAGCTTCTCGCAAATCGGCTTGCCTAAGCCTCTGTGGCGCAAGGCGGGCCTCGTATTCCTGGGCAGACTCAGTTTCCCGCGATTCTGCCTGTCTAAGCCTCTGTTGTTCAATCCTATTTTGATGTTCGTCGAGAGTTTCATCTGCTCGTATTTGACGTTGTTTTTTAGCTTTTGAGAGCACTACTCCTATTGAAGCTCGCTTCTTAGGAGGCATTTTTAAAAAATAAATTCACCATACATGTAAATAAACGTATTGTAATGTTAAAAAAAAAAACATATGGTTTAAAAATCCCAGAACTCAACGCCTGCCAAAGGACGGTCTTAACGGGCCTTGTTGGCCTCTTCAAAATCTATAAAATGATTTTTTAGGCCGTTTTTTCGACTCAAACGGTCGATTTCGTAAAAAAAACCATTGTAAAGCGAGATCATGACGAATTTTATAACAATAATGAATATACCCAGAGATTGGCTGAAGTTATGCAATTTTAATATGGACGGGTGTTCGCACCTGGTAACAAAGAACCACTGAGCGAAATTTGGAGAATTTAGGACAAACGGTATGGATTTCTATAAAGAACAAACAAACAGAATTTCAACTTTATTTATATAGATTTAACAGATTGTTCCATTTTCTAAGTCTAATATTTCACATACCGGCGTGTAACATTGCATACATCGGTAGTTCTTCATTTGGGAGTTATTGATATTTTTTTGAATAGTAAAGTGGAAATTTTGAAAATTAAAAAAAAAAATAGTTTACAATGAAATATTTTTTTATTTGTATTATATTTTTTATTTTATTTATATATGTAACCTGTTCAAATATTTGTGTTTCTATAATTCCTGTGGCGTTGGCTATTTTTATTTTTTACTTTTTCTATTTTATTTATATGATAAATTAATTATTTAAAATCCCATTTTCTTTCTCAATACTGATTTCTCGTCTTTATTCTTTTATTTTAAATATGTATATTAAAAAGTGATTTTATGTTATTTTTAAATCTGGTTTTTATTACAAATTGATTTTTTACCCTACATTATTGGTTTTTTACAAAAAAAAAATAAGAAGTGGCTTTATTTCTTTTTATTTGACACTGGCTTCAAAAATATCTAATATTTTTCTTTAAATTTATGATTACCCAAACACTTTACTATAAATTGTAAGATATAGACGTTTATGATCCATAACGTTTTAGAGTTTAAGCAAACGCAAACCACACAAAAATATTGTAATTTTTAAATAATTTATTTAGAATATATATAATTTGATATATCTTTTTCCGACGGCTGAGTTACGATTCTTCGAACATGGCCAGTGAAAAAAAATTATTATTCAATAAAAAATTATTTAAAATTTACTAATAAGACACTGTTGTAAAAAAAAAAAAATGTTGATTTGCAAAAATTACTTGATGTACTTATCTGTGTATTAAAACGTATTATAATATAACGTATTATTAACGTGGTTCCGAAAATCGGTAAATATAAATTTCAATTTACGTGATCTTGTTTTAATAGATTTTGATCATTGATGGCTCACTTCGATAAATGCCCACGATATATATTTTTTTTTTTTTTTTGTTAAAAAAAGTTCAATAGTCCTGTAGAATGCGGTTTCTCATGGAAATGTGCTTTTATGGCATTTTTCAAGGAATCTTATTTATAAAAAAATACGTGAATTAATTAGAATCTGTAAATGTATATTTTGGGCTCATTACCATACTTTCTCTCCATCAATTCGAGTTCGCCGAATTTCAATTTTATTCGAAAGGGTGTCGATGTGTTGGGCGTGTAAGTTACGAGGTCTGGCGACAAACCCATGTATTCCACCCATTTTTTTCCTTTTTTCTTTTTCTTTTTTTGTTCCTCCCTGGTTTAGCAATAAGTATGAGGATGGAAGAGAGCTAGAATCCCTTTTAATGGTGAGATTTTTTCCGAGACCGCGAAGCGCGCATTAGCGATCGGGAAAGCCTGGGGGTGACAAGGCACCCCTTTCAGGCCCGCGGGTACACCAGCGTCCTCATTATCGGCTCTGCCTCCATGACTCCTGTCGAAGCGTACAAGAACTCTTTCAGTACGTAGTAAGCAAAGTACAGATATCCGCCCAGTTTTAATCCCATAATAAGCAAATGCATCGATATTTTTAAACAATATTTATTGAGACATAAAACTAAATTAAATCTCAAAACATAACTAATAAATTTGAACTGAGGATTGGTGGAACAACCCGTAGTTTGTAATTCAATATTAATTTAAGATTATGAAGTTCTGAAATAAAATAAAGAAAAAAAAAACCTTTCAAAATACTTTTTTGGAATATTTAAAAATCATTCGAAATTTTTATCAATAGTGATTTTTATTCTTGATCATAAGTGAGAAAAATAGTTTTTTCAATCAGAAATATAGATTTTCTTTAATCTTTTACCATGATATTTTTGAGCCGACAAAGGTAGGTGAAGAATATTGTTCTTAAATGTTTGCAGCAGAGCATCTATTTTCCGAATTGGAATAAAAATTTTGGCTTAAAAAAAATTATTTTTTTTAAAAATCTTTGTTGGTATCGCCTATTAGCTGAATGTTAGCATTCTTCAATGAACAGTTTTAATAAAATCTTTAATACAACAGGCCCAAATATTTTAAAGAATATAAATTTTATATGTAATAGGAAATAAAATTAATTTGAATGAAACTCCTAATTATAACATTGAAATGTATCTTCCTGAGTTGTATTTTCAGAGCAATATTTTTTATATCCCAATTTTATCATTATTATTTATTTAACACCGTATTATTCAGTGAGTTATCATTATTTTAAATCTTTATATATATAATAATCTCGTGTCCCGATGTTTGTCGGGGGTAAAATCAGAAACGGTGTTTTTCCATTGGGCAATTCTGTGTCGCCTTTTTACTTGTGGGGAAAACATCGAATATATTTGTTTAAGCAAAAGACAGTTCAACCAAAATTAGAGTAACCTCCTGATATGATATCTCATATCATCATGTGCTATATTCTGAATTTAATAAATATGCATTATGGCAAAAGATTAATTCGGTACATTTTTGCTAATTGTCTATTGTGATTGTACTAAACCCTGTTCCAATTATATTCTTTATTAGTTCCTTTTTACATGTGCCATTCATTACCACATTACGGCCAAATAAAAGATGTAAACAATTAAAACTTTAACCCATCTAAATGTTTACCAAACAATTTTAAATTAGGCTTGAAGTTCTATTTTAAATGCCGTTGGTTTTTAAGTAGGCTGAGAAGTTTTAATTTTTATTAGTTAATTTTGATTTGACTCTAAAAAAGAATAGGATATAACTAAATCAATGCATCATAGCTACTTGAGCCACCGCAACGCTTGGCAGGGTTTGCTCGTCAAATCTATAAACATCAAAATTGATTTAAGTGTTTATATGAACCAAGAATCTTTTTTAAACTAAGATTCAAGTATAATAATAATGTGATATAAGTAATAAATATGTGGAAGGTTCCGAAAGTCTCGATTAGTTGATAGTGTCGAAAAATCTGTTTATTATCATTATTATTATTTTGAAATATAAAGCTCAGTGACAAACCGTTTCTTTTGATGCTAATATTTTTCTACTCAGAAGCGGACCCCCTGGTGATTTATGGTTGATATTCTCCCTTATGTTGAGGTTTGGATGTAACAGTCTGGAAATCTAGCGAGTCATTAATAAAGATACATAAAAGTTTTAACGAAACGTTCCTTTTTGTTATAAATACAATACAATACAATACAATAAGGCTTAACGGACCCGAAGGCCCGACGCCGACACCACCAATCGGTCCCTACATACCTCCATCCATCTACCACCGTCCAATCCCATATTCACAAGATCTGCTTTCACCGAATCTTCCCACCTTCGCCTAGGCCTACCCCTCGGTCGTTTTCCAGTCGGCAAAGCGTTTATCAATCTTCTAGGAATTCGTTCACTACTAAGACTCGCCATTTTGCATGCCCACTTTAACCGACGCGCAGCTATAGACTCGATTACATTAACCGGGTAAAGCTCACGCAATTCCGCATTGTGTAGCCGTCTAAATTCTCCTGTTGACTCATCTTTCTTCGGCCCGAATATTCTACGCAGTTTGTTATAAATATGTTAAGAAATCTAAATCCTAGTTCTGCCTTATCCTTTATCAAAAAAAGAAAAAAGAACAAAAGTATTCCTCGTTTTAATTAATGAGCGAGATAAAAAAATGCATGCAAGGTACAATTGCGGTACAATTATGTACAAGGTACAATTATGCTTATAGAAAAATTCAATTATTTGTTGGCTTATTTTTTTTAAAATTTAGAATTTAAAAAAAGACAGAGCGATTTAACAGCAAAGCAGTAACAAAATTGTGATTGTTCAACTTACTGTATTGAGCCTTTTATCAGTTAGAAGCTAAGTTGGGTTTGTGAGTGATTTTGGATTTATAGGGTTGGACACGGTAAGAATAATTTTCTTGACTCCTGGATTTAATTGGTCATGATATTAAGAGCTATTGCGTGGTTAACTTCGGAGTTAACTTTTTCTCTTTTGATTTAATTACGATGCAAACGCTGTACTCGTTCGAGTACATTATATAACTGATGAATAGGAAATTTTAAGTCTAAAATTAAGTCCTGGTTAGGATCAGTAAAAATCGAAACCCGTAAATTTTATTGGAAGGTATTCGAATGACACCGGAAGGGAGTATGGAAGAGTTAGCGATTGGGTTAGCTATCTATAAAAAAAGAATAAACAATCATAGCTAACTATTAAAATCGAATCTTAGCATTGTTATATGTAATATAGTTGGACAGTCGATGAGTAATAAATTCAAGTAAACGGTTGGCGAAGAAGGGTTCCCACGACACAGAAATAATATACTGGCGCGGACCTCTACCGCAGCGGACCATCGGTGCGGAAAACTATCTGCCTATGAGGGATATTGTCTCCCTGTATTGACAGCCTAAGGATTAAAAAGATGTAACTCCTTTGTAGCAGATAATATACAGGAGTCCGCGGTCACAACAGAGGAAGGGTTGTGGGGTTGTCAATGCAAGGGTTGCCAAGCCGGGGAAAACAAACCATCTTTCAACATCCGCCATTATTATCTGTCTTTCGAGGACAATAGTTCGGCGTAGAGGACGGATTTGGTGACCAGTATAATAAGGCATGATGTGGCAAAGTTATTGTTTCTCTGATTGATGAGCCGAGAAGTATTTATAATATTCGAGGTGCATAAGATGGGGTAATCGTGCTTAAAATCCGTTTTCAAGTTTGGGTTGCTTAACCGTCATTAAGGTGAGGTTGCATACTTATGAATATTATTATTATTTATTTGTAATAATAATTTAATAAGATTTTAAATCTGCGGCACCTGACAAAACAAATTTTAAGAGCCACAAATAATAATTATGGAAGCGGAATTGAATTTAAAAATTTCTGACACCATTATAAGTGTGTACTGGTACAGTTCCGTATGTACATGCCTTATTTAATGAGCAATTTGTCAATGGATGGATGGAGAAATATGCTTCAGAAAGACGAATATTGTGCTTTAGGCATTAAACTAAAAATAAATAATGTAAAAATTAAGCGATAGAAAAGATAATGACTTGTTTTGATCGTTTTGGAAGAAGACTGCCACAATACCAAATTCTCCTTTTTTATTTTTTCTTAAAAGACTTCAAATTATCTTTCTTTAAACAATTTACAAGTTCATTTATATTCAATATTTAACGCTGGAGTGCAGCCCTGGCAGACTTTCGTATAGTTGAGAGATAGCAGTAATGATCACAGCAGATGCTACTCCTGTAAAGTTTCAGTATTTTGGACTGTTGCAGTCTTCTTCCAAACGAGCGATATAAATACTTTGTTGAATATTTATACGCCTTATAAATTGTCTTTTCATTTAAAATTTATTTTTTATTAGTGCAGACTTATTTGGTACGTGTTATCATTAATTTGTGTTACCATCATGTATCATACGGTGTTATCATTTCATATATATCATAATTCTGATTATTCCCATAATTATATGATTTGCTCCTTTATTCTAATGTGGCCTCTATCTTCCTGATATAGTAACCTTTGTTGAAAGTGTGTCAGTTATTTATTTCGGTTTTTGAAACTATGTAACATCCCGGTCCTTTAGTACACCTACCCTCTCAAGGATTTTCTGCCGCGTCCTTTTCCGCTAGCCTTCTAGCTGTCATGTCTTCTTGACACCCTCCCTCTTACCATTGTTTCCTTGGTCTTCCACGTTTCCTTCTCTTCTCAGGACAATACTTAAGCATTCGAAGGAATCAACGTGTTTCATCCTTTCTCCAAGTCCTTCCCATTACACATCAATCTTTTTTCACATCATGTCATTGAAAAATTCAGCTTCTACCTTAGTCCGTAATTCTTTATTGGGAACCATCTGCAATCTTGATATCGTTCAACCGCCCCAACAACCAATCCCAATGTCGAATAATTTATTTGTTGGTTTTGTCTCCCTTGATTATTCTGACTTTTTTTTCTTCTTAATTTGGACACATCCCATGATACCATGTTAGGAGAATATTATTATATTTAAATAACTTAAATATATATTATTAAAATGGGATAATAATCGCAATTTGTTTTAAAGTTTCTTAGAGGTTTGGAAAGGTTCTGTATTGGAGCAATTTCACCCTATATCTAAGTAGCATAAATCGATCATTATTATCATAATAGCATTGCAATTTAAACAAACAACTGTCCTTCTTAGGCTCCCTCAGGCCTGATTGACATGATTACTATATTACAATATGAAGGGTGGTGATCGACAGGTCATGAAGACATAAAACCATCGTGGGGCACAATATGGGGCAACCGCGAGGGGCTGCGCCCTGCCACGGGACGGGAGAAGAGGATATTTCAATATAGGGCTGCCTACCTGTTGGTAACCTCATCTTATCCAAGGCATCTAATCGGACTCCTCGATCACCAGCTGGTCTTCCATCCCTCCATCCGGAGTATCTTCTGGACCGATCGGGGAGTTGATGGTAATGCCGCGTCATCGTACGCAATTAGCCTACAAACAAATCCCTCCGCCAAACTGTTACTGCATCTTATCGTAAATACCATTAGTGGCTATTATCAATCAAAATTTTGAATTTATCGAGGTAGAGCTAATGATTGTATCAATATTATTTCCCCCACTTATTTCCTTAGTCGCGAAAACCAAATTATACAAAAACTGTTTACACATAGAGAAATTTAAATATTTAGGGGCAATGGTAACTAGAAGAAATGAAATCGATGATGAAATTAAGGCTAGATTAAAAGCCGGCAATGCTTGCTACTTTTCCATAGCGAAATTGCTTAGCTCGCACCCTCTGTCCCGAAACTTGAAAATTAGGATTTACAAAACTATTATTCTTCTTATGGTCCTTTATGAATGCGAAACGTGGCCGCTAACTTTGATAGATGAGCAAAGGCCGAGGGATTTTGAAAATAAGGTATTGCATAAAATAATTGGACCGAAGAGAAACGAAATCAGAACCTAGTAGACCAGAGAGTAGAGGTATAATAGAGGTGATTGCAGCGAGGCGAATTAAATGGGATATTTAAAAAATTGCGAAATTCAGTTGTGAGCGAATCCCTAAAAGATTAATAAGCAGGGGTGGGCCAAGACGGAGGTGGGAGGATTGCGTGAAGGCAGATCTATCGAAGTTGGGTCCGGATGGAGGTTGGTGGATGAAGGTGTGCAGGGAGCGAGTTGTGGTATCTCCATCGAATCATCGATAAGCCTTTATTAATATTATTATTAGTAGTGTGCATCTTCCCTTCGAGCTAGGATTTCGCACTAAATCCATTACATTTCTACTCTTTCCGATTCCATTCTTGTTAAAACAGCTTTCTTGTCAATGTTATCGAATTAGTTAGCATTTTAAGTAAGATATCGAAAGTGGAATATCCGGGCGACGGAGGAGGGTATTACAGGGTTCCATATGTACGGGTATATATAGTGTATATATGTGCCTTATCAATAAATTTCAGAATACATTACATGTATATAAACGATTGTATATGCCGATATAATCCCGACCAAAGCCGATCTTTGCCTTGCAAAGAAGAATCCCACTTCTTTGCACCAAAAACGGCGAGGTTTATTTTTAACTTAAACTGAGTTATAAAAAGTAGGAATGGGAGGCTTCTCATAAGTCTTATGGATGACCGATTGTCGTTTGTTGCAATCAAACGATCGATTGCGTAACGATTTTTTTTTTCAATCAATCAATGGTTTAGGTTTATTATAAATTTAATTCTTTATCAAAGTTAACGCATTGATGTGATAAATATTTATTGAGATTTTCTCTCGAGTAATACTCAGAAGCCAATGAAATAATAACCTGACCCGTCTTCGCGAATCCTCTGAAAGCAGACATGCAAGTATTCTTAATTTGCAACTTTTTAGTGATGATGATAGGGTGATTTAGTGAAGTGCTGTGTTTTTATTCTTATACTTATACACAATTTATAATTATTACTATTATTATTCTTAACACAATTTATTAGTATCAATATGCTTAAATCTAATTTCTTATTTAAAATTTTCTTTCTTTCCTAGAATTTTACATTAAATTTTAATTGATTTTAGTACGTGAACAATAATACTTGTTCCCCCCCCCCCTGCTCATTACTACCATCTTTAATTTCATCAAAACAAGGTGATTTTTTTCTCTTTTTTTTATTCAAGATAAGTATCCTAATTTCTTTCATCTTTAAATCTATTTTGAAAAATCAAAATTCTCCTATGGCTAATAGATTGATCGATTAATCGTTGCAATCCGTAGTACCTAAGTCTCCAAGCAAATCAATCGATTCTAGCAAAAATATTATTTTCGGTATAACAAAGGTGTTCTTTACACATTCTACATAAAGAGAACGTTAGCATGTTTATTTATTATTATTTTACTTTATATGGATATTACTTATATTTAAATAAACCATACGTCCTACATATTTTGATTACTTAACAGTTATGCTAATCGGACAAATTGGTCAATTCTGGAATATATTGGCATTGACACACTCGGAAAGGTTTCTATTGAAACGAGGGAAAGAGTTTTTGTTTCTTACCCAGTGACCTTTTTTCGATAATTATTTTAATTACCTAAGTTAGCATACAAAGTGCTTCACACATATTAAAGAATTATTCAACTCGCACGCAATGAATATTAAACTAAATACGAATCTGAAACAGCTTTACATTAAGATGTGACGAAACATGACAATCGGATTTCCTTTCGTTGTCTTTCGGGAGCTCTGTGACAACCCTTACTTCCACTCGAGTTCGTCCAACCGAACCAATGCCATCGACAAAAGAGGAAGTCCTTGCAGATACAGTTGTCTTTTACTACAGCCCACGTTAGTAAAAGGTTAGGTCTGGTTTCAGACAGTTGAGAACTGGTTTGGAGCTCCTACATTACTACCTTGTTCGGCCTGCTCCCGGTAGATATTAATAATTTGCAACTCTCCCCAACTCACATTTTCTAATCAAGAAAGTTCCGCGATGGGCGTATGTTATCCTCCATTACACGCCACGCTATCTTAGCTCCTTCGTCCACGTACCTCCGTCGATGTATAAAACGTCTGTATTACCATTGATTGATTGACATTTCCTCGTACGACTAACGTCGATTTTTTGTTAATTGATTACTTTTTTTTTAGTGTCGAATACAATTGATCATTAACGAAACTAGTTAATTATAACTCAATTGTTGAGTCCAAAATATTTGCTAGTGTGATCTGATAGCTTCGCTAATAATAATATATCTATTGAACATGTAAACAGAAGTACTTCATTTATAGTCCAATACATGTATACTTTTTTTAGGTTATAGGTAAAGAGGAAAATAATCTAGTAAACGCTATTTACGATACGGTTCACTGGTGATCACATCTTTAGCAATATGTTCATTATCCAATCCGGTTTACACTTACTTTACACGCCCACTTTAATCGAAACTAAGGTGGGTAGCATTAATGGTTATTATTTAATTGAGATCGATATTATTATTCCTAATGTACAAATACAATTATTTTAGGTGTTAACTGTGGTGTAGTTGTTAGCATGGCAACCTACAATACTAAAGGTCGCGGGTTCGCGTTCAGCGGTGGCCCTAAATTTTTTAATGGGAGCAAAAAATCCTTAGTTATGTCTTCCCTCGGATAGGACGTAAAATGAAGGTCCCGAGCCTGTGCGATGTCAGATACTCGTTAAAAAAAAAGTTCCTTATCCTAATT
This sequence comes from Aelia acuminata, assembly GCA_911387785.2. Taxonomy (NCBI): domain Eukaryota; kingdom Metazoa; phylum Arthropoda; class Insecta; order Hemiptera; family Pentatomidae; genus Aelia; species Aelia acuminata. The sequence goes on along the minus strand of OU426984.1, from coordinate 52,651,120 downwards.
ATACCTGGATAGGCAAAATTTAGGACGCCCACTGTAACATCGTCCGATTAGCCTTAGTATCATAAAGGGGCGTTAAACAAACAAAAATATTTTTATTTTATAATCGTGTAGAAAAGAACCGATTAAATACAATCCAGTGGATGATCCTTTAAATTTGTAAATTCTTTATAATTGATTACTCAAAATACTATTCCTTATTTTTATATATAACGTTATATTTTAATATATATTCGTGTAAGCAGTTTAATAACCCTCTTACTTAGTTCCACGCTGTCGAGACATAGATCGAACCTCGAAAAAACCGTCACGCGATATTTTAACTATGAGCGATCGCAACTAATTAATCACTATTAATTATGATGTTGCATTCGACCGCTTTTAATTTTTTTTTTTATATGTCGAGATTAAGACAAAATTTTTGTGATGGGTCTATCGGATAGCTTGACTTGAGAGGATTCGAAGACTTTATTCGAGAATTGTACTGAAAAAGGTGTCAATTAAAGATGTAAGTTTTAAAAGTAGATTTTACTGAGAAGATCATATCGTAGACCAGTCTATTCACCTTTTTGGTAGTATCTGATCCAGAACACAAATAAAATAATAATTGGCTCACCGAACCCAAAGGTACGAAGCAGACACCTTCATCCAATTAATGTTGTCCAGACTCGTCTTCACCAGATTGGTCTTGAAGTAATGATCCCACCTTCTTATCGGCCTACTCTTCAAATGTTATATGAATAAATCCATTAGTAAAGTTCATTCTATGTTTAAGAAATAATGTCTTCGGTTTGTATTTGGTATCTTTTGCCTTTTTGAAGTTATGAAAAAAACAATACAACTGGATAACGGTATGCAACACAAAGTTACTGCTTTTGCACCACTTGTAGTTTGTAGCTATTGATCCTCCTCCTATAATATATTTGGGAGAGTGGAAGTAAATTTTATGCGACAGAGAAGGCCGAACCTTTACAGACGTAAATTATGAATTGATGCTTTCTCATTCTGTATTAGAATCCTTCCAAATTTAGCTCTTTGCCGCCGGCCCTCCCCCGACCCGAGATTATCATCCTGATCCACCCCAGCGACCCACAGAGGACAGAAGAGGTGACGCAAGGGCCTGGGAAGCAAGGAGATGAATAGCGTAGGAGGAAGGTGGCGTGGCATTATCGTTGGGAGCAGGTAGCGAGCACACAAAGCCAGAGGGCCCTAGACCTTTATTACTGTTCGCTAGCTTATATTCAATGCTACGTCTCGGCCATAGTCGTGATGTCTACGCCATCAGCAGGTGCTGTCTTCTGGAGGGGTGATTCCGTTGATGAAGGGCTAAATCGTCGTAACTCAACGATCCTCATTGTTCAGATGCTAGTGGATAAGTTACATAGTGATTTGCTTAGAAATTTTTTCAAGGTTTACGTTTCGAACCAGGCATGTGGATGTGGTTCGTTAGGGCTTAGTCAGTTCTGCTAATTTACAGACTTTGACTTTGAGCCTCCCAGTCTTCGTGAGGCCCTTACTGAACTAACTTAACACACGATTGTGTCTAAGCGCCGAAATATACATTATAAGATCTGACTGTAAAGCCTTACTCTCAATGATCCTAGATAAATTTCTTTCCGTTCATAATAATCCGATTCAAATAATGCGGCTTCCGTGGTGTGTTGAAATCATTCATATCATTTTGCTTCTTCGCTACAGAGGATGAAGAAGTCTTGCGTTCATAAAGGAATTAAGAAAAAATCTCCGCAAAAAGTATCAATAAAAATTGGACAACTGGGAAAAAAGATTCATTAAGTCTGTAAGAGACAGAACTGATCCGATTTTGATTTAATTGGAGGTGGTAGAAATAGTGCTGTGGAACTAGGTGTATGCTCATTAATTTTGTTTATTGAATTCCATTGAATACATTCAGTTTCGCAAGCTCGTATTTATAACAAGACAAGCATTTATGTATTTAAAAACAATTTGTTCAATCAGACTCAATTAGGTAATTATTTTATAGCCTATCATTATTTTCGCTACCTTGTTTCGCATGTTAAGCATTTCCTCTGCCTCTAACAATTTATTTCGAATCAGCTGGATAACTAATGAATTTACGAAAATTCGGTTTTGGGTTATTTCTAACATAAGCTCCATTTCATGTAATTTAATACCTATAAAATTTTCACGATTCGGTCTTTATTCGACTTTTATCTTTCGATCTTTATTCGACCATTATCCCATCTTTATACGCCTCGACAAAATATATTTATATTTAGTAAAATACCATCAAAAGGTCCCAAAGGCAGCAGCCGAATTTCACATTGGGTAAGAAACTGTTCTGAACTTTGGCTCTCCTGAAAAGTCGGGTTTCCGCATTTTATGATCTAACCGTACACCCAACAATATCATTGACCATAAAAAAAAAATTTTATTAAAAAAAATTATTATAAACAATAAAAGTGACCTAGCAATCAAGAGAGGGTTAATTGAGAAATTCGATCAAAACCGAGATTTGAGCATTGTGCTGACTAGGCAGTCAGGATTACAGAAACATGTCGGCACATTCTGAATTCGTTTGTTTATTCTATTAGGTGAAATTAAAATTAGGAACGGCTTTCTTCTGTACACTAAAGCCATACTTCATAATATAAAGAGATCCAATATGGATATATAATATATAATATTTGTATAAAGTTAAGATGTTATAAAAGAGCTCCATTTAGTTTTGAAATCTAAAAGAAAGGATTGTAATATTTTCATTGATTAGATTACCAAAGTTTTGTAAATTTAAATATAATTTTTGTTAATTTAAAATGTCGGGTATTTTATGTATATTAATGGGAAATTGATGCTATTTTTAATTTTTGGTACAATAACCCAATGCCGTTTCCCTCCCCCCCCAAAAATTTAAGGTCTTTTCCAACTTGAGGACAACCAGTTACTTTTAAGTAGCGTCTATTATCACCTAGGTTAGTTTTTAGTAACTGATCACATCATATGACAAGTATTTAGATCATGTGTGTATATGTTACTGCTATCTTACTCATTAACTGTATGAATTTAATGGACTTTTTTTTATTAAGAAAAAATAAATAATTTCCTTCTGAACTTGTTCTTAAATTGCCTTAATAGAAATAAAAAACGTTATTGTAAAGTCATTTATATAGGATTTGAAGGAACAATTTGATTCATTATTGTCTCTTATATTTTTAACTACCAAGATTTTATATTACTTATTTTCTTTAATTTTCTTTTCAATAAAGTGCGTTTTGTAATTAATGGGTCAAGAAGTTTGGTAAAATTATGTATCAAACCAAAAATTTGATACATTTTTTTATTATTTAGGGGCACTGCTTGTACGTTGGTAACTGTTGCATAATATATTTTTCGGAGATTATTATTCTTGCCGTTTGTTTTTCTTAGAAATAAATTATTATATTTATTACTATTTTTATGACATGTTTATTTAATATAATTAAATTTTGTAATTGAACTTCGACATGAAAAATCCCAGGCGTTCCTCGGGGCTTTTAGGACAATCTAGATGGCACAGAATGTACCCACAGCTGCTCGAGTCACTTGATATGCCCGATGTTAAACAGACTACCCGCATGAGGAAAGCAACGCTCCAATCGTTCACGTTCTTCACTCCTTAAGTTCAAATTATTTTTTTAATAAGGATATATGTATATATTATTAATAATAATGTTCGTCAAACATGTCAGAAATCAGCTAATGAAGGATATAACAAGAGTACAAGAATTATGGCCCAAGCTGCTTCGGTATGTGAGTATGTGACACATGGCTAACAATAGGTTTGATAAGTCGACAAATAGAAAATAAAAAACAGTATTGAATGGTGGATGGAAGAAGAAATGGATGCTGGGGTACCCAAGCAGGTAGTCGCTACCTGGAACCTTTCGGATCTCTTGGAATGTGTTCTCATCAATCAATTACCAAAAAGTTGAGAGGGGGGAGGATTATTTTACAATATAGAATCCGTATCATTAATAATAAAAATCTAATAATAATTTAAAAAAATATATCCGAGTGCAAAAAAAAAAAAAAAAAAAAAAAAAAAAAAAAGAAAATGAATAAAAACTTATATATACTAATCATATTTCCACAATTATCCATAAAAAATAATGAAGCCTGAAAACCAGAAATTAATAACGAGATAATTTTGGATATTGCATCGTGCTTCACATGATAATTGCACCTTGATAGAATTAAATTTTCAAATTTTTTTTTTTATTTTAAAATAATAAAGCAAGTTTATTCCGAGTTTTAAAATTATTCTCATCCCTTATCCATTATTTTTTTGTATCGATACATGGATAACAGTAATACAATTTGAACATAATTGAATTTGAATGCACATTGTAGGTCATCGGATACGAGAATACGGTTTTTTAGGCGTTTTAATTTTTTTTTTTTGTCATTTAGCAGAATACTAATAAGTTAATAGCATTAAAGGGACGTTTCACGTTTGGTAGAAAAAGAAGAGGATAAAAAAAATAAAAAAATAACGTAACAAAGTTGGTATTTTTTTTTTTAGGAGATCTGATCTGCTGGAAGCCTGGTGAGGCTGCGTTTTTTTTTTGGCTATAGTCAGGTGTAACTTTTACTTGTTGCATCTTTATTACCTATTATACTGTTCAATGATGATTTCGTAAGAAATAACATAATTAGTTAGTGTAATTATAAATATTAGGAAAGTATTAACAAACATTTTTTTTTATCATAGGTAAATCGCTCATAAATAAATAACGTCAGTAATACTTCTGCATTGTTTAATGTATTTCCTTACATATTTATGTATACAAAACATGGAGTATCTGGTATCGATAGATGGAACTATAATATTTTTAATTCATTCGAGAAAAAAAAATGTTGGTTTCTAAATTAAATTTTGACTTAGGTACAAATTATGATATTTTAATCGATATTTAATAAAGACTGCTATTTTTCTTAGTTATAAAATCTATGAAAAAGAAGGTATTAAAAAATAGAATTATATTATAAAAAATGGAACCGTGATTTTAATATTTGAAGACTAGATATATTTCTGATAAAAAGTAGAAAATGAATGATAAATAATAAACTGCTTCTATATATAATTTTATCTTGCAGACGAACAATTGGCCATGACCAGGTTTCGAACCCGAGCCTCTGCAACTCCTTTGCAGACGATCTTACCCAATGATTAGTGTCCTTATCCAAGCCTCGCCAACTTTCCCTCTTTAATTACACTTAAAACCAGCTGATATCGCCGCGTTGCAGGGAAGTTCAGGTGCTGGGCATTGTCTAGAGTGGGGATCGCATAGACAGATAGTCATTTTAAACATTTATTTATAAATATTATAGGATTTTGTAATTTTATCTTAAAGATAGAACAATTGGTTATGGTTGGGATTCGAACCCGGGTATCTGCATCTCCGTTGCAGATGTTCTAACATATTAATCTAATTTAAATTTTATAACTTATCGAACAACTTGCTTACCTTTTAAAAAAAAAAAATGTTTGAATCCCATTTTAGCCAGAACGCTTTGCAGGCTTAATTTTACCAAATGGTTATACTAAGTTCCAACCAACGTTGTGGCAGATGTATACTAATTTATTATTTACCACTGGCCATGTTTCGTCACTTGGATTTGGAGACTATTCCTCCGCCTTAGAACCTGTCAGTTAACTTGGTATCTTTAATATATACATTAATAAAGGGTGATACCGGCCAAATAACTTTTTTGCAGAACCGAGGTCAGTAGTTCTTAGCTATGAAGTATGCAATTTAAGGCACTACGGAGTATGAAGTGGTCTTTTATACCTACTCCTATACTTGTTACTACCACGCAGAAGTAAGCAAGAGCCATAATAGTCTTGGTTCTTGAAGTTAATTGAGCCGTTAGTTGAGATTGAATTATCCTCGGCCATATAACGCGGTGTTTCTATTTGTAAAACATTAATGGCTTGTGCAAGTATAAAAACTAAACAGAAAGTGGGAAAAGTTATCGTTTAGGACCTAAGTAAATTTGCCGTGGAGCAATTAAGATCCGCAGCGAGGAAGACTCCAGTGATGACAGTCCTAGCCAACAGTTTTTCTTATTTTATTCTTTTCTTTTTTTTTATTCCTTTTGTTTTATCTCTTTATTCTTCCGTCTTTTCTTTTTATCCCCTTTCTCATTACCCTTTTTATCCTCCAGTCGCCGTTTGATTGTTCCCTCGAGTGTTGATCTAACTCGGTTCCCCCCGCCCTCCCATCCCCTCTCCCTTTCCAGTTCCCTCATCTCCCTCCCTCGTCGTATATCAATATTTGTTATTTTTTAATTGACAAGGCCTTTATTCAATATTTGAGCACCACCACGCTTCTTTAATTCCTCCCCAGTCGTAATAAAATACTATCAGTCGTGCGGAAATGTGCTTGTCGATTTCCCCTGTTTTTCTTTTAAGGAAGGGTCCTTTCTTAGAAATTCACTTTTATCCAATTTTGAAAACTTCGTAACCAGAACAAAAGAAAAAAGATCCGATTTTGAATAAATTTTCATCAAACATGCCTCGAACAACGGGAAAATATATTTTCCCCTTCACATATTTTACACATGAAATATATTTACATATAAATATATATTTTCCAAAAATATATTTTACCTTCCCGGCCATGTATGGTATACGCGCGGTTACTCTAGAGGTGTAACCAACCTATTTTAACCATGGTGGGTAGGTCGAGATTTATTCCGTGGGGCCTCCACGAAATAAAAGTCAACCATCCCAGGGCGGATTCGAACCGCCACCGTTTGGCTCGAGCATGCTTAAGCGGGTCGCGCTCAAACACGCCCGGTTATCCCGGCCCAATGAGAAAATATCTATCCCGCGTTGGCTCTAGGATTTTTTAATGGGAGTAAAAAGTCCTTGGCTATGCCGTCCCTCGGATAGGATGTAAAATGGAGGTCCCGAGCCTGTACGATGTCAGATATTCGTTAAAATTCCCTATCCTAATTATATCTGGATAGGCAAAATTTAGGACTCCTACTGTAGCACCGTCGGATTAGCCTTAGTTGTATAAAGGGACGTAAAACAAACAACAACAACGTGAAAATATTAATCTGACCAGATCTACATATTCAGAGTGACCACTCAAAAGCGTGAAAACCATTATTACTAGGAGATTTCAATACATTGGATAAATCCGATTATATATTATATAATATATAGTATAATAAATATTATATTATATATTTATTACGAACTCATAAATCAGATAGAGTGAATCTCGCTCGATAGAGACTAAGGTACATTAAAAGTAAATGTTTTTAGCTGATTAAAAAAAAATTATTTATGTCCAAACTGGCTTTAATCTATTGCTTGCTGCTTGAAAGACTCAATGTCTGTTTGAAGTATTATATTAAAATGCGAATATTTTGTCACATTTGTCACAAACACGCTCGACATCGCAAAAACACTTGTCCATTGGAGGCATTTATACGTGGCATTTTCCATCTAGCAATTATGATATCTACCTAAGTTAGATATTTAACTTGAAATTAATTACTTCCTAGTTAGCGCTGACATTCCTTCGCTTGGAAGATACCTAAACTGTTTCTGCGTTATTGCTTTTGGTCAACATGGAATAGGAATCCTTCCGACTGGAACAAATTCCAGACATTAATATGTTGGAGGATTAAAGGCAGGTATGGGCGGAACCCCGAACTACCTGCGGATGGAATCTTATACCGAAGGCCCGGTCTAGGATGACCGAAGCGGTGTCTGGTTCCAACACAGCATCCAGCATCGCCGATCAGGACCCGCCCGGGAGTACGGTCCGGGAACACCCGATTCCTTTCCAATATTAAGACCGTTATTCGTGTAAGAATCTGACTCTTATCGAGAATTTGTAATATTCGGGGTCTCCACATAGTTTGACCAGCCTTATCTTTTTTAGGAATGCCATCTGCAAATTCTCCCAGGCCATATTTTGTATTTTTTAAGTCATAATTAAGATGTGTCTGCAAAATCAGAAGGGACACTTATTTTAAATAAAAATATGATAAAAGATACAATATGCGCAATTAAAGCCTGTATTCAAACTAGAACTTAGTAATCTTCTAAATTTGAATAAATGTTTTAATGGTTAAAACTGGCGGGTTCTTTCGGCACAATGATTTTAGCGTTAAACTAATAAAAAAGTAGTGTATGAGATAACATTTTATTTTAAAGATACCCTAAAAAACAAAATGCATTTGCATTAATAATAATATATGAAATAGACACATCCTTCGTCTTGATACGAAAGTTCCTAAAACGATCTGATGAAACAGATTGCAATCCGATATCTAGAAGATTGTGCTTCTTAGAAGTTACGTTCTTCCTTCAGCTGGTGTACAAAGATCGCCACAGGAGTATTTACTCAAGAACTAAAATAAGCAATCGATATATCGACATCTTATGATCGAGTGTCGTACCTACTCGTATCGAGCAGATCTGATAACAAGATCATCAGAGCTATTTAAGTTATTGGCCGGTGAATAGCTGATAGGTTGTTACATTAAGCGATCAATTTAGTATGTTATATAATTATGGAATTAAATTAAGTTACTTAATAATAATCTTCATTCATATAAATAAGAATAAAAAAAAGGATGGATGGGGTCGACGAAAATGGTTCAATGAAACCAGAAATCTAACTCAATCACGAAAAGGAATAAATGGAGGAAGGAGAGTGTTGGCTTATTGAAATGAGTCACTTGGAAGTAACTAAAATGAGGCAACTGATTATTTAACATGAGGACATGCTTTTTTTTATGTGCGTTCAACGGTATCAAGAGCTCCTAAATCATATCTCAGGAGTCAAGAAGCAAAAGATTGTGGTAGAGACCTCCTGCGAGTTAGAGGCAGTGTTTGATATAATTACCTTAGGTAATGAGCACGCCGGGAGCACGTGGTACAGTTTTTGTGAGGAGCCGTGAAGCGTTTAACAGCGCACTTAGAGCTCTCCCTGGAGGAAAATCAGGTTAAATATCCCGCCCGTAATATGTTAATAGTACAGCTGCTGCTCTCTCTAATATCGCTGATTTAGAAGGCCCTGGCTCAACCAGTAGCTCGGGAAGGCTGTGGTCGATTTATGACTTACTCAGCCCGGCTCGCTCCAGCACGGTCATTAAAGATTTTTTTTTTCTTTCTCATAGCTAACTGCCATCTTCCGGTCGCAGCATTGATCATCACGGCTGACTATCACCAGCAACTATGCAAACTCGATTTTATCTATCGATCATTTTATGAGTCATATCGCAAAAACATGTAGTTTTGCTAAAAGTTTTTTTTTTTTTTTTAGTACTTCCTTTCTTTCTTCCCAATTCAAGCATATGGAAAACAGCTTCATGATTTGTCAACCATGACATGATCCGAACTAATGGAACTAAAAGGGATCGAAATACCTCACTGCTACTTAATCGCTCTGACACATTGCGAAGTTAAAGGACCCATTCCAACTTTGGTCTTCCAAATATTTAGGCCACCTTTGGGTTCGGAAGTGGTGGTACTTACAATTCTAGGCTTGGAATTTCGTTTTCTGTGACCTATTAGACACTAACGCTAAATAGCATTGCTTTTAACTCTTTTACTAAGAAAAAAATTAAATAAATTCTAAAGCCAGAAGAACGCCTGAATTTGTACCTAACCTTTCATGTTAAAACACGTTTATGTTAGAATGTATTCGAGTTTGAATTTCAAGGAAGGTTTCTGCCTACATTGTTTTCTATATAGGTTTTCGGACCTCAGAAATACTACTTCCGTGAATTTGGAACAACCTATGTTAAAAGCGGAAATATATGTACAGGTAGCGAAGATATGAAATTCTTTCAAAACATTGGCCCTATTCAAGCAATGTGATCCTGAATGGTAGAGACGATAAACAAATAATACATAAAATATATAAGTTAAGAATAATACATAAAATAATATAAATAATAATAATAAATAATAATAAATAATAATAAATAATACATAAAATATATAAGTTAAGAAAACTATCTTTTTCAGTAATGTAAGAAAAAAGTTTATTAAATACATTATACTGATTACTAAATAAACAAAAACAGATCATTAACTTCGCTTATCAATTCAATATAGAACTGATGAGCAAATCGGAATTTTAGCGGTATTACAAATTTAAAATTATTGAGCTATAATAATGTAATTATATTGTAACACTTTTGTGGGTTAACTAATATTTATTAAACGAAAATATAACAATATCAATGCCAAACGAATTATAACAACATAAATATTTGAGCAAGTTACAATAATAGCACACAAATCATATGACTTGAGCTTCACAATCAAGATACAGACTAAGACTAATTGGTCGTCACTCGCTCCTTATACATAGCCGAAAGAGGAATGGTCTGGAATGGTCAAGATCCCCGTGGAATCATCCAGGCCTTGAACTAGCCTCTGACGGTCCGTTCCAACAAAAGGATTTCAAACCATATGTTTTTTTTTTTTTAATATTTTTATTTAACGTTACAATATTAGATATTAACAGACGAGAACTTTTCATAGAATCTTATATTAGATAATGACGAACTATAAACGCTTTTACACTAAGATACAGGACATCCCAACCGCACAATAAAGGTCTGGTCACACATAACCGTACCGCTGCACGAGCGTGTGTCGGTTCTGATTCATTTACGAAGAATAGATAGAACGTGCCCGACACCGGGTCAACCGACAGGTAACTATCTATCAGATCCAATTTGAATCAGATCCGGTAGACGTCCATGCGGTATGGTGACAGTACGGCTATGTGTGATCGGACCTCAAGAGACATAGCTACAGCTTACATCCCTCAGAAATCTATGAGATTAAAAAAGCGTTGGGTGAGAGATCTCCTTAGTAATTGGATCAAGCAAGAAAAAGGGAACCGCTGAGTACTGACTGCCCTATCCTTCGCCTTAGACAATTAAGATGAAAACAAATTTTAAGAGGTGAATAGAAGTATTTAGATTTAAAACATCTTAGATTACAAAAAAACAGATTGATTTCATTTTTTTTTTATTTCCTTTCCTCTCAGGGTTATTAATAGGAAATGTTTATATACATATGGCATTTACGTATTTTGAGGTCTATAATCGAGTCTAAGGATTCACACAGCCCGAGTCTTGCGCGAAATGATAAAATTAAAGCTTTGTCTTGGAAACTACCAGGATTTATAATTACAATCTAGTTATGAGATATTGATAAACGTCATTTGCACGTTATGAATCAGTTTGAATTTTTCTTCTTTATCCAGGAGTGCTTCGAGATATTTTAAATGTTCAGACGAAGTTACTTCTGAGAGGGAGACCTTATAACAATGACCTGGTTTCCTAGAACCAAGGCACTAGAACAGGAGGATATGAACTCAACATGAAGTAATGATCTGTTAAAGGAGATGAGTGGTAATTTGGTCGGTCAGCTCTAGGAGAGAGATCTACGGTCAATGGACTGTTCTCTTAAAACGCACTCTTATAAAACCTAAACCTGCCAATCCACGGTTAGTTTTCATTTACGTCCTTCTCTATCAACAAGTAGGGTAGCTTTTTATGAATGAAAAAAGCGGATGATGAAGTTAGTCCTCCAATTCGATAGTTGCAAATCTTGTTTTTGCATTTTAGAAATCAAGGAACAGGTTTGGTTCCGTGACTGCACGTACTAAAATCCTTATCACCTGCAACAGTTGATCCCATTTTAATCCATTTGAATTGTGGGGATCGTTATCGAGTGTTTTCAAATAATTCTTATCAACGAATTCCTACTTTGTTATAAGTATTCGCAAACAAATTTTACTTAGGAACCAACTTTACAAAAAAGGCACTACCGACTCTTAATCCTTGGGTTGTTATTAACCTAATAAATGGTTCGGAATTCATCATATTATCAATTTTCTTGGACTGTGCTGAGTGCACCCAAAAGAAAAGTTGAGGACATTATGTTTGATAGTAAAATCACCTTCGATATTTTTTTAGGAGTTATGGTCATTCAATCCATTTTTTCCTCTCGCCTATTCTACAAGGATCGTAAGGAGTTGTCCAGTTCAGCATTCGGAACAGGAAACGCCTCGTTCAAGCACTAGGACTTATTAGACATGTTTCGAATCTCGGAGAGGTATAAGACTTTCTAGATTATTAATAAGATATAAATATAATCTCCTTCGAAAGGACTTAATGTCCCGGTTTCCACTTTAGCTTCGGTACATGCCAGGGACCCGTTTCACGAAGGTGCAAACGAGCGAAGGAAAGAGGTCGGCCTTCATAAAATATCTTTTGAAGTTTACCATTTGCCGTGCTATTATCTACGCTATTGGAAGCACGCCAGTGTTCGATCCAGTTGCAGGAAGAACATTTTTAAGGTAATAAAAATTTTACTACGATTCCTATTCGTTTCTTACAAGGAACGCCTTGATACATGAAAGCTTCCAAGAACTTACATCTTGGTAATAAATATTGCCAATTAAAAGAGGTTTTACGCTATAACAATTATTTTTATTGGCTTAGATAGTAGCGGAGGTTTCGTATAAATAATACATAAACGTTGTAATTGAAAGTCATAATTGTAAAGCATCAATATAAATTCGATTTGTTACGGAATGATATAAAAACTTGCATTTTATTGCATTGAACTTTTATGTTCAATCGATTCCAAGCAACTTAGAAATATCTATCATCTGCATTAATAGCGTTTACACGCTAAGTAAAGATGCAATTTTAATTTTAAAAACAAAACAAATAATATATGTAATATTAAAATATTAAAAAAAAAGTATGAAAAGAAAAACTAACCAACTCTTGAAGTGCATGAAACGAAGTGCAATGTCTGACGATAGCGCATAATTTAATGCAGTTATATCGCCCCACAAGGTAAACAATTAATAATAATAATCGTTATAACAATAGTAGTAATAATGAAGGCTTAACAACCCAAAGGTTCGATGCCGAGACCACATCTCTATCCACCGACCATCATCAAGAACCAAATTCGACAGTTCTGCATGAACGCAATCCTCCCACCTCCGTCTCGGTCTACCCCTCGGACGTTTTCCATTCGGCACCGCGCTTTTTAGTCTTTTCGGAATTCGTTCACTTCTAATTTTCGCAATTTTACACGCCTATTTTATTCGTCTAGCTGCTATCACGTCAGTTATATTTTCTCAGTTCGGCGTCTTGTAAATGTAAATTTTCAGGTTAGTTCATCCCTCATCCAAATATTCTAAGCAGTACTTTATTTTCAAAAACCCTAAGCCGTTGCTGATTCCTTAATTTAGCGCCCACGGTTTTCATCCGTAAAGCGCCGTTTGAAAAATAAAAGTTTTGTTAATCCTAATTTTCAAGTTTCGGGACAGAAGGTGCGAGCTAAGCAATTTCGCTACTGAAAAGTATCAAGCATTACCGGCTTTTAATCTAGACTTAATTTCCTCATCAATTTCGTTTTTTCTAGTTATCATCGCCCCTAAATATCTAAATTCCTCTACGTATTCAAAAACACGTATTTCCTTCTACATTATCAGCAAAATCGTCACCAATTCAATGGCTTACCTTATTTCACAAGATAAACTGTTAACTAATTTTTGCTTTATTTTTTCAATTTTAATGGAACATTTTTATCTGACAGCTATGCAACTTAAAATCAGGTTATTAAATAAAAGTTATTAATAAAGAAAAAATCATTTAACAAATAATTTATATTAAGTAATAGTAACTTAACGGAAAAGAATTCCTCTATTATTGTTGATGTGGGATGTACTGCCTCTGGCTCGCATTGATGTACAGTATTTTTCCTGATATTAAATGCATTTTTTTAAAAACAATCGCTTAGATGTATATTACAAACCTCTCTATTACAGGTGTCTTTTACTGGAGTTATGATAATAAAATATGTGTTTAAGTATTTATATATATATATATTTTTTTTTATGATTCTTAGAAACGCAACCAGCTGATGGTAAAACCAGGTTAATGCGACTTCCTTATTAATATTGATATACAAAGAATTTTGATGTCGATATTATGTCGGAAAGTTTCAATACATTTTACATGAATCCAATAAGTAAATCATCCTCATGTAAATATTCAATAGCAAAATTTATATTTTATTCAAATAAATGGAGAGACTCCACACAGGGAATATTAAAATATGAAATTCAATTTCATATTTGTTGATGCAATGAATAATTTTCGCAGATAAAGTCATGCATCAGTGTGAACTGGATATTTTAATGAAATATTAATTTTTTTCGGTTAAATTATAATTTACTTTAAATAAACGTATTTGCACGCCCTATTAGCTATTTTACAGCGGGTTTTCACCTGCCCTTATAATTCCTTGCTACTCGCTAACAAATTAATCCTAACCGAGGGTGGCGAAATTAAGAGCGAAGGATTCGGCACCCGTTTTATTGATGGTTAATGTGATAATTGGGAACAGGTTGGACCGTTTTGGGTCACTTATATTCTTTGAGAAAGTTTGCGGTGAAAGGTGGGGTAATTATTGCCACGTGCCTATAGCCTATTGTATTATTCGATGAATATATATATATATTTATATATGAAAATGATATGAATAATATATTTACTACATTTCTATTTGATAAAAAATAAACCTATAAACCAAGCCCGTCGATCCGTAGTTTTAATATACATAGATAAGATTTTCGATCGCCTTTAACCTCACACCATGTAGCCATCTAGTTTTGCCCCGTAGTTTTAATATACGGTATGTAATAACTAGGGATGGGATTTTCATGTATTCATAAATTTTCTTCTGAGGCTTAAAAATGCACCTATATGCGTTCTGACTGGTTTTTACCATGATAGAAACTATTTTGAACCATATTCATTATCCATATTTTGTGGTTTTTAAGTAAATATTTGCATATATTTCGATAAATAGGTACATCTTTTTTTAGATATTTTACAACTTTTAGGGAATTTACTTATTGTTACTTATTTACTTGTTTTACGTATATTTAATCGATACCTAGAATAAATAAAGTGTAAAGCAGAGAATGAACGTTGGGATTAAAAAATTTCTCTAAGGTCACCTGATCACCTGTAGTATATTGGTATGCAGGGCAACCTACAATACTAAAGGTCGCGTGTTCGCGTCCCGCGGTGGCCCTAGGATTTTTTAAATTGAGTAAGAAATCCTTGGCTATGCCGTCCCTCGGATAGGACGTAAAATGGAGGTCCCGAGCCTGTACGATATCAGGTACTCGTTAAAGGTCCCTATCCTAATTCCAAATTGATAGGCAAAATTTAGAACTCCCACTGTAGCATCGTCCGATTAGCCTTAGTGGCATAAAGTGACGTTAAACAAAAATATATCGGAAAATCAAAAGGCACAAAGTAATATCCACATTTCTCAGAAATTTTGATCCCCTTATTTTGTTATACAGATGCCTCATCCTTGACAATGCTTATATTGCCTCTGGGGCTTTATAAATTTGGTGATGAGTGCATAGCTAATGTGTCAAATGCCAAAAAAGGAAAGAAAACAGGAAAAACTTTTCTGTTAATGTTTGCAGAAGAAACATTTAAATGCTACAGTGAAAGTGTCCTGTATTGTTCGTGGTGCCTAGAATTCCTAGAAACAATTGGACTCACGTCCAGGACCTTGAGCATAGAAGTGCCTTCCTTCAGCTACTCCACTTCCTACGAATAACTATTATCTGCTTTGAAAAAAAAAAACGCCTATTTTTTATTTTCATTTATTCCATTAATGCCCATGTATGAAACGGAATATGCAAAGAAACTCGGTTCCCAAGGCAGACTGGACGTTCATTGCGTGTGCTCCGTTCAGCTCGACTGAATAGAGAACATTTTTTCTGTTGGCTCGGCAGTGTAATATTATTAATTGCGAATTAAAATTCCTCCGAGTCAGCGTCGGCCATTAGTGAGCAGATCTCTTCGGCCGCATGCACTAGCGGTACCGCATGCAGATGAGTGGAACCGGGGAGGTAGGAGCACCCCCTGGAAAAAGATCTCGCGTCAGTTTTTGCTCTCCCCCCCCCCCCGCCCCATAGGCGAAAAGAACTCCGGTTCAAGGTCTATTTTTTCTTCTTTCAAAACGGGTCAAGGTCATTATTTTGTTGTTGTTTTTTTACATTAGTTTTTGTGCT
The DNA here is from genome assembly GCA_911387785.2 of Aelia acuminata. Taxonomy (NCBI): domain Eukaryota; kingdom Metazoa; phylum Arthropoda; class Insecta; order Hemiptera; family Pentatomidae; genus Aelia; species Aelia acuminata. The sequence continues at coordinate 52,634,987 of OU426984.1, read as the reverse complement.
TAACCGGTGTACAACCTGTTCCCTCTGTATCAAGGAAGGGTGCGCAGCTAGTCCGGCACCTGTACAGTACTGGGACAACTGAGAACAGCCTTGCAAATCATAAATATATATTTATTCTTATTGTAATTCTTTTTTCTTTCTCGTTTAGGAATATTTATAATTTTGACACTAAACAATACAATTACCGGGTGCAGCGTGCGAGAAGCACAAGGTTTGTGGGAATTAATATATTTTCTCGTCAAACTTTTGAAAATTACCGCCAACGATTGTAACCAATTTGTAACATAATTTAATAGTCGCTTACTGTTAATTAAGGATAAGTATCGATAGCCAACGCATTTATTTGTTACTTCTTACGCCGTGTGTGAAGTGTTATTATAGATATGTTGGAATCATACGGGAATTTCAGAAGCCGGTATTACTAGACACCCTGAATTACAAATGGAGTACAATACAGATACAACTTTGAAATGGTTAAAAAGCCGAGGATGTTTGGAATCTCATAAAATAACGACTGTTATGTTTAATATTCTAAAAATTACTAGAAATAAATTTTTTTTTTTCCCTCAAACATGCAAAGAATTCAGTCATTCCAGGCCAAGGTATTGAGGAAAATAGCAGATGCATCATACTATATGACAAATGAATTACTGCAGAAGGACCTGAATATCACAACAGTTATCGATTCAGCCACACAATACTACAAAAACTTCCACCAAAGACTAACTTTTAACACGAACCCTTTAGCACAGACACTAACATCAAGCATAAACCCTTACATTCCATCCCGACGACTTTTGAGGCGGTGGCAGAGAGATATAGCTAACTTAGTATAAAGTTAGCAATTCATCCAATAGGAGTCCAATCACGCAAAATGACACATTTTTGGATTTGCAAATAAATAATTTTTTTTTTATTATTAGAATTAAATATGGGTTTTCGTGTGGTAAAGATTTATTTGAAACCACTTTCAAAATTAAACAGGAGTATAAATTTAGCGAAATTGGAAAATCGTGCTGAACGAATGTATTTATAGTATTGCATATATAAACTTTTTAGTCGTAATATCTTTCTACTCTCAATTAGTAGTGGTGAATGTATTCAACAGGGGTACACATAAGTATTAGAATACGCACATGACATCCGATGCAGCAGCATAATTTCGCAAAATAATCCTCAAAAATATTACCTGGGCATGTTATCACGTAACCGTGATTGTATCGGATTTACGACGCAACTTTGGGTAGAGCCGAAAGATGACCGCTTTAGGATGCGAGCCATCACGAAACTCGGCCATTAAGACAACTATAAACATCCGAAGAGAACCGTTCCCAAAGGGACTTAAAGGACCAGTTGAACGGCCGCCATACTAACTCGGGTCGGCGGTTTTGGATTGCGTCGCTGCCTTCGGTCTCGTTTGGATTATTTATTTTCTCTTCGGACTTTCGGGCTCTGCTCAGGAGAGGGGAGTGGCGACGAATTTGGGATTGCATTTCCGTGACTGCCACTTAACAACGCTGCTCACGTTATGCGGTACTTTATGCCTTACCAGATCTAATTGGCTGGCTTTCGGTTAATGTAACTGACTAGTTTATTGGCTGAGTCAAAACTCGGGCAATAAAATTTATACGAGTACAAAAATTAAAAATATATATATATAACATTACACCAGGATTTCACTTTGAATGCAACAAGTATATATTTCAAAACTTGTCGAAGCTGTCAGGGTCAAGTAACGTTTTTGTCAATCTCACTAGAAAAAGAGATATCGTTGGATTTTAAAGGGTTTCACTTGTTGTCCGAGCAATAGCTCCCAAGGACGACATGTCGATCGTACTCCACTTTGTAATATACCGGATTTCTCCTACACCATTATACATACATGGGTGGTCTATCATAGGTTAAAATATTTACATAATGATATAAAATTATTATTTGAAATTACATCAAATTAGTACAATAAGAATTTTTATCAGCTGAGATCGCTAAACCACTAAAGAGTGATTTCTATTTAGTTTTCGAAGGTTGAAATCAATTATGAAAGCTGTCACCATGTCTCTTTGGGACAAGTTTTATTGTGAATTGGGAATTCGTTTTTGAAAAGCACCATATTTTTCGATATATTTGTTAGAAAGTTCGTTCAGAAACACCTTAGAATATGGGTTCAGAATTTGATAAGGAAGTAGGGTTTCTGCATTAATGGTCAAGAGTTGATAGGCTTATGTAAGGGTACTCTCTTTATGTATTTTGAAATAGATCCCTGGAGAAGGGGTTTATTTTATCATTTAAGGTGCTTTTTAACGATTTGAATGGTGATAAGCGGCCTAATATTTTCATTCGAAGCAGCCTTTCGGTAGATTAGTTCTATATATCGCTCTCCGTCCATTTCCTTTTCGGTCCCAGAGCAGATTCGAGAAAGGGGGCGATGTTAAGAGTGGACCGGTCCTCGTTAATTAGGAGTTGTACCTTGGCAATTAGTAAAAGGTGGACCCTTACCCCTCCAGGATATGTATGACCCAAAAAACAAAAATATCGTCAAGGCATACAGTTCATTCTCACTAGGATTCGCTAAATATTGTAATTTGTTCTAGTTTGTTTATTCAGTTCGACAGACTCATTAACATTAATTGATAGTAAGTGATTGATTAAAAATTAAGTTTAAGGTATGGAAATATATTTATCATCATCTAGGCGTTTTTCGGTTGCGGAATCCAATCGATTTCCAAAAAAATGTTTTGATAAAATTATAAGTCAGGAGAAAAAACACGAGTATCTTGATTAACGATTTTTTTAACATTAATACCAAATATTGTAAAAATGGAAAGAAAAATTCATAGCATCTAAAGCAATGCATTTCGAAGCCTTTGACCTGATTGAAACATTATATATATGTCTTGATACATATAAAGAAAAAATATCTCTTCAACAGACACCAAAAAAAATATAGAAGCTGGTAATTGAGCAGCCCTCCAACTGACGGGGACATCCTTGATACCAATTAACCACAATTAGGGGAACACTGTCAAAAACCCGCAAGCATAAGTGTAGCATTTCGGTAATTATTTATTACTTGGCATCAATTAATTCGATAATAGTTGCAACATTTTTCAAAAACCGTTGGAACAAATTAATATTTATGTTTAATACTTCAAAAAGTACTAGGCAGTTGGTGAGCGTTCAAAAATGAATCAACCAATTCCGCCCGCCTTTCATAGGCTGGAAAAAATGAGCAATAAAGGTAAAAATAAAATGAATAAAAACTTCTGAATAGCAGCTAAGCTAATTCTAATTGTAAATTATCATTTAACCTATAAATTGTTGTAATAAAACCAAAGGAATAAAATATGAAGAAAATCTACAGTAAACAAAAAAAAAAAAAATAAAACATTTACCGTCAAATGTAATCGACATACAAAAAAATACTATGAAAAATATTTTACAATATAGAATAAGGAAACAATAACTTCGCAAAATCTTTAAAGAAAAATAAGAACATTATGCATAATAAAATTGAATGAAAATAATCTTCATATTATATCATGACGAAAATAAATTAACTACATAAATAAATTTAATAAATTTAATATCAGTTGAATTATTATTTAACTATATACATTTTCATATACTTTAACCATATATATTTTCATATATTTTAACTGTATTAACTGTACATATTTTTTAAATTTAATATGTATATTTGCAGATTGGAATATGAAAATTATTCGATTATTAATATATTGTTAGTTGTTTGTTTGTTTTAACGTCAGTTTGTGCCACTAAGGCAAATCGGACGATGCTACAGTGGGAGACCTAAATTTTGCCTATCCAGGTATAATTAGGATAGGGATCTTTAACGAGTACCTGACATCGTACAGGCTCGGGACCTCCATTTTATGTCCTACCCGAGGGACGGCGTAGACAAGGATTTTTTACTCCCATTAATATATCGTTAGTAATTGGTGATGTTAAATGGGGTCACCTCTAGTCTAGTGGTTAGCACAGAAACTTACTATACTAAAGGTCACGGGTTCGCGACCCGAGGTGGCCCTAGGATTTTTTAATGGGAGTAAAAAATCCTTGTCTATGCCGTCCCTCGAATAGGAAGTAAAATGGAGGGCCCGAGCCTGTACGATGTCATGTACTTGTTAAAGAGCCCTATCCTAATTATACCTGGATAGGTAAAATTTAGGACTCCCACTGTACCATCGTCCGATTAGCCTTAGTGGCATATAGTGACGTTAAACAAATGAACTGTTGTTGATGTTAATATCACATTTTACATTTATGTAACAATTAAATCAAACATTTTAAATAATTAAAATCAATAATGTTCATCGATTTCATTTTAAACTATTATTAAAAGTCTATTAAATTATGAAAGTAGTTTATTAATCAAGAAGTAATTTTATTTACTCTAAAATCACTGTATTTAAGCTTTGGAATCCATCTAACCATTAAATTCTTTCTCCTAAATTAAATAAATTTTAAATTCTCATCCAATTCTTAAAATCCAACACTCTTAGCTGATTATCCTTAATATTTGTTAGCTCACCCCGATAAAACCAGCCGTAAAGTCCTTAGCGTTCATTATCAGGCCGATATGGCCGATCCGGTGAGTTATACGTTCGTAAAAAACTCTCATTTTTTTTTTTAGTTATACGTTCATAAAAAACTCCATTTGAAGCTACTTAGTTTCAACCACTAGTTTCCTTCTCTATTCTTAGTCTTATCTAGAAATGTTAAAAGGATGCTACCAATGGATAGTTTCTTTACAAGTCATTCTATGCCCTTGTTGAGTAAATACTTTTTTTAAATTTCAATCAACGTAAGAAATAAAAATAAAAAAAATTGTTTTAAAAACGATTTGACAATGAATAATGAGTTTATCTTCATAATTTTTTTTCTTATAATAAAACCTGATAAATCTCTCTCCTATTCCTTGTACAATATCCAAATGATGAGCCTGGGTGTCTCCGACACACACACTCACGATCTGTGAAGGTTGGGTTACCTGCGCAAGAAATGCCATGAGATGTTGAAGACCTCACTCATCCTTACCTGAACCTGGAACAAGAACAACCAATGTCAAAAGTTAAATTTTGGAGATGTTTCAGGTAAAATGTGTTTACCTTACCGCTAAGACCTAACGCTAATAGATAGATCCTTAGTATAGTGACATTGTTTGTTTTCGTTCCAAGATTATCACACTAAACAAGTGACAAATAAAATTTAACGTTTTTATGATGTGCACAAAACAATAAAAAATCTGTAAAATATCACTTCAGATATGAAGTCCTTCAACCGAGCATTTAATTGGGGTCTTTTTTTAAAGTAAGTATCGCAAGTTACTTTTTCAATAGAATCGTATTTATCTACTCACATGCATGTGACAAATCTATAACAGTTACGAAAAAGGATTTGATAAAACAGGTTTTGCATTCAGAACTTCATGCACCATAGGCTTAGAAAAAAAGGATGTATCATGGGCATTATTTTCTCAGTTTTTCGTGATTACAAAATTTGATAGCTTTTATAATTTTTAGACCAGGCAAATAAGATAAATAATACTTTTTGGAAAAAATTAATAGTTAATTCATAGTTCCTTTGTTTATGCTAAAATTATTCCGACAACTTCTTAATCTTTAAACCTCCACATACGTAAATTTATCATTTTTGGAAACGTATAATCTCATGTAATGTTCATGGAAGCCTTTCATTTCTGTTGTTTAATGTTAGTCAATATTAAATAGTGATTTCATTTATTTTTTTAATTTCATGAATGAACCAGATTATAACCTCATTATAATGTATGTGATAAATCTATAATAATTAATAAAAAAGTAACTGCCGATACTTAAATAAAAAAGTTTAGGAAACTCACCATTCTAATTAAAATAATTAAAAATGGGGGAGAACAAAAAAAAAAAAAAAAAAAAATACTGTGTAACTTTAATACCTATTATTATTTGACCTTTTTTTTTTTTTTATAAGTAAGCATACGTTTTTACTAAAACTTCATTTAAAATATATTTGTATTTATTTAACAGTTTTCTTAATTAAAATAATTGATCACCATCATTATATTTATCTTAGGTGCGATACCAAATCAAACTTATCCCATCAAAAAGCATTTAGGTACCGTGTTAGAATTATTTGATCAATATTATTGTAATTAGAAGGCATATACCATTATTAATGGTCGAGATTTTATATAATAAACCAATGGTGGAAATTATTATTAGAAATAAATTTTAAACGAACTTCAACCCTGATGAATTAAAAATCTGTTTAATACTAAATAATAGGAAGGGATCAAGATTATCATTTTAAATGTTGAATGGGTTGAAACGCGAAACAACCGAAAATAATTGAAAATATATACGCTTTGACAGAAGATTATTTAAAGCATTTTTTTTTTTTTTACATAAGTTTATGTTTATTTATGGCTCTCGGGCTACCTACAAAGCTCCCTCAGGTGCCTCTAGGTCAGTGTAAAACAGGTTTTTTTTTGTGCACCCCCGCTTTTCGGGAAAGGGGTAATGCACACTTCCTACTTTCTTGAAACCGTTTTACGCTTTGCCTAAGTAGCAAACGGTACAAAAAAAAAAGTCCGTCTGTTTACTACTTTCGGAGGTCTTCAGAGACGTAACTCCCGGGCCGACGGTTTACGACAGACCCAGTGACCATAAAGTACACGTCCATCGACTTCTGTTATGATCCTCAGGGCTAACGGAACATCAGGACTGCGCGTAACTGTACCTAAGGGCTGTAAAAATTCTGTAACAGTACAGTACCGTCTTAAATGTTACCTAAGGGCGCCCTGAGAACCTTTCGGCCTCAAAAGGTACTAATATATAAGGTTCCTTCCAATATATATACTGCTCCACTTAAACGACAGAAACTCCTCCAGATTTACCGAATTATATTCAAAGTTCGGTTTTTAGGGGAGAATCTGATCTTGAACCTGTCCCCTTAGAGGTATCTTCGAACGCGGTCGTAAATTCGAGGACCATGTCGAATTATATCGCGAATAATTAAAATATGTTAATGGGCTTTAATTTCGTCCTCTATTTCTCTCTCCTTTCTCCGGAGGCGTATCTTCTTAAATATTTATCAGAACGTCGAGAGGTTTTTGGACGAAACGGTTTTCGGATTGGACAGGTTTGAGAGAGGTTTTAGAATAAATTTCACACTGGTCTTGTGGGAAAAAAAGGCATGACAACCTTTTTATTTCATATGAGAATATATTAGTGTAAACATTGGATTTTTTTTTTTTAATCTCAAACAAAATCAATTTTTATGTTTTTTTAATCACCTTTATATATCTACGTATATAGTCTTTAAAATCTATGAAACTCAAAACCAGGATATGTTTATACATGTATAAGCAGCAAATTTATTGCTTAATAATGAACCTTTATAGACTTCCATAAATGTTTTAAAAAATAACATTACCGCTTTGTAGGAAAATGACGAATAGTAAATATTCAGTAAACTATCTTTTTGTGATGCACTTCGGTGACTCTTTTATTTAAAAATATTGATGCAAGATGAGGTGTCTACCCTGTATTTTATATTTGCTAGTTCTTTTTTATTTTTTTTCCTGGCATTTCTGAGACTTAATACTAGGTTTTGTAATCTTCTGTAATATTCTAAATATTTTTTAGACTAAATATTAAAGCTTCCATATTAAAAAACTGAAATAGTTACAGACTAATTACGAATATGGGAATATTCAGTTGAGAAAAACAACGGAATATTCTGTCGTTTTTCGTTTAAAAAAAAATAAATTTTATGTTATCCAAATTCTTAGGCAACCATTAATATGAAAAATTTGTGTTGATTTGCTAGCTTTCATAGCACACTTATTACAATAAAGAATTATGGCAATATTTCAAAGTAAGCCGAAGAAGTCGTTAAAATATATATATATTGTTTTATTGCTGTAATTGGGTTTAACGACCCTAAGTACCCCAAAAAGAGTCGGAACTACAGAGTATGTCACCACTGACAGGTCGAAAAAGGACAACATTCTAGCCGTTATATCTACCGTCCGTGATGAAGAATTAGCTACAATAAAACATTTTTTTTTTTAAAGAAATATATTTAGTTTAAGTAATTTTTTTTTATAATTCACATAATTAGTCATGAAGTCATAGATGAATTTTTTTTTTTTTCCACTAAATTGTTATGCACCAAAGCATATTCAAAATCTATAACATTTCGGTTTTATATATATATATATTTTTTTTTTTTTTTTTTTTTATCTCTCTTGACATAGTTATATTAAAAAAAATAAAAATTAAATTTTCTTCCAGTCTGCCGTTTAATATATAATTCTTAACTTTTTTTTGTTTAGGCACGTAGCCAGAAATGCTGAATGTTTACATGCAACTCTACATCTATATATGCCACTCTACTGCTTCATAAAAAGTATTTAAATAATCAATTTAATTCGCAAAGTATGGAAAATGATATATTTAAATTTTAATGAAGTCTCTAATTCTTCTTGAGACTTAAGAACTTCCGCTAGAATGAAACACTGCTTCCGAAGCAGTGAATTTTAAGCGTAAATTTTCCTCTGTAATTTCTCGGATTAAATTGATTATTGAGATACTTTTTATGAAGCTAGAGTTGTATGTAAATGGAAAACGGAAAAGCTCCTGAGCTTTATTATATAATTTATTTAGCAAAAAAAAAAAAAACCCGGTATCGTGACCACAAGCAGTATATTGGCTGCTTCACATACAAGAAATGTTATTCTCTTTGTACATCATGTGAAACTAAGTAGTGAATATTTTAAAGCGCAGTCTTTGAATGTTAGATATGTATCCACACCTGCCTCCAGTGCTCTGGTTAATGCCAGGTCAAACATATTTTTAACAGTTTGAAATATAGGATAAGTACAATCCCGATTGTGAAAATCAACCAAAGATTAGCGACTGAACATACCAAACCTGTCTACCTTGAGTGAGAATAATAAAGACATAACTCAAATATTTCTTTCCTTTTTTTATACACGAGTTTTAAAGGACTAGAAAAAAAAAAGAAATAAAAAGAAAAAATTCAAGCTGTACCTATATATATATATATATATATATATAATAATCGGGATTTCCGATTAAGTATAACAGGTCATTAAATAGTTACATTTCCACCTTGGGCTGATATTTAAAACACTTGATAAATAATTTTATAATACCCTATAATTTTATTTAAATAATATTATAACTCGTACTTAATAAATTATACCTGAATTTAGAATAATTTCTTTATATCTCTGAAATTTAGCGGGGGGCACTACCTAACTTCGGGCCAACCCCCATTTTAAAAATTACATTATGCCGGCATTTTAATTAGTACTTTCATTACTCAAACTGAAAGATTGTAAAATATTACACGGTCGCTAAATACTTTTTTATGTAATAGGTGGAGGACATTATTATAATGTAAAATGAGTTTAGTTATTAATATTTACAAATTATTTTAATTTGTTGTTAGATTTAAGCCTCTAGAATATTCAATTAAACGTTTTTCGAGAATCTAATAACATATTATAATCAAAGATAATTGCTAGTCCTTGGGTAAAATGCGATATATAAAACAGGTTTTTTTCTGCTTCTTAACAATCTTAGTTATGCTCTTACATTACCAAACGTAGATACAGTAGTTGAATATTTTATTATTTTTAATACTATGAGATTTAAACTCAAAAGTTATTTAATAATCTTTCAAAAATATAAAAATTCTAACTACAATATCGACATTTTTTTTAATCTATATAAATAAAGATGAAATTCTGTTCGTTTGTTTGTTTGTTCTTTATAGAAATCCATACCGTTTGTCCTAAATTCTACAAATTTCGCTCAGTGGTTTTTTAATACCAGGTGGGAACACCATTCCATAATAAAATTGCATAACTTCAGCAAATCTCTGAGAATATTCTTTATTGTTATAAAAATCGTTTTGATCTCGCTTTACATTGGTTTTTAAGAAATCGACCGTTTGAGTCGATAAAAGTCTCACTTTATAGATTTAAAAAATGAAATTCTCCGGGTGATACCGGTATATACAGCCAGTATGTACATAATATACTAGTTAAATTTTTTTGAAAATTAAAATGAATAAAATCAGATATATCAAAAATTCAATATTTATGATCCTATTTATCTACGCTCAGTTGCCAGTACTAGCTGGCAAGAGATGATTACTTTTCACTTTATTTAAATTGTTTAATTTCACCCCAAATTTACATTAAGCTAATCAGCAAAATAACGCAGTTGTAGTTAAAAACCACAAGTTTTATAAACAACCGTGGATGCATATACAATATTAATTAATAGAGCTTATAGAAATGATACAGACGCGAGCATAGTACAACTGGTAGTTGAGGTCCATTATGTAATTAGCAGCCTTTTCCATGATTCGTAAGATATAATTTTGGATATTTTATTGTACCCTTATTATACGTTAGCACCCAATTTCGTTGTACCATTAGTACAACAAACATACTATTTGAAAGCAAATTAATGTTTTCTCTCTCCGAAAATATCGTTTGAAACCACTCTGATGTAAGTTTTTTAGGTCAAAATATATTGAACAATTAATTTCCATCTTTTGATTATTATTAAAAAAAATATTCCTCTATAATTTCGTTTTTCACTTTGAAAACCGTTATACGATGCTGCCGACATTATCTCCTTAGAATCATTTAAAATCATGATCAAATTTAACTATAAAAACTACTTTTTTTTAATAATTTAAAAAAAAAACAATCTCCTAAAGTGATGGAATATTCAAATAATAGTAATCAACGTATAATCCTTATTTTATTTTTTAATTGATTTGTGTTTTTTCATTGTTTATGGCCTTGTGTTATTATCTACTAAGTCTGAATTGTTCAATAGTCCAATAATGTACTAGCACTATTTTTTTTTCGTTCATTAATTATTAATAATACTGTCGAACAGTTATTGCAATATATAAATTAGTTACGTCGCTTATAAAAAATTATTTGATTAAAAAACTAGAAAATATATTAATATTCATCGTTAATGTGAAATTTGAAAAAAAAAAATTACATTGACAGTAAAAAGCAAAAAATGTTTTTTTATTTTTAATACATGGAAAAGGAAATCTCTATTAAAACTTATTTATTTTTTATTTTTTCTGTAATTAAAAGAAACTCTCTTGGTCAAGAAAGTTGACAAGTAATAGTCGCCTTTCTAGCTCTCAAATACTTTCTAGTCCAATTAGCCCATCACTAACTGATTAGTAACTTTATTCACTAATGAACTATCGTAATGTAATAATTTTTAGAATCCAACTAACGTTCGAAAAAAAAATCATTGTAGATAAATAAGATCAATACCTAATACCAACATTATTTTAATATATAATTTAACATATAGATACAATAAAAAAAAAGTATAGGAAGTAAGTTAAGAGTAACCGTGATAGTGACAGAGTATAGTAACTGTGACAAACTAACGGTTAGTGCAGCCATAAAGTGACGGGACGTTGGCAGGCGAGTTCAATAAAGGTGTCACAACTGAGTTCCCTTTACTTCCACCTAAGATTGTCAATATTGATGTTGCATCTTTCTCCAGTTAGCTAATAAACGATTTATTGTTAAATAAATATCATAATAAATACATCTAATCATGAAAAACACAGAAACTCTAATGTTTAACTATAACTTTTCAATGAGTTCCTAGACTTTTGGCTTTTTTTTTGTCTTTCCCTTCCTCGCCGTTGAGGCTATGCGGGGTTTACTGGGACAAGGGAGAGGTTGGGAGATTAATGCCGAGTATTATTAAATGTCCCTTGGCTCCGGGTTTTGAACTTGCTATCTTCGGGTTCCTAATCATATGTCATTGTTTTGTGACAAATTATATTGGTAAATTTATTCTAATAATGTTTTTTCCTCAAAAGGTCATAGTGGGGCTCTATCTCCAATACCCCTTCCCTACCAATACATAACTGAACATAGTAAGAGTTAACGTAATTCACGTCTTCTTGTAAAACTTATATTTTGAGGGCTCAAAAATGCATATAAATTGTGGTCCGTCAACCTTAGCATCGTTGAAATCTTGAAGCTGCCCTGTTTTTGCAGCGCTTTTATTAAAACTTACGCGCTCTAGTAAAAATTTACACTTCGAAATTATGATTCATCACGCCCCCCCCCCCCTTGAAAATATATAGTACCTTATTTCGTTTTGAGAGCCGATAATGGGATCTATGCTATATAGGGTAAACCGTACAGTTATTGACACCCTTAAGACTGCATTTCTGTGGTTAAATTAAAAAAAATACTTAAGAATTAAAGGGATCAAATAGAAACTTCCTATAGCTCCTCATTATCTATCCTCAAAAAGACTCAGGAGGTTTTTTTGGGTCAAAAGTTCAATAGTTTTACAATATGGCAATATTTATTGTTAAAAGAGCCAAATCTAGTTATTGGCACCGTGTGGATTTAATTTTGAAATGTTTCCTATAGTTAGTTTGTTAAAGTCTTACTTCAAAGATGACTTAGAGGACCCTTTAAACATTAGACTCATGTATATCTTATGTATATAAAATTAGGACTTGTTTACCTGTTTCTTTAAGTCAAAGTTGGGTTGCCAATTACTGTACTGAGTGCCAATAACTGTATGGTTTACCCTAATATATAGTGTTTTGATAATTCCCTTGTTTGAGCGGAATATCAGTTCATTACATGTTGGAGGTTGAGTGAGGAACCTATTTGCAGCCTATGATTAAAATAAAATGTATAAGTGTGGCTCGAGGTCTGTTTTTGTATATAGCCTAATGTGGAGAAAGATAAGTGAACAGTTCATAGGTTGAAGAGATCGGTCGAGCGTTGGCTGACTGAAGACTTGAACGCACGTATAGGAAGGCAGCCGTCTCTCTACCGACTAGAGTATTGAATCGGACTCAATCCTTGAATGTTGACCATCGATAGCTGGATATGATGGATTCTGCGCCGTTGTTTAATATCTTGTCGGACAACCTCTTCCATCAACCGCCATAGCAGTGATAAACTGGTGGCTGCTACACGGACTATTACAATGTCTACGTCACATTATATTATAGCAATCTACTCGTTCTTCTGCTCGATTAGAGCCCTTAGATTGGATCGGAATCGAATGAGCTTCCCATCGATAGCTGTTGAATGTCCTTCGATTGGCCACGTCTAAGCGATCGGCCGAGTGAGACATCAGATCCATCACGGTCTGTATAATGATATTTAGGTGGGGGGCTCATTTGTCAAATTTCTTGACCTCAGTATCGATCTAAGTCAGGTGTGGAGGAATAAGTAATTGTTATCTACAGCTGGACGCGGACCCGAAGCAGTGTAAAACAAGCCTCAATAAAGTCTTAGTTTTTCGGTTTTCGCAATGGGTCACCATTTCACCAATAATTATATAACCGATAGGGAGACAACTTGATGTATAAGTGTTAATGAATAAGGATATAAATAGTAGCAGGAGGTCAGGAAACGTTGAGACAGGACGACCGGTCCCCTCCCAAGGACGATTCGCGCCGTCAATCTTGTGCTCACCCTTCCACTACATAAATTAACGTAACCATGTCTACCTATGTAGTATAATATATGCCCATATGCTATATTTACTATATACATAAATATAACGCAACGGTCCTTCGCCTGACCCAACGCTATCTTTAACGAGTGGACATTCAATCCAGTTTTGCCTATCATGATATTATATACCGTGCATATCCGGTATTCGTGGGCGAGGTATCGCCTTTCTCATTTTTATTTTGAGGTTCGACCTTTTCTTACTTCCAGAATACACCCGAAAACCAATTACCCCAAAAGCTATGAATATGTTTACTTCTTTCAATTATATTTTAGTACTGGATCCAGGGGGAATATTAGAAATAAACCACCCCCCCCCCCATAACGAAATTTTAGCATCTGTTACGATTTTTCTATATGGATGTGAGTTTGGTATAAGTCATATTATTTATGTTTACAAATAATTGTGTCATCTCTTTTTTTCTTGTTTTTAGACAGACCATTATTCTTTCTTTTTTTCCACCGACCAATCCATACGGAATTTTTTTTTCTGGTACATCCCCTCACTATGAATAACTAAAAAAAAAGTTGAAATGAATTTTAGAATTTTTGTCAAGCTATTAGATAATTCACAGCTCATCCTCCCTTTAACCGATGAATGGATGTATTAAAATTAACAAAATAATTCTCTTAGAAAGATATACCTTTTAATTTTCCTATTTAAAAATACTACAGAGGTACATTAGTATTTAAAATTAAAAAAAAAAAAGGGTGTAATTTTCTTTAAGTGTTAAAACTTTTTGACTAATTAATACATTTTTGTAAAAATATATTTCGTTTCTTTTGAATATTACTTATTTTTAGCAAGTTTTTAAATTATTAAAAAATAAATGAGCCACAAGCTCGAAACGTCGGGAAGCAAATAATAATAAATAAATAATTATTAAATACGGAAGAGCTCCTTCATTAAAGAAAATACTACAAAAATAAATTTGTTTTTCCTATTTTAATTATTCAATATTTATTAATATAGGTAATTTTAGTGTTTTTGTCTAATACAAAGAAGGATCATATTCTTATTTGATGTTTTTGTACCAATTTGCCATTTTAAACACTTTTTTACCGATTTTTTCTTCTGTTTTTATTTTAAAAACTGGCATATAATAACTATAAAAAAATTTTCGTTTGTCACTAACATGTTATAAAAACCCAGGTAGGATTTCATATTTTACAATAAAAAAAAAAAAATGAAAATAATTTAAAATATTTAATGGCAATTTCTCCAATAGCTCTGGACATAAGTTGATTCAACCCACGCATCCACTTCGCCTCGTATTTAAAATTCTGTGTTGGTGTCAGGTAATTACCGATATCAGATCGGATAGAAACAGCTAGATTATTCATACTAATTGTCTAAATTAAACATTGTCAAGAAACATTAAAACATTTGAATTTTAAAACTTCAATTTATTTCTTCTATTTTACTAATAAATCACATTGCATTTACATATTTCTATACGAAACACATAACCTTTTTTACCTACATACACTGTGGCCATTTTATATTTTAAAAGCCATTTTTCAAGAATTGGTTACATGGATTCATTGAACCCAAAAACGTGATTTAATTTGAAAAATTGGATTAAATATTTTTTCTTACTATATAATTCTTTTTCCTGTATAAGTTATAGGTAAAACTTTTTAGTTGTAATATTTTTTGTTAACTTTATCAAAGTATCGTCCCTTTGGAATGACAATTCGGGAAAATTATTGGGCTAGTAGTTATAGATAATATGACAAACTCTTGTAATATTAGGGGTAACACAGACATACACGCATTGCATGAACTTACTTAGATGAAGTGCATGAACTTACACCGACAGAGATCTACATGCACTTGTAATGTATACAGATATACACACAGACATACGGATAAAGATATATGCGGCCGGTAGACAAGACAATGCGACCGTTACCGGTTAACGATCGAGGCTCCTGTTTGATTTAAACTAATTGATAGATTCTGTTTGGGCTCAGATGGTCTCATTATTTCTGTCTGTCTTCTAATGGCGAAATTTTACCGGTTCTTCTTTTAACTTGTTTTCGATTTTTTTTTATATAGGTTTATTAGGTATATTAGCCCGCCGCTCCAGTAAATCGTTCTTGGATCAAGTAATAACCATAAGGTTTATGAGTTTCAAAAAAACAAATAAATATTATTGAAAAAAATATAAATGACTATGATTCGTTTTTACTAATTTATGAATAAGTTATGATCGAGGAGCACTACACGAACGATTCCGCGGGTTTTTAATTTTTTTTTTATTCTAGTCGTTTTAATAAAGTTTGCCTTTAATGCGTACATCTAAGCAGCAAATAAATATAAATTAAATCTAATTTTCCTTTTAATTTATTTTCTTATATCCGATCTCACTCGGTTAAAACATTGAAACGTTGTTTAGAAAAAAAAAAAGAAAGGGTTTTCTAGTCATTTTATTTTATTTTTTAAAATAATATTTTGTCCTTCTTAAAGCACGTTCATGATTGTTTGTTTATCTAACGTTTCTTTATGCTACTAAGGCTAAACGGACGATGCTACAGTGGGTGTCCTAAATTTTGCCTATCCAATTATAATTAGGATAGGGATCTTTAACGAGTACCTGACATCGTACAGGCCATTTTACGTCCTAACCGAGGGATACCCAAGGATTTCTTACTCCCATTAAACCCTAGGGCTACCGCTGGACGCGAACTCACTACCTTTAGTATTGTAGGTTGCCATGCTAACCACTACACCACAGGTGACCCCGCACGTTCATGATTTTATTACTTCCACCTCCAAAAAATCAACCGTGATAAAAAATAATTCATTGTACATTAATCCAAGATGGCACATCTCATATCAACAGTCTCCATAAAGAAAACTTTATTAAGGGATTCATTATAAAAGGCTTCATTGGTATTAATGTTTTGAAAGTTACTCCTTTCAAAACATTAATACCAACTTAACTTATAAAAAAATCATAAATCTAGTTGAAAGGAAGTTGAATAATTATATGTTTATTTTTATATTAGTTAGTTATAATATTTCCCTGATTCCAAAAGTCGATCTATATTCATCAAAGATGGTAAATCTCATATCAGTAGTCCTCTAAAAGAAACTCGTCTAATTAAGAATTATTATTCCTAGAGGTACTTAAAAAATAAAAAAATACAAAAAAAATTTTCAGTAAGGAAGAATTCCTTACTTTCCTGCCTTTCCTTTCTAATTCTATAGTCTTTCCTTTAAAATAGCAGATAAGTAAGCTATTTAAAAAAAAAATCTATTATTAGCCAGAGAAAGAAGAGTAGTAAGTGAAAGTTGTGTGCTGCGCGCACTACACCACCTTTTTATTAGAGTGTGAATTTGTCCGTTCCTCAATATTTTCATTGTCTCGACTGAGACAGAATCTAATATTATCAAATAAGTAGTTCTATTATAATTAAAAATTATTTCGATATTTTCTAAAAAATTGATTTTATTTAATATTAATTTGATTTTTTTTCATGTTAGTGGAAATAAGATGCATGGATCTTATGGATAGTGATCTAAAAATCACTATTTCAAGTTATGTATATCAATTTTGACCCGTAGTGATTTGTTTAATACAAAAAAAAAAAAAATATATGAAGTTTTTTCCTTTGGTTATTGTTAAACATAAGGACCTCTTTAGTATGATTTAGGATGGCTCTTAGATGTAACTTTATTAAGCCACAAACTTCACCTATGGTTAGATTTCAATATCCTGCAACCTCTGTGATGTTGAAAACTCCTTCCATAAATATCTTTCTAATCTAGGATTCGACGGGAATATATTGCCAACCGATGGCCCTAGCTCTTCCAACCTGCCGGATTATCGAGAATTTATTCGATTTATCTCCAAGATCTTCCTCTTCATCCGTTCTCTCCTTATGGAGTTTATCTAGAGGATTGTTGAGGAGCTGTCATCATTCAGGAAATAATTTTTCTATTAACGCTATATTTTTTTTTTTTTTATATATAAGTTATCACTCGAGGATATTAATGTCGATAGATTGAATTTTCATCATTTTCAGCCGGATTAAAATCAAACTTATTAGTCAGAATAAAAAAAAATCGAATAGTATATGTAAATTATCAATACTCTGACATCGTTATGTATTACCTTTGTTTATTTATTTTTAAAAAATGCATTCTTATGCATCACAAGGTTATTCAAAACTACTATGTCTTGTGCAATCCTGATGCAATTATGCTTTGATTGTGGGAGAATCGGTTTTAATGGGGGATTTCCCTAGATACGATATTATTCATCGATTATTATACTGTTTTATAGTGGATTTCGCATATGTGAGTCTATGCAGCCAACATTATTTTAGATTAAATTACAATGTATAAGTTCTTGAGAAAACAAGAACTAACCTTACCAAGCACACATTTAAAAATATCTATGTAGCATATAAAATTATTACTTTGTGATAATAGATAATTATCCTACATATTATACGTAGGAAGACGGCCGGAAATTTTTTAAGAATATTGATAAAAACTGGCACATTATAATGCTTAAGATTATTTTTTGATTTTTAAAGGCATGCAGGATACATGCATAAAAGGTACAATGTGTATGTCAAAAAGTTTCTATAAAAATATAGCAAAGATGTCTTAAGGGACTGTGAGTGTGTTTTTCTTATGCAGCAACTGAGATATGGAGGAAGATTTCTTAATTGAGCCTACATGAGTTGTTTAAATTTAGTTTTGCATAAGATCTAGTGTAACATCTTAAAGTAGCCACAATTAATTTTATTTGAGCTATGGTTGGCGTATTCCAACTGGAGTACAGTTTCCGTTTTTAACAATCTCTTGTGTAGATATATAATTCATATAAATCTTAACTGATTTTTTTTTCTTTTCTTTATATTTTTACATTTATTAATTATTCTAATTTAAGATATAAATTATTCATAATTTTTTTCCCTTCTATTGTAGCCTAGACCTAAGGCGAGCAGGGATCAGGCAGTAGCTAATTGATAAGCCGAGGTGGGAACTTGTGATTGTGAACCGTTTAGCAATGGCACGCGAACTCCTTGAACGAACTCTTCGCTAAAAGAAAAAAAAAATTATTTCCCTCGGGCCAGCTCTCACACAGCTTCCTTCTTATAAATATTATTTCGCTTGTTCGAACCCAGCGAACGGTATCCTCCAAGATAATTAACCGGCGCCGTACCTACAGCGATGTTCCATCAGCAGTCTATATTAAGACACTCCCGGGTAGCCTTCACACGCCTCCCGATGATGGAATACTCCTTGAACCTCCTCCTCGTGATCGCGCGAATAGGAAACGGTTTGCGTTGGAAACGTGGTAGAATAATTGCAGAATAGCAGCCACTTCTTTTTCCAGCGGCGCAAACTGCGAGAAAACACAATCCTAAGCGGCCTTGGGCGGTAATGAGATGAGCCAGCTCTGGGGGTCTCGACAGATTTACTGAGTTAGGTGGAAGTAGGCTTAACAGGTGCTACATAAGCATGATTTGCACGTGCAAAAAATCTGGTGCGCAAACTGTATAATTTGGCTTGGAAAGAAAAGAAAATAATGACCATTTCCAAATGCCACATTATATATATATATGTGATTTGTGCATGTGTGTGTTTAATAAGCAGTAGTAAAGTACAATACGAGTGGAAGAAAGAAGTCGGTACGGTCGCGTAAGAAAATTTAGTGCGATGCGAGCAGCACACAACTTTTACTTACCGACTTACTTTTTAGAAATTGACGTGTTTTGTTGAACGCCATTTCTCAAAGTCACACATTTGTCCACATTCATTTACTTATTTTTGTTTGTATTTGCTCTATAAAGTAGACTACATTTTTTTATTATTAAATAAACGTTTTTACTTGTGATAATTCGGCAATGAAACCATAATACTCCAAGTTGTCTGATTTTATAATTCTTTATTTAGTTGTTGAAAAATTCTTACAGTTACCATTAAACAAATAATTTCTATTAAATGAACATCATTAATTATAAACAATGGTCTGTCATTAAAGGCGTACTGCGCATGCATGGACTCAACGTGTTTTATGAGTTGACGGAATATTTTTCTTTTTTTCTCCTACATATGTTTAATTGATTTTTTCATAATATATATTTCGCCATTTCCTATTTTTAGGCGAAACGAGAGGCCCCTTACCCATTTATGCCCCTTAAGAACATTTTAATAATGATAAAGCTTACCTGACGAGTTTAGTCAAAATCGTTAAAGCTATTTTTGAGCAAATCGAAAAAAACGGGGAATAAGTTATGAAATAAAGTGCCGCCTCTGTTTGATCAATTTTTATGAAATTTTTGCGGTCATACCGCGGGCCTATACATACATGAAATACCCACTCAATTTCAGGTTCGTACGGTTTATAGTTTTTACATCCTTTTATTTTTTATTACTTAATTTATATCATTTAGGAGGATAAATTAACGGTGACTGTGGTTATATAATTTTTTTTTGACATTGACTGAGCCTCCTCAAAACAATGAACAAAGTGCCAAAAAAAATCACATGGAAATGACACCCTCATAACTTTGTATAAATATTGAATTATTTTTATGAATATTAATATGATAATCTTTAATGTTATGAATGAACATACTTTACTCGATCATTGTGATGTATTTTATTTACTGTAATAACAATCTATAATATCCAGCAATCAGCTAACACAGTAAGCAGAAGAGTTTTTTCTTGTTTTGAGTGCAATGCAATATGCTGTTCAACACGAGTTGTACAGACTAACACTGTATTTTATTACTCCTACTATACCCTTTGAGTTCGGGGAAAAACAGATAGGCATCTGAGCCCAATCCATTTGCTAAATGGTTAGCGAACAAAGTGAACATCCGGATTTATAGAGATGGATTCTACAGGAAATCCCTGAAGTTTAACTAGGTATGGAGAGATAAAACAAACCAAGAGCTGAAAGATTCAAGGAACTCATTGATTATCGAGCACAATAAATCAAGGGGAATGGCATGTATATTGGACTATTGAGAATCATTTGTCAAGGAAAATAATTAAGGAGGAAGTTCCTTACAGATCAAGAATTAGAGGAAGTGGGGGAGCAACTGGAGGGCAGGAACACGAGGGCACTTGGGACATGCTGTTGGGTTCGACATTGGCTATTAAAACCAACTTATGACAGAAATTGTCTGTATTTTCAAAACTCATGATTCCAAATCTGCAATGCTGCTTGACAATCCCCTATAATATATAGATATAACACATTTTTGTTAAATAAGATACTTATGAAAAGTTAAATAAGGTACTTACGGTGGGACACATCTTGCACTGGTACTTCCTGCCTGATCCGTTCTGGGTGACGACGTGGTGCTGGGCCTCCGCCTTGGGGAGGGGGTGGGGCACCAGGAGCATGGAGGCGGGCGGCGAGGCCGAGCTGGAGCCTGAGCTCTGGCTGCGGTACTGCCCGCTCCCGCCGCCGTTACCGTCCTCCAAGCCTGCAACAGAACGTAGAAGTGAGGATAACATAAAGTTACAGAAAATGCAAAAATTGATGTGAATGTTATCAATGGCGTGTAGCTATGAGTGAAGTAGGGGTTGTAACGGCCATCAGAGGGTCACCTGTGGTATAGTGGTTAGCATAGAAACTTACAATACTAAAGGTCGCGGGCTCTTGTCCCGAGGTGGGAGTAAAAATCCTTGTCTATGCCGTCCCTTGGAAGGAACGTAAAATGGAGGTCCCGAGCCTGTAGGATGTCCCTACTCGTTAAAGATCCCTATCCTAATTATACCTAGATAGGCAAAATTTAGGACTCCTACTGTAGCATCTTCCGATTAGCCTTTGTGTCATAAAGTGACGTTATCACAAACAACAACGGCCATTAGACTAATACAAACGTTTCTTTAAAAAAAATTAAGATCATGTTTGATTAACATGGCATACAATATTTATTGAACTCTTTACTATCACAAATAGGAAACGATATTTTTATGTGTCAGCAAGTGAAGATATAGGGGAGAGTAGGGCACATTGAAACACGGGGCACAATGAAGAACTTGGTACACATGGTGAACCAAAAGGTCTAGTGCAACCAAATTCAGACAGCAAGCGGTGAGGGTGACTCCAAACAAAGTCAGCTTTGTCCCCTTTCGAATTGTTTCGTGACAGACTCCTCGTGCTGGAGTGCGGTTTTGTGTGGTAAAACTAAAAGCTTTCGTCGGATGAATTTTCGTCTCTAAATATGAGTAGTTATTTTATTAAATTTGCTCTTACAATTTTTTCGTAATACATGTATCTGTTAAGATTTTGCTTGTTAAGATTTTGCCTGACTTTGGCTTTCCTACCTCTTCACGTTCATCGCAGGAAGTTAAAGACATCAAAATGGCTCGTAGGGGGCCTTGAAACAAGGGCGTTCGGGGCATATTGAAACGTTTCATGGAGTCCCATGAGTGTTTCATCATGTGTTTTTCATTGTGCAATAAAAAAAGCAGTCTGGTTTTTTCATTTTCTTACAGATTGGTGCGAAATTGAGAGCGGAACACCAAAAGCACTGTATTACTTTATGATAACTTTCCTCTCTGACAACCAAGTTAAAAGTGAAGTCAACCAACTTTCCTCTTTCCTGAAGGATTTCGTGGCTATCCTAAAGCAGAAGAACGAAAAACCGACTGGAAGCCGAATAAAGTTTTCTTGTTAATTATGGTGTTTTTTTCTTTACCTGTTTCATTTTTTTTTTTTGGAAAATAGCTGCTCGCGGTTAGACATGATATATAAAATAATGTTTAACGCATTTCTTACACAGAATAGATCCTAAGGTAGCATATAACAATTTTTAAATTAAGTCTCAGGTGGATGCTACAGGTAAAAAAAGCTTGTGCATCACCTTCCCCTACATATATATGTAGTGACTCACCATATCACTTTACTGATTGCAAAACATTGTAAGTGACATATTTGTATGAAATAAGTTTTTTTGCTTCTGAATCTTTAAAATAACATTTTTTTTTTTTTTATAAAGAAGTTGGTATGTAACCAATCCTTTATTAACTTCACTTTTTATAATTTATTCAGTAACAATATTTTTTTCATAATCATCTTCAAATTAATACCATATTAAGAAAATAAGAGATGAAATCGACAGATACCAGTATTATATCAGTCAATAAGTGACGAAGTCGGATATAGTCCAAAATGGGCTAAGTGTTAGAATGCAGGCATGGAAACGGTTTATTCTTAATGAATTAATGCACAAGTCAGACGTTCACTTGAAAGGTAGCTATTATAGTACGCATTTAATCTGTTGTAATCTGACGGTGAAACATTAGTCAACTCTAAGTAATCTTATTACTGATAATATCTATTCAGTTGGTTAAATGTTCGTAATCATCGTTGCGATCTCAGATGATCAGGACTCTTTGGGGGTTTATTTAGTTATTTTATTTAGAAGTTTATTTAGAGCGAGCATATCGAGCGGATTTCGAAAGATGGGATCTATTCAGGCTGATCCAACTGCTTTTTAAGACTTTGGTTTTAAAAATACAAGAACACAAGGCATACAATAATGCCAGTTTAGCTACTACAAGAGGTGGCGTTTCTTTTAAATACTCTGATTCAATTTTTTTTTCTCGATCGGAATAATCTCCATTAAAATAAATGTCATTTTTAGGCGAGTGAAAGCGACCAAACCCTTAAAATGAATATTGACCATCAAGTAAAAAAAATGTCCTTAGGAACGACATGAAGATCTCAATTTTTTTTTATGCAATCATTAAAACCTTCGTTAGGAAATTATTTAATTATATAAATATGTATATCGGACTTTATTGAGGGCAGTATGACATTTAGATAAAATAAATATTGTGATGAAAGATGTGTCGAAGGTACAATCTCCATTCCGGGACCTGTCCTTTATCGAACACTTGAAACTTGCTGGCCTTTCCAGAACTAATCACTGCCCACTCATTAGGTTATTTAGATATCGGGCACAGATATTAATTTAGGCCAACACATTAATATATATATCTTTATTTACGAATATACATACATTAATCAAATGGTATGAATGATTGGTAATCGTAAAAAAAATGAAAAATGAATAACCATTATTCATAATCATTACGGAGTATTTTTAATGATTATTGAGTGTTTATGGTATTCATTTGAAATGAATAATGAATAACTGGTAGTTAGTTATTAATTATTTATTTCAAATGAATACCATAAACACTCAATAATCATTAAAAATACTCCGTAATGATTATGAACAATGGTTATTCATTTTTCATTTGTTTTATGATTACCAATTATTCATATCCATGAATCATTATTCTGATTACAATTTGCCCAACTCTGGCTAGATATTCAACAAATTTGCTAGATGCGCTCGATGCAGCACAGGCGCAAATCACGTCAAACAAATAATTTATATTATTTTTTTATGGTATTGGATAAATCCATACAGTTAAAGTTTTAGTCTATTTTCGATTAAATGTATTTCTTAATAGCTTTCAAGTTAACATTGCAGAGGGCTTGTAAAAGTACTCTTCTATAAGATTTCTAGGCATCACATACCATGATAATATGGTAGTAAAAAAAATAAATTGAATACTTGATAAATAATGCTACCTCTTAAAATAATTACAAGATATAACATTAACAATTAATTATTGCTATATTTTACAATAAGGAGGAGTAGGGAAAGTGCGTTTTGAGGCTGGTTGATAATTATCTAAACTTCTATGGTATGAAGTGCGAAGATCATACCTTATAACTTTAATCTACTACAGCACCCTATTCTAAGAGCTCACTGGGACAATTCCGTTTCGAGTAAAGTTCATAGTTTCCGTTCAAAGTAAAGTTAAAAATTATCGAAATTAATCTTTTTAATATCTTCTGGGAGTTCTTTACTTACTCCAATAAATATTCAATTCTCCGTAAACGTTTTACAAGAGGTTTTTGGTTAACTCTATTTAGATGGAGCAAGTGCGTTTTCCTTCACCCTGATAGCAATTTAGAGGATATGGACAAACCAACTATATTGTTTAAAATGTATCGAAAAAACATAAATCTAGCATTGGTGGGTTTGTTCATTTTGCTCGGTTGAAGTTGAACTTTGGACTCCATATACATCGACTTCACCTTAAACTGTATTTTTAATTTTATTAGTTCGATGTACAATAAAATTTGAAAGCCTTAAGACTTAAAATATCTGAACAGGCAGGAAAAAAAAAATAAAAATATATATTTTAGAATGATTGTTATTTATTTTTGTGTTTTTAAAAACTTTATCTAATTAACAAGTACTTACCAAACATTATTGTTTTTCTTTATATTACAACAAAATAAATTAAAACTTTATACAGGAAAAATAAGTTGTTGAGCAGTAGTAGTAAGTTGAGGGATTCAGATTATTTAAAAATTATACGAGATTAAAAAAAAAATACGGGATTCATATAATTTTAAAAATATAAATACATTTGTTCAAATACCAACTGTTTCTATATTTGCCAATTATGGAAACATGACCCATGAATTTTTTTTCTTTTCGTTTTTTACGATTTTTTTTAAAGTTTCGAATGGTTATTAAATAATGCATAACGATAAGCATATGTTAAAAAGTTGTGTGTGAAGCGAAAAATAAGATAAAAAAGAACAGAAAAAAAAAAAAATCATTCCACAAGTAAATGTTAAAATTTAACGAATGTTTATTAATTTGGTATGTAGTAAGGGAAAGTAATGGGATTTAAAAAATGTCAACTTTGTCTTTAGAAAAATAAAAGAAAGAAGTTATTGTATACAATTGAATGGTGTCTGATTTGCTAAAAATGCTGTCACTCCTTTGTTCATGGCCTGATTATTATGTGGTAGGACAGGAGAAGATCCTTCAGATTCTATTGGACGTTGGCTGGAGAAAAGAAAATGGATTATTTACTCATTTCAAGGTGCCCGTGGTTTTACTGCCCAGGCAAATGGCGAAGATGAACTGTAAAGATTGATTCAGCCACGAGGAGTTTGCTCGCTATTTTATTGCTAAACAACAATCCCCCTCGTAGCAATAAACCATAGCATTGTCAGCAGACCTGCTCGATATAAGTTTTATTTTAAAGAAAATAGTATCCTTTCGCTGAACAGGAAGAGTTTATTTCTTTAAAGCAACTTATTGATAAAACTTAATGGCTTAGTTAGGGGAAAGTGCCCCATTATGGGATGATTTCCTAATATGGGTTTCTGGATATAGTTTGTACATCAACTCGGTTTTATTCTATAAAATTGAAGATTATTGGAGCATTTGCACATAACCATATCATATTGTTATATATTCCCATCTTATTAGATTATTTTCAGTGGTGTTCTTTTAGGGTTCAAAAACTTTTTTCTTGATTTTTTTGACCTGATATTTCAGGCCTCAAGGTAAGTCGAATTCCCTTGTTTTATCTCCAATTTTGAACAGTTTATTACAATATTTGCTATCTGATTTTTTTTTTTTTTTTTTTTTTTTTTTTTTACATACTGAAGCACAATAATCTCTAAAATAAAAAAAGCCACATCCCCTAATATGGGATGCCCATTACCTCCTATTATGGGATATCCCGAATTGAGGTACCTTATTATCACTGAAATAGAAATAGTTATTAATAGGTTAAAAACGATTTTAATGAAATATTACTTTAAGCCTTGAGTCTTTAGAAAGGTGTATTTTTCGTGATAAGAATTTAGAAAATGAAGAAACTAAAGTTGTATGTTCCTACTGTGGAGTGTCCTGCCATGAGAGGATGTTGAACTCATAATCCACAAATTTCTTTGTAATTTGTGAAAAAATCTTTCAAATAAAGGTCTTATCAATTTTTTATAAACATAACATAATAAACATGTATTTATTTACGACACACACGTAATAATAACATTTTCCTTTATATATTTCATCTTATATAATGGACCATAATACGGGATATGTATCCCATATAAGGACACCCCCCTTTCCCATATTAAGAGCACATTTTCAAAAAGTACAAACTTTTCTTATCTCACATTAACCATAAATACAAACTTCAAAAAGGAGATATGGGATGTTTCTAATTTTTGATGTGGTCTACTTATCACTGCTAAATGTATAACAACATTTTTTGAATCGTCCAAGCAATTCAGAGCCAATCAATTAAATATTAAAAAAAAAGTATCCCATAATAGAGCACTTTCCCCCAATATTCACAGAGGTTTGATGTTCGTTTTGATTTAAAACGAAGAAAGAATTTAAATTACAAATCGTTGAATGGCCATTTATATATATATATATATATATATATATATATATATATATATATATATATGTATATATATATATATTGTAACTAGCGGAAGGATGAGCTGAGCTACGTTCTCACACTAACTCTCATCGACCCCGAAATGAATTGATTAATTAAACCCTGACCTTTAGGGTTAACTAGTCCACTTTCCTCTAAAATATCACATCTTCCTTTTACAGTATAATATCTTTACCGGAAAAAAAAATCACCATATAAACGAATAAATTAATGTATCATTCTTGAATCCCATTGTTATTTACATATACACTTGATGGTGCTCACTTTAGGGAAAGATAGCTGAATAGCTGCATCCTGTTATTTATTTATGTACCGGACGTTTGCGTGCGCCGTGTATGAATTATGGACTGGCATGTATAATTAGAGGGGAAATGTTAAAACTTCGCATTGAAATGTCTATGTATAGATACATACACATCAACTGCAGAGATCTATAATACAATTAAGTATAACAAACACTAGCTTGATGGGACTAGACTTGCCGACTATCGTAGGACGGAGTCGTGTCATTCCGGGAGGTAATTCGATTAAAATTATGTTGCTCCTAATTAACCTAATTAGTAATTTTTTTTTGTTATTTTGAATCCAGTGTTAATCCCCTCACAGACATTGGTAATACCGTGTCCCCTCGAAATTTACAGAAAAATTACCAACAGCGAAAAAAAAAAAGTTCCGAAATTAGTCAAATTGGCATCTTCTGGCCGTTCGCCGAATAACAAGCTGCCGAAGCGAGGAGTCGCAGTAAATTTAATCGGGGGCCTGTTCGCAGAGTTGTAAACAAAAAATCATCCGGTATAAATCTCCAATCGAGTAGAAAATGTCATTTTGTTTGATATATCTCTCCTACCTTTCCTCTCTTTGCCCAATTTTTGTTTTGTTTATAGATCGTACTAATTTTTTTTTTGTATTTTCTCCATATATATATATATATATATATATATATATATATATAATCATGTACGATGCGTTTAAGACATGAGTAAGACTAATTAACGGTACGTAAAGTTAATAAATGAGGAAAAAAACACTACATACATTTTGATTACAATTAGATTTAATTGATACCTATTACAGTGGCATACCTATTAATATCATACTTACGGACTAAGGTTAGTTTTGGGGCGTTAATATCGTTCTGCTGCAGAGACAACCGGATGACGTTATAAGCCATTTTTATCTGTTTTGAAATTAATTGAATGAACTCAATTTTTTCTCTACATCACTCATTCACTGTGTAGTTCTATTTGTATTAGGTGCTTCCTTAATAGCAAATTATTATTGAATAAAATATTATTTTTTCTCTTTTCAGGCACTCTTTGCTAAAAGGTTAAACTCTCTTTTTAAAAAATTAGGTACCTGCATTTACTGTCAGAAAAAAACTATATTACTTACTACAAGAAAGGTTAATTGATTGTCAGGATTTTCAGTGAAACATTTTTATTTTGAAAAGCCAAAGTTTCGATCAAACTTGTGGATCTTCATCAGGGCTTCAGAGTCCAGAGTAATACAAAGATTCTTTAATACAAAGTAATACAGAGTCTTTGTATTACTCTGGACTCAGAAGCCCTGATGAAGATCCACAAGTTTGATCGAAACTTTGGCTTTTCAAAATAAAAATGTTTTACTGAAGATCCTGACAATCAATTAACCTATCGTCAAGAATAACAGTTGACTATCTCTCAGCTCTTTAATACAAGAAAGTTTATTTCTTATATTTGAGTGGGTGGTATCCTTAAAAAAAGTTTGGACAAAGAAAAAAATATGGGAGACTATGAAATGCTTTGTTTAAGATATTTCTATTCTATACGTTACCATATTTTTTTGTTTTATAATTTGTTTTTATATGTATTAAATATCCGCTCCCCAATAGGTTGGTCACCTGGGATAGCGTAGACCTTTACTCACATAAATAGCAAAGACTTTATTATAATTTTTACTTATTACAACCAATGATATGGGAAGGCCTATGTACAAAGAAGATGATTGTTCATTTAATTTATGTTAATTTCTGATTTGTATTCCTTAAATGTACATAATAAAAGGCTATTATTATTATTATTATTATTATTATTATTATTATTATTATTATTATTATTATATTAAATATATAATTCTATCAGCATACGATTTTTCTTTAATTTAATTTTCATTAAACAATACTAAAATGTTTTGTGGAACTTGTTTTTACAGCACTGAGTAAGAACTGCCGATCATGTTGAAACTTTGGTTTCAAATTAATGGTTTATACAATCCTGAGTGCTTTATAGACCGCCTCATATTATGTATAGTGTATAGTGAAGGAACTAATAAAAGTTCTGTATAATTTTTATTTAAAAAAACTTTCCGTGATGAGTAATTGGTAGGTTAAATATCAATATATGAACTGGATTTGACAATGTTA
Organism: Aelia acuminata; assembly: GCA_911387785.2. Lineage (NCBI taxonomy): Eukaryota > Metazoa > Arthropoda > Insecta > Hemiptera > Pentatomidae > Aelia > Aelia acuminata. The sequence continues at coordinate 52,605,692 of OU426984.1, read as the reverse complement.
ATATGTGAAGTATACTTAACACATTCCAAAATAACAGCTACTACTTATCATGATCTATAATATTGTCTTTATTTGATAATTTTATTTTTAACAATTAAAGATTTCATATTATAAATAAGTTGCTTACTTTTCTATCATTTCCCGCGAATTAAAAAAAAAAAAAAGACTTTTAAATAATTTATTTTTTGAAGAGAAAAGATTTGGCTCCGCCGGGAGTCGAACCCGGGACTCCTGCGTTACATGCGAGGATGCTAACCGCTACACCACAGAGCTCGGCTCAAGGCAGAGCAAATCCTTCCTCTTCACTGATACCTACTCAGTGGTTGGATTAATTAAGATTGGATTAATTTAAAAAAAAGACGTTTTACGACCAGGATTAAGGAAATTAAGAATTACTAAGGATATTTGAATATTCTTATATAAAGTTGTGTGGTCAGGCGGCCTTCTTCGGTAACTCGTCAGTTTTGATGATATCAACGAGATGAAGGTAAATGGACAGTGGGTCATCAGGAGCAAGATCCTTCGGAGTGCCAAGGACTCTACCAGCGCCACTTCCTATTCAATCTGACAGCGGTTACTTAACGGGTCATAAACTAAACTTCTAAAATCTGTTCGTTCGTCTTTATAAATAAATGTTTACATAATAATAAATAACAACAAATGACTGTATATATGTCAAAGTTGAGGAACAAGCCAGAAAATCTTTGTGCAGCCTAAACTCCATTATTTAGTTATACAAGGACAACTCGTTTTTCTTTTGTAACCACAAATCGTAAATATAACCGGGCTTTACTGAATATTAACTTATAGGTATGTAACCTGGCATTTTTTGGATTAATAAAATTTACCGATTTCATCAATAAAGTAAATGCTAGTAAACTGAGCTTCACTTAAATACTGTATGGTGTAGGTATGACCGATTGATTAATAGCATCGATTCGATGCAATCGATGAATTAATAAAAAAAAATTATTTTTTCAAAACTATCAAAATAAGTACAAATGTGTACACCATATTGAAATTATAAAGAAAAACTTGTTTTTTTCTTTAATTAATGAGGTTAGCTTAATAATGAGATGGGCGCGTAAAAAAGGGAAATCAGTGGAACATAGTGTTAATGAAAAATAAGCCTTATTGTTCGTGTAAAAAAATATATAACTTTTGATAAAATATAAAGTTATTAAAGTTTAGTTAGAAAAGAAAACAATTTTGCTTGATTTTTGGTAATGAGATTTTGAATTCATCATAAATCAGTAATTAATGTTCAATTAATTAATAAGTACTTCTCATTAAAGAATGACAATAAAGTTTTATCATATTGGTGAGTTAACTTTATATTGATATGGAATTCATAACATGAGAGCATTTCACAACAAGTATATTTATAATTATAAAAAATTATGTTTAAATGAAAAAAAAAATCCTGGAAAACAAATATTGATTGCTTGAAAAGCAATCGTTGGATCCTAACAATCGGGAATTAAAGCTGTGAAATATTCAAGCATATTGGTCTAGACTAAAAAGAACATTGTTATTCCTACAGAAAGATATAATAAATTTGCGAAACGATGAAGAAAATAATTATCGAATAAAAACACAACAGAGTAAAAGATCTAAAAATGTACCATAGTGTCTTTCCCCATACTGAAACCAATCCAAATAATTGTATCGTCAAAGTCAGGGTTGCCTTTGCAGAATTTAGACGCACCTACATATAGACTTCCGCCAACTAATAAATAACTATTTTATATAGTACCTATTACAGGAGGGAATGCAATAAATTGAACTTCATCTAAGTTCTTATTTAGTTTTATTTCGATAATAAATCATTAGGCTATTAAACCAAAGAGCTGTTACTAAGGACTTACTATAAATTAAACTATCATAATGAGCTGTTTCAGCTGCTAATTATTGCTGTATATATAATGTAAGTCATTAGTCAGTAGAATTAGTTGAATTACTTTGCATAACGAGAGAAAATGTAAATCGATACAGAATTTTGTATTATTATTAATTACATTTAATTAATATATAATCTATAATCCATTAGCACTTTTATATGATTTTTAGTTTCAGATTTTATTAAATAATACACCGGTTTCACCAGGAGAATTTCATTTTTTAAATCTATAAAATGAGAATGTTATCGACTTAAACGATCGATTTCGTAAACATCAATGCAAAGCGAGATCAAAATGATTTTTTATAACGATAAAGAATATACCCAGAGATCGGCTGAAGTTATGCAATTTTAATATGGAAAAGGTATTCGCACCAGGTATAAAAGAACCACTGAGCGAAATTTGGAGAATTTAGGACAAACGGAATTGATTTGTATAAAGAACAAACAAACAAATAAACAAACAGAATTTCTTCTTTATTTATATAGATTGCTGAAAGTAAAATTAACCACACTCTTTGAATGCCCTTTTGAATTATATTAATTCATCTATTTTTTAAGTTATCAAAATTATGGCCAAGACATGCTGTTCCAAATGACTTAGATTTAGTTTTTAAGTATTTATTATGGCCTTAGGCGTATTATTAAGCTGATATTTGGTAGAAAAAGGAAGTTTTCGGAAGTATTAGGAAAAATATAAGAAAACTCACCAACATATTAGAAGTTTTGTGTTCAATAGTATATTTTATGGTATAGTATATTCAATAGTACACTATGGTGTTCAATAGTACTGTGATTAGTTGTAAAATAGTTTTAATAAAATTATTTTTTAAAAGCTGTTTTAAATGTTAGGGCGCCATTATTTTAATGAGACGTTTTTGAAAAATGTCAATATTGGAAAGAACCATAAATTTTAACATGCCTCCTTCGGCATATTTATTACTGGTCGAGTAATCAGTATTATTATTCAGTTTTTTCTACATGTTTTTCAGGACTTAATCATAATAGTCCGGGAGCTGAGGGCCAAAAAGTGTCTGATTTGCAGAAAGTTTTTGATCTTATAAACTCAAAGTACTCATATGATAGAAAACAAATGTGAACGACTGCCACCTCAGATCGGTTGCCATAAAATTTTATAGGGAAACAAAAACGAAATTTTCTAATTTTTTCAATTTTTTTCTCATAACTCGAAAACAATTCATCGCTGAGAAAATTTGGATCTCATTGAAATAAAAGAGCCTAAAATTTCGCGTCGACTGAGTTCCTCAAAGTTAAAATCGGTTAAGTCTTTTCGCCAAAACCGATTACCAATTATCCGCAATATTTGCCATTTTAGCGGAAAAATGAATTACGCTCATGTTCCAAAGCCTCAAAATCGAAGCTTTAAAGAGTTTTTCTCCAGTATTCCAGGACAACCCCAACTTCAGCCGTTTGGACTCCTCACTGGAGAGAGTTGTCCAGTTTTCTGGAAGCTCCGATCCCTCCTGGACCGTCTTTCACTCTCGAAGACTATCCCCGACGAAGGGCGTACAGTTAGCTGTGACGACCCCCCCATGTCCGATATTTTTTTTTTAACTTTTTGGCGAACTGTCGAAGAGCTGGCCATGGGCGGAACCGAGGAGCGCAACGAAACGCTCAGAGGATGTAGAAAAAAACGGCCGTGCTCCGAAGACTAACGTTAGTCGCCCCACTTGCTGGAACCTATCGCTCTCGCTCTATAAATATAAATATATTTATATATACAAAAACGTTTATACATATTTATAAGGTTGCCTGAAATCGCAAGGTTATTTTTAGTTTCAGATCCTTCGTTTCCGTTGCTCAATTAGCTTTTATGCCTTTCTGTTTGACAGATAACATAAAACCATTATACGAAACTTCTTTAACTGACAGTTAAAGAAAATAAGTCATTAACGAAATCCTGCTATTCTAAAAAATTAAAATTAGGCACATCAAAGTCGTTAATTTACTTAGAAAATTCCATTAAAATCTTATTGTAACACTTCTGTGGGTTAAAAAATATTTATTCAACAAAAAAATACAAGTTTCAATGGCAAACGAATTATGACAACATAAATATTCGAGCTGGTTACAAAAATTATAGCACACAAATCATATGGCTTGAGCTTCACAGTCAAGACAAAGATTAAGATTTTTCAGTCAATCGCTCCTTATATATAGTTTTAAGGAGGGTCTAGAACGTTGTAGAGTCTCGTGGAAGCTGGTGGAACGGCTTAGATGGAGCTCGAACAATCTAGATCCAATCACCTACTCTGACGGTTGGTTCGTTCCAACAAACGGTCTGGGATTTTAAATCATATATTTTTACTTTCACTTACCTATATATGAAATATATAGTAAGTGTTACTTTCACTTACCTATATATGAAATATATAGTAAGTGGAAGTATTGCGATCGTGAAAAAATTCGACTTCCGGTTTTCAACGGAAATACACGTTTTGGGGTCCCCTGAGTCGAAATGACCAAGTCCCGCGAAATGGTCTGTGTGTGTGTCTGTGTGTGTGTGTGTGTGTATGTGAACAGACTAGCTCAAAAACTATAAACCGTGCGATCCTGAAATTGGGTATTTAGTGTAGGTATATGCCCGCGATGTGACAGCATAAATTTCATCAAAATTACTTAAAGGGAGGGGGTACTTTACTTAATAACTTTTTAGGTTTTTTTCGATTTTCTCAAAAACGGCTCTAACGATTTTGATTAAACTGAGTATTTCATCTATTTATATGCCCGAGATATGACTGTAAAAATTTCATCAAAATTGATTAACCGGAGGGGGGACTTTACTTAATAAATTTTGTAACATTTTCACGTGTTTTTTTTATTTACTCTAAATCGGCTGTAACGATTTTGATCAAACTGGGTATTTGATGTATTTATATGCCCGACATATGACTGTAAAAATTTCATCAAAATTGATTAACCGGAGGGGGGACTTTACTTAATAAATTTTGTACCATTTTTACATGTTTTTTTTATTTACTCAAAAACGGTTTTAACGATTTTGATCAAACTTGGTATTTAATGTATTTATATGCCCGAGATATGACTGTAAAAATTTCATCAAAATTGATCAACCGAAGGGGGGACTTTACTTAATAAATTTTGTATCATTTTGACGGGGTTTTTTATTTACTCAAAAACGGCTTTAACGATTAATAAAAATAAGATATGAATGTAGAAAAATGTGTGACTTTGGGAAATGATATTTAACAAAACACGTCAATTTCTTATCTAAGTAAGTTGGTAAGTGAAAGTTGTGTGTTGCGCACACGCACCAGATTTTTTATTTAACGATTCAACGTTATTATACGTCTATGTTTGTTTTACATCAAAAATCAATTGAACCAATCTTTATCAAAGTTTAAGAAGGTACTCTTTTGGAACCGTTATTAGAAAAAAGTATGGTCGCTCAGCTTTTAAATAATATTGTTTAACGTGAAGATTGTTACTTTCACTTACCTATATATGAAATATATAGTAAGTGGAAGTATTGAGATCGTGAAAATTTTCGACTTCCGGTTTTCAACGGAAATACACGTTTTGGGACCCCCTGAGTCGAAATAACCAAGTCCCGCGAAATGGTCTGTCTGTGTGTGTGTGTGTGTGTGTGTGTGTGTGTGTGTGTGTGTGTGTGTGAGTGTGTGTGTGTGTGTGTGTGTGTGTGTGTGTGTGTGTGTGTGTGTGTGTGTGTGAACAGACTAGCTCAAAAACTATAATCCGTGGGAACCTGAAATTGGGTATTTAGTGTAGGTATATGCCCGCGATGTGACAGCAAAAATTTCATCAAAATTGCTCAAAGGGAGGGGGTACTTTATTTAATAACTTTTTACGTTTTTTTCGATTTTCTCAAAAACGGCTCTAACGATTTTGATTAAACTGAGTATTTGATCGATTTATATGCCCGAAATATGACTGTAAAAATTTCATCAAAATTGATTAACCGGAGGGGGGACTTTACTTAATAAATTTTGTATCATTTTCACGTGTTTTTTTTATTTACTCAAAAACGGTTTTAACGATTTTGATCAAACTTGGTATTTGATGTATTTATATGCCCGAGATGTGACTGTAAAAATTTCATCAAAATTGATCTACGGGAGGGGGGACTTTACTTAATAAATTTTGTACCATTTTTACATGTTTTTTTTATTTACTCAAAAACGGTTTTAACGATTTTGATCAAACTTTGTATTTAATGTATTTTTTTCTAACAAAAGATTCCGTGGTTTTTTTTTTGTTTTTTTTTTGTTTTTTTAGTCTAATAACTGTTAACCGTGGAAATACTGATCTTCACCAATCAGACTTTTCATGATGTTTTAAAATCATAAAAACAACCATTTATAAAACCATCAACTTTATTGATGTATGAGAAAACTAGTTTCGTTCCTATTGAACTCTGTTCCGCGTCACCTATATTTGAATGATATATTTCGGAAATGACTAAAGAGGATGTTTTTCCAAAGCTCAACTATGTCCTGTTTTACGTATCAAGTTATAGTCTCAAGTACTAAAACTGTTTGTTCATTATATTAACCGGTTATTGAGGAAGGATTTCGATTTTATGACATGGTTTACGGTCCATAGTATCTGTCAACCAATCAGGAATATTTTTGTCAATGACTTACACATGCAAACCCGTAATTAGCGTTTACAGATTTTAAAAATGAAGGTTTAGGAAAATCTTATAAGCATATTTGATACGAATTAAAGGAAGGCTTATTTCATCTTTTTTGATTTTTTATATACACTGCTGATGATATTTAGTTTATCAATATCACTCATTGTAGAGTTGAGAGATGGTCAACTGTTATTCTATACGAGAGGTTAAATAATAATCAGGATTTTGACTTAAAACTTTTTTCTTTTGGAAAGCCAACGTTTGGATCCAACTTGTGAATCTTCATCAGGGCTAAATTAAAACAAATAAATGAGTATCTATGCTAGAGGATGACAATAAATGAGTACTTTACAAAACTGATAATAATAGACGTGAATATTTAAATAAGTGACTGGTTAGCAAGATAAAATAAAATCTGATATTTACCTTCTGAGTCCAGAGTGATACTAAGACTGGAGGTAAAATAGGGTGAGAGGTAATGGTTGGGGGTTGTTTGCCGACATCAAAGGTTTATAACGCTTTTGAAGTGAAAGGCTACATTACTAACAAAATAAATGGTACTGTATACAAATGTTATTTCTGAACTCAATAACAACAAAATTGAGATAATACATAAGGTAACAATGCTCTGGACTCTGGGGATAAATATCAGATTTTATTTTATCTTGTCAACCAGCCACTTATTTAAATATTCATGTATAATGTTTATCATCTATTATTATCAGTTTTGTAAAGTATTTATTTATTGTCATCCTCTAGCATAGATTCTCATATATTTGTTTTCTTTCGGCCCTTATGAAGATCCACAAGTTGGATCGAAACGTTGGCTTTCCAAAATAAAAAAGTATTAACTGAAAATCCTGATTATTATTTAACCTATCGTATAAGAACTCATCACTTTTATAAGCACTTATTTCTATGAATTTCAAATTTTTTTTTTCGAAATGGACTTAATATCTAGTTAGTTGATATTTATTTACACAAGGTACATTTTAAATCGGGTAACTCTTCCTTGGTAGAGTTAAACTAAAATGTTTTCTTAATAAAGACTTCAAAGTTATCATGGGTTATTGAGCGACTATTTTAGTATGTTTTTATTTATTTTGATTATTAAGGGGGAATTAGGAGGGGGCTAGGGAGAATGTAAGAGGGGGAGAATCTCAGCGAGTGTTTAATAATAAGAAAAGGGGAGGGGGTGGTGGAATGAGGGGGGGGGGAGGGAGATGGGCCTTATTGCCTCCTTTTTATCGCCTTTTTATAGCTCCTCCTAGCTTTCCTAGCATGAACGGTGTAGGTATGCACCTTCAGCCCTGGACTGTCCTCGATTATGGCTGGACAGCCTCCTTTAAATAGTGTTACATAGAGGTTATGTAGTGAACAATATCGAGATAAACAAATATTAATGCTTAAACAGATATATTGAAATCAGGCGTGCCGCTTGAAGGTGGGACACCCCGAACCAGGCACAATCAATGGTCTTGGCCTCTTCGTCAGTGATCTAATACCTACGGGTTGTTAGGTAATGTAGTTAAGTTTTATGAATATGAGTGGTTTGTTAAAATTATTATCAAGACTTTTTTCTATTTGTTAATTGACTGACGCTAAAGGTCATATTTTCAATGAATGCAAAAAAATCATATAGAAGAGGTAAACTTGGGTCAAGACTAAAGCTTACATTTCATCAAATTGCATCATGAGTTTAGTTATACAAACATATAAACATTTCAAAGAAATGACTTATGAAGCCTTTATTACCTTTAGCAGTTCGTAGGAAGTCAGGAAATTGGACACGGGTTTTTTTACTTTGGGTTAATATCACTATATGTCGCCGTAAAAATGGAGGAGTTGACTTTTGGCACGAACCTTTAACTTCAGAGACATTGTTTTCCTAATTAAAGTAATGATTAGGATTCTACGGAAGAAGCGATTCTGAGGTTTATGAAACGTTTGTAAAGAAGAATAGTCATTAAGAAAATTTCATAAAGGGTTAAATTAAAATAACTTGATAAAATATATTTTTTTAACCTTTATGTTTTTTTAACGTCACTTTATACCAATAAGGCCAATCGGACGATGCTACAGTGTGAGTCCAAAATTTTGCCTATCAAGGTATAATTAGGATAGCGATCTTTAACGAGTACTTGGGATCGTACAGGCTCGGGACCTCCATTTTACGTCCTATCCGAGGGATGGCATAGCCAAGTATTTTTTAATCCCTTTAAAAAATCCTAGGGCGCGAACCTGCTACCTTTAGTATTGTAGGTTGCCACCCCATTTTTTAAAGCTTAGTGATTGTTAGAACATAGTATGTAGACAGCTTCAAAAAAAAAAAAAAATTTCCCACAGTTTCAGACTGGGGATGTCCTATTTTATTTTCTTCCAAAATATTTAAATACTATCAACCAAACTATTTATACTTGTTATTTTATTAATATCTCCCCTCCCATGGCCTCTTCCTCACACAGATCTGAAACGTCAAAAAAACTATTAGACGATACTGGCTAATTCAGCACCTACTTAATGAACCCTCAAAGCTCCAGATCAACTACATTTACATGACAATAATAAGACTTATCTGGATTTAACAGTTGAGATTTAGGATTCTCTTATCCAATCCTTTTAATCCAAATCTTTTATTTGCTCCTTATTGTTGCTAATGCAATTTTATTAAAACCATTTTTTCCATGTATCGCCGTTTTGGAACAGGTCCGCCTGTATATCCTTTCATGTAAATACCATGCTTGTCGGAACAAACTTGTTTCCAATCTTGCTTCCTCCTATATTCCTTGGAATCCTCCTTAACATTCGAAGAGAAGAAGGTCTCGTGACCTTCTAGCTTACAAATATTATCACAACGAACAGGTAATTTCTGTATTGCTCTGTTAATGCCACTATGCTTATTTAGTACTCATATAAGTTTGTTGTATTTTTAGTAAATTCAGTTGAAAAGGGGGATAGGACTGCCACGCCTTGCTCCATTCCTGGGTATTTCCTTGGTTAGAACCAAGTATAGTAAAACTACATTAACACAATGAGCCGTTTAGCCTAGACTGGCAGGCATTCCTTAGGCGATTGTTGGCGTACCCTTTATGTTCGGGACGCTATCTTCGAGGGTCATCCCGGATCGGAGACGAAGAACAAGGACGACCGGCACCTGCTACCTCTTGAAGATAATGGACAACCCTAGATCTGATGACCTCAGCCATTCTCTCATTGAATCCTCATCATTAATTGGGCATTCGGCCTTCGGTGAGCCACAACCCGCTCTTATTGTCACCAGTTTCCTGCCTATTACCTTACCGACAACTAATCCTAGACAGATAGAATTCCGATGGAGTAACGGATTTAGTTGTAAAAGATGACCGTGCCAATTGTACTAATAAATTCAACATGAAATTTATAAATATATTTAGGCAGCTTAATGACTCCATTTCCATTATTCGTTGTTTTTTTAAAGGTAAGATGGTACAATGATAGTGGGAAGCATTCTTATAGTATAAATAACTAAGTCCTATAAGTGTAAAGGGCTACTAAATAATAATTATCCTAGAGCTTGAATAAGTACCTAGTTAGAGAACGAAGTATTATGACGTGATTTAAAGAGTGTCTTTTTCCTTACTTGGGCTTACGATTGTGTACTTTTCGCTTTTTCTTTCAGACCGTTAAATTTTTCTGATAATTATTATGAACAAAAATAAGAAAAAAAAACAAGTTCTTTTTAATGTGGGGCCCAGTCCGTTCTTACGATTTTAATAATTCCGTTAGTGTCACATAATATCTATTTTTTAAAATTATGTTTTGAGTGCCAATAATTGAACATAATATCTGCATCCAAGATACAGTCTAATCTCTTGAAGATTCTTTGAAATTAGTTTTGTGGAAATATTTTTAATATTCGAATGAGTGTCAAAGTCATGAAAATTAATTTAAGAAGTTTAAATAGCTATCGAATGCTTTCTATTCTAAAGTTTATTACAGCATTATCATAAAACTTTATATAAGTATTTATGTTCTTTATCGGAATTCTGTTTCTAGTGTGATCGAGCGATCTTGTGTCTATTATATCATGTTGGAGTGACTTTCATATATATGGAATAAACAAATACAGGATTCTGCTGCATTTAAAAATTAAAATTGAGAGGATTAGTTCAATAAATGATTTTAAATCGTAAATAAAATTTTAACGCTTTGCCTAAATATTGTTGAAAAAAAAAGTCTAATTACCATCGGACCACAAACTGTGACCGAGGCGTTACTAATTGTGCTTGAGACTTGGTTCCTTCAACAAGAAAGAGTGAATGAGTGATAACCATCCTTTTTAACGCTACGAAAATGGGCGGATAAAATGTAAAAATGAAAAAAAAAAAAAAAAGAGAGGAAAAAACATTCGGCATAATTATTATCATTTTTCATTTGTTTTGTTTTCGCACGTAGATCAGAGTCCAGTTAGCTGCCGAAAATCACCTTGTAAGCGAATATATTATTGAAGTTCCGGAGGTCTGTATATTATAATGAACACGATTCTTTAATTAACATGGTATGAATCGCTTAAGGAGGGAAATAGAAGAAAAAAAGGAAGTAGTAAACGAAATTATCCTTGGTTAGAGTAATCTTTCAAAGACATATCAAGGCCATGAATCACCTACATATTTCATGTATTACATAAACAATGTTTAACATTTATTGAAACTTTTATATATAATTATATAAACACAATAAAAATCAAGTACATCACCCATTTCATGTATATCATAACCAATGTATAAAATTTATTGAAACTTTTATATATAAATATATACAAAGAATAAAAATTAAGTTCTTGTAAATATATACTAGTAGTCTTAAGAATGACATAAAATTTGTAGATTTTCTGTAGAGATTCGTAAAACGATTTTAAATAAAGTTTTAATAACTTGCATTTATATTTTTTTATAATTGTACTAATATTGCCGCCTACTAAATAAGCTGAGTTTTAATTATGAAATGGCACAATTTATTTTTTTTACAATTCATTTTTTACTAACAACTATGTTTTTACAGTCCATTTTAGTGTAAGACGTCCTTTACTTAAGAATACTATCCTATTTTTTATTATTGATGTTTTTTTATTAGCCAAATATAATTATCGATGAAGGTAAAAAGAATGTCTGAGTAATGTTCAAATTATTCAAACAGGATAAAAATATTGTCCGGAATAAGTGACTAAAATATGAGTAAAAAAAATAGGGAATAAGATATTTGATGAAAGGAAAAATATTTACTATTTTAAGTGAAATCACTGAAATGTCAGTAAATTAAAAAAAAAAAATAGCACAATTTTATTTTTTATTGTTTTTTTTTACTATGATAATATTTTATTATATTATTTATTTATCAATTGATTGATAAATAACATCAATATATAACAATCAATATCAAGGAGTTGATATTTCCTTATCAATGTATATATTTTTTTTTACACAGATATTTACCTTTTTTTTTTTAATTACTGGTATTTTTTACAGTTCAGTATCTTTACTTATTATGTATGAATGTCATTCTTATAGCCGTAATTATCTTATTTTATTATTTTTTTTTTTTTACACATTCAGTATTCTTAATGTCTCTATTAAATCGTATTCTTTATTTTTATATATTTAGCTTTATCATCACTATTTTTCATTTCTCAATTTTGTGTTACTTATTATGTATAACATCCTCATACAAATAAAAAGTTGTTCCTATAATTTTTGGGACCAGGGGTGGTCCTAAGATGGGGATTAGGGGACATTTGGGGGGATTTGGGGGGAAGATGGGGATATTGGGAATCAGTCTCCTTCCGAAATTTCGAGAAAAAAAAATTAGTGGAATAAATATACACATTTAATTCTTTTAGGTTCATACCTTTGTAGAATTGATTTATATGGATAGATGTATTTATGTAAAATGAATAAAGTTCCTCTTATTTTCGTAAATAAAAAAGTATGCTGTGTGTTCACTTTAGGCACGGTTTATGTACCGTCATATACCCCAAAATATTTTTTAAGAACCGCGCGCCTGACGCAGACCTTAATTTGGCATTTATTTCAAGGTATTTTTTTTTTCTTTTTTTTCTTTTTTTTTTTTTTTTAACAGACGTCATGGACATCTTCTGACTTCCATATAAAATATTTTCCGAATTTTCTCTCAAGATCTAACACACGACACCTGGACGCGTTGTCCCTACTAGGGCTGCTTGGAGAATTAAAATATAAATCAGGTCCTATCTTTGAGCGTGGAATCTGATAGCTTATAATACCATCCCCAGAGGATTAGCGATCTTTATAATGGCTGCTTAACATCCCGCCTGTCCATAAAATATAATAACGGCCTTTGATCGGGCTCACCCAGCCACTCGGGAGCTGTCCCTTCCTCATTATCTCCGAGGCGGATTTGCATTCCAAGCAGCGAAAATGTTTTCGGCGCTTTTACAAGGCCTTTGCCTTAATCTTTGTTGGTTTTAGAAAACGCCCTGACAACGTTTTATTAAATGGCCCCATTCGTATAATTAGGTTAATCTATCAAAACACTTATTGATAAACATGAGAAAGATTATGTTAAGGATCAGCTGGGGCTCGAGTTACAAGAAACTTTTCTGCCCTAACGACCATTATTCGATTTTTTTTTTTTTTTAATGATAACTCATAAAATGGATAAATATTTATTTATTTTTTATTTTCATATCAGTTTTAGTTAAATTGCCATTCACTTTTTTTTTTTGAGTAATAATCTTTTATGGCTTAATAACTGTTAAAAATCTCAGGAGGGGGGAAGTTCAATTCCAGGCGCCACTCAAGATTTTTTCATTCATAGTTAACAAATATTATCCATATTCATGATTATTGTAGTCAACTATTAAAATCGTATCTTATTTATTATAACTTCAAATTTGGAATATTCTGTATGTTATTTTTCAACTTATAATATTTTTTTTCCAATTCGATTTATTTTTTGGGGTCATTTCTTTTATTTTAATTAAAACATTTAAGATTACATATCTTAGTATTCATCTTCAGATTAAGAGGAGCAGATGTAAACATACTGAAAATGTTTTATAAAATAAGTTAACTTAAAGGGTAATACTTTTATATAAATGTCTATACTAATTTATTAACCTCTTGTGTATTAGAATTTCATTTACACATAATAATAATATTTTTTACAATATATTATTATTGGATTTTTTTTTTATTACTGTGTTTAATCATTGAATTAGGCACTAAATTATTTCAAAAAACTTAAAGACAGTTTAAAATGTTTTATAGTGGGTTTTTTTTGTGAATTTGAAAACTTGAAATTTGCATACTTCAGAAATGTGAAATTTGATGATCCATAATAAATTATTGATGTTTTATGAATATTATGAAAATAATGTTTAACAACTTTTAAAATGTTTTATAAAGAAAATAAAAAGATCGTCATTAAGGGAATGCTATTATGAAAAAAAATGGGTTTGATTTTTTTTTTCTTTTGATCATTTAATGTCCCAGGGGTGCATTTCCGAAAAAGGTTATATATTTTTCTGTTATGTAATTTTAAGTATGAAATTAAATATTTATTTTTTAGGCGTTGGAGTGCTGTAAGGTAATTGTAGGCTGTAAGTGTGCACCTCAACCTTGCTTCGTCACGTTTGGATTTATTAAAGTTAAAAAATTCAATTTCTTTTTAAATAAAATTGTTTGCTTCTAATTTAAGTTCTAAAAGTTCTTCAGTAAAATTTTATTGATATGATTATTAATAAATATTTTTTTTCATTGTTCCCAATAAAAAGTAGCCGACGTTTCGACCCAAATTTTAGGTCATCATCAGTGATAAATGAGAAAAACTCAAAAAACATTTTGAGAAATTATATAAACAGATTTAAGTTAGTGTGAAACATTGAACAAAATTAAGTAAATTAGATAAAATAAACATTTGTTTGTAGAATTTAAAATTATAGCTATTACAGTAAGGCCATGATAAAAGTAATAAATGGAAATGAGATAAAACTTAAAATAGCATATCTGTAATCGGTAATGATGAGAAATATTAAATTATAGGTGAACATATAATAAGTTTACAATGGTCTCCAGCGATCCAAAAAACAACTCTGATTAGTTGTTTTTTGGTTTTTCTACAGCCCTGATGATGACCTAAAATTTGGGTCGAAATGTAGGCTACAATAAAATATGTAAATCATATTTGTGGTACTTATTTTGACCGCACCACCGGCCATTTCCTGTTCATTACATCTACCATTATATTTTCAATAAAAGGCGAATGCTAATATTTTTTTTTTATGTCATTAATTTTTTTTTTTTCCTTTTTAACAAACTGATTTTATTTATTTCAAGATTAAGTATTTTTACATATTCTGTTCAATATTTTTTTTTCAAGTTCGGTGGTCCAGAAGTTTTGGCTACTATTTGCACAGAGGGTTGCGATAAGAGTTAATCAAGGACCATGGCTAAGATAAGCACCAGTTAACAGGCGATACCTATACTTTGTCATTAGACAATGCAGTATATTACACTGTACTGTAAAATATATTACACATTTACTTATTAGCCGCTATTTGGCCTTAAATATAAACTAAAAGCGATAAAAATCTCTCGAGCTCCTGAGCCCGCTGCCGCGGAAAAAAGTAGCGAAGGACAATTAATTCCTCTCACGTAGCTGCCAAGATGGGCTAATACCTTTGTCGGTCTGTAACGAGCCGCTGGTCCTTAGCCAGTCTTCGTCTTAATGACTGTCCTCCGTCCTTCGGGAGGGGAGGAAATTCGATGAATCGGGGAGGAAATCAGCCGTCGACATGGGAGGCCGGGCCTGGCTCTTCAATACGATCAAATCTGCCAAAGGAGTGATAATTCGTCAAATAAAAAGAGCAATCATTTATAATAATCGTTACGAACAATGAACAAGTGCTTCTCATCAAAATGAGTAGCATCTAAAATTTATGCAGAAAAAATAAGGACCTATAAATGTATTTAAAAAAATAAGGATTTACAGTTTAATTGATCTATACTAAGATTTTTTTTACGAAAACACTGTTCATATTTTTTAAACAATAAAAAAGTTGTAGTATTGCTGTAGCATAAAAAGCGTTTAGTCGTATCCATGTAGGATTAAGTCATTTTCCCTTACTATGATGGTCTGGATAAGAAAATATATGGTCATCCATGGGAATAAATAACTAAGTGAAGTCACCTCCAAAATCGCTCATGAGTAAGTATACGGACTTCTTTAGATATATATCTACTTTGAACGATATCATAGCTCTAGCTCCTCTCCAGCGTTATTCGTTATTCTGACAAGCGTATTATGGCTTCTTGTCTGAGTCTGCTGATAGGTCTTTGAGGTTAGTTATATATAACTTATCTATTGTTTATTTGTTTGCTTAACGTCACTTTATGCCACTAAGACTGATCGGACGGTGCTACAGGGGGATTACTAAATTTTGCCTATCCGGGTATAATTAGGATAGGGATCTTTAACGAGTACCTGAAACTACAGACACGGGACTTCAATTTTACGTCCTATCCGAGGGACGGCATGGCTAAGGATTTTTTACTCCCATTAAAAAATCCTAGGGCCACCGCTTGGCGCGAACCTTCGACCTTTAGTATTTTAGATAGCCTTTATGTATTTTAGATAGATGGGACTTTAGTATTGTAGGTTGCGATGTTAACCACTAACTTATCTATTAAATATAACAACATTCATTATCTTGTGTCCGGTAAGTAAGCCCCCATTTTTCTAAATTTACTGATGCATGATGCATTTATCAATTGTAGGTATATACGTATGAAAGCACTGAAGATGCCCGACTAGGCGACAATTTTGGCTGTTTTATTTAAATTTAATAAACAATAACTTATATGCGAGACTTTTTAAGGCCGAATCTTTCTGTATCTTGCTATTAATACTAAAAATCTGGTGCGTGCGCGCAACACACAACTTTCACTTACCAACTTACTTTGATAAGAAATTAATGCGTTTTGTTAATGCCACTTCTCAAACTTACACATTTTCCAAATTCATTTCTTATTTTTGTTTTCATTTGCTCTATAAACCCCTCAGAACATTTTAATAATGATAACGCTTACCTGATATTAAATAACACTCAATTTTCATTAAACATGACGAATATGAAGAAAATCGTTAAAGCCGTTTTTGAGATAATCTAAAAATTAGAAAAAAAGTTATGAAATAAAGTGTCCCCTTCGGTTGATCAAAAATAAATTTTTGTCCAAATCACATCTTTGGCATATACATACATCAAATACCCAGTTTGATCAAAATCGTGAAAGGCGTTTTTGAGTAAATAAAAAAAAACACATGAAATTGATACAAAATTTGTTAAGTAAAGTCCCCCCTCCGGTTGATCAATTTTGATGAAATGTTGGCTATCACATCTTTGGCATATACATACATCAAATACCCAGTTTGATCAAAATCGTGAAAACCGTTTTTGAGTAAATAAAAAAACACGTGAAAATTATACAAAATTTGTTACGTAAAGTCCCCCCTCCGGTTGATCAATTTTGATGAAATGTTGGCTATCACATCTTTGGCATATACATACATCAAATACCCAGTTTGATCAAAATCGTGAAAGGCGTTTTTGAGTAAATAAAAAAAAAACTCGTGAAATTGATACAAAATCTATTAAGTAAAGTCCCCCCTCTGGTTGTTCAATTTTGATGAAATTTTTAGTCATATCTGGGGCATATAAATAGATCAAATACTCAGTTTAATCAAAATCGTTAGAGCCGTTTTTGAGAAAATCGAAAAAAACGTAAAAAGTTATTAAATAAAGTACCCCCTCCCTTTGAGCAATTTTGATTAAATTTTAGCTGTCACATCGCGGGCATATACATACACTAAATACCCAATTTCAGGTTCGCACGGTTTATAGTTTTGGAGCTAGTCTGTTCACACACACACACACACACACACACAGACACACACACACACAGACCATTTCGCGGGACTTGGTCATTTGGACTCAGGGGACCCCAAAACGTGTATTTCCGTTGAAAACCGGAATTCGAAAATTTTCACGATCGCAATACTTCCACTTACTATATATTTCATATATAGGTAAGTGAAAGTAAAAATTAATTCATGCTATTATTAATACTATTATCGTCTGAATTAAACACACCTTATAAGGCGTTTGTAGGTGTAACGCTTGACCCTTGAAAACAACGTTGGAAAAATCAATTTAGGCAAAGTAATCTTGGCAACTCAAGAATGTGTCATCATCCTAGGCTTGTACTTAGAACTTTTAAGCAAATAAAGCTTTGTATTAAAATTTGTTAGAAATCACGAATTATAGCTTTGAGTTCCTGAAATAAATTAGGTGCCTAATGGTTTGTTTCTCCGAGAATTCGTTCATGCCATTATTCAGGGGTTCATTAAATTTTTACTAATTTTTATTAATACTTTTAAATTTTCATAAATATAATTTTAAAAAACTTCCCACGGTCTGATTAATAACTAAATAAATAATCTCGAACTCAGACATCCACTGACAGATTCCAAAGTGATATGCTTTATCGATAATTATTTGTCAGGGAGCTGCTCATTTAAGCAGTAGCCGAGCCACTAATTGAGAAAATGGCGTGAGCCCGGTGGATAGATAAGGGTTCGTCCGGCTCGTTAGCCATTGTGTCCTCCATTTTATTTATTGCCTTTCGATATCTCTTCCCGTTTTCCAAAAACCCTCTTCGTCGAAAAGTATTTTTTTATTTTTTTAACAGGACACGATTTCGTGCCGGCTGTCCCCTTTTCGAAGGCTTGGAGAGCGCGCTCGGCGAAAGCACTACTTATTCTTTTTCTCTGATCGATCTACTTCCGTATTTTCGATAATTTTTACCGCTATTCGCGGTTCCGGTGTCGAAGAGTTGAGTGAGAGGTAGTCTTTTAAAAAGATATTTATCAAAACAATAAAAAAGTATCAATCATCGCCTCTCAAATTATCTATAATAAGAAATACCGAAATTACTTTGTTAGGTATCCCTTTTTAAGTACTGAAAGTGGATTTTTCATGTTCTCATGTTCATAAAGTTTATAAATTACAATTAGGTAATTTTTTTATGAACTATTTTTTTTTTATTTATCATGTTAGGCATGAGGGAAATCGATACCCATTGGCATCTATTCCTAACTTGAACCTTTAAAACAGATTACTCCAGTAGACCTCATATCCAGCTCCTTTTCAGCCTTCTTCAGGTGTTTTCTAGCAACTGTGTTGTGGCCATGTCTTGGATAAGTCTATTGCCCATAAAGTTGATCATTAAATGTTTTATAAGACGTCCGAAACATAGATATGTGTAAGTGTTTGTATTAATGCTTTCTTACCAACATAACATGTTGAGCAAGTGATAAGACTTTGTATTTTTTGAATCTGAGTCTTTATAGCAATCCCTTAAATTTGCGATTTAAGGTTTAGTAGGAGTATTTGTGTTATTTTTATGGCCCGGTGTACAATTCTGTGTTAAAACCGTGCTAAACCACACAAATATATTTATCTGCTGTACAATAAGTTATCAGTTCCGTTTCGTTAAACAGCCGGTAGAAGGTGGACATAAACTCTATAGTGGCAGAGCTTTATGTTAGATAAACTATTTTCGCCCATTTTTTCGTATAACATTGATTTTGTAAGCATGTAATATATCCATTTGATCTTATTAGTTAATATATTTAAAGACAAGTGCTGGACCGTTTTTCCATATAGGAGTCAAGTTTGTTAACACTTAATTTTTTATAAATACGTATTTTTGTATTTAAACGTATATTTTGTGCCTAAACGACAAAAAATATTTATATATATAATTCGGACAGACAGACAGACTATCGAAGACAGGTGCCAGTGTGCTAACCATCTGCCCACCAAAGACTACCTGCTTCAACCCCCAGCCCACGATATCGTCGAATCTTACACAACTAGTTCACCCTCTCAACTATAGCTAGGGAAGGGAATATCATAAAAGGGAAAATAATAAAAAAAAAAAAAAAACGCGTATAAAAAATATATTTTTAAAACCTAAAAAAAAAAATAAAAAAATAAAATAAAATAATAATAAAAAATGGACATCAGGCAGACAATGTATCACTTGTTTATATGTTTATATATATGTATATATATATATATATATATATATATATATATATATATATATACCTCATTTACCTAAGAAACTTAATATGAGTCTCATATTAATTATTTTATTTAAACCTCATACAAATATGTCAGCACTGAAAGTTTTTTTTTGTAATTTAAAATAAAAAATGATACAAGAATTTGGTGTTCTAAATTTAATTTTGGCCGTTTTCAAAATTCCTTCATAAGGCTATTGAAGGTTAACACATTAAAACTTCCCTAAAAACTTACAGCGATTAAAAAGGCTAATAGGTAAAGGAAATCATAAATTAACTTTTCCATTTGCATAATAAACCTCACCGTTCGGATTGATTTTTTTTTTTTATATTGTATATAATTATTCAATGATATTTCCTCAAAATAATTTTAGTTTAATTCTTGATACAATAAAATTACTCTTTGGATAAATTAAGGGCTTTAAACAGTTAATAATATTTCTTATGAATAAATATAACTAATTTAAATTATTTATTTTTGTAGATGCAGTAATATATTAATAAATAATTTTGCAAAATATTTTTTTCAAATATTTCTTACTCCATTACAGTTAAACCTTAATAATAAATAAAATATTTTCTGAAAGAGTTTTAAATTAATTTTATCTGACCACATTAATCCTTTTATTTTTCAGTTCATTTTCTATAATTGTTTATTACCATTTTAAAAATATTCAATATTTAATTACAATAAAGTACTTGCCTAGGCAATAATAAAATCATTTATAGAGATTTATTGGTAAACAATTTCAGTTAAGCACAGGACAGTAATAAATATCTGTAAACATTTCTTTGGAATAAATATTCAAAAAATAAAGAATTATTATAATAACATTTTGCAACATAAGGAAATGTAAAATCAATTTGAGCTTAATTGATTTTATGGACGATTTCGATTCGAAAGAATTGTGCATTATTGAACCAACGATTGGTCTTTTTTTTTTTTTTTCATGTATTAATTGTAATAGTTTGATTTTAAAATTTAAATTTAAAATATTTTTTTATTTAAAAAAAAACTAGAAGAATATTAATTTAAAAAACAGTTAGCTTTATATTCGTTTTATTTTTAAAATTATTAAGTTATTAAATATACATGTAGAAAACTTAACTCGTTTGTTAAGTTAACAAGATGACCGGTTGAAAGAATTGGGCCAATCTGAGATTTGTTTCAAGTTCGAGGACAAATCCTTTTAAGATAAAAATGTGTAGGATATTTAGAACACTTATATCATTTTTAATCATGCAAAAAATATATTAAAAAATAGTCTGTCGTTTTTAAATTTGACCAATAATATCATCTCGTTTTTTAGGAACATTAATATAAAAATAAGAAAATTAATTACAACATTGTCAAAACATGTTTTAAACTAACATAATTAATTATATAGAAATGAATAAGTAATTATAGCATGATTTGTATTATTGGCAGGCACTTTCCCCGCCCATCCAATGGGAAATCATAAAATATAAGTTGGATTTTATTTATATAAATTATTATTAATTTATCTGAACCGGGTATTGGCTGGAAAAAATTAGCAAATTATTTAAGGTTTTGAATTAAAAATATAATTTCATGATTTTGCAAGTATTGAAAATGATTAATGAAATAAATGTATAAATACTGTAGTTTGCAGTATATGCTTATTATTATTATTAATTTTTTTTTTTATAAAATAATTAGGTTTTATTCACCAAATTACTGATATTCAGATTATATATGAATGGAAAATAATTAGTTATAGCAATAATCATATACATGTTATATTAGAGATAAATTTACAAGGTACGTTAGAAAACATTACACTTTAGGGCTCTGTACACTCTGTATAGTTATTGACACCCCAAACTTTAACTTAAAGAAATAAGTAAATTTTAAGTCCTAATTTTATTTCAAGAAATGAATACGTGGATCTAAACATACGTGAATACATGGATCTAATGTTTGATGGGTCCTCTAAGTCATCTATGAAGTAAGTGTTTGGCAAACCAAAGGGAAGATTTCACAATTCAATCTACATGTTGTCAATAACTATTTTTTGCACTTTTGACAATAAATAATGCCATATGGTAAAACTATTGAAATTTTGACCCAAAATAACCTCTTGAGTCTTTATAAGGATATCTAAAGAGGAGCTATAGGAAGTTTCAAATTATGTTTATATAAAATTATGTTATTATGTGTTTATATAAAATGTTTTTTTTTATTTAGTCTTAAGGGTGTCAATAACTGTCCGGTTTACCCTACTTGTTTCTTTTAATAAGGCCCTTATCAAATTTTCCCTTATAAAAATAGAACCCTAAGAAATTTCAAGATCGGATACAGATCAAGTAGAAAATAGTAAAATCTGACACATAAACTTTTAGTAAAATATATACTAGCTATATTATATGTACCTCACAACTGAATGTATTATATGGGCCTTTCAGTTGACAGAATGATTAACTCCAATCTCAACATTTTTCAGAAAAGTACTAATAACAGTTTTTTATTTTGTTAAATAGTAAAGAATAATATATTATTTCTCAAAGCATTTTTTTTTTTTTTTTTGGTATGCCATAACTTCCTTTATACTTCATCAAATTTCATGAATGAGGCATCATTTTAAAGCTTTCCTTAACCGCTACACCGGAAAAATATACAAATCACTCATTTCGTCTTCGATTGCGAATTATAAGCGCGAAACCGTGGTTTTGGTGGTACAGGTTTGGTAGTAGATATTTCTAAATGGTGTCAACATTTTCAGGTTTTCACGGAGAACATTTTCGGTCATATACATTTTTTCGATTAACCCCTTCGTTTGCGATTTGTAACCGAAAAACTTCAATTATCATCGAAAATTTTAAGATGGTCAAAGGTGCTATTTTTTTCAATTTGTCGAGACGAACATTTTCCGATTGTCTGCGTCTTTTGCGAGTTACAAGCTAAAACATGCGATTAAATATACGGTGTGTACTTTAAGTGGCATTTAAGTAGTTTGGAGTGCGAATGGTTCGCACGGGTCAGCTAGTATTTTAATAGTATAACGATAAATATTATTAAAATTGTTACCCTCAAAAATGTTGAAATTTAAGTTAGTCATTCAGTCAACTAAATAAAGAGCTAAATAAATAAAGCTTATATAAAGAAGATAAACTGTGCCGGTAAGTTCCCTCGCCAGTATACACAATTACTGACCTTGCCTTGACTTGATCCGAAGAAAATCCTTAATTCTCCCACAGCCAAGGCGATACACCAATGTGACAACGTCACTTATCGCTATAATAATTATCAACCTCATTATTATTGTTAAATATAATAACAAGGGGCGGATTAATCGATATGTCTTATAGATAAGTGTAGGTCTCATAAATATTGATGCGGGCAGTCAAGTCGTGCATAATTAACGGGTTGGTCCAACATCTTTTTGGTTCGAAATTAAAATAATATCTTTGGATGGTTTCGTCTCATTCTCTAATACTTGGTCACATTCTCTTGTTTCTGAGTCCAAAACCCAACGAGCGACCGTATCTCTTAATCCTGGTTTAAATATAAGTCAGGTGCTAATAAATACAAATATTGATAGCTTCAAGATGAAGACTCAATCTACTGTAAAAAATAGTAATACTATTAATAATTCAAAACAATTTTTTTTTATCCTTAATAATAAATAAAATATAAAACTACCCTAGTATACCCTTTCTATATTTAGCCCACATATTAAATACCCCTGTTTATAATGGCTTAAAAGCATAAGCATGAGAAACATTTGTATTTATATAAACCGTATTATATGACGAAAAATGTCTATAATCACATATAAATGGTCACTGTTAACTTTTTTAGGAAAAATGGACAATGATTGTTATTGAGTATAATAAATTTTAATATTTTTTAGGAAATTTTTCTTTTATTGGAGGCCAAAGAGTGTAGTTAAACATCTCCAAATAGATCCTCAATTACAGCCTCACTTATTTTATTTTTGTCCTTCTAGCCATTTTAGATTTCATGTCAACAAAAATATCAGTAGAGTTTCGAACATTAGAACTTATGAGTCAATTCATCAGTGCAGCCTCAATGAAACCTCCATAAATAATGTCCTAATTATTTTCTTTCCCAAATCAAAGACAACTGTTTAATTTTTCTTACTTTAGAAGAAGAAGCATCTCCCTCTTGTCATACCTTGTCTTGCCCCCACCTGATAGTTGACTATATTACAAGCATAATTTATAATAAATTTCTTTTCATTTATTTTTGTAAGTAATCGAACAGGTATGTATGTCTCAAAGTTAAACAGATTAAGGCAGACCGAAGTATCTCAGTGAAGGTAACAATATTGCCGCTAAGCGGTCATCATCGACTCCAACCTCTTCCTTATCCCTCACATAAACCCTTCCACAATGGACGGATCCTCCTGTGCCGCACACTGACAGATGTAATACGGAAAAGATTTGTGCCTCGGGTGCGTGCAGGTGGAGGCTGAAGCATACAAAGCTATCCTCGCGACTCTCACGCTTTTGTGTTCAACCGTCCATTTTTACCCATATCTCACACAATGAGCTTTACAAAACAAATTTCATAAATAAATCACGCATGAATTTTTCTTTTTGAAGACTCCTTTCAAAACATTCATCAACGCCCGTCCGCCCTTTTTAAGAAGGTCCGAGACTTAGAGGAGGAAAAAATAACGACAAGAGGATGTGATGCCGAGATTGAGGAAACTTGGATTCCTCTGACATCGGTAAGGTGCGATATGATAAGACATTTTCAGATTGATATTAAAGTTTGTACGTAGGTAAACACAAAAAATATTCTACATTTGGTTTGGAAGAAGAGTGCCAAAATCCAAAAAACTAAATTTTTACAGGAAGAGCATACTTTGTTAATTACTGCTATCTCTCAACTCCATGTAAAACGGCCCTCCAGCTTTAAATATTACATTATACTGCCTTTTTTTTTTTCGAAAGAAAGCTCATGTGATTTGAATTGTTTAAGTAAAAAAATAACAAATTCTTGAGGGGCCTAGATGTCTCAGAATAAAATTTTATTTATTTCTTCCTTTCAAAAACGAAAATTTTCATTTTGTAACATTTTTCATCCAAACGAACTACAAAAACGATATTATAGATCCCATTTTTCTGAATATCATGAGGGTTGGATTTGGAACTAGGAAGTGTTAAAATATCAGTAGTTTCATGGAGAAGTGAAGTTTCCAAATTTCGATATTTCAGTTCTTTGTTATGTTAGTCAAATTTAATTCTCAAAATTTAACAATACCTCCGATTTTGATAAGGCGTTGGTGCGAGTATTTTGTTTTAAAGATTTCAACCATCATCAATCTGCGTAAGAGAAGGGAGCTATTTTTCAAAGCGCTGAATTTACCATATTTGTAATATTACACGGGAACAAATTAATTCTAGTTATAATCTTTTTATGGTCCATTAGATTGGATTAAAAGGTTTTACTTTTCTGCAGCTATAACGTCAGTTTATTATAAAGCATCTAGAAAATTCGATGTTTGACTATTTTTTCTAAATAGCTTCTATTCATTCTGCGTCGTCCGAGCAACAAGGAAGAGGAAAGGAAAGGGTTTCGTAATTTTTATATTTTGTCAATTGATTGTGTATGTATGATTATACACTTGGAATGTTCTGATGTATGAGATGTACGTTACCACGTTGCGATGGAAGTTTCAGGGCATATTCGATTTTTGATAAGGTGTTCATGTTTTAACGAACCTTGAGTCCTGCTAATTTAAACCCTCCCAAAATAATGTTACTCGAGTGATATATCTGAAGATTCGCGAACCCTCCCCCCCCTCCTCTGGTAAGATCGCGGTGCCCGCCGACGTAGAACAGTATCCAGGAAGCGGCGATGAGCAATTACAGGGGCCAACTAGGCATGATATCAACACCGCACTCTCCTAGTTAGCGTTCGTCCTATGCTCAGCCCATCAATCTCAATCAAAATGTTAAGAAAAAAAAAATTACTGGAGTGCGGAGTTTAAGCCTAGTTGGTTTAGCTTAGGATTCGCTCGCTTCCTGATTTTGATCTTCCCAATTTGGCAGAACTGGCCAGTCCTGGTGATTGGGTTCGGAGCGATTCACAACTTTTTGAGCAAAACATCATGTTATACAGATTTTTTTATCTAAATTTGTAGCCTATTCCTCTTATTGGTGGAGCCTTAGCTCAGTGAGTCAGGTGCCGTACTACTGTGCCGGTTAAGGTGCCGCTTCAGTTCCCGGATTCGAAAAAGGTACGGTTGCAAAGAACTCTATCCCGTAACTATTGCCGTGAATCCACCCTTTTGTCGAGAGACCCTTTTAGGCTGATTGATTGTCCACTATTATGCTTTTATTCTTAAATAAATTATTAACTTAAATGGAAAAATCTCAGTTGAGCGTGATAGCTCTTTCTGATCTACCTCTTTCCATGACGGTTTATCAAGAAACTGTTCTTCCCAATTAAATACTTAGCAGTTAATCATCCGTGGGTTTTAGTTGTAAATGTTTATTTTAAATTTTTTTTTGGACAATGCTAAAATCTAAAAAAATCTTAGATCGTAACAACCTTAAATAACAAACCAGTAAACATTTCGTCAATCCAGGTTTGAGATCGATGAGACCAAAACACACCTCTACCGTAACCAAAAAATTGAGACCGATAGTGTTCAGTTATTAAATTAGTTTGGACAGTGTAATATAGAGCCATTGAATTAATAACATTAATTATCTATGATGTTAATTACAACTGTTATTACTGAGGGTAATCATCAACAGTCGTTGCGTGCCCCTGCTGCTCCCGTAATCTGTAATTATAGTTGTCATTGAGATTGGCTCCTCACTGATTCTGCGTTTCAAATTTATTTTTTATGTTCCAATCACGATTCTACAATCACTGTATAGGTGCATCGTAAGCATAGGGAAAGCGCATTAATCATGCTGAGCTGATTGATTGAATTGTATTTTTTAAATTGATAATAAAATAAAAAATGGAATATTTTTGCTATAAACGTCTTAGGTAATTTTGAAAACTAAGTTAAGATAAATTACTTTCACTTACCTATATATGAAATGTATAGTGAAGGAAAGTATTGCGATCGTGAAAATTTTGACTTCTCTTTTTCAACGGAAATACACGTTTTGGGTGTCCAATTAACCAAGTCCCGCGAAATGGTCTGTGAACAGACTAGCTCAAAAAATATAATCCGCACGGACCTGAAATTGGTTATTTAATGCATTAATATGCCCGCGATGTGACAGACAAAATTTCATCAAAATTGGTCAAACGGAGGGGGCACTTTATTTAATAAATTTTGTCTTATTTTCACGTTTTGTTCTATTTTCTCAAAGACGGCTGTAAGTGTTTTGATCAAACTGGGTATTTGATGTATGTATATGCTTGCGATGTGGCAGCCAAAATTTCATATTCCGTATTACCACTGATGAATATAAAAACTTGTATTTAACAATAAAAAATTTCGTTTTACTTTAGAGAGTAAATACGTAATGCTCAAATTATTTAAAGTATTTAAGGTGTGAAAAAATATGCTATAATATAAGAGATTTCTGAATACAATATAAACTGATTCTAGAGGAATAGTAATCGTTCTCGGTTTCCAGAAAGGTATAAGAGACAAACTTTACTACGAGACGTAAATACACCTATCGATTCAACATTGTCATATATTTACAAAAACTAAAAATTCGACTGTTGATGAAATTAGGTCCCTTAAAAAAAGAAATAAGCAATGATGAATCGAAAAGTACTGAGAGCTTTCAAGTTTTGCAACACAAATACTAAATAAAAAATGGAATATTCATATATATGGAATATATAACTTATGTAGATTTAAAAATATAAGCATGTAAATGTGGAAAAAATGTGTGAAGTTGAGGAATGGCGTTTACATATTATCGAAACACATACCAGATTTTTTTTTTAATGTTTTTTTACGTATCTAATTATATCAGGTTTGGGGAGGAATGACTCATTGAAGGATATTCCCACTATTCATATACATAGATATATAGAAGCAGTAACTAAATATGTACAGCGCAGGTAAACAAAACCATGTCCATTATAATTATTGTTTTCGGAATATTTTCGGCACATTAAAGGTTCAAAAGGGAAAAAATAAATCTGCCCCAATTTTTTTTATAATCACATTCCTTTAATAAATATTAGACATCCAAAACATTTTAAAAGTTTTTAGAAATTTATTTTTAAGATATTCTTGAAGCACCAATAATTTAGTTTGAATATTCAGACTAAAAATTTCTAGTTGTAGAAAAGTTTTCAAGTAGACAGAAAACATATTTTTTTTAAAAAGATGTTAACTATTTTTAGCATTTTAAAAAACAACTTAAAACCCTCTATAATAATTCTCAAAAAAAACATTTATTATAAACAGTTTATATTCTTCATTATAAAATAAGCTAACATGTTATTCAAAAGTACCTAGAAAGAAGTTGCTAATTATGCAATATGCAACTTTTCATATTAAGCACCCATTTAATATAAAAGAAGGATATAATAACAGATATTTATTTATTACTATCCGCCAGGTGAGACGATAATCAAATGTAAAAATGTTTATTCGAATCTGTAATTAACAGTCTGAATAATAATATAGTAAACATAGGCGGGGCATTTTATAGGCATTTTATAAGCTGCTAATAAAAATTGCAATTAAACGTCCTTACTGTAATACCCTAACTGTGTACTTATTGCGAATTATAGGGCAATAATTACTGCCACAATTACCATGTTAATTGACTCTCCGCATATAAATTATAATTGGCAGGTGAACGAGTAACGATGTTAGTTTATATTGATAAAAATGACCACTACAAAGTAAATGGTGGATGACGATTATATATATACATTTATATAATAAAAAATCTGGTGCGTGCGCGCAACACACAACTTTCACTTACCAACTTACTTAGAATAGAAATTGACGTGTTTTGCTAAACATCATTTCCCAAAGTCACACATTTTTCTACATTCATATCTTATTTTTGTTAATCGTTAAAGCCGTTTTTGAGTAAATAAAGAAACCTGTGAAAATGATACAAAATTTATTAAGTAAAGTCCCCCCTCCCGTAGATCAATTTTGATGAAATTTTTACAGTCATATCTCGGGCATATAAATACATCAAATACCAAGTTTGATCAAAATCGTTAAAATCGTTTTTGAGTAAATAAAAAAAACACGTGAAAGTGATACAAAATTTATTAAGTAAAGTCCCCCCTCCGGTTGATCAATTGTGATGAAATGTTGGTTATCACATCTTTGGCATATAAATACATCAAATACCAAGTTTGATCAAAATCGTTAAAACCGTTTTTGAGTAAATAAAAAAAACATGTGAAAATGAAACAAAATTTATTAAGTAAAGTCCCCCCTCCGGTTGATCAATTTTGATGAAATTTTTACAGTCATATTTCGGGCATATAAATAGATCAAATACTCAGTTTAATCGAAATCGTTAGAGCCGTTTTTGAGGAAATCGAAAAAAACTTAAAAAGTTATTAAATAAAGTACCCCCTCCCTTTGAGCAATTATAATGAAATTTTCGCTGTCACATCGCGGGCTTATACATACTCTAAATACCCAATTTCAGGTTCGCACGGTTTATAGTTTTTGAGCTAGTCTGTTCACACACACACACACAGACACACACACACACACAGACCATTTCGCGGGACTTGGTTATTTTGACTCAGGGGACCCCAAAACGTGTATTTCCGTTGAAAACCGGAAGTCGAAAATTTTCACGATCGCAATACTTCCACTTACTATATATTTCATATATAGGTAAGTGAAAGTAAAAATTATTGCAAAAAATATATTCAGTTTTCAATCACAAGAGAAAGTTATTGCTTTCACAAAAAAATTGTCGATGGCGTGCAGTTTCATATTATTGATGACGTCTAAACATGAAATAGGTTTCTTTTGGTAGTTTAGTTTAGTATTTAGTTACCCATTCTCAACCATTGAAAGGTAACATGAATACAACGTATCTGCAAAAATATTCATAATTTTTTATTTCAAATATGCTTATGATTCACAAAATAGCTGAAAGAATATCTCCTGAATTCTTACTAAGCACAGTGCTTATGTGGCGGTTTTTGCCATCTTCCTTGGTTTGCTCCCGAAAAACTGCAGTTGACCTAGTTCTCCACAAGCACCGTGACGTACAATTTTCGAGCCGAACGAAATCCCACATTCACATAGTTGTGCACACCATAGCAGGATGAGGCTGTAGACGTGTCTTCAATCAGAATTTCGATTATCTGTAGTGATAAAACAAAGTCGTGTTAGTTACTCTATTTAAAACTCAAAAACTGCTGGATCGATTTTTACTTGTCTGGATTAGTTTCTGCACCAAATGATAGAATCAGTACAAGAACGCCGTCAAACTTCGCAGAAAAAATTCGATGGAATCAAATAACCTAGATCGGCTGGACCTACTTGGCTACTCATTGTTTCAAACTCTACTTAACACTCCGGAATCAGGTTTAGGAGAATACAGGAAGAAAAATTGTTTATGTGAATTCTGATGATTTCACCATCTGCCTGGAAGCATTTTTCGCACATAATCCAAAAAATATCTTTTTTTTTTCATTATGTTTATAAAAAGTTTAAGGTTTTTTAGATTACCTAATAATAGAAGAAATGATCGTGGAAATCGGGTCATTATTAATCAAATAAAGCCTTTTGATTATTTGTTTTTAAATAATAGAAAAAGTCGTGTATATTTAGTTTATAAACTTTTTTTTTTACTGATATGTATGCAAGGCGGTAAGAAGTTCGCGGGTCAGCTAGTATACATATAAACATACTTGTACTTGATTAACCTTGTAATACAATTATACAATTGGAGTATTAAATCCATATGGGATATACCCTTTTTTGATCGGAGACCACTTTGCTTTGAACGGCAATAAACTTTCTCCGTTTAATAGGACATAACCTGGGCTGTAAACTTCATTTTCAAACTAAAGTAAATTAAGCAACTAATTACGAAGTACAGTTTAATAAATATGGATGTGTGTTTGTAGAAATAGGCAATTGGTTTACTTTATATACATATATATATATATGTATATATATATCCCGGATAACCCACTGAAAAAGAAGGTGTCCTACAACGTTAAAATATTAACAGTAGTCAATGTCATTTCTTTATTTCCGGAAAATAATTATTTTATGTAATTTATTTATTGAGTTGCGAATTCGGATGCAAAATTGTTGTATTTCTCTTGGATACAATACAATTATTATTTGGACCCTCAAACAACCAAAGAATTCTGTCATTCCAGTCAAATAGCAGACGCACCATACTATGTGACAAAAGACTTACTGCACAAGGTCCTGAATATCCCAATAGTCATCGATACAGGCACAAAAAACTACAAAAACTTCCACCAAAGACTAACTTTTAACACGAACCCCTTAGCACAGACACTAACATCAAACAGAAACCCATACATTCCACCCCGACGACTTTTGAGGCGGTGGTCGTGAGATATGCTAACTTAGTATAAAGTTAGCAATTTATTCAATAGGAATGCAACCGATTTGCTTATTGCTTATTTGCAGATTACAAATCACACAAAAATGACACATTTTTGATTTGTAAATAAATAAAATCTCTTGGATAAAGTAAAATCTTCACGTTTTACAACCACCATGTTGTCAGAATCCTCAGTAACTGTCGGAGAGGCAAGTCTTCTTCGTGACTTGGATCCTGGAGTCTCCACCATCTTGAGAACCTCCTCTTCTTACCGTCCTTCCATATGTGGCATACACAGAGATAAACACCATTTTAAATGTTATCATCTTTTCCGAAATATGTATCGCCTTCGTTGACCTTAGTTGCATTGCTCCACGATGGAAACCAATAAATTTAGAGGATTGTCGCTAAGCGCTAAATGGTTGGGTTTAGCAGCCGACACCATACTTTACAACATACACCTATTGCACCACCGACAAGATGCCACCTGCTAGATCCTCGCGTGCTGAATAGAACTAATTATAGTGATCTGAGAACTATCGGAAGACGTTAACGTTTCCAAACTTCGGGACCTTTCCAATAGTTATCTCCCGAGCATGGGCTGTGTTTAGCGTCTACTCAAGTCCTTCATTAGCGGTCGTAAAGGGCGGTGCCAAATCTCATCAGAGCCTATGTAATCGGCGCTCGCTCTGTTCTTTGAATCAATCCTCCTCGATGCCTTCTAAATAGCCGGAATTCGATAATTTTTCATCCGCTTCTACAAATAAATAAAATCTATATATAATGTAATTCTAATGCTACGTTTTTGGCCACCCGCTTTTCTAAGGCAGGTAGATTTCCAATTGTTCTTGAAAATGTTTACCTACTTCCATACGATATTAATTCCTTTTAAAATAGCCAGACCCTTTAAATAACATTTCAATAATTTATGATCCATTAATATGCCTTAAAACTTTATATTAACCTCACGATGGTTTCAGAATTATTATTTGACATATTTTCTTTTATCCCGCTCTCACATTTTCGCCTTACAGGATAAAAAGAAATATAAACTGAATTTAAAAATAAAATTTCTCTGTGTAGGAAAATATGATGGATCTTCTTTTATTACACACAAGGTCATTCCCGAATTTCCGTTGTTTCGTAAAATATCCTGTTTTTTTCTTTTCTTATATAATTATTTACCATTGTTTTGAGTGTTTATTATGTTTATGTGTGGATATACTTTTCTAAATGCGGAATATTTTTACTAAATTAACACATGAACGAAGGATCGTTATTTAAAGATTTTTATTCTTCTGGGATGATTAATAATCAATAAATTCCGCTTTTTCTTTATTTTTACAGAATTAAATTCGACCCTATTCGGTTTTCATCAGGGCCAAAAATGAAACAACTATAGTATGAGTAGGAGTAATACATAATGCTTATCGATAAGAACATTAAGAAAATTAAAAATGATTAGATTTCATTATATCCATGTCATGTAAATATGTCGTCAGTTGGATTTTGTTTGTATTATTTGTTGTATTCTTACTATCTGTAATATTATTATCAATCGTGTGCATTCCCTCTGTTGTCTATATATATTTCTATTTTTTTCTGTAATTATACATACATAATATTTCACTCATATGTTTTTTTAATTGTATACACCTTATGTAGACCCACATGTTTGAGGAAGAATCTTCAAAAAACAGCTTATGATTTTCTATCCTTAAATAAAGATCATATAGTAAATACTATATATATATATATATATATATAATGTTTAAGCGTGAAGTGGTTATATTCGAGACTTCCTGCGCGACAGGGACCAGATGGCTGTAGAAGGTAAAAAAAATCTCTTGTCACGTCTTGCCAACTCAACATCCATTCTGAAAAAAACCAAATCAAATTCAGATTTCACATCCAGACCCAACTATCCCAGCAGAGCTATTCCCTATCGATGAAGAGGAGTTGGGACTAGAAAACATCATGGTACAAATTCGAAGATTTTCTATTGCCTTTTTGATTGTGAGGAGGCGGATTTTTTATCTGGAAATAAGATGCCATCACAATCCAACCTTATTAAAATGAGTATAGAAACTTTAGAGCCTCATAGAAATTTTGTCGGAAAAAGTGCAATAATACTGGACATAAGTTTACAACGGTTTTTCCTGATAAATGAAAATATATCATTTTTGTATCATTGCCTCATGTATCAAGGGATTTATATCTTATTAGTTGAGGTTTTCAATTATGGTGCAGAAAAATATGTATATTAAATATCAAATTGATAAACGGATAAATATCAGTGCCTAAAGACTTGAAAGAGTATTTTATAATTATTATTACTAAAAATTGAGAACAAAATTAAATTCTAATCATTTAATAATTAATACCTTTATTTCGATACTTTATCAGCTTTTCAAACGATTTCAGGTAAAAAAAAAAAAAAACATAAACGGACTCGATAATATAAAATTTAATTATACAACCCTCCCACCTTTCCCTTATCAATAAATAAAAATTAAATATGTTCAATAACTTCGACCACTGGCCAATGCATTAATAAAATTCTTTATAAACCGATCTCTGATTGGTCAGAGATAATTAATGCTTAATCAGGGGTGAATTAGCTTTAAAGCGGACTTGTCATTGGCCCTATCCTGATCAGCCATCGTTATAAATAAATACTTCCAACGATGAAGAAAATGTATTTTTACGATTTTATTAATCGTATTGTAGAAGTGAATCGTTTTAATTTATGTTTGATAATACCTCAACAGGATTAACAGTCGTTGCTTTATTAATAAACAAAAAACATTTTATTAAAAATTAATATATAAGTGACTAAAAATCATGACAATTATTGATTTGGTTTGATCACATATTACAGGACACAACTGTATAAATATTATTCTCATTGTTAAGAATAGATGGATATCTTAGTGCAAAACTTTTTACTTACCTATATATGAAATATATAGTAAGGGAAAGTATTGCGATCGTGAAAAATTTCGACTTCCGATTTTCAACGGCATTACACGTTTTGGGGTATTTGATAACGTTTTACGTTTTTTTTCGATTCTCTCAAAAACGTCTCTAACGATTTTAATAAAATTTGGTATTTGATTTATTTAATACATTTTCTTCATCGTTGGATGTATTTATTTGATTTATATGCCCCAGATATGACTACAAAAATTTCATAAAAATCGATCAACCTGAGGAGGACCTTATTTCATAGCGTTTTTCCCCATTTTTTAGTTTTTTTTCCATTTTCTCAAAAATAGCGTTAACGATTTTGATTAAACTCGTCATGTTTAATGAGAATAAAGTATTCTTTAATATCAGGTAAGCTTTATCATTATTAAAATGTTCTGAGGGGGCATAAATGAAGAAGGGGCCTTTTCGTTTTCCTATAAAGTACCTTTGTTTTTATTTATATGGAGAAATTATCTGTCTCTTGGTTCGCTTATTAATAAGAAATGGCTAAATATGAAATATGAAAAAAAAAATCAAGTAAACATATACAGTATAAAAAAAGGAAAATATTCACCTCATAAAACACGTTGTGCTCACGCATGCCCAGTAAGCCTTTAATGACAGACCAATATTTTATAATTAAAGATGTTCTGTTCAGTTAATGGAAATTATTTATTTCCTGGGAACTATATGAAGGTTTCAACAACTACATAGAGAATTATAAAATCAGACTCGATGGAGTCTTTTATTTAATAATAAAAAAATTGTGTACTTTACAGAGAAAATAAAAACAAAAATAAGATATGAATGCAGAAAAATGTGTGACTTTGAGACATGGCATTTAACGAAACACACCATTTATCAAAGCGGTAAGCGAAAGTTGTGTGTTACGCGCATCGCATCAGATTTTTTTTATATTTTGTCATTTTATTTTCTTTATTATATTAAATATTGAACTAGTATTTCACTATAAATAATATTTGAAGATTTTTTTTTTCTATATCATATTATTTTATTTAAACACACTAAGTCCATAACATCAGGATTGGCAATGGAATGAAGCAGCTTATGATGGATATATTTTTTCTTTATCTACATTTTTTTAAATTTTTATTTCGTTGTAGGTTCCGGTCCATTACTCAACCAGATGCTTTAAAAGTCACACTATTAAACTCTTCAAGATTTAAAATATTTCATGATGGATCCGCAATAAGGTCTTGGATACAGGAGAAATTTGTAACAACCTCATAATAAATTCAAATCGCGAACTACTCACAATCTAATAGGAGTTGGCATTTCGTATGAGAACAAACCTCCACAACCTGTAAATCGTGAGGACAGAAATCGACGAATTAAATTTATTTTAACACACACCCTCATTTATTCGGAATAAAGTAGACGCAGATGATTATTTTATTCAAAGATATTCATGAGTGCTCGGTCATTTAAAAGGAGAGGGAGTGAGAGAGAAAGTGGCGAGCTAACGAGATATCTAACTGTCGCACGGTTTACAGTTTTAAGAGCTAATTTAATATTTTCAGAAGTGGTGGAGGTGGTGGGGGGAGGTGCTATGATGATGATGATAAAAATAAAAAAAAGGAGAAAAAATCTCGTTGAAGCGGCCCCGACCGCTTTGTCTGAGAAAGTGGCCCCTAATGGACTTTAATGAATATGCTAAAGTCCCATTCATCAAAGTCCCGTGCTAAAGGATTCGCGCGGCTTAAATACAGATCGCGAGAAATAAATTTTTGGAAAATAAATTTAACAAAACCGGCCATTATTTCATGAAGTTCTCGAAACGGGACACTTCTGAAGAAAATAGGTACTTACCGGATTTAGAAAGGCCGGAAACGCACGATTTGCGTTTATGAGATATGCGTGATTCATACAAATTTATTTGAAACTCAAGAGACAAATATCGTTAATATCAATTGAAGCGAGGAAATGCATAAAGGTATAAGTGCCTGAGAAATTTTTTACAGAAATGATGTGACTTATACCCTCTAGGGTGAACTACGTTCAGTGCTTACACCCATACCATGTTTCATAAGTTCAATGAACTCTTTTGGCTTTGGCACATATAACAATTTGGAAAAAAAAAATCTGGTGCGTGCGCGCAACACACAACTTTCACTTACCAACTTACTTAGATAAGAAATTGACGTGTTTTGTTAAATATCATTTCCCAAAGACACACATTTTTCTACATTCATATCTTATTTTTATTAATCGTTAAAGCCGTTTTTGAGTAAATAAAAAACCGCGTGAAAATGATACAAAATTTATTAAGTAAAGTCCCCCCTCCGGTTAATCAATATTGATGAAATTTTTACAGTCATATTTCGGGCATATAAATCGATCAAATACTCAGTTTAATCAAAATCGTTAGAGCCGTTTTTGAGAAAATCGAAAAAAACGTAAAAAGTTATTAAATAAAGGACCCCCTCCCTTTGAGCAATTTTGATGAAATTTTTGCTGTCACATCGCGGGCATATACCTACACTAAATACCCAATTTCAGGTTCCCACGGTTTATAGTTTTTGAGCTAGTCTGTTCACATACACACACACACACACAGACACACACACAGACCATTTCGCGGGAATTGGTTATTTCGACTCAGGGGGTCCCAAAACGTGTATTTCCGTTGAAAACCAGAAGTCGAAAATTTTCACAAAGTAAAATCCCCCCTTCGGTTGATCAATTTTGATGAAATGTTGGCTATCACATATTTGGCATATACATACATCAAATACCCAGTTTGGTCACAATCGTGAAAGCCGTTTTTGAGTAAATAAAAAAAGCACGTAAAAATGTTACAAAATTTATTAAGTAAAGTGCCCCCTGCGGTTGATCAATTTTGATGAAATTTTTACAGACATATCTCGGGCATATAAATAGATCAAATACTAAGTTTAATCAAAATCGTTAAAACCGTTTTTGAGTAAATAAAAAAAACATGTGAAAATGGTACAAAATTTATTAAGTAAAGTCCCCCCTCCCGTAGATCAATTTTGATGAAATTTTTACAGTCACATCTCGGGCATATAAATACATCAAATACCAAGTTTGATAAAAATCGTTAAAACCGTTTTTGAGTAAAAAAAAAAACACGTGAAAATGATACAAAGTTTATTAAGTAAAGTCCCCCCTCCGGTTAATCAATTTTGATGAAATTTTTACAGTCATATTTCGGGCATATAAATCGATCAAATACTCAGTTTAATCAAAATCGTTAGAGCCGTTTTTGAGAAAATCGAAAAAAACGTAAAAAGTTATTAAATAAAGGACCCCCTCCCTTTGAGCAATTTTGATGAAATTTTTGCTGTCACATCGCGGGCATATACCTACACTAAATACCCAATTTCAGGTTCCCACGGTTTATAGTTTTTGAGCTAGTCTGTTCACATACACACACACACACACACACACACAGACACACACACAGACCATTTCGCGGGAATTGGTTATTTCGACTCAGGGGGTCCCAAAACGTGTATTTCCGTTGAAAACCAGAAGTCGAAAATTTTCACGATCGCAATACTTCCACTTACTATATATTTCATATATAGGCAAGTGAAAGTAAAAAATCTTTGTTTTATTTTTTTGGCATTTAGACGCTTATGCATTTCCATGCTTCAATTATTTTTCGAACTTAAGAAAGAAAAGAGATCTATTAAATGATATTGTTTAATTTAAACTTTCCATATTGCGTCAAAAAACTTTTTTTTTAATAGGGAAAACATCAACAAGTGATGATTTTTATAGCAAAATGAGTATGGTATGGCAGGTTTTGTGATTATAAAAAATATAAAAAGATGAACAATTTTTTAAATATATATATATATATATATATATATATATATATATATATATTTACTTTCACTTACCTATATATGAAATATATAGTAAGTGGAAGTATTGCGATCGTGAAAATTTTCGACTTCCGGTTTTCAACGGAAATACACGTTTTGGGGTCCCCTGAGTCAAAATAACCAAGTCCCGCGAAATGGTCTGTGTGTGTGTGTCTGTGTGTGTGTCTGTGTGTGTGTGTGTGTGTGTGTGTGTGTGTGTGTGTGTGTGTGTGTGTGTGTGTGTGTGTGTGAACAGACTAGCTCAAAAACTATAAACCGTGCGAACCTGAAATTGGGTATTTAGAGTATGTATAAGCCCGCGATGTGACAGCAAAAATTTCATCAAATTTGCTCAAAGGGAGGGGGCACTTTATTTAATAACTTTTTAAGTTTTTTTCGATTTTCTCAAAAACGGCTCTAACGATTTTGATTAAACTGAGTATTTGATCTATTTATATGCCTGAAATATGACTGTAAAAATGTCATCAAAATTGATCAACCGGAGGGGGGACTTTACTTAATAAATTTTGTATCATTTTCACATGTTTTTTTTATTTACTCAAATACGGTTTTAACGATTTTTATCAAACTTGGTATTTGATGTATTTATATGCCAAAGATGTGATAACCAACATTTCATCACAATTGATCAACAGGAGGGGGGACTTTACTTAATAAATTTTGTATCATTTTCACGTGTTTTTTTTATTTACTCAAAAACGGTTTTAACGATTTTGATCAAACTTGGTATTTGATGTATTTATATGCCCGAGATATGACTGTAAAAATTTCATCAAAATTGATCTACGGGAGGGGGGACTTTACTTAATAAATTTTGTATCATTTTCACGGTTTTTTTTTTTAATTTACTCAAAAACGGCTTTAACAATTAACAAAAATAAGATATGAATGTAGAAAAATGTGTGACTTTAGGAAATGATATTTAGCGAAACACATCATTTTCTAATCTAAGTAAGTTGGTTAGTGAAAGTTGTGTGTTGCGCGCACGCAC
The DNA here is from genome assembly GCA_911387785.2 of Aelia acuminata. Lineage (NCBI taxonomy): Eukaryota > Metazoa > Arthropoda > Insecta > Hemiptera > Pentatomidae > Aelia > Aelia acuminata. The sequence goes on along the minus strand of OU426984.1, from coordinate 52,566,654 downwards.
CAGATTTTTTTTTTTAGTGTTCACACAGTAGAGTAAACCATACAGTTATTGACACTCAGTGCAGTTATTGACACACCAACTTTAACTTCAAGATAAAAGTAAACAAAATTTTATTTCAAGATATACATGATAATGTTTGAAGAGTTCTCTAAGTGATCTATGAAGTAAGACTTTAAAAAACTAACCATAGGAAGATTTCACAATTAAATCCACAGGGTGTCAATGACTAGTTTTTGTACTTTTAACAATAAACTTTGCCATGTGGCAACAACAATAAACTATTGAACTTTTGACCCAAAAAAAGCTCTTGAGTCTTTAAAGATAGATAAAGAGGAGCTATATGAAGTTTCAATTTGATCCCTTCATGAAAAGTATTTTTTTAAATTTCACCACAGAAATGTAGTCTAAAGGGTGTCAATAATTGTACGGTTTACCCTACCTATTTTTTTTATTTTTGTACTAAAGAGGATTTAAAAAGTTTCTATGACGAAACTTAGGAAAGAAGGAACTTTCATATTTTATTTTTTCTAGTTATATATTTTAATTTGCGCCTGTCAACGAACCTCCGAAAATCAGCAAATGATCAGGCTTTTATGCTAATTTAATAATGAGTTGTCAGGTCTAAGGAAGGATGGCATTCATCAGTACCTCTTCACTGGCTTGTGTAAATTACTCTGATTTCTTAACGATAACGGAGATCTTAACGGAGATATCTTTTTACAGTGTCTTTTTTATATCCTATTTATGAGCATATGAGCTGTTCCAAAGTCTCTTCCAAGTCACTTGAAAAATTGAAGTTAGTGAGGATCTTTATGTGTTGGTTATTGTTGATATATATATATGTATATGTAAGTCAGTATGAAGGTTTTTTTTTTTTGGACACTTCACCATGTTCTTTTAGTATTATGTCGTAATATTGCAAAATAAGATTTGCACTAGGAAGTCTTGAAGACAAAAAAAAAAAAAAAAAAAAAAAATTGTAATATTTTTGATTGAAAGGTTTGAGATCTCCGTAAGTCTCTTTGGCTGTACCTTATATATGTGAAGAATATCTCCATAGAGGTTTTATGAAGTACAAGTGTGTACTCAGTTTTTGTCTGATTTTCAATTTTGATGATTTAGAAAATAGTGAGTACAGTATTTTCAGTCGTTTGTTTAATGTATGTCTTCTCATTTTGACGTGAGGGTCATCCTTCTGTCAAATATTAGTCCAAGGTACTGCACTTTTCTGTTTGAGGAATTTGGTGGTCGCCGATATAAACTGGAGGGCATGTATCTCGTCGGAGTGTGAATGTTATGTGTTGTGATTTGTCATGGTTTAATTTTATTTTCCAAAGTGAGTAATATTTTTTTCAAATGTATTAAGTGGTTTCGTAAGTTTATTGAAGCCAGTCTAGAGTCATGGTTAAAATTGTTGTATGTTCGATTACAAACATGACATTCCTACCAACCCCGAAACATTAACTAAATATTTTTAATTTATATTTTAAACAAATTTATTTCATTTTAACGTTGTTACCATTAATTTTATTCTAGTGAGTTGTTTTCTAATTTGGGTTGTTATTTCGGGCACCTAACTTACCTTATTCAATAATTTATTAAAGGACAAATATTATGTGGAAGACTATAGTCTATTGGAAATTTAATAATTAAAAAAAAATTCGTTCAGCGATGAGCCTATGATTGTTTAACTTTCTTTTTTCTCTTTTTTTTATTTTTATTTCAACTTAAAAGCTCTAGGCATCTTTAGATACTGCCGAAATGGTATTAACTGAGGTGTTTTTCTGGTTGCGATTTATGTCTTTATTTATTTTTGCAATTTAGTTTAATGTAAAATTTAACATATCATTTTCATTTTTGTCTCTTTAAATTATGTTTTATTAAATGTTACAAATCAATTTTTAGATATTTCTTTTGGGCTTCTCTTCAAACTCAAAAACGTACTACCCCACACATACTATCTCATACTCCAATCTTACCTCTCCGACCGATTTTTCTCTATCCGGCAGGGCTCAGAGATTTCTTCAGTCCGACCAATCTTAGCAGGAGTTCCGCAGGGGTCAATACTCGCTCCCTTACTATACATTATATATACACATGACGTTCCTACACACACCGAAACATTAACTGCAACGTACGCAGATGATACAGCAATTTTAACAAAACACCATGGCCCTAGACTGGCATCATTAAACTTACAAAACCACCTAATACATTTAAAAAACTATTTCTCACTTTGGAAAATGAAATTAAACCATGACAAATCACAACACATAACATTCACACTCCGACGAGATACATGCCCTCCTGTTTATATCGGCGACCACCAAATTCCTCAAACAGACAACGTACGGTACCTTGGACTAATATTTGACAGAAGGATGACTTGGGGCCCTCATGTCAAGATGAAAAGACAGACTTTAAACAAACGACTTAAAATACTTTACTCACTATTCTCCAAATCATCAAAATTGAAAATCAGACAGAAGCTCAATACATACACATACTTACTGAAACCCATTTGGACATACGTCTCACAAATTTATGGATCAGCAAAAAAGACGCACTTACAAAAACTACAAACCTTCCAAACCAAAATTTTACGACTAGTAACGAACGCACCTTTGTACGTTAGTAACAAAACACTACATACAGACTTACAACTACCAACTATTGACGAACAAATAAGGACTCTCTATTCTGGCTTCCATATCAAATTGCACGGACATAACAACAGACTTATTAATGACATGGCCACAACTGACATGCCTTTTATGAGGCGACTAAAAAGGAGTTGGATGAGAGACCTCCTCTCCTAAAACAAGACCGGGATGATGTGCTGCTGGGCACTATCTTCCCCCATGCCTTAAAATGCCAACTTACAGCAATTTTCATCACATTTGCTGATTGTCGCTTATTATTTGTGACAGGTGCAAATAAAAGTATTTAGTGAAAAAAAAAAAAAAAAAAAAAAAAAAAAAAAAAAAAAGATATTTCTTTTTTGTTGAAATACATCTTCTACCATACTTAAGTTTTATTTTAATTCTTTGTAATGTGCATAGTTGACGGCCACATCTCTGATAAAAAATTTACTTACAATAATCCTTGTTCCATAGTAATACCGGCCTATTGGTCCTTATAAGACAGGTTCGCCGGCCTTCCAAGCTACTCATTAATTCCTTGCAAATGGTCTACAAACTCTACGAATTATCTTGTCAGAAAGTCGAGTGTTAAACTTGGATTTGGTTCAGGGCGGAATCAACCGGGCGTTTATCTCAATTATTAGAAATTATTGGGGCTTTCACCTCTTTAGGATCTTTTAAGGTTTATAACTGCGCATGCTTGCGAAATAATATCGGTCCGTTTCATAATTTTTAAATATTTATTAAATAAATAAGCAGTTGTTTTTTCGCACAGTCCACATTTGGTTCAAGAATTGTTATATGAACTAGCATTATAAGCATTATAGAAGAGTTTCTCACATCCATTACTTCTGATTTTCCGTTAGCACCTACCCATGTCATTCTTGAGACACTCGGATTCATAAATAAAATAATAATTTATATTAAAATATTTTTATTTAAGAGCATTGCTTGTGTTTTTTCTTCTTAGAGCATTGACCAGTCTGCCATCAATTATCATTCTTAGAGTGCACTTAGAGATAAAAAATGAGTTCGTTGCATTACAAGGTACAAAGGATATGCATCGAGGAACGTAGGAATTACAAAAGATCATTGAAGAGATGGCAGGAGTAATGGAAACAAACGTTTTAATTACTTTGGTAACAATGAAACTGTGAGACCGTCCGCTGCTTCTACATTCCAGATGTGGGTATTCTTCCAGGAGAAGTGAGATGTTAGTAAGGATTGCTGGAAGATTTACTTATCGATGTATCGACTTTCCCTGTATGATAAGAAGATAGTATGTGTGAGGTTCCTTTTCGGTCAGTAACTAGAAAGTCTTTTGCATCATTTGACAAAGAATTCACGCCCGAAAAGAAAAGATTTTTTTTAAAAACTTGTTTAAATTTTCGCAGATTTTAATATGTTTTCACAACTTGGAGTTTAACTGCATGTACCAAGGCTATCTTAACCCTTTAACCGGGGAGTTCCCTTTTAAATTACGCATCCTACAACGGGCGTGAGATCTTTTACTAGGACGTGTATATACGTCCCGCCCGGTGCAATGTAACTTCATATTATTATTTTTTTCATTTATGCTTAAAATAAATGGGAAGGCTATGAAATATATTCGTTTTCGTTTATTTATATATAAACCACAAAGGAAAACACAAAATGACAAACAAATATAAAAGAATATCAACAATATAAAACAAAAATATAAAAGTATCGAATTAAGAAATTATAAATTTACAGCCTTAACCTATTATAAAGAGTACAAAAATATATATATAAATATAAATTAAATATATTATTATTATAAATATTATAAATTATATATATATATATATATATATATATGTGTGTGTGTGTGTGTGAGTGTATATAATATATATGTATAAATTCACGTCGTTACATGTATCGATGACTAATCACTCTGTTGTACGAAAATATAAGTCCCACCCATTCCAGGGCACAACATATATTTCAAGGACGTATACATACGTCCTGCCCGTTCACGGTAGCGTTTAGGTTGGACGCCTATATACGTCCCGCCCGGTTAAAGGGTTAATAGTAACAAATATTGCAATAAAATTCTGGTAATTGATTGAAAGGTTGCTGCATATAGTTAAGTTCTTTCTGTAGCATATAAAAGAAATTTGTAAGGGTGCCCATACTTGTCTGAGTGAGGTCTACTATTGTTAGATTTTAATTCTTTAGATATTTGAAACCAGAATTATTAAGGGGTCAGAACTTTGAATGGTATGGCCAAGTGAATCCAGACCAAACACAGTAAATTTCAAAATCATTAGCCAAAACACTTTTAACTGAATCTTATATTGATTTTAAAGTTGTAAAATTGTGCTATATATTTGAGAAAAATATTACCAACTTTTTTATTTTGAAATAATAATTATAATTATGTGTTTTTTCAAGATCACGACAAATCCAAGTCTTGAATAACTCAAGTTCAAAAAAAGGTCTTGTTTTCGAAAAAAAAATAAATACACCGTATACTAAACTCCTAAAAACGAATTATTGAATACAGATGAAGCATCTCTCCGTAATATGATTGCTGTTATTATAAATCAACAGGTATATTTACGAATAGGTATTTGAAAACCGATAATAGGAGAGGGAATGTGACAATTTTCTTTCTTTACTAGATTACTAAATTTCTTGATTCAATGGTAATTTTAATCATATGTAGGTTTTATATTAATAAATAATTGAGTGACTTTATAGCATTTTTTTTTTTTTTTTTTTTTTTTGTCAAATAAGTCTATTCTTATAAATTCTTAAGAAATACATGAGAACGAAAAACCTACCACTGACGTCTCCTGCTGCACTTCCCACTTTTTGCTCTGCATTCAACTTTATTTTTAACTTTCACATCGACATATTTACTATTCAACAGAATTCATTTTATTATAGAACATTTATAAATAAGCAAATCAGTATTCCTCGTATGAAATATTATATCATGAAAATATGTTTACTTCATTGGCAGTTGGCTTTTTCCTTGATTACAAAATATAAATAATTTATCAGTGCCTCGGGGAATTTATATGCAGATGTTAAATAATTTCTTTGTTCATAAAAATTAATAATCAATAAATTGTCATTACCAATGAAAGTCAAAAGTTCACGATTTAAATTGAAAATATACTTATTTACATGAGTTGGTAATTTGTGCAGAATAATCAAATCAGTTGGATATTGCATTAATTTTAATGTGTGTAAAAGGATTTTAATTTATTTAAAATGTTTTATTTTTAAAAATAGTATTTATTAATAAATATTTGTATAATTCATTAGAGAAATTGAGATTCGTTCCAACATAAAAATATGGGCAGTTGTTCGAAGTATATTTGTATACCCACTCACATATATATGTCGTTAGGAGCCAGTAAAATACATCCTAAGCAAACATGAAACGTTATATGTTCTTTACAATAATTTACAAAGTATGTGAAATTTCAAATGGATCTGCTATGTGTTTTTTTTTCTACCTACTTAACTTCAATATGAACTCATTCAAGTTATTTTTATATTTTTTATTTGCGGCTAAAGATACGTATATATCCATAACACAGGAAGCGTACGTGCACCTAAAAAGCTCTTACATAATGCAGCACTTCAGCAAGCTCTTTTATTTTCATAATGTCAGTAAGTTTTTGAGGAGGGAATTCATACAGAGATTTTCAATAGATTGAAGTAGTATAGCCTTTGTTTTTTTTTTTTTTTTTTGTTTTTTTTCCAGAAAGAAATGAATCCATGAAAAACAAATTTTCGTGATAGAAGCATTCTATTTAGAATAAGAATAAAATGTAATAATTTAATAATTATTAAAACCAAAAGAGATAAACGTTCTCTACATAATCAGAGCTGGAGGAATTGGGTTCAAAGGAAGAGGTGGTAAGTTTTATATTTTCCATTTCATGTTCCACCATCTAATCACTCAAAAATTTTTTTATTTTAAATTTCAAGTATTCTACATTTAGCCTCAGATTTTAAGAACCGATGTGCCATCATTTTTTTAAATAAAAAACAAATCGGTGTAATTTTATTTAATTTTAAAATAACACCTTACACTTTGTTTACGCTATAAAAATGTATGAGCCTTTCAGTTGTCAGTATGACTAACCACCAATTTCAACATTTTGCAAAAAAGCACTTTGGATAATATTTCTCTTAGGAAAAGTATCTTTTTTCTTGAATATATATTTTAGTAATCTGTAATCTTTTAATATTTCTCTCATTCTATTGAAAAATAAAAATGTACGAATTTTCCGAATATTATTCAGAATGCTTTCTTTAAAAATGTTGAAATTGGAGTTAGTCATTCTGTCAAAAAAAATAAATTCAAATTAATTGACCAGAAATGTTACCATTGTAACTTACGTAAAGATTAAGTTCTCTTGAAAGTAAACACCTAGAATCAAAACAATAGACACGAAAACTGAATTAGGAAAACAAGTTGTTAGCTAATAAATGCATTTTAAATATTGATGCATTTTAAAAATTAAACAATATAAAATTGCGTTCTAACGTGTTGGAAGAGGCAAGGATGGTTGCGTCTCCGAGTCCCTGCACAGCAGACAGAATGACCTCCACCAAAACGCATTATAGTTTACTTGTTTTAACGCTTCCTGTTCCTTATTCAAACATTGGATTTCACAAAAGAAAAAAATTGTATGCTTTTGGTAGTGTCATACTGTATTATACACTATTAATACAGGTACAGGTAAGAAATCAAAAATCGATTTTTTTTTTAATAAGGTTAATTATACTTTTAGGTAACTCAACAACACAAAAGTGACAGAAAAAAAATATTTATCGAGGTATAAAATGTATATAGAAACTAGCATATGAAATTTACGAACTTAAAAAAAACTAAACACTGAACATTACTAATAAACAAAATTATTCCTCCTCATAATCACTAGATTGTAAAAACGACTATCATTTTCTCTTAACATTAACTATGTATTAATATACATAAATATTTTTAATGTTCTGTTTAAGGTGGTAAACTATATACCAACTCTTGCAACAATTATAGTTGCATCACAATTATAGCATTTTTGAGTAGGATTCGAGTCACTTGAAATGTGGCACACACTACTATCGATCATAGTGAAAATCATTTGGTTTGCTATTCCTGAAGTACCATGGTCGACTCGCCCTTCACTTGGGATCAGATTCGCAATTGCTTAGTGCATATTTCGTACTGAGATTCAATTATTAATGAAGCTTCCCTTGCGAAAATAAAATTTAGTAGCCGAAAAAATAACGTGAAAGATGGAGTTTTATTTCCTCTCAACACTTAGTTATTTACATCAATCAGACGCAACGGTAGTGGTCGACAAGAAGAATGATCACTAATTTTGATTAGTGATAACTTAACTTCGCCGGATCAATCAGATAAATTATTTTCATGCACTAGTCTATCATATAAACCATCGTTTCTGGTGCTTGGTTCAGTACTGCGCTAGACTTCGTACATTTAATGAATTGGTGTTGAAATCTAAAACCACAATATCACCGAATGGGGCAGCCAGAAGCAGATAAACTAGGAATCAAAATAAATAAGAAGAAATGTACTATTTATGTTTAAAGTATGGAAAATCATCGTTTTTTTAGAAAATCATTTCCAAAGTTTAAAGAATGATGAAAATTTCTTATATAATATAAAACAATAGACCATACCCATTTTTGCACTTTTGGTCAAGAATAGTTGTCAAATTGAAAAATTGACAATTTTTTTTTTTTGAGGGCTAATATAAAATTTAGATTTTTAGAAAAGAAAGAAGACATAGAAATTTCAACATAAAAACAAAAGCTCAAAGCTAAGGATTAACTTGAATTGTTGATAAAAATACAAAGTATAAAACTGGTTCGGTTAGTATATATTTACTTTGGCTATTACCATCTTATTACTTAAACATTTTAATTCCTCATTTTACCTGTTAAAGTGCAAGTCTCAAGTGAATTGTTCATTAACTAATCTTGACCAAAAGTGCAAAAATGGGTAATTATTATTATTTATTATTTTTTAAACTTTGGAAATGATTTTCTATAAAACGTAAAATAACGGTCTATTCATACTTTAAACATAAATAGTACATTTCTTCTTATTTATTTTGATACCTAGTTTATCTGCTTCTGGCTGTTCCTTACGGTGATATTGCGGTTTTACATTTCAACACCAATTCTTTACTGTACGAAGTCTAGCGCACTGAACTAAGCACCAAACACGATGGTTTATTTGATTGACTACTTAGTACATGAAAATAATTTATCTGATTGATTCGGCGAAGTTAAGGAGAATATAAGACAATTCGTATGGTTAGTCCATAATCAAAATTAGTGATCATTATTCTTGTCGACCACTACCATTGCGTCTGATTGATGTAAAAACAAAGTGTTGAGAGGAAATAAAATCCCGTCTTTCACATTATTTTTTCGGCTACTAAATGTTATTTTCGCAAAGGAATCATCATTAAAAATTGAATCTCAGCACGACATTTTGGACTAAGCAATTGCGAATCTGACCCCAAGTGGTGTGAGTCAAACATGGTACTTGCGGAATAGCAAACCAAATGATTTTCACTATGATCGATGGTAGTGTGTGTAACATTTCAAGTGACTCGAATACTACACAAAAATGCTAAATTTAATTTTTCTTAGTTTTGAACACTGCTCGTGACCCTGTGCAACGGCTGGCTATATTTGTTTAAAAAAAAAAATATTATTTTTTAATCCGTTTAATCATTTTCCTCAGAAGTGACCGATGGGAGATAGTTGAGGAATTCGGAGTGGCAACCCTACCGTGTCAGCTATCGCTCGGGAGGCAGCCCTCTCCGCCAGGCGGTGCCGACCCGTCGCGACACGGAGATGGCGCAGTGAGATATATTGCATAAATAGTGAGCGCACATCGATACAGGGACACGCCCACACCTGCGAGGACCAATTAGCACTCGGCAATAACTAGCCGCTAATGTTTAATGAGAGCAAAGCGGCAAGATGGCCGGGCACGTGCGCCAATCCGGTGGCTCAGCAAATGCATCCTTCAAGGGTGAGAGTTTCACCCAAATACTAGATCACAAGAAGCAAATATGTCTGTATAAGCGTATAAAAAAAAAGTTTTATAATTAATCTCCAAAATAAAGTATGGTAATTGCAGGAAGGGGTAACTGCATTTTAGGGTGTTTCAGTTAAGGACAGATTCTTTCTGGAAAAATCATTCGCTACAACTGGAAAAATACATCTTTACAAGGTTTAATAATTGAACAGCTTTATGGAGTAAAATAGTTTCTCGCGAAGCAGCAATAGCTCTTGTTAAAGCCCGATTAATTTTTTTTTTAAAGAATAAAATTGAAAAAAAAATATTTTAATTTTTAATGTAAGTTTTAATTTTAATTATGATTATTTAGAAAATTGTATTGTAGGGTAAACCATACAGTTTATTGACACACCAACTTTAACTTTAAGAAATAAGTAAACAAGTCCTAATTTTATTTCAAGATATTCATGAATCTAATCTTTGAAGTATCTAAGTCATCTATGATTTAAGACTTAACAAACTAACCATAGGGAACATGATATTAAATTCACATCAAATTAAATCCACTCGGTGTCAATAACTAGTTTTTGCACTTTTAACAAGAAATATTGCCATACGGTAAAACTATTGAACTTTTGACTCAAAAAAAACCTATTTAGTCTTTATAAGGATAGATACAGAGGAGGTATAGGAAGTTTCAATTAGATCCCTTCATAAAAAGTATTTTTTTTAATTTCAACACTAAAATTTAATCTTAAGGGTGTCAATAACTGTACGGTTTACCCTATATACTCCTAATGTAATACAGCGCATTGTTTATAACACTGAGTGGTATTACGTAGCATATAAGACCGATACCACTAGTGTACCAGTCTCGATACAAAGACTAAGTGCTATGTTCAATAGTGCACTAAGTGAATTTTTAGTTCATCTTTCCAACATTTTTTTTGGAAGACCACCAAAGAGCCAACCCTAGCACAGGGCGCGGCCTTCATTCATTGCCCTGGCGACCTGCAATAAAACATCATTCTTCATCGCACAAGGTCATGAACTTTATTTTTTAATTTGAAGACACTTCAATTTTTTTAAATTATAGACTCATAGCTACGAGCCAGTATAATTATATGATCCTGAGAGAAATTTATTTATAAAAATACACATTTTTATATAGATGATTACATACCTGGACCTTGGAAGACAAGGGGTTTAAGTGACATATTTACCAATTTGGTTCCATCAAAATTAAAGATTGTAAACATATTTTAATGTGGATTTGAAAGATTAATTTTTTTTTATTTTCAAATCTCAATGAGGTCTTTGACTTTCGTTATCAGTTCTAACTTTTTTATTAGTTTAATTTTGGAAATTTTACAATCAATTGTAGATATAAGAAAGAATGTCAGTTTAGCTACCCATCATAAATCAAGAACGGCTAGACCAATTTTTATATTTGATTTGTTGGGTTTTTCTCCGCCCCCAAACATCAGAATAAGTATTAACACCTTCAAATAATGAGGGAGGGGGGGGGTGTTGTTGAACCTTTTTAACGGTTTATAGGATTTAGAAAAAAATTTGAAATACATTTCGTCCTCATATGTTATAGTTGTATAAGTAATGGCAACGTATGAATGGGAACTCGAAGATAGGAAGGCTAGGAGACATTTAATAATAATCGGCATTAATCCCCCAACCTCTCCCCTAGCCTGGGAAACCCCGTATAGTGTAACAGGCGAGGAACAAAAAAAAAAATAAATAAAAGAAAATATAGTTAATTTAATATAAATGTTATCATGGGGGTAGTTTTGGGCCGGGGGGAGGGAGTTATTAGTTTTTTATTATTGATTTAAATTTATTTCGACGCTTTTGTTTTTAACGCACTTAATTATTTAAAATTATCACTGTTATTAAATCCACTTCGATCTCTTTAACAATCAAAAGAGTGGCTATTTTACTACCATTTTCCTTATCTAACATGATGTTTCCAAAAATTTCAATTAGACAAGTTGTCTTCTAAGGTCCATTAATATGGTTAAAAAAAAAAAAAAAAAATAGTAATATAAGACTTACCTCCTTGGTTGTTTTGGTTCTCGTTCATTTTGGCCTGTAAAGAATAAAATAAAACATAATAAATATACATAAATAACGTAAATACCGTAATACATAAATAACGTATGAATAGTTAATTTTGATAATAATGTTATTAACATATGTTATGCCTTACAACATTGGTTTGCTCTGAAACAACAAACTGTACATCCATCTTAGACTATTTGTAAAATGATTTTACAAATGGTCTAAGATAGGTACATTTTACTGAAATCTTATTTTAATTATAACATTCATGCATGTATAAAAGTATATAGTTTTTTATGTATATATATATATATATATATATATATATATACAAAAAAATATATAAACAAAAAAAATATATATATATATATATATATTTTTTTTTTAAGTTTCCTTCTTTTTCTCTCTTACTCCATTTATTGAATGCCCTCTTAAATTACTAAAAATATATTCACCGCTAATATATTCTTCATATGGCAATTACTGAATAGGAATTAGCAACAAATTCATTATAAAACATATCGATCTCAATGCAACAACAATAACAATAATGAGACCCAATCAATACCTAGAAAGCAAATCATATTTAATATTATAATACTATATTAAAATTTAACAAACAATTAAATAAATAATAAGTATAAGGCATAAAATAAATAAATAAATAACGTATATACATAGATTTCCCCTCAACAGTCTTTAGTCTAGCGCTAATAATATGTGTGGTGATGGACTATTACAAGGGAGTTTAGGATTATTCTCTCCTTCAAACTAGCTACGTCCTTTATGTCGACACGTAGATCCTCCATGAAGCTCCGGGTTGACTTAGGTATAGTTCCGCGGGATCCGAACCAAAGGTCTCTTACGTAGAACTCTTGCCGAACCTTTCTTTAAGAAAAGGTATGCACTTTTCATAAATCTTCTTATTTTCCTCCCCAACTTTACTCGCCTCAACGACGTCATTAGATTCATATCTCTGGGTAGGATTCAGAATGAAAGCCGACTTTCAGGTCTTCAGTAACGCTATAATATCGGTATATCTCGTGGATCCATCCGTATTAACACAATAAACTTCCTCGAAGCAGGGTGTCTCTCTCTTCAAGAGCTTCATCAATGCATGATTGACTCTGTGGTGACGGCGATTTAATATTTTGGGGCATTTCCCCAGCACGTGTGCTGGTGTCCCAGGTTCTCGGTTGCATTTGTAACAGAGGGACCAACTTCTCTGACCTGTCCACTGACACCTGGGACTCCTCTCAGGGGTGCATAATTGATGTTCAGTTTCAGGGCATTGGACCATTCAGACCCCGAAAGCATCTGTGTTTCGGACATATACCAATTAGCTTTCGGCGTCTAAAAAACGACGCATCCAATGTCCTGCCAACTGCAATTGGCCCATTCCTTAAACGAGTTTTATCGTAGTGAATGCTGTAGAGCTCTCATACTTCGGTGCCCCTATTCGACTCCCAATCTCTAGGCACACTCCGCTATCCCTGTCGAATAATCAAATGTAGACTGGAACTGGGCATCCGTCACATTGGGCAGTCGCTGAGCAATGGACCAGGGCTGGAGAGGAGTTTCCCATTGGCAATGGATCAAACATAATCATCGGCATATTCTAGGAGCGTTTACATCATCATGGAGGTCTTCACGCTCTTGCGAATCATCACAACGACGCAGCTTTGTTAAGGGCGCAGTTTGGAGAGGGAAAGTAAGACCCGGGAGAAGATATTGGTTGACAATGTTGAGTTTTTGCTCGGGTTTCAACAAGCAAGAGGAAATTATTAAACAGTAGCTCTCCCGAGAATTTGCATCCTAAATACTTGATAGTCTCTCCTTGTGTCTGGATGCCGTCTCCATTCTCGATGGATAGCGTTGTTGCTTCTTTGTTTAGGGCTATCCCCATACTCTTTTCATGGTTTATGACGAAACCAATCTCCGCAAGGAACCTCTGTATGCTGCCGATCACTCTTTCTGCAGGACCCTTGTCAAGCGCCGACACAGCTAGATCATTCGTGAATCCTATGAGGAAAACACAATCCTGAACTCTTTTTAGCTTTTTTGCAAGAGCTTAAAGACTAAAAAGTTCAAAGACCAGACTAAAAAGCAAATTTTTAAGCGAAAAATTCGTCCCACAGGTCGCGGTATAGATGATCAATGGCTAAGAGCGACGGTCATCACCAAAAATCCTTGTTATCTTAACTGAAAGATAAAGATCTGTTCAGTTATCATGTTTATTTAAATTTAGCAAACTATTTATTCCATAGCATTGTATTAATACAAAGTTTAAAAATACATGTTGGGAAAAATATAGGAGTTTCTTTGTATTGTTGCTGGTTTAGAAAGATCAACTTTTAATAATAAGAATTTAAAATAATTTACCTACTATCATAAAAAATTTACCTCTAACCATCATAGAAAATTATACTAACAAAATTATACATCATCTTATATTGCACGCCACTGATTTAAGTTTAGGTAAATAGCCCTCTAGATTGTTTGCATGATTTCTAATTTGATGATTTGATAATATTTTTTTAATATCGTTATATATTTAATTTTAAAGTACATCGAGCATTCATATATACAGCCAGGAAGAACCATGAGGTTGCTTAATCCAGCTTAAATGTCGATCATAATTGTCCTTAAATGCAGATAAGAAGCTCATTCGCGGCAAGCTGGGAGGCCGCACAGTGATTTTCGGCCATTACGAAAACTTTGACACTGATTTAGTGGATTGAAATCGGTGATACATATATTTGTCAATTAATGGGTTTTATTTATTATACCTAAAGTCCGAAAGTTGATCGTTATTGGCCCACAGCTGTCCAGTTTCAGGAGCGACATTCCAGAAACGGCGAGTAGGTTTGTTCCTAATATCCAAATCCCACAAATCTAATGGACTTTAAATAAGGCTTGCCAAAATAAGTTTCGCTTGATAAGATCTTAATCATTTTTATTAATTTTATTGTTGATATATAGAAAAGAGAAATTCCATTATGTAAAAAGTGACCGATTTATTATTTATTTTTTTTTTTTTAATAAAAGAACTCTTCCCGGATCTTCTCAACATATTCCGATCGAATTCCGAGCACTAGTAGTGGCTTCAATGGCTTCAATGTTCAATGGCTTTTATGTATAAAAAAAAAAAAACTTTTGTGTCAAAGCGAAGATAAACCAGTACGTAGTATTCTATTAATTTGCTGGTACTAATTAAATCTGATATCAGAACTTCACAACTATGCTTAAAATAAGTCGAACTACAAACTTTTCAGAAAACCGCTATTGCAAAAAAGTAGCATTATGCCACGATTGGGTACATTTTTCTTAGTAAATGGAGAATCAATATGTCGAGGAGGATTTACAGAACATTAAACTTACAGGGTTTCTTATAAATAATAATATTAGTGGAAAAAAAATCGAACTAAAAAGAAAAAAATGGAAACTTTTTACACTTGTTCAGAATTAACTTCCAGTTCAGTATTTCATTTATCCACCATTCCTGTCCCATATTTAAAGTCATGTTTTAACAAAAACATATTGAGGTCTAACACGTTTTAATCTGTTCGTTTATGAGAAAAGTGTATCGTAAAATAAAAAAATCTTCAAAATATATACATCTACATTTCTACATTTCGGAGGACGTTTCGGACTAATGTGTCCATATTCATCAACTACCCTTTTTTGACCCCCTGTCACATGCTATATAAAATATATATAAATTTCTAATTGTGCTCAAAGACTTGGTACATATTCTTAAACGGTCATACAAGTAAAATCTTGTATAAGAAATATATGAAGGCTTACCTTTATATAAATTTATTTATTAATAAATATTTTCTCCGACAGCACCCGGACTATAAAATTTCTCAGACAGGTGGTGATAAGGACAACATTGTAATAATATTGAGGGTATGAATAATTCGAGGTTTACCAATTTTATATTTTTAATAATTTCGAAATATAAGAGTTACAATGTAAGTCGAACATCTGCTTATAAGCAACATTTCATATTGCGACATTTACATCTAGATACTTTTCATTTATGTAAGATGTGAATTTTTTGTAAGGATTAAATAGCTGAGAGAATAATTAAAAAAAAAAAAATAATATGACTACAAATGGCCGGCTTCACCTTGGGCGTGAATAAATTTGCTATTGAATTTTATTTTAATGAAATCGACGTCGATTAATGTAACATGGGCGACGTGCATTGACGGTAATTAAGAACTCATTGCAGGCAACAATGTAAATTACTCAAGGTAAGTATAAAAAAAAATGTTTTGCAGCTGAAACATATAGTATGTATGTTAATATTTATATATATTTTTTATGTTGTAGTCTTTGGAACATAAATTTTTCAACAATTAACTGAAAAGCATACTTATCTCAACATCAGAAATTAACTAGAATCTTAAACATTAAACATCGCGTGTAAGAACAACATTTTTTTTAAGGCGAAACTCGGTTTGTATTTTTTTTATAATGGTTGTTACGTTTGTTTTATTTGAGAAAATATAACAATGTGATTTTATTTATGCATTAATGTTATTATTACAATATTGTAATAAGATTTTATAATTGTCTATAGTATGGTAGACATGCAGTATGCTGTGTCAGAGCAAACCAATGTATTTGGGCATCATTCCTTTTTTGAATGAAATGTTTCTCTCTCGATTAACCTTATTGATTTAGTACAATGGAATCTGCTTATCATTATTTTCATTGAATATCCAGCCTTTTTTCATTGAATGACTATTATCTTTATAACGAGGAAAGATATGTAAGTATAATTTGTTTAAATATTTATTTATTACTATTATACACCTTTTTTAAAGAAAAAAAAATTAGAATATTTTGTGAAAAGATTTGAAGTATCAAGACATTATATGTAGAAATATAACTATAGAAATATACTTTAGAATGATACGCAAATACAAAAAGAAAAAAAGTATGACCATAAGAACAGTTATATTAATTTAACAAAAAAAAAAAAAAAAAAAAGGAATCTATATTACTTAAATATGGATGAAGTAGTTATTAAATGATTTAGAGTACACCTTCCTAAATAATTATAATAAATTTTAAATAATTATCCAAAAATACCTTCCTAAATAATTATAATAAATTTTAAATAATTATCCAAAAAGTCTTTAATGTTCTTTATTTAATCTATTCGGCCCGATCCAGATAACAGTAATTTCTTGATTAACTCCCTTCTCATCCTAAACCACTTGTTTCCAGCTTTCTTAACTCAATTCCGGAGAATCCTACGGGGCTCCTCAAAAGAAGGGATTTACTCAATTATAAAAAATATTGGGGTGCTACCAAGAGCTAGGTAGTTCCTTTACATGCTATTACTATTATTTATTCGCTTATTATATTTGTTGTTATAAAGTATTAAATTTCAATATTTAAATAAATGATATAAAATTTTTATCCATTTTTTTTTTCTTTTCAACAAGCCAGACGAATTGCTATGGATCTGATCATGTTTTGTTATTCTTAGGGGACTAGATGTCCCAGAATAAAAATTGATTTCCGTCAATAAAATAAATAATTAGACATTGTGTGTTACCTCATATCCCTGTTTCACCATCGACTGCCTCGTCCAGGAGTAGTCGTCTTTTCCATGAGGGGCGCATTGCTGAAACGAAAAAGGTAAATTTATATCCATTTCAAGTGAAAAAGAACAATTTTATTATATCATGTATAATTTTTTAAAAATTTTATCTAAAGCGAAAAGAATTGGCCTAAGCCGGGACTCAAATGAACGCAGCGCTCTTTACCATTGGTCATAGAAGAGAATAGCTTGTGGCGGTGATGCCGAGACCCTGGCTTGAGTCCTAGCCGTGGTCAATCCTTTATCTTCAGATAAAATTATATAATATTTTTTGATATTTTTATTTTAAGTTCGAGCTTTCTAAGGGGCAATCATGTTCCATCAAGGGATCAATTAAGCGAATTAGACTAAAGCCCGAGATGAGATCCTGCTCTGTGGACATTGCTGTCGTTCTTCCAGTGAATGTCGAGGCCCGGCGCTGTGTTTAACTCATCTCTCGAATATTATTTAAATGCCAGCCAGCTCATTCGGAATGCCCGCTCGAAACCTAGATAATTACATGAAACTTGTTTCGCAATTATCGGAGAGATCTGATGATCTAGGGGCTGGTTATAGAGAGTGGGGCGGGATGTTTAATATCGCTAATGAATCTTGGATATTTACTTCGTCAATCATCATTAAAAGTGTCAATATCTATAACAAACTGTTAAACCGGTTATTATGTACATGCCATTAGAATGTTATTTACTTACAGAGGGGTATTTATGTGGTGTCACAGGGCCTCACCTGATTCAATAATATAAAAAATTACTTAAGTGTTGTAATATGAATTATTTTAATGAATCATGTAAAACCGAAAATAAATGTTAAAACGGCTAATAACAGTTGTCTTTTTAGGAGTTCCAGAACCCTACAAACAACCACCGGTTATCAGTAAGTATGATAAGTCGAAACCTCCTCCAAAGAAATTCTATATACTCTAATTTCTAATTTAATGTGTTTAATCGAAACCACGGAGTTGCCTACCTAACAGTATAACTTGATAAGAGGGTGAGGTGTTTTTCTCCCACTTGCAAATGAGTCCCAATTAAATTGTAAATTTATTATTACATTATTTAAGTATCTAAATATAGGTAGATAAACATTACTCTGAAATGCGATATATAAATAAAGATAAAAATATAAATACTAGCGACAATATGTATATACATATAAATATAAACACAAACATTAATATAAACACAATGTGCAACATAAAAAATATGAACATAATGAATAATATTACTTAATACTAAGAACAAATTCAATATTATAAAAAACTAGTGTAAAGCATATGTTTCATCAAATAAATAATTATTCCTTCGCATCGGATAAGTAATTAAGCAATCCAACAACTTAAGTTATACCTATAATGCCATGCCTCTCTTGCAAATCCCACTATAACTTCCCAATTTTGCCCATTCAAATATTGATTAAATTCCTCCATGTTCAAAGTTCCCTTCCCGAACCATTTATACCTGATATCATTAAGAGTTGGACATCTCGCAATAAAATGAATTATAGTTTCTGCCTTTCCAGTATTACATATGTAACATGTTATATCAGATTTTCCCGAATGCCTACTGTCATTTAGATATAATAATTCACCCCTGATTTTCAATATACATTGAATTTCATGCCTTTTGTATGAGTTGTTCATATACTGCGCATTTCCGTGTAGTAGGTATTTATAAGTCACGCTACAATTAGAACATACTGCCGAAGCAATATGTTTATTTTTAATATCATCCTCTACTTTTTTAACCATTATTTTAAATATATTAGGCCACTGAGATACGTTATTTAAGCTAATTAAGGGCTTGTAATCAATTGAAAATTTAATTGATTGATAAATTTGACATAAAAATATTAGATGTTTTAGAGCCACTACTACTGAGACCTATTTTAGGTATTTTTACTTTCACTTACCTATATATGAAATATATAGTAAGTGGAAGTATTGCGATCGTGAAAATTTTCGACTTCCGGTTTTCAACGGAAATACACGTTTTGGGGTCCCCTGAGTCAAAATAACCAAGTCCCGCGAAATGGTCTGTGTGTCTGTGTGTGTGTGTGTGTGTGTGTGTGTGTGTGTGTGTGTGTGTGTGTGTGTGTGTGTGTGTGTGTGTGTGTGTGTGTGTGTGTGTGTGTGTGTGTGTGTGTGTGTGTGTGTGTGTGTGTGTGTGTGTGTGTGTGTGTGTGTGTGTGTGTGTGTGTGTGTGTGTGTGTGTGTGTGTGTGTGTGTGTGTGTGTGTGTGTTTGTGTGTGTGTGTGTGTGTGTGTGTGTGTGTGTGTGTGTGTGTGTGTGTGTGTGTGTGTGTGTGTGTGTGTGTGTGTGTGTGTGTGTGTGTGTGTGTGTGTGTGTGTGTGTGTGTGTGTGTGTGTGTGTGTGTGTGTGTGTGTGAACAGACTAGCTTTTTAACTAATTTTAACAAGCTAACTTTTTAAGTTTTTTTCGATTTTCTCAAAAACGGCTCTAACGATTTTGATTAAACTGAGTATTTGATCTATTGATATGCCCGAGATATGACTGTAAAAATTTCTTTAAAATTGATCAACCGGAGGGGGGACTTTACTTAATAAATTTTGTATCATTTTCACGTGTTTTTTTTATTTACTCAATAACGGTTTTAACGATTTTGATCAAACTTGGTATTTGATGTATTTATATGCCCGAGTTAAGACTCTAAAAATTTCATCAAAATTGATCAACAGGAGGGGGGACTTTTAAATTAATTTTTTTAATTTAAATTTATTAATTTTAATAAATTTTGTCCAATTTTTACCTTTTTGATCGATTATCTCAAAAACGGCTTTAACGATTTTTATCAAATTCGTTATGTTTAATGAAAATTAGTTGTTATTTAATATCAGGTAAGCTTTATCATTATTAGAATGTTCTGAGGGGGCTTAAATGAGGAAGGGGCTTCTTTTGTTTTTCTATAAAGTACCTTTGTTTTAGTTTATATTGGGAAATTATCTGTCTCTCATCACGCTTAAAAAGATGAAGAAAATCAAGTAAACATATACAGGAGAAAAAAAGAAAAATATTCCGTCAACTCATAAAACACCTTGAGCTCACGCATGCGCCGTACGCCTTTAATGACAAACCAATGCGTTATAATTAAACTGTTCTGTTCATTTGAGAAGTGGCAATTAACAAAACGCATTAATTTCTAATCTAAGTAAGTTGGTAAGTGAAAGTTGTGTGTTGCGCGCACGCACCAGATTTTTTTTAAATTAAGATTATTAGCGGTAAGTACATTGATTTTTTTTCTATGGATAGTTCCAAAAGTAGGTCCATTCCGGTAGCAAATTCTTTCTAGATAGCCACTAAAACCATAGGATGATATTTATATAAAGGAATCCATTGTATTCAGCTTTGAGAATTTTTGGACCTGCTTCAAGTTCTAGGTTTACCAATTTTCGCCGTATGTAAATCATTTATTCCGTTATTATTTAAACTTAAACATAAATAAAATATGGTGAAATAAGAACAAATCAACCAATGAAGAGGCACTGTTGGGTACTTTCTTTCTCCATGGCTTACATGCCGCGAATATTTCTGACGATTACCTGATATTATCTGGTTAAATAAGCTATTAAAAAAATTAAATTTTGTATCCGTATTCTCCTCCAAGGATGGGTACGGTTTGGTTAAGATTATGTACCATATCTCTACTTTATATTGCAATAAATCCATTCTAATTCACAAATGTAACTACTACCGTTGCTTGCCGATTGTAGCAATCTTCTTGCTGGGAGTGAACCGGCTGATTTGAGTTGGAATACAAACAACAAGGAACCTACGCGACTGTTGGACAGGCGTGTGCAAAGAGTGCAAAGTACTGCTTGCCCGGTGCAAAGACCGCCCAGTCCAAAGGGATTCATCTGCAGATCCCAATGTAAACTTCGTTAAACCCTTCATTATCCGCCCTCTAATGGGAAACTCTGGAATCAACTGGGGAGGACCGATGAGCTGGAGGGAAATAAAAAAAAAAAAAAGGAGAAAAATCTGCCGAGCTGTCCGATAAACGAATGCTCTCTCTAAACAGCTTTTTTTCCTAATGGAACCCTCTCCGTTTCCTACAAGTCCTCTCAATATTACTGATGTCCGTGTTTGCCCTGTCCTCCGGGGCGAGTCGTCCTCTGAATAAATTTGCTTCCGTCTCTCATTAAAGCGGCAAAACCCTTCAATCGGATTTCGTGTATACTTGGAGATTTACATCTATAATTACCGAGTTAAGCAAATACTCAGATCTAGGCGACCTACCTACATGCAGTAACTGGTATGAACATGTTTAATTAAGCAACATTGCAAAACGTGGAACTGCATCTCCGAGTGAACGCTCGTGAACATACGCTTATGTTTAACAAAGAAAAAAAAATTCATTGATCCACTTATAAAATAAATAATCAGAAATAATAATTCCGCCAGGTGGCCCTAGGATTTTTTAAAGGGAGTAAAAAATCCCTCGGACATGACTTCTTAAATATAGTGAGACAATACTATTAAGGTGCAAAAGAATTAAGTAAACATTAAACTTCGGCGCAGGGTACAAAGAAAATAAAAAACACATGAATAACCTACTATCCAGGTGGCATTTATATTTCACTTAAATCCTCTGCGTTGCTCTGTAGAATGCAAAACTCTGAACGCCATGGTGTGCTTAAGTTATTTTCCCCCAAAATGACACTTTATACTTCTGTGAAGTACCTATGCCGTCGATATGTCCTTTTCATATGAAATGTCTACAATATTTTTTTTCTCTTAATATTTTGTTGTATTCAGATATAAAAATGGTATGATATTTATATAATAGTGTAATTTTATTTCCTGATAAAAACGATTTTTTCCTTTTGAACAGTTTCATAATTTCAAATAAAATAAATGGTCTATTACTTATTAACTAATGGTTTCATTTTTATCTATCCTTTTTTTAGTTCATAACAAAAATTTCAATAACTTTTTTTAAGCACTTCATTTCTTACAGTTAGTTATAATTAAAAAAAATCAAATCATTTCTTCTTTTATCTTTATTAAGTATTTATTTTCATTCTTAATATATTAATTTTTGAATACTTGGCTTCGCTTTTAATATTATTGGCTTCTTACGATAGCATTTCTGGTTGAAAAAGAAAACAAAAAAACTTGTTAAACGAACAGTTTATTAATATTTTTTTTAGTAAAAGAAGCTTTCATTTTACTAATTTCAATGATACTTTTTTGATTAAAAAAAAAATTAAAATAGTTCTGTTAATGTGTTTTTTTTTAATATTACATACATCAGATAAGAATATATTGTTGGTTGTATACAAAAAGTGTATTTTTTAAGAAAAGCGCGGTAATTTAAAAGATACATGTAATTAATAATTATTTGGATCTCCGTTTTTTCAAAAACGGTTTTGGCTATAAAAACACTCAATTAGACTTGTACATCAAGAAAATCGTTTTCTTAGGATGGTGGTTCTGAGATTCAGCAATCGAAATGTACGTGAAACGGACCAAGTGAAAATAATTATCATTGTGTGCTCGCTGAAAGAATCGGCGTGTAATATAAAATTACCATATAAACATATTACCATATGTTGTACGTAAATCATGTTCATTGTGGTAAATGTTCGGCTCCCACCGCCTTCACCTTTATCTTTCATATATCTTACGCAACTTTATAATCTGCCATTCAAATGTTTTCGTATACCCTCCCCCCTTATTTTTTCCTTATTTTTTTCAATCATCATAGGAAGCAATTACTTTTGGGATGGTTCGGGAAATAAGTTTAAAAAAAAATAGATACAGTCGATCAGATAAACTAAATATAATTAAGGAAAAGAGAGCATGGGATGGTAACAAAAACAATTCGCCAATTCCTGTTTCCAATTTACCGTTATATCATCCTGTTATCTATTAATTACTTTAAGTTATTTTTTAAATAACAATAAATATAGGGGTCACGTGTGGTGTAGTGGTTAGCATAGAAACTTACAATACCAAAGGTCGCGGGTTCGCGTCCCGAGGTGGACCTAGGATTTTTTAATGGGAGTAAAAAATCCTTGTCTATGCCGTCCCTCGGATAGGACGTAAAATGGAGGTCCCGAGCCTGTACGATGTCAGATACTCGTTAAAGATCCCTATCCTAATTATATCTAGATAGGCAAAATTTAGGACTCCCACTGTAGCATCGTCCGATTAGCCTTAGTGGCATAAAGTGACGTTAAAACAAACAATAAAGATAGGTATGACTTAAAAACAAAACTATAGTTTAGTTTTTTAATTAAATACTTGTTTTACTGTTTCAGCAATTAATTGACTTGGAGTATGCAAGCTAAAAAAATATTTATAAAATACTTGAAGGCATAGGGTTTTTTTATATAATTACAGACGATTTTATATCTTAATATTTCATTCTTTCATTGCATGTTTTGTTTTTTCGCAAAACTTAAATTGTCGTAGAGCGTTTATAAAATTTGCAAATGCTTATAAATACCTCGATGTTAATCATGAATCATGGATTTTAGTGCTATGCAGAGACTAAATATGTTTTATGGCACGTAAAATATTCATAACATTATATAATGTAAAATTTAAAAGGCTATTTTATATTTATTTACTTATAATCATAATTTTAAAATGTGATTTAAAATCAAGCAATCTAGTTATCTGGAATGTTCTTACAATAATAATATAGGTATATATTTTTATTTCTCCTTCTTAATATTTCGGTAATTCTTATACATATTCAGAAATAATTCTAATTTCTTTAGATATTTTTTAATTAAAAATGTATTGTCATTAATATTGATTTTATTTTTTATTTTATTCATGTATAAATTTAAATTATTTAACTATTATGACATATCGCAGAAATAATGAGAAATATATATATTACTATTTTTTAGGGACTTCCTCTATTGGAGTTAAAGTATTATTATTATGATTATGGTTATTATTAGCAGTCGAATAATTTTTCCACAACAAAGGAGGCTGTTAAGTAGTGTCGGACTTTTATTAAGTTTAAAAAAAATACGGTGATTGAGTGGTCATGGCTATATATATATACAGCATATATTTACGTTTCTTTTGCATTGATTCAATAATACATAATAATATAGTGGAAATAGCCTAAAAGGCGTTATCAATATTATTTTAAAATATGCGATCCAGATTGTACCTTTTCCTGTTTCAAGGAAATCTATTATCATCGCTGTTACGGAATGCTGAACGGTAAACTAAAATGTTTACTAAACAAAAAAAAAAAAAAAAAAAGATTTATTAGTCCTGCTTTCATTGTACCAGAACGTATTTGCGTTGGAAGGGTCAGAGGCTACGGCAGAACAATAGTACAGGCCACCGTAATCTATCTAATTGCCTTATTATAGGACGGATCATTGAGACGAAGCAGACACCTTAGAACGTGATAATGACCCGACTCGGATAGTTAGCTGGCGTCTCGTGGGTATGAATAATTCCATCGCTGGGGCCTAACTGTATTCTAATCTGCCCTTATTAATTGTGAGTGTCTCGAACCCCCGTGTGTGTCGTTCTATATCGGATCAGAAGATCGAGATAGTGGACATATTTATTATAGGGAAGCCAAATGACCCGAAATTTTACACTGAAAACCAATTCCGTCGACATCGCTGAAAATGACTTCAAAAACTGAATAAAGTTTACCTATTGTATAGACAGCAAATCGTACAAGACCTCACGGTTTCTTATCTTAATGATCAAGTAAATCAAGGTTTCGTTTCATCAAACATTATAATCATACTTTTTAAAAACAAATGCTATGTAAAATTTATAATGTTTGATAACATTATAATGCTTCATGAAACGAAACCTTGTTTTTAAAAATATTAGATTTATATATTTTTATATATTAGCTTTATATATTAGCGTTTTATATATAAACCTTGTTTATATATATTATATATATTGTATATATATCATATTTATCAATAAACGTGTACTGCTTTCGATAATATTAACTATTACTTATAGATTAGGTTTATATGTGATATAAATTTTAGGTTCAGTACCAAGAGGAGAATAATGGTATCGATCTTCCATTCCCAAAAGTTCAAAAAATATGACATTAGTGGAATGAACTTATGCTTCTAACTGTCTAGTATAGAAGGGTTTTGGTTATGTTTATGTTTATGAATTACACAAAATTCAAGCCACTTCACATAAATTCAATTCATAAATCATTGCAAAACGTTATTGTTGATTGCATACGCAGAGAACTTTCTTGTCGTCCAGCGCAATTGTTTAACATAACAATTTCGTCTGTTATATAACAATTTCTGTATTTCATGTGTGAGGTAGTTAATCTTTATAAATTTCATATTTTAGGCATTCTTTACAAACCTTAAGCTTTTTTTTGGGGGGGGGGGACTTCGAGGCTTCCACAGAAGCCCCTATACTGCCCATACTAACACCCATGGCACTGGCTGATACTTCCCCTACGAAAGAAAAGCACCACCCAGGGCGTACCAACCTGACTAAGGCTTTGGGAACTCCATTTTACGTCCTATCGGAGGAACGGTATAGGCAAGGATTTTTTCTCACTTTAAACAATCCTAGGGCCATCTCGGAACTCGGACCTTTACTATTGTAAGCTGCTATGCTAACTACTACACCAGAGGCGACCTTTCTTTGGTCAGTTTGATCCGAAGAAGAACTTATGAAAAAAAATAAAATAAAAAAATATTGTCTGAATTTTTTCACATCAGACCCCAATCAGGCTTGTACGGATAATCATTTTTTTGTATTTTTTGATCCTCGCGTCGATTTCACTACGCGACCTTATTCAAAACGACCAGGACTCTGCGGAAGGACACGTCTGTCCTGAAGGATCCGACCCACAAACTGGACCAAAGCCGCAGGATAAGTCAACCTATCTCCTTCCAGATCTAATCTACTTAATAGCACTTATGTGGCGACCCAATTCCCTACGTCCTTCATCTTTATACCTCTTATACTGAGGAAGAGGTTACGCTCTATAGCAAACAGCCCATAATTGCTGACATAGAGCTGCCTAGAACGGCCCATTAGTATTTTACTGCCGTCGAATCAAACGAATTATTATTTTTGTATGTTGACTTTATCGCTAATTTTCGGTTGTTTAGGCAATAAAAAAGTAGAAAACAACCTGTATTTTAATATGCAATTATGCCTGATTGAGAAATAAATTATGATCAAACTAATGTTGAGTGTTAATTTTGAGTTATTATCTTCCTATAATCAGGATATCCGTTGTTAGTATTATTAAGTTCGTATCAGTTGGTAACAATTAGTATACTGGTACAGTAAAAAAAAATCTGCTTCAAATTTCATACCAAATAATTTAGCACAACACTCACTTTATTCTTTAAAATTCAAATTGCATATAGAATTTTAATTTTTATTATTTAAAAATTGACTATAAAGTTAAAATTTGTTTTTTTCAACAATAAGAAAACATAAAACTTAGGCTATTACATAAGGGCATGAAAATTTTGAGTATGGTGATTAATTGCCATTTTTGGCAAAAAAAACCTAACCTGGTGGCCCTCGGATTTTTTAATGGGAGTAAAAAACCCTTGGCTATGCCGTCCCTCGGATAGGACGTAAAATAGAGGCCCCGAGCCTGAACGATGTCAGGTACTCGTTAAAGATATCTATTCAAATTATACCTGGATATGCAAAATTTAGGACTCCCACTGTAGTATCGTCTGATTCGCCTTTTAAAGGGAAGTTAAACAAACAAACAAACAACAATTGCCATTCTTGATTCAATCATCTAGTCGCAAAGTCATCGCTTCCTTTGATGTAATTAGAAAATAAAAAAAAGTAAAAAGAAAAATTCCTTTTATTCAAAAAGTTTCAATGGACCCTCTCATGCCAAGTGTTCCAATATTGAACAATTATATTAGTGTAGCATAACTATGTAAAATATAATTATACTTCAAAATTATTTTTAATTATTAAAGAAAGGAATAAAAAACGAATATCAATTGTTTAAAAAAACAATATTAAAAGCTCATGGAACTAACTTTTCCACAAAAAAAGTGGTTCCAATATTTGGAACCCCGGGAAAAAACGGGTTAGAACAATATGCTTATAGAGTTTGAAGTTACGATCCTATGAAGATTTGAAAGGTATTATTTTTTTTCCTGTCAAAAAGTCTTTAGCGACTAACATAAGTATTTACGATTATAATAGTCTTTTCGACAAGCTATTTTTTTGTCAGACAATTTAAATTTTACCAATTTTCGAAAGTTTCTGCTCCCATTACTAAAAGTCTATAAGGCATTAGGAATAAAAATAAATGAAAATTACTTAGAGAAATTACAGAAGCATTTAATTGCCATAATAGGAAATGATTTTCAGTCTACTGATATTTAGCTTGAACTCTTTAAAATTATATATTTAGCGATAAAATCTTACTTTTAAAATATTCGAAGAAATGTTTTTCAACCTTTTACATAAATGATTTCTATGATTAGGCATAGGAAATCGAGAATATTAAAAAAACTGGAGCATTTAATATGCATTAAAAAATATTTTTTAGCTTGTTATATCTAAATTGTTCCGTTTAAATTCATCATTAGGAATCGCGGGGACAGTTGCAGGCCATCAAGTCAGATACATGAAAAAGCAGCTCGTTAATCCTGCAAAACGGTACAGGTAAAAGAATCAGGTAATGAGTGACTTCACCTTAAGTACGACACAGGCCATTTAACATGCTCGGCCCCGCGCAGTGCCGCTTGCCAACGACTCGCCACTTAGCTCCACATTACACGGAACCAATTAAAAACATACAAACAGGTTTGACCAGCGCTTCCTCTCTCCCCTGCCAATCAGATCTGTCCGTCAACAGCGTCTTCCGCTCGGAGGATGCTCGTTAATTTGGAACACGAGTCCAAGAGCAGTCGCAAATTAGTCCGAAATTGGTCACTTATTGTCGAGACCATTGAGTTTCTCTAAGGTTTCCATTAAAGAATTATCTCACTGTATATTTAGTTTATGATGATGTTCTTTTTCATACTTTTTTATTACTTATTGGTTATTGATAAGAGAAAAATATATATATTTAATAAGTTTACCCACAGGTATACAATTATATACAACAGGTATAACTCATGCCTTCTACATCAATACTTTGTTTAGAGTATCGTTCCTTGGTAGATGGTTGCTCCACTATGTATTTCCTTTTGTGTGTCCCAACGTCTCCCTTCCTCAGATTCTGTCCATGGATGCTCTCCATGTTAAAATAATTTTCAAAACCAAAGCTGATCTCTAATTCGTGAACTTGAGCATAGAAGTTCAGTGCCTTACCCACCGAGCTATTCAACTCCCATAATATATATGTATACTTAAAACTATTTATTTATTCAGGAGCTACCTAGGAAACGTGGAGTCCTCTGAAGATTAAGAGGTCCTTAATAGCATAATCCTGAGGACCAATTAGTGTACATTAGGAACCCGAGTTTGAGTGATGGTACCCAAATCTACGGCGCACGATGGAGTCATAGATCATGTTCCTAGCAAATTGAAATGTTCCCAAGTGACTGACCACGCCCCCCTCGCCCGGCCACTAATCATATACCGACTTTTGATAAATTCCCTCCTATTAGCGCCTTCCATTTATTTATATTCTCTCCTAGGGCGGCCAATGGGGAAGCACGTATCAATTCTTGTCACGTCCCGCGGCTCCTGATAATTGTTACTAGACTGCCACTGTCCACTCTGACTAAGTAATCTACAAGATCCGTGTAAGTGCTCTGGATAAGTAACTAACGAAGTAAAACAGTCAAATATAATGAATCATCATTTTCACTTCTTATCACTAATCTCCGTGCTTTTATATTTCCAAATTATATAATTTAGATTTAAATTTAAACTTGCCCACAGTTTTTATCTGTTATTTTATCTAAAATAACAGATAACCAATTTTTAGGGGCTGGATGTAATATATATCAAGGTTAGCTTCCCTAGGATTGTTCCCACTTGCTCCCCACAGCTAATATAAAATAATAAATAATATCTGAAATAAGGTGACAAAATGTTATGTTATACCCTTGGTTCTTTTTAATGTGATAGCTTGAAATTTGCATTTAAAATTAAATTAATAATTTAATCATACCACAATACTGACCCTCATTATTTAAAAAAATATTTTGGGTAAGTTTAGTATATATATAGCAATCTGTACAAAAAAAAAAAAAAATAATAATAATAATGATATGTTCTAAGAAGAAATGTGGACAGCTAAGATAAATCCTTTTATGCGATTAATTTTCTGATTTCTGAGGACAACATACAAAAAAAAAAAAAAAAAAAAAAAAAAAAAAAAAAAAAAAAAAAAAAAAAAAAAAAAAAAAAAAAAAAAAAAAAAAAAAAAAAAAAAAAAAAAAAATTGCACTATTCTAATCGGTTTTTATTTGGATTCGCAAAGTTTTATAAAACGATATTATTGTCACGTTTACAGAGATACAGCCGGCTGAACATGTAGGTAAACTCATTCGGTTATTTGAATATTATGTATAAAATGAAAGTTTGAAAAATGTTTACAAAACTGGACAAACATAATAAAAAGCAAAAGCACATAAAGCTGATTTAGGAAAAAGAGAAAAGAGTTTGCGATCCGAAATAGCTTCCAACAGTGTTGACTTCGCTTGCACCACCTATAAAACGGAACAAGTTAAGTGGATCGTCTAGGGTGGCAGCCATGACAGACTGATACTCTTGCCACAGCCACCTTTATTAAATGAGACACTTCACTGTCATGGCGCTGGCGGACGAGATAAAAATAAAATAAACAAAGTATTAAATAAACTATTTATAAATATGGCGAATGAAAGGGAAGATCTCGCATTGTGCTGGCTTGAAGCCAGAGAGCGATATAAACAGGGCGGCAATATTGTCTTCTCTCTCACTCTCTTCCGTTGAGGGCCCTATATCAACGTCCAAATAGCGCCCCCTCGCCTTGAAATTGACCCCTAAATCTTACTCATTTTAAATTTTGGCCCGGTTTCAACGCCCGGTTCTTCACCCGCATCACACGACATCTTGGATCTCCCCTTAATTCAAAGTGACTTCTTCCGAACAACGGCATCAACTCCAAAATCTCCGTTCTTAAAAAGCCATCACAGAAAACATTTACATCCCCAAATACATTTTGTTATATGCGTCGTTATGAAGTTAAATCGGCTGAGATCGGGATGAAGACATAGGAGATAAGTTGACCTCGCAAAGGGGGTAAGAACCCTCAGTTTTGGGAAGTTGTCAAAAGGCGTTCGGGATGCATGGTACTGATTGGGGTAGGGAGAAAAAGAAGGCACAAGAACGAGACACCAGGTCCTGGACCTACCCTTTATACTGCACCTGGAACAAAGACTCCAATACTGACGAACAAACAAAAAGACCAATAAATGAAATATAATAATAGTTTATGTTTTGATAAGTAGTACTGTAAAATTATGTAGCATTGTATGAGGTTCCTAATGCTCGCTTTTCTTAACCTCTTTCATGTAAACGTCATCTCATATCATCATGTGTAATATTCTGAATTAAATTAATATATATTGATATGGCAAAAGATTAATTTGCTACATGCTTACTGTCTATTGTGTTGTACTAAACCCTATTCCAATTATATTCTTTCTTAGTTCCTTTTATATTTTTGTTATTTATATTTAATCTAGCATCTGCTGAAATAATCCAGTATGTCCTAAATGAATGGATCATCAATACTTACTATAGACAGAAAATGATATGTAAAAAAAATCAAAATATAACTCCTCTAAAACGTATTTGGTAACGGCTTACTGAGTCGAACTGACGAAATACCGGTTGGCTGCTAGTTCGGGTCGCTTTTACACACGGTCATTTGACAATATTCCATATGCATCTTAATAGGCTATTGCAACTAAGCTACTTGGGGTCTAAATGTTATTGTATGCATTATCTCAAGCTGCTTGAAGTATTTTTTAACGTAGTGAGTTTGAAAATGAAAGAAAAAAATCTGAATTTTTTGTTTGTGATACCTAAAAACCTCTGTATAAATTTATTTCAGCTCTTTTTTCAATGAAATTCACTAGATTTAGTAATACTTTAGTAAATCTGATGTTATTTTGGTGATATATGCACATTTATTAGTGAGAAATGAAAATAATAAAGATAGTATATGTGGATTCAACCGTGCCTGATTGATAATTATTAATTTAATAATTATCTACATTACTTCAGTAATTAATCAATTAAATATATTATTTTTCTCAACAAGAAAATTAAATCGTGATTATAATTTAATACTATTTATTTTAATTTACTAAATTTTTAATTAAAAAAAAATTTAAATGGACCCATTCATTTAAATAAAAACTCAAACATTTTAGTTAACTGAATAATTATTTTAATTTGTGTCCATTCCTATTATACACATTTTCTGAGTTTAATAGTTACCATTTAGTTTTATTGATCGTACCCTGTCTGCTATTTATTATAGCTAAATCCTTACTCCTTAAAGGGTCAATCCTAAAAATGAGCCCTTCAAACAAACAAACCTTAGATTCAGATCTTATAATTATTAATAATATATATTTGACGGAAAAATAAAATTTTGCAAATATTTTCAAATCTGCTATCGTAGACATCTGAGAAAAAATGTGTGTTATTTTGGTCTCCCAAAAACCGTTATCTGATAAATATTCATATGCTCCGAAGTATTCGAAAAGAAAATGGCAGCAAGATTATATTAGAACATGCTTTGACGTTATCGAATCACTTTTCGATATTTATAAATCACTAGTAAAATTCTATTTAATAGAAAAAAATTATTTTTATAAGGTAATATATTCTTTTATGCTACCTAAATTATAGTTAATATTTAATAAATTTGTATGAATACATATATATATTTTCGTACATTTTTATTTTTCGGGATAATAAGATAATTTCTATTTTACCGAAAACGAAGGAAGCCATTTTGACTAAAAGATTCTTTCAATAGTTGATACTTTATTATCTTCGATAGAAATAAAATTGTTGACGTATCTTCAACGGCCGAACATCCGGTCAGAACAAGCAACCAGTTTGAAATAAATCGGAAATGGACTGAGTGAATGGCCATTGGTGGGCCAGCCCGGTTTTTTATGTTAATGTTTCCCATCCTGAGTACCAATAATGATAAGATTTATGTTAACAACACTACATAAATGTCTGAGCCGATTGCCCACATTTTAATAGTTTGGACTGCCCAGGGAGAACGGTCAACATACTGAATATTTTAGGGGATTTTGGATTTATTGAATGTAGGAAAGTAAAATTGTTCATTAGGAATGATTAAGATTTGCTCTAACAGTTCTTCCAATTTTGTCATAATGATTTTCTTAATTTATTTTTAAATTGGTTATCAAATCACAAATATATTAATGGTTGCTGTTTGGTTTGGTATCCGTATTTAAATAATTAAAAAAAAAGAAGGAGAATATTTGTTTCTATTATTTGAATAATTATCAATGCACTCATGATTATCTTTTTTTTTTTGACATTAGGACTAGAATGTTTAATAAAAAATTTATTAAAAATAATGTTCGCTATATTTACACTTGCAATATATCGTCGTCACCATGCTAAAGTAACAAATGGGCAACTAAAAACCTATGTATATTCTTTACTTTAGCATGGTGATGACGATATCTAATGCAGATTATGACGAAAGAAACCAAAACAGATATTTATTTCTGTAACTTTATAAAAAAAAAGTTTTAGAATCGTCTAGAAAGGTTAGGATTATTACTAAGTGGTAAGTGTCATGGAACGCTCTCAATAATTCCAGAACTTTCGATAGCAATCTAAATAAAAGGGAGTTATCAACTAATCGAGTCAGTACAACCTCGGCCAGCGAAGTAATACAATTAGCTACATTTTAGTCACTGTTTACGCCTGGTTTGGTACTTATTTTTGGTTTTTGTCATTTATATAATAAATATGTATATGAAAATTGTTCGAACATAATTTGGTGTTAAGATGTATTAAAATAAACTATTAAAAATTAAAAATTAAAATAAATTCATATAATTATATCCACCTACCATAACCATGTTATCAGTTGATGTGTGAGCACCTTACGAAACTGGTTCACTGAAAGAATATTCCTATATTTCGATAACGGAATCAAACTTCTATAAGATGATCTATCCAAACCTAGTTAAAAAGGTTGCCATTGAGAAAGGTTTATCGGAACCTTCGAGATAAAATAGATAGTGACCCCACTCCACCTAGAATAGCTTCTATCTCGTTGCTTCTAATTCGGTTTTTAAAAAATATACACTATCTAAGCATCCTTATATTTTTTTTTTTTTTACATTAATGGGTCTCATTTTCAGAAACACTGGTTTCAGAGCATGCGTTCCCCGCTACTTCAAAATAAAAAGAATCTGGTGCGTGCGCGCAACACACAACTTTCACTTACCAACTTAGATTAGAAATTAATGCGTTGTGTTAATGCCACTTCTCACTCAGTTACACATTTTATAGATAACAAACACTAAATTCTTTTATTGTTAAATAAAAGTTTTTACTTGAGATAATTCGGCAATGCAAGCATAATACTCCAAGTCGACTGATTTTATAATTCTCTATGTTACTTGTTGAAAATTTCATTTAGTTACCATGAAACCAATAATTTCCATTTAATGGACAGAACGGCTTCAATTATGAACAATGATCTGTCATTGAAGGCGTACTACGCATGCGTGAGCTCAACGTGTTTTATGAGTTGACTAAATATTTTTCTTTTTTTCTCCTCTATATGTTTTTGAGAAAATCGGAAAAAACCTAAAAAGTTATTAAATTAAAGTACCCCCTCCCTTTGAGCAATTTTGATGATATTTTTGCTGTCACATCGCGGGCATATACCTACACTTAATACCCAATTTCAGGTTCGCACGGTTTATAGTTTTTGAGCTAGTCTGTTCACACACACACACACACACATACACAGACCATTTCGCGGGAGTCAGGGGACCCCAAAACGTGTATTTCCGTTGAATACCGGAATTCGAAATTTTTCACAATCGCAATACTTCCACTTACTATATATTTCATATATAGGTAAGTGAAAGTTAAAAAATTACTACAGTCAGACT
This sequence comes from Aelia acuminata, assembly GCA_911387785.2. Taxonomy (NCBI): domain Eukaryota; kingdom Metazoa; phylum Arthropoda; class Insecta; order Hemiptera; family Pentatomidae; genus Aelia; species Aelia acuminata. The sequence continues at coordinate 52,532,150 of OU426984.1, read as the reverse complement.
TAAACCCAACAATTTTGTCATTTTAGTAAAGTAAAAAAAAAAAAACCAATAAGTTATTTAAATATTAAATATTAAACCTGAAATAAGTTATTTCAGCTTACCATTGATCAGCCTGTAATTTATAATAAAAAATTTAAAAAAATGAGTCTTCATAAAATTGATATAAAAGCTTTCAAAATGCGATTGTCCTTTTTATATTAAAGTACTATTTTTAAAAAGCTAAAAATATTTGTAAAATAAATATTTATAACACGAAGCTACAAAGAATGCTGAATGGTTTCAAACGTTTAGTATATCAAAGACAAAATTTTCTCATAGGTTTGAATTATTTTTTTTTGGAAAGTTTTAGAATTAGGATTTACCTTACTTTGAAAGTAGACCCTACAATTGAAATTTGTTTTATTTAATTTATTTTTTGACTGAAATTGAGCATTACCACGAACGAATTTGTCATAAAAATATGGTTTTATGTTTTACAATATTCTTTAATGATCCTCCACGAATCCCTGTAGACTCCACCTGGAGTAACTTCTTGCTTAAAATCCTCGCAAAAGAAACTGCGCTGCAATTCCGACTACTACTGCAGTTACTGGACAAATGCTCAAAGCTTCCGATAAATTACAAAATTACAAAAAAATCAATTGTTCAAATCCTTAATATTCCATGTGTTGCCGGATAAGGATACCTATCGTCTCTTAATAAAATACTGACCCATCTAAACCGATTTGTTTTCAACAATTCAATTATTTGGGATAATCGTACTAATGTGAAGTTCATTTAAAAGTCTTTTCATGCTATTTATCTTTGCTTGTATTTACTATTGTCATTTGATTTGTTATAAATTTCATTAGTTTATATGTGTTATCTAAAAAAAAATACAATTTAGGTGGAGTGTCGGTAAAGCAAACTATACAACACGCGGGAATAATAAGTTATTATAAAAAATTAGTCACTAGAAGAAGAAATAAAGAATAAAAACGTAGATAAAGAATATAGTCTGCTATTATCGAGCATGTAATGATTAGCCCCAGACAGCATATGCCCGACTATAAAGACGAACCCCCCTCCCACGTACTCCCGGACAGCGAATGCAAATGTGCAGCGTTCGATCGGGCGCGCTCGGCCGTGAAATTGCTCTAAAATCGGTTAAGGGTTGTTCCTAGGAGGCCCAGCTGCTCTCTTGACCTTTATAAAATACTGCTGCGCTCTTTTATTTCAAACAATTACCATAAATTTTGTCTGGGTAAACATAAAGAATAATAATAATTAAAAAAATCTGGTGCGATGCTCGCAACACACAACTTTCACTTACAAACTTACTTAGATTAGAAATCGATGTGTTTCGGTAATATGTAAACACCATTCCTCAACACATTTTTTCACATTTATTTTTTATTATAAAAAATTTGAGCTTCACTTATTTACTTGCTAAAGTCAAATAATTTTTTTTATTAATAAATAATAGTTTTTATTTTCATAATATAGTTAATTAAATTTTGGATGTCATTTCGCGGGCATATACATACATCAAATACCCAGTTTGATCAACACATTTACAGCCGTTTTTGAGGAAATAAAACAAAACGTGAAAATGAGACAACATTTATTAAATAAAGTGCCCCATCGGTTTGACCAATTTTGATGAAATTTTGTCAGTCGCATCGCGGGCATATTAATGCATCAAATACCCAATTTCAGGTTCGTGCGGATTATATTTTTTGAGCTAGTCTGTTCGCAGAAACACACATAGACCACTTCGCGGGACTTGGTTATTGGACCCCAAAACGAATATTTCCGTTGAAATCCTAAAGTCGAAATTTTTCACGATCGCAATACTTTCCCTTAGTATAAATTTAATATATAGGCCTGTGGAAGTAATTTATCTTATCTTAGTTTTCAAAATTAACCATAAGGTTTATAGCAAAAATATTCCATTTTTTTTATTATTATTATTATTTTTATTATATATATTGCTATATATTTTATATATGGGTAAGTGAAAGTGAAAAACATTGATGTCTACGGTCTTCTAGGTTATAGATACCCATTGATAGTCAATAATACTTTTTTCGGAAAGCTCTAGCTATTGCTCTGAATCTGTTCTAACCCAAACTAAGCTTGCCTGAACTCATGTAGAGTATAGTGCGTATTAGAGTTGAATAGCGCCTGTAGTTATAAACCTATATAAACCTATATTTGCTCTCTCTACTTCCCTTTGGCATTCCCATTATTATTGTTTTTTGGATGAAACATTTGTTACTTGTCGCGTAGAAGTGTTATGAGCTCGAAAATGTAAAGTTAATAGACTTAAGAGTAATTGCTAATTGAAGTGAAAGAGTGGTTGTTATCTTTACTGCGTTTTCGGTTAAATGTTGCAGATTTTAACCAAACGGTAACGTTTGGCGACCTCTGTCTTATGCTACAACATTACCAAAGTACTCAAGTCGGACTTGCTACAATAACATTGCCTCAGCGTATCTCCATAAGGCGGTGACCTATCGGAGGTTCATAATAGGTCCTTAGAATACTAAATAGCCACGTGATTGGCCGTGCGGTCTGCTATACCTTTCCTAATTGGTCCGCATTAGCCTTAGATCTAATTGGCAGCCAATAGGTGCAGTCCTTTTACAGAAACATTTTAACGATGGTCTCATACTTGGCGCTCTCAGTGCGAGCCTTATGTCTCTATTGCCTTAATTAGTAGACATTGCCATGCGACTTAAAAAATGCGACCTAGAAAAAATTACACAGCCTCCAACTTAACAAGCTAGATGTTCGTTGTGTGGTGTGCGTATTCGGAAATATGTGATACTGCGCCTATAATCGCTCTAATGTGATTGAATATCTTAATAATTAAGACATTATATAATGCGCAATAAGGCGATAAAAACGGTTAGGAATGATGTTCTGGGTTAAGAAAAAAAAAATGTACTAACTATGGTATTAGTGAAAAAGTTAGTCATTAACTTCTCTATGAGATATTGATGGCTCCGTTTTCAGGTGCGGTTCCAGAAAAAAATTTGTGGTGAGGGGATATGCCGGTATAAAAAAATGAAACTTTTATCCAACAAGGATACATAAAGGGAACACAAAATATAGCCATTTATTCATGAAAGATTAAAATCTCTACGGAATATATATAAATAAATAATACTATACTTGAAGTTTTGTCACAATTGCGGGTGTAAATCTATTCCACTAATACTTTATTTTCTCAACATAATTGATCAAGGGCTTTTATGTTTTTTTGTTGACTATGCTTACTCGATGCATCATCAATATACTATTAAATTGTACTTTGTCTTCAGGGCCGAAAAATAAGGTTTTTTTTATTATCAATAGCTTGAATTCTTTTTCCATATTACTCTTCTAAAATATATTAAAGTGTATTTACTTATTTTGATAGTTTTTTATTATGCTATTGTGACACTGACTTAAATCCTGCGTAAATTATTAGCAATTGTCAACTAATATTAATACAACCTGTTTATGTTTTCATTTTCATTTATCAGTACAAACGCATGAAAACTTTTAATAAACAAATGCATTTTTGCATGGTTGTAGCAGACCTAATTGAAACAGCCTTTATACGGCCATTTTTAATTTACTCCCACACCCTCCGCCTTCGTCGAAATTTTCGAATGGAATTGCTTTAATGTGAATACTTGGAAATATTCCAGTTTTTAAATTATTCATCCACCATTTCACCGACTGTTAATGAGCGTTATTACAAAAAACGAACATCAAAAATTCTCTGATCAACTGATTATATTAGGTTCGACATTCGGGTAAAAATGTTCGGATACGGCGAGTGTTCATAAATGTACATTATCAGTAATAATATATACAATTTTTTTTTTTTTTTTTTTTTAAAGGACGTAAATGATGTTACCTTCGTTCACTAATCATAATGTAATATTTATTCAATTATTTATTCCTCCTTCATTGATACAAAAAAAGTGATTTTTATTCTGGGACATCTCGTACCATGAGAACCACAAAAAAATCATCAGATCCAGGGCCTTTTGTCTGGCTAATTGAAAAATACTGTATACAAAAATTAAAAACTAAAAAATAAAATAAAATAAAATAAAAATGACTAAATAAAAATATAAAATAAAAATAAAATAACTAAAAACTTCAACTTACGCTGACTGTACAGCAATTTTATCAATACATGTGACCCTAGACTCGCCTCATTGAATATACAGAACCACTTACTTTAATTACAAAAATGGTACTCACTCTGGATAATTAAATTAAATCACGACAAATCACAACACATAACTTTCACTCAGACAAGATACTTGTCCCCCCAGTTTATATCGGCGACAACCAAATTCCACAGGCAGAAACTGTACGTTACTTTGGACTTCTGATCGACAGAAGGATGACTTGGAGCCCACATGTCATAATGAAAAAAAAATACACTGAATATACGTTTAAAAATACTTTACTCACTTTCTTTTTAAATCTTCTAAATTGAAAATTAGACAAAAACTGAATACACGCCAACTTACTTAAACCCATTTGGACATACGCCTCACAGATTTTCGGTTCAGCTAAAAAGACGCACTAACAAAAATTACAAACTTTCCAATCCAAAATTTTGAGACAAATTACGGACGCTCCCAGATACGTCGGTAACCAAACTCTACATACAGACTTACAACAACCGACTATCCAACAACACATACGAACACTTTACTCACGTTTTTTTGTTAAATTGGAAGGACATCATAACAGATCAATTAATCACATGGCCACGGCTGATATGCCGGTTAGAAGGCGGCTAAAAAGAAGCTGAATGAGAGACCTCCTCACCTGAATTAGTGTCAAGCCCGTAAAGAGGTGGTGTTAAGCACTTTCCTTCCCTGATGTACTAATGCCTTACATATTAATGCGTTGCTGCAGACCTCGAATTCGCTGATTGCCGCAGATCGCTGACAGTTGCGAATCAATGTATGAAGAGAAAAAAGAAATAATAAACTTTTAAAAAAAATCAAAAAGTACTTATAAAAGAACTTTTGAATATTGAATACCCACAAACATTTGATTTCATCGTATATTTCATTCTCTCTGTTCGTACACTACAATTTATTTAATGTATAATTAAAAATCTTTTTAAAATTCGTACATATATAATCAAACGTATACCCAATCTGATTACAAAATTTAGTTAGTAAAAATATTGTGCAATTTTGCTTTATTAACTCGCAAGATGTAAGTATCTATTGAGAAATCATCTTTTGCAAAACGGGTTGTTCCCAATTTGTATTTTATTGAGTGAGGTGTGAAGTGATTTCATGGTAAGGGGTGAACTGGGAAAAGGGATTGGACATCATGTTTTATATTATTAGTAATTTTTTTTTTCTTAGGAGATATTTAATGGTTATTTTCTGATTAATCGAATGAGTAAACAAAGGGTGTTTGGATTCCCCTCACCCCTCGCAGATGGGGTAAAAAAAAAAAAGTATGTAACTAGGGTCTGAAGGAGGCGAAGGGAGAACAGAAACCACGTGTGGACCCCACCCCTCGGCCACAGGTTGTCACAACCGTGCAGATGCTGCGGATCCAACGTTTTAGGGGACAAAATAAGAATTAAAGAAACGTCCTAGCTCGCAGCCGGAGGGGTGAGGATTCCCGAAATGGGGTAAACCCCGACAAAACGGTAGAGTTCCTTTTTTGAAAACGAGGAAAAAAAAAAATAACAACTGTAAAAAAAATAGGCACGTGTCACGGCAGCTGGTCGTTGCCTTAAATTGGGCGCTATTGAACCAGCAGGGACCCTTCCACGTTGAGCGGGTACCTCGTTGCCGATTTATTACTACGTTAATCTTCTCGTTAGCCATACATCTGAGATGTACCGTTAGTTTAAGATATGAAGTCTGTAAGTGGAGGTGTGAGTCATTTGGGTTACATGGAAGAAGAAGGACTGTCAAAAGTATCATTATCTAAATCACTGGTGCACCCTTTCATTGAGTAGTCCAAAATATTAAGTATTTTGGAAAACTTCAGTCAAACTGGCTAAATATTAGCTATTATTTAATTATTTTAACTCAAGTTTTATCTGTAAATATCCTAGAATACTTATAAAAGATAGAATAGATGCCTATTTGATTATTACGTGATAGAGATAGATAGATAGGGGTCACCTGCGGTGTAGTGGATAGCATGGCAACCTACTATACTAAAGGTTGCAGATTTGCGTCCCGCGGTGGCCCTAGGATTTTTTAAAAAGAGTAAATAATCCTTGGCTATGCCGTCCCTCAGATAGGACGTAAGATGAAGGTCGCGAACCTTTACGATGTCAGGTACTCGTTAAAGATCCCTATCCTAATTATACCTGGATTGGCAAAATTTACGACTCCCACTGTAGCATCGCCCGATTAGCCTTAATAAAGTAAAAGGCATAAAGTGAGGTTAAACAAACAAAAAACAAAGATTTTTATTTAAAGAGACAAAGCCTTTTGTGAAGTAAGTTTACACTCTAAAAAAAAATCTCATAACAAAAAATCTTTTGATTTTACATGAAGAATATCTGCCTATTTAATTTGTAAAAAAAAAGGAATTAAAAAAAAAAATATTATTAATCAAAATAAGAAATTCTAAATTATTTTAGGACTATTCCATGCAATTTTTTATGGCTGAACTATGTTAGTTGTAAGAACTTAGTACATAAAATTTGGCCCAATTTTATTTTTGAAAAATGTGTAGTTTTTTAAAAACAAAACTCTCCATAATTTTTAACGGCTTTATAAATGGATTATATTGCTCACATTAAAAGAGGAGTGAAATAAGCATCTATTCCATCTTTTATTCTTTTAACCTATGTAATTTCTTTAGAAGTACCTAAGTAATTTTTATTCTTCAGAGTACATAAAGAATTGGCTAATGTCGTTGGATCTTCGGAAAATTTTTACTTTTTTACTTGAACATTGATAATGGACCAACCAAATGCAAGCAGCGTGGTTGGGTTCAGCTAGTACTAATGTAAGATAAATCAGAATCATATGTTTACCGATCCATTTTCTGTTTAAGGACATATGGTATTATTAAAAACATGTAATTTATATAAATATATTATTACGTTATCTGGTAAAAAATCTACAATTTTTCCTCAACTACCATGGGTGAGAGGGAGGGGGTGTGCACTGCAACCGTGTGTCGTCCGCTGGTTGTGCTAGTGGAGTCTTTCCTTTGCGGCACCAAATAGAGAAAAATCTGCCATTTTTTTTTCCCTTTCTAACTAACTAGCTGATACTCTTTTAATAGAAGCTAGTAAACCGGCCGTTAGGAGGATGGCGATGGGATCAGCGGGAGAAAGTGGACCTGGCAATAATTAAGTGGCTAAATGCAATTAACAAGACTTTATTAGCCGGGCGATCTCCGACCCCGCACGCCGGGGACCCCGTTAGCCGCTCGGTGCCCGGCTCCGATCCCAATCTGCCCGCTATTAGAACTATCGCGCTCTCCTCAGCGAGCTATTAGCCTTGATTGATTTCTGCTGTTCGTGAACGGGAGAAGCTCGCTCGTTCTGTTAACGAGGTTCTTGGTCGAGAGGATCAGGTGGGGGCTGCTAAGAGCAAGCTTTGTAGCAGCGATCTTTTACCGAAGGAACTAGACTCCATCAAAGTTTTTTGCATGTTTTCTATTCAAGGTAGATACCGGAGCCACTCATGGGCGGATCCAGCCGAACGCAAAGGGGGGCCTGCAGTCCTAAAGGGGGCGTGGATGCAGCCCTTCATTTGGATCTGCTAATCAGCTTTTTTACCTTTATCTTCCTTTCCCACAACTAAAACTCTACTTGTTCTGCACATTATTTGTTCTTTAACTTGCTTCCTTACATTAAGGAAAGTCAAATTCCATCTTTAAATGACGAAAAATTTTCCAATGGGAGGGGCTGCAGCCCCCCTCCTGTATCCGCCAATGAGCCCAGTGCAGTCTTATGAGTGTAATTCCATTAGGAAAACGGGATTTGTAGCAAGAAATGTACACCAACTAAAGCAAAAATTACCTAATTCTCAAATAACTAAATAATCAAAAACGCCTCCTCCCGAGGCTCCCTCCCGATAACATGTACTCATGTTATGTATTTCATAACTTGTTTTTAGAAAAAACTATGGAAATACCCATCTTCGCTTTGGTCTGTCCGAAGGTTCAGGGCTTATTTTATATCTAACAATTGTATCTCAATTAGGTCAGGCACATTTTCCTACTTGATTTCGGGGTCACCAATAGTGTAGTGGTTAGCTTGGGGACCTACAATACTAAAGGTCGCGGGTTTGCGTCCAGAGGTGGCCCTAGGATTTTAGCTGTGCCATCCCTCGGATAGGACGTAAAATGGAGGTCCCGAGCCTGTATGATGTTAGGTACTCGTTAAAGATCCCTAACCTAATTATACCTGGATAGGCAATATTTAGTACTCTCAATGTAGCATCGTCCGATTAGCCTTAGTAGCATAAAGGGACGTGAAACAAACAAACCGACTTAATTTCCCCCAAATCTGTTTTCCTCCTCTTGATTGATCTCACAACGTATGCCTAATTGCCTAATAACAACTCGGATTTTCGTTTGTTTTGCACGTTGCGAACCTTACACGCACGGAAGGATTACTACTGCGTGACCTAATTCCTTGATACGTGATAATTACAATAATTAATAATCAACACGTAATAAAAAATTTTGATAGCATCGTGGGAACCGTTATCGAGAAGGCCTTTAGAAATGACTAAATATGTTTTCGAAACCAAGGCCTAACATATCAAAAGATCCAAATGCCCACACTAATAATATAATATTGTGAGATCATACTCTCCGATAAGGCAGAAGAATTCACATCGGCGGGTTCCTCATGCTACAGAAAATCTCTTCGTCGGGCGAAGGACGTAGAGAAATATCCATCGAAGGATTCGACCAATTATATATTTCCTAAGACGCATTTCACTGCCATTCAAAATGCTAAATAACTCCTGATTAGGAAATTATAATAATTATCCTTTCAACTCAGGAGCAAGTTTATTTTGTATTATTATTATGTTATATGTTATTTATATTTTTTTTCAAACAGAAGTAGGGATAACTAGTCATTAATTTTTCATTTTTATAATTATAGTATTGCTCACTTGATCACAATCACTAGATTAATTTTTAAAATATTTGTTTATTTATTTAACGTCAATTTATGTTACTACGGTTAATTGAACGATTCTACGCACAGTGGAAAAATTTTGTGATTCAGTGGCCAAAAATCTATTACTCCTGACCAAATGTCGATTAGCGAATAATTCTTTTTTTTTCATTAATGAACATGAGATTTTCTTTAATAGTGAGAATAAAAAAAAAAATTATTAATACCATCACTCAGAGTATTTAAACTTAATTTTTAAATGAATCCTTTCTTCAGTTTAATTTAAATAAAATAGTTTATTAGGTACAGGGTCATAAATAGAGAACAAAATGAGTCAGAATTATTATCTATTGAGCACATGCTTATATACAAGTCTTTTTCAGGCATTTGCTCCTTTTGAAAATTTTTAAATGATTATTTTCTGAAGAAGAAATATCCAAAAAATTAAATTAAAAATATACTATTTTTAATGAAAATTTTTTTTTTTTTCAAATAGAAGTATGTTTGACGAATTAGTCTAATTGGAGGCCGAAATTATATTCAATGTTCAAATATAGGGATTTAAATCTTGAAATCGATATATCGCCGAACGATTTAAATATTTTTTTTAAAAATTATATAATGTAGTTAACATGGATAAAATTAAAACGCATTTCTATCCAATAATTTTACAGCCCTTTTACGTATTTCAAAAATGTATTTGGTGCAGTAATATAAAAAGTAAAGCTTATACAAAAAAATAATTAATTTTATTTTTACCTATATCTATGCCCCATCTATTAGAAATTATTTTAAAATTTAAATATTAATCATCGATAATATTTTAGTATTACCTGATTTAAAAATTTAATTAGGTACACTTCCCTATTTAATTGTATTGCTTAATAAAATATTTTATACAAAATATGTTAAAATAAAGTTAAAATATTGTCAGGGGCACAATTGGTAAAAATTAAAATGTAGGTGATGTTACTACTTGTTTCATAAAAAAAAAAATAATATAATCTCAAAGGAAATTCAGAAGTACCAAAAATCTTATTTTGGTCCAAAATGTCTATTCGAATCTCCTTTTTTTTTTTTTTTTTTTTTTTTTTGCAAAATATTTAAATTTGGATTTATCTCTTTTTCTCAGAAGATGCCTCAGTTGTTTAAGCGAAACATCAAAACAAAGTTTTTTTTATTTCGATTATTCAACCAAAAGTTAACTAATGACCAATTATCTAAAAGATAAATAATGTTTGAAGATCTTGATGATTTCAGTTGCCTTCAATTACCGAGTAGATGATAGAGGAAGAGCATGTAATTACCGGGTTTGCTTCTGCTATTAGTAATAGTTACGTAATACCCTCTTTACAAATATTAATGTTTGTTTTATTATTCATTATTCATTACCCAATTAAATGAATAAGCAAAAAAAAATTAAAATTTACTAAAAAAGACCTCAGTTGATATTACCAAACGCACAAGACACTGGATTCGAACCAGCTGTGGGTCCGAACCTCGTCCTTGGGCTCACTCGCCTTTTATTAATTGTGCCACCTTAATTGAATATTTAATGATTGGGCGTGATCTCGGTCAAATCACCTCCTAGCACAACCTCTGGCCAAAAATCATTTTTTATTTACAATATATTTATTTATTTTTTCATATACGAGGTAATAATAAAATATTAGGTTTTTTTTTCCACTTTAAAAACCTGGCGTTTCTAGCTATTATAATCAAAATCGCTTGAAGAGTTTTCTAGAACGTGAGAAAGTTAAAAATCACAGTTATGAAGCGATATTTTCGATATGTAAATTCTATAAATAAAGTTACTATAACATGTACAGTATTTATATGCAATTATTTTATGGGAAAAAAAACAAGAAAATTTGTTATAAATATGATTAAAAAGAGTTCAATTCCACGAGGTGGCGCTAGGATTTTTTAATGGGAGTAATAAATGCTTGTCTTTGCCGTCCCTCGAATAGGACGTAAAATGGAGGTCCCGAACCTGTACGATGTCAGGTACTCATTAAAGATTCCTATCCTAATTATACCTGGATAGGCAACATTTATGACTCCATATGTAGCATCGTATGGTTAGCCTTAGTGGCATAAAGTGACGTTAAAACAAACAAACATGAGTTCAATTCCTTGTCAATAGCTTTTTCAATTTCTCGAATAAAGTAGTTCTGTAAGGTTGTGCCATCAATAGGTTCTCAGAAGAAAGTCAGTTAGTTGTCTTTATTTCCTTTCTTCGGCTTTTGTAGTCTAAAACGATACTATCTCCAAAACATTAGCACTGCGTCGGTATATCACTCCGGAGATTTCGCCAAAATCTCGCCTTCCAATTGGCCGCTTTTCGGGAATCGTTATTTCAAATGTTCGGCTGGATATCGGAGCCCATTAGAATGATATACGCAAGTGGGCTGTTGGCTACAGAGTAGAAAACTGTAATTTTCATCTATCTTTGTCAAGGATAGGTATTTGGGTTTCTGGAGCTAATTTTGGGTTTCGTGCGACTTTTCGATTTTCGGGTTAGCCTTCTCGCACAATTTCTCGAAACATGGTCAGTTAGACAGATTCTCAAGGGGGTTTAAATCTATTATTTATATCCTACAAAATAGCTATTCAAGAGGTTTAATGGTCAATTAGACAGATACTCAAGGGAGTTTAAATATATGATTTATATCCTGAAATAGCTATTCAAGATGTTTAACTCACTTTTTGGTACATCATTATTCGTCACATTTATTGCAAAATAAATGAAGCGTGGAAATGCATTTAGGGTATAAGTGCCTTAGGAAATTTTTACAGAAATGAGGTGACTTATACCCTCTAGAGTGAACTACGTTCAGTGCTTACACCCATGTCATCTTTCATACGCTCAATGAACTCTATTCTAACAACAAAAAATTTCTTATACCCATTTCTGAAGAATGGCTTTGGTACGTATAAGAATTTACGAAAAGTTATGTTTTTGATTTTATGATAAAATCAACATAAAATTTTTATCCTTTGAAATTTATACAATGGAAAATACATTGACTTCTTAATCATTGAATAATGTTTATATGATGAAATTATCCCACCAAATTTCACATCCATAGATATTTAAATTCTAGAGAATTACTCAATGAACAAAATTAAATTTTAAAAATACTTAACCTATAATATATAATATAATGCTTAAAGAACTATTGATATCGGACCTGCCTTTTCTCAAATTGCCGTCTTGAATCTGCCTTTTCTTAAAGACCTACACACTTGACAGCATTCTATATAAACTTAAAACGCTGTGTATATTTCAGTTCCTCGGTTTCCTCATCGACGAAGATTATTTGATATTTGTGACCATCTCTGTAGATTAGCCTTCGCCGAATGAAGGGGCGCCGACCGCCTTAGATGATCTCTTGCCAAATGGCCTGTGAAATGCCAGAGGTTACGACCAAGAAGGAGTACACGCAGGTCCTCAAAGGACACCTCGAAAGGAAAAGAAGGAACAGCTGATATAAAAAAGGAAGATCTAAACTGAGTCACTGGAGCATGCCACACCACTTAAAAAACTCGGGTATTTTTTTGTTCTGACTAATAAAAACTTTTTTTTCTGCTTCCTATTTATCCATTTTTTTTATACAACTCCTCTGACCCTGACCCTGTAAAGTTGTCGGGAAAGTGATTCGTATACAAATAGGCCCTGGCATCAAAGAGATTCATATTTTTTTTTGTTTACAGCTACGGATTGTTTTGTTTTCTATGGAAGGGTTTATCGACCGAATCTTTTATCGTTTTTTTTTGTTGCATTATTTTTTATGAATATTCTAACGGGAATATTTCCATAGGACACGAATACTTCGAGACCTCTTCATCATTTCCATCATTGTATTTTTTTTTAGTCTTTTAAGTACTATCAATGATTCATACGGTTTTCTTACAGGCGTCCTTTTCTCATTTATTATTAAGTATAATCCTTGTTTCGTTTCTTTCTAGAATAAAACAAAAAATAGATCGATATTTCTATGAATAAACAAAAAATATACATAGAAAAAAAGGGCCTCAAATAGACTCATATTTACATATATATATATTTATATATATATAAGCCAATTTTTTTTTTTTTTATTTCTTTGTTATGGTTGGTAAAATTCATGTAACCTTTTTACTTAATTTATGTAATGTTGGTATTACTGATACTAAATGTTAGACCAACGTAGCCACAGTTGATGAAGTGTTCTTACGCAGATTGTTCAAGACAGTGGTTTTTATATATAATTGTTAGAAGAATTTTTAACTTTTCATTTATATGTGAAATGTTGTATATATATATTTAATCTGATGGTGAGTCCCCCAACTTTTATTTTATTTTATTAATACTTAGTGAAACAATTTTAGAATAATTATAATTATACCTTTATACATAGTTTACAGCCCTGATGATGGCCGAAGGGGCGAAAATTTGGCTTATATATATATATATATATATATATATATATATATATATATATATATATATATATATATATGTAAATTTGAGACTATTTGAGACCTTTTTTTCTATATTAGTGATTAGTCTCCTTCCTGCTATTGAAAAATCTTAATATAAAAAATATATATTTCTATGCTAGGCCTCATATCAAATACAATAAAAAACAAATTTTGTTCGTACCCATTTAAGTAACGAACTTTGTCGCATGAATTTAAAAAAAAATAGTATTGGAAATAAATTGCATTTATTACTATCGTAAATAAAAGTCTTTTAGGTACACAAATTACGCGACGGATACATATTGTATTATATTCATCGAATCGATTTGTGAAAATTTATTTATTGTTGAATTTTCCTCCGAATCCCGCAATATTTCAGGTAGTGATGTGCTCAGCTTAATTATCTTTCGATTGCTTGATAATATTTGCATCCCGTTAGTATATACGAAACTGTCGCTGGGGCACCACACTTAACATTTTACAGGGATTGTGAAGAAACACAAGTTTTTATGAAAATTGAAATAAATTATATTAAGTCTTTGAAGAAATGTGGAAACAACCATTTCTAGAAATTTACAACTTTATAACAAAAAATATAACAAATAATTGTGATATGAAACAAGATTAATGGAATGGGCTTGGATTGAAAACAACACTTTTCAGAAATATCGAAGGATCATCAGGACTATAAGAGGAAGCAAGGGTTGGAAAGAATTCGGTTCGGATGAGAATGATGAGTTTATTTTGAAATATTATAGTCCATTCCACGTCGACATGGCCATAGATCTCGTGCGCTATTGCCAAATCATTCATATCTACCCGATTTTCATGTTAAAATTCTGAAAAACTCCATTTTATTTTTTGTAATTTTATAATGTGCAGAATTTGATTTTTTATCAGCCTATCCTAAAAATAAAACACTAAAGATAATTCTACAATCGCAATAAATTATTTTTAGTATTTTTTTTTTACTTAAAAACTTTAATGGAAATTCTTTATCTCACATCCCCGTGTCCTTATATTTAGAAATATTGCTATAGGTATCGGGATTGGCATAATGTCGGCATAATTTATGAAACATTAAAGTCTTCGTCTATAACTTTATTTGTGACAAAAAAAGGTGATTTTGAAAAGGTTTTTGGGTTGTAAGGATTGGATGCGATTTTAACTCCTGAAGTAGAAGAAGGCCTTATTATTGTCGTGCTTATAAACATTTTGTAGTTTATTGGTAGCTTTGAGAGGATCTATAGTAAGCGCTGAATTAGTCGATAACGACTAGAAGTTTTTTTGTCGTCCTTTAACAGGATTGAGGCATTTTTTTAGGACTTTTCTTTTTCAATCTGTTAAAAGTAACATATTATTATTCTGATAGCATGGGCGGACTAGAGTCGCAGATAAAGCGCTGTACATTTTAATCAGAGACTATGAACCTTCGCGTATAGGCTGCTCGGGGGAACCCCAACGCTAATGAAAAATAATTGGGGATGGTAGGGGGAGGGTATCACCACTTTAAAATATGAAAAAAATCAATAGGCCAGGGGGGGGGAGAGTCCTGTGCGAGGGGGCCCCCTGGAAAAAAAAAAAAAAAAAACACAAATGAATATCTCCCTCGCTGCATTAGCTCCTGTTCGACTTTAGCCATTTTACCTAACTCTGGATCGATTTAGCATATTCGCTAAAATTTTATATCGCATGTCATTTATCTTCTTAACGCATTGACTCATGTTGATAATGAGAGCAATATTTGCAATACATAAATTATTATGATAATTCTTTACTGTTTTGAGGCTAAGCAGATATTAGTCAAGTTTTTTATATAGATCCTTTTATTAACCTCAAACTTTTATAATATTATGTTCAACGTTTCGGCACTAAGCCATTTTCAATATGAACATCTAAAATTTAGAATTTCAATAAATTTCAACTTAACAAATTAAATTAAAAACAATTAAGTACTGAAATATGTTTATACCCACCTGTGACCACAATTTTCAATAAAATAGGCTGAGTACCCTTGTCATAGAATTAAAAAAAATTTAATAGTCATTTCATTCAAGCTTTACAGTCAAATCGATTATTATACCAATCTCCTTATCCCCTCCAACATGTAACTTCACTGTTACTTAAATAAACAATTGGAAAATATTAATTAAAACCATGATTAAAATGTTTACATTTTTGTATCTTACTATTTATTAATTTTCGAAAATTCTAAAAATTCATAATGTATTATTTCAACTCCATCAAAATCAAACCTATGCTTTGATTTATTTACATGTTCCACTAGACCTCTTTTTTGGCATTTTTTTCTATATTTTTGACACCATAAGGGGGGGGGGGTCTTGAATGAAAAGACTATAGTTCTTAACTAGTCAAATTTTTTTTTTAATTCTATGACAATGGTACTCAGCCTATTTTATTGAAAATTGTGGTCACAGGTGGGTATAAACACATTTCAGTACTTAATTGTTTTTAATTTAATTTGTTAAGTTGAAATTTTTTGAAATTCTAAATTTTAGATGTTTATCTTGAAAATGGCTTAGTACCGAGACGTTGAACGTAATATTATAAAGGTTTGAGGTCATTAAGAGGATCTATATAAAAAACTTGACTAATAAATTATTATTATAATCGAAACTATTTAACTTAAGAAATTATAATGATTAATTATAAAAAAATCCTTATCTCTCGAAGAATTATATAAAATGTCTTATAACATACAATATAATGGTATATGTACATGAATGCAGTTCTTAATGATTTGGTCTACTCTATTCAAGGTTTAACGTTAGCATGTTATGTGCAGAACAAAAAAGAAAAAAAAACTGAGTGTGTCATATGAGATGCTCATTAGTATGAAGCTTAATATTGAAAAAAAAATACATAGGATGTGTACTTACTACTTATATATTTTCAAAATTTACAAAATCAATAAAAATTTGACTATTGTACAATAAAAAAACCCGATGATATTTGGTAAACATTTGGTAAATGATTTTATTTTTTATTTTATTTCAGTCAACTCAAAGTAATTCATGTTGACGAAAACACACACTTATGTAATTTTTCTTCTCAAAGATTAATAATTTGTTACATGCTTTCTATTCAAATGTAATCTGTAATTTATATTGATGTAAAATACATCAAAAAACATTATTAATAAAATGAACACTCCTCTATAATCTCTCATCCTAATCAATTTATTCATCTTTAAAGACCTTAACAAGTCGCAGATTTAAGCCCAATCCTTAAAAAAACGATACTTATCCTTCCGAACCCACTTTTTTCTATTCTCTGTTTATCATCCAAAACATATGAAAAGAAGATGGCCATTGTACCAACTAAATTAGAAATATTAGTAGAGTAATTCCAATGGTTATTTTCTATAGAAGTGTGCTTATAACAATTATTTTTATTTACTGCTTACATAGCATTGTGTTATTTCTAGTTAATACAGTTATACAATTCAACAAATAGAATTATTAAAATATCCTACTTAGTTAATTAATTAATTAAAATATACTAGTTGGTGTGGAAAAATAAAATATTTTTAGTAAGTCTCATTTATTATAAAGTAGTGTTAATGTTCTGCTTCTAAGTCTATCAGTTAGCTTTTCAAGACAACATCTAAGTTTTTCGATGTTAGTTAATTTGTTGAAAGATTAGGGAATGATATATGTAGGAAGAAACAGCAAAAAATTTCACCATTTTTGATCTCGGCGTGCTGGAGGGACGTGCAGATACCTCGCTGTTTCTACCTGCTAACCCTGGATTCTTGTACTCCAGAACATTAATTAACAACACCTGGAAAAGGGGGAGCACATGGTCCAGAGCCCCCGTGTTCCAGAATCCACGTAGACCGGACGGGAATCGAACCCACAGCAGCGTCACGTAGAACCAACGCCGACTCCTGCTAACATTTTCTTCTTCGATTCGCTTATTAGGAGTCGCTCCTTTTTTCTTCAGCGTTTTCCTCGCACGTTCCGGCGTTCCGTCATCTTTAAAATTGCCAAGTAATTTCCCGATGTACTGTTGTGTCTCAGGTGCTACAAGTCCAGATCTCGGAGCGTTGAAGTCCCCCGAAGGAAATCATTCTTGCCGGGTCGTGAGTGGGAAAAAAATGTTCATTCTAAGAGTAATTTCTTTTGTTACCTTCGTGTATGAAACCTTCTTACTGTGTCGCGTCTTTTAACAATGGCAATAGCTTATCTAGTTACAACTGATATTGATTTTGGGTCTTTAATAGGCGTATAAAAAACGTCCATTGACTTCCATTGCTACCCACTGTTTTATATAGTAGTGCGAAATTCGTGACAAGTTTGGTTGTGTGGAAAATTTCGTGTGGATTTAGGGTTTGATTTTTAAAAGAGGATTATTCGTTACCGGTCAACGTTTCGTCTGTTTGATAGACATTTATGATGAACATAGCAAATAATTCTAGATTATTTTCAAGACCTCAAGTTTCACGAAATATTACACATAATTATTGTTTATAGATTTTATTAGGGCACTTTAATTGATGCTCTTCTATATCTTTATCGCTGATGGATAAGAATTGTGGCACAACACAAAATTTTTTTTTTTTTTTTCTATTTATGAGCCCGTGTGACTAAAATATCGTAAATTTTAAGCTATGGAAGTGCCAAAATTATATTAGCAATACTGTCCTCTGATTTTTTACAGTTTACTATAACACATTAGTAGAACTATAACAAGTTTAATGTAAATCTTTCTTTTTATAAATTTTAATGTTGACAATTTCTGCTCATGTCACTATTCTTGCTATACAGGCTGTTTTTAACTTTTTTAAATTGATTTTGTGTAGTTTTGAATGTATTTTGTATTTTTTTTTTCAGGTTAGTGGAAATTAAAAGTGTATGGATCAATTTATGGGTTGATGTCAGTAATATATTTTTTATAACAGACATATGGTTCTCATAATGGTTGCTTTACATACTTTATTATACTTTTTCGTGGCTTTGGAAATTAGTAATAAAATAGTAATTATAGTACAAAGTACAAAAATAACTCAACACATATATTTTACAGACAAATTTGGAAAAAATTTGATATACTTGACAACTTTGCTGATAATGCTCGAATTTTCATGATCTTTTTTTTTCATTTACTAGTGATATCAGAGCTATCAAATTATAATATGACGTTTTCTTTAAATTTTTCCTCCAGGCTTTTTCGGCGCTGGATGAAAAGCGTTTCTCATAATGATTGCCCGTTCATACAATTTAATGAATTAAGTATTAAGAAATACTAGCTGACCCGTGCGAGGCATTCGCAGTCCAAACTACTTATATGCCACTTAATTAACACACCGTATACTTAGTATCATATAGTGCGTACTTAGTGCGTCATGGGCATAGGTGAGGGTTGAAGTAAAGAATAGATGTGCTTAAATTGTATATAATTAATTTTTTGAAACATATCCGTTTCACGGAATGCGAGAGCGCTGATTCTATTGACTGAAATCGCATGTTTTTGATTATAAATCGCAAACGACGCCGTCAATCGGAAAAGTGTATGCAACCAAAAATAATCGTCTCAACAAACTGAA
This sequence comes from Aelia acuminata, assembly GCA_911387785.2. Lineage (NCBI taxonomy): Eukaryota > Metazoa > Arthropoda > Insecta > Hemiptera > Pentatomidae > Aelia > Aelia acuminata. The sequence goes on along the minus strand of OU426984.1, from coordinate 52,512,984 downwards.
AAAAAATGAAACCTTCGAAAAAGTCCTGCGACCATTTTCACTGAGAATTGCAGTTTTTCGCTTACAACTTGCAAACGAATGGGTTAATCGAAAAACTGTATATGACCGAAAATGTTTTCCTTGAAAACTTGAAAAGATTGATACCATTTAGAAACCACTATGACCATTTTGATTTTCTCGTATAAATCGCGGTTGCTTATAAATCGTAATCGAAGGCGAAATGAGTGATTTGTATATTTTTATTTAAAATGATGTTTCATTAATAGTATTAAGGAAGTAATGGCGTACCGACAAATAGGCTTTGAGAAAATATATATAATTATTAACAAATTATTATAAAAGGAAATCTCCTTGTTCACCGCTAATATTTGAAAAGAATAAAAAAACAGTTGTTCCTCTAAATGCTATTAAAGTTCACGGTGTTGATGTTTTGTTGTTGATTAGGGGTTGTACAGGGATATGATTTGGTCTGTACGGAAATGTTTATGCTCTCGCTGTGTTTTATTTCTCACCCATTCCCAGACGACCTTCAGTTAGACTCAGAAGGCCGTTTGGACACGATGAGATTTTTTTTTTTTAAACCGGCCTTAGAACAAGTAGTCGGACTAGTAACCGTCATAGATCGGTTAGCCCTAGCAATATCCGTTGGCCACCAACTCCCACACACTCCTACAATAGAACTAGATCCAGACGTTGGGAGATGGAAGGTGTTTTGATATTTAAATAGGTGCAAGGCCGTCCTTGGGCAGGTTGCTAGGGGTGGAAGGTTCCCACGCAATGTGGGGGTGTGTTGACACAGGTTGTGGGGAGCTTTCTACGCACCCCTACGGGCCACGCATCACAAGGTCGCGTCTAGTTCGGCTCAATCCACTTCGGTATCACACGAACAGGTTCTCGTTTTTTCGTTTATTTTGATTTTTTTTGTAAACTATCCAGACCGGAAATGTTTATCAGCATGTTAGAATCGATTCAAGGTCGTTTAGTTCCGGGCCAATAAAAAATTCAAAGGGAGGTTAAAAAAATCTAACCCGTTAACCATGCATATAAACTGTTACGCTTAATTAGACAATCTGCTAAAAAATCAAAATTAATAATCACTTCTTCGAAAAGCTTTTGGTTTAAAAACCTCAACAATCTTGAATTTCCTCCTTGGTATAAGATAGTAATTATTATTATTAGTTTAAAACAGTGTGTAGGATTCTATAATTTCATCGCATATTTAATAGTTTAATGTGGTGACAAATTAACTGTAGATATTTTACAGCAACTGTAAAAAGAACTGTCTAAAAAACCCTGCAGTCCCAGCCTTGGTTTTTGCCCTTTTAAAGAGCTCTGAAGGGAAGATATAGAAAAAAAAATAATAATACAATTTTGATTTATAGACTACTATGATTACATAGGCTGATAGTAAGTATATCTATTAAAAATCGATTAAATCAATACTGAATATATTTATTTAATATATTAAAATAATTGTTATTAATTTAATTTTAACTGCCACCCACTTAATTTGGACGTTGATGATATAAAAAATAAAATAAAAAACTTCCCCCCACTATTGTAAATACATTGATTCTCAAATAATATATTATCAGAATTTCTTTTTATTAGCAACCAATAATATTTAACTCATTAATGCTGGAAGTCATTAAACAGTATTATTCATCCAGTTATGTTCACAGTCTCTGTTTTCTTTTTGGTTGTTGTTATAAATTTAATTTTTTTAAATATTTATCTATCAATTTAAAAATGTCAACTGAAAAACAACTAACGGCCTGTTGTAAGTAATGGAAATGATGTCAAGAAAGAACTCAACAAAATTACTTTTTTACGTATCGGCTTTATTCGACTAACTTTAATTGTTTTGAGAGGTCTTTCGTTCAGCGTATTTTTAGTATCTGTAAGTTGTTATTTAGTCTCTGTAAGTTGTTATTTAGTCTCATACCAACGTGCTTTATTTATTTTTCAGTTTATTTTTTTTCCTGAGAAAATGATTGATTATGGTCAGAAAATGCAGCGAGCAGAGTTCTAGGGTTTCGTAGTGGTATATGTTGAATAATATTGGACATAGGACACTGCCCTGAGGTACGCCTTCTTAAATACAATTAATGTCAGATTGTCGAATTTTGCTTTTATTTCTTCTATTTATGATCGATAGATATAATTTGATAGATAAAAACTATGTATATAATTAATTTTATTGGTAGGGAATATACCAGGAGAAACAAAAAATAATATCTATTCCAGAAAGAAAAGATTTGATAAGCTATTTCAACTTCAGAACGAGTGTTCCTGAAAAACTTGGAAGGTGAAGATCATTTAATTTTTAAAATAAATTAAGGGATCTTTAGTTGTTAATTTTCCTTCCTTCATGCCATACATGCCTTCAATATTGTTGCGATGCTGCAGCCATCGGATTCGCTGATTGTCGCAGACGGCTCACAGGTGCGAATAAATGTTTGAAGACAAAAAAATAAATAAATAAATAAAAAAAAAATTACAATCCATCTTTTATTAAAGAATATAGTAATTCTTCCTGTAAAGGTAATTCAGAATATTTACTCGAACTTCCAAAAGGTGGGGCTGATCTTATTCGTTATGCATTCTTGCACCGATGCACCTAAGAGAAAATTACAAAGTACTCCAAATGATTCTTTGAGTTATTTATAGAAAGGGGGAGATTCTTTTATTGAACGAAAGTGAATACGTAGAATTTTATAAAAATCTTCGAAACATCTCTTTAACTTTAAATTACTTCTAAAAAGGCTATATTATTGATAAATTAGACTTCTTAATTTACTCAAATATCTTCATTAAGAAGATGGACTACATATGCAGACAGTGGTGCATCGCAGTGCAGGTATTAAAGATGCAAGTACGCCTGAGGGAGTGAAATAAAAAGAAAATCAATAAACTGTAAAAAATTCTAGGGAGGGGAGGACGCATGCTCATTATAGACGTCTCTAGACCAAACGGTAGCCTGTCTCATTACACTAGTCTGTCTGTCTGTCTGCCTATCACGTTATAAAGGATCTTCTCTCGTTAACATAAAAATAATAATAATGTTACTTAAACTAATTATTAATAACGATGATGATAAAAAAAAAATTATATTTTACAAAATAATAAATAAATAAATTCAATGATATCTACACAATCATACAACATATATGTTGTCAGTATATTATTTTATTATTTATAAATGATATATAGAATGAATGCATTTAAGATCATTAATTTAAAAAAATATGAAAATAAAAATTAAAAAGATAAATAAAATAGAACCATTAAAATCAATAAATTCAAATCCGGGCTTAGATAATAAAATAAAAAAAAATTAATAAGATGAAAAGTATATAAATGGGATTAAAATAAAATGTTTGCACTGAGAGTTGTAACGTATTTAAAAATTAAAAAATAAATCTTCGGCTCGGTGATTTGAATATTTCTTTATTCTGGTAAAGATAATATAAATTGGTAAATACATATCCTTTTTAATAATTGTATATTTTTCTGAGTGTCCATATTTCTCTAAAGTAGTAGAAAACATGGCATATGAGGACAAAATATTATCGGTAGAAAATATAACCAGCAAAAAAAAAAAAAATCATGATTTCGCTACAAGAAATTAAAGAAAAATTGGTTTTATTCCGTGTCTAATACACAGAGCGTAGAATTTAAAAGTTGTAAAATTACTTTGAATATTTATATCTAAAAAAAAATTATTTCGTCGGTGTAATACCATAGTGAACTAAGCGTCAAACCAATTCAATAAATTTTTAATCTTTAAATTACCTCCCCTTTTTATAACCATGCTTCTTTATATTTGTTTTATTTCTTCTTCTTTATACAATAAATCTTCTTTATACCATAAATTTTTAATTTTTTAATTACCTATCTTTTTTTTTTTTAATCATGCTTGTTTATGTTTCAATAATATAGAAGGCAAACTGAAATATGTTTTTCTTCAAAAGTGATAGTTGTAAACACAACCCTATTTCAGAAAATTCAATTTAACTTGAATTTAAATTCAAAATATGGAGTTGGTCGCTTAGGCACTAACCGACCATTTTGCAGTTTGAATTAATTATTAATAAATTAGCTGTTGTTGAGTAAATAGATATTTTGAGGACTCCCTATAACAAAGCAGTTATTTTTTATTCCAGTCAAAATCATTTGTTTTATTTTTTACCGCATAACAAAAATATTAACAATAACTATAAACGCGTGTGATTCATCCTGCGCATTTTCGTTAAGTCAAGAACTTACACTAAAAGTTGGCCAGCTCCACTGGGATACTGTAAAACATTTTGTCTTTATTCCAATAAAAAAAAAAATAATAATAAAATATATTTTTAAAAAATCTTTTTGTGTGTTTGTTGAAAGCAATATGACTTTGTAGTATTAATATAAATGGAGCTGTTATCATTTCAAATTTAGAAAAAAATTATAATAATAGCATAATCATAATATAAAGCTTAACATCAGCAACAAATAATCAATTGTTTCTTTCATAACATATAATTCTAAGTTTAATTTAATTAGTAACGGAGTCGAAATGGAACGCAAATCACCCACAGAAGGCTTTTCTTCTGTACATACATACATTTTTTTTTTCATTTGGAAGAAATAAAAAACTACTTGTACGTGATTTATTTTGAAGTAAATAGACAAGAAATATAATTAATCTATAAGGTCTATAAGGACATTTTGAATTCAGGTCAGGCAAGGAGAGATCTTGTAATCCGATCCTCGCTGTATTAGTTAGAGAGAGGCGTCAATATGATTTATTTAAGGTCTAACGCTCGACGATGTCGTGTTGAGGTGATAATTGTCTCAGGTAATTAGGTATAACGATTATAAAAATGGTATTATGAGATAAATATACTTATAATAGTGCGAGAATATTATATAAATAAAAAAAACAATAATATCAAAATAATAATCCATAAATTAGTCAGTTTTACGCCTCTAAACTAACCAAAATATGTATAAATTTTGGTTTAAATAACTTATTCGTAAACTAATCTATTTTTGTTATTTAATTAACTCAATCTGCAACCCAATAATTATGTGCATACAACGTCAATTAGTTACATAACTCAGTTGATTTTTAATTCAGCTTATAAATAAAAATTATTTGTTAATTAGAAGTGATAACTAATGAATTCAGATGTTATTGCCAAGTGGCCTCATGTATATAATGAGATTTCCTGAATCGCAATTTGGTACCTACTGGTTGCCCAATCATGGTGCGAGTAGGTTTCAAGGAGGTTATTTAATATTTTGGATGAAAAAATACAACCAAAAAAAAAGAAATTTGTTTTCTAATTTTTGTAAGGGTAACGTTTCAGTATTTCATGTTATATTTCTAAATACAATTTTATCGAAATCTATTGTAATTGATAGATTAAAGAAATACATCTAGATGAATAATAATGAATATTAATATTCTTTCAATTATTTTAACAATAAAATTTAAGAAAAAAAATTTTGTGAAAACCGTTTTGTGTACATTATAAAATCGCACTGGGAATTTATAAGATTAAATAATTTAACATTAAATGCCTGCAAACATCACCCTAGTTGTGGATTGCGTGTTATTATTATTAAAATAAATAAATCTCATATAAGAAATATGGTGGTTCAGAGTCACAGGCGATGAAAGGCATTTCTATTTTCGCCCATTATAAATCAAAATAAAAATATTTAAAACTTTTCATTATTCATTTTTATGATATGTTTTTTTATCATGTCTGCGTAATAACTATTCATACTCATATTTAAACCTGTTGTACCTGTATGTAGGAATAATTTTATTCAATATTTTCCTCTCTTCGGGATGTAGGAGGGTGGAGGGGAGAAAACCCCTCCGTGGATCCATTTTTGCTGTCGAAGATAGTAAGACAATGAATATTAAGACAGAATCGATCGTAAAAAATTATCCAGGTTAAAATATAAACCCGTTGGCTAACCAGTGTCAAAATTCGTCGTTGTAAAAAAAAAAAAATCCAAAGAGACCGCCTGCTCGGCGATGCAAAACGTTTTCGAAAAGACAGGTAGTACAAGCTCCTCTGGGTATCGAGTTTCATATCGATCTTTTTGGATATTGAATGACAGCCTGGGTGTCCGCCGGATTTTTGGTCTATTTTTCGGCCACCACTCCGGTAGCTTCTCACCTTTCGCCCCTTCCAAATGTGAAAATGAAGTCTTCTGCTATATATAGGCGAGGAACTTTATAATAAATATTATCATTAACAATGTAGGAACTTTATAATAATGGTAACATGGTAATGGTAATAAAATGGTAACATTAAGGATAACAACTCCATGTAATCCGGTCCGAGCCTGGATGCCAGTTACTCGTAAAGATCCCTCACCTAATTGTCCCTGGTTACGTAAAATTTATGACTCCCCTTCTAGCATCATCCGATTAGTAATAGTAGAATAAAGTTACATTAAATAAGCAAAACAAACTAACAAGTAATAAAATTGATGTGTCAATAATTATATTTAAAAAAATAATATCCGAACCTATACATCGAGGTTTCAGATACGCTTATATACAAAACAAATGATAAACTATTAATTGTTTCAACAATTTCAACATTGATATTCTAGAGTATGTTTGGTAAAATTACCGTTTGTTAACCATAATAACCGTTAACATACCATATTCTTCCTAACCGGAGACTCAACCAATCTGGCACAAGGAAGTTAATGAGAATTAAAATAAAGAAAAAAAATAATCCAAAAACTGAGAATTAGTTTTTTCTGTTAAAACGATCATTGCTTTTTTTTTTTTCTTTTTTTTTTCCTTTTTTTCCTTTTTTTGTAAATACCCATGAGCCGGAATTAATGTCATAAAAGTAATACTAAGCCTTTAAAAAAAAGATTGGAATGTCCGTTCAAGACTTTTCAGGGATTTTTTTCTCCCATTAATTAAGTTATTGATTTGATAAAATTTGTGGCTGAGTTCTAAAAAACTTGAAAAAAAAATCATATTATTTTTTTAAAACTAAACTACTTCACATAAGTAATAAAAAAAATATATGTTTTCAAAAATCGAGAATATTCATTTTTAATTTAATTTCATCCTATTTTAGATACCAAAATATAATTAGTTGTTCTATTTTATCAGTATTTTATTCTTTTTTACAAAATGAAAAACGGTGCCATGAAGGAAAAAGAAAATTTTTCCAATATCGTATACCACCCTACCTTAGAAAATAAATTGAAAAAAAAAAAATAAGACGGTTATACATTACAATGACTAAAAAGATTTTTTTTTGCTTTAAAAATATATATATGGTCATTTATATTATCATCAGCAAAGAGAGTAAAAAAAAAAAAAAAATAAATAAAATAACATTTTTACTAAAATAAATATTTTTATGACACATCCCTATTTTGGGCACAGGATATTGGGGTATGAAAAAATAGATTATAATTTTTTTTATTCGTTTTTTCTTATGAAAAATATGTTATAAATAATAGAATATATAATAAATTTTGTTATAATATTATATTATTGTTGTTAATGGGAGTGGTAAAAGATTAGTTCCACCTCTAAGCGTAATGTTGACCAACGAACCATTGATGTCACTATTTGCAATTGCTATAATTACAGCAATCGTGCCACGGGGGAAACATTAAACATCGCACCGCGGTGATAATGATATGTTTGAGATAACCTCAAGCAAAATATTACAAATCATTCAGATAAATCATACTCATGTTACGTCTACAAAGGAAATAATTACTACTAAATTATAACAGTATTATTTTTTTGTAGCTAGATTTTTTTTATCATAGAAATTATTAAATAAAAAAATGTTTCATAGTCAAAAATATTCACCTTTGATATTTATAAGAAAATTATTTTTAAAAGTTATTTCTAAATATATTAATATTTTCATATAACCAAATGTTTCTCTGTTTTTTTTTTTTTTTTTTTTTTTGGTCTTTTATTAGAAATTTTACTATTCTACTTCCATGCATTAATATGTTAAGCATAAGTTTTAATAAAATATATACGAACGTAAACAACAGTAGCAAAGACATCTCCTTACCTGGAAAAAGAAGAAGCAAATTCTTAATGAAATTATATTGATCAATAAATAACAAAATAAACATTTTTAATGTATTGACTTATAAAGAAAGCAATTGAAAACCATTTTGAAGTATCAATTTAATCTATTTTTGTTTATGTAATAAATTTATTTTTTATTATTTTAAATATATTACCATTTTCATTGTGTTATTTTTTTATTTTTCATTTTTTTTTTTTTTTTTTTTTGAGGAATATGACCAAGTCAAATCGACTATATATATAAATTCGATAAAAGTTACAATAAAGGTAATTAATATTATCTTTTTGATTATTCTGTATGTAATAAAACTAAATAACTTGTAGTGCTTAAAGCTTTGTTATAGGGAAGTTCAATAGTATGGTGCATGGTAAATCTGCTGCAGGGGTAAGCCTTTTTTTCCATATTAATAATTTTATTATAAATTTTAGGGTAATTTTTATTTATTTATAATTTTTTATTTATGTACTGTTAAGATATATTGTAATTCTACTTTTAGGAATTATTGCCAAAATTGATAACGGCGATATTGTCAAAAGGTCGAACGATAATTTAAATAAGTGTGGGTTAAAAAGATGATCTTTCAAATACTTAACTGTAATGTTTAATTTTATATTAAATTAAATGAAAACAACAAAATATATCTTAATGGTAATGATCTTAATTTTATTTTTATAACTAAAAATGGGTATGACGCCCGAAAAATCCAAGGTGAAAAGTTGAAGGTTTAAAATTTTAAATATCAATAAATAAAGTAATCAAGAAAGTGAACTACTTATAAAGCATTTACTTTTGGACTATTATGAAAGTTAAATAAAAAATAGTAGTCATAAAGATAATTGAATTATTCAAATATCCGGTTAATAAGGATAAAAGGTTACAGAATATCAAAATTGTTAGCAATTAATATATAAAGCACGCCTACGATTAAAGAATTTTATCGTAGGCGAGCTTTATAAACAAAAGAAAAACTAAAAAGACTCAGTGTGTACTGGTGGAAGTGTCTGTTGCATCACTAGCGGTAAGAAGACTAGTCTAGTTTTTTTAATTAATATTTTTTGACACCTAAACTTCGGTTTGTAAAGAAAGGATAAATGTATATAAATAGAATTGTTAAAAAATTAAAAAATAAACAATGTGCGTAATAATAAAATAAATAAAAATATACGCTTATGGATTTATTTTATCTTCTTCTATGTATAATTTGATTCTATTTTAATAACGAAATCATATTAAATTTCATTTTTTTTTTTAAAGGCATCCGTGTTTTAGTTACACGTTTTCTCCAATCATTTTTATTTCATGATTTACATTTTGCTAAGGTATTTTTATTAATAATTAACTCTTTTATTTTACTTATTTTAATGAATTTTCCAAAATTATAGAAACATGCATATAATATGGATAAAAATACTTTAATATATACTATAAAGATTTTAAGTATACAGGGTAAACCATACAGTTATTGACACTCAGTAAAGTTATTGACACCCCAACTTTAACATAAAGAAATAAGTAAGCAAGTCCTAATTTTATTTCAAAATATACATGAGTCTAATAAATGTTTGAAGGGTCCTCTAAGTCATCTATGAAGTAATTGTTTAGCAAATCAACCATAGGGAAAATTTCACAATTAAATCCACAGGATGTCAATAACTAGTTTTTGCACTTTTACAATAAATACTGTACACAATAAATACTGCCATATGGTAAAACTATTGTACTTTTGACCCAAAAAAACCTCTTGAGTCTTTGTGAGGATAGCTAAAAAGAGGAGCTATAGGAAGTTTCAAATTGATCCCGTTATAAATCGTATTTTTTTTAATTTCACCACAGAAATGTAGTCTTAACCCGGCGCTGGTCGCGCCCCTCCGTGGGACACCGTTGGTCGCGCGTGAGCAAATTGCTCACACCTCAATTTTTGGCTATTCTATTATTTTTCAGCAGCATTCTTCGTCATATTTTTGTTTCTTTTAATTTAGAATATGTTCATCATTAAATTATTAATCTACTTATGGTGTTTTAATCAGTTTAATGCATTTATTATAATTTATTTATAGGAGGGAAATGAATAGAAGAGAGTAAAATGCTTAATAACAAGAATAAAATGCTTTATTAACACGATTTTCAGTTAAAAAAAAGAAGTAGTTATTTTAAGAAAAGTGCAGTAGCATACATTAACCAAAATTAGAAAAAGAAAAATACGAAATTTTTAGTTGATAAAAAAAAATTATAAAAATATAAAAAATCGCATGAAGTTGGTACCGTGGAATAGGAAGAATATAATGTAAACAATAACGAATAACAATCTAAAAACGAAATACCCCATTTTACTCAAAAATATAAAAACTAATCTAAGCTTTTACTTAAAAAATCTAAGAGAAGAGACGAAAATACTTAGAGTCATTTTTTTCTTCCGGACGATCCTCCAAAAGCCGTAATATCTTCGCAGCACATCTTGTTCCACTCATTTTCCGAACTAAACTAACAAACAGAACAGTTACAATATTTTATCAAAGAAAAACAAACAAAAACGGGCTCATTACAGCGGAGATGGACCTGTCCGTGCAGGTCTCGGAGCGGCCCGCACGGTGGCTCAGTTCTGTGTCACGGATGGTCGCGCTGTGAGCATTTTGCTCACGCTCCCGTTTTTTCGAACAAAACATTTTATTGGGGCTTAGCGAGGCAATTTTTTCTTTTCAAAAGCAACTTCCTAAAGTGAGTTAATGTATAAATGACAAATAGAAAAAATATCAGAATTAAAGAAAAAGAAATAAGCGAAATACACAAGATTTTCGGCAAGTGTGAGCAAAATGCTCACAACGCGACCAACGCCGGGTTAAGGGTGTCAACAACTGTACGGTTTACCTTATGCCATGCCTTTTCTGTTACTTTATTCTGCAAGTAATAAAAACATGTAGATATGTTCGTATGTAAAGAAGGGTCCAATTATTTTATTATTCTGGTAATTAGAATAAACATTGTAACACTTGTAATTTTGAACAATTAATTAAGTAAGCACGGCTATTATGTATTGGATCAATAGGACAACAAACGTAAAAAAATGTATGGGTACAAAAAACAATAAAAAAACTCCGTGTGGGACAGATAGTACTGGTGCAAGAAACTGTTGCACCCCTAGCGGCTGCAGGACTGGTTTTTTGAATTAATTTTTTCTCTACCCTTCAAATAGGCACCATAAAATATGACCTAAATTTCGGTTGGCACTAATCCCGGGACCGTTAATAAAGGAAGAAACAATGGAGGCCCTTCACCCGGGGCAGCGGGGCACAAAAACAACTGATTATGTTAATGTCCCAGGGCGCGGTACAAAAAGTACCCGGGCCCTGGGGTGAGATCTTCTCATCGGGGGTAGAGATACATTAATAAAAACAGAGAGGAAGGAAGAAAGGGGATGCAAATGAAGGAGCATCGCCGGAGCATACTAAGCAGCAGCCGTGGGGTCCTCCGGGCTGGAGCTCGCAGGACATCTTCCGCGGCCTCAGGATACGTGTCCTGGTCTGTTATAAATTGGAGGATTATACAGAGCTATCGCAGAATTTAATCAATCAGTTACTGCTAATATCATTCCGTGAGAACCCAACAGCTCGCTAATATATTCGTACGACACTAATTTTGAACATCAGTCTAACAGCGAATCGTCAAGGAAAAAAAAACAAACTAATTTCATACTTTATTTAGCTAGTCACTAACCGATTTGTTGGAAACACAAAAATTGATGAATGTTTTAAATAAGAGAAATAAATTTTTTTTATTGTGGGTACATTACAATGGTTTATTGTTTAAAAATAAATAATACAAAAGTAAATAAATCATGAAATTTTTCTAATAAAGAACTGTAGGGAATTGTAGAAAATTTACTAGTACATAAATTGAATAATTCGTAAAAAATTTCAAATTAAGTTTTCATTTCTATACCCCAATTTTAAAATAATGCTTTCTTATTAAAATAAAAATGATTGAAACAATTTGTCTTTAACATTTTATAAAAATATAATTCTATAATTTCTTGTCGCAATTTTCATGATGGATGAAGATTGTTATAAAAAATAATAGTAATGAATCATATGATTGTATATCAACTCATTTATCTTCATCAATGATTAATTGTGATTTTTTTTATTATTATGTTAATCGTTTTTTATGTTCGTGGACTATCTTTCATTATCAACAAACAGGTACATTACCTCAACTAAAAAAAAAAAAGATAGGGGATGTTCCCTATTTCTTTTGCTCAGATGTATTGCAACAAAAAAAAAAAAAAAAAAAAAATACGGGTATGAATTAAAAAACTTGGAGGGATAATTTTTGCGATTAACTTTTACCAGAACAAACCTAACAATCATTCTAAAAGTGATTATTTTATTCATTTCATTCAGCAGGGAATTGAAGAAAATTTAAATTTATTAATACATAAACTGAATAATTTGTAAAACAATTTCAAATTAAGTTTTCATTTACTTACCCCAATTTTAAAATAATGTTTATTTTATTAAAATAAAAATGATTGAAACAATTCGTCTTTGAAATTTTATAAAAATGTAATTCTATAATTTCTTGTCACAATTTTTATGATCGTTCCACATTGTTATAAAAAATAATAGTAATGAATCATGTGATTGTATATCAACTCATTCATCTTCACCAATAATTTATTGTGATTTTTTTTTATCAATAGGTTAATCGTTTTTATGTTGACGGATTATCCTTCATTATCATTGAATGGTATTTATCAACACAACAACAAACAGGTACATTACCTCAACCGAAAAAAAAAAAAGATAGGGGATGTTCCCTATTTATATTGCTCAGATGTATTGCAAAAAAAAAAAAAAAATTACGTGTATGAAATAAAAAACTTGGGGGGATAATTTCTGCGATTAAATTTAAGCACAAGAAATCTAACAATCATTCTAATAGCGATTATTTTATTTATTTCATTCTTTAGGGAATCGAAGAAAATTCAAAGTTATCAGCTCAAAAATCGAATAATTGTTAAATTTTATTCGAAATATGTTTTCATTTCTTCATCTCAATGCCATATTAGATCATTGCCGCTAAACAGAGTTTATTTTATTAAAATAAAAATAATTGATACAATTGGCCTTTTACCTTTGTATGTAAATTTCCAAAATTTTCTTCCTGGACTCATATGATTTATTATGGTGAATTTATAATTACATGGGAATAAAAAAAAAAAAAGTTTTTCTTATTAATGCTAATCTGCTATATTGAGGTTTGTTTGGAGTGGAAGGAGGTATTAATGTCACTAGAAATTTGGTTTATTTTTCGAGATTTTTTTCAATATTGGCGTAAAATAATACAAAATGATTTTTATTTATTTAATTTTTTTTTTTTTTTTTTTTTTTTCGAGCCAACTACATACCCTCCGGGCCGAGGTCGGTATAGGAAAGTGGTCTGATCTTCCTGGACCATTAGCCATTTAATCCTCATCATCTGGGAAACTGCCTCGTCGAAGGGTTGAACATTCCCGCTTTGTTCTATTGTACTCCTCGTCCTGCTTTTTAGGCAACATCTGCGACATGCACTTAGCCCCCCCAAAATAAAAAAAATCTGGGCCACAGAGTGAGTAATGTCTGAGATAATTAACTATGTATAATACGATATGAGTATATTAATAGATCTGAGGAGGCTTCTCTGAGGCAGGAAGTCTGGGGGCGTGAGAACCCCTGAAGAAGCGTAACCAAAACTAATGAAAACTTAACAAATCATCAGCCACCCCCACTAGCTGGGTTCCCACGTGGTGTCTTCGCTAACGGGATTCCTCAACCAACCGGCAAAAACATAAGCAGCATGAGTGTGACCAATTTCTGTTTAGAATATACGTATTTAGCTTTGGGGCTACTCTTACAGCACCTGTCTGTAATCCATGGCAAGGAGTTCTTCAGTGGTTCTTTAACAAAGGTGAAGTCATTTATGAGAGCCCATTTTATTTTAATTTACCAAAAAAAAAAACCAAAAGGGGTGTAAGATTTTTTTTTACTATTAGGTTAATCTTTTTTTTTTTTTTATGTTTATTGATCATCCTTCATTATCATTAAACGGCATTTATCACCCCAACAACCAAATCCAAACAAATTGATTGGGGAAGTTCCCTATTTCTTTTCCTCTGACATGTGGCAAACAAAATCTAGGGTATAAAATAAAAAACAAAGGTTTATTGTTTGAAAACAAATAACAAAAAGTAAATAAATCATGCAATTTTTCTAATAACTAACAACTTGTATGGAACTGAAGAAAATTTAAATTTATTATTACATAAACTGAATAATTTGTAAAAAAATTTCAAAATGATTGAAACGATTTGTTTTTGACATTTTATAAATATATAATTCTATAATTGCTTGTCGCAATTTTTATGATCGATGCACAATGTTATAATAAATAATAGTAATGAATCATGTGATTATGTTTCAACTCATTTATCTTCACCAATGATTTATTGTGATTTTATTTTTTATTATTAGGTTAATCGGTTTTTATGTTCATGGATAATCTTTCATTATTATATTAAATGGTATTTATCAATGCAACAACAAACAGTTACATTAGCTCAACCAAAAAAAAAAAAAGAGAAAAAAAATCGATAGGGGATGGTCCCTATTTCTTTTGCTCAGATATATTGCAACAAAAAAAAAAATACAGGTAAAAAAAAATACAGGTACGAAATAAAAAACTTGAAGGGCTAATTTCTGCTATGCACTTTTACCTCAACAAATCATGGAGGATCATTGGCTAAATACATTACAAAATGGAAGTTACTGTTCTTGTCAGTGAGACTGCTTCGATTTTTTTATCCATAAAGTTGCCTATTTTCACTAACTATCAAGAATTTTTCTTTGCCACAGAAATTTCAGGATAATCATTTACAAGATTTCGGAAGTCAACCTACGTTACTTCCTATATAACAAAATTTTAATAATAGTACATTTTAGCCACATATAATAACCAAATATGGGTATTATTTGTAAAGGAAGATCCCATTTCGATCGACTATAATGTTTCTGTTCGAGGTATACCTTAGACGTGAGTTGAGCTTATCAACACGTGTGCAAACAGTTCCATGCATAAGATTTGCCACAGATCATTGGTATAATTTTCAAACATGTTTCAAGAATGGTTTTAGGACTACTCGCTGCTATATGCTGAATAATAGAACAAAATTTTGATTTTTTTTACTTCTCAATTGATCAAGATAGAGTTTGAATCTACTTAAAGAAATCTTGAATGTATTGAAGTCATGAATGACAAATTATTCTGATTTTAAAATAAAATAATATTTTATGTTTTAATATATAACTTAAACAAAGTATTGGATATTTCAAGCGTATATAGATATGTGTGTAAGCAATTATTTCAATTTAATTTGGAACAATTTGTATTTTTTTTTTTTTTTACAACTTAGAGCCAAATCGGACGAGCCCTTTGTAATATGGGAAAAAATAGTACGCGAAAATAGTAAATAGAATTAAATATAATTGGTTTGGGGCCAATCATTTTGATAAAATCATCAGAATCATATAAAAGGTTAAAGGGGTGTTAATAATAACTTATTTGACTCTAAATAAACTGATATAAACAAAACGGAAATTGCTCATTTATCTAACGTAAAAAACAACTTTTCACTTCTTGCATAATCACGAAACTTGTTTTGAGTAATAAATAAAAGTATTTATTTGATGATTATTTGTGATTCTTCATATATCATTCATGTTTGGGCAAAAGGGGTTAAGTCATAAAAAAAAATTGTTTGTATCGTTTTCTTAAAATTTATATTTGACTATAATTTATTACAGTCTCTGATGAAAGAATATAGTTTCATTGATTATTCTGGAATAAAGAAATACAATCAGAAAAAAATTATAGTGATTTTCAATAGCTAGGTAAATCGTTGTTTCAGCTTCACATTCGATGACTTAACCCCTTATATAATTAACTTAACACCAATGATATAACAGTAGATAATAGTGTAGTGTCTTGCGATCAAAATTTTCCAAGCGAAGGGTCAGGTATCTTTTTTTTTTTTTTCAACACCTCTTTGTATTGCATTACACATTCATCAACAGGTGTTTAGAAAAAAGAAAGAAAAAAAAAACACTTATTTTCTTATACAAGTGCATTGAAACCATCAAAGAAGATACGTAATGGATAATAACTAATTTTAAAAACATCTATGAAAGTGTATTTAAGAATAAAATCGGAATTTAAATGCAACAGAAAGGTCAAGTTAATGATATATGTAATGCATTTTTGATAGGAAGTAATAGATATTTTTCATGATAATTTTATCGGCATATCGGGCAGTTTACTTTCGTTTTTAGGTATCTAGTACCTATTCGCTATTATTTTATGTTCTATCAAGATAATTTTATATGTTCAAATAATCGGAAAGTTTACCGTCGTTTTTAGGTATCTAGTACCTAAAGGGTTTTATTTTATGTTCTATATTTTATGTATTATTTTATGTTATTTTCTGTCAACACTTATTATTACTACAAGCATATACATAAAAAGTATGATATAAAAAAAAAGGTTTCATTATACACAGAATGCTTCATTATGTATAATTTATCATATAATTTATTTTAAATTACATATAAATTAATTTTTTGATTCTTCAGCTTTGTGTATTGGTATTTTTTTTTTAATTAAAACCATTTTATTTTGATTTAAACTTAATACTAATCAACATTAAATTGACGTCTAGTTTTATTTTTTCTAATAAGAATATATTGATATCAATAATAAGGCGGTATGTATATTGAAGAAAATTGTTTCAACTTTAATACTTAAAGTTGAATTCTTTCGTATAAATACACTCCATTAGGATGCTAATATTTTCTTTCCCCATTCCAATCTGCGGCCCACGTGTCGTCGGTTGCCACATTCTTACTATCTGAATATATTAAATAAATGCGCAATGTTTTTAAGATTCATATTTTTTTTTCCTTGAAATTCATTTCATTACAAGAATTTGTTGAAGAAATAACAACAAAATACTGAAGTGCATATTTACTTCCAGATCCCCAGCACGCAATTTCATATTTTGGGTAAAAATTTATTTCAGAATACCTCAATTTGTTTATATATCGGTAACTCTGTTCTGTATACTGTTACCTATAAAATAAATTATTATTATTTTAGAATAGTTAATAAGTTAAAAACACTTCAAATTTTATATTTTTAAATTTTTTTTGTCCTTTTGTTTCTTATTATTTATCAAGATTTGAAAAGAAAAAAATGAGAAAAAAAGTGAATACCTTTAAAATTATAATTTAAAATATCTTTTTTATTAGGTAACATGAGCACGTAATTATGACCGTGGTTTAAATCAAAATTTAAAAAGAAAAAGGTACATATTAGTTATTTCACACCATATTAATTTAAGCTAAAATAATTCAATTTAATTTTTTTGGTGTCAAAAACGAACCCGTTAAAGATAGTGGTTGTTATTTCAACATTTTATGAAATTCATTTAGTTTATTATAATGTGAAGTGAAATAATTTATGAACTCGTTTTTATTATTTTTTTATTTTTTGACTAAAACCAATTTCATAATTATGGAACGAGTTCTTTTTTTTTTTTTTTTCTTTTACAGCAAGTGCAGAACGAAGTAGAGAATTTAATTTAATTCTCAATAATCAAATAACTGAGAAAAACAAAAATGGCTCCTTTTGTACTAAACAATATATTGTATAGCTATTATTACTGATATAACTCAGAATAACTGAGCCCTGATATTTTGAATTATTTTAGTATTTAAAAGTAATTTTTGTGCTGTAGGTGTAATGAATGTATTTTTTTTTTTAGACTACGAATGAAAAATATTTGTTGATATTTTACTGATGATGTACACACGGTAAACGTACATCCAGCTGATAGTGCTTGTCAATTATTTTGCAACTTCCTCAAACCGAGGTACCTGCGGTATCCTCTTCCTGTGACATACCCTCGCTAACGATGTACCTAACATTCTCATGGAAATGTACCATGAGCCATGAGTGCACTTCTAATGCCCTAAATGGTCTCGAACTAATCCCAGTCTCAGGGTACTTTTGAGTAGCGCGCTGCGGGAGGTGTTACACCCTTTTGCGCACCCTTGAAAAGGGTCCTTTTCTCTCAGCGCCCGTTATTTATCCAAAAAGGTATTTAAAGCGCTGCGCAGATGCGTTGGATGCACTTGCTATTTGATATTCACGGCAGCCCAGGGCTTCCACTACTGCTTAGTATGCGGACGGTGTGAACAGATTTCTTCGCCCTAACTTAGTCTGTCATTAAGTTGGAAGCTACCTAGTGATTCGCACTTATGCAATGTCTGGGGCTCCAAAAGAGAATTCATACATATAATGTTTTGTATAAAATTTACGAGTGTTTACAAAATATGTTCTTACAAAAAAAAAAAAAAAAAAATGTAACAAGTGCATGCATTTAAATTAAGCTAAAAAAAAAAAAAAAAACCAAACAAAAAAAATTAATTAAGTAATATAAGATTTTTTTTTATAAGAGTTTTTAACATAGTTGAGAAAATGATCTTATTAGATTATAATCATATAATAATTATTAACATAAATATCAAATAAATAAACAATAATTGTGGGAAACCCTTTTTCTGATTAATTAATCTATATATAAATAAAGATGAAATTCTGTTTGTTTGTTCTTTATAGAAATCCATACTGTTTGTCCTAAATTCTCCAGTTTCTCCAAAGTTCGCTCAGTGGTTCTTTCATTCAAGGTGCGAACACCTGTCCATATTATAATTGCATAACTTCAGCCAATCTCTGGTATATCCTCAAGCTTTAGAAAAATAACCTATTAGTACTATTTTAGTTGTATTTTTTGTTTATAGAATTTTTCATGTTTATTGGAAAAATGAAATTACCCGAGTGGAACCGGAATATATAGCTAGTAGGGTATAAATACGAAAAAAAAACCTTTTGGAAGTTCCTACAGTATACAGCTTTTGCTTCTTATAATGTATATCTTTTATTGTAGGGGTAGTGTTTCAATAGTATAAGCAAATTTATAAAAAAAACAACAAAAACAAGAGAAAAAAAATTCATATAAATATATCTAAAAATCTCAGGATGCTACTATAATTTCAAATAAACGAATGATGCTAAAAATAAAATAAAAATAAATAAATAAAAAAATTACTTTTTAAAAGTTATATTTTTAATCAGATATGTATTTATTTATTTCATTTTTAGCTAAGCTGTCATTTTATTTTATTTTAAAGCTCACCCTACCTAATTGCATCTAAACAACGATTAAATTTAAATTTTGGTTTAATTTTATTATAAAAAAAAAAAAGAAGAATTTTACTGATAATTATAACAGGCTAAACCATACAGTTATTGGCACCCCACTTTAACTTAAAGAAATAGGTAAATAAATCCTAATTTTATTACAAGATATACATTAGTCTAATGCTTGAAGGGTCCTCTAAGGGAAGATTTCACAATTAAATTCACAGGGTGCCAATAACTAGATTTGGCACTTTTAACAATAAATACTGCCATATTGTAAAACTATTGAACTTTTGACCCAAAAAAATCTCTTGAGTCTTTATGAGGATAGATAATGAGGAGCTATAGGAAGTTTCGATTTGATCCCTTTGTAAAAAGTATTTTTTTTTTAATGTAACCACAGAAATGTAGTCTTGAGGGTTCCAATAACTGTACGGTTTACCCTATGTAATTTAAGAAAAGATATATAAATATTCACTTTTATATTTTTTATATATATAAAAAAAAAATAGAACGTCACATACAAAGGATATAAAATTGAAAATATGGTGCTGTAAATATGCGGAAGATATCATTGCCCATTACGGGTGAAAGGGCCTCAAACTGTTAAGTCACGTACCGCATGAGGACCTAAGTACCAATTTATTTCAAATCCGAAAATCGTTACCAATGTCGGCACTGCGAGGAATATTCAAAACTAATAATTCGCGAAAATAAATATTTATAGAAGAGAGATAAAAAATAAAACTTTACTAGCTGCTCGTTATTCTAAGGTTAATCAAACTTTATAAATTTTTCACCATTAGACTACGGCTTATGGAAATCAGAATGGTTAAGTCGTAAAGCATAGGCCCTCGCTAACGAGTCAAGGTGAAGATTTCCTAGAGCTCGGGCCAAACCAATATAGTTTCGAGATAAAACTAGTCTGCTTTCCCCAATTAGGGGTTTGATCCGACTGGATCTGTGGATGAGGACATTTTCAGGAAAGGCCCAAATGTATTTTTAGTGTATATTTGAATTAATTTAATAACCTCTATTAATAAAAGCTTCACAAAAAAAGATCACAATAGCACATTTTATGCAGATTCTTGAAATAATTGAACAATGTCCTTTCTGTAACAATCTTTGGGATATGAAAATTCAGCTTCTTACAAAACCTAGTCACCCTGCTTTAATTCAACCATGGCTTCTAAGCTAAATCGTTCACTTAAAAGATGAAAAAGATAGACATTGAGTGAAGCATTAATATTATATGTAACATTGGACTTGTATCTATTATTTATTTATATGCCTAAGATTACCATTAAGAAATCAGGTCAAAAAAAAAAAAAAAAACTCATATTTTTATTGCAGTATCTAACGTATCATATATTATGAAGTAAACTGTATTATATGTCTATCTCTCTAGCCATAAAAAGGATTTTATCACTTACATGCAGTGAATTTCCTCTCGCTGTTCGAATAAATTAAAACACGACTATTAATTCAAATTCAGCAACGTTCCCTTAGCTTCAAAGTGAATAGAAATTGTTCATAACATGAAATACATAATCCGAAACGGAAAACAGGAAGTTGCTTGACAGGCCGAGTATATTGTCAGAACTGGGTTAGAGCTGATAAAGATTTTTATCTCCTCAACAATCGATGAAAAAATCGACCTCGCAACATCAATACCTGGTATTGCTAGTCGAATACTAAATAAAACGACCTTTACTTCTCCGAGCGTTGTAAGATGCAATAAACCTTCTTCAAACTGCCTGCTGATGTTGCAGAATGCAACCTCTTTTTCGCAAATGCAAATCGATTCCGATTTAACTCGATTTTATTATTGTTGCTTCGGAGGGTCGCAACTTTACTGGACTTATCTGAGTGAGAAATTGGATCGTTTGACCGGTGTTTAGCTTGTAGAGTGCCGCTTTATAAAGTTGTAAGAGCATTCTTGTCGTATGTAACTGCCTGGTTTGGTGACTTAGTGAGTATTTAAGCGGTCTTCGTTGTGTCTGAACAATTCATTTAAGGAAATTTATTTCAAAGGATTTTTAACTTGGTTCGACCATCAATTTAATTAATTTGTACATTATGAATTGATAATGAATAATTTAAGATTTTTTAAAAATTTATTTAACATATCTTTCCATGTCATTATTCTGGCAAATTTTACAAGACGAGGATGTATATTAAGTGTAAAAAAAATTAATTCTTGTAGTTATACAACATCAATGAACTGAGATGAGTAGGTACTGGACAACTGTTTTTAGGTATGTTCACAACTTAATAATGAATATTAAATATTGGGTTTGTAAACTAATAAAAATAAACAAATTACCGTAAAGAATTTATTGGACCGTTCCAAAAAAAAAAAATTGTTTCGTAAGATTAATTCTATATTGAATTGTTTTTGTTTTTTTTATTGCACTTTCTATAGCCTGCATTTATATGCTTCTTATGTATTATGTATTACACGTTTTAATTGCATTTTTTTTCTTCAATATCATATCGATGGAAATTTATATTGGCAAATTTTACAAGACAAAGCAAATTTATTAAGTGTTAGATGTTTAGTCCCGATAGTTTTAGAACAAAATATTGGGTGTAATGCTATCACCATCTTGTAATTGCGATTTATACTTGGCAAGTGGTTATATTTATGTTAACCGTTTAACAATAAATAAATTACCACAATGATATTAATTGACTGTTACGAACAAAAAAAAAAATATATATATATATATATATATAGTCTGAAGTTGATCGAAAGATTACGTCCATTTTTCATTTTTTTTTTTTTTTTTGGTCTTAATTTGAATTTTAGTTTCTCTTGCCTGTATTTAAACTTTTCTATAGAATGTCGAAATTTTGACTATACAGTAATTTGTGATACTTAAAGTTTTGTTTTTGAATTTACCGTTATATTTTTCTTCATTCTGGCTTTTTTTTTCGTCAAAAATATGCATGTAAACAAATATTTAAATTTTTCGCCTTAATTACTGCTCGTGGTAAGCTGCGTCAATTAGGCATTCATTCGATCTTGAAACTCATTCTTACAGATACTTTTTTTTTTTTGTTGATTTTTATCTTCATGGTTTTTATCTTGTACATGAAACCTCCGCTCAAACTTATTGACTCAGGTTTGCGTTGTTTGTTCTTATATTTCGTTGGATTTGTACATTTTATTTTACTCATATTAAACAAGTTTAAATTTGCACTGCATTTGCTAGAGGGTGGCGATATAATTGAGACGGTTGCGTGGAGAGTATTATTCTGCACCGGGTTAATTGACGAGAAGCATGCAGTTAGTTGCAATTAATACTGCACTGCTTGAAGACAAATGTCAGGGAGATTAGCGAATGCCTGCGGTTGCTGGAAGTAGATGGGTCTTAATAATAGTCTTCTTCCCCAAGTCATCCCAGGTATCCCGTGTGGAGCCTTATTCGGAGGGTTTCAGAACTTCTGCCTATGTTGCTCATCTGGAAAGGGGAATACACAAAAAAGCTGTTCATAATTTTCTAAAAAGAAAGCAAAGTATTACCACTAATTTAATTTCATCAATTCAGTATGAAAGTGATAGATTTAGACCGCACATACCACTATTCTTTTTTATTTTCATATTATAATCGACATTAGTGTGCATCTAGCTTTCCAGGTATGTGTACGCTCCAAATTCACTATTTTTTAACTCTTTTCGATTTCATTCCCAGGTAATGCAGGTAGTATAACTGTAGTGTTCCCTAAGGGGAGGGTTAGCTTCCATTACCATTATTTTTTAAACATGGAACATGGAATCCTTCCGTGATATCATAAACATACTGTATACTACAACCTAAAATTGGTTTTTAAATATTTTATTTTTGAAGAGAAAAGATTGGGTGCGCGGTATGTTAACCACTACACCACAGAGCTCGCTTCCAAGCGGAGCCAATCCTTCCTCTTCACTGATACCTCTCCCCCGATTGAATTAATATAAAAATTGTTTCATTAGACATAATATTGGTTCAAATAATTAAGTATGCAAAGTTTTTGTTTGCAACATACATAAACCTCTTTTCTTTTTTTTTTTCAAGTTTAACCGACTAAAGTGCTCTGTTTTTATTTATTTTTTTTTTATTTTTTTTTTTTATTATTTTTTTTTATTTATTTATTTTTTTTTTTTTTTTATTTTTTTTTTTTTTTTTACTCTTCCAGATATTATAACTGATAACGTAAACAATATATTTAATATTCTTTAAATTTTTTAACCAGTTTTGACAAGAAAAAAAATTAAGTTAAAGTGTCATAATGTGTTTTTCAAATTTTAATCTAATCGTAGACTCGGTCTATCCGGAAAATCTAATAAACTAGAACTTGGACAAACTTATAAGGAAGTTGGAGTGAGGTAGTTTTTTCTCCAGACAACTATACTGTACCTACTCTTATTTCGATTGGAAAAAAAAAAAAAATCTTATATCTTAGGGAGAAACATCTAAAAAGTAATGGTTCCTTAAAGCGCCTATAAAAAAACACACAGTTTTCATAAAATATTTCATTATAATTTATAGCATCATCCTTACCTTCATCATACATAAACATGTGTAAAGGAAGTGTGCATCCGTTGATATTATATAAAAATCCGATAAATTAACTTTTTTTAAGATTAAAAACGTCCAAAAAAAAACTTAACACTTGTTCAAACATGTAAGTACAACTTCGCCTTTCAATTTTTTTTTTATTTATTATTATTTTAATAAGAGTATTATTTTTTTACAATTATTTTAATAAGAAGATTATTATATAAATTAGCAGAGAAAAAAAAACAGCATTGAAGAAATAAATAGATGATACGACGTTTTTATGATAATGGAAAATGGCGGACGTGACATGCGAGGAATACGCACATCTGCGGTATATAATTAGCGATATTCCTGTTATATTATTAAAACAACACGCATACAAACATATATATTTATATCTATATTAATAAACAAAAAAAATAATATTTAAAAAACTGTATGTTTATAAATGCTACTTGACTTCAAATGGTTGATTCACGTTATGTTATTATGATTTTAAGTATACGATAAAATAAGGCTATAGATCTTATATAAGATTATAAGATTTGTATAAACTGTAAAGGAAAAGTGTACAATTGTCGTATGATTTTAAAACTTAATTTATATTATATGTCATATGCACACACGTGTATATATATATATATATATATATATATATATATATATATATATATATGTATATAGTATATATATATATACTATTTATAGTTTAGGGGGGGGATTACAACAGACCAATTAATTTAGGTCAGGGTTATGGGTCCCTTAAGCAGATGTCAACCCACCAGAACACCTGCTTTCTCTGTTATGTCCTCTTAATTATATATATTTACAAGGCGATTTATTATTGTATATAAAATATATTATGAAGTTCTGCTGTAAGGCTCATAAATATAACCGCAATAGTAATAAAAATTCAACAATGAAAGGACTCGAATATGTATGCCACATTATTGAAACAATGCGTATCAGTTTATTTCCGGAAAACAAATATGTTAATATTCCATTTTAAATTGTCGTTACAAAGCCAGTGTGAACTAAGCGCCAAAATCCTTATTTTGAGACAACTAAAGTTAAAGTTTGAGTGTTGTAAAATAGGTTTACTTGATTAAAGTTTATTTCTAAATATTTTGATATTGTTGTATAAAATATAATATTGATATGTTTTACTTTAACAAAAGCAGTAGGAATCTTTTTAAAATTTATAAAAATGGTTTGATGCTTAGTTAATATTGGCGTTTTAAATACAATATTGTAGCTGTTATTCAAATTAAATCTGTTCTATTCAATTTACTAATAATCAATAAGTGTTGGATTAAAAAAAAAAAAAAAAATTCAATAATCTGATTTGTGAAAAAAAAATGGAGTAAATAAATGTTAATTTTCTTTAAATAAAGCATTTTTTTCTTTTTTTTTATAAACGAATTTGAACTGTTTTCTAAATAATGGCTCTAATGATTTTGACAAAGAATTCCTTTTATCAATGCATAAATAGATAATAATGAAGTATTCAAGCATTCAAGTATTAGCGTCATTGAAATGGTCACGTTGGGCTTACAATTCGAATTTTCAAAAAGGTTACAATTATTGTTGCTTTAATTATGTTGATTTAAAATAATAAACAATAACTTAAAGTCGATAAGAATGATAGTTTAAATAAAGGACAATTATAAACTTTTAAAGATTCTGATAATTCCTATGTTTAAAATTATGTTTTGTTTGTTTAACGTCACTTTATGCCGCTAAGGCTAATCGGACGATGCTACAATGGGAGTCCTAAATTTTGCCTATCTAGGTATAATTAGGATAGGGACCTTTAACGAGTACCTGACATCGTACAGGCTCGGGCTCTCCATTTTACGTCCTATCCGAGGGACGGAATAGCCAAGGATTTTTCACTCCCTTTAAAAAATCCTAGGGCCACCATGTGTTTAAAATTTAATTTACTATTACATTACCAAAGATTTTAGAAAATATAATATGTTAGATATTAAGTCGTAGAAGGTTAAGATGAAGTAAACCAATGTAGTTCATAATGTAAAATTGCACATTATACTTTGGAAAATAAACTAACGTTAATGATGACCCTTTAGGTGTAATTATTATTTTTATATATTAAAAATTATATGTATTAAAAATACTAAAAATTATAAACGCAAACAAAACTATGCAACTAAAAGATGTTGCTACTAAATATCGTGGTGTATTAACTAAATGATGACGCTTGGATGAGATCATCAACAGTTAATGGATGACACAACTGTAGGCGCCCGATCGTCCAGAGCTGGGACAATTCATTCTGCTCTAGGACCGAATTTTGTTTTTTTGGATATCATTCTATATTATTTATTGAACTTTATTATGAAAACAAAAAACAAGTATAATCGGATAAGGGGATAGTAGAGAAACTACACCTATGGTTACAACCGAATAATTGATTTAAATAAATAGGTCAACTTTCAGACGCTTGGGATGTTCATCAGAAATCAATGGAAGAAGGTTGGAAATGAGTAAACTGAAGTGGGTTTGATGTTCGAGATTAAACTACAGGGATTGGAATAAATAAGCTATGTACGGAACATTGAGATAGTTATGTTCTGCTTTATTTGTGACAGGACCAAATGAGGAGCTTTGAGATTTGAAATGTGGGAGGATTTGTTGTACAATGTACTTGGTCCGGAGCTTTTACAATGGGTATTCAGAAGATGTGCGGACCTTGCTATGTATATATTGTTATATAATTTATTATATATTATATTGTGTGGCTAATGACATTTAGGTTAAAAAGTCCCTGAGGCCACCTTGACACTCGTCAATAACTCGATAGTCTATTCTTGATTGAGGCTATCGATTCTTGTCCCGGTTCGACCTTGGACAAATGTGGAACCGGCTTCCTGTTCCCTGCTTTCCGGATTGGGGGCATTCTGTGGGTTTTATTTTTACCGATTGGGTCAGCAACTCTTAGCAGCAGGCCCTACTTCCGAAGCAATCTAATACCTCTTCGATCTTCAATATATATCTAAAAAAAAATAATTTATAACCCCTACCGATAAAGGAATCAATATCAATGTATTGCATATGGATTATCTTTTAATTACATTTATTGTAAAAGGTAAAAAGGATAAATAAATTTAATATCGGATTTAATATAAAGACCTGTTATAGTGGAACCTGGAAAAATAGCTTCTTTTTTTTTTTTTTAATTTATTTTATTAAGTTAAAATTATAAAGAATTATAAATATTTAATGTTAATTTTTTAAAAATTAATTATTATCCGTTCTAGTGCACGCAAGCTAAAGACCCTTTATACAGTAAAATAACATTTTACTCACTTTTAATGATGCATCCTATTCGATTCATATAAATTGTAACCATTACTCAGGATTTCATATATTTAATTTATTCAAGTTGGTCAAAATGTCCAATAAGAGTTGATCGATTGATTCAAAGCGTGCTATTGAATATTATAGATTTTTGTTTTAAATTTAGATATTTGCTTTCGTGTTTAGATCGGTTCATAAAGTTAAAAAAATCTTTATAGAAAAATAAAGATTTTTTTTGTTCTATGTGAATTTTTCGGACGTTTACTTAACTTTTAGTTATTATAATTTTCTGCTATACAAAGATTGGCGAATGACAATCTTCCATTAATTTCTTTTATTTAAACATTACATAATTAAAAATGGTCTAACTCCAACGTTTCGGACAATTCTCGTCCATTTTCAAGGCATTTTTCTATTATTTCATACCTTATTATAATTTTTGTTGGTGGCATGGTCAATTAGCTTATATTCTATACTTCTTTCACTTATCCATTACATATAGACCTATTGATCCTTGGCACATCTATCTAATTTACGTTAAAGTTCCTGTAACCAGTCAGTGATGAGATCCATCTATTATGTTTAATTACCGTAATCAGTAGCCATTATTATGGTAGTTTTGATGGAATTGATAATGAAAACCTTATTATATACCGATACTGTTCAAACAAAGTCGTGCCCTGGAAATTATTACGAAATCACCTGTTCACAGGGATAGCAGATATGTTTGAGGGGGGGGGGTATTAGGGTATTATAAAAGTAAATATAAGGATTACAATAAGTGATAATAGATTTAGTTATTGGAGATATTTGTTGTATAATTTATATTCTGCATATGCAGAGTTGGGCAGTAGTTAACTACATTTGTAATTAACTACACAGACAACTACATGTAGTTTGTAGTTGGAAGCGCGCAACTACCAGTTAAGTAGTTGTAATTTAAAACTACAACTACAGTAGTTGGGAATGGCAAATACAACAAGTAGTTGTAAATGTAGTTTAGAGCGGCAACTAATTTGCTAAGCAACGTCTAATTAAATCACATGTTTTTGCTATTTTTATTTTGTGTTTAGATAAATACTCCATAGTTTTAATAATCCATATGGTTGATAATCTGTTTTAAAAATAGTACAATACATATACGTAATACAAATTTTTTTCCATGATTTCCGGCAGTCAATTATTTTGTTTAACCTTAGGTTCTCGATCAATCCCATGTTTTATATATTAGCTGAATTGCATTTGATATACTCCTTATCGATAATACTAGATATCGATAATTACTCGTTATCAATAAAAGTAGTTGTAGTTTCAGGCCCATAATTACAGTTGCAACTACTAGTTGTAGTTGTAAAAATGCAACTACTTTTTTGAAACTACAGTAGTTGTAGTTGTGGTCCATCAACTACAAATTATAAAAGTAGTTGTAGTTTCAACAACTTCCCCACTACTGTGTCAGTAGTTTTGTAATTTGTAGTTCAACTTCTTTTTGCCCAACTCTGTGCATATGTTTTTTTCATACTATAATCTACTTCAGATTTCCTTGTTTTTGTGTTACTATGATATTGCATAATTAACAGTGCGGGTAAGACTTCCCCTTTATGTTCCAATTATCTTCTAACTCCGGGGTATCGTTTCGCAGTTCCTTTGTGCCGGGACTAATAGAGCTGTCTTGCCCAGGGGTCCCCGATTGATTTATTATCGGATCGGCTTGCTACTGTTATAGATTCGTCAGACGGCGGGAAGCAGGCAGCGCTGAAAGCCGATCCCACCCCAAAGAGGTCGAAGGAAGAACGGAAGCGTAGCCAATAGGACGCTCGAAGATGAATGACGAAGGAATGGGATACATGAGGCAGTGGACCGTGCCTGATCCGCCTGTGAATAAAGATCGGGGATTAGTGGTCGTGTGATTGACAGCTGCGCTATCTCTTGTCTCGCATTGTCTGCTTCCCGACTATATAACGTCATCTGCATAAACGCTCCTAAATCGGTGAAGGGTTGGGAGGAGGTAACGACAGCTTGTATCTAATAGTTAGAAAACATCTTGTTTCTCAGTCGAACCTAACCATAGGAAAACATTAAGACGAAATAATGTACTAAGAGTGCTTAGAAGAAACTCGAAATAAGTATTTCGATCATGGGTATCATTGTGTGTAATGACAAGCCTTTAAGGGGAGGTAGGAATATTAACACGTTCACTCCGGCGTGTACCACCGGTGGCTCACACTAGAAAGCCGCCTCTGCCAAATAATTAGATCTTTAAAACTTTGAATGCCGAAAAAGATTACCTGAGAAGCACGCTCTCGCTTCGACACAATTTTATTATTTGATTCTCTTACAAGAGAACAGTTACTCGATTTCAGGTGACATGGTGACCAAAGTGTTAAGAAAGTAGAAATAATTTCTATATAGCTGAAAATTAAAATAATTAAAATTTAACGTTATTTTTATATTTATTTATATTTATAACCATATACTTATAACCGTGTTGTAAACATAACTAGTAGGATAGTATTTTTTATTGTTTATTTCATTATTGTTGGATTGCCAATACTGCAGAATGCCCTGGAATAGCTCCAGACCGATAGAGCGAAAAGCATTAAACAGCCCCGGCGTGAACGTATAAATCTACGAGTACTTTACCTTCATTATTTGATATAAAATTGTAAGTAATATGATACACGAGAAGAATTGTTTCCGACATTATCTATTCGCGGCAGTTAGCAAATTACTGGCAATCAGTAATTGCAATGAGTTAGTGTGATCATGGTATTTATGCTAAAAGGAAAATAGACCTTTTAAGTCTGTTATGGTGTCCGTTTGGTGTTTTATTAAAAAAAAAAAAAAAAAAGTGAGATTGTAGTTGGTTGTTCTATGCAGTATATTTGAATTTTTTATTGAAAAGATTTTAGTTTTTGTAAAATAAAAAAAATACTTCTTATGAAGGGACCTACTTAAAACTTCCTATAACTCCTCTTTATCTATCCTTATAAAGACTCAAGAGGTTATTTGTGTCAAAATTTCAATAGTTCTACAATATGTCAATATTTATTGTTAAAAGTGCCAAATCTAGTTATTGGCACCCTGTGGATTTAATTGTGAAATCTTCCCGATGGTTAGTTTGTTAAAGTCTTACTTCATAGATGACTTAGAGGACCCTTCAAACATTGGACTCTTGTATATCTTGTAATAAAATAAGGACATGTTTACCTATTTCTTTAAGTTAAATTTGGGGTGCCAATAACTGTATGGTTTACAGTTATTGGTGTCTTTAGCTGTGCTTTGAATCCTGGAGGCATCTGTTCATATCAGGACTGGTACTAGAAATAAATATCGAGGGTGTATTGATGAAAAAAAAAAGAAAAACATATATAAAGTAGAAAAACACAATTTATTTACAAAAAATAAGAACATTAATACCATAAGTACATGTGCGTAAATAGCAGAAACTAATGCACCAGAAAATTCATGAAAATTATATGCGTGAAATTATTTCACTATTTTTACCTTTCGTAATTGCGGGGGGATCATCCCCCTCCCGATCCATATTACATTAAAAATAAAATTAAAATAAATGTAATAGTTGCGTTTTAAAAAATTGAATATATATAGTTACAGAATTATACACTATATCATTTCGAAATGCTGTAATAACTCGTTATTTTATGTAGCTAAAAATTCTTGCTCTATTTGAAAAATAATGCTTAGATTCCTCCTTCAATTTTTTTTTATATACATTTTTGTATGATGCTGGGGAAAATAAAATTCTTTTTTTTTTCAAAGACCGATCGAGTCCAACATTAAATTCAGTCAATTTTAATATAACAGTTTACCGGTTGTGCTAACCACACTGTTTTCCTAAAATCTGGATTCATCAGTTACATAAGTTTTTAAATAGCTAATTGCTACGCTTTATAATCTTTACTAGGCCTGAAAAAAAATCAGTAAGAAATCAGGAATCTAACTGTCACGTTGAGGTAACATTATAAACGCTCCTCTTAGTCTTATTTAACATAAAAAATACTAATTAATATATTTACATGTATAAGAACTTATATGAAAGTATCCGTATGAAGAAATATGGCATATAATTAAAAGATTAAAATTATGTGAGCATTTGACATTCCTTCACCAATCTCCTATTGATAAAAACTTCTCTAGAGCGGATTAACCGATAAATTTTTATCCGTTAGAATTAATCTACTATCTTAACTAACAATATTTGAATGATACCCTGATAAACTTATTACTAATATTTTTTTCTATCATAAAAACGTCTTAATAGATCTTTAGGTATTAGTTTTATCTATGATTATATAAACTGTTTTTCAGGTGTCTCATAGTATCAAAAATTAAATATTAATGAGAAGTATTCGACTAGCGCGAATTAATCAGCGAGCGTATTGATAGTACATAGAACAAAATGAAAACAAGTACAAACGATAAATTTTTATGGATCAGAATATAGAAAATTTTGAGTTATTATTTTTATGGTAATTAGTTATTATTTATTTTTTTAATAATTATAAAGGTATAACCAAAAAGTTTGTTCAATCCAATAACTTATAGTCCGATTTAGATTTTTCATATTTTTTTAGAAATCTGAATATGTTTTAGAAAGTTATAATAAACCATAAATTATACAGTGTCTCTTAAATATATATCATATTTTTATTTATAATGATTGCAAATTTTGAAGAAGAAATAGGTCATACTGCGAGCGTTCTCAACTTTCACTTTATTTCAGCTCAATTTTTCAGAACAGTTAAAAATTAATTGTCCGAATAGAAGACTTATTACAATGTTAAATAACCTTCACAACGTATAAGAAATTAAGTTCAGTAATTCAGTCAGTGGGTCAATTTTTTTTTTTTTTCTGTGAAGACTCTGAGATTTTTTTGGTAATTTGATCATTAATCATAATAAATTATTAACTTGTTATTAATATCCGACTTTGATATAATTATTGGATAAAAGGAAACATGCTGCCTTCGTAATACTAGTCTCAAACAGAAGCTACTGCCGAGCGATTAAAAAAGTTGTTAACTCAATAAAGATAAATTAACGCATCCTGTCCCATCCCATTTTGGTTCACTACAGTACTAGGCAGTTATAGTTTTGTATACATAAGTTCTGAATAATGCTACATAAATATCTGTATGTTAATATATATATATATATATATATATATATATATATATATATATGTATTTTTTTTCTTACATAAAAATATTCCCATTAATATCTTTTTAATAAAAAAATCGCAAACTAATAAGTAAATGGTCTGAATTCAAGAAATGAAGATAATCATGAAGATAATTCATACTTTGCTTGTTTATTAAGTTCCCTCATCCAGCTTCTTTCTGGTTATCCCTCCTCAGATTTTTCAAATAACTTAAATAAATCGCTGATAAGGGATCCTTTTGTTTCGGAAGATTGAAGTCAGTAAGTAGGGGTTTGTTGTTGACGTACTAAGGCGCTCATACATAATAAGTTAATATACATCTATTTTCTGGTTCCTACAAGCGGAAAATACTCTATACTTTTTTTAACACAAAAAAAGTACGTCGGAATTAAAACCTATATTTTTTGTTTTTATTGAATAAACGCTGTTCAATCCTTTTGAGGGTACTAAATACTGACATGACGCCATTTTTAGTGTGAATAAACCTATAAGGGTAATTTGCTAAAAGATCAAATCATTGTTTAATTGCATTGACATAAAATAAAATATTTCGTATTTTGTTGATAAATACGATACCAAAAATAAAGATTTTGGTGCAAGAATCATGTCGATATCATTTTTTCAGCTCGAAATATTAAATAAAGTATTTTAATGTAAGTATATTTTATTTCTAGGTCTCCAAAGTCCATTGGCTCTAACTAAAAAATACGTGTCCAATTTTTTACCCTTGTCGGTACAATTATAATATGAAAATCGTAAAGTTCGTGACACTTTATTTCGAATTGAGCACGTCAATAAAATTGGTACCCCATATCACTGTTTTGACGAAATTAATTAATCCTCAATTAATTAACTCATTAAGCATTCATGAATCAAACATAAAAAAATGAATGATCGTTGAATGTAAAAATATTTTTATTATTTTTTATACCGGATCAATTTAGCACAAGATGCAGTTAGTTCAGTTCGTGCCGCGAGAGAATATTTTCGCCTTGAGCCCTGGTCACTTCGTGCGAATTAATATTCAGAACAGAAATATTACCATCGCCACAGATTCGAGTACTTTCTAGAAAGTAATATTTATCGCCTTGATCCTAAAGATGTTTCATCACGTTACTACACGAGATACAAGACATGCTTTATAAAAACCTGGTAAGTAAGACCATTGCACAAAATCTGGGCACGGCCTGTAATAAATTTAATGAAAATTTCCTTCTAATTAATAATAAAATTGTCCATTGCTGGCATGAATTAAATATGAAGCAAGGTTAACAGCTTGTAACGCCATGCTAATTTATAATAAATAATAATTTCTAATTCGTCTCCATAGGCAACTTTTCAATTTAAACATATTCAAGTAGATGACGTTAAAAAAAAATATTTCAATAAATAAATATTAAATATTTCATTTACAAATGATTTATTTAACCGAGGGAAGTGGCAGTTAATTATAAGTAATTTTCTGCTATATATTTTTTTTATTTACATTACTTAGATCTAGTTAATATTATTATTAATTTCATTTTTTTTTTTATAAATCTATTTAACCTATTTTACAAAACGTTTAAACAAGGTTTTAAATTTTTCTTATCCATTTTAACCTCGAAAGTTATGTTTTATTTTAATTAAAGTTTTTAAATGATTAAACATAGGAGTTTTAAACCTCAAAATTATGAATAAGAAAATGAATTTTATGGTTAAGAAAAAAAAAAAAATGAATTTGTTTGTTTATTTAAAGTCCCTTTATGCTACTAAGGCTAATCGGACGATGCTGAAGTGGAAGTCCTAAATTTTGCCTACCCAGTTATAATTAGGATAGGGATCTTTAAAGAGTACCTGACATCGTACAGGCTCGGACCTCCATTTTACATCCTATCCAAGGGACGGCATAGCCAAGGATTTTTTTTACTCAAAGAATGAAGTCCACATTCTTTCTATAAATAAATGAGCGTGCAGTGTATTGGCTTTTATGAATGTTTTTTTTTTCCCTTGAGGCAGCGCCTTCCTCTCCCTAGCTAACCATTGCATAAAAAATAATTTAAAAAAATTATGAATTATTTTATTAAAATTGTTTTTCTTTAAAAATTCATATTTTTTTTATCATTTATAGACTTTCAGTAATTTTGAAAATTGTCTATGTGAATAAATTCAATTTTAAAAACAATTAATTCGTTTGAAATTAGCACAAATATTTCATATCCATAATGATGATCATATAGGTTTCTGAGCTAATTATTGCATTAAAATAATTATTTAATTATCCTGAATTATATCACTATAACTATTTGTCTAATAAACCTCCAAGAATGAAATTTACACAAGTTTTTTGTATTTATAATTTTCTATTAATCTAAACTAATAACATTCTAAATTAATGCTGTTGAATCATAAATAAAAATATTTATAATTTATTCAAATGCAAATAATTAAATATCTCGAAACAAGAAATGGATGGAAATGGATCGAAACAACATGGATCACTTTATATTTATAATGTTTTAACTATATACGGTTTATGTTTGTATTTTTATTTATTTATTTTTTTTTTGTAGATAATATAAGCAGTACGAAAGCTGATTTCGGTAGAGCATGAAGGATCAAAGCAGAACCAAGTAAGACACTTGTCTGTTTCCCTCAACAACTGGGTCACCTGTTCACAGCAAAACACTACAACGACAAAAAAACTTTTTTTTTTAATACAACTACCAGCTACTGCTTGAATGAATTGGGTTCAATGATTCCTCTTTTTTGTCCATTTTTTCTTCCTCCCCCTCTCTCTTTTTCTCTCTGATGTGTAGGGAGATTACTTTTTTCTATCGGAACGGGAGGCAGATGGACAAAAAAGCGCGTACGTTGGAAGTAAAAAAACGCCGCGAGGGGTAGATCCATGAGAAAGAGGAACGGTTAAGAAGGCAATCACAAAGGGTTTCGATAATTAGCGTTGTCTCATGGCCGGAGGAGCCTGCTATTTAATATTCCGCGCAGGGATGGAGGCCCGGGGCTGGGGTGACGGCGATGCTCGGGACACCCCAGGCTAATGAATGAACCTCCTTTTTGTAGGCCAGTAATGGGGTGTAAATAAAAACAGTGGCTCAGGTCCCACGGTTCGCATTGTCTATCCTGGAGAGGGTTAGCCATGCAAATCGCGGCATCCTACCCCTCAGGATCTGTATGTTTTAAGTCCTAATGGTCTGGGGTGAGACCATCTTCTCCTTTGTCTTTCGGGGTTCCTCTTCAGCATCGAACGTTAAAATGTAAAAGAGATCCTCTCTCCAAGCATGTGTCTTAGGCAAATAGCTGGACATTTTTTATTTCTGTCGGGATTTGCATACGCTGCTGGTGGGGTACGTTAGAGGTACCGCTCTTTTTTCTAGTTGTTTTTTTTTCTCGATCAGTTAGGAGACTCTTCTTTTTTTTTTCTTGTTAATTTTTTTTTTGTCCTGCCATTGAGGTGAGAGCTAACGGTACGGTGAATGGAACTGGTAGGTGCAAAAAAGTGCAAAAGTGTTCCTCTTTTGTGAGGAGGGGTAATTTTGGAGCGATGGAAGGCAATCAATTATCTCTCAACACGCTCGTTTTATTTTCATCACCTTCGTCTTCTTGGATTATTATAGAAAAAGCCTCTTTTAAAAAAAAAAAAAGTAAGAATAAATAATGCGATGTTAGGTCTAAGGAATTCTTTATACAAATTCGCTAATACGATAATATCACTAATGACGCATTGTACCGCGTTATAAAATGCTTTCTTCGCTAGGATCAGGATGTTTAGATCACGGAAGGTTGAAGCACTTTCAGCATTTTCAGTTTTTCTCATTACAACAACGCTCTAATACGATCGATCAAGTTCAAAAGTTAGGTCAATTTTCACGCTTAAGTAAAAAATACAGAGATCAGTAATGTATAATTCCGAATCAATAAAGAACATAAAAGTATTAGAATATTAAATTTGAATTATATAAAGATGAAAATTATTAGTAAGAATTAAGAAAATATTGTTAAAATTGGTGATAAAACAAAAAAGAGGAATCAGTATTATCATTCTCACCACTTTGTGATTATATCACAAAATTATAATTGTAATTACAGCTATATATTTTATGAGCGGAAAACTCATTAATTATTTTTCTCACAAGAAATTCTTTTTGAATCATAACACACATTTATATACTGTATCTTTATTTGCCAAAGCTTGAAATTTCACCTGAAAAACAACAACGGGGCAAGATCTTAAGATTTTTTCTGTTTTTCTTATTCAAATAACTAGTTCACCCCTACAAGATTTTTTATGTTTATTTTTTGCTCTATTTTTCCGGGAGACCTTGCAGGTATGCGATTTAACTACTTGCTTATCTACAGGTTTTTTTTTTTTTTTTTTTTTTTTTTTTTTTTTTTTTTTTTTTTTTATTAAAATATTGAGATGCTTCACATGTCTCTATGATAAAGATGATTAGCTCATGATCAGAACCCAAACTGAATCTTAACCAATAAAACATCAAAAAAATCTTTCTTTTATTACCATAAGTTATATGTAAAATAATTACAATTTTTATTTATTTTTTGACTTCGCGCTCATAACCAGTACCTACCTATTTTTTTAATTTAAAAGAATATCTATTTTTTTATAGTTCATTATTTTAAAGAAAAAATTAGTGACTTAAAACGAGAAATATGAAAAGAAGAAAATATGAATATATACGTATATAAAATTATACGTATATGTTGATTACTTATTTACGGTTCATATATTAAATTAAACTTACAAGAAAAATATTAGTGTTTGTCCAATTTTTTTTTTTTTTATTGGATTTCTAATTTTAAAACAAATTCAAATATAAAAAGTTTAAACAAATAAAATTTTTTTTTCCTGCGAATCGTATATGTGGAGTGGCATGAAATCGGTCTAATCACCTCACACAAACTTTTATTAAGAAACAATACGGAATGTAGTGTTAAAGTTTTTTTTTTTTTATTAAATATGGAATAAGCTATATTTGAATAGCATCTAGTTTTCTTTAACATAAATCATATTTTTTACTATAATTTCTCATACGTCATTTAATTCAATATTTTTTAACTAATTTGATGTTTTATATTAATCCGTTTTATATTTCTTTAAGTTTTTTTTCAAATGGTTTTCCTTAGCCACCATGTTGTGATTCTTGGACTTCTATTTTAATTTTAATTTTTTTAAATTAATATTATTATTATTGTACTTGAGTTTATTTCACTACAACATTTATATAAATTTAAATTTAAATGTTTAAATATATTCTATTTGATTTTTCTAATCTCGATTGTCTTTGAACCCTGATTGAAACAATGCGAATATTTTAGAAACGGGATCAGGTTTCAATTTAATGGGGCGAGTTCCCATAGTTGTCTGACCTGAAGAGGAAGAATACAAAAAGGGGTGAGAACACCCCGCTTAGAACAAAGCGCCTATTTGTGACTCCTAAGTCTCAGCTATGATTCACCTGCGGCTGATGTAAAAAAGCTGTTGAGTCTTTAAATGTACCTGGCAATTGTTTTTCTTTTTCTTTTTTTTCAACGGTCGCGAGACTAGGACCTGCGCATCTGGGACAGAGGTGTAAGCTCATTGTCGGACCCCCTAAAGACAATGCCCGTGCAACCTGCGGTACTGTACAAGGTGCCATTGTCTTGAGCGACCCTCCCGTGGAACATCCATACAATTAAATGTCTATTGTAACAGGGATTAAATTATAAACGAATTAACGTATTTTTTTCTCACAGAAAAGTGTGCCAAGAGGGGTTAAACTAAAAAAAAATATGATAAAAAAAGGTGATTATTCAAATTAATTTAATTATTTTTCCCTACCAGAATGATTGATGATTTCCGAAAAAATCGAGTAACATTACAAGTGCATTTCAAAATATTCGATTCATTTAGTGTAAATCGCAGAGATAAATATTATTAAAAAAAAAATACTTTATTTCCTGGCGTATAGAGTTATAAAATATCATTTTAAATACTTAAACAGATTTCATTGAACATTTCTTATTTATAATGAACATTATACATTTTTGCGATACTCTCAAAAATAGAATTATTAAGAGAAAACGCCTACTTGAGCATAACACATATATTTATCAACATTAGCAACATTATACTGTAGATAATGATTGATAAAATATTTGTATGAGAGAGTAAAATTACGAATATGTAATTTATATATGTAAAAAATCGCCAAAAAATATAAACTACAATCAATGCAAGGTCTTGTTTTGTTTTTTTCTTGAAACGATTCATTAATTATAGGATGCAAGTTCCGGTACATCTGTTGAGATCAGTACAAAAATAAAAATTAAAAATATGGTAATAAGACATTAATTTTACATTAAAAAAAAATAACTACTTATTTCAATTATTTAAGAGTTAGGTAACCAAGTCCCAATATAAAAAAAAAAATAAAAAAATTAACTACTGTTGCCGGTCAGTTAGAATAGAGACATAACTCAAAATTAAAGAAAGTTCTTTTTTTTTTTTTTTTTTATTTACTCACTAATATAACTAAAATGTCGTAAATGTTAAGCAAGGAAAGTGCCCAAAGTATATTAGCAATACTCTTAACTACAAGTTTACAGTTTACTAACTATAAATTTTATTATGTCAATTTAAATTTAAATGTTTCTTTTGATAGACTTTGATTTTAAAATTTTGACTTGTGTCACTGTTGATGACGAAGTAACAACTTAAAAATAAATAATTGGATTTTAACAGTTTTCGATACTATCGATTTTACTATCGCCGAGAGATTATATACAGATGTGATGAGGAAAGAATTAGCCATTACTGTGTAATGTTTATTAGATGTAAGTTTGAATGATTATCTTATGTAAAGTTTATTAGATGAGGTTTAGTTAAATTTCTAATATCCTAAAATGGGGTAAGCTGTATGTTTATAGTATTTAGTACAATATTGCATATTTTTTTAGCTACAATTGTCTTGTGTTAATGGATATTTGGAGCAACAATCTCCTCGAGTATGGCAGCATAAATCATAATATTAATAATATATACAATAATTTATATGATGTTTTGTAGACCATATATATACACGAACGTTTAATATCTTATAAACATACGAATATTAGTGTCAGAAAAATAAAATAAATATATAATTCTGTAGGCAATAAAATAGGAAATATATTTTTGAATGTAATTTGTATTATTTACTCTATTGCTTCACCTAAAATTATATCACCTTATATATGTACTTACATTTGTTACTTTTTTTTTTTCAATTTACTAACGTATCTGTGTTAGTTTAGTATTAGCTCTTCTTATAATGTTAGTGTTTTAACTCTGTGTACGAAGAGCATACGGAGACTCCAGTAGGTTGAATTCAAACTAATAATTTTATTAGTCGCCTTTTGAAACGATACCACTAATAAAAATCTTCACAAGGATAGCGGAATTAATATGGCTATAGTGATTATATAATGATGTTATAAAACCCGAAAAAGGGAATCTGGTTTGGAGAATTAATTCTTTTTTTTTTTTTCTTTTTTATTTCCTTGAAATTTCACACCTTTTTAGCTCGTTTGTGGCTATTGAATTTCTTTTCAGTTGGCCCCAGAAGATGAAGGAAAGAGAAAAAAAAATCAAAGAGGGGGGGGGGAGGCCTATAGTCGAAGCAGGGGCTTAATAATTAGAGAAGGCTTTGAGAAGTTCCGTTTGAACGGAGCTAATGGATTTTGTCCAAGTTCGATTCAACCCAAGATCGATCAAACATTATAAACTTATTCAATGTAATAATGAATGTGTCAATAACATACACATCAATAGACATTAAAAGTTGATAATCAGTGTAAAAACCAGTAGTTAAAACCTTAAGAAAGATAGATAGATTTATTTTGGTAGGGCTATCAACTAAAATTTTATTAAGAGCCTTAAGTGCAAAATCAATTGGAAAAAAAAGGGCAGAAAAACATTTTAAATTTTTTTTTTCGGAAAGATTTTCTATTTGAACAAAATATAAATAAAATTAGATCGCCATCGTGGTGTAATTTATTGACGCAAAAAAAAAATAATAATAATAAATAAAAAAAATTAATATGATAAATGGAAGTAAGCAATAGATATTTTCATAGAAATTGCTAATTGATAGTATTCCATTTGCATTCATATTTGCAGTTCTCCCTCATGGGGGAATATGGAATATCTCAATGTTATTTAGAACAAAAGGGGATCTGTGCGTGAACAATAACAAAAAACATAAGCAAAATATTCAGAAAAATTGTGCTGCAAAACTTCTGGTTTTCTATATAAAGCAAAAAACTACATTAAAAGCGGAAAAAATATTATTTAAGTATTTGTTTTTAAACATAGGGACGCGGAAAAAAAATTAGTAAAATTATTTATAGTTATTTTATGAAACTAACTTCCAACAAAAAAAAAATAATAAAAAAAATTAAAGCAGTAAGATTCACTACAGATAATTTATTTATTTTAATCCATTTTATCAAAACGTTTCCACTACTTCTTCCTATTTAGTTTGTTTTGTATTTTTACTCTAAAACACTATGGCCTCAGAACCTTATGAGTCAACCTTCATAAGGTTAAAAGACTCATAGTCTTAGTTTACATGGGAAATAACAAATATGTAATTTTTTGTTTACCGAATCCTTAATTTTAAAATCTTTATCATAAGTAAGTTATCATAAGTTCTCCCTTATCAATTTTGCGCGTGAGGTTTTTGCAGTGCTGTGTGTGCTCAAGGTTAAGGGAGAGCAACCCTAAGTGTTTTATAATCCTTTTTTTTTTTTTTTTTTTTGATGGATTGTTTTATTCCTATAAAGATAAAAACAGATGTTCTTAAAAATTCCTTTTCCTATTTCCGGAAAATATTTGACATTTTTTTTTTTTTTCGAAAGTTATTATTGGATTCCTGAGAAATTGGAAGAGAAATTTTCCGCGTCCCTATGTTCAACAACAAATATCAGAATAATAATTTTTTTTGCGATTTTGCAGCTGATGTTTCTTGTTATTTTTCACGCATAGATCCCGTTTTTTTGTGAATTTCTATGAAAATTCGCCACTTTGTCTGGAAGGAATTTTCAAGATATTTAGTTAATTACTACCCACTAGGTTGTTTTTAATGGCTATTGAATATTTCCCTCTTGGAATAGAGGTGTCATTTAAGGAGAGAGGCCATGACTCGCGGTTCCTACCGCATAAATATTTGAAAGTTACTTCGCAGGAGATATTTAAATGGGCCTCCCGAAAAGGCGACACCTTTGATATAAACCGAAGCGGAAAGAGGGGGGTGGTGTGGGTCGCCTGTTTTGAGACAATTTTGGGCAGTACTAATGAGGTTGGGAGTGTCGTAAAGTTTGCAGTGAGCGAACATAAACAAACGCGAGGAGGAGTTTGCTCGCTGAGTAACGGCTCTCCGAAGCTGAGCTAATTGACAAGGTGTTGTCCGCTATTGACAGGTCACAATACATCTCCTCGTATTAGGACACGTTATCTCCCTTATCACCATTATAGCGGCCCCCTTCCGCCGTCTATTAGTGTGGATAGGCATCGAAAAGGATGCCCGATGGTCAACAGTACATACAATAAATTATATCGAAAAAAAGTATCGGTAAGTAGACACCAAAAAAGGTTTCTTAAATTTGGGATTTAAAATGTTGGAAGGAAAAAAAATAGCATAACAGTCCGGGGTCACCTGTAGTGTAGTGGTTAGCATAGCAACCTACAATGCTAAAGGTCGCGGGTTCGCGTCCCGCAGTGGCCCTAGCATTTTTTATTGGGAGTAAAAAATCCTTTGATTGAACGTAAAATGGAGGTCCCGAGCCTGTACGACGTCAGGTACTCGTTAAGGTCCATATCCTAATCATACCTGGAAAGGAAAAATTTAGGACTCCCACTGTAGCATCGTCCGATTAGCCATACTAGCATAAACGGACGTTAAACAAACAAACAAACAATCAAAACTATCCTTAAACATTCGAAAAAATGAGTACAAATAATATGCAAGTATCAAATATTTAATCGTGCCGACGTTTTGACCCTAATTTGACGTCCTCATCAGGGCTGAATGAAAAAAAAACAGACAAAACCAATAAGAGAAGATATATCGTTAATAGAAAAATTATGGTTATAGTTTTTGAAGACCATGATAAAGATAATAATGAAAAATGAGATAAAAATTTATATAGCTTATCTGAGGTAATGCGAAGTAATATAGAGATGTTGCTAAAAATCTAATAGAGTATTAAATATTATAGATTAAAATATATGTTATATTGTGTTACGTAAAATACACATAACAATTAAAGAATAAAAATTAGATGTATATTATAAAAAGTTTTACACCAGAAGGATGAATGACGACATGATAAAGAATGAATCACAAATAGATGCATTCTAAACAGAATGTTACAATTGAACGTTAATGAAATAAAAATAGAAACATGTAATATTGCGTAATATAAACTAGAAGAATAACTGTAGAAGCAATAAATAAAAATAATTAATAAAAATGATTATTATTACCGCACCCTCCAACCATTCCTCTTCATTATATCTACGGTCAACTATCTCCCAACAACAATAACATATAGTTATAGTAGACCATCATTATATAACACTACCTTATATAATGATTATTTAAATTTTTTATCTATATACAATTAAATTTAGTATAAATGATAAATGTACCTACAACACTTTATATTAATGATGAGTGACATTTTGGTTAGATCTGTTGTTAAATATTGTAAAACAATGTTGAAAAACCGGAAATGATTCATATATCTAAGTCACATTATTAATTAATAATATGAAATAATTAAAAAACTAGTTGACCAGTGCGAAGCATTTGCATTCTGACCTATTTAATCTCACTTAATTAAAGTACCTGCACACCGTTTATTTAGTATCGTATAGTGCGCATTTGTTTTTTCTCGTAACTTGTAAACGACGTCTACAACCAGAAAAGTGTATATGTACAACCAAAAATGTTCCTCTCGATAAACTGAAAACAATGACACCTTCGAAAAAGTCCTGCGACCACTTTGAAATATCCCCTTAGAATTGCAGTTTTTCGCTTACAACTCGCAAACGAAGGGGTTTATCGAAAAAATGTTTATGACTGAAAATGTTATTGAAAACCTGAAAAGATTGAGACCATTTAAAAACTTGTATGACCATTTTTATTTTCAAGAACCGCGGTTTGCGCTTATAACTCGCAATCAAAGGCAAAATTTTTCCGGGGTAGCGGTCAGGGAAAGCTTTCAAAGGCTGCCTCATTCATGAAATTTGATGAAGTACTAAGGAAGTTATGGCGTACCGATAAAAAAAAAGGGCTTTGAGAAATAATATAGTATATGATATATTAAGATTTTCCAATAGCAGGAAGGAGACTAATCACTAATATGGAAAAAAACGGCCTCAAATAGTCTCAAAATTACATATATATATTTTCACATATATATACAAGCCAAATTTTCGCCCCTTCGGGCATCATCAGGGCATCAGATTGAATATATATATAAAATATTTCACATATAAATGAAAAGATAAATTTCTTATAAAAACAACTATCCTGAAACAATCTGTGTAAGAACACTTCATCAACTCTATTGGCTTGTATATATATGTGAAAATATATATATGTAATTTTGAGACTATTTGAGGCCGTTTTTTTCCATAGTATATGATTTAAATATACAAATCATATCAGGGGTGTTACCACTGATTTTCATAAATTATTACACGTTATGTTAAAAATCGTCCGACGATAGGATCGAAGAAAGGATTCTGATAACATTGGGCACACTCAGCCTTTATAAAGTGGACAGACTTTTATTTCGCTGATAAAACGTGGAATTTAAGATTTCTCTGAAGAATCGGGTCTCTTGTAAAAGATTCACTTTTTCAATTTGTAATTATTATAAATAATGC
Organism: Aelia acuminata; assembly: GCA_911387785.2. NCBI lineage: Eukaryota > Metazoa > Arthropoda > Insecta > Hemiptera > Pentatomidae > Aelia > Aelia acuminata. The sequence goes on along the minus strand of OU426984.1, from coordinate 52,468,617 downwards.
AAGGCTAATAATATCCTTGTAATAAACAGGCTAATAAACAGACTCTCTTGTAATATCGGATATTATACACATTGTAGAGGGATATTGACAATAAGCCCCGACCGCAGTGCATTAACGATGCGGCAGGACGTTTGTTGAGGTGAACCCGGACAGATAGACCGTGGTGTACCAAATGAACTCGCCGCATTTCCATTATTACACACAGTTTCGGGTATGGTGAGGGGGGGGGGGTCGCAAACCCGGTTTTGTTTCGAATCACCCCCCCCATTACCCCCCTAACCACCCCCACCCGTACCACCACTGCAATATAATCTCGTCAAAATGTAAGTTAGAATTAATTTTTGCCTGCACCGACCGATCGCATAATGACACCACCGGAGATTTAATTAAAGCTCTTTGTCCCTCATCCCGAACTCTTGTCTTTTGAAATAGCTCTCGTTTATTCAGTGAATAGTTATTCTACTTGCTGCTTGCTCTGGAGTTGTCGTCAAGCACAATTTATATTCGCCAAACATTAAATTTATATTATTAACAATAATGTGTGGTGGCTACAATTATTACAATAGTGGATTAATGCATGGATAAGAAGAGCGGAAGGATTGAGCTTAGAATTAAGATAAGAAATGATAAATGAAAGTACCTATTTTGAGGTAATCATTATCTAAACACAATTAACAGTTAAAAAAATATTGTCTTATATTGTAACACTTCTGTGGTTAACAAATATTGATTAACATATTAACGAAAATATAACAATATCAATGCCAAACGAATTGTAGCAACGTAAATATTCGAGAAGGTTACAAAAATTATAACTTAATAGCACACAACTCATATGGCTTGAGCTTCACATTCAAGACAAAGACTTAGGCTGAGACTGTTCAGTCAATCGCTTCTTATATATAGTTGTAAGGAGGGTCTAGAACGTTGTAGAATCTCGTGGAAGCTGCTGGAACGGCGTAGATGGAGTTCGTACAATCTAGATCCAAAAAGTTCGCTCGAACCGATAGTTCGTTCCAACAAACGGTCCGGGATTTTAAATCATATGTTTTTTTTTTCTTTTTATTTAACGATTTAACGTTACAATATAATTGATAAATATTTTCGATAATATAATACGACATTAGAAAATGTAGAATCATGACCGCAATACAAATTAAGTTCCTGAGTCGGTAAGAAAATACCACTCTTAATTAGGAAGTTTTTACCATAAATAAGAATTTCAAAAAAAATCAACACTAATTAATGACTGTGTCATATATTTGACAGTTGTCACCATATTTTTTCTCTTTTTAAGAACCTATTTATATCTCGGAAGATACCTCAACCAACAGAGCCCAGACAGTTTTTGGAAGTCGGAAAAAAAAAAACTGTTGGAACCCCACACCCACATGTTAAGTGCGGTGGGAATGGAGCGGATCGAAAGGAAGGCTGTTAGAACTAGAAAACAACTGAGAACACACAGTCGTCATTGAGTGAACATTTGGTCTTTAAGGGTAGACTGTCTCGTAATATTTTTTAGTTATCGATTCTGTCCAGTATAACGTTTAATATCCATTTCTACATGTTATTATTTCTACGTTACATATTTGATAAAGTTTGGATGACTTCAATCCAAAATCAAGACCATTTTATCTCACATATCTATCTTTAAATACAATCTTACCTCTTCCAAAGATTTATTTTTTATCACATAGAACTCACTTATTCCGATTCTTCCATTCCGACCAATCTCGGCTGGAGTTCCGCAAGGGTCTATACTTGCTCCCTCACTATATTCCTCAATGACGTACCTTAAAAACCCGAGTCTCTTTTGAAACCTACGCAGACGATACAATTCAATTTTAAGAAAACAACATGCCCCGGACTGGCTATATTAAAACAAAAAAATATTACTAACTTAGGAAAATGAAGTTAAATCGTGAAAAATCATAAAACATGGATTTCACACTGCGACGAGGTAAGTGCCTTACAACTTTACATCAACCACAAACACACTAAGTACTGTACAGAAGCATGACTCGGGCCATCATACCAAAATTGAAAATGACAGAAACTAAATACACACACTTACCTACTTGATTACATATAAGTAACTACTAAGTTTTATTTTCCTATTGTCGAAAATTTGCTTTCACATTACAGAACTTTTTTCAAGTACGGAGTATATTATTAGATTTAATTCCTTATTCATTTCATTTAGTTTATTAGACCTTTTGGTAAAAAATAATTTTATGTTTTAATTTATTTCACATTTATTGACATGGAAAAAGGAAATAAATGAGATATTAGTTGATTCAAACGCGTTTAGTTGAAGGAAAACTCAATGTGAGGAACACCTAATGAAAAAAAATTCATATATATATATATACATATATATATATATATATATATATATATATATATATATATATATATATATATATATATTCTTATGCTCAGAATAAAGTAAGATTTTTAACAAAATAAAATAAATAGAAGTAATATGATAAATAGAAGTAAGCAATAGATATTTTCATAGAAATTGCTCATTGATGGTATTCCAATAGCATTCATATTTGCAGTTCTCCCTCATGGGGGAATATAGAATATCTCAATGTTATTTATAACAAAAAAAAAATCCATTTCTTAAAATTCATCATTACATATAGAGATGTAGTCAAAACATTACGAGGAAAGCTTCAAACATTGTTGCTAAGGAAATAATTAAAAACTTTTCAAGCTTGAACCTTTTAGCTCCAGCTGCTATAAATATGTAGGTAATAGATTGCCGCTGAATCCTTTCAGATCTCAATTCATCAACGGGATTTATTATCCTTTTTATGGGAAGCACTTTTCCAATAAATTTCAATTCCCTCTTTTTAGTCCATAATAAAAATAGAAATAAAATTTTATATATTTTTTCTTACCTCTTCAGTTTTATGAATTTGTTAAATGTTATTGCCGAATTAAAGGCAGTTTGGAACTTCCTAATCCCGCTATTTCCTTTAACTGCCTTATTTCATTTATTGCAAATACTTTTGGCAGGTTATTAAGGAACTCTTTTAAAATCCTAGGAATTCTAATAACTGTAAATTTTATCGGAATTCAAATGGCGTCCATGTATAACAACAAAAATATGGGTTCAGGAAAGGTGGGATTGTGGGCATTTTTTTAATATTGTTATTGTTAAATATATCTTTAAGTGTCTCAAGAGAATCTTTTGATCCTTTGGGCAACAAGACGGAAGGTTTCATCAAATATTAAAAAATAACATTTTTGGATGTATCATGAGTTTTTATTTATTATGTTATTTTATTAGGCCACTCCCTAGAAAACGATAATATAAATAAAATAAGAAATTAGGACTACAAAATTCTAAAATAAAAACCTTTGAAGAGTTTTTTGTAATTTATTCCCGATAAAGACACATAAACTTAGAGTTGTTGATACGGTTAGAAACACTAGCTAATTGATTCTGACTAAATTTGACAAATTGATAACGTTGAATTTGGAGAAATTTCTAAGGACTTATAAATGTATAATTTATGGGTAGATGGGAAACAATCTTCCAGAGAAGTTAATTCCAAAAAGTCTAATGTTTAAATTTATCTATAATTTATCTAGTGCAAGAAAATAATTTATCTGATTGTTGGGATGCAGGTAAGGAGAATATAAGACAATCCGTACGGTTAGTCCATGATAAAAATTAGTAATCATTATTCTTGTCGACCACTACCGTACCGTTGCCTCAGATTGATGCAAATAACAAAGTTTTGAGAGGAAATAAAACTCCGTCTTTCACGTTATTTTGTCGGCAACTAAGTGTTATTTTCGCAAAGGAATCGTCATTAATAATTTAATCTCAGCACGGCAATATGGCCTAAGCAATTGCGAATCTGTTTTCAAGTGAAGCGCGAGTCGACCATGGTACTTGGGGAATAACAAACCAAATGATTTTCACTATGATCGATAGTAGTGTGTGCCACATTTCAAGTGACACGAATCCTAAACAAAAATGCTACAATTGTGACGGAACACCTAAGCTTATGAAAAAAGAATTAGTATATAGTTTTCCATCTAAAACAGAACATTAAAAATATTTATGTTTAAGTTAAGAGAAAATGATAGTCGTTTTTACAATCTAGTGATTATGAGGAAGAAAAATTATTATTAAGTAATTTTATTAGTAATAGTAGTAGTGTTTATTTTATATTTTAGTTCGTAAATTTCATATGTAAGTCTCTATATACATTTTATACCTCAATAAATTATTTTTCTGTCATGTTTTTGTTGTTTAGTTACCTAAACGTATGATGAACCTTATTAAAAAAAAAATACGATTTTCGATTTCTTACCCTATATACTCGTGACACAGGCCAGAACACTAGGACATGGGTCGAATATTTTTCGACTTATTATGACCGAAAAAATTAATAACAGTTTAACCCCGTAAACTTCTCTAGTGAGTCTGAATCCATAACTGAATAAATTAAAATAAAAGAATAAATTGTTTTGTAACTAAGCCAGGTCTAACCTACTTTATTATAATAATGTTGTTATTTATTTTTATGTCTTTGCCTTGCGAAGGTTTCACATATAAAGCATGGAAGTTCTACCGATCTCTACAGATCATTAAATATGTCCTATTACGTCATGCTATAAACATAACCCCGGCTGACATGTCATTTAAAATGCGGACATTAAACTGTCGAATAAGGTTTAAGGTCGTAAAAATAAATAAATACATAAATGAGGGGTAGGGGATGATATAATAAAACATAAGGACCCCAAACAGTTGGATATTTAACAAGGGCTCCTTGTACAAATATTGCGGGCAATCTTACTTTCAAATAGCGTACCCCCCCTTCCCAAAATATTGTGGGGTGTTATGTGTGAGCGCATTAGCATATCCGAACCGTTCGCAGGTAACCTAGCATTGCCGATGTGTCTGTTAACATATTTTTGTCGAAGTTTTATTTATTTATTTTATTTTTACAAAGAAATTTATTAATTTTATCAATTAGGAATGATTAATTACTTAAGTTTCAATGTTCAATTAAAAAAAAAAAATTGTACCATCTCTACCTACATTTTTTAATTTTAATAGTAAAAAAAAAAAAATCAATATTTTATGTACATAAATTCATATTATAAAATAACAAGATAACGTTTGTCACTGACGATGTTTTTTTTTTTTTTTTTTTTTTTTAAAAAGAGAGTGTCCTAATAATATACCAAATTAAATATTTGTTTTTAGATTTGGATAGTGAAATATGTTACCGATCTCGTCACACAACAAATAATAAAACTAAATTAACATATTAGAAAGAGAAGAATAATATAAATTATTATTATTATTATTATTATATTCATTTTTATGTTTATTATGATATGATATTTCGTTTTTTTTTCTATTTCAAAATTATGTCAGTGTGTCTAGCTTGTAGGAAATGCACATTATATATATAAGGCACAATATATATATATATATATATATATATATATATATATGTTATTGCTCATATAGGTTTTCATTTGACCGCACCCCCAACCATTTCCATCTCATATTCTACTACGGTCAACTAATTACCTTCATTAAAAATATTCTTTTCTGATAAATTTTTTTTTTTATGAATAGTTTCATTATTTGCAATAGATCAGTAAATCAATAGACCACTTTTTATGACTAGGAAATGACTGAAATAATTATTACAAAATTACATAGGATATATTTATAAGGAATCATAAATATATAACAATGTTCTTTTAACAGTAGGAGAAAAAGGAGAGGAGTATATTGAATAAAAAATGTAATATTGCGAAATTCTTTTTCAAATTTGAAAGGCATGGGAATGAGGGTTAGAGATATTATGGAAGTATTTTTTTTTTTTTTAAAGGAATTCACAGACAATTCTGACATCGAATGTTTTCTTTATAAAATTGAGGCACTTCAAATTTTTCAAACTAGATTAATATGACCTTTAAAATTTTAATTAAACGCCCCGTTTCGTGAAATTATGAAAGATTATGAATTAGAATATTCAAGAAAAATAAATAAAAATTGAAAAATTTATAACTTTATATAAATATGCCGATTTATATTTTAGTACTCAATTAACAAATTTAATATAACCGGTGTGATTAATTATATTAAGCATGAATAATTGTAATGAATAACCTCAATGATTTAAAAATATCGGAAAGTCAATTTTTTTTATATTTATTTTTTTTCTTTATTTTTCATTTGAAGACGTTGTTTAAATATCGACTACACGTGTTTTTTTCATATAAGTCGGTGTAAAAGCTTACTTTGTTTTAAAGAGTTTTAATACAATAATTTTCAGTTTTTAAATTGTTATTTTAATTTTTTTTTCAGCTTCATTAAAAATAAAAAATATAATATTTTGAGATGAGAAAGTCGAATTTAATCTTTAACTGGAGGCGAGTTATCATCTCAAATGGTGACCGGTTATAATTTTATAATCTACGATTTCTATCAGCCGTTCGTTATACGAGGGAGTCCACTTTCTTATACTTCTACGTATTATAAGTCTTGAATAAACATTTTTTTTTTTTTTTAAATCTTTCACATCCTCATCAATCTAATTATATAAATTAAAGGTCTCTGAAGTTAACAGGAGCCGTTATAATTATTATAATCATATTATTATATGTAATTAGTAATTTGTATAATGATACCTAAGGACTCAATCGTTCAGAACAGACGTCTTAGCTGATTCGACACAATGATAGAAGGTGCCTATGTAGTATTTTATGGATATGTTGTTAAACATTTTGTAATGGAATGGTTTTTCGTTTTGCAAAACGATTTAATTCTTTGAGAATAAAATGGATTCCGAATTGTTTGCTCTCGTTGTGTTGAAGACTAAATTGGTCGGTAATTACTATTATTAGGTTAATATTGGCTAGTTCGGGATAATGATGTGGTTTTAGATGCTCCTGCAGCAGAAGTTAAAAGGTGTTTATTTTTTGTTTGGATTAGAAGTCTTAAAGTGGGAGCCCTTCTTAGTAAGTTAAGAAAAGAAGTTTAGTAAAATTGGAATATATATTTATATATATAATTGTTAATGAAGTCAAACTTTACACATATTTTTCTGAACAAAAAAAGAATACGAAGAAGTAAAAAAAAAAAATACGAAAACAAAAAATAAAAAAGAGGATATTGAATATAATTTTAAAATCAATTAATGAAATTTTTTTTCTTTTAATGGTTTTTTTTTTAAATTATATTTTTATTAAATTTATTGAAAGAAAATGAAGAGGTGGTAAAAAGATTAGAAGACCCCCACACCTAAGCGTTTTTCAATACTGAACAATACACTTATACAATACAAAAACATTTAAATATTCTATCTGTATTTCGAGCGGCTGATGAACTGCAAAGAATCATTTATGGCTCATAATCACATGAAAGACAGCACCGTTTTTTTTAAATAAGGTTATTTACTTGTATTAAGTAAGATTGTGATCCAAACAACCAAAAGCTTTGTGTTTAAAGGATTTTGTTTAAAGATACAAAAAACTGAAAAGCCAAAATGTTTGGGGGGGCCTGTAAACAAACGTTTTTGAATGATCAGGAAACCACCAACACCGTGTTATAGCCGTAATGAAATAAATTTAAAATCAAATCCGATCCCATCAGATGAACTTAAAATAAGTTCAAACATCATCGGAGAAAAAAGGAACAAAAAAATTACTGTTTTACACAAACAATAGATCAGCTTATTTAAAAATTAAATCAGGAACAACATAAAAATAGCAAAGAAATAGAAAACGGCTTAGTGGTTATAGGTACCCACATATATTATCTTCCTCCATATTACAAAAGGTTTCAAGAATTTATAAATGAATATCATTACACCGAAAATTTCCCATTAAAATTGTTGAGTAAATTGATTTCCTTTGAATTCAGCTCGAAACTTGCTATTAAGAAATAGAAATAAATTCTTACATTTGTTCCCTCATGGAAAGTTGAGCAATTAAGATACATCAAGTCGATTTCATAATAATGAATTCTTATTTTATTCAAAAGCATGATCCTGAAGAAATTCTACATTTCTCATCGGTGATACAAGGACGACAGGTAAATTTTAATTCTTAATATTATTAATTATTATTGACAGTGACGCAGCGGTAAACTAATATGTTTAAAACATGTTTGCAAAGTTAATAAAACACATATTAATGAACAGCATTTTATATGGTTCAAGTCTATTTATATCCATAGTTAGATTATACGATTTATTTTATTTCTATGTTTAGGAATATATTGATACATTAAAATTAAGAGCAATCTAACAAAATGTAAGAAATAAAATAGTAGAAAAAAATTAGTATTAGAATTATATTTGTTTTTACTAAGGTTATAAAGTCACGTATTTTTTCTGGATTCATATTATTATGGTTGTTATTTTTTGATAAATACAGATTTATCTTTATTTTTATTTTATTTTATTTTATAGTTTCTTCCTTTATTTTTTTCAATTATAATATTAGACGTAATACGATTATTATACGAATTAGACGTAACATAATTTAATGTTATTAAAATTATAAGATGACCGTTATAACTCATTTATAATTCAACAACCTACAATGTGGTTTTGGCCATAAGACTTTTTTTTTTTTAATGAACAGTTATAATCCGAATTCTTCCACCCTGTTTAGGAATGTCGTTATCTTTAAATCTGAACATAGATAACAAAGAATCGATATTCTCCTTCAATGGGATTTTAAAATTCAAGCGAATGCTCCCGAACCTTGTTCTGTTTTGAGTGGGCAAAAATCTTCCAATTAGCGGAATATACTATCGAGTATTATCTTCTTCTTGGAGTGACATTAGAGATATCTTCTGCTTGTGGAAAGAGGGTCGTTCCGTAAGTTTGTTGATGGGGATTGTCAAGGAATCGACATCGATATATATAATTATCGACCATATCCGTTAGATTCGAAACTAGCTCGAATTCCAATGAAGTAAAATCGATTCGTTACAACGAATATAGATCGATATTCTTAATTCTTATATCTCGATTTTAAATAACGTAAAATAAAAACAGAGCAATTTAAAAATTAAAGATAAATGTCAAATTTTCCTTATTAACATTACCTACTAGAAAGATAAAAATTTACTGGATTGTTATTTAAAAAATAATTAAATAAAAGGATGTTATCATTACGGGCTCCTTGCAGATTTATTTATTAATAATAAAAATAATTAATTTTTATTTTTATATATCCCAGTGTAACGTTTCTGTTTTTTTTTTTTTTTTTTGTTTTTTTAATACATCATTTATTTATATATTTCTATCATCTTGTTTATGATAAAATAACCAAATATAATAAATAGAATACAGAGAATTATATAAAACAATATTAGCTTTTTTACAAAAAATTTAGGTATTTAGGTAGGATTTAATTAGGTATTAATAAAAAATATATCTTAAATCCCTAAAAAAAATAAAAAATCCCTTCATCTTAGCAAAATTAATTTATAATAATGAAGTACCTAAATAAACTATTTTTTATATTTTGTAATATAAAAAAAATCAATTAAGCTAGCAATTTAGTAATAAATTATAAATAATATGTACTGGCATCGACTAATATAAATTATAGATTTATTATATATTTTAAACGCAATTATTTACATAAAATAAAATCGAAATCAAAACTTGAAAAAATAAAATAACTGCAGAAAGATGTATTGTATAATTGGGCGATTATTGTGTAAACGTATTTCAAACTGTAAACTCACATTATTTATTAGATATCAATGTTCATAGAGAACTAAACCGTAGAAAAAAATTAGAAATATCTCACCCAGTATTTATCTTAAAATAAAAGAATAAAAAAAAAGTAAATTTTATACATTAATAATATATTTTATATTATTAAAATAATGAATGTGTGGCGCTACATGTGTTAGTGTAGAGGTCTCTTGAGGTGGTGCTATCTTACGGCAGAGCTTCGAACTTTTTCACCTTCTCAGACCGTTGCTAATTATTTCTTACATTCCCCCCCCCCCCCCTCTCTTAGTCTTAAATAATTGTTGATATGTATTTTTATATCATTTTTTGAAAATCTATGTTTTAGTTTTTAATCCTAAAATGATATGTCCCGGTAAAATAATTCTATAAAATTTATTCCTTGACGCTTCTGTGGCACAAAATTCCTTACGCTTAATGTTGTTTTATAAATAATTATTCGTCAGGAAATAGTTTAATAAACATATAACGTGATGATGTATTTATTTGTATACGTTGAGTTTTATAATTCTCATAATAAATTGTGCAAGGATTCATTCAAATTAATCATACCGAATTTCTGATATTGTTAAGCAGTGAAAATGTACTCTCACCCGGTTTGATAGATTTTTATGTTTTTATTTTATTTTAATTTTTAGAATTTATTTTGTTTTTAAATGCTTAAAAATTCATAAGCTGTTATCGCGTATTTACATTCTGACAACCTAGGTATATTTTTTGAAGGAGATGTAAATATCTATATGATATTTTTTAAAATATATTTTTGGTTTGAGGATAATTAACAGATTTAAAAAATAGGACGATAATTTTAATATATATTTTTTTAATTTTATTTTTTTATTTACAGATTGCAAATCTCACAAACTGACTTTCCCTCTTCCGAGATTAGTATTGGTATTAATATTAACAAATTCTTATGAACCCAAAGGCTCAATCCCGATTAAGCTAACAGACATCACCTAGATGTCTCTATGCAATAAACCTGACTATTGTAGATCCGGACTATTTTGCCACAGTGAAAACATCAAACTTATTTTACCTAGTTTAATAAACATATAACGTGATGATGTATTTATTTGTATACGTTGAGTTTTATAATTCTCATTTATATATATGGTTATTAGAAGTTTTTATCATAATAAATTGTGCAAGGATTCATTCAAATTAACCATACCGAATTTCTGATATTGTTAGGTAGTGAAAATGTACTCTCACCCGGTTTGATAGATTTTTATGTTTTTATTTTATTTTAATTTTTAGAATTTATTTTGTTATTAAATGCTTAAAAATTCATAAGCTGTTGTCGCGTATTTACATTCTGACAACCTAGGTATATATTACCTACCTAGTACCTAGTTATACACAGTGTGGTCCAAGTACTTGATAATTAGTTCGGTTGAATTTTCATAATTATTATTAAATCTTATATAATTTATTATTAGGTATATATTTATTTCAAGATCTAATGCTATTAAGAAAACTGCTTACCATTTCTAATAAAGATTTTGGAACATTAATTTTCTTTTTCTTTTTGTGTTCCTATTAACAGTAGCTGTATCCTCTCCAGAGGTACGGATTAAATAACCCCTTAATATCCTCGTGGTTAATGGTAAGCGGTTCCGATAATAATAGTACTCGGACGCGGTACTGCGCTGTACATCCTGCGCACCCGGGTACGGCTATAAAGGTACCTGGTACCGCCATAAAGTACCTTTATTACTTCATAATTACCTGGGATGAGCGGAGCCGTCGCCTATTCTTCTTCTCATCACCACGGGTTTATTGCCGAGGCTTCCGGTGTTTGCAAGTCTCTTGGCGCACTCAGGCATTCGCTTAATCGGGTCCATGAATTTAATTCAATTGTCTTCTATATGTTAATAAGACCTTTTTAGTTATTGCCAATTGGCAAAATCGCTGTTGGGAATGAAGTCATGTTGCAAACAGTCCCATTAGTAAACGTATGGGGTGACTAGAGCTCAGACCGTTTTGCTAGAAGGGATCACATATCCCACAAATGTTAAGTCCATGATAGCTCAAAGTTTGGGCCCAATGATAATGCCCTCAAGATCTGGGAACACGATGTATAGCAATAATTAGGAAGAAGCGGTGGAACCTGGCTTTATGAATATACTGTGTTAACTTCCGGTTTGATTCTACTTCAAATTTAGTTTATACGTTTTAATGGACCGTACGGCAGATGAGTATATACTTTTATTCCGTCCTGATATTTTATTACAAGGGGGTTTCAACGGCAAGAACTACCTTTTCCTTTGGTAGGGAACAGGTGTCTGGATTGACAATAACTTTCATGTTTAGATTTTACATTCAAAATAATGGTGAAAATATCAGGCAATAAATACATCGATAAGGCCACATGATAATATTTTTACTAATCCAACTTATGAAGTATGAACAGATCCCTAAAAGGGAAAACCTCAAATTCATAAGAACAAAGAGGTAGTTGTTTTAAAAAAAGAAATCATTTAAAGCTGACAACTTTTATTTTATTTTTTCCAAGGCCATTGTTGTTCACGGTAATATAATACTAATTTTTACATTTGTTGCCCAACCATGGCATTTTTGGCATTGGATTTCATTCATAACCAAAATGACTGTCAGGAATTGCGAAAAATAGTTAAAAAATTGATATAGATTAATAATAATAACAGGTCTTTATAACTACTTCATTTACATATGTAAGTAAACTATATAACAGAGAAGTAAGGACACACCTCATGCTATTTATTATAATTTGTATTATACATTTTATTCTTATAGAAATAAACTCTTTTATTGACTCAAAGCTATACACCCATGCTCGTTACACGAAACTAACAAGGATGTTCCAGTAATTACTATTAGGATAGGTTGTAAAATCTAACTCGTCTAATACATTTTTATTAAATTGCTTCCTTCAAACGAATTGGAAGTTATTCTAGACTCGAGGATTTCGAAAATGTATTTAAATTATAAATATACTGGGTGTCCCAGACCTAGTGTAAAAAAAAAAAATCTGGTGCGTAAGGTACTTTATAGGAAACAAACAAACAAAAAAGGCCCCCCCCCAAAAAAAAGCCCCCTCAGAACATTTTAATAATGATAAAGCTTACATGATTTTAAAGAACACCTAATTTTCATTAGACATGACGAATTTGATAAAAATTGTTAAAGCTTTTTTTGAGATCATCGAATCGAAAAAAAGGTAAAAATTGGAAAAAAAATTATGAAATAAAGTGCCCGCTCCATTTGACCAATTTTGATGAAATGTTGGCTATCACATCTTCGGCATATACATACATCAAATACCCAGTTTGGTCAAAATCGTTAATGCCTTTTTTGAGTAAATAAAAAAAACACGTGAAAATGATACAAAATTTATTAAGTAAAGTCCCCCCCTCCGGTTGATCAATTTTGATGTAATGTTGGCTATCACATCTTTGGCATATACATACATCAAATACCCAGTTTGATTAAAATCGTTAAAACCGTTTTTGAGTAAATAAAAAAAAACACGTGATAGTGATACCAAATTTATTAAGTAAAGTCCCCCCTCCTGTTGATCAATTTTGGTGAAATTTTTACAGTCATATGTTGGGCATATAAATAGATCAAATACTCAGTTTAATCAAAATCGTTAGAGCCGTTTTTGAGAAAATCGAAAAAAACTTAAAAAGTTAATAAATAAAGTACCCCCTCCCTTTGAGCAATTTTGATGAAATTTTTGCTGTCACATTGCGGGCATATACATACACTAAATACCCAATTTCAGGTTCTCACGGTTTATAGTTTTTGAGCTAGTCTGTCCACACACACACACACACACACACACACACACACACACACACACACACACACACACACACACACACACACACACACACACACACCCACACACCATTTCGCGGGACTTGGTTCATTGGACTCAGGGGACCCCAAAACGTGTATTTCTGTTGAAAACCGGAAGTGGAAATTTTTCTCGATCGCAATACTTCCACTAACTAGATATTTCATATATAGGTAAGTGAAAGTAAAAATTGGGTAATGCTGCATGCTAAACGGGGTAGAATGGCGCAGAAACGAGTTTCCCATCTCAATCTGTTGAGGCAATTATTTTCCCATAACACTTGGAAAACGCTTTGTTATGTTAATGTGAAACTGTAGAATAGGAAGTTACAAGTTGAGAAGTTTAGGACTTTGCAGCTCCTGTTGGCAAGGTATGAAGCAATTTGTAAACTTACCACAAATGCCAACTTACCACAAATGCCAACTTACCCCAAATACCAACTTACCCCATACGCCAACCTACCCCTAATGCCAAATAACCACATTAGGCCTATGCTAATTTAATATCACACTAATTCTGCTTCATTTTCTTGCTAAATAGGGTGAAATAAGGTATGTAAATGTATATATTTATGTAAAATAAGATATGGTATTACATACCTCTACTCCATTCCACATGTAGTGAGGGCTGTCGTGCGCGGCGACGGTGTTCATGTGCTCGGCCATGACGGACATCCAGTGGACGAGGCCCTGGCCCTGCTGCCCCGAGGCGCCACCGCCGCCACATCGCCCGCTGTTCGTCGCCCCGCCTCCCCCGCTCTCGCCCCAAACTCCACCTTTCTGCAACACAACAATGTTTTTATATAAGTATAGAACAAAATAGTATATATTTAGAAATATTAATACAGTAAAACTATAACAAGGAAGAAGTACAAGTTCAAGTTCAGGCATTTGCAAATCCGGGGGGGGGGCTTTAGGGGCTGCAGCCCCTCCCTTTGGAAAATTTTTCGTTATTAAAAGATTGAATTAGACTTTTCTTTAAGTAAGGAAGCAAGTTATAGAACAAACAGGGCCGGGATAGCCGAGCGTGTAGGAGCGCGACCCGCTGTTCACGCTCGAGACGAACGGCGGCGGTTCGAATCCGCCCTGGGAGGGTTGACATTTATTTCGTGGAGGCCCCACGGAATAAATCTAGAACCTCCCACCATGGTTAGAATAGGTTGGTTACACCTCTAGAGTAACCCCCCGTATGCCACACATGGCCAGGTAGGGGTACCGAAAAAAAAAAAAAAAAAAAAAAAAAAAAAAGTTAATGAACAAATAATGTGCAGAACAAGTAGAATTTTAGTTGTGGGAAAGGAAAATAAAGCTAAAAAAGCTGATTAGCAGATCCAAATGATGGGCTGTGGGGCTGCAACCCCCCTCCCTTTAGGACTGCAGCCCCCTCTTTACGATCGGCTGGATCCGCCCATGAGTTCAGGGGCATCATGTTAAGAAGCTAAGTACTGAGAATATAGGAACATGCCTGTGGAATGGTGATTGGAGGATCAGAAAATGTAACAGTCTGCAGATACATTTTGGTAGCCCAGAGTGGGGCATATTTAAATAAAAATGTAATCATGATTATGGCTAATAATAAAAAATGTGAATAATGATTGTAATCATCATTCACAAACCATTCTATAGCGCGGAATCATTAATCAAGAATTGTATTATCCACTGGTCGTTGAGTATTCATGAATATAATGTCTTCAACAATCATGAACGACCATTATTCAATGTTAAATGTAAGTCAGTAAGCATGATTAAGAAGAATTCATTATTCATGATTACTCAATATTCATTAATCATGACTAATGGGAATTCACTACTCTTGATTACAGATCATGAATGATATAAATTCATTAATCACGATTACAAAACAAATCACAATTCTGAGTCTTATTAGTTATGAATTATGACTGAAAATTTGTTTGCTCTTTCCATTCTTGTCAATAGACCTTTAGTAATACCCATTGGTATTTGGGTCTAATTCTTTACTTGTAACTTCAAATGCTGTTCAGTTGACTACACCCACTCTTAGGACTTGTCCTGGCTCATTAGAACATCTTTTAATTCAGAAATGCATCCTCGTCTTTTAAATTTCAGTGAATAATGATCATGAATATGTCATATTCATGATTGATGATTGGTGAATATTTTTTATTCATAATTGAAGAATATTAGGTATTCATGATTGATGAATATTATATTAATTCTAGCTCATGAATATATTTTATTCTTGAATAATGACTAACTGAATTTATCAGTATTCATTAATCATGAATAACTGAACACCAGTTATTCCTTATTCATTTCAAATGAATACCATAAACACTCAATAATCATTAAATCGTTTGTTTATGATTACAATTATTCTTATTCATTAATCATTATTTAGATTACAATTTGCCCAACTCTGGGATAACCATATCCTGTTTCCTACGGAAGAAAGTTTGTTTCTGCGTAAACTGATATAATATGTAAATTTATAGGCTATATACTCAAATAGAAATGTGTAGATTGCTATATTTGTACGAAATGTAATGGTATAAAGGCAAATTGGTTAACTACAATGTAATGAAGCATAGGATGTATCTTGGTGTTATTTCGTACACTGCGTATATTGTGTGTAAAAAACGGGCTAATAACTTAAAAGAGAGTTCTGTAAACGAAAACCTCTAACTTGATTCTCCAAAACTAAACCCTGGAGGGTCTTCCAAAAAGAGTCTATTATGTCTCTCCAAATGCAGTGAATATCTCCTTGTTCTTCAAAGCGCCCGGACGATGGTACAGAGGGAATGATATTTTTTTCATATCCAGGTATAATAATAAGGATAGGGTTCTTTAAAGAAAACCTGACATCGAGTTTAAGTCGCGGTTTCTTTAAGTTAAGTCGTTTCTTTTTATTTTATTTATTTTTTTTTTTGATCTATTAAATTTGAATTCTATATGTGTATGTCCCAGCTAGAACAATTGGAGCTTTAAGCATTATTATGAATAATCCCTAAAATTTTACCCCTGATGTGGGTTATGGTCATTGGTGCGTTGTAAAACATTGTTTTTAACTATTTATAGATTCATGTAAGATTATTATTACATTATTCAAAAATATAATCTTTCAAAGCAGATCAGCTATAAAATTTTCAAAATTTATGTTAATATGCCCACATAAATGTAGTTGCATTTAATAAGTAACGGGAATATGGATTAATTAATTTATATATGATAAAATTTCATTTTTTGTTTTCATTTCAGTCTTTTCCTGCTTCTGCAATTGTACCGACATAAAATATTCTGTTATGGTTTTTTATCCTTTTTTATTGTTTTTTTAGATTTCGTCCAAAAAAATGCGATGTTTAGTTTCTCTAGAAGTCAGATTTCATTATTTTTGTCAATTTCTAACATTGACATAGGTGTGAATATCAATAAATATGTGTTTATTTTCAGTCTCTTAATGTTTCAAACCATTCCGTTTTATACCCACTCTCCCCGCTAAAGGCTTGTATGTTACGATAATTATATGTTCAACCCACTCCTCCATCCAGTAGTTGCTTTTTTATTTGTTTTATTTATGTAGACATCTGTTTCATTTAGATGACATCTACCTGGCTTTTCCTCACTTTTGAGAATTCACTTGTGATACATATTACTGCGTCATGAAAACAGTTTCCAGAGGAAGTGAAAAAAAAAAAAAAACCCGTTGCCAAATTCCTTCCTCTCCCCTCCGCAGAACCCCCAAGAGTGGTTGATAATCCTGACCAGGAGAAAAAAGAAGTGGAAGGGCCGACAGGTGTCCGGTGTAAGAAGGCCCCTCTTCAATGGACCCCATTCTACGAGCTATTACCGATTTGTTCTCTACTCATTCAACACTCGCGTCTCTGTTTTCAATTGCCCTCTGTGTTCCTCCACTTCTTCGTCCCCTTTCTTGTCTCCTCCTTGGTCGTCCGCCACCCGCGGAGTAGCCGGCGATGACCTGCGGTTCACTGTTCTGTCCCGTCGTGTTTATCTTTCAATACGCCTGCATTGTCGGGTGCAGTCGACAAGGATAAGGTACGATACCATAAACCACCTACAAATCCTTGTTTCTAAAAAGTAGTTGATAACCTTTGACAATATCTCTTCAATTTACTCCTTTAGCTATGATAACCATTTTGAACAAAAACCAATGGCTAATAATAATTTTATTTAATAAAAGTCAACTTTTTTTTCTATGAATGAGAAATACATATTTACTATTTACGGAGGTTCAAAATTTAAGCAGATTGGGTCTCAATTTTTTATTTTTTTTTATTGACCTTTATACAGTCAAAGTCATATTCTATTCATGTTGACGTTTTGCTCTACTAAGAGCATTTTAAAACTAAAAAAATCTGGTGCGTGCGCGCAACACACAACTTTCACTTACCAACTTACTTAGATTAGAAATTGACGTGTTTTGCTAAATATCATTTCCCAAATTCACACATTTCCCTACATTCATATCTTTTTTTTGTTAATCGTTAAAGCCGTTTTTGAGTAAATAAAAAAAACACGTGAAAATGATACAAAATTTATTAAGTAAAGTCCCCCCTCCGGTTAATCAATTTTGATGAAATTTTAACAATCATATCTCGGGCATATAAATAAATCAAATACCCAGTTTGATCAAAATCTTTAAAGCCGTTTTGGAGTAAATAAAAAAAACACGTGAAAATGATACAAAATTTATTAAGTAAAGTCCCTCCTCCGGTTAATCAATTTTGATGAAATTTTTACAGTCATATTACGGGCATATAATTCGATCAAATACTCAGTTTAATCAAAATCGTTAGAGCCGTTTTTGAGAAAATCGAAAAAAACGTAAAAAGTTATTAAATAAAGTACCCCCTCCCTTTGAGCAATTTTGATGAAATTTTTGCTGTCACATCGCGGGCATATACCTACACTAAATACCCAATTTCAGGTTCCCACGGTTTATAGTTTTTGAGCTAGTCTGTTCACACACACACACACACACAGACACACACACACACACACACACAGACCATTTCGCGGGACTTGGTTATTTTGACTCAGGGGACCCCAAAACGTGTATTTCCGTTGAAAACCGGAAGTCGAAAATTTTTACGATCGCAATACTTCCACTTACTATATATTTCATATATAGGTAAGTGAAAGTAAAAAACACAACAAAAAATCACAGCTTTGTAGTTAAATTTTACAATTAAACTAACTACAAAGCTGTCATTTTCCCTTGTTTTTTTTTTTTTTGTATGACTTTGACTGTATAAAGGTCAATAATTTTTTGAGACCTTATCTGCTTAAATTTTGAACCTCCTTCATTCATTTAGTTGTCTTCTTCTTTTTGAAGATTAATACTTATTTACTATTTATATCGGACATTAATGGAATTTCCTTAAAAACTTAACATAAAATATAGAATTATTTTTAATTAGAATTATGTATGTATATAGATATATACAGTTTATTAATTATTTTT
Organism: Aelia acuminata; assembly: GCA_911387785.2. Taxonomy (NCBI): domain Eukaryota; kingdom Metazoa; phylum Arthropoda; class Insecta; order Hemiptera; family Pentatomidae; genus Aelia; species Aelia acuminata. Next base: position 52,449,546 of record OU426984.1, on the reverse strand, counting down.
CATATTAATCAATATTCGGTGTTTAGTGTTAAGTAAACGTTTTACAATTGCAAAATTTGTATTCTTTAACCTTTTTTGTCTCAGAGATGCGTTTACGCAATACGCGAGACGCATTAATTTGTCCCTAGTTCATTATGTAAAGGGTTCTAAATTATTTTTAAAAATGGCTTACACGTTTAAAGATTTTAGATATATATTTTTAGTGAATCTAAAATATATACAAATATGAACTTTAAAAATTCACTCTAAATTATTTCTGTTTCAGGAATATTATGAAAAATTGAAAACAACTTTTAGAATGTATCCTATTTCTAATCTTAATCGAAGGAATGTAATAATAATAATAATGATAATGATAAAAATGTGATGATTTATTTTTTGTCACTGTTGATCCCTTGAGAGGCGTTTCCGAAAAATAGTGTTCCTGAAGAGCATTAATTTTTATTGTACCGATCAAATACTACTTTTTTTTTATATATGATCAACATAGAAATATAAAGAAAATCCAAAAAAATCATATTATTTCATTCCTGAGAGGCTAAATTGGAGTACTCCTTGAAAATAATCTGTTTATAATCAGGATTACCTTTTTTTCAACGGTTCGAGCATTGTATTTGTATTTCTTATACCATTTTTACTTCTTATTTTTTTTTGGGGGGGGGATTATTTCCTAATACAGTACGCCGGTCCAAATTACAGGATCAGCCCAGCGAATACTTACTGTGCCTACTTACTACTAAATTAAGTAAAGGATTATATCATCCAGTAAGGGTAAGATACGAGAACACTTGTTAAAGCTATCGAAGGATTGGGACTGTAAGTCTCATCCCCTTATCGAGCCGATAGAGTTCTCTTTATCTCAGAGTTATCTCGTCTCATACCGGTCTGTTCCTAACCCATTATATCCATCTCATTTACTTAACTATCTCTCTCTCTCTCTCTCTCTCTCTCTCTCTCTATATATATATATATATATATATATATATATATATAATTTAAAATAAACGAAATAATCAATATTTAGTATTCTATCTTCGTAAACAAAGGGATTGAAAAAATAATAGTGAAGAAAGGTTAGAAAGGGCATTCAATTGTATTTTATATATATTTTATTTTTTTGCTCTTTATTTTATTTTACTGATTCTATTAAAAAAATTATCACGGTTCAGAAATGGACTCCTTCAGAAAAGAATGGTTTAAAATTTTCAATAAAATGTAATAATTCCATTGAGGAAAATGGGTGGAAATAGAAATGTTTCGACTTTAGCGAACACCTATCTTATCCTTTTCAGTTTAACAAGGCCTTAATTAGCTTTAATAGATCGCATTTTCAATCCTTCAAATGGGATAAAAAAACCGACAACGAGTCCTTTCTAGTTGATATTAGGGCCTAACTGAACGGCGCAATGTTCTTTATTCGATAATCAATATTCATAAGAACTCCTTTTACTTTTTTAGAAATAGTTTTTCATATAATTATATCGATGCATGTACATTAAAAAAACAAAAAAACATGTTCATTCATGAGTAAAAAAGACCCAATTTTTCTTTCAATAACTTTAAAAGTCAATACACAGTTATACTACGGAAGGGGTTATATACGTCTTCCAGACCCGTCCGAAGAACTGATTGCCGAAGAAGGATTTCTTGGAAGTTTGGGAATAATGTGGCTGAACTCGTTAGCGGCAGGACATCAAAGGACCCTCGAGGATGGATTTAAGGATTCATGTCCAGGCTGGAATATATTTCAATATCCTGCCGATAAGGGCTGCCCAACGGCTATCGCGGAGCAATAACTCTCAGTCTTCGTAAGCTGTCTTCACCGTATTTACAGCATGTCAAAAGATTTATACAGGCTCAGTTTTGGAAATGTGATGAAATTGCAGTCGTTTTTTTTCTTTTATATTATACTAGCTGTATATATCGGTTTCACCCGGAGAATTCCATTTTTTAAATCTATAAAATCTATAAACTGAGACTTTTATCGACTCAAACGGTCGATTTCGTAAAAATCAATGTAAAGCGAGATCAAAACGATTTTTATAACAATAAAGCATATACCCAGAGATCGGATGAAGTTTCATCGAATTCTTAAAAAAATTTAACTTTTACAACAAAATATAACAATAGATAAATAAATCTCTGAGCTAAAGGACACGAATGACCTCCGAAGTTGAGTGTCCATAAGCAATAAAACCTAACCTAACCTCGGATGAAGTTATGAAATTTTAATATGGACAGGTGTTCGCACCTGGTTTGAACGAACCTCTGAGGGAAATTTGGAGAATTTAGGAAAAACGGTATGGATTTCTATAAAGAACAAACAAACAAACAGAATTTCATCTTTATTTATATAGATTCATTATATCGATGCATGTACATTAAAAAAACAAAAAAACATGTTCATTCATGAGTAAAAAAGACCCAATTTTTCTTTCAATAACTTTAAAAGTCAATACACAGTTATACTACGGAAGGGGTTATATATTATTATAGGGTTATATATTATTATAGGGGTTATATTTTTTTTTTTTTTTTTTTTTTTTTTTTTTTTTTTTTTTTTTTTGGGGACTTCAAGGCTTCCACTGAAGCCCTATACTGCCCATACTAACACCCATGGCACTGGGTGATACTTCTCCTACGAAAGAAAAGCACCACCGAGGGCGGGACTCGAACCCGCAGCTCCGGCATGGGAGTACGGCGCTTATATATATTCTTATATATAGATTCTTATATATATTCTTTTTATTTTTAAACGTCCCATAAAAAAAAAACAACCAAATATTATAAATTTCACATAAAAAATCCAGGAAAATCATATTTACTGGAGTTTAAGATATTAAAAAAAAAAATAAAACATCGAAGGAAATAAGCGAATAAAAGAAGTGTTCCTTTCTTTGGGCGTCAAAGTAATTCCTCATTTTAATTCTTCTTTTACAAGACACTCTTCTAAGTTTGGTGGGGCGAAATGATTGACGGGAGACAAGAAAAGATTTCGACTGCCCATCATACAGTTTTCCTCTCCTTTATAATTTATTATTATTATAAAAAATGGGAACAGGAAACTCTAACATCAATTTTGTATACAAATACCTATATTTTAAGTTTAATGGTTTTTGTTTACTTATTAAATTTAGTAAACTAGTTTTTTTTTTTTTATTTATTTTTTTTTTTTTATTTATTTATTTATTTATTTATTTAGGGATCCGTCAAGGTAAATTGGATGTGCGCAACCGATAACAGTAAAATGAAGTTTTAAAAATAAAAACAATAATAATAAGGGGTCACCTGTGGTGTTGTGGTTAGCATGACAACCTACAATACTAAAGATCGCGGGTTCAATTCCAGCGGTGGCCCTAGGATTTTTTAATGGGAGTAAAAAATCCTTAGCTATGCCGTCCCTCGGATAGGACGTAAAATGGAGGTCCCGAGCCTGTACGATGTCAGGTACTCGTTAAAGATCCCTATCCTAATTATACCTGGATAGGCAAAATTTAGGACTCCCACTGTAGCATCTCCGATTAGCCTTAGTAGCATAAAAATGGACGTTAAACAAACAAACAAACAAACAATAATAATAATACAATGCTGCTATCAAAGATCCAACGAGGCTCTTCCAAGCATAACTCCGCAAGAATGCAATCGTTCCACCTTCTAGAACTTCCTCTCAGATGCTTAATTTTTTTTTAAACAGCGTTTTTGAACCTTTTGGGACTTAGCTATCTACATAAAAAACAATTTTAGACTCACTTTTCACTCGTCTCAGTCCCAATTAAAGCCTATATTTTTTACCCGTCAATAAGTTTTCAATATTAACTGAAAGATTAAACATCTAGAAATTCTCAACTGTGCGGTTTATAGAACCGTACTTATTGAAACATTGTGGCCATCAGAAAATTTTATACTTTTAGATTCATAAATTTTCTTTTCACTCCCGTTTCATTTTGAACTTCGTGGAAAAAACTTGATTCGACGCTTCTCAATCTGCAGTGAATTCCGTTGGATGGTCAAATGAGCAGCTTTAACTTTCGATTTAGTTACCGTTAAACTAATCGTGAAAAAATATTCAAGTTTGGGTTCGTCCGATGCTGCAAAAACTGCTCGTTCCATTTGATTCAAAGATGGTGTTGAATGGGTAGGAGAATGTCGCTGAAACAGTTTAATTGTATTCTATTCATTTATTTCAAGACAGAGTGCCAAGGAAGGAGGCGAGGCCGAGAGGTTAAAGACCACGAGGCAGGCCTAGTGCTATATGAAGCATATCCAACGACTGGGTCTACAAAGAGGGAAAACACTAGCTGAGATGAAGATGCTTGCTAGGGACTGAGATGTATGGTCCAAGTGGCTAGAGGCTCCTCCACGCTGAAAGTCGTTTCAAAATTGCACCCATTATGATCAATTACCTTAAACTTAAACTAATAATCGAGTTGATAAATGTATGGGGATATATTTGCAACATGTCTCGACTTGTTGAACGAAGTAGTTACTGTTTGAATATTATTCGACCACCTACCCGAGCATAAGAGTGCGATCTTGTTAACGGTGCTTAGCGGGATCCTTGGCGGACATATTGCGTGAAAGCTTCCTATCAAGAAGTTGCTAAAAGTCTCGAAATCGCTCTAAGCGTACCGTTGGTCCTATTTCGCAGAGGTCATATCGCAACCTGATAGAACACTCCACACCTCGCACGACTTCCAGCCCTCCTCCAGCGCAGAAATTAATTCCAGATTTCCATCATCAGATTCCAGGAGCATAGGATAGGTCAAGGGTCATAGGGAAGTGGAATACTCTGGGCTAATCGTTTAGCAACTAACTGTAAGCTGTCCATCACAGAGTTGTCAGTCTTATGTCTATGTATTTTTTTTTTTTTTGTTTATTTTGTTTAACGTCACTTTATGCCACTAAAGCAAATCGGACGATGCTACACTGGGAGTCTACATTTCGCCTATTCAGGTAAAGTTAGGATACGGATCTTTAACTAGTACTTGACATCGTAAACAATCGGGACCTCCATTTTACGTCCTAGATAAGGATTTTTTACTCCCTTTAAATGATCTTAAGGCCACAGCGACCTATAACATTGTAACCGCAACGCGCCAGATGACCCTTTATCTATTCTATTACAAAATATATACTAGTTGATTGTGATGATTTCAGATACCAACAGTCCGATTTAAAAATTGTTATAGTTTTGGTTAGGCCGTACAACGATTGATAACACCACGCTATAAAAAAAAGGAACTTAGATATAAACATATATTTTGAAAAAGTGTCATTTTTTTTTTTTTTTTTTTTTTTTTTTTTTTTTTTTTTTCAGTTGGCGCATTAGGCCTAATGAGACCTTTGGCCGCGCAGTGTGTACTTCTTACAGACATTTGTTTTGCTTGCGGGAGTACAGACAGCCTGGAGGGGGTAGCCCAAACCTCACGTTGCTGCAAGCCATGGTCACCATGGTACAGCGGCAGACTGCCCATAGCTCCATAACCAATCCCATTGGGGCCAATTTGGCAGTGTCCTTCCCACCGATGGCGTCAGCTCTCTCGGGTTCAAGAACAGTGACAAACTGGTCTAGGTCCAAGGATTATGGTAGCTCAGAGTCAGCAGGCCCCGAGGACCTATATTTCTTTCCCTGAAGCATACCGTCCCTGAACCAAACCTCCGGGCGGTTACTGACATCTTGGAAAACCACACCACGATTCTCGATGAGATACACGGGGAAGGTTCATCACTCCTACGCCCGGTCGGTGTGAGTCGCCTCCAGTAGGCTGACGGGCCTCACATACCCGGGGGTGGGGGTAGACTTGGACTGCGTGGCGTTCATTGGTGGGCGGTCACCCGAATGGAGCGGTCACCCATCCAAGTACTAACCACGATGGACGTTGCTTAACTTTGATTATCTATTGCAAGCGCCCTTGTCCACTCGGCCATCCCGGCCCCCACGAAAAAGTGTCATACCCACGGAATAAAGCTGACTGCATAAAAATCGTTATATTAGTAATATATACTTATCATGGTCTAAAAATATCGGAAGCTGTGCAAAAATGCTAATATGCAGATGAATTACAATTTGAAGAAGTCGGGAGGTCAGGTTGCGGACGAATTTTGTAGCTATCTAGGTACTTATACCGAAGAGAAATTAGAAATTAAATTATGCTTTGCTCTAAATTTGTAGCAATTTTCTTCGAATAGTGTTGTGACTTTTTAGTAATAATATTTTTTTTCCAAGTCGTTGGGTTTTTGTTTTTTTATTCGTTGGCTTATGAAGCGGATAGAATAAAAAATCATCAAGTGAACTGCTCTGGATATAGAAAAAAATAATTTTGTAAATTTAGGTATGCAAAGAGAATTATTTGCTATTCCCGTACTGATAAGGAAGCTCAAAAATATTGGCAATCTCGAATTTCATTGAATGAATAATTTATCTGTCCGTCAGGAAAGCTATTTTACAACTGAAAAGACACAAAAACCTTGGGCCAACCTTACCAAACCCACGGACGTATTTTTATTTTATTTTTTCCTTTAAACATGTCAAAGATATGTTTATCTCATGGTCAATACTATCAGTTATGTTCGTATTGTTATGTTTTGTTATACTATATGTTTACCATAAAGAATACAAATAAATTATAAAATTGAAATGATGCTGATTGACAAATCGGAGTGGGACTGAAATATTTTGAGACGAAATAAACTAATCAATAAATAAAATAACAATGTTTATAATTATGGTTACAGTTTTATAAAAGTTTTAAATGATATATAGGTAAGGAGATAGAAATACTAATAGACTGTATTTAATTAAATTAATTAATTTAAATACAATAGATTGTATTGTAGTCGCCCACAACCATAATCTGTAATCATTATTATAATGAATTTACACCTTAAATTGGCTGTTGAGGTGAGCTGACTATGATCTTAATTTTTGTGATATTTTTTATATTCTTTCATTGTTTAATTTAAAACTGTTTAATCTATTTTATCAATTGTTTCCATAGTGTGAATAGCAAAAACTTAGTTAATTTTATATAAAATGTTTTAAATACGAAAAAAAAAAAGAATCGGTAGGTTACACTCAAATTAAAGAATAAGAATGAAATATTATCCGCATCACACATCCTAAACCAACAATAATATTGGGAAATATATGGCATCGTTGAGTGCCAAAGATGACGACATGTGTACGGAAGAACTCCTTCCAAATGTCAAGGAGTACGGGGCTTCCAAAAGAGCATTATGTCAGAAAATAATCAATACCTGGATCACTTAAATAATAATATTTCACCCCATCTGTCAAATTTATTGAAAACGGAATGCATTTACTATTCGTACAAACATTTTTATCTTGACATTTCAGAAAAAAAAATCACAATTTCAACGATGTAGATTATTTTCCGAAAACAGTTGAAATATTGATGTGTATATTTGTATATACAGGGAACCTGAGAAAATATTTCGGAAAAAAATCTTTCGCAACATAGCAAAGATAGAATGTAATGATTTCAACAAATTTAAATGCCAGAAAGATATATCATTAAGATTTAAAACGATAATTTGTACCTCGTACAGGAAGACGATATAATATTGCTGACTCATATCAAAAATGTAGATCTTTTCTATTACCCTTTAGTCATAAATTGTAAATACATATATTGACAATAAGAAAAAGGAAAAATATTCGATAGGTAATATCGTAAATTTTGATATTTATTTATATTCGAAAAGAGAGGCTTCAGCAAAATTTTAAATCTAACTTTATCAACGAAAACACATTCATTAATGAGAACAAAATAATTTATGAAGAATATAAATAAAATTAGATTAAGTACTTAAATATTTCGAATGTAACAAAATTATTATTATCACAATCATTTGAGCATTGAGAGAAACGAGGAAGCATATAGGGCTGCGTATGCCACTAGAACTTAAAATTTTAAAAAATCATTCAATATTCAATTTGGAAATTCAAAAAACTACCATGGTTATGCTTGTTATGCTAATGACCCATTATGGGTAGATGAATTTGTTCAATAAATAAATTATTATTCCAAACCTTATAAAATACCATTAAAAACTAAAAACTAAATCTTTATAGAAAAAAAAAAATTCATTTTACCTCACATTGAGAAAGTTTTGCATGCAACGTCAGTTAAAGACTTTGTGCATGTGGCGTGAACATCAATTCAGATTAACATGTCTGCTGATATTATTGTGTTGATCAATTTGCAATTTAAAAAAAAAAATATATATATATATATATATATATATATATATATATATATATTATTAACAATAATATTAACTTTCGAATCGTGTAAGCTGTGAAATTATTTATTGGTAACCTCTACATCCTTTACAACCTCCTTCACAATTAACCTCCCTTACAACTTCAACAAAGCTAATGTTAGAGATATCTACTGTATTGTAGCGAAATACGTGATCGGTCAAAATCGTGTGAATAACTGTTTTGGGTATCCAAGAGTATTCTTATTTGGAAGCTTCCTGTTTGACAATGCTGGCTTCAGGATTAAGGAAATTGCTGAGAATTTGCAATCCACAGGATGGTGGGATACATAACTTTAGTAAAATATAGACAAAGGCATTGATGAGCTTAGGGTTTTATGCCTTTAAACCCCAATAAACAAACAATTTAGTAAAATTTAGAGTACCTACGAATTGGAAGCAGGTCTAATACAAAGTAAATATTGCTTCCAATCGTTTAAATCGAGATATATTTCATCAAAGTTAGGTTGCAGAGGTGCTCAGAAGGGGGATACAGGGTGCAAGTTTCCCCATCAAATGTTTCGACATTTTCAGAGGGTATGTTATAATGACGAATTGAAAACATTAGCTTTGGTGAAATAATAAACAAGATAAAAATTAGAGACCTCTTGCGGGGCCGTTTTTAGAGCCCTCCTCACAGGAAATTGAGAAGGATAATAAGGAAGAATTTCCTAGATTAGTAGCTTTGACTTGAATTTACTTAAAACATCTCGTATCTAGATCAGTTCACTTTTCAAAGTAGAAAAAAAACAGAACAGTAGGATAAAAAAATAAAGATTTTTGAAGATGAAAATAGTCGCTTATCCGGCGAAAGGAAAATAATGCTAAATTGATTTCATCGTTTTCTGTCAACAAATGAAAGGATTACCATAGCCTGCAATTCGATGCCGACTCAGCCAGTCGGCTCACTACACACCTCCATTCACCGACCAACGTCCAAAGAGCTTCTCGGGTACCATAACCAACTGCTATGATCAAGTACATTAAATTTTGAGTTTCGAGACCGTCGAAAACTTTGTAAAGTTCTGTGGGTTTAGGGTTACCACCTGCCTCTTATGCTTCCTGTTTCAAAAAGTTTCACAATCATCCTCAACACGTTTTCTGGACGCTATTAAACTAAGTAGATTCTATTTATCCGTTTTTTTAAAAATCTTTATATATAAAAAAATCTTATGTCCCAATGTTTGTCGGAGGTAAAAGAAAGAAGCTATTCAACCGATTTTGATGAAATTTGGCTCATTGTGTGTAGTTTTGTCCAACTTTAAAGATAGGATAGTTTTATCTTGATCATGTATACCAATATTTCTTTTATTGGAAATTAAATGCTTATTAAACTACAATTGAGTGTGATTATTTGTAAGTTGTGTAAATTTCCAACATATGGCGGTATACGTTGATTCATTGACACAACACTTATTTTAGGGTATTTGATATTTAGGGTGGTTAAGCATCAATTAGTCAAATCTATTTTTTCCGAGTTGAGCTAAAAATCTGTGTTTTTCCCATGGGCAATTATTTTTCGCCTTTTCAAGTGTGGGGAAAACATCGAATCTATTTGTTTTAGCAAAAGACAGGTTAACCATGAGAATTGTGCACGTATTAGCACGGCAATAAAAAGAAATTGTAAATTCTAATAATAAACAAAAATAAAAATTATTATTATAAAATGTTATTTATATAGCATTATCTATCTCATTCATAAAATTAAATTTTTATGTTTTCATAAGTAGTACTGTAAGAACATGCATCCACTGTAAGAACAGCAGCATGGTTTGATGTTCCACCCGATCTAACCTGTTTCAGGTTGAATTTACTGATACCATATCTCATATCATCATGTGTTATATTCTGAATTTAATTATGGCAAAAAATTAATTTGGTACATTTTTTCGGTCTATTGTGATCGTACGAACCCCTATTCCAATTCTATTCTTGCTTAGCTGAAATAATCCGGTAATTGCTAAATGAGTGGATCATGAATACTCACTATAGTCAAATATGAGATGAACAAAAATAAAAACATTAACCCTTCTAAATTCTTTACCAAACACTTTAAATTACGCGTAAAGTTCTATTTTAAATCCTGTTGGTTTTTAGATTAGCTAAAATGTTGTTATCATTATCAGTGAATTTGGGTTTGAGTGTATTAAAAATATTAGGATATAATTATTTGAACCCATTATAGCAACGCGTGGCTGGGTCTTCTCGTAGACTATAGATTAGGCCATAACTTCTAAAGCTATGTTCTATTGGGTAGTTTCCGGCCAAGGTCCCTTTCCATCACAGCTAAACCTCCAATTCTTGCCATAACTCCTTTTTAAAGATCCTAACGTTGTCCAATTCCTATCGAACTACCGATTCCTAATGATGGAGTTAGCGACTCCTTAGTGACTCAATTGGGAGCCGTCATGAACTGGTGACTGGGAAGTGGGCCCAATGGACTGTCCCGGGGTTGTTGGAGCGTGGTGGTGACCACTCGGGCGGAACGCCGTGTCTCGCCCCGCGGGTAGTGCACAGTCATCCTGGGAACTGGGCGCTCCTCCCTCTCTTTCCCTCCATTGTCTTCCTGTTTTATATATACATATATATATATATATATATATATATATATATATATATATATATATATATATACTGGATGTCCCAGACATAGTGTAAAAAAAAATGGGTAATACTGCATGCTAAACGGGGTAGAATGGCGCAGAAACGAATTTCCTATCTCAATCTGTTGAGGAGATAGAATTTTTTTTGTTTTTATTTTTAAATTCTTACTTTTCTCTGAAAAATGGCAGTTTTATCTACTTTGGTTTAGCGTAGAAACAAAAACTAGGATATTTTCTTAATCAGCATTAAATTTCTAAAACATGAGTTGGGTCTCGTTATTTTAAATACACTTTCAGTGGGACTTTTAACGGGCTAAACACAAAACATTTACTTATTAACACTTAAATTTTTAATAGTTTTTGAAAATTCCTCACTCCCCACTGGACTACCCTAGAAGCTATCAAAATTGCTAAAAACTGCGGAATTTAGTTAGCTTTTTAGTGGTGTAACACATGATACAATTTCTCTACCTTTTGAGTCTAAAAGAAGTTTTTCTCATGAAAAACACGCAAGAGATGTCACTGCTGGGGAAATGAGGAAGCGCGCTAGAGCCTGCATCTAAAGTAATGGATGCCGAACTTCCCATGAGCTAGAGTTAGTTTTACCTTTTTAAGACTAGAAAGAACAATGTATGAATTCTAAATAATATAAAAAGGGTAATAATAATCTAAAATTAAAAAAAAAAAATCCTTAGTTTAAATTTGAAAAAAATACTTTCTTTAAAATAAATTAAATTTTTTTCTTCCCTTCTACTAAAAATTGAAAAATCCTACATAAAAAATATTGGCGGGTTCCATCAAATCAATTTTTTTTTTATTCATTCCTTCGCAAAATCCTTAATACTCCTTAATTCCTCACAAATCATCTGACCAGATCCAGATATTTATCCTTTAATCTTCTTAACCACCTTTCTTAATCTCCTTACCCATTCAAATCCACCCTATCCCAAATATTCAACCAAGGGGTCTGAAAAGAAGTCGGTCCCGGGACCATGACAGTGTGAAGATGATAGCACTGTAAGTATCGATTTTATCCAAAAAAACACCCACAAAAGTAAACTAGAAACATAGTAATAATGTCAAACATAACATAATTAATTTTAACATTATCTCGTATGCAATTAGCAAATTTAACTACAACCCTTCGAAGTCTTGTATTTATAAGCATCTGATATAAGAATGATAAATAGAAGCTTTAAAGCATGCGTTGGATGTTGACATTTATTGCAGATGCAAGCGAAATATTTAATATTAATGAGATACGATAAGAAGAACTCTTTCATTAAAATACAGGCAAACAAGTCTGACTAGTTATCTATCTAGTTTTATAGAACAAGCTAATTTCTATAAAATAATTGTATGATTAGAAAATTTATTCCATTTATTAGAAAGACCTTTTATAACGTAAGGCTTTAGCAATAACTGCGTATAATACACTTTAAAATATCACTTGAAGCGCAGGGACGATCCTTAAGCATATTAAAATTAACAGGTTTTTCGCCGGGGCTACTTATGTTGCTTCGAGCATATCAGATTACGAAGAAAATCAATATATTAGATATATAGATAATTTGTTGAATAAACATTTCAATAGAGACCATATCATAAATAATAATTTCATGCCTATACATATTTTTCTAATATATTAATATGTATATTTTTATATAAATAAATAAGATAAAATTCTTTTTAAATAATAATAATAGATAATCAGCAAGTATATTCTTATATCATAGGGATAAAGGATTAAAAATTTGTTTTATACTGAAATGCTGAAAGTTTCGAGGAATAAATGTAGTTTATATCGTAAGAAGTTTTGGTTAGATTTCTCAGTCGTTAAAGTTTTATAAATTCAAAAACTATTATTTTGGGATAATTTTTTATTATTATTTTTTTTTTTTTATCCAAAAAGCCAGAGGACAATAAAGACGAAAACTAGCGATGTTTATCACATCACAGGCGAGAGTTCATCTGTAAAATAAAAAAATCTGAAAGTTTAAGGCGGAAAGATAACTTGAGCCTGCTTCGCCCTTCTCGGTGTTTACACACATGAATTAGTTAGGGGCCATTTTTTCTTTCTTTTTTTTCATACACTTTTTTTTTTTTTATCAAAGCCACCCCTGGATAGACCTGTTACACAATTTGCTAAGCTTTAAGGGGTCAACGATTTTTTCAGGGTTTTTTTTTCGTAATTTTTTTTCCAGAGGTTTTAATACGTCCCTCACGTTGTTTTAATTTGGCCTAGCTCTAAGCCTCGGGTTTATGGGCCGATAACTGCCTAAAATAGATAAAACGGGCTATAACCTCGGTAGAGTGCCAATGTTGTTGATAATACAGTAAAACATCGTTTATCCGCCCCTCATTCATCCGGATTATCTGGATTAGATTTGTAGACATTTTTATTTTATTGAATGGTCAAATAGATAATCAATTTTAAAACTAATATCAAGAATCTAATTATAATTTCTCCATATAAATAAAAAACGGACTTGTAAAGAAAATTCTCATTAACACTCAAACGCTAAACGTCTTTGAAGCATAATATAGTTTAATTACTTGTTAATTTACATATTTTTTACAATACAATATTTTTTAAAACCTTATATTTTTGTATTAATAAATGGGACTTCGCTTATTAGAGGTTGCTCATTTTTTTATAGACAATATTTCCGGATAATCAGGAATTAGAATTGCCTTTCGTCCCACATAGTCCGGTTAAACGAGGTTTTAGTTGTATATGCATTTGAAAACAAAGTTATTAAATTGAGAAAAAATATTGTCTAAATTAAATATTTTTTGTAGGAAAAGATTGGTCTTAGCAAGGATTTAAGTATCACTAGTATGGTGCTCTTGCCACTTGAGCCCACAAGCACATGACGAAAAGGAAAAAAAATTAATATCTTAATTAAATGGAACAATTAATTGATAAATAATTTGAAATTTAACTGAAAAACAAAACAAGATTACTTGCTGTTCGACCACGCCGAATCGATTTTCCGTCCAATACAAGCTAACTATTATAATATTAATATTAAATATTATAGTATTGGCAGTATGCTAGCTTACTGAATTTTATTTTTTTGGGAGTCTAAAGTCGGAAGTCCTTGAATATGCGGGATTTGTAGCTGGGGAGGGTATGAGCACCGCTGCATATAGCGGATTATTAGTCTTATATTACGTTTACATTTGTAGATTTGGTTTTATAGGAGGAATCAGTTGAGTAGTTTGAATGTTGTGTGTATTATTTCAAACAGTTTTTGCATTACTTCATTGGCTCTTATAAACTATCTGAGCATTTGGAATATCTCGAAAGCCTCGGTAAATATCTTGCTCTGGATGAGCCCACTCAAGCAGATATGTTTTTTTAGATCACGTAACACTAGGCCTATGGATAGCGATGGAATTATGTAAGGAAGGTCGTGATTGGGTGTTTGGGTTGGCGTAGTTGTTATCAGTCCGGCGAATCGAGTGGAAGATAGCAGGTCAGTGACACCTTATGATCTTTGCCCGCCATGTTCTTATCAGCGGCGGTACAAGTTTGGAACAGGCCACTTCTCTGTGTCATAATATTTTTAACGATACGACGAATGTAACGGTTCCGTTAAAGATTTTAAGATCCATGGAATAGCGGCGAACGTTCTAAGCAGAATGCATGGAGGACATGACTCATATTATCTTCTTTGAGCCTGCTTCACTCTTACCGGTTTTTACACATAAGAACTAGTTAAGGGCCATTTTCATTGTAAAATGACATAAATAAATCTCTAGAAAAACTGCATATTGCTAATGATTGTAAGGCTCCAACAATAATTATAAATAATAGATCGCGAGGCCTTTTCTTTTCAGCCGCTTCGGAGGATTATCAGGAATAGAGGAGGAAGCGAGATTGGAAACAAGAGGTTTCGAATGGGTCTGGAGTTTATTATGTAAAGATAGGTACGTTCTGATTTGAGAAACGTACTCTATTTTCACGCAGTCTTTGACTTGGTATTCAAAAATTAAAATGAGAACATGGAATATAAACACTGCCAGAGAGAGAGGAAGATTTTACATTGGCCTCACAGAAATACATAACAATGCCTTGTCAGAAAAATATGGCTTCTTTGGTTTTAATTTAAAATCAAAATAAACATCATCGTTTCATCCATTAATTTTTACGTCTGTATGAAAAGTAAGAAATTAATTTTTTTTTTTTTAAATCAATATCTTTCTATGTTACAGTTATTTCAAGTTTAATGTATATTTCATGTACATTTTATATTATACATATATACATTAAGTTTAGAAAATATTAATTTACATAAGATTATAAGGATAAATTAATATGATTTGCATTTTATGGAATAACAAAAAACTGTTATAATATCTGTTCTATCTACAAAGAATGTCGTTTTAATGGCGTCACGCTGAATGTTTTTTTCTAAAGGGCGATTATTTTAAAACGCTTTCAAAGAGGACATTAGAACTGCATGACGATTTATTTATTTTAAATATCAATATGCATTTTATAATTTTATTTTTTCTTGTTATCATTTAATATATGCATGAATAAATAAATATTTCTATATCAAAGTTTTGGTACAAGCGAGCTGGTTGATTGTGGCAAATTAAAAAAGGATTCTAATAAGCCTTTAAAGTTCACCCCTTTTGGGCAGAGGAAGTGTTTTTGTAATGAGCTTCTCAAACGGCACCATTAACATTATAAAGCTTGATTTATATTATCTTCATTAATCTAAAAATATATGTACGATGTCACTCAAAAGAATTTTCTTTTATATTATTAAGGTGTATTTATATGTTTAAAATTTTTGTTCAGAGCACCATATCGAAGCCAGAGTAGTATCCCAATAATTTTCAGGAACTTCATCAGTAATATTTAATACACAGCTTCATAACTTTAAATAAATAAAGCATTTAGTATTCAACGGTGTTTACTGTTAAGAAATTGTTGTATTTTCGAGTTATATAATTTTATTTTATCCAAACCTTGTAGAATAACCTAAAGTTCTATCCTATATATATAAATTCCATTTACTAACCAAAAATAAAAAATAAAAACACCTTTAAGATTGGTGTGAAGGTGTCACGAAATCTAAATAGAGTTGTGCATTGCAGCCTAGCAGCCCAATGTAAATGCTAATTCAATACCCAATGCAGTTGTAATTAACATGTTGCAAATATTGTTTAAAGACAGGTAAAATTCGTCTTATCTGATTTGGGCAGTTAGAACACCAAATATGAATAAAACAATTTTTTTATTTTTTTTTTTATTGAAACAATTAATACATTCTGCCACAATCAAGGGCATTAATATTAGGGCTGTAAGGACACTGTATAAATATATACAAATGTACATAAAAAAGAAAAAATTAATAATCATAAATAAAATGTAAACCTAGAAATGGGAAATAAAAAATAAAATAACAATCGGAAAAATTAAAGAACATTGATACCTATTTACAATATATAGATTCAGCCTGGGAAACTCCGACTCGTTCCTTGCAGGCCACTTATGGAAGGCAAAGCAAGACCCTGGGAGATCCCAGTGCTTCTCTCTCAGCCGCGTCACTGTAGTTAAGAACCAGTGGAGGCTAGGAGAGGGCACTCAGCTGAATAAAAAATAAAAATAAAGTTTTGCTCTATTATCTCTTTAACCGGATTTTATTGCAGGATAAAATGATGCAATTGTTGACTTTCAAAAAAGAAGCGAAATTGTATTCTTTTTTTTAAATAGAGAATAACGATGACATTTATAACGAACAAATCAAGGTGTCATTTTATGAATAAATCAGTAAGAAAACTGGTTCTTATCTCCAATCAGTCAAAACTCAGTTCAGCACACCGGTTATAAACTGTGAAATCGTTTTAGATTTTCATTTTAATCACGAGTGGGTAGGTTTTTATGATTTGGAAACAATGTCGTCAAAAAAAAAAAAAAATCGTCAGAAAATAAAAATGTCATAGAAGAATTTTTAGTACAAAGATTCTGACAAATGGTTCGAAGTGTTTTTACAATCGTGCAATTGTCAAAAATTATTTTCTTCCATTAAATAGTACAAGAGGTGCATATATACATCGCGCCGCAAAGATAGGGGACCGATAGTGGATTCTAATTAGGGAGGAGACGGAGATGGGAGGATAACAGGGAGTCGTGATGAGGAGGGCTCACGCGGGCTTTGTGCGTAGTTAATTAAAGCTCATTAGAGCGGATCAGCTGTCCATCAGCTGTTATTAGTTTAGATAGTGTCTGCTCTTTCTAAAGCGATTGGCTAATATATGTTGCTGCCTTTGTACAGTTAGCCAATGGCAGGGCAGCTGTTACAGATTTTTTTTTTTAAATTATACATTCGAGGATGTGTCTGCCTTTGGCCTTATTTCGTAAATTTGTTTATTCTCTTCCTTATAGATTAAAGGATATTATGTTCAAACTTACTCTTCTATTAGTTATCAGTTTATGGAAATATCCTAAGGAAACAAACGGGGGTGTAACGACAATAAAAAATGCCGAGGTGGAAAATGACTGCTGGGAGAATTGGGAACAGTAAGCAAACAAAACAAAGGAAATGTGAAGGAAAATATCTCAGCTTCTGAGAAAAATAATTTTACATCTATAAGAAATTGTGGCACCAAGAGGTTTCATCATCAGCATTCTATATTTCTTTTAAAAAAATTAATTTTACTACCTCTGAATTTGTCGGAATAAATAAATTTAAGATCCAAAATTTAAAATCTAAAAATAAAATAAGAAATCTTTCCTAAAGATATTGTAACGTTAAATCGATAAGCAAATAAAAAAAAAAACATATGGTGTAAACTCCTAGACCGTTGTTGGAACAATAAGCGGTTGGACGAACTGTTTGGGTCTAGATCTTTCTATAGAACGTAGTCTAGAACGTAGAACTGTCCACATTGTTCTGGAACATTCCAGACCTGACCATTTACGATTATATATAAGGAGCGAGTGACTGAACGAGTTAGTCTAAGTCTGTGTCTTGACTGTGTAGCTCAAGTCATATGATAGTGTGTTATAACGTTATCATTTTTGTAACCTGCTCAAGTATTTAAGTTTTATTAATTCGTTGGCATTGATAACTGTATATTTTTGTTGAATGAATATTTGTTACCCACATAAGTGTTACAATATTAAGGACCGAGCTACTATCAAACTAAGAAAAGTCTTCGGTTTTTCGTTTTTCTTTGTTTTATTTTTTTTTTTCCCCTTTGGCTTTTAGTTACAGACTTCGTAGATGTTCGGTCGTCAGATATTTGTTCAGATATGATCTACAGCATTTTCTGTGAGCTAATTACATCATACTCAGATCCCAGATAGTAGAACAGTTAAAATAATAAAAAATAGTCTTTGAAAAAATTTAACTAATAGCTAGTTCGAATATACAGTACGGTACCGATTAACCGAGTCGATGGGGACCAAGATTACCTCGGTTAATCGGAACCATACCAATACCAACTGAAAATGTAGGTTATTTTCAAATAAGAACTACATAAATGCTTAAAAACCTATTGAATATTTAATAATAATAATGCATAATAACAATAATAATAACAGAAATTATGAAACTATTTTTTTTTTTTTTTAAATAAATCTTTTATTGTAGTTTGTTTGAATGAACTCATATACATACACATATCCACCACCCCCTTCAGGCTTGGCACCTCGGTTGATCGGGACCTCGGTTGACCGGGCCACAGTTAATCGGAACCCTACTGTAGTGTGTATGTTTGAAGAATTGGCCCTAATTGTGTAGCTCTTATATTCTACCACACCTCCTAGGACGCTCCCATCCTCAATCATGTAATATTATTATAATAATTTATGGCTGAGCGTTTTTGACCTAAATCAACCACATATATTTCACTATTCCTTGGGACTCGGGTATATGGCATTGCATTTTCACCTGAATTACTTCACGGATAAAAGGAAGAGGAAGAGAGAACTCCTCAGATGCGGTATTCGATAATAAGCAACGAATAGAAAGAGAGAAGAATAATAAAACGGATGGGAAGGGGGAAGGGGGAATATTCGGGACGTGAATGCGTTTGATCTGAGAAGATTGGAACTGAGGACTTGGGACTTGGTGCAGCGCGGGGCTCCTGCACTGCTCTGATTGTTTCTTCAGTCCTCCTCAGTCCGTCCTCAGTCCAATATCCCCCATCCCCCTCCTCTCTCTCTCTCTCTCTCTCTCTCTCTCTCTCTCTTTCTCTCTCACTCTCGCATCTCTCTATCTATCTCTGTATACGACTCCCAGCTTTCTCTCGCTTATTTCTTCTTTTTATCGTTTCTGATTTGAGAATCCGTCATCGACTTTGAAATACTCCAGTGCCATTTAATATATATGAGAATTCAATCAGAGCCCGGTAATATACTTATACTTAAATATAAAATCTTATGAAGTGTACATTAATAATGTACTTAATATACTATAATACTAATATAATATAATACTAAATGTATTATATATAATATAATACTTAATATAATATAATACTAAATGTAAACGCCTACAATAGTAAATGGTATAGATTTACAGCAATTAACATGAAAAAACAATTAAGGATCAATGAATAGAAATATTTCGAAACAAAACCTTTTGTCTCTCAAGTTGAAGATTTAACATGATAAAATAACATACCCACCCTAAAAACAAAATAGAAAACGAAAATTTTATATTTCATTTTGAAGCAGTTGTGTAATGCTGTTAGTTTAATAGAGTATTAAGGTTTAATTGAGTATGCATACATTGGAAGAATCAAACATTAAAGGTTTGAATATATAATGTAAAAATGTTTTCAAATGATTGGAAATTTTACAAGAATAATATACATTTTTTTTTTAAATTCCCGATTTTTTCTTTTTAATTTACCATCTTTTAAATTGGTCTTTTCAAAAAAAAATAAATTGAAGCTCTCCTCCATTGGTTCTGCTCATACATTTTTTAAAAATAAAAAATAGGTTCTATTTTTTAATTTTACGATTATATTAATTTAATTTATCAAAATATAGACACCTTCCGCAGCCTTATATAGAGTAGCAAAACTAAGAGAATTGTTAGTTCATCAAAACAGAGTAATATATGTAGGTGAGTTTAAAAAACAGCATGGGCGAAAAATGAAACTAAAGGTAGAAAAGAGGTTCGTCAAAATAAATGCCGAGTTTTCTGAAGTTTTCCCCTCAGGTTTATTTGGTTTGCCAAACGCGGAGAGATAAATTCAAGTTAGTTTTAAAGTTAGGAAACTACTTGCCATAGGTGCCAAGTTTCGTGTCTCGGATCTGTTTAATATGTAAGGAATAGTGTATTCATGTATCTTACTGACGTTTCAATACAAATTATGGGACATTTATAAGTAAATATCGATAGGTATATTTTTTTAAAAAGTATGTGGCAAACATATAGCATGTAGAGGTTAACAATGGCTTTTTGCTAGTTATAAGAAAAAAAGTTTATGCAATATTTACGATTATGTTAACCCTTACTTAATTGCAGAACCATCTTTTATTTATGTGTATATTATCTGCGTCATTCTTATTTATTGCACATTAAATGTAACGTCATGTAATAGAAAGACTATTACACGTAGGAGTTTGCTGTCTTCTTGATTTGCAATCGGGCATTACGAACAGTTTAACCGAAAAAAATGTTTTTGTTTTTTGCTTTTAGGGGTGAAACATTTAAAGTCATTAACGCCTAATGGTCTTATTTTAGAGTATCCGCATAGTAAATAAAAAGTATGAATAAAAGTATCACTTTAATATAAAAAAATAATAAATTACATGTGAAATATTATCAGACAAAATTACCTGTACGTGTTGATATCACTAGAAAAAGTACTGAAATTTATTCAGAAGGTTGTGTTTTTACAAAACTTTAAATACTAATGTTATAGAAGTTTCATCTTTGGATTAGGGCTATAGATAAATTTGGGGTCATTCCTATTTTATTTATACCTAAAATGTAATGAGAACATTCTTCAAATAAGTATATGTTTAAGAGTCAAAATAGATTCCGAAGAAAATGTATTTTACTAATGTAAACTATTCCGTTCGTGTTTGTATTAAATGATTCGTATAAATCAATTTTTCCCTAATATCGCTTATACTTTGAATGTCACACATTAAGAAGGAAAAGCCTTAATATCCAATTTCAAAGTTCTCGCAAGGTGTACAAATGTAATTTTATTATTTTTATAATATTTTTTTGTGCCATCACATAAAATATAGCTCCTCATTATCTATCCTCATAAAGACTCAAGAGGTTTTGTTGGGTCAAAAGTTCAATAGTTTTACAATATGGCAATATTATTAAAAGTTCCAAATCTAGTTATTGGCACCCTGTGGATTTAATTGTGAAATCTTCCCTACGGTTAGTTTGTTAAAGTCTTACTTCACAGATGACTCAGAGGACCCTTCAAACATTAGACTCATGTATATCTTGTAATAAAATTAGGACTTGTTTACCTATTTCTTTATGTTAAAGTTGGGGTGCCAATAACTGTACTGAGTGCCAATAACTGTATGGTTTACCCTATTCAAAATATAATTGAAATTTTCAAATACCGCCTGATACAGAACACACAAATGTAACAAAAGAAGTACAATTAAACAGGAATGAAAGTAAAAAACATAAAGGTTAATTTATTACCATATTTATTAGAAATCGGTCGAGACAAAAAAGAGTTTTAATTAATCCAAAGTTGTCCTGTTCATTCACCGCACACATTCGTGGCTCATTACGCTCTTGTTAAACTAATGATAAAAATCCCACCCCTGTTTTTTACCCCTTTTCCGCAATGTGTAATTCCCTTCATTACTTCGTATAATATATGTTTATCACAAGGGTTTGTTTGTACAAGATTTTTTTTTTTCAATTTAAAAACAGTGTATATATTGTTGTGAAGCTTTTTATTATTATCGGAATGGAATTAATTTGGCCAGAGCATTTGGGTAAATATCATGTAATTATTCTCGTGTGTGTACTTTTCAAAAAAAAAAAAAAAGATCTGTAATGATGAGAACAAGTAAAAAAGGTTTTATTTGGTAAAGCTATAAATCGATAAATCGTGTAAATAAACCCACCAAACAAAATATTTATATTGTATATATTTTCATTTATATAATATTAAATAATTAAACACTTTAATTATTATGCTTCAACGCATACATCAAGGGGGTGGATAGGAGGTTCATGGGAGGATTTTTATAAGGGGGAGGGGGCAGGTGTTTTGAAAAGAGTAAAATCAATTTGAGAAGAGGGTGAAATTAAAAGACAATATTTTTCGTCGTTGGATAAGAAACCATTTTAATCATAGCCCGCTGTTTCTTTTCATTTTGCTTCGCTAAACTTTCCTACCGTTATACAGTTATTTTTTTTTTTTTTCCATAAAAATAACTTTATAGAGATACGTGAGTCGCTAGTTATAAAACTAGTTATAAACCATAACTGGAATATTTATAACGTTATTTTACACTGTATTCTAGCTTTAATTTTAAATTTTTTGTTACATAGGCAAAGTTAATACGCATTCGGAAGACCCGCTCCAATAACCAACACACTTAAAGTATTTCATATATACTTTCAAAAAATTGTAAAAATCCACTGTTTTTAGGAATTAATCCTGATCTTCATATTACATATTCTTCACAATATGCCAAAAATCATTTTAATTTTTACGTTCATATTTATTTTTTATATAGCCCCTTGTTTTAGGAAGATTTTAACTGCACCATCTTTAAATTCAAGAAAAAAAAATTCTTCTGTATAACTAGTGTTAATCAATTTTTCCTTGGTTTTTATTAAATATTATTATAATGAAAATCGTAACTCTTTAGTTTAATATATCCTTTCCCTTTAATTTTATGTAAATTTGTGAAAAAAATCGTAAAATAAAATTTTAAAAGGTGTTATAGATATAGAAGTTAGGTTTTTGTAGGATTTTTTTTTTTTTTTTTCTGGGCGTCATCAGATTGGAGAAATGACAAGTTCACATATATGCACACCTTTCAAAAGCTGAGAATAAACTACCCATCAGCTAAAGAAATCATTAGACCTATTCCCCTAATGTGACCTCATTATGTGCCTGAAGGAGATGCAGGAATTGATCGCGATTCGATATTATTTTTTTAGATTTTTTTGGGAATAATAACCGAAATATACATATATCAAGTTTTGAAAAAAATATATAAATATATGGTCAATTATATAATATATTTTTTAGCATGATACCTATGGAATATCAATTCCCAGATCTCTAAGGGTAGGCAGTGCTAAGAAACAATCTTTTCTTTCTGAGTCACGTTTGAACCTCCCCCACCATTCAAGATCAAGGGGGATGTGGCTGTGTCCCTTGGGGGAAAAAATGGATATTTTACCATTTTGCTAAGTTAAAAAAATAAATAAAAAAGATGCATTTTAAATATATTTAACTATTCAGGTAGTTACCTAAATTAATTCTTTATTTAATGTAATTAAATTTATTGCAAACAAACAATAAGACTATTTTTTTCCCCGAGGAGACAGATACATATAATAGCATAGAAAAAATATTATCAATTTATTTTGATAAACGCATTCAGTAATATTTCCTGCATTGAATTTATTATACTAAAATAAAAATTACGTTACGTTAATTAGTTAAAAATTATTATTATTTTAAACAGTGAACACTTTTTAAAAATAATTAATGTATATATGTTCCTATTTCGTGCAAAACTATCACTGACAATTATTATTATATAAGGATATGACAATATTTTCGCGCAAAGAAATCGTATATTCTAGACAGTTGTAAATATTGTTGGTAACGATTTGACCTAGAAAAGAATATAATACCGAGGGAGACTTTCTTCGCAGATGTAAGCGTGATATAAAAAAAAGTTTTTATAAGAACAGCATATAAAATTAAGAGTTATAAAAAGATTTTTTTTCTCTCTTTTTGTATGTACAGTTTGCTTTCTTGTGTTGTAATACCTAGGTATACCAATTAAATTAAAAATTTTACTATTAAAAAATTATTTTGAAAGAAAATTTTTTCTTATTTTTACCATTAATTATATTTTCCTAAAAAAAATTGAAATTTCTCATAAATGATTATTTGTTGCTATATTCTTTTAAGATTTCACACAATATATATTAAACTATATTGTTTTTAATATAATAAAAAAAAATTTAAGAGAATATATTTTTTTATTCTTTTTATTAATGGTACTCATTACTACTGATCGAAAAATGCTTTAACAAAAGGATACGCTATGACTTATTGTTATGATAACGTATTTAATTGTATTCAAGGCTGAAAAGAAATTATGTTCAATTTTATTGTATTATTAAACTGAGAAAATGAAATATGGATATTTAGAAAGGAAATTTAAGAGATGCTTATGAATGATTTTTATATATAGAGGTATTATATAATGTAGTCTATAAACAGATTTTTATAAGGCTCTTCTTTAGAAACCTACAATTTAATAGTTATCAAATAAAAAAAACATATTATTATTCATATTACTCAAACAATGAGACGTTAGTAATATCTAATTTTATTATAATCTTTATTGAAATAATAAAAATAAAGTGAAATAAACGATTGAAACTGATCAGCATGGACCATAATGGGCGATCTAATCTGACCACGTGAGAGATCCGCTGCATTACGCTCGCTTATCAGCTGGACCACCCTCTTATCAACACAAAGTTTTTCCTATGGTTTGTGTTTTACGTTTTTTAAATAAAAAATTACTAGACGTGATTTTGGAACTATTCCTGCAAAAATGAAGGGGTGATCGAAAGAGGTTTAAGTTATCTTTAGACAATATTTATCAAACGTGTTTTTTTTTTTGTTTTTTTTTTAAGCTTTTTTTTACTTCTTACTTTTTCAAACCTAATGATCAGTTAGAAGATTTTGAACTACTCCATCGATGAAATATCTATGAAAAAAAAAATGGAAATTGCACTATTTTAATGTCTGTTTTCATAGATTAATAAAAACATCTCACGTTTACTTCGTTGGTATTGTTATACATTTGCGTTACGCCATGGCATATGCGAATCATTGGCCACGTGTGAACTAGTAATAGTACATAATATTATTGGAGAATTATTGGAGAATCCGTACCTCCCTCTGGTATATCCTGAAGGGGTCATCCTGGAGGGAGATGGGAAGGTTGCCTAGCGCAAGGAGCTGCTTGTAGTAGGATAAGGTGAGCAATCTGGGCGGAAGAGGCGGCGTGGAGTCTCCACTACACTCAGACATCAGACTGAGCCTTGGGGGAGGGCGAAGGGCCCAGATAGTGTCGTCATGGCAACAGCACACACACACACACAAAAGTACATATAGAGGAAGGAAGAAGGAAAGAGAGAGAGGGAGTGAGGGAGAGAGAGAGGGAGAGAGAGAGTGAGAGGGGAAATAAAAAGAAAAGCGGCGGGAAAGCAAAGAAAAGAGACGCGGGCGCGGGAGACGGCTGGGGGCGGAGGGGGTGGCGATATGGTGTATGGGGGCGGGAGGGGAAGGTGCACCGCTCTATCTATCGAATTTATTGGCCGCCCCACTATACTATAGCACTATACTATAGTGCACCACCCCCGGCCCCCATGCAATATCATTAGCCCTTCGTCTTTTATATGCATTTTTTTACAGCTGCATATCTGGAGGATATGAAGGCCAGCATAGACGGCCTTACATTGTCTTATTAAAACCGCACACGTCGCTAGCTCACCCCCTCCCCACCCCTCCTTTACAATATATTACAAACTACCGCCCTCCCCGACCTTAATACGGGATGCTAAATTTTTTCTCTTTTTTTCCTTTTCTTATTTTTTTTCTCTCTTATTTTTCCCCCTTCCCCGTTTCCTAGTAGAAAATAAATAGCAGAGAATGTAGGGCAAGGTAAGTGCCGTACTGGGAGCCTTCCTTCTCAACTTTCTTACTAACAATATTAAAAGTTTTTAAAGTTTCATATCGCAAGTATGGTGGTGGGGGTGATTCCGCCGCGATCATAGTGTTTTTTTTACAACATCAATTTGTAAATAGTTTATGGCTTTGCCAATATTTTCCGTCACATTCTCTGAAGCGGTAAATAAACGGAGAAGGATAATGAAATTAGTTCGTCACTGGTCGAATAGCATTTCGTTGGATGTTTTAATATTCAAAAAAGTTTTACCTGCCATAAATGTTTACAATTTTATTTAAAAACATCATGAAAAATATAATTTAAAAAATCTTTATTAATAAAACCCACCTAAGGATAATTTTTATGAATATATAATGTAATATATTCATTTATTTATTTTAGAAATTATAAGTCAAATTCAACCTTTTCAAAATAAAAGTCAATATCTTTTTCGTTTCCACATTGTTTAATCTTTGCTCATTATGCTATAGGGTGCGAAAACATCTCAGGTCATTAGCGCCTGATAACATATCATCAATTGTAACCAAATCTATATAAACAAAGACGAACGTCTGTTTGTTTGCTTGTTCTTTCTAGAAATCCATACCGTTTGTCCTAAATTCTCCAAATTTCGCTCCGTGGATCTTTCATACTAGGTGCGAACACCCATCCATAGTACAATTGCATAACTTCAGCCAATCTCTGGGTACATTCTTTATTATCATAAAAATCCTTATGATCTCGCTTTACATTGGTTTTTACGAAATCGACCGTTTGAGTCGAAAAAAGTCTCATTTTTTAGATTTTGAAGAGACCCATGTTTATTAGAAAAATGAAATTCTCCGGATTTTCCGAAAAAGGTAATTATAAACTCCGAAAAAAATTAGAAATTAAAACCCATGTTGTTGTTTGTTTGTTTAACGTCCCTTTATGTTGCTATGGCTAATCGGACGATGCTACGTTGGTAGTCCTAAATTTTGCCTGACCAGGTTTAATTAGGATAAGGATCATTAACGAGTACCTGACGTCGTACAGGCTCGGGACCTCCATTTAACGTCCTATCCGCGGGACGGCATAGCAAAGGATTTTTTACTCCCATTAAAAAACCCTTGGGCCACCACGGTACGCGAACCCGCGACCTTTAGTGTTGTAGGTTGTCATGCTAACCACTACACCACAGGTGACCCCAATACCCGTGTTAAACAAGTTATATATGGTGAGGGATTCAATAGTTTTCAAAGGGTGTATAATCAAAATATTTTTCTTCCACCATTTAGGTATAATGGGAAATGGATAGATTTTTTTTAAGCATTATTTTATACATATAGATCTATTTAGTTTTTAAATTATTATAGAACGTGGGTCCATTCTAGTAGTGCGAAATACATGTAAATGAAGTATCCTTATTGATTTTTTTTTTTTTTTTTTTTTTTTTTTTTTTTTTTTTTTTTTTTTTTTTTTTTTTTATCAGGCATTAATGATAAGGCTGAGTGGACGGGAGGTACAGGAGGTACAATACCAACAGGTGCCTAAAAAGTACCATAAAAAGTGGGTACCATATCACTCGCTCTAAGTGGGCCTGCTAAGCTGGTTGTCTTGTATCCTTCGGTTTTATTGCTGTCCAGTTTTTGGACTTAAGATCTGCTCCTGGCTGAGTGAGGTGTCGCTCCCCGTTGTAAAACACTTCCTCGGCTCTGTACTATTAACAAGTTGATGTACTGCAGCTAATAAAATGTTTCCCACATCTTATGGCGCCTGTTTCACTTTATATAACACTAAAATTCAATACTGAATATGTGTATACACGCTGTAAAAAACATTTATGAGACGACATCCGTAAAAGAGATTCAATGTATCCATTCTTTAAAGATAAAACATCAGTCTTTCGAGTCCATTAAAAGTGGGAAATTCAGGCACCCGAAATGTATATATTAAAAAAATGCTATCTCGTTATTAATTTTTATTATTATGTATATATAAAGACTTTATAAATGGGGAATGGTCTTAATCATTGTTAGAAACCAATAACGTACCATACAACGTTTGATAATATTAGAAAAATGTTATAGTCTATATCGAAAAAAAAAATATTAAACGATACATAAGTGACTGAATGATATAAAAATCTTAACATGAAGAATTCTAAATTAAGTTTCTTGATCTCAAAAAGTGATAAGTACTTATTCCACATTTATTAAAATTATTTTGGTACGTTTTCGAGCTATAAATTTTATGATTTGCCCTTCAAATTCAAGGTATAAAGGTTTTCTGTCTTTGAATTATATTATAATTATTCATTGATAATTTCGTTAATACTGTTTCTAGCCTTCTTCTACCCTCCCACCTATGTTGATAGAAGCCCAATAAATACCAAATACCATTGCTGTTCATAATATTTCAATTACGATTGAATTGTATAAATAAAAAAAAAACATTTGTACACTCAATATTATTTTATTTATAAGAGTTAGGCAATACGATAATACCTTTTCAATTTACTTGTCACAATTTTATAGTTGAATCATATACTTGTTTGAATTAAATTAATCCCCCAATCTGTTTTTAAGTCTTATAAATAAATTTTAGTTACACATACTTGAAAAACTGAAGACATGGTCTAGAAACAATTAAAGTGTTATATTATATAACTTTATTTATTCAAGATATATTACATATCTTTTTTTTTTTTTTTTTTTTTTGTTGCTTAAATGTATTATTTGAAATAATTTTTGAAAAGCCAGATTAATATTTTTCTAAATGTATGTTGCACGTATTCGCAGTAAGTTTCCCACACTCATATTGTTTTTTTAAGAAAAAAAGTCTTAAAAATTTCTTTTGAAACATCATCCATCAAAATCCTTCACTCCTGGGAGCCGCAAATTGGATTTATACCACCGCATTATATGGATTCTCTATTATTATTGAAATTATCTTTGTTAACACCACTGATATGGGTAATAACACTCAAGAGAGAGAGATAGTGAATACAATGTTGTACCTTAACGATCCCCCATTGATAGAGAGACCGCTGACAAGAGAAGGATATAGGAAGCCTAACCGCAGAGAGTGGCATTATACAGGAGATCATACCAGGCCACGCCTCGATAAACAGCTTATTAGCGGAAGGTACCTCGTTATTAGGCCGTACCATGGTTCGAGGGTACCTCATTACCCGAAACCCGAGCCAGCGCATCCGCAACCTCCGGACGGAGTCCTCCAAGGTACTATGCTAATACGATGCACCGCTTGCAGCAAACAGATCTCTCTACCGCCCCTACACAAAACCACAAAGGAACTCTTATATTTTCACACGTTGTCCTTCGGGAGTCTTCGACTACATTATTCATGTCTTAATAATATCATTGGGGAGGACCGTTGATGGTTAAAATATTCCTATTAAATCCGAAGACCTTGTCTATAGTTCCTATTCTGTTGGAAGAAAATTATCGAACAAAGGATCCTTCTTGCAGCCACAAAAAATACTATATGGCCGTTTATTGTGAAACCAAACATTAAGCAAGATAATACCAAAAATATAGTTCATATCAGCGATGTGCCCCCTTAATTCAATCAATTATTGACATGCAGATTTTTTTAAAAATCTAGCTTAAAGAATAGTATACTTTAATTTCAGCATTAAAAAAAAATCCTTTTAGTAGTATATTATTATTATTTATTTCTACTTTTTAAAACAAACTCCTTTCTATATTACTAATTTCTAAAACAAGAAAAGAAATTATAAATATAAATTTAACTTCAAAATACTTTATAAATAATAAATTTCAATCGTTCTTTTGAGGGACCTTCGAGGAGTCTAATGTAGATGTCCTTGTGATCATCTGATTGAGAATTATAAAAAATCATTTTAGATGAGTTATAAACTATAATTTACTCACAGTAAGAGATTGAGACACTGAATTAACACTTTAGGAACTACGAAAATCATTTTAAGAAGGTACCTACTTATTTTATTTCTTTATATTTTAATCACATTATATAATAATTTCTGAAACGTCACATTTATATTTATGAACAGGAACGTAGCACCTGTTTGGAGTAAGGTTCCCAATTTATTTAAATTGATTCTTAAAAAAAGAAAAAAATATATCGCATTTTATTCTTGTTGGGATGACACCTGAAATTATTACTGGTTAAATAGTTAATGATTATTTTTTTTTTTTTTTTTTTTTTTTTTTTACGGTTACTACATGATTCATATAAATTAATCATATCTTAATTGCAGTGACATTTATAGAATGTTTAATATTGCAAATTTAGTATAAAAAGTAAATTAAATAAATAATTTTGGATCAACAATATTTATTCAACGAAAATATAACAATATCAATGCCAAAAGATTTATAACAAAATAAACATTCGAGCTGGTTACACAAATTATAACTTTATAGCACACAAATCATATGGCTTGAGCTTCGCAGTCAAGACAAAGACTAAGACTAACTGGTTCAGTCGATCGCTCCTTATATATAGTCGTGAAAGGACTGGTCTGGACTGTTCCAGACCCCCGTGGAATCATCCAGGCCTTTAACTCCAATAATCTAGTCCAAAAAATGTGCTCTGACGGTTCGCTCCAATCGCTAGTTGTTCCAACAAAAGGTTCGGGATTCTAAACCATGTTTTTTTTTTTTTTTTTTTTTTTTTACGTAACGATTTAACGTTAAAATATTTTGAAAATAACATATTCGTTACTAATATAATTCATAACATTTTTAATTATAGGATATTTCTGTGATCTGTGATATCTTTATAGGATATCCCACATATCCTTAAAAGATTAAATAATAGGAAAGGTTTAAAGTTGATTCAGATTTTGTTTTTTTTTGCTCATTCAATTACAGCAAAATATTACTTTTTATGGAACGATAAAAAAAAAAAAATTATTATTTACAGCATAGAATTTTCCCAGAAATAAACAGATAGAAAGATACAATGCAGGATATAAATCCAGGGGGCATAAATAAAAAAAATATTGTGCTCTTAGATAAAAGACTGGGAGGGACAATATATCGACGAGGAGTAGACAAGTAGAGACATATAGACAAAGTGCAATAACAAGACATTGTCTGTTCTGATCTGACCCAGTTGAAGCGCCGGGGATCCCTTCTTCCAACTTCCTACATAAAGCGCCCCCCCCCATAATCCTGCCCCTCCTCTCGACCCCCCCCCCCCTGTTTTCAAGACAAACTAACTTTTATATTGCCTAGGTCCAGCGGCGAGAGGTCCACATAAAACTGAATTTACAGCCTTCCATTACATTACTGATGTCTACAACAAGAGGCCATCAGACTGAATCTTGTCCGTCTGCGAGAGTTTACACCGCACTGTAAGTCTAAGGGAAGAAAGACCCCCTTTTGTGAGATATAAATTTATAAGGGAGAATTAAATCCGGAGCTATCTAGGATACATCACAATCTTGTTTATTAGTTTGAAGTAAGTCATACTAACCTATATCCTTTTTTTTAGTATTTCGCACAAAGCAAAACTCATCCATTTGCTAATTATATTAGCAAATACCTCGCATACTACCTTGAAAGTCTCCGGGGAGGAATCTATGTATAGGTGGTTGGTTTAAGTTTGTGCTAAAGTATTGATGTTGTTAGTCATTACTAGAGCTCGGATTCCCGTGCAATTGCATCTTTTTTTTGGAAAGTCAGAATAGAGCGAACTCAAGTTACTTCTCAGAATCAAGACTAATGGGATGTTTCAATGAAGTTTTATACTGCACGAAATTGCACGTTTTGAATTTTTATTCCATCATTTGATATTTTGAAGAAAAAATATATTACAAATTATAATTTTCTTAAATACACATCAAAACAATAGTGGAAAAATAAAGGTGAATACCATAGGGAAAAAAAGATAAAGGCAACTTGGGAGATGTAAGCAAACCCAAACCTCCGATTTCCAACAACTGAGGGTTCAGTGGTTCCTGGATGTTTTCATTTTGTTTCTCAATTCTCATAGCTCTGTCAGTATCAAACTAACTTCTGTCGAGTATATTGTCACTAAAAATGCCGAAAATTGGAGCATCTGTGTCTTCGAAAACTGCGGCGGGATGGATTGAAAAATATCCTGAACTCAATGGTTGTGTAGTGTTCTGTAAATCTTGTGGTAAAAAATTGGATGTGAGAGGAAATCACAAATTGATACCCGTTGTAGCACAATAAGTACCTAATTTTTTTTAACCCTAGAATGGTAACAGGGGTAGTGCGTCTCACCAGAGTGATTTAAAAATAAGCCTACGCACCGGATATTGCATCTAGTGATTCCATAATTTGAGTAGTATCTTTCCTTTTTCCAATTTATGCAATTACAGCTCACATGCGAGTATTTTACTCTGTATTCCACATCTTGCTGTTACTATTTTAAGTAAATATTTTGTTCCGATTTTTTTACCGGAATGTTTTTCAAAAATATATCAATAGTATTGTTAAGTATAATACAAAAGATTCAAAATTCAATGATTTTACCAAAACCAATATTATAAAAATAATTTGTAGAAATAAAAGAGTTTCTATTTCAATTTACTCACCACTACTTATTTTTTTCGAAAGTAGCTATTTTTGTTCACAAAAATAATTTAAAGCCTAATTTTCAAGTAATACATTTTTATTGCATGTTTTGAAGTTTTTAATGCACGTTTTCAAATTTTTACTGCACGGAATTCCGAGCTTTAGTCATTACTCTTCTTTTGGAGTGCCTCAACTATTCTCCGCAATGCTTTTGATTCAAATTGTATTTTTGAAATATCTGAAAGTTCGAGGTTCTGGAAATGCCCTATAACTTTATCTCATACGTTCATAAAGGTTTAAGAAGTACTTTCATAAAAAATTAAAGTCTATGACTTCAGGATTATTCGGACCATCACTCACGTAGCTAATTAGTCCAAAACGATTGTTAGGTCGTTTTCTTTTAAGTTTCATTTGAGTTTCTTGTTCAGGTGAAGTCTCAAATAACAAATCTTTTTTCATTAATAGTACTGAATGGTATTTCAAATTTATTATGACAAAAGATTAATTTGGTACATTTTTGTTGCCTATTGTGATTGTACTAAACCCTAATCCAATTATATTTTTTATCAGTTCCTTGAACATGTGTGTTATTTTTATTTAATATCGCTTCTGCTGAAATAATGCAGCAAATGCTAAATGAATGGATCATTAATACTTACTATAGCTAAATATGAGATGTAATGAATAAAAACTTTAACCCTTCTAAATTCTTCACCAAACAACTTTAAATTTGGCGTAAAGTTTTATTTTAAATCCCATAGGTTTTTAGATTACCTGAAACGTTATCTTTATCAGTGAATACCAATTAAATTGACTATATTAAAAAGAATATGATATACCTAATTAATTCATTATAGCTACTGATCCACAGCAACGCGGGGCAGAGTCTGCTCGTAATTATATAATTAATTATAATTAACAATACATCCTGTTCGAACTAAAACCACCCTTTCTTACTAAATGTTTGAACAACAGTTCTGAATTATATTTGGCGGTCCGAGTCCTCATGGCTGGTTGCGGCTACTGCTCTAAGTCGCGAGTTCTTTATCGAGGCTGCACGCGTCGAATACACAATGAAGGACATGACAACCTGCAGCTTCTT
Organism: Aelia acuminata; assembly: GCA_911387785.2. Taxonomy (NCBI): domain Eukaryota; kingdom Metazoa; phylum Arthropoda; class Insecta; order Hemiptera; family Pentatomidae; genus Aelia; species Aelia acuminata. Next base: position 52,416,123 of record OU426984.1, on the reverse strand, counting down.
GTGGATGCATAATTAAATACAGTGATTGTCGCCTCTAAATATATAATGCTGTTTTGGTTGTGTCTAGGCGGGGTACATTGAAAAAAAATCTCTCAGATCTGAGATATCGATAATGTCAACGATATTAGTGGAAATGTCCATCTATTTTAATAATAACGATAAGAAGTATCTAGAAGACACGAGATGATAATTTATAATATATTTAATGAGGTACTTTCAATAAATCAACATACACGCCATCTGTGTGAAGTTTTTATGGAACTTACAAATAATCACACTCAATTATAGGATAATGAGCATTTAATTTGCAATAAAGAAATATTGAGGCCAATAATCGAGATAAAAACTTTCAATTTGAACAAAACTACACACAATGAGCCAAATTTCATCAAAATCGGTTATGTAGTTTATCATTTTACCTCCGACAAAATCGGGACACGAGATTTTTATATATATAAAGAAAGTTGTTGTTAAGTTATAATGATAGTGTATGAAAGAAAGTAAATTTCAAATGATCTTCTACGTTCGTTCTTATTATTTATTTCTATCATCACATTGTTATTATGGACGTAATGAGCTTTTATAATCGGGTAAGTTTGTTAGACCTATAAACATACAGACAAAAGGATTTAAAAATTTGATATTCCAAAAAAAAACTTTCTGATTCAAATGTTTGTAATAATTTTGTTAGAAGTGAAAATAAAAAGCAAAACTTTATCCTGGGATGAAGAATAACAGAATTGAATAATAGAATAAAATTTCTAACATCATCTATTTCTATCTAATAATTAACGTCTTATGTTAATAGGTGAAATAATGGTCAGGATTTGCAGTTTGAAAAAAAAAAAAAATTTCGAGGGCCAACGTTTCGATCCAACTTGTGGATCTTCATCAGGGCTTCTGAGTCAAGGTAGATACAAAGACTCTTTGTATCCACCTGGACTCAGGTAAAAAAAAATTTCATAGTGCAAATCCTGACCATTATTTCACCTATCGTAAGATTGACAGTTTACTATCTCTCACCTCTATAGGTAATGTTAATACTTTACAAGAAAGTTCTAGAAAAACTGATGTAAATAGTTTTTAAAAAAGTTTACGAATTGTTAAACAATTAATTCATTACTTAAGCAACTAAAATTGAAAATAAATAAATATAATCTTCCAAGAAGAAAAAAAAAATTAAAGAAAAATATACTAAAACTAATTCTTCTGCAATTTATTTTTGAAAGGATAATAATAGATATAACAATAGATAAAATCAAAGCAATAGATACATTTTATATTTAAAATAATGCAGCTAAACATCTGTAATTGAACACATAGCAAAAAAAAAAAATTAGAAAATTTAATATCCATCCAGTTAACAAACCAATACCAGGAGTTTCGTGGCTCTTTATACAAGCTCTAACAAGGATTTTTTACGAACTGTTACGTTTCGAGTTTATAAGCAAACATTATAAATTTATAGATTTTTTTGTAACAATTATTGACATTTGCAACTTTGTCAATAAAAATAAATGTAATTAAGAACGGATAAGATCCATAACCTTTTCAGATGCTTAGATGAATGTTCAAGATTGGTTTTATATTTTGGAGTATGGACTACTTTGTATTTAAAAAAAGAGTTTTTCACCAATTAATGAAGTAGTCGCATCTTTATTTGCCACGAATACAAGGAAACACCAGCCAAACACCCAGTTTACTCACTCTAGCTCACAGTTTGGGAGATGGTAAACGCTTCTTAAGCCACGTATAGAATAGATCGAAAACCTTTCTTCTAGAGAAGAAATGCTGCTTGTTGCTGAACCAAGAACAACAATGTACGAGGGATCACGTGAATTGGGAAGTTGGACAATAGGGTTCCGTTTTGTTGTAGCAGCTTCATGCTAAGGCACGTAGGTTTTAACTTTTTTGGGTGAGTGTTGGTGGCTGATCTGTTCAATGGAAGAGGATATAGTTACAGAAATGTTAATAATTTTATTTTGGATGTTGTCAATAGTTCCGCAAATAATGTGGAGATTATCGATGGTTACACCTTGCTATAATTTTTGAGTTTGATTGCTTAATATTGATTAATATTGTCAATACATCATTTCCATTGTATCAAACAAAACCTACACGGGCGGCTGATTAAGTAAAAGCATCCGAAATACCGATAAAACCCTTATTAAATTAATTAATGGAGTTTTATTATTATCAAAGGTTCTTTTGAAATTCATGGCCCCCTCTCCCTTTGGAATGAAAACGTATTGGAAAAACAATTTTTATCTTTCTTTTTTCTTTATAATGTTTCCTCTATGTTGTTCGATATGCTATCGTCATAAAATTTAAAATACTGTTACGATAAACAAAAAATAAAAATAAAAATAAAAAACATATGGTTTAAAAGTCCCAGACCTTTTTTTGGAACGAACTAACAGTTAGAACAAAAAGTCATAGCACGTGTTTTGTGACTGCGAGGTTCAAGTCCCATCCAGGGCGATCCACGAGGTTCTAGACCATTCTCCTTTCGACTTTATATAAGGAGCGATTGACTGGACAGTCATAGAGCCTTTGTTAAAGAGAAGCTCAAGTCATATGGTTCTCTGTAAGTTACAAAGTGATAATATTTGTGTTGTTATAATTCGTGTGGCATTGAAAATCGTTGAATAAAAATTATTGGTTACAATACTCGTATTACTTTAAAATCCAAGTGTCTACAAAAAAAAAAAATATAATTCGAGACTCTGAAATAGGAAAATTAATCTAGTATTATTTAGTAGTATTTAAAAATTATTCTAGGTTTCCCCAACACAGAGTAATTCATACTTCAAAACATAAAGTATTGACCAGTATACAGACCAGGTTTTTATGAACTACTATGATCTCATTCAACTCCTAATCGACAGACATTCAAGTCTAATATTCTTTGTAGGTGTCTGGAATGAAAAGGGATCTTATCCGTTCACATTTAATAGGGTTTTTGTTAATAAAGTTTCAAATGTCAATAAGTGTTGCAAAAAAAAACAAAGATATAATTTTTAATGTTTTCTTATAAATTCTGTCCAATTATGTCGGTTTGGATAATTTGTGCAACTGTGTTATAGTGTATTCAACTATTTTTATTTTTACTTTTGGAGAGGGAATCGACCCCCCCAATAACCACCTCAAAGTCTGAATAAAACAACTTTAGTTATATATATTTTACTCAGACCCAATCTTACTACCTTGGTCAGGAAAAGCACTATTATCAAAGTATTTCACGAAAAGAAGATTAATGTACCAATTGGGATAGAGGGTTGTTCTTTTTCATTCTTTCTTACCTGTCAAAATGGTCTCATATCAATTACTGTTAAGATCACAGCGTCCAATTTAGCCTTCGAATCAAACTGTTACTCTTGTATCACTTTACAAGACAAGTAACTCGTCTAATATTTTGTTGTGGAGTTGCGTTTTCTGTTCTTTTTTTTTTTTTTTTTTTTTTTAAAGGGTTGTTGAGGCAGCGTTAGGCAGACCTGGACCGGACTGAATGAGGACTGATTGCCTCATTTTTATTCATCACACACTGACTGTCCCCTCCCTCCTTGATCGATATGTACCGCCGTCTCTCATTGGCTCATTTTATTAATTGCACATCCCGGTTGGTCGAGAGGGGGGGGGGGGGGGGAGGCTTTTGTTTTACCGTAGGGAGCATCTAGCTCGGGGTATATTTTTTGCATATCATTCCCGACGAATATCCCGCAAGAAGCGATATCATGTTCAATAGTTTGTTTATGAATAAATCGGAAATTACTTAAATATGAATGTATTTATTACTATAATTTTTTTTCAAGTATAATTTTAACTAAATTGCCGCTTAAAATAAAAAAACAATTTGACATCATACCATTAAAAAAGAAGGGAAAAATTTTGCAATAAAAGGTATTCTAAATATGAAATAAAAGGTTTTACCTGACCAAAAAGTATAAAGCGATTTTTATTTTGTTTATTCCGCCTCTATCCGAAAGTGTGATTTGCATCTATTTCCTTTTTAGAAACGAAGTAGAGACTTTTTCTTCATTGGTTTTTTAGTCAAGTTTCTTCTAGTTTCAAGTTCTTACACTTTTATCGTAATTATCTTGCGCTAATAGTTGCAAATTTAGCCTCGCTTAATCCTTCTCTCGCTCTGCGAATTGCCTATTTTTTTATTGGAGTAACCAGTCGTTCTGGATAACATCCGTCAATTTATTCGCATTTGTTACCTCGCCTAGCATATTTTATGAGCTCCTTTCTATTAGGGCTGCTTGGCCCTTTTTTTTTTTTTTTTCATTGGCTAAAATATCTGGTTACCATCTACTCATATGACATACAATTGTTATTGGTTGGTTGGTTTTATTTAGAGGCGTAAAACCGTAGTGCGGTCATCAGCGTCTATATTACTGGGTGAAAATTATTACAATCTTATTAAAGGACAATAAATCTTCAGAGTATAGAAGTCAAATTTTTGATATTAATTTTAGTTCTTAGACTTCTCAAGAGCTTTTTGACAACAGTAATTGTTTACCTTTAATTATTATTACTTTTATGACTTTTCAAAAACATATTTTATTAAAATTTAAGAGAATGGAGAATCGAATAATTTGTCAGAAGTTTGTCATCTGGAAGAAGTCTGATTTCACAAAGGTGAATAAAAAAATTGTATTACTAATCCAACATTAAAATAAACTTTCTTTTTATATCTGTATAAATTAAAATATATATTAATTCATATTGTAACGTTTAATCGTTTAATAATAAAAAATCATATGGTTTAAAATCCCAAACCTTTTGTTGGTACAACTAGCGTCTGGAGCGGACCGTCAGAGCAGGTGTTTGGGATTGGATTGTTGGAGTTCAAGACCTGGATGATTCCATGGGGGTCTCGAACCTTCCAGAAGGTCCTTTTAAGACTTAATAATAGGAGCGAGTGACTGGGCCTATTAGTCTGGGTCTGAGTCTTAGTATGTGTCTTGACTGTGAAGCTAAAGTCATATGATTTTTGTGGTATAAAGTTATCATTTTTGTAACCTGCTCGAATATTTATGTTGTGATAATTCGTTTGGCATTGATATGGTTGTATTTTCGTTTAATAAACATTTGTTAACCCTCAGAAGTGTTATATTATATAAATATGATGGTAGAGTTTAAATATTTTGACATCAAGACAACCGGGTTCCAAGTCCAATACTCAGGTTTAAAAATAACATCCGACATATTCAGGAGGATCGAAAATACAAAATGGAACCATAAAGCAGACAAATAAAAAAAAAAAATAAAATAAAAAAAATGAATTAATAAGAGTATATAACTGAAGGAGAAAGAGAGAGAGAGAGATAAACAAGGGGAATGGAGAGAATAATATAGAGGAGGTGTAGAGACAGTGTATTGCCTGCTCTCCTCTGAGGGGAAAAACTCTCGAAGAAAAATACATTTCCCAATCTAAACAGTCCCCATCATCCCTCCTCTTTGTTTTTCTTATTCCCCGCCGTTGGGGAAAATGAAAGAAAAACAGTCGTCCTCGGTTGCCGCGCCCGCCAAAAGGAAAATCCATAATGTCAGCTAGAGCAATTGGCGGCAACTTTATAAATCCCTACCTCTACTCTACCGAAATCACCCTTACGGAAAGAAACAATAAGATCTTATCAATAAGTGTTTAAAGCTAACAGGTAACAGATAACAGGTAACAGCTAACAGGTAACACTGCTGGGCTTTACTCACATTCCTTGCGCAGATCATTCTTCATTCCACTCACCTGCAAGCAAAACAAAAATATATATTAATTTTATTTGTAAAAAAAATAATAATATGTTAATTATTAGTGAGTGGTTTATTTTGTAAAGTCGAAAAATGTAAATAATATCAATTAATTGGGGGAGCAGTATCATACATAACTGTTATTGTTTGATAACAATAAAATAACATTTTAAAGTTTGTAGTTGCTTTAAGTTTAGCTGGGTCATTTTCCCAGATAGGGCCAAACGCTGTCCCCGATGTTTTCTGAAGCCCACTCACCAGTTTGGTACATTAAAACATCCTCTAATTAATTACGCTTTCTGACTTGCCCTGTCGACTAGGGCATAAGGTAGGATTTTACTCATATAACATTAAAAATTAAAGGTTGGATTTCAATATGACCAGTGGAAATCTCCTTCCCCCGCCATGACATAACTCCAGTTTCCAAACTTTATGCTCGTTTACGAATTGACCATTGATAGTTTTTGAAGTTTTTATAACTGTAGTGCTGTTAAAAACATCTCAAGATTAGAATGTGAGGTATGCGATAGTTTTAGAAATGATAGAATGGTATATAGAGGAGGGAAAAGGCTTGTCTCCGGTTTTTGGGTTTTTCCCCGCTTAAGTACTATTTTCATATTTTGGCAGTTTTTAACCATTACAGATGACTGCGACTTCTTGCTAAAAGTAGGAATACATCTCAGGTAACAACTGTTTTTGCCGCCAAATGTTTTCGTTCACTGTGGAAACGTCAGGAAAACAACGTTGGTTTTGCGGTTTGGGACGGCATATAACCCTTGTCATATTCCCGCCCGTAGGTACTTAGAAGGTAATTGTATCGACATTTTTTCGTTGCTTTCTTCTTGTAGAGCACGTTGAGAGGTTTCTGACGGTCTATCGTTTTTTTCCAAAAACAGCTGAATTTAAGTAGTGAGGCAGAAAAAAATGGATGGTCATACAAGACAGTATTGGGTGTTTTTCTCCCGCCCGCATTTACTCGGGATTAATTGTATCTAAATGTTTTCGTTGCTTTCTTCTTCCAAAGCTCGTTGAAAAGTTTGGAACGCTATATCAGGTCATCAGTTATCAATCTATCGACGATAAAAACCACTGACAAGAGCTAAATCAGGGTATGGCTTAGAAACAATTTTTAATTTTATCCTCTGGATGAATTTTTAATGATTTAGAATCGATCACTCCACGTGAAAACCTTCCTCCATTAAGAAATTTAGAAAAAAACAAAAATCATCATTCTAAAAATGAAAATTTTACAATGCTTTAACTTAGCTGGTATATGGTTTGAATTCATAAGTCATTATTAGAAAGAGAAGATTGAGCTAAAACAGATTTTAGGAATGAATCATCAATAATAAGGTTAGAATTTTATTTTTTATTAATAAAAACTCACCAAGATTATTTAGGAAACAGTACATACAGAAAAGATGTTAAAGCAATAATTTATATTATGAGTTATATTCTATAAATCCTTTTCTCTCGTACTAAGTAAGCAGTTAACAATTATAGTTTGCGAATAATTTAATGCAGATACGTGCAATATGGGGCCTTGTTTGACGAAGAGACCTCAGAAGAAATAACTATCTGACCGTGCCTTGGGAGCCCTCCACTACGACACGACTTGGAACGGTCTGCGAGGACAAAACCCCTCCCATCAATAATTCCCTTCCCATAATTGTGTGTAAAGCGACAGTTGTTACCTTCGGGAAGTGTTAATATTACAATGTGGCACGTGTCATGGGGTGTCCATCAATAATTCACAGCGCACCTTGTTTCTGCCGAAAATACAACATTAATGTTACCATTCTTCCTAGAGATGGCGATCGCGCCCGCTTAGTATAGGAGTCGGAGGGGGAAATATTTATAGAACTCTTAGTGAATTATAGAAATATCAAGGCGTTAATACCAATCTTCATATAAACGACTGAGGAATTACTTTCAATAATGTAAGAAGTCTTGTCACGTAATGGTAACACCTGTAGCTTTGTTTGTTACGTTAATGGCTTAGCTGCATCTTGATATTAAATCATGCCTTAAGGTATTCATTAAACTTGTTTACACAATTACCTTCATATTATCTAGAAGTCAGTTTAATCCAGTAAGCCTGAGAGTCTTCCTATAAGACTTCTTGCTTTTTAATAAATTGTATATTATATTTACAACAAATCAATATATATTATAAAGCAAAGTGTAGAATGTGCGTGCCGATAAAGCTCAAACGACTCCACTTACGGTTAAGAAAGTTATGTCGTCGTTTACACATATAACTCCTAACGGAGAAGAAGGTTTCCGTTTTTCTCTGAAGAGTGTAATATTGAAGAGAAAAAGGACTGGAATTTTAAGCCTCTCGCACCATTTAATTAGCCTCTCTGAGATTGAGATACAAGTTTATGAATGAAAAATTTAGTTCGAGCTCCAGACTGCCAGGAAGCGCTAGGGTGCGTTTCACTCAATGTTTATTGTTCATTCATCCAGTTCAGTTTGTGAAGGTTATATATTTGTTCAGCTGTTCTTTTTAAATTACTAAAAAATTAAGCGGAAATAATTAGTTTCTCCTTTGCTTTCAAAATAAAATATTGTTTTTACATCTCTGCAATCTATTAGAAAACCAACTGGATTCCTTAAAAAAATAGTTTTCTCATAAGAAGGCTAATATATGATCAGCACATTACATTTAATCTATATATAATGTATACTTAAGTAAATTTAATGCAATATGAGTGAACATTTCTAGTAGTACAGTGAGCGAATAAAATTAGACATGAAAAAGAGATGAATTAATTGAATATAAAACGAAAATAAAAGTTTTAAGTGTTCTTATTGTAGTTATGTAAATGAAGTTGGTTTGATTAATATGCATGATGAGCATTCCAGTTGACAAAACGACTAACTCCAATAACAGCATTTTTTCAATTAGATTTTATCATCCCTCATAGTTCAAGATAAAAAGAAATATGATGAAAAAATTGTGCCATCAAGAAATTTTGGTTTTAACTTTGTAATAATAGTAAGATTCGAGATATGCAGAAACCGTTCAAATTACGGGGGGATGTCTTAAGGAAGGTTGAAATGGAAGAAAGGTCTTAAAAAAAAGTTTCTATGAATCTTCGGTAGTTTCTATACTTCTGGATCAAATAGGACCATCATAGTAGTCGGCGCTTAAGTTTTACTCGAAATATAATTTTTTTAACTGAGATACCAGATTTTTCAACTATAATCTAAGTTTTTTAGATAATTTTAATAAGATAATTTATAATCTGCTGACTACTTGGAATGGGCTTATAGGATTCAGAATCACAGAAACCATCAAAAACGATGCATAACTCGAAAAGTTGCACCAAAACTAATGTTCATTTACCATTTTCAACCCCCTGTATTCATACTGTATACAGGGCTCCTTATTTGGGCGAATTCCGCAGATCTCAAGTCTGCAGAATATTGATACCAAGTTAAAATTGAATTTTCAAGAAGGTGCTAATTTTGTTCTCTATTTCCTTTAATTGTAAAGTTTTTCTGGTATTAAAACTACCACACAACTACGGAGCGAAACCGGCCATCCTAGCTAGTTGTATATAAAATCACTATAAACCATAAAATACAGGAAACATTCAGGATGATACTAAAACAGGTCAGTTCCTCACCATCTAAATAGCAATCGAATTTGTAGGCGAGCAATGCACTTTAGAGTAAAATAGAAAGTCTCACGCTTACCGAGACTCATATAAGTGGAGGTTTGCGATTAAAAAAAAAAACGCTATGAAAACTATAAAAACTTCAATACAAAATTTAAAGAATAACTACGTAAGCATCTTTATGTGGATAACAAATCTCTGCCTGATGTTTCCAATTATCAAAAATCGATAAACCAACCACTGTACTGTTTATTTCAGTTTTCATAATGAACTACACAATAGCAGATGGCTCAATGATATAGATAAGGATGACATCTGAAAGCAGAAAATAGCAGGATTAAAGATGTCCTTTCCTAAATTAAGGAAATCGGGAAGAGCTAATTGAACCTGTAACTATCATTCACATATAATCATTACATGTTAACACTAAAAAGTGAGAATTAAAAAAAATATAGAAAAATGTTCAATTGAATAGGGATCCGTGCGCCAAATCGAATTTTGTATAGAATTGTGAACTATCATATTCCAATAAATCCAAACAAACAATTAACCTTTGTTATACATCGCAATCTGCTGACTCTTTTTCTAACTGTATCCTTCAATAATAGTTAACTTTTCCCTGTTGATCTGATCAGTGATCCGCCATGACAAATTTCTCATTTGAAATCCTAGATTAAAAACAAATTACTAGAAACTGTTTAACGTTTCTGGCTGCTTCTTCACTTATTAGACAATAGCTCAGACCTTCGAGAGGGCTCATTAACATTAGCGTTCTTAATTGTTTGTTTTGTATATTTCCCTGTTATGCTACTAAGGCTAATCGGACGATGCTACAGCGGGAGTTCTAAATTTTACCTATCCAGGCATAATTAGGATCTTTAACGAGTACCTGTCGTAGCACATGCCTTGGCATCTGGGCGATTCTTAATGCTTTTATTTAACCACAAATAACACTCTTGTATAAGGACATCGCTGTCCATATATTTCCGATACTGCCTTAGACCAGACAAATATCTTTTTTTAATTTTATCCTCTGGATGAATTTTTAATGATTTAGAACCGATCACTCCACGTGAAAACCTACCTCCTTTAAGAAATTTAGAAAAAAAAAAACACATCATTCTAAAAATGAAAAATTTACAATGCTTTAACTTAGCTGGTATATGGTTTGAATTCATAAGTCATTATTAGATAGAGAAGATTAAGCTAAAACAGATATTAAAGTTAATTTATGTTCCAACCTTGTTTCCGCCTCAATTCTTGATTGTCCTTTGACGTGCCTGATTTAGATGATGCAAGAAAAGAGATAATTGCAGTGCTATCATCGGGTTGTTTCTCTACTTGCATGTTCATGCCAACACTCTTGTTTTGATTGTAAATTTGAAAATTGTAAATTTCAATAAATTTAATTTGTAAAACCTTTCCTTGGAAGACTGAGCCCTGGAGGCTACTGATCCAGCAGGCCGATCCCATGGAATGCTAGCCAGCCGCGGTATTATATATAATATGTTATACGGGAGACGGAGGCCGAGAGCGGACGGTGAGATCGGATGTGAGAAAGAAGTGCGTGACGGAAGAGCATGTAAAGGGCCCTTTGTGGCGCGAGGATTCCTCGGAGCGGGGATATTCAATACCCCCAAGGACCCAGGACCATTCACATCTCTTCATTCACTCCTCGCTCTCTGTTCTCTCTCCTCGCTCTATTCACCGCTCCCTCAATCGGTCCTCCGTCTGCGATATCCGCGAGCTGCCCCGAGGTCTGCAAGGTTTCCGTCATAGGCAGGTCGTCGTGGGCCCGTGTCCTCTTCCTTCCATCGGTGTCGGGAGTAACCGCAGCAGCAACACAGAAATATATGACAAAAATCATAGGATGGCTTCCTCTCAACAACGAATTTCTATCGACTGAACAATGAAGGATGACTTAGCAGAGCGATAGGGGGCGACTAATAAGCATTCGGGTGGGAGATGATCGCTCCTTAGATGTTCGCTGTAAATGCTTCTAATAACCACATTACTAAGGGTTAAATTAAAGTCCATTCTTTTTGGATTTCATTTATCAAACTTTCAATAAAGCAAACACATCATTAATTAATCATTAATACCAACACATCATTTAAAAACACCTTATTTCAAAGCAAGTTTCCTTTTATTCAATACCCTTTGCTGTAGAGATACAAAACTTTCGATAATCTCCGCTATCGATAGTATTGGACATAAAACTATCGGTTGTCTTGGGGGGGAGGGGGTAGAATAGTAGAATTTTTCGTTTGGAACGAATGGAGCTACAACGCACGTTTCCATTTGTACTTTCTTCTTTCCTTTTTTCTTATGGAATAATATGAACATTTCTATGAACAGAAGATGGGTTCCACTATGCCTTGAGATAATTTTTGTCAATATCATTCAAGAGGTCAAAGAAACTGTATTTAGAGGAGAGCTATACCAAACCTCTTCAAGGAACCATGAAACGAAGATTCCCAGTTGTCGAAGTAGTTGATTTGACATGACAACATTGGGAACGCAATCCTCGAATTTGAGGGAGTTTTTGAAGAAAAGAAGGACGTTGTTGTGACATTTGTCTTGAAATACCTTACTTATTAATATTTTTGTCTAGACTTTACATTACATTACATACGTGCAAATTTCAAAAAAATGTCCTCAGGTAGTTGATTTATAGAGGTCGAAAGAATTTGGTTAAAAAACCGTGATTTTGTTTCTATGCCATGAACCAAGTAATTTTCAAGTCGAGGGACTTGACAAGTTGTTCTGAATCTAAATTATCAAGTTGTAAGACATGTATGAGCAAACCATTCAATTTTTCAGTCTAATATTTTTTGCGTGAAGTTAATATTTTTTTTATAGAGTAGATAAGCATTTTGATTTAGGAACATAAATAAAATTACACAGTTACATTTTGTTTATTTTTCCTTTCCATGAATTATTCAGCACATGAGTGCTAAGAGGCAGAGGCATCACTTTATCCTAAAAAAACATATTTTTCGATAGTACTATCGATAGTTTTTTAACTATCGAAAAGATAAATAAATGGACTCAGCCCTAGCTGGGGGTACCTCAAATTGGCTGGAAATTGGATCAAAGTATTTCAAACGATCACAAAAAAATCATTTCTTTACACTAGAGACATACTGCTTGTACTGGACCAATACATGGACCTCAAAGCAACAAAAGGCACTGGAAAGCAAAAAGGACTTCCATGAAATATGAAAAGAGGCTGTTGCAGTATAACAAAGGGTCTGGGACAAACTATATTATACAATATGTAAACGAAGAATATGTAACAAGAAAACTTTTTATATCTGCCATAATCAAGAAAAAAGTGCAAGGAAGACATGATAGGATGTAAAAGAAGATATTTCAGCAATAAGACTGCTAAGAGGGGATTCGTATACCAGGTAAAAATTAAGAGAAAAAATTCTGTAAATCGGATTACAGTGAAAATTGGACAAAATAAAAAAATAAATTGAGCTTGAATATTGCTACAGTAGTGATGATACTGTTCATCGCAGTCGGGCTTTAAAAGGTGAGAGGTTTTTGTTTTATTCATTTTATTTTTTTGTTTAAGGGATTATTTAATCAGTAAGGCTCCTATTTGTTATAACTTCACTGGTTAAAATTCAGTGCAAAACTTCAGTTGGGTATACTGCTTTCCGATTCAGTTAACTGTAATTCAACCCAGTTCTTATTAAATATGTAACTTTTCTAAGCCCTAATTCCTTAGAATGATAAGGTAGATAATTAGCACACCTTTGCAGTAGGATACCTGATCCTTCAATAGAATATTTTTCTCCCAACTTCCTCCGTATCTCGAAAATAACAACAGAAAAACAAAAAAACATTTGAACAATCTAATGAAATATTGTTCTCGGTGCTGGATGGAATCATTATTGTCGATTATAGCAAAGCTAAAAATTAGTTCCTTATCGAACTGTTACGTTCTCCTTATCAGTTATCTCCTAGTCGGTGTCAGCTTTTTCCAAACTGGAATGACACAAGATCTCCTATAGAGGAATTTTATCTTTGAGGCAACATCAGTCCCGATCAACGTTTAGCTTGTGCAAACCAAAACTAATATTTATCTTAAACCTCTTATAAATAATATCAGCAATTCAAATGGAAATCCGTTACGTTAGCATTAAGAGAACATGAAGCAGACTAAAGCAATACACTGAAATAAAAAAATAAAAAATATGTATTTTATAATATAATTATTCTATCTTAAAAAAAAATGGTGCAATGCGCGTAGCACAACTTTCACATACTAACCTACTTAAATCAGAAATCGACGTGTTTTGATAAATGCACAATCTTGTGTTTCCGTTGAAAATCGGACGTCAAAATTTTCCACGATCGCAATTTTTTCCCCATACTAATGGGTGTCCAAAAAGAGTATTCGGAGTTTGAAAGTTGAATCAAATCTCAAATATAGAATATCAAGTAGGATATTTACGTTTTATTTAAACACAATGAACTGGAAATTTATTTAGAAAAAACAATGCTGTCACTCCTCGAATCTCAAACGCAGTAAATAGTGTTAATAGTACTGAAACTAGTGAGCGTTACTGTGAAATGATAAGAGATTTTTTTGGCCCAAGAACTTCAAGAGTTTAAAGGATATAACTCTATAACATGGTTTCAGCAAGACGGGATCACTTGCCTTACTTCAGACTTATCAATTGCTACGGTAAAGGAATTATTCTAAAACAAAGTGATTTCTCGTAGAGGCACCATTAGCTGGCCTCCCAGGAGTCCCGATCTCAGTCCTCTTGACTTCTTTCTGTGGGGATACCTGAAAAGTAGGGTACACGAAAAGAAACCGACGAATCTAACGCAATTGAAGCAAAATATCAGAACAGAAATGACGGCAATCTCAGGAACAATGTGTCAACGCGTTTTTAGAAATCTGCGTTTGAGATTCGAGGAGGGCCAGCAGCGTTATGGTGGACACCTAGACAATATTGTTTTTTCTAAATAAATTTCCAGTTCATTTTGTTTAAATAAAACGTAAACATCCTACTTGATATTCTATATTTGAGATTTTATTCAACTTTCAAACCCCGAATACTCTTTTTGGACTATATATTTCATATATAGTAAATGAAAGAAAAAGAGAATACATAATAATTGAGAAAGAAATCTTTAATTATTATAGTCTAAAACAAATTCAGAATTAAACGTAAAATAGTATAAAACTATTACATAAGCCACCTCTTTAATACATTTAGAGTACATAATCAAAAAAAATAAAATTAATTATATACAATTGATTAATAATGGCTTTCATAAGAGATTTTTTGATATTTTACTTTATTTTAAGTACTGCAATAGGTATCGCATCGCTATATTAGTAGTAATGTTATAATTCTATCTAAATTTGTAGAATATAGAATCGTGTCACATGTTTTGCCCACCGATATATGATGGCGAAATGTCTTATCGTTATGAATACATAATTATTTTCATCACAATGTTCAACGATAAATTCCTGGTATAATAAATTAATATTTTTCAATTCAAATATGGGCAGCCTGTTTATTAAAAGCACGAGTTCATATCAATAAGTCGTAAAATTAAATAAAACATTCTCTGTATGGTACCTACTGTAAGGAAACTCGAAATTCATTTATTAAATACATTTAGCTTTAAAATAAAAAAGACTATTTATTCCACAGTTAGGGTTACGTCCATCACGTAATTGTGACAAAGATTATTTCGTAAAAGAACGAGCGCTGAAGGGATATCAAATACTGGAGCAAATCCAGGGATCAGAGAAAACTGCTCAGTATTCCCATCCAGTCTTCCCTTTATACCGCCTACACACCCTGCATATACCAGTAATGAGGATCAACCGAGTCGGTATTAAAATAATAATAATAATAATTATATATATATATATATATATATATATATATAGTATGTATATGTATATATATATATACTTATGAAAACATATATTTTGGGCTGGAAAACTTCTCAACGTTACTTTCTTTGAGAAGAGAAAGCTATAACGCGTGGCGTGAGGTTTGAAAGTCCCTTGGAGGACCAGCAAAAGCTACCCAACACAATCTATTCTACATGACTGAAAAAAAATAATCTTAACTTACTGATATTCCAACTTCTTTCACGTACATTATAAATTTCGTTTATAGATACTTCTTTTTATCATATCCAAATATTATTTATTTTTTTATTTCTCAATTAATCTATTCCAAAGATAAAAGAATCGCCATTTAATTATTTTGGTCCCGAAAATTCTATATTCGATTTAATTTATTTTTTGGTTCCTTGTGTATGGGAAATCATATCACATTTTCCCTTTGTTAAGAGTTGATTGATAAATGGTAATCAATTAATGATTATATCCTTAAATTACATTTAGTAGAGCAATATTGGTCGATTTTTACAGTTCAAAAAGGCCCACAAATAGAATTTGAGGATCAAAGAAAGTTCAAAACTCTTCTGTTTTTTTTTTTTTTTAATATTTATAATTTGTAGGCCTCAAAGGGATGATTGTCGGAGAAAATATTTAAATTCAAGGGAATATCTTACTGTAAAAATATAAAGGTATTGGTGAGAACTGTCTCCGTTCAAATTTGTTGGTCTCCTAGTTCCAAACTACTTTAAAAATTTCCAAAATTTTGTTATTGCTCGTCGATATGAAAACTCTTTTTCCCGTTTATTTTGGTTGAGGATCATTGATTAATACATATAAAATTTAGGTTCATATTTTTTAAATGAAAGGACTTCAACATATCATTGAGAATTGAACCATTTGGTTTGAAAACAAGTCTATTTCAATTTCTGATACGATTGGGGAACAAATGCCAACTGAAAATTCTTATTTTGGGGGTTCCGGCATTGGCCTCCAACGTTGCATTATATTGGTATTAGAAAAAAAATTCAATGAAATTTTAATTTTCATTGGATGTACAGTCTCCCCTCCCCCCCCCCCCCCCACCCATCCGGCTTCTTCACTCTCCTATTCTTAAAAACCGTACAAGGGAAAGCAGTATTAGGAAGAGTTAATTTTCTTGGACATACTGAGTAGCATGCCCAATGCTTCCCATACCTCTTCGATTCCAAATTTTCCTTAGGTAAATCCTATATTTTCTCAACAAAAAAAATTATCCAATAACTTCGTAAAACAACCTTCAAATATTTTGATAGCGCAACTTGCGACATCCAATCCACTTTCTGTATACATATATTGCTTATATGTATTAGTATAGTTCAAAGACAACAAAGAAACGATTGAGTTTGAATGAGAGAGAGGAATAAAGGAAGGCAGAGAACTCTATCAATGGAAGAGAGGTACTAATTGAGAAGCTCTTTTGTACCTGGAGCGATCCTTGCAAAATCGGACAATTGATTTTTTTTCTTCCATTTTTCCCATCACTTGCACTGTTTGCTCTCTCTCCCTTTTTGATCAGATTTCACGATCGCTACCATCCATAGAACTTGTCAATAGTGTCAATAGTGCAATATTTCAAATAATACCAGTTGTATACATGTTGTAAAACACGAAAAATATATTAATAGAAATGAAATTTCACAGTATTTTTCCTCATTACCGAAACTGGGAAATCTATGTATGCCTTCGAAAATTTTCCACTCAAAATAATAGCAATTCTTTAGAAGTAAAGTATGCACTCTAGTTTAAATTGAGTGTAATGACTTTTACTCTTAATCTTGAATGTAAATATTTTTTTTACTTAATTTTTTTTATTTAATTTCAATGAAATTGTATTCCTAAAATAATAGCTGACTCGTGCGAATCATTCAAACTCTAACCTAGTTAAATCCCACTTAATTAAAGTACCTACAACAGTATATTTATTATCGTATAGTGCGCATATAGTGCGTCAATGGTATAGGCATTTACATGATCTCATTGAACGCGATGCTTGAAGTTACGATATGGTCATCAATCATTGTTTGTTGGTGGGTTTGTTTTACACAGACATAGATGTCACTGAAAGAGCGCACCTTGGAAAACGCCACGTACTTATGTAAATATATAGGGCCGGGATAGCCGAGAGTGTTTGAGCGCGACCCGCTTTAGCATGCTCGAGCCGAACGGTGGCGCACAGTGGGACGAATCGCCAATCTAGGGGGAAATAGTTTACATCAACGAAATGAAAAAATCTTGTCGGTCTCTTGAAAACAATAGTCTAGCTAAGGCATTTACAAATTATTAATCACTTTAAGCAAGTATTAACAGAATAATGGAGGTTTGAATACGGTAGTTCCCTCATAATGCTTGGTCAGCTTATTTCCAAATTACATTGTAAAATCAATAGAATCTTGGAATGGATCGTGTTTTTTTGAAAAAAATTTATGCTAGGCAATAGAAGACGATTCAGAAATTAAGTTTATATAAGTTCTTGGTTCTTTAAATGTGGATATAGTACAGAGTACCCTTCTTTCTTTTCAATAGTCGATAAGCTATATTTTTTTCTTATAAAAAAAGGGGTTACTAAAAATCTACACCGATCTACACCGAGATATTTATAGAGAATATAGTCCACACTATATAGAAATAAAGTATTCATTATGAACTGCTAATACCTGCTAATAAAGGTGTGCGCTTTTTTTAAAGGTATAAATCTCTCATTGTTGAGAGCCTACATTTTTAATATTTTGAGGCAATACGAAGGTGCTAATGAAATTTATAGATATATATTAAACCAGTTTAATTGGAATACATTACGGCAATCTCCGAAGCTATAAAAAAACGAGATTCGTTGACCATAAGTACAAAAATTAAAAGCAAATAGCAAGTTTTTTCCCTTTTTAGGAATAAGAAAGAAATAAAGCATGAAAACAACAGTATACCTTAGGTATATACAAACCATTAATCCCTTAAAACAAATGCCAACGGAATAACAAAAGAATAAACACGCCACATTTGTCACAATAAGTCAGTTAATTTGAACATCTTATTGACAAAGCGGCAACATAGATCAGTGAATTTCATATTGTTTTTGGAAAAAAAATTATACCACAGTATGGAAGACGATTCGGCAAGTAAGTTTATATGTAGTTGGCTTTTTAAGTGTGATGTACCCTTCTTTATTTCCAGTAGTCCACTTAGTAAGCTACTTACTTTAAACTACTACTTATTTAATTATTGTTAGTAAAATGCGATAACTAAAAATCTATAACGACTTAAATAAATAGACAGATATTTTCATAGAATACAATCAACATTATATAATAACAAATTTTCATTACGTATTTTTTATTCCTGCTAATGTGTGGTACGGTGTTTTTTTTCCAGGTGTAAATGTGTCATTATTGAGATCCGATATTTTTAATATATGGGAAAAGCACGGAGGTGTAGATGAAATCTATACATATATAATAAACCAGTTTTCAATAGAAGATATTACAGAAAGCTCCAAAGCCATAGCTAAACGTAACTTGTCAGCTGTCAGAGCTAGAATAAAAAGGAAATGGAAAAATTCTTATCGTAACCGGGATTATTTTTTCTGTAGGAACAAAGAATTTTTTTCTTTTTGAATAATTGAAAATTGAATAAAAAAAAAATATAAATAGAATTGCTCCATTATTTACAATTTATCTAAATAATTTTATATTGTTTTTTTTTTTTTTTTTTTTTTTTTTTTTATTATTATGAAACCATAGCCAAAAACCACTATTTTGACTTTTATTTATTAATTCATACTTAAATGCAATTTTCTACAAACATTAACATAAAATAAGTCGCTTCCAGAATTATTTCCCCCTAGATTGGCGATTCGTCCCACTGTGTGGCGGTCCGAATCCGCCCTGGGAGGGTTGACTTTTATCTCGTGGAGGCCCCACGGAATAAATCATGGCCTACCCACAATGGTTAGAATAGGTCTGTCACAATTCTAGAGTAACCCCCCCGTATCTCCTTGAAAACCTGAAAAGATTGACACAATTTGGAAACCTGTATGACCATTTTGATTTTCTCAACCGCGGTTTTTGCGATAATAACGCGCAATTGAAGGCGAAGGAAAGGTTTAAAATGATACCGACAAAAAAAAAAAAAAGCTTTGAGAAATGATATATATGACTGAATAAAATGATAAATAATAATGTTCTTCTGGTAATATAAATATATACCTGTGTAAAGCTTAAATCAATTACCTATCAAAAACCTATAGAGGACCCCGATCAAATTTTTATCTCTAACAGCTATGTGCGAATTGATAAAGGGAATGTAGAGGCATTGACCTGGTGGTGTTTGGAGGAAGTGTCGTTTGAAATAGCGCAATTTATTGATAGCTAATCTGATAACGAAGAGCAGTTTTTTTTTTCTAATATTTTAAATTTTCCGCATTCTGAAAAAAAAATAGTAGTAAATCGAAGGTGTTTCTCGACCTTGTAGTATTTTGACTAATAAACAAGGCGTAGAATAGTGGCTTCTGATTAAATATTTTAATTAATAAAAATACAGTAGAACACCAACCATCCAAACTGTTAGCCCAGAACCTTGCTGCTCGGAAATGTTCTCCCACATTAAAGCAACGCAATTCACTCGTAAAGTTCATGGGATAATCATTGTAGGTATGTGCATATGTACATACATGCCGTACTAATAACAAAATTATCTCATTCATTTATCTTAATTTATTTTTTTGAACACTCCCAATGCAAGTGCTGTTCCAACTAAAAAAAGAATTTTTGCAGGAGATCCTATTAAAGCTTCTTCAATTCCCTTCCTTTGAAATCTGTTCCTTACTTTATCCGAACGTTTAAATGTTTCAGGAATCATCACTATTTTGGAAGATAGTGATTTTTCCTATCCATTTTAGAGAAAAATAGAGAAAAAAATCTAATCTGATTTAGAGTAGTCTTGTATTAGACAAGCATAATCTATGTACGCGTGTCACTTTAAAGATTATTTTTAATTTCGGTTACTTACTCTTGTTAATATATTTTGATTTAAATGATTGATACCTTTTTTCTTAATTTACATAATCTAACAAAATTTCCTATTATTATATTGTATATAATACTCATTTGGATATTAGGGTTCTGCAGTGTTATAATTCTGAATATCAAAACTTAATGTAATCGAATCGAAAATGGAATGATGTCAAGCATTTGATAAAAGATAGGTATTTAATCTTCTATCATACTATTCTATAACAATATTAATAAAATCCCATTGCCCGTATATAACTAAAATATATATGGTATTTTCCGATTTTTATTTTTTTAATTTAATGAACTTTATTTATAACTTCACAACTGTATTTATAATAAATATATCTAGTAAATGAGACAGGAATCAGAAAAAAGAAAATATAATAAACTACCCATTTCTGGCACTCGACTAATACACCTAATATAGAAGATCCCGAGGCTATCTTCTTTTCAAAAGCCTGGAGAATTGTCTGGAATAGAGGAGAAAGCGAGGAAGCTAGCTGGAGGCAAGTGGGTTCGGAAGGATGGGAAGTTTATTTTTAAGAAATTAATGAAGTTTTGCAAATCCTAAAAACTTTTTTTAGGTCCGAATTTTATGTTATAATTTTTGAAATTTTGGTAAAAATGATCTTTACCTTTAAGTATATTAAAAAATTATATTTTCCTCCATCATTGTTATTATTATTATTATTAAAATATACTCCTCTATTCACCAAATACTTATAATATTTTCAACAATGCTACTTACGAAATTTTGAAACATTTTGAGAAAAAAAAAATGTTTTTAGCACTTGAAATGGTTTCATTCATCCCTGTAACCGACTTATATTTCTTTAAAGATAATTGAACTTAGGAGATTCGTTAGATTACTATGAAAATGTTTCTTGTGCGGGCATAAAATTGTTTGGTTATAAAGCTAATAAAATAAAAAGAAAAACTTACTTTATCCCGATTAATAAAAAATCTCCTCAATATTATATTTTATCGAATTTCATTTCAACACATGATTTTTTCCATCACTGGAATTTCTGATAATTTTTTTTTTGGATATAAAAGCATAGAAGTTATTCTCTTTCCTAGATTACCGCCCCCCCCCCCAAAAGAAAACAATACACAAATAGCTAAAATTTGGGTTGGTGTAATTCTTTGGTATGTCATCATAATTTAACAGAGTTATCTCAAAATCAGTTTCTTTAGAACCTCAGTGGACAAATTTTATATAATTATGCCTGCGTTCATTGTTTGTTAAATTATTTTCTCCATGGAAATGAGTCATTCAAAAATTCATTAAAATTAATCCGCGGATGACGCAGGTACAGGTTATGAAATGTACTTGTATCAGTAAAAACATGTCATACTGATGAGCTCATGAATGTTATAAATAATGTATTTGTGCAAAATTTGTAATTACATTTCCTATGAAAAAACGAAAACAATGGTAGGTCATTTCTCGAGAGAAATGGCGTTCATTTCCAATTTGGAAAAAAAGGGATACTTGAGGAAAATTATTGGTGATGAATAAAATGCTGGAAAATTTCAATTTAATGTAATTAAGACAAGTGCTTCGCCAAATATTATTTAAAAACAAAGGGCATATTGCGACATTATACTAAAACATACAAGGCTAGTACCAAAGTACGCGTCCTGTTAAAAGTACCAAAGGGTAACTCCAGTTAAAACAAATTTTGACGTTTCCAATGGTAAGTAATATCGATGTATAAAAAACTATATATAATCTCAATAGTTTTACACCACTAAGCAGTTTTCCACCAACAAATCTTTCTTTCTGTTTACATTCTATGTTCTGGTTCCCTCTTCCCCATTATTTTTATTAATAATATAGATTTAAATAAAATAAAACAATTTATTTCTGTTGATCAATAAATATCCAATGTATCTTACCCAGAACTCAACAATTGATAAGAGTCAGCACAATAAGCTAAAATATTGACTACGTATGAAATATTGAAGTATGATTTATTTTATGTCCGATTATATCTATCTAATGTAATGGGAACATGGAAACGAAGAAAAAAAAAATTACACATGTTACGTCGAAGAGAAAGAGAAAAAAAAAAATTAGGCAGTAAAACACGGAAGAGCATCTGGTGAAATTCACTGCTCCCACAAATATCCATTACAATCGTTCACCTGTAACTTTTATCCGAAGTCTACATCTGGCAAACATAAGCATAATACGTTAAAATTGAAATCGACAATAATCATCTAATAACTCCTACTAATCATATTTTTATTATAATCGATTTAATAAAATTATTTAAAATTATGCGATTGAATTAAGGAATAATACAATCCCGGCTAGAGTTGAAGTATTTTATCAGTCTGTGAACGGGGTCAAGTATTTTACGAAATGAATAAATTATGTTTGTTAGACATGCATTTCTACTTAATGCTGAATAGAAAGGAATTTATACAATAGAGGTCGGAATAGCAATAATTAAATAAATTAATCATTATAAGGGAAAGAAATAAGTTTAGGTATTATTGACTTCTGTGTAGAGGCAACTGACATGCATATTTGACAGTAGTTTTGACTTTAATTTTTGACATAAGATAATAACTTAAAAATTTAGAATATCACATTTTTTTTTTTATTGATTAATCGTAATATTTAAAATAGGACGTACTACCTCTACCACTGCGAACAAAATTAGAACCAATTATGTTCAATAAAACATTGTATGCCACTTTTTACTTTTACTTACCTATATATGAAATATATAGTAAGGGGAAGTATTGCGATCGTGAAAAATTTCAACTTCCGGTTTTCAACGGAATTACACGTTTTAGGGTCCCCTGAGTCCAAATAACCAAGTTCCGCGAAATGTTCTGTGTGTGTGTGTTAACAGACTAGTTCAAAAACTATAAACCGTACGAACCTGAAATTGGGTGGTTGGTATATGTATATGCCCGTGATGTGACAGCAAAAATTTCATCAAAATGGCTCTAACGATTTTGATAAAACTTGGTATTTGATTTAATTATATGCCTGAGATATTACTACAAAAATTTCTTCAAAATTGATCAACCGGAGGGGGCACTTTATTTCTTAACTTGTTTCCCCATTTTTGATTTTCTTATAAATAGCTTTAACGATTTGGAATAAACTCGTCATGTTTAATGAGAATCAAGTATTCTTTAATATCAGGTAAGCTTTATCATTATTAAAATGTCCTCAGGGAGCATAAATGAGGAAGGGGCCTTTTTTGTTTTCCTATAAAGTACCTTTGTTTTTGTTTATTTGGAGAAATTATCTGTCTCTCGTTTCGCCTAAAAATAAGAAAGGGCGAAATATGAAAAAAATCAGGTAAACATACACAGAAGAAAAATATTCCGTCAACTATGCGCGGTACGCCTTTAATGACAGACCAATGCTTTATAATTAAAGATGTTCTGTTCATTTAATGGAAATTATTTGTTTCATGGGAACTATATGAAGTTTTCAACAACATTATAAAATCAGACGACTTGAAGTATTATGCTTGAATTGCCGAAATGACACAAGTAAAATCTTTTATTTAATAATAAAAAAGTTTAGTGTACTTTAAAGAGCAAATGCAAACAAAAATAAGTAAATGAATCTGGAAAATGGTGTGACTTTGGGAAATGGCATTTAACAAAACACGTCTATTTCTAATCAAAGTAGGTAAGTTGGTAAGTGAAAGTTGTGCGTTGCGCGGATCGCACCAGATTTTTTTCATTGTTACTGATATATTTAACATGAACGAAATAAAACACGTTCAATCTCAAGGCGTTAATATTTCTAAGCTATAGATTTTAGAGATAACCTTGAATGCTTAAAAAATATTTTTTTCATAATAATCAAGTAAGTGTATAAGAAAAGTTAAAAATTCATAGTCATTTAGTCAATTCTTTTTTATTTATTTTTTATTTTTTTACAGCATCAGTTTTCATCAGCTTACTAAATGCCTTCTAAAACTCTTACCACTAGTTTAAACATAAACTGCTCTTTTAATTATCAACCCGAATAATAATAAAATATATATGACTGATAATGAAACAAACCTAATGATACATATAAAAAAGGGAGATAAAGCTTTTGGACAAGAGCAATCTTTGTTGCTCCAGAATTTATTCCACTTGTAAATTTTCGTCAATTCGCTTGCATCAGATAGCCTCAACACATTTCGAAAGTTAATTCAAACGAATTTATATTCGTCTGATGATAGCGTCATGTTATAAATAATTATCCGAAAAGCCGGCCCATTCTTATCCGGACAGCTAGGGAATTATCACTGCGTTTGCCGATAACTTTTAAATATCATTTGATTCAGGCTGAAGCGCTATTAAAAAAAAAAATAATCAAATGTGTTAAATGAATAATTTCATGTGTTCTTAGAAATCGTTGTCAGTATAATATAACATTAGTTACTACACATATAACCATTAGCTTACTAACCGAATTTCTAATTTTCATCACTATTTAAATACATAAGATAAAATTGAAAAAAAAAACAAAAACAAAAAACCGTTAAATTTATAATGTTATATGTTCATAGAAATCATAGTCATTGATAAACATTACCATTAGTTTACCAATTAAACATTAAACAAATTTCTTTATTTAAGTATTTAAAGATTAAAAAAAAAATGTTAACGATATAAGTAATATTTTTAAGATATAAACCGAAACTTTATGCTCAAGGATTTGTATCTTCTGAATCTATTAACTTTTCCCCGATTTAGGAATCATGACCTCATATACGATCATATAAATTCCATAAATTCATATAAATTCAATTAAAAAACACATCTCACCTCAACTGTTAAAATATGATAATAAAATAAAAATTGTTTTTTTTTTTAATTTATTTATTATTATTTTATTTTATTTTTGTATTTATGGTGCATCATGGACTATTTTGGAAAAGGGTTTTACATAATTCAAAATCTGATCTGTTTTTATCATCCTTTGTTATTATTTTTATTTATTATTAATATTATTATTATTTAAAGATTTTCTTAAAAAAAAAAAAAAAATATTTGATGCTGATTGATTTTTCTTTTTCCAGGTTAGTGTGCATGATACTTAATTGGACCACATTATAGTTTAAGGTTGGTGATATTTTTCCTACGTTTATATATATAAAACATTTCTTGATCGGAATCAGGATTTTAGATTGTTGAAATTCAACATTTCGCTTCTGTGTGAATAGACTCGGATAGACTTGGACATATGCGCCAATTGAGTTTTATTTTCTTCCCGAAGCTTTCCAGAAATCCTGAAAACGCTAGGCGAAAATCTCTTATTCAAAATCAAGAACATTGAAGATGTCAAAATCTACGAGATGTTAAAATCTAGTAAAATTCTGTACATTTAACAAAAATTTTGTTTTAAAATGTTTTTTGATTGAAAAGAAACGACTTAAGACCTAGATTAGGGCTATGAATGAGCCGTTGTTTTACTGGGATAAGTAAAAGACATTCTCCTCTTTTTTTTTCAATAATTTAAGAACTTTCCTGAATTCTCAGATAATTCTAACGAAATTTTAAATAGGGAAAACTAGATAGACTCGTTAATAGACGTTTGACGCTGGAAGTTTCTTTGCTTCGTTGTGAAGTATATTTGTAAAGTTAGCTTATTATTTCTTTATTAAGGCTTGCCTAAATATTTTTAATAGAGATGTTAGTATTCGTACAAGTATTAAAATTAGTATATGGATAATTATCCATGCAGTAAAATATCCATTTGGTTGAAATACACGTTTATCGTTTGTAATAAATATTTTTGTTTTTTTTCACCTTTGTTTTTCTTGTTTTATCTCATTTCTTCTTGAATCGAAATATTTGTAGGAATAATAGCATCTAATTCACATCTAATAAACGCTATGCAATGTGCATTGATATAGGTTTTGAGTATTTTTTGAAATAATAAACTGACGTATATTGGTAATTTACTGCTGAAATCAATCAATTTTAAAATTATATCCGTACCACGAAGGTTAACAAACAACACCCTGTCCATTTTTTTATTGAATTAAATTTTCCTATATGGATTTCTATAACACGAAAATACTTTTATCTACTTAAAAACGTTAATAACAATATGAGAAACATTGATTAAGATGATTATAAATCCGAAAAAAAAAATAACAAAGTATTCATTTGGTATTTAAATCCACAGTAATAAATTTAATTTTTTTAAAATATGATCATGGTTTTGTTTACCTCCCGGATATTTATAAAACACAATTAATCAGATGTAATAGTTTATTGCGCTAGCATTATATCAATTACAATACTATTCGTTACTTTGAGGTAACTGGGAATGTATTGTTAAGAATTATACTTTATACAGGCCTTCTAATAAAAATCACTATATTAAACATTAAACTTTTACTCTAACAAAAAAGAAGTTTGTGATAGATTGTTTCATTTTTAGAAGGTTAATTTTAAAATATAAATTATTCATGTTAAATTTGAGAATAAAAATCTAACAAAATTAAATAAGAACCACAAACTTCAGAAAAATATTACTCAATATATAGTTGTTAATAAAATAAATAATTGTTGAAAAGATGTAGATTGGAGGTTATATAAGATTGGCTAATGAGGATATAACATGTATCAAAATAAATGTGAATGGTTCAGAAGAGAAGAGAATGCATTTGCGTGTTGCAAAGAACGGGAAGCGTTTAGCGTCCCATCTCAACGGGCCTGTCTGTTTATATTTTTTTAAATTTTACTGACAAAACTGATTTGTGAAGATATCAGCAATGTTAGTTTTTAGCAATTCATGAGAAAAATGTATAAATAAATTAATGAACTCTGGAGGTTTCAAATATTTTTAGAGATTGAAAAGCATTGAGCAATTAATTTGACTAAAGGGATCCCGCAACGAATTCGGTTTCAATTGCCACATTCCGCGAATTGAAAGGACGATTGAGGTGTCAATTTTATTCAGAATCGTACGACGATGAATGAACATATAAAAGGGAATTGATTTTTAAGAAATGTTGTTGTCTTTTAAGGTTCTTTTAATTTAGCTATGAATTTTTAAATGGCAATGATTTAAGTTTAATTGTTCCAATTATTATAAATGAGCATGGAAAGAAAAAAAAGAGTGGAGACGCAATGCAATGCTTGAGAACAACCGATGCAACGCCTCCAGTTCGGGGATTGTTTACATAGCAAGAGCGGGAAGAAGACGCGGTATCTAAGGAGACGGTGACGCAGGACGAAGGAGGAGGAGAAGGCGAAGACATGTGGAAGGAGAAGGCAAGGAGGAAGGAGCATGTGTGTGTGGAGGCAAGGAGGGGGGGGGGGCAAGACACCGCGCAGGACCTCCTCCAAGGAGCGGCCTTACCTCCGAGGGTGGGTGATAGTGTCCTCAACGGACATCCTTCGCTTCTTCGGCACTCTCGACTCCTGATGGTACTCACTGAGCGGGCTTCCTTGGTTCCTGGCTGCCGGCCACTGGGCCTTGTACTCCACGGCGGTCTTTGGCAATTGCACCGCTCACCGCTAGATGCCTCCCCAGGCCGACCAACGAGATCGATAAAAAAATTCCTGCGCTGTTTTTTATAAAGCCGGCGGTTCATTACCGCCCCTCCTTCGCCTCGCCCCACCCCCAACTTCCCCTCCACCCCCTCTCCCCGCCGCCTCTTCCAAACTGCACCGTCGTCCCCCCTTGCCGCCTGCTCTCTCTGCTCTTCCGGGATTAGCTCAATCTCCAACTCTACATCGAGTGCCCTGTTTTCCTCGAAAAGGAGGCACAATAATAAAAAGGATTGTAAACATCTACTACATCATTTCTTCTGGAACCAAAACAATATGTGCCCTCCAACAAGAACCTGATGAATACCGACGAGTTTGGGGTATGCGAATAGTAATCAGAAATGAAAATAAGTAACCTCGATAGGCAAGAAATGGAATCATGTTTGGGTCATGTGGGGGGGAACTAGTCGTGATAGAAATTTACTTGATCCGCTTCAATAGGTATGAAGGTGGGAAACAAATCATAACAATTCTTTATTGATTAGCGTCGATTATTACTACCTTTATATTGATCAAAACGTTTTGTTATAAACCTGTGGTGAGGATGCGTGCTTCTAATGACGAAAGAATTTTTATTATATTTACTATTACTATTTCCCTCAAGGATATGAATATTTAGGTATGCATTTGGGCTCATAATGCAAAATGACATAAGTCAGTTTTACTAAAAAATCAAGTTTCACGAAAACAACCATAGAAAGGTGTCATAAGTAAAAAGCCGCCTATTCGCAAGGTAGCGAAATGCCGCTTCCTTTGTATGTTTATTAACGTTATATTATGCTACATTGGCTAATTGGCCAATGTTACAATGGGTATAATTAGGATAGGGATCTTCAACGAGTACCAGTACTACATCGCACAGGCTCATGACATCCATTATTCGTCCCATTCAAAGTACAGCATAAGGATTTTTACTCCCTATAATAACAAGGATTTCTACTCAGGTATGCTAACCACTGAGACCATAATCCGTATCGAAAAATTAAAAAAAAAACTAGCATATGTCATTTTGCTGTAATGCGAATAAAGTATATTTACAGTCCATTATTTTCAATATTTATTTCTTTTATTCTTTATATCTTATTTATTACTTGAACCGAGGGCCTGAATGATTAATATTATAAAAAATAATAGTGAGAGAACGACACAATTGACGCAATTGCTCACGGTGATATCTCTTGTGTTACATTATTGAAGAAAGCCTGAACTGGTAGATCAGGTCCCGATTTTTGCTTCTTGTGTTCGGTAATATTTTAGCATAAAACGAAACGTTATATATTCTGAGATGTTTGTGATGTGTTTAGACGTCACATTCTCTATTACTTGAGTAGGCATAAGGGACGTCTCCTTTCCTTGATTATCATTAATGGCAGAACCTCGGGCAATAGACGAGAGAATACATCAAGCCGGGGTACTTGATACTGGCGGACCTGGAACAGGATGAGGGCAATTGTAGCGACGAAAGCTAAGCGGTTGTGAAGAATTGCCGAGGAATCGTAATGACTAGAATTTTACTCTAATGAAGGGGCATTAGGGACCTTAAATACTCTGTCGTGTGGTTGGGCTCGTCTGTCTTTGGGTTGTAGTGAATGGGTTCTGGCTGAGCTTGGGTATAATGAATATCACATCCCTTCACATTAAGACAAAACAAACAATGAGAATTTTAATATTTAAGGTTACTTAATAGTTTTTATCAAATAGAGGAAAAAATTAAAAAAATCCTTATCAAAAGTTCCATCTCTCTTAGTGGTGCAACCGAGATTACTATCAAGGGGGGGGGGTTAAAATCATTTTATTTAATTTTAGAAAGAAATATCCCACTATATCTGTCAAAAACAAAATTTACTATTGTTTATTTGACAAATAAGTGAATGTATAAGTGCAGCTTAAAATATAAATTTAATTCAGCATGTGATTTTTTGTGAGAAAAAAATGTCTTTCAGTAGTCTAGGGGGGGGGGGGGCTTATACTCCAAGCCCCCCTGGTTGCGCCTGTGATTTCTCTCAAGCCTACCTTAATTCATTAAGAACCGGCCGTTAAATCTGTTTTATCTTTTATTATTATCAAGCTAAAACTTTGTCAAGAGATCCGTACTACTAAGTGCAAATTTTGGAAGATTCCGTCTGAGTTCAACACACAAAATTACCATTTTGAATCTCTCCAAACCAATTTACTTAAAATTTAGCCAATACTATTATCATGTCAAATCGTTTTCTAATAAAAATATTCTATGCCTATCACGCATATTTGTATCTATATATATACAATATCATGACTTTAGTACATATAACAGCTAATATAAAAAGTCAAGGCCGAGTTTATACTTAAACTAATCATGTGAAATGTGTAAAAACTGAATGTAAGATGGTATTAGAATAGTTTTGTGTTTAGTCTTTAATACTCATTAATATTAATTTAATGTTTTAGTTTCGCCTGTTCAGTTTTCCTATACCACAAATCTTTCTTTCTCCCTTTCTTTTTCTTCATAGCCTTTAATGCGGAGATCTTCCGTTTACTCATATTTATCTTGGTAAAGTCATTTCCTTACTGGTAACATTGCCTATGAAACAAGGTCTTCATGAAACTTAATGCAAAAATTTCACTAATGGTAGCACTGTTGTGCATACGGTGTGTGTCTCCTAATAATGTTTTAATGTTTCTATACAACAGCGTAGGATGTATTTGCCTAGGAAACGGAGCATAACGGTCGAAGGAATTGGACATTTTACAAGGTGAAGAGCAAGATACCAAAAAAGCAGACGGAACTGGAGCGAACAGAGAGGTGGGCGTGGTATTACCTTAGATAGCCAACCGGGTCGGGGGATGCTTATTTAATTGGCTGATTAGCTTAAAACTTTCCACCAATCGCCCTCATTTCTACGATCGAGTAGCCAATCATCAATAATCCTATACCTGTGCTCAATTATCATTAATTTGACGCGTGCCTTGTTAATTGGAATGCATTAGATATTGCCACATTATAAAGTAACTTGAATTAATACCGTCATGAATAAAATACTCGCTAATAAGGCCAAGATTTCTTCACGGCGGAAGAAAAAAAAACCCAACAAACATCATTTCCACTTAGGTACTGGCTTGTTATACGCCCATGGTACCACAGAGAGTCAATCCGAAATCATAATGATATGCATCTGAATTGAAGGATAAAGTTCGAAACCCTGTTCCCAACGTACTGCCTAGGTCCGAAATTGAACTTCATGAAGAATTGTTTAAGATATGAATAGGTTGCTTAGGGAAGCAACGCAATTAGGAGTTCGTTTAGCCAACGAACGAGTGTTCCTCCAGTTGAATGGTGATGTGAAAACATATTTATTTACAAATACGTGATCTAAACATGATAATGTTGAACCGCCAGGCTTTCCTCTTAATTATTTAAGGCTGGATGTGCCCAAAGAGGGTCTCTCTACACCAATTCACGCTATGTTTCGTCTCCCATTTGTGTCCAATGTGCTGGAACTCGGCGAACAGGTTTATTTTATTGAAATGGACACTAAAATATTTCGTCAAAATTTACGTAAATATGCAAGCGGTTTTTAGTTTTTCGCCCCTCTAAAGCTCATATGTGCTTTTTAAAATAAGGTATGAATCAATTTCTGCGCATGTGCACATTTCAGGTAAGTAAAATTTGAAAATTCCCACTATATTAATGGTGTTTCAAGAATATTATGACAAATAAATTTTAAAAACTTTTAAAATGTTTTGTTAGACCTTGATTAAAGGAGCATAATAATTATAACTTTCTACCACTTAATGTTTCATAGGTGCGTATCAGAAAAAAGGATTCTGAAAGAGTTTATATTATATTTTATATTAAAAATTATCAATAATTAAACAATAATATATATTTTTTAAATACATTGTCATAGAAATAGAAAGAAACACCAATCATCCTTATTCTTTATATCCTTTGCAGAAAAAGGTTAGAGAGAAATCACGTTCTGTTTTCCAGCTTAAAGGGAATTCTTTTTTCTGTACGTTTTCCAGGGATGAATGGAACTGAGATCTGAAACCTATTATTGTACAATTCGAAGCGACTTCCTCCCATTTGGAATCCTTCTTGATTTTACAGCAAACATAGATTTTATTTTTTTCAAATACAATAATTTGGTTAAAAAGTGATTTTGCAAGACAAGACAATAAAAATATAATGTAAAAAAAGGACGAAGGTGTGTATTAGGAAGGGAGCAGACGACTAAATAAGATCGAAGACTACAGACAAGACCCCAAGACGCAGGTCTTGCCTTAGGTCGCGGGAGGGTTGAGGGAGGTCAGCAAGGCCCATTCATTCGCTCCTTACTCCTCACTCCTTACTTCTCCTCCTTAGTTCCTCCTCCGTACTCCCGATTCCTCCCCCGCACCAGGTCCCTAAGTCCCTCTCCCAATCCCGCCTTCGTATTTTGTTCATCTTTTTTCTCTTTTTTACTAAGTCTTTAAAAAGCTCCTATTTCAACAGTTTGATACTGTTTTATTTTTTTTTTTATCTTTTCGCAACTTCATTCATGATAATTATCATAAAAACTTAGTGAACCCAACGATTCGATGCCAACTATACCAATCGCTCCCCGACACCTGATTCATCCTTCTTTGGTCCAAATATCCTACGTAACAATTTATTTTCAAACACATCGAGATGATTTTCATCCTTGATTTATGGCATTTGAGACCGTAATGAGCTGTTGGAAGTATTATAGTTTTGTAATCATTCATGAAAGTACAATTGAAATATCTTTATGAAACTAAAATATTTTTTTCAAACTTTGTCTGCTTAGTATATATAAATAAAATAAAATCATAAAATAATAATCGTATAAATATGGTATTTCAAGCAGAACGGTAGACGGCAGGAGTTCTTCTACTTGGTACACGATTAATTGACACATCAGCAGAGGCTATCTATAATGCTTATAATTTCGTATAGTAGCAACTGTTAAACATTTTTTAAAATATATATAAATTTCCAGCAAAATATATTAATGAAAAATTGATTCAAATGTCCCCATTTAGATATAATTAAAAATTAATTCAAATCTCCATTCATAATCAATTGTTCATTTATCCTTTTCCTTCTTCCAAGCACTCTTAAAAATCCTCTTTAACTATGTTCTTAAAATTGGTATTTCTTGTTATCTTTTCTTATAAATATTTTTGAAATAGTTCATTTTTAAATAAATCTATATTATTATTTTTATTTTTAATATTCTCATTATTATATCTGAGTGTAAATTCATAACTTCCATGAAATGGGAGAGCTTACTATATATCTCCATAGGTATTTGAATAGAATCCTTCTTCCAAGCACTCTTAAAAATCCTCTTTAACTATGGTCTTAAAATTTGTATTTCTTGTTATCTTTTCTTATAAATATTTTTGAAATAGTTCATTTTTAAATAAATCTATATTATTATTTTTATTTTTAATATTTTCATTATTATATCTGAGTGTAAATTCATAACTTCCATGAAATGGGAGAACTTACTATATATCTCCATAGATATTCGAATAGAATCGACATAACCTAGAAAATAAAAAAAATTGCCTTTGGGAGTCGTTGCAGTAATGAGCCGAGCTGCGGTATTGGATTAAAAATTATTGGAGGCAAACGCCAATGAGAATGACGGTACAAACCACCTAGCGTTTGGATTGGCTGCCGACCTAACTAGCACAGCCAATCACTTTATCCCCATCCAAACGGATCCTATATACTGCTTTTTCAATACTTCTAAAAAAATGGAAAAAGAATTCTCTTTCCCATATTTACGTAAAATTTGATCTATCCAATGTATATAAGTTTACATGTTTATATAAGTACCTTTACATAGCTCAAACTCAAAGCTAATTATACATATAAGTATATAGTCTATTTGCTTTCTTCATTCATAAATTTGTTTATTTATATTAAATAAAATATTGACACATCAACTATCACCATGAATCAACCATACTTAATAATAAAAATCAATCAAAATAAAGTATAGCCGTGTTACAATATTTTTATTTAATCGAATTGTTTCCAGTTTTAAATGTTGTTGCGACACGTTTACTTATAATTGATTAGTAAGTTTTATTTATTTATTCATAGGAAAATGTTTGGAAAATACATCAACAGGAAATTTTCCATTCCTCTATTAAAATTCAATACAAATCTATTACAAGTACAAATGAAATTAAAAAGATAATTTATTAATAAAAGTCAAGATTATTTGAATATATTACATCACATAAATTATTAATGAGATTCTAATTTCAGGTTTTCGCAAATATACTAAAGAAATAAATATCTATACAGGAAAATCTGAAATGATAAAAATATGCGTCGCAGAAATACCCCCGCCACCTTTGAGCACCGCCTATTCATTCATTCCCAAACCTTCATTTATTTCCAAACTCTGTTCCTAAAAATATATTGATATAACAAAATAGTTAAATCCATAAATTGAAATAAGGTTAAATTTTTCTTTTTATCTTATTTTATGCACGTTTTCTTTTTCACATTTCGATGTGCATAAGTTTTTTTTGGTATATCTATTGTTGTTTTTTAGATTTTATTCTTTATGCATTATCATTATTATTTTTATTTTATTTGTCATTTTTCCACATTAGAAGTTGCCTTATATTTATTTATTATATCATGTTTTTATTAATGCTGTTTTCCTTACAAGTCCCATAATGTTTTGTCTGTAATGTTGTAAAGGGACATTGTTTGCGGGATTGTAATTGCTGAATGGGCGTTAGGAAATAACGCTTTGCCCATGACGCCCGATATATGACTGGGAACCCGAAGTTTGAAACCCGATTAAAATTGATATTTTGTCCAGTTCAAAACCAGGAGCCAGGGGGCATTTAATAATACTCGGAATTAATCCCCACACTATCCTCTGGCCCGGGAAACCCCGTATAGCCTAAAAGGCGAGGAAGGAAGAAAAAATGTGGCGGCAAACTACATTATATAAACTTACTATATATAAGACTATGTACAAGGTTATATATAAAACTATATATAAGACAATAACATCGCATATACTTACATAATGCACATGTATAAAATTAAAATAATAACCTGAGGGACGCCGCAGAAGAGAAATACCCTTATCGCCAATTAGCGCATTGCCATGTATTCAGGAAAGGAAACGAAAATATTGGCCATTAATAAATATGTATCTATACTCATTAGTCAGTCCAATGTGGGGGAATGAATTTATATCCTGTCTTATCCTTCACGAGGCTCACTTTATCAAAGAGCTGTCCTGAATCCTGGCCTGCTGTAATGAAGGTCCTTTCCGAACGATAGTATAGAGTTTTAATACAGATTGTGAAAAATGTACAATACAAAAAGGAAACCAAGGAAAATTTATATATATATATATATATATATATATATATATATATATATATATATAATGTTTTTTTACAATTTTCTTGTTTTATTTTTTAAAAATAATATTAATAATAATGAAGGCTTAACGAACACACCACCACTCGCTCCCTGCACACCTCCATCCATCGACCGTCTTCCAGACTCAACTTCGATAGATCCGCCTTAACGCAATCATCCCACCTCCGTCTCGGCCTGCCCCTCGGACGTTTCCCACTCGGCACCGCGCTTATCAATCTTTTCGGAATTCGTTCACTACGAAGTTTCGCAATTTTGTTCGTCTTGCTGCTATCACGTCAATTATATTTACCGGGTACAATGCACTCAATTCGGCGTTGTTGTAAGCGTCTAATCTCTCCCGTTAGTTTATTCCTCTTCGGTCCAAATATTCTACGCGGTACTTTATTTTCAAAAACTCTAAGCCGTTGCTCATCCCTCAATGTCAGCGGCCACGTTTCGCATCCGTAAAGGACTGTTGGAAGAATAATAGTTTTGTAAATCATAATTTTTTGGGACAGAAGGCGCGAGCTAAGCAATTTCGCGACTGAAAAGTAGCAAGCATTACCGGCTTTTAATCTAGCCTTAATTTCACCATCGATTTCGTTTTTTCTAGTTACCATCGCCCCTAAATATCTAAATTTCTCTACGTGTTGAAAATTATTTCCTTTAACATTGATATCAGCAAAATCACCACCACTTCGACAACTAACCAATAATTTATTTATTAATTTATTTTAATAATAATCTAATCTAAAAACCAACGGGATTTAAAATAGAATTTTAGGCCAAATTAAAAATTTTTTGGTAAAGAATTTAGTTTTAGTTTTAGAATTTAGGGTTAAAGTTTTTATTGTAAAATGGAAAAGGAACTAATAAAAAATATAATTGGAATAAGGCTTGGTAGAATCACAATAGACAGCGAAAATGTACCATATTAATCTTTTGACATAATACATATTAATTAAATTCAGAATATAACACATGGTTCTAGCTAAAACAGGTTATGAAAAGTTCTCAAAACATCTGAAAACACCGTACACCGTACAGTATTACTTACAGTAATACTTATCAAAACAAAAAAAAAAATGAATTTTATGAATGAGATAATTTATAACTTTTACAGTAATAATTAACATTTTTCTTTATTATTACAATTCCCAAGTTGTATTTATTTTATTTGTATTTTGCTAAAACAAATAGGTTCGATGTTTTCCCCAGACGTGAAAAGGCGACACATAATTGCCCATTGGAAAAACACGGATTTTCCAAGTCCAAGTTGGAAAAAATAGATTTGGCAACCGGATGCTTCCCACCCTAACTATTTAAAAAAATGAAGTGTTGTGCCAATAAATTGATTTACACTGCCATCTGTTGGAAATTTATAGAACTTACAAATAATCACACTCAACCGTAGTATATATTAAACATTTACTTAATTTGCAATAAAAGAAATATTGAGGCCAATAATCGATATATAAACTATCCTATCTTTTAAATTTGACAAAACTAAATTTCATTAATATGGGTTGAGTATTTTAAATAATTTATTTTTGAAATAGTTTATGAGTTTACCTCCGATAAACATAGTTCATTATTATAACAGAACGCTTGTATCAAAGCATTAGATATTGTACAGGTGTGAAATGATTAAAACAGAAGGAAAAAAAAAATGCGACAATCTAATGAAGAGATATTTTATCATCTGCAGATAAATATTTTTTTAGAACACCGAGTTTTGTAATTTTTTTTTATTTATTTATAATCTATATCGCACTCCGTAACAGGCCATTGACCACAACGAGTGTTATAAATAAGTATTTTTACTTTTTAAGTATAAATTTATTGAATCTTATGTATGTATATAAAAATCTCATGTACCGATGTTTGTCGGAGGAAATCAGAAACTAATCAACCGATTTTGATGAAATTTAGCTCATCGTGTGTAGTTTTGTCCAACTTAAAACACAGGGTAGTTTTTATCTCGATTATTCGCCTCATTAATATTTGGCTATAATTGCAAATTGAATGCTTATTATACTAAAATTGAGTGTGATTTTTCGTAAGTTCTATAAATTTCCAACAGATGGCGGCGTAAGTTTTTTTCAATATTTAGGGTGGGAAGCAGTTGCCAAATCTATTTTTTCCGGCTTGGACGAGGAAAATGTTTTTCCCACGGGAAATTATGTGTCGCCTTTTCACGTGTGGGGAAAACATCGGATCTATTATTTTTAGCAAAAGACAGGTTAACCAAAATCATTTTGCACCTATCAGTATAAGCTCCTGAT
This sequence comes from Aelia acuminata, assembly GCA_911387785.2. NCBI lineage: Eukaryota > Metazoa > Arthropoda > Insecta > Hemiptera > Pentatomidae > Aelia > Aelia acuminata. The sequence goes on along the minus strand of OU426984.1, from coordinate 52,378,591 downwards.
ACGATATCTCATATCATCATATATAATATTCTCAATGTAATAAATATGTAATATGGCAAAAAATTAATTTGGTACATTTTTGCTAAATGTCTATTGTGATTGTACTAAACCCTGTTCCAATTATATTCTTCATTAGTTCCTTTTTACATGTGTCATTCATTAAAACATTATGGACTAATATATGATATAAACGAGAAAAACTTTAACCCATCAGAATTCATTATCAAACAATTTTAAATTTTGCCTAAAGTTCTATTTTTTAAATTAGCTGAAACGTTTTTATCTTTATCAGTGAATTTTGATTTGATTATAAAAAAGAATAGGATATAATTATAAGCCACCGAGCTACTGAGCTTGGTAGGTACTACTCGTTGTATATTATAAAAATATTACATATATTGAATAATGTCAATACAGCAACGATCAAAACCATTTGAAAAATAAACATTTAAAAAAAAAACAACAAAAGAACCCTGAGAATGATAATCCAACGAAGATAATGCCACCTGAATCATGGGAAGGCCATCAAATGACATCAAAATGAAATTCCTAAATTAACATTTATTGTTAAACAAACATAAAACTAACATTCACACATGAATATTAATATTAATAAATTATAAAATGATATTATGGAGTTATTTTCTGAATTGTTAAACCATAGGAAAATGAATCTCAATGGTATGTTTAAATAAACTGTCCTAAATAAATAATTCTTCAAAAATTAGGAATCTTAAAAAAATTCGAACAAGGCAAATGCCATCATTTTTTTTATATTGTAGCAAAGCTTATTTTCCTTTATATGCAGATAAAGAATATGAAGAGTTCTTTCCTGTTAATCTCACTTGATGACCAATTAAGTCCTACATCATAATTACAATCTGTTTCTTTTTCAATGCTGTGCTAAGATTTGTCAATAGAGGTGAAAATTGTAATTTATTCCAAGATATCAATTAAAAAAAAAAAAAAAAAAAACCCAGGAATGGAATATCCCAGAAACCCTCAGATCATTCCAAAACATGTATGTAACAAGTCCAACAAAAGTCCAGAATCCCTAGTTGTGACATAAATAATCATCGGTTTATGTCACAGTAAATATTTTGTCCATTTAAAATAAACATTTAACCAATACAAAAGTTAGAATTTATTTATTTGAAGTATTTACCTAGCACCTACATCAGAAATTAAAAAAAAAAAATTATGGTTGAGAAGTCTTATATTCAGTTATATTCACTAAACATATAACTTATAATAACAATCCAAATTGCATTAATTTTTTTTTTCAGTATATACTATATTTTTTTATCATTTGTTTTTACTTATAGAAAAAAAAAAACAAATACTCATTTTAAAGATTTGTAATTCTAGGCAAAATTTTAAACATATCAAGCCCTTTTTATTATTAAGTTTTATTCAATAATAAAATAGATTCCACGCAGATGACTATTTTCCGTTTGTGCTGGGCTTTTAAATTCCTGTTTTATAATTTTACAGTAGTGTATATTCATTATGAGTGAATACTTGAGGTTCGATACTCGCATGCAAAGATGTTTGCACAGGAATTACATAGAGTATATGAAGTCTACGCGGACAATGGTTACTTTGGTAAACTTTCCAAATAATTTCACTTCGGACTTTCACGTCAGTCATTTTTTGCATGGATCTATCGTTCACGGGTTGCATCGAAACTGATCCGTTACTTGAAAAACCTTAGTGAAAATATATCTATTTTAAAGTACATTTTTATATTTTATTTATCAAAATTATACCATTCCTAGAAACATCAGAAAAATTATATTATATTTATATCTTTTATTTATAATGGTTAATAACCAGGCTGTGAGGGAGTTGGATATTGGTTTTGAAATGTAAGTGTTTAAACTTAATCATAGGATTTGAAAAAATATCTAAAATACATTTAAAATGGTGTTTGCTCAAAATTTATCAAAAGGAATTTATTTATTATTTCTGCAAAGGCAATCAGTCCCAGTATAAGTCTTAAAGTTTTATTAAAAAAAAAAAATATTGAGTTAAAGGAATAGTGTTATATAGTATTTTTGCAATTTAAAATTTATTTATTGTATAATTTAAAGTTTGGGCATTCCGCTACATGGGTCATTTTCGCGCTCTAGGTTACTACAAATTTATGAATCAGAATGTTTACTATTGTCGAATTAGTTAAGTTTTATTGGAAAATCTGTTGTCATTAAGAAAGATCACTAAGTTATTTGTTGTGTCTTGTTCTTTTTGAAGCGTCCTTCCTAATGTGTTGTTAGAGAGGTTCGTACGCTTAGCTATCTGTCAACATGGGAAATCCAGGAGAGGAACTTCGAAGGAAATGCATTGAGGGTGGGTTTTCTCCTCATCAGATGCTTGTGATTTGACTTGATTGATTTGCTTGTGTGAGACCTAGTGTGTCCGATCCTCAGCCTAGTCAGTACAACATCTTTCTTCCTGATCAATAAAGGATACGGCTCCTCAACCTTAAGCTTATTATTTCCACTACTAGATCAGGTTCATTTGCCACGCCACCCAAGATTTTTTTCATTTGAGGTAGAGAAATTCAATAGGTCGTGGGGAGATGAATGGATAGCTAGCTCTCTTAGTCAAACTATCTGCCTTCTCGTTGTATAGTATTCCAACATGAGATGGTAGCCATTAAAAGTGTACCATACAGCCAACACTCTCCAATGTTTTAATTTGGTCTAGTGTCTCAAATACCAATCTATTTTGTAAAAAGTCTGTAGTGATTTGAGGGCAGACTTTGAGTCCCCAACAATTTACAACGCGAGTTTTAATGTGTATAGATCCTACAGCTCGGTTATATGGTGCTTAACTCAGCGGATTAGACAGTAAAACACTGGGGTAGGAATAGCATTTAAGTTAATTCCCCAATAGAGTGGAAAGGTGATGTATTTTTTCACCCTTAAACATGCATTAAATCAATAACCGCAAAAGGTGATTAAGCAATTGAGTTTTGTTAGCCAGCCCTTTATTCGAAGATGATGATATTAGAACCAAAGTAAAATGCGAAATGTACGTCAAAAATAAATAAAAAAAAGAGAATGAAACTGATTATTTAACCAAATAAAACTATGACTAAATTCTTCTGAATCAAATTCATAAATGCTCAAGAATAATAATTATATACCAATTACTTTTTTTCTGTGTGTCTATTTCAATTTTATTTTTCAAGTTAACGTGCGTGGATCTTTTAAAATAGTAATATTTTTAGTCTAAAACACTCGGATGTAAATCCTTTTTAATTACAAGGAGAGGACACGGCCATTCTCTCACCGATCTTGATGAAATTTTTTTGAGGTTCCTGGTCTAAAAATATTAAAACAGTATTTTGTCGTTCGCTCCAATGGTCCCTAAAAGCCCAAATATAAAAATAAAATAATATTAATATATTTATTTTTTATTTTTGAGTTTAAATTAAAAAAAAAAAAAAGTATTAAAGAAAAATTCAGGCCTTCCAGAGAATCAGTTTTGGGTCCGCGAAAGTGTAAACACATGATGAGATCATCAAGCAAACTACTCTTATAGATTTGTTTGTACAAAATGAACGACGTCAGATCCGGATTCAGTCTTCTCAAAAACACAGAAAAGCGCATATTTCGTAAATACAAAATATCATTTCTTTAACCTACTGGTTACCTTGGAGACATTTGTTTACTTTTTCATCTTTACATGTATAAAAATCTCGTGTCCCGATGTTTGGCGGAAGTAAAATCAGAAACTATTAAATCAATTTTGATGAAATTTGGCTCATTGTGTGTAGTTTTGTCCAACTTAAAAGATAGGATAGTTTTATCTTGATTATTGACCCCAATATTTCTCTTATCGCGAATTATTGCAAATACAGTAGGTTGCTTCGTGTATAGATTTATTGACATTGCGTCCTGTGTCGATTTCATAACCTTTTTGTTGTTTGTGGGATATAAAATCAGAAACTATTCAACCAATAAAATTTTGCTCATTGTCTGTAGTTTTGTCCACCTCAAAAGATAGGATAGTTTTTATCTCGATTATCGGCTTCAATATTTTTTTTATTGCAATGCTTAAATTAAATGATTATTATACTACAGCCGAGAGTGATTATTTGTAAGTTCTATAAATTTCCAACAGATTGCTGTTTAAGTTTATTTACTCATAAAACATTTAAGTTTCTTTCGATATTTAGGGTAAGCATAAATTTATTTTTTCCGGCTTGGACTAGCTAAATCCGTGTTTTTCCAATGCGCAGTTTTATGTCGACTTTTCACGAGTAGGGAAAAGATCAAATGTATTTGTTTTAGCAAAATACTGGTTAAACAAAATAAATCTGCACCTATTTGCACTACAGTAAATAGAAATTGTGAATTGTAATAATAAAAAATGTACATTATTGCTGTGTAAAGTTATAAATTAACGTTATCTATCTCATTCATAAAATTAACTTTTTATATTTTGATAATTAGTACTGTAAAACATTCAGCATGGTATTGAGGTTCCTTACTGAGCCACAGTAACGCGTGGCCGGGTCGTTGCTTTATAATATTATGAACATCTATTATTTTCCTTTAATTTAGACTCAAAAATAAAAATAAAGTGCTAGGATAATGTTAATATCATTTTAAAAACCAGATATAAAATAAAATAGTTTACTACTATTCGTTATTACTCTCAGTTTCTGGGACCATTGGTGCGGACGGCAAAATAGGTGTCTGATATTTTGTTGACAGCCAAACTCCAAAAATATCTACAACATTATCAATCCGACACTGACCGTGCCCTACTCTTGTTTGATAATTTATTGTTAGTTAATTTTAGTAGGCTTCTCACTTGTCGAAAGACAAAATCGTTATTTAAGAAAAACATTTGTTTTTTGGTCGCAATTTTATATTTTTTGTAATATTATATTAGTTTTGGTTTCTAATCTCTTAACTGATTCGCGCCTTACATAAGCACTCTTCCTCTTTCGATTTTTATCCAGTTATCGTTATTGATAATATTTCAGTCAGGGGTCATCCATGACGGCCATGTTAGCCATCATATTCACCGCTATCATAATCTGTTTCCAATAGCCATCGATATTTATAAAATATTCAAACATTTATATTTATTCAATAATATTTAATATACACAATTACGGTGCAATTAAGGAGCTGACGAAGCTGAACTTTTGGCTAGAATGTGAAAAGTAGGCATTGGAGGGATAAACGTATAGAAGTAAACATCTGTTATAAAGTTGATAATTGTATTGAAAATAAATTTAAATTTTTTTTTTGAATTTACAAACGGAAGCAACCACCTGTAAGAAGTGTAACAATACAACTTATAACAGTGAAATACCTGTTATAATACAATACTGCACTACAAAAGTCACTTTGTGTAAATAATTATGAAACTACAAAGAATCATTACTCAGTTCGAATACGTAAACAGTCATATACTACATTGGAACATAAAAAATAATTATTAAAAGCAAAATCGGTAAATAAATATGAAGCAAACGGATTTTTAAAACACCATCGTCCATTTTAAACCAACAACACTCTAGTTTATATAGTTTGTTCAAAATATGTATTTAAGATTAATTTATTTATTTACGTTAATTTTATTTTTTATTTTATCTTAGAGATATAAAATATAAATTTAATATTTACACCGTTTAATAATTATTGACATATATAAATATATTATTGATTAAAAATATATATTGATTAATAGATATTTTTTCCTTATAATAAAAATTATATTGTATCCATTTTCTAATCCTTCTCAAAGAATCGGCATTTTATATTTAAAAAAGAGCAATTGACGAAGGAACCTAAATTTGTCTAAAAAGTATTTGGACCATGGTTCCGATGAGGTCCTTAAATTTCTCAGTTCGTTGTTAAAACAGAAAAATAGACATTGCATAGGATTAATGGAAGTTATCCTATAATTTTTAGAAAGTTAAAATTTAATCTATATACCAACCTTTCAATAGTTTTACGACTTTTGTGATTATCCCAACTGAATTCTTCTAAATTTTATATATTTTTTTATATATGACTTATCCTAGCCTTATCCCCTTTTAAACGTACCGGCCAATCCCTCGTGAGTTGAGTATTTACAAACTTTGATTCAATGTTAATATTTAGAAAAACTAACTACCACCTACAGAAAGGTGGGCGTGGCTATGAACTATAGACAGAATGAGTTGCTTTTAGCTCGACCAACAGCCAATCAGGAGGCGAGTTGAACCTTGACCTCCTGAAGATCAGCCAATGAGAGAGAAGACAAACAAAGACTTGGATGTGTGTTGACAAGGTACTAACAGATTGTGAACGGGAAGATTACAGCCTTTATCCCTAAATGTCTCCGTGACGCGGATTGAAGGCCATGTCCAATCCGTGGCCTTGTCTATCTAGACCCTCCTTTTTTGTTATTTTATTTTTAGGTTTTTTTGTAACGGAAAACTCGACGTCAACACTCTGGAAAACGCCTAAAAGAGCCGGGAGATCGAACTCGACAATATATCCTACTCCTCTGTGCCCTTCTGATTGGTCCATACGGAGGATGATAATTGGAGGGAAACGTTGTGATTGGTCCGTATTGCTCAAAATATTTTAGCCATGATGAAAATATGAAAATATTGCTCTCATCAGATAGATCGTAATCCTCACCTTCATAGGCATCACATCTATCTCTGCAGCCGATAGGAACGGAAGCATAAAAATATCTTACTAATTCTGAAAAATTATTCCTGTTGACAAACGTCAGAGGGTGAGAACTTTTTTTATAAAATTGATAAAAAAAAAGAAAAAGACAGAAAGGCAAACTACATCAAAATACCGATGTATAACGATATATATAGGAAGTACTGAATAGACCATCAAACTTAGAATGTAGAGATGGCCTAGCATTTACACTTCAAAAAGGCCACACCGTAGCAGTTAGACAGTGTTTTGAGTGGAATCCCCCAAGTAGGGGGCGACGAGCCAAGAGAAATGTCAAAGAAGGAGCTACGGAGAGCAAGGCAGGATGCTCAAGTTTAAAGTAGCTTGAAGTTATAGAGATGTCTAGGGGGTCTTAGTGAGTTTCCTAGCCCCTACATAAGAGTTTCAAGGAATTAATAATAATGTGGCAGTGAACAATATTATTTGTTATATTTCTATTTTATATATATATATATAGACGACGGTAGGGTAAAAAAAAATTTATATTAACATCGTTTTCAAGATATCCCCCCCCCCTAGTTTTTCACGACACTTGGTCCATCGTTGCAAAAGCTTCCTGATGCTCAGAGAAGAAAAGGTTTTCGGCTGAGAAACAGACCACGATGGCGCTGCTTCCTCCTATTTGTTGTTACTCTGAAGGCGCAAAAGCGGGACTAAGCATAGGTATATGATAATCCTTGGATCTTGATTCCTACAAACTTGAGCTTCCGAAGCGTCTTAGCAGCGTGGGCAGTAGGTACTAGGTACTAGCAAATGGGCATTGTTGCTCCAGATGATCAAGTTTGAAGGAAATCGAAGTAGCATTACTTTCTAAGTGAATCGGGAAACTTGGGAAACGATGGACTAAATGCGTTGAAAATGAATGGGACTCAGCTGAAAATTTATGTTAATATTAAATTAATATTTGTTTTGGAATCATAAAAAAATTACAGATAATTACTGACCGACTCTTGTCCGACTGACCGACTCTCGAAACAAATGTTTCGGAACATTGTTGAAAATGTTCCCAAATCGTTTATAAACAGTTTCAAAACAATGTCGAGTGAGGCTATTGCAGGAATTTGTGCATTGGGATTTAAGCTTTAACATTTCAATAAGTTCGAGGGTTTTTTCTTGATTCCACATTGTAAAATCAAATAATAATAAACCACGAACGATTCACAACAATTATAATTATCACAACACTAGAGAGTTGAACAAATGAACAGTGCTCAGGAACACGTCCAGACTTGTCGCAACTTGTTCAATGTTCCCGTGTTTTCCATCTCCAACGGGAAACAATGAACAGGGCTGATTTTGTTTCGCAAAATTTCTGAACAGTTCCTGAACAAGTCATAAACAAATTTGAGCTGCTCATGATCATCGGGAACATTGTTCCGAAACATTTGTTTACAATCTGGACTAGGTCTTACAATTATAACAAATGAAAGTAGAAAAACATAATTTTTCCTCTGGAGTTCTAAAAGTTTTCTTTGGATAGTTTAGCAAATATCTAATTGGGACTGGATCTATTATTTTACTCAATACTAGTGGATCAGACTAGGAATACACTCCTGTTTAAGTTGCGATCCGGTTTCACGTTAAATTTGTCACGAGACTATCGTTGGTACCCAACTTACTAGTAAGAAGCCACATTAACAGTTTCACAACATTCTTTTGATAAATACTCTGCTCAAATATATTTTAGGAAAAGTTCCTCTGTTCCTGTAAGTACCAGTTTATATTTTCTGTATTTTATTGTAGCAGAGCTCGGTTAGCACGCGTATATGATATTAGAAAGGATATTGAGCTCTTAAAATCTGGACTAGGTTTTTATATATACAAGAACTAGTTTCTTTAGTGAAAAAAAAAGACATCAATCTATCATTCCCTTCCATCAATATAATTGGATACTGAAAATTGTTAATATTCGCTGAGTTTTTTTCTTAAGGTGTCATATCAACCACCGAACACGCGCCCATTTATTTCAATATATTTGTATATAGTTTACTTTTGCTGTTAATTATAATATTTATATATTATAAAGGGCAAAAATTGTTGTGATATACATATATCTGGAAATGACTTGAAGCTTGCTTTCATTTTCTTTACAATTAGAAATTATTGTAGATATTTTAAAATTCAGATACTTAAACACGTAGCCTTATTCGAACGCATTAGCTTTTATACTAGTTTCTATATTTTATTTTTAAATATTTTTTATTATTCATAACTTATATTTCTGTTATAACCGACAAGACTAAAATTTTGATTATGCAAGCGGAATGAATAATTTCGGGGCATCACCAAAATAATTAAATAATATTTGTTTAGAGGAAAATGGCGATTTAGATACCCCATTTTTTTTTTTTTTTCAGAAATTTTAAGTAGTCGACATTCGACTTAGAGTACATAAAGTATTTAATATGCAAATTTTTTATTGGGACTTTAAATATTAGAGTCAATAGTGATATAATAAGATAAGTTGAGTAGTTTGTTGTTAACTTGTTAGTCAAAACTACTTTTCATATGTACAATAATTGGCCAGATTTTATGTTCAACCGGAAAAAATAACTGGCACCCTTAATGTAAAAAAGACCGACTTTAATTTATATCGGTATCGAAAATTTGGTTTCGCTATATCTTTTTTTTATTGTTTTAATCGATTTATCGTTCACAAAATGGTTGAAAAACGTTCAATGATCGAATCTATAAATTTTTTACAAAAATCCGTTCTTATTTTCAAAAATAAAAAATATATTTAACATCTTTTAATACTGTTTTGAGGTGACATATCCTTCATAGATCTAGTGGGGTGATTCTCTGGTAATCCTAGACATTAACTGGTACCATCGAAGGCAATCACATATTTTAATAGCTCAACAGTTGAATCCGAACACGACAATTACTGCTTCGAATTCTTGTTTATTGTTCAGAGTGCTTTGACATCGCTAGAAAGTGATGATTTTAAAGGTCCCAATGATATCTTGAGGCAGTATTACAGTCAAATAGATTTTATTTTATCAAATGTATATTTTTATTGCGAAAAAAAAAATACAAAATACTGGAATACCTACAAATATAGAATAATTTCAGACCTTAAGATACCGAATTAACGTAATGTCTGTAAAATGTAATACAACCAATGCCGCCTCGATCTGCCTACATCTAATTTGTTAACCAAGTATTTTATTATAATTATTTTTAAATATAAAGAAGGAATAACATATTATTATTAGTGCGAAATTTTTCCAATCCCCGGGACTAAACTTTAATATAGAAATTCTTCATAATACATTCTGAATAAATATATCTTCCAAATATTAGGAAAAACTCCCTTATACTCAACATTTATTTTTTTTTTTTTCAAATAATAATGGGGTATTCGAAACATTTTTTTCAAGTTTAAAGTTCCAGGAAGAATGCAATTAGAATATAGTGCTGTTTTCGCCAGTTAAATTTTGCAAGATTTCATCACAAAATATATCCCATTAGAAAATCCCGTCGATGATATGAAATAGAACACATACAAAATAATAGAAAATTATCACAATGATTATCATGGGCTAGAAGAATGTTCTAGAATTTTTATATTCTGAAAGATTTAGTAGTTATGATTTTAATCAATAATTATCTTTATAATACCTTTTTCTAGGAATTTGCGTTATATTAAAATATTTATTTTTATATATTTACAGATATGAATTATCTTCATCAAACCCATCTACTTGAAGAAACTGACCAGTATTTAAGTATAATAATTACCAGTAAATAAGAAAAAAATTATTGTTGCTTAAATTTCTTCTTCCCTCATTTATTTTCTTTGTTTGGATAGAACCTCGAATTAAGGTTATTGGAACTTATGTTTGTTCGGGAATTTATGAATAAGTATTATATTAATTTATGTGAAATAACAATCAGCCTTCACTAGGAATTTAATATATATTTATAAAATCATTTTCAAATTTTTGAACACTGGATCATTAAAAAATTTTTTGGAGAGGGGTTGAAACTTCCAATGATGATCTCGTCCCAGAATTTTAGTTTGTTTTTACAGGAGCATTCAGGGATCATGAAATACCATAAGATGATTAATACTTTACTTTTTCATCCCTATTTTTTTCGATTTGTTTTAAAGATGCATCAGCCCCAGGGTAAAAAAATTATGTTTCATGACATAATAAATATTAAAAAAAAAATATATTTTTTTAAAAATTAGCAGAGTACAATCACTTGTATTGATTATTTTATTATTTTCTGTCCAATTTTATTTTATTCTTTTTGTGAAGTGCATTCAACACCAAAAGGATATTTATAAAGAAAAAAAAGTTGCATTTTTTAATTTTTTATAGTTTATTCATTATTTAAGAATTTCTATTTCATTCGAGAAATATTTATTCCAAACTGAACTACGGCTATTTTAAATGAAAATAAAAATACTAACATTAATTATATATTTCGCAACTTCTCAACTTATTTTAGTCAATTTTGTCATGATTATACTGAGTAACGGTCTATTTCCTTAAACTACATAAAGATTTTTTCAGATTTTAAGTTTGCTCCTCATTTATGCATAAATAATATTGGATACAAAAATCTAATCAGTTTTCAATTTTCATTAGGTTTCTTATTATATTTTTTCCGATTTTATATCCTTAAAACAAATATGAATTTTAAACTAAATCACTTTCTCTGCTGAAAATACAGAAAAAAAATAGAATTTTCTGTTAAAAATTGGAATAAATATTTATTTAATAATCAATTTTTTATTCTAGAGATTTATATATAATGATAATTTTCTTCACAGTGCAGCAGATTCCTTAAGAAAAAAATAATTATTGAAACAGCTTTTGTACTGAATTATACAATTGAACCGTATCACCATACCAAGGGTGAAACCTAGAACAAGGTTAAAAACAATTGGTTTTTCATTTACCAAGCATGACGATTTTTCAAAAAAATATAGTTTTGGAAGCGAAAAATTACTGATCGAGGATAATACTAAGTATGTTACTTAAAGGTTTTAATAATATTCTCTATTATCCGACATTTCAAATCTGTGAAATTTTCTCTGAATTAAATATTTATATGAATTGTAAATAATTTAATCCGAGGAAAGGGAATTTAATGAAAACATTAATCCATCATAAAACGAGGAGGTATTTCGAAATTCGTTATCTCCTTCTTCATATCTGCAGATTAACTAACAGAAATCTCGCCATTCTAACTGTCTCCAGTTCTTCAGCATTTGAAATATTTCCCAAGCATTTCTATTTAATTTCAGATTAGAAATATTAGAATTCCCTACTCCTCTGTTTCAACTAGGACAGATAGAAAATTCCGTTTAAATCATCAATTTTTGAAATATCAGCATTTGGATTATTTCGAATTATTCCCGACTCAATTCTATATAATTTTAGATTAGGAAAGTTAGAATTCCCTACTCAATGTTTTAAAGAGGTCGGGTAGAAAATGCCGTTTAAAAAATGGGCGTTATAAAATTGTCGACAGGTTATTCCAAATGATCCTAAATTTTACTACCACTTATTTAATTTTGAATAACATACTTATAAGATATGAAACTAAATCATTTATTCAATAACTTTATTACCAACAACTTCCTTTATTCGGGTGCAATCGGTGTCTATATACATAGGCTTTTTTTGAGGTTTTTACCTGAGTGTCATGAAAAAACGAATCAAAAAAGATATAAAAAAATTAAATAACACAAATATGTTATGACATCTTTTCTCGTATACCACAAGTTGTTTTTGATTTCAAAATTTATAATCTCTTCTCAATTCGGGAATAAATACACTTAGTACTGATCGTACTCAATAAAATAACAGCTTATGCTGTGCCAAAATCATGTATTATTAACCGCAAGATAATTGAATATTTGCCGTATTAATAGTTTATTCCTTTCCTTACGTTATTCAAAATAATTATTATAATTTTTTGAATATGAGAGCTATCTACATAATTCATTTGACGTTTCGGCTAAATTAAATGAGAGGTCCATGACAAGATAGTTTTTTTTTGTTTTGTTTTTTTAATAATAATAATATGTTTATTTTGCGTATACATGAAATATAATTTAATAAAACATTACCAACAAAATTTATACTTTTTAAGTTTAACATGAAATGAATTCGATATTTGCGGATTTTATTATTTATGCAGTTCTGTTTGTTTCTTTTACTTTTACTACATATTCAAAATTAATAAGGAATTTATTTTAGAAATAATGATAAAAATATATATCATCATTTAAATATAATTAGGTGCTACCGATTTCGATGTTGTTTAAAACATATACAATTTTAAATAAGGTGCATTTTTATTTATTTATTTTCTTAAAATATATTTTTTCTTGTGATTAATCGTGTGAAATATATAAATAAATAGTTACATCAAAATGTTATAGTATTAGGTTCCGATTATAATATTGCCGTCTTCTATTTTCAATTTCTTTACTTATAAGAAAAAATATATGTTTCTGTTATGTGTACTGTATCTCCATCTTCTTATCAATGTTATTTATAATGGTTATGATGAATTGTAGACGTTTTATACCATCTTAACTTTTTTTTATGGTAATTTTATTTTATTTTTTGTTTTTTGTTTTTGTCTTTTGTTTTGTTTAATAATTTATGGTACTCACCATAAATCTAGAGTGAGAGAAATCCATCTCCTCTTCTGACAGAGTCATGGATCACGAATGGAAGAGATTCAGATCCGGTCACAGAAGAAGTTCATCCCCCGACGTAAGAGATCATTCGAAGATACAACGCGATTACGGTGGACAGAACTGCGGAGACGATCTCGACCGAGTTCGAGCACCTAATGACTAATACAAGCTTTAATAAAAACTGTTAATTGAAATAGGCGGGAGTAGAGTTGGCGCCGAAGGGGCGGGGCATCGGCGACTGCAGGCCAGCGCAACCTGTTGGCGAGCGCCTGAACTCTCTCCCCACTCCTCTCGCCAAGAACAAAGCCCGGGAAATTCGAATTAAGAGCTGAGGCGGACGATCGCGCCACTTCACTATACACACTGTCTGTATGAATATATCTTCGAACTATATATAGATATATTTGTATTTTTGAAACGATTTAACTAAATAATATTTTTATGTTACAAACTACTGTGTATGACAGTACATCCCGGTTGAACGGTAGCCAGAAGACTGACAGACTGGCGGAGAGGCCGGTGAATGGTGGCAGTGTGTTAGTCTTTGTGAGGGGCAAGTTTTTTCGCCGGTGACGTCTCGGAGTAGTGGGGGCTCTGGCGTTCTCCTTCGTTCGCCGCGACGAACTCTTGTAGTTCGACACACTCGCGCATTCTAAGACATGTCAGCAATTTTCGAACAGTAACAATAGATAGATCAATAACTTATTTTTTATACATGTCGCCGTTCGGAAGGATAGTGACACATCTCAAAGATTAGAGTTTTTAGTTTTATAGCTTAGATTTATGCTCCAATATAACTGAAATATCGTAAATTTTAAAGCTATGAAAGGGCCATTTTTATATTAGCAATTCTGCTCAATATCTTTTACGTGTTAATACCTATCTACAAATAAATATTGTAGCAATTATAATGTAAATTACTTTTTTGATAAATTTTCATATTGGCAATTATATGTATTTTTTATTACACTTTTTCCCTGATGGGTCATCTGCTTCTAATCGTTATCATGATATATTTTACATATCGGAACCTCACTCTTCATGTTACTCCGAAATATTTCTTAAAGATTCCTAGAGGCCATTTTTATGCATATTTTATATTAGTAAATTATATCTTTGCTTTTTTGGAAAAATGGTATCATTGGCATATTCTAAAAAAAAAGGCTTGAGTCCCATTCGTTAATTCTTTAATAGTTGGTCAACATTTAAAGCATGAATCCTTTGAAGTTCAGACAAAAATGTTTAATAACAAAAAGAAAAAGAAAAAAAAGGAAAAAGAATAATATCATTCTGATCATTTGCTGAATATAAATAATAGTTAGATCTTTTTATACGATGTTAGTTACTTCAAAATTAAATACATTCACGATTTTGTTTATTTCATATATTTTGGGAATTATTAACATAATTTTATATATTTAATATTTAATTTATTTATTAAATATAACTCGTGGTGCATATATTTGCATATATATATATATATATATATATATATATATATATATATATATATATTGTTGCTTTTCGTTTTAGTCATACTTTATTGCAACTCGCTAGTCGTGGATTAATGAGTACAAATTGACTACCGGCTTTTATAGCAAGATGTCTGTTATATTCACAAATGACAAAATAACCGATATTTAATCCAAAAAAAAAAATTACCGTTTTTTTTTCGTGATTAACGGTTTTTTTCCTTGATTCTTTATTAAAGTACACTTTCCCTCAAGATAAGATAATACTCACTGCCTGGCGTTACTCAGTTAATCTTTTCCCATGTTTACATTCCAGACATCAGAAATTGGTTTTTTTATTTTATTATTATTGTTTTAATTATTATTATTATTATCATCGCTTTCATTTTGTAGATTTGTGGATTGGACTAAAAAGAAACTCTTTTCTATGGCTTTTATCATTTAATTACGCAAAAAAACCAAAAACAAAAAAATAGAAAATAAGTTCAATATATTTTGAAAACAACGCTAGATGATAAAACGAAGACTTATCGGTAAGGCTTTTTTTTTCACTTCAACTAATAACAAATGCTTGTGAAAAAACAAAGAACAACAACAAAACAATGAGTGTTGAAATTGGTACATAATAATTGTTCATATTGAAATATACTTCAAAAAATATTATCGTATTTACCATCGTATTAGAAAGCATTATTGTGTTTTACACATGAAGTCTAAAGATTTTATACCATTTTATCCATTTTATTAGTTTTTTTAAGCATCAGCATTGCTTAGGAGAAATATAATGGAATTTGATACATAAGTGTGCTAAAGAAAATAAGTTCGGGCATCGCATTAAGAACTGGTACCAACAAGATAATGTTTCACCGAACCTTTTCATCATAGTTGAATTATTATTTTTATTTATTTAATTTTTTCAAAATTAAAAAACCTATGCGTTAGGTAATGCTATCCTAAAAATCAGGATTTTGGACTGTTTAATCCCTTTCCTTAAAGTAATTATGAATAATTTTAATTTCCGAATAAAATTATTCATAATTACTTTAAGTAAAAGGATTAAATAGTACAAATGATCGTTGGTATATATCGGTGACATTTTAGTTTCACTGGAGAGTTCAATAAATCTGAAACAAATATTTGTCTACTAAAATTGGAATTACTTCACATGGGTGATTAGCGAGATCTTAGGCTTTCGGATTCATTTACGATGCGGCAGAGATAAGTTTAAAATCCTACCAGCTGAGTCCATGACGTTCAATTACCCACTCAAGGGCCGGAAAATATCTAAACAGCAATCCTTCACAAATATCTAAAATTAGTCTTCTTAAAAAAAATATTTTATCGGATAAACATTATCCTTTCACTAAAGCATTAGGATTATGTGTTTTCACGAGTAAGAGCTTCTCATGAATGAAATCTATCTATGCCTGCAATTTATTAATAAAAATGTAATTTACCCGGCTCTGATGAAGCCGTATAATGGTAGGTGACGAAAGGGGTGAACTAAGAACACGAAGAGGATTGAAACAGTAAATCTAGGAGAAGTCGAGGAACTAATAAAGAATAAATGAAAAAAATATATAAGAGAGAGATATGAAGAACTCAATTATAAAAAGTTAATCGAAGCTGAGTAAATTGTTGTTGCGTCAACGATGCGATATAATATTGTGTGAAAAGATTGTGAGAATATTTTTAATGCAATGTTACAACAATAAATTTATCTTTATGGGATAAAAACCTACATTGTATTAATTATATACTCCATTAGTAATAATGAATTTTCTTCATTTATCAGTTCACTATATCAAGCTACATATTAACAATTGTTAATATAAAATAGTCATATTTTTTCTAGAGTTAGTTATTAATTGATGATTCAACTTACTGTATATGAATCTGCAGTAAACTAGACCATATCTTATCCTTACCTGGAAACAGAAAAATTAAAGAGTTACATTAAAATTTAGCTCAACAAAATTGTTTTTAAAAATGGTGATTAGGGTTACTAGGTACAATTTTACTAAAAAAAAAATCTACCATATATTTTTAAAAAATAAGAAGTATTGTGTGGTAGTTTGTAGTGATTGGCACAGATGATATGAGGAAGAGTCACTTTTAATCATTATATTTAATTGAAGGAACCTCTTCGATATTCAGTTATTTATTTTGTAATTGATTATTATCCAACGTTTCGCGTTTTTGACCCACCTTTTATTTATGATTTATTTGTATTCTTAATGAATGATTGATTTCATATTAACATGCCTATAGATCTCAGTAGACATGTGACAATGAAATCAATCTGCAGCCTCCCAAATGTATTTAGATTTGACATATGTTTGTAACATAAAAAAGGATTGACTATGGTAAAGGTTGTAGGAAAAGTTAGAACATAACTACAGATGGGTCAAATACCCGAAACGTCTGATAATAATTGATTATAACAAAATAACTAAATATGGAATAAAAATTGGGTGCGATGCGCCCAACACACAACTTTCACTAACCAATAAAACTTAGTTGGAGTAGAAACCGACCTGTTTTGATTGTCGTCAAAACGGAAATTAAAAAAATTCAGCTTTCCACATTTTCGTTTGTTATTAGTGTTATAATTATTGCAAACCTTGAAATTCTTCACTGATATTCGATTAATTATTATTTATTTCTTTTCATAAGCGGAAAAATTCCTAATTTCAACAATAGTCGACTTTTTTTTTACCGGTTTTCGTAAATATGTCGTGAATATAAATCAATAGAAAGGGTATTTAGGGTTTTTAGAAAATCGGCACTTAGTTTTCGAATTTCAGTCTCTAATGCCTATCCAGAAACCGACGAAGATGATTTTTATTGATTATTCCAGCAAAAACCGCATTAAATTTCATTGAGAAATCTGTAATGATATAAAAGTTTTAAACTCAAATATAATTAATTATTGAGGATTATATTGTATCATAAATTAAAGAAAAACAGCTTTATTATTTTGAACTTTACGTGCTTTTCTACTCATACACTCACTAAATAACTAATAAAAGAGTTTTTATTTTTGACTATGCGACAATGCAAAACATACTACATCATGGCGTCTAATTTTATTTCTTTATTAATTTGTTTTGAAAACTTAATTTAGTTACCATGGAAACAAATGATTTCCGTTAAATAGGTTTGTACCAACATGCCTTAAAAAACATAGAAAACTCTACACATGCACAGTGCGCCTTACTTTTAAACAAGTAAAGGCGTAGTTTCCATGAGAAAGAGGTGACAGCGTGTTTTAAGGTCTTGTTGGAACAAACCTGATATTTTTTAATGTATTAAATGTATATATGCCAAATATTTATAATTAAGCCCCATCAACACATTTCTATGACGAGTACTTAATTATCATTAAACGTGACGAGTTTAATCAAAATCTTCAGAGCAGTTTAGGAGAAAAATGGGGAAAAAACGTAAATATGAGACATCTATTAAATAAAGTACCGTTAACTCAATTTAGACTGTTAACTCTATCGGAAATTTGTTTTTTAACAATAATAAAAAATAGTAATATTTCATATCAATGTGTGTTTAAACAAGAAAACACACCATTGATATGAAAGACAGATTTCTATTCACACAAAAATCAGGAAATACTTATATCTAATGTAAAAAAAAAATATCGAAATTATAAAAAATAGCAAATTGTTTTCTCGTCTCCTAGGGTGTATTGGCAAGAACCCTCAGACATGGGTTTAATGTTTTTCTACTTAGTAGCACTATAAAAAAAGGAACATTGTAATCGTTCTCTTCACGTCAATAGCCCCCATTCAATAGTCAAATCGTACTTGTGTTCAAAACTAAATTGTCTACCTTATTTATATTTTCAATTTATTTGGATGAAAAGTGTAAATAGATAACAATTTAAATATCCATATTTTTTATCGATGTTTGATGCGGTTATTTCTATTTGATTGAATTTTCTCGCCAATAGAAATATGAATAACTCCTTCTAAAGGAAATCTTATTGCATCATATTTGGATTAAGTAATATCACACAACTATTATTAAAGGTTTTTTTCTTTCTTTATTTTTTTTCTTAAACAAATAAATGTATAAAAATAAATTCTCTTCTAAAGTTTTTTTTTTTTTTTTTAAATGTTATTTCTATATAAAATCTGAATAAAATGGTCCGAAGCGAGAAGTATGAGAGGCCGAAAAGTAACAATAGACAACCTGACCTCGCTGTTAGAGAAAAGAAGAAAAACCGGCGAGGAAACTCACGTACCCTCCGAGTCAAAAGAAGCAACAAAAATTACTCATAAAAGGAAAAACTGGCTCCATTCACTAAACCCACCGCCGGGGTTCGTTCACGCTTCCACACTAAAATTATATTCATCTCTCCACCATCGTAGTACGAAGACCTCACCTTCACAATAATATTATAATCAATAATCTAACAATATATATATCTGTGCCAATAACTATATTTATAAAAATAAATAAATCAATATACATATATATACATATATATATATATATATATATATATATATATATATATATATATATATATATATAATAGTATTTAGTTAGATAATTGTAGTTTTTTTTTGTGTGTTAAAATATGTCTAATATGATATTTTCACTCCTTCTCTGTTTGAAACCCACTTAAAATACCTTAATAACTCTCTAGTCATCAAACTTAATATTCAGTTTTTCCCAAAATCCATTAAATTTAAAAAAAAAAACTAAAAAAAAAAATTCAAATTTACGAACCAAGATTAACAAAGTTTCTAGCAATTAATTTTTTTAATACTAACAAATACTATAATAAAATATAAACAGGAAAAATTAAAGCCATCGACCCTTACGGGTAGAGGCTAAAATTTAAATAAATAAATAATACTTTTATTGATTTTTCAAACTGTATTAAATCGAAATACAGTTTAAATAGAAAAAAATACATGTATGAACTTGTAGAGAACTGTTTAATAGGAACTAACAAATACCCATTGCTACAAATTAATATAACTATAAATTACTATAAATATAACTATAAATTAGATTCGAAGGTTAATTGGTCATCTTCTTCTCAGACGGCTCAGAGGATTTTCAGGAATAGAGGAGCAACCAAAATCGGAAACAAAAGGATTAGGATGAGTGAAGAGTGATTTTTGAAATGATTGATATCTGGATCTGGCCAAATCAGCGACATCTTCAAGGTATTTTATTAAATAATTTTGAGACATAATAAGGAGCATGAACGATTTAGTATGATTTTGGATTGTTAGAATTGAATACGATGGGAATTTGATGGTTCGGTCGTCCAAAGCTCAATTCCGTAAGTCCCGATAGGCCTTACGTTATATTGATGTAAATGGATCATCAAATTTTTTTATTGCTAGTGTAGGTTCTTTGTCTGGTTAATAATGCCTCATTATTAACTAGTAGCCGCACGTTTGTCATTAGCATACGTGTGTGGTTACTAACACGTATGTACAGCTACATAGACAGGGCAGAAGATGGGGCAAATGATACTACCTTGAGGACCTCCAGAAAGCTAAACACAGCAATTTAACAATTTTTTTTTTTTTTTTTTTTTTTTTAATTTTATTTAATGAAATTTACAACTGTATTTAAATAAATACATTTAGTAAATGTGACAATAGTAAGAAATATGTCTTGAACAAACATGAAGAGAAGCTACCCACTGGTAGCTCTCAACTGATACACTCAACATAGAAGGTCCCGAGGCCATCTTCTTTTCAGACGCCTAGGAGGATTGTCTGGTATAGAGGAGGAAGCGAGGCTGGAAACAAGAGGGTTCGAGTGGGTAGGAAGTTTATTATGAAAGGATTGGTATCTGGATCGGGCCAAATCGGCAACATATGGGACATTAAGGTCTTTATGGATGAGTTTATTTGTGACGAAATAAGGAGCGTTAAGGATTTTACGAAGGATTTTGGATTGCAAGGATTGGATTCGAGAGGAGTTTGATGGTTTGGTGGAGCCCCAAAGCTCGATGCCATAAGTCCAAATAGGTCTTATTATTGTCATGTAAATTAGCCTTTTATAATTAATTGGTAGTTTCGAGCGTTTGTCAAGTAAGTGTTGAAGTAGTCGGAAGCGACGAGCAGTTTCTTGCCGTTTCAGTCTTGTATGGGGATTCCAAGTAAGGCGTTTGTCCAAGTGAAGTCCTAAGTAACGGATCTGTTCGACTGGGATAAGTGGAGTGTTATTAAAGGATACTGTAGGACAGGAGGTCGTAGGTTTTCGACGGAGAGTAAAGGTAATTTGATGGGATTTGTTGGGGTTGATTTTGATTCTCCATTTTTCACACCATTCTTCGAGGATTGTGATGTGGGATTGGAGAGTTTGGGATGCAAGGTCTGGGTCATTATTAACTGCTAGCACAGCTGTGTCATCGGCGTAGGTGGTGATAACAGTGTTGGGATGGGTAGGAATGTCAGCTGTATAAACTGTGTATAGGATGGGACCTAGGATGCTACCTTGGGGAACACCAGCAGACTGGGAATTTAACAATTTAAATAGCGATGTATAGGAAAATATATATATATATGTAAATTATCTAGGAGCAAATTGCTCCATGATCACATATATCATACTGTACTTAACTTCAGCAGAGGTTACCCGAAAGCACAGACTTTTTTTTTTTTTTATAAGGTTATAAAAATTTTTACGTATATTTATTTTAATAAGCTCGACAAGCATATTAACAGGGCACATAATTTTTTACAATAAAATTTTTCGAAAACTACCAAGCTCTCGAAAATTAACGTGTTCCTTTAAGAAGTCATTAATTATAATTATTTTTAAACGCTAAAAGAGTAATTATCGAAATAAGGATCTATAAATTCTACAGTCCTGGAAATCTGGCATAATTTATACGCGCTGTTTTAAAGCTGGCCAATATATCTTTGAAGAGAGTCATAAAAATAAAATAAAATAAAAATAAGCATATTAAGAAAAATGATAAGTGTTTATATTAAAAATGAAATACGGACTGATTTCTGAGCTACTTAACAAAGCCTGTCACCTTTCTGAATATTATCAGCCAATCAGAAAGGCCGTTTTAATATTATACCACCACGGAACGCTTTTAATTGGCTACCGGTGGTTTCCAATTAACCAACAGCCGCTGAGGTTTATAGCTAGCCTTAACCAAAGTCAATTAGCTAAAGGTAATTAGATCATATCCTTCTTCCCGCCGCCATTTCTGTCTTATAATGTATTTGTATTCTTTTTTTATCTATTTGCTCTATGGCCCGTCATCTCGTACTCTTGTTCAATTCCCATCAAGCTGCTGTTGTTATTATTATATTCGTTATGTTAGACTATTTTTGGTACAGTTATCCGAGGTATGAACGAAATCCCCAATTTTTAGACATGAGGACACAAATTACTATATTAATAATTAATAAAAAAATGAATCTTAAACAAAATGGAGACCGCATTCAGGATGGAATGAATTAAATAACATTGAAGTATCACGGTATTTAAGATGAAAAATTAATCATGTATTAAACTTTAAAAAAAAATTATAAAAAATTTAAGATATGAATACTGAAAATAAATTATATGTTCCTCTGTCAATATGGCCTCTGTGTCTTTCACTGAAAAGTAATAAAGTAAGAATCATAAGGAAACATTAAAAACCGACCAAGTTACTTTTTTTACTTTTGAACCACAACATATTTTACTTTGCTTTTCATAAATATTATTCAAATACATTTTTTTTTAATATTTATTAAATTGGCTCCATACTCAGTTCACTATGGATTTAATAATTCTTAAAAGTCAAGACTGTAGTTGAGACTAAAGGGGTGACTTTGTGACAAGCCTATTTTTCTACAGTTTTTGAATTTCCCTCCTCAAAAAGAATCAGGTTAGGCAATTCAGTGTACTTGTCAGTTAGTCAGTAATGTACTTCATCCTACTGGCCACATATAACTTCTTTCATTCCATTTACCATGGTGCTTTGTTTCATATATGTGTGATTGTTTTCATTTAGTTAAAACCTTGAAATAAAGCACCATGGTAAATGGAATGAAAGAAGTTATAGAGGTGCATATGTGGCGAGTAGGTTGCAGCACATTACTGACCAACTGATATGTACACTGAATTGCCTAACCTAATTCTTTTTGAGGAGGGAAATCCAAAAATTGTTGAAAAATAGGCTTGTCACAAAGTCACCCCACTAGTCACATTGTCACCTCATTTCACGGTAGATTTTTTTTTTTTGTTTAGTTTAAATAATATATTTTTACTGTTCACTGTTTATGGGCAGACACCCTTGTTATCGTATCAGAATGTCTAAAAACTGCTATAATTCTTTGGTAACCAGAATCAAAGAATAAAATATTTTTTTTTCCATTGCACTACTTCGATTCATTAAAAACTCTGATAATAATATTTGAAAACATTGAATTATACGTTTCATAAGTTTTTTATATAATTCAGTCAATGAAAAGAATAACAACGCGAAACATAAATAATTTGATTTACACCATTTCTTCTGTAAGTAGTATGATGCTGTATGGTAACGGAAAAGAAAGAAAAATGAAATAAATCTCTAATAGTCAAAAGTCTGGAACTCAAATGTTAAGGCGCTGTGGAATACAATCACGCATAGTTCCAACAAATATTTTTCTGAAAGCCTAATATATTTAATGGTCTACTAAATTACTAGAAGTCTAACCTTAAAAAGACATACTAACAAAGTTTAAAATGGCAAATAATAAGAAAAAATTAAAAGCAGTAGGATTGACCTTATACGATAAATATTTCGGTAATACATTGATGATACTAATGCACGAAATTTTAATTTCAAATATTTTGATATTTTTTATTTATTTAATTTTTTTTCCGAGACAACGAAGACGAACCAGTTTTTATAGGTTCAATGCTTCCACACTAATAAATGTTACAAAAATATTTAACTTATGTAGGAGGTAAAAAAAAAAAATTAGATTGCTAAGAAACATCAGTCATTATCCCCCAATATTCCTGCTCGCTTTCAGGGGACCCGAGACAGAGATGCAACTATTTAAAAGCCGGTGAAAGAGGTTTGAGGATCGGGGAGATATGACAAAGGAAATGGAGCAGATCAGCTGATCAGTGAGGCGGGTTTTGGACAGTCATCGCCTGATGGAAACCTACCAGGCCTTTGTCTCAGGGTTCTCCAGGGCTGGCTGGAGTCATCCCTCGCTGGAGAACAACTGGATTCCGGGAGAAAGCTGAGGGAACCGTCCCGTGGTGTCTTATTGTATTCTAGGAAGAGTTACTTTGTCTAGCTTTTGGAAAGAAAACATAGATAGGATTCACAATAATAGTTTATAAGTAGAAAAAAAAAACTATTGAAAGCTAAAAAAAAAAGTTGCAAATCTATATTTTCCTAAACTAGATATTCATGAAACAGTAATTTTTTCGATAATCTGGCATATAAGGGGAAGCTAGGCTGGAAACAAGGGATTTCGATTTGGAGAATATTATGAAAGGATCCTTACCTATCTGGATTGGACCAGATTACCAACATATGTGACATTGAGCTCTTTATAGATCATTTTAATTGTAACATTATGGGAGCATTAAGGATCTTGGGAAGTATTTTGGCTTGTATTCGATGCGATTGAAAATTTTATGGTGTCCAAAGGAGAACTCAGTGCTGCGAGATATTATAATTCACAATATTATAGTCTTGTAAATGATTTTTTAATAACTGATTGGGAGTTGTGTGTTTTTTCAGGTAAGTGCTAAGTAGTAGGTAGCTTAGAGTAGTTGCTTGTAAACAACAGCTCAAAGATTTTATATAATCTTAGTTTGCCTTTGTTTTAGTTTAGTGTTAATTATAGTTTGCATGGATGACATTATTGTTCAAGGGTATATCTTATCTTTTATTATTTATATTCTATTACATCATTCATTATGTAAGGATTCATAACGTTTCAAGGGTGGTATACCTATTATTCAAAACATTAAGCCTTTACTACAAAATAAATAAACACAATGTACTCAAGAACTAGGTATACAATCATTATTTATATTTAATTGCTTTATATTAACCTATTTTTGTCATACTAAACCAAAACGTATTCAAAATTAAAGAATAGTAACTTTGATATTAGTGCTCAATTTTTTTTTTTTTTTTTTTTTTTTATCAGCTCTAAAAAATTTAAAGTTTATATGCATTTAATCAACTATCAGTAGGATATTTTTAGATTTATGCTCAATTAAACAAATTTTCTTTTAGTCTAACATAAAAAATTTATTTACCGGATTTTTCTGAGGTACTCATATGTATTTTTTTGTCGGCATTGGATGTATACATAATATTAAAAATTATTGCGCAATCATTGGATAAGATAAAGTAGTAAGGGTAATATGACTTACAAAAAAAAAAAAAAAAAAGAAGAATATTTGAAGAATTCAACAGAAATTTAACATTCGTAATCTTCCTTATACATTCAAAAATCTACGAGGCGGGGCATATTTATATTGGCTTAGAGTTCATAAAAATTATAATTTACTGTACATATTTGAATGGTCTAATAAAAAATTCGGAAGAGTCCATCATTATCGCAAAGGGTGTTGTCATATTCTTCAGATCATGTTTCTCCTCACAATATGTTATATTCCTTAAGAAACGAATGGAAAATTAATTTCCGGGCCTTCTATTTCTATACCAATTCCGACCACATTCCAGCAACACTTCAACTCAACTGTAGCTTTTGGCCTGATCTTGTGGTATTTTATTAAGCGGACCTGGATTTGATTTTTGAAAATTGATTTGATTACAATTTTATTCTGATTCACCCTTATTTTCCTCTAATAGAATTTACCTCCACTTGAGGCATAATCATTCAAGAGAGCACGCAAGAGATTAAAGAGAAAAAAAAAAAAATAAGAAGGAAAAAGAAAGCTATGTTTTAAAGCGAAGACAGGTAAGAAACTGAAAACGTTAGAAAGGGACAGGGAATGTAATTAATAACCCCATCTTATAGTCCTTTCTTGGGTTGTTGGGGATGGAAGGGAGGGGGGAGAGGGTGGTTAGCGGAGGTTAGCCCGCGATCAACATTTCATGAAAAGAGGGGGTGTGCTTCTTCAGGTTGTCGCCGATATTCATAACAAAATGGCGGGTCCTTCGCCGGTCACCCAGATGTCGATCATTCCTCAGTTCTTTTTTTTAACTTCCAGGAGGGGGGTGTCGTCCATCTTGCTTTTCGAATGAAAAACTCTTCTAACGAGTGAGAGAGAGAGGAAGAGAGAGAGAGAGAGAGAGAGAGTGAGAGAGCGAGAGAGAGAGAGAGAGAGGGAGAGTGATAGTTGGAGTTTGACAGCCGGTGCTCATCAAACTCGCGGAGCGCTAGTCCTCTTTTTGTATCGGAATTTTTTCGCTTTTCCTCCGAGCAGCTGATGGCTGTGTTCACTTATAGGACTGGTCACGAGGCTGACACACGACTCACCATATCCTCCCTCCAGAAGGGGCCTCCAGGAAAGGAACTCAAACCCTTGCGCGCGATATGACTGAATCGCCCAAGTCATACCACAACCCTCAACTCCGCGATACTATTAATAGAAGAGCAAGTCGAAAGAAATGAAATGCTGAAGATTACAAATGGCATTGGATCCCGACTTCAGAGAGTGGCATCCCTTCCAGGGTCGACAAACTGGAATTCCTGAGGCGGAGTTCCTTTTCCAGTAACTGGAAGTAGTCGGGACGAGCAACTAGTAGCAAGGTTGAGGCCTTTATACAACACTCAATTTATAAATGTGTCCATTTTCATCCACATTTAATGTTTCCGTCAAATTCAACGATTCCTTTCTGATCTTTTTGAGACAGTAGAATGCACTGCCGCATAAACTTGTGCATGGGGTGGAAAGTAAGAAAAGGCAAATGCACTAATTTTCTACAAGTTAGATAGTTTTTTGAATAATTTATTATATCGCTAGAAAAATTTTCATTGCAAAAACATAACTAAACCTTATACTTATTTCCTTTAATATTTTATACCTTCAAAATTTTTGGTAATATGTTTGCTCAATGATGTAATTAATTTTTACGCTTTAATTGCTCCAGTTACTTTTACTAGAAATTGAAATATAACTGTTTTTAATTATTTAATAATCAGAACTTTATGCGGATCCATAAATATTTTTCAACAAGAATGTGTTTGAAAGGAAAAGCTTCACCCTATCAGTTGAATCGATGTTAGGTAACGTGAAAATGTACAATGTGTAACACATTGATCAATACACGGCTTATATCGAGTTTGTGTGGTGACAGAATTGAAGATTTAATAGAAAAAATCGGTATATACTAAGCCTTATTACGTTTATAAATTTCTATATAGTTATTAAGTTAATTTAGAGAAAATCGATAATTAAAAAATTAAATATTTCTGTTTTAAAAGTAGAACACTGTTATACTAACAGAAAAAAACATGTATAAAAAATATTCTCTCGTGAAACTAGAGTCTGAATATCACCGTGCCATGTTTTTATTATATATTTTTCAAATTAATCCTTGTTTCAGAATATGTTGAAATTACAATGAATACGAATTACAAATGTAATATCGGATTTTCATTTAATGCAATAGTGAGGTTTTTTTTATAAACAACAAAAATTTCATGTTTTTTACAATACTAGAAATACAAGGTAGAATCTAATTTAAATATTCATTAAGACATATGAACCTTTCACTTGACAGAATGACTGATCCCAATTAAACATTTTCCAGGAATGCACTTTACAAAATATTTCCCTCGGAAAATTCGTACCTTTTTACTTTGTAAAATTATGACAGGAATATTCAGATATAACAGTTTATTAAAAAATGCATACAAAATAAAAAAAGGTATGAGTCGTCGGCGTCCTCCGCGAACACAAAATGTACGAATTTTTCGATAAGAAGTATTATTTAAAGTGCTTTCCTTTGAAAAATGTCGAAATCGGAGTCATTCTGTCAACGGAAAGGCTTATAAAATCCTCCTACATATATTTTATTATTTAAATATTCCGTTCCGTATAAATCCATCAGTTAACTATAGAAAAGAGTATAAAAAAGAACACATAAATTACTGCTTCCAATAAATTGAATTTATTAAAAAAATTGGTGTAATATCCAAGGCAGGTAGTAGCTATTAAAATCTTATAATTTAATGAAATGACAAATAAAGTATAATGTATGTATGTGAGCATAGTAAGTGAAAGTATACTTATGTTAAATTCTGGGATAACTATTTATTGTTTTAAATATTGTGAAATTTTGAATTTATACATTTATAAAAATATATCGTATTTTATTCCAGAAGAAAAAATCGTAGTGACATCAAAAAATTATAATGTAATGAGAAAAATATTTACAAAAATAATGAAAGGTAAAAATGTCAATGCATTCCCAAAATTATAAAATTATACCTCCTCAGCCCCCCCCCCCCCCCACCTTCTCCGATAAAACAAGAAATAAATATAGAATATTGAATTTTAAATATTTTTCGGTTGCATGACATCCCTTCTATATTTGATATATACGGATTGAATTATGAATTAAAAGGTCACTCTATCAATTGTAAAGAAGAGTTAAAATAAACAAATTACTTCAATTAGTCATATATATATTCAATTTTAATAAATCGAACATTTAATAAAATCGATAGTTTTAAGGTTAAGGTTAGTAATTGACCTCAAACTTCAGTGTAAAAGTACCCGCTATTATTAAC
The DNA here is from genome assembly GCA_911387785.2 of Aelia acuminata. NCBI lineage: Eukaryota > Metazoa > Arthropoda > Insecta > Hemiptera > Pentatomidae > Aelia > Aelia acuminata. Next base: position 52,350,021 of record OU426984.1, on the reverse strand, counting down.
TTTGCAAACCCGTTCCACATGTCAGGCTAGACATAAATAGACAGAGTCGTATAGAATATTGTATGATCTATTACTTCATTAAATAATCGCTTCGATTTATTATACTCTATTTAGGCTTCCTTATTTTTTCCTTTTTTTTTTTTTTTTTTTATGTGCTGACCTAAACAATCACATCTCTTTTTCTAGCATAAATGCATATTATTTAAGTAAATAAATTAATTTCGGGGAAAAATTTGCCCTATCAATTTCTTGGTTATACGGCATTATTTTGGTCTATCGTTTGCTTACTTTGAGTTCATTCATTCTTTAAACACAAAAACAAAAAACAAAAAAATTATTTTTAAAGAACGATAATAATGATTATTCTAGAACAACTAATATCATTTTTGTTTTCTACTGAGAATGAAAGAAATATGATAAATGCTTATCAACTATGTAGCTGCATCGATGAACTAAATACAGTAACAATACCACAATCGAACAGAAATTAAAACTACATGATTTTGTATTAAATTTAGGAACTGTCAACGAAACAGTGCAGAATGGTGGTTTATTCCAGATATAAACCTAATACAATGTTGATTCTATCAGGAATGTCATTTTTTTTAAATAAATAAATAATGTAAAAGTTATACAGTTGAAAAGCTTATGAATTAAATCTTTTTTGTTTTCAAAGTCAAATATTCAGTTACCATAGCTCTGATTTCGCCGATTAATTCTGAATAGAATTCATTGATTCCTAAGTACTTTAGTTTAATCATATTTAAATGAGAATTAAGCGACATTCCACGGTTAAATTTTTGCGGTGAATTATCTTAAATTTCGAAAGCTCTGAAAATAGTTGAGATATTAAGTTCGCTTATAGTCGAACATTTTAAATATTTATTTTAATTATTGTGCGTTTCTTGAGAATACCTTTAAAAAAAAACGTATTCTTGTTCAATTGGCAAAATTTAAAAAATCATTTTTTCTTAATTTTGAAGACCACATTGTGCCGGCATGCTATGCTATTCTGTGCATTTTTGGCTTATCACAATTGGCTATTCCTGTTTTTACAAAAACTAGAACTGAAAGACTTTTGAAGTTTTAAACATGTCAAAACATTACTAAAATAAAAAAAAAAAATATATTGCTAATTTAGGATAAGTGACTTAAACCATTTTGAAATATCAACAATGGGCTAAGATAAAAATGTGCTCCGTTGAATAATATTTTTTGTGGACTATTTATCTGTGAATGATTGAATTTGTCTTCTTAAGTGTGAAGCAGCCATTCATTATCTTTCTGAATTTTTGTATTAAAAAACTAACGATTCTAGAGGTTTCTATTCAAATTTTAACAAAAGCGATAGAATGTTCAAAGAATTTTTAACTGATTTAATTTTCAATTTATGATCTTCATTCACAACAAGTGAGTGATCTCTAATTTCTTTTGGTAGTTTAATTTTTTTTTTTTTTGGTTTTTCCTGGTGCTCCTCGTAATTTTATTTTTGTAACAGTTCTAAGTATGTTTTTGGTAGATCTCCTATAATTATTCTTTTCAAATGCTGCCATACTTATTTATTTATTATGTTATCCTGAATATGCCAGAATAGGCGGAAATTCGATTGACATATATATCTGATTATATACAGTTGCTGATGAGACTGGTTTTTAAAGAATGGCCCTTTCTAACCTTCTACATGAATTTTCAGTCTCCAATAATCAGGCTTTTGCTGACAACTTGAATTTATTCACAACTGTTCATTTATTCACTTGTAGAACATTTGTAATCATTATCTATTTTCCATGTAGGCAGTGATACATATGGTGACAGAGAAGTGTCAAGGATTTTCTAGAACGTTGGTTTGTAAAGTTTTTAGTTTATACGGTTATAAAGTATTATTCGAGTTCCATAAAGTTAGATATGAATCATTACAATCGTGCTTGCAAACTCCTTTTCCATAAGGAATATGCAGAGAACATGATGATGGGGAATCCTGAAATACGAAGGAGGAGTGGGTAGGGGAAGTTTAATGACATGTCTTCATCAAGACTTAGGCTGGAGGAGGGACCATAAACCCGAGATCCATTAGCTCTTGCTTATTGAGACAATCAAAACTTCATAGCGAAATGAATTGTTCCGCCGTTCATTTAGTTAGCAACGGTACAGCGCGGTGGTGCCTGCCACTGAATCCAAGTGCGTCTTGCGAGGTCAGGAAAAGAAGAGGGCAACGAGACCTCACTTTTTGGTAGGGATATCAACGGGAAGGTGATAATGTATTATTATAAGTATCCTTTTAATTTATGATATCTTTTCACCAACTCAAAACGGACCAATAAGATTGCGATTTATGCGGCACTCACATTTAATTTAAACTATCCTGATGAAAAAAACATTTGTTCTAATCCGTTTAAAACACACTACTTGATAAATACAAAGAGTAACTAACAACATTTAAAAGAATATTCAAGCGGTCACCTGTGGTGTAGTGGTAAGCATGGCAACCTACAATGCTAAAGGTCGCGGGTTCGCGTCAGGAGGTGGCCCTAGGATTTTTTAACGGGAGTAAAAAATCCTTAGCTATGCCGTCCCTCGGATAGGACGTAAAATGGAGGTCCTGGCCCTGTACGATGTCATATACTCGTTAAAGATCCCTGTCCTAATTACACCTGGATAGGCAAAATTTAGGACTCCCACTGTAAGCATCGTCCGATTATCCTTAATTGCATAAAGTGACGTTAAGCTAACAAACGACAAGAACATTTAATCTATCGAAAAACCTGTTGAAGAATACAAGTGAAGGCAATTTTCAAAAACATATGAATTAGAAGTATTGAAACCAGAGCCTTTACAATCAGGCCTCGTCTCCCCATCATTTAGTAGTTGCTGTTTTAGAATTTCCGGTTTTTGTAACTTAACAATTACAAATATCTGTTACTTAATTGTAATCTCTTCCAAATTTTTTTTTAACTTCTTGCACTGCTCTATGTTTTCTTTTCTTTTAAATTTGCACTATTTTTTACTTTCACTTACCTATATATGAAATATATAGTAAGTGGAAGTATTGCGATCGTGAAAGAATTCAACTTCCGGTTTTCAACGGAAATACACGTTTTGGGGTCCCCTGAGTCGAAATGACCAAGCCCCGCGAAATGGTCTGTGTGTGTGTGTGTCTTTGTGTCTGTGTGTGTGTGTGTGAACAGACTAGCTCAAAAACTATAAACCGTGCGATCCTGAAATTGGGTATTTAATGTAGGTATATGCCCGCGATGTGACAGCATAAATTTCATCAAAATTACTTAAAGGGAGGGGGTACTTTACTTAAGAACTTTTGTAAGTAAACTGGTACTTTACTTAATAACTTTTTAGGTTTTTTTCGATTTTCTCAAAAACGGCTCTAACGATTTTGATTAAACTGAGTATTTCATCTATTTATATGCCCGAAATATGACTGTAAAAATTTCATCAAAATTGATTAACCGGAGGGGGGACTTTACTTAATAAATTTTGTATCATTTTCACGGGTTTTTTTATTTACTCAAAAACGGCTTTAACGATTAACAAAAATAAGATATGGATGTAGAAAAATGTGTGACTTTGGGAAATTATATTTAACAGAACATGTCAATTTCTTATATAAGTAAGTTGGTAAGTGAAAGTTGTGTGTTGCGCGCACGCACCAGATTTTTAGTTTTATTTTAATATTTTACAAACTATAACTAAATTAAAAAAATCAACAGTTTATCTTTTATAATGTAATACATAAAATGTAATATATACTACCGGTAATTTTTTTTCTGGCATAGAACTTGTAAGAATGCAAAAAAAAAAAAATATGACCATCCCATAGTAGATTACCTATAATTTTTATTTTCCAAAGGAGTGGAAAAATTATCTTTGTAAAATACAGTTGATGTAGATGTTATAAAATAAAAATTTTCATCATGTTAATATAATATGCCTTTTATGTTAATTATTTTAAGGTAAATATCTTTGGAAGATTTAAACAAACACTTATGGAGTATCTCACACTGCAATAAATTATAAAAAAACAAAAATTAGTGTAAGATGTGCCGGAACACAACTTTCTAAAATTGTATTTATTTCTTCATTTTCATTTTCATTTGTTATTCCCCGACTCTTTATAAACAGCCTTAAGTTGATCTTATTTATTATAACTTTTTTGCAACGCTCATAACATCATTAACATTATTTTTAATATCCTTATTTTACTAATAATATTCAGTAGCATTTCAGTAATTAAAAAAAAATCGCACGTCCACTGTTAAACTGGTCTAACTTAAAACCTTAAAGTTCATTTTTCCTTTCCTTTGATCATCTGTTTTACCATATTGTTATAATGTAACGGTCTTGCACAGAGATAATTCATTGGAATTAGTAGCCTCTTGTGTGTGTATTTTATGTATAAATATATATATATATATATATATATATACATATATATACACAATCACACACACTGAGAAACCTTGTAGGCCCCCCGGGGTGACGCAAGAACGGAGTCAAAGCCACCGTGAAGCATGTAGCTCTCATTAGACGGCGGGTCCAGAAGTTATGTCACAGCCTGGAAGAAAAGTCTTTTTCCCAGAATGAGGGAAACTCCAGGGACGGTCTTCGGGCCGGGAAAGCTCCTTCGTCCAGAAAACATCGCTGGATCTGCAGGCGATGTTAGTGGAACCGTTGATAGTGGGTCAGTATTCTCCTACCGAGGAGCTCTTGTCAGCTAGGTGGAGTCCAAGGAATATAATAACGTATATAATAATATAACATATGTATGAATATGTATACATGTTTTTTTTATTAACTAAAAAATAATCTCACTTTTCAAGTGAGAGAAAGTTTTTATTGAAAGTTGGTTTGTAATCTTTACGGGTAAAGTGAAGATTACAAGTATAAAGAAAAAGTTCCAGTAGGTATGCTATAACACGCCATTGCTTATATGCTGGGACCTTCTTTTTATTATGTCATTCACCATTGATTTACCCATACATGCCAACTAGTGGCACTCCTTTGCCTGTATGCCGATTTTTTTTTTTTCACAAAAACTTACTGTATAGTTTATTACACAAATAAAAGTGTGCCGATACATTTTTGAAGGTTTAAGAGTGCATTTTTTTACTTCAAGGAATCTATCATTTTTTGGCACATGATTTATAACATAAATTTATCTTATAAATAGTCAAGTATTCCTCTTAAATTTGTTTAAATATCTTTATTGGCAAATCCACTTTTCCAAGTTTTTCAAAAGAATTTAAAATTTTAAAGTTGGTACCACATATCTGCAAAACCTTTTCTTCGTTCCCTTGTGATTCATCTATATTTTTAATAATGTATTTTTTTAAGTATCGTGTTTAGATAAGTGCTTGTAGAATTGTCTGTTTTTGGAGAATAATTCGACAATTTAAATGTTGTTGGTTTTTTTAGCACTGGTGCATTCTTTCTATAATTTAAACTGAGGTGTTTCAGCATTTTTAATACGGGAAAAATAGAAGAAATAGAAAAAAAAAAAATAAGATCACAATCTGTGCCTTCATGAAACATCGTATGAGTAGTAAGAGTGGAAATATTTAGAGTTAGGCTAGAGAAAAGATTGGTCTTAATCATTTTTGATAGTCTCCATGTTTTTATTGAGACGATTCCCACGGCGATACAATTAACAGGACAAACTTAAATAACAGATTAAAGGTGAAAAATAAACGGCAAAACGCCCATGAATATTTCAATATTTTAACATCTGTCATACCCAACACTATTTTGAAGAGATTAAAAAGGCGTTGGATGATTGATCTTCTTACTTAAATAATTCTATTAATTGGATCTATAAAGTATGAATGTGCTCAATTAGCACTATAACATACAGCACTATTACTCGAATGAGACAGAATGTAATAATATCAATCAAGAGTTTAAAAAAATAATAGATCTAACCTATATATTTTTTTGTTTTTTTTTCGCCTTTTTCCAAGTACAATTGCTGTTTTGTTTTTTCTAATCCATGCAAAAATTATTTGAAAACTGAAATTCCAATAAAAGTTGAATAAATAAATCTTACCTCTTTTTAATTCGGTGATGAGAAACCCGATTTGCTAAAAAACGTACAATTTATTTATGGGCCGTTTTTGCCGAAGTGACATATAATTTCAAGTTCCAAATCAAAGTACACGAATGGAACCTTTTTCTGCTTTTTCAAAAAAAATTAATTTGTCGAAATGTAAGATTTCAAAAGCCGATTCCTATATTAGTCGCCACTAAGAACGATGTGTCACACTCTGTAAAAATATGTTCAATACGATGATCCCCCCATAAATTCTAGAATTTAATAGTTCAATATTATAATAATTTATTTATTATTGAATGTTAACCGTACGGCTTTTTCCTCGAACATCGTCTTCATTAGCCGTTAATTAATTTTAATGCGCTTTTATTATAATATATTAAGCTATTAGTATTTCGATTATATTAACATATAATGTATAATACCGGATAAAGGGCAGTAATAACAATAAACAATATATTTAAAAAAGAAATTTCCTTCAAAGACAGAATTCAAACGCGAACAAAGCTCAGGAGAATTATGAAGCCGAGTAAAACAAATGCATTAAATTAATAATAAAAAAAAATCGATGTTATTCAAAGTAATGTATAATAATGCGATGTCATTAAGTAGAGTTGTAAAAATTAATTCGTTGCATCAATATGTGCATATATACAGTTGCAACGAATCGAATACAGGAGCCGCCTTCTGGAGTGATGTGCATTTCCAGGACACATGTCCAGCAGATGTGTCTTATCCTACAGCTTCTTTTTCTTATCCACTCTTCCCCGGTAGGGTTGTATTAATAAATAACAGAAATATTGTTATTTATTTATTTAATTATATCGATATTGTTTATATTAATACTTATATAGACGTTAAAATTGACTATCAAAAACAGAAATTTATTTATTTATTCATCCTCAAAAAAAAAAAAAAAAAATCCTCAGAATCGGAAACTTCCAATCGCATCTAATAATCGATTTAGATGAAAATTTCAATTTAGTGCTGTTGGGTGTGTACCTACAATGTAGGTAATGGAATACAATGTAGGTCCTACATGGTCTTAGAAGAATTCCATTTTATTTCGTGACAATAAAAAAGTTTAAAATGTTCATTAGGCTCAATTTATCACCTTTCTAAACGTTTAAATTATTATTTTTTAATATAGACTAATTTATTCTTCTATAATTAAAAGTAATATTTCTTTAAAAAAAAAACAAAAAAAAAAAACGTTTTTAGTATTTTTTTAAATACAGTATATTTTTAGAATACGGTTGAGTATTACAGTCGACTCCGTTTAATTGGGTCATCGGATAATTGGACCACCGCTTAATTGAGCCATTTTTAATAAAACAGAATCAAATAGGTAAAAAATCACCGCTTATTGGGCCAAAACATTCTTGAACTTAATGTAAAAAACTATGAGACCCGTTGTCAATCGAATAACCTAAGTATCTAAAACCACGCCTGTTTCTAAATCAGAAGCAATAAACAGCACCAAAAAGATTAGTCACTTTGTTTTTACAAAAAGGAAATAAGAAAGTCCTTTAGACGCCCGAAAAAGTTGCACTAATTATTAAGTATACAAGTAAAGTGTGACAATGCACACTTGATTCTTTCCTGTTAAAAATCAGTTATCATACTTGTACGATAGCCCAGTAAATAAGCGAATTTAGGCATTTTTTCTTTGCATTTACACGTGGATTCACAATCTCCGCTTTATTGGGTCCTCCGTCTAATTGGGACAAAATTTTCCATTTATATCCCTATAAAACGGAGCCGACTGTATATCAAAAGAAATAGCACAAAATGCTGAAAACTTTAGACATGTTCCAGTTTTCAAGCGTAAGGATTATTATTTTAGCATAAAGCGACTAAACTTTTGGTTTCAATAACTTTTAAGAGGAGAAACAACTTAAAAATGGCATATAATGACCTAAAATAAATTACTTATTAATAGCACAGAATGCCTAATAAAGTAACACCTGTTTCAGCTTTCTAACTCAAATAGTTTTGAAATACAGCCCAAAAACGTTTTCAATCTCTTTTTTGATATATATTTTTTTTTTTTTTTAGATAACTTTATTAATTTTTATCTCAAAATCCGTAGGTAAAAAATATCTAAAATTTTGTATTTTTCTTTGACACCTAAGTATATATGTTTAATTTTTTTTTAAACTAGTCGGTAATGTGGAATGACCATTTTGGTTTATAATGTTAATGTTTGAAATTTCATAGATGAGGTTTGAATTAAGTTATAAAATTTGACGATCTTATACTACTCTTTCAGTAAATTTAGAGAGTTAACTCTACTCTAACAGTCGTAAATTAATTAAAAAAATAGCCGATTTTTGAGATATGTCATTGTTGAAATGAGTGATCTATATGCCTAATACATAATCCTGGTACAATACCGCTGTATAACAGAGGATATAATGAATGGTATATTATAAGGCGGTAGAGATGAGTGGGTCGTAGCGGGGAACTCGGTAGCCAAGCCGGGGCTGTTTTTGCTTCACTCTCGCGGTCGTCCATTACAACCCGTCTCAGCGCCTTCTGGATTTTCTTTTTTTTTCTTTTCTCCTTCTTATTTTTTCTTTTTGTCCTGACGGTGTTTGGGACCGCGGAGAAGCCAGGCAGGAGGGGGGGGGGGTCGTCAAATTTCATATCCCGACTTCTGGGAACCGCTGGTATATCCATGCCTCCTCCTAAATCGGGGCCGGTCCTCCGAATGGTCACTGTCCGCTTTTTCATTGATTTATTCCCGATAGCAAATCCTCAAATTGGGCTTCTCTTCCCTACCGACCATAAATCTTTTTTTGAGCTGTCATTCTCTCATTGCCCAATTCCTAATGCAACAATAAATACTTTGACCGATCCTAACTAAGGTCCTCGGCATTAACCATCAAAAAATTAGTTTGGACCTATTTAAACGACCATAATTTATGTGGAAATGTTTCTTTAGATATCAGCGGTCGATACAATTTGAAAATCTGAAACACCTCTAAAAGAAACATGAAAATTTTATATTAAAGGAGCACACCCTGCCATGAGTTGCTCAATCAAAATTGGCTGATAAAGATAAAAAAGTTTCAGCTGATATAAGACCAACGTGATTTAAAATAGAACTTAAGGCCAAATTTAAAATTGTTTGATAATGAATTTTGATGGGTTAAAGTTTTTCTCGTTATATCATATATTAGTCCATAATGTTTTAATGAATGACATGTAAAAAAGAATTATTACAGATTATAATTGGAACAGGGTTTAGTACAATCACAATAGACAGTTAGCAAAAATGTACCAAATTAATCTTTTGCCATAATATAGATTAATTATATTCAGAATATAAAACATGGTGATATGAGATATTGTATAAGGAGGTTATACTAATAGTTGCATAATGATTTTGGTTAACCTGTCTTTTGCTAAAACAAATAGATTTGATGTTTTCGCCATACGTGATTTGGCGACACGTAATTTGCCATGGGGAAAAAAAACGGATTTTCCTAGTCCAAGCCGGAAAAAATAGATTTATGCTAAACCTCTCTAAGGACCCCACCCGTCCATATTATCATCACCTTACTTGGCCATAAAGCTTTAATTCTATTCACAATGCCAGGCTATGGACAAGGAAATAGTTTTTTAAAAATTCCTAAAACGCGATTAATTATTCTAAAAATATTAACCATAATCCGAACTTTTCTTTTAATCTGCACCCCTTGATTTTAATTATTTCGGATTAATCAGGCTCCATTGAATAAATAACTAACTGATTGATTCTTATAAATCGTTGACATTGATGCAATTTTTTTTTACTCAAATTCGTACATTTTCGGATATTAGTTTGACGAATTTAAATAAGTGTTGCTTTAAAATGAAAGAAAGAGGATCCCTTTTCCTACATCTTATATGACCTTTATTTTTACCGATGCGTTCTTACTGTTCCTGTTGCAAAGATTTCAGTTGGATTCTAATCAGCTGTAAAAAAGTTACTCCATTATGTGGTGTAATAGTTAAAAAAACAAAATCCTAAAATATTATTAAATATTGTTATTTTCTATAATATTTATATACACTCTTTTCGATAATCCGAATTTTAGGCTACTCGTACCACCTTGATTGTAATTTGTGCTAGACTACAAATTGACCAATCTTTTTTATAAACCTAAGTGCTATTTTGTATATGTCTAATCTCTTCACGAATCCCATTTTTATACCCAAATTTTGTTTCACCTAATATATCTGTCCTTTGGAACAAATTTTTTACGTTCAATAGTATTTGTATAACTTTAAATTCGTGCATTTTCGGAGGACAATCTAAAAAGTTAAAAAAAAAAAATCTTATTTAAGTAATAAGTATCGAAACGAAATATATACTAACTTGATTTAAAATTAAAGAATCCGGATCATTTTTTCTACATCTTTTGAAGTTTACTGCTAATAATGCGTTCTTATTGATCATATAAAGTCTTGAGTTAAGTCCTAACCAGTCGTGTGAAAGTTACTCCATAATGTGGTGTAAGCAGAAATCATTATGTGACTCATAATGTTGCTGAAAATGGCTCATGTGTTCTTTTCCGATTTCCTCTGCTTATTTTTAAATATTATTAAAGATACTCTGTATTCGTTTTTAGACTGTGTACATTACTCAATGTTTCGTGAGGACAATAATTGTCTTTACCCATTAACAGAAAATGTGACAATTTATGCGTACTTGAAATTTCATTAGTGATGTACATAAGACCCCTTAAACCAATTTATCAATATTCCAATAAGCGTTGACTTATAGTAAAATAAGACTATGTTCTCATATTTTAAGATATACTACAGTACATATATTAGGCTCTCATTGTTAAGGATATGTTATCCGAACTCATTTTTCACTCTTATATTTACCTGTATAACCATTTTGTAAGCTGCAATATCATTTAGTTACAAAATGTGATTCTGCACTTTTAATCTGTAACAACTTTTGAACTATTCAATGTATCACCCTGTGAATGGTATCATTTGATTCAAAAACGACGGCTAGACCTACTTTGAGCAAAATTAATTGGACTTCGCAGATATTCATTATTATTACTATGATATACGAAGTAATGACCAAAATTTCACGAATGTACAAATTGTTCTCAATGTTTGGTAAATTTCAGTCTATCGTTGCTAAACTAATATTACAGATGTGCTATGACAGTAAATATATATTAAACAAACAAAACTATATTTTATAAAAATGTAAAATTATTCTTTGCTTTTTAGACGTGTAAATTGTATTTTAAAAAAAAAAAAAATTTTCCTGAGAATTATATATGGCTGATAGACGTGTTAAGAGCTTGTATATTGTTCCTCAACAGGTGCAATAAATATACACATAAATGAAAATAAAACTTAAAAATTTTAATGTTCAAACATAAAACCCATCAGAAAGGTAATAATTAAACATAACCGAAAAATTCATTATCGTCCGTCGTTATGATCATAATAATATTCATAACTTCCCGGAATTGTTTATAGGGTCGATTATCATAAATTATAATAATTTATCGCCTTTTATGTGCACTATAATAAAAACAAAAATAAGAGGTAAAAAACCTAACCTTGGACTCAAGACCTCTATTAAATCCTAAAACGATCAATTACATACGAATACAAATATACATATGTTTTTATGTTCTAGTTACATTAGCTATTACCGCATAATGCACTGTTTTATGTTTTCAGTTAGGTGGTGGCTAGTAATTAAAGGAAATAAATGAATACCCAATGTGTTGAAAAACCAAACGGAAAAACACATAACAGACTTATTTGAAATTTAAATAGGAGCAAATCATTCGTTACCATTTAAAAAAAAAATAAGGAACAATAATAGATTGCAATGGTTGATCATAAAATGTAATCTATTTACGCTTCCGGCATCGTTCGTGATTACCGTCGCGTGTCGAATCTAATTTTTTTTTGCTCATTTATCTTATAGCGATATTTAACTTTATATATATATATAAAGTTATCGGAATTAGAGGTTGGGATTATGTTTATTAATGTAATTTTTTTCCTTATATAATGCTACATAAAATTATTAAGTATTAAATATTATTCAGTTTGGTTACACAAGGCAGTAAACCCTTTTGTACTTTTGCAGAAAGGATACAGCACTTGAACCTTACTTGGTGACGAAGGTAGGTACTTTAGGGTATAGTATTGGTGGCATAGTTGACAAAATAGAATAGAAGAAATTCGAAAAAGCAATCTTAATCTTGTACGAATTCGTTTACGAATAAAACAAAAACTTATAAAAAATAATGTAATAATTCAAGCCTCTTACAAACATAAGATGGGCTCATTGTTCCATTGAGGAAATTGCCTATGATGATTTTATAGAAATATTATTATTAATATTAAATTATTCAGCACATGTATTATACGTATTATTATATTTCAATTATGAATAAATCTCAACACAAAAATCAAAAAACACATTTAATATAACTTTTATTATATTTATAATATAATATATAAAAACATTTATATTTTTAATGATAAAAATTGGAATATACACGGTAATCGTTAAAATCTAATAATCTATGAGGGAACAATATTCAAGAATGCTTGTTAAACGTTCGATTAATCCATTTGATTATTAGAAGTTATTAACTGGTGTATAAACAAATTTAATTATATTTTTTGTTAATTTTTATTTAATTTTAGATTGGAATCAAGTACATTGGTCGACCAACAACAATTTTATTTTATATTCTATTTTTTATAATCAACTATTTTATTTTATTTTGTTAAAGGGTTTATTATGTTAACGAAATAAGGAGCATTTTGGTCTAGCATGAGTTAAAAGCCATGGATATTTACTGAAATGATTCACCTGCGAATCCATGTACTTATTTATTTGTGGGACGATTAATGGCTGAAACCATAAGCGGTTTTTTTTTTTTTTTTTTTTATTTTCCTTCTAAAATTAACCCTGTCAGAAGAGAGTTAAAACCTTAAGTGGTATCAAAGATGTTTTACCGGTCCAAAATTTATATACATACATTTATATAAATTGAAGGGGTCGGGGCAAAATTGTGTTAAGCAGCATTTTTAACAAAAATAAACTGTAGCTGCAGTCTGCTGGAAATCCTAAATATGACTATAGAGACTCTATTTAGTCTTATTTAAATATACATATAGTCATATACATATACACAGTATATATAGTCATATACATATACAATCATATACATATAGTCCTACGTAATATACAGCAGACTGCAGCTACAGTTTATTTTTGTTAAAAATGTGCTTAGCACTATTTTGCCCCGACCCCTTCAATTATCTATTATTAAGTTTTTAATAATGTTTATAAGTTTTTCCTTTTTTGCCCAATTTTTATTCAGTATTAATTTTATAAATTCCTTGCCCCACAAGAAGCTGATAGAAATAAATCGATTCCATGGATCATTTAGCTATGAAATTAATATATTATCGACAAAATATTACGACACATACATAAAGATATAACTATATATATATAAGGTCTTATGGGATTAGGCTGTTGCTAGCAGGGAGATAGCACAAGGATTCGCTACAGGCCTGGGCCGAATGCAAAATATCCTCCCACTTACGACACAGACAACGACTCCTTTCTTAGCACAAGTTCTTTCTTCGCCAGCTTGAGGGTTTTCAATGGACTGAAAAGTGTGACGTACGCCAGTGAACGAGGGCTCAGACTCTTTTGTGTGAAATCGGTGGCAGATATTTCGATCCGTTGTTCGGTTCCTACAATTGTTTCTTTCATCTTTACCCATAATTCCTTATTCTATTTATTAACCAAATAATTTTAAAATAACCATTACTAAAAACTCAGAGCCAACATTTAAATATTTCTCGGTATTCGCTCTGAGACATACATTCGATAAAAATATTCGTCCAGTGTCGACCGGGTTGTAGGTAGGAGGGAGGAAAAGAATCCGTGTGATTTTCAAGTTAAAAAAGGTAAAATTTTTGTCTGTGTTATAGGTTATTCTTGATTTTCATAGTTTAAGAGAGGATTTATATTAGAAAAAATTGTGCTTTTTTTCAGTTAAAGTGTTTTAAATTTTGTTAGTATATTCCAATTGAATCTTTTTACATGTTTATTTATAGTTTTTTGAAGACTAATTTGAAGTTTCATAAGCTTTATAGCTTATCTTAGTGAACAACGAAAGTGCTTTGATATCCATTGGGTAAATTACGTTTTCCTTTTATATTTTAAATGAAACAACTGTCTCAGCACGTAATTTATATTAAGTATTAATCTTCAAAAAGAAGAAGACTAAAGAAGACCACTAAAAAAATTATGGAGGTTCAAAATTTAAGCAGATAGGGTCCCAACAATTTTTTTTTATTGACCTTTATGCAATCAAAGTCATATTGTATTCATGTTGACGTTTCGCTCGACTATTTTATCAACAATCGCTCGACGCTTTAAAACAATTTATCAACAAACTCATTGAAAATCATTAATATAAAAAGCTATGTTTGATGTGGTAAAATAATTTAAAACTAGTATAAGAAATAGAAAAAGTCACGGCTCAGTCGAGCGAAACGTCAACATGAATACAATATGACTTTGACTGTATAAAGTCCAATAAAAGAAAATTTGAGACCCTATCTGCTTAAATTTTGAACCTCCTTCGTAATTTATATTATAAAAGATTCGTATATGTATTTTTTTTTTTTTTTTTTTTTTTTTATGGATGGGGGTCAATTTTATATATAATTAAGAAGAGATTTAATCTTCATGAGAATAATCTATTGCATAAAATAGGGGAGAGTTGCCAATATTGTACCGCCTCTTAAATCGTACCACCGCGAATTTTTATTGAATTAGAGATGCTGGAGCGCTTTAGTGGCGTAGGAAGAAACAATACAGTGTTGTAACAAGTGAGCAACGTACCTCGTGCTGATAACTGTTTTGGTTGAGAATCAAGGCGAGTTTTTGCGTTTTGCCATAGATTGATGTAGTTTTCAGCTGTTAATCGTAAGGCCACTGTGATCAAATAGATAGGATCATTTTATTTTTTTTTTAGTAGATGGATCCTTGAAACACAACTAATTCGCTTTATTTTGGTGGCGCAGACCACGCTGTGGCTCTTGTTTTAGGTAAGAAATAAGTTTAAGTTTAAAAAAACTCCCAGTTGCCTATATCGTATCTCCAATGGTTGCCTAAATCGTACCGGAAGAAAGTTAGTCAAAATAAGCCCACTACTTCATCTTCAGTTCCTGGAACATCAGGTAGGCCAATTATTATAGAAGTGGATGCTGAACAATGGTGTTGTGCCAAATGTGAAGTTGCAGTAATTGAAGACATGGTACAATGTTTATTATGTTAGAAGTGGGTCCATGAAAAATGTGCTGGGGTAAAGTCAAAAATAAAAAAATACGTTTGTGTTAACTGTGAAGCCTAATATGATCAAGACAGAAAAATGTTTATGAGAGTAGGCCTAAAAGATAGCCTAACCCAAATAAAGCTCTTGAACAGTGCTCTCTCGTTTTATAATTTGGAGTAGATTCCTAAAAATTATTAGACATTAATTTCAGCAGGTTGACATTGTTTTATACTTTAGACCAAGAACACCATTAATTACTATTTCTATTACTGCTTTTTATTTTTGTAAGTTTATCTTGACACTCAATTACTTGTTGTATGTTGTAATAATGTTATTTTTAAGTCTGAGATTCATAAAGTAAAGTTAAATTTTAAAAATAAAATCTTATTTTATTTTTTATTCTACCTTTTGGTATCCCTGCACTGATTTTTAATGTAGGTACGATTAAGGAACCCACCGTTACGATTTAGGAAACTGGTCTCCTTAATCATACCACTTGATAAGGTTTGGAAAAAAAATCATAGTAATTACATTAATAATAATTTTAGTATGATTAATATATGGCATGATTCTGCAGAAAGTAGAGTAATTGTAGCAATATTTTGTTTAAGAATAATTGACGTCATACTGAGGATAAAAATTAAAATGTAAAAAGTGGTACAATATAGGCAACTCTCCCCTACATATTATAATATCTGTTCTAAGATGGCAAAATGTCATATGTCACTTTTGTTTTTAAATTTTAAGACGGTATTTCACTATCTTTTGGCCATGTTCCTTTCATCGTTTTCTCAAAACCTAATATGTATATATAACAAAAGACTTATGACATTTTGACACCTTCGAAACAATTTCGAATCATGAATGAGACGCCAGTATTTGGCGGAACTTACTTTTTTAGTAAACTGACAAATCTTTTGAGTTAAGAGTAGTTTTCTTTTCGTGCTTTTTTTTTTTTTTTTTTTGTTGTCTTTCTCCCCATCATGTGTTATTTCTTAGCACTCAAGCAAATGAAATAATCTCAATAATATAACGACTCAATTGTTCGATTCGTGGTCTTAAGGAAAAAAATAGTATCGAAAAAAAGAATCCTTTGAGAAATATAGTAATAAAAAAAAATACTTTTTTTTATTGTTTTTAACTATTTTATAGTTTTATTAAGTCGAACTGTATGACTAATTTAATCACATCTCAAATCAGCGACTGAAAAGTTCCACGAGTTTGTAGGCGTACATCCGACCTCAACTAATTTGAAGAAATATGTTAACAATATGAAGGAGGTTCAAAATTTAAGCAGATAGGGTCTCAAAAATTTTCTTTTATTGACCTTAATACAGTCAAATTCATATTGTATTCATGTTGACGTTCCGCTCGACTAAGAGCATTTTCAAAACTAAAAACACCAAAAACAAGGAGAAATTACAGCTTTGTAGTTAAATTTTACAATTAAAAAACATTATGAATAAACAACAATACAGAATATAGAAAATAAATCTAACCCATTTATCAACAAACTCAACAAAAATCATTAATATAAAAAACTGTTTTTCATGTGGTAAAATAATTTAGAACTGGTAGGTATAAGAAAATGAAAGAGTAGAGTTATATCCTGAGAAATTAGTATGTTGCTAATGCATTAAGCTAGAGCTATAACCAGGTGGTATTAAAACTATAAACAAAGAATGACACATTAGTGGTGTTTGGTCAAAAGGGGTTAAGTCATCGAGTCTGAAGTTTAAACCACGATTTACCAAGCTATTAAAAATCATTATAAATTCTTTCTGATTGTATTTCTTAATTACGGAATAATAAATGAAAATATATTCTTTTAACTGAGACTATAATAAATTATGAATAACAAATAAATTATAGTCAATTATGAATTTTAAGAAGACAAGACAAAAAAATTTTTTTATGACTTAAGCCTTTTGCCCAAACATGTAAGATATTGTTTATTAATAATGTTTTTTTAATCGTAAAATATAACTACGAAGCTGTAATTTTCCCTTGTTTTTGGTTTTTTTAGTTTTGAAAATGCTCTTAGTCGAGCGAAACGTCAACATGAATACAATATGACTTTGACTGTATAAAGGTCAATAAAAGAAAATTTTTCAGACCCTATCTTCTTAAATTTTGATCCTCCTTCATTCTTTTAGTGGTATACTTTAGTCTTCTTCTTTCTAAAGATTAATACTTGTTAACAATATGATAAAATTGTTAGTTCATTGTGCATGCTACGATATGAAGGATAAATGTTCTATGAGAAAAGTATGGCGTCCAATATTATATTAAGTAGCTCTAGTAGTGTGATTTGTTACTAAAAATAATTTTTATTTAAATATTTTTTAAATTTTGTTTTCTTTAGAGAGGTAGGTATTCTAGTTATTTTTGAGAAGGATTGTAATAGTAAAATTTATCACACCACCTGACCATGTTAGAGTATCTTCTCCTGGAGGGACCCAGCAACCCGCGATTCCTGCTCGGACACGTGGTGAGCCGCCGTACCGTAATCCGAGGATATCACCACCGTGTCCATCTTTTTTTCATCCTTTTTTTTTTTTCTCTTTTACCTCCTTCGGCCACATTCCAACTATCGGAGGAGCTGCTATTGTTAGGTTTATGGCGGGCCGGTGGTAGCCCTTTTGTTTCGGCGGAATCCTCAGGGTTTCGGTCCTTTGAGCCGCAGGCCCATCCATCACGTTAATTCAAACATCCTACAGCGCAGATAGCATCTAAATGATAAATATGTCACATTAACCTTTTAGCGGCATCTACAGCCTCCCGTGGTAATTAGTGGTCCTCCGTAGGACACAATGTCTGATTTAGTGAAGGTGAGCCCCCCCAAGAATGCCCTCTCCTCCGTCGCTTTATTTACAATTGGGATTCCTCCGCTTCTCTTCTAGCTCCTGAACCATCCGGTTCTCCTGGAAGGACCGATGCATAGTATAGAACCATCGGGAATACTTTATTAAGCCTCTCATCGCCTAAACTGAGTCAAGTAAAATAATGAATCTCTCAAGTATTAAGAAACCGGCTTTAAGTCAGATATATTCCAAATATACTTCTTACTACAAATTAAATTTCTACTTTATCAACTCGCAAGACTTTGCTCAGGCACAGAGGCGTAAAACCCTTTGGGTCATCAACACCAATGGTTAGCATTTTTAATATAACCTTGAAAAATAATTAAAGTAATAGAATTAAATAATGATAAAATAAAAAGTAATGAATTATAATTAACGAGCAGGCCCGGCCACGCGATGCTGTAATGCCACATATAATGCATTAAACTAATTATGTCCTATTCTTTTTAATACTGTCAAATCAAAATCCACTGATAAAGATAAAGAAGTTTCTAAGCTAATCTAAAAACCAACGGGATTTATAATAGAACATAAAGTTAAATTTAAAATTGTTTGACAAGGGATTTAGAAGGGTTAATGATTTTATTTTTTACATCTCATAGGTATTTGACTATAGTAAGTATTAATGATCCATTCAGTAAGCACTTACTGGATTATTCCAGCAGAAGCGAGATTAAATATAAAAAAAACACACGTAAGAGGAACTAATTAAGAATATTATTAGAATAGGGTTTAGTACAATCACAAAAGTAACAGTTAGCCAAATATACCAAATTAATCTTTTTCTACAATTTATATTACTTAAATTCAGAATATAACAAATGATGATATGATATTAGATATCATATCGGCAGGTTCTACCTGAAATAGGTTAAAAAAATATCTTTTGCTAAAACAAATAGATTCGATGCTTTCCCCACACGTGAAAAGGCGACGCATAATTGCCCGTGGGAAAAACACGGTTTTTCCTAGTCCAAACCAAAAAAAATAGATTTGCCTACCCATGATTATCCACCCTAAATATCGAAAGAAAATGTGTAAATAAATCAACTTACACCTTCATCTGTTGGAAAATTATAGAACTTACAAATAATCACTCTCAATTGCAGTAAAATAAGCATTTAATTTGCAATAAAAGAAATATTGAGGCCAATAATCGAGATATAAACTATGCTATCTTTTAAGTTGGACAAAACTAGACACAATGGGCCACATTTTATAAAGATTGGTTGAGTAGTTTCTGATTTTACCCGCCGACAAACATCGGGACACGAGATTTTTATATATATAAAGATTATGCAACTAGTTTTCAAAGTTAGTGAAGTGCTAAGAAAGGTTTATAATTTAGAAATGAGCCGATTCTCTTTTAGAAAGCCCAAAATCATTGCTACCGAAGCCTCATTGTAAACCTGTAAACCTGTAACAGTAAACAGCCTAAGCCAAGATACACTGTTAAATTAGTGGCTTCTCCAATTGTACCGGTTAATGGTTCATAGTGGGAACATTGTTCAAAAATAAGTTCGAATTGAGTCGCAAAATTGACAGGTTGATATTTGCAGAGAATTTATCTCAATAATAGCTTTTTCAAAATCAGAGAAAGAGATAAAAATCTAACCGGCCACAATTGATGTCAGTTCGATTTATACAGTTTTTACTATAATAAATTTTTATTATTATGTTTTTCATTTTTCTTGAAACATTAATTACCTTTATACCCAAGCCTTGAATTTTTCGTTCGGATTAAAATTATTAATAAACACAAGGTTTAATTTAAAATAATTTTAGGACGAACAAATAAAAAAAGATGCTATTTAGAAATTTGAATAGTTTTATCTAGTTTCCAATGTAATATGTAGTCCTGTAGGCGATCGAATAATCTAATTATAAATAATTTTTTTTTTTTTTAAAGCAGATTTGAGTATGCTTTTCAGAGTAAACATTTAACTTAGCTTACAGAAACGTTTAACGATACAGAAAAATAGAAATAAATGAGAACTCGCTGGAAAAGAAGTATAGTTTACTCATTATTTAAATGGAATTGTTTTTAATAAAAAAAAGAAATAAAAAAAAAAAATACGCTAACAATGATAAATTACATAATTGTGGCGGGAGTTGATGGAAGATCTGGCGGGAGTAGGGTAGAGCTCGGAGGTGATGCTATCTAGCGGATATTGGGTGAACTCTTTCCACCACTCGAACTCCAGACCATCTTTTCCCCCGGCATTTCCCCATTTGAAAGAAAACATTGCATATATTTTACATTACCTATATTTTTCTACAACTTAATATTACATATATATATATGTACATATATATATATATATGTACATATAGATAGATACATGTATATATACATACATATTTATGTTTAGTATTATATTTTTCTGAGGTGGTAGGGTAGAAACTTCAACATAAAAAAATAAAAGAGGAAAAATTAAGAACCAGAGTATTTAGTAATTTAAAAATTACTAAATCGTTTTTAACGTTGCGCAGTCCCCCATCCTCCAAAGAATCTGAATGTTCTACTCTCGACATAAACTTGAACACAATTTTAAGCTCCTTCTATTCCACATTTTCCTTTGTACCGTGATTCGAAATTGTCTACTAGAAAATAAAAAAAACTTTTAAACTTTTTAGAGTTTGTACAATATACAACGGTCTTTGAAGAAAAATTTTGCTGGGCACAAACGTAGATCTTCTCTGTAATTTTACTTCCACGTAGTGGTAAAAAGTGTTGTTTGTTAAGCTACACAAATTTTCTAAAATTATTTTTACTCCTTCATTATAAACTTTTATATTTATTAGTGTCCTTTATTTATATATATTGTAGAGGTGAGAGTCAACTATTATTCTATACGATAGGTTAAATGATTATCAGTATTTTCAGTTAAAACGTTTTTATTTTGGAAAGCCAACGTTTCGATCTTACTTGTGGATCTTCATCAGGACTAAAAGAAAACAAATATATGAGTATCTATTCTAGAGGATGAAAATGAATGGATACTTTACAAAACTGATAATAATATACGGTAAGCATTATACATGAATATTTAAATAAGTGGCTTGTCAGCAAGATAAAATAAAATCTGATATTTACCTTCTGAGTCCAGAGTGATACAAGTACTGAAGGTAAAATAGGGACAGAGGTAGTGGTAGGGGGTTACTTTGCCGACTTCAAAGGTTTATTACTGGGATACCCAACGCTTTTGAAGTGAAAGGCTACCTGACAACTAAGTGAAAAAAATATTAAAAACTAACAAAATAGATGGTACTGTATACAAATTATTTACCTACTCTGGACTCAGAAGGTAAATATCAGATTTTATTTTATCACGCTAACCAGACACTTATTTAAATATTCATGTATAATGCTTACCTTCTATTACTATCATATAGGTTTTGTAAAGTATTCATTTATTGTCATCCTCTAGCATAGGTATTCATATATAATTGTTCTCTTTTAGCCCTGATGAAGAACCACAAATTGGATCGAAACTTTGGCTTTCCAAAATAAAAAAGTTATAAATCCTGATAATCATTTAACCTCTCTCTCTCTCTCTCTCTATATATATATATATATACATATATATATATGTATGTATAATCTACGTTAGACAAGTTTTGGGGGCCATACTAACCTCCGAAAGCCTCGGCCTCCACATTCTCCTAGGACAGAATGTAGGTGACCCTGTTCTGCGGCCGTGACCAACGACATAATAGAACTTGGAAGGAGACTCGGGAACCAGAAAATCAAATCTGGTCTCATTTTTCACCCAATAATAGAAAATTATTCTTTCGACAAACAGAGAAGAAGACAGCCGTGGAGGGGTGCAAAAAATATATATTTCAACCCCCTGCCACGAGACCCATTCGCTATAATTTCTGTTCACCCTTCCTCTTGACGTCACTCTTATCATAGATTCTATTTCTCTCTGGCAGTTATTTATCCTAGATGAGCTCTACGTTGAAGGATATCGATAGTTTATTTTTTTTTTTAATAAGTATTTTTCATTCCTTCATAAAGTACTCCCATCAAATGAAAATCTTATGAGGTAAGCCTCATATATAAATCTAAATCGGTAATTAATACATTGATCGTAGGAGGATATAAGGTGCTATAAATATTAAGTCTATTAATACATTTTTAGAATGCTATAAATTTATAAGGTAATATCATCGAGTTAATTATTAATGCTATTTAATTTTTGTTTTTATGGAAACAAATATTAAGAAGTTTACTCCTTCTGAAATCCATCATCACGAGTAGTAAAAATATTTTAATGGCTAATATATTTTAAAATACACATCGTAGAACCTATTTCCGCTCCCCCCCCCCCTTGACTACCATTGCCCGACTTTGTCTCCGCGAGCTCTAGTTAGCTCTCGCACAAGTAAATTTTCAAACCGTAATTATTTTGGTGTTTTTTGCTTCTAGCTATATACCTCTCGCAAAGGTAATTAGTCCAAAAATCTTTATTAGGTAAGTGTATAGATTGGGGTGAGGGGGGTGGGGGGGAGATTTTATCTGACCCCACCCGGGACTGCCACTACCCAACTCTGTCCCCCCAAGGTCTAGTTAGCTCTCGCACACGTAAATTTTCAAACCATAAATATTATTATGTTTTTTTTATTAGCTAGCTACCTCTCGCATAGGTAAATATACAAAAAATAGACCCTATTGGAAATATATGGAGTACTTTTTTTTATAAAAAAATTACAGGACCTGGTTGAGAACAGCTATTAATAAAAAATCTTTGTATGCATTTACATTTGATAATGATTCAAGGTAACTACCCTTATCTTGAATGAATAGTCATAAAATCATGATGTATCGACAAATTTTCCTTGCGCAGCTTCAGAGTATTGTCTGATGATGACCGATGATCTTCTACAAACGCTGCTAATATTTCGAGGAAATACTGCAAATAAGTTGTGTCCATGACTAGAAACCTGTTAATATTGTAACGTTAAATCATTAAATAAAAAAAAACATATGATTTCAAATCCCAGATCGTTTGTTTGAACAAAATAAGCGGTTGGAACGAACTGTTTGGGTCCAGATCTTTCGAGCCTAGTCCACGAAAACGTGGAACTGTCCACATTGTTCTGTAACATTCCAGACCTGACCATTTACGATTTACGATTTACGATAAGGATGGAGTGACTGAACGAGTTATTCTTACTCTGTGAAGCTTAAGTCATATGATTAGTGTGCTTTAAAGTTGTCATTTTAGTAACCTGTTCTAATATTTGAGTTGTATTAATTCGTTGGCATTCATAATTGTATATTTTTGCTAAATAAATATTCTTTAACCCACGGAAGTATTACAATATTATATTCAAATAGATAAGTTCTTAAAAAGATCGGCTAAATGCACTAGCCCTTAGCTCATAAGAAAACACTGTAAACTCAACTGTTTAGTGGTAAACTACCTCAATTTTGGATAAAAGACAAGTGTAAAAAGTATAAAACGAAAATTTAATTTTAATCAATTTCGCGAAAAGAGAATGAAGCTGAGATTATGTAATGAACAAATAATTTTGAAAATCTCCTCCCTTGAGAGCATTTTTTTTTTCGTTTTTGTTTTTTTAAATCCTGGAAGACCTACGAACTACTTAAAGAAGAAAAAGTAGACAAGTCTTGCGCATGGTTGGAACTGTAAACTTTGACCTTCTACAGTTCTCTCCCGAAATTCTGGAAGAACGATCTTGTACCTCGCTTGAGACGACACCTTCCCACCTCAACTCATCAAATATGGACACCCCAGAAATTGTATGTAGAATGGAGAGGCGACACTTTTTGCAGACAGTGGTCAGTGAGGTTTCGGTCGAGCTGGCCCGCTTCTTCAAGAGCCCCATTGTGCCCGCCCCATCCGATACGCTCCTTGTTTTCTTCTCCGATGTTTGTCTTACCTTCCTTCCGTCCTTACTCCTCTTCTTCAGCGGCCCATTGTCCTACCGTTACACTCCACCAGCCTTCGCTAATAGCTCCTTCTATATTTATAGCCTATCAGTCTCGCCCCGATCGATGTAAAAAAAAAAAAAAAAAAAAAAAAAAACACGTAAAGAACTTTTTTTTTGTATTTTTTGGAGGGATAATTTTTGTTCAGTTGGAAGATAATTTTTTTTCTTGGGTGTTGGGTATCCTCAGATAACCGACTTTATTAGACGAGATCCGTGACCTACCTCACTGGAATCTTCAATGAAGCCGAAAGTAAGTGTGAAATATTAAAACTTTCTACAATTTTATTGAAAACATAAAAACAGTAGTTAGAGATCTTGATTTAAAAAAATTGTATCTTTCAATAAGAGCACGCTATTTTGGGATCTTAGAAAATAATTAAATTTTTCCTTATCGATTGCTTATGGGAGGGGAGTCCTCCGTTTCCCCTCTGGTGACGCTCGTGCCTATTGAGAATAACCTACTGTTTAGGTTTCAGTGTTAGTTAGAACAAACAAAATTAAATGAAACTATTTGGCCTCTGTGAGTGATTCCCATAAAATATTAATCAGTGATCTAATGGTAATGTACAATATTATGAGAATAAATAAGGGTAATATATTTTAATAAGATGAAAACTTTTTTTTTTTTTTTTTGTCCTTTACTTTGTTTTATTATAATACGTGGTAAAACTGAGCAGATAATGGAACGGTTTTCATGATTTTTTTTTATTTATTGAAAGGGACATACTTTTTAATGTATGTATATGTGTATTTAATGACAGCTGATATACTTATTAAAAAAATAAAAGGAGACAATTATAGGTTAACTACCGACATGTAACCACGAGTCCTTGAAGGGGCGAACAGCTTAACCACAAAAAGGATCTCACTGAGAGGTCGCTGAAGAGGGAAAATTGTGGTTTTTAGATTTTAATCTGAGCGCGGGCTGCGGAGGCGGCTATTACACCTGATTGGTTTCCTAATGGTCGGGAATGTCTTAGTGGGGATATGCCTTGCTTCCAGCTCCAGCCAGATTATGGTGTTTACTCCAGCTTACCTCCTTCATAGCTCGGCTAACAACTTCATCAGTTTTACAACTACCGGTAGTACCCCTCTTGGCTAACAGATAACCTTGTTGATAACGGACTTGACATCCGTCATCAAAGATGGTAAAACATTTTAACAAGAACTAGTTATACTCGTATAAAACTCGTTTAAAAAAAATGATATTTCAATGGCTAAGTGACATTTTGTGCAAAAATAAGTTAAGCACACCTTAGCTTTCAAAGTTCTGTATTCGATACAACTGCGGATAGTATTTAAGTCAAATTTAAATGCCGTCAAGATAGTGTAGGCTAGATAGAATAAGCTCGAGCGTCACCAGGGGGGACACGGAGGACTTCCCCCCAATATTTTGGCAGGGGGCAACAACCAAAACTTAACTGACATAAATTGACAAGTTTTAAGATACCTCATAGGTCTCTTAAAAAATACATCGTTGGAGTTTAAGGGCCTATTCACACTATCGGTTTCGCGCCCGCTCCACTCCCGGTCCGCTCTCCTAATGTCTTACCATATTCACACTATATAATCTTACACCGTTCACTTTTTAAAGGTTTAAGCTATTAAAGCCATTAATAATCGAAGTTGTCTGTATTCGGATTTTAATTAATGATTAACTTTCAGTTATTTAAGTATTCATTTATTCTTCAATTTTACGGCCAAAAAAAAAAATCAATTTTTCGTTTGTAGAAATAGCTGGTAAGTGTACTTTTCTTAATGAAGAAGATAATATTATCAAAAAATATAATAAGAAGAATATATTGCAACACAATGATAATTATTAATAATAATTATAAATTAATTTAATTAATGGTGAAGAAATAATTTAAATTTTTTGTTTAATAATTTAAGTTGAAATCGGTTAATGCTACAAATTTACCGATTGTGTTCTCTTCTTTTCCTGATGAATATTTTAATTATTTTTTGCTTCAATATATTTTTTTGTTAATGATCTGACATTTTTCATAATATACTGCATTTTTATTCGTTTCAAATTAAATGTTATTTTATAATAGCAATGAGTATGTAGTCAATAAATAAATCGGTGACCGGTTTTTACGAGTACATTAATTCTTAGCAAAATATATCTCAAACATAACATGAATTTTTCACGTCGAAATACCGCGTGTATTATTGGTGATTTTTTTTTTTTTTTTTTTTATCATTTCAATCGTATTCGAATACATTCGGGAAAAAAATTTAAGTTATTTCTTCACCATTAATTAAATTAATTTATAATTATATATATATATATATATATGTATATGTTTTATTTTTTTAAATTTGAACTTTTTTGGCCGTAAAATTGATGAATAAATAAATACTTTAATAACTGAAAGTTAATTATTAATTAAAATCCAAATACAGACGGCTTCGATTATTAATGGCTTCAATCGTGAACGGTGTAAAAATTATATAATGTGAATATGAAAAGACTTTAGGAGAGTGGAGCGGGAGTGGAGCGGGAGCGGAGCGAGGCGGGACCTGGGCCAATATTGTGATTAACCTCTCTCTATTCCTCTTTAGAATATTTTGCCAGTGAGACCGGATCTGGAGCGGAGCGGGAGCGGAGCGCTAGTGTGAATGGGGTAGAGTGAGAGCGGACCGGGAGTGGAGCGAGACCGAAGCGGTACCGATAGTGGACTTCTCTGTCTATTTCTCTTTAGAATATTTGAGCGGACCGGGAGTGGAGCGGGAGCGGAGCGATAGTGTGAATCCGCCATAAAAGTATTTCAAGAAGTTAAAATACATCGTTGGAGGAGGAATTAAAGGTCTCAGTAGTTGTTTTTAGGCGTTGCTATTTGAACGTTTAGCCTCACGAATTTTTACCTACCCTACCTTGGCTATATATATTGGTTAATGTTATCAAAGATATATATATATATCCACTATTTTTAACCACTAAAAACCACAATTTTCCCTCTTCAGCGACCTCTCAGTGAGATCCTTTTCGTGGTTAAGCTGTTCGCCTCTTCAAGGAATCGTGGTTACATGTCGGTAGTTAACCTATAATTGTCTCCTTTTATTTTTTAAATAAGTATATCAGCTGTCATTAAATACACGTATACATACATTAAAAAGTATGTCCTTTTCAATAAATAAAAAAAATCATGAAAACCGGTCCATTATCTGCTCAGTTTTACCACGTGTTATAATAAAACAAAGTAAAGGACAAAAAAAAAAAAAAGTTTTCATCTCATTAAAATATATTACCCTTATTTATTCTCATAATATTGTACATTACCATTAGATCACTGATTAATATTTTATGGGAATCACTCACAGAGGCCAAATAGTTTCATTTAATTTTGTTTGTTCCAACTAACACTGAAACTTCCAACTTTAAAAATGAAGCTGAAGCATAAACTTAATACCAACACACTACATACTTACTTAAATCCATATGGACTTACTCCTCTCAAATATTTGGAATCGTTAAAGAAACACAGCTAAAAAAAATTTCGACTGATTACAAAAGCACTATGGTACTTAGTCGCAACTCTACCAACTGTTGAACTGCACATAACGACGCTCTACAAAAGATTTTTTAATACCGAGCATACCAAAACTTTAATAAGGAACATGGCAGATACGGATCAGTAAACGAAGAGGAGATTAAAAAGGCGATGAATGAGAGATCTTATTTTTAAACTTCATCTACGCAAATGCTGATTGTTAAGGAATAGCTGACGTATGTACTCTATTGAATCTATGAAAACGGTGTTATTAGAAATAAAATAAAATTTAACGTTAATTTATACGTTTAGCTAACCTTAGGATAAATTGGAAAAAAGAATAAAGAAAGTTTTGTGCATAAAAATGTATCACGTTTTTTGGTACTTTAACCAACAATATTTGAAGTTTTGTAAGTTTTAATGTTCATCTCGATATATAACTTCGACGGAGAGCAATTAGACAAAAAAAAAACTTTGATTGGCCTACCGCGACTGGGCTCGATCCAAATCGGGACCAAAGTCGACTACAGATTAAGCCATAAGGAGCGTCGAAGATTCGCTGGAGCCGAGGAGGAAGGAAGAAGAACTGGAGGATACCATAAAGGACTATAAATTGGCCGAGGCCTGGAAGGGAGAACCTATCCTAGTTCCGAGAACCTCTGCCCGCGATCCTTTCTTCTGCGGCTTCTTCTGCGTCTTCTTCATCAAGTATCTTCCCTTTCGATAGATCTGGACAAGGTTCGTGTAGAAACAGGATTAAGAGAGCAAAGATTTAAAAAAAACAAAAACATATACTCCTTATCTGTATTGCAGGATAAAAGCGGTGAAGTCCTAATTTTGATATTTAGAAAACATATCAATTTCAAGCTAATGGAATCCTTAAGAAACAGCTAAATTAAAAACGACAGCAGGAAAACATATTATTTTCGCCAAATTCCTATCAATCTGGAGATGATTATACGAGCTAAAAACTTAAAACCGTTGTTTCAGTAAGCATACGTTTTCTGACTGAATACACTTTTAAGTCAAGTCGCTTGTGTTAGTTTTGTTTGTTTAACGCCTCTTTATGCTACTAAGGCTAATCGGACGATGCTACAGTGGTAGTCCTAAATTTTGCCTATCCGGGTATAATTAGGATAGGGGTCTTTAACGAGTATCTGACATCGTACAGGCTCGGGACCTCTATTTTACGTCCTATCCGATTGATGGCATAGCCAAAGATTTTTACTGCCCATTAAAAAATCCTAGGGCCACCGCGAGGCGCGAACCCACGACCTTTAGTGCCATGCTAACCACTACACCACAGGTACACGAATCCTTATTACAGTTGAGTACTAAGATAAATAATTACTATTATTATAATAGTATATAATTAACTAAGTACTATTTACTCGTTAATTGAGCAGGGTAGCTTTTGGAGTAAGGGACTGAGCACATTCGAGTATGAATCTCTATGGCAAGTTCCTTTTTTTCTGTTAGAACAGGGATGGATTTTATCAATAGACCTTCTCGATGCACACCCAGCCTTTGTAAAGAAGGTGAATTAGTTAAGGAGGATAAATCCTGCATGATTTTAAAGGAAGTAAAAAATCCTTGGCTATGCTGTTCCTCGGATAGGAGGCTCCGAGCCTGTACGATGTCAAGTACTCGTTAAAGAATACTTAACGTTAACGTAGGATAGGCAAAATTAAGTCGATTTCCCAAAATCAAACAGCCCCCGAATTAGGGTATGTACTAAAACCTAAACTATGAATAAAAAATATATTTTTTATATAATTGTACTTAATAATTGTCAATGATTTTATACCAACTTACTTGAAGCCCATGTGTAATTTAATAAAAATTGCTTACGTACTTTAAAGTTAAGTATATTTTTTTTATAATCGGCATTGGAGGGTCTTCAGTGACTCCACAGTAGATAAGTACACTTGTAAGCCAATTGATATATAAAAATCATCTTGTAATCATTTGCCTTTAATTTAAAATTTGTCTTACATCCGTTTGAAGTTACTCTAAATTTAAAAAAAGTTAAAAGTGAACCATTGACTATAACATGATTGTAGAATATTACCCAGATTGTTAGGTACCCAAATCGACTGATAAAAAATTATGGATACGAATTAAACCTTTTCTATAGAAAACATATATATTATTTATTATATTTCTTTATTTAAAAATATTTACATTTTTTAATTAATCTATGGATACTATTTGAAGAGACATGGAACTTATCCTACCGTCGAAGTCTCTTAGACAACCCTTTCTCCGTCCTTGAGGCTAATCAGATGTTCCTCCGGTTGTGTGGTTACCATATCACGATCCTCCTCTCCTTCGTGATGTCCTCTGTCTTCCAGTGACAGTACTTCCTGGAGCAGTCTGACGAACCCCTCTTCGTGGATGAGCAGGCCGCATGCTATGTAATGATCTGTCTCCCGGAAGTAGAGGACCGGGTAATGAGTTCTTGCTGCTCCCGTTGAATTGAATTTATCCACAATATTGTAAATTCCTATTTAACATTTATTAACTTCCAAATTTCCTTATGAAGAGCCACTGATGAGTATCTTACGAAGCCGTAAGTCTATGAGCTACTGATTTATTGCATTGCCAATTATTTAAAGAATTGTGGCTTGCATGGTTAGACGTGTTTTGAGAAACCACAAAGTTCTTCTCATTCTTTTCTAACGTGTCTTATTCCAGTGGTGTAGAACTAGTCACTTGTTTTGTAAGTTGAATAAGGAACTGTCATCCAGGTCGTTTTGAATTTATCATCTAATCAGTTCTTGTTTTGTTTATTTAAATTTAATATGAACGTCTCAGTTAAGTGTTAAAGGCGGAAATGAAGATTGCTTCGGTTTTTGAAGAGTTTAAAGTGGTATAGATAAATTGGCTTGAAGAGAAGAGTTGAATTTGCTACTTTTTTAGGGATATCAGATATAGCCACAATAGAGAGAATAACTTATAACTTACTCCAGCTTATTATTTGTTTTCTTTTTATCAGTTATAATAATAAATTTATTTCGTTTTGTGGGCTATCGCGTACAGAACGTACCGAACAATAAACAAAAAAGAATCTGTGAATTAAGTGGCTTAGAAGAAATATTAAAAATTTATTCAACCAATTATCACAAAATGCCTAAAAAAATTGTTCGGCAAAGTTAAAATCTTTTCCGTTCTGTTAATATTAAGACTTATTCGTTTCTGATTTTTTAAATGAGCTTTTTGTTTGACAGAATGGTTCCCTCTAATTTCAACATTTTTCAAGAATGTACTTTTAATAATATTTCTCCTTGAAAAATTGGCATCTTTTTTTTTTTTTTTTTCTTGTTATAGTAAGACAGAAATATTGAATCATAACTTTTTACTAAAATATACAAACAAAATAAAAATGTACGAATTTTCCCAAGATAAATATTATTTTTGTTTTAAATTTAATTTAAAGAATTTAAAGAAGATTATGCCATTACAAGCGAAAATAAACAACTTATTGTGATGTGAAATTAAACCGTGATTTGGAACAATTGTTGTCATTAATGAAATTATTTTAGAATGACAAGCAATCGTTTCCAATATTGGAAAGTTGTAATAAGCTCAATAAATTATTCAAAAAATCAAAATATATTAGTTAAATAATTTGTCTTAACATTTTCTTTTTCTTTATCCATTCCACTGACATTATGAATCACTTTAAGGCTCTAACAGTTATCTGCTAATAATCCATCTCTTCCTCTGTTAACAGCTCTGCTATTTATAAGCTTTGACAGCTCGGAATTTAAATTATATTTATATACTGAATAATACATAGACGGAATAAAAAAAGGGAAAAAAAAAGTGAAGATAAATTATGTCAAACGTCTATTTTCTATTTCATAAATTGATCCACAATTTTTCATATTCACACCTTCAACTTCGCTCTATATTCTAGTTTGTATTATTTATTAAATAATGTAAAAAAAAAAAAATGCAAATGGTATAAATCAATCATATTATTTTAAAACGTTACCAAGGATATGACGATTTATATAAAGATAACGTTAGTTATATAACACATGTTAGTGTGACGATATATTATTTAATTATTAGGTACTCTGTTTTAACTATCTATGACTGAGAAATAGCAGAAAAGTAATCCGTTAGCCTTGAAAATTTTAATCGTCTTAAAACGAAGTCGACACATCGATTCCATCGGAGAATTTACAAAACGTGATATAAACAAACAATTATAAATGTTTATTTATTTTTTAAATAAAAGGAAATAAGGCATTTTTTTTATTGAATTATATTTTCCAATCTTGATTTAAATGCCAACAATGTGAAGTAAACTTATTAGCTCTCTATTTTAAGGAACGAAAAACAAATTTAACTAAGGATTAATCATTGTATCTAAATCCAAACCGTTAAATTTAAATCGATAAACATTTTATACCTCCGAGGTAGATAAGAAAATCAATTTAAGATATAAAATAATAATTTAAAAATAAATTAATAGAAATTTAAATAAGTGTACTCTCTAAAAATAATAAAATAAAATGAATTATATAAAGCATTCTCTTTCCAAAATCATAAATAAATAAAAATTGTTTCCATCATAAATTAATTTTCTAACTGAATAACCTCATACTGTTTACAAACCTAAGAATTTCAAATTATTATTACTAGCTGACCCGTGCGAAGCATTCCTACCTAATTAAATCCCACTTAATTAAAGAACACACCGCATGTTTAGTTTTGTATAGAGAATATTTAGTGTTTCATGACGCACTAATCTCCACTAAATTCCACCTATTTCCATGACGCGTCATGGAAATAGGTGAGGGTTGCATTAAAGAATAGATGCGTTTAAATTGTAGATTATTTATTTTTTGAAACATATGTTTAAGGTATTTACATATCTGGACCTCGGAGGTAAACTGCACTATGTCATTTTAATAAACTTTCCAGTAGAGCAGTTTGAATCCAAGCAACTGCCTTGGTTGTTGAAATATAGTTTATTATAGAACATAAAATGTTTGCAACCGCATTCAAACTGCTCTACTGGAAAGTTTATTAAAATGACATAGTGCAGTTTACCTCCGAGGTCCAGATATTTACATAGTAATTACGTGTTTACAGGACCTTTTTGAATACTCTGTTTGAAGTTACGATATGGTCATCATCGTGAGTATTTCTTGGTGGGTGTGTTTAACACAGACATAGATGTCACTGAAAGAGAGCACCCTGGAAAACGCCACATACTTAAATACACTGTCGGTCCCGCGGGAATCGAGTGCGCTGATTCTATTTACTCAAATCGCATGTTTTTGCTTGTATCTCGAAAACTACGGTGACATTGGAAAAGTGTTTATAACCAAAAAGGTTCGTATCAAAAAACTGAAAAAAATTACACCTTCGACCTTTGTCGAACCCTGCAACCATTTTTTTTTACTGAGAATTGCAGTTCTTCGCTTACAACTCGCAAACGAAGGGGTTAATCGAAAAAACGTATATGACCGCGAATGTTCTCCTCGAAAACCTGAAAAGATTGACACCGATTAGAAACCTCTACCTATACCATTATTCTAGCAAAAGCCGCGATTTTGTGCTTATAAATCGCAATCGAAGGCAAAATGAGTGAAATTTGATGAAGTACTAAGGAAGTTATGGCGTACTGACGTAAAAAAGTTTTTGAGAAATTATATATATGATATATGATATTCAAATTATTACATGATAACTTCATAAATACATAGAATGGACATAATTGTTTGGTAGTGACTATAACTTTAAAAGCAATCTAAAATTAGGTAGATCGCGTTTTTCCGACTGTCTTACATTCTTTTTGTTAAATAAAAAAATTGTCAGACCGGAAAGTATACAAGCCCCAATAGAGATTTTCGGTTGTTTATTTTCGGTCCCGCAAAATATTCGAAGAACCAACAAGATAGGGATCCCGGGTTTTGAAAATTAAGCTACCTATTGATAAGGTTGTAAAAAAAAAAGATAAATAAATAATAATAATAAAAAAAAAAACCTCTCTGAATTGGCTATCTTACACTTAGGAAACACAATGGTAAGGAAAAAAAGTGACATTGCCGTCGAAGAATGGAAGCATTTGGGCTCCATCAAAATGCAAAGTAGGCAGATAAGGCGTTTTATTATGATATCAAGCAAACAGCGTAGAAAGGAAAAAATACTATATGCGTATAATTCAAGTTTATTTAGTTATATATAAACTAGAATTGTACGCATATAATAACGATTTAAATACGACAAAATTCAGAAATCCTGATGAACCTGGAGGTTCGATACCGATGCGACAACGTTGGGTCAATCCTCTCAACATTGGATCATTTCAAGATTTACTTTTTGAAGGAAAAACTAATATAATCCTTAATATAACCCTTTTTTGTTACTTTTAGGAGACCATTAAGATATTTAAAAGGTGGTGTTGAATTAAAAGATATTTAATTTCTGTGGTGAAATTAAAAAAAATACTTTTTATGAAAGGATCAAATTGAAAAACTTCCTGTAGCTCCTCATTATCTATCCTCATAAAGACTCAAGAGGCTTTTTTGGGTCAAAAGTTCAATAGTTTTACAATATGGCAATATTTATTGTTAATAGTGCCAAATCTAGTTATTGGCACCCTGTGGATTTAATTGTGAAATCTTCCCTATGATTAGTTTTTTAAAGTCTTAATTCATAGATGACTTAGAGGACCCTTCAAACATTAGACTCATGTATATCTTGTAATAAAATTAGGACTTGTTTACCTGTATCTTTAAGTTAAAGTTGGGGTGCCAATAACTTTATGGTTTACCCTACCAATCAATCTCTAATAATTTACCATGCATGTACAACTGGCTATTCTGATGTTGCGACGTATTGAGAAGTAACCTTGGGTCATATACGTAATACAGAGGTCATATTCTCAGCAAGGTTGCCCTATTGTGAACTATAATTTCAAAATGGACAACTTACATCATATTCAAGTGTATGGGCATATGTAAATAAATAAATATTTCGTATACAGGGTGACATGCTACTCGTGCGACAAACTTCACCAGTAGATTCTCCACCATAAAATGAAAAATCTGGTGCGTGCGCGCAACACACAACTTTCACTTACCAACTTATTTAGATTAGAAATTGACGTGTTTTGTTAATTGCCACTTCACAAAGTCACAAATCTTTCCACATTCATTTCTTATTTTTTCCTTTGATGAGTAATTTAAAACAAACGTGAAAATGATACAAAATTTATTAAGTAAAGTACCCCCTCTATTTGATCAATGTTGATGAAATTTTTACAATCATATCTCGGGCATATTAGCACATCAAATACTCAGTTTGATCAAAATCGTGAAAACCGTTTTTGAGTAAATAAAAAAAAACACGTGAAAATGAGACAACATTTATTCAGTAAATTGCCCCCTCCAACTGATCAATTTTGATGAAATTTTTACTGTCATATCTCGGGCATATTAGCACATCAAATACTCAGTTTGATCAAAATCGTGAAAACCGTTTTTGAGTAAATAAAAAAAACACATAAACATGATACAAAATTTATTAAGTAAAGTACCCCCTCCGGTTGATCAATTTTAATGAAATTTTTACAGTCGTATCGCGGGCATATAAGTAGATCAAATACTCAGTTTAATCAAAATCGTTAGAGCCGTTTATAAGAAAATCGAAAAATACTTAAAAAGTTACTAAACAAAGTACCCCCTCCCTTTGAGCAATTTTGA
Source organism: Aelia acuminata (assembly GCA_911387785.2). Lineage (NCBI taxonomy): Eukaryota > Metazoa > Arthropoda > Insecta > Hemiptera > Pentatomidae > Aelia > Aelia acuminata. The sequence goes on along the minus strand of OU426984.1, from coordinate 52,314,564 downwards.
TGAAATTTTTGCTGTCACATCGCGGGCGTATACATACACTAAATACCCAATTTCAGGTTCGCACGGTTTATAGTTTTTGAGCTAGTCTGTTCACACACACACACACACACACAGACACACACACACACAGACCATTTCGCGGGACTTGGTTAATTGGACTCAGGGGACCCCAAAACGTGTATTTCCGTTGAAAACCGGAAGTCGAAATTTTTCACGATCGCAATACTTCCACTTACTATATATTTTATATATAGGTAAGTGAAAGTAATAAAAAAGTTCATATTGACCATGGTCCGATTCTTAACCATTTCGGAATAATTTCGCTTTTTATCGATTTTGAAAGATATCACGACCTGGCATCGGAAAACCGTGATATCTTTAAACCTGAAAATTTCTCCGAAAAGCTGATAGCACCGTTGGAATCTACATTAATTGTTCAATAATAAAATGGTCATTTCAAAATTTTTGGGCCAATTTTTCGTGTTTTATTTCAGCAAGAACAAAAAAATAAGTGAACAATTTTACAAATCGGAAAGTGTTCAACATTATCCAGAGTTTCTAATTTTAGTTTCAGAAGGCAGCAAAGTTGAGAGAAAATACCTCATTTAATAACGCTTCTAACGCACTCTTCATTTTTTAATTTGGTGTTTCTAAGACCAAGATATGGATGACATAAAGAGAAAAAATTATGGTTCAAGGACTGTTAATGCTTGAGAATTTACATTTTAAATTTGAAAAAACTAATACAACTTACCAATATCTTTAAAATAAATTTATTTTTAATCATTTTATTTATGCTCAAATTGGAAGCCGTACTCTGCAATACATAAACGTGCCCGTTTTCTCATACTCCCAACTGTCACACCAAAAGTGAGAAAACGTCGACGTTTTTCAGCAGCGGCGAAGATCCTTGCTCTCAAATTGTCTATGTATGTTGTCATTTCAGTGCGATAGATCAGTTCCTTGAGATATCCACAGACGAAATTTTCCATGGGGTTGAGATCAAGAGATCTTTGTGGCCATAGAACTGTCCCATCAGGGCCGATCTACGTTTCGAATGTTCTGTCAAATACGCCTGAACTATTCTAGAGGAGTGAGGAGACGCACCATTACTTAAATATTATCGAAAACACGCGGCCTACCTTGCTGGAGGACCTTCTTTTACAATTGAGGAGAAACATACTTTTTCAGCACGAGTACATCTCCAATAACTTCCGCCCAAACACAGTTTTTGGCAGTAATGGTGCGTCTCCTCACTCCTCTAGAATAGTTCAGGCGTATTTGACAGAACATTCGAAACGTAGATCGGCCGTGATGGGACAGTTCTATGGCCACCAAGATCTCTTGATCTCAACCCCATGGAATATTTCGTCTGTGGATATCTCAAGGAACTGATCCATAACTCTCTATAACTCTCTACGTAGTGGTTCAAAACTTCATGTAGTTACCATGAAATAAATAATTTCCATTAAATGAACAGAACATCTTTAATTAAAAACAATCGTCTGTCATTAAACGCATATTGCGCATGGGTGGGCTCAACGTGTTTTATGGAATATTTTTGTTTTTCTTTCCTGTATTTGTCTACTTGATTTTTTCATATTTCATATTTAGCCAGTTTTTATATTTAGGCATAACTAGAGACAGTTAATTTATCCATATAAACCAAAACAAAGATGCTTCATAGGATAAAAGAAGTCCCCTTCCCCCTTTAAGCCCCCTCAGCTTACCTGATAAAAAAAATACATGATTCTTATTAAAAACGACGAGTTTGATCAAAATCGTTAGAACCGTTTTTGAGAAAATCGAAAAAAAACACGTAAAAATGAGACAACATTTATTAAATGAAGCAACGCCTCCGTTTGACCAATTTTTTGATAAAATTTTTCGCTGTCACATGGCGGGCATATACATAAACCTAATTCCCAATTTCAGGTTCGTACGGTTTATAGTTTTTGAGCTAGTCTGTTCACACGCACAGACCATTTCGTGGGACTTGGTTATTTGGACTCAGGGGACCCCAAAACGTGTATTTCCGTTGAAAACCGGAAGTCGAAATTTTTCACGATCGCAATACTTTCCCTTACTATTTATTTCATATATAGGTAAGCAAAAGTAAAAAAAAAATTAAATAGTAGTAGACAGGAAGCATTTTTAAGACCATTAAACGCAACAATCACAATGATGTTTACTGTAATAATTGATAACTGATAATTAAGATTAAAATTATCAATTAGCCATAAAACTGTAGAAAGTTGCTTCATGTTAATGCTACATTAACTCCACGTTAACGAAGGAATATGAATTATCTTGGTGGCAGATAGGCCCTTACCTACTTACTTTCGAAAACATCTCTCATATTTTCTAGCGTGTTACAATGGAGTTCAAATCATTTTTTTTTTTAACCGTGGATATAATCAAATTATGAAATTTCTCGATCTCTACCCGACCATTTGAACAGTTCAAAAATTGTAAACTCAAAATGTTCAAACTCGTTAGAATTATTATATTCAAAAGCGATTTTTCAGAAGAGCCAATTAATGTTTCTTTTCTACCCTCTTTTAATATCCGTTGCCTTCTTTATCCGATTGTTTGAATGATTAAGGAATTATCACTATTATATCTATAATATCACTATACCCTTAAGCATTTCCAAGCTTCGATTTTATAAATTTATAAATACTTAATATCAATAGGTTTTACAGTCATTGAAATAAAATGCCGTGTTCCTATATTGAATTTTACTGTAAAAGTAATTCCTGTTATCTCTAAATTTTTATCTGGACAAGACAACATATCGCTGTCTTCCTTACATTTTGGCATCAATATGCTAAAGTCTGTGTCGTTCAGAATTTTGGGAAACCGCGCAAGCGTATTTTTCCTACAGTTTTCCTGGCGTATTTACCTACAGTTTAATTTATTGATACTAAATTATTGCTACAAATATAAAAATTTAAAATTTCAATTAATTTCAAAAATAATTATCCTAATATACCTTTCATTTTTTTCAGATGATCTTTTAACCTACATATAATTTGTATAAAACAGAAAAAAATTTAAATATGATTTATATGATAAAACAGTAAATAATTTAAGCCAATGCTTTGTTAGTAATGCAGTTTATCTAAACTATCTTTTATTCCTCATTTGTATAATATACTGTGAGGCATTTAAACGTTCTACAAGGTAAATAAGTTAGGTTATATATAAAAAAAAATATGTCATTCTAATTCTAATTTTAGCATGCTATTACTAAAAGCGGTTTGCATTCATGACACGCTAAGGGGATCGAATTTGCATTGTTATTTTAAGGAATAAAAAAAAAGGGGGGGGTGTTCCCTACTGGACTAAAACAATAAACATTCCAAAAATAATTAATATCTAAATTCAAATTCCAAAATTTTGGTACCTTATTTTGATAACCATATCCGTTCACTAAGTCGAACGCATGGGGTTCGGGCGGGCCACCGTCCCTCTGAAACCAAAATAAATTTTTGTTTTTGCCTCTATGTCACAGCAGCCAAAAATTGTTTACAAAAATAAAATACATTCATGAAACATAAATATTTTGTAACGATATATCAATCATGTAATACTGTAAATCGTCCCTGTTGTACATCCTGAATAATCACAGGTACCTAACATCTATGAGTCATCGTTTGAAAAATAAAGAATATTAGAAAATATATTCGGGAAATGATCGAAAAGATTTTTCAGTTTCCTGAAATAAAAAAAAAAAAAACATTAAAATGTTTTGATGATTGTGTGCAACTTGTTCTACAACTTTAACTTAAAGTCGAAATTTATAAAACCTTTGAAAAAATAAAGCATTTTTTTTTTCATGACCATAGGTATACGCTTCATTTTTTTTTTTTTTTTTTTTTTTTACCATCATTAAATTTACAGTTTTCATGAACATAAATTTCGACATTATATTTTAACTGATCTGAACAACCTGATATTTTTTTTTAGTCACCAATTTTAGTCTTCAAAAAAATACACACAGCAGACCAAAAAAGTTCAAACACCTAAACTCATAAATGATAAAAAAGAGAAATATGATGTTGGTTTAAGTCGTAGCATTGGCTTGCAAGGTATAACATTGATTTTCGGGATCAACTATTGTCAATTTCATTTCAAGAAAACCTAGGTGAAAACTTTGAAAAAAGAAATCACTTTTGATTAAATATAAAATATTTTTATATTTTATAAAGTTTATTAAAAACAAAATCAGTGGTAACAAAACTAAGAAAGACTTAAAAGTAACATTAAAAAAGTATAAGTAACGTTAAAATAAAAAATATAAATACCTTAATTGAAAGTCAGACAAGCATTAATCCATTTAAGTATAAACTAGCTGACACATGTGAAGCATTCGCACCCTAATCTACTTAAATCTGACTTAATTAAAGTACACACTGTATATTTAGTATCGTATAGTGCGTATTTTGTGCCTAATGGGAATTGGTGAGGGTTGAAGTAAAGAATAGACGTGTTTAAATTGTAGATTAAACATGAGCTTAAGGTATTTACGTAGAATTTACGTGTTTACAGGACCTCTTTGAAAACTATGTTTGAAGTTACGAAATGGTCATCTGTGATTGAATTTTTTGGTGGGTTTGTTTTATTTGTTTGTAGATGTCAATGATTCTATTGACTGAAATCGCATGTTTTTGCTTGTAACTCGCAAACAACGGCGACAATAGGAAAAGTGTATATAACCGAAAAATGTTAGTCTCGACTAATTAAAAAAAAATGACCATTTTGAAATTTTCGCTGAGAATTGCAGTTTTTCGCTTACAACTCGCAAACGAAGTGGTTAATCGAAAAAATATATATGAACGAAAATGTTCTTCTTGAAAACCTGAAAATATTGACACCATTTTGAAATCTCCACGACCATTTTTATTGCAAAAACCGCGGTTTTGCGCTAATAATTCACAATCGAAGGCGAAATGAGTGATTTGTTTTTTAGCGGTTTGGGAAAGCTTCAAAATGATGCCTCATTCATGAAATTTGATAAAGTATAAAGAAAGTTATGGCGTTATAAAGACATAATAGAGAATAATATATATGATAAATAAGAGAAATAATATATATGATGATACACAATCTTTTAAAACTAAGGTAAGTTCACAAATGAATTAGACACAAATGACAAAGAAAACGCATTAACTTTCTTTTTTGAGAAAAATGGAATGATGGTGGGGATTTCTATTACAATATTTTCGTAACGAAGAAAAACGAGTGTAAAATGTCCAAATAATTATTTCAAAAATACACGTTTTTTTTTTGTTAGTTTTTTAAAGTTATACTGCAAAGTTAAAAAAAAATATGTATTCATTTAACGCGTTTGAATTAATAAAGTTTATTTATACAAAAGGATTTCAAATTTTTTGGTCCTTTATTTCTTCCTGTAGTCCAAGACTTTTTCCTCTTGTCCAACAAGAGGCACTCGTGCGTGAGTCTGAGAGGGGACATGGGTTGGAGCCTTCGCTACCGGGGCATGTCTCTAGTGAAGCCGATTAATAATGAGAGTCACCTTTGATGAAAAGGTGTGGGCTAAGGGTGAGCGAAGCAGAGCGCTCATTGGCCGATAGGCGTGGCGAGTCCTGGGCCACGCCCACCGTCGCGGAAAAAAGTCACCCCTATCGTGTCCTGCCGCTCCTTGTTTTATTTTTCAAAAGGACACCAAGGACACTTCTTCTCCTGAGGACGGAGTAAATCACGGAGTCGGGTCACATTCCCTCTCCGCCGTCCTTCTTCGGCGTCCAACTTCTTTTTGTCCCAGCACACACATACACACTCCTACACACACACACTCACACACACGCGCACACACACTCAGACAAAAGTCCTCTCTCATACTAAATAGCAGGTCTTCGATATCCAAGTTGTTTGATGGTCGAGAACTTTCTCTTATTACTAGCCTCTTTATGATTTTTCGATTACTTTCTTTTTTGGACAGCGTCTTCGGGCCACGCGCCATCAAAAACGGTCATATACGTCCGACTTTCTCTATATTTCACTAACGACTTACTGTGACAATAAAAAAGCTTGAAGTGAAAAGTAATGTTTATGACCATTTTATGACCAAAATCAGACAAAATAGGCAGAAAATATATTTATTTTTTTCAGTGTCTATCATACCTCTTTCCTAACATACTAGCTCTGAAAATAACGGAAGCTGATTCAACAAAGCTAAAACAAAGCAACAAATAGTAACAATAATATAATAAGTTACACACTACAACAAACAAAATAACAAAGTAACAAATAATATTGTAAAATGTCACTCAAACAATAATCACTCCTTTTATATATATATATACATATTCTGAAGAAGAACATTCCCGAGTGAAGAACAATAAGCCTAGTAGATACCAGAATAGTCAAGAATATATGCACTTCAAACGTAAACTTGTATAATTATATAATATTGAACATTACAACAAGCGTTGTTTATTCCAGGCATTTCTTTAGCTATTTTTACCTACTTCTTAAAAAAATCGTAGCTGCAAAAGTACTCAAATATGCAGGTTGAAATTTTTACAGGAGTTTTATGTTGCATGGAAGTATAACACGTAAAAAAATGATATTTTTATTGAGTTAACTAAAAAGCCTAAAGTTAACAAAAAATTCTAAAGTTTATAGTTTAAAAATTCTTAAAAAAATAAGGTAACGAATGTCAGGTATAAGAGTACTTTTAATGAAAGCTACTTAGTTAAGTTTAGTATCATTCCAAAAATTCAGCTTTGTTGTACATCTTATACACAAAACCTGCGCTCAATAACAGTCTTTTAAGAAATTAAAGCTGTTGTTTTCAATAGCAGTATTGGACTTCAAAATATTCAAATAATAAAGAGAAGATAGAGCAGACTGTAAAATAAACAATCTTTTAATAATTTTAAATTTCAAATCTATTAAATTTAACAATGTTAAATCTATATCTTTTTGTTTTGTTTTTTATTTAACGATTTAACGTTAAAATATAAAAATAGTGATAATAATAATAATAAAGAATTTGTGTTGAAGTTTCCTTCCTAAATCTGACCCCGAAAGGAAAATAATCAGGTTACTTTATATGTCTTTGAAACATCTGTGATAAATCCAAGGACGATATTTATTCTATATTGATAATTTTGCATATCATTTTTTCTTTTAATGAACTCAGCACCTTGACCAATGCTTACACACCTAATTCGTAACAGGGTCACGAAAATCACCATATGGAATATAATCAGTTATGAGGTTGCTTTATTCAATAATAACAATTTCTTACATGATCCTGGACTCAAAGTCTTTAGTTTAGTTAAGAAAATCTTTAAGAACTATACCATTTTTTAAAAAATATATAACGTAACTTCCACAATATTTAATAACTAACTATAGGATCAATTCATATAAAGGGATCCAAAAGTGGTTACTCGACCATTTTAGACTATTGTATTTTTACCATGAATAACGTATAGAATCAGTAGTTCAAAACAAGTTTTAAAAAAATAAAAAATAGGTTCAATCGGTTTAAAATAGCAGTCCCCTTTGTTTCACCATGCAGGCCGATTTTCGAGTTTGTAAGCTCTTACGGAAAACTCATTTTCTCGACTGGTAAGTCATAGACTAATAATTCAGACAGTTTTTTGAAAAGTGAATTGAGTGGAAGTGAAAAGTGTTAGGACTACGTACAATGCATCCAAAGATGAATTTGATTATTCTTAATCCCTAAGTATCTTATCTAAGTTTTAAGTTTCTAAGAACATGCGCAGAAGGACATTTTCTATAGCAAGTTTCACTTTCTATCAATTACCTTCAGGTGACAATCAATAGACAGCAGATCGTACGAGCGAGAACTTTTTCAACTGAGAGATATAATCGATGAATTGACTACCTACGAGGAACGAAAATAAATATATAGCGTGAAGAATGAAAGAAGAAAAGAAGAGGGGGCTAAATGAGGGAAATTAGAGGATAGAGAAAGAAGGGCCAGGTATCAGCTTTCTACGACGGCCCATTCACCGCAGGAGTGGAGCAAAAAACGGACGAGGAACATGAATGGAACTGAAAGAAAGGACAAATGGAGGCCGATAGTAATTACCGTAAGAGCCGGAGGAGGAGGACATCAACGGCTAATGCCTCTTCGCCGAACTGGACACTTTTTTGGAAGTCGAGGGTCGCAAATGAAGGCACATCAGGAAGCTAATGCTCCCGGCCAGCTTGATCTAGTTTTGATTCCTCTCCTCCACTGACTTTAGTATAGTCCTTCGTGTCCTCTTCTTTACCACGGCCACTTGTATTGCTATCTGGCGTGAGGGGTAAGGGGACACCATCTGTGCTCTGTGTTTTCATATGTGCCTTATGCCAGCACATTCCCTGATAGCGTCCCATTTATTGCTGTCTGCAAAAAGTGCGGCAATGTGCTACTTTTTTTTGTTGCCTCTTATAGTCTCCAATAGTTCCCACGTTATCTTGGTAAAATTCATGCATATGAGGGACCGCATTAGATGGTTTTTTTAACAATGCGAGATTCACTATATCGAACCGTCTTTCTTGTTTTCCACTCTTTTTTTTTTATTTATTGTAGCAACAGCGAAATAAAATATTGAAGGTATTCATGTTCAGAAGAAATTGTTATTGAGGAGATCACACTTTTTTTTTTTTTCATTTTTAATGATCCCCTGTTAAATAAAAAACATGTAGCACTAAAACCTATAGAGGGTTATGAGGTGAGTAACTTGTAAGGAAGTATTTGCATTTCTTTATCAAAGATTATCCAAAGAAGTGATCTGCCTAAGATCACTCTCAACTTTCTCATTTTTTTGCGTAATAAATTATAACCACTTTTCCCCTTTATGCTATCCGACCCCTCCCCCCATTTAATTCTGGAAATAAATGAAAAAAAAATGTAAATAATGGAAATATTTAATAGTAGATATAAGTAGGGTAAACCAGGCAGTTCTTGACTCCCCAACTTTAACTTAAAGAAATAAATAAACAAGTCCTAATTTTATTACTAGATATACATGAGTCTAATGTTTGAAGGGTCCTCTAAGTCATCTATGAATTAAGACTTTAAAAAACTAATCATAGGGAAGATTTCACAATTAAATCCACAGGGTGCCAATAACTAGATTTGGCACTTTTTACAACAAATATTGCCATATGGTAATAATATTCATCTTTTGACTCAAAAAAAACCTCTTGAGTCTTTTTAAGGATGAATAATGAGGAGCTATAGGAAGTTTCGATTTTATCCCGTCATAAAAAGTTTTTTTTTTAATTTCACCACAGAAATGGGTGTCAATAACTGTCCGGTTTACCCTATTTAGATAATATAGTAGCAGAAATAATTTGCTATCTGCAAAGTATTATTTTACAATTGGGAAATATTTGCTTAAATTTGAAGAGGTTATGTTGTTAACGCCCTCTAAAAGTTCTCGGGGTGAGCATATTTTTTCTGACTTAGTGCTAAATTATAGATGCTGTAAGTCAGTTTTGGAGCTAATTTTTGTCATAATCTGTTGCAGTGTCTATACATTATGGGATTTCTAAGTCCTTGTGCATCTAGATAGGTATATCATTATTTTTGTACAACGCCTTCGATTGGAAAGGTGTAGTTTTCCGGACTTTTGTATAAACCCAATGGGTTTATTCGTTATATCCATATATGTTAATGTTATATTTGATATTTTAGGATAATTATTAAGTCTAAATTATTAAAAACATTTGTTGAGAGCAATGCGACTGCTGACAGCTCAAAGCAGTCCATCAAGCAATTAATGCTTCAATTGTCTGCAAGAGACCTCGTGGTAGGCCAACAAGCAGATCCATAGATACCTATAGTCTACGAAAATGACGTAGAGCCTCATGTAACAAACTGTAGAGATTTCCAAAAAAAGGCAAAAGTGGAGAACACTGGTTTTAAAAGATACAAACACAATTAACCTTTGAATTGATTCAGAATTGTTCCAAAGGCAACTAAGCAATTATTAAGATAAGTTTCATGCACATACGAACGACGGAGTTTCTATGATGATGTAATTACTCTTCATTATTTTACATAACTGAGATCCCCGTTAGAATAAATTAACCACTCCAGGAAAAATATTCAAGGAAGACTCTTATTCCAGAGGTGTTTTGTTGAAAGGAGCAGGAGAGGGCGACTAAACTGTACAAGACTTCTTCAACAGGAAGCAGGAGTTTTGATGGTACTCCTCCACATCCTGAATGATATTTTTTCATCAGGACATCATCATTACCTCTACCTCCAGGCTAATTGTCCTCCTCCTCTAATGGCTGCTGAGGGTAACGGAAGACTGAGGTTAGGGGTGCGCTCGGCGAAGAACTCCAAGAAGAACAATCGCTCTCAATGGATAATATCGAATACCCTATAGGGTAATAAATCATTCCATCATCCCTGACGAATTGTCTAGGAGGGCACGTCCGCATAATTTGCCTTTTCCATCGATAATTACTCTAAATAACAGGATTTTTCTTATTATAGAAAAAGGAATTTAAAAAAAAAAAAAGTAGAAAACTGAGAGGCTAATCTAATTTCACACACCTGTCCAGTACTACGCCATTGATGTAAAAATTTGCGACATTAATCGATAGATAGCTTAAAAAAAAAGTGCTGACCGTATAACATGGACGTTGTTAGTTCAGATTATAATAACAAAAAATTCACAACTATAGTATAGTAAATTCAAATTTATCATGATCAAAATACATGAATATTTTTTGGGTCATTAGTGTTGTCTGGATTCTGGCAAATGGTATTTCAAATTTTCATCTATTTTTAAAGTTTTGCCAACCTCTGCAGCTATTCTAAATAAAGTTGAAATATCGTGTATAAATGGAAATTGGGCCCGAAGAGTGTTTACGTTTTGTTAGGTTTTTAGCCCTCTTAACTGCGTCAATAGGTTGAAAATATTTATATGTTGACAGTTTCTGGTAACAATTTGGGGGTGTTGAACAATAAAAATCTAAGACAATAAACAAAATCTTGTTTTGTAATAAGGCTTTCATAAATTAAAAAAAAAATACTCAGTATATCAAAAAACATTTTGTTTTTTAAATGAACCAATAAATTAAATTAAGACTAATTATTGTATAGCCAAACTTAAATAAAACGTTTTTGTCTGATTAAAAAGGATTTTTTTTTGTTCTTTTACATTTTTGTTACCATTGAATATTAGAAAGGCTCTCGATTTGGACACTGCGTGCTAATAAAATAATTTTAATTTTCTTGTTTGATGTTAAAATTAAAATATTATGTCATATTTGAAAATAATACCCATGTATATACCTCCGAATAAAAAAAAAAATGCGTGGGAGACCCTCAACTTATTAAAAATAATTTCAAAAATATTCAATAAAACATGAGAAAGTAATTCCAACTTCAAATTCATTGCTCCATTTTACTTAAAAATTGAATATTCTCTCTGGTAATCATCAATCAAACCAATAAATTACATTTAAATATCCAGGAATATTATAATAATATTGAAGGTGAGAAATCGTCAATTGTTATTCTTTACGATAGGTTAATTGATTGATTGAGGGCTTTTGAGTCCAGAGTAATACAAAAACTCAACTTTGTCTTTGTATTACTCTGGACTCAGAAGCCCTGATGAAGATCCACAAGTTGGATTGAAACGTTGGCTTTTCAAAATAAAAAAGTTTTAACCTAAAATCCTTACAGTCATTTAACCTATCGTATAATAATATTAGCTCACTTATTTTATTGATACTGTGCGACAATTATACATTCAAGTCATTATCAATGTGAGTATACCTGTGATAATGAAAATCTGTTTGCATAAAATTGGCTAAGTGCTCTTTTGAAGGAGAATTTAAAAAGATTCTAGTCAGAAAAGACCCACCTTCAAAAACTTGCGAGTCAAACGGTTACACTTATCTCCACATCTTAAATAGTAAAATTATTTTAATTGCAAGTTTCCTGTAGATTTGGGGGTTTTTGACTTAATACTTAATTTTTTTAATTGTTGTATACATATATGAAAGTTTTTATGGCCTCATTTACGCTTACTTGGAAAATGGCATAAATGACAAAACATTATAAATAAATGATATGGAAATGGTTGAGGGTGCGGTCAAATGAAAACACTATATGTGTAATAACATATATATTGTGCCGACGTTTCGACCCGATATTCAGGTCATCTTCAGGGCTGTCGAGTGAACTGTTGGAGATCGACTGCATGTAAAAGTGACATTATAAATAAAATAAGATAGATTGATAATAAGGATACATTGATAGATATTCAAATACAACCTGTTGGCTCACAAAGGAAATTAGTTGTTTCAAAAATGAATTACTCTTTTGTTTCAATGGTTGACCTCTCCTGCCTTTTTATGTGTTAGTATTATCGTTAACTTTATGGAGCTACGAATAAAATGTACTTTTCAATTTCTCGTTATCCTTATCCTCGTCTTCTTCATGGCTATACGTTTTTTTTCTCTACACATTTTTCACAAGATGTTCTTCACCATTATATGGGGACGAGTACAAACGCAAATAATATTGATACAGCAATCCTCGCGAATGATTCCTCGTCGATGTATTCTTTAATTAAATCCACAAGAGAAGCAGTTTCTCTCGAGGTTTTACGATGAGTCTTAAATGCTAAATATTAACTCGTCCCGGTGCCGGCCTAACGAACCCTCGCTAACTAAATACGCGGCTGCTAACAAACCGAGGAAGGAGGCCTCTAGAAGAAGAAGAAAAAAAAACATACAAACAAACAAAAACAAAAAAACAGAGCAACATATGTTGAGAGCCGCGGTGGAAAAAATAAGACTTAGAGGTGTCCCTTATGACATAACTCCTCGGGTAGATGTATCGAGATCAAGATGGGACTGCTTTATGGCGGCTACTTCATCGCCAACTATAAACGGATGCAAATGGCTCCCTGCTCTCTAGATAGATATCTCACGGCTCTCTAGATATCTATCATCTCTACAATAGTTCCCTAGATCAGACCCCCCCCCCCCCGGCTGCTAATTGCGATACCCACCTTCCGACTCATTATACAATTAGTATATCTTTGTCTTAGATCCGTCTCGCAGTGTGCCAAAGGATCCTATCGTTCTCCCATTAGAAATATGTACGTACTTAGTCGGTACAGAAGTCTGTGAATATGAAAAACACACGACACTATCCCAGATCTATTTTTATAACAAAAATCATAGAAGGATGTGGATTCAGTTCTAAATTTTGTTGCATATTTATATGGATTTAGTCAGCAACTTAGTCATCTGATTGATTGATGAATCACTGCATCCCTATTATTAGGATTAAGTTATCTACTTTGGTAGATATTTATCACTACATCGTTACCTTTCCTGTTTTATAGTAATGCGGAGTTAAGTATTTGTAAAAGAATATCACAAGTCGAAATGAATTCATGGATACATTGAACGATGATAATTGGTTTAGTTTTATAGACATATTCATCAATGAAGAAATATTTCTGATTGTCGGAACATTCTTTTAATAGTACCTAATACCTTCTTTTTAGGTATTTATGTCATTTTTAACAATGCCATTTGTAAGGAGAGAGGAGCAATAAATATAACACAGCAGCTTTTTGGTTTATGCGGTACAGTTCTGAGCCTTCAAAATATTTGTTTCCCTGCCAAATATTGGAGTTCCCTTGCTGGCAACTGAATAATGAATAAATTCTCTAAAAAAGACAATTGAAATTGGTCACCTGTGGTGTTCTGGCTGGCATAGCACCTAGCCAACAATACCATAATGTCGTGGGTTCGTGTCCCGCCAGCTAGGATTTTTCAAATGCAGCAAAAATCCTTTGCTATGTCTTCTTTTGGATGCGACTTAAAATGGATGTCCAGAGCGTCTGCGATATCAGGTACTCGTTAAAGATCCTAATTAAATATACCTGGATAGCCAAAATTTAGGACTCCCACTGTAGCATCGTCCGATTGATTAGCCTTAGTGGTATGAAGTGATGTTAAAAGAAACGAAAATTACATTCAAATTTTTCCAACACTCTAACAACAAATATGGCTACAGCTGACAAGCCCATGGAGAGATCTCCTTCCTTAAATAATAAACACCACTAAATTTTTTTCATTAATGGAGCTGAGGGGCATCGAATAAATTCATAGGCTATATACCTACCTACTTAATAAAAATTACATGTTATTATCAATAAACAAACAAATAAAATAATTTCAATTCCTGAAGATAGTGCAGCATATTTGCAACAAGTTATATGTAATGCTTTATATTAATTACCTGTTGTTTATAATTTAATAAATGAGAAAAGGTTAACGTTTTCACGACTGAAAAAGAGAGATTTTCGATTGATGAAAAACGCGAATGACATTTTCCGTTCGACTTCTAAGACGAAGCGAATTTTGAAATGGTTGTTATAATAATAGAAGGAACAGCTAGGGGGGAAGGGGTTATTATAGAGGAAAATATGACAAAGCGACAAGTTTTACAGGAGAAAAAAAAAAAAAAAGTATTGGTAAAATGCAGGCACTCTTTCATGTCCCTGCGATAATGTTAATCATTCTGGGGAAAGTAGATGCAAAAACTTGCCATGGCTGCTCATGGCGCCTTCTTTAAGCAGTTTCATATTGTATTATATTACATATTATTATTATATTTATTCAAAATATGATTAAAAATAGGAAATCATCCAGGATGTTACATTCAAAACAAAACTGACATGGTCGGAAAATATTTAATTTTGCTTTCAACAGTTTTAACTATTTTGAAATAGGACAAAAAGCTCCTAGATCCAAAGAGGGATGAAATATTTATAATAATTCGTAAAAAATAAGTAAACCATAATCTGATTTTTAATGTTTATAAAAGAAACATTATTTTACAAGGGTCGCTCCCTTCTAAGACTCAATTAGATCCGGCGGGCGCCTTGAAGTGATGGCAGACTTGACAAAACGCAAACAGATGATAACATAAGAAAGAGGGGGGGTGAGGACAACAATTGTCCCAGTTGTAGGCTCCCAGAGGGCGCTGTCAGCAACAATGAAATCATTCGTCACAATGGCGCGTTAATGTATTCCAAGGCATGTAAAATTCATTCGACAAATGGACTCAGGTCGCTTTTCTTTCAAAATACTTCTTTTTCAACCCCATCACCTCCATGGATATTTGAAATCGATCTTACTTCCTACCTTCCCCTGCGTTCAAAGTTTTGGACCAGCCAAATTGGCAATTTTTGAGGCAGGTACCTAAAGACTAAAGCCGAATTTCACATGAGTGTTTGACATATTCTACCTCATACTCGGTACGCTGCCGGAATCCTATTCTCGTATACTATATAAATAACATTAAATAATCTTAAATCTGATTACCAATGATAGTCCACGATCTTTTCTTTACTCAAATAAAGACCATTGACAATAACAAATATCATTAATATTTATTGTATTAATGCTTCAATCATTTTTGAAATTTTCTTTCTACTATAGTAAAAGCAAATATGTTGGCAAGTAGTTAAAGGAAAGGAAAACCAAAAAAAATAATGAAAAAAATTATAGAAAAACAGAATAAAATAGTAAAAGGAGGTTAAAATTTAGTTGATGTCTGTAATCAGTGTCGTAGGAACGATTGGATGTTCCTCGAACATAAGAAATTCATGGAACGCTGATTTGTCCATGTTAGCTAGCCACTTAAAACATATATTTGCTACTCAATATTTTAAGTCGAGAAATGGGATAAATCCGCTTATAATTGGATTAAAAATATTACCGATGGTAAAGACCATTATTTATTTATGTAGAGACTGAAGTTAATACATTATCCCGGTCTTCTCTATTTTATATTCCTAGATTATAAAATAGAGAAGACCTTGAGAGAAGATTAGAAAATAGAGAAGATTATTAAAATTAAAGTAGATACTGTTGACAGCCTTACAATACTTTATTTATATAGAAAAAATCTAATCATCCTTAATAAAAATAAAGTAATAGCTAAATTTTCTGTAGTGATGCACTTCAAATTTGTCAAGAGTCGTCAATAATATCTGGAAATAATTATTGAAAATTAGTTTCATCTGTTTGTTTGTTTGACGTCACTTTATGCCACTAAAACTAATCGGGCGATGCTACAGTAGGAGTCTTAAATTTGGCCTATCAAGGTATAATTAGGATAGGGATCTTTAACGAGTACCTAACATCGTACAGGCTCTGGACCTCCATTTTACGTCCTATCCGAGGGACTGACTAAGGATTTTTTACCTCCATTAAAAAATCGTAGGACCACCGCGAGGCGCGAACCCGCGACATTTAGTATTGTAAGTTGCCTTGCTAACCACTATACCACAGGTGACCCCAAATAAGTTTCATCTGTGTCCTAAATAGTTTTTTGAAAGTATTCATAATGATAAGGCGAGTAACTTTGAAGTAAAATAAACTGACCTGACTTCATCAAGACAAATGCGTCAAAAAATTATTTATGCGTCGCATCATGCAGATTGATGTAGGTAGGTACTGAGAGATCTTCAATGTTTATTTTTAAAAATTATCTACTTTGATTGGTTAATTTTTACCTTTTCTGAGAAGTTGAATTTTGTTACTTTCGTAATTTTCAATAGAAACTATATTTAAAAATAATACAGATGGTACTATGAATAGATTTGAAAATGACTACTTATACCGCGAAAAATGTTATAGTAAATTAAATTGTATGTAGGTAGAACACCGAAAAATGTATTTTAAGTACCTATTATATAATTAAACAGCCACAAAAATTTGAATGTCCTGCAAAAGTCATAGAATATTTCACTAATCCGAAAAAAATCAGTTTTTTAGTCCTCGAAACTATTAGCCTCTCTTCAACAGCATCGGAAGCTCCAAAACGTTGGGAATAATTGATTCAAGACTAATTTATAAATAGCAGTTATTAAGTTTAAGAGCTGCTCAGGTCGTAGATAAGGCATATCGCTGAGAATTATTCAAAACTGAAACTAACATTTTTTTTACATTTTTTATATAAATTCAAAGTCTAATTGTTCTTTACGTTACTTTACATCATATATACTCACGATATACCTACCAACGCTAAAATTTTGACTGCAACTTACGCTGACGATACAGCAATTTTATCAAGACATCATAACCCTACACTTGCCTCATTGAATATACAGAATCACTTACTTCAATTACAAAAATGGTACTCACTCTGGAAAATGAAATTAAATCACGATAAATCACAACACATAACTTTCACACTCAGACGAGATACTTGCCCCCAGTTTTCATCGGCGACGACCAAATTCCACAGATAGACACTGTACGTTACCTTGGACTTCTGTTCGACAGAAGGATGACTTGGGGCCCACATGTCAAAATGAAGAAAAAGACACTGAACATACGTTTAAAAATACTTTACTCACTTTTTTCTAAATCTTCTAAATTGAAAATCAGACAAAAACTGAATACATACACCTACTTACTTAAACCCATTTAGACATACGCCTCACAAATTTTCGGCTCAGCTAAAAAGACGCACTTACAAAAATTGCAAACTTTCCAATCAAAAATTTTGAGACTAATTACGGACGCTCCCAGATACGTAAGTAACCAAACTCTACATACAACAACCGACTATCCAACAACACATACGAACGCTTTACTCACGTTTTTTTGTTAAATTGGAAGGACACAACAACAGATTGATTAACTGCATGGCCACGGCTGACATGCCTGTTGGAAGGCGGCTAAAAAGAAGCTGGATGAGAGACCTCCTCACCTGAATTAGTATCAAGCCCGGAAAGAGGTGCTGCTGAGCACCTTCCTTCCCTCATGTCTTAATGCCATACGTTTTAATGCGTTGCTGCGGACCAAGAATTCGCTGATTGTCGCCGATCGCTGACAGGTGCGAATCAATGTAAGAAGAGAACAAAAAAAAATTGTTCTCCATAACGTTAATGTTTGGCCAGTTATATTTTTTTCTTTGTTCCAATTTCTTAGTCTAAAAGGACTTCGTCCCAGAATAAAGATTACTGCCTGCTCTATTCTATTTAAAAAAATAAAGCCTCTATAGTCATATTTAGGTGGTATTTCCAATATAGACATATAGTCCTACGTGATATACAGCAGACTGCAGCTACAGTTTATATTTGTTAAAAATGTTGCTTGGCCCGACCCCTTCATATGTGATTATAAGTATATTGCTAATGTATTAAATATGAGTATTATATATGATTAAGGTTTATTTTAGATTTGTGCCTGATACGAATTAGGATATTCCAATATTTTATCTTACTTAAAATATTTTTACTATCCAAGGTTTTATTCTTGTATAATTGCGATACCCACCCAATAACATTTGGTACACGTGCCAAATATATTGTCGGGGATCTGAGAGGACGTTGGAAGTGGAGAAGACTTGAGGACCACAGCGACCGGTGGCGAGGATGTATAATGCATGATACCCGATCTCTTTGATACCGCCCGTCTTCTTCATTCCACATTCCGATCTTTTCTTATTTGTATTTCCAAATAGCCGGGTCTTTTAGCCAATCACCTCGTAGTCTTTGGCAGAAATCTTGGTAGTCTGTCCGCTAGTTCGGAGTCCGGGGCTTGGCAGCAGGATAACGAATCTCGAGTCTAAACGGGCGAATTCCCAATATCGGATAGGAAGTAAACTGAAAGCTAATGTTTCAGTTGGATGTTTTGAATTGGAACAGATGAGGTTTCCTACAAAACGTTTATCCTTAATAATGTCTAACTAAGAGTACTTAAGTCTGCCGTAGACTTCCAATGAAGTCCGTTGAGAAACATTAAGTAGAAACATCAATGCGACCGTTTTCACGGTTTGGTTTGGCTTAACCACAACACCAAACACCTCAATCCTTACTAAAGGTACGCTACTAGGTTTAGTGGTTCGAGGTATACGGAACATTTAAATAACAATTCAGGTTATATTTATCTGTAATGATTGCTAGTTTAAAAGAAATAAAAATAACAACTGAAAATTTGTGAAAATTTGTGGCTATTTATAAAGGATTATATTTTATACATTATCTATATAAATAAAGATGAAATTCTATTGGTTTGTTCTTTATAGAAATCCATACCGTTTATCCTAAATTCTCAAAACTTCGATCAGTGGTTCTTTGATACCAGGTGCGAACATCTGTCCATATTAAAATTGTATAACTTCATCCAATCTCTGGGCATATTCTTTATTGTTATAAAAATGGTTCTGATCTCGCTTTACATTGGTTTTTACGAAAATTGGTGTTGAGTCGAGTTGGTGATAAAAGTCTCACTTTATAGATTTAAAAAATGAAATTCTCCGTGTGAAACCGGTATTTACAGCTAGTTTTAATATATCCTTTAATTTTTTAATTATTTAATTAGGAAGAGAAGTAGCGAGCGTCACGCGGATATTTACTCTTTACAATTACAAAAACTAGTCCCCTTCACTTACACTCTGAATTTTAAATTACTATTTTCTTTGACAAGTACATAAAAAAATGCTATGAGTTATTTGGTATTACTTTTTAAAACAATCCATCCAAATCGTACCTTGCCTGCACCAGACTGTTTTTTTATCAATGCTCTATTTATCGATTTTGAACTGGTTTACCATTAAAACGCCTAAATCAACCGACCAATGAAACGTCTAGAAACTGCTGATTTGTCTACAATGATGGGATCATGTTGCAGAGTTTACGAACCATATAACGAACCATAAGAATGACTATCAAATAAAATACGTGCATAAAGGAGTGACAGACTCTCTATTATAAAACTTGCGTGATTTGAATAATTTAAAAATATGCTCGCTCGTCCTGGAAATAAGAAATATAACAACGTCCAAAATCGGAACGGTATTGTCCTGTTAGATTTCAAATGCAAGAAGCCGAAAATGAAAGTTATTACTAAAAATTTACTCAGCAAAGGATGGGACCTTTCAATTTACTATAAAGCAGCTAATGCACATTACCAGTACTAAGATCTTTAAAATTGAGCTTTCTAGTTCCACAAAACAATCTAATTCTTATAAAATATATTATCCTTCGTAGAATTCTTAATTCTTATTCTTAATATTCGTAGAAGTTTTTTAGTTAAAAAACCATGGAACTCTACCACAGTTGGTTATGTTTTCTAGATTGATATAAGAATATAGTTTTTTTTTTAAATATAAAAAATATATATCCGTACAAATTACAAATCTAGTCAGGTATCTCTTAATATGGTAGTCGTTTCTTGACCAATATTGTATTGATTACATTAATATTGTTATTGTGTATCGCTAAATCGTCGCTTTTTGACACTTTTGAACATGAAAGATTATTTTGTTTTTAGATCGATATTTTAGCATAAAGCACCTAATACACACAAGCTATTTTAGGAAAGTAGGATGTTAATCAAAGATAAAAGGTTAATGATGTTAATCAATATATATTTTATTGATAAATACAATAAAATATATAGTATCAAATCGGCAGAGACAAAATTGAATGTGAGCGCTAAAGCTTAGGGGTGGGTTTGGTGCGGAGTGCAATCTAGCGGAGGGTGGACGAACTGAGAAGGGGGTGGTTTGTCCGCTAGGGGTTGTTGCAATCCCTTCTACTGGGCCAGCTATTCGAACTGAAGTCAATAACTATATTATAATTAAAACTGATTAATTATCTAATTTTTAAAAACCATCCATTTTGTATTTGCTTACAATCTACAGTATTATTAATATTAATAAAAATAACATAAAATATAATAAATAACATTGTTTACAATCAACAGAGAGGTATGGTTTTTATTCTTTTGTTTTAGGCTTACAAAATTACATTTAGTCTCGAGAGAAATTTAGTTTCCTTTTAATACGTTAATAATAACGTTTATTTGTAAACGTTGTAAGATAATGTAGGTACTATTTGCATGTAATTTATGTAACTTAATTTAATTCAAATCGTGAGAAGAAGATCCACATCTTCAGTGTGGAAAATTATTTCAGGCATCAAGACAGACATAAGTGCTAATAATAGATATCGATTTTTTGTATGGATATCGATTTTTTTTTTACTTTTTTTTGAGAATACTTTTATGAAAAAATAAATTAATTTTTTATTTAAATCTGTTCAAAGGAGAAAAAACCTGGCAACTATTGCATTTTATGAAATTTCCAATCTATTTTTAAAATATTTTATTGAGTATTATTTATTTTTTTAATTAATTGAAATATGCACTGTATAAAACAAATACATCTAGTAAATGTGACAATAATCAGAAAAGAAATGTCATAAAGAAACATAAAGAGAAACTACCCATTGGTAGCACTCAATCAATACACTGAATTAATTTAAATAAATAAAAAAAATTAAATATAAAATTTACTTTTAACCGAATGGCCATCATCAAGGAGAAAAATTATGTGTTAGGGATAGTGTAAAAGCGAAAGAAGTGTAATAAATATATAACTAGGAAATCTTCAATGAGAATATACATAAATGATAATAGATTTTTCAATTATTTTTTCTATCAACATTGAGATATTTTTGTTTGAATTAAGCTAATTAATAAATCCATACCATTTTAATATGTCATTAAAGAAAAATTAAACGGATTATGAATGGAATAGTTGTCTATACTCATGCATTAAATTTAATAGATTTATATAAAAATCGATTTCTTTCTTTAATTTTTTCGTTTAGGATTTAACAAAAGAAACTAGATAAATATTATATGTACAATACAAGATATTCTCACTGGTTTTTTTTTTTTTTTTTTTTTACTAGAGGTATTTTTTCATTATTAGACCAAAGCTTGATTTATTAACGAAAAAAATCAAATAATTATTTATTGAAGAGCCTAACATCGAAAATTATATAAGATGTATAAGCCCTATACCGAAAGCGCTAAAGACCAGCTCAGAAGAAGCAAAAGAAGAAGAAGACTAAAAAAAAAAAAAAAAATACGATAAGAAGATGTGGGGGGAGGGGATTGATTGGTGGAACTTGGCTCCGAGGAACATCACGACCAGTCCCATACCGGGGTCCCCTACCGGAATAGCCAACCCTCACATCGGCACCAATTAGTCAATAAGCCAGTAGCTATTGCTTTTCTTTAGTTATTTATATATTCGGTCCCTAATATGTCTATAAATATCGCAATATAGTTTTCGGGTGGCTTCTGTAGGATTATATCAAGTCTAAGCCCATGATTACTACTTACATAACGTGTGTAAGGGTGTATGTGTCTATAAATTATAATAAACATAATGTATAAAACAGTTAAAAGCTTACAAAAATTGACAGCAAAAAAATGTAAATATATAACGATGTAAAATGAATTAATAATATTTCTAATAAGTTGGGATTATAATAAATTGTATAAAATACAATAATTCATAAATATACCTATTTAAATATACTTGCTGAAAGAGTTAAAAAAAAAAAAAAAAAAAATCTAGTACAATAATGCATCTGCAAGATCTAGTGGTAAATTTATCGTTTACTATTATTTGTAGATGTTTCGAGCTCCTCACCGGACTATTCTTATGTTTATTGATATTTGGTGCCTCAAAAAAAATTATTAAAGATATTTGTTTTTATTTTATTCTGTTTTTTTTCAAAGAGCTTTGTATTTTTTATTTGTTCTGTATAACATTGTTCCGTATACTTGGATAGGAAAAATTTAGGACTCCCACTGTAGCATTGTCCGATTAGCCTTAGTAGCATAAAGTGATGTTAAACAAGCAAACAAACAAATTATTATTTTTTCCTTCATAAGCCCAACTCATTTAAAATATTAATTCATTTTATATCGTTATACATTTACAATTTTTTGCCCTCAATTTTTGTAAGCTTTTTATACATTATGTTCATTTTTATTAAGTAGAATATTTGCTTTTAATATTGATTAATTATTTATAAAACATCGCTTGTTTGGCAAAAGATTGACTCTCTTCTTTCTTCTTACAATTGTACAAACATTTTCTATTTTTGATTTTTTTTTTCACTTTAAGGACTTCAAATCACTTTATCTATCTTAGGGAAATTTTTTAGATTTTTAAATATATTAGTTAACGCTGGAGAGCAGTCTAGGCATCAGTCTTCCATAGAGCTAAGAGGTAGCAATAACGATCGCAACATATGATTCTCTTGTAAAATTTTAGTTTTTGGATTTGGCAGTCCACATGAGATTCATTTGGCATGTTTAAGAGAGGAGATCTCATCCATGGCCCTGTAGTAGAGGACTGTATCTAAAGATTTTTTCGTTACGTACCAGGGTGATTTTAGAGTAAGTCGTAACAACTCGTTTAATAGATTTTTTCTATAATATCTATAATAACTAGAGAAATTTGTTCCTATAGGATATATATTTAAAAGTGCATCCTAGTATACATAAGTACAGTCTTATTCCCAACTATTGTAAGTTTTCTTACCTCGCCGTTAATGTACCGTAAAATTGTTAAATATTTACTGGGATGCAAACAAGTGGAAAGACATTCAGATCCCAGGGGACGGAGCGGAGATGATTGAGATAAGACAGAAGAGGAGAAGAAGGCTATGGTTAGGAAGATGGAAGCCTGACGTACAAATTGCTCTCTGTTAGTAGTCATTTCCTATAGGCCATTAGCAGTTATAGTAGCTCTGCTATTAGTAATATTAGGCTCCTTTCAAACAGTAACAGTAGTCTTCCACGCTTAGTAGCTTCCAGTAACTAAGTTCTCATGTTTGCGAACCTACAGGACAATTTTTTCAATATTTCGACCAAAAAAAAACAGCAACAACTAAGTATATTTTCTTAAATATTTAATATATGCTTCATTGAGTTTATTTATAAAACTTTTTTTAAACCGCTCTCCATGTTTCTTATCCCCCCAAAAAATGGTAGGATTCAAAAGTTCCTTCAAATATAGTAAAATTGACGATTCGCAACAGTATTCATATACAATAATCATTCTTTTTTTGTTTAATTTTGGGAAGATGTCGATTCGGTATAAGCTATCACTGTGGGGTTAATAGACTAAAAACTGAAAAACGAGGTTCAAAATGAACAATAAATCCAAGAGCAGCCCCCATAGAATTTTTATATAGAATTAAATTTTTCGCGAATTATTCAGATGTTTACCTCAAAATAATGGGTACGCCAATTATGTGTTTGAATGTATGAAAGCATCTTCTGATCTCAAAAATATAAATGTTTTTTTCGTGGTGCTAAAATGAGAAAAAATGCGATATTGTTCATATCCTAAAAGTTTGTTACCCATTTCGATCGTATGATAACCATTTAATGAAAGCCCTGAATGTTATATTCCAAGCTTTAATATTTTTTTTTTTAAATACAAAATAGAATGAATGAAACCAGTAATGTTCAAGAAATTGGAGTAAGTATAGAATATTTTAACAAAACTTCGTTGTGAATTATTTAAATTATTAATTCAAAATATTAGGTATTCGAATTCTGAGCTTCAAAGGAAGAAAGCTTCTTTTGGTCTTTCAATTTCTTTTTTTTTGTGTGTGCTGAAATGAGAAAAAAATTTGAAATCATCAATCTCCTAAACGCGTGTTTCCTATTTCGTTCTCACGATACTCGTGTAATAATAGCTCTGAATGTTGTACTTTCCTGCTTTATATTGTTAAAAAAGTATTTTATAATTTAAAAAAATACTGATTAACTATTGTTTTGCTGACAATCATTGAATTGTTTAGGTAATTATTTTTGAATAGTTCACTATTAGCTGGAGATCAATAACGTGTTATTAATTTAATTAGAGATAAATCGATAATATCCAATCACTGCAGCCCTAGGGGCAGTCCTGTGGATAATGCTACCTAATTTTCGAAAAAATAAAAAAGAATAATGAAATAAATTTGCGCATCTAATTCTTACACATTTTCTAGTAATTACAGTACTATTGATGTAAAATAATTTCATAAAGGTCTTATTCTTTTTGTACACAAATGTTTGTATTTTTCGCTTTAAGTATGTTTTTATTTATTTTTTATAGACCCCGATTTTTTACTTGGAAATATCTTTTTTTTGTATCCTGAGAAATATTTATATACGATTTTCAATCTTGGCAGAAAATGAATCGACTTAAGACAAGTCACCAGCTATAATTAATCGTAAAAATATTTTATGACTCAAAATAAAGATATTTGTATTCTTTTTAAACGTGACTACTCTTCATAAATAAAACCAAATGAACAAGTTTGTTTTAATCTCAATATTTTCATTGAAACACATGCTTTGAAAAAAAATTAAAATTAAAAAGAATTAAGTACAACTTTGACGTAAGATTTTTTTTTATGAAAACGATAATTCAGAAGCCTATAGAAAAAGTTACGCCTAAAGAGCTAAATATTGTTTACACGCTTGTAAGTACTCTTAATGTTTAATTTACATAATTTAGAACATATCGTTTCCATAAAAAAAAAAGAAAAAAAAGTAAAATTAAAAAAAAAAAACTTGGGCACTGCTATTATAGTATAGTTTTGTTCCTGACAATTCAAGATAATTTTCTGATGCTTTCCCTATTGTGAGTTGACATTTCGAATTTTTTCTACTTGCGCGAGACATCTTATACGATTCATACGATTAATTATATCTAACCTATTACTAACTTTTTTTTTAATGTTTGATTTATGTTTTTATAAAGATGGGTGACCCAATCCCGAGACGATGACACGTAATAAGTAAAATAATACAAAGAATTGCTTAATATTCTTGAAAGTCATCCTATTCACAATTTTGTTTAAATATGTAATAAATTAAATGAAACATTAATCCATTATAAAATTCTACAAACATTACCTATCCAAATTTAAAAAAGTAGCGTTGTATATCGCTATACATATTTATAAATATCGCTCTGAAAACCAAGTTAACGATTGGATATAGCTCGATTTTCTATAAAACACCCCTTCCTTATGCTCTCGTATAATTATTGCAAATATTTTCTTCCATAAAAAGGTCCCCCTTTGAAGTGCCGTAAATGACGATATAATCTAAGCACAAATTTAGGAAGCCTTTGGCTAGGTCTTGGTAAACATAACAGCTTTCTCCTCCAAACTCTACGCTTTTATGTAATACCCTGCATAATCTGGAAAATGCAGGAAAACTTGTAAACATTCCAGGAAGAGAATTTTCATAATTCGAGCGTTCGGCGGCTGAATGCTACGATCCACTTATCTATTAATATAGAAACACCGGGAAAACATTTATCGCCAATCGTTCTTCCATATAAGTAAATAACAATAATAAAATCAAGGTGTGAACAAGTTTTATGAATAAATGTACAAGCAGCTGTATATATTTCATGGACAAAGATTTAATCGAACTCAAATTTTGAAAACATCTTTGAATTTATTTTATTTTTCACAACTGGCTGCAACTTTCTTAGTAACTACAATATCATACCGAGTAAAAATAATTTTAGGAAATATTATACTTCTGAAAAGGGAAAAATAAATAAAAGCGTGTATAATGAACGAAACAATTTTATTTTATTTTTATAATATCGATAATTATTTAAAATCCGACTTCGATATATGGACTCAGCGTATTTCGGAAAAAAGGAAATCAATTCTCTGACTCTTGAGTTTATTCATTCAAGAAGGTTTAAAAAAAAAAAAAATAATAATAATAACGTCAAGAAATTTCTCGGCGCCAATTTCAACTCTTGAACAACTTTCGAAACTTTCAGACTATTACAAAAGGCCCATTTATAAGACAGTAATAAGATCTATTTGGGCGTACGAACTTTGGAGTTACACCAAACCATCGAAATCCTCTCGAATACAATCCTTAGTGTTATAAATCATACGCGAAATCCCCAATCTTCCTTTTTTGTCACAAATAAAATCATCCAGAAAAATGTTTAATATGTAGCCGATTTGGGCCGATCCAGAGACCAGTCATTTCGTGTGCTGCCAGTGGGTTTTTCAACATGTTTTTACTTCACATTCTTTTTTTTTTTTTTTTTTTTCATTGAAGTATATAGAAAAAAAATTGGGAGGATCCAAGCGGTGATGACCGGGAGTGGGGTGACTTTCATACTTACTAACAACCAAGGGATGTTTGTGGGTTTCTGGCACAAAGACAACAGTAGCATTATTAGCCAATTGAAATGGTTTTGAAGGATTACGGTACTCATAACATTTTTCTAGATATATCTGAGGTTATATTTTTTCGGAACTGGAGGAGAATCTTCTAGAGAGATAATCTTGAAAACAATTGCTCACTATAAAAAAGGAAGCTAGGGCATACAGAAGGAAGAAAAAGGCATCTTTCATAAACAATATATAAAATTCGTTAGTAATTTTCTTTCAAAAAATAAATAGTACCTACGAACTCAAGAGATGAAAATCACAACACTACATATAGCTATGCCTTTCATATATCACATGGAGAAGAGGGTGGGTGTGTATTTTATTGTACAGTAACATTATTGTGTGAGTGTGAAGTGTAGGGGAAATGTTAGGGTTGCTAAGAAAAACTTTCTCCGACAACTGACGCAACGAACAGACAAACGGTGCAGTGTGTGTGTGTCTAGTGTGCAACTACAGTGTAATGTGTCTTGACCGATTTCTCTGAGAGATAACTTTAAGATAGATTGTAAAATATATAAATAAAATGGCAGATTTAAAAAAAAAAAGTCCTAAAATAAACTTTTTTTTATATATTAAAAAATAACCTTCCATTATTCACTTTAATCTATCTTCCATTATTTTCGTCTTATCGGGTTTCTGGGTCTAACACCTTAACCACATCCCCATCCTCAGAACCCCCGTTAAATTTTTTACTTTGCCAACTAACTAACTAAAAAATATTACTTCTGATATTTACCTACTAGAATTTTAATAAAATTATTTTCACTATTTTACAATGGAGTTGAGAACTGCATTATTATTAGCAGGCTAAAATAAATCATTTTAATCCTTTCTTAATTTCAAATCCACATGTAGCTGAGGGAAAAATTATATATATGCATTAATTTTTTTTCATTTATTTAATTATTCAAACTAACGTTTTCCTCTTTTACATTGTTTTATAGTGTGATACGAGACCAATCTTCCTTGGAAAAGTTTCTTATTTTTAGTTTTACTTTTACCAAAAATGGGATTTTTAGAGTTAAAGACTTTAAATTAAGAAACCATTGTTAATTCTTCAATCGCGCCATTGTTAATATTATTTTTACTCATTCCGTATGTGAAAATATTTTCGCTGTATTTTACATATTTGAAATAAATACTAAAGTATTTTTATTTTTTTACATGCCATCATAAAATGGTAAACTATTACCATATGAAAGTGATGAGAACGTAATTTATTCATGTAGTTAATAAGGATTAAATCTCTTTTCTTTAAAAAGTTCGAACATTTTCATAATATGAAATATAAATAGTTCAACGAAAAATTATACGGATTAACTGGAGCAAGAATATCTTAAATTATTTTGCATCGACGAACTTAATCTATATAAATAAAGATGAAATTCTGTTAGTTTGTTTACTTGTTCTTTATAGAGATCCATACCGTTTGTCCTAAATTCTCCAAATTTCGCTCAGTGGTCCATGCGAACACCTGTCCATATTAAAATTGCATAACTTCAGCTAATCTCTGGGTGTATTCTTTATTGTTACAAAAATCGTTTTGATCTCGCTTTACTTGGTTTTTACGAAATCGACCGTTTGAGTCGATAAAAGTCTCACTTTATTGATTTAAAAAATGATATTCTCCGGGTGAAACCGGTATATACAGCTAGCTGTAAATATATTGGATAATATTAATAAATTAATAAATAAATAAAATTATAATGATATGTGGAAAATTTTCGTATATGTTAATCATAGAATGTACTAGTTATTCTATATTGTAGTTGTTTTAATACAATATTTTAGGTACAAAACATGCCGGATCATTGGCATCGTCCTATGTTTAATGATTGCTATTAGAAAAACGGGCTTTACTTACAGTGGCATAAACGCAGGCTATAAAAAGATGTGGAAGTTGTAGAAAGTTGTTGACATTGTAAATTGGTTGTAAACCCATTTATTTATGGAATTTGATGATAGGGGGAGGGCAGGAGAGGGGGGGAGGGTTGTAAGTTCATTAACGCCCGAAGCATGAGACCGGATAAACTAGTCTGACTCTACTCCTACCAGCGATTCTTCGCTGTGTTGTTTCTAAATCTTACGTTTGTTCTTTCATCGTTTATTTGCTAATAAAATAATATAATTGTTACTAATAATATACAGTCGGATATACTAACTAGTTTAAGAACAAACACCAAAAATTTTGATATAATATTTGATATTAAAAAAAAAAAAATCATAACTTATAACCAACATTAATTTTATAATGTTCCTACCCGATCAAGGATTTTTTATTTTAATACTATTACCTGTCCCTTGATGTAAGAATAGAAATTGACAAAGAATAGCTTATCTAGCCATGGTAGCTTCGGTAAACAATATCTTATAAGAATTCATGTAAAACAAAAAATGGTAGAAATGTGCAGCAGAGTTCATTAATCAATTTTTTTTTCTCCTTTTTACTCGACTTCTTATAGGATGGTTAGATAAATTATTCTTCGCCGATTAATGCATGAAGGGACAATACAAAAAAGATATTAGTATTAACATTTTTTTTTTTTTACCTTTATGATAAATATATCGGGATCCCCTATATATATTTTTTTTTAATACGATTTAGGGTCTGGCCACACATGTCCGCACCGGATCCGCACCGTAGCAATAATATAGGTTATGTTCAGAATATTTTTAATTTAACTAACATATTTCCTTTAGTTATGCCTAAAGTTCAGGCCACAGATGTCAGACACAGGTCACTTTAGGCATAACTAAAGGTAATATGTAAGTTAAGTTAAAAATATTCTGAACATAACCTATATTATTGCTACGGTGCGGATCCGGTGCGGACATGTGTGGCCAGACCTTTACAGCGCGTATTCATTGCTATTCTTAAGTACGCTATTTCAATTGGTAGTGTGCATATGTATGTTATTTTCAAGATAAAGAAATTTTTTTTTTACAAAATAATTTTATTTCCCTCAAACTACAATACATTCTCTATAAAGAAATCAAAGAATACCCATCGATTTTTTGTAGTTGACTTGGAGTTTTTCAAACTCGCCATGTTTTTTTCTTAAAACCTAAAACTTCATGAAGGTTTTAAAATGTAAGTTCCAACGAGTTCAATGTAAGCATTTATACCATGACATAGCATATTTAAGTACAAAACTAACCATGTAAAGTTTTGCTGCAGCAACTTGCATCCAGAGTCATGAGAGAGGAAATTCCAGGAAAAACCCGGCTCCCAGGTAACAGACTGCTGCATAAAATAATTATATTAAACGCGGTCGCGGTTATTTTTCTGTTTCTCTATAATTTTGTTTATTTAATCTATATAATCTTTTATAGATTATATAATCCACTAATTTTACAGTATCAAAATATATTTTTTATAGTCATTTTTCATATGTTTGCATTGACGTCATATATTAATCTGCATTTTTCATTTTAAAACTATTTTATTTTCATGAATTTTTATTATACCTTCACGTAGTATATGCTAATATTTCTAGATTATCTTGTTTGTTTTTTATGCGGTATTTTAAATAATCATAAAAATAGAGATAATTTTTTCGTGAAATCCAATAAATGACTATACCGAAATACCTAGTTTGAAAGAAGACTTTAAGTACATTACTGATTATCTTTCTTTAGAACCTATTTAATTAGTAGTTTGTGTTATTCTATTCCTCTGCATTTTTCTTGTGGGTATATTAATCAAGACTAACAATATAATACATAATATTATTAGCTCTCGCTAGTTCTATTTTAATGTAACTAATGTTAGACTTTATTTATTTTTATTTTTTTTTTATCCTCCCCTTCCTCGCCTGTTAGGCTATACGGGGTTACCCGGGCCAGGGGAGAGGGTGGGGGATTGATGCCGAGTTTATTTAAATTTTCCCCTGGCTCCGGGTTTTGGACTTGCTATCTTCGTATTTCCAAATTGCCATGGGCAACGCGTAATTTATAACGCGCTTGCCCACTCGTCCATCCCGCCAAAATAATCTGCTCAAACCTTCAATAAACCTAACATCAAGTTTGAACGAAATCGTCAACGAAGTAATTATAAATATAGAATGTATCCCCCACTATCCCTTTTACCCCCACCCCTACCCTTCGCTATTTGTATGTGCCTTATGTTAAACATCTTCTTAACCCATCAATAAACATCATACCAAGTTTGAACGAATTCCATCGACAAAAAGTAATTAAAAAGATAGAAGTTACCCCCAGTCCCCCTCTTACCCCCACCCCTACCCATCGCTGTTTTGATGTAACTTATATTAAAAATCTTCTTAACCCATCAATAAATATCACACCTAGTTTGAACGAAATCCGTCAATGTTAAGTATTTTTTGCACCATGAATGCTGGATTGAGACCACTGTGCGGCGTGAAAACTTAGCGAATTGATTAATCAGACAATTAAATCCGTGACTAATGAAAGCTGGATTATTTAATGTGGCTCTTTTTGGTTGAAACAAACTAAATTATGGGCTTCCCCAGATATAGAACTGCTGTGACTATAACTAGAATAAAATTTTGTTTTTTGTTCAAACAAATAATGTTAATAACGAAATCAGTGCTAAAGCTATATATAATTTTCTTAAAATTTTTATTGAATAGTTACAAATATCACAGCATTAACTCTCCTCCCCCCCCCTCTAAGGGATACGACTTGCTCACTCTAGTTTCGATCGTGGGTAAGCCTTCCTACTAAACATTAAACAATTACAAAACCATTAGTGTTTCAAATTGGATGTTGATCAAAATTCGTAGCAAAGTGTGGTGCTACTTGCTAAGGCCTACTGATTAATTCCCAATCCTGAATTATTTGCTTCTTAGCCAAATTTTTATTTTTTTTTTTTTTTTTTTTTTTTTTTTTTTTTTTTTTTTTTTTTTTAATTTTAGTTTGGATTATTTATTATAGATATTCATAAGTTGAGATGTGTAAATGAAACATTCATTTTTATTGCAATCAACCAATATTTACTTTACTTTACTAACATTCAGTAATAAAAAAATTACACATTGGCGCTAGAACCAAAATTACGTTACAGGCGTATTTCTATTTTTCCTCCTGACATTTCATAGTCTGACAAAAGGGACTTTTCGTCGTACTTCAATTCGTACTTTTCAACAAATTTTCTGCAGTAGTACCGCAATACTTGCTATCTAATTATGCAGTACATATTTTTCTGCTTGGCATACCTATGACTAACTCCGAGACTTTCAATGCAGGCTAACCAGATTAATAAATAATTTTAAAGAAAGTAATTTTTATTCTAGGACATCTAATCCCATAGGAATAAAAATATTAATAAAATATTAGGTCTAGAAGGATTTTCTGGTTAATTAAATTAAATTTGTGTACAAAAATTAATATAATAACACTAAATATGAAGTTTTTTTTAATGAAGGTATTTCAGGGCATGGACCTATAATATACTATAGGATGGATATACTGCTTTTCAGGATAACACCTGCACCGGGTAACAACCATATATATAGTCTTACAGACTCGGAAGGCAAGAAATATAGGTTTAAAATATAGAGAATTTATATCATAAATTTAGGATGGATGAGAAGATAAAGAAATCTATCGATAAACCTTTACATGGAGAATAAAAAAACTTAAGAATAATACACCGAACACATACCTAAAACATCCGTCTGTTATCACATGCACAAAACTAATTGTAAACCTCACAATCTAATATGTTCGTGTCCATATTAGAGGTATTCTAACATCTACATACTTATTGCTTGTACGTAATATATTCTATCAATGCCCCGTTTTCTCGAATGCATCTTTCCAAAACCTATACAAAAAACTTTTATCGATTTTATTTCGCCGTATTTCCTATATCTTGAAACTTCACAGTTAACTTTTGATATTTTTATTTAAGTCCCAGTTAGAATTTAGGAATCGAAATTATGATTCGTAACCTCTCCGAGAAATTCCCTTTCATTTGATACCTTATTCATCGTATTCTATCGTTCTTGGGAGCCGGAAAAGAGATCCATTCTACTATATTATATATAGAGTATCAATTTCTGCTTAAAGTGAATGAAAAGTGAATTCTATGTAATGTGCCTAAAGGACCATTTTTTATTTGTAATAATTTTTAAAAAATATATCTAAAACTAGAAAACAAAAAAACAAAACAAATGTTATGGAAGGAAATGGAATAAGATATTTGAAAATAAACAATGGGATGCAGGGAGAGTGTGAGAGAAGAGAAGAGGCTTCCGAAGGAGCCTGGTTTGTGATGATTTATTTGTATAGATGAAGGATGAGATAGGCGCGGCGGTGTGGATGGTGGATGAGGATGGAGGATGTATTTACGAGGCCCGAGGATGAGGATATATAATTAGCCAGATTTGAGAAGGGACTTATCGATAGGGAGCAGCTACCTTCCCTTTATAGGCGCATTTACCTGCCTATTTTATTGCTCGCCACATTTTACGGCGCCATAAATATAAATCTCCCGTCATAAAATGATAATCTCATCAAGACCGGGAGTCCCTCAGGGCTCTGTTCATTAGTCCGAAAATGTTTAATTATCTCGGCGAAAAATATAATTGTTAATATGGCTGTAGCAGCCAAGGTAAAGGCTTCGGACCCTCGAGGGTCCAATCATAATGGCGCTATTATTTACAATACTCTCTGCATCAATAGCCAATCAGAATAAATCCGAATAAGCCAGCTAAGGCTATACTAGACTAGGCTAGACTTAATGGCTAAGATCCTTATATACAAACAAAAAAAAAAAAATTAGGAGAGACCATGTTTGTTTTAGGCCCTTCAGAGCATTCATCGCCATAATTGCTAATTCAGATTTTTCCAATGTTTCATACTTTCATAGAGTACCGACCAACAATAGTACATTTAATATTTACTATACTAAAATAATGAATATTTATTATAGTACATAAGCATCCCATTACGGGTACAATAGATGGTAAGTCTGTTTGTTGGAAAGAAGTGAAGATGAATCCTTCAGCTTGGTCTCTGGAAAATTTCGAATTTATGACTTATAGGCATAAGGCTGTACACGTTAGATATAATACAGTAGGGCCCCGATACCATTTTTTTTTTTTTTTTTTTTTTTTTTTTCATACGACTAAGAGGATTGGCAGGAATAGAAGAGCAAGCCAGGTTGGAAATAAATCGGTTGGATGGTGACATGTAGGCGACATATGGGTTTCATTTAGAACATTACGGGTCGTTTTAGATGGTTTTATTTGTGAAAAAAATAGGAGAATTAAAGATTTTGCGAATGATTTTGGTTTGTAAGGATTATGTTCGAGAGGAATTTGATCATTTTGTAGATCCCCAAAGCTCACTTAAGTCCAAATCTGTCTTATTATTTTATTTTAGATTAGTCTTGTGTTATAGATTGGAAGTTTTGAGCGTTTGTCATGTACCTATATAATGAAGTAGTCAGTAACGACAAACAGTTTCTTGAACCAACACTATGTGCGGATTATGTAAGGAAATAAAAATAATTCGAACTAGTATTAGTTGTTAATGAGCCAAAAGATTTATTCCCCCCCCCCCCCCAAAAAAAAAAATGATGTGAAAATCGATTTCTTTTTCATGTTTTTCTTGAACCGTGGAATGATCTATACATCCTACCACCAACTCAAGTTACACACAAATTTTTAAATCAGCGATTCGTTTTGTATACTGGTTTAAGTTTGGTTAAAGTTATCAATGTTTTTAAACTTTTAAAAATTCGTTAATTAATAGGCCTTATATGTAGTATTAATTTACTACATTAATATTGGTAACGTTCCATTTCTTTATTTTGTATCAATATTAAATAATGGGAATGAATAAAAAACTCTTGAATCGATTTTGTTTGTATAATAATATTTATGCATTATTATATACGAATAATTATGATGAATATGATAACACATAGATTGATCTGATCCCTGATCAGGGATCAGTGAAGAGGAGAGATTGGCTCTGCTTAGAAGCGAGCACGGTGGCGCAGTGGTTAGCGTACCGCGCATGTCACGCGGGAAACCCGGTTTCGATTCCCGTCCGTGACCAATCTTTTCTCTTCAACAATAAAATATTTAAAATAAATATTAAAACGAATTAGGTGATTAACCACGAAAAATTATTAAATTAGCGTAAATATATTAATATTTAATAATTAAACCAAGTCGAACTAACAAAAATATGTAAAGAAATCTATCCTCAAACTACTAATCTATTGAATGGAAAGTAGTTTAAAAAAAAAAAAAGTGTTATCAATTGACTTTTTATTGATAGAAATTCAAAAAACCTGAACGAATCATCGTATACATAAGAGAGATATTAATGATTTAGATATACTGAATATACTTTCTAAGTCTTTTTATCAGCAGTTTACGATACAATTATCACAAGTTATAAGAATAGATTATATAATAATAGTTTAGTGATTGATTGCATTCATGTTAGATATATATCTTAAAGTTTTGCTGGAAAAAATTTCAAAATTATTTTCAATAAAAAGTACGTCAGTACTATTTCTAAACAAAATTTCTGAAATGTCATTCAGCTTTTTTAGCTTAATGTTTTTAATACCGAGTTAAGTTTTTCTGAATATTTATTTATTTTCGCCATATTATGTGCTATTAAAAAAAATAAACATTAAACGCCTGCTGTTCGAAGAGATGTCAAATAAAAAAAAATATATAAAGCACAAATTCACAGTCAAATCAATCCCCCCCTTCTCAACATACTAAAAAAACTATTTGATATATAGGCATATGATAAACAGCTTTAAATGATTATAAATCGGTATATCAAGAAGTAATGTATCCCTGACATTAATATCAATAAATAGATTTTTTTTTTTAAGTAAACGAATACTAAGCTTGGGTATCCAGTAGGGGAAATCCATAAAATTCCGAAATACCACAGACCTTTCTAGAAAAAAAAATTCTACAATAAAAAAAAGAAGGCAATTCCGTGTCAAGGCGTTCCGTTTTGTCAGAATTTCCATTTTAAGGGCCCACGATTGCGTAAGTGAGATTATGCTAAAGCCGCAGACGCTAGTTGCAGAGGAATCTTGCAGATCTGCACCGAAATGGAATTGAGTAGGTACCTCTTTTAATAATATTGTAATCCATCCTTGGGAATAGAGGGCTCCGAGTGTCAGGATCAGTATTCGAATAAATAGTAACATGTTGAAAAATAAAAAAAAACATCATGGATAACTCTATAGTCTCTCAAGTCAAAAGTACAAAACTTATCGTTTATTGTTTTACATGATTTTATGAAAACATATCATAGACAAGGTTACATTACTGCTCTCATATCTGTGTGTAAGATTGAGAAATTTCAAAAGCTTAATTATTGAAAAACGAGTTTTTTTTTCGGTTCTTAATGAAATTTATCAATTCTGGAATATACCCAGAGATGGTTGATTTTATGCAATTTTAATATGGACAGGTGTTTGCACCTGGTGTGAAAGAACCACTGAGCGTCAATGACTACATAGAGCTTCTACAGTCATATTTAGTTGGCATTTCCATCATAGAAATATCCAACGTAATATACAACAGAGTGCAGCTACAGTTCATCGTTGTTACAAATGTTGCTTGGCACTATTTTGCCCCGACCTCTTCAATAAATAAATCTCTTCTTATAGGAGAGTCAGAAGCCCAAAAAATATCATTTTCA
This sequence comes from Aelia acuminata, assembly GCA_911387785.2. Taxonomy (NCBI): domain Eukaryota; kingdom Metazoa; phylum Arthropoda; class Insecta; order Hemiptera; family Pentatomidae; genus Aelia; species Aelia acuminata. The sequence continues at coordinate 52,277,806 of OU426984.1, read as the reverse complement.
GTAAAAATCAGATCCGTAGTATAAGCGAATTCCTATCGCTACCGTTTCAGTTGTTATTGGGGTCACATTACTCACCGCTATATTGTCCACACTCAGAAGTGACCTAGCAGAAGTAGCTCAAATATACAATAACTCAAATAGACAAAAACTTAAATGAGACAAAAACAAATCAAAGCGAAAATTGTATTTAAACGAAAAATGAAATCATTCAGATAAATAGATTTTAGTAATGGCCAGAAGTTTCGTTTTTTAATGTTGGGTTTGCACAATTTTAGACTCTCAAATGATGAACTTCACTCTTCCAGTGCCCTTTTAGACAATTAAAGATGACCACATTCATTGGTTGGATAAAATGTGTAGCATATTGGTACAGTACGACTAATAGCAAGTAACCCATGTTCTTTGCAGAATCGGGAAGTGGGGAGAATCAGATGAGACGCTCGTCCATATAGGAATAGGATTATTGGCAATGCAATTTTGCTCTCAACGATCCATGGATAGAGCACACTAGCTCTAAATTCATAAAATGAGACACCTATCATCCATACAGATTCAGACTTTCATAAACCACCCCCAGATGAAACACTATTTGCTAGCTCTGGCGGTAGTTGACATCGATGTCAACTATTGAAATTAGGGATTAATTTCTGTTCTAATAGTTGACACCTACATTTAAGCCCTAAATATACTAAAAAGGATATCAAAAGATGTCTGTTTGAAATAGGGTTTTAAATTTATAATTAAAAATAATTTCCGATCAATATTTTTATGTAGAATATTTAAAAATCATTTGATAATTTGTATCAATAGTGATTTTTATGTTTGAACAAAAGTGAAAAAATCCTACCCAGATTATTATTTTTGAATAAAGAGTTTACTGTTAGTAAAAATAATTATAATATTCGCACCAATCTTTAATCGTCTGGGTTTCCTCCCATTCAAAATGCCGGGTAGCTACTTAATAGACAATCTGTAATCTACTGTCATTTCCCTGCCTCTGTTTTGGGTTAAGTTCAAACTTATATTTTTGACAAATATGAGATTTTTGATGTTATGGCTCCCCTTTCAGATGATAATTGTTTTCAATATAAAAAATCTGGTGCGTGCTCGCAACACACAACTTTCACTTACCATCTTACTTAGATTAGAAATTAATGCGTTTTGTTAATTGCCACTTCTCAAATGAACAGAACGGCTTTAGTTATGAACAATGGTCTGTCATTAAGGGCGTACTCCGCATGCGTGGGCTCAACGAGTTTTATGAGTTGACTGAATAATTTTCTTTTTTTCTCCTCTATATGTTTTCTTTATTTTTATCATATCTCATATTTAGCCATTCCTTATTTTTAGGTGTGACGAGAGACAGTCAATTTCTCCTTATAAACAAAAACAAAGGTACTTTATAGGAAACCAAAAAAGGCCCCTTCCCCATTTAAGCCCCCTCAGAACATTTTAATAATGATAAAGCTTACCTGGTATTAAAGAACACCTAATTTTCATTAAAAATGACGAATTTGATAAAAATCGTTAAAGCCGTTTTTGATATCATCGATAAAAAGGTAAAAATTGGAAAAAAATTATGAAATTAAGTCCCCCCTCCGGTTGATCAATTTTGATAAAATTTTTACAGTCTTATCTCGGGCATATTAATACATCAAATACTCAGTTTAATCAAAATTGTTAAAGCCGTTTTTGAGTAGGTAAATAAAAAAAAAAAAAAAAAAAAAATGATATAAAATTTATTAAGTAAAGTTTACCCTCCGGTTGATCTATTTCGATGAAATTTTTACAGTCATATCTCGGGCATATTAATAGCCGTTTTTGAGAAAATCGAAAAAAACTTAAAAAGTTATTAAATAAAGTACCCCCTCCCTTTAAGCAATTTTGATGAAATTTTTGCTGTCACATCGCGGGCATATACATACACTAAATACCCAATTTCAGGTTCGGTTTATAGATTTTGAGGTAGTCTGTTCACAAACACACACACACACACACAGACCATTTCGCGGGACTTGGTTATTTGGACTCAGGGGACCCCAAAACGTGTATTTCCGTTGAAAACCGGAAGTCGAAATTTTTCACTATCGCAATACTTTCTCTTACTAAGTATATATTTCATATATAGGTAAGTGAAAGTAAAAAGTTGTAACTCCAATTACACTAAATTTCATTTTTTGGAATATTTAATAAGCATTTATAAATAAACGAATTAAATCAATCAATTAATCTAGATAATTTTCCATGGAACTAGCCATAGATCAGAGCGGAAGGCAATCTATTTCATGGTTTGAAAACCGTCTCGTCTCCCTTATGGCATTTCAATTCAATTTTATGCCAATTCAACTGATTCCGGTCTGGCTAGTATAGTTTAAACCTATCAGCAAAGCCTTTTAATTTAACTAAAAATTAAATATACGATATAAGTAATAAGCCAATCAAGAAAAAGCTAAGATAAATGAGAATATTTATTTTCTTTTAAAGATAAAATAAATCTATGTCTCTAGAAGTTTATGACAAATTTATATAAATAACTTTTGTTAAGATATAATTTAACATGTATAAAGTCTTACAGAACCTTCATAAATTCCCTCAAAATTTCTAAATGTCAATAAATATTATTTCCCTTTAAATTGTTTCTACACTGTACATATAATAATTTTTTAGTGGTCAGGGGCATTTTTTGATATTTTATTAAGTGGGCTGAAATAGCTTTGCATATATCTTGAATTTCCAAACTATAATATATACAAACTAGAGGTAAATATTTTACTTTATAATAGACAAATATTATTACTTTTTTTTTAATTTAAATTAACAATCAAGTTTAAAATTTTTAGACGGGCGCCAAAAATATTGTATGTATATTTACAAATATGTTTTGGATACATATAAGGCATTTTTCAAGCTGTTTTATACTACCTCTCTTTTATTAGTTTATTAAACGGTTGGTATGACATTTATTATCTGCATATATAGTGTAAACCAGACAGTTATTGACACTCAGTACAGTTATTGACACCCCAAATTTTAACTTAAAGAAATAAGTAAACAAGTCATAATTTTATTTCAAGATGTACATGAATCTAATGTTTGAAGGGCCATCTAAGTTATCAATGAAGTAAGCGTTTAGGAAACTAACCATAGGGAAAATTCCACAATTTAATTCACATAACTAGTTTTTGCTCTTTTTACAGTAAATAATGCCATATGGTAAAACTATTTAACTTTTAACCCAAAAAAATCTCTTGAATCTTTATAAGGATAGATAAAGAGGAGTTATAGGAAGTTTCAATTTGATCCCTTCATAAAAAGCTTTTGTCTTAATTTTACCACAAAAATGTAGTCTTAAGAATGCCAATAACTGTCCGGTTTACCCTACATAATCATGCTCTGATAAAGCTCGAGTTTGAGAGACTGAATTTTGTAATCTAATAATGTATTCCAATTTTTTTTAAAATATTTGACGTGAGGATAACGGAGAAGGGTTTGTTGGAGCGTAGGATGTTAGCCGAGGGAATCAGCCATATTATGCAAGTACGCAAGCAGTGGCTACCGATCGTTTAGAGGTCTCGGATAACATTTAGCGGGGAACGGTAACCAATTTCGGAGATAGTTGAGTTTTTTTTTGAGGCTCTCTAAAAGGCAAGCATTACGTCCTTCGCTTGTCAACGGTTGTTTTACTGTATCCCTTGTTGGAGCGGGATTCGAAAGTTCACCGGTTATAGGAAGGCCTCGGGTGGGTCCGAAACAGGCAGAGAATGCAACTGAAACTTATGATATTTTGATCAGTTAAATACGATAGCGAACTCCTAGAGAAAAATCTTATTACCAATTCCAACAACCGCACAGCGACACTAATGATTTCGGTTAAAAACATACAATCATCCTATTTATTTATATCATCTACCTGATTGCTCAACTTAAAATATCATCCAAGAGATTAAAGTAATGTTAGGAATGCATTGTCATGCGCGAATGTTACAAGTGATGTCAGATAGAATTCAGGAATGTCTGTCGTGTAAATATTGAAAAATAATGGACCATGTACGCTACCATGCGGAACTCCAGCTCTTCAGCGAGTATTCTTCATTAGCCATATCTTTATTCAGACCAAATATTCTACCCATTATTTTCTTTTCCAAGACCTTCAGCCTTTGTTCTTCCTACAAGGTAAACCGCCACGTTTTAGCCATTTACAGAACAGTGGGAAAGATTGTAGTCTCGTAAATTTGACTTTCATGACTCAGAGCAGTAGGCGCGAAATGAGTAATTTTGCTAATGATTAAACTACTGACATTTCCCGCCTTTGACATTTTCTTAAATTTCCTCTTGAATTCTCTCTTTATTCTTCCCAAGTATTCTCTTCTATATTTGCTTATCACCTGGTAGTTTTTATCACGTTTGTGATTTTAATAATATTTTAAATATATATAAAGGTGAGTACATAATTGTTATGAGCTAATATTTGTATCCGATTAACTACCCATCTATTTTTGTTTGTCTTTTTTTTGATAATTCACAATTTGAAATAAAATTTCAATTACCTATCGCATATGTGGACATTTGAAGATAAGAAATCTAAGTAACATTTTACAAAAATAATCGAGTTAATTGCTTAATATGGTAGTATAATATCACTCTTTTAAATGGTAAAGATAAAGAAGTGGATTTAGTGGAAATAATAAGTTTAATTAATGTGTGCTAAAAATGCCAGTGTGTCAAAATCATTGACATCGGATAAACCGAAAAAAACATAATAACTCTTCTAAAACCTATCCATGATAATATTTATTTGGTATTCGCAGACATACTCGTATACTGCTATAAAACCGAGAAGTGAATGTATTTCAAATTTCGTCCAAAACTGAAAAATAGAAAACAGTTAATAATTACTCCCCTGCTCCACCTTCCTCCGTTCAGGAAGCTTTAAGTTATTCTGATGTCCGAGGTGGAGACAAAGCCAACAAATCAAAGATCATAAATACGTTCTTGATTCATAAATGTTGTAACTAATCCGACTGTGTTTTAAATATCTACAATAGATTGCAAAACGCCTATAACTGGAAGTACAAAAAATGATAGAACTTATATCGAAAATCAAAGACCTGATTGACGTCTTAGAATAAAAAAAAAATTAATTTTTTTAACCCAAATAGAAATTTGTTTTTCAATCTTTATTTTTGATTTACTCAAATGTCTCTCAGACCCCTTTCTTCCAAGCTTCACTAATATTATTTCTACTTTTTATTTATTTATTTATTTTTTTTTTTGGTACGCGATATCATTCTTAATAATTTATCAAATTTAATGATTGAGGAAAGGAACTACAGTGCCAAAAAGAATTTTGAAAAAAATGGGAAACGTTAAGAAGAAAAGAAAACTTTATTTGCGCATAGCTCGAAAACTATGAAATCTATTACCTACCCTGTTTTCGTAATTTTAGGCACGTATCATGAAACACCAAGTTTAACAGATTTAAAATTTCGTTTTTATATCTGGAAAGAGAAAAGAATTATTATTATCGTTTGTACCGATGTTTTTTGTTTTGTTTTTTTAAAAGCAATTTCGTTTTATAAATACTTAATTTAATTTAAAATATATTAAATTTAAAGGATTTTTAATACAATGAAAATTCAAGCTTCCGAAAAAAGTAACAATATTTGTTCAAATTTATGCCCGTTTTTCACTGATTATTCTCTCGACAATGATAAATTTAGCACTCTCATTTTTATTATTAAATATGTTAAATAAATAAGCCATAGATGATAGCAAATGGGTGCGACCGGATTTCACAAACCTATATTGAGATATTGTTAAATCCACCTTATTTCTAAGATTAAACTTCGAAGCTTAATCTACAATAATTCTATAATCCTTTTGAATTCCTATCATAAGAGTTCCTCTTATTATGCTATTATTTTTCGATTATTAATCTAACCTATCTTTTTTAGATTTTTTAAAATTATTTTAAAGTAGATAAGTAGAAGATTGTATTAAATAAATTATTTATGATTTGTTATTAAAACGGTGTAGCAGTACAAGGGATTCTCAAACTCCAAAATGCTCTTGGATTATAATATCAATTAATTTATTTGTTATCAATTTTTATGGGAGCATGTATTGATAATACATTAACGTTAAGGACTGATAATAGTTAACTATGGGTATGTAAACAAATGTAAGAAATGTGTTATATATCGAGGTTTTCCATGAAGAAAAATTACTACAATGATAAAATAAATAATAACCCTAACACATTGAAAATTGAAGAAGTCAATTAGAAACAAAAATAAATACCTATTCAATTTTTGTTCTTCCAGATAAAATTACTTGACCTTCTCGTGGTAGGAATTGCTTATATTTATCACATAAATAAATTCGAATATTTATATAGTTTTTATATGAAACAATTCAAAACTTACGTCAGTCACTAGTTAAAAATCCATCTATTTCTTTAATAAATACTCAAATACTTTATATGTTTTATATATTATTAACGTTCATATTTTTTTTTAAAAAGCTTGAGGAAAAGATATCATTTTTCTTTTCTTGGAATGTCTAAAGTGATTTATTGTAACTGTTGGTTTAGCAAATGGCCCTCCCTATGTTACCATTGGATGTGAGCCCAATAATTAAATAATTTAGAAAAAGTAAAATATCTATTACAAAAATAAATCAATTTTAAAAGCTGTGTATAGTTGATAGAGCTCAATTAAATTTAACATGAACTCAATATAATTGATCTTATATTTTGTACTTATTTGTATTCACCATTGTATAACCCCACTCACTTATTGAGAAAGAAAGTGTCAATGAAGCAAAGTCTATTGTTATTACTATTTACTATTAATAATAACATAATATCATTTTTAATTCCTATTTTCAGACTGACGTTCGTAGTTATATAACAGACTTGGACCACTTTAATCTTAGGTATATTTTTTTTTTAATTCACTGAAATTAAAATCTATCTAATTATGTTTAAATTCGATCGATATTTTCTTCTTTAGGTTTTTCCCAAACCCTATATTTCTCTAAATTTTATAGATGACTGTAGAACATATATATCGATTTATTAAATTAGAAAAGTTTCTGATCTCTTTTATTACGGCAGTAAAACAAACGATTGCATAGAAATTTTAATTTAATTAACTAAGTAAATAATAAGTTCTAAATTTATAAAAGACTTTTATGAAAATCTACATAAATAATAAACATACAAATTAAAAGCTGAGAAAATTCATTCAAATTGATACTAGACATGTTTTTTTTTTAATTTGATTATATAAACAATTTTATTGTTTGTTAAATTTAATAGCGGGTTTATTATTCTAAATAAGGAGGTTTATTATTTTCAAACAAAACAAAATACAAATATAATATTATTATGGATAAAAACTAATATTTATTCCTATTTATATTACAGTTTATAAATATAATTTTTGTTAATGTTTAAATTTTTCAAAGGAAGATCAAAAATACTATTATTGTTTATTTAATTTTAAAGATCTTCGGAAAAATTCGATTGGCAGTCAAATTTTAATAGAATAAGTCAAAAAAAGGTGTTTCAGTTAGTAAATTATAATAATTATTGAACAAAGCCGATTTAAACAATAGATAACTAGAATCAAAAATCAGAAAATTAGAGTGAACAAATAGAAGAACTTAAACAAAGCAAATTAAAAAAAAAAAAAATGTCTTGTATTTATGGTGTAGATCATGGTTCACTAATTGTAGTGTCTTCAGTATTCCGTCACTTATGCTTCATTGCTATTATTTATTGTTCTTTAGATTTTAGTTTTTTATTGTAATCGTTTTACTTATCAATTACCGTTCATTTTGGTCGAAAACGGAGAATTCTATAAAACGAAAAAAAATAAAAAATGTTGAAGTTCAATAATAATGAAATGTAAGATATTCATAAGAAAAAATTGAGGAAATCTAACTTATAGTTCAGTCTTTTATTACTAATTAGGACTAAGAAATATTACATATATTGAATACTTTATAGAGATTACGAAATTGAAATATCATGAGGATGTTTTCCTCTAATTTAATAAGAATAAAACTTTGAGTAATGCTGTGACAGAAAACTTTGAAATATATATAATTTTAAACCGATAGATCTTTAAACCAATTTTTCATAACGTCCCATAAGGCAGCTATTCTTTTAAAAAAAAAAAAGAATGAAAAAGGAATTGCAATACTAATCATTATGTTCGGTTCAGGATTTTTTTATGTATACATATATATAAATTATAAAAAAAAATATCTTTTTAATGATTCAATTTTTAAATTTACTACGGAATGTAATTAGTGATTCATTGGATCCTTTTATTAACAATTTTTATTCAGGAGCCCAATTAAAAATATACAATACATTTATACAAAAATCATTATCGAATATATCTTACCATATAACAAGCAGTACATTAATTTTACATGGATATTAATTGATGAAAAATATTTTTATAATTTCCCTTTATTATTTCCCTTTTATTTTTTAAAACTATTTTTATTTTTATTTATAAATTATTTTATTTCCCGAATTTATTAATAACATTTTTTTTATCTTTTGACCAAAAATGAAAAATAAATATCTACATCTAAGATATTTTCAAAGCATAAAAATTACCATCTGATTTTTTGAGTTTATTGTAATAAAATTATAATAGTATAAGAAATAAAATAAGCGAATAAAGAATAATAATTACTTAATAAATAAGCTGTCTAATATAAAACCGATTTATTTCCCCCAACAAGGCTTTTAGGTGGGTGCACAGCCGGGCAAGCTTTATATTTCACTGCTATCTGATACCAACAGGTGTTGAGTAAATGTTCAACATAATTTAGGGGAGCCCGTTGGATAGATTTATTTTACTTTTTTTAACTCTATTGGTTTAAATAAAAATATTATATTTATAAAAATAATATTCTAATCACCGCTGAATATAAATTAAAATTATAACCTGATTAATTTTAATTTTTGATTTAATGTTTAATCAATAAATAGTTAAGAAATAAATATAATTTTTTAAATTAATATTACTCTAATATTAACTTTTAGGAAAAAAAAATCTATGTATTGCGGTGAAATTTACCGAAAAACACCATTACAAATGAGAGCCTACTTTAAATTAGTGTGGAATTATTAGTACCAAAATACTTTCCTACTGAATAGGAAAGATTATAAATCTTCGAAATTTACCCTTGCATTTTTAATTAAATAAGATCACATCTTGTTTTGTTGGTACTCAGTTTAGTTTATTCAAGTGCAAAAATATATATTTTTATTTGTATATCATTGCAATCTAAATCAGAAAAAAATATTATTATTATTATTATACCAGGTACATATTTTTAGTACGTGTGTTTTTATTTTTAAATACATTTTGACTTTAATTAGATACATTTAAAATCTATCCAATGGGTTCCCCTAAATTATGTTGAATATTTACTCAACACCTGTTGGTATCAGATAGCAGTGTAATATATAAAGCTTGCCCGGCTGTGCACCCACCTAAAAGCCTTGTTGTGGGAAATAAATTGGTTTTATAACAGACAGCTTATTTATTAAGCAATTATTATTCTTTATTCGTATATTTGATTTTTTATACTATTGCAATTAGCTCAATCAAAACTCAAAACGAAACTGCAATAAAAATATCCAGATGGTAATTTCTATGCTTTGAAAATACCTTTGATGAATTTAATTGTGGATTCCATATTGAATTATATTTTATTTTTGTCAAAAATCAAACACAACCGTTGTGAATAAATTTGGGGAAGGAAATAATTTAGAAACTAAAAGAACCCCCCCCCCCAAAAAAAAAACCCGAAATAAATTATAAAAATAAGTTTCATGAATTATCTATGTAATGCTTCAAATTATTTTATACATTTTGACCTTCATAAATAGTAATAGTTTATATGAACATACTTCATGTATATTTTTTATATTGAATTATGGATGCTGTTTTATTTCTGAGGTTTTTAAGACAGTTACAATGGCGTGATGTATTGTCTTATTTATTTTATAGACAGATGAGGAAATATTAAGGAGATAAAAAAAAATAATACAGCTGAACGACAATGGGAGAAGGCGGCAGGTGAACTGGATGCATCTCACGAGACGACGAAAAAAATCCCGGAGCCTTAAATAATCAGAAACAGATAAGGAGCTGGCCGGGCGATCGAAAACAGTGCCGAGAATTAAATAGACTGGTGTAAAGATAAGCCCGAGATGTCTTCTTAAAGGATATTCCGGACGGACGGACAGACAAAAAACGGCGCTAAAGTGGGTACCTGATCCTAAGTGGTCCGGCTGACCAAGAGGCAGTCTCAGATAGCGCGGCTGCTACAGGTGCGACGATAGCAGGCTTCCCTAAGTGATATTGATAGCCCTTATCTTCTCGAAGTTGAGTGCGCTATGGGAAAACTCCAGGCTCCAGTTTCTGGACTTGGAGAAGCCTGGAATCGGTCCGTTACAGGGTAGTTACCAACCTTAGGGCAGACCTGGAGTCCAGGAGGAGTATGAGGACATGCATTTCCCATCGCTCAATAATATGTGTAATAATTTAAGCAGCATGATATTACAAGGCAGTGATATAACACCGAATTATTTCCAGGATACAGAATTCTAAGTTAAAAAAAAAAAAAAATATATATATATATAATTTTATTTATATTAATACATATATATTTTTTTCAAATTCGATAACACTATAATTGAATCTTTTATTCAGTTTATTGAATCCATAATATTTATGAAAAATTGAAGAAAAAAGGACGAAGATTTTTTTTTTAAGAAATCTTTATTTTTTTCTATTGGATATCGAGGAAAAAATAGAAATTAATTCATTTTGATATTGATAAATCCGTTTCCGAATATATCAATAATAATTATTGATAACGGAATGTTGTAGCGTTTCTTATCAATGACGATACCATTGAGAAAGTGTAGTAGCGTGAAAGCAATTGATCGAAAATCTTCAAGATTAATCTACAAGTGATATTTTTTTTTATTATCTGTACAACTTCGTGAGTTTTTTTCTTTTTATAAACTGCAGTTACTTTTCGATTTTTTTTATTATTATTATTTTTTTTTATATCCACCGCATCCTATGGCCCCCCATTTTTCTTATAAATTATGTAAATTCGAAAATACATGTAGAAATTCGCTTTAGCTCATATGTTCCCAAAAATGTCACATGTCCATTGTAGTGTACTTCATTTTTTGTGGGAATCCATTATAAAATTATGAATTTTCTTCATTAGAAAATACAGATAACCAGGATGCCTTTTTTTTTTTTTTTTTTTTTAATAAGATACAATGGTGAAATTAGGTGAAATTAACTCATGGAAATTATTTATCCTGCATCTCCTAGCCCAATCACATATAAAACTGATTTTTTTTTAATACATCAAAGAGCTTTTTTATTTATTGTATTTTATCGATTATTAATACACTATCGAAATTTATTTCATTTTTTTAATTAATTGATAATACAAAGATTGTGCCGTTTTTAAATAAATAAATAATATAAGCAATTATAATAGTTATGCATCCAAAAATACAGATAATGATACTGCGTGCCTCTTATCAAAGACGAAACTGAGAGGGCCTGGATTAGGATCTGACTTAGCCCTCCCAGATAGGGAGACCCTCCGACCCCAGACCGCAGACACCCCTGCCTGACTAACCTAGTATCACCTTAAGGGTCTGGTACCTACCTTTGATTGAGCTGCGTAGTCCAGGGCGAGCATGCAGTCGCTGTAGCCGTTCTCTGTCTTGATGGTGGCCGGCATGCTGCTGGGCGGGCAGAACTGGCTCACGGACTCACGATACCAGGGGTACATAGTCACAGTCGCATGTCACAACTCTTTACAAGTTACAAGGATCAACTCAACTGACACACTTCTTGCGCTTTTTGCCACCGCCGCGGCTGGGTTTTTGCTCAACTCGAGGCAAAAAGGCTGCTACGAACGGTCGTGATGACGCGAGGACCCGGGGCCGAGTGCGGGCGAGGAGCGGGGGCGGGGGGCGCTCGGCTGGGCTCGGCCCCCGTCGGGTCTCCCCACCCCGCCTCCCCCTGCCCCCTCCCCGCCCTGGCCACGCCCGCCTCCGCTCCTCCCTCATCAGCTAGCTTCTTAACCTCAGGCAAACAGTCTCTCTTATCAATGCGATCTGAAATTGGTCGTAAAAAGTTAAAACTATAAAATTAAATAAAACGGATACTTAAAATCTAAGTACACATTACACAGATATTATAAGCAAATGAAATATAAATTGTTAAAAAATAATAGATGTGAGGAGAGAAATATAAGAATTAAATCAGCCCAAAAAAGTAAATACACTGATCCCTATAGGGCAAATGATCAGTTTGTGACAGAGAGATGACCAAAAGACTTAAATTAATTGTTAATTTTTAATTGATTTTAATTTATATACGTGTATTGTATATATATATATATATATATATATATATATATATATATATATATATATATAATGTGAATGTGTGTGTAGATATGTACATAAAGGTTATGCAATTGACAACATGCAGTAAAGCATGGAAAATATTTCTAAGGTAATTAATATTAAATTTTATAAAAAAAACTGTTTCAGGAAGAAAATTAATAATGCAATATGGATATTATAAAATTAATTTGAATCATTGTGACTGATGTATATAAATGTTTTTTATTCTTTCCTGAAGATCGGGCGGGTGCCCCGAAACTTTGAAAAATGAAAAAAAAATACAAAACAATTATTGGAAGAGTTATTTTTCATCAAACTTAAATTAAAATTAAATATTTTTCTGTATTTTTTAAAAACGTAATAAAGGTTATAAATGGTCCATGTAGTTGAACAACTCGCAAAATTAATTAATTTATATTCCTAGTCAGATTTCTTTTTCTACTTGTATCAATAATACACTTCGAGAAGTCACTTTTCGAAGGTGTTTTATTGTTAACCAAAGTTTTTTAATTGTTGCAATCATAAAATCCTTTAAAAAACTCCATGAAGTTATTAAAGTTCTAACAGGAATTAAAAGTTAACTTGTACCATAGTCAGTTAAGAAGACGTCATTGAAGAACTGTTTAAAGTTTTTTTAGATTTACCTAGTCGGTGTGTCCCAAGCACCAAGGAATTCCAGATTTCTGTTTTTTACCTTATGTGGATAGTGTTAAATCTTTATATTTCAATTGTTGCGTGTTGATTAAACATACATCTCCATCTCAATTATTCTAATTGATCTACTAATTCTCTTATATACATACATACATATATATATATATATATATATATATATATATATATATATATATATGTTTAGAATATATGCAATGAAGAAAAATTAACTTGATGGCTAACATCCTTGCCAAGAAGTTTACAAATTTCATACTTAATATTTTTATTTTAAAATAAGCCCATAAAAGTCTGATAATTGTCGACATCCTCTTGGCATGTGCGGATTTATAAATGAGGTAAAAAAAATTATATAAAACAATAAAAATTAAGTGTTATTTGGTGAATATTGGCCTTTTCTTATTTATCTAAATAAAGAAAATATTTTTTGTAAGCAGTTCCTTGTTGGTCCTTCTCATCATTCATTAGTACTCAGATCCCAAATCTGGGTTAAATATTTAATTTTGGCAGATATGTTATACAATTGTGGAAGCGATATAAAAAATTGCTGATAATATAATCATTTTATTTTATAAATTAAATGATGTACGAGATATGCTCCTTTTTTTTTCCATATTTTTAACTTCCATTGTTGGCCATTTACTATATTTGTGGTATTTTTTTTTTTTTATCCAAACAAGAATTCTGCATTGCGTTGCATGATATCAACACATAAATTAATATGTATGATGTTATATTTGGGTATCTATACTGTTATATATAATTATATGATTCCATTAATCGCTATAAAAATAAAATTAAAAAGGAAAAACCAATAGGCACAATGAATTAAAAGTACATATGTACAAAGACACTTAAAGTGCTCAACTAAAACATTAACATAAGTCCTCCTTGTTCACTTATGGACTAAAATGCGAAGTACTACCAAAATTGAAAAAAACAAAGAAATCACAAAAAGGGTATTTTTTTAAAGTTATTTAAAAATTTATTCGTACTGACTTTTTTTTATGACCGTTTATTGTTCTCTGGTCCTGTTTCCTTTTTTTTTTCATCAAAAAAAAATTGGCGATTAGTTTGCATAAGTGAAGAAATACTAAGACAAATTGAAGGCGCTCCCCTTTTTATGCGCGTCATTGTATTTGGTAATGGATACAGGTGCTGTTGAAAAGAACACATGAATAAGAAGCAAAAGAAAAAAAATTATTCTTATGCATTTTTTTTTTTGTTCTTTTTTATACTGGAATAAATCTATCGTTAATTGATTGAATACAAATCAGCCAAGGGTAATATTTGCCTTAAGCCCTACTTAACTTCCATGGGCGATCGTAAAGGGGTTTTGAATATATTGATTTGAATATTGTTTTGAATACTCAAATATTTTTTTAACAAATAGCAAAGTTGTTTTGAAAATGGATCTTTTGAAAAATCGAAGATTTTGGTTTAACATAGATGCTATGGCAAATCAAAAAAGTTTTTTTTAACACCGATGTTGTAACAATAACAAAGGTTTTTCGAACATCGATGATTTGACAAAATCAAAGATTTTTTTTTAACATACCCGTTTCGAAGTAATGACATTTATGTCGCATCCCTACTATAAAATATCCATGTTTATATTAGAAAATATTTTCTCAATAATATCATACCCTATGCTTATCTTATAATGTATGTTTTTGTAAATTGAAAATATTCTTCATAAATCGAAAGTTCATAATGGAGTAGCTAACCGAAAAAGCTCCTCACCCTGGCGAACAGCGTCCTATTTGAAGTATCTCAAAAGTTATTGGGTTTACAAAATCATTTAAGACTATACACCAGAAATACGATTATATGTCCCTACTTGGAAAGCGAGGTAATGGATAATAAAAAACATCGATGTTTGGGCTACCAGAATAATATTTTGAAATTAATATTATAAACCATGGATGCCGAAAAATATCAATGTTTAGATACTTTTGGTCACTAACAGGTTAATATTTAGAAATTTATAATAAAACCTTCGATGTTTAACATTCAAAACATCGATGTCGATAAAACACCGACCAAAAAACATCGATGTTTTTCTATGGATGTCGCATCCCTAAATGCCCCCCCTTCTAAAAGAGGGCTTTCTTCTTTCTTTAAAAGATACTTAAGTCCAGAATACTCTTCATACTTACAGTGAACTGTATTGTGATTAAGTCAATTCTGAAACTCGACTACGAGAGCTAGAAACCAACCTTCAATCTGCAAAAACGGATTGATAAGTTTGCAAGAAATGTCCTGCGTAAGATTTCCGTGGCGAACTGGGATCAAGGCAGCAATAAATGACTGTTTGGTAGCAAAATAGCAATAAACAGACCAAAAGTTTATTGATTGATAAAATCAATAAAGGTGCTTGCAATGGAAGCAGTACTCCGAAATTTGTGTTAGTGGAACAAAGTGTAAAAAGTGGAGGAACTGCTTCTGAAGGGATGAAGATGCAATGAAAAACAACTTTGACTAACGATAAGGAACCTTTTTAAATAATAAGTCTTAAGTAGTCCAAACAAGGGCACTAAGGACTAAATCTTATTTAATCAGAATAAAAACTCTTTTTTCTGTAAGTCGAACTTCTATAGGTGCCTTTACACTCCACGAACTTAACCTCACCCCCGAACAGCCTTCACAAAGGCTGTTCGGGTGTTCTTGGTACTTCATCTGTTCGCCTGTGTTCGGGTGCATCACTAGTGTCACTTTTGATTAGGGTTTTTCCCAAGTGACTGGAGTTGTTTATGGTCCTAGTGCGCCGTTGTAATTCGTCACCTGTTTTTTTTATTTTCAGATAATATAAAATATATATGTAGATAATGAAGATTTTTTCTTCATCAGAAGCGTTGGGTGCGTCAGCCATATTTGTTCGCTATGTGACGTTGTGTATAAATGGCTGTTCGTGGAACGCCGGTACGGCAAGGTTCGGGGAGAACCTGCTCGAAGTTGAGGTTCGTCGAGTGTAAAGGCACCTTATAAGAAGAGGAAAGTAAGCTCGCACGTGGTTTACTTTGGCCGGATGTACCTATAACAGGAGCATCTTCTTCTTTCCCAAAAGTCCATCCGAATCAAAATATACGTTATCCTTCTGAAGAACCTTTCTTGCTGGATTATTGCTCGATATCCTTTCAGTAATTATTCCTATACCCATCCAGACAATACAATTCTTCGCAAGTAATTGTCTCCTTCTGTATATCGCATACCTCTTCTTCTTCTTATACCTGTTCATAGTCATTATTTCAACAGCTGGGTCGTTTTTCCAATTCTTAAGCAGCCTTTGGAGCAATAGAAAAGTCAAGGAGAGAGAAGAAGACGTATCGTAAAACGAGGCAGGCAGGACGGGATGTAGAAGGTAATGAAGACAATGGTTATGGTAAGAGGACTCGCTGATTGGTGGACATAAATGAGATAGTGGAGGAGAAGAGAAGAGACTCCTGAAGACAATAATGGAAGGCATTAAACCTGAGGAACAATGGAAGTGGGCAAGATGGATCGCTGGCTATTAGCATAGTCCATCACTACATCCGCCAGCCAATCACCTTCCGTCTCTTTAATTAATTTCCAATAGTCGCTAACGAACCTCCATCCTGATTGGATATACCAAATGAGATGTAATGATGTAGTTCTCAACCCGTTGGGTGAAATCATGATGACTTACAAGTATAATTTTATGGATGAAAATTTAAAGAACGTGGTTATAGAAAGTAAAACATACTAAACCACTCAGAAATTATGCACATTGGAAAATTTGGTCTATCGTGGAGTGTTTAAACAACCTACAATAAATTTTCTAGAAACTCTCATTGGAAGTCTTGCAATTATTCAGTAATGTAATTGAGCCTTACAATTATTATTTGTTTTTAAGTTATGCGTTAATGTATTATTACGTGTTATGTGCGATTTTATCAGCTTGTCAATTGAGATTTTTATTCTGTTTTATTGCAGTTATTGCTGCTAGTTTAAATTTTTTTTCTTGATTTAAATTCTATTATTATTATTATTGTTATATAATTATGCAAAGAAGAATTTAGTAATTTCTATGTAAATGCTAATGTTGTTAATGTTAGTAATTGAAGAATATCAATCAATAAAAATTAAAGGGGTAAAAGAGAAAGAAAAAAAAAATTGTATGTGTTTTTAAATATGCATGTATATATTAAACTAAATATTATTATAAGGTTTTGCTAATAGTCTTGAAGACATAATTGAACATTTAAACTGTATTGTGCAAACAAAAAACAACACAATATAGTTGAGCAGATTTGTGTTTGAATAGGTATTTGGTTTCTCTCTCTTAAATTCTATATATATCTTTTTTTTATTATTATTCTATTTATTTTTATATAGCATTTCACAAAATTACAGCAATACCTTATTAAATCATTGCAAGTTAAAAATTTAAAACAATTAGATGCATATTATTAATTTTATAATTATCATTTGACCAATCTACATCGGAAAATGTACCACTTCAATTAAGATATAGTATGGTTACACAGTAACAACTGTACATAAGCCTGAATCTGTTTATATGCATAACAAAACATAGGAATCGCAATAAAATTTTATAGTGAAATCTATTTTAGAATTAAGAACATAAAATCTCCAGAACACTACTTAATACTGCAATCTTCTCTAGAAGGGATATTCTTTAGAATTCGGCAGTATTTTCCGCTTGCCTCATATTTTCAAATAAAATCTGGTATTCCACAGGGTTCCATATTAGCGCCATTGTTATATACACGCCATACCTCAGACCTTTTCACGACTGGACATTTTCATACGGAAACAAATGCTTATGATATGTACTTCCATTTTAGCCAAACATAAGGACCCTGTTCGAACTGTACGAAAGCACCTAGATCTCATCAACGGCGTATTAAATGGAACAGTTATCAACATCGGAAATCATCAAATGACAATCTGATTTCGATGTGATCTATATCCTCCTCTTTTATTTGACCCACAAGATTTCACATTTGAAATTATTGATAAATCTTTTAACTGAAGCATCAAAATTACCATTCACTGAAAAACTTTAGATTTGTACCAATCTACTTAGAATTCTTAGACTTGGAGTTCCTAAAAATAGGTATATGAAACTAAAACAATTGCAGTCAAAGTTACCTTCTACATACGAAGGACTTTTTAGCGACGCTTATACTTTATACCATTATCAAGCACTGCCACAAAGACTTAAAGACTACTGTCATATATTAAATAATTATGTAAGCGATTTTATGACAAACTTAATGTATATTTATTTATTTATTTTTTATGGCCTATCAACTCGAGACTTGCTGTACACACGACGATGGACTTAACAAAGAAGCTGGAACAGGGATCTTGTAAATTCACAAAGTAAAAAAACATAAACTTTTATAGGACAAAAGCGTCTTTCATGTCGTAATAGTTACTTAATTTTTTTTCTTTGTCCCTCCTTTGGATCCACTAGGTAGGCACTTATCATTTTGATAAAAATATCCAAAGTTTTAAGTATGGGATTCTATAGAGTAGAAGTTATTATTTGTAAGAAGGAGGAAGCCACCAATTCAAACAAGTTTGGAGATATATTCAGTGTATAAAGATAAGGAAAAGGCGGTTGTCGGAACAAGAGAAAGGGAGGGGCGCTGACAGACAGTAGCGTTGCATCCACTTCTCAGTTTCTATGGAATCCGGACTCTTGGAGTTTTTGCACGGACGGAAGACTCCATTCCTCGAGGACAAAAACCCTGGCAAGAGGCCTCGTTAATTAGCATCGAATACAATCAGACTCACAATGAATCAAATATCTCGTTTATTTTTTCTATTTTTTTGAAATTGTTGGGATCCTGGGACGCTATTAGACTCCAGATCGTTACTGCTAATAATACACACCGAGGGTTGCTCTGCTGCTTCTTTAGTCAGCGAGTTATCGTCCTGTGTCGGGGTTCGAGGCGGCCGTGCTATATGGAATAAGGAAAAGAGGAAAAATAGGATAAAAAATTAACTGATCTTTTTGATCGCCATTTGGCCAGTTGGGGGAAACAAAATAAGGTTTTTAAGGGTGATTATCAAACTACCGGCAAATTTCAACGGTTCAAATTTCCGGTTATCAAAATTTAAAAAAAAAATTGGTATAGGTTTCTCTCTCTCAAATTCTACATATATCTTTGTTTATTATTATTATTGAATAAAATTTTATATAGCATTTTGGATGATGTAGTTGGGTTATCCTTTTAACCATGAGGATGAAAATTTGAGTGAGGCTAATGTATGCCCAAAAAGTTTATTGGGACTCGTTGAATGCCCGTAGTTTGAGAATCACTCTTATAAATTATATTGCTAATTCATAAATCATTGACATTGCTCTTATCATTTTAAAGGCAAAGAAGTTATTTTTTCATTGTGATCGTAAAAAAAAAAAAGGAAAATTTTTCAAACGTCCAGTTTTTTCTGTTGATTATCCTTTTGTTTATACACGTAACTTAGGATTTTATTCAGCAAGTAATATCCTCTTAATTTGGCAGCAATTAGAGAATGAGGGAGTGAATGTAATATTAATTTGAAGAGGGTTTTAACTCAGAACACGTATCTTTTTTTTTTTACTTTCAAATTGAATAATAATGATATGTAAATATACACGCTTATATTATTGCTATGTGCAATTTATATACCAAATAATAAATATCGTATTCATTCTTTGTCGAGACTTGTTATTATCTCAAGCCGTATCAGTTGCCTTGACATGTGGCCCGCACATCTTGAACTCAGGACATGTTCCACACCCGAGGGATGTTGGTGTTCTCGGGATATCTACTCTTCTATCTCCAAGGGGACTTTAGTGAGCTTCAAGTGAGCCGGGGACTTCTTCCAATTGCAAAAATAAGTCATAAGCATTCTATTTACTTGTTAGGTTGTAACATTTTCAAGACAAAAACTTGAAGAAAATTGAATATTATTATAGCAGTGCTTAATTATTTGCTCAATTTTTTTTATAATTTTTGGCTGAAAAGTTTGCTGTTTTTATAAGTGCTTTATTTTTGCTATGCCGAAAATCCGTGAGTCTTAAGTCTTTATGGGATTAAGCA
Organism: Aelia acuminata; assembly: GCA_911387785.2. Classification (NCBI taxonomy): domain Eukaryota; kingdom Metazoa; phylum Arthropoda; class Insecta; order Hemiptera; family Pentatomidae; genus Aelia; species Aelia acuminata. Next base: position 52,257,571 of record OU426984.1, on the reverse strand, counting down.
AGTATGTGTACGTATTTATTTTTTATCTAATTTTCAATTTTGATGATTCAGAAAAAAGAGAGTACAGTATTTTTAGTTTTTTGTCAAGAGTTTTTTTTTTTTCAATTTGAAATCTGAGCCACAGGTCACCCTCCTGTAAGAATATTAATCCCAGTTTGCCGATAAACATTGTTAAGCACTTATCTCGTAGAAGTGTGAATGTTATAATTTGAGATTTTTCATGTTTTAGTTCCAATGTAAGGTCGTTTTTACAAATATAAAAAAGTGATCTCGTAAATTTAGTGATGCCATTCTGAATTCATTGTACATTGTTGGTTTGTTTAACGTCCCTTTTTGCTACTAACGCTAATCGGACGATGCTACAGCGGGAATCCTAAATATTGCCTATCCAGGTATAATTAGGTTAGCGATCTTTTACGAGTACCTGACATCGTACAGGCTGATTTTACGTCATGTCCGAGTGACGGCATAGCCAAGGATTTTTTACTCCCATTAAACGCGCAAACCGTTAGTATTAGTTAGTAAGTTGCCATGCTAAGCAAAACACCACAGATGACCCCCATTGTGTATTGTTAAAATAGCTATATAAGTACTCTAAGTAAAACAAAAAAATATTAATTATAGTTTTTATTTTTGTCATATGTATGTTTTTTTACTCGCTTTAGTTTTAATTAGCAGTCGGGTTGAATAAATAAAAAATCTAGTGCGTGCGCGCAACACACAACTTTCACTTACCAACTTATTTAGATTAGAAATTGACGTGTTTTGTAGATTGCCACTTCACAAAGTCACAAATTTTTCCACATCCATTTCTTATTTTTACCGTTTATGAGTAAATGAAAAACATACGTGAAAATGATACAAAATTTATTACCACCCCCTCTATTTGATCAATGTTGATGAAATTTTTACTGTCACATCGCGGGCACATACATACACTAAATACCAAGTTTGATCAAAATCGTTAAACCCGTTTTCGAGTAAATAAAAAAACCACGTAAAAGTGGGGCACAATTTATTAAGTAAATTACCCCCTAAGGTTGATCAATTTTGATGAAATTTTCGCAGTCAAATCTCGGGCATATTAATGCATCAAATACTCAGTTTAATAAAAAATCGTTAGAGCCGTTTACGAGAAAATCGATAAAAATGTAAAAAGTTATTAAATAAAGTACCCTCTCCGTTTGACCAATTTTGATGAAATTTTTGCTGTCACATCGCGGGCATATACATACACTAAATATCCAATTTCAGATTCGCGCGGCTTATAGTTTTTGAGCTAGTCTATTCACACACACACACACACACACACACACACACACACACACACACACACACACACACACACACACACACACACACACACAGACCATTTCGTGGGACTTGGTTATTTGGACTCAGGGGACCCCAAAACGTGTATTTCCGTTGAAAACCGGAAGTCGAAATTTTTCACGATCGCAATACTTCCACTTACTATATATTTCATATATAGGTAAGTGAAAGTAAAAAAAATAGATAGTTGAGAGGTAGGAGCATAATTTTAGCTTAGGTTTTTAGAGTAATAATATGTGAAATATAGACTTTTGAGTTATTAGTAAATATGAGAGCCCTGTAAAGATCTTTTGTTTTATTTTTTAGTAAATTATTTATTGAGTTTTAAAAAACTGTTCTATTTCAATTTACGTTATTACAAATTAGGATTATTTCTTCTTATACAATTTCTCCATAGTTTATCTCAAGTTAGACTATCGCGTGTGATATCCAGCTAGGCCCCGAGTAGAATATTCAAACTTTTGCATGTTCTTTCCCCCGCAAATACAAGGAAAATTCCCACTGGTGAAATATTGCTGATGTTGCGTGTTTCTGACGACCCCCTCGCTACCTTAACACAGGATAGGTTACACAGCGATCTTGAGCACCGTATAGCTGTGTACTGTACTCACCACTAATTGTATTTAGTCACGATTTCTTCCAGGTTTTTTTTTGTTGTATATATATATATATATATATATATATATATATATATATATATATATATATATATATATATTTAGTTGCGAAATATAAGGCATGTTTAATTACATTTTCAGATAAATATTTACTAATGACTGAGTAATCAGTAACTGATAAAAATCTTTTTAGTCAACCACCCTCATATCATTGCCATCTATTTATACCATTTAGCCATGTTGAGAGATGATTTATTTTTTGAAATAAATCTATCCTGCCCTTAAAATAAATTATCTGATTTTCAGGAGTACAAAAATTTCATTTTATTTGAAATTCATTTTTTTAGTTTAGCTTTTGTGTTTGATTACCGAAAAAAAACATTAAAATTGTTATTATATTCATTTGTAAAACTTTTTTTCTGTTAGAGTGTAAATTTTCCTTTTATGCAGGTGTCATTCAGGATTAATGACCAAGCGAATCCTAAAATTCAAACATTTTTTTACCATGCATGATTCTTCTTTCTATTTACTTGTGACATAATTCGTCTTGTAGAACCCTAGAGCTGCTCGTTTTGATTAAAAATTATCCAAATAAAATCGGTAATATGCGATCCAATAAAATCACAAAATCGAAAATTTGTGACATACGACCTTTTGCAGTATCAACGACGATATATTGCTGTTTTGCAGACCTATACACACATATTTATTAAATATAATAAATATTTTTTAAATTTTAGAGAGTACTACAATTATTACAGATAAGAGAAAATTAAAAGAAATCTTTGAGGTAAAAGAGAAAGATGTATACAGCCACTACGTTTATTTTTTAAAATATCTACTCCGAGTTTAATAATTGTTAATTAGTATACAAAGACCCAACCCCTTTTTTTTTTTCATTTCCCATGTACAGTAACCCTGAACGAGGGCTATAAATAAGTTCACATGTATTTTACATGTATTCAATAGATATTGTGTAGGTACAAATCCAACATTTTCAACTTTTTTGATACAGGATAAATCCAGAATAAAATATGATAAAATCCATAAAAATGAAATAACGTAATTATACTGGATAAGTAAAATTAAATTTAAAAATAGAACGAAGTAAATTAAAGATAACTATATAACAGTAATAAGCACAATTCGGAGAATACACTTCGATAGTTAATTAATAAAAATCGATTTATTTTGTAAATTGTATTACGCGTATGTCAGTGCTTGCAGTGTTAAGTCTTTTGAGTCCAAATTCTTCGATTTGAGAAAAATGCGATTGAAAACGTTGGGCTTTTGGTAAATTAGTTTTTTTAGTTTATTTAGCTCTTATTGCGGTTAGCAGGGATCTTAACGTTTTAATTTATTTATCAAGGTATAGTCTATGAAGTGTTAAAAGTCTGCAAACAAATTTTTTTTTAAATTTTGTATGCACATACAAACTTATAGAAAATAATTTCTGTTTGGACTTAATTTACTTTACGCTGCAAGCTCAAATATTTAATATGGATGTTCAGAGGTTATAATGATTTAACCTAAGAAAAAAAAAATATATTTATTTAAGAGTCTTACCAACCTAATACTTCTCCAAGAAGAACCCAGAATTTGTTTTTTCGGACGTTTTGATGTGTTTGTCTTTTTTTTTTTTTTTTTTTTGTTTTTTTATGCTTTTATTTTACGTTATTTTATTTTTTCAGATTTTATTTTTATTTCAAAAGTTTTCACTTTTTGTATCATACAAGGGAATATCCTATTATCCTTATTGATAATAGCTAATTTTGTATTATCTTGCTTTTGATTTATTTCCTTTACTAATTGAACAATGTAACTTCAACCTTTATTACAAATTTGTTACTTTTATGAAAAATGCACAATGCATATCAACTCATTCGTGTAAGAGAGCTGTTACATTACTACATGATAAAAGAGAAAAAAAAAAGGGGGGGGGGAAGAACCTGCGTTTTAATTCATAATTATTACACTCTAATGTAAATGTTTTCAAAATGAACAAAATAACTTTTTATATCTTTGATGCGCGGTCATAAGGGCTTAAATCACTATTTGAGCATTTTGAGATTATGTCATAATATAATATCTCGAAATCAGAGCTACCGGTTGGTATTAAGGTCTTAAGCCAAACTATATTGTTTTATAAAAATAGCAATTGCAAATAATGTCAATAATTAGGTTTTGCATAATGTTTTGAGCTTTGCTGTTGCTGTTCTGAAAAATTCCAAATTTTGACTTAAGCCCTTATGATCGCGCATCAAACATATCTTTTCTAATTTATCCTGAAGCTTTCGTTTCATTGGCGGTCCTAATTTTAAGTTTCGCGTTAGATTATTGAAGGTTCCACGCCCTAAAAGTACTTGCTTAAATGTTGTCGTAATCCTCGCAAAATGTACCCAAGGGAATACTCACAGTGTCCAATACGGAGACGGCAGAGGAACACACGATCTTCGGTTTGAAAATTTTCTTAATTTCCCTTAGTTTTCCAGAGGTCGTCTTACTTAATTAATTAAAAAATACTTAAAAAATACTTAATTACTTTCGAAATGAACCCGGAGACAATAAATTCAATCAATTAAACAGAGGTTTTGTATACAAAACTACATAATTTTCGAAGAGCAATTTTGTTTAAAACAAAATACGGGTTGTAGGAAGGATAGTATAATTTAAAAAAAGTTCTTGATTCTAATGTTGTATTAACGTGTAACTTATGTTGTAGCTATGCCAAATCGATCAAAGGCTCTGACACACGTATAGATAGGTAAATCTGATTCCGATGATTCGACTCCTTTGTGCGAGTTGAGATACCCGGGTCTCGGACGTTATTTCATGGCAACGTCTTGTTAACATTTTATCCGACTTGCGGGGCCTTTGTGGCTGGAAGATGGATGACGCGGATAATGACAAGTGGATTACCCCGGGCGGGAGGTCAGGGGGCATTATCGCGGGCCCGCCAGGACAACTGTTTGTTGTTATCGGGGATGTTTTGGCAGGGCGGGGAGGCACGGGGAGGAAGAGGGAGGAAGGAGGGGACTTTTTGCGCCCCGTTTTTTTGCCAACTCCCCTTCCCCTCCCCCTCCCGAGGAGGGAACTGAGGGTGTCATTACTGGGAGATATTGGGGCACTGACCTACTGATTGATATCTGGGGTTCGGTCGATCTGGGGTGGAGATCTTCTGTGTCACTGTTCTCGTCTTGTATCATATTCTCATCAAGGCTAGGTGAGCCCGGACCGACGTTACTCAACTGCAACTAACGTATTCTAAAATTGACAAAAAAAAAAAAAAAAAAAATGTTCTACGAGACTCCAACCACCCTTTAAGCATATTTAATATATCTAACGTGTCAGGCCTCATGACTTTATGTTTAAAATTACCACTTTTAAGGAGACTAAGTTGCAATTTTATTGAGTTGCAATTGAGACTAAGAAATTATTTATTTATTACCATTTACCATGCATTACCATTTATCTTTTATTTGAACATAGCATATATCTACCAGTTCGTAATTGGATTGTTAAAAATTGTTTCCAGATTTCTCAAATATTATATTAGTATTATATTACTAAACGATTTAATGGTATTTTATTACCATTATTTATTTTATTATATAATGCTTAAACCCTAATCATTTTGTCCTGTGGTGTAGTGCTTAGCATGGCGGGTCTTTTTTACTTAACCCACATCAGTTATTTTTTGATATTATTAGTGATTTATTTAACGTTATTTAATAACATACGTTATAAAGTTATTTAACAACATATGTCTATTTCAAGAGAAAAAAAATATACTGGGTGTCCCAGACCTAGTGTAAAAAATAATTGGGTAATACTACATGATAAAGGGGGTAGAATGCCGCATAACGAGTTTCCTATCTCAATCTGCTGAGGAGATAGAATTTTTTTGTTCTTATTTTTAAAATCTTACTTTTTTTCTAAAAAAATGACAGTTTTCTCTACTTCGGTTAAGCGTAGAAACAAAAACGATGATATTTTCTTAATCAGCATTGAAAGTTCTAAAAGATGAAATGGGTGTTAGTTATTTTTTAATCCACTTTCAGTGGGACTTTTAACGCTCTAAACACAAAACATTTATTAAAACTTAAATTTTTAATAGTTTTTGAAAAGTCCTTACTCCCCACTGGAGCACACTAGAAGCTGTCAAAATTCCTAAACACTGCGGAATTTAGTTAGCTTTTTAGTGGCGTAACCCATGATACAATTGCAATTCAACTTTTGAATCTAAAAGAAGTTTTTCTAATGAAAAACACGGTAGCGATGTCACTGCTGGGGCAATGAGGAAGCGCTCCCTGCATCCAAAGTAATGGATGCCGAACTTCCCATGAGTTAGCGTTAGTTTTACTTTTTTAAGACTAGAAAGAACAATGTATGAATTCTAAATAATATAAAAAGGGTAATAATAATCTAAAATAAAAAAAAAAAAACTCCTTAGTTTAAATTTAAGAAATACTTTCTTTGAAATAAATTAAACCTTTTTCTTCTCGACAATCAATTTTACTAATTTTTTATTAAATTTATCATTAAATTTTATCTATAGTACAACCACCAGGACGATCTCATAAATATATTTTGATATTATAACATTCACCTTTTGATGTAACATGAGAGAACTTCAAATTTGCACTAGGACTATACGTACTAGATGGCTTTAAAGCCACCCTATGCATAGAGGATCCTATAAAGATAATCCAATTCGTAAATTGCTCACCAAAACAAAAGCCCCTTAGAACAAAAGCCACGCATATAGAAAAACAAAGAAACTTCATAAAAAAACAACTGTAAAAACTGTGATAAAACTTACGTAGGCTCAACCTCAACTGACCTCAAAACTAGAATTTACAACCATAAAAGTACCCTTAAACCAAACTCAAAATCAACCGCATCATGAAATAGGTTTTGAAAACGTCAAAATTCTACTCAAATCCACCTCTCGGCCAAAACAAAAAATAACAGAATCCAGTGAAAATAACTTGATCCAATTAATCAAGACAAGATATTATATACAAAACAGGAAGCAGCCCATATCCCAAAACACTGCTCACACATAAATTATAATAGATCGCGCTTGCAGTCGACTTTAAGCCAGTAGGCCCGCAGTACGCTTCATTGCGAACGCCAGACGACAACAGTGTTTAAAATTTAAATTTCAGGTGCACTAACGATCCTAATTTATGGGGAATGAACAGGTAAGCATGATATTGTCAATATTATATCTTTGATTCGCGGTCATAAGGGTTTAAGTCACTATTTGAGCATTTGCAGATTATGTCGTAATATTATAGCACGAAATCAGGGCTAACGGTTGGTATTAAGGTCTTAAGTCAAATTATATTCTTTTATGAAAAAAAAATTACAAATAATATAAATTATTAGATTTTAAGTAATTTTTTGAACTTTGCTGTTGCTTCCCTGAAAAATTCAAAATTTTGACTTAAGCCCTTATGATCGCGCACAATGACAACTGCATTATATAAAAGTGTTGGCTTTATAAATTTTCATATTATCTACATATTTTTTATTTTATTCATGGGTGCCGAAAGCTCCATGTTATAATATCAAAATACCTACATTTATGAGATCGCCCTGGTGGTTGTACTATTATTAAATATTTTAAACGATCTACCTACTACAAAGAATTTTATCTAACTTTTTAAAAGTTTTTCTCGGCATGTACTTATAGTGTGAATGAGTCCATTATTGTCATAAGCCTGCTGTAATGCGTAAAAATATTAAAGAAGTAAAGTCCCGTAGGAGCTGGCATCACGAAAAACAAGCCTATTGTATCGGATAGAGAAAAAAAGTGGAAGGTATCTGTGGGGAAAACGCATTAGTGACGTATTCCAGATTAAAAAGAAATTAAAATAATTATTCAGAAGGGTAGAATTGGTAACTTCCTCTTTTTTGGAGTGACTCAAAAACATATTTTACCCTACGTAACGGGATCATTAATGTATTTTTTTTAAATGTTGACAAAAAGCATGCATAAAAGATTAAAAAAAGAATGGAATCATGAAGAAAAAATACCGTTTCATTCGACCCAAATTGAATGTTGATTTTGTATAATGAACCATTGGTTTTGTGTAACTAGGACGGAAATGATGAACCAGAAGATTTAAAAAACGAGACAAAAAAGTATAAAAAAATGAGAAGTTAATGAATTAGGGGTTGTGGGATAGGGTTAGTAGCGTAGTGTTGGCAGGTGGGCGAGGGCACCTGGACCAGATTATAGGACCTGTTAGTTTGTTTTACCTTCCACCGGTCTCTAATCTCTAATAGTCAATTATCCACTTTTTCTCTTCATCACTTTCAGTACCTCTCACACTTGTAGGTTTTGGCTCAGATAAGTTGATGGCGGATTCAACGCCATTCGTTTGAGGCCAAGACAGCGCACAGTGGGGCGAGTCCACTGTCCGGCCGGACATTGGGCCAAAACATGAAAGTTAAAATTTAGAGATTTCATTGGAATATTAATAAACTAGAATCCTTTCCCCGTCATGTGCACTAATTTTAAACTCAATCTTTGCGTTAATAATGATACAATACGAGTTGAAACATGACACTAAGACATTCATCTTTTTACTTTCACTTACCTATATATGAAATATATAGTAAGTGGAAGTATTGCGATCGTGAAAAATTTCGACTTCCGGTTTTCAACGGAAATACACGTTTTGGGACCCCCTGAGTCGAAATGACCAAGTCCCGCAAAATGGTCTGTGTGTGTGTGTGTGTGTGTGTGTGTGTGTCTGTGTGTGTGTGTGTGTGTGTGAACAGACTAGCTCAAAAACTATAAACCGTGGGAACCTGAAATTGGGTATTTAGTGGATATATATGCCCGCGATGTGACAGCAAAAATTTCATCAAAATTGCTCAAAGGGAGGGGGTACTTTATTTAATAACTTTTTTCGTTTTTATCGATTTTCTCAAAAACGGCTCTAACGATTTTGATTAAACTGAGTATTTGATCTATTGATATGCCCGAGATAAGACTGTAAAAATTTCATCAAAATTGATTAACCTGAGGGGGGACTTTACTTAATAAATTTTGTATCATTTTCACGTGTTTTTTTTATTTACTCAAAAAAAGCTTTAACGATTTTGATCAAACTGGGTATATGATGTATGTATATGCCCGAGATACGACTGTAAAAATTTCATCAAAATTGACCAACCGGAGGGGGGACTTTACTTAATAAATTTTGTACCAATTTCACATGTACATATTTTTTATTCAAAAACGGCTTTAACGATTTTGAAGAGACTGGGTATTTGATGTGTATATAACAAATATGTAAAAGCCAACATTTCATCAAAATTGGTCCAACTGAGGGGGCAATTTATTTCATGACTTTTTTTCCAATTTTTACCTTTTTTTCGATTATCTCAAAAACGGCTTTAACGAGTTTTATCAAATTCGTCTTGTTTAATGAAAATTAGGTTTTATTTAATATCAGGAAAGCTTTATCATTATTAAAATGTTCTGAGGGGGCTTTTTTTTTTTTGGGGGGGGGGGGGGGCTTTTTTGTTTGGTTGTTTCTTTCTTATAAAGTACCTTTGTTTTTGTTTACATGGAGAAATTAACTGTCTCTCGTCACGCCTAAAAATAAGAAATGGCTAAATATGAGATATAATAAAAATAAAGAAAACATAAAGAGGAGAAAAAAAGAAAAATATTCAGTCAACTCATAAAACTCGTTGAGCCCACGCTTGCGGAGTAAGCCTTTAATGACAGACCATTGTTCATAATTAAAGCCGTTCTGTTCATTTGAGAAGTGGCAATTAACAAAACACATTAATTTCTAATCTAAGTAAGTTGGTAAGTGAAAGTTGTGTGTTGCGTGCACGCACCAGATTTTTTATATTTAATGTTAGTGTGCCTATATTTTTTGGCTAAATCTAATGTAATATTTACAGTATGATCAAGCATTACTAATGAATTGTAATACACCAGAATTATTGTTTTGGAAAAACATATGCAACAGTTACGACGGTTCAAACAAATGTAAACTATTTGGTATAATATAGTAAAACGCCGGAAATGCCCGGAAAACTACATATACCCTAGTACTAGCAAAGGTTTGAACTTTTATAAACAGTTTTCTGATCTTGCCATAATCTGCCTATTCTCATTTAAATGAGATTTTACCACGCGTGAACACTGAATGCAAGAGTGAATTTGGTTATTAGAACATCTTCTTAGCATATTTGGGTTTTCATCAACTCATAATCCTTAAATTAATATATTCCTAATCAACTGCAACAATTTATTCACCAAATTACGATTTCCAATAGGCTTTGAACGTTTAATAAAATTGCTAATTTTTTTAATATTTTATGTTTGTACTGCACTATAATAATTAGTAAGTTAAAAGAGTACACTGTCGTAAAAATGAAATATTGTTAATGAAAATATTTCACTGTCTTTAATTTACATAAAATTATAAATAGACAGTAGTTGCTTGGTTAAAGTAGGTAGTTTGGATTTGACTAAAGTTATAATTTTGTTAGCCTTTTTTTTAAGTCATGTCAAACAAAATCAAACATAGTTATTATACGACTTTTGTGCTGCTAACATCATAGTGTTGTGAAAAGTAAAATGTCCCAGGAAGCAAGGAGCTTGCTCATAAGGTAGAATGTGAAGCTAATGAATAATTTCATAATTTTAAAAAAGGTATATTACATTAAATTTGTTATTATTTAATTACATTTTAAATCATGGTAGTTATCTATTATTATTGTTTTTATTATTATTGTTATCTATTTATTAACATACTACTGTAAACTTAATTGCTATAAATTTTAATATAAAATTGTTAATGCATTTTGAATTTAAACTAATATATTTTATTATTTATTTATAGTCTTTGGTTAAATAATTTTTAAATTATTTTTTTTAGAAGATAAAATAATAATATATTTTATAATTATAATGTACGTACGATATATATGAATGTAATGATTATAAATAAAATGACAATAATTAACATTCTGCAGTCTCAAAAAAAAAACTGACAAAATTTGAGAGTCCAGCGAAATTTCTTTGAGAGTTATAGCCGATGTCCAACGGAAGTGTGGACTCGTCCCACTGTGCAGTGTACAGAATAATTTCTATAGTGTGATTCAGGACTAGTGTTATTGTTCTTAGGAAGAGATATTTTATCTATTATCGCTTTTTTAGTCACCTCTCGCATGCCAATAGAAGAAGAAAAAAAGTTTGATTAAGAATCCCTTCTTGCTAGCTTGCTTAACTCAGTTTGCAAGTTTTTGTTAGTCACCGGTTAGTACAGAGGTTATTGTTGCCCTAGCATTTTTTGAAAATTTAAAAGTTTTTTTAGAGGATCTTTTGAACCATACATACACTCAGTGAAGAGTTCATGTATGATTTTTAGTAAGTATGAATCTATTCAATGTCTGTTCCTTTTACGAAAAATTGAGTGGTGTTCAGTAGCGGATCCAGGGGAGGGGCGCGGGGGGCGCCCCCCCCCTGAGAGGTGAGGACACTGATAAAGTATTACTATTTCTATATGAAATGAGCTATATTTAGTCATTTTTCAAGTCCACTAATTGAAAATGAATTGTATTTAACCATTTACAGTAATTTATAACGTCATTATGTACTAATATGTATTTTAAATTAGGGCCTTCATTACTCATGAAATATAAAAATAAAAAAAAAGTGCGCCCCCCCCCCTCAGAAAATTTCTGGATCCTCCGCCACTGGTGGTGTTTGATATTTAAGAAAGGAGATCTCTCGAGGAGCTTGTGAGTTGTAGCCATATTTGCTGTAAGAGTGTTGGAAAAATGAATGTAATTGTTATTAAAGATTTATATGATCTTAGATATAAGCAGGTTTGGTTTTTAAAGCCATATAGTGGGCTAATTTTGTATGCTTGACGTGTTGGAGTTTGGGGGTTTTGCGTCTGTTGCATATTTGGTTTTTTCTTTCCTCCCCTTCCTCGCTTTTACGCTCTACGGGTTTTCCCCGGGCTAGGGAATAGAGTATGGGATTTGAACTGGCTATCTTCGGGTTATCAATCTTTGTCAATGGCAACCCTTATTTCCTAACGCGTTGGCTCACTCAGCCATTCCGCTATCCCGTCTATTGTATATATACATATGCGTTTCAGTCAGTGTGCGCATGTGTGTTGTTGAGCGTAATGTGTTAGTTTTATTTTCCACTTGAAAAGATCATCATCATTTTATCTTACTTCCACGGATTAGACTGTTGCCTGCTGATGATTAGACCGAATTCCGAATGCTTCCCTACTTTTCTGTGGAAAGCCAATATCTCTTTTTTTTTTTTTTAAATTATCTACAGCCAATTATCTAAAATTCTCTTTTCTAAATAAACGAAGGTTATAGTTTTTTGGTTGGACAAGGGGGAAAAGAAGCTCCAGTTAAAATGTTCAACATAAAAAACTGCGGGAGTAAATTATCAAAACATGTTACTTATCTTGATATTACACCATTGAACAGCTTATAAGTTTTTCTGCAGATTTTCGTATATATTAATATTAATATATTAAACTGTTAGGAGTAAATTTCGCAGGCTGAACCACTCACTATCTGATTCTTTTTTTATCATTGTGACCAAAAATGTTAGTGTAAATAATGATATGATATGATATGACGAAATATGATGGTGTGTTATATTCTAAGGTCAGCAAGTGGACGGAAAAGCGTGATAACGGTCCTTCCAAAAAGCAATATTAAAAAAAAAATATATATATTTAAACAGTCAAACGAACATCTTTGAATTCAGCTAAATAAAATAAAGCTAAGGACTACGTTAGGAATGAAAAATGTCTTCTGTAAAATAATTTATCACCAAGAGAAGTATGATTTTTTTCAAATGATTTACAAAGACTTCTAATCCCATTACAAGAACATCATTCCCATGGACGAATCCAGCGGGGGGGGGGGGGGGAGGGTCAAAACAAAGTTTCACGTATCTGAAACGTGCATGTTTGAAGTTTTATTTTAAAAAATAAAATAAACTATTTTTGATATTTAAAAATTACCTCTCGAACAACTGCGCTGTCCCAGGAAATTTTGTAAACTGCGCCTATATTAATGAATAACCTAGATACGTTATACGTAAACAGGATCAAATAAAGAAAAAAAATTAAACAATATTAGTGTAACACCTGTTTAGTACTTATCACTCATAGAAAAAATAAAAAATGAAATAGTATCAGACAGGGAGCATGCTTAAGACCATTAAACGCAACAATCACAATGCTGTTTACTGTAATAATTGATAACGGATAATTAAGATTAAAATTATCAATTAGCCATAAAACTGTAGAAAGTTGCTTCAGGTTAATGCTACATTAACTCTACGTTAACGAAAAATTATGAATTATCTTAATGGCAGATAGGACCTTACCTAGCAAGCTTTCTTTCGAAAATATCACTCTGATTTTCAATCTCAATTCATCTTAGAATGGGGGTCATATAATTTTTTTTTTTTTTAATTATGGATATCATCTAATTATGACATTTCACGATCTCTATCCAACCTTTAATAATATATAAACCTTTTTCATTTTGCAATGAGCAGTTGGTTTTTTTTTTTTTTTTCATGTTCTTATAGAATAGTGCGAAATCGACAGCGGAACACAATAAAAACTCTATTAATTTATGACAACTTTTCTCTCTGACAACCAAGTCAAACTTTCCTCTCTCCTGAAATATTTCGTGGCTATCCTAAATTTCCTAAATACCGGAAGCCGTATAAAGTTTTTTTCGTTAACTATGGTGTTGTTGTTTTTTTTCAGTTGTTTCAAAGTACCCCTTGCACAATGAGGTAAAATTCATTTTTTGGAAAGGAGCTGCTCGCGGTCAGACATGATGCATAAAATAATGCTTACCAAATTTATTACATGGACTATATCCTTAGGTAACATGGAAAAAATTAAAAATTGAAAATAAAGTCTCAGGTTTGTGTATGTTATAGCTTTTGTGACTTTTATTAAATTCGTCATGTTTAATGAGAATCAAGTGTTCTTTAATATCAGGTAAGCTTTATTTTTAATAAAATGTTCTGAGGGGGCTTAAATGGGGAAGGGGCCTTTTTTGTTTTCCTCTTAAGTACCTTTGTTTTTGTTTATATAGAGAAATTATCTGTCTCTCATTTCGCCTAAAAATAAGATATGGCTAAATATGAAATATGAAAAAAATCGAGTAAACATATATAGGAAAAAAATAGAAAACTATTCCATCAACTCATAAAACAGAGCCCACGCATGCACAGTAGGTACGCCATTAATGACAGACGATAGTTTATAATTAATAAATGTGTTATGTTCATTTATTGAAAAGTATTTTTTTCATGGTAATTAAATAAAATTTTCAACAACTGCTTAGACAGTTATAAAATCAGAGGACTTGGAATATTTTGCTTGTATTGCCGAATTATCGCAAGTAAAAACTATTATTTAATAATAAAAAATTTAATGTACTTTAGGGAGCAAATACAAACAAAAATAAGTAAATGAATGTGGAAAAATGTGTTACTTGAAATGGCATTCAACAAAACACGTCAATTTCTAATGTAATTAAGTTGGTAAGTGAAAGTTGTGTGTTGCGCGCATCGCACCAATTTTTTTTCTTACTGGTCTGAATCCCTCTAGCTTTATTTTAATCATTAATTGTAAAAAAAAAAAAAAAAAAAAAAAAAAAAACAAAAGATATTCCTATTTTCTTTTCAATTGATGCAATGAACTGTAGGAAATATTTATTACAAAAAAAATTCATCTGTGACATCTGCATATTCCATACAAACTCGTTGCATGAATCTTCTAAATAATTCCCTGATTCTAATAATATAAAAGAGAAACGAGTTGAATGTAATTTTTTTGTCAATTTTAAATGAACACAATAAAGATCGTTGCGAGAGTTTTGGTTGGTGTAGGTGTAAATCTAGGAAAAAAATGTCTTACTTTAAAATTCCTTAAAACATTCAATTCATAATTAGAACTAACAGAAAATGACACACTAAGCAGAATGTCAAATGTCACTCTATGACTCGTGGAAAAATTTTCTTTTAAGTTCTTTCTCTAGCTTTGTTTTAACCATAAATTGTAAAAAAAAAAAAAAAAAAAAAAAAAAAAAGACATGATTCTTATTTACTTTTCAATTGATGGAATGAACTGTAGGAAATATTTATTACAAAAAAAATTCATCTGTGACATCTGCATATTCCATACAAACTCGTTGCATGAATCTTCTAAAGAATTCCCTGATTCTAACAATGTAAACGAGAAACGAGTTGAATGTAATTTTTTTGTCAATTTTAAATTAACACAATAAAGATCGTTGCGAGAGTTTTGGTTGGTGTAGGTGTAAATCCAGGAAAAAATACGAAATAAGTGTCTTACTACAAAATTCATTAAAACATTCAATTCATAATTAGAACTAACAGAAAATTACACACTAAGCAGAATGTCAAATGTCACTCTATGACTAGTGGAAAAATTTTCTTTCAAGTTCTTTCTCTAGCTTTGTTTTAACCATAAATTGTAAAAAAAAAAAAAAAAAAAAAAAGACATGATTCTTATTTTCTTTTCAATTGATAGAATGAACTATAGAAAATATTTATTACAAAAAAAATTCATCTGTGACATCTGCATATTCCATACAAACTCGTTGCATGAATCTTCTAAAGAATTCCCTGATTCTAACATTGTAAACGAGAAACGAGTTGAATGTAATTTTTTTGTCAATTTTAAATGAACACAATAAAGATCGTTGCGAGAGTTTTGGTTGGTGTAGGTGTAAATCCAGGAAAAAATACGAAATAAGTGTCTTACTTCAAAATTCATTAAAACATTCAATGCATAATTTGAACTAACAGAAAATGACACACTAAGCAGAATGTATAATGTCACTCTATGACTAGTGGAAAAACTTTCTTTTAAGTTCTTTTTTCTCCTTTCTCGATTCCTAAATCTCTGTCCATGACTCAATAATTGAATACAGTGATAGGACCAAACTATAGGATGAAACTGTCCAAGTAATATAGGGCAGGCGAACAGAGGCCCGGGGAGCGGGAGAGACCCCGAGGGCGAAAACCACCCCTTGAGAACGGGGGCGCGGGTTTTTATCCAGGGACTAGGGTTTTTCAGAGGCCATTCAGGTTCCCCCATTCACAGCCCCTTCTCATCTTTCTTATCTTCTTTGCCAAACTATTTATCACCTCATTCAATGATTGTTAGCTCGAGGTGTAAGGATACTGTCCTGCTACGGTACATAAATTTGTAAACATAGGATAAAAACAGTTTTTATATCAATACAAAAATTTTAATTTCGCGTAAGAGACTTCCCGTCCGCATCTCTTATAAGAAAACCTGGACGAAACTCTCCTAATAGAACAAAAAGCACTAAGCAACTTAATGCAGTTCCTTTAACAGAACAATATATTTAAGAAAATATCACGTACTTTTTAGTAAATCGTAAGTGTATGGTAATATCAAAGTTCGTTTTTTAATTTTATGGTAATGGTATTGCGCTATAATCTTATATCATTTAACTGTACTTCATTTTTATTAAAATATTAGCTGACCCGTGCGAAGCGTTCGCACTTTAATCTACTTAAATTACACTTAATTAAAGTAAATACCGTATACTTAGCATCGTATAGGGCGTATTTAGTGCTTCATGGGCATAGGTGAGGATTGAAGTAAAGAATAGATGTGTTCAAATTGTAGATTATTTGCGAAAAGTGAGTGCGCTGATTTTATTGACTGAAATCGCTTGTAACTCGCAAACGACGGCGATAATCGAAAAAGTGTAGTATTAATAAAAATGTTCCGCTCGACAAACTGAAAAAAATTACATCTTCGAAAAAGCCTTGCGACCATTTTGAAGTTTTCGCTGAGAATTGCAGTTTTTCGCTTACAATTCGCAAACGAAGGGGTTAATCGAAAAAATATTTACGTCCGAAAATCTTCTCCTTGAAATCCTAAAAAGATTGACCTCTACGACCATTTTTCTATATTCCATTTACAACTTGCAATCGAAGGCGAAATGAGTGATTTGTATATTTTTTCGGTTTAAAATGATGCCTCATTCATGAAATTTGGTCAAATATTAAGGAAGTTATGGCGTACCGACAAAAAAAAGGCCTTGAGAAATAATATATAGAATTATAAATATCGTATTACTGACCCAGTGATAATAATTGTAAGTATATAAATATTGTACATTCTAATGATTAAGGGTCATTCCATGTCAATTCAACACAGGCTTGAGCCTCACCAGCACAAATTTTCTTGAAATTTGGTATATGTGTTACTTGTATCTACTAGAACAATTGTGAAATATTAATGAGATATATCTACCTGTTTTTGAATTATTGGTCTCTAAAGCCCTCAAAACTAGGTCCAGAAACAGAAAAAATCATAATTAAAAATAGCTGTAGATGTTTTCCAAATTTGACTAGAACTATGAGATTGGTGTCGTTTAACAGCGCATTTCATGCCATTTCACATGATATACAACAATGTATAGGTTGTTCCAAAGGAATTTTCTTAAAACTAACTGTAAAATTTTAATTTCAATGTTCTTAAAAAGGGCATTTTAAAAAAAAATAATATATTTTTAAAAAATAGGTAGTATTGTATCTATTCATAAAAAAACATATAAAATTGGGATGAAAATTTCTTCATTACTATATTTTTCAGGGCTTTAGAGACCAATAATTCAAAAATGGGGTGACATATCTCAGTAATATTTCACAATTGTTCTAGTAGATACAAGTACTATCTATACACATATACCATATTTTAAGAAAATCTGAGATGGTGAGGTTCAAAATGAAATATTTTGGTGTTGAATATACGTGGAATGGCCCTTATTAATATTGTATTATTGACCAAGGTGGTCGAAAAACCCGAAAAATTTGTATATAAATAAAATCAATACAAAAAATAATTAATACAGCACAAAAAAACAATACATTAATATCATTTTTTTTTATTCATGTTTGAAGTTTCCCTAATTTCCTTTAAAATAGTTTCCTAATTTGTGTTCACATAGAATTTAAGTACCTTGAACATTTGTTTAGCAAAAACTTCATATTCAATATAAATCGCGATTGTCTTATGAAAAGTCATAATTGAACTTTGCTCATTTTCCATTTGGAATCGTACCATGCATCAAATGAACTTTTTTGTAGAAAATATTGTCGATAATCACTTTCCAGAGTTTCTCTATGAAGATATGAATCATCTTTTGCACAAACCAACACATAATTGATCTCAAGCAGATTGATAAGTATGCTATGTAATTTGCAACACTGTAAATTAGGGCAAAATCATAGACTGACATCTGTCTTGAAATAGAAGAAATATATGAACTAGACTTTGTGGAAACAGGCTGATTTGGGATTCACCTGTATGTTCCTTGGAATAGTATCTTTTATCACATTAGATAGTTTTCCCTATGTATTTATTTTAATTTATCGATAGTAAATTAAATTTATGGAATGAATCAGAAATTACTAATGGTTCTTCAATATTTATAACTTCCCAACTACAAAACAAAAAGTTCCAAGCCATATGCTAACTTCGTCTTCTAGCCCCAAGGGGCTCCTTAATTGAATATTTTTGGAGTAATTATGATATTATTATAAAAGAATTAAAGGGTAGGGGTGACAGAAAGGGGGGGTGTTGTTATATGAGGGTTTCATAATAAATAACTATAAAATAAATGTTAATAGTTGTTCATTTTATTAAATTTATACCTAATTGGAATTTGCTTCTCCACCCTTCACTTAGGGATATGCCTATGTAATCCACACTTAAAAACTTTTATTTTGATAAGGTGTAAGATAATTTTTCAATGGAATAAAGATTGACTTTATTTTATTGTTGGCGTATGTAACTAAAATATTGATCATTAATCAGCATGACTTTATATGGACATATAAATGAATACACCCTTATATATAAAATGCAGGAAATAATTGCTCAAAAAAAAAAAGTAAAATAATAATAATAATAAATATCGGAGGAATTTAAAAAGAAAAGGTAAATGAAAAATAAAAAAACCTCAGATTTATAAAATCGGATCTCGTGATTGAAAGAGTCATGAATTAAACATATCTATACCGGCTGGAGAAAATAATAATAAAACTATAAATAAAAAAAAGGGGTAGGTGATCTCAAAAAGAAGGATTTCAATTTGAGCTTTGTGAAAAGATGGAATATAAAAAAAAGAAAATGTGAAATTCCTTACGATGGGGGGGGGGGGGGGGGGGTAGCGATAGAAGAGGCATTTATTAGCGGCCGGTCCTGTCCATTTATCTTTGTCGTCCGCTATGAGAGAGCCCACCTTTTTTTATACTCCTCACTCACTCTCTCTCTCTCTCTCTCTCTCTCTCTCTCTCTCTCTTTTCCTCTCTCCCTCATACTCACGCTCTCCCTCTCACTCTCTCTATCTTTCTCTCTCACTCTCTCTCTCCAGTGTTGTAGAGGAAGCGGTCAAGGTTCTGAACAGAAGCGAGCGGTAGGCGTGGACTGAGGAAGGGTGGGGCCTGCTGAACGGCCATTGGCCTACGGCCGCCCCGCCCCCATCTCCCAGCGCAGCCGCTGCCTCCCCGCCCTCTAATTGCAGGTAGGTCTCCCGCCCGCCCTCATTCCCTATTCATCGCCACCCCCGCAATGTATCCGCCATGGCCGCTCAGCTTTCCACCCTACCTCTCTCATACATAAAAAAAGTTAAAAAAAAACGCTCCAATGGTGAGCTGATGTTTAATCGATCCCAGAATCAAACCATTATATTTATATCTCCGACTGACAGGGGGGAAACAAGCATTTGATAACTGTTATCATTTTTCAACATCGATTCAAAAAGAATCTCACCCCCCCCCCCAACCAACAAAAAACAAACATCATATTTTCATAAAAAATCATAGTCATGTTAGTCATGATTTCACTCAATCATTTCACCACATTCGCTGATTATTAGCATTATACGTACAGGTTGGGAATAAATAAATAAATAATAAAAGCAAAAAAAAAAAAAATATATATTTTTAGAAATACTGAAATCTAGACAGAAGACCATGTATTTTCAATAGTTATAATACAAATGTGATTGAAGTAGAGTTTTTAAAAAGTACTCATACTTTCTTTCTTTTTTTTTTATCCTCCCCTTCCTCGCCGTTTGGGCTATACGGATTTCCCGGGCCAGAGGAGAGGGTGGGGGTTAAGGCCCAGCATTATTAAATATCCCCTGGCTCCGGGTTTAGAACTTGCTATCTTCTGGTTCTCAATCATATGTCCGGTTGTCCGGCGCAACACGTATTTTCTAACGCGTTTGGCCACTCGGGTTTGGATACATTGCTTAAATAAATGTACAGCAGATGATGGGCGCAATACTAGATATAAGTGGGGGCAGTGAACCCCCTCCCCAGAAGCAAAATTAAGATATATTTATAACTAGAATAAAAAATTGTTTTTTTTATTGCAAGCTGATTATTGCGATAATTAATAAAGCACTGCAATAATTTTCTTAATAGTTTGGTTTCATTCTCCTTTTTCCTCACGTAAATATTACAACCTGCATGACCACGGCTTTCCCACTCCCCTAGCTTTGATCCTGGGTAACCCCACGTAACAGTTTAATATATTTGCAGTGCTGGCATAATGGGCAATTTTCAAAGCAGAGATAGAGTGAGAGTGTGTAGGTACCCCCTTTTCTCTAAGGGGTGAGAATGACCTCATGTCTGGCCTCCTACAGCAGAATTCAGACCTTCCTATGGCAGTCTTTTTGATATACCTTAAGGGCTTGTTACTAATGACCTGGCACTTCCGTTTTCTGAGTTCTGATGGATTGAGAAAGACACTACCTCGGACATGAAGCACAAGCGGTCTTTTGGCAGCTTGGTAGGCTTGTAGCCCATGATACAGATGTGACTTGGAACCCATGTGAAATAAACGGATCTACCCTGCTCTTGGGCCGTTGACAGAAGAAAAAGTCTTTAAAGTTGGATTTTACTTATAATTGCTGGTAATGCAAAAGTTTATTCAATTCTTAAATTAATAAATATTCAATATTTAGATAACTCTACATAATTTAAAAAATGAATTAAACTAAACGTTCCAAAGATATTTGCGCAGGGAAGGCTTTGTATGCCAATTTTTTTATTCTCTTCTTTCACAATCCCAATCCACCAATAAAATACGTTTACTAATTATGAAAATATTTTAGATAGTACTTTATAGACCAAATATCATTGCTAAGTAATTTAATTATTTACCTATTAGGCAATTATTTATTAACTCGTAAGATTACATCAACTTAATTTACGTTAAAGCAATGCAAAACATGTAAAAAATATTATTTTTTTTTTTAATGCAAGCTGAAGAGAAAATTCATTTGAAATTTCCCACCCTTCAATTGCCCCCTATACACTCCCTGGTTTTCCCCAATGATATCCCTGAGTCACGACTTTCATATTTTCGAAAGGAAATCTAAGTCTTTAAACGTCAATAATATTTATAAGTATATGTAAATTAGGTTTTAAGATTTTTAGGTACTTCTATAAGAGCAGCGTTTACTTATTATTAAATATACAGCCTTGTAAAGTTTAAGGTTAAATTGGACCTAATGCATTTCTTCATGTGAACAAGCTGGTTCACGTTCAAAATTATTGTTTTTTTTTCTTTTTTATAAAATATTAGCTTAAAGACGCATAAGGCATCTAAATTGGTTTTGTTTTTATTTTTTCCTACTATTTTTATTTTCAATCGCCCTGATATGGATTTCTTTAATCTATAACCGAAAAAATAGGCTAAGAATCAGGGTCGAAAATGTTATCATATGAAACGATAAGAAAGATGATGCTTTCGAATAAGAACATCTTCGCTAACTACGGACGCCCATGAAAAATAGATGTAAGTACAACAATCAGTAAAAGAATGGCAAGAAAAATACGGCATCAGGAAGGCCGTTTCTTTGGTCGAAGAGAGGGATCAAGAAACTCTTTTCACAAAAAAAATATTGAAGAGTTATATACGATTAAAAAGGTTTAAAAAAACGTTTAAAAAGGTTTTCCACACATTTTTAAGATTCAAATTTATGAGTGTCTCACTCCATTGCCCATATTTCAGTTAATTTTCCACATATCCAGGCCATCGGTGGTAAAAACCATTATAATATTTGTTATTTATGATAAGAAATTAAGTATCTTTGTTTTGTTGAACATAGAGAAGAATAAAGAAGAAAAAAAAAGCTTGGTGAGAAATCTTTAATTTAGGATGAAAGAGGAATTATTAAAAGCAAGAGTGATCATTCTTAATGAACAAATTTCCCAATAATCAGTTTTCTAAGCGTTTCTATTATTTTCCTCGAAATAATACATAAACTTCTGAATTTCGATATTGTTAGATAGTTGATTTTTGGCAGAGCAACAAGAAATTTAGGGTGAATTTCAATCTAAATAGATATCAGGATCTCATAAACGGAGACTCTAAGAAGAGGTTTATTTTAATTATTTAACTATCAGATGTTGACATTTTTAGTTTTCGAAAATGAAATATGACACCATTAAATCATGAATAATAGGATTTTTTTTTTAAACTGATTTAATACGTTCTTCCACCAGGGGCTTCAATTAAGGTGGAATATTAGCAAAGTAACTTGAAGAGGGCTGGGATTGCATTTTAAATCAGTGTCGTAAAACGAAAGCTTCTCCGAAGCCACCGGAAACGTTTGTCTGATGGAAAATGTGATATTTTTTCTTTTTCGTTTTCCCTAGTTAAATCCACTAGCACCAGAAAACGTCCCAAGATATATAAAACAGCTGATCCTAGATTGAGTTTAGAATGCATTTGAATTCTTATTGAGTTTAATTATCAAAAACTCAATCCGGAGGTGAGCCCCATCACAGTGAATTTTCCAAACCACATAATTCTCAGAGATGACTAACTTTTAAAATAATTTAAAATGCAAAAGAACTGTAAAAGGCAATGAACATGGTATACAAAAAAACAACAAAAAAAAACAACACTTTCTTGATATCCAAATATATCCCCACTTATTTACATGTTCCAGCGCTAACCAAAAATATTTTATGTAATTTTCATAAATCTCAGTTTGAATTTTTGTAATATGTATTATTATTGTGTTATTATTTGAAAAAAAAAGTGACTGAATTAAATAATTATTCGAACTTCTCTTGATTGAGCTCCATAAAACTCAAAGTACGTGCAAAAAATGTTTATTAACCCTCTTCTCATAAATACATCGATCCGAAAAAAGGAAAAAAAAATACATGGAAGATATCTTTTTCCAAAAAAAAAAGGAACACCGAAAAAACTGACGGCCTGTCATGGAATATGGAGGGTCCAGCAGACCTTCAAGCTTGAATTCTTCTTTTGGGCCAATAACCTCATAAGATATCGCTCATCCTCCTCACGTTAATCGAAAAGTTCAGAATTGTTATAACATGCTATTCGTACTCTTAAAATCCGGTAAGCAGGAAGAACCTCGAGTTTAGAGTGAGTGCCAGTTTACTATTTCTATTTCATCTAGAATAACAATACCCTCCTGTAGAACACTTGGTCATCCATTTTTTCTCTACCGAGTACATGGACATTGCGGAAATTCTTCACACAAACGCAAAAATAATTAAACTCTGCCTAGTATTTGGAAGACCCAATAACTGAGTTCCTTATTTTTTTTCGCACTTCGTTCTTAAACATTAAATACATATTTATTAAAATGATGAGAAAAATCTATTTTCTGATATTTTCAAACCTTAAGCTTTTAGCCTTTTTTCCTCAAACGTTTTTATTTCCGAAACTATTCTTGGATTTTAGAAAGTCTAATAAAGTAAACTATAAAACTGGTAAATCTTGTGTTTCTAAAGGTTAGTGATTGAAGAATTTTTAGAAATTCAGAGAAGGAAAACAAAGAAAGGTCTTCTCTTCATCTACGGAAGGAGAAATAATTTTGCACTTCTCTGCAATCTTCATACTGGACTACCTCAAATTAAAATATTAGACCTACATTTCGGGAATATTGTAGTTATTAGGTATGATTAAAATAAAATAAAAGATAGATATTTGATAAAATAATTGGTGAAATCGAACAATCTTCCAGAACACATAGTTTATTAAACAGTCACATTTAAAAAAAAAAAAAAAACCTAATCCCTACGTTTGTCCATCTTCGGAGCATTTTCCTTTATTATATATATTATTTTCCTAAATAAAATGTATACATAAGTCTCAACATATATTAATTAATCATTAATAATAAATTACAAAATTTAATTTAATTTAAATCTGTTGTTATTTTTCCAACGTCAAACAGATTTTCATTATATTATGTATACATTTCATTTAGGAAAAGAATATATATAATACAGGAAAATGCCCTGAAGATGGACAAAAGGTCTGAAACGTAGGGATTAGGTTTTTTTTTTTAAATGTGACTGTTTAAAGAACTACATTTACTGGAAAATTGTTCAATTTCACCAATTATTTTATCAGATACATCAGTAATCTTCCTATTTTATAAGAAATAGACTATTTCACACATGTAAAAGAAGATAGATATTGTTTTACGCCATTAGTATCAATCATACGCTAAACAAAAAATATACGCCTAAATATACATATCATCAGTTTATTTTTTTATTTGGAAGGGAGAGAGTTAATCTCAAGATTCACCACGAGAAGAGAATGACATCGGGTACATATCAAACTCTTCTTAACTTATTAAAATATTTGAGAAGCTCAAACTTTTCAAGTTTATTATAATAGTTTTCTCAGATGCAGATTATCAAGTCAGCTAGCGAATAGACATACTGTAGACATTAATAGCAGGAAGCAGCGTGTTTCTCGCAGCAAATAAAAGCATCTATAACTTCAAACTTAAATCTTAGCTATCATAGCTAATTATTCCACCATGAAAATTTCAGGGAGTAAAACACCAGGTTTGTAACTTTCCTCGCAGATTTTTTACTATTTGCTAGTCAACTAGTGAACAAGATAGTTTACTAGTTGCATGAACATGATAGTTACTAGTAAACATTGGGCTATTTTATTAGCAGGTACTACCTGCCAGGTAGTAATAGATGCTTAATAGGTACTAGTACTTTTCGTTACTGAACCTCAAAGTTAGAGGCTCTGTTTTTTAGAGCATAAACTATATCTAGGCAATTCTACGGAAAATCATCCAGGTACCGACGCTCCCCCCCCCCCCCTTTCAGATATTAATGAAAACATCTATTTCATGTATTTAAATGGGAATCTTCAATATTATATTCCAATAATTGATTAGTATGATATCAAAATCCTCTATTGTTCCTTTTTTTATATATTTATTAAAAACAAGTCATAAGATTACTTTTTTAACCAACGTTTCTGAAATTGCTACTGTCTTTAGGGTTTTTCTATAAACATCGAATCTCTGATTTTTGTAACCCATCTCTCAACCCTGTCTCTTTTGTAATCAGTTTTTTTTATTGTCCATTATTAGATATAACAGGTGATTTTTATTTATTTTAAAAAACTTGTATTACATACCGAATGTTCTTCTGGAGTTTTTGTCTTTCCCATAGAACAGTCGGTAATACAAGTTTATTAAAATCACCTACTATATCTAGAGTCAGGTGGGGTAATTGGGAATCAGGGGTAAATGGGAACAAGGGCCACTAGCGCTGAGGTGGGGGTCTGGAGAACTAAAGAGCTATGAAACTAGTAAGTTAATATCTCTATGAAGCGGTAGAATGAGTTCCCGCGTTTTCCAGTCATCAGCTTCCTGTTCACCGGTGACCTTATAAAAAGTGTAATTTTTTTTTATGAAAATGGATTTTCCATCCTACAGTTAAAAGCACATATTGACTGTAGATCTCATTAGGAAAGTGTCCTTTAAGTTAATAATTGTAGCTTAGTATGTCAATTAATAGTATTTGTGGTGCTTTTGTGTTAGTTATTTTTTTACTAACCACTACATTGATATTCCCAATTACCCCTGAGATTTTTACTTCAGGGGTAATTGGGAACTAAATTTCAGACTTTTTTTCACATTCCTACAATAATAACATTGTTTTTTCTAAAATAATGAAGTGTCCTTATAAATTGACTGTTCCACTGAACAAAAGGATGCCAAGGACATACATTAGGAAGAGGTCTCCACCCTCTTACACGATCCAAGAAAAGTTCCGAGTTTCGAAAACGGTTCTTTTCAACATTATCAAAGGTAGGAAGACTGATATTAGTAGATTGGGTGCTGGGAGACTTATTTACTTGCCTAAAAAGGCGGAAGAAACCCTTCGACAGTGGTTGATAGCAAGGGCAAAAAAGGGTGATTCTTGCTATAAAACAGAACTTGTCCAGCAGTACCCATCTTTTCTAGAAGTATCACTAAAAACACATCAGACTCAACCACATCTGAAAGCCCCCCCCCCCCCCCCAACAAGCAGGGACACGGATGAAACACCACACACATCGGGAAGTTTTGGCTTCTGAATAGGTGTTGAAAAGACTCAAAGAAGAGGAAAAGTTTTCCGTCAACATGGAGCAATTAAAAGCTGTTTTGCCGACCCCATCATGCATCAAAGTAGGTAGAAAAGAACTATACAATTTCAAAGGTCATGTTGGTGTGATGGAAATATAAAACTTAGGTATGTTGGGTTGAGGCAAGATGTGGTCACCACATTGTGGTTGGGCAATTATTATTATTATTTTTAATGATGATAATAATAATAATTAATGATTACACATCAATTAAAAAAGTAGTGGAATAACTACTTTTTTTTCATTTCTAAAAACTATGTATGTTAATTTAATATAATTTGATTTTTCTTTGTAATTACATTTATGATGCTTTTTCTTTTTATACCCAAGTAATATTCAGCTGTAATTTTTGCTTCCTATAATTTTCCCAGTTCATATTTCATTTTCCCGTTTTTGTAGTAGTCGAATTTATATGGTACCATCTCTATGAATTGGTGAGTTGGGGTAATTGAGAATATAACTTGGGGTAATTGTGAACAAAGAGCTAAAAAGTTAAATGTAGGTTAGATATATAACAGGGTATGGAAATAATTCTAAATGAGGGTTTGGATTCATTTAATAGCCACTGTTTAAAAAGTAGCCGTTACCCCCTACCTTATGGGGTAATTGGGAATTTTCGGGGTGATTGTGAACGCGTCAAATAATGCCATCAGAAAAACGGATTTCTATGTTAGACGTGTAGGACAGTTTAATAACATGTTTATAAACAAGTTAAGGCATAAGCATTTGAGTTTGAATGATTTGCATGATCCAAGGGGCAATAAGAAGGTACCAAAATTTGAAACCAACAAATTCGTTCCCAATTACCCTACCAGACCCTAATAATGAACAATAAAAAACTGACTACAAAAAAGACACGGTTGAGAGATGGGTTACAGAAATCAGAGATGAAATGTTTATAGAAAAATCCTGAAGACGGAAGCAATTTCCGAAACGTAGATTGAAAATATAATGTTATGACTTGTTTTTTAATAAACACATAAAAAAAGAAAGAATGGAGGATTTTGATATCTTAACAATCAATTATATGAAAACGTTATTAAAAAGAACCACCAAATTTTACCCTTTTATTATTATTATTTATTTTTTTTTTGAGATATTAAATTTCTTTTTATTTGGCTTTTAAGCAGGAAACCTCCATTTTTGGTAGCTCAAGTATCTCTTACAAATAAAATTGTTTGCGTTTCGGAGTAGCTTTATCCCCCATTTCAGAACAAATATAATTGTTTTTTGAATAAACATGGATTATTTTTACCCTATGCATAGAGGTATTTTTATATTTACTAGAGTTCAAATCCAGTATTTGTTGAACAGGAGCTTTTAAAATTGTATTAATTTATTCATAATTTAATGCTGAATCAGGAAAAACCATAAATATTATCATTATATATTTTGCCTTTAAAAAAAAAAATCTTAACCATAAAAAAATACCTCAAAAACTATCTTAAGCTTCTCCGACCAAGTGCCATTATCAACCATACATCAATAATAAGAGGATGTAATTCTCTATCGGATGATAAAATAATATAGTTTAACCAATTGACAACAATAGCGGGTTTTTGAATTTAAAGATTTTGAAATCTAATAAATATAAAAATAATATTGCAAAATATAAAATGCCCTCCATTTAACATAACCGTGTGTTAAAAAGCAGTTAATTACCTTTCAAATGATATAATAGGTAATATTGTTTGGATTTTGAGTTAAAAATTATTATGCCGTTATTCCTGGTATCATCATGCAGAATAAATGAATTAGAAAGCTCCAGTTCAATAAAGACAGATTTTATACAATCTATACCAAACATTTATAGGTATGCTAGATTTAAGCTCACTGTCATTAGAACGTCAAATATGTGAACAGTTAAGTGAAAAAACTTCTTATAATAGTGTACAATTTGGATTTTTTTCCCCCTTATTCATGTAATCTTATTCATGTAAGTACTTTATAAATTTACAAAAAAAAAAAAAAAAAATTAAAATATGAGGAGTGAGTGCGTCAAATATAAATTTGGTTGGATGATTGGGTGTGGAATTTCCCATCTAAAATAATTATAAAAATTAGAGAATTCAAAATTAATTTCAAAATAATTTAACTCTTGATTTCGAAAAATTTAGCGAAACTCTTGCTTTAACACGGTGTGATCGTAATTTCAGGACCAGCATTTTAAATTTCTACACACTTAATAATTATTCAAGATGCTTATAACTAAACGACTTGATTTTTTTTTTTTTATAATTTTGGATTATTTTTAAAAAAGGAAACGATTATTTAAATTTAAAACAACAATATTTTTTGAGAAAGGATTTAAATAATTAATAAAAAAGCTCAATATGAATTAAATAATATAAAACTAAATTTAGTATTATTAAAGGGGTACATCTGATGGTTTACTATTTTTTTAGAAATAAATTAGTGAAAAATACCCGTTAAAACCTATTCAAAAAAAATAGATCAGAAAAAAATACTATTATGGTAATCACTGAATTAAAAAATATATGTATTTAATATTATTGGAAAAACTACATTTAGTGAAAAATTATTTCCACAAATAAAGACTGGTATTAATGGTGAAGTGGGAAAAGGATGAAAAAAGACATAACCACTCAAGTCTAAAGAAGCCAATAGGAAAGAAACATGGCCAACTTTTACAAGACTTTAATTTCAATTAAACTTCTTAACTCTTTTAAAAACATCATGAAAAAAAGAAGCAATTCTCTCGCTATGATTGTTTTAATCTGGTCCCTTTTATTCGTATGGATCCAATTCCTTAACTTTACAGCCAGTTAATTTCACCTTTTCAATACGTCCCTGTACATATACGTTTATATAAACTTAAAAAATTTTCTTATACAAAATTATTTAAATAAATAATTATTCGGACTTTAAGACTAAAATGGGGCAGAAGGAAGGACCACACCCTTATTGATTCAGCACAGCTTTGCATCTCACCTGGTTTTAGCAACCTCCTCAGAATAGACATTGTAAATATAATATTCTGTTGAAATTGAATGTTAGTACAAATTATTTTATAATTCTAAATAATTACATTGAAAATAATATGTTTGTCATTTTATTAAAAATATTTTTTGGAAGAAAGAATATTTTTTTAATTCAGTTGTATGATACAATACTAATAATTATTACTGACATTAGTTATTTTAATTTAATCAGGAAAGGATATTTTTTTTTATTACTAGAAAATATGTAATAAATTTTTGGGCTTTTATTAAAAATCAATTTTTAAAAAGAAATTTAAAAAGAATGGAACGGTATTTTCAGTAAGTATTCACAGTCAGTGGAGATTCTTAATTTTTTGTTTTGTCTTAATCATTTACAGAATAAATGTTTTTCTCACATTTATTTCTTATTTATTTATATTTATTATCATATTATATATCTTCCTTTTGGAGCCTTGTTCTGTGTTCAGGATCCTATTTATATAAATAAAGTAACATCATTGTAAATGAATAATAACGACAAAGTAGAATTTTTTAAAGAATAAAAAAAATTAAAAAGAATAAGAAAAGCATAAATAAATATATTTCTTGCTTTTTATTATTTTTAATGTTTTATTATTTTTAATCCAATTACACGTTAAGGAATGAGTATTTTCACCCAGAAAGAGATAATTGTAAGAAAATAAAATCATGGACTTATTAAGGTATACACATTTTATAAAATATAAATTAATACAATATTCCTTACCGAAAATCATTGCAAAACCTTTATGAGCACCTGGGCCCGTTGCTGATTGATCCGATGACTTTTCTTGAGCAAAATGTTAATTGTTCAAAGTTATGTTATTTTATTAATGTTTTGGAATAATATAATCAAGATCTCAACTTGCAATCTTTTTCGCTTGAATCCAAGGATTCGTCTTAAGAAACAGAAGTTATTTTTACGAATGCCAGATAATAACTACACCTTATATCGATTTAGATTTTGCTAGAGGATGAAATTATATTCTCTTTATTTATTAATTAATTTTATTTATTTATTTATTCTATTCAATAAACAAACTAAAATATTTTCACTTTGAGTAACTCTTTCGACTCAAAATATTATGCTCTTACATATAAGATTTTCTCTAGGATAAATTGTTTTAGAGTTAAAAGTAAAAAAAAAAAAAAAAATTCTATTTTGTTTGTCTGTAAAGTTTCAAGACAACCGATCTGAGTTCATATTTCTGGCCTATACAATGTGTAATTTCAGCAATAACTAACGTACTGAAAATTTATGAGGAAAAACCACCCGTCTCACAGAGGGAAAATTTTGTCACTTAGCGGCCAAAAATCTATAACTCCTGACTAAATGACGATAATCGAATAATTCTTTTTTCATTAAAGAGCATGGGATTCCCGTTATCAGCGAGCATAAAAAAAAATAAAAATACAATAGTTCAAAGTATTTCAAATTAATTTTTAAATTAATTCTTTCATCACTTAAATTTAAATAAAACATTTTATTCGGTACAGGGTTATACATAGGGAATGAAATGAGTCAGGATTATTATCTATTGAGCTTTCTGCTTATATACATGTCTTTTTCAGGGGTTTGCTCCTTTTGAAAGATTTTAAAATAATTATTGCTTAAATAAGAAAAAATCCAAAAAAATAAATTAAAAATACCCTATATTTTAGGAATTATAACGGAAAAAAATATTGTCCTATAATTCAACGATAAGTATGTTTTTTTGATTTAGTCTAATTCGAGGCTGAAAATATATTGAAAGTTTAAATATAGGAATTTAAATCTTAAAATCGATATATCGGCGATCGATCGCATTTGATCGATCTAATTCTATTATGGTATTGTAGCACCCTTCACTCTCTACCAGTATGGAAAAAATCAGAACCAACTATTGCGAATAATAGAAGTTAAATCAATTTAAATACTTTCTTTTCATAAATCACATACTCAACGTCGATGAAATTAAAACGCATTTTTATATAATAATTTTACAGCCATTCTTCTTATTTATAAAATATGTTTGGTGCATTAATATAAAAAGTAAAGCTCAATAGGGAAAAAAATTGAATTTATTTTTAGCAAAATCTATGCTCATCTCTCTGATATTATTTTTGTGCTATAGAGCTTTACTTTTTATATTATTGCACCAAAAATATTTTATAAATAAGAAGAATGGCTGTAAAATTATTAGATAAAAATGCGTTTTAATTTCATCCACGTCGAGTGTGATTTATGAAAAGAAAGTATTTAAATTGATATAAACGCTTTTATTGGCAATAGTTGGTTCTAATTTTTTTCACAGTGGTAAAGGGTGAAGGGTGCTAAAATACCATAATAGAATTAGATCGATCAAATGCAATCGATCGGCGATATATCGATTTTAAGATTTAAATCCCTATATTTGAACTTTCATTATATTTTCGGCCTCGAATTAGACTAAATTATAAAACATACTTCTCGTTGAATTATATGACAATATTTTATTCCGTTAATATTCCTAAAATATAGGGTATTTTTAATTTAATTTTTTGGATTTTTCCTTATTTAGACAATAATTATTTTAAAATCTTTCAAAAGGAGCAAACGCCTGAAAAAGACATGTATATAAGCAGAAAGCTCAATAGATAATAATCCTGACTCATTTCATTCCCTATGAATAAATCTGTACCGAATAAAATGTTAAATTCAAATTTAAGTGATGAAAGAATTAATTTAAAAATTAATTTGAAATACTTTGAACGATGGTATTTTTTTTTTTTTTTTATTCTCACTGATAAAGGGAATCCCACGCTCTTTAATGAAAAAAGTATTATTCGATTATCGTCATTTAGTCAGGAGTTATAGATTTTTGGCCGCTAAATGACAAAATTTTCCCACTGTGCGTCGTTAGCAGCCATCAAGGTCCAGAATACATCTTACAGAAGCCTAAGAGAATTTTTCGAAAGGGACGTGTTGTGTTGTTAAAGAATGCAGTATGACAAGCACTCGTAGTTTTAATATTAGTTGATGAATTTCGTTGAGGGTTATTTGAAATATCTAGTTTTGACATCTTAATAACAATTTAAATATAATTCAGTAAAAAAATTATTAATTAAAATTTTTTTTAAAAAGGTGTTGTTGCTAGCATAGCAGCTTACATTACTAAAGGTGGCGGGTTCACATCCCGGGAGAAGGCCCTAGGATTTTTTAAAAACAGTAAAAAACCTTGGCTATGCTAACCTTCTGATGGGAAAAAAAAATTTTAGTCCCGAGCCTGTGCGATGTCAGGTACTTGTTAAAATCCCTATCCAAATTTTAACTGGATAGTCAAAATTTAGGACTCCCACTGTAGCATCTTCCGATTAGCAGTTTAATGTTTCCGATTGAAAATTTTTAGTAAAATTAATTTGTGATTTGTATTAATAATAAAATAGTTTTTTTAAATAATTTATAATTGATAGTAATTGTACCTCTTAAGACCAGTCTAAATGAGAGATATTTTTTTTATGTATTACAACTGTACAAATGTATTAAATCATTGCATTAGTTATTATAGGAGTATTTATCAACCATAAGAGAATAATATTCTATTTAAAGTTTATGAAGGGTTGAATAGCAGTAATAAAAATGTAATGGACCAATTAAAACTAAATAATTGCTGTTATCTTTTACGATAGGTATTGCATGATCCCGGAAAGCTGCATGGGGCACGCCACTAGCTCAAACCAGCAAAGCCAACGACCGATTTAATTCTGGCTATAAAACTTCTATAAATACAAAATTGAATGATTGATTATGATGATTAAATATAAACCATAAAATTATGGTACAGCTGTAGACAGGGTTTTAAATCGATAATTTAAGAAATAAAAATAAAATAGCTCAACATTTTTACCTGAATTTTGTAAATATTATTAAATGATTTCTACAAAGAATGATTTTTATTTTTGATCATTAACGATAAAACTCACATCCCGATCATTATTTTTGAATAAAATTTTTGCATTAAAAATCTGATGCTATGCGCGCAACACACAACTTCTGCTTACCAGCTTACTTTGATTTGAAATTGACGTGTTTTGTAAAATGCCATTTCTCAAAGTCACACATTCGCCCATATTTATTTACTTATTTTTGTTTGTATTTGCTCTTTAAAGTACACTAAATTTTTTTATGATTAAATAAAAGTTTTTACTGGGCCGCGGCCTGGCCAAGGGGATAGCGTCTCCGACTCCCACACTGGCGGTGCGGGTTCGAATCCTGCCAAAGCCCGCTCGATTCTGTTCGGTGACGGCCTCACTGAACAGTCTCAGCGGCTTGCCATGGATTAGAAGAGGTTGGTCACCCGTAGATAACCCGTCCCGATTATCCCACGTAGCATAAAGCGGGCGTTAAAAAAAAAAAAAAAAAAAAAAAAAAAAAAAAAAAAAAAGATAATAATCCATGTCGTCTGATTTTATAATTCTAAATGTAGTTATTAAAAACTTCATATATCTACCATATTTTTTTAATTTTTTTTTTTAGGGTTTCAACCACAAGGGTCATCGTCGATAGTTACCATTGAACAAATAATTTAATCATAAACAATCATCTGTCATTTAATCATGCGTGGGCTTTGTCAGAATACTTGATCCTCGTTAAGCATGACCACTTTAATCAAAATCTTTAAAGCTATTTTCTAGAAAATCGAAAAAGAAAAAAAAAAATGGGGGAAAAATTATGAAATAAAGTGCCCTCTCCATTTGATCAATTTTGATGAAATCTTTGCTGTCATATCGCGGGCATATACGTACATAAAATGCCCAGTTTTATCAAAATCTTTAGAGCCGTTTTTGAGAAAATCGAAAAAAACTTAAAAAGTTATATAATAAATTACTCCATCTGTTTGACCAATTTTGATGAAATTTGTGCTGCCACATCGAGGGATATACCTACACCAAATTCCCAATATCAGGTATGTACGGTTTATAGTTTTTGAGCTATTCTATTCAGACACATACAGACCATTTCGCGGGACTTGGTTTATTGGACTCAGAGGACCCCAAAACGAGTATTTCCGTTGAAAATCGGAGTCGCAATACTTTCCCTTACTATATATTTCATATATAGTTAAGGAAAAGTAAAAAAAAAAAAAATAATAATTATCGAGTAATACTTTTTAAAATCTGAAAAATAATTTTTTTTAATACTCTCCATTGTATATAAATTTTAGCTGAAAAGATATCTTCTGTATGTTTTTTCTAAAAGGTGTTTTTTGTTGGTACGCAATGACATTCTTGATATTTGATTATGGATATTTAACAATCATATTCGATGATTGGGTTTCATTTTAAAGATTTCCTTCCCGTCTTGTCCGTAAAAATAGTCAGACCCTCAGCCTACTCTGGGAGAAGAGCTATAAAAAACAAAAATTAATGAAAATCGAACTATTTGTTAAGAAGTTACTACCTTTTGAATTCTGGTCATCTTTTAGTTTACAAAGCAAAATACAGTTCTCTTCCTCATACTATTGTGAACAGACTAGCTCAAAAACTATAAACCGTGCGAACCTGAAATTGGGTATTTAGTGTAGGTATATGCCCGCGATGTGACAGCAAAAATTTCATCAAAATTGCTCAAAGGGAGTACTTTATTTAATAACTTTTTACGTTTTTTTCGATTTTCTCAAAAACGGCTCTAACGATTTTGATTAAACTGAGTATTTGATGTATTGATATGCCCGAGATATGACTGTAAAAATTTCATCAAAATTTATCAACCGGTGGGGGGACTTTACTTAATAAATTTCATATAATTTTCATGTGTTTTTTTTATTTACTCAAAAACGGCATTAAAGATTTTGATCGAACTCGGTATTTGATGTATGTATATTCCCGAGATATGACTGTAAAAATTTCATCAAAATTGATCAACCGGCGGGGGGACTTTACTAAATAAATTTTATATAATTTTCAATTTTCAGCGGTTATTTAAAAATCATGCACCTAATTTAGCATCATATAATTGTTTGCAAATGAAATATTTAAGCCTAAAAGCACGTTTCTTAATATTCTTTGATATTAACAACCCTATATGCCGTCTACGTTTCTGTAACAATTAACAATATCTAGTCAATTCAACAATTCTAAATTTCTAATGTTCTATTTCTATTCTAAAATTCTAATTTGCATTGATTAACGAAGATTTTAGCCAACACGAAAACGTTACGTCGAATCCGCACATCCTAGCGGAACATTTTAGGGAGTATGTATTGCTATAAAATAAATATTGTCATTATTTTTAAAGTTAATATAAGTGCAGCAGTACCGCTATGAAAGGGATGCTTAGTGCAATAGAAGATTCCGATCCACGATATCTTGTTGTTCTGGAGCACAGTGGTACCTTCCTCCCCTCAGGTGGAGCAAATAGCGGAGGGATAAAAAGACCACCGACGGTCGTGAAGACGTGGACTAGACAGAAGAAGGCGGTGACTACAGAACAGACTACAGACTATAAATATGAAATGAGAGGATGGAGGATGGTGGATGGTGGATGAGGATTGTGGATGCTGGATGGCCCGGGATTCCTGGCAGTTCTCAGAAGGCATTAGAGCCGGGATCGGGAGTTGCCTCTTTTTGCGGCGCATTCTTCCGCCCTCCTGAATGAAAATATTTTCGAGGGGGCCCCCTTGCAAAAAAGGGGCTACCGGTCTTGAGCCCCCCTCATATCTAATCCCGTAATTGGCTCCCCCCGCATTCCCTTCCTTTATCAGCTTCTTATGGGCACCGCGATCTCAACATATGAGCCGACACGTGTTCGGTAATTCGAAATGTGTGCCTTGCTTTATGCTTGCTTAGCATTAAATACAGCATTAATCAGTGATACTCGATTATCGAGGGCAACAGAAGTGGATTATGAAGTAGGAAAGACAATTAAGGAATACAATTCACAATTGCTAGGTACTGGACCTACAAAGTACCTGTAAAATAAAGAATAATAGCTAAAATGAATAATACGAATGCGGCGAGGTCTTATGCTCAATTTATCTCAAAAAGAGTTATTATGCATTGAAAAATATGGAATGGTAGGTACAGTGCTTTTACTAAAATCGCATTAAAATAACTTGACTTAACAATTGATAAGGTAATAACCTAAAAAAAAGTTGACTTTTCTGTGTTATGAGAAAGGAATGCTGAATTTGCCCTGCTTGAAATTCTTTTCCTTTCTTTTTAACACGTTAAGTGCGGTGGCGTATTTTAGGGGTGAGCCACAGACGATATCGGGCGCCGGGGTCCGATGGGAATGCTCTGACGAAAGCGCTATTTTTTTACTGAAAAGAATTAAATGAGCTTCTCAAGGGCATTATCTCTAGGTAAGGATTAGACCAAGACATAACAGGCGCAGGACTTGTCCCCGGGGTCCGATACAGGATTTAAGCCATACTTTATAGAAAATAGCATTAAACTGCCGGAATTTTGAATTACCAACCATATTGCATATAATAATATCCATATTGCAGATAATTTTTGCAACGTTAAAACAATTTTTTGGAGTCTTTTCCTGCTTTACAACCACTTACTGTATGATAAAAAAAAATCTTTTTAAAGAAATAAATTTATATAATATAAATAAAGCAAATATCAGCAAGTTTTATTTATAATTACAGACTTAGTAAGAAGTATTAAAAAAAAATGTTGTTTTCTTTCTCATATTTATGCAATAATTAAAGAATTTCAAAGAAATTAAATACAACTACATGGTATAAAATCAAAGACATAAAATTAAAGATAACCATAAAGGTAGTCGTTGCAATATTATCGGACGCGGAAGGTTGATGCCGTCCAGTAGTCTTGTCTGATTACTCAGGGCCGGTATCGGACCCCGGAGTCCGATTCTAAAAAACAACAAAATTTCATCTGTTAGCAAGTTTTGCTGCACTAAAATGCAATAATCTCATTAAAAATCGACATCTTTGAAATTAAATTATTTGACATTAAATTATCGAGTCTTTGAGGAGTTCGGCCTTTCGGACATTTTCATGTGATAATCGGACCCCGGGGACCGATGCCGGACCTGACGTGTTAATTACAAAAGAAAATAAAGAATTAAGGTATTATTTTAGGAAATTACTCGTTGTTTTGTATATCTATTCATTTGGTGTGTTTTTTATTCCATCCAAATATAGCAAAATGTCCTACGTGCATTCACCCACCAGTTGAGCCTTGATTGACTTCCTAGTAATTCGTTCTTACCTGCGACGCAACTTCAAAGCCCATTTCAACTTCAATAGCCGCGACGATATAATAGAAATTGCACTTAGCGGAACAAGTCATTTAATTCCGCATCGTGCAACTCCAGTCCGACCGCGTCTTTCATCTTATAGAATATTAACAATTTATACAGTAGCCAACAAGATCAAAGATGATAGGCACGAAATATTTATATTTAGCCTGTAAAAATATTTATATTCTTAAGTTTCATTTATTGATAGTTACAACTGTGTTAATTTATATATATTAAATAAATGTGAACAGAAATGACATGCATGGCCTAAATTGGGATAGTTGTTTTCGATTTGGGGTTGGGATGGCCTTGTGGGCAAAGACGATTGCATTAGATAATCAAAGTTAAGCATCTTAGACTGTAGTTAGGGATTCGATGGTTGATGCCGATATGAGGTATACGAGGCCCATCTACATACTGGAGGCGACTCACACTGACTGGATCGAAGACTGATATAACCAATCCGAGTATAGTGATGTAAGTAGTCGCTTCGATCTGGGCCTGCCTGATGACTCTGAGCGGTAATCCATGGAACTCGATTAATTAGTCACTGCCCTTGAGCCCGAAATTAGTCACGGAATTGGTTATAGAGATATGGTCAGACTTCCGCTCCACCATAGAGACCATGGTTTGCAGAAACGTAAGTTTGGGCTAACCCCCCAGGCTACCTCTCCTGCAATCAGTAGGTGTATAGTTTTGTCTACACATCACCCGGTCAAGCATTTCCAATTAAAAACACCCTAGAATAATTAGATAACTATATATATAACTAGAATAATTAGAAGAAACTGAAGCCAACTTCTTTTCACAGGCTTCCATTTATTATCAGGAACAGAGGAGGAAACAACATTGAAAATAAAAGATTTATTGAGCATTCATCGTGAAAGAATAGTTATCTTGATTTGGATAAATCGGTGGAATATGGACTATAAATATATACAGAGTTGGATAATCTATTTCTGACAAAATAAGAAGCATTTACTATTTTGCGCATGATTTTTATAGTATGAATCGGATGCGAAATAAATTTGATAGGTTGGAGAGCCCCAATGTTCAGCTACGTGAAACCAGATAGGTTTTATTACTGTAATTTACTTGAGCATTTTTTTATTGCTTGGTATTTTTGAAGTTTGTCTACCGACCGGTTTTTTGTATTAATTTTGAATGGGGATATGAAAAAAAATAATAATAACATTTTATTTCGAAAC
The DNA here is from genome assembly GCA_911387785.2 of Aelia acuminata. Taxonomy (NCBI): domain Eukaryota; kingdom Metazoa; phylum Arthropoda; class Insecta; order Hemiptera; family Pentatomidae; genus Aelia; species Aelia acuminata. The sequence continues at coordinate 52,218,643 of OU426984.1, read as the reverse complement.
TAAAGAATTCAGAGGAAGAATATAATAATATAATAAGTCCCATTTCGCCAAAGGGCAATTTCAAACCTTTGAACTACGTAGGTAATTTCTTGTTTCGTATATAAAACAATGCAAAAAGGAGGCAATAGACTTTCGTAGCACACCTACAAACTACACTAAAATCACACCAAGATTTTTAAAAAGTACAATATTTTCTTTCTCTGGACCCTTCCTTTTAATGTCGTGACGAAAGGGAAAATTAACAAAATAATTAGTACCACGAAGGTCAAAAATATCTATGTTATTAAGTTTGAACAGCAACTTAAATAGATATATAGTATCGAATTTAAACGAACTCTAGGGTAACAAAAAAGTCATCGTAGAAGTTTAATTTAAAACAAAATGAACGTTCGAAATTAAATAAGGAATTGCAATGAAAATCTATATTGTTTGAAGGGCCCGCAGGTGCACATCTGCAAAGAATATATAACAAATATTCAATATTACTCAACAAATAAATGATTATACTGAGAATAATTTAGCATTGGTTTCCAATTCAGGATGTAAAAATTAGCTTGATTGGCATGGATGATTTTTTTATTTTATTATGCTATTTTTTTTTTTTTTTTTTTTTTTTTTTTTTTTTTTTTTCACAGGAGTTTCCACCAATGGTGGGTTTCCTTAACCTATATATTGTCTATTGCCTCCTTCCAGACTTTTCGGTCTAAGGCCCATTCTTCTCGTAGACCATGCCCCATCAAGGAATCTTCTACTTCGTTATCCCATGTTTTCCTTGGTCTACCTCGTCTTCTCCTTCCATCTATTTTCCAGGAATGGACAACTTTTGGCATTCTTTCCTCGGGCATCCTTTTCAGATGACCAAACCATTTCAGCCATTTTTTTTCTATTTCTTCCAGAATGTTTTTTTCAACTTCCATTTTTTCTCTAATGGTTTCGTTTCTCACCTTTTCCATCCTGGATATTCCTGCCGCTCGGCGCCAGTAGTCCATTTCGGTGGCCAGGAGTTTCTTCCGAAGACTGCCCTTTATGGTCCAGGTTTCTGCTCCATATGTCATTATACTTAATACAATACTTTTATAAATATTTTTTTTTGTTTTAGGGATGATATTTTTGTTCCACAGTATTGAATTAAGCATCGATATGGTCCTTTTCCCATCCGAAATTCTCCTCTTGATTTCTTTTTCACACGAGCCGTCCATTTCAATCATAGACCCAAGATATTTAAAATGTTTGGCTCTTTTCAGAGCCTGTCCTGGGTGCAGTTCTATGTCCTCATTACTGGATGACATGAATTCTGTCTTCTCAGCATTAATGGTTAGTCCCCATTTTTTATATTCTTCATTTAGCTTTCTTAACATGTATCCTGCATCTTCTGTATCCTGAGCAATGATGACTTGGTCGTCCGCAAATGATAAATTGTAGAGGGATACATCTTCTTTCAACTGGAGCCCCATCGGTTTACATTTTTCCCTCCACCCTTTCAGACATATTTCAAGAAAAATCTTGAATAGGGAGGGAGATGCACAGCATCCCTGGAGTAACCCTTTACTAGTTAAGAAAGGCTCAGAAAGGTAAGGTCCAATTTTGACTTGGCAGGTGTTTTCTTTATACATTTCTTTTATAATGTCTATTAGATGTGTATTAATGCCTGCATTTTGGAGAGCTTGCCATAACAATTTTCGTGGGACACTATCATAAGCTTTCTCTAAGTCAATAAATACTAATTCAATGTCACGAGCAACGGTTTGATGTTTCTCCAACAGTTGCCTCAGGGTGAAAATATGGTCAATGCATGATCTTCCAGCTGTAAATCCGCATTGGTCATCCGATCCTTTGAATTTATCTTCTAATCGGTTCCTTATGATTTTCCCTAGTATTTTCATAAAGGGATTTGTAACACAGATTCCCCTGTAGTTTTTGCATTGTTTTCTGTCCCCCTTTTTATATATTGGGCTAAGGTAACCAATCTTCATTTCTTTTGGTATTGGATCACCCTCTAGTATTCTATTATACAGTTTTGTTAAAAGTGTCGCAACTTTTTTTCCTCCGTATTTTAATAGCTCGAAGTTGATTCCACCTGGACCTGGTGCTTTATTGTTTTTTCCCAAGTTCAGTTCCTTTTCGACTTCTTCCTGATCTACTGTCATTTCTGTCCCTTTGTATTGCCAATTATTATCTTCTCTGAATGGGTCTCTGTCTTCATTCATCAAATCTTTGAAGTAATTCTTCCATTCAGGTAAGTTGATGAGGTTGAGGTATGATTTATGTGTCACCTGAGTCCTCATACTCTTGAGTGCAGCCCATGCAGCTGCTGATCTTTTATGTCCCACTTGGCTATTTATGTCCGCACAGAGTTTGTCCCATTCTTCATTTCGAGCACGCCTCACTTCTTGAAATACAAGTTTTTTCATCCTTTTATAGGTGGCCAGTGTGTTACTATCCTTCTTGTTTAACCAGGAGTGGTACGCTTCTTTCTTCTTTTTTATCAGTTCCAGAAGGTTATTACTCATCCATTTATTATTTCTACTTCTATATTTTTTTTTTGGTCCTAACACTTCTGCACTAATCGTTTTTAATGTTCTTTTTAAGTATTCATACGTTTCCTCAGAATTCCCCTCAAATGTTTCTTCCAAACTTTGATCTAATCTTCTTTGATACAGTCCTCTTATACTTGTATCCTGTAGCAGCAAAATTTCTACTGGTTCATTCTCCAACCTTTCCTCTAGGTCACTTACCTTTAACGTATTTAACTTTTTCCAAGGAAAGCCCATTTTTGCTTTTAGAAAGTAGTGATCTGTGCCACATTCTATTCCTCTGTAAGCTCTTGTGTCATGCACCATCATTGAGGTCCTTTGCTTTGTTATGACATAATCTATGATTGAATAAAGGTTCCTGGTTGGTTGGTGCCACGTATATTTATGAATATTGCGATGTTGGAAGAATGTATTATTTATTTTTAGATCAAAATTGTCACATATTTGGATTAGTCTTTCCCCATTATCATTGACTGCATCCTCTCCATATCTTCCAATAATTTTACTATTACTTTCTTTTCCAACTCTGCTGTTAAGATCACCCATGAGTATTAATTCTTTTCTCTTCGGAATTTTCTCGATTGTATCCTCCACTGTTTCCCAAAATACATCCTTTTCATCGTCAGAGGTGTTATCAGTTGGAGCATAAGCTCCTATAACACAAATTTCTCTCCCGTATACAGTAAGATCCAAAGTAAGGATGCGTTCATTAACACAGTCCCAGTTAGTAACATACTTCCTAAGCCTTTTTTTAATCAATATACTTACACCTGCTTTAGCTCTTTTACTTTTATCTACGCCACTCCATATATGTATATGATCTCCGACATCTTCATCCCCAGTACCTTTTTTCTTCGTTTCGGTCAGCACCACCACATCCACATTACATTTTTGTAATTCATCCAATATTATATCTTTCTTATTGTTCATCCCCTGTACGTTCCAGCATCCAAAATTTAATATCCATTTCCGATTCCTTTGTCGTATCCGTTTATTCAGTCCGATTTTCCGAGGCTGTTTATTAGGTCTTTTAGCAGTTGACATTTATCCCCTGACTGGGGAGCTGGCCCAGTGCAGGGGTCCCCAATTTGGGGATTGGTACCTCTCTTCGTCTGATCACTCGCCTGAGACCTATCCGGCTTGGGTAACCCTGCCGGCCTAGCCCTCAGGGTCGTCATGATGCTCAAGCCTCCCCACCACGTCAAGGTGGAAGTACCTTCGGGGAAGATTATGCTATTTATATATTTAAAACAAGGAAATCACAAGTATTAATTTTGAGTACTCATACCAGAGACAAACCCTGACTTCCTGGTTGTACATCGAGGTACTACTAGAAGAGGTAGAGTAAAGAGAAGAGGAACCTGACCCTAAGAGAGGCCATAAATACATCAAAGCTCATTAGCAGTGATTGGACGGGACTGGACGGGCCCACTGAATCAATCGCTATCTTCCCTCCCCTGTATTAAGAGCTCAGGGCAGTCAGCTGTCCTCCTCCTACTGCTGTATGTAAATCCCTCCCTTTATCTCCCCGTATTCAACAGTCAGTCTTCATCAGTGTCTTCGTCTCCTCCTTCTCTTTCTCCTTCCTCTTAGCCCGCAATTAAAACAGTACTCCTGCCTCCGCTTTACGTCCAATTAGTTGTACAGTTGTATCTCTCCTAGGGGCCTTGTCAGCAGGATGCTCTATCAATGGTACTATCACAGATAATCGATTGATTAATAGTATTATTTTAATCTTAATCAATATATATTATAAAGCAAAGTGTACAATGTGCGTGCCGATAAGGCTCAGAAACGACTCCACGGACGATTAAGAGATTTATGTCAGCGTGTAACTGTATGCCCCCTAACGGAGAAGAAGGTTTCCGTTTTTCTCTTAAGGGTGTGGAATTGAAGAGAAAAGGACTGGAATTTTAAGGCTCTCGCACCATTTAATTAGCCTCTCTTAGATTGAGATACGAGTTTATGAATGAAAGATTTAGTTCGAGGTTCAGGCTACCAGAAAGCGCTAGGGTGCGTTTCACTCTATGTTTATTGTTCATTCATCCAGGGAGGTTGTAAAGGTTATATATTTTTTCAGCTGTTCTTTTTAAATTACTAAAAAATTAAGCGATAATAATTAGTTTATCCTTTGCTTTCAAAATAAAATAATGATTCAACATCTCTGCAATCAATTAAAAAAACAACTGGATTCATAAAAAATATAATTTTCTCATAAGAAGACTAATAGATCAACAGATTACGTTTAATCAGTATATAATGTATACTGAACTAAATTTAATGCAATATGAGTGAACATTTCTGAATAGTACAGTGATCGAATAAAAAGACACATAAAAAAAAGAAGAGATAAATTGACTGAATATAAATCGAAAATAAAAAGTTTAAAGTGTTCTATTGTAGTTACGAAAAAGAAGTTGTTTTGATTACTATGTATGATAGGCATTCCGGTTGAAAAATGACTAACTCCAAATACAGCATTTTTTCAATAAGAGTTTATCATCGCTCTTGGTTCTTCAAAAAGAAATATGGTGAAAAAATTGTGCCTTCATGAAATTTTGCTTTTCACTTTGTAATAGTAATAAGATTCGAGTTCTGCAGAGTCAAATTACGGGGGGGATATCTTGAGGGAGATTGAAATGGAGGAAAAGTCTTAAAAAAAAGTTTCTAAGAATCTTCGGTAGTTTCTATTCTTCTGGATCTAATAGGATCATCACAGTATTCGGCGCTTAAGTTATACTCGAAATATAATATCTTTAACTGAGGTATTAGATTTTTCAACTATAATCTAATAAGTTATTATCTGCTGACTGCTTGGAATGGGCTTATTCGATTCAGAATTACAGAAACCATAAAACACGATGCATAACTCGACAAAGTTTCATTAAAATTAATTGTTCATTTTCCATTTTCAACCCCCTATAAAGTATATAGGGTTCCTTATTTGGGAGGACTCTGCAGTTCTCGAATCTTAATATTGATACCAAGTTAAAACCGAAGTTTCAAGAAGGTGCTAATTTTGTTCTATATTTCCTTTAATTTTAAAGTTTTTCTGTTATTACCAGAGCGAAGCCGGGCACCCTAGCTAGTTATTTTATATCGTTGACATACACCTTTAATATCCTGCCGTACAGTAGAATATGAAATTTAATCTCCTTTAATAACGCTCCAATTGCCCTTGTTGAAAGACACGACGCAGAGATGAACAGCGCAGTTTTTGTGATACGTGTACCAAAAAGGAACAGCACGCATTGAGGAGTAGAGCATGGCAGCCTTACCTACTACAAGTACATCAAAATATTCGGTTCTTATACTAATAAAATAAAATATACGATACTCATACTCTGCGAGTTTATGAATAGAGAATAGAATAGAATAGAAAAATCCTTTATTTACAAGATAGTACAAGTGATTACAAATTTAGTATTTATAAAGTATATAATAATTAGTGCTAACAAATAAAAAGGTGATACAGAAATTAAATTTATGTTATTGATTCAAATTCTGATAACAATAGCCGTCTATATGATAATGCTTCTTTAACACAGCCGGAACTGTTTAATGCTGTTCGCTCTATCAGGCGGGAGCTATTCCAGGACATTATGCAGTATTGCCAATCCAACAATAATAAAATAAACAATAAAAAATACTCATCCTAGTTATGTTTATAATACGATATTAACTATAATTGTTATTAAAAAATAAATGTTTATACGTTTATAAGTATATGAATATAAATATTAATAAACATAAAAATCAATGAATTTACGTTAAATTTTCATTATTTTAATTTTCAGCTGTATAGAAATTATTTCCACTTTCTTAACACTTTGGCTGCCATGTCACCTGAAATCGAGTAACTGATCTCTTGCCAAAGAATTAAATATTAAAATTGTGTAGAAACAAGAGCTTGACTCTCAGGTATTTTTTTTCTTTTTGGCAATCGAGGTGTTAAAGATCTAATTATTTGGCAGAGGCGGCATTCTAGTGTGAGCCACCGGTGGTACACGCCGCCCGATGAGGCAGTCAAGTGTGAGCCACCCGTGGTACACCCCGGCGTCAAATATATTTCCTTTAATTTATTTTCCTTTAGAATTGTTATAAATTCATCTTTATTTATTAAAATTTGAAATATTTCTTTCTTAATGTAATTGAAAATTGGGCACATTACGATAAAATGAATTATATCTTCTATTTCACTTTGGTACAGATAATGCAAATATAACTTACATCTTTTGACCAGGGCTTATAATTTAAGTCTAAAAGTTCTCCTATTGCTCTAAATATTGTTTCTATCAAGTCCAAACTATTGAAATCATTCATATAGCTAAGTTTACTGGGAACCAATGATTTATACATACCATGGTGGGTGGATTGTTAAGCTGTTGCTAATTGATTTCCTATAAACTGTTGTTTTAAGAGGTACATAATTTATCAGTTTGGCGACGGCATCTGTCTATTGAAATGAAACACTCATCTAATTCAGTATTGAGAATAGTAGCCATAGCTATCCATTCGGCAAACCATTTTCGTGTGTACGCGGTATTAGGATTCCACCTCGAAATATGTCTAACTTGGATTCCTTGTGAAACATCGAAAAATAAGAAGCACTGCGTGGATAAAAGATGCCAGTGACTTAATAACACATTTGTATAGAACCTAAATAAGTTACGAGAAGAAATTACCTATTACTTTAAAAATTACAGATAATATCAACAATGAAAAAAAAAAATTTTAAACCCGAGGACAACATTTAACGATGATTTACTTTAAGTACTCATTCCTCCCCCCTTAAAATCACATAGATATGAATCAAAAAGGTAGAAAACATTATAACGACTTCATCCTTAATTATACGTTCACTTAACGGTAATATATTGAACATGTTTTGGTTAAATGTCACAAAGAAAACAATACCTCAGTTAACGTAAGGATAGACGTTTTTTCTATAAACTCTCTCCTATTCTACGTTTTATCGGGGTCACCTGTGGTGTAGTGGTTAGCATAGAAACCTACATTAATAAAGGGCGCGAGTTCGCGTCCCGAGGTGGCCCTAGGATTTTTTAATGGGAGTAAAAAATCCTTAGTCAGTCCCTCGGATAGGACGTAAAATGGAGGTCTTGAGCCTGTACGATGCAAGGTACTCGTTAAAGATCCCTATCCTAATTATACCTGGATATGCAAAATGTATGACTCCCACTGTAGCATCGTCCGATTAGCCTTAGTGGCATAAAGTGACGTTAAAACAAACAAACAATTCTACGTTTTATCTAGCCATTTCAAATAGTTGAATTACAAATTATCTTTATGGTGGTTGGATTTTTTTACGACGGTTGGTTTTCCAATTAATTTCTTTCTTTTTTTCTAATTAAATTTCCCATCGGAGTTAAACGAACTAAGACATGATTCTTTTCAGGTTTAATAGTGATTCCACTATTCCTGATTCCATTTAAGACCATCTTAACTCATATTCCCATAAATTTTGTAAAATGGTGTCAAATTTAGCTTTAGTTCTTTTGGTATTTTTCGGCTTATAGAACATTTATAAATAATTAATTTTCCTATTCAGAAAGTGGAGTTGCCACAGAAAGTTTCGAAATGTAGCGGGGGAGGGGGGATTTGATTCAATTACAAACCATACTTAAAAGATACAGGTCAACTGCAATTTTAGCAAAAATAAATAGACATTGTTTTGGTCCGGTACCCCTACATGTGTGGCATACGGGAGGTTACTCGATAGGTGTAACCAACCTATTCTAACCATCGTGGGGCCTCCACGAAATTAAAGTCAACCCTCCCAGGGCGGTCGCGCTCCAACATAAGAACACTAAAAATAAATAGATTATCTAACAGAACTCGTTGCATTTCATGCTATATGCAATTACTTATTTACAAGATCTTTTAAACCTACATAACATTCTACTTTTCCTGACATTCATGTAATCATAACTACCATTTTTTTGTTTTATATAAGGTGTGTCTTTGTTTCATCGAGTTCAATAAAAATTTACATCTAAGATTCAACTTCAACATGAACACATTTGGATAAACACTTCAATTCGATTCAATATAAAACCACATAGATAGCAACCAGGTGACTTTTAAGGTCAAGAGACCTACTACAATTATTGAACCAAGGATGGATGGAGCCCGAATTCGGGTATTAAAAAATTATGGAGATGGAAAATTCCCCGTAAACGGGAGAAAAGCATTAATTGCATGTAATAGTAAATTAAATTTTATATAAATGTACCCATAATTAAAGACTCTTTTTTTATTTTTTCTTAACGATGTAAAAATTCTATGTTTAATCCTGATATTTTTCTGACCTGCCTAACCTCTTGATATGTATTTCCATTCATATTAATCGACTGCCTTACACAGTTCATACACTTTAGAGGAGATCCGTTGGTTTGGACGACATGAATAAACTTATTGGAACCAGAAAGGTTGGCGGAGGATTACAATTACCGCGGGACTTTTTACTTCGACCCGGCGCCATCCGTCATCTTCTTTATCCCACTTGGCTAATGTTTATCTTTCTCCGAGCTATTAAATAAAGACCTCCCACCACCCCATGGCACCTTTCCCCTGGCATTGTTCACGCTTTTAAATTGTAAATAAGAGCGGTCATTTATTTTGTCATTCTCCTTCCCCTTAACGTCATTAAAAGTATATACCCACGGGCAGCTTATTCAATGAGGAAATCGACCTGGTTTGCGATTAAGAGCAATTTTAGCAATGGTCGAATCCTGAAGCCCAAATATATGTCAGAAACAAGACCATGGAAGCCTAAAAACACAATATAGAAATGTCCAACTACCTAAATCGATTCGACTATCAGAAATAGAGACTGAGGTGAGTAGAACTTGATGATTTTGGTGGGAGATAGATTCTGCGTTTGAAAAGTCTATTCATAGAATACGGTGTGATCCACTATAGTATAGTGATCCGAGTAGGCCATTTTGCTCGGAATGGAATTCCCAGGAAAATGACAGAGGTTCTTCAAGGAATGTGACGTAGAATACACCTCCGTATGAATGGTTTCGGCCAGATTCTTTCTAGGTGCGAGGTCAGCGTCATAAGATGAAGCCTATTGCGAAGGCTATAGGTAAAAATGTACAGTAAATTTAATATAAAATAACACGATTTCAAGAAACAATAGGGACACGCAAAACATTAAGCATTAATAAGTTACTTCAGCTATTAGAATTTTTTTGGCAATTACAATAATACATCGAGTGCACAATAAAGGAAGGTTATAATAGCTGATCAGAAGATCAAAGCAAGCAAAAATGACAAGCTTGTCCACTGTAAGTTTGCTTACCTAAAGTTCTGACAGCCTATGCTCTTTTTAGAGTCTGTTCAATTTTCATTTTAAAATTATATCTTAACACACAAGGACCTTGACGTCCATCTATTTTAACTACTACCATAGAGTACTCCAAAAATTTATCCGATGCCGAAATTTTATCTGGAACAGCCATTGGAATTCTGGAACCTTTAATAAAACGTATCTTTTCATTTTTCCCATAAACTCTCTCCTATTCTACATTTTATTTAGCCCTAGTCAATAAAAATAATTTTTGGAGACTGCTTTTCAGCTTTATTTAGAGCCTTATAAGCTATTTCAAATTGTTCGATCACAAATCATCTTTATGGTGGTTGGATTTTTTTAAGCCGGTTGTTTTCCAATTATTTATTATACAACATTTATTTTTTTAAGTACACTTTCCATTGGAGATATATGAACTACGACATGATTATTTTCAGGTTTAATAGTGAACTCCTGGTTCCATTTAAGACCATCCTTAACTCGCATAAATCCCGTTAAATGGTGTCCAATTTAGCTTCAGTTCTTATGGTGTTGTTCGACTTATAGAACAATCATTAGTAATGAATTTCTATATAGAATGTGAAGATTTCGAAATGTAGCGGAGGAGGGATGGATTGTAATACAAACTATACTTAAAAGATACAGGTCAACTACTATTATAGCAAAAATAAATAGACTGCCTAACAGAACTCATTGTATTTCATTCTATAGCCACTATTTATTTCCAACATTATACTTTTCCTGACATTTTTGTATTCATAACAACAAATTTTTTGTTTCATATAAGGTAGGCACATCTCCTACTTGATATTATTCGGAATACATTTATCTCAAGCAGGACCATAGATGGAGAAGGCACCGCTTGCTATACAGTGCTCAGTGACTGGTGTCAACCGGGGTCATTATATAGTCATCATGCAGCCATCGTAATGGCCGACTTCCTCTGCCGTCTTGGAGGGCTAGGGATACTCTTGATGTTCCAACAGGTGACCGATAACATGTGCCAGGTAGCGATCCAGGTAATAGGTTACTCGAGGTGTCGTTACTCGATACCCTTAAGCTAGCGATGATAATCCACATTTTTTACAATCCCTCAAGCCGCCAAGGGTGCCATAATTAGATGACAAATGTGGTATAATGACGTGGCGTGCCACTTACCCTCCCCCCTTCCCCTCGTTATTTTGCCATTATCGCACTCTCCGACATAATAATGGAATAATGGCAGTAACTGAAGCAGCACAGCTCTGAAAGCAGCCACGGAACTGTACGATTAGCGCTGAATCAGATGTTTATCAACAAATAAGTCTTCATTTATCTCATTTATGATTGTAACCGTTTTAGTTATAAGTTTTTCGGCTCAGTAGGCCATCTTTCATATTTAAAAACTAAAAGGTATAAGAAAATGTTCTGTATTTACAAATTAATATAATTTCATTCCGGTACTTCTGTAATATTGTTTCCACGCAATATTCCATCATCTTTACCTATCAACAAGGAGGGTGAATCTACCCTATTTCTGTCGACAATGAAGGTGGCATGTGTTTAAATGTTCGCGTATTTTCCTCTACAGTACATGAATTGCATAGTCGAACATGAGGTAAGAGTTGAATATAGAGGACTGTGGAATTCCTATGAAAATAATAAAAGTATCTATAAGAATAATGTCTTAACGAACCCGAAGGCCCGATGCCGACACCACTAATTGCTCACTTCAGACCTCGATCCACCTCCCTCCCGTCCAATGTCATATATGGTATACGTTATAGTTACTCAATAGGTTTGACCAGCCTATTCTAACCCGGTCGAGAGTTTTTCCGTGGGACCTCCACGAAATAAAAGTTAACGCTCCCAGAGCGGATTCGAACCGCCGCCGTTCAGCTCGAGCGTGCTAAAGCGGGCCTTGCCGGCCCATGTAATTCTGCATTGTATAGCCATCTACAGTATCCCGTTGATTCATCCTTCTTCGGCCAATATTATTTTATTTTCAAAGACCTTAAGGCGTTGCTCATCCCTTACTGTAAGCGGCCATGTTTCACATCCATAAAAAATCATCGAAAAATTATAGTGTTGTAAATTATAATTTTTAGATTTTGGGACAGAAGGCGTGAGCTAAGATATTTTGCCACCGAAAAAATACAAGAATTTCCCGTCATTACCCTAGCCTTAATTTCCTCTTAAATTGTTTTTTCTAGTTATTGTAGAACCTAAATATCAATATTTCTATGAAAATAGAAAACAGAAATGCAACCTTCCCCCACCTACAGATCTATTTTTATCCGGGACGTTTGTGATCTTTCTTAAGCTCCCACTCCCCCTCTCTCAAAACAAAAAATTAGAAAAAATTAGCTCGCAAATTATTGTAAAGAAATATATTGCTATTTTCCCATTTATTTTTTGAAGAGAAAAGATTTGGCTCCGCCGGGAGTCGAACCCCACTACTCCGCTATCCACTATCCGGAGTCCACCTCCCGCTACTACTCGCAAAATTTGTGAGATAGGGGGGAGTAGGTATCAGTGAAGAAGAAGGGTTTGCTCTGCCTTGAGCCGAGCTGTGTAGTGCAGTGGGTAGCATCCGCGCATTTAACGCGGGAGACCCGTGTTCGACTCCTGGCGGAGCCGAATCTTTTCTCTTCAAAAAATAAATTATTTCAAAATAATTTAAAATAGTGGTCACCCACAAATTAAGATTAGATTAATAAAAAATTATTTTGTATATGCTTAGGAAAATAAATGAATATGGAAAGTAAATAATAAATATGACGATTTGATAATAGTTCGGGCGCCAAAATAAACACAACTGAATTCAATACGTGCACGTATATAGGCTTTAAGTTAAGAAAAAGTTGTCCTCGACCATCGAAAAATGATGTAAATATATAGTTATTAGAAAAATTTCAGGAAAAAATATAATAAATATTTTTAAAAAAATTCTTTTAAAAAATAAATTCTTGGTGAGCCTTCCTCTGCCAAGGGGTTGACAGATAACTTCACATTTTCTAACCTATTTTTTTTTTTAATAAGGCTATATATTTTAGTATTATTATTTCAATTTACAAGACAAGATGGTAGCTACTTCGCACTGAGTGAGTATTTTACAAGTGAGCTGGAGAGAGCCGAAACTGGGGCAGGGGTGGTGCAGTGACGTAGCATCAGAAAAACAGGCAGCGCCCCTTCGTCAATAACCTCCTCCGCCTCCTACCGCTTCGCTATCGTCCAGCTTCTTTTCATTTTCACCGAGAACAAATTGGAGAAATATATATATTAGTAATGAGTTGTTCAAACATCAGGCAAGGCTGCAAATTTGAATAAGAAACTGTTTAAATATTATGTAATTTATTTAATTCAAATTGATATAATTTGAAGAAACAAGAGCAGGCCAAGCTGCAAATTTGGCAAGAAAAGGAGAATAATCAAGCATAACTCAAATGAGCTATATCACACACGGTGATTGGCAACACCAGTTGAAAAAGAATATGAAAAAAAGTTTGGAAATAAACTTGATCAGTAAGCCATCAAAACCAGCATAAGTAAAACCATAGTGCAGCAAATGGGTCACATCCAATAGGAAATCGAGAAAAGAAGAAATCGTATGATGTGGAATTCGGATTGGACACTGCGCATTTACATATAGATATCTACTCAGAGGTCTGGAAGCACCCACCTGGCAAATGTGCAGCAATCAAAATCAGACTGTTTACTTTGTTACTACATCATTCCCAACATAATGAAATACGATTAAAGTTAAAACCAGCAAAATCTATAAACGAAATATTAAAAGATGAAGAATCTTCAGCCCTAAACTTATTCCAATTCTTAAAGGCAGTAAACTACTTCAACGCAATATAAAAAGGAAAAATTAAAGCCAATGACCCTTAGGAGTAGAGGCTAAATAAAGAATAAATAAATATAAAATGAGCTACATAGTTAAAGACTGGATTCATCTTAACCACAATAGGAATCCGAGATATTTTCTGTCATGTGGATTCACCTTCTATGCAATGTGCAAGTTCTTTTCTCCAGTATACATAAAACCTTCGAAATAAAATAAATTTAAACCTTTTTTTTTTTTTGCACTATCTTTTTGATCTGAGATGAAAATAATAAAGCTACGTTAAAATATTAAAAATATAATGAAAAAATAAAGCTAGAAGCCATAAAAAGACATGAACACCTTATATAAAATACATACTCTTAAAAAAAGGAATGAAAAAAAATTTTTTTTTTTACATATTTTACTTATAATGGTATTTACCAGGTCTTGCTGGTTTCTGTAATCCACTCCAGTGAAGAGAACAACAAATCCAGAACTCCCAAGGAACAAAATTCTGAGGCATTAGAAGTTTTCATATTACTGAATCTTATGGCTTCAATCTTATGTATCTTATTTAGGCTGAATCTTATGTACTGTTGAACATGAAGATATTTTTCATCAAATGAACATACTTTTCAATAATAAATTGTTTATTAGAATCTGAACCTTGAGCTAGAAACCCCTAGGTTTCAAATAGAATTTCTCTGTAGTACATATTTATTAGACAATATGTTACAGTCATAGACAATATATTCCTCTAATATCGCGTATATTAGTTATTAAGTACTGTTCATAAAATGAGTAAGCCCCATCATTCAAAGTCAACCTTTGAATTGTAAGTATACAAAAGAACATAAAATATATCTGGAATATAGTCTTAAAACGAAACATAGTTGATCTAATATTTGTATAGATACCCAAAACAAAGATCTAGATAGGATAGAGGGAACAACAATAACAAAAATAAGTCTAAGAGTTCTTGCACATTTGGACGAAATTTAAAATAAGGGAACCAACCACTTTATTTAATTTTATTGAATTTTGAACAAAGGCCTACCGGTGTTTCTCTTCAAGTTAAACGTAGAAAGTAAAGTATTCATTATTTTAGATGAAAAAGCGCGAATTCTGGAAGGTGTTTCAGTTTTCCGAAAATCTGATTTTTTTGCAACGACGCCCTTACAATAAAAACTGATTAAATTATGCTGTAGAAAACTGTTGGATCAGAGATAAACTTTATTGTGGTTGTATTTTTATTTTATTTATTTTTTTTATTTTTTTTTTTTTTTGGAACTGTTCTATTCAAGATTTTTTCACGTAAATTTTTCGTATTAGATACATAACATAACAGCTCTTTTCGTTTAAAATAATGATGTCCAGTTCCAGTTTGAAACCAACTCTAACCCATTTGGCATATTTTTTGCACCTTTCCCTCACGGTAAATAATTATATTTGGAAATAATAAAAAAAAAAAAAAAATCTTTAAATCTCTCAATTTGTATTAGATAAATAAAATAGCTGATGTACATATTGCGGAGAATAATGTAATAACCTTAATAATTTCTCGATTGTTAGATAATATTAACGACCCTTCTGTAATTAGCCAGGCCCAAATCGCAAACATTGCTGACCACTCCACCCCACTCCCTAACAAACTCACACCTGAGGTGCAACTTGTACCAACACTGAGTCACGGTGTGGATAAATGGACGGAGGATGAGGAAGCAATCCCCGGGGCACTCCGGCCACGTCAGTTAACGTTGAATTAGGGGACCATCAGTTCATTATTATATACACCTAACACATTTATACATACGCTATATTTAAAAAAAATAATACATCTGCCCATATTTTGCGCATTCGCACTTTGACGATGATGATATCATGAATTTTTTTATGAAATGATAATTATGAAATTTTTCCAGGCAAATGGCCAGTGGGCAAGAATAATAACACAAGTCAAAATTTTGCAAATTTTTTTTTTTTTTATTTCAGCACAAACATAAATTAATTATCTATATAAATAAAGATGAAATTCTGTTTGTTTGTTTATTTGTTTGTTTGTTTGTTCTTTATAGAAATCCATACCATTTGTCCTAAATTCTCCAAATTTCGCTCAGTGGTTCTTTCATACCAGGAGCGAACACCTGTCCATATTAAAATTGCATAACTTCACCCAATCTCTGGGTATATTCTTTGTTGTTATAAAAATCATTTTGATCTCGCTTTATATTGGTTTTTACGAAATCGACCGTTTGAGTCGATAAAAGTCTCAGAGATTATAGATTTAAAAAATGAAATTAATTAAATTTTATTAAATATTATTCCGTATTTTTTCCGACGAGGGTCTATTGATAAGTTATCGAGGACACTGTTTTTGAAAAAATATACATTTTGAATTTTAGTGGAAACAGGCGCTCTAATTTAAAAAAAAAAAAAAAACCTTTTTGGAGTCCATTCGCAAGACGGTCTTATATTATGTTATCGAGGATGGTAGTTGTTTTCTTTTAAATATCCATTTTGAATTTTAGTAGAGGGAGAGCTCTAAACTTGAAGAAAGGCGATGTTTTGAAAGAACATATCCAGTTTGAATTTTAGTGGAGGGGGCGTTCTAATATTGAAAAAATTACCGTTTTCGGATCTTTTTCACAAGAGGGTCTAATATTATGGTATGGAAGAAGGCATTTTTGAAAAAAAAAGTAAGGAAGATGCTTCAAGGGATAGAGATAGTTAAGGGAACTTAAAAGGAAGTACTGTATGTGGTAAGGATTTATTAAAATAAGTTGATTGATTTACAGGGGGTTTAAACATCTAAAGGATCTCTTATTGAACGGCTCATTTTGGAATAACTAATAAATAAATATGGTTGATTTGGATCTGATAATAGAATGGTTTTCTTTTGTTTTAACGATCAGAATAGGAAACACACACTTCACCAGAAACAATGATATATTTCGTAGATCCATCAACTGGGGCTCATACCCAGAGAATTGAGTCTCTATGGGCTAATATAAAAAGGAAGAAATAAAATAGAAAGTGGTACAAGAAGATCAATGTTACATTCATATTCATCTGAAATTGTTTGGAGAAGGAGATATCTAAAGGAAGATCTCTTCCAACAAATTTTAAAATCTATGTTATATTATTGGCCTCCCCATTAAATTTTTCTAGTTTTGTTTTTAATTAAAAAGTCTTAAAAAGTTTGCATTGATATGAAGACGTATAGCATTGATTTAGAAATCAGTATTCAGGGGGAAACGGATAAACCAGCAGAGAGGAAAAGAAATGATGTTGAAATGAGGTTGTGGAGGAGGCTTAACGAATGACGATGGTAAAAGTACTAAAAAAAAAAGAAGTCAATATATAAGCGATATGCAAACCGAAAGATTGAGTTATTCGTGGAAACGATCCAAGTAAGAAGATAGGTAGGGGTGAGAGGGCCAGAAAATGGGGAGATTTTCTTTGGTTCGAGGGATAAAGGAATTGTCCTCGGAAGAATGTAATTAGAACCTTGCTCAGAACACCAGTAACCATTAAAAGATAAGGCTCGAAATACATCCATTAATTTTTCAGTTCTATATATTGCTAACGAGGTTTTAGTACTGGGCCATTCCACGTCAAATCAACACAAAAATATCATTTTGAACCTCACCATCTCAGATTTTCTTGAAATTTAACTTGGTACGTTTGTACTAGTTGTATATACTAGAAAAATTGTGAAATATTACTGAGATATGTCTACCCGTTTTTGAATTATGATCCTGCAAAGCCCTCAAAATTAGGTCCAGAAACAGAAAAAATCATGATTAAAAATAGCTCTAGATGTTTTCGAATTTGACTAGGACTATAGGACTATTGAGATAGGTGCCGTTTAACAGCACATTCCATGCCATTTCATATGATATACAACAATGTATAGGTTGGTACCAAAGAAATTTTCTTAAAAACAAATTTAAAATTTTCATCCCAATTTTATATTTTGCTGTATGATTAGATATAATAATGTCTAGTTTTAAAAAAAAATTAAAAATGCCCTTTTTTAGAAAATTAAAATTGCAAATTTGTTTTTAAGAAAATTTCTTTAGTACCAACCTATACATTGTTGTATATCATATGAAATGTGCTGTTAAACGGCACCTATCTCAATAGTCCTATAGTCCTAGTCAAATTTGAAAACATCTAGAGCTATTTTTAATCATGATTATTTCTGTTTCTGGGCCTAATTTGAGGACTTTGCAGGTCCATAATTCAAAAACGGGTTGACATATCTCAGTAATATTTCACAATTTTTCTAGTTTATATAAGTAGTACAAAAGTACCAAATTTCAAGAAAAACCCCCTAACTTTTTTGGGGAATTGAGTTCTCCAGTGAGCCGATAATTGAGGTAGGTCGAGCAACCCCAGCACCCCCACACGCAACCCCTCTTACCCCCCCCCCCCACACCACTAATTCTTAAACCGAAGCCTAAGAGCCCCCGCGGCAGACGATATATTAAGAAGGCGCCCTGCCGGGGACAAACAGTGACTGCATTAGCTGGAGATAAATCAGCCTGACCAGGAGCCGTCTGTAGTGCGTAGTGCGTAGGTGCGATATGATTTAGGGGAGCTGGTGAGGCCAGCATATTAATACCCCGTGTCACCTCCAGGCAACCCAAGACAAACGATCTTCCTCTTTAATAAGCGACAGCCAGCCCCGCGGTTCCTTGGATCGCCGGCCTTGGGTTCGTTCCTTCTTCTTCGAGTCATGGTATCGCTGCTAAGCAGTAGGATTTACCTTAGCAAAGGAAGGGATGGAAACAAGGCAGGTGTGCAAAACCAAATCTATATTTATAATATATTGGTATTCTTGGTCAAATCAAAAAATAATCCAGATGCCCAATAAAACAATTTCCTACTAAATAAAAATCCTTTAGATGACCTTTGGAAAACAACAAAACTTGAAATCCATTAAATATCGCAGGTCAAATGGAACCAAAAAGAATCAAAACTAAAGGACATAAAGAAGAACCCGAGGGAATGGACCACCTCCAACAGAAAATCGCGTAGAGAGGAAACTGTCCTTTGCCGGCTAAGAATAGGCCACTGTATGTTCTCCCATGCATACTTGCTAGAAGCTCTTGAACCCCCTACATGCAAAGTGGAAATAACAGTACAGCACCTTCTACAGAATTGCAAAGTCTATGAAGAGCTAAGGAAAAAATTAGAATTGAGATCATCTTTAGAGGAAAATCTTGAAGACGATGAAACAACAGGAAAAAAAAACAATACAATATTTAAAACTAACAAAGTACTATCACAAAGTCTAAAATACAGATGTTGCCAATGACCCTGCAGGGTAGAGGCAACAAAAAAACCAAATAAATAAATAAATTTCCTCTAGCTGACCCGTGCGAATGCTTCGCACTCTAATCTACTTGAATCTCACTTAATTATAGTACACACCGTATATTCAGTATCGTATAGTACGAATTAAGTGCGTCATGTGAGGGTTGAGGAAAAAAATGGATGTGATTAAATTGTAGATTATTTATTTTTTTGAAACATTAGTTTAAGGTATATATTTATACAGTATTAATGTGTTTACAGGTCCTCTTTGAATGTTTGATGTTACGATATGGTAATTTGTTATTGTTTGTTGGTGGGTTTGTTTTACACAGACATAAATGTCACTGAAAGAGCGCATCTGGGAAAACGCAGCATACTTATGTAAATACACATATTGGTTTCACGGAAAGCGAGTGCGCTGATTCTATTGACTGAAATCGCATGTTTTTGATTGTAACTCGCAAACGACGGCTACAATCGGAAAAGTCTTGCGACTATTTTCACGGTAATTAAAGTTTTTCGCTTGTAACTCGCAAACGGGTTAATCCAAAAAATGTATATCAACGAAAATGTTTTCCTTGAATACCTGAAAAAATTAACACCATTTAGAAACCTCTACGACCAGTTTTCTCGGTTTTGCGCTTAGAGCTCGCTATCGAAGGCGAAATGAGTGATTTGTATATTTTTCCGGTGTAGCAGTTAAGGAAAGGTTTATAATGATGAAGCTTTATAATTCATGAAATTTGTTGAGGTATTAAGGAAGTTATGGCGTACCGAAAAAATAAAAGGCCTTGAAAAATAATATATATGATTATATACGGATACCAGGGCGTACCCAGGATAAAAACTAAGGGTCTTTCAGGTGGTAACATCTTACCGCGGAAAAGGTAAATGAAACCAAAATTATGTACAATTATAGTCGTGCTTTATCAACTAAGTTATTACAATTATTTGCTTGAAAAAATTATTCTATTACTGCTTCCGCCTTAATAGCTTAAAAAATTATTGCAACCAGCCTTCCAGGGGGGGGCAGCTGTCCCCCTGCCCCCCGCTGGGTACGCCCATGTACGGATACAAGGAAAAATCAGATTGACTTTAGATGGTTAAACAATGCCGGTTCTGTTGGAGTATGATTTGGACCGATGTAGGTAGATCTTTTGTCCTGAATAATAACCCTGAAGCTTTACTCGCTCTAAAATAAAGGAACTCTGCATACCTCTTCCCACTAAATGCTAGAATAATCCTTTTTGTTTCATTCTTTCTCTCCTCCCCATCCTTATCGGCTATATGGGGTTTTACCGAACCAAGGATGAGGGCGGGGATTACGAGTTGCTAAAAGACAGCCGGGTGCCGAGATAGGCATGATTCAATTCCCAATTGTCGTTGTTTGGCAGTTGCAATGGGTAGAAAGACAAGGTTACCTACCTGTGATAATTGCTATCAGTGTTGTTATTGTGTTGCAGTTTTTTACTAAGTTCTTTCTTGTTCATGTTCGTTTTGTTATTTGTTTATAGTTATTTTATTGTTCATTAATTTTTGGACATGATTTGATGTTAATTCAGTGAGTTTTGTTGATTTTAATTAAGAACATTAAAGGTTAAGGTTAGCCTTGCTGATTTTACGAAGAATTTACCTTTCGTAAAAGAGACATTAAAGGTGAGGAGTATTGTTGGAATCCTTAGGTAAGACAACTTTAAAGTTTCTCCTTAGATAAACTTTATTGACTCACTAAATTGAAATTAAACATTATTGCTTTAGCTTAAGGTTATATTATCTTTAGAAACTATTGCATTCCAGTGTTTTATAAAGTTTATGTATTATCAATCATATTCAGCTAAAGATTTGGATCATGACTGATACTCGAGTAACAGCTATGGAGGAGGGTGTAGTGGAAGAGCAGTCTCTACAACGCCCAAGGCCTACAGCTAAGAGGCAAAGGAAAGGATCTCCTGACTCCAGAGAAGTTATAGATAATGAGCAGCCAGAAGATAGCCTCTTGCAAGATGCTCGGAGAATCCAAGAAAATATCCGCGTCTATACTAGTGCTACTGATAGAAACGTAAGTGCAAAGGTCCAAAAACATATCAATAGCAAAGTACAGCAACTTATAGATATTTTGGAGACGATTAATGACAAAAATCATGAACAACGAGCCCTTATACAGCGAGCTGTAAGGGAGACATTAACATCTCCTACGGTTTATGAGCTTCTACTAAATTTATTAGTAGAAAAGACTGTACCAATGGTGTTAGAGGGACTCAGGTCGGAAAACCTTAATCAACAAAAACTGGTACCAGAACCTAGTACTTCCCAAGTTGAGGTGGAAGTGATTAGGGAACAGCCAAAATCCAACAACACCATCGTAGAGACTACTGGGAGTGAAACCTTCCAAATGGTTAAAAAAAGAAGAAGAAATAAAAAAGCCTCAAAACAGGAAAAGGAGGGCGACCCTGATAAATCCATGCCTTCGGTTAATGATAAAAATGCTCACTTGAAGAAGAAGACGATGGCCGATGTTGTCAAAACCTTGCCCCAAAAACCATCAGATACTGCTAGGCCGACATATGTTACTATAGCAGCTGAAGGGAAGAGTGCTGTTGATATCATCACCGCACTCCCATCTCCGACCGAACTTGGGGTTAAGGCTAGAGTTATCCGCGCAACTAAAGCAGGATCAGTTTTAGTTTGCGTTGAGGAAGATGGACATGTAAAGAGAATCCTTGAATCACAGAGATTAAAAGACAATGGAATGGAGGCCAAACTTGCATTAAGAAGGAAGCCAAAGGTGGAGATTAGGGGAGTCCCCCTTTCCTGGACTGCTGACAACTTAGAACGGATACTGTGGGAGAAACTAGCAGCAAAATCCGTCCCCATACCTGAAAACAAATCTGGCTATATAAAGCCGCTGTTCCACTCGATGGCTCGAAACCGGATAACTAATAATTGGGTGCTAGAAGTGCACCCGGTTGCTAGATATAATTTACTGAAGGAGGTTATTGATGGGGGTTGGTGGTCTCTTACAGTTGTTGATTATCCTGACGCTTCCCCTTGCCTTCGCTGTCAGGGATACGGGCACACAAGAGCGACCTGTGAAGCGAATGGAGTAGTATGCAGATGGTGTGCAGAAATTGGACACATCGCTAAAAACTGTCCTGCAAAAGAAAAGATGACCGCCCCCACCTGTACTAACTGCGTGAGGGAAGGTGTCCTTGCTACAAAGGCTAAGCACCAGGCGGGGAGTCGGGACTGCCCTGTGCATATAGCAAAGACCCAAGACATAGTTCGAAGGACATATTATGACTAGAATTAATATCCTTCAACTGAACATGGGCCGCCGGCGCATTGTTGCCGACGAACTTCGGGCTATGATGCGGCGTTATGATATAATGGCGATTCAAGAGCCCAGTTGTCGTGGGAACAAGGTAATGGGGTTTGGCCTCACGTCGAGGGTTATAGCCCTAGGCAGTGGAGAGAGGAGGCCCAGGGCTGCTATTGTGATTAATAATCCAAACCTCGACGTGATGGATCTGAGTCAGCACACCACGGCGGATTATGCTTCATGCTATATCAAGTGGGGCAATATCGCCTTCACATTGGTATCAGCGTACCTACCCCCAGGGGGTGATCTAGATGAAAGCATTTCCGCCATGGAAGGCGTAATTAGGAACATGAGGAACGTGATGGTGTGCTCAGACACAAACTCCTGGAACACGGTCTGGGGGTCCAATAGAACTGATAGGCGAGGCGCAAAAATGGGCGATTTCATAGCAAGAAATCATTTGGTCGTTATAAACGAACCCTCTGCCACCCCTACGTTCTCTGGGGTCATGGGGCAGAGTTGGATCGATGTTACGATCGCTACGCCGGTTCTTGCAAGGTACATTTCTGATTGGACCCTCAGGTCTGATACGAGTTCCGACCACTCTTCAATACAAATTGGCCTGGTAGATGAGCCAGGAAGTTCCCACGGCTTTGACAATGGTTTTGTCACCCGGATAAATGACTGGAGTGTTTTTAAGTCCTATTTGGAGGATCGCATAGCTGATGAAGAATGGGAAGAGGCTGATATGGACGGATTTGAGATTCTAGACTACAAAGTAGCGAGGATTACTAACATAATCCGTGACGCGGCCGAAAACTCCCTGAAACATCGTAAGGCAAGAACAAGACCAGTCCCATGGTGGACGCCGGCCTTAACTGCCCTAAAGAGAGACCTCTACAAGGCTCGGCGGTCATATCAGAGGTGCAGGTGTGACGAGAGGCGCGCTGCTCTCCGAGGTGAGTACAAGTCTAAGGCCAGGATATACCGAAACGAGGTTCGCTCACAAAAGCGGAGGTCCTGGGACAACTTTATTGTTGTAGAGTCTTCGAAGAATCCCTGGGGTATTCCTTATAGGGTGGCAATGGGTAAATTGACTCCTCTGCAAACTATTGCAGCCTTAAAGTATCAAGATGCACATGCCACTACCCTTGAAGAAACGGCCAATATGTTCCTTTCAGCTATTTACCCCAGGGATGATCCAATCCAGGACAATGAAAACGACAGTTTTGTGAGACGAACCACGGTATACCCGCCAGGAACGGACTTGTGCCCACCATGGGACATTCATGATCTTTATATTGCCGTGGATAGGCAGAAACCTAACCGTTCTCCAGGCCTTGATGCTATTGATGCGGCGATTTTAAGGAATAGTCTCCCCTACATTGAAAATGTTTTGTTAGAGATCTTTAACAAATGCCTAGATACGGGATACTTTCCAAAAAGATGGAAGATCGCCGATCTGAGATTGCTCTACAAGGGAGGAAATAGAGATAAGGAACTTCCTAACTCCTACCGGCCCATATCTCTCCTCCCTGTGATGAGCAAGGTCCTGGAGACCCTCATGATGAATAGTTTACGCCCTGTGCTTAATAGGGCAAGCCACCCACGGCAATACGGTTCGACAAGGGGCAGAGGTACCGCTGATGCTTTACTGAGAGTGCGCACAGACGTTGAGGAGCGGGCGGAGCGCTATGTGATGCTACTGCTATTCGATATCTCTTCCGCTTTCGACAGCGTCTGGTGGCCCAGCGTGCTCCAACAGCTGCAGAGATTCGATGCTCCCAGCAACTTATATTCTCTTGTAAAAAGTTACCTACAGGACAGAATAGTAAGGATTAGAGGAAACTACTATGAGGTGGAAGCTTCCATAGAGCGAGGATGTCCCCAAGGATCCGTACTCGGTCCGGCCCTATGGAAACTTGTATTTGATGAGTTGCTGGGAACATTAGAGGCTCAGCGGATCTCTGCCACCGCCTATGTAGATGACCTTGCTGCTGTTGTGGCGTCCGATAGCAGAGCCGGAGTAAAGAGAGAAGCTGAAAGATGTGCCAGCCTAGTCGCCAGATGGTGTGAGGGTAAGAAAATGAAGATGGCCGCCGCCAAAACCAAGGCGATACTGCTTAAGGGCAGGACAGATAGGGCTCACCCAATAACCATGGACATGGAAGGCCAGAGGATACGTCCAAGGGAGGTGGTAACCTACCTAGGCGTTAGGTTAGGCGTAGGCTTGAATGTGACGCCTCACTTGGAATACTTGTCTGATAGGGTGGCCCAAACCGTAAATAATCTTAATCGCATAGGAGGTGCTTTCTGGGGCCTTAGGTTCCCGGCTACCATAACTATCTATAAAGGAGTGGTTGAGGGTATTCTCCGGTATGCCTCCCAGTTTTGGTATCGGGACCTCAACCAGAGACAGAGGAAGCGGCTGGCATCAATTCAGAGGACGGCTCTGCTTCGCGCCACCAGAGCTTATAGGTCAACTTCGCATGAAGCAGTGCAGGTTCTAGCGGGGGTGGTTCCTCTCGACCTCCTCCTGCGAGAAGAAGTGACTAAATACGCTTACAGACATGAAGGCTCAGCAGGACTTTCGGACGCTCTAAGGACGAGGATTGTTGCAAACCCAAACAAATGGAAGCAGATAATCCGGGAGGATACGATTGAGGACTGGAGCCGACGGTGGGCAACCTCCCAGAAAGGGAGCACCCTCAGGAAATACTTTCCTACAGTTAAATCCCGGCTGTTGGCTAAATGGGTCCTCCCGGACTATTGGGTTTCACAATTCCTCACGGGGCATGGAGGTTTTAGAGCCCATCTCCATCGACTTGGCCAGAACATAGACCCCCACTGTTCCACCTGTGGCGTTCCAGAGACTGTTGAGCACGTGGTCACGACCTGCACTGCATTCGATGGAATAAGGGCCAGGATGCTGAGAGCCACGGGACTTTTCGTCCTCACTGAGGAAGAGTTTCCCCAGCTGGTGAGCGAAGAGAATTTCCCACGGTTCAAGGAATTTATCTCAGGATGGAAAACGGCGTTGGGTCCGGCCCACTTCAACATAGGAGCCCGGAGAAGAGGACCAAGAAGACAGCCATAGAAATAGAACAGACCTTCCGGCTCCTAGGGGCAGCTGTAGAAGTTGAAAATCAAAATAAATGGTTCACTAGCAGTGGTGGGTTGTTGCGCAGTCATGCGTAACTCCCCACCACTGCTATACCCGTATTGCCTGTGAGGCATGGAAGGGAGTAAATAAATAAATAAATAAATAAAAGTTGCAATGGGTATATGTATGATAGCATCAATGTCGACTGCACCTTTCTTTGTTTAAAACATTTACGTTACACGTTTGAAACTTTGTTTTTTGCTAATTGAAAACCCGAGGATTAAAATAAGTAAAGGACAGATAAGTGTGTATTACAATAGATTTTTTAATCCTTTAAAATTCTACCGATTGCATGGGTAAATTTAGTAGTTATTAGTAATCGAAAAATAAACGGATTCGAATAGGGAAATCGTTTCCATAGCGAACACATTAATATTAATATAGCAACAGCAATTCATATCGCAGGCCAAGGTACTACACACGTGAGCATAATAAGAAACGAGGGTACCGTAAAATTCGCATGAGCACCGAATTGAATGTACACGATGAAAGAAACAAAGATGACGAGGTGGGTAGGATTTCTTTCGAGAAGTTGATACCCTAGGAGAGCTGCCCCGATGGAACGACTCAAGCGGAAAAACAATGGAACTGGTGTGTAGCCAGCTCCCTCTAGTGGGAAACTAAACTGTCGAGGCTTCTTCAATAGTTTGAATATATTTCTATACGTAAAAAAATTATATAAAATAAAAAATAATAGCGAACTAAAATTTAAAAATGATATGGTGGAAACTGCCCCTCCTATAATGCACACTTTAATAAACTTGTCAGTGATCAGAAAGGTTTAAAAAGGAAGATTGGCGTTAGGATAGTCGGCTTATGACATACCATCCGGTGACAATAAATAGATAAATGGCTATGTGACGGCGACCATTTGGTTTCAGTATTCACCTTTACCGTTTGCCTAAGAAAAGGCAATTAATGGGTTTTTACATTGGCTATTATGACTCAAGTCATAGCAGCCGAAGCAGTAAATGTTCTTCAGCCGGGTTGGAATAAATCAGAATAAACGTAAGCAAATAAAAGCAAACAAGGAGCATCAACTTTCTTTGATTGGATCTGCAACTGAAGGCGATTAAATCCAATACATGGGCGGATCCAGGGGGGGGGGGTTTGACAGGGATCATGAACCCCTTAAATATTTTGGCTATTTCGATTTTTTTGTTTTTTTAAACAAATAAAGTTCTGGTAACACATAACAGCACTGCAGGGTGGCGGGATGGCCGAATGGGCAAACGCGTTAACAAATAGGCGTTGCCCATGGCAACATCTGATTGGAAATTTGAAGATAGCAAGTTCAAAACCCGGAGCCAGGGGAAAACTTAATTATCCTCAGCATCAATCCCCCACCCTGTCCCCTGGCCCGGAACACACCGTATAGCCTACAAGGCGAGGGAGGGGAGGAACCAAAAAAAAAAAAAATAATAAATAAACGCACTGCATCCCGGGCGTGTTTTGGATTTGATTCAAATACGAAGGATAACTACTAACAGGTCGGTTGACCCGGTGTCGGGCAAGTGTGACCGGTTACTACTATCTATCCTTGGTAAATGAATCAGATCCGATACACGCTCCTGCTGGGGTGCGGTAATGTGTGGCCAGACCTTAATACAATTAGATAGTTACTAAGCCCTAAAAACAAGACTATTGGTTGTCTAGATCGTAGTCCTTCTTAATGCAAGGTAGTCTCATACAAAAATGGTGATGTCAGCTAGGGATGCGACATCGATGTCGATGTTTCCGAAACATCGTTGTTTTGGCCAAAACATCGATGTTACGCAGCCGATGTTTTCCGACCATTGATGCTTGTGGGCCGATGTTTACATTAACGATCGTTTAAGTAGTTGACTTTTTTTTTAGCATAAATTTTAAATTATAATACATTTATTTATTTATAAATATTATTTTAAATATTGATGTTATGATGAAAATGAAGAATTTTTTTAACATCAATGTTTTGACAAAAAAAGCATGTTTTTAACATCGTTTTTTGGAAAACACAGACATGTGGTAACATCGCTGATTTGGAGATGAACAAATATGTTTTAACAATAACAAAGTTGTTTTTAACATCGATGTTTTGACAATCACAAAGTTGTTTTTAACATCGATGTTTCACATTATATTCGATAAATTACCTCTGTTCTTTCTACTCTTTATCGTTTCTATAAAATTTTCAGCTTCAAATAAGTGAATAAAATATGAAAACGTAAAACCATAGTATCATAATTGAATTACTTATTTAATGCATTATTGCAAAATCTTTGAAAAATATTCACATGAAATACGATTCTCTGAATATACTATGGAAACGATATCAATATATGAATATGTTTGGGTCCTAACTGTTGAATCTTTAATGAATGAAAACGAAAAACCAACTACATCGAAAATATCGATGTTTTTATAAATTAATTATGAAAAATAAACATTCGTTACACATAAACATCTATTTAAATACATTTGGGCACTAATCTGTTAATGTTTAAAGAATGTATAAATTAAAAAACATCGATGTTCTTGAACAAAACTATGTTTTGTGATCGATGTTTAATCGACATCGATGTTTTGATTGTAAAAACAACATGTTCAAAACATCGATGTTTTGCCTTCGATGTTGCATCTCCACTATCAAACACGATATGACATGAGGGTCGTGAACCTCCCCCAATGAAATTCGTGTTTCCAATGAAATTTACCCCTGTAAATTAAGTATGCTTTCATTTTCCACCTACAGTATCTAAATATTTAGTATAATTTGATTAATGTAATTGTAAACTGTAGACATTAACGTAAAAATGTAATATGCTCTAAGTAAAACGTAGCGTAATAAAGAAACTAATGCATGATCCCAAACACAAATCCTAGGAACTCCAGTTTACTATAAAAATTTAACCTGTGTTAATATCCCATGCATCCTGGTATTATTTAGGTACCGAGGATTAAAATTATTATGCAAAACAAATAAAACATATACTCCATTTACTACTTCTAGAGACTTCATATCAAAAAAAGCTCTGTTAACGTCCACTGAAGATGTGGATTGCATAACAACAGCTAAGGATGAGATAAGGATGATTGATAATCAGAATTTTCAGTTATATTTTCTTTATTTGAAGAGCCTACGTTACGATATAAACATGTAGATCTTTGTCAGGGCTAAAATGAAGAATAGTTTTTGGGCAACATACAACCTCATAATCTCATCTTCCAGCATAGATACTTTACATCTTTCTCATTTACTCGTCTTCATTTTAGCCCTGACAAAGATCCTCATGTGTGGATCGAAACGGAGGTTTTTCAAATAAAGAAAATCTGATTATCAATCATTCTTGTTATTTTATATGATTTTCACGAAAAAATAACTATCGATTTCAAACCCTGATACCAATGTAGATTCCGGAAAGCAAAGGACAAGGGCATTAATAACATGTAGATTAATTTATTTGTTTTAATTAAATGTTACAGAAAACGCTATGCAACATCGAACAGATATAAAAACTAAACGTTTTATCACAAGTTATTATTTATATTTTTTTTTATTATTATAAATAGTGACCTGAGGTTCCTACATCCATCTAATTATAGAGAAAAGACCTTAACTGTCATTAAATGTTTGGGTCGAGTATTAACTATTAAAAAAGACCCATAATGTTACCTGACAGACAGGTAAGTTGATGCCCCATTACCTTTCTGATCGGTGATTGAAGAGGCAGCTGGCTGAAGACACAATTACACAGGCTGTTGCCCGTACTAGGGACAGCGAAGAGGTTACAGGTGAAGACCACCCAACTATATGGATCCTGGATGATATGGCTCGCGTCAGGGCAATGGTTTGCTCAATAATCACCGAGTCTAAACAAAATAACTAGCTCTCTCGGATGTATATCTAATATTATCTTCAGCCTTAACAAAATACCAACATTATCCAACTGAGTGTGCGCTGCCGTATCTACCACATGATAATTGGATTATTACATACCTCCTTCAAAAATGATGAGCACATAACCAATCCAGAAATTCTTTAAGGTAGGGGACACATTTTTTTTTTTTCAATGACCAGAAATCTTTCTTTTGAAAGTTTGAAACAACTATTAAAGGATTGATTATGATCAAATTGCTTATTTGGCGATAAGATATTACATACAGGTTTTAAGGCTTCTAATTCTGCAAATAAAATTACTACAATATAAAGACCGTGCGGTTTGCGATGTAGTCTGAAGGGGAGTAAAGTTATTGAAGGAATTGATTTAAATAAGCACCAAAAAAGATATACTTAATAATATTTATATGTAAATATAATTCGAATTTAAACTCTAATGAATCGAAACTAACCGGACCTTAGAACTGAAGTTGCTAGGCTATTTTTTTCCATAATTCCTAGGCCGAACGTAAAGGAACCTTCGTAAAGAAAGCAAATTCATTGATTTAGATGGACGAAATTATATTATGGTCGACTTTAATGTTTTCGGGGTTCGATAAAATTGTTTAAAAAGTGCAGATTTATACCTCATCTGCAGTCATTACATAATTGGGAACTACAGATTTGAGAGGGTTAAAAGCATACTTGGGATTAGAAAGTGCTTGGGATCAGTTTTCAATGACAATTGGATGAATGAGAAGAAGTCAAGTACAGAACAATGGCAGCTAACCGAGCTTATTTCAGTTTATCTAAACTCTTTGGTAGTAGACTGCTCAGTCGCACAACTGAGCTCATGATATACAAAACACAAGTCCGACCCATCTTTACATACCCATCCGAAACCTGGATAGTGAGTAAAGTATCTGCTGTTAATATTGGCAGGTTCGAAAAAAGGATACTTGTTCGAATTTATAGACCTGTACAGGAGAATGGATTGTTTCGACTCCGAAAAAACAAAGAGCTATATACACTGAACGATGATCTGAGTGTCTCACTATTTGCAAGAGTACAACGGCTGGGGCACGTAATCCGGATGGGTGTAGAGACGACAGTCAAAAGACTGTACTAAGGAATACACGATGGAGTAAGACCTCGTGGAAGACAGAAGGGAAGATGGAAGGACGCTGCCGCCGAGGATCTGAAAAGAATTGGTATAACCATCAGAAGCGCTAACGACAGGGAAGAGCAGTTGAGCTGGCCAAAGACCGCTTCAAGCGTCATTTGTCTGAATGAATATTATAACACGGCTCTATTTTTAAAACTGGTAGATTTACGATGCTAAGTTGGTTAAATATGACAAGTTTAACTAAAATCATTAAATCGGTTTTTAAGAAAATAGTAACAGCGTGTTAAGTCTTTGGTATAAAGTGCCTCTTGTGGTAACTCAATTTTGATGTAACCTCTACTGTCACATCAGGAGCTCATACACACTTCCAATACTTATCTTCACTTTCGTTAGACTTCGTATACACAGACCATTTTGCGCGACTTCTTTATTTGGACTCAGAGCATTATAAAACGTGCGTTTCCTTTGAGAATTTTTCATGATCGGAATACTTTGCCTTACTATTTTAATTAAAATGTAATCCTGAATATTAAAATTCAGTTTATTTATTGTATTTCTTTTTTTTTTTTTTTTAGTACTATAAATTTTAAACCGCCTAAGGCCCAAAGTCTTGTCATTGAATCTTAATGTTTTGATCAATCACCTCGAGCCGTAACTAACGAAATGAACAAACGGAATACAGAAGGAATCAGAAAGGATAAAAACTCCATTGCGAAGAGCGGGCGCCCCTGATTGAGACATATTTAGACCCCCCTCCCCCAATAAGGACAATATTAAAATACAGGCGCCCCTCCTCCTGTTTAATTTCCCTTTGACTGGGTCAGAGCACGGGCCTTCTGTGTCAATAAGAGCATTTTATTAAGTTAATCCTCTCTTTGCCGGCCCCAATACTCAACTAATTCCAGACCCGAGCAAAAAAAAGGAGAGAAAAAAGTCTGCTTTCTAACGAACGGAGAGGACCAGGGAGCTCGAGAGAGAGATATTAAATCAAGCAGCTACGATTGGAAAAACGAGGAGTCGGAGCAATAATGCAATAATATTCTCCAGTAATAAGGAACCCGACGACTGGAGAAGTGATAAATCCTCTGGAGCCAGCCATCGCAATTAATTAAAAAGCCACAATGGCTCCAGTTGATTATGCCATTATCTTAATTCGGGGGCGGCGCACCACCTCCACCTCTGCAAGTCGTTATTAATTCGCCGGGAACGAGCGGCGACACTCCGCCATTCGTCATCATCATCAATTAACAAACAACAACCCCCCCCCACCCATTCTGCATCGCGCCCTCTTTGTTCAGCATTCATCATCTTAACGCTTTATTATTTACATCTTTGTTGCTCGGCTCGGCTGTAATGAAGGCACTTGGATATTATTCCATCAAACAGAAGTTGGCTGGGGTGCGGTTAAAAAAACACAAACGAAAAGCAGCTTTTAATGATTGTATTATGACAACATTAAGAAGTAGAAAACAAAGGAATTGATGAATTCCCCCCACTTGGCATGCTACACACTATTGAAGCTCATATTTCTGGAAACTTTTCCAGATGGATTGCTTCGAGCTATATATCTTCGTCCATCTTTACATTTTCGCACCAAATCAAGACATATGGAACAACCAGAAACTGTAAGAAGTTCCTTGCTGGCCGTCTTTCCTGGTCCAAGATCATCTACTGAACTTTTCAGAAACGAGACTTTGCTAATTTAAATAAATGTCATAGTTATACTCAGAAACTATATTCTGAGAACCAAAATTCAATAAAATTCCTCTGGCAATTATGAGGCTTGAAGTTGCAAAAAGTGTGTGAATCCATTATTTCATTTTTAATATTTTTAATGTATTGCTCATACTCCTTAGAAATAGCAATCAATTGAGTACATACGCTGTGCAATTAAGTACGATAGTGGTAACGAACCGAAAAGAAATTTATGGTCTGGGTGTGTTTTAACAGTTAGCATTTGATCAACAAGTTACTGGTTTATTGCACAATCATGGTTGAACTTATCATTTGACAGAAGGACGAAATTCAAAATTTCAAATTTTTTTTTTGTGAAGGTAATATTTTCTCGGTAAATTGCACCTTTTTATGTTTTAATACACCATATACATAACAAAATAAAAATAGACGATCTTTCCAACGAGAAATATCATTTAAAGTGCTTTTCTGCAAAATGTCATTCCGTTAACTAAAAGGCTTAATTGTCTTAAAAAACAATCACCAGAATAATTCATATTTTTCCCTTATTCGTATTTTTCCCTTATTCATATTATTCCCGTTTGCATTTTTTTTTTTTTACCACTTTTTTCAACGCCTCGCGTTCGATTAACGAATGTAAAAATAGATATTTTTCTAGAAACAAAAAAAAATAAATAAAATACTACAGGTTTAATAATCTATCACCTATTTAATAAGATTGTTGATATGATAATCTTTTACTTTTCCCATGCCGAGTAAATCAACGAAAAACCTATTCGATTCTATTATTTTATTAAAACATATAATTTAAAAAAAATTAGTTTTTTTTTTAAATACAACTGATTATTCGCTCCCTTTCAAGTGATTAAACAGTCAGATATTTTCATGATTTTCTGTTTAATAATGTTTAAATGGAAAATTAACGGGAAAAATTGGGCGATTTCTTAATCATGTCTGCGGCGATGCTTTAAAAAAATAATAACTCCAGACTTATAGGAAACTTCTGAGAATTATCGAACACAATAAGTAGGCGTTTCGAGTTCAAAGTTATATCATACAAAAATTTAGTTAAAGTCATTCTTGTTTCTTTAGGTCATTAAGTTTAGGTTTGAAGTATTTATAAGTTGATGTTCATTGTACAAAAATTTAAATAAAAAAACAAAAAAAAACCAAGATAGAAGAAAATAATATAATTAAATACATAATAAATAAACATTGTATTGATTTCACTTATAGATAAAGAAAGGTCTTAATATACATAATTAAACTTACAATTTATTCTCAACTGTTCTATATAAATAAATAATTAGCATAATGTTGATCCCTTTATATTATAAAAGAACGAAATACTGGCCACCCCAATTACACAAAAGTGGTTCTTCGCACTTCGGTAAAACTAAATTATAATTATATATAGAGAACTACCTAAATCGTCCTATATTTATCAACAATAAATCAGAAAAAAAAAACATACAAACATAACAATAAAAAATGCGCTTCTTCTCGTTCAACAGAAATTGCGTGATGTCCTCCCAACTAATTTTTCAGATCAATATAATAAATATATCAAAAATATTCAATTGTAAGTTACAATGATAAAGATCAATTTACAAGTGGAACAATGAAAAAATGGCAAAGGCTAAAATATGAAATTATACAACTTTGTACAACGGTCGTTCCACAGCCCATCGTACCCCCCCCCCCCCTACGTTCATAACACATAGATAAAATGATATCCGCAGTCATCCTCCTTGGTTCTAACTTGAGCCAAATCGCCAAGAAGCTGTTGCACTATCTTTTCAGCAGCACTGTGCCTGAAACAAAAAAACAAAAACAATAAATATGAGAGAGCAATATCAATCACCTGCAACGATAATAAATATTAACTAAATATATTTTGGTATATATAAAAATATTACATTTAAACGGACATTATCGACAAGCTCCAACTCCACTGGGATGCGCCAATGCTAATAAATAAAAAAGTTCGATGCTCAAGTTACAATCTATCAATTCCAATCTTTCCAACAGTTGCTTGACGATATTGGCCTTATTCTGTGCACGAATGACTCCAAGAGAGCTTTGAAAATCATATAATATATTATTTCTCAAAGCTTTTTGTTTTTTTTTTTGTCGGTACGTCATAACTTCCTTGATACTTCATCAAATTTCATAAATGAGGCATCATTTTAAAGCTTTCCTTAACCGCTACACCGGAAAAATATACAATATCACTCATTTCGCCTTCGATTGCAAGTTGCAATTCTCAACGAAGGTGGGCGCAGGGCTTTTTCGAAGGTGTCTTTTTTTTTTTTTTTTCAGATTTTCGCCGTCGTTTGCGAGTTACAAGCAAAAACATGAGATTTAAGTCAATAGAATCAGAGCACTCGCTTTCCGCGAAACCGATACGTGTATTCAAATATGTGGCGTTTTCCAAGGTGCGCTCTTTCAGTGAGATCTATGCCTGTGTAAAACAAACCCACCAACAAACAATCACAGATGACCATATCCTATATACAAAAATAGTGTTCAAAGAGGTCCTCTGTAAATACTATGTAAATACCTTTAACTTATATTTCAAAAATAAATAATCTAATATTTAAACACATCTATTCTTTACTTCAACCCTAAACCTATACCCATGACGCACTAAATACGCTCTATACGAAACTAAATATACGGTATGTAGGTACTTTAATTAAGTACTTAAGTTTAAGTAGGTTAGAGTACGAATGCTGCACGGATCAGCTAGTATTACTGAAAGTCGACCAAGAATTCTTTTCAATTTCTGACATGATAAAATATCCATCATTAAGAAGCTAGCGAACCTTCGATTTCGATCATAATTTGAAATGACAAGAGTTAAGCAATGCTCATTAGAGATACTTAAAAATGTCTCCTTCGGTTGGCAACGAATTGCTTCATGAGGTCAAATTTTAAATGCAGAGGTGGAATATAATTTTCTTTCTGTCGACAAGTGGCTAATGTAAAATGTTTAGATAAGCAGATTTCAAACT
Source organism: Aelia acuminata (assembly GCA_911387785.2). Lineage (NCBI taxonomy): Eukaryota > Metazoa > Arthropoda > Insecta > Hemiptera > Pentatomidae > Aelia > Aelia acuminata. Next base: position 52,183,461 of record OU426984.1, on the reverse strand, counting down.
CGAGCTCTGCTATCCCACATACACAAATTTTTTTTTTTTGTATGTTCTTTCAAATAAGGGAAGTAGATCATGGAACAGACAGAGAAAGTTTAATGTTATATAAAATTCCACAAAAGAAGAAATGAGCACAAAAAATCTGGGGAGGAAGGGTACATTGCTGACGTCCATAGGCCTTACCATGAGAATTTGGGGTTTAAAGCAAGAAGGGATGAAGTACTAATCCTGAGTATTATCGGTTTCGGACTATTGGGTACTACAAGCATTAATCCGATTATCCTTACCTGCAACAATTTCATCTTACCTCATCATTTCTCTACCCAAAACCTACAGCTCAGGTACAATCTGCCACCCTATCTCACCCACACAGGTTTGCCACAAGCCATTACTGACTCCTTCCTCTTATACATCGCATCAACTCTAGCGGAGAGAAATTGCTTCCTCTGATGAGCTATAAAGTTTTACGATAGAGCTGAACCACTTCAAGCTACCTGAGCGTTTTAATTTCAACAGATTCAGATTCGATACATTACATTCAACTCTCTGATTGTATATATATATATATATATATATATATATATATATATATATATATATAGGTTTATTTTGTTAAATCAGGTTTGGAATGTAAACTACAACAAGGAGTGGACCATTAGATATGCTCACAGTAGTTGCGGTCCAAAGTGATTTGGTGGCCTGTGGTTTCTGATCTAGTGGTCAGGTGTCATTACACTTCTAAGGAGAAATATTCCTGAGTAAACATTATTTGATTATAAAATACAGGCTGTATAAAAAAACCATGGTTCAATAAAGATTTAATTATTATTAAAAGAGAACTTAGAATACTAAAAAGAAAGCTCCCCAAAAATATTCACAGCAATACGTATGTATCAAACTTTAATAATACTAAAAAACACTATAGAAAACTTGTAAAAAAATATTAAAAAAAATATTAAAAACATAAATAAATAATTCTGGGCAGTTGTAGGAAAAATAAAAAAGCAAGTCACCACAACAAAACCTAATTACTCCTGGAAAATGGCATGAATTTTACTCAAGAATGTTTACTGAAAATATTAGCTGTATATACAGGTTTCACCCGAAGAATTTCAATCTTTAAATCTATAAAATCTATAAAGTGAGACTTTTATCGGCTCAAACGGTCGATTTCGTAAAAACCAAGTAAAGCGAGGTCAAAACGTTTTTATAACAATAAAGAATACACCCAGAGATTGGATGAAGTTACACAATTTTAATATGGACAGGTGTTCGCACCTGGTATGAAAGAACCAATGAGCGAAATTTGGATAATTTATATGGATTATATTTATATGGATTTCAAGAAAGAACAAACAAACAAACAGAATTTCATCTTTATTTATATAGATAATAGGTACTTAATAACCAATTATAAAAGTTATATAGTTAAGGAAAATAATACATAAAATATTCATTCATCGCCTTCTGACGACTTTTTACTTTCACTTACCTATATATGAAATATATAGTAAGTGTTACTTTCACTTACCTATATATGAAATATATAGTAAGTGGAAGTATTGCGATCGTGAAAATTTTCGACTTCCGGTTTTCAACGGAAATACACGTTTTGGGACCCCCTGAGTCGAAATAACCAAGTCCCGCGAAATGGTCTGTGTGTGTGTCTGTGTGTGTGTGTGTGTGTATGTGAACAGACTAGCTCAAAAACTATAAACCGTGGGAACCTGAAATTGGGTATTTAGTGTAGGTATATGCCCGCGATGTGACAGCAAAAATTTCATCAAAATTGCTCAACGGGAGGGGGTACTTTATTTAATAACTTTTTACGTTTTTTTCGATTTTCTCAAAAACGGCTCTAACGATTTTGATTAAACTGAGTATTTGATCTATTTATATGCCCGAAATATGACTGTAAAAATTTCATCAAAATTGATTAACCGGAGGGGGGACTTTACTTAATAAATTTTGTATCATTTTCACGTGTTTTTTTTATTTACTCAAAAATGGTTTTAACGATTTTGATCAAACTTGGTATTTAATGTATTTTTATGCCCGAGATATGACTGTAAAAATTTCATCAAAATTAATTAACCGGAGGGGGGACTTTACTTAATAAATTTTGTATCATTTTCACGTGTTTTTTTTATTTACTCAAAAACGGTTTTAACGATTTTGATCAAACTTAGTATTTGATGTATTTATATGCCCGAGATATGACTGTCAAAATTTCATCAAAATTGATCTACGGGAGGGGGGACTTTACTTGATAAATTTTGTATCATTTTCACGGGTTTTTTTTATTTACTCGAAAACGGCTTTAACGATTAACAAAAATAAGATATGAATGTAGAAAAATGTGTGACTTTAGGAAATGATAATTAGCAAAACACGTCAATTTCTAATCTAAGTAAGTTGGTAAGTGAAAGTTGTGTGTTGCGCGCACGCACCAGATTTTTAAGATATGAAGTCGTTGAAAGAAGTGAGTTATATTTTTTTCAAATAATATGGCACAGATATAAGGAAGAAGTACCTTAGTTTTTCATTGAAATAAAAATTCGTGAAAGTGTTTTGTTTTTTATTTCAATTTAATCAATAACTATACGTAGGCATTATAAGTTTGTTTTATGTCTCATTATAAAAATCAAAACAGATAAATCTGGTACACTAGTGCCCAAAAATCTTAAGATGGTTAGTCATATGTAAATATTCTCAAAATAATTAGGATGAAATCTGATTAATGAATGGTGTAGTGGTTCACCTGAGGTGGCCCTAGGATTTTTTAATGTGAGTAAAAAATCCTTGTCCTCCCTCGGGTAGGACGTAAAATGGAGGTCCCGAGTCTGTAAGATGTCAGGTACTCGCAAATTTAGGAATCCCACTAAAGCATCGTCCGATTAGCATTAGTGGCATAAAGTGACGTTAAAACAAACAAACAAAAAATACTATGAAAAGTATAACTGGCTGTCGAGGGAGGCTTCATGAGGCGCGGAAAACAAAATAATTTTCTTATTTTCCAAAAATATCCTAATTGTCTTCATCGAAGCCTATGCAAGGGCGTGATGACCTAAGCACTGTGGGAAAGAAGGGTTGTTAAAAATGATAGTAGAAGGGTAAGGGGGGGGGGGGGTTGTTTTCTTTTGCAGATAGCAGCTCATCCTTATTCAGGGACAGGGCGAGGAGCCTATCCCTTAGTGAAGTCTGTTTTTCCTCTTCTCCTCCAAGAGCGGGCAGGGCGCACTGGTTGCGGCCCGATCTACCGGGCTCTTGTATTAACAAGAGATCACCGCAAAAATAATAATCTCCTCTGGATATTATGAATATGCATAACCTCCCTCTCTTCTCCTCTCCTCTCTGCTGCCGGCGGGACAAAAAAAAAAGAAGAAAAAATATCTACAGTCGTGATCTCTCATCACCTAGCTACGTCCTACGCTTATTCTCGGGCAATATCAATAAGAACTCAGCATTCATTATCATCCTACAACCCTTAATAAATTCCCTAGATTGTTTAAAAAACGTGTTAACAAGACTATTTGGTACACTGCAATCGCCACTGATTGTCAAATATTAAAGCAACGTTTGATTTTAAACTTCGCACCAAAATTTTAAAGAACTTCTATGTAAATCGGTTCTAAACATTTCAAGAGTATACGTATCTTAAATGTAAGCATTAATTGTTTTTGTTTTTTAATCAGCTAATGAGATAGAAGGAGTGTAATAGCATTTTTAGGCATGGGAAAACAGTACTCAGCAGCACACCTTGATTGTGGAGGTCTTGCATCTAACTCTTTTTCAGTCGCCTGACATAAGTCATGTCACTTATGGCGATATATGTCTAATGTTATGCCCATGCATTTAAATATGAAAACGTTAATAAAAATGTGTTGGTCGATAGATGGTTGTAAGTCTACAAGCTGAGTTTTTTTTTACTTATCTACCAATTAAACGTCTTTTAGTATTAAAATTTTGGATTATTTTTTTTAGGTTTTGTAATTGTGTTTCTGTTGTTCTTTTTGCTTAAGAAATAATTTGCATATGTCCAGATGGTTTAACTATGTAAGTGTTGTATATTGTATGTTGGTTGTATGTATAGACAGTGATGAGAAATATCTCGTCAAGATCTACTGTCTGAGAGAAGTTTATTACTAAAACGAGAAGTTTTTGAGGCAAACCTATGATTTTAAGAAGTAAACGAAAGAGATTATATCTGCCTCCCCAATGATTAAGTTGAATTCAGCGTAAAATTGGTAAAGTGACTAAAAAAACCTCGTTGTAAGGCAAGCGTTCATTTAAAATGTAGTTACTATAATTTGTGTTTAATTAGTCTCCTAATTAGCCTCCTACACTACTATACGCTGCTATTTCAGCTTAGGCCGTCTATTGAGTTGTTCCATGGAGGGTCTCGGTAAGTATCTTCTTCGGGATTTCTCGAGTAATCAACACGGGCCACAAGGCCGGACACCGAAGTCTTCCAAGTTTGATGAATCTGACCACATCTTGCTCATTCATCAGGTAATACAATTCATGATGCCTTCGCCAATCGTACTCGACATGGATTCCTCCATAAAAGCAGCGTAGGATACGCCTTTCGAATATCTGTAACGCTTGCATTTCGGCATTCGTCATCGTCCGAGATAAAAGACCCATAAGTAAGGACAGGGTGTATTAAATACCTTGTAGTGGACCAGCTTTGTTGTTTTGGTGACCAATTAGTTAGCTCTAATATTTCATTCATTCTTATTTATTTATATGTTTTATAGATAGATTGTGAATGTGTTCAGTCTTCAATATTACCATAGTCTCGAATGAGGCAGAATGTAATACTATCAAATAAAGAGTATTCCAAGATAAATATTTCATTATTGATAAGATCTTCTCAGTCGGTTTAATTGACGTAATCAATATCCACTATTTTTGTATTTTTGACAACTTCAACGCTTGATAATGAAAACTTGATTTTCTAACAATACTGTTCAAACATTAAAGGTCGTGCTCTGAAAAGTATGAAGAGTAATTATTTCTTTTGAAAATAATTACTTCATTACGATCAGAACCATCGATCTATTATTATCGCCGGGCTGATTCCCCTTCTATCAAGTTGTATGACGGAAACCATGGAGAAGGATAGGCGAGACACCCGGAAATATAAGACAAGACGGGTCAGCAAGAGGAAGTAAAACAAAGAGCCGATGTCTTGTATTCCTCCAGCCCCTATTCTTTCTCTTTTCTCCCCCCCCCCCCCCTCATTATCGATAGTAAACTAAACAAAGAGAGGAGAGACAGTTTGGTTTCCGGTTGTGGTCTCACCGCTCGCCTACGTGCTCATCACCATGTCCGCCCGGGGGATCGCTTCGGTCCGGACGACTATTTGTCTTTTGGTTTCGGTGGCGATGATGAGAGGTCTATTATTGATATATCGTTCGAATCAGAGACCATCATGCCGTAACAAATTCATTCCTGATATATGGTCTTAAGAGACACGGCTTCTTGTAGGTCATCCAAGAAGGTACACAGGAACATGTACACATTAGACTGATAGTTAATCAAACGCGTACACATTTGATTAAAAATCTGAAAGTCATATAATGGCATTATGTAAACATGTCTTGAAGAACTGACTGTGTGGCCTGAATAACTGAATCAATATTTATCACCCACATTACAAGTTTATTTTATATTATCAGGCTTATATTTATTAAAATTAAAGTTCCATAATTTAGATAAAAATAATCAAAAACCTTATTAAAAGTAAATCTTTATAACTAAGTTACACCATTTAATAAGCAAAGAAGATCGATTAATTGGATTTGACTATGCCCTGAATTTTTCATTACAAAAATCTATAATATAGGAATTGATGGACTGATTTGATTGATTTTTGGTTATTCTTAATTTAATTAATTATTAAAATTAATTTCTAAGGCATTAGTAAGAATTTTATCGCTGCCAGACGGTCGGTTTCGCACTTAAATCTGTTGTTTCTAACTATACTGAAATTTGTAGGTGTATGTTCTATGGGTGAGATTTTTTGCAACTGGCTCCTGTACTAATACCTGCTATTAGTCGCACTCTATCAATATGCTACACATTTTAACCAACCAATGAATGTGGCCATATTTAATTGTCTAAAAATGCAGTGGAAGAGTGAAGTTCATTATTGGAGTGTCTAAAATTGAACAAACCCAACACTAAAAAAATGAAACTTCTGGCCATTACTAAAATCTACTTATCATACTTACTTAACTGGATGATCTCATTTTTCCTTTAAAATTTTTTTTTTTTTTTGTCTCATTTAAGTTTTTTGTATATAAAATTATTAAATTATGGAATTTTTATTTTGTTTCCATTGTAAATTTAATAGTTTATAAATAAAAAAAAAATATTAACTTTTATTGCAGCACTTATTACCTATTAAAATCATAGGAAATCAAAAATGAATGCATGCGTCAACTTTAAAACCATAAATGTCAACTTTCCAAACCTTAAAATCTTGATGTGTCAACTATAGGTTCATTTTAGATGTTTCTAAGGAATCATTTTTAATAAAAACCCTAAATGCAGACCATGGGATATTGTATTCCTAGTTTTCTAAAGGGATTGGCCTGACTAAATTCATAGCAAAAATAATCCTAACATCAATATATTAGTAAATAGTGTCAATGATATGATGTTTTTTTCTTTTAAATAATTTATTTTTGAAGAGAAAAGATTTGGCTCCACCGGGAATCGAATCCGGGTCTTCCGCGTGACATGCGCGGTATGCTAACCATTACACCACGGAGTCGCTTCCAAACGGTGCGAAATCCTTCCTCTTCACTGACACCTCTCCCACGATCTCGCAAACCCGGGTTCGATTCCCGGCGGAGCCAATTCTTTTCTCTTCAAAAATAAATTATTTAAAATAATTTAAAAAATAGGTGGTTACTCACAATGATGGTTCAATTAATATAATTTTTTTTTCTTTAACTGTCAGCTATTGGTACATTATTACCCTAATCCCTTTACTTAGGCCCGGGAGCTAAGGGCCAAAAAGTTGCCTGATTTGAAGAAAATTTTTGATAATATAGCTTGAAAGTGCTCATTTCATAGAAAACAAATGTGAACGTTTGCCACCTCAGATCGGTTCCCATCAAATATTATAGGCGAACAAAATCGACATTTTAGACTACAAGGCGCTTAATTCGTCCACGTTGTAATTACTTTTTATCCACAGGACTGGGCTAATTTTAAAATTAATGAGATCGTTTTACACAGACTTTGATATTCTCCAACTATTATAGGTAAAACTTTTTATTTTGGGTAACCCTCTTTAAATTTCAGGCTTGGGAACATGAGCGTAATTCATTTTTCCGCTAATTTGGCTAAATTGACAAACGACCGCATAATTATGGATCCTCGGGTTCGTCGAACCAGGCTGGAGCGAGCCCGTAGAAAGAAGAATATTTTTATAGAACATATATAATAATTTATATTCTATGATATAAATAGAAAATTAATATATAACATCCAACAGAGCATCATTAGCGTTACGCAAAAATAGCTTTTAAATCATCCGTATTCTATTGATCGTCACTTTGAGGTCAAGTTGCTCTTCCATTAAGCAATGGCAACAGAAGACGATAGATCCGGTAAAAGAAGTAAGGAATTCAAGTTGAAGGATTGCTGATCACTCAGGATTAGAATAGCTTGCTATGAAATTCAGTGATCATGGAAATGGTCAGAGTAAGACAAAATATCATTGGAGCATGATCAGAAACTCATCATGCTGCTAAGATGGATCTTTGAAACTCTCTTCGATTTTTATCAAAACCGACATCCCCAAGAAGGGTGAAAAGGTGAAACCAGGATCAATCCGTCAACTCGTAGGGAGCGTAATTCATTTTTCCGCTAATTTGGCTAAATTGACAATCGGTTTTGGCGAAGACTTACCCGATTTTAACTGTGAGGACCTCAGTCGACACGATATTTAATTCCTTTCTATGTTAAAAAGAACACAATTTTCTCTGCGATAGATTGTTTTCGAGTTATTACCAAAAAATTGAAAAAAGTTCGAAAATGTCGATTTAGTTAGCCTATAAAATTTTATGGCAACCGATCTGAGGAGGCAGACGTTCACATTTGTTGTCTATGAAATGAGTACTTTCGGGCTATACGATAAAAAGTTTTTTCAAATCAGGCACCTTTTTGGCCTGGGGGAGATTCTAACTGACTGAATCTTGTAGAAGTTTGCTAGTCGGTTTTCAATAAGAAGGGAGCAATATGTTTTTTCTCCCTTTTTTTTTTTTTAATTTTTTTCTAGAACATCGATGAAGTCAAGTTTTACAAATTTAACAGAATATGGTTCCATTCCTGCCAAAAGTAGATAAATAATGTTAGTGACCGATATTTTGATCTGAACAACATTGAAATAACTCGTTGTTTTGAGATAATATGGTAAACGAGAATCCTGCCCAGAAGGAAAACACATGCTATGTAACCTTTTAAATAGGACAAGGATGCGGATTAGACCGGAGCGGAGGTCGGGAAGAAGGAAGAAGAGGGAGAACAATGGGAGGAGGAACACCCCCCCCCCGGAGCAGGAAGTGTATTCAGCACAATTTGGCAGCTCCCCCCCTCGATATAAGGAATGGACCCAGAGGAGGGAGAAGAAAGGGCCGAGACGTAGCAAGACAAACTGGCAAACTGTGGATGGGACGGCGCGACAAATACCTATGTCACCCGCAGCTTGACCACTGGTCACTGCATCGCTTTATCTTCTGTCTCTCGGTCTCTTTCTATAGCAGCTAGTACTATTGGGGTCTCACATGGGTCCAATGCTAGCAAAATAAAACGATACTAAGAAAACTTTCTATAAAACTGAGATTTAATTTTTTAACAATTATCCATTTAAAAGGCGTCAACCACTCGGGTATAATAAATAATGCTGGGTTCAAGTTAAAAAAACAAAAGATTGCTTTCCTTGTAGGAGAAGATTAAGTAATATATATTTGAGAAAAAAAATTAACTTGCTTTTTTTTTACTTGAATAATTGTATGGTCTTTTTTATTAGATACTAGCAGACCCTGTGGCTGAGTAGCTATAATGCGTTGAATTAATGATATCATATTCCCTTTAATCCAGTCAAATCAAAATTCACTGATGAAGATAAAAACGTTTCAGCTAATCTAAAAACCAACGGGATTTAAAATAGTACTTGAGGCCAAATTTAAAAGGAACTAATAAAGAATTTAATTGGAATAAGGCTTAATACAATCACAATAGACAGCGAAAATGTAAAGAATTAATCTTTTGCCATAATACATATTAATTAAATTTAGGATATAATACATGGTTCTACCTGAAACAGGTTCAGAAAATTTCTCAAACCATGAGAAAAAACATATGTTCTTGCAGTACTACTTATCAAAACTGTAGTATAATAAGCATTTAATTTGCAAAAAAAGAAATATTGAAGCTAATAATCGAGATAAATAACTACCCTATCTTTTAAGTTGGACAAAACTACAGGCAATGAGCAAACTTTTATAAAAATCGGTTGAGTAGTTTCTGATTTTACCCCCTGACAAACAACAAAAAGGTTATGAAATCGACATATGACGCCATGTCAATAAATCGAAACACCACATACTGTATCTGCAATAATTAGTAATAAAAAAAATATTGTGGTCAATAATCAAGATAAAAACTATCCTATCTTTTATGTTGGACAAAACTATAAACATTGTGCCAAATTTCATTAAAATCGGTTGAGTAGTTTCTGAGTTTACCTACTACAAACATCGGGGCACGAGATTTTTATATATGGGACGTTCTTTTACAAACCGAACACCTTTCTGACCGACACATTTTAGATTTAACTGAAACTTTTGTTACGGGTTCTATATCGAAAAAAAAGAGATACGTATAAGAGGATTTTTTTTTATTTTCGATATTTTGAAAAATAAACAAGATCGAAAATTCGTGAATTTGATGATTTATCGATAATATCCTATTTTTCAAAAATTCATAACTCCGGTTCTGTTTAAGCTAAAAAATCTAATTTTTTTTTATTTTGAAGGTAAAAAGACAAGCTTTAAGAAAAAAATGCTTTCAAAACAAATTGTCGAAAAATTCAAATTGTAATTAACAATTTCAATGTTTAAATCGGTTTTTCACAGTGGCGCCACCCATGAATCAACTTTTTTCTAGTTTTATCTTATTCTGCGTCAAATTTTCTATCGAAAACGCTTTTAAAAACGATGGAGAAGTTATTTTTACTGTAAGAAAAAAAATAATTAATTTAGCGCTGTATGTCACATCGACACGTGGGTCACATTTTACGGCTCATATTCTTGTTTTACACCGTTTATCTCTTAAATACAAATAATTGTTTCATTTTTTTAATTAAAAAACATATTTTATTAGCCAAGAAGATGGGAAAAAATAGAAAAAATACATAAATAAAAAGAAATAAAAAACATTGTTGAAAATGAAATTTTTTTATTAAGATTTCGATAATGCATTAGTGAATAAGAACAATATTTGGAATATAATAATAAATACAATATTTAGAAATAATACAATGTTTATATTTTCTGTTTAAAAATTTTTACAATATCCTTTTTTTCGCAAGATGAAAACCGTTTTGCTTCCAATTGCTGTAAAGAAATCGGATTAATACAATGTTATTTTAAAGTTCCTTTTATTGTTAAAGCTTTTTGGAAACGTTCGGACAATTGTTTTTCTTCTAATTTGTATTCATATGCTAATTTAATTAATTTTTTTCTTACAGTAAAAATAACTTCTCCATCGTTTTTAAAAGCGTTTTCGATAGAAAATTTGACGCAGAATACGATAAAAATAGTAAAAAGTTGATTCATGGGTGGCGCCACTGTGAAAAACCGATTTAAACATTGAAATTGTTAATTACAATTTGAATTTTTCGACAATTTGTTTTGAAAGCATTTTTTTCTTAAAGCTTGTCTTTTTACCTTCAAAATAAAAAAAAATTAGATTTTTTAGCTTAAACAGAACCGGAGTTATGAATTTTTGAAAAATAGGCTATTATCGATAAATCATCAAATTCACGAATTTTCGATCTTATTTATTTTTCAAAATATCGAAAATAAAAAAAAAAATCCTCTTACACGTATCTCTTTTTTTTCGATATAGAACCCGTAAAAAAAGTTTCAGTTAAATCTAAAATGTGTCGGTCAATTTTTGTCCAAATCTGTTCGGTTTGTAAAAGAATGTCCCATATATAAGAATTGTTTCCTTCTCAGGTAGGGATGGTTCATTCTTTCAAATCAATAGTTGAGATTAACATGATTACCATATGTTTTTTTTTTTTTTGGATCGATGAACATTTTGAGCAGCTATCTTCTCCTCTCGCAGGCTATCTTAGTTTTCTATAGTAAAAAGAAAATAGATTCTTAGTAATTATGTTTTAATAAAGCAGCAACTATAGCTTCTACATATGCCATGGAAACCAATAATTTAAATCGTTAAGTGAATTCAAAAATAAAGAGAAAACCAATAGTTGCAAGAATAACTTTTATGAATACACTTCTAGGGAGGTATAATGACAATTCAGCAAAGATATGAACTACCGAGATCAAGCTCAACGCGGTCACCTTCAGCTGTTAATGTAGTTACTGATAAAGACTATCTTTATTAATATTTTATCTTATTATTATCTTTTTGATATAAATTATATAGACGCTGACGGCACTCATCTGCCTGCTGAGGCCCAGGAGGGTTTCGTATTATTACGAATCCAGGAGTATATCAACGATAAGTATCATGGGAGTCAGAGAGGGGGGTGAGCAGGAGATAGGAACTGCCCTAGACGAAATCCTGAGGATGCCCTCGCTAAGTACAAGCAATACAAACCAGCACATATTAAGTTCCAGAGGGTACTTATCTGGTAGCAGATAGCTGAAACTAAGATACCGGGTTCCAACTTTCTTTAAATTACATGAGGAGATGAGCTACTAACGACAGGTCAGTCTTAATGGTGGGGCCGCCACCGGGCTCCTTCCTCTAGCAAAAAGTCCCCTGATGTCTTCGTCGTGGCAGCCATTTACATAAACGACCGCATAATTATGGATCCTCGGGTTCGTCGAACCAGGCTGGGGCGAGCCCGTAGAAAGAAGAATATTTTTAAAGAACATATATAATAATTTATATTCTATGATATAAATAGAAAATTAATATATAACATCCAACAGAGCATCATTAGCGTTACGCAAAAATAGCTTTTAAATCATCCGTATTCTATTGATCGTCACTTTGAGGTCAAGTTGCTCTTCCATTAAGCAATGGCAACAGAAGACGATAGATCCGGCAAAAGAAGTAAGGAGTTCAAGTTGAGGGATTGCTGATCACTCAGGATTAGAATAGCTTGCTATGAAATTCAGTGATCATGGAAATGGTCAGAGTAAGACAAAATATCATTGGAGCATGATCAGAAACTCATCATGCTGCTAAGATGGACCTTTGAAACTCTCTTCGATTTTTTTCAAAACCGACATCCCCAAGAAGGGTGAAAAGGTGAAACCAGGATCAATCCGTCAACTCGTAGGGAACAAACAAAAAAGGTCAGTGATTGTGCATTTAATGATTTCTTAGTTATTCATTGGACCAAACAACTTTAAACACCTACTTCTGTTTTCATTTGGCTTATATCAGCTTTTTAATAACAGGGTAACCTTAAATTCTCCCTTTTAATTAACGATCCTTTTTTTTAAACAGAAAAAGGCATTTAATTTTCCTAAATAATAATGCATACAGGTTCGCATTTGGTTAGTTAAGATGTTTTTATAAGGAAAAGGAGGGTCTTAACTAGAGCGTTTTCACAAAGAAAAATAAATAAATTGATTTCTTAAAATAAATGTTTTCTTTATTTATATAATTAAATGAGAACAAAATATAAGAAAAACGAAACAAACCTCACAAGGGTAAACTTAATAAACTGCGTAACTGGGGAAAGTTGGTCCAATTTTAGGCAGCAAGAAATGATTTTATGATTATGATTGGTTATGATAACCTTAAAAAAGCCAGTGAATATGATAATAATGATAACAGTCTGTTTTGAATACGAGTCTTCGTCAAAAATGTCAACCAGTATATCAAATCACGTCGACATTCATGCAAGCCAACTTATCTTGAGATAACCAAAAATATATTCACCAACGAGGCAGAACAGGCACTGTCCGTTCGAGCCACAATTCCCTTGATCGATTACTGGCTGCTCGATCGATCTCGAAAATCGCAGTCGAGAATCGATGAATTGTTATGCCGCTACAGGTTAATTTAACTGGTTTATTCTAGTTTGTCAAAATGTTAATTTTGACTGGAACTGATGACACTTAAAACAACTCATCCTACGTAATGTATATATACATACACAGTTACTATCTACTTCTATCGTATATAGAGGCTGGAATAGGTCGCTAGTTCGGAAGGAGGGGCGAGGTGACATGTGGACCTGAAGTACATATGTCGGCCGTGTTAATAAAGCCCTGAGACGGATGGCCGCCAGCACATGGTGTGCTCTCCAACATCATTTGTCACCCTCTGTATCTGTCTGTCTCATTAACCCTTCCCTGCCTCCGTGATATGAAGCGCAATTAGAGGTATATTTATTTGCCATGTGATCAAGTCAACAGTGGTGCTACAATCTTTACTTTATACAAAGAAAATTCAATCAAATCACAGTGACTTTTTTGACTTAGTTCACATTTTCTTTAAACTTTTTAGCCCTTAAAGAATTTCTGGCTTTAAACTATTCATATTGATCAAAATGCATTGCTTTTAAAGATTCTCCGAAGCAGAGGAAGACCGACCGTTGAGTCCAGCCTTAAGGAGGCCCAACCCCAGCTCTGAGCCAACCCCCTACCGCTGATCCTCCGAGATGGGGAGAGGACACGAAGAACATTTTTCAGTTATCGGCGGAGATTAGGGAATAGATTACAGGAGCCGGTTTATCCCCTGGGTAAACACAATCAACTCCAGTCCACGGCTTCCAATATCTACACAGCCATCTTCCGTAATCAGCTCCCTTTACATTGCCTAGGATTAAATTAGCTAATTAACAACAATTATAATAAGATAAATTATAGAACGTTGTATTCGCTGAAGATCTATGACATAAGTGTGAATAAAACTCTTAGGGCCGTATTTATGAACGATCCTAAGGAACGCCTTACATAAAGGCTTCCTTAAAATGCCACCTTTAGCTAACCTTAACACAATTTTCATTTTATAAACGTTCCTTTACCTTTCTTATCTTAAGGACGCCTTAGATCTTAAGGTGTTCCTATAAATTTGATCTGTTTTCCTTCCTTAGTGCTAAGGTAGGTGATCAGCTACCTTTAGCCTCTCCTTAACTATTTAATAATAGAAATAAAAACAGAAAACAAATATCAGGACTTAAATACTTATTAAAAAGAACCGTTTATTAAGAACAACGACTTTTTGGAATTTTTACTTTATTTATATGAGGTATAAACAACAAAGGTGGTGAAATATTATTGCACTTTTTAAGAAGAATAAAAATTTTAATCTTGGTGTAATATTTTTCTTTTTTTCTCCTTTATATATTTATCAAATATTTTCATATGTAGCCATTTTTATTACTAGGCACAATGAGGGACAGATAATTTTTTCTATATAAGCAAAATCAAAACAAAAGATGTATTATTTTCAATTAATGAATACTTATTTAGTATAGGTATTGATAGTATTACTTAAGTGTACAACTTGAATCACAAACATTTTGATGCAGATGCTTTTGAATCTTTTCCATTTCTACACTTCTAACATTAATTATGTTATAGTAGCCAGGATTAGAGCTGTAATTGTAAATATTTGATTATTTGGTGATATAAACATCTGAAAGAATATTAAGTGAATTCATTTTTTTCTTCTGCAAGTAGTACTGTAATGAGAAATACAATCTTTATTATTGATAGTAAAGATATTTTCACTCAATTACTCATTGATAAAACAAAATCTTGATATGAAATATAGACTGAATCCAATTTGAGAAAATTAAATGTAATTTTAATAGTACCAATTTAACATTTTTAAAGTTTATTTATTTATCTATGGCTATTTTACATAAAAGGCTTTCATGGAATTTGTTGAAATTAGATAAGTTAGGTATAACAAGTTTTTGGAAGAGTGGTAAGAGAAATGTAAAAAGAACAGAAATAAATTGGTAGACAACTTTTATTTATTATTATATAAAGATGAAAAATAAATAACAGAATCATAATACACACTAATAAACCAATTCTTTATAAAATGTCAAAACACATGTACATCCACTAAGATTTTTCAGTAATTAATATGCTAATACAAAAGTAATTGCATTCTAAAGTAAACAATCAGTTTTTAATAATTCATATAAGAATATGAAGTTGTTGAAAATAAATTTCAGCTTACTTATTAAGGAAATTGAAGCTTTAATATTTCACATTTCCAACACACATCTTTTTTAAAATAAGTTGGTTACTAATTTACACATATCTAACATTTACAACTCCTCATGAAGAAGCTTGGAACTAAACCATCCAAGAATATTAAGAAATATATAATAAACATACAATAGTATATCACAAACATCTCAATTAGAAGAATATTGCAGTCTCTCATCCCCCAAGCTAACTTCAAGAGAAATAAAGTTTGAGAACTAACACTACCTAACATTGTTTTATCACACTTTTTCACTCTCATTTGCATCTTCATCTTATAATAAAGATATTTTTGATTGTTATCCTAAAGAATCCATTAAGTTGTTTTGTAATCGGTTAGATGAACCATTGTATACATTTGTTTGTTCTTTTACACAAACAATGTTTGCACACTATTCATCTTTGAGTGATTTCTACTCCAATTATCATTTTCTTATAGTTCTAGAGCTGTAATTGTCACATTAACTACTTAAAACACTCTAAACAACACAGTAAACAAGAGTGAAGTAAACACTGATGTCAGTTTAGGGAGGTTACACCTACCGGCAGAGTACTCTTATCAATGTTCTCTGATTGGTTGTTTAGTTAAGGTGGCCTTAAATTTGCACCTTAATAAATGCATATTTAGTTAAGGAAAGGAAGTATAAAGGAAGGTTCATAAAATGAGAATTATCTAAAGGAACACTTAAGCTTAAAGGTTAGCTTAACATAGGAACCAGTTGAGGTTACCTTAACTGCTTCCTTAGGAACGTTCATAAATACGGCCCTTAGATGTCGTAAAAAAAAATAAAAAATGTAGCTGAAAAATAACCGCTCCAACCTCTGTGAATTTAGGGATGCTGTACAATATTACCTCCTTAAACTCCTTGGGATGTATTACAGGTAATTTATACATTAAATTAGATAATGGGTAATATGCAGTACTCCGGATGCAAATACCAAATAATTTCAGACAAATACTCCTAGAATAAGTTTAATTTACCTTTGAATCCTTCTTCGGGCTCCGAAGTTCGGATATAGTCGTCGACAGGGATGGAAGTGTCATCTGGAGGCTCGTCCACCTGGAACAAAAGGGATATTAATTAGGCAACACATCGATGACATGTTTGTGTGTTTGTAGCGATAAGCATATTATCATAGATTTGAGGAAAATGGGATTGAAAACTTTGAGCTTTTCTCAAATCAGTTTTTCAGAAGTTGATGTTGTTTATGCACAGCTGGCAATGACATGTGTGTTTTAATTTATTCAAAACGATTGTCGTTTACAAGCTATTAAAGTCTGCAAAGCTATATGCAAAAAATTATTTTTTCGTATCGACTCAATACACTTTACGCTGTAGGCATGTATATATACTAATTTTTTTTTAAATAATTAATTATAAATTTGTATTGATGTATTTAATTGAAAAAAGACCAATTTGATAGGGGAATTCCGAAAAACATGTTTTAATAATAAAGAAATATATTATTTTTCTAATTTTTTTTTTTTTTAATAACGCCTTTCCTTCCATATACTTTGTGAAATACTTATGAGCCATAATTTTAAAGATTAATTGATCTTCAATGTCGAAAAGCTAGGGAATCACAACAAAAAGGCGGGAAAATTTTTCATGAAAATTTAATTCCTAATGGATTATCTAATTTTTTGACAATTGAACAATCTGATTTCTTGATTTCAATTCACTCATTATTTCAGCACGTATGTTTACTGATTGTAACGAATAAATGTTTCAATTAAAGGGATCGTGGCAAAATAGTGCCAAGCAACATTTTTAACAAAAATTAACTGTAGCTGCAGTGTGCTGTAGGTATATTAAGTATGACTATATCGTCGTCACCATGCTAAAGTAACGAATGTGCAACTGAAAACATATGCATACTTTAGCATGGTGACGACATGTCTATGATGGAAATGCCACCTAAATATGACTAAATAGAGCCTCTATAGTCATATTTAGATGGCATTTCCAACATAGACATATAGCAATATACACCAGACTCCAGCTACAGTTTTTTTTTGTTAAAAATGTTGCTTGGCACTATTTTGCCCCGACCCTTTCAATTGATGTTTTGACCTGACACAGATGGTGGAGTAATTCAGCGCTTAGGATATCAGCATAGAATTAAATAATAATAATAACAATATAATATATTACACAAAACACGATAGATATTATTATATAGCGGGCGGTAACTACAAAATAGGAGGACCCCAAACACCCGAGGGAGGGAGGAAGGAGGGTTGGCCTGGTGATTAGTAGAAGTTTCGCTAGAGCGAGCAGGGGCAGAAGAAATGGACCGGTTATTGAAATAATTCCCAGCCAACAAACACCTAGGTTCCGCTGAGGCAAAAAGTGTGTACCCGTTCCACCATTAGTGAAATTAAGATCCCGCTCCGGTTGTGCGTATACATCAGTTCTCGATATGGCCGGGGGTAAACAAACTAAAAACATCCTCTCAATTAGGTATTTATTAAAAAAAAAAAAAACTTAATAATTACTATACTATTAATAGAGGTCTACCGAAATCTTATTTCGGATAATAATCATCTTCCATGCTTTCCAGGTCACCAAAAAAAAAAAAAAATATTGATACATACGTGTACAAAAAATATATATACAATATAGAACTAACAGCATCCCATTGCAGTCTCGTGTTATATATGTTAATATTTTTTCAATCTGGTGGACGTTTCGGAGCAGTGTGCCCATATTCATGACCTGTGTGTATAGTGCTCAATTAAGTATAGCAATGTACTTAAACAATTATAAACAATAACAACCATTATAAATAAATAAAGCAGTCTACCAAGGTAATATGAAAATTATATATATTTAAAAATGACACCTCAATCAGGCTGCCAAAAAAGCAATAACCGAAGTTTTTCCGTACGGTGGGGTTCCTGCCGAAGACTATATTACCCTCATAAAATAGAAAATAAACTGAGAGAAGTTAAAAATGATGTTATCTCCTGGAAAAACTCAACTAGAGATAAACGCAGAGAGGAAGTTATCTTAACGCGTATTGGCCATACTCACCTTACCCACAGCTATTTAATGACTCGCGATCATCCACCTGATTGTATGACCTGCGGCAGCCCGCTAACCGTTAACCATATCTCAACTGAGTGTAGAGCATACGACACAGACAGAGCAATTTTAGAAATACCTTTCTAAATTCTATTTTAAAGGTCAAACTAAAAACAATAGATTATCTTTTTGACTTCCTCAAACGGACAAAAATATACTACAAAATATAGACTAAAATTGCAGAAGAATAGAAAATAATATAGTTAAAGAGAAATGTGGGGTAAAATTTAGCAGTATCTAAGGTGATAATAACCCTAGAGGTTGACACCTTCAAAAAAAAAAAAAAAAATCTGGTGCGTGCGCGCAACACACAACTTTCACTTACCAACTTACTTAGATTAGAAATTAATGCGTTGTTGTGGTCCCCTTCGTTTGACCAATTTTGATGAAATGTTAGCTATCACATCTTTGGCATATACATACACCAAATACCCAGTTTGATCAAAATAGTTAAAGCCGTTTTTGAATAAAAAAAAAACACGTGAAAATGATACAAAATTTATTAAGTAAAGTCCCCCCTCCGGTTGGTCAATTTTGGTGAAATGTTGGCTATCACATCTTTGGCTTATGCATACATCAAATACCCAGTTTGATCAAAATCGTTAAAGCCTTTTTTGAGTAAATAAAAAAAACACGTGAATTTGTTACAAAATTTATTAAGTAAAGTCCCCCCTCCGGTTAATCAATTTTGATGAAATTTTTACAGTCATATCTCGGGCATATACATAGATCAAATACTCAGTTTAATCAAAATCGTTAGAGCCGTTTTTGAGAAAATCGAAAAAAACCTAAAAAGTTATTAAGTAAATTACCCCCTCCCTTTAAGTAATTTTTATGAAATTTATGCTGTCACATCGCGGGCATATACTTACACTAAATACCAAATTTCAGGATCGCACGGTTTATAGTTTTTGAGCTAGTCTGTTCACACACACACACACACACACACACAGACACACAGACACACAGACACACACACACACAGACCATTTCGCGGGACTTGGTCATTTCGACTCAGGGGACCCCAAAACGTGTATTTCCGTTGAAAACCGGAAGTCGAAATTTTTCACGATCGCAATACTTCCACTTACTATATATTTCATATATAGGTAAGTGAAAGTAAAAAAAGAATGAAACCTAAGTTTTGTCAGTTCTTGTATGAAATTTGTAATGAATAAGAGAACCTTTCAAACAACCATTTTTCTCACAGCTATCGCACACGACTTAAACTAAAAACAGTTCTATTCTTTTAAATTATGATGATTGATAAACAGGATTTTAAGTTATAACTTTTTATTTATTTAGATAGCCTGTTTTGGAAAAAAAGTTTTAATTGAAAATACTGTTTATCGAACAACCTTATCTTAAAGAAAAATTGACTATTTCGCACTTCTATATTGTAGATTGTGAATTTTTTTGGAATTGATGAAACTTTGCGGCATTCTAGTAAACTATACTATCACTACAGAAGAGCTGCTTCTGTTTATTCAAAAAGGATGGTTACACAATAAAAATGAGGGTTGAACTTATCAACACGTCTTTAATACTCGCTCATACTTTAATACGTAGTTCCATCCAGGTGGTAATCATAGAATCTTGGTTCAGATACGAAAGAGGGGCCTTACTTCGCTATTCATACTTAAAAAATGACTGGAGTTGCTGAAGTTCGGTGAAGTAAACGGAGAAGGACTGTGCAACTTTGGTGTTGGGCGTTTTAGCAGAAGCGAAAACAACATTGAAAATTTGCCACGTTCTGGACGCACATCTATGTGAAACATTGAAGCTCCACTAAGGGATGTTAATGAAAAATCGTCAAGTTAAAAACTGTCAACTTTTCTGGTGTTTCTAGAGAAACAATGGGAAGTCGAACAGGACAAATAAGCAAGCATATCTATTCAATGATCGATCAAATTTTGTGTCATCATATTTTATGATTTAATTGGTTATTGTGTATTTCCGTAGAGACCAAGATCAGGCCTTACTGTCAGTTTTCTACACCTGTTACATTAAATCAATAAATAGTGCATTAAATTATATAGTGATGTTTTGTCAGCAAAGGTAAAAGAGAAACTTATTGGCTCCAAAATTAATTTTTATAATGTTTATACAATTCAGATAATAAAGAAAAATTGCTTGTTTTCATACATAATATTGTTTATCTAAACTAACGGTTAAATCTGTGCCTACTAGATATTAGTATCGGTGCCTTTAAACTGATGGCCTAATGCTAATATTGTAACACCTTTTAAGAGTTACCGCTTCGTTGAGAAAAACCGAACTGAGGAAGAGATTTTCCAGAGCTATTAAGATATGGTAGCATGTCCTCCGATGGGGCTATCCGTCAAGGTAGTTTTTTTTTTCTTTTTACCTTTACACTTAGCCGCTCACTTCTCGACAAAAATTGTTTTCCTACATCCACCTTGAAGGACGCCCTTAATTCAAACATAGGAAAAAGAAACAAAACCTTTCGGTATCGCTTTTTCGGAACTTGCCCCGCCCACCAACACGAACGTGTTTTATTAACACACAAAAATATCAATCGCGAGGTCTGAAGTGATATTTTCAAACAAATAACAACTGATTAAGAACATATTTGATGACTATAAACCAAAGAGTTGTAAATACATTCTACATCCTTTCAACACGGCTGATTTCCAGATGCAGATGCCAACTGCAATGTAACTCATCCGGGTTCCTACCACATAATGCCACCAGCCTTTTAATCTAATTGAGAAAAGGAGCTGTGTCTTTTTCTTGTTTAAAATTAATTCTATGAAAAATGATTAGCAATCTTTTATGCGTCCGGAATGAGGTTAGTGTCAGAAAGTAATTAACTAAAGCAATCGGAAAGTAAATATGTAACTAAACTATACTTTAATTACCATCATATTTTTATTAAAAATAATATTAATTAAACATTTCCTTGTTTTTTTTTTATCTTATTTAAATCACAAAATGCGTAAATTTGTTATTCTATTCAAGTTTCTACTTAGTAGTCCTTTTTATTATCTAATAATTTTTACTTTCCCCCTCCCCCTCTAAATTTGTTTCAAATAACAATAATTCATTTTTTGTAGCTTAATTATTTTATTTACATCAAATGTAAATATCTTAAGACATTTAGAGTTGAGGCTTACAATTTCAAAACCAGCCAAGTCCATTTCCAGATTTTTATCATTTTTTTTAAAATAGTTTTTCTATTAGATTATCATTAGGTGGAAGGATTTCTTCCAAAAGAGGGTAAATCATATTGAAAACGGCATAATCTATATAATCGGGATAATCTATAGAAAAACTATTTTAAAAAAATAAAAATCTGGAAATTGGACTTTTTTTGGAATTCTACGCCACAGATGTACTATTTCGGCCAGGTATTACATTTTAGGTTCTTATCTGTAAATTTATGTAACTATTAGGGGGTTTAGTCCCAGAATAAATTTATTTTATTATTTATCTGATTCTAATGACAATACCTGCTATGACAATAGCTGAAAAAATTAAGTTTTTCTCCGCTGTCATATTTACAGCCTCAAATATCATTTTATAGTAATAACATAATTCTAGAGTTGTAGTATTTCGCCCAGGTATTACATTATGCGTTCTTATCTACACATTTATGTTTCAGTAAGGGGGTTTAATACCAGAATAAATTTATTTTATTTATTTATCTGATTCTAATGACAATACTTGCTAAAATTAAGTCTCCGCTCTCATATTTTCAGCCTCTACTTACTAGCATACTACTTAACTGGATGTAAAAATTTCAGGACCCTAAACATTGCGAATACACTTGACACAAAATGCATATTGTAACGTTAAATCATTAAATAAAAAGAAAAAAAATCATATGATTTAAAATCCCAGACCATTTGTTAGAACAAATTAGCGGTTGGAGCGAATTTTTTAGATCTAGATTGTTCGAGCTCCATCCACCAGCTTCCACGAGATTCTACAAAGTTCTAGACCCTCCTTACAACTATATATATGGAGTGATTGACTGAACAGAGTTTGTCTTGACAGTGAAGCTCAAGACATATGATTTGTGTGCTATAAAATTACAATTTTTGTAACCTGCTCGAATATTTATGTTGTTAATGTTATTTATGTTGTTGGTATTGATATTTTTATGTTAAGTTATGTTATGTTTTCGTTCAATAAATATTCGTTAACCCACAGAAGTGTTACAATATGAAGAATATTATTATCGAAATGGACAACTTCATTAACTATGAGTAAAGAAAGTTTTTTTTCTAATACATCGAGGTCAACTGGGCAATCTTTTAAATTTGTACTAAAGTTTTTAAAGATTATTAAAGTATTTTAATTTTCCGACTCCACCTGAGATGTCGTAAATTTAAAAATGTAGTTTATCATAATTCTCGACATTCTCGACACGTACACTTGGTCAACGACCATCAGAGGTTGAGAAATTTATATAATAGTTTCTCATAATTGTTACATATATGTATGTCTTGTCCATTACCTTAGGATAAGAAAAACTTTAATACGAAAAAATAGATAAAAAAATAGATGAGCCTACAATCGACTTGGCACTTGTTACATCAACCTGTTCCACCTGACGCCTGTCCCAGAAGATAAAAACTGTACAGAAGGGGAACAACTTAAAGAGGAGGCCGATGAAAAAACAAGCACAAAAACAAAAGATTAAAAAAATGCTGCGTAAAGAAATATGGTATTTATAGGGCAGTGGAAGGGGATAGTCAAACACATCCTGAGGTTCCATAAATATGACGCGCAGGGGGAGGGGGAGGGGGGGGATTTGTGTCGGCTGTCACGAGAAGTCACGAGTTCCCACGGCAGCGCAACATCTGTAACATGTCTTCTCAGTCTCAGCGGTGCAATATAATTCTTACACATGCGAATACATTTATCCAGGGGCTCTCTCAGTTTTATCTCTAGGGTCGTAAAGTAAATAGAATATTAGCTTTATAAGGACAGTGTCTATCTTACAAAGTATCTCGCAGATGAAAGTGTGGAAGATCTTCCCCAACAGGACAGTATCTTAAAGAAGATAAACATGCGTTTTTTGCAGGTACAACAAATTAGGCAAACGTTATCCTCTTGTTCCCAGCCTAGCCAAATATCTATTCTATAACATACCATCCACATAACGGAGGACGAAGAGAGGATATCAAATGGTTATAGTTATAACACTTCGCTCCTTCGATACAGTCATGGACTCAACATACTAGTAGAAAGTCTACCTGATACTTTTAGAAAGGTCACTGATTTAATCAAAGCTTTCAGATGATCTATCCATTCATCAAAACATGATTCCATTCATGAATGAAGTTAAGAGTTCCATAAAGAGTATATTTTAATCTAAATAAATGCTTCATGAGTACTATCATTGTAAAAATCTATTCGAAGAAATTCAAAAGACAATATAAAATTAATCATAAAATATACTTTCAAATAATGGAAAATAAGCTTAGAAATTAATCTAGTAGGTAGTAACAATGAAAACGTAAATATTAGAATTAGGATAAAAATAAAAGGGAAAATTTAGTTCTCAATACTATTAGTATCAACATAGAAATTAATTAGGTGGATAAGATCCTGCAATGTATGACCCTGTAGCTAATAAACTATTTTATTTGAAATATTAATTTAACCATTATAGTGGATAACCACCTATTTTTTAAATTATTTTAAGTAATTTATTTTTGAAGAGAAAAGATTTGGCTCCGCGGGAATCGAACCCGGATCTTCCGCGTGACATGCGCGGTATGCAAACCCTTACACCACGGATTCGCTTCCAAACGGTGTCAGTGAAGAGGAAGGATTTGGCACCGTTTGGAAGCGACTCCGTGATGTAATGGTTAGCATACCGCGCATGTCACGCGGAAGACCCGGGTTCGATTCCCGGCGGAGCCAAATCTCTTCTCTTCAAAAATAAATTATTTTAAATATTTTATTTGAATTAATGTGAAGAAAGGATTCATATAAAAATTAATTTGAAATACTTTGATTGATGATATTTATATATTTTCATTCTCCCCAATAAAGGGAATCCCATGCTCATTAATGAAAATAGAATTTATAATATTATCTTCATTTGGTCAGGAGCTATAGATTTTAATGAACTACGAGATTAGTGGAGAATTTCATTTTTTATGTATACAAATAAACAAGTACTTAATAAAAAAAAAATGAAAAACCTGGAAAATATATTAAATAAATATAAATCTGAATATAGTGAATAATGTAAATTGATACAAATATTAAAATTATAAATAAAGCAATTTTATAAAAATGCTGAGTTTGTTAAGTTAGTGATATCAAACTCAATCACCATTCCTGCTATATCAATTGCAAAAAAGAAAACTGAAAAAATAACATGAAAGGCCAATAATGAAAGGGAAAGAAAAAGCACATACATGAATGAATATGGAAATTAAATATATACTACTTCTTTATGATTTTAATTTATTTTGAATTATCGATGTAGATTATGTGGATTTTTACCTTGTGTACACAAATAAATATAATATAATATATTTAATAAAAGAAGACCACATTTATTTAACCACATGTGTATATTAAAGAGGTCCGCTATTTAGCTAGAATGACCTGGGTCAGGACTAAACAAGAAGACGGATATAAAAAGCAGGCCGGATTTTCCCATCAAATTAGCAGAAGATGGTGGATGAAGGAAAAGCCCGGGGGAAGGGATGAGGATGAACAGGAGCTATGGCGTACGATGGGGGAAACACACACAAAAAAGAGGATAGTAAAAGAAAAATAAAAGAGAAGAGGAGCGGGATAAATCGGCCACATGTTGTTATCTATATACTTTAATAGAGAGTAAGATTAGGTACTCTAGTAACTCTGTTACTTACACATATTTATATACTCTACTAGAGTAACCATACTCTCTAATAGAGAATCTCATCCCTTTTAATTCACTATACAGAGTCAAACTAGCCTAATTTTGACAACAGTTTAATATTTGACCCCTTCCTCCCCCCAAGATACTTTTTAAAACTGAAAAACCTTAATAGTGTGAGCTAGTAGTGTAACATATGTAATCTTCATGGACTGAAAAATAACAATTTACAATGCAAAATCACCATTACCTCAAACATTAAGGCATCCACAAAAACACGTAAGTATTCCAGCAATAAAGCTTATTAATTCTTTTTTGGGGGATTCTAATTCTTTTCCCAATTTATCTTTAATCCTAGGTATTTAATTTTTTTTTTTATAAGTTGAGATATGGATTTGTTGGTACTTTTCAATTTTATTTATTTATTAGCTGTATATACCGGTTTCACTCGGAGAATTTCATTTTTCTAATGAAACGGTCGATATCCTAAAAATCTATAACGTTTTTCGACTCAAACGGTCGATTTCTTAAATCCAATGTAAAGCGAGATCATAATGATTTTTATAACAATAAAGAATATACCCAGACATTGGCTATTCGCAATATATGGACAGGTATTCGCACCTGGTATGAAAGAACCACTGAACGAAATTTGGAGAATTTAGGACAAACGGTCTTGTTCAAAAACTACAAATGAGACTTGTTTTGACTCAAACGGTCGATTTCGTAAAAAAAAACATTGTAAAGCTAGATCTTTACGATTATTATAACAAGAAAGAATATCAGCTGAAGATGGGCTGAAGTTATGCACTTTTAATATGGACAGGTGTTCCCACGTGGTATGAAAGAACCACTAAGCGAAATTTGGAGAATTTGGGACAAACGGTATGGATTTCTATAAAGAACAAACAAACAAACAGAATTTCATCTTCATTTATTTAGATTATTGTTATTGTTTTATTTTTATTTATTTATTTATTATTATATTTTTTTGAAAGGGCGTAGGTAAAAATATCTTACTCTCTGCTAATATCAACATGGAAGACAATGTTAATTTCAGAAATAATTTCTAGCACTAGTAGATCAAAACAAAGTACAATTCTATAATTACCATAGCCTTTGGTTTAAATTTCAGTATTTAATTCAATACTACTTAATTTTAAATATAGGGAGGGAAATTCATAGTTGAATTTTTTTTAGCATACCTACTTACCATTAAACATTTTGAATATAAATATCGTAAGAATGTATCTTAAATCTGTACTTAAAAGAATCATAATGAAATATATACCAGTCATATATGTGAGCTGAAGAATCGATGTAATATTGCAATGGGAATGATATGAGCACTTAAACATTAAACAGAATATCCGAAAATATAGTGGAAAAAAAATTCATAGATTTAAAAAAAATGCACCCTTGGGACATTGAACAGAGTAGCAGAATGACACTGCATTACATAATACGACCTTAAATATAATTAACGACCTTCCATTACTAACTCTTTTACAAGAAAGAAATCTGCAATAACAAATAAACGTACCAGAAGCCTTTTCTATATTAAATATAACAAAAGATTATTTCATCTTCCTTTATATGGATGGGAGATTCCAAACTCATAACCCCAATTATTTAAACTACAGGTTAAAAAACATTTAATTCAACGATACGCTAACTTTAGCATAATCGAGACAGAAGATAAAATATCTCTGGCTACTCCTTTAATAACGTCATACCTCATAAGTCGGCGATTTTTACTAATGACACCCAGTAAAATCACAAAGTTTCAATCCAAGCAATATTTATGAAAATTTTAGCAATAACTTCATAAATGAGAAGAGACTGTTTAAAATATAAAACGTTTTACATTATATTTTCTTCATAGAAAAAAACCTGTTATTATCTAAAACTATCGGTGCATAGTGAAAAAAAATCGGAGTCCTAATATCTACTTTTAAACTTCAAATTCACTTTCTTCAAAAATGATCTTTTTTGAGATATGAAGTTGAAAGGAGGTCAGCGTTGATCATGTTAAAACACGTTTTAAAATTAATTAAGTAAAACAAGTGTTGAAATTGGAATAGTTTTTTTCAAAAACTATTCTACAATACCTATTCTTATTTGGGCTGATTTATTCAAAACTTCTTGTTTGATATATTTTCAATTAAATTCCAAGAACTGCTTATATGCGATTATATTCTTGAGTCTTGGATTTCGCATCCAAGATAAAATCTTGGAAATGATCAAATCTATTCGACATAGCAAAGATTCAAAACTTCTTCTAGTATATCAGAAGCTGCTCAAAATATTTTAATATATCTAGCTGGACACCTACACGAGGAAAATAATATTTGGGTCTTCTTCTTTTTTTTGTTTTTTAGCCCCTCTTAGCTATCTTTGAACTGTGGCTGCAGAGTCAACACGTGGCCATAGGGATATTGCACAACTGCGACATCTGTTCCATCAACTTCTCCTCGGACCCCCCCCCCCCTTCCTGACACCAACGAAAACAGCGCACAAATTTAAGTAATAACTGGATCGTCAGGATCATTCTTCAAGAAAAATAAAAAAATTGCCCTAGATGGTCCTCAAGTGGTTAACATGGACAGAATTATCGACCATCATAGGATATACAAGATTCGAAACAAGAGTCTGCAGAACAATGGTAAACATTTATAAAATTATTAAGTGAGGACTTCTAAATGAACGAAAATATCCCTCTTGAAGGTTTCGCCCTTTGTTAGGAGTATCTAATTTTTCCCCCTCAACTGAACTTTAACTGAGAATATACATACAGATTTCATACTCCTCTTAGATATAAGGTATTAAAAAAGATACCTACTTAAAAAAAAATTCACATCCCAAGAATATTTGCTTACTACCACATAACGATATGATCTTTGGTACGTGACAAACCATACTCTATATACTGATACTATTTACTAATCTGATATTCACGATGTAAATGGAAATGCACCTTTCATTTAATCTTAAGGTGTCTTTACACTCTATGAACTTTACCCTCGAACAGCCTTCACGAAGACTGTTGGGGTATTCTAGGTACTTCATCTGTTCGCCTGTGTTCGGTGGTGGCGCTAGTGTCACTTTTGATTTGGGCTTTCCCAAGTGACAGGAGTTGTTTGCGATACTAGGGCGCCGTTTGTAATTCATCTTCTATTTTTTTATTTTTCAGATAAAATAAAATATACTGGTAATGGAGATTTTTTCTTCATCAGAACCTAATATAAGTTGGGTGCGTCAGCCATATTTGATCGCTCAACGTCAAGCTATATATAAATGGCTGTTCGTGGAACGGAGGTTCGGGGGAGAACTGTTCGCGGATGAGGTTCCTAGACTGCAAAGGCACCTTCACATAGGTTTCCTTCATTATTAATTTATTATTATTTTTTTAATTCATTCATTAATTGCTTACGGTAAAATTAAAAACATCAAATACATCGAAAATAGCATTCGTCCCTAGAAATGGTAACATAAATAAATGGTGACGCTAAAGATTCGTGGTATGGATAAAGAAGCAAGCAGAGTTAATTTAGAGCGGACTGTAGGCTTTCATTAAGACGTTCATTAGGAAGTAGGGACTTGACAACAGGTAGCCTCCGCCCGAGGAGCGAGGAGGAACGTGGAAGGAGGAGGGAGGAAGAAGGAGGGAGGAACTAGGAGGGAAATTCCAAATTGAATTAGTGGCCGGGAATAAATCAAGAGCCAGGGCTAGCAAGGAGAGCGATAAATTAAAAGGGGGTGACTTTACCCTCCGGCCACCCCCCACTCCCAGTGTTCCCAATCTTAAATATTGTCCGTCCTGCCCACCGCTGTCTTCACATCTGTACTATTGTTCTTATTCTTAGCAAAGAGCTAGTACGCGTATATACATTAATAAATATACATCAAAACATTATGTATACACCTACAACTGTAAGATAGTTGATCACCCTCAAGGTATTTAGGAAGAATTAAAAACAAAGAAGATAAATAAAATGAAAAACAATAATTGTATTACTTACAGGGAAAAAAAATGTTCCTTTCACGAGGCACAATGATAAGGAAATGACAATAATCTTTTATTAACGAACATGGAATTTCGTTTATCAGTGAGGAAAAAATATAAATAAATACCATCTCTAGTTATTTCAAATTAATTTTTATAGGAATTCTTTCTTCAATCTAATTTAAATAAAATAGTTTATTAGGCACAGGGTCATACATACATAGAGCATGGAATGAGTCAGTAATATTGTCTATTGAGCTTCCTGCTTAAATACATGTCTTTTTGAGGCATTCGCTATTTTTGAAAGATTTTAAAATAATTATTTAAAAATCCAAAAAAATAAATTAAAAATATGCTTTTTGTTAGGGCTTAAATGGAAAAAATATTGTCGGATAATTCAAATAGAAGCATATTTTATGATTTAGTCTGATTCGAGGTCGAAATATATTGAATGTTCAAATATTCAAATTTAAATCTTGTAATCGATATATTGCCTTCGATCGCATTTTATCAATCAAATGCTACTATGGCATTTTAACACCCTTCACCCTCTACCACTAAAAAGTAAATTCAATAGGAAAAATTCAAAGAGATGAACGTTGATTTTGTTAAAAATAATTTTTTTTTATTCTATTAGATTTAATTTTAATATATTTTGATTAATTAATAATTTTTTAGCTTTACTGCACCAAATATATTTTAGAAATAAGAAAAATGAATGGATTAAAATGCATTGTAATTTCGTCCATAATGTAAGCAATATATTTAATCAAATTAAAAAAAAAATAAAAAACACTTAAATTAATATAAATTATTTTATTGGCGATAGTTGGTTTTATTTTTTCATTGTGTCGTCACCCTATAGTGGTATAGGGTGACGGGTGCTAAAATGACTGAATAGAATTTGATCGATCAAATACGATCAGCGGAATAGGCGATATATCGATTTCAAGATTTAGATTAAGATACCTTAATCTATCATATAATAATAATTGAACATTCAATATATTTTCGGCCTCGAATTAGACTAAATCATAAAATATACTTCTAGTTTAATTGTTTGAGGATAGTTTTTCCGTTAAACCTGTAAAAAGTAGCACTTTTTTAATTTATTTTTTTGGTTTTTTTCTTCTTTAGAAAAAAATTATTTAGAAATCTTTGAAAAGGAACAAATGTCTGAAAAAGACAATTATACAAATGTGTATAAGCAAAAAGCTCAATAGATAATAATACTGACTCATTTCATCCTGTATGTAGGTATGACCCTGTAGCTAATAAAATATTTTATTAAGACAGAATTCATGTAATAATTAATTTGAAATACTTTGAGTGCTGGTATTTGTATAATTCCTCACTAATAAAAGAAATCCTATGCTCATTAATGGAAATAGATCTATACGATAATCGTCATTTGGTCAGGAGTTATAGATTTTTGGGCACTGAATTACAAAAATTTTCCGGTTTTTCCGACAATTGAACACCTACATCTAATTTTTAATTTTATATATAAGCTAAACAAGGGCGTTAATGACTGATTGACGCCCTCACATAAACAACAACCAACCAACCTAATTTTTGATTCCTATTTGGACCTAGGCTTCATAAATATAGGGGGCGGCTAAAAAGACTCATTTAGGTAAACTACAAACTTTCCAGTTAAACAAATGGTCCACGGTACGTTAGCAACATGACCTTACACAGCGGTTAATATCAAAATGATGGGCGTGTTGAAGAGGGTCAAAAAGATTAGTAATTTGTTTTTTAAATTGATCTCTAAGGGCAAGGTTATTCCATTGATCCTCAGACTCAGGCTTTAGAAAACAGCAGGAAGAAATGTCATTTAAGCTAGGAGGCGTGAATTGCAGTTATATCAGATGGGAGGGCACAGAAAAAATAGCTTTTCAAGAGATTAGTTATTATTCACTGCTGTTTTGAGTTAAAGAAACTTGTTTTAAAAGTGGAATTCCATTAGTTGAAAATGGGAAGATATTTTTACAGCTGAAAGGTGATATAAATTAAGATATGACGTTGAAATAAAAAAAATAAAAATAATAGTTTTAGCTCCAAAGAGATTAGAGATAAAAAAAAATCGAAACAAGAGAAGGAATGATTTCTATTCATAGCACTGCTATGCTTCTCCTCCGTTCAACCAGATGTCGCACTTCCTTTCCCACCGATTCCTAACTAATTATTGTCAGCGCCTCATGGAAAGGATATCAGTAGCGACCTGTTTTATATCATTTTTTAAAGGCAATAATGTTGTAGAAGAGGGATGTTACAGTATTCCCTCCAGAAGCAGCTTTGCCCCTTCCTCTTGGGCAGAGAATGCAGTCAGGGCAAGTGCATTAGGGGAGATAGCGGAGAGGTTGCCGGGGGTGCTGTGTGACAGGGGGCCAGATAAATCTTCCAACCCCCTGACCGCACCTGTAAACACCTTCATCTAACCAGGATCAAGCCATAACTCAGTCTAAAACGGTTAACGACCATATATATTTATACACTAAAAACAAAAAATATATGCTCAAACTTTTTCTTTCACAACTTTTTCCGAAAACAAGGAAGCTGAAGAATCACTAAGGTTTCAGAAATAATATCGCCAAAATCTGCACCTTTCCCCTTCCAGCACCGATCAAATCTAAAAAGAAACATGTTTTAAGGAGTATGATTCTACTATATCCGGGAATGAAACTAGTTGAAAAATTTCTCCCACCGTCTTCATTGTGAGACTTTTTTTCATTTTCATTCTTTTAAAATTTTATGAAAAACATACATTACTAATGAATGGAATAGAAGAGCAATGAAAGAACGGGTGACAGAACCTGATCCATCCATAACTCATCATATGAAGACGAGGAAGTTCATATGGGCTGGACAATCGATCGGACTCAAGACAATGAATTCCTCAATGTTACATACGAGGCCCCGTGGTAGGGATCTCAACAGAATCAACAAAGAGGCTGCAAACTGGCAAGTTCTATCTAAGATATGCAGATGTGAACAAAGCTGGTCAGGCGGCCAAGCTTCTTCAAGATATGTTTTTTGTAGAAAAAAAAAATCGAATCCACATTCTTACATATTATAGAAAACCTTTCTTTTACGTACTGCACGCATATTATAAAATTAATTTTTTTTTTCAAAAGAAGAAGGAAAACTCTTTATTGATATTATAAAAAAAAAAAAAAAAAAAATCAAGTAGCTTATATGAATCTGAACTACGTTTATTTTTACTTGTTTTTTTTTGTCAATGGAAAAAAGAGTATAGGAAAACAAAGCCCATGTAACTGTCCCCCCGTATAACCATGGTTGTTATTGCAGAATGGTTCCAGACCTCTAAAAAAAAGGGTAGATACATTGAGAGCTATTTTACAGCATATAGAGTGTGAGCTGGAAAAAACTAAATTTAATATAAAATATTAAACATTATTTTAATAAAAGAGCACTTCATAACGAATAATATTGGCATATAAAGATTTGTGTATATACAATAAACAAGTTTAGGCTTGGAAAGGAGGGGAGTTGCTGGTGGGAAGAGAGAGAAAGAGAGAAACAGAAGCTGTTTATTATCAATATTATATGAGAAGCCTAACGAGAGAGAGAGGGGGAGGGGGGGGGGGGTTGGGAATTAATGTAGCGTTTCCAACCGTGGCCTACCGTTTCTTCTTCGGCTCGGCTCTTCTTGAGTCGTTTGTCTTCTTAGAGCGGCAGAAGAACCCCTTCGAGTTCTTAGTTCTATCCCCTTCCCCTTTACCAGGCTCTTACAGTCTATTAATTAATTATGTAAACATTTTACATCCTCTCTCCCCGCTGCAACTGGCCCACAATTAAAACTAGAGGCAACAGCCTTCACGATTTCTTCATCGGAGTCGGATCGCCTACAACTACCGTTTTGAATCAACGGTAGCCTCAACGTTCGAGGAAAAAAGTTGTTGACACCTAAAGAAACCAACTAAGGGTGAGGAAGACTAGCAATTAACACCTTAAAATCGATTTAAAGAATTAACATCGATCAGGGCAAAGCCTATACCTTCTGAAACACTAGTCTATATACGATCGGTGTATGAGATTATACCGATATAAGATAATACTAGGCTCACAAAGCAATGGATCATTCTTTTTAACTTTCACTTGAACTATCTACTTTCCTCTTATTGACAACAGTTTTAGTGCTTTAGCACTTATTTACTTGCTTAATTTAAGGATAATTTGTCATGATTCATCCAATACCTGGGTGTATATCTGTCCCATACCAACCCTACTTATTCATACAAAAAAAAATTTAACACTAGTTGAATAAAAAAGCCATAATACACGTTTATGATTGATTATAAAGACATTTGTCATTGGAGTCTTCTAATGGTGGACCATGTGTTTCATTCCTGAGTATAGGAATCAAAGGAAAAGAAGAACTATAGCTTTTAGAGGCTTTAATTTGAAACAGGCCGACTTACATCAATACTTCTAAATAAACATTAGAACTAGGTAATGGTGTTATAATTTTCGAAATAAAGCAGCACACGAGGAATGCAGGCAAAAGAAAAAAAAAAAGAAAAAGAAAAAAAACCAGTATACAAACATACCTTATAAGTTGAAACCTGATTTACTATTAAATAATTTAAGAGCCGTTTTAAACCAAAGCGATGGAACCAAAGAGGAAGGCACTCGATAAGACAAAACTGGACCAAGTGAGGAATCAGAGAATGATTAAAAGAGATGCTGAAATCTTAACTGCAATATAATACAATAAATTGTAATATAATAGATAGAAATGCAATAGATTGGTGAACTATTTTTGGAACGTTAAACCAAAGGGAAAACTACCTAATATTATTTTTCTGAAAAAATATATTATTTCCAGCTCTATTCATAAGGATTAGTTAGAGAATGTTCCTTATGCACTGATTACTGAAGTGCAAAATTCTCAATTGTATGACATAAACAGCATTTTATAAGCATTCATGAGTACCTCAGTAACCAAGGACCCTAGAAGATGTTGTAATTTTCAGTGTCACTCTATTATATAAAATCTTCTACTTTTGAAGTTAGCCTCATTCCGCAGGAAATTGATTACATCTAGAAGTTTCTAGAATTCTTTGTTTCTTTTTATAATGAAAATTTAGCACTTAATGAGTGAGAACCACCTCATCAAAGGAATTATGATCAAGAACCAAAAACGTTACTTAAAGCAGGCTTTAAGAAAATACCTGTTACGGTACTAATAGCTTCCCAAGATGTAAGATAGTAGGACCAACCATCAGTAAGAGCAAGAACAATAAGCCATAGAGCGATGAACATTATCTGCCGGAGTAAGGGTTGAAGGGCACACTAAGATTCCACCCTCTCGGTTATTAATGCCTCTACGACGACAACAGTGAGGCCAATCTTATCTCTTTCCCTATGACTTAGCTAACCCCTTCTTGCCTTTTCAGATCCGATTTATTGCTTTATTGCCCCCTTAACGGCCTCTATGCACTCAGATCATCGGATTGTGATCTTTTACAATCGAGAAGTAGGGTAATTCAACTTCCATACTTGAGGCATTTTGGACGAACTTTGGCTGGTTCATTTCACATAATTTAAAATCAAGAATACGGAAGATTATGCTTTGACAGAAGATAGCAGTTTGGTATGAAGTCTCGTAAAACACTTCTGGGAATTATAACTAAATAACGAAAAACAAATGTTCCTATAATTTTCAATGTTCTAAAACTTATTTTAAAAAAGAATTAAATAAACATGTATTCCATTTTTAACAAATCAAATTGTTTTTATAGCGGATAAAAATATTGATATAATTTTCTTAAAATTTTTCATGTGTATATCCCAAAAAAATTTCGCCATTTCTCAAAAGGATTGCAATTTATTGGGCCAACAAACCCATGATCATTGGTCAGCGGAACAACCCTAGAAAACTGTTATATTAACACTCTTGTCCAGCAAAACACTGTGTTATTTAAATATATATATATATATATATATATATATATATATATATATATATAATATATATAGAGGAGGAATGCGGGGACTACATGGCAGAGGAGCTGATTCCATTGAAAGAGAAGAGCGTGAAATCGGCTGAGGAGATGGAATGACCGAGACCAGCTCGCGCGGCTGCAGTGACCCGCCTGTCCTCCGTTATTCCACCATCTCTTGTCTCCCTGGTAACACCTTATAGACCATCTCTCGGCGATACTAGTGGAGGGTATCAGGTCAGAATTCTGGGGTCAGAAGTCTGAGCCATTGTGGCTGTTTAAACAACTAACGAAATATTTATCAATCCAATATAGTTATGAGTTTGTGACTTCAAGCACGGAAAACAGCCGGAAGATAGTGAGTGGACTGGGTGGATAATCTTCCCAATATTATTAGTGGATTCTAGGCAAGCCGAAGTCTAGAACTCGGCTAACTTGTAAATATAAACTTTTTTTTTAATCGAAAAGCCTCAAATCCATACAAGTTTAGAATGCTTTGAACAATAGCCAATGCCTCCAACATATTTCATAAACCATTCCATAAATCATGTTTTTAACATCCTAATTTATTAATGACTATTACAATAACTTTCCTCGAACTTTGAAACTACTTATTCATACTTTGCAGTCCAGTTCCTTGTCCATTACCACTTATGAATCTCAAGGCCGTAGACTTTAAATTAACAGGATAATTACACGCACTTCACTTGCAAAATAAACATACCGATTTATTTCCAAACTACGGTCTTTTAAGAAGCGAAGAGGCACATGGTGGGAGATTGATCTCATATGAAAAGGAAACCCATTCCCCGTAGACCACTCTCCCTTGGGACTTGGTATCTGGAATCTGGGCACGGCTGAGGAGCAACAGCCTGCTAGGAGGAGGAGTATCCTGTGCACAACGGGCTACAAATTGCATCTACATCTACCATCGATCATCATTCCAGAATATTTAAACTAAGCAAGGGAACTGTCGATAAAATCTTTAGAACCGATAATTAAGATTAAAATGCATTCAGTTACTACTCATTACTAAAAAATAAAAATAAACAAGAAGAATAGAGGTAACAAAGTATTTTATAGAATGGTCTGAGATCTGCTGAGATCCAACTATTGTATAGTAAGATAAGGGATAAAAATTGAAACAGATGATTATAAGGATAAGAAACTATACAATGAGCAAACAAGTAACATTAACAAGTAAACGTTTACAGAGAAACCCCAACAGTAGGTGGGAGGAATCTTAAGTTTGATCTCGTGGATTTAAATTTTGATCGAACTCAATGTTGGAAGATGAGCCACGAACGTCGTTCGTGCCTCACCTTCCAACATCGGTTGAAATTTAAATCCACGAGGTCAGACTTAAGATCATTTACAACTACGGTTAGGTTTTTCCTAGGGACGTTTACTTGTTAATTTTTCGCATGATATAATTATTTTGTCCATTAAAATAATTTCCCCTGGGCCGGGAAACCCCGTATATCCAGGAAGGGGAGGAACGGAAAAAAAGAATATTTATGTAATCGAGAATATTACTAATATTGTTAGTGCAGGCTAATAAGGGTATATGTCCATAGGCAGGCTGAAATAAATGTCAATTGTCTATGGTTTCTAAATCCACTGAAAAATCTAAAATATTACCAAAGTTAACCGCCTATAAGCATAAGAAGAAATTTCCTAAATATATATCTCTAGTGGACGTGGAGGAAACTCAAAAGCTAATTATGTCACTAGGAGAATTTAATAGGTCTTAATAGGTATAACACATGACTTTCTTTATCATATACACGAGATAGACTCAAAAATTATTCAGATATTGTAACACTCCGCCGGTTTTCTATTGCCAGTATGATGAGAAGAAAATGAAAACGAGAGCATATTATAGCTCAATGGCGGCCTATTGTTGTGGGCGATATTATGGCATCTATAAATAACTACAGGATAACTACGGGCAGCCGGCGAGCTGTAAGCGGGAGGATGAAAAAGTGACGGAAGAGAGAACGGGCCTGGATGACCTCCCGTTCAGCGGCCACGTGACGGGACGGCCATTCATGTCCTCGTCAGCGGGGGAAAAAACGGAGGCCGTGAAGAAGAAGGAGACCTCGCGGTGAATGGGCAGAGGATTTGAATAGGGAGTCCGATCGACGGCTAGGGGGGTGGGGGGGGGGGACAATGGGCCGAACCGGGTCGTCGGTTCGATCCACTCTGTTCTAGTCTATCGATATAGATCGATATTTTTGGTGCCAAAAGTTGGGTAGTAATCGAAACTGTAACCTGCATCGCTCTGCAGATAAGAAAAGAAAATTTATAAAGCACTGTAGAAGACTAATCACTACATCATACATTTATAATCATATTTCATTATTGGGTTTTTACGTGATTTTCAGCTGCCCAAATCTGTTGATCAAGTTAAACTTATTTGTTTTACCTTGTAAGACCTTAATAAATAGTCATACTATCACTGAAGGAAATTTCTGTTAATCCTTGGATGGCGGAGGAAAAAGAAGAAACAGGTGGACTGATGTATTTTTAAAACAAAGATTAAAATGTGATGTATTTGTCGTGATGGATGGTTCAGTGTTGTGCATGGGTGATTTAAAATTTACCTTAGCCTGTCGATGATTTTATGAAGTATTTTGGAAATAATCTCAGCTATTGTAATCAGAAGTAATTTTATTGTGTTCAGAAGAAGAAAAAAAGTCACTCTTTTACTATAGCTTAAAATCACATTTTTTTTTTTAGGTGAAAATTCTCATCTGTTAATAACATTGTAACAACATAATCACTAATTAGCGAATCCGCAGCTAAATTATCTGAGAGAAAAAATGGTATGTAACGCGTGGGAAAGTAAAGTACTCAGCAGTGCCTCTTCCCAGGTTGATCCAATTGTGCGAAATTTAGGGCAAAAAGAAATATAAATACGAAATACCTCTCGTCAAACAGAATATTGTCCCTAAAAGTAATACTTCGAAGACAACGATTAATACCCCTATAAGCGCAAAAAAATTCCAGGCCCCTTCATGCCTAGCAAGAACTGGTATATACTCGTACATAAAATAAGAAATATCTCATGAAGATATTAAAGTGGCAATGGGATTTCCCTTGATGCCAATAGCATCCTATAATGACCATAATAACAGCTATACTTGAACGCAATAAAGGTCTAGGCTCAGACAGGCGTAGACATGGTGAAGACTTAATGGTTAGGCAAACATAGCTAACCATTGTGAATGAGATCGGGCTGCGGTGAATGCGGTCAATACGCTGCTACCGGCATCCACTAACAACTACTTCTAGCTATTCCTCAACTCGTCTTAAATATACTCTTCGCTAGTTATATGTGTATTGCAGGCATGCATATATACTTATATACGTAACACTTCGATTATCAAGAATAACCAAAAATCGATAAAAAATTATCATCTCAAGGTGAATAGTGAAACGTGGAGAATCTTAACAGGTAACGGGGAGGAGGCTGAAGTAATTACCCACCTTGCGGAAGATAAAGTAGGCGCCAAGAACTAACAGCACCCAGAGCGAAGAGGGGAGGATAACAAAAAATTAGTATTGTGTAAAGAGCTGTGATTGGGAGCAGGAGGCTGCTAACGGGAGTCGGCGCGATCTTCTTTGCCTGCCATTATCCTCAAAGTTATTTACTTCAATAGCTTATAATATGAATATTTTATTTATCTATCATAATTTGATCGAATTCTATTCTGTTCCACCAACCATTAATTTAGTTTGAACTAATGAAAGAAATGTTAGGAAATGAAATGAGATGTGAGGTGGAAAAAATTGCACTAAGGCAACTTGTTGAGGCCTAATATTCCTCAAACGAGTACCAGCTAATTTCAATACATATAGGCTCAAGACACTTAAAGATATGTTTGGAACCAACCGATAGATTATAAAGGGATGAAATATACTTGAGCCTTCGTAAACGAAAACATGAATGCATTAAGAGCTGGACATGATAATTTAACGGTATGACAGAAATAAGAGATTTATATTTTACATAACAAGGATAAACAGGTACTTCAACATGGACGGGTTCAACTTGATCCATATCTATATTAATTATCAAATGAATAGAAAATAATAAAATCTGAACTACAACGATAATCATTTTTAACAGTTAAATCCGGCCCGGAGGACCAATGTTTCTCAGTGCGGCCATAAGCATATCCTCAATGAGAAGTTACTCGTTCTTAGTATTTTATTTATTTTTTTATTGTATTGATGATCAGAAATCTGGTATTGTGGTGTCAATGGTACATGTATTTAAAAAATAAAAATAAACAATAAAAAATAAATTACTACTAACTTCAACTGTTGTCATCCTCAAGCAAGTTTAGATAAATAACTTTATTAGAGCGTTTTCATCCTTCCAAACAGCAAAAAATACAAAAATAATAACAATAAAATGTAATAAAACAATCAAGAAAAAAAAACTAAAACCGAATGAGCGAGAAATGAACGGTAGAGGCGTGACTAATCTCGTTAAGAAGAGAACACTAACGGAGATAGCAGATATAAAATAAACTTTCCCCGAGGTTTTGCAGACGGCGCTGGTGTGGGGGGGGGGGGCAGACTTCAATTACAGCAATCAATTAAAAGACAGGAGCCTCCTTGAAGCGGCCGGAAGCAGACGGAAAAAGAAACAGAAAGGACGTCTTTATTCCTTGCTAATGTCCTCTCGGTCATTAAAAAATTGTTCTTAATTTATTTCATTATTATTTTTATAGAAAGAGGTTGGCAAGAATGGAGGAAGGTGGCTGGTGGGTAATGGTAATTATATATTTCAATTACAACTGTATCGTAGTAATCAAATCATCAGCTATCACTGTACATTAACAAATACAAAAGATTTTTGTTCATTACTATAAAAGAAGACATAGTATTCGAACCTAAGAGTTTTAGATGAGCTCACATCATCGTTACAAATAAAATATTATATGATATCAAATTTATCATTATTCACAATGGACACTTCAACCAGCGTTAGTAATATCCTTTCTTTCCTAATTGTCACTACCGTACCTATTTTTCTTTTTCTTCAACTAAAAAATAGTATATTTTTTAGTTAAAGAAAAAGAAAAAGGTATTTCAAAATGGCCTTTTAATGTAATGTAAAATAATTTTTATTTTTATTTTACAATGTTGCTCAGTGCAATATTCTCACCAAATGTTTTGCAGCTATTTCCAACCATAGCTTCCAACTTTATCAACGACGGTTCTTTCTATATTAATAAAATATAGTAATTTACCAATTGCTAATTGAGGTTCACTTAAAATGGTAAAGAAAATAACAGAAGGGGCGAAAAATATTATTTTTGTCTCTCCTCGCAAAAATTCAAAAATCCTAGTCCCACCTGCACTATTGCTCTGTTTGTATACGAAGAGAATTTGTTAAAAAACAAACCCAAACCCCTTCTTCCTCTTTGTACATTTAGCTGTCCATTGCTCGAATTTCAGTTTCAGATTTTATTCCGCCACTTTAACTCACCATCTCAGATTTCAATGAAATTTTAGCTCAATATCTCAAACGGTTTTCAAAATATAGTTATGTAAAATCATTGAAAAACACAATTTTGGCCTGTGGAATCACCTGTAAATTAAAATTGCATCTCTTCTAGGCAAGATGGAGAGTTGAAATTGATGTTATTTTAAAGCTGAATCCATGACCTTC
This sequence comes from Aelia acuminata, assembly GCA_911387785.2. Classification (NCBI taxonomy): domain Eukaryota; kingdom Metazoa; phylum Arthropoda; class Insecta; order Hemiptera; family Pentatomidae; genus Aelia; species Aelia acuminata. Next base: position 52,142,403 of record OU426984.1, on the reverse strand, counting down.
CTTATAACATGCAACTCAACAGAGGTTATGAGGAAATTTGTTTTTCAAAATTGCAATTTGAATTTCTCAAAAGGCCTATTTCTAAAAAATCTGAAAACATTCAGTAGAGTTGATAAGGTTGTTATTAATAAGTGCTAAAAAAATTATGATGGGACAGCAATCGGTTCATGATTAATATAATTCTTGAAAAATGTAAGTTTTGCTTGTGGATGGAACTATTAAGCTTCTCAAACTGTAGCCTATTTTATCAAACTAATTTCATTTCTACACTTGTCACAAATCTTTGGAAAATTGTTTAGTTCTGGATATTGTGATTTGACACATCCATTTTGTCACATTTCTCAGTATTCTTTATCCTTTACAGAATGCTTGTCTTTTTTCATAGGATTGTAACATTGTAATATTTTGTATGTTTCCACGTCTACTTGGTATAAGCAACAAAAATCCAATGCTTAGGAATAAATTATTTTTTGAGACAAGCATCGGGACACGATATATATACATATATTTACACAAACACTATTATTTATATTTAAGACCTTATGTATGAACTTATTATATATATCTATAATCTTATACGGGTAAGACGGTTGAGGCGAGGCGAGAAGAACGAGCGGAACGAATCATGTTTAGCCCGAAACACAAAGGTTCACATAGCCGCGTGTATTTATCAAACCTGCGACTCCACCCTGAACATAATGGACTAAAATATTAGAATTACCCAAATATGAGAGTAAATTACAGATGCATCAAAAATGTTTTAACAATAATCGGATGGTTCAAAGGAATATGTTCCATATAGAAATAATTTTTGTAAGTTGCATATCGGACTCATTTGCACCAATCGAATATAAGATTGGTTTGGTGCTCCAGGTGTTTAGACAACACAACACTTTCAATCATTCAGTCGATGGAGCGATGAGAGGACAGGAATCTGTGTTAGGGCGCCACATGAGGGGTTAAGAAAGTAGTAGATAAATTGTGAAATAAAAAGCAATAAAGAAGAGGTGCGGAGAGAGGGGGGTGGTGGGGGGAGGAGAAGATGAAAAAGTGCTTGTGCCGAGGAGGATGAAACATTTATTGGGGAGCTGCTGGGGTCAGCTACGTGTCCCACATAGTAGGGTCAGTATGTACCACCGCCGCCTTCTATCATCGAGTATTTATAGCGCGGCCCGGCCCACACTGAGCGGAATATTAACCGCTGGGCGCCAAAAAAAACATTTGTTTAATTCTTACAAAATAAGAAAAAATATGTAAATATTTAAATTAAAAAATAATTATAAGAATAATAACCACGAACTTCTCTGTCAGACACAACTTAGGAAAGTATTGCACATGTTTTGTTATTGGTTTCAATCGTGATCCGTCATCCTTTACTTCAGTTACGTATATTGTATCTTGCAACAAAATTCGTTTCGAATACACTCATATTACGACATTATATGTTATATACATTCGTGTGTTTACATAATTTTAAATAGCATATATTTCTAACTTTACCTTAAGGATGAGGACAGAATCAGGATAAATGTTGAGAGAGCCGAGGGTGGCCGTGGGGTCTTCCAAGTGCCTGCCATCCTCCGTCGACAAGTGTTGGTCGAAAGGAGCTACTCTGAGGCTGTTGAGGATCTGAAAATATACATAACTATTATAATAAAAGTAATATACAAAGTAGAATCAATAAATAAACACAACCCATACAACAAATAATAAACATATTAACCCGGGAAAGGTAGCGTTCGTCTTATCGATTAAGATACCGCACATTTCTGTTAATTGCAGATGAACCCCAATACTAGCTGGACTACCTTCCGGGGGTTCCATCTCCACTCAGTGCTAGAACAGATCTTGTTGGCAGAAGGTCGGTCGATTTAGGTAAGTAAATCATTTAATTTATTTTTCTGAAATAACGAAGTCGGCAACACGAAGCGCTACCTCATACATAACTTTCTGTCAGTCTTGGAAACGAAGTGCTACCTAATGTTCGTCTTGTAAGCTAATTCTATTTGTAGGAGGAATATTTATGGACTATTTGGACCTCGAGAAATGTTTCAATTTTGTCCTTGGCAGAAGAGAAGAATGTCAAAATCTTTTAGTATTTGTGGAAAGTGCATTTGTGGAGAGCTAACGGTCAAGTTATGTCCAGGTTGTAAAACCAGGGTGTTACTTATACATTATCAATAATTACTGAGAAAATTTATTAGCTATAAGTCCAATGTAAATTTTTCTATTATTTGTAACTCATTTTTCCTGTTTAGTTGGTAGGATAGTGTATTCCTTTTAATATGCTTTCGTAGGTTATTTATTCTTTCAACTGTTTCATTATTTCTTTGTGGTTTTTTGTTTGAAATAATGATTCTTTCCATAAATCTTACATTAAAACTCAAGTGTTTTGTGTATATTGAACCTTAACTTTTAGCAAGTAATTTAACCATTCTTAGTTTCTTATTGACAAAAGGTATAAAAAGTGTAAATATAAATAAGATCTGTTTTAAATTACCATAAATACTGCATTAACATGATGATTAGTCATCCCTCAAACTTTTAAAGGTTACTTCGTCTCATCGATGAAGCGCTACCTAAATCAACCCTTCGAGTAGCGCTACCTTTCCTAGGTTCAAAAGCCAATACGTCGATTTATCACATTTTTGAAATCTCCTACTTATTTCAAAGACTTCTGGTGATCTGTGAAGCGAATTTAAGCAGCACAATTAGAATTCGTCATTTATCCGTACAATAAATTGTTTTGAAGCTTTGTTTGTTATGTGGAGCTACCGTATGATATGCGGTAGTAACAGTAAAGTAAAGTAACAGAGATTTACGAAAAATTATTGTGTTACCGAGATTAGAGAAGTTTGGAAATGGGTGAGATAAGGGTATTGTGATATAAGAGAAGAAAGCATATAGAAAGTATCCAACGAAGGGGGGAGCGTTAAAGTGGACGGGGGAGGAGTGAGAATGGAGTTGTTATAAATGGAGGTCTGGGATTGGCAGATCCGAGGAATAATTAAATGAAGACTGGAGGAAGGCTGGGGGCAAAAACTGTCTTAAAAAGGGGGGGCCCTGACATATTCCTCCTTGGTCCTTTGTTTTTCCTCGGACCGGGCGTTAATCATAACCGGCCCCCGCGTCCTGACCAACAGCCGGAGATTAACGGTGGGCATTAGTAACACTGTCCGGCCGGCGGTGGCAAAAAGCCTTATCGCAAGCACCACCAAGGAGCAGAGAGCGCAGAGCCCCTGTGGGCTAATCAACATAACTAATGAGGGCCTCTCTCTCCTCTATCTTTCTCAGTCATTGGCCATTGGCCACCGATCATTCCAGGGCCCTTTGTATTGTCCTTTCTTACCCCTTTGGCCTTTGCCCCCGACCACCGCCAACCCTTTAGGGCACACCCGTCATTAAAGATAGAGGCGACTAGAGCGGCTGATCGTGAAGGTAGATAGTTCAATGGTCCGCAACTTAATGCGCGAGTATCAAAAACCATAATTAATAATTCCCTTTCCATGTCCTTTAATAAATTACTGTATGTTCTTGTAGTCAATATCAGCGAAATTAAAAAAAAAAAAGAATATTATATGCGTGGAGCACAAAGCAAGTTGTAGGAATGAGGAGCGGAAGAAGGTAAGGGTGCAAAGGGGGTAAATAAGTGGCTAAGCTAGCCATTACGAATGGCCAACTGGTAGACACTAAAATGCATTACACGGATTATTACAAAGTGATTAAACGAGATGTATTATTTCCTCCAAATCTTTCGAAAATCCTGGTTCTCACAAGCAAACATCCGAAAATACATCATAAAAACATACATTAGACTCAAAACAAACCATGGAATTTGCGATAATTATTTACACAAAATAGGTTTATCAGATAATACTCATTGCGAGAAATGTGGAAACAACGAGACTTGAACATATTGTAATAGTATGTATTTATGGGGTACTTTAAACAAAGATAAGTATTGTTCAAAGAGTTAGCTATGAACATTGGCGGATCCAGGGAGGGCCTGTGGGGGCTGCAGCCCCTCCCTTTGGAAAATTTTTCGTCTTTTAAAGATAGAATTTGACTTTCCTTAATGTAAGGAAGCAATTTAAAGAACAAATAATGTGCAGAACAAGTAGAATTTTAGTTGTAGGAAGGGAATATAAAAGTAAAAAAGCTGATTAGCAGATCCAAATGAAGGGATGTGGGGCTGCAGCCCCTCCTTTACGATCGGCTGGATCCGCCCATGGCTATGAAAGATAATATAACCTATATTATATAACGATAGCTTATTAAAGTTAACTGAACATAGTAAAATTCTTTCCATTCATAAATATTTAAAATCCATAAATAAATATGTGTAATAGTTAAACTGACAATAGTGTATAGTGTGTATACTGACAATTGTGAGAAGAATAACAGTTAAGATATCAATACAGGATAATAGAATTATATCAGTAAATAGATAAATAGCATTTATTGAAAAACAAAATAGTAAAGGATGTATGAACTCGTATTATTATATACTATGATTAGGTAAAATAATTATCTTCATATATTATAATATACAAATATGCGAGACCTGGCTCTGTGGGTAACAATGCCATCCACCTCGGGAAAAAAAAAAAAATCGTGGGCGACTATTATCTACAGATTTAATTTTCAACTGAAATAATATTGAAAACAATTACGTAAAAACAAAGCGCTCTTTCAATGTGTCAAGAGTGCTGTAAAGACGATAGGCTGGAGTAATGTACAATTCAGTGTGACATAACACGGCTTCTGAAACGCTGGGAAAATCGTAAATTTTAAATACTACAAACATTAAAATTCATGCTAATCTCCTCTTATAATTGCTACCGGACGATATTTACGACCCTGCTTTATAAGTGTAAAAAAATAATGACATTAATGAGTGGAAGTAATAAAAATATTCAGAGAGTTGAGGCAACCGAATAAAAACCCACAAACAATGACTACTTTATTTCACAATCTTATGGTTAATATCAAACTTATTATTTTACGGGTTCTAAAAATATAATCCACGGTTGAGAAAACATATTTAATTATAAATAAAATCAATACGAACTTCCATCCAACCGATATGGGATATTGTTAATATTGCTAATATTGAATATTGATTATAATTAGACAATTGACTTTTAGAACATAAACATAGGGGAACCTCCCTAAATGTTTTTTAATGAAAGTTATTTGAGTGAAAACAGATGTAAGAATCGAACACATAATTACTTAAATAATATTTAATATTGCATTAAATTTTTTAAAAGTTTAAAAGAACAGTTATTAAAAAAATACTAATCTATTTAACCCATTTCTTCCCAAGAGTAAAAATCTGGTGCGTGCTCGCAACACACAACTTTCACTAACTAACTTACTTAGATTAGAAATTAATGCGTTTTGTTAATTGCCACTTCTCAAAAGAACAGAACGGCTTTAATTATGAACAATGGCCTGTCATTAAAGGCGAGTGCCGTATGCGTGGGCTTAACGAGTTTTATGAGTTGACTGAATATTTTTCTTTTTTTCTCCTCTTTATGTTTTATTTATTTTTATCTTATCTCATATTTAGCCATTACTTATTTTTAGGCGTAACGAGAGACAGTTAATTTCTCCATGTAAACAAAAACAAAGGTACTTTATAAGAAACAAACAAACAAAAAAGCCCCCCCCCCAAAAAAAAAAGCCCTCTCAGAACATTTTAATAATGATAAAGCTTACCTGATATTAAAGAAAACCAAATTTTCATTAAACATGACGAATTTGATAAAAATCGTTAAAGCCGTTTTTGAGATAATCGAAAAAAAGTTAAAAATTGGAAAAAAAGTCATGAAATCAAGTGCCCCCTCAGTTGGACCAATTTTGATGAAATATTGGCTTTTACATATTTGGTATATACATACATCAAATACCCAGTCTCTTCAAAATCGTTAAAGCCGTTTTTGAGTAAATAAAAAATATGTACACGTGAAATTGGTACAAAATTTATTAAGTAAAGTCCCCCCTCCAGTTGATCAATATTGACTAAATTTTTACAGTCGTATCTCGGGCATATACATACATCAAATACACAGTTTGATCAAAATCGTTAAAACCGTTTTTGAGTAAATAAAAAAGATCGTGAAAATGATACAAAATTTATTAAGTAAAGTCCCCCCTCCGGTTAATTAATTTTGATGAAATTTTTACAGTCATATCTCGGGCATATATATAGATCAAATACTCAGTTTAATCAAAATCGTTAGAGCCGTTTTTGAGAAAATCGAAAAAAACGTAAAAAGTTATTAAATAAAGTACCCCCTCCCTTTGAGCAATTTTGATGAAATTTTTGCTGTCACATTGCGGGCATATACCTACACTAAATTCCCAATTTCAGGTTCCCACGGTTTATAGTTTTTGAGCTAGTCTGTTCACACACACACACACAGACACACACACACACACACAGACCATTTCGCGGGACTTGGTTATTTCGACTCAGGGGGTCCCAAAACGTGTATTTTCGTTGAAAACCGGAAGTCGAAATTTTTCACGATCGCAATACTTCCATTTACTATATATTTCATATATAGGTAAGTGAAAGTAAAAATAAATGTCGTGCGAGGCGCGCAACATACAACATTCACTTACGAACCTATTTCGAGAGGAAATTGTCGTGTTTTAAAAATTGTCTAAAGGCATTTCAGAAAAGTCACAGAAAATAATTTTATCCACATTTATTTACTTCCTTGTCTTTGTTATTCTCCATCAGGCCCAGAGTATTATAATTGTTGCAAAAATTGAACGTCTTCAGTAATTTTTGGAATCATTATTATTATTTTTTTTTAAGAGGAAAAATTCTAATTCCACCTACAGTCGCGTTTCTCTAACCGTTTTCTGTAAAAAATCTGGTGCGATGCGCGAAACACACAACTTTCACTTACCAAATTACTTGTATTAAAAATTGACGTGTTTTATTAAATGCCATTTCTCGAAATCACACATTTGTCCACATTCATTTACATATTTTTGATTGTATTTGGTCTCTAAAGCACACTAATTTTTTTTATTATTAAATAGAAGTTTTTACTTGCGATATTTGGCAATCTTTGTTGTTGAAAACTTCAATTAGTTACCATGAAACAAATAATTTCCATGAAATGAACAGAACGGTTTTAATTATAAACAATGGTCTGTAATTAAAGGCGTACTGCGTGGGTACATGGGTGGGCTCACCGTGTTAAATGAATTGACGGACTATTTTTCTTTTTCTTCTGTATATATTTACACAAACACACACACACACACACACACACACACACACACACACACACACACACACACACACACACACACACACACACACACACACACACACACACACACACACACACACACACACACACACACACACACACACACACACACACACACACACACACACACACACACACACACACACACACACACACACACACACACACACACACACACACACACACACACACACACACACACACACACACACACACACACACACACACACACACACACACACACACACACACACACACACACACACACACACACACACACACACACACACAAACACACACACACACACACACACACACACACACACACAAACACACACACACACACACACACACACACACACACACACACACAAACACACACACACAAACACACAAACACACACACACACACACACACACAAACACACACACACACACACACACACACACAAACACACACAAACACACACACACACACAAACTGACCATGTGGGGACCCCAAAACGTGTATTTCCGTTGAAAGCCGGAAGTCGAAATTTTTCACGACCGCAATACTTTTTCTTACTATATATTTTATGTATAGATAAGTGAAAGTAAAAAGTAAACCGTGAATAGAAGGTTTCTAGAAAACGACGAAGATGATAATCGATGATTGATCCACCAAAAACCACCTTATATTTCATTCAGAAATCTATTATGGAACTAGCTGGAAAGTTTCAAACTAAAATATAATTATTAAGGGTTACATTGTACCATATGTTTAAAAAAAAACATCTAAATATTTTTAGCATTAGGCCCGTACTTCTCTACGTATTCACTCACTAAAGAACTAAGAACCTTGTTATTTTTGACAATGAAACAATGCAAAGTCACATTGCATTGTGCCACAGACCATTTCGCGGGACTTGGTTAGTTGGACTCAGGGGAACCCAAAACGTGTACTTTCGATGAAAACCGGAGGTCGATATTTTTCACCCACTTACTATATATTTCATACACAGTTAAGTGTAAGTAATCATATGAATTTTTGGTATATCTTTCTACTTCAATGTCAGTATACGCCCAATGATTGGCAAATTTAAAAATAATTACCCTTCGGGACTCTATGGCAGAGATAAAAAAAAAATGATGTTTTTTGACAGATGCGGTTTCTTTTTTTTTTTTTCTTTTTTTTATGTTTATTATTACTTGTCTACCTCTGAGGATAAAGCATCATTCCCTCCCTTCAACATCCAACATCCAATATCAACAAGAACCCTACCATTATTAAGTCACGTAACTACCAGGGACTACCTGTGCCCCCACTCAAAGACCGAAAGAAGTCACATTACAACTTGAAGCCGCTTTTACGACACCTCTCTTACTGTCGTGGTTTACTTTGCCCGACGGTTCAGGAAGGCGAAGTAGCCTTTTATTTTTATATCTATTCCTCTTTTTTGTTTTACTTTTTCTGCATTTCGTCCATAAGAAAAAAAAAGAAAAAAAGAGGGAATAAAAAGTGGTCATCCGGCAATACCCCGCTTTTTATCAATCCGTAAAAAGACATCCGATGAGGGGAAGTCCTTATTGGACAAAGAGCCGTTTCAAACCGAAATCTAAATTTGGAAAGTGTCCAAGTGAAACCTTACAGCCCCCCCCCCTCCTAAAAGAAACTGTAAACTAAGAAGCAACAATAAAATAAAAATAAAACAAATTATAAAACAGGTAGCTTACACAATCTTCTAAAGAGCCTGCACGTAACAGAACAGCCTCATAGAGGAAGTAACAATGCAATCGAAAGCTTTGAGCAGTCGAATGATATCGTGTTAATTTATAATTATATAAGTTGTAATATTTAAAATAACGTTATTATTACTTCCATCAGTAGGTATATATTACCTGCCTAAAGTAAAACATTACGTATGACATAGGATTATAAATTGTTTTCGTAAATTCGCATTTTAATGAAGAGGTGAGATGCAAAACTCATTTGTTCCACCTGAACACATTTTTCAGGAAACTCAAAAAACTTACCACGTCTCGTAGAGTGGCCAGATATAGATGATTTTTTTTTTTTGCCTTCAAAAGGTGCAGCTACCCTCGGTGAGCGAGCTTGGAATAAAAAAAACCTTTAATGATTTAGAGGTAACAAAAAAAATTAACAAAATATGAAATGAGAAAGTTTTGCAACAAAATGTTTAAAGAAAAGACTTTTGCTGCACACTAAATTGGTACGAACGAGTTTTAATTCACACAGCGTAAGTTGATCTTCTTGATAAGTAATATTCATTTAGTTTCACAACCATTTTAAAAATGAATTCGGTACCATTTTACAAAATAATATCACCCACTGACATAAAACATTTTTTTAGACGAATTTTTCAAAAATATTAGCGTACGGATATAAAACATCCGACTACAAAAAAGCTACAAAAAGACTATATCCTAAGGCTATCGTCTTCTTCAACAATAGCGACTTCATCATCCTGTTGTTCGTGGTTTCCCTCGTCTGTGGCAGATATATTGAGAACTCGTGTGTAATACTTCAATGAATCATTGGCCTTCCATTCGTCACCAAAATGCTTTTTCAGCAGATTATCAACGCCTTCCAGGTTGTTGGAGCGATTGAAAAATCAATGATTAATATAGTTATGTAAGAAGAATCGAGTATAAACTGAAATAAAACAAGCGAGTTTAAGGAGCTTTCGATATTTTGTTCAGAAAGAGTAACAGAAACTGCTGAAGTGAACGAGTGGGAACGGGTGCAAAGTGAGAAGTTATTATAGGAACCAAAGAGTTTTGCATCAAAACGAGTAACGAACCAGTTTTGTGATACAATTGGCTTTGGAACGAATCAGTTCTCCAAAAAACCCCTATTTTGTATAGCAATAATCCATAAGAAATAATAAGTATTGCTCCAATCTGATAAGATGTGTTGAAAGAGCATTAATAAAATAATAATAGGCAAATTTAAATTCAAAATGTGTAAATTTTTTTTGTAAATAAACTTGGATCACGATAACTCAATGAGTAAGGCACTCAGCTCTAAAACGCAATTAAAGGAGGAAGTCTAGAGGATAGGCGTCCGATTACCACTTTGTAAAACCGATCACGAAGAAAAATTACAAAGTACTGAATCTAAACCCATGGATTATGGAATTATAAAAAAAATTATTAAATAAAATGAGACTAGAATAGGATAGAGCTTAACTTGATAACGCCTGACTCCTAGGGGTACACGTATACATTAAATGACTTGAGGGTGTTATTATTCAAAGAGAGAAATCTATTTAGATTAGGAGAGCAGAAGCAGTAAACACAGCAAGACCTCCCCGGCCAGCCCTAAATCATAGCAACCACTGCCTAATGGTCAGCGAGAAGACAAACAGAGGACGGAGCGCTGATAACGATGTCCAAGACTAATCTGCAAGAAGTGGATGGTAAGAGCGCGATAACTAACCGGCCACTAATTGCCGAACCCTCCGGACCTCCTCGAGCCCGGTCTTGGACCCTCGTTATTTATACCTTAATCCCTTATGACGCACCCTCCTCCCGGGATTTGTAAAGACTTGACATCAATTTTTCCCCCGCCCTTAGCACTCTTATAATTAATGACCACCAGCCCCAAGCGGCTGTTCTGTCTCATCCTTCGGCCGCCCCGATGTCCGCTGTCCCGTGTCTTCTTAATCGCTCGCCATCCTGGGGTCCCTTCCTCCAGGGGATTGAAGGCAGCGTCAACGGGCCGTCTAACCTACACGCAGTGTGTCGTTTCCTCTTTGCCGAAGGTATACTTAGAATGAACATAGTAATAGGAGCTCAGAGGGGTTGACGATTGGATGTTTGGGCGCCATATTAGCTAACTCGAATCTCTTCTTGGAATTTGAAATTTATCTCGACCCCCCTTTAGCTATAATTAGTTGCTTCAACCTGAATCACACCGTATGTATGCCATCTAGAGCAAGGTATGTGTGTGTGAGATAACAAAAAGTGTTTAAAAAATAAATGAACTAGCATGGGGCCACAAAACAAGTAATAATTAAAGGGACTTATTTCAGACCAATAAAATTTAGAAAGCCGTTAACTTATAAACTAATCCGTAACAATTATACCGCAGGCAAAGGTCTCGTATTTTTACAGCATTCTATTTAATCAACAATTAAACGTTAACGGCGATAAACAGCCAACTATATTTCCTTTATAAACTTTTTTCTTTCCTTATTTTAACATGTGCGAGGACTTATTATCCAGCATCTAAAAGTTAACATTGTTATTTAATATAAAATGCATATAAAACATAACTCTTTATACAACCATACAATAAATTTCTCACATCCTACAGAACTATTCTAGATTATTTTAAAAAACAGCCAAACTTAATCAAATTGATACGGTGCATATCATTTTTACATCGAAACTGTTATGTATTCTCATTCTCGTAGTTTGTCCAAAGAGAAATATATTATTATCATTCACTGGCTTTATGTGGACTGTCTTATTTTCCCCTTCCCACTAAGCCTGACCATCTCATGAATCCCCACTTTTCCTACATTTTCAACTTTTTATCTTGAAAAAAAAATAATAACTATTACTTTTAATTTCTAGTAGGTAAGTGAAAATCACTTAATCACTATATATTTTATTTTAGTTGTTAACAACTATAAATAACTCCATTTGATTAAAGAAATATAACGCGAAATGCCTAGCAAAAAATAGAATTTTAAAAACGTTTAGCGAATGGAGAATGGATGCCTGAATATTAATATTTGTAAATATATTTATTGTTTTGTTACGGAGAAACAATAAATATACGTCGAGGAAACATCCTTCCTACAAGTTATAATTCATAACAAGTTCAATGCTGAACATTAAAAATCCGTGAAAAGAAAATTAAAATCCGTGGCATATACTATTTATGAAATATTAAGATTTTTCACCATCAAATATCCTAACCTCATAGAATTTCGGGGAAAGAAATATAAAATTCTAGAACTTTTACCAATGGATTAAGAACGAGTTCACAATTTTTACTTTCACTTACCTATATATGAAATATATATATTGCGATCGTGAAAATTTTCGACTTCCGGTTTTCAACGGAAATACACGTTTTGGGGTCCCCTGAGTCAAAATAACCAAGTCCCGCGAAATGGTCTGTGTGTGTGTGTGTCTGTGTGTGTGTGTGTGTGAACAGACTAGCTCAAAAACTATAAACCGTGCGAACCTGAAATTGGGTATTTAGAGTATGTATATGCCCGCGATGTGACAGCAAAAATTTCATCAAATTTGCTCAAAGGGAGGGGGTACTTTACTTAATAACTTTTTAGGTTTTTTTCGATTTTCTCAAAAACGGCTCTAACGATTTTGATTAAACTGAGTATTTCATCTATTTATATGCCCGAGATATGACTGTAAAAATTTCATCAAAATTGATTAAACGGAGGGGGGACTTTACTTAATAAATTGTGTACCATTTTTACGTTTTTTTTTTATTTACTCAAAAACGGCTTTCACGATTGTGACCAAACTGGGTATTTGATGTATGTATATGCCAAATATGTGATAGCCAACATTTCATCAAAATTGATCAACCGAAGGGGGAACTTTACTTAATAAATTTTGTATCATTTTCACGGGGTTTTTTATTTACTCAAAAACGGCTTTAACGATTAATAAAAATAAGATATGAATGTACAAAAATGTGTGACTTAGGGAAATGATATTTAACAAAACACGTCAATTTATTATCTAAGTAAGTTGGTAAGTGAAAGTTGTGTGTTGCGCGCACGCACCAGATTTTTTTTATACCTGCTTGATTGAGGAATACTTTGTTGATTAGTCACTGAAGGCAGCTTAACTACAACTTGCAATATTATAGTGGTTCTCCTGCAATTAAATAAAATGAAATAAAACGATCTACTTCGATACGATATTATGGAGAAATCCTGGCGGAAATGGACAAATAATGGTCGAAAAGATGGCGACCGTACTTTCGACTGTTAAAAAGACTTGCCTTCTCCCATATGCAGCAAAGTCATCCAGCAACCCACCGGCCTTTCACTCCGTTTCCAATCCGACGAAAAAATCTAGTCAGCAAGGATAAGAATGACCAAATGTAAGAAAGGGCAAAAACAATTGGAACCGGGAAAGCGGGGATGAACATTCAACTTTGTCAGAGTAACCTCGACAGGAATTAGAAAGAAATACGACAAATGAGGATTACTTTTCGATTAAATCGAACCTAAATTATCCGGTAAATTACAGGAAAGGAGGTGCACGTATAACTAAATTTGTTTAAAAATCTACTTATGGTTATTCGTAATGTGAGGCAATAAATTTATATAAGGTTAGCAATTATATCAGGAAAAATAATGTCTCTATCATAGATACATAAAAAATATAAATGAAAATAACTTTTCCACCGAAGAAACGGATTCCACGATGACTTTCTTTACTTCTTTTATTTATAGATTCCTCACCAATTCCATATTCTATAACGATTTTTTTTTTAATTTTCACATTTATAAACCATCCAATTTATTATTACAAAATTTTTTTTAGAGATTAAACAGTTGCCTTCCGCTTAGTAGATATTTTCGATCGGAACTGTTCAAATTATTGGAAAACATTAAAATACGACGTTATGATCCAGAAAATCATGGGAAAGGTTTTCGCAAAATTTTGGAACAGGAAGATTAGCCAGAGGATTCTTTTTAAAAGCTACAACTCCAGAAGTTCCTAATTACTTTTCCAAAATGAGGCCAATTCATTTCACATCGATATTCATTCCATGATCCTTCCGATACATTATTATAATAACCAAACACAGCACTGGAATATTGAATATAAAATAGATATAAGGAAACAAAGAAAAAAACCTACAGAAATCCCGGTTTTATGAAGGAAATTTTGTCCCGTTTCGATATGTTGACGTAACCCTTGTCAACATTGTATAGCCTTAATTTTTTTTTTTTCTTTTATATTATTTAAGCCATAGTAAGAATTTAAGAATTGAAATTAAGATGTGAAATTTCCTTTCTCAAACTCCCTTGCTCCTGACTGCTAAAAATGCTATCTATTCTAAATCAGAACATAACTGACTTTAAAAGTTCCCTTGGAACTTAGATGGCCTCAATTATTTTGTGTGCATGATGATCCTCATCGATAGTTTCTTAAGGACGGTAGTTTCATCACCGAGACTAACCGCCGCGGCTTCCCATCCTCTACGGCGTGGAAGGCCGACGAGGGGATGAAGGGTGACGAAAGTAGACAAAATGATTTATCGCTCAAGACTGGCCCCTAAAAAAAGGGCCGTCCTTCCCCGGCGGCCATCGGGGATCAGAGAATTCCGATTAATAAAGAAGACAAAAAAAAAGGTGGAAGGGGCGCGATTAGGAAGACGGACAAAGGGGGAAGATAAAAGGGAACCAAAAGTCAATAGTCCTCCGTACCCCGACCTACCGCCCTTCACGGGCACCTTCAAGGGTTGGAGTACGAGTATCAAAGCCTAATATCGTCATTAATACTATCTCCACCCTTTTTTATAAATAAAACCCAATTCATTTTTTTTTTAACACAGTAAACAAGAAAAAATCTGCATTCAAGCCTTGCTTAGAAGTACACTATTTTTCAAAATTCAAGGGGTAAATAATAAGTAATAATTTTATGGCTTGAAGTAAAGATACCACCTCTTGTTCACTAAAAATAAGACAAACACTCCCATAAATAGTATAGTAAAAATATACCTAAATTGACTCTGCATAAAAAACCTTTGTACCTTCGTAAAACTTAGGTGTCTTGGTCATGGTTCTTTCTCCTTTTTCTGCAGAGTCCTTTTATATAAAAGTGGGCTAACCGTACTCGAATGAGGCAGAAATCAGAGTGAAGTGTGCAAATTCGCAAATTTTGGTATAAGTAGGTCGAGTGGTGCATAGTTCCTGATCGATAGATTGTATGCTTCTGAATCCAATGAGACAATTCCCATTATTTGAACAGTCACAGCAGCTACTCAATCTGATCTATACTACCGTATGATATATCTGTCACCCTAGTGAATAAGTGGTTAAGTCGAATTTATCTCATTTTTCTGGGCACGGCTTTTGAAGTTTGAACTTATCAATATACTAAGTTAAGTATTGGTATCAAATCAGGTTTTCATGACCAAACGTTCCAATTTAGTAACGAAATAGTAGTTACTTAGTACACCCGTTAAACTAATTGAATAGATTGTATCAGTAATGAGATATCGTAGTTGACTAATTGCTCACCGACCGGTACATATAATACATATAAAACATACTGAACCGAAATTATAATAACTACATTTCAAATTAACGACCGACTTATACCCTTATTCACAACGAATAAACTGTCTCTATGCTTCTTTTTACCTGCTTAAACCATTTTGGGCTAAATTTTAATTAACCAATTATTTACTGGGATGAAAAATATAATGCAGCGATTTTACGGATTTGAGCATGGACAGAATGCTTCCAACAATTTAACCATACGATTATTTTTAGACCTAATAAATAAATCTCCCGAAATTTCGATTAAAAATTGTAGTAATAATGAAAAACAGAGAATTTGAACATAAAAAAAGTAATTTAAATTTATTAACGCTTATCTACTTTTACTATACATTAGTTAATTTGGATGGTGACATGTTTTTTGGTGACAATCACTCAAAGAAATTCCTGTTATCCCTCTAAGTGTTATGAAGACTTAACGAAGAGCTACCATTTCTCTCTGCCTGAAACCATTTCCTTCAAGGTAGCCCAAATGAGCTTTTGTCCCATATCCTCTCCCAGGACAGAACTCCTCCAAGTCCTCCTCGGTCTTCTGACTCAACGTAGTCCCTCAGGACTCCACTTAAAGGCTTCCAGGGCGATGCCTTCTTTCCTTCTTAAGGTGTTCCCAATTCATCTCCATTCCCTCAGCCTAATTTCATCCTCTATGTTCCTTTACTCGGTTCTTCTTAGCAGTTCCTCTTTGGAAATAGTTCCAATAGTTCCTGACCATCAAAGTTCTCATGATGGACCTCAAGTCCATTGCAGTAAGTTTTAAGTCTCCCTCCAAGCTAGTATTTGTCAACTTTACAATAAATATATCGTGAAACTATAAAATTCTTCGAGATAAAATAAATACAACTAAATATAAAATAATAAAATAGTGACCGACCGAAGTTTCGGTTTCGGTTTCGGCCAGTTTCGGCCGAAAAACCTGGTTTTGGCCGCAGTTTCGGTTTCGGCTAAAAATTGGCCGAATCTTCGGCCAGGCCGAAACTAGCCCCTGTGTCTGATATCTCCAAGAAGGAAGTAGGACTAAACGATTTCAACTTGTAAGCTCGATCTCTTTCATGGCATTTAACACCCTTGAATTTAAAAGTGGGAATTATCTGTTATTTTAGTTAATTACAATTGTATTGTATTTAGGTAGAACATAGATTTTTCTCTTTCTTTTGGTACTTTACTTGATCGAAAATTTTTAGTTGGATGTGAACACAAAAATTTGAGAGTGACAAACAGAAATGTGCTCTTAAATCATATTAAGTCTTAACATGTAATGAAAACATGCTCTTGATACAGAATTCTTTACGTTAGGTGTAAAGAATAGTATTTATTCTTTACCTTGAGCGTTAAGAACCTTTTTGTGCTTTTAATCATCTCCTCACTAATAATGAAATTTGTTTTCTAAAAAAAAAAGATTATATAAATAAGAATATATACCGTAAAATGGGGTGACATTGTGACTAATGGGGTGATTTTGTGACAAGCCTATTTTTCTACAGTTTTTGAATTTCCCTTCATAAAAAGAATCAGGTTAGGCAATTCAGTGTACTTGTCAGTTGGTCAGTAATGAGCTGCAACTTACTGGCCACATATAACTTCTTTCATTCCATTTAGCATGGTGCTTTATTTCATATATGTTTGATTGTTTTCATTTTGTTGAAACCTTGAAATAAAGCACCATGGTAAATGGAATGAAAGAAGTTATAGAGGTCCGTAAGTGGCCAATAGGTTGCAGCATATTACCGACCAACTGACAAGTACACTGAATTGCCTAACCTGATTCTTTTTAAGGTGGGAAATTAAAAAACTGCAGAAACATAGGCTTGTCACAAAGTCACCCCATTAGTCACAATGTTACGTCATTTTACGGTATTCTAAATACTTAAACTTAAATTAGTCGAAACGTCCCCAGATTCAATTCATAATTGAAAAAATATTTTAGTCAGTAACCTTGTCATTAAAAGTTGCATCAAATGGTGGTAGTAGGTTTTGGTCTTTGTTCTTGTATGGAATGGGAATCAGATGCAAAACAAATTTTTCAACCTTGGCAGCCCAGCGGTTCACCAAAAATTTGTCTCAATTTTTACCTTGAAGAAGGATGTTTTCGACCAAAAAATATTCTATACATTTTCAAACTAGATTAAATCCACTAACATTTGAGACCAAAACTGACTCAGTAGATTAAATGGCTTCTGACATACAGCTTTACGTATTCAATAGGCCGTCATTTTGTATTATATCGGCTTTATTATGGAAAGATTTACTATATTATTTATTATTTATACATAATAATATGAATTTTTATTAATATCAGCTGATTATTTCAACTTTTAGGGCTGTACTAGTTAAAGGGGTATGGTCTAACATCCCACGGGGACCAGCCGTACTAGGAAGGAGGGGATTCGATCCTATAACTTAACTAATACACCTGTTTTTCCACTCTTGTATACCAGCTCACTTATTAAATGAATAATTGAGTTAAATTACTGTTATTTTATAAGATTTCATTGATATTATTGCTAAAGTAGACATATTACACACTTATATGTATTATATATAGACACGTAAATAAGTTTCGGTTTCGGTTTCGGTTTCGGCCCGAAACTAGGTCTATGGCCGAAATTCGGTTTCGGTTTCGTTTTCGGCTAAAATTTTGGTTTCGGTCGGACACTATAATACAATAAACAAATCGACAACAATAAAGCAACGGATAAATATAATAGTAAGTACACAAAAAAAGAACATACTACTACACTGTTCGATGATGAATGGCCGGATTCCATCATCAGACATCTTGGTCCATTACTAATGGTCACACATACACACACACATGCATCCTTCGATCAGGGCTGGAGCTCCAGATAAATCAGAGATTCTTAAGGCTTGGGTTCTTGAGGTTAAAAAAATCATGAATTAAATAAGGAATAAATAATCATCATGAACTAATATAAAAAATAAATACAATTCATCATAAAATAATATATGATTTTTTAATCATATTTTCATTCATAATAAAAATAATCATGATCTAAGATATAAATAAAAATCATGATTTAAATTTTTTTCGGATTATGCAACAAAGGTCCTCATCACGCAATTTCCCCAGACGTCCCCGCCCGTCTACTCAGTGCTCCTCGATGAGACCTCTGGCACCTCTGATACCTTCTATCCCCTGTTTGCGTGGTCTACCACGTTTTCGTCGTTTTTTGAGAACATCATTTGCGAATGATTTAAATAATTTAGGAAACAACCTAAAAGTATTTTTAAAAACCTAATATAATGTAACAATATTAATGATAAGGGATCTAAGATGTTTCTCAAACCCGGTGTAGTTCCCCGTTTCTATGACTCTAAAACATATCGCTTTAAAAATAATGTACAGCCCCGGTCTAATGTTATGTAAATTCTTTCTTTAGTGTCGTGATTCTTATCACAACCACCGGATCATGACCGGTGTATGTATATATATGTATTTATATATTCCTTACTTATTTGGAGATTATTACGTACTAAGAGTTTACTCTAAAAATTAATTTCGATCTGAAAAAAATTATAAAAAGTAGCTAAAAGAAAATATTTAAACCACAAAACTCGAAATTCAGAGAATTTAGGGATAGGACAAAACATTTAGGTCCGAGAAGAAAATCATGGCTAATCAAACTTACTTCAATGATCTAAAGTTAGCTTTTTTTTTTTTTTTTTGTATCAATTCAGTATTTATGATTTATACTTATATACCAAGACGAGTCCTAGTGAACCTATTTTTTAAAGGGCCTAACTATATCTCCATAGTTTTGTTAAGTTGAAACCCAACGCTAATGCCTTTTAGCGTAAAAGATATTGTAAAAGATATTACCTATCTGAGGTAAAATACCGAGGCTAAAAGATATTCCATAAGATGGTAAGAAAATTATAAATATTTGTAACCATCCATTCAACTCTGGAGGTTCCAACATTATTTAAAGTATTTTGAAGAGCTTAAAAAGACACCTTGATAAAGGTTCTATTCCTCTACATGAAATTAATAACAAAAATATAAGCATTCTTTTGAAATGCAAATATTTATATATTAGTAATTTTATATAAATTCAAAGTTACTTGTACACATATTTTATGTACAAATTTTTTAAATGTATACATATTTTATATCTCGTGTAACCCGCTTTTTTAAATAATCTTTATGAGTCTATACAGATGTTATTATTGCCAATGTTAAATTAAAACCTATTAAACCTATCAATTAAAAAGTTACACAAATAAGTCTAAATAAACATTTAAAACGATGGATTTGTTAATCTTGTTTGAACGAAACATAATCAAAAATATTTATAAGGTAATGACTCAACTTGACAGGCGTTTTTAAGTCAAATAAATAGTTAATACAATTTATTTATTTATGTTTTTAAATATTTCCCCAATAATTAGGCAGTAGAAGGGAATATATTGTCGCTAACAAGTCAAACTGTCTAAAAAGTTTCAGAAAAGCATTCACACCTTATTTCCAAAAGGGAAACAAGTTTTTGTGTTTCTTCTATTTATGTTAAATCATATTTTCGATGTTATTTATTTATTTTCGCGTCGGGTACTATAAGTATTAGTAATAAGTATCGAATCTAAAAAAGAAAAGATACACTGGCATACCGTAAATGTAATAATTTATTAATATTTAATAATAGATATATGAAGGAAACACCGATCAGCAAGTCACCAGCAAACAGTATATCAAGATACGTTGGGCTCATACAGCCATTTATTCCCCATCGGTAAACGGCTTTGTTCTCTTACACAGACTATACAGCCGATGCTGCCCGGAATCCAGCCTACCCTTGCCGGTGCCCGCTCATGAGGAACGCTTACATTGGACACGGTCGGTGGAGAAGAGATGTGTGAGCCACGCTCTTCTCGATATTACATGGCCTCTTAGCTCGACACATCTTTTTTGTATTTACTTCCCAGATCTGACTTCTCATCTTCCACCAGAGAGTTCTTCAGCAGCGGGGCCGGAAATGAGCCAGCGGTTGAAGAAATCCGCACTCCGTGATCCTCTCTCCTCATGTGATGTTCGGTGTCCAGTGGAGCGCTAAGGACGGGCGAGGTGGTGATGACCGATCGGAATATCTTCCAAGGGCCGAAACCAGAACGAACGGACTTTGGCGAGATGAAATTAAAAAATATCGCCTCACTCCATCTTCTCTCACATTTCTTCGATCGTTTTTCCACGAGAACCATTCTATACCAAACCCATTCTGTTTAAATGGACTCATAAAAAAATCCTAGACAGCTAAAAGAAATTTGAAGTAACTCACGTTCGCTACCCGGAAAATGTACTGCATGAAACGCAATATTTTCTTTACACGTTAAAATGTTAAAGCTCAATTATCAGGGATATTAGGAATCTAAACTAGCAAGTTACAATTCAAATCCTTCATAACAAAGAAACCTTCCAAAAGTTTGGACAATATATACCTAAAAGACAGGAGGGCCTACCGTCTACACTCAAACGACATGTATACATTGCTAAAAATTTTACATTTAATCACTAGATCAAAGATAAAGATAATCCATAATTCAGAAATAGTTCTTAATATAAATAAGTATTAAAATAAATTAATATAAATCAGGCGTTTGGTTTCAAAACCGGGTACATCAATTTTTTTTCAACAATTTTTTCTTCATTGTTTTCAAGTTTTTCAAGTTAAAAAAAAATGTGTTAGATGTGTTTGTGTCTAAAACGTCTAGATGTATCGAAAATCAATACTAAAAAATTCCATTTCTTATCAAAAGCGGTTCCAATTGCTCCCTTTTTGGTTAATCTTGAAAATTGATGTACCTGGTTATGAAACCAGACGCCTCAAATACAGATTAAAAATTGAATCATCATATATATTATTTCTCAAGGTCTTTTATTTGTCGGTACGCCATAACTTCCTTAATACTTCCTCAAATTTCATGAATGAGGCATAAATTTAAAGCTTTTCTTAACCGCTACACCGGAAAAATATACAAATCACTCACTTCGCCTTCGATTTCGATTTATTAGCGCTAAACTGCGGTTTTTGCGAGAAAATGGTCGCAGAGGTTTCTAAATGGTGTCCATATTTACAGGTTTACAAGGAAAATATTTTCGGCCTTACACATTTCTTCGATTACTCCCTTCGTTCGCAATTTGCAAGCGTAAAATTCAAAAGTTCGCTGGACTTTTTTGAAGTCATTTTTTTCAGTTTGCCGAGACGAACATTTTAGGTTGTATAAACTTTTCCGATTGTCGCCGTCGTTTGCGAGTTACAAGCAAAACCATGCGAATATCAGTCAAAAGAATCAGCGCTTTTCGCGAAACCGAGATGTGTATTTAAGTATTCTATCTACTAACCTTATAAAAAAGAAAAGCAATTTTGGAGTTTCAAAAAATAATCTACTGTTTAAACACATATATTCTTTACTTCAACCCTCACCTATGCTCATGACACACTACACGATAGTAACTATTATATAAAGGAGATAAGTAAATATTATAATACTATATAATAATAATAAATAAAGTTGTTTAATTAGGTGGAATTTAAGTAGGCGAACGCTTCGCACGGTTCAGCTAGTATAACATAAAAAGCAGTTTTTTTACTTGATTATTGTCACATTTTCTTCTTTTTTAACGTCTATTTTTGATTGCTGTTTGTTTAACGTCCATTTTTATGCTACTTAGGCTAATCGGACGATGCTGCAGTGGGAGTCCTAAATTTTGCCTATCCAGGTATAATTAGGATAGGGATCTTTAACGAGTACATGACATCGTACAGGCTCGGGACCTCCATTTTACGTCCTATCCGAGGGACGGCATAGCTAAGGATTTTTTACTCCCATTAAAAAATCCTAGGGCCACCGCTGGAATTGAACCCGCGATCTTTAGTATTGTAGGTTGCCATGCTAACCACAACACCACAGGTGACCCCATTTTTGATTGCGTCCACTTGATTCAGTAAGAAAATATCAGTTTTGCATTAAGATAGAAGTCTTGATGACAAAAAAAAAACTCATATGTATCAAATGGGGGTGCAGTTTGCTCCAGCAATGAGTAGGAGGCGGAATTTTCGTTCGTCAACTATTATAATTTCAGCACATTTTAAGACTAATTCAAGGCTGAGATAAAAGAAAGTCGACTGTAAGTTTGGTCAAATAAGGTACTAAAAAAAAAAATTTACCAACGCGTGCTAAAAAACCAACGGTTTCCCATATTGAGGCGTGCCAAAATTTCGCATTCCCCCTAAGTCTCCGCATTATTTCTATACTCCTATGCGCATGTGTTTTTTTTTTTCTAATATATATGCACCGCGGAGGGAAAAAACAAAATATCCATTTTGTTATTTATTTTTTTACTTTGGATATAAATACCATGATAACTACTTTTTTAAATTCGTTTTTCATGGGAAAATCATAATGAAGGTTTTCCACCTGTTTATAACTTCGATAAGTAATTGCAAACCCACATACATTCTATACCAAACCCATTCTGTTTAAATGGACTCATAAAAAAATCCTAGACAGCTAAAAGAAATTTGAAGTAACTCACGTTCGCTACCCGGAAAATGTACTGCATGAAACGCAATATTTTCTTTACACGTTAAAATGTTAAAGCTCAATTATCAGGGATATTAGGAATCTAAACTAGCAAGTTACAATTCAAATCCTTCATAACAAAGAAACCTTCCAAAAGTTTGGACAATATATACCTAAAAGACAGGAGGGCCTACCGTCTACACTCAAACGACATGTATACATTGCTAAAAATTTTACATTTAATCACTAGATCAAAGATAAAGATAATCCATAATTCAGAAATAGTTCTTAATATAAATAAGTATTAAAATAAATTAATATAAATCAGGCGTTTGGTTTCAAAACCGGGTACATCAATTTTTTTTCAACAATTTTTTCTTCATTGTTTTCAAGTTTTTCAAGTTAAAAAAAAATGTGTTAGATGTGTTTGTGTCTAAAACGTCTAGATGTATCGAAAATCAATACTAAAAAATTCCATTTCTTATCAAAAGCGGTTCCAATTGCTCCCTTTTTGGTTAATCTTGAAAATTGATGTACCTGGTTATGAAACCAGACGCCTCAAATACAGATTAAAAATTGAATCATCATATATATTATTTCTCAAGGTCTTTTATTTGTCGGTACGCCATAACTTCCTTAATACTTCCTCAAATTTCATGGATGAGGCATAAATTTAAAGCTTTTCTTAACCGCTACACCGGAAAAATATACAAATCACTCACTTCGCCTTCGATTTCGATTTATTAGCGCTAAACTGCGGTTTTTGCGAGAAAATGGTCGCAGAGGTTTCTAAATGGTGTCCATATTTACAGGTTTACAAGGAAAATATTTTCGGCCTTACACATTTCTTCGATTACTCCCTTCGTTCGCAATTTGCAAGCGTAAAATTCAAAAGTTCGCTGGACTTTTTTGAAGTCATTTTTTTTCAGTTTGCCGAGACGAACATTTTAGGTTGTATAAACTTTTCCGATTGTCGCCGTCGTTTGCGAGTTACAAGCAAAACCATGCGATTATCAGTCAAAAGAATCAGCGCTTTTCGCGAAACCGAGATGTGTATTTAAGTATTCTATCTACTAACCTTATAAAAAAGAAAAGCAATTTTGGAGTTTCAAAAAATAATCTACTGTTTAAACACATATATTCTTTACTTCAACCCTCACCTATGCTCATGACACACTACACGATAGTAACTATTATATAAAGGAGATAAGTAAATATTATAATACTATATAATAATAATAAATAAAGTTGTTTAATTAGGTGGAATTTAAGTAGGCGAACGCTTCGCACGGTTCAGCTAGTATAACATAAAAAGCAGTTTTTTTACTTGATTATTGTCACATTTTCTTCTTTTTTAACGTCTATTTTTGATTGCTGTTTGTTTAACGTCCATTTTTATGCTACTTAGGCTAATCGGACGATGCTGCAGTGGGAGTCCTAAATTTTGCCTATCCAGGTATAATTAGGATAGGGATCTTTAACGAGTACATGACATCGTACAGGCTCGGGACCTCCATTTTACGTCCTATCCGAGGGACGGCATAGCTAAGGATTTTTTACTCCCATTAAAAAATCCTAGGGCCACCGCTGGAATTGAACCCGCGATCTTTAGTATTGTAGGTTGCCATGCTAACCACAACACCACAGGTGACCCCATTTTTGATTGCGTCCACTTGATTCAGTAAGAAAATATCAGTTTTGCATTAAGATAGAAGTCTTGATGACAAAAAAAAAACTCATATGTATCAAATGGGGGTGCAGTTTGCTCCAGCAATGAGTAGGAGGCGGAATTTTCGTTCGTCAACTATTATAATTTCAGCACATTTTAAGACTAATTCAAGGCTGAGATAAAAGAAAGTCGACTGTAAGTTTGGTCAAATAAGGTACTAAAAAAAAAAATTTACCAACGCGTGCTAAAAAACCAACGGTTTCCCATATTGAGGCGTGCCAAAATTTCGCATTCCCCCTAAGTCTCCGCATTATTTCTATACTCCTATGCGCATGTGTTTTTTTTTTTCTAATATATATGCACCGCGGAGGGAAAAAACAAAATATCCATTTTGTTATTTATTTTTTTACTTTGGATATAAATACCATGATAACTACTTTTTTAAATTCGTTTTTCATGGGAAAATCATAATGAAGGTTTTCCACCTGTTTATAACTTCGATAAGTAATTGCAAACCCACATACATTCTATACCAAACCCATTCTGTTTAAATGGACTCATAAAAAAATCCTAGACAGCTAAAAGAAATTTGAAGTAACTCACGTTCGCTACCCGGAAAATGTACTGCATGAAACGCAATATTTTCTTTACACGTTAAAATGTTAAAGCTCAATTATCAGGGATATTAGGAATCTAAACTAGCAAGTTACAATTCAAATCCTTCATAACAAAGAAACCTTCCAAAAGTTTGGACAATATATACCTAAAAGACAGGAGGGCCTACCGTCTACACTCAAACGACATGTATACATTGCTAAAAATTTTACATTTAATCACTAGATCAAAGATAAAGATAATCCATAATTCAGAAATAGTTCTTAATATAAATAAGTATTAAAATAAATTAATATAAATCAGGCGTTTGGTTTCAAAACCGGGTACATCAATTTTTTTTCAACAATTTTTTCTTCATTGTTTTCAAGTTTTTCAAGTTAAAAAAAAATGTGTTAGATGTGTTTGTGTCTAAAACGTCTAGATGTATCGAAAATCAATACTAAAAAATTCCATTTCTTATCAAAAGCGGTTCCAATTG
The DNA here is from genome assembly GCA_911387785.2 of Aelia acuminata. Lineage (NCBI taxonomy): Eukaryota > Metazoa > Arthropoda > Insecta > Hemiptera > Pentatomidae > Aelia > Aelia acuminata. Next base: position 52,116,525 of record OU426984.1, on the reverse strand, counting down.
CTCCCTTTTTGGTTAATCTTGAAAATTGATGTACCTGGTTATGAAACCAGACGCCTCAAATACAGATTAAAAATTGAATCATCATATATATTATTTCTCAAGGTCTTTTATTTGTCGGTACGCCATAACTTCCTTAATACTTCCTCAAATTTCATGGATGAGGCATAAATTTAAAGCTTTTCTTAACCGCTACACCGGAAAAATATACAAATCACTCACTTCGCCTTCGATTTCGATTTATTAGCGCTAAACTGCGGTTTTTGCGAGAAAATGGTCGCAGAGGTTTCTAAATGGTGTCCATATTTACAGGTTTACAAGGAAAATATTTTCGGCCTTACACATTTCTTCGATTACTCCCTTCGTTCGCAATTTGCAAGCGTAAAATTCAAAAGTTCGCTGGACTTTTTTGAAGTCATTTTTTTCAGTTTGCCGAGACGAACATTTTAGGTTGTATAAACTTTTCCGATTGTCGCCGTCGTTTGCGAGTTACAAGCAAAACCATGCGATTATCAGTCAAAAGAATCAGCGCTTTTCGCGAAACCGAGATGTGTATTTAAGTATTCTATCTACTAACCTTATAAAAAAGAAAAGCAATTTTGGAGTTTCAAAAAATAATCTACTGTTTAAACACATATATTCTTTACTTCAACCCTCACCTATGCTCATGACACACTACACGATAGTAACTATTATATAAAGGAGATAAGTAAATATTATAATACTATATAATAATAATAAATAAAGTTGTTTAATTAGGTGGAATTTAAGTAGGCGAACGCTTCGCACGGTTCAGCTAGTATAACATAAAAAGCAGTTTTTTTACTTGATTATTGTCACATTTTCTTCTTTTTTAACGTCTATTTTTGATTGCTGTTTGTTTAACGTCCATTTTTATGCTACTTAGGCTAATCGGACGATGCTGCAGTGGGAGTCCTAAATTTTGCCTATCCAGGTATAATTAGGATAGGGATCTTTAACGAGTACATGACATCGTACAGGCTCGGGACCTCCATTTTACGTCCTATCCGAGGGACGGCATAGCTAAGGATTTTTTACTCCCATTAAAAAATCCTAGGGCCACCGCTGGAATTGAACCCGCGATCTTTAGTATTGTAGGTTGCCATGCTAACCACAACACCACAGGTGACCCCATTTTTGATTGCGTCCACTTGATTCAGTAAGAAAATATCAGTTTTGCATTAAGATAGAAGTCTTGATGACAAAAAAAAAACTCATATGTATCAAATGGGGGTGCAGTTTGCTCCAGCAATGAGTAGGAGGCGGAATTTTCGTTCGTCAACTATTATAATTTCAGCACATTTTAAGACTAATTCAAGGCTGAGATAAAAGAAAGTCGACTGTAAGTTTGGTCAAATAAGGTACTAAAAAAAAAAATTTACCAACGCGTGCTAAAAAACCAACGGTTTCCCATATTGAGGCGTGCCAAAATTTCGCATTCCCCCTAAGTCTCCGCATTATTTCTATACTCCTATGCGCATGTGTTTTTTTTTTTCTAATATATATGCACCGCGGAGGGAAAAAACAAAATATCCATTTTGTTATTTATTTTTTTACTTTGGATATAAATACCATGATAACTACTTTTTTAAATTCGTTTTTCATGGGAAAATCATAATGAAGGTTTTCCACCTGTTTATAACTTCGATAAGTAATTGCAAACCCACATACATTCTATACCAAACCCATTCTGTTTAAATGGACTCATAAAAAAATCCTAGACAGCTAAAAGAAATTTGAAGTAACTCACGTTCGCTACCCGGAAAATGTACTGCATGAAACGCAATATTTTCTTTACACGTTAAAATGTTAAAGCTCAATTATCAGGGATATTAGGAATCTAAACTAGCAAGTTACAATTCAAATCCTTCATAACAAAGAAACCTTCCAAAAGTTTGGACAATATATACCTAAAAGACAGGAGGGCCTACCGTCTACACTCAAACGACATGTATACATTGCTAAAAATTTTACATTTAATCACTAGATCAAAGATAAAGATAATCCATAATTCAGAAATAGTTCTTAATATAAATAAGTATTAAAATAAATTAATATAAATCAGGCGTTTGGTTTCAAAACCGGGTACATCAATTTTTTTTCAACAATTTTTTCTTCATTGTTTTCAAGTTTTTCAAGTTAAAAAAAAATGTGTTAGATGTGTTTGTGTCTAAAACGTCTAGATGTATCGAAAATCAATACTAAAAAATTCCATTTCTTATCAAAAGCGGTTCCAATTGCTCCCTTTTTGGTTAATCTTGAAAATTGATGTACCTGGTTATGAAACCAGACGCCTCAAATACAGATTAAAAATTGAATCATCATATATATTATTTCTCAAGGTCTTTTATTTGTCGGTACGCCATAACTTCCTTAATACTTCCTCAAATTTCATGGATGAGGCATAAATTTAAAGCTTTTCTTAACCGCTACACCGGAAAAATATACAAATCACTCACTTCGCCTTCGATTTCGATTTATTAGCGCTAAACTGCGGTTTTTGCGAGAAAATGGTCGCAGAGGTTTCTAAATGGTGTCCATATTTACAGGTTTACAAGGAAAATATTTTCGGCCTTACACATTTCTTCGATTACTCCCTTCGTTCGCAATTTGCAAGCGTAAAATTCAAAAGTTCGCTGGACTTTTTTGAAGTCATTTTTTTCAGTTTGCCGAGACGAACATTTTAGGTTGTATAAACTTTTCCGATTGTCGCCGTCGTTTGCGAGTTACAAGCAAAACCATGCGATTATCAGTCAAAAGAATCAGCGCTTTTCGCGAAACCGAGATGTGTATTTAAGTATTCTATCTACTAACCTTATAAAAAAGAAAAGCAATTTTGGAGTTTCAAAAAATAATCTACTGTTTAAACACATATATTCTTTACTTCAACCCTCACCTATGCTCATGACACACTACACGATAGTAACTATTATATAAAGGAGATAAGTAAATATTATAATACTATATAATAATAATAAATAAAGTTGTTTAATTAGGTGGAATTTAAGTAGGCGAACGCTTCGCACGGTTCAGCTAGTATAACATAAAAAGCAGTTTTTTTACTTGATTATTGTCACATTTTCTTCTTTTTTAACGTCTATTTTTGATTGCTGTTTGTTTAACGTCCATTTTTATGCTACTTAGGCTAATCGGACGATGCTGCAGTGGGAGTCCTAAATTTTGCCTATCCAGGTATAATTAGGATAGGGATCTTTAACGAGTACATGACATCGTACAGGCTCGGGACCTCCATTTTACGTCCTATCCGAGGGACGGCATAGCTAAGGATTTTTTACTCCCATTAAAAAATCCTAGGGCCACCGCTGGAATTGAACCCGCGATCTTTAGTATTGTAGGTTGCCATGCTAACCACAACACCACAGGTGACCCCATTTTTGATTGCGTCCACTTGATTCAGTAAGAAAATATCAGTTTTGCATTAAGATAGAAGTCTTGATGACAAAAAAAAAACTCATATGTATCAAATGGGGGTGCAGTTTGCTCCAGCAATGAGTAGGAGGCGGAATTTTCGTTCGTCAACTATTATAATTTCAGCACATTTTAAGACTAATTCAAGGCTGAGATAAAAGAAAGTCGACTGTAAGTTTGGTCAAATAAGGTACTAAAAAAAAAAATTTACCAACGCGTGCTAAAAAACCAACGGTTTCCCATATTGAGGCGTGCCAAAATTTCGCATTCCCCCTAAGTCTCCGTATTATTTCTATACTCCTATGCGCATGTGTTTTTTTTTTTCTAATATATATGCACCGCGGAGGGAAAAAACAAAATATCCATTTTGTTATTTATTTTTTTACTTTGGATATAAATACCATGATAACTACTTTTTTAAATTCGTTTTTCATGGGAAAATCATAATGAAGGTTTTCCACCTGTTTATAACTTCGATAAGTAATTGACAGTTTTGATAGTTCTTGGTATTTAAATCCAAAGTGCAGAATTATTCGATTTTTAATATTATTCCTGCACCTACCCCCTATTTTTGGCCTCATCCAATTTCCATATAGCCACTTTATAATTTCCAATTCAATATAAGTAACGTACTGAAAGCAACCAACATAATAAAAGCTGCTTTGAACGATTATTTATTTTTTAAAAATGTAAGTTTCAAGTAACTGTGTACAACCTATTTTGTTTCCTCTTACTCCACTTCATTTAAAATTCGTGCTCACAGGATTTTTAATGAATAACCTACATCAAAAAATCAAGTCTTCATACTACATCTCATACCAGAAAGAGGACATGAAATTCTTTTTTCTTTATTTCAAATTAAATTTGAGAATAAAAAAATTAAAAACCTACATAGCGGTCGCTTGCCAAGAACTAGGGAATTGGATTCTTTAGGAGTTGTTAATATTGATACTGACACTACTTATTATTAGTCAAATCTACTGATCTATAACTAAAATCTCTTCCACCCTCTCTTCATCCACAAAGACATATCCTTTGAGACACAGAGGTAGAGAGAGAGAGAGAGAGAGAGATAGAGAGAGAGAAGGAAGAGGAGACAGAGAGGAAGATGAGATAAGAGATGGTCCCCATGAGAGCCCCACTCAACTAATCCAGGACACAAATTGGCTAGCGCGGCAATGGGTCCTGTTTTCACTCAGCTCCTGCAATTTTTTATCCTTCCGCCCCCTCCCCCCCTTTACCACTGCTCCCTAATTCTCCTTATTGCCCCCTCCTTACGGCTTCCTATTTACCCCAATTATCCTCCTAAAACGGGGCTTTAGTCACAATCCCGGATGATATCAGTCCTCGAGGCTATTAGCAACGTTCCTCTGTCAGATGTTTCAAGTTGCTGGATTCAGGATTCCCCGCACTGAAATATCGAAGAAAAATGATACTAAATAACGAATCCTTCGAAGAGTTGAAACTCTTGCTACATGCAAAAGGCATTAATAACAGCATTCGATTCTTAATCGACCCTTTACAAAACTACCTTCTAAACATGAAAGTAATAATCAAATATAACTTTAGAAGTAAACCGTAGAGGGCCCTGATTTAAAAGCCGATCAGATCAAATCACAAAAAAATATCATTTTAGTCAGAATAAATACATTTTTTTGACACATCTCTTTTTCTTTTTCTTACTTTACTTTTCTGAAAAATGATTAAAATGGACTTCTCGTCAACTGAAAGGCTCATATCAACAGCATCCGGAACTCTTATGTGTTGATTTAAAAACATATAATAAATAAAAAACATATAAAAAAAAAAAATATTTACAGGATTATATTAAGAGATAATAAAAGGATGGTACCTCAAGAGGCAAGAGAGAATGTTGGTAGAATAACTACCCAATAGTAGCATTACAATAAAATTTTAAGCTGGTAGGTTAAGAGGTCATTCTCTTTTATAATTTTTCGAAGAATTATTTGGATTGAGGAGGAAGCAAGGTTCGGATTGGGCTAGTGTTGAAGGTATGGGGGGGGGGGGCGCCAAATCGCCGACGTTATTCGATTCTTGACGATGTGGTTATTATAGTTCGGAAGCTGAGGGCCAAAAAGGTGCCTGATTTGAAGACAATTTTTGATCATATAGGCTTAAAGTACTAATTTAATAGACAACAAATGTGAACGTCTGCCACCTCAGATCGGTTGCCATCAAATTTTATAGGCAAACAAAATCGACATTTTCGAACTTTTTTCAGTTTTAGCTAATAACTCGAAAACGGTTTCTCGCAGAAGAAATTGTGTTCTTTCTAAAATAAAAGGACATTAAATTTCGCGTCGACTGAGGTCCGCACGGTTAAAATCGGTTAAGCCTTTTCGCCAAAACCGATTATCAAATTTGCCTTTAGCAGAAAAAATGAATTACGCTCCATGTTCCAAAGCCTGCAATTTAAAGAGGGTTACTCCAAATAAAAAATGTTACCCTTAACAGTTGTAGAATATAGAATTCTGTGTAAAACGAGCTCATTAATTTTAAAATTAGCCCACTGCGGTCGAGACAAAGTAATTAAAACGTGAACGTATTTAGCGCCTTGTGGTCTAAAATCCGTGAAATTTTTGGGATTTTATTTTCAGTTAGGTACTCGCATATAATTCGGCAAATACAGATCACAAAGTATTGATTTCTTCTTACAATAAGAGTCTAAACTATTGCAAACAGAATGATATATTTGAAGTGGTTCAACCGGGTTCGGTACATCAAAAATATGTAATTTTTACGATTTGGGTCGAAACCGTGTTCCAATGCCTCTAACTCAAAAACACCTAGTATAAATGAAAACAGTTTTGGATAAAAGTTGCAGAGCATCAAATTTGGCAGAAAATAAGCTCCGTACACACAAAATTAGCTAAATCCTGGGGGAAATACAAACAAAAACGTGAAATTATTCGTAGTACATACTTCCAAGTTCAAGCGAAAAGGCTTAACCGATTTTAACCGTGCGGACCTCAGTCGACCCGAAATTTAATGCCCTTTTATTTCAGAAAGAACACAATTTCTTCTGCGAGAAACCGTTTTCGAGTTATTAGCAAAAACTGAAAAAAAGTTCGAAAATGTCGATTTTGTTCGCCTATAAAATTTGATGGCAACCGATCAAAGGTGGCAGACGTTCACATTTGTTGTCTATGAAATGAGTACTTTCAGCCTATATAATAAAAAAATTTCTTCAAATCAGGCACCTTTTTGTCCCTCAGCTCCCGGACTATTAGGCTTTAATATAGTCTCATCTAAATTCATATGACTTGATCAACGAATAGGTGGTTCTTGTTTCTAGGCATTTCCTATCCTCTGTTCCTCTCTATTTGCCTGTCTCTATGTCGAACAATTGCTAATCCTAAATATAAACCTCTCCTCTCCTCTCCTACTCCGCATATTATAATGAGCCTTACCTTTAACTTAAGATCGCGAACAGTGTCGGTAGAAGACACCTGGAGTTCCCGCTCACCGCGAACCCTCCGGTGCCTGGTGCTCCTCCTGATGGCGGCCTCCGAAGCTGTATCTCCGCCGCCCATCAGCTTACCAGGCCCTGGGCTCTTCTTCGTCAGCTGTGTGCTGGAGCCAGTCTGCAAAGCGAAACCAACGTATAAATATTGCACAAACAATAAGGCGAATATATAACCTGTGAATGTTTTACAAGGATGTCGTTACTTAGAGGAACATACTTGTTTCCAAAACACTAATTTTGACTGTCGCACAGTCCTTGCACCAATAGACAAAGATCAAAAAATCATGGTTTTATTACTTTCACTTACCTATATATGAAATATATAGTAAGTGGAAGTATTGCGATCGTGAAAAATTTCGACTTCCGGTTTTCAATGGAAATACACGTTTTGGGACCCCCTGAGTCGAAATTACCAAGTCCCGCGAAATGGTCTGTGTGTGTGTGTGTGAACAGACTAGCTCAAAAACTATAAACCGTGGGAACATGAAATTGGGTATTTAGTGTAGGTATGTGCTCGCGATGTGACAGCAAAAATTTTATCAAAATTGCTCAAAGGGAGGGGGTACTTTATTTAATAACTTTTTACGTTTTTTTCGATTTTCTCATAAACGGCTCTAACGATTTTGATTAAACTGAGTATTTGATCTATTTATATGCCCGAGATTCGACTGTAAAAAATTCATCAAAATTGAATAACCGGAGGGGGGACTTTACTTAATAAATTTTGTATCATTTTCACGTGTTTTTTTATTTACTCAAAAACGGCATTAAAGATTTTGATCTAACTCGGTATTTGATGTGTGTATATGCTGGAGATATGACTGTACAAATTTCATCAAAATTGATCAACCGGAGGGGGGACCATCAAAATTGATCTACAGGAGGGGGGACTTTACTTAATAAATGTTGTATCATTTTCACGGTTTTTTTTTATTTACTCAAAAACGGCTTTAACGATTAACAAAAATAAGATATGAATGTAGAAAAATGTGTGACTTTGGGAAATGATATTTAGCAAAACACGTCAATTTCTAATCTATGTAAGTTCGTAAGTGAAAGTTGTGTGTTGCGCGCACGCACCAGATTTTTTTTTTTTGCAGTCGCATTAAAAATTTTCCTAGAGATGTCAATGATCATTAATTTTGGATTTTACAAATATTTGTTTACGCAATCAGATACAAAATGAATAGAACTAAATAGATTTCACCGATGAATAGAGACACGCTGACGAGCAGTAGCATTCACCGGTATGCAACCCGTTTGCAGCACTAAATGAAGTCATCATATATTAACCCTTGTGGTATTCTTGTCGTGCACAAGCCACGAAGTAACATGCCACTATAACAGCCCCCTTAGAGGGAAATGAGGGTGTTTATAGCATTGTATTTTATAGCCAACAAAATCCATTAAAAATTTAACAGTCAAATGAAGACACTAGTGATAATGTCAAAAATATGTTAGGCTGTTTTTATTCTCTGAGGACGTCTTATGCAAGATTGGTCTAACTGAAAGAACAATCTGGTGCGTGCTCGCAACACACAACTTTCACTTACCAACTTACTTAGATTAGAAATTAATGCTTTTTGCTAATTGCCACTTCTCAAATGAACAAAACGGCTTTAATTATGAACAATGGTCTGTCATTAAATGCGTACTCCGCGTGCGTGGGCTCAACGAGTTTTATGAGTTGACTGAATATTTTTCTTTTTTTCTCATCTATATGTTTTCTTTATTTTTATCATATCTCATATTTAACCATTTCTTATTCTTAGGCGTAACGAGAGACAGTTAATTTCTCCGCATAAACAAAAACAAAGGTACTTTATAGGAAACAAAAAAACAAAAAAGGCCCCTACCCCATTAAAGCCCCCTCAGATAATTTTAATAATGATAATGCTTACCTTATATTAAAGAATACCTAATTTTCATTAAACATGATTAATTTGATAAAAATTTCCAAACCCAATTTCTTGATCGCACGGTTTATAGTTTTTGAGCTAGTCTGTTCACATACACACATACCAATTCGCGGGACTTGGTTATTTGGACTCAGGGGACCCCAAAACATGTATTTCCGTTGAAAACCGGAAGTCGAAATTTTTCACGATCGCAATACTTCCACTTACTATATATTTCATATATAGGGAAGTGAAAATAAAAAAAGGTGATTTTTCAGGAGAGCTACTTAAATTTCCTTCTTTTCCATTTCTTAGATATCCGTTACAGCTATCACTAGTATCGTGGCCTATAAGCGGTTTCGCACAGAGATAGTGGAGGAAAAAATTTAAAGATAATTCGTGAAAAAAAAAACTAAAAAAATTAATCTATTTTAAAATTTGAAACTTATGGAATTTCATCGAAGAAAAAGGAGTTCATGGGTCATGATCCCTTTGAGAACGTACTGTTATTTTACATAATGTAACACTGATACAGGTTTAGATTTATGAAGGTAAGTAATTTTATGAGCAAAATTACTATACAAAAATATCTAGCACACAATGAAAACGGCGTCAAATTAATTAAGGCGTTACAAATCAGTAACCAGCAGTGACAGAACAGTGCCTCAAAATTAACTGCATGCTAACACTGTTTAAGGTTACATCTGTACAAGATTAAACTAAGCAACTAGTCGGTCTCTTACTCTGCTATGGAACTACACAGAAATGATTTGAACGATCCAAATATTTGATCGCGTACTAATGACTGTCATCGTTCCAGCCAATTCTAGAGCTTTGTACAATATAAGGGAAATAAACATATGTTTTGGTTTCACGTCACAATATTGTACTTTTGCATATTTTTAACACATCTGCTTGTTGTCACACTGTAGTTACACTTTATTCTATTCAATATGTCTCAAATTCCAATGCCTTATTTACAGGATAAAATCATAAAACTTTCTCATATTGATTCGTTTTTTATCTTCGTCGAGACTTTGTCTCATTGCATTTATTCATAATTCATATCTAATTTTAAAAAATCTAAAAAATAAACAAATTTTAAAACATAAATATGAACATGTTAATCAGTATGAAGGTGGTTGGTACTAGTAAAAGAAGTTAAGATTTACTGCAAAAATAATAATAAAAATAATTGTAATATTACAAGGCCTTCTCGAGATGAACATGATAGATGAAAATTAAAAAAATCTAGAAATTTATAAATTTAAAAGCCTAAAAAAACATTTACACAAAAGAATTATTATTCAAAACGAACTATAACACAATAGAGAAACATAGTAAAAATAAAAAATATAATAATATATCTCATCAATCGATATAAGTAAATAGATGGACAAAAGCTTTGTAAATTTGGCCACCACATTCCGTGAAGAAATAGTTCTGCCTGTGGTAGGAACAGGATGAAAGAGGAGGGAGCACAGGAGCTGAGAAAAGATGTAGCTAGCTAGATAAAGAAGGTAAATAAGTGGATATACTTATCAGGAGCAGTCACAGGGGATAATAAATAAAGGACAGGTAATGAGATAATAAGATAGTTCCAGAGTTCCAGTAGCTAGCAGCGATACTCCAGCGGCCACCTCCAGATAGTCATCTCTATACTCCTCAGATTTATAACTCAAAATTAACACCTTCACGGCTCCCGGCTCACCTTCGAGGGCTGAGGGGATAAGCGACTCTCAACCGAACCTGCTCAATTCATTCAGAAGATTTGAAAGCGACCGACTCTTGAGAGTGTGTAAATATTTAGCTGTGACCCTTGCGGTTGGAAGAAAATCAACGACTAAACAAAATTATTATACTTCCAACTACTGGAAAAGATGATAAGAACGACATTGCTTGTAAATGAGAGGTTCTCTTAGAGATAAATCTTGGTATAATAGGATATGAAATTAATTTAAATGTCCCAGAAGTCCTTGAAAGGAGTCAAGAGGGCACTGAAAAATCGAATTGAAAGAACGTAAAGTTAAAACAACATTCATGGCACTTAGGATCAACAATAACTTAAATATATCCCCTGAAGAACTTACCCTTTCTCAAAGGTATTGGATACCTGAAAAATTTTATAGGGAATATCAAAATAAATGATGTTTAACACGTTCACGCCGGCGTGTACCACCGGTGGCTCACACTTGACGGACTCATCGGGCGGCGTGTACCACCGGTGGCTCACACTAGAATGCCGCCTCTGCCAAATAATTAGATCATTAACACTTTGACTGCCGAGAAAGAATACGTGAGAGTCACGATCTCGTTTCAATACAATTTTAATATTTAATTCTCTGACTAGAGAACAGTCATTCGTTTTCAGATGACATGGTAGCCAAACTGTTGAGAAAGTAGAAATAATTTCTATATAGCTGAAATTTAAAATAATGAATACTTAACGTAAATTCATTTTTTATATTTATTTATATTTATATTCGTATATTTACATAACGTATAAACATGTACTTTTTAATAACAATTATAAATAATACCGTATTATAAACATAACTGGTAGGATAGTATTTTTTATTGTTTATTTCATTATTGTTGGATTGGCAATACTGCATAGTGCCCTGGAATAGCTCCCGCCCGATAGAGCGAACAGCATAAAACAGTCCCGGCGTGAACGTGTTAAGATATGGTTCATGCGGGAAATAAGTTTCAAAGAAATCATTTACCGAAAATATAAATGTATAGGAAAGATTCAATAAATAATATCGTTAAAATGATTTTATATCAATAAATTACTATTTCAAAGAAAATAAAACATTTTTTTATAGTACATTAAATAAATAATGATGACAGTCTGCGGTTAAAATAAACAATTAATCAATTAGACTAAACAATTAAGCAATATATTGCACGTCGGCAAGAAGATGGTAAACGTGCGATATGGTGGGAGTTGAAATGGTAAATAAAGTAATACTAATCTGGGTCCCATCCCACGGAGGAATCAAGGGAACTGAAAAAACTGATCAGGCATCAAATTCAGCTAGGCTGATTCAAACAGTAAAATTGTAATTACTGCAAGAGGCCACAATTGATGGCTGGATCTACCAATGAAAGGAAAATCTGTAAAAAAAAAAAAATTGGGAATTAGGAGGAAAACTTGACGCTCCAAAATAACGGGAATAAAATTGAAATTAAGAAACCACAACCTCAAGAATCTCACGAAAAAGATATATTGTGTCGCATTAGGACTTGGCATAGCAAATTCATAAATGGATATTTTCTCAGAGTTCTAGAGGCCATGAAGATGGCGCTCAGATGTAATCATGAACCCCAACACCTTTTTCAAAATTAAAACTGTTCAGAATACAAAGAGCTCTGGAAGTAAATTAAAGTGGAAGAAACACTCAGAGAACTTGTGAAAAATGATAGTTACTCTGTTTCAATATTTAAAAGAAATATCCTACTGCAAAAGAGGATAACAGAACGCAACTCCAATGACCCTCTGGGTAGAGGCAAAGATAAATAAAAAGAAACCAATTAAAAAAACATTAAACCAAAAGAAGAATAAATAAAATAAAAATACTAAATATAAACAATTAACAGCCTGCAAGAAAAATCTTGACCGCGGAACTGTGATGAGGGATCCTTGCATTCGAATATTATCAAAAATAAATTTTTAATTTGTTGCATAAATAAATAAAAAATAATAATAAGATTTTTATAAGAGAACAGACAACGGGAGGAGTTAAGGAAACAATAAAAAACGGAAGACAATAGGATTTTAATGAAAGGTTTCGACAGGCCCGTGGTTCCTGCTATTCCTCGAACAGACCCCACAAATCAAACGAAGCCTGGTCCAACCTTAAACAGATGCAAATCCCCGAATTATGGCCGATCGTAGCGCCCTCTTTTTCTAACAGCTATTAATTTCTTGCGCCCCTCTTTTTTTTCGACCTTTCTTCGCCCCTTTTTTTCCAAACCACTTTCCTATAGCTATGTGTTATTTCTGGAAGAGGCCTGTCGCAATTAAATGCCCTACTGTTTGCTTTAGAATGATTTATCCGTCCCCGATCGAGCGTAGAGAGCGTTGCGTTAAGGTGCAGGTGAAGCCAAACGGAATGCTCATTATACACGATTCATCTTTACTAAGGATAGTCCGATATAACATCGCCCATCATCGCTTCCTTTTTTATGGATTCTTCATAAACAATTAAAATCAAGGCAGGTGAAGAAGGCGCTGTCAATTCGAAGCTATGCTTGGTATCACGAAACAATTAGGGACTCAGCCGAAAGAATTTTAAATGTAGATTATTGCATTTGGGAAAGGTAATTATAAATAAATAATCTCAAATTTATAAAAAGGTAACGGGTTGAATTTATATAAAAAAATATTGGATGTCCCCAAACGAGAATAAGACAACCAAGTAGCAAAAAAAAACCTTTAAAAAAGATGTTTTTTCCTCTAATTATCCTAAATTAAAAAAAAAATTTCTTTTTTTTACTTTAGTTATAATATGAAATAAATAAAAATGTCAATTGTTTTCCAATGTTTATAATGCCGGTACATAACAAAAATTTGCCTATTGATCATGATCATATTCATACACTGAACTAAATACAACATCCCTTACGAATATTAACACAAATTTCAAAATTATTTATAACTTCCCACCAATAAAGATATCAATCAATTAGTAAAATTTATATTAGAACCTTATAACCTTGGTTTAGGTTTGAAGTAATATAACCCTTCATACTGGGTGTCCCAGACCTAGTGTAAAAAAAAATGGGTAATACTGCATGCAAAACGTGGTAGAATGGCGCAGAAACGAGTTTCCTATCTCAATCTGTTGAGGACATAGAATTTTTTTTGTTTTTATTTTTAAAATATTACCTTTTTTCTAAAAAATGGCAGTTTTTTCTACTTCGGTTTAGCCTAGAAACAAAATGATATTTTCTAAATCAACATTAAATTTCCTAAAAGATGAGTTAGGTTTGGTTATTTTAAATCCACTTTCAGTGGGCCTTTTAACTCGCAAAACACAAAACATTTATTAAAACATAAATTATTAATAGTTTTTGAAAATTCCTCGCTCCTCACTGGAGCACCCTAGAAGCTGTCAAATTTTCTAAAAACTGCAGAATTTAGTTCGCTTTTTAATGGTGTAACCCATGATACAATTGCACTTCACCTTTTGAGTCTAAAAGAAGTTTTTCTGATGAAAAACACGCTAGAGACTAAATACTTGATTGCTTCACGTACCAACTAGATAAACTACTTGATTGAATAAAAGTATTAGTTATTTTATATTCTTGTCGATATGCATGAGGGGTAATGAGTTGTGAAGGTGGCAAGCCCTCTCTCCCCCTCCCCCCCCAAAATATAAATTGAATACACCAACAGAAAAATGACATTTCATAATGTGCCCTGCTATCATTAGCCCTGACAATGATATCACGTTCTGATTGGAATTAGTGTTATTTTTCTGTTGGTGTATTTAATTTCTTCAAATAATCCTAAATTGTTATTTTTAATAGGTATTAAAAAAAAGGGGGAAAAATGCACGTTTATGTAACATTAGGTAATCAGCAAAAATTTGGGTCACCCCTTGACTCCCTATAAATAAGTTTATTATTTTTTGGGTGGGGGGAGGGGGAGAGAGGGCTTGCCACCTTCACAACTCATTACCCCTCAGGCATATCGACAAGAATATAAAATAACTAATACTTTTTTAACCGACTTCGAACGAAAGAGGAGGTTACTCAATTCGATACGTATGTGACTTTTTTTTTCTTTTTTTTTTTTCTATGTATGTTCACCGATTACTCAGAGATGGGTGGACCAATTGGAACGAAACCTTTTGCATCTTGTAGAGTATTTTCCCAAGGTGGTCCCATTTAAACCTTTTTGGGGTTCCTAATTTATTTAAGAAGTTATCAGGAAAAAACATGAAAATAATTATTTAATTATCGCTCAAATTGTTTACTTATTGGAAAAACATATGGCATTTATAACATAAGGTATGCTCCAACAAGCTATTAAAACTAATTGATAACTAACAAATCCAAATATTGTATTACTGCTGGATGAATCAAATGGGAAAACCAACCAATCAAATTCAGAATCAAAAGAGTGGGGGGAGAACATGAGCAGTCTGTTAGTTATCGATGTGTTTTACGTGCTTGTTGGAACAAACCTATACATAACCTTAACTAATTTTTCAACATTAGATTTAAATGAAGATATAAATATCAGCAGAATATAATATCGCTGTCGTTTTCTGTAGCGATATTAGCATAAATAATAGATAGATGATTTTTTCAAGTATATTTATTCCATCAAACGTTTCGGGATATCTGCCCATCTCCAAAGATCAATAAAATTCACTTCTTTACACTTTGTGTGTAATTGCCAGATATCAAATAAAACTTAAAAATTAAAATCACTTGTCTTATCCACCAACTCATTGATTCAAACCTACAGCTTATAAAATTACAACAGTGAGACTCAAATCAAATGTAATTTGAATATATCAAAACCAAAGGTTTGTGTACATAGGACGCTAAGTCTCAAGTGAATGGCAAGAGCAAGATATCAAAGAGACGATATCAAATAAAATCCGAAAGATCATAAGCTGGCGAAGAGAATGTTATGGCAATTCAGAAAACGATAATCGGAATCCGCTTAGCTATAACGTTTACATCAGACTTCAATAATTCCTCCATGTCTTCATATAACAGTATTTTCATTAACTGCCTCATCGGCTTCAGCATTCTTCTCGTCTGTTTTGCAATCGATAACATAGATGAGACTTCAGGACGCTTAGTATCAATTCAAGAATCAATAAAGCATGAATTCAATACGTTCAATCAGGATATAATTAAATTATCACTTCTGCATGATAAACAATACATAATGATTAAAAAACAAAATGATTCTCCAATGCAAAGTCTTAAATACTCAAGAAAAAAGTCGACTAACACTTGTAAGGTGTACAGGAAAGGGCGTTCAGTGGAGCAAAGTGTACTCTGCTAAGAAGGGTGTAGTTGATGCAATGCTCGTGTCCAAAGACGCCTGCAATAATTCGTACTACCACATATATAATTCCCCGTGCCGAACGAGCAACTATTGCTCTGTATAATATATTACATAACCGACATTTTAAATTTACTTGGAAGTATATAAATAAAGTATTTCTATCCTAATCCAGAAAAACTATAAAATAAACACGAAAGATTCCCATTTACGCTTTTCCGTTTCACAAATAATTTTTATTTCTAACTTTTTAAAGACTAACTCGAGACGTTACTACTACCTAAACTTAACGGACCACACTTGCGGTTAAAAACTGCTTTGTAGCATAGGTCCGTTAATGATGTTGAGCATAAAGGTTATTGTGGTGTTACTTCCTAAAGAATGCTCACTACGAACTTGTTTAAGGATAATATCTTCAACAACTCGGAAAGCTCAATACTCAAATTAAAAGGCAGCTCAGTGGTGCCCTATATGAACAGCACTGGGAAAGACACCCTAACACTAGAACTTACAGGCAGGACTTAGCGAGCTAAGCACTAGAACATGTTTAGAAGACCCCATTATGTTTTTGATGTGCACTGTCATCATGCAGAAGTATAGCATCGACCGCAAGAAGCAGAGGACCTGAAGGAGGAGAAACACCACAGAAGACTGCCAGCAAGTTGAACTGATAAATTTAAGATATCTATCATCACAATTCAATCAATCAGTATGTACCTAATCCAAAATTCCAGATTCAGTAACAAAACTAACCAAAAATGAACAGACTTCGGTGAGCAGCATGTGTAAAATAATGCCGTTGTAGTACGTCATTCGCCCCACTTATTCAAAATTACAGTCCACTCACATCAATTTCATACTAGAAGATCCGTTGAGGAATACAGGTCCAGAAGAAGGGAAGAAAAACGCACCCACCAGAGGAAAAAGAGGGAATGGCAGCAGGAGCGCCTCCAGCAAATAGAAGACCTCCGGAACAATAATGAAATAAGGAAATTCTTCCAAGAAGTCAATAGTAGCCGACAGAATTACAAACCTAAAATAAATGCCTGTAAAGACAATGAAGGTAATCTTGTCACTAATAGGATGCTGGTAATGGAGCGGTGGCGACACTACTTCGATAACCTCCTTAATGACGCGGCGGAAGAAGGAAGAGAGGAAATAGAGTTGACTGCTGGAGAATTTGAGCCCCCTGATATGGACGACGTCTACGAAACTGTCGAAGACTTAAAAAACAATAAAGCACCTGGACCAGATGGACTCCCTGCGGAGTTATTCAAATATGGAGGGGAAGAATTAGTAAAATGCCTCTATAATATAGTTATGGATGTATGGGAGAAGGAAGAAATTCCTTGTGAATGGTACAAAGCTGTTATATGCCCGATTCACAAGAAAGGGGACGTGCTTGATTGTCATAATTACCGTGGCATATCCCTTTTACAATGTGGTTATAGGGTCTTCTCTCGAATACTTTATAAAAAGCTTCTTCCCTTTGCCGAGCAGAACATAGGAAAGTACCAGACAGGCTTTATGCGAGGCAGATCTACAATAGATCAAATATTTACTATCAGAACCATTCTGGAAAGGTGCAGGGAATATAACATCAGCACACACCATTTGTTCATAGACTTTCGAATGGCCTATGACAGCATAAAGAGAAATGAGCTATATCAGGAGCTCTTGGAAATGGGAATACCGCCGAAGCTGATACGTCTGGTTAAGGCAACTATGAAGAAGGTACAATGTACAGTGCGTGTTGAGGGTGACCTGACTGACAGCTTTGAAACCCACAAGGGATTCCGGCAGGGTGATTGCCTCGCATGCCTTCTCTTTAATTTGGCCCTCGAAAGCGCCGTGCGAAAATCTGGAATCCAAGTAGGAGGGACCCTATTCAATAGATCTTCTATGATTTTGGCGTTCGCCGATGACATAGATATTATTGGAAGAACCCCCAGAGAGCTAAGCAACGCGTTTCGTAGTCTTCAGATAGCAGCGGCTAGAGTGGGCTTAGAGGTTAATGAATCCAAAACCAAATACATGCCTACAGGCCCACGACTGGATGTGCATGAGCAATCGCATTTTTCGGCTGGAAGCTTTTCTTTTGAAAGGGTAAGAGAATTTTGCTATCTTGGATCGCAAGTGAACGCGGATAACGACATAAAAGCCGAGATCCATCGAAGAATTATTTCCGCAAATAAATGCTATTTCGGATTACAAAAGCATTTTAAGAACAGGGCTATTTCTCGGAAAACAAAGGTGCAACTGTACAAGACCTTGGTAAGACCAGTTCTCACCTATGCCTCCGAATGTTGGACGTTACCTAGCTCGCAGGAAGCTCTCCTCTTAAGGTTTGAGAGGAAAATATTGAGAAAAATCTTTGGCCCAGTGTGCGCTGATAGAGTCTGGAGAATAAGAACAAATGCTGAGTTAACCGGACTCTACAAGAGCCCAGATGTTGTAAAGATCATAAAAGTGGGACGGCTTCGATGGGCAGGCCACGTAATGAGAATGTCCCAGGATCAGATTCCTAGAAAGGTCCTGGAGGAGACGATTCATGGGACTAGAAGAGTTGGAAGACCTAGGCTCCGATGGATGGATGGAGTGACAGCGGATGCCAGATCCATCATGCGGATCCGCAATTGGAGAGCGGCGGCTACCGACAGGGAGCGCTGGCGGACCATGTTACAGGAGGCCTTGACTCTACAAGAGTTGTAGCGCCAAGAAAAAAAAAAAAAAAAAAAAAAAAAAAAAAAAAAACTTGCGGTTAAAAACTGCTTTGTAGCATAGGTCCGTTAATGATGTTGAGCATAAAGGTTATTGTGGTGTTACTTCCTAAAGAATGCTCACTACGAACTTGTTTAAGGATAATATCTTCAACAACTCGGAAAGCTCAATACTCAAATTAAAAGGCAGCTCAGTGGTGCCCTATATGAACAGCACTGGGAAAGACACCCTAACACTAGAACTTACAGGCAGGACTTAGCGAGCTAAGCACTAGAACATGTTTAGAAGACCCCATTATGTTTTTGATGTGCACTGTCATCATGCAGAAGTATAGCATCGACCGCAAGAAGCAGAGGACCTGAAGGAGGAGAAACACCACAGAAGACTGCCAGCAAGTTGAACTGATAAATTTAAGATATCTATCATCACAATTCAATCAATCAGTATGTACCTAATCCAAAATTCCAGATTCAGTAACAAAACTAACCAAAAATGAACAGACTTCGGTGAGCAGCATGTGTAAAATAATGCCGTTGTAGTACGTCATTCGCCCCACTTATTCAAAATTACAGTCCACTCACATCAATTTCATAAATAACCACTGATAATGGAAATATCCAACCATACGAATAACGGGTAAATGATAGATATATGTTATCAAATGTAAATTTAATGAGCTTAAATTAAATCTAATACAAATACAGTTTCGCTTGTTAATGCTTGTCCACTAAAATTATTACAGAAAACTATTAATAGAATAGAACGTAAAATAAATTTTTAAAAATTCAAATTTTAAGAAATTGGTCAGGATCATTGTTTTAGTATTAACAAAGGTTATTTAAGCACAAGTTAAGCCTGCATAATGGTTTAGACTTGCTTGGGTTAAACCGCGAGCTGCCGAACGGTAGCCCGAAACCCCTCAACGATTAGCATAAAGTACTTTGGCGAGAAGACAATTTGATAAAGTGATAGAGAAGAAAAGATGGATTCGAAAGATTAAGAAAGGAACTCAGCCGAGGCGCTATCTTAACTCACCTCGTAGCCGATAATAATTGTTAATAATTTGAAATGTTAATTCTAAATGAAGGAGGAGACGGAGAGGGCAATAAATAACGTGAGGTTTGTTCCTCGCAGCCGGTCGGTGCTAGCGGTAGCTGGTAGTCCCGGGGCTATAACAATCTTCTATCACAAATCTCATCTACTAACACCCAACCGCTACTTATTACTTACAACAGAAAGGCCTAATCAGCAGTACTGCTTTCATTAGTTTAATTCGGACAATAACAACTTCAGAATAGTAAACTACGAATCAAAATAATATTTTACAAGCTTCAAAACCAGCTCTATCCAAATAAAAAACAATTTCAGAAGAGCAAAAAAAACTCTCCATTGTCATGCCGAAGAGCAGTAAGAAAAATTACAAAAAATCAGCAGAAAGATTTCTAGATCTTCCCCTCCATGATTATTTCGAGACATTTTCACTAGCAATTTTAGATTTCCGGAAAGTTAATTTTGGTTTTTATTTAATCTAATTCTACTTAAATAGTAAGTAAATTACTATCCCAGTAGGTAGGTTTAAGTATGTAAGTAATGGTTAAAAAATAATTTCATTGTTTAGGTATTCAAAATTGAAAAAGAGGAAAAAATATTTTTTAAAACAAGCAACAATACGGATCTAATCAGAGGATCCTTGGTTGCCAAGCATGGTGAAATGACGGGGTGGCGCGATGGCCGAGTGGGCTAAAGCGTTAGGTAAAATTCGTTGCCCATGACGACCAACGTATGATTGTGATAACCCGAAGATAACAAGATCAAAGGAGCCAGGAGACATTTAATAATTTCGGCAGTAATCCCCAACCTTTCCCTGGGGCGGGATTCCCCGTATAGCCTAAAAGGCGAGGAAGGGGAGAAAAGAAAAAAAGCATCCCTGATTTATAAACAGATACTAAATAAATAAATCAATGTTCAGTAAATATTTTTATGATTTTTTTTAATGATTGTTTACCCACATTCGTTTTCTAGATATAGCTTGGTTTAAAATTTTAATTAAAAAGTACAGCACACTCTTTATTCTTTTATATGATGCCTGTTATGCCAAATCCCGGTAGGTAACAATATTATTGATAAATGAGTTGTATGAGCAAGTATTACAGGTCTTGAATGAAGCATGGACATCACTTCAAAATTAAGGCAAATTTCATATGTAAAAAAAAAAAAATTATTTTACTCCTTTTCAATGTTTTTTTTTTTTTTTTTTTTGTTATGGTGATGTAAGAATAAATAAATATATATCTTATATGTTACCTCTGAACTATCGGATACGTCGTCCTTCTTGTTGGAGATAGGCCTTATGTAGATCCTGGCCTTCTCGTACTTCAGTAACGCTTCCTGTTCTGATGCCAATCGAGCTGAGACGCACTCTTTGCATAAACCTATAGTTATAACATATAATTATTATAACATTACCTATTATAAACGATACATATATTTATATACAAATATACATCAGTAGACGATGCGGCTTGTAGCTATCTAGACATAAAAAGAAGTGAGTGATGGTTGGCCAGATATCTTGAAGGCCCAGGAGTACTCGTTATGGTGGGCAGCCATGCGGTCTACATTTGTCCAGCTAACAACGGTGGCCCGTCTGGTGATGTCTAATGGGAATTGGCCAACTGCGATATATCATGCGAGTCCGGAAAAGTTCCTTGTTTTGTGTATAAAAGGTTTATACAAAAGCCGTTATCTTTACGAAGGGACGATTACTCTCATGAGGAGACAAAGAATTATTCCAAAACAGAAAAACAAATATTGTGCAGCTATCCTGCAAAGGTCCAGATTTCGTAATTGAATAACTTAAAAGCTGAGACAGTATTCAATCCATTCAATGCTGATGTGCTATATCAACATTGGTTTCACTTGTTTAATTCCGTAGAATATTAATAATCATAAACACTGATTATGTATGACCCGGAAGTGTGGCGGTTCTAAATTAATAGTAACTCAAAAAAGACATAACGCAGCGTAAATAATCATATTCAAATATTAAATTGGCAGATAACAGGGCCTCAGCATTTTTCAGTTCAACAATGAATGACCATCTTTTACTGTCTCTTTACAAGAAAACATATAAATAACCCAAATAATAGTATTGAAGTCCTTGAAATTATAATAATTGTATTTAATGTGAGGATTAAAATGCGACCAGTTATTTAGTCTCCACAAATTATATTTATTTTATAAACGTTTGCCGTTATAGATACCTTTATAAATTATTATAGCACGATATCTTTGCCGTTATAGAATAGATATAATTTGTTGAAACTAAATATCTGGTCCCATTTTAATCCTCACATTAGGTAAAATATGATATTTATATACGGAAATAGCCATGATTTCAAAGGGATATTTATGTATCTCAGATCCTGACGAACATAAGTCCAAATATTACTATCTTTAGGTTATTATATCATTGTATGTAGAATTTGATTCTATATTAAGCCATAATAACAAAAAGTCTATTGCGAAATCGCCTTTTGTATTTTCTAAGATTTGTAAAGAAAAAAAAATTATATAAATTTATCCGATCATAGGTAAATTTTCAGCAAATTATATCTATTGGTTTACATAAGCAGCAAACGGTATATTTTTTTTCTTTTTTTTTTTAATAAATGAGTTGGAATACATCAAATGGATTTATCGACTAAGCAATGGTTAAGTTCTTCAATAAAGAAAAGTTTTCCATTCGCCACGCCACTGTTTCTAATTTACCAACACAAGTGGTGATTCAAAGAATAGGTACGCTATAATAAGGAATGACAATGAACCATACTTTACCCTCAAACCTCACCCTCGAACGCTATTCGGGTATTCTAGGTACTTCATCTGTTCGCCTGTATGTGTCGGGTGTAGCGCGCTAGTATCACTTTTGATTTGGGTTTTTCCCAAGTGACAGGAGTTGTTTGTGATACCAGTGGGCTGTTTGTAATTCGTCTCCTATTTTTTCATTTTTCAGATAAAATAATATGTCTAACGAATGGTCAAGGTCTGTCGAGGTGACCTGGTCGAGAGTGAGGTTTGTAGAGTGTAAAGGCACCTTATTAGGTTCAGTCAACCACAATACACTTTGACATGCTCTGGAAATATTAAAAGCTCAGTATATGACATATTCATTTACAAAACAAATAGGATATGCGAACAGCCTTAAAGTTAAAACAAACGTAGTTTTATTCCGACATTTTGCTCAATATAAACAAACACGAAAAACAATCTATACCGTAATTGGAATGGATTATTAAATAGATGTTTTCCACCCACTGGCAGCTTCATAAATTCATGATTTTATCAGCGGGGCATGTTCAGGACCAGTGTCCTTCTAGATAATCCGCAATTAGTTTCTCAACGGATTCATTCTGTTTAATCATAGCCCTCTCGGTAGGGCGCCCTATATTATAAATTTTGATGAAACGGTCACAGCAAAGCCGTGTGAGGTCAACTACTAATAAGGGGAGGGCGTATATGTGTGTGCGCGCTGGGGAATTAATCAAGGAAGCCGGTGAAAACATGTGAAATTATAATTGCGATCAGTGGGGAGCGGTGAAGAGGCGGCGAGAGTAGCGCTAATCCTAATCCACGGCGTCCAATTTGGCGGGGGCGGGAGATAAGGAGCGCGGCGGCCATTAGGTGGGGGTGGGGGCACTCATGCTTTATTGGTAAAGTGATTAGGGGGCCCGCTTTCTTTGGGGCCCGCAAAACCGCCTCGGGTCCTCTAATTACCCTCCAGTGGCCCGGGCCTCTCGGCCGTCCGCTGTTTTTAGTTGCTGCCACCTTAGTGAGGGTGAGTAGTTAGCAGAGGTAGTGGTAGTGGTCACTGTAACGGATAGTGGTTAGTGATGTAGAGAGTAAATAAGTTATAATAACAACTGTATAGGAAGTGATTTTTGAGTAAATCATGATGAAACGGAATGTGTGTCTTAAAAAAATCAAGTACTCAGGTCTCGATAACTTGTAAATATGATAAAATTTGGTACTCCTATAATCATTGTAATATGTTTATTAACAGAAGTCGATTCATATTTTCAATGCTCCTCGACGACTGCGCAGGTACTTCTTGTTCCAAAATATCTGGATTTGGGGAAAACCCAGCCTCTAAAAAACGGCTAATATTAATTCAACACGTTCACGAGCATTATGCAGTTTTGGCATTCCAACAATAATAAAAAATACTATCCTATTAGTTACGTTTATTACAAGGTATTGATTATAATTCTTATTAAAAAATAAATGTTTATACGTTTATAAGTATATCAATATAAGTATAAATAAATATAAAAATAAATGAATTTACGTTAAATTTTCAGCTATATAGAAATGATTTCTACTTTCTTGACACTTTGGCTGCCAAGTCACCTGAAATCAAGTAACTGTTCTCTTGTCAGAGAATTAAATATTAAAATTCTATCGAAACGAGAGCGTGACTCTCAGGTATTCTTTATCGGCAGTCAAAGTGTTAAAGATCTAATTATTTGGCAGAGGCGGCATTCTAGTGTGAGCCACCGGTGGTACAGGCCGCCTGATGAGGCCGTCAAGTGTGAGCCACCGGTGGTACACGCCGGGGTGAACGTGTTAATACGAAAAAAGAAACAGAGCTAAAATGGATTCAACCAATTTAGATTTGGGTTCGATCGTTACATCATTAAATTGCGATATTATTTTCTTTAAAGTTTACACCTTTAAGTTTTAGAAACGAAGCTCGGGGAAAAAAATCTTGTTTCGCTTACTGACCGCAAGTGGCGATTAAAATTAACCAACTAGACCTTTTTAACGAGGTTAAGTTTCTTTATCAAGCTTGGGATCAAAATGTTTTAGTCCAATCATTGACTAGTAATAACCGATTCGACAGTTGTCCTCATAAGAATATCAGCGAAAACCACAATAACTTTGCTGTTTTGAAAACGGAATATAACAATAACAACAATGCCGTTGAATCACAAAATGAAGCAATACTTCCCTGAGGGTATTGATTTAACAATATTATCTTAACCATAAATTATTAATTTTAACTGCATCGATGAAGAACAAGTGCGATAAACTATGAAAATAAAAATAGAAAAGCGGACAATAGCAATTATAATATGATAACTAAATCTTGTGTATATATACAGAAGCTGAATCGAGATTCGTTGGATTGAGTTGCGGTGTGCGGTCACAGAGTAACCGCAGCTGGAACAATTGTTTATATTTTACTAGTTGTGTCTATTCACTGTTTGTTCAGTTATACCTAATCGATTCATATTTACCATTGGCATAATGTGCATATACCTTGAAAATAAGATAGCTATTTTACAGATAAGAATAAAATGCTTTCTGGTCCGGCTCCATTGTGTGCCACTGTTCCGTTTGAATTCCCAAGCACGCCAAGTTCGTACTTGGTTGGACATCTACACAGAATTTTTTTCTACACGGGGGACTTTCTTGCAATTCATGGTTAGAGTTTAATATAGCATTTTCCCCTGTTATTTATAATTTGAGATAGTTTAGTTCTTTCTATCTAATAATATACAGGGTGTATCGCAAGTAGATGACAATATGCAAGATGGAAAAACTAGATCAAAAATGTAGTTAAACGCCGCCAACCGCATGATTCTATCTCATTCCGTTTCACAGATATGCCGTTCCAAAGGTTATTTTGAGAAAACCGTGTTTTTGTAGAAAAACCTTAATTTTCTCTGCTTCCACACATTTTTTTTCAATGTTCCATCACAGTTTTGCATTCAGCATTAAATTTTCTTTAATCCTAATGCACATTCAATGTTCACAAGTATCTTTTCAAAAGCGCGATAACAGATCAAGAAATAAAAATTTTAAAAAAGTGTTGTCAGCGACAAATTTTCGAGGATCACTACTCTTCCAAAAAAAGTCCTGCAAGCTGCCGAATCTCACAAAAGTTGTAAAATTTAATCACCTTTCTAACAGTGTACTCAAAACTGCAATTATCTCTCAATTTTGTAATGAAATTGGAATGGGAAGGAGAAAAAACTGATGTCATGCTTATTTTGTAGGATCTTATCTCCAATACATTTTATTTAGTTTTTATGTAAATTACAAAGAAAAATTAAATTAATTCTTACATGAAAGTTAAATAGTAAATAAAATGTCTTTGAACATTACAAAAGTTGCTGGAACTGGCCTCCTTGCAGTACACACTGACGACATCTTTTTAACTCAGCTGATGTAGCCCTTCGAATCTGATCGCGGTCAGCTCTCATTGCTTCTCATGATTCGCGAATTCTTGCGATCAGATGGTTCATATCCTGAATGGGTACTCTGTACACTTCCGATTTAAGCCTACCCCAAATATAAAAATCCAGTGGCGTCAAATCAGGGTTTCGGGCCGGCCAATGCACAGGTCCATATCTCCCAATCCATCTTCCTGGGTACTGTTGATTGAGCCAGTTCGTTACAGCTCGTCCATTAAGCGCTGGACACCTGTCCATTTGCCACCATAGCTCTTCTTCAAGTGGTATTGCTTCGAGGAGTGCCGCACTTATATCATCTTATATGAAGTAGATCATAAAAAGTATTTGAATTTAACCGACGAGGTAAGAAAACGAGCTCTGTCATATGCTGCCCACAGACTCCTAGCCACACGTTCACACTGAACCGATATTGGAAGTAGTGTTCCCTAGTGCCATGTGGATTATGATGAGACCAGTTGCGTGAGTTAAAAATTCCCGCACGTGTGAATGGTGAGATGAGGCAACAGTCCAAATTATGCGATCAGGGAAGTTACGCCTCTCGTGCCACTGTTGAACATACCATCGCGCAAACACCATCCGTAGCTTCATATCACGGGGTAGTAACTCCTGGACAGTAGTCAGGTGATAAGGATATTGATTGTCTTCCCTGAGAGCTCTAAAGACTGTAGAGTGCGATATTCCCATCCCAATTCAGATCCTACAAAATAAGCATAACATCAGTTTTTTCTCCTTCCCATTCCAATTGCATTACAAAATTGAGAGATAATTGCAGTTTTGAGTACACCGTTAGAAAGGTGATTAAATTTTACAACTTTTTTGAGATTCGGCAGCTTGCAGGATTTTTTTTGGAAGAGTAGTGATCCTCGAAAATTTGTCGCTGATAACACTTTTTTAAAATTTTTATTTCTTGATCTGTTATCGCGCTTTTGAAAAGATACTTGTGAACATCGAATGTGCATTAGGCTTAAAGAAAATTTAATGCTGAATTCAAAACTGTGATGAAACATTGAAAAAAAATGTGTGGAAGCAGAGAAAATTGAGGTTTTCCTACTAAAAACACGGTTTTCTCGAAATAACCTTTGGAACGGCATATCTGTGCAACGGAATGAGATAAAATCATGCGGTTGGCGACGTTTAACTACATTTTTGATCTAGTTTTTCCATCTTGCATATTGTCATCTACTTGCGATACACCCTGTATAGAGACAAAGCGCGGCGGAATTTGCCACAATTTGATTATACAGTCACGTTTTTAAACCGTCCCTCACCGATTTTGATTTTTTTTTTCTTTAATGAAAGAAAACTAGCATGGCGTAGAAAGAGAAAGAAAACAGATGTCAACTCACTTTTTAATAGCAGTGGACGTGGTAACTACTTATACTTGAGATAAAATCAGTTACCGCGTTCCGAAATGGATTTGCGCATGAAACACCCAACCCCTCCAATCATCTCACTTTATCTTATAAAATTATTCTTAAGCCTCCTTCCCTTAGGACACCGCAATCTTGGACCTCCTAAAAGACGCCGACTCCTCCCTCCCAGCTTAAGACGATGGCTCTCTGTTGTGGGGAGCCTTCAGGAGTACTAAGAGGCTAAGAACTGCTGCGGTTGACCAACTCCTGCAGCCTTCGTTATCGTCTCCAGAGCCAGGGGCTTAGAGTTCCTCATCCCTCGGTCCTTACTTCAATACTTCCTCTACGTCATTTAGCATCAAAGGCCGTCCACTTATTCTCTCCTTTATCGGACAATTATCTAACTAAGACCCTCCGAACAAATACAAACCGCTCAGTCCGAAAATAACCAATGAGTAGTCCACTGTTAGGGAACTCATCCGAGGGGCTCATTACTATAACGAATTCACACTCGGGCTATTGCATAACCAAATATGGTTAGGCTGATTCTTAATTATTATTTTTTCCACGTTATTTCTTAAATGTTTTTTCAGTTGAACTGAGCTATCATTTTGAAGATTACCTTATAGTCAAATGTCAAGAAAAAAAAAAAAGAAAAAAAAAAAAGGCAGCTATACAATAAAATTTTAAAAATCGTATAAATCGGAGTATCTCGCTATTGACTGTAACCAGAGTTTTAAGAATTATATCCAAGATATCGGTAATTTGTTATCGCAAATACAATTCTGTAACCAACCAATTTCCTGTTTGGCGATATTAATAAGAGTTGTGGAGCTATTGTACCATAAGTAGAGCTTGGACTTCAGTTAGGTTTGTAGTTATGTAAATGACCATTTTTTCGTTGAATGGGAGTTTTGAGTGTCGTAGTAGGCGGTAAGGTAATTCGAACGGTTTTTCGTCGTTTCACTGTGTTACGAGGATTCCAAGTTAGACGTTAGTCCATTTGGATAGCTAAGTAGCGGATCTCTTCGACAGAGTCAAGGGGAGAATCATCAAACATTATTTTAGGACAGAAGTTTAATGGTTTACGACAAAGTTATCTCTTTGTTCAGATAAATTGTCAATAAACTTACTAAGTTAATATTAAAAGAAAACATGAGCATTCGAATAAAGACAAAAAAAAACGTCTTTACTTCATTCAAAAGACCTTTGGTGAAAAAAGGCCCATTTTATTTATTTTATCATATTAAATAAATCACTTAACCAGAAGGAGATGGTTAGAGCAAAAAATAGTTCAATATTCTCTTGCGAAACTGATAGATTTGCGTTCG
This sequence comes from Aelia acuminata, assembly GCA_911387785.2. Classification (NCBI taxonomy): domain Eukaryota; kingdom Metazoa; phylum Arthropoda; class Insecta; order Hemiptera; family Pentatomidae; genus Aelia; species Aelia acuminata. Next base: position 52,087,994 of record OU426984.1, on the reverse strand, counting down.
TTTGAAAGATTTTCGTGTAAAAACTGAGACTTCAAAACTTTACTAACGGATTTACTACATAGAATCTCCGGTATGTTTATACATTACAGAGACTTTAAATGTTTTTGGAAATAAAATATGTCTGTCATACCCGCTTTTGAAGTGATTTTAATTGTCTAAAGATGGGATTTTTTTTTTAGATTCACCTCTAAATAGACCTTTTCAATAGATTTCATACTCGGTAAGTAAACACTGCGATTTTATGATATCCAGATTGTTTGTTGAAGTGAGATGTACTATACCTAGCCTAGATAATTTTTATTCACAGCATATAACTGTGAACGGACTCTTTGAGTAGTTATACGGACTCTCTCAAGGTCCTATGCTGTACTCTCCTCACATACCCTGTGAAATCGCCATTCCCTCTCGAGACCTCATCTTTCTTTCCTTTTCGGTTCCAGTGGCTGCCTTCGGCTCCTGGTATCGCCGGTACGTGACCGCTTCCTTCCCACATGTAGCTAAATACTAAAATATTCATGTATTCCACGAGCAATAAGTACCGAGAAGGAGTTTTAACTTAGAGTAACGTTGCCATATTTATACAGTACCAGTCAAAAGTTTAGACTCACTTGTATTTAAATCACAATCTTCAAGTTCAATAAAATAATTCCAACTCAGGTAACATTTCAAACATTATATGATTAAGTTTCGAATAAAATTATAAATAAATTAAAAATGAAATTATAGTTGTTATGTTGTTTTATTTTTTTATCTCTATATATATAAGAGGCTTTGTCCTGACTGACAGAATCAACGCAGAGCAAAAACTACTAATGATAGAAACTTGAAGTTCGGAATTTAGACTTTAAACGCGAAGTAGGTAACCCCTAAGAATATCTAAAATGTAAATGGCGAAATTGTCGTTTAACTCTAACGGACATCTATTTTTGAACTTCGAGAAAATATATCTAATTAGGACCCATTTTAAAGAATTTGATACGACGAGTTTAACTCGAAAGGCCCTATTGGGCGTCGAAAACCATGTTTTACAGCCGAAAAATGAAGCGTTCACGACGAGTAAGTCATTTTTTGTTTCGGCGGTTTTAGTGAACTCTCTCCATTGCGCGTCTCCGTCTCTTCTACCGAGCCGGTAGCTTCCCCCTCCAACAGTCCACCTACCGGAAGCTCAAAGTCTGCTAAATCTCCTTAACATCAGTTAACATATTATATTAGATCAATACCAAGATAATGGTCACAGAATGATTTTAAAGGCTGGCGGGCGAAGCCGCGATGGGGAATGCTAGTTTATTTATATACAAGTATCGGGCTTTTTGACCACTGGGTCATTTTCGCCCTGTTATACAATATTTATAAAATTATAATAAAAATAAAATACAGTTAAATAAAATAAAATTACAATGCAATACAATTACCTTAAAATAAATTACCTTAATAATCAAACTTTGATGCTACCGAACAATTAGAATTTAAAAAAAAGTAAGCTATATTTTATTAAAGATATTTTTCTGTTTGAAGAAAAGCATTAGGTTGCTTAGAGCTTTTTGTTCAGTTTGGAGCGTTTCGTCCAGGTTTTCTTTTCAGAGATGCTCTCGGGAAGTCTCGTACACGTAACGTACACGATATATATTGTTAAATATATAATATGTTGTTATTTTATTTATTTTACTAAATCTAAGGGTGAGTCTAAAATTTTGACTGGTAGTATATGTCTACTATGATTCTTTGTTGCAATATTTATATGATTCATAAACAGTTTTCCCGTCATAACAAAGCTCTAAAATTAAAAAGAAATGCAATAATTTTAGGATATAATGGGTTTAGAAAATGTGCCATTAATCAAATCAATCATTATAGTTCCTAAAAAATAAACCATAGTGATTAATTGGAAAAAAAATTGGACCCACGGTTTTGTTACTATAATTAAATATTTTCTGGCATTCTGACTCAAATATCTGGACCACTAGAAAACGTTATAAAATTTTAATTGTAGGTATGTTTCAAAATAGCTGGTCAAATTGAGTAAAACATATAAGCTGAATCACGAAATGGTAAAAAAAATAATTATCACGGTAAATACAAGGAACGCAGATGAGTGTGTTAATTATCTAAATGTTTTTTGGATTTTGATCAAGCAGGGTTCAACTGCACAAGAAACACAAATCTCTATTAACCATTTTATGTAAGGTATTAACAATTTTTTGGGGGACCGACTACCCAATTCCCTCCAAAATGAGTGGAGTCTTTTTTTAACAGAGGTTTCCTTTCGATTATTGAACATTTTAACTGTCCATTTCTGAATAATGCAACACTTTAAAACATATCATTAGTGTATATTGTAAAAGGATACATCAGAAATGCTAAAAACGTTATTTGGGACATCCAAAAATATTCAACTTGCAATAATTAGCAAACATAAGACCAGTTGGATTTTGAAAATTTAAATAGTGTGGTCCATAATCCCATTGGGACTAGATAATAGCTCGTAATATTTTCTTAATTTTAGAATTTTCCTGTAGTAAAACATTCGGATCTATTAGCTTATTATGTGATTATTTTATCTCATACCAAGACATAGTGCCTACCGGTACTGATGGATGTCCCACTTATTAATAATTTAACTGTTTACTTAAGAATAGACTATCAAAGAGCGAACAAGGAGGAAGGGAGAAGAAAGTGCGAAGGAGAGAGAGAGCGCGAGGGAGAGAGGTAATGAAGGAGAGAGGACGACAAGGGTGAGGTAAAAACCAATTAGCGTGGGGTTGTCCCTCCCCCTTTTTTCACAAGCCATTTCATCATTGGCCTCCTCCTCCCGGGCCAAGACAAACCACTACCGGGATTAATCACACTTCTTCCTTCCGCCCTTCCGGATATCCTCTCTAATCAGCTTCTGTCCACAGGAAACAACGGGGATATTATTCGGCCCCCGATGGAATATTGTCATCGTCATCTGCTAAAATCTAATGATCAAGGAGGACACCAAACCAATCTAGGGCATTATCAACATCAACCCGGAGTTCCATAGCATTCCGGATGCTAGGTGGAAGATGGAATAAGAATAGGATAAAACATTAATGTTAGAACAGTATAACATAACACAGGTGAGATTGGGAGGGACGGGTTAAGAGGCATGGTAGGTTGAAAAACTAACAAATTAATAACAATATAATAATAAATAACACAAAAGAAAGAAACTGTAACAGATGAATTAATTCAGGAATACTTCAACATCAAAGTCATTCCAAGAACTGGAGATTAAAGAACGGCCGCCCAGAAGGGAAGGCGGAATATCAAGTAGATTCGCGCAAGTCCTGCTTAGTCCTGATTAAAAAAAAAAAAATCTTATACGTCAAAATACATTATCGGGATAAATTTAAAACATTTGATATTTAACGATTGTCTCGAACGGCAAAGGGCACAAAATTTCTTAGCAAAAGATTCTTTCCTACTTTTCGATTGCTCTGATCTTAATTCATTCTAATAACAACCATTAATAATATCAGATATTAATTTCAAATAGGTCAGTGTTTATTAATTTATAAACTGATATACAATATTGATTTTATTCTTAGGAGTGGAGGAGACAAAATTATGCTTGGTTCTCCTAACAATATATTTATTAATATTTTATATCATACATAAATAGTTTTCAATGTTTCAAGGCCATTCATCCAAGTTTGTGGATAAGTTAAATAACCTCTTGGCAGTAGCGGATCCAGAAATTTTCTGAGGGGGGGGCGCACTTTTTTTTAAATATTTTTGCATCAAAAAGGACCTAATTTAAAATATTAGTGCACATTTAAGTATTAAATTTCTATTAAATGTTTAAATACAATTTATTTTTCACTTAAGGAGCTTAAAAAATGATTAAAGATAGCCCTTTTTATACAGAAATAGTAATAATTGATTGGTGTCCTCACCTCCCAGGGGGGGGGGGGCGCCCCCTTCGCCACCCCCTGGATCCGACACTGCCTCTTGGCCACCTAAAAAGTTTTCCGGGTTGGAAGTATACGTTCCTGGTGGGTCGAAATGTTTTCGATATTGGTTTAATTTTGAAAGACAGACAGTAAGGTAGTTTTCATAGTATATCTATGTGTGCATACCATAGGCGGATCCAGCCGATTCTAAAGGGGGGGCTGCAATCCTAAAGGGGGGGGCTGCCAAAATTTTCAAAGGGAGGGACTGCAGCCCCCACAGCCCCCCCCCCCGGATCCGCCAATGGAGCATACACAGGCCTTTGTATATTAAATAAGTCAAGTGATTTTTTTCTTTTTTAATTCACATTCTTATAATACTTTTCCTTTAAATCTAGAAAGAGGGAATATAAAAACGTGTCTATAATACAAGGTTTTATGAAAATGATTTCACTTATGGATCATATTTTTTAGAAAAGGAAACCAGCGAACGGTAGCATCAACAAAGCTATCTTAAAATGGACCCCCAATACAACTTCAACTTCAAGGAATTCAACTGGGGCCGAAGAAGTCAAAATTTATTACGAATTGGCAGACTCCATCAAAATATAAGATGGCAAAAAGGCGAAATATATGGATATAGTGAGGAGCAGGTGTTGTCGGCAGGTGTTTGATCAGCCGATGGGGGGGGGGGATACGAACAAGCAACCACTCCCCCAAAAAGCAGCCAGTGCCGCCAAAGGTCAGCCCCGAATAGCGATAACATTCCGGGGGCCGGGTTCGGCTGCGCTCAGGAAGGCCAAACACGTCCGCGAGCGGCCATCTACTCTACAAAGACAACAGCCGCCATTCTCATTATACATTATCATTTCACAATCCATTCTTCCTTCCTACAGTCCCCGAAACAGCGCAGGTTGAAATATTCAATAGCTCAGGGTCGGAAAATGATTCTAAAAAAAATTGCAAATAGATCTAATCAGCCCTCTATCATCAACAACGATTCATAGAAAAAACTAATTCGCTCCAAAACTACCGAATACCATGCGACTCAATGCGATTCACTGTGCCATAATATTAGTCCAGCGTTTTTCTTTTATCCTTTTAACTCATTCTGTCACAAATCCATTTGACTTGACAAACACGAACAACAAAGGAATAACTGAGTAGGAGATTAATACCCCATCATAACCATGTACGCATGATTAAGAAATTAAAACCGGTTTTAGCAGGCCTCACGCAGTGTTAAAATCTAGTCTGCAGGAAATTATTCGACAAGAACATCTTATGCCACTTTCTCGGTTTTAAAATAAATTAAAAAGTTTTACAATGCTCATCAATGGTTGAAATGCCACCCCCAAATATATAACATATTTTATTTCTTGACTAGAAGAATACGAAATGATCAACATTATTTATTTTTTGAAATATTGAATCTGAATATTATTTGATATGATGAGCAGGGTCTCTTCTTCTAATTGTATACTTTTCCAATGTTCCACTGGCAAGTCACTAGCATCTATTAATTTACAAATAATTGATATAGTGGAAATGCTTGGGGTTGCGTTCATAAATAATAACCCTTATATTGAAATTTCATATATAATTATCGACCAGAGTTTCAGGACTTCATCAGGGATGATTAGTTTTTGAGATTCGGAAAGACTACAAATAACTGGATATGTTTCCAACTAAAGTTCCAAAAACGAGTTTTTAAACAATCTTCATTTTTTTCTTTTAAATATATAATTGCTTTTATTTATGAATCCTATATTATTCTCAGCCTCCACCTTGTCTTTCTCCTAATCGGAAACAAGTCGAGAATTTTTTCTTGGTGCTAATTCAATATACTTATAAAAATTATGATTTTTGACAAAAGGATCTTAAAATCTCTTTAACTCATTGAAAAAATAAAAAAGTTTCCAAATATACCAAGTGATAGTTACCTTTCGATATATCAGAAATAATATAAGATAGTCAGAGGGTTGGTCGCAAAAAAAAAAAAATATAAAGTTTTCAACAATATTTGAATTCATAAACAGGGTTGTTATGAGACGTAAAAAGGGAAATATCCATAGATGAAGAAAGACAAGAAGCGATGGATACTTATAAGACTTTGGATAATTATAAGACCTGATCTGTAATGATCACTAAAGTCTCCTACTCGACTTGCCGAACTCATAGTAAGCACACACCGAAGACACGGGGCACACACCTCCCCCGCGAACTAATGGACATTGTTGCGGAGAGCTATAACTCAGCGGGGATGATGTAGAGCACCAATATTCATCTATCAAAGAGCCGTCTCATTAAGCTCCTTCGGTAGTTGTGCGGTTCCTGAGTCCTGTCCTCGGCTCCGGTATGGGCTATGAATTACCGCTAATGTACGTCCTCTCTAGGCGAGAGGAGCTTCGAGGGATGCCGGGTGTCGTTGTGGGGTGTTGTGTCACAGAGCTAAGGAAGGTGTTCCGTCGGGTCTACCCTTCCTCATCATAGTTTCTTATAATATTTAAGTTAAATGCAGAAAGAAATATACTGGACGGTATAAGCTATATTCAATATACCTTATACCACACCTGGGCAAAAAGTATTTTGTTTTGTTTTTTAAATAAAATGCATTTTAACCTCAAACCATTTAAAATACTTTTCGATAAAAGTATTTTAAATACAAAATAAAAAAAAGTATTTTGTATTTTAAATAAAAACAATTAAAATGAAACTACACAATAATTTAAAAACCTATTACTTAGCTAGTGCATTGCAATTGATTAATAAATCGACAGTTTTTATTTAATTTTTTTTTCGGTTGTCTTTGCTTGGTATAATGTAACTGTTTCTCAGACCATCTTCGCTTTCATTTTGTTGAAATTATTAAATTAAATTTCTGTTTCTACAATCCAATCTGATTCGGAACATATTTAAACTAATTAGGCTACCCATTAGACTATTCGCTACCCATACACCATCCAACGACCTCCGTCCAATAGGAATTTCGGCAAATCTGCCCTAACCCAATCCTTCCACCTACTTCTCGTCCCTTACTTCCGTCAGACGTTTTCCATTCGTCACCTTATTAATTTCTATGGAATTCGTTCACCACTGTTTTGCAATTTCACACTCCAATTTTATTTTTGTATTCTTAAAGAACCGCAGGATATTTATATATATATATATTTATTGTAAAATTACAAGAAATTGTTCATGTTATTTGACTTAAGAACAATCTTTCTTTCATATTTCGTGACAATCGGATATGGCGGTAAATTGTTAATATTTAACCCTCCACCCCAAAACCTATGCATCAATCCATTTATGTGAAATGAATTCAATTTATTGAAATCGGATGAATCTGTACAAAGTTAATAATTGCGTCCCCTCCCCTATAGAAAAAAACAACAACATCAAACTGAAACAAATGTACCTGCTGAATACTTAGGATTGAGAGCTCTAGTGCAAAGGACTTCACTATACTATTACAAAAATTGTTTAACTTCAAACAACCTACTTAAGATTTAATTTATTTAATTATCTAAATAAATAAAGATGAAATTCTGTTTGTTCGTTCTTTATAGAAATCCATACCGTTTGCCCTAAATCCTCCAAATTTCACTCAGTGGTTCTTTCATACGAGGTGCAAACACCTTTCCATATTAAAATTGCATAACTTCAGCCAATCTCTGGATATATTCTTTATTGTTATAAAAATCGTTATGATCTCGCTTTAGATTGGTTTTTACGAAATCGACCGTTTTAGTCGAAACAAGCCTTATTTTACAGATTTTGAAGAGGCCAACAAGGCCCGATAAAACGTTCCTGCGGAAAGAACCGGGGTCCACGTTTTAAGACTCCATAGCCCGATTAGCCATAGTTGCATAAAGTGACGTCAAATAAATATCTAATAATTGCTTTAAATTTTTAATTTAAAAAAGGGAAAAACAGAGATTTTTAGGGTGCCTCGAATATCCAAGAATTATTTAAAAAATACAAATATAGCTTGTTTTTTATGTCAATAAAGTGGTGATAAAATAGTTCCCCATTTAATCACCAGTAAATTACGAGTACAACCGGGATCCAATTCTTTTTAGGCAACCGTTAGGTCTCAACTAGTATGAAGAATATCTGTTTCTAAAACTGTAAGGATTAATATTTCTTATCGTTCAAATTAAGGGTTATTATCAACGGAAAATTGATAATATTAAATAAATACTGACTGCTTATAAAACAACGCGTTATTTCAATGCTGCCATTATTAAGTAAATTATTTGAGATATCAATATCACTTGCAGAAATAAGCAAGTATGAGGTAGGAAAAAGATAGATACAAATTTGGAACTACGTTGTTCACATGATCATGAACTGTAAGTCCTTTGGGTACTAAGGAGCTGATTATTAGGGACCAAGCTCAACCGCGGCGGTTTCCTCTGAACTAATTATTTAATTAAGAGTAGAGGCAAGGCGTGCCACAGAACTCTTATGTCTCCCGATGGGGTATCACATTCGCCACCCATAGTAGGGCCAAAAAGTATTCTTTCACAACCATTTTTGAACTAGGATCCTTAAAAGCATAGTAGTCGAAAATCTTACCCCTCCATAGTTCAGTTTCTTAAGTTTTAATTCCTACATTGTTTCTATATTTTTAATACAATAGAAAAAATAGACTAACAACAGTCTTTGAGAAGGCAATCACTTAGCCAGTGGCAAGACCCCGCTGAATTGGAATAGGAGACAAACGGCCAAGACTTTAACGGATGATGAACGGATAGGATTCAATTAAGACGATAAGGCTAACAAAGTGGAGTTCGTGCTTGGAAGCAATGAGAGGAAGCGCTTCCGATCCTCCATTACATTATATAAGGGGGAGGCCATTAGCATGTTTGCCTAGCCGGTGCCGTCTTGATTTATACCCCTATACCACGGCCATATCAATTAGTAGCTATTACTATCTAGCCGCGCTATCTGGCGGAGAGTAGGCTGACCCCAAGGCGGCACGTCCAGCGTAGGTTCCTTAATCAATTAGCAAGGGTCCCAACAGTTCTTGCCCCACCCCCTTTCCTAGATTAATTTTGGATTGAAATTCATTGTTGGCCCTGCGGAGGTAGAGGAGGGGGGGGAGGCAAAAAGGTGCTCTCCGCTCTCCGACTCTCTGATTAAGACCTCTTATTCTCTCTGTTCTCTCCAGGCCAGCGGTAACGTCCGTTCTTAATTAAACATTTAAATTCTCCAGACTGCTATCATAAGGAGTGTGGTCAGAGGCAAATTGGTTTTACTTTTGCCAAGGCCGGGATTAAAACTGTATTACTGTACCCCCTCCCCTAAACCCTGATGAGGATGTGCATAATTCCACACTGAGCACTGAACATAATCCTCAAATCTAATATACGGTCCCTTTACTCCCTATTTATAAGTCATTCGCATCAATTGCTAACGAAATAACATACGTGCCACATTCTAATTAGATAACTATGATTAAGGCAACAGCGTTGGAAGTAGATAGCTCAGTGGATAAAGTACCGTTGAATAGTCACAACATCCTTGGATCCTGAAAGTACACCACATAATATAATCCGTCTTAGAGAAAACGGCCAAGAGACAGCACTTCCTTTGAAGCTTAGGATTATCCTCATTGGTAATAGTGATAATTTTTTTTTCAGTTTCCCTATTCATCTATACTGCATAAAACAATTTCTGTGATCATAAGATCATTTGACAATATAGCACGTAAGATAGATTTCAATCGTTACATTTACTTAGAAAAAGTTCTAAACTCCCTATACACTATAAAAACTTCATTAGCATTATAAGACCCACTTGGACTTAGGGGATTGATCTATGGATTCCTTACATCCCATAATCCTTAAAATCCTTGACGCTAATTTTAATGAACTAAGAGTATTAATATAAACCTCAATATTAACAAAGTCCTGCCAATATGGGTCGGAATAGGTATTCTTTTTATTTATAAACTTCTTAGCCCCCCGCCTCATTCATTCTATACTTAATAATCTTTCATTCCTAACCGTTTCCTGCAATCCTCATAGTCTTCAAAAAGAACCTCTGAGTTAGTGTTTTATATTCATACAGCAGGTTTCTAAATTTTACCAATAAAGCCGTATAATTCAATAAGTAAATAAAATATATTAACATACATCTCATGCGATAGAAAAAAAAATAATAATAAATGGCATGTAATGATTTGAAAAAAAAATATACATATCTCGATGAACTAATGATTTCCAATGCTTCCATTAAAAATATAAATTGCAATATAATATATATATATATATATTGCAATTTATATTTTTAATGTAAGTATTGGAAATCATTAGTTCATCGAGATATGTATATTTTTTTTTATAAAACAGAATTCCGATAAAGGTAATTTTATATGGCAGCATAAGGAACTCCACGTACTAGTATGAAACGTTTGATCATCAGTATGACTACATGAAGGAAGAGATAGTTAAACCCGGGAAAAGTAGCGTTCGCCTTAGCGACGAAGAGACCGCACATTTCTGTTAATTACAGTTGAACCCCCAATCCTAGCTGGCCCACCTTCTAGAGTTGGGCTAGAACTTGGGAGTTCTATCTCCACTAAGTACTAGAACAGATCCTGTAGGTAGAAGGTAGGTCGATTTAGGGAAGTCAATCATTTAATTTATTTTTCTGCAGTAACGACGTCGGCAAGACGAAGTGCTACCTCATATGTAACTATGTGTCAGTCTTGGAAACGAAGTGCTACCTAATGTTCATCTTGAAATCTAATTCTACCTGTAGATGGGGTATTTATGGACTATTTGGACCTCGAGAAATGTGTCAATTTTGTCCTTGGCAGAAGACAAAATTGACAGACTGTATACAAAACAGAAGACGGTCAAGTTGTAAAACCAGGCTGTGACTTATTATTATCAATAATTAATGTGAAAAGTTATTAACTTAGTCCAATGTAAATTTTCCTATTACGTAATTGTAACTCATTGTTTCTATTTAGTTGGTAGTGTAGTCTATTCGTATTGATATGCTTTCTTGGTTTATTTATTCTATTTACTGCTTCATAATTTCTTTGGCAATTTTGCTTTTGTGACATTTTCTTTGTGGTTTTTTGTATGAAATAATTATTCTTTCCAGTAAATCATACATTAAAAATCAAAGTGTTTTGCGTCTATTGAAACTTAACATTTAGCAAGTACATTGCACCATTCTTAGTTTCTTATTGACAAAAAGCATACAAAGTGTAACTGTAAATAAGGTCTGTTGTAAAATAGTATAAATACTGCATTTACATGATGATTAGTCATCCCTGAAACGACAATAAGGCCACTTCGTCTCATCGAGGAAGCGCTACCTAAATTAACCCTTCGATTTTCGCTATCTTTCCCAGGTTAGCATAATAGTGTTCTGCAGAACGAAAACCATTGTAATACTATAGAGAACGATACTTGTCACAATTAATAAGCATCATTATCTGATAGATAAGTTATAGCATTGTATATTTCAGCGAATAACGATGCAAAAATGAATTACAACACTCTTCCGACAAACAGTCCGATTTAGGCTGGCCATTGCCTCAAGAGGACGTTTCTCCCCCTCGCAAGACTATACCCTGAAGGAGAGGGAGTAGTACCAATATAAAAGCTGTTTTAAATAAAGCAATCGCGTAAGGTGGATTGGAGAGGTGAGGGTTTAAGATATAGGGCTACCGGGTGCAGTTACAGGCTGCCCTTCGCCCTTCATACAACTTTCCACCCCCGGGCCACTTACAGCCCCCCCTGGCGCTGTCTTCTTCCCAACTTCGACTTTCTTTTTATATTCTTCTGGGGGGGGGGGGGGGCGTTTTTGTCTCCTGTTTACATCTTCGCCCCCCTCTCAAGTCAAGCAATAACTTGTTTTACTAACAGATTTACTAATTACAAACAACGAATATATTGTGTAATACTTATAAAAGTTTTTCAGCACCAGAAAAAAAATGATAATAAACATTCGGCAAAACAACTCAACAGTCAAACGAAAAACTGCTTTTTAAAATCGTGTACTTCTTAACCTATTACTCATAGTTTCATAGTCCTATTTTTAAAACCATTTCCAAAATCCTGTTTATTACTGATTACTTCCAGGAAGTAAAATTATCAATAATTATCTTAAGTTTCCTATTTAGAGATTTGGAGCAAGATGGAAATACATAACAACTCATCTCAGAACGACTACCATTTCCAACATACTGGTATTATTCCAAGCCTCGCTTCCCAATGATTTTCCGGTAAAATCTCTGAAAAGAAGTCGGTATCTTCCTATTGACCAATAGCATAATATTATTACATAAATTTAATCCATGACATATAATGTAATTTTATGATTAAATTTTGATTTGAAGAATAATGTTAAATGTTCGAAAGTACAGATCTAAAAATATATGACAGAAGTTTCACTCCATTATGGTTTTGTTTTCAAGTTCAAAGAAAAGGTATATTTGATTATAAATTTTTATTGTAAATCTCTATAATTTATCTTTCGAATAATATTTTTATTTACATCATCAAACTTCTTTACTTAATAATATAATCCAATACAAAATTTACACAAGGATTATTGAAATAAATCAATCAAAAAAGAAAATTTAACCAGGATCAATCCAGATTTCTGATTGAAAATCATAGAAATCTGATAGAAAGTCTTTAAAAATTTGTAATGATTTCAACTTAAATAAACTAAGGCGACTATGAAGCCAAATTTGGTCTAGGCATACAAAAAAACGTTTAATGATTGTATAGATATTCTATGAATCAAATGAGAAATATCAATAATAAAGTAGACAAACTATCAGGAAAGAATGATCATATGATATTTTTAGCAGAGAAAAGCCAAGGACATTCTGGGGGGAGGGGAGTTAAGCTATTATATTCGGCTTAAAAAATAACATTCATTGCACACTTTTAAATGACATTTTTCCCATGATGTGATTCCTATTACAACACACATTTGATAGATAAAAAAATAGAAAGCCTATTAGACAATGCTGTGACCCAACACACCAATCCTAGACTACTTTCACATCCCTTACGTGAAGAATCACAACAATAGAATCATTTTACAAGGGGTATCATTGCCTCCCTTCTTTATTATCAAATGGTAATCGGAAAGGTCAGAAAACATCTATTAATAAGAAATCGGGATTTTGAGGAAAGGAAAATTATTGCAGTTAAGTGTCAACATTTGCAAAAGTTCATATCCAAGAGTTAGAAAAATTAAATATTTCCTATCATTATACATAATAGATACATTATAATTTTATTTATTTATTTATTTAAGATATGAAAAAATCGTTGCAACTAGTAAACTTTGTTCATGCTTCTCCCCATCTCTCCCCAAAATAAAACCTTTACCCAATTTTCAGGGTTACTAAACATCTCAATAGGAAAAAATAAACTGTCAACAGTAACTAATATTTATTAACCTAGTTGACATAAAATATAATCAATTATAATTTACTATTATTAAAATAAGAAATAATTATGGTTAAAGGATGATCAATAAGTCCCACATAGTTTTTAAAATTAATAAAACTATATATTAAGAATTTATGCAGGGTAATCCAAGTCCTAATTTTATTTCAAGATATACATGAATCTAATGTTTGGAGGGTCCTCAAAGTCATCTATGAATTAAGATTTTAACAAACTAACCATATGGTTAGGAAGATTTAACAATTAAATCCACACGGTGTCAGTAACTAGTTTTTGCACTTTTAACATTAAATATTGCCATATGGTAAAACTATTGAACTTTTGATCAAGAAAAACCTCTTGAGTCTTTATAAGGATAGATAAAGAGGAGCTATAGGAAGTTTCAATTTGATCCCTCCATAAAAAGTATTTTTTTTAATTTCACCACAGAAATGTAATCCAAAGGGTGTCACTAACTGTATGGTTTACCATAAAAGTTAGCTGTGTTAGATTAATTTAGCAATGAATTATAAGATTTTTTTAGCAATGAAGCTGGTTCACTGAAATATATACGTTGTTATAGAAACTGTGTGGGATTTATTGATCTTCCTTTGAACATAATTAACTAAGAAGTCCCGCAAAAAAACCTTATTATCTTGGCAATTAGTAATAATATAATTGTAACAAATAACTAAGGAGAATAATTAAATAAATAATTTTTTTTTTTTTTTTTGCCTTCAAACATTAATTCGCACCTGACAGCGGTCTGCGAAAATCAGCGAATAAATAAATAAATAAATAGTCATAAAAAATTATTCTTTTTTTTAAGATATGTAAATTTGTAAACAATGTTTTGTTCAACAGTATACTGTTTATAGATACAATCAACAAAGAAAAATCAGTAAACATGAGCTGGAACAAATAGCAATATCCCCTCGCGATAATTGGAAGAGGTGATTAACTGCAGACATTATAGAGGGCAATTTAGTATCGCAGTCGAGTGCATTTAGAACAGAGTCAAGTGAAGAACAATATATAATAAATGAGAGGACAGAGGAGGTGATAATTGAATCAGGAGAGGCAGAGGTAAGAGAAACATCTCCGAGTGTTGATGAAACATCATTAGTCTCAGGCACTCGGCTGGGATTTGCATAGCAAGGCCATTTACTTGAGGAGCACCCTCCTCTCCTTACTCCTCCTTCCTCCTTGCCTCCTCCCTCCCTCTTCCCTCGCTAATATCTCACATGATAGCCGTTTAAATAACTTTACATCATCGACAATATTGAGTATTATTATTACTTTTAAAATTCATAATTTAACAAGATGATCCAAAAAAAAAACAATTTTTATAAAGTCACAATCAACAGTTATATTTTGATTTCAAGCAAGAAGGAGGAATGAGCATCACATAAAAGACAATACGACTCATGACAAATCAGAGTATTAACTCCACTCATTAATGCGATGAGTAATATTGAATAAACTTATGAATTTTCATAAAATCCTCCATAAAATGAAGAAGCATTCTTAACATATATTACAAAAAATAAACAAATTATATAATCAAACAATATCATCGACCATAGATCTATTTTAAGCATATTTGTTCATTAAACAATAATTATAATAATAAAATAATATAGAGAAAAAAAATATATAAATGTAAGGGAACAATAAAAAGGGTTTTGTTTTACTTCAAAATCTGATATTCTTTTTTTAACCATAGTACCTTTCAATCCTTATTATTTAAATTAAAAAATTCCTACCCTAAAGTCTAATAGAGGTGCTAAGAACCAGACTGGACAAACCTCAACAATAATTTCAGTTTACTTTTGTCATCATATAAGCAGTATCACATATCAAGTCATACATATTTTTTTTTTTAATTACCTTATCTCTTAGATTGAGTGAATTGTTTTGATGTTAATAAAATTCTTTATACAGACAAACGAGGAATCACATGGCACTTCAAACTCAATTTTTATAAAAATTCATACTAATTCCTTAACTTTTTTTTCATTATTGTAATATTTATTCCTACCTCTCTGGAAAAGAAGTTTCACAGCAAGAATTTCATTCAAACTGTAAGAATTTGAAATTTAAGAACATTAAAGACTGCAGAGGTGTTATGTGACCAGTATTAAAAAAATATTATCCATCAAAAAAGATGAAGTCAAAGTACAATCACTCACTCGGTGAAGTTTCAATTATTTCCAGTTCGCTGGCTCCATAGGTCACGCTGATCTCTAAGTCAACATAAAAGAAACCAATAAGAGCATTCCACTCTTCATCCGTAACAGCCGTGAACCTGAAACAAGTCAATATGATTACAGATATTTAACATAATAATACTTTTTTTTAATATATCATCCAACATACTGTATTCTGCGCCATAGTGATATTTTAAAAAAAATTAAAATAAATAAATAGGACATAATTAAAATAATTGTTTATATTGAGTGGCATATCCAAGAGGGTATAGACTAAATATGTTTTTAAACATTTTTAACTAACTCAGTTCCTATTCGAATTTGATTAAAGAAAGAAAGTCTTCCATCAATGCGAAAAATTCTAATAATATAATGACTGAAATTTATTTTGTTCTTAACATCAAAAACAAATTAAACTGATGGATTATTGATAAACTAATGAGCCAAGCTGCCCTAATGTTAATGTCTATATAATGAGAAATGAAAGCATATGGTCGCATTTAAAATCAGCTCTAGACGTGATGATTAGGTATTAATTTTGCGACATGCACCAGCAGACCCATAGCCTGGAGCCTCCCCTTCCTGGAGGATGGAACTGGATCCAGGCAGCTCACAGCTCAGTGCTGTAAAAACAGTCGAGCTCTTGATGCGCACCACAACACTTTGCCTAACTTTGTCATTTACATAATGACTCCGACAGGGCCATCTTCCTCTTCCCCCCTCTAACTCAACACCCATTACCACAAACAATAAATCATTTTTAATATTATGCAAGGATCTAATTACAAACACAATTTTATCAACATTAAGAGATACTTAATATACGCATTGAAAATATTTATAACCTCGAGCAGACAACAATTTTACTAATTGATAAAAGTACATAGCTTATCTTCCCAAAGTGTAAAAACCTGAAAATATGAATGTTTGTGCTTTGATATAATTTAATTTTTAGAAAATTATTAACTTTGTCATTGAGTTTTAAAAAATGCTTTTAATTAGCATTAATTTCTACTTCACAGAACCAAATAGTGCACATTGCAATCATTAAATGTTCTATAAAAGAACAACAGTATTATACGAATATTATTACCAGAATATTCTTAGGCCAGGAAAAATCACAGCTAACACCTAATAATTGATAAAAAAAAGCAGGTGCTACAACCAACAACGAAATATTTTTACTTACCAACTTACTTAAAGTAGAATTTTTTTTTTTTATTCATCCATTTAATAATTTTACAATTATTAATCTGTAAAATGTATAAAGAATAATAATTATTCAAAAACTTGACAATCATAACTACTTTTCGATTTATAATTAATATTTTTTTACCTTCACTTACCTATATTTTTTTTTTTTTTGTTCCTCCCATACCTCGCCTTTTAGGCTATACGGGATTTCCCGGGCCAGTGGAAAGGGGGGGGGGTGGATGCCGAGTATTATTAAAATTCCCCTGGCCCCGGGTTCCCAATCATACGTTGCCATCCCGCCAACCCACTTACCTATATATGAAATATATAGTAAGGTAAAGCATTGCGATCGTGAAAAATTTCGACTCCCGGCTTTCAACGGAAATACACGTTCTGGGGTACCCTGAGTCCAAATAACCAAGTACTGGTTATTGGTCCAAACCATTGGCGGATCCAGGGGGGGGGGGGCTGTAGGGGCTGCAGCCCCTCCCTTTGGAAAATTTTTCGTCATTAAAAGATAGAATTTGACTTTCCTTAATGTAAGGAAGCAAGTTAAAGAACAAATAATATGCAGAACAAGTAGAATTTTAGTTGTGGGAAAGATACATGAAGGTAAAAAAGCTGATTGGCAGATACAAATGAAGTGCTATGGGGCTGCAGCCCCCCCTTTACAGTCGGCTGGATCCGCCCATGGTCCAAACAAACTAGCTCAAAAGATACAAAACCTGAAATTGGGTAATTGACGAAGGAGGGGGGGGGGCACAATAAAACAGTCAGTGCACTGGGCGAACCAAAAGGTCTAGAGCTACCACATTCAGACAGCAAGCAGTAAGGGTGACTCCAAACAATGTCAGCCAGCATCTTGTCCCCTTTCGACTTGTTGGGTGACATACTCCACGTACTGAACTGCGGTTTTGCGTGGGAAAACTAAAAATTTTCGTGGAACGGATTTTCGCGTCTAGGTATTAGTACTTATTTTATTCAAACTTCTCTTACAACTTTTTCATTATGCATATATCTCTTAAGATTTTGCCTGACATTAGCTTTCCTACCTCTTCACGTTCATCGTAGAAAGTTAAAGACATCAAAATGACTCGTATGGGGTTCCTTGAAACAAGAGCGTTCGGGACGCAATGAATCGTTTCATGAAGTCCAACGAGTGTTTCATCGTGCCTCATGTGTTTTTCATTGTGCAAAAAAAGAGTCGTTTTTCATTTTCTTACCGATTGGTGCGAAATTGAGAGCGGAACACCAAAAAAAATTGTATTAATTTATGACAACTTTCTTCCAAAGTCAAAAGTTCCTCTTTCCCCAAGAATTTCGTGGATATCCTAAAGCAGGAGAACGAAAAACCGAGTGGGGAAGCCGAATAAAGTTTTTTTTTTTTAATTATGGTGTTTTTTTTTCAGCTGTTTCATTCTACCCCGGGCATGAGGCACAACGAAACAAAATTATTTTTTTGGAAAATAGCTGCTCGCGGTCAGACATGATGCATAAAATAATGTTTAACGCATTTCTTACATAGATTAGATCCTAAGGTAGCATAAAAAATTGAAAATAAAGTCTCAGGTGGGGTGCTATGGGTAAAAAAAAATGTTACATTGTGCCCCACCTCCCACTATGTAAAGCCCGCGACGTGACTGCAAAAATTACATCAAAATTGATCAAAAGGAGGGGGCATTTTTTTTTTTTCAAAAATGTCTCTAACGAACGCCAAATAAACAAAATTAAAGACACTTTATCGGAAGAAATTTTTCATTTGCCATACAAGGAATATCAGACCTTATATGCAATTATAAAAGCTACCTGATTCTGAAAAATAATATAATTATCATACAAAATTAAAATCGTTAAGAAAACTAATGAAATGGAGTGCCGATTCCGATTAAACCATTTTAACTTTCACATATAAATATGAATTAACATTATAATGTTAAATTTTCCCTACCATTAAAGCATACAACCGCAGTATTAATTTTATTAAATTGAGAAGGAACCTTGATGGAAAGCGTAGCCGGGAGTTGATTAAGACATCAAGTAATAATGGGAACGACTAGAGGGGAAGAGCAGGCTGAAGAAACTAAATAATTTTATAAAATCTTAAAAGCCGTGGAAGATAAAATGTGCAAAAGAAAGAGTGACGCGGAGAGGAGACAGACATGTTATTTAGAGAAAGGTGAGGACGGAGCTGAGGGGTGGCAGCGGTAGGAGGTGGGAGAAGTTCATTAGAAATCGCATTAGACAAAGAATGTGGCGGGAATGAGTAGCTAGGCTTCCGACCCCCCCCACCTCTCCCTCATTCACCTACAGAATTAATTACCAAACATTAATTAACTTTTAAACTATTCCCCCAGCGCCAAGTTAAAATCTCCGACAATCAGCCGACTGAGTACCGATCTGACGAGAATCATTCAGTAGGTACTATACCCTTATCTTAGCGATTTTAGTGTTACAAACACTTAAAATAATTTCCCAGGATCAAACAAAACATAATTGTTGTTTTAAAATCCGCACAGAAAGCCTTAATTATCATTGTTTAATGAATGTGATTTCCGTCCGTTATGTTTTTCAAAAAAGTATGCTTTGGGGAGCGGGGTAGCTCACTGGTAAGGCAGTGAATTGCTGTGCTCAAGGTCCCGAGTTCGAATCTGACATGGCTCAGGATATCTTATTATTCGCCACAGTTCGTCTCGTGGTCCGAGACCCTCCTGGGGCAAACACAGCCTCTATAAAGTGGGTACTCTTAATTGAAAAATTGAGGGGAATAAACCTGGCAGTTGAGCGTGATCACGGTCAAATCACCTCCTTGCACGCCCGCTTACCAAGTAACAGTGCTCTTCCTTACATAGTACTAAACCCAAGACCCTTCATGGGTTGTAATGGTACAGGTTTGTTTTTTCTATTTATGCTTTTGCTTGATGGATCAAATGAATAATTAGTTTGAATATTCCTTTTAGTATAATGAGCGTTACAATCCAGCATCTCTGCAACCAATAGAGATAAGTCCGATTTTAATCTGTAGTAAAGTTTGGAAGATCCTACAACACGATGCATATCTCGTAATTTTCTACAATATCCGTGCGAATGCAAAAAACAAGCAAAAAAAGACACTTTTTATGTATATTACAGTTTATTTTCAATACTCACATGGCAGCATCTTGCTCGGATGCTGGGTCGTACATGAGCAGCCCGTGGACACAGACAAGAGTATTATTCCTCAGGCTGTACAATGGCGGTGAGCGGCCGTTCTCTCTGAAACAGGTTAATAAGGTAACTATTAATGTCAATACTACAGTAAATATATACAAGAAATAATATTACAGTAACAGATCGCGAACAGCATTGACATCGAACCGAAGACCATATCCGATCGACATCTACACTATGAGAATGAGAATGGTCAAAGCTGATTTGAAAAGGAGCTGTTATCAATAACTCCTAAGAGAATCCCTGTCAGACCCATGTTAACCAAAGACACGGCAGGACAGCATAATCTTCCGAGGGGGTGTCCTGTCATTGTACGCCATGGAATAGAGAGATTCGGAAATCGGATCTATGTTTAAGCTCAACTTGAGGTGGATCATAATACTAACTACAGGACATGAATCGATATCGTGCAGCTACGGGAACATAGGAATAATAATAAAACCTAGTGAAGCCAAAGCTCCATGTCGACGCTACTGGCATTCATTGCCAAAGTAAAGGGTACCGTGAGATGCCAAGGATTCATAAAATGTTAACTTTTATTATAATATAAAGTTATGGAATTTTCAAAGTTTTTTGGTAATATGTAACTCGAAAAAAATCCATCGCATAGAAAATTATATTCTTTTTATAAATCTTGAACTTTTAATTGCGCGTTAAATTAAGTCATAATAATAAGAGCTCGTTTCAAGCAGGATTTGATGCCAGCGTGGGATCAGTTATGATCAATTACTAGGGGATTATGATGATATGTAATTAGTTCAAATTAAATAATATATGAAATTAAAAACAAAGTTAGTTACATAGGTTACACAAATAAAACTTTTTATGGTATTACTTCGGATAAGCAACTCCAATATGGCGGCCGGCTTTAGTAAACAACAAGGTATTCCGATCAAGCCCTACCCGATATCCGCGATTCAGTTCGGGTTTACCGAGAGTTCCCGAGATCCGATGTCGGCTTTGTCCACATTCGTCGCTTACTACTTACTAGGTTAGGTCTGATCCAGCTACACAATCTGTCAAGGTGAATAGAGAGATAAAAAATAATAATTTGGTGGTTAGGAATACTCGGATTCTCTTATCATTAATTTATTTGTACCTTTTGCATTTATATGTGCATTTAACTTGAACCCATTTAATCATTTTAACAGGACAATAACATATTTAAAAAAAAAAAAAACAATTCACAAAACAAAAGATTAAATTTATTTGTTAAATATTGCTAAAGAAGCCATCAAATTTTAAATTTTAAGCAACCACACAGGAAATTTTCATATTTTGAAATAGTACTTACTCATTTCCATTGTAGTACTTTAATTATATTAAAGAAACATTCATTTGTACATTATATTGGTTGTTCCCATTAATGAGGCGGGAAGGTTATCTGGACTACATCTGCTCGGGAATTCTCGGTAAACCCGAACTGAATAGAGCAAATCGGGTAGGGCGTGATCGGAATACCTTGTGGTTTACTCACGCCGGCCGCCATCAGGGAGTTGCTTATCCGAAGTGATACCCTTTTTTTTAAAAAATTATAAAAAGTTATAGATGTAGATATTTTTTTCGTTAATAATTAGTAAATATTATCATTACACCTTAAATATTTTCAAAGCAAGGCTTATACACAATAACACTGTGAACTAATATAAACTAATCTGTACTGCAAGCAAGTAAGGGAAGTTAAAAAACAACATCAGAGTAAACCAATAACAATAAAATATTTATATAAAAGTACAAGATACAATTTTTAAAGCAACACATTGATAAATCCTAAAATAATTTTTTACGCCAGGTGTCGAATATCAATGAACTTTGATGTTTGTTCGAAAAGAGTGATCCATTCAACAATAATGATACTGCTAACAACCGAAATCATAACCAGTCTCGAAGGGCGAGATGGATCGCATCGCGGGAGGTAATTTATTGCGACGGCTTTGTCCAAAGGACACCTGACAAGGAACACGGCCAGATCTAGGGATTATCCCGAAGGCTCCGTTTACACTGCGGTCGTGGGGTAAGACAGCTTAATTAAAGCCGTCGGGGGGAAAAACAGCAGCGGGAGATCCCGGGGGACGGCTGCAAATGAAGGGCATTAACTGGGAAAAAGCTCTCCGCTAAGCCCCGCGACACATATCTTCCGGAAGGTAGCGGAGGAAAAAATTAACGGCGTCATAGGAGGGGACGTCAACTTGGCGGTTAGGGATCCTCCGAACAAGGACCAATTAGGGACACCAAGGAACCTCTGCGAGGGAGGATAAAAACAAACAAAAAAAAAAAAAAAAAGGAACACGAGGAAAGTAGAAAAAACTGCGAGAATAATCTACATATTTAAAAGACAAGACTTAGTCCACCAAATTGAAGTATTTAATGTGTGGGGGAACTCGGAGATGGGGGACATACCGGAGGAGGGGTCCGGCCGGCTTAGTAGAGAAGGACATGACCATCAAAATAAGCAAACGTATTAACAGTGGGAGCAAGCACAGCTAATACTTCATACAATGAACTAAACATAAGTTCTGATACTTCAATAAATTAGACAAGACCAAACAATACCCACTTCTTAAATATCTTTATCAAGAAACTCCCTTCCACTGAAATGCCAATAAGCCATTCGGCAACTCCTATGCTCCAGACACCGGGTTCCAGTCTGTATTTTTCTTGTAAATAGTACTTTTATCCTCAGCTATCTCCTTGATCGATTTAGAAATCGGGAGAAAATGTTGGTACAAACATCATCTCATAAAAAATTAGGACTTTTAAGTAAGATGAAAACCTGGAGGGTGAGCGTTTCACCGGTTAAATCACCTCCTTGCTGAGCCGCTGACCAAGAAACTGTTCTTAATAAAATGAAACAAATGCCCTCCATCCAAGGGTTCTAGTTGCAAACGTTTATATATTTATCGAAAGGTTTGCCTTCATATTTAACAGTTCGTTGGTCACTCATAATCACACGTGATAAAGTTTCCATTTTTCAAACTAAACCCGAGTTTTTCACGCTTCTCTTCCAATCATGAACGTGTGCTCCATTTATTTAAGTTATTATTAAGGCATAAACAAGAAAAGACGAAAGACATTAATACAACAACACTACCTATTTATATTATTAAATAGATTCTTTCAAATATCCATAGTCATCGCCGTTATTAGACTTGATATGATTAGACTGAAGAAGGTTCCAGACGATCCATAACATCTCCACTAAGCGAGGCAGTTGAGCTAAGCTGAGGAACAAATTAGTGATGGAAGGGGGTCCTGGTAGCTGCGAGGGGAGGCCCTCGCCTGGATTGATTGTGACCGATGGCTCTCCGTCCACGGCCTACTCGATGGCTCTATCCCAATCCTTCGGGGTAAACCCAAGTCAGCGACACCGCTTTCCGATGGTTAAATTAAATGGAAACACAGGTCAAGGAATAGGAAGATTCAGAACGGAAAAGTAAAATGAACCTAATAAATAAAAGGTAAAATAGATAGTCTATGTACTAGGCCATTAGTTACATGACTAGTTGATCCAGAACTATTATTAAAGAGAAAAGAAATTTCGGAGGATCAAGTCAATTGACCATCAAATAGCAACAAATCGATTTATTATTTACAGTAAGTATATAATGTTTACATTAATACAATCAGCATCTTTGTTGTTGATGGTCTATATCCATCTCCTTTTTGGTTTACAACGAGTTCTCTTGATGGATTGCTTAGAGCTGCCCAGTCCTGCCCATCTTACCCTATTGGCCTTCATCTATCGTGAGATGTGCACAAGTAGTTTCCGTCCTTAGTTCTCTCTCCTCCACTCATTAGTAACCTGATACTATCTCGTTCCGGTTAACATTCGGAGGATTTTACTCGCGAATCATTCGATATTATTTTCTTAGGCTCAAGTTAATGTCCAGATCTCTCATCCGTATAACAAAACTGGTTTTATCATTGCACTTCACACACTTAATTTAAGATTTCTAGAATTTTGTCCAGATTTTCATGATCATCCGCCGTTCGATTTCCGTCAGTTGGTCATTTACTGAGTTGATAGCAGATGTACCTATCAATGGGTTAAAGGAAAAATATTTGACTCAGTACTTGAGTACGATTATTCTCAAATGAATGTAAAAGCACATTATTTATTTGATCAATAATCCGAGACCATAGTTAAACTGTAAAACAACTCCTACAAGACTTGGTCTGAGTAAGTTAGAGATCTCCTACCACAAACCTATCTGGAAGAAGATCCCTAATTCAGCTCATTGTTACTTTCCTCTTCGTGAAGTTAGAAAGATAGTATGATTGACGTTTGGTATCTCATGAGAAGTAGTTGTTGAACAAGGGATTAATAAACGTGGAAAATAGTATTTCCCTTTTCGATAGTTCAAAAACTTCCAATATTCCTGAGAAATTGTAATTATTGGGAGTATCGATATTTTAACATCACTGACAATTAGTTTTCCGGGAAATATTTTATGAAATAATAGTAGATGAGAAGAGGTCTGCGTATACTTCAAGGGGTGAGATGCACCATAGAAGCGAACTCTCCATATTGCTATTAGACATGGTCATCCGTCAAAAAGGAACAGAAAAAACAGGGAGGTAGAGAGATGAGTTGCCAAAGGGCTAATATCCTTTTAATTGGAGCAATCTGTAGCAGTTGTGATCAGCATCCTTATTGCGCGCACTGCACTCTGTGTCACCATATCAATCCCTAACGAGCTTTCATTAATCTATTATCGGATCCTCTTTTAATTATACATCCATCAGTCAGTGGCGAACGCTACCACTGATGCTAGGAGTGCCATTGTAATAATCGAGAATTAATTGATACGTATTAGGAGTCGATTGTGGTGACAGCCAAGTTTTAGCTCAATAGGATGAGAACGATAAGGATTAAATACGCTTATGTGTAGTCATAATTATAACCGGATTTCGAGCACGTTAGAATAAAAAATACATGGAGAGCATTTGCAACTACAATTCTGTATTCTTTCAAAAAATAATAAATGTAATAAAATTATAAAAAGTAAGAAAAAGTAAAATATATATTGTATATATAGTACTCCAGTGGGGAGTGATGAATTTTCAAAAACTATTAAAAATTTAGGTTTTAATAAATGATATGAAACTCGTTTCTGCGCCATTCTACCCCGTTTAGCACGCAGTATTACCCTTTTTTTTTACACTATGTCTTGACACCCAGTATATATGTAGATACATATATATAAAACATACTTTACTTTTTGTGCAAGTACTTTACATTTATATATAATTGTTGATTTTTTTTTTTTTTTTTTGGTGGTGGGTTGGCCTAAGATTATATCGTTATAATTATTATACACTAGCTAGGGTGCCCATCTTCGCTCCGGTAGTTGTGTGGTAGTTTTACTAACAGAAAAACTTTAAAATTAAAGGAAATATAGAACAAAATTAGCACTTTCTTGAAACTTTTAACATGGTATCAATATTAAGATTCGATATCTGCAGAGTCCGCCCAAATAAGGAACCCTGTATACTTTAAAGGGGGTTGAAAATAGAAAATGAACAATTAATTTTGCTGCAACTTTGTCGAGTCATGCATAGTTTTTGATGGTTTCTGTGATTCTGAATTCTATAAGCCCATTCCAAGCAGTCAGCAGATAATAAGTTATTAGATTATGGTTGAAAAATCTATTTGCTAAAAAAACTATATTTCGATTACAACTTAAGCGCCGACTACAGTGATGGTCCTATAAGATCCAGAAGTTTAGAAACTACCGAAGATTCATAGAAACTTTTTTTTTAAGACCTTTCTTTCAGTTCAATCTCCCTTAAGATTTACGCCCCCCCCCCCGTAATTTGGCCGAACACTGCACCTACTATTACAAAGTGAAAACCAAAATATCATGAGGGCACAATTTTTTCATCATATTTCTTTTTATCCTGAACTATGAGGGGTGATAAAATCTTATTGAAAAAATGCTGTAATTGGAGTTAGTCATTTTATCAACTGTAATGCTCATCATACATAGTAATAAAATCATTTTTCATAATTACATACAATAAGAACACTTCAAACATTTTATTTTCAATTTATAATCAGTCAATTCAGCTCTCCTTTTTTGTTTTATGTCTGTTTTTATTCGCTCACTGTATTACTCAAAAATGTTCACTCATATTGCATTAAATTTACTTAAGTAGGTATATATTATATATTGATTAAATATAATGTGTTAATCAATTAACCTTCTTATGAGAAAATTAATTTTGTAAGGTATCCAGTCGGTTTTCTAATTGATATGTAAAATCATTATTTTATTTTGAAAGAAAAGGTGAAACTAATTATTTTCGCTTGATTTTTTAGTAATTTAAAAAGAACAGCTGAACAAATACACAACCTTTACAAATTGAACGGAATGAATGAACAATAAACATGGAGTGAAACGCACCCTAGCGCTTCCTGGTAGCCTGGAGCTCGAACTAAATTTTTCATTCATAAACTCGTATCTCAATCTCAGAGAGGCTAATTAAATGGTGCGAGAGGCTTAAAATTCCAGTCCTTTTCTCTTCAATTTTACACTCTTAAGAGAATAAAAACGGAAACCTTCTTCTCCGTAAGGGATCATATGGCTAAACGAAGACATAACTTCCTTAATCCTACGTGGAGTCGTTTTTGAGCCTTTTCGGCACGCACATTGTACACTTTGCTTTATAATATATATTGATTAAAGTGAAGCTTAGTAATAAAGAAATTGTTTAAGATTTTATATCAAATCCCCGGACAGGACTTAACGAGAAAACATCAGTCAATATAATAGCCTACACTAAACTGCCGTGAAACAGAAAAAGATAAAAAAACATTCAGTGAAAAAGAATCATTTATAAAGATGGTAACATTCTTCTATTAGAATAGAACATTGAACACAAATAGAACATTGAAAAATTCTAAAGTCCTTCCATCCATCCAAATATTTGAAGAAAAAAAAAATTGTATCTTATTTACTGATACTTTTTAGGTAATTAATATGGGAGTAATTTAGTTAGAAAAACTGTAATATTAATTTCCACAACAAAATTTACGAGGCACATTTTTTCATAGGGTAGTTAAAGGTTCTTTGTAACGCTTGAGTCCTTTTCTTGAAAACCGGCGGGAAGTACAAATAAAAAAGCATCGAAGTTGACTCTAAAGATTAAAGTAGGTAAAAAGATAAAGTAGGTATTTTTGAATAGAAATTTTTGCCTATTACAAAATAGGAAAAAAAAGATAATGATTGTTGGCTGTACAGTACATTAGAATTATAGATTGTCAGTAAAAGTACCTAATCTAAAAAAATATTTTTTATTTTATGTCTGTATTGTTGGGTATAGAGTATGCTATTTCGCAGACCAGATATTGACGAAATAAGCATGTACTTGGGGCTCTTCCCCTATGACTAGGTGAGATGGACATATCGGGAGGTAGACCCAGCTTACGATAGCTCCGACCGGAGAGACGGATCGACAGGACTATTACTAATGACTCCTGGGAGGAGCAGAAGAAGTGGAGGGTGTAACCATCATTAGCCCCCCCCCCCATCCATCACCCTCCCCTGACCCGCAATTATAGGCCTTATCTGCTCCGGGCTTTGGGGGGAGGCATCTCCCGCTATCTCCTTCCTTCGTGTCAAAACACAATGGATCCGCGATAAATCTCAACCCACTCTGTATGTGTCCTCTGGTCTCTTCGAGGAAACATACAGAGCTTCTCTTATTTCATCTCCATCCTCCTACACGAGGTCTTTATCAAGGTAGGGAGGCCAAGGTGAGATATGAAGCTTTTTCTAGCGTTTTGTATGGCATTAAAGAACAGCGTTGTTACCCGACTATTACAATTCAACATAAATTTAACCACCATAATATCAATTATCTATTATTATAACATATCACTCCTCCAATGATATATTGGTCTAACTCAAAAACGTGTAATTCCGTTGAAAACCGGAAATCGAAATTTTTCACGATCGCAATTCTTTCCATTACAATAAGTTCATATATAGGTAAGTGAAGGTAAAAATATCGATAATAAAAAGTTATAAATCGAGCGATATTACCGTTACGCATTGCTTAGAAAGGTAACGTCTACAACAATCTATCGTTATCCTTCAAAAGAGTGCGACGACCGCCCCAGACAGATGGACATCGTCCCCCGCTTCCTGAAGATAATGATCCCGCGAAGAGGAGTGTCCTTCTAGGACCATCCATCCTCAGGGTAGGGGAAGACATTATCGACTAAACCCGGCCGACCTCTTAGTAAGCTTCCCCAACAGTGTAGGCCTTCCTAAATGGTTGGAGAAATCCTGGCTAGAAAGAGTTTTTGAGAAGAAGAGGCGAGAGATAGGCAGATCGAGAGAGACAAAAGCCTCCGATGAATGGAGGTGTAAAAAGGACGTCAAGAGCGGGCAGATTGATGACGGGGGGCATTTTTCCGAGCGGGAGGATATTAGGGAGCCCCCCCCCGCACTAAATCTAATTAATCAGGACACTCAAGTTTTAGCCCAAGTCCTCAACCCCGGCTCCAATTAATAATTCACAGCTAGTTTGGCCTGGACAAAGGGCGGCGGGCCATTGTGTGTCTGTCGTCTTATGGCCCTGTCGTGACTCGTCTTAAATTTAATGCCTCGCCCTTTATATCCTCCATTATATTATATCGCCTCTGCGATAACTTGTTAACACCTATACACCGCAGCGAAGGGTTCGCCCGCAAGGCAACTTGTGCGTTCCAAACTTCTTGCAGTTCGGCGAGGATTCGCGAGGGGAGCTTCATCACAGCCCAATATTTTCAAAGAAAGCAGATTTTATTCATAATCCGATATTTTATAGTAAGATCCAGTCTCCCAAAGAAATGGAGCGCAGGTTACTTCCATTATCCTTCCCCCGATCAATTATTTTGAAATTGAAGCTTGAGAAGCTACTTTATGTAATCAGATTGTTGAATTAAAATCTGAAACACGCATTGTTGAATCTCTTTGAAACACGCCACCTTGGTGAAGAACCACATGTTTGGGTCGAAACGTAGGTTAATAAAATAAATAAAAATGTTTTGACTTTCCAGTCAAAATGGACAGACAATCTAAAAAATGAAAAAAAACGAAACTGAAATTAGGTATTTTTTTAGGTTGGTCGTCGAAATTCAGTAAGCGGAGGGTGTATATCAGCATTTGCCCTGTTCTTTCTTGCCGCTTCTACATTACTCCGTACGGTAGTTTTGCTTTTCAGTGCCGTGAGATGGTTCTGGATTCTGCAAACACACTACTTTATTTTGTCGTAGACATTCGTCTTTGTATATACTTGTAGATCATGGACCTCTTTGACTAGCTTCATCCACTCCACCTGAAAAAACTGTAGTACATGAGTTTGCATTAGCTACAGTAACCATTGCTTCATTGCGGAGGCTTGATGATGACGCCGGGGGTCCCGCTTTTGCTACCTATTCTGATGCCACTAGTCGAGTTCCGAGCCCCTGCACCGTAAGACTGATCTCAGTTATAACATCAACGTTGTATTGCATTTTATACCTTCTGCCAGGTGTAGTACAGCCGTCTCTAGCCTGAGGAAGTGTCGCTGAACAGGTAGCCGCCTTTTCTAGGAGCTGTCACGCCTGGATTTTTGTGTTGTTTTGGTCCATACCGTTTTTTTTTTATTTCTCGGTATTCGCCATACCTGTGGAGATGCCTGATAGAAGACCAACAACTCCACAGGGGAGTGTGTGTGTGTGAGCGCGCTTGCGTGTATGTTTATGAACATAGTAGTTCAAAAACGACAACACCTACGAAACTGAAATTAGGTATTTGAGGTAGGTGTACACCCGTGATGTGACAGCAAATTAGATGAGTTGTTTACCCCTCTATTGACCCAATTTCATCAAAATTGGGTAAACAGAAGGGTTACTTTATTTCATGAATTTTATCACATTTTTACGTTTTTTGCGATTTTTTAAAAAACGGTACTATTGATTTTGATTAATCTCGTCATATTTAATGAGAATCAAGTATTCTTTAATAACAGGTAGGTTTCATCATTATTGAAACGTACTGATGGCGAAATGTCGAATGAAAATTTTCTTCCTATAAAGTACCTTCAGATCTGTCGAAGTTGGGTCTTGAAGGGGATTTGGTGAATAGATGTGTGCAGGGAACGAATTGTGGTGTCGGCATCGAATATTCGGGTTCGTTAAGCCTTCATCATAAAGTACCTTCGGTTTTGTTTATATGGAGACATTAACTGTCTCTCATTATGCCCAGTAATAAAAATGGCTAAAAATAAAATAAGAAAGAATTTGAAAAACTTATACAAAGTATCAATCTTTTCAGGTTTTTAAGGAGAACATTTTCGATCATATACATTTTTTTGATTAACCCCTTCGTTTGCGAGTTGTAAGCGAAAAAACTGCAATTCTAAGCGAAAACGGTCTCAGGGCTTTTTCTAAGGTTTCTTTTTTTTTTAGTTCGTCGAAACGAACATTATGGAGGTATAAACGTTGTCGCCATCGTTTGCGAGTTACAAGCAAAAACATAGAATATATCAATAGAATCAGCGCACTCGCTTTCCGCGAAACCGATTTGTGTATTTAAGTATGTGGCGTTTTCCAGGGTACGGTCTTTCAGTGACATCTATTTCTGTGTAAAACAAACCCACCAACAAACAATCACAGATGACCATATCATAACTTCAAAGATAGTGTTCAAAGAGGTCCTGTAAACACGTAAATGTATGTAAATACTTAAATAATACCTTCTTTGTAAAAACCTTATACTTATATTTCAAAAATAAATAATCTACAATTTAAATACATCTATTCTTTACTTCAACCCTCACCAATGCCCATGACGCACCAAATACGCTCTGTAAGATACTAAATATAAGGTGTGTACTTTAATTAAGTTGGATTTAAGTAGATTAGAGTGCAAATGCTTCGCACGGGTCAGTTAGTTTTATTAGTTTTTTAGTGAGTGAATGCGGAGAAAAGCACGAAAAGCTGAAAATATTAAAAAGCTGTTTTTATAAACATATGGTACAACTTGAACCTTAGTAATAATTGTAGTTTAAAACTTTAGTTCCTGACAGATTTCAGAATGAAGGTGGATTTTGATGGAACAATTATCCACAATCATTTTGTCGGTTTCTGAAAAGGTGTCAGAGGCTAAAATTCGAAAACTAAGTTCCAATATCCTATGAACAGTAAATGCCCCTTCCATCCATTGCCATTCACGATATATATTTACAAAAACGGTTTAAAAAAAAACTCGACTTTTGATGAAATCAGGATTTTTTCTTCAAAAAAAAAATAATGAATCGAAAATTGATGAAGATTTACTATAATTATAATAATCTATAAATTATA
The DNA here is from genome assembly GCA_911387785.2 of Aelia acuminata. Lineage (NCBI taxonomy): Eukaryota > Metazoa > Arthropoda > Insecta > Hemiptera > Pentatomidae > Aelia > Aelia acuminata. The sequence goes on along the minus strand of OU426984.1, from coordinate 52,056,700 downwards.
ATAACAAAAAAAATAAATGGGGATGAAGATACGAATTTTTTAAATCGCGTTTTTAAACAATTTTAAATTAAACGACTGTTTCTATTCAAAGAAGTTGGTAAGTGAAAGTTGTGAGTTGTATGCATCGCACCAGATTTGTTTTTTTCAATTTGATGTTATTATACGTTGCTTAGAATGCCAAGATTATTAGCGACAACTGCTCTTTTTAAATGTGGTGCATTAATTTAGTGATCTTCAAGTACTTAATCGTTTTATCTATATAGCTTGTAGGGAAACAAAGTTGTAATTTTGCGGTCGCGCCATTCCTTAACGTTTTACTTTTATATTATATATATTTTTTTTATTTCATCATCAATTTTCATTGTAAATAGTTACTAAAACGATCGATAATCAACCTCTGTCTAAGTTAACAGAGCCATTTTTCTTTAAAAAAAAAAAAAAGCTACATGGAAATATTAATCGTTAGATAAACATAACTTCTCTTAGGTTTTTAGCAGTCAATAACATCAATCAAATAAAACTTATTGATATTTAAAAGTAAAACTATTTTTTTAATAAAACTTAATAAACATAGTAAATGAACACGAATTTATATAATTTGTAGTTTTTGTTTCTCAAAATTTATATTTGTAGCTGAGACAATAGGCAGCTGCCCCCCTCCCCCTGCGGATGCCCATGATTGTGGATATTGTGCCTGGAAAAAATTATATCACACGTCAGACATCCACTAAAATGCACCCACAGCTCCTTCTGGTAATAAAGGATATAGTCCAAAAGTTAATACTTTTCAGTGAATATACTACAGAAATAAGAAAGACGCATGTGTAAACATTAAATATTAGACACCCTCGAATAAACCATAGATTTATTATCAACTGCCTACAATGTCAACATAAATTATTATCCATAAATAAGGTATTGTCCTATAGGTATAGACCATAACTCCTGATTCTCATAATAGGCCTTTTCTGTAGTCTTGAAGAATGGAAGATACTGAGAAGTAAATTACGTTTAAAACATTAAACTCCCACGCATCTACCAGAGCAAAAATATTCCAGAAATTGAGCGCTTAACCCCACCCCCCTCGAACTCCACTCATGACTACCCTAATTGTATTGAGTGAATAGAAGACAAATAGCCAGAAGAGGATAATGAAATGAAGGAGACAGGAGGAACGGGGAGCAGTGATGCTGAGCGGAGGATCTACTCCTCACAGTTGGCAGGACTGATTGATGGCTGAAGGGGATTTGGCCCGACTATCCCCGGCTCGAACCCGAACCAAATCTATATAATGGCGCCGGTAATCCCTCCAACTGGGTCACACATCTCCTTCCCTTCTTCCCTATCTTAGTATCTTCATTTATCAGGGTTTCTACAACCTCCACTTCTTTCACATAGCTTCATGGCCCCGCTGTATCCACCTTGAGGGATGATAAGTATAACCTCAGTATTCCCAGTATTAAGAACTTCATCCAACTGAAGCAAAGAAACGTATCCCGAACATACGTTTGAATGAGATTTTTGTATAGTTAAAAAAAAAAAATTATTTAACCGTTTTTCATTGAAGTACTTTTCTTTACAAAAAATTACTTAATCGCAATTTTTGGTATAAAAAAAAGAATGAAAAGAATAACGGTTATAGATTGTTTTCACCGTAACAAGCTGACTAAACTTAGGTTTCAGAACAATGGCGGGAAAACGCCTTTACAGCGAAAGATATGAAAAGTTGGAAAAGAAACAAAATTTCTATATATATAAGAGGCTCTGTCCTGACTGACAGAATCAACGCAGACCAAAAACTACTAATATCACACTAGATAGGAACATGAAGTTCGGAATTTAGATTTTAAACGCGATGTAGGTAACCACTAAGAAAGGAATTTAAAAAATGTAACCCCTAAAGGGTTTACATGGCGAAATTGTCGTTTAACTCTAACGGACACCTATTTTTGCACTTAGAGAAAAAATATCTGATTTTGACTCATTTTACAGATCTGATATGATGAGTTTAACTCGAAAGCCCTTACGAGGCGTAGAAAACCATGTTTTAAAGCCGAAAAATGAAGCGTTTACGATGAGTAAGCAATTTTTTGTTTCGGCGGTTTTAGTGAACTCTCTCCATTGCGCGTCTCCCTCTCTTCTACCGAGCCAGCAGCTTCCCCCTGCAACCTTCCACCTAGTGGACGCTCCGATTCTGCTAAATCTCCTTAACATCAGTTAACATATTATATTAAATCAATAACCAAGATAATGATCGCAGAATTGATTTTAAAGGCTCGCGGGCAAAGCCGCGAGGGGGAATGCTAGTGTGATATATAAGCAAAGATTTTTTTTTTTTATTATTATTTCTTCTGAGCTGTACAATTGATTTCCGTAGTTCGGATATTACAAAACTAGTCCCATATAATAAAATTTTCTAATAAAAAACTTTACATTTTTGTAATAAATGGGACTTAATTTTTCAACTTCAACTCTATTTCCAGTACATGAAAAATTTCTGCTTTATCGAGAAATACTTTGCATTTTTCGACTTCCAGACAGTTTCTTTTATCAATCATGTAAAATAAAGAAATAATAGTTTTCTCATAAAACATTGTATTCGCATTATTAAGATAATGACTGATATAAATGATAAAAAGAGTTACTCCAGTAAAACCCGAATCATCTTGTAAATGTGGGTGGAACCTATCATTACGCTAATCCGATATACTATCTAAAATTTATATTTATTCAATCGATTTCAAGATAGAGATCTCGCTTTCATGATTGTAACTAAAGATGGGAAAATTGCGAATATCTGAGAGAAAATTCTATGCAGAAGCAAGTGAGATCTTGGCACCTACTACTAAATGGAGTAATTAACCTAATGAATACCGAAGTGATCGCTTGAATGAAATATTAAAACATAAATCATATTACGAAAATCAGTTCTAAAAAAGGAGAAAAAATCTAGCTTAGAAAAGTATTAAAGTTATTTAAACCCATGATTAAAATATCTATAGCTCACTTACTCGACGCATTAATTTATATTTTAAATCTCATTTTATCAATGTTAACATACACTTTATTAATCAATAAATATTGATCAAAATTCTAATATTTATTCAATAAATACAACGTAATAAGGTCATAAAAGAAAGACATAGGTATTTGTTTTAAGGACTATCCAAAGCAGACTAATTAGTAATAATATGTAATCACTGATCGTTTGTCTACATGAGAGCTACAAGTAATGTGAACTAAGTTAACATAACTATTTTTTTGGCCATCATGAATTTGGCCATTGGATGAATTTTAAACTTTGATTACCCTGGTTATTTGCCGGAAAGTTGAATAACCATCACCAAACTATTTAAGATAAACGGGGATCTGAAGATTATAAAAAATTTCAATTTGATTATTGATTCGGTAAACAACGAATTGTCTACATCGTCAATATTTAAAAAAAAAAATTTTTTAAACCTGATAAAGAATAATCAAAATATTTAGACATAAAAAATTTATTTATAGATATATTTTTATTAGTCGGCAAAAGACACTGATGAAAATAACAGCCCAAAAGGGTGAGGGACGGAAGAACTGGAAAGCGGATGAAGAATGTGTAGAATCCGATCAATTGGACGAACGGCCGCTCTGAAAGGACCAAGACCTTCGAAGGATATTTCCAAGAAGCAGCTCTCCTGATGGCCGTCTCATCCCTGGTTTATTGGTTTGGGAGGTCTGCGTATCCTATTCCTGCCGTCCTTCAAGAATGCGGTCCGTCCATCCTCGGAAATCCTCCACGGCCATCACCTTCTCGCTTAACCTTCCTTCGATACTTGTATAATGTCGCACTACAACAATTATGACAGTAAGGCCGAGCGCACATTGAGACACTCGCGACGCAGAGCAGAGCAGAGCAGTTTTTGTGGTAAGTGAAATAGATAGGAACCGCGCACATTGGGACGCAGAGCAGAGCAGGCCGATGTGGCACTCGTTGATCTGCCACAGAAAACTGTGCCGATGCGACGCAGTTTTCAATATTTGATTATTTTAATTCCAATTATTATCATTTAATATTAGTGTTTGTGAAGTTCTACTTTTCTCTTAAGCAGGTTAATGAAACTAAGTAGGTCTTCTGTATATATAGGGTGTTCTAGATAAGTACAAGGGAAAAAAAGGTTTCAAAAATACAATAATTAAAAAAAAAAATATATATATATATATATATATATATATATAAATATGTTCTGTTATTTTAGATTCCAAAATAATAATATAATTTTGAAATTTCTCGCTATTCCAAAAGTGGATAATACGAGTGTTTTCAATTTTTAAAACTAAACAATTTCAGGATGAAAATGTAGCTGTATCTTAATTAGTTTTTAAAAAAATATATAGATATATTAAAATTTAGATGAGGGCCTTTCTGAAGTTATAAAAGTAGATACTTTTGCTTAAATGTTTTTAATATTGTTATTTTATTTGTGATTCCTTATTTCGGTTTTCGTTAGTTTTTATTCGTCTTACACGTGACACGTTTAAAAAATAGAAAAACAAGTTTTTCTCTAATAGATACTAGAAGCTAATTAAACGATTCAACAAGTTATGACCTCAGGAAAATTTGACTGATATTATTTCACCCAAAAAAACATAGGCTTCATGGAAACGATTGAAAAAACAAATAATGTATATTTCTTTTTTTTAAATATATTTGAATAAAAAATAAAAAAGCTACTATCGAAAACCGCAGTTAATCGAAAAAAGTGGGGAATGGACCATGTGTTGTTAGGAAATTTTTCAATAAGAATTGGATGTAAATATAACTCTTCTCTGTTATATTATCTACTTAATTTAATTATATCCTCATACAGAATAAAAAAGAAGAGAAAATAAATTTTGTTCTATGGCAAGGTTCCTGAAGAATAATAGACAGGAACAAAAAATAAAACTACAATTTGTCAAATAATTAAAGTAATGGTGGATAATTAAAGATAATATTTACATTAAAAACCCAAAATAAATAGTTATAAAAAATAAAAGTATACTTAGTAGTGAATAATATATTCATTAATCAAATAAATAATAACGTTAATAAATTAAAATAAATTTCCAAGAAAAAAAAGGAAGAAATTAATGAAAAAAAAAATTATTCCATAATGATATAATCCTGTTAAAATCGTATCCAAGGATTTTAAGAGATTTTTGCCTGATATAATTCTACAAACTTAGAGCTTAACCAGATCTCTCATTGCCTGATTTTATAACATCACGATAAGTAATGGTTTAAAGCTTTCAATCCCTCAGACTAAATAGTAACTTCAATGTAATTATGTAATTCACCAGACTCAGACGGAAATATTTAATAGATTGTTAAGAATAATCTGTTTGCAAATTCTTTCGTGAGCTGGTCTTTTCTCCATTTCCTCATTTTATCTTTTTTCTTTTTTACCTTGACTTTTGATAATGCAATTTTTTTTGTGTTCAACTCAATATACGAAGCAGATTCTGATTTTAAATCCAAGAAATCTAACACACTTTAACTAAAAAAGCCCCTGCCTCGCCGAAACTGCGGCACAGAAACTGTTCTTCAATGTGCGTGGGTAACTGTGGGACGCAGTTTATTTTTCGTGTCACCTGCTCTGCTCTGCTCTGCGTCGCCTGCGTGACACAGTTCGTTGTGCGCCTTACCTAATAAGTCGAAAGCAACTGAGAAGCGTAGAAATAACTCTTATAATTATAATCCCTAAGTTCAAGCGATCAGCGGTATGTTTCCAGCATGGTAAAAGTTAACTGAATCGAGTGAAAAAATACTAATGAATATCGAATTTAATCAGTGTTTTTCAGGGATGAAGCAGTGCGCCAATCAACTACTGTTCTTCAGACGCCAAAACCTTCAATACTAAAAGTTTAAGCGAAATCCCTTTGTGCGATTTAGATTCGAATATCCACTATTGTGGAGGCCTAAATTCTCGTTGAAGTCCGATTTACAAATAGTCCATGTCTATCCATTGGCGGATCCAGGGGGGGGGGGCTGCAGCCCCTCTCTTTGGAAAAAAATTTGTCATTAAAGACAGAATTTGACTTTCCTTAATGTAAGGAAGCAAGTTAAAGAACAAATAATGTTGTTGGAAAGGAACATTAAGGTAAAAAAGCTGATTAGCAGATCCAAATGAAGTGCTGTGGGGCTGCAGCCCATCGTCTGGATCCGCTCATCTGTCTATCACAAAAGAAATATCTGTTATATTATAATTCGTCAGATCGACTCATTCTGAAGGCAATGCTGAAGATTTTGGTAAAGAAAAAAGTAAAAAAAAAAAGACGAATAATGGATTAACAATGCAGTACACTAGCCGTATAAAAAAAAGGGTCTACTCCAAAGCGCTTAGACTCCAACAAAACACCTAACGGTCAAATTGGTGGATGTTAAATACTTCAAATGATATATAAACATAATAAAGGAAAATGTATTAAATAATGATACCATAAAAGAAAGCGAAGACGAGTTTCGCTGCAGATGAGAAACCAACAATGATGTTTTCTGTGCACATAGAAAATTTTCGAAATGGACCCGATCGTCTTTCTAACACGGTTACTCATTTCGTATTTAACGTAACAAAAGTCAACAAAGTAACAGTAATTTTAAAATCGCTGAAAAAGGTATTATTTTACCAGATATGTAATTAAATAAATTGATTTATAAACAGGTTTTTGTTTATTTTTACTCGAAAGAAACACGATTGCCTATTCGAAGAAGAAAGCAGAACAAGGATGGACAATGAACGATTACATTACTCGGGATACAATCAATGTTCCGACAAAACTACTACGGGAACAATAAGCTCTACACTCGTAGTAGACCCAGCCTCCTGTATAATATTTGTAGGGGGTGGCTTCGGACCCGGGGCGATGTTCTGCGAAGGAGACGGGACCCTCCTTCCCCAGCGATGATTTATGGGACTAAATCAGTATAGGCCGCTCTAGGAGGCTTACACACATATATGTGCCCCTTGGCAATAACTCAAACTGACCCCTTTAACACGCTTTCTTTAAGGAGGAGGGGCTTTTCTTGGCGCATTTATCACCCACTTCCAGGCTTCATCATTATCTTTCGCTCTCCATTTGCGGCACCAGGTCTGTTTATCGCCGGGTCTATGAAACCCTCGAACGTTTGAATCAAATATTGAGTAGCTGCGAGTGATTTCAGGAGAAAAACAGACTAGTCCGGTAGAATATTCGCAAAAAGCAAAATTTTCGAACATTCGAAAATTATTTAACACTCCAAAACCAAAAACAATTTATACCAGATCTTCCTGTAATACATGTCTAAAAATCTGGTGCGATGTGCGCAACACACAACTTTCTCTTACCAATTTACTTAGATTAGAAATTGACGTGTTTTGTTGAATGCCCTTCCTCAAAGACACATTTTTCCACATTCATTTTATTTTTGTTTCTATTTGCTCACATAAAGTACGCTGAATTATTGTATTATTAAAAAAAATGTTTTAACTTGTGATAATTCGGCAATGCAAACAAAATATTCCATCGCGTCTGATTTTATTTACCATTTAGTTACCATGAAACAAATAATTTCCATTAAATGAACATAACGCTTTTAATTATAAACAATGCTCTGACATTAAAGGCGTACTGCGCATGCGTGGGCTAAACGTTGACGGAATATTTTTCTTTTTTTCTCCTGTAAATGTTTAATTGATTTTTTCATAATTCATATTTAGCCATTTCTTATTTTTAGGCGTAACGAGAGACAGTTAATTTCTCCATATAAACAAAAACAAAGGTACTATGTAGGAAAACAAAAAAGGCCCCTTCCCCATTTAAGCCCCCCTCGGAACATTTTAATAATGATAAAGCTTACCTGATATTAAATAACACCTAATTTTCATTGAACATGGCGAATTTGATCAAAATCATTAAAGCCATTTTTGAGATAATCGAAAAAATGGTAAAAATTGGAAAGAAACTTATAAAATAAAGTGCCCCCTCCGTTAGACCAATTTTGATGAAATATTGGATGTCACATCTCTGTCATACACATACATCAAGTACCCAGTTTGATGAATATCGTTAAGGCCGTTTTTGAGAAAATCGATAAAAACGTAAACATGGGGGAAAAGTTATGAAATAAAGAACCCCCTCTTTTATGAAAAGAGCCACAACGATTTTTTTACACAAATTTTTATCAAATTTTTGCTCTCACATCGCGGGTATTTATACATCAAATACCCAATTTCAGGTTCGTACTGTTTAAAGTTTTGAGCTAGTCTGTTCGTACATACACACGCAGGCACGCACGCCCACGCGCACGCTCACGCACACGCGCACGTCCACGCACACGCACACGCACACGCGCACACATCCACACAGACCATTTCGCGGCACTTGGTTATTTGGCCTCAGGGGACCCCAAAACGTGTATTTCCGTTTCGGAAGTCGATATTTTTTACGATCGCATTACTTCCCCTTATTATATATTTTATATATAGGTAAGTGAAATCCTGAATAGGTAAGTGAAGCTAAATCATACAGACCTATCTGCCTCCTTCCTGTATTGAGACAACTTTTGGAAAACCTGATGGCCACGAGCCTACAGCCTGTCTTCTGAAGAGCAAGCCATTCACGGCAGTACGGGTGTACCAAAGGTAGGGGAACCATAGATGCCCTGCTGCAGGTGCGCCAAGGCGTTGAAGAGAGGGCGGAAAAATATGTTACTCTTGTTTGACATAACTTCTGCCTTCGAAAGCGCCTGGTGGCCTAACGTGCTCTAGCAGCTGCAGAGGTATGAGGCTCCCAGCAACTTGTATTCCCTCGTGAACAGCTATCTACAGGACAGGACAATACAACTGAGAGGATGCTTCTATGAAGTAGAAGATTGTGTAGAGCGAGGGTGTCCTCAGGGCTCCGTCCCTGGCCCCGCCCTGTGGAAAATAGTTTTGACGAGTTGCTGGGAGTACTTGAAGAAGAACGGTTCCCCGCCAAGGCATCGAACAGCAGAGCCAGGTTGAAAGAAGAAGCAGAGCGGTGCGCCAACCTGATCAGAAGATGGTGCGAGAGAAAGGAACTGAAGATCGCTGCCAAAAAGACCCAGGCTATCCTCCTTAGAGGTAGAACTGATAGGGATAACCCTATCCCTATTGATATTCAAGGAGCTAGAATACGTCCAAATGAGGTGGCCACCTACTTTGGCATTAGGATTGGAAGAAATTTCAATGTGACTCCTCACTTGGACTACCTCAGAAGTAGGGTGACCCTAACTCTAAACCGACTCAGCAGGATCGGAGGAGCCTTTTGGGGCCTGAAATACCCAGCGACTATGGCCATCTATAAAGGTGTAGTCCAGGGTATACTGAGGTATGCTTCCCCTGGCTGGAATAGGAATCTCTCGCATCGGCAAAAGAGCAGGTTGGCTATGATTCAATGAATGGCTCTGCTGCGAGTCACTAGGGCCTATAAGTCTTTGTCTCATGAGGCGGCATATGTCCTTGCGGGAGCAGTACCTAACGACCTCCTCCTGCAGGAAGACATGTTTAGATACACAATGATGAGGGAAGGGTAGGCGGTTTTACGGGAGTGTCTACGTGCGAGGATCAATGAGAAACCACACAGATGGAAGAACATCGTTCACGAATACACCATGGATCAATGGAATCAGAGATATAGGTAAGTGAAAGTAAAAAATTTATCCATAAACCCGAAAAAAGTTTTGGAATAATGGTTTTCAGACCTAACAATTCGATGTTTTATAAATTAAAACAGAAAAAAAATATATGAAAATTGAATAAACCAAACTTTCATTTTAATAACTAAAAGGAAAACTTTGTTTGTCAAGCTTCAACCGATTCTTTTTTCCTTTCTCAAAGGCACTACTGCCCACCAATATTCTCTGTTCTAAGCTGATCATTTCCAATTATAGACATTTAAGAGGGGTGAGTATCACACCACCACCATGCAGTAGTTTTGGTCTGCCAACTCTTCTTTTTAAATACAGCTGATATTGAAAAAGCTTAATTTGTACTTCATGAAGACCTCAACCTCTATCTAGGCACGGTTCAGTTGCTGTAATGATTCAACTGCAAAAGTATCTTAGCATTCCAAAGTATTTGGTGTAGGTGGCTAAAAATTTTTGGAAGTGTTATCCGTAGAAAAACCTTTTATTGATCAACAGTAGTACAGAAATCAAAGGCAATCCTCAGGTTTTCCCCCATAAATGAATCACTGAATTGAGAGAGCCCACTTAATAGAGGTTGACTTTGCTATAGGAGGTTCCCCTAAGCCTGGACATTTTCCATGACCTAGCGTGATAAATATAAAATAACCTGCCTGAAGATATTTCTAATCTGAAACCCAGAGCATAGGAGCAGAGAATCTTTCAACTGATCTATCCCACTCCCCGTTCCCTGTGGTAAAGCAAAATTTTTAATTTCTTGCATTACACAAGTTGCATTACACAGTTTAACAAGATTTAATCACAGTAACTAATATTAAAAAAAAAAAAATATATATATATATATAAATGTGTTTGTTTTGATGTTGACGTGTAAAATGCGTTGATTTATTGAATGTGTAGAATGTAATATTCCCAAAGATTGGGTGGGGCAACCACCATAGATAATCTGATATTACGAAGATCCAGAACAGGGAATAAATACCTAAGAACTTTTTTTTTTTTAATTTTGTTTTATTCAACATAAATATTTAAAACAATACTACATTGGAATAGATCAAAACTTTTAGTTAATACAATGTACAGTATTTTTGCCTTCTTTTTTCAAAAACGAAGTAAAAAAATAATAATTTTTCAATGAATTGTGAAGGAACGGTATGGGTGTATATGTAAAAAAATATACTCATAGGCACAAATAATTGGCATATGGATAATAGTGAATTATAAAGAATTTGTCTAATTTTTACGTTTTTTCGATTATCTTAAAACGGCTCTAATTATTTTGATTAAACTCGGTATTTGATGTATGTATATGTATACTGTGATGTGCACCAGATACTGCGATGTCACAGTAAAAATTTCATCAAAATTGATCAATTGGAATGAGCAGTTTACTTAATAAATTTTGTCTTAAATACACCTCCTATCGACTCACTTTCACGATATATTTACAAAAAGCAAATCGCTGGAAAAAACAACCAAGCAGTAAAAAAAACTCAATTTTTGATGAAATTAGGTCCCTTAAAAACATAAATAAGCAATAATGAATCGAAAAGTAGTAAGAACTTTCAAGCTTTGCTTTACAGAAACATTATAACTTATAGATATATACAAATATAAGCATATAAATTTGGAAAAGTGCGGCATTTACTTATTATCGAAACACGTCGATTTCTAATCTAAGTAAGTTAGTAAGTGAAAGTTGAGTGTTGCGCGTATCGCACCAGATTTTTTATTTACTTTACAGTCACAGCTAAATAAATAATTTGCTGACTTCGTTAAAAACCCAGCAAGTTTGTGGATGCAAGCGAGAGTTGAATATTCATGCCTTTCTTCTCTGGGAAAGAGAATGTGTGGGAGTATATATTATAATATAAAGTGGGAGTATATTATTTATAAAGATATAATTGTGACAAATGTATTTATTTTATTTATACTAACAGTAATGAAACTCACCTTACAAATCTCCTCCAAGGTTTCAAAAATTCTTGTACACTTATAATTTTATAAGTACCAGCAACTAGTTTAGGTCTGTTACGATTGTTCAGAAGAGAGGGCAACATTTCTTTCTGTTTCATCGCTTGATCCCTTCTAATGTCAAGAGTTGCCTGATCCTGAGATGCCAACCTCTGAAACCGATAATTACTAACGTCAATTTACATTAAATGAACTTGATAGGTTTAACTTTAAATGGAAATGGCAAAGAATAAACTACATATTTCTAAAACCAAACAATAAAATAATATAGTAAAAAATACACAGATTAAATTTGTTGTTTATTAGATTAAACTTAGTATTTATTTATGAAGATGAGGGCAAACATCCCAGAACACTTGTACAATTGTAATAATAATGCTACTAAAGAGAACTTAAGAAATAATAACCATCATTTATTGTCAAATAAACAACGATTCTTCTACTTATTATAATCTTGATAGTTTGAACACAGTTCTAGTTGAACACTAGAAATTACCTGACACTGGGGGCAAGGCTCCACGTCTTTTGAAAATTCTCGGCACTCTGGAAAATAACTTTTAAGTTTAGCCCAAGTAGACTCAGAAACCAGTCTTTTCAAACTCTCTTCTGGTATTAAATTATCTGAAAAAGATTAATTATAAGCAATCAACAGATGAAGTTGATAAATAACAAATGAGGATTAGGTAACTCACTGTGGGGGCACACAATATCTTCATTAAAGTTTTCAACATCATCTTCTTCATCATCTGATTTATTGACTTTGTTTTCATCGCTGCTATTTACACCATCTTTATCATTCACTTGCTCAAACTTACGTTTCCTGGCAATGGTTTCTTCATCAACACTGTGGTTAATACCATTCACCCTACCAGGTTCACAAGCTGGAACGTCCATGGTGCCACTAGTAGATGTAACCAGGGAAGTAGATTCTCTAATAGGAGAACATACTGAATTATAATTACAGATCCTATTAAACATTAAATCCAAATCTTTCCAACTAGAATAAAATTTCTTTTTAAATTCTGAGATCAATTCGGGTGTCAAATCATCCAGTTTACTCAAAGTTTCTCTTGTACCAGATAATAACTTTTCAAGACATTCAAAAACAGATTCAAACTCCAGTTTAGTGGAAGCCTTTTGGTCAGAGGCAGTACAACTATCTGCGACTTTAACTTTTTTTAAATTGGGCTCGGTTCCATTCCCTGTTTTATCACAAGTAGAGTTAATAGTAACAGATTCAGATTCAGAACAAGACCTTTTATTCTGACGGGGCATAGCATCTGAATCTGATGATGGGCTAGGGCAATCTTCCACTTCTCTCATTACTCCACCTTCGTTCTCTTCAAATACTGTTAAAGCTTTCTTACGCCAGTCTTTCAAAGATTTTTTGCCAACCCAGAAACCATTTCCATCTCTAAAAAGCAGTATACAACAAATAATTAAAACTAGGAGTGACAATAATAAATAAATAATTTAAATATCAATAATAATATTCCAGAATATAGAGAAAATTAAAAGAACAGCTAAACAGCCTTCATATTTGTCACTGCTTCTTTTAAATGGTACTCACCGGAATTCAAGTACTAAACCATAAATTATAAATTAAATGTACAAAAAATAATGTCATTTACAATTCTTCCTTGTGCTTGAGCAAATTACTAAGTTCTTTGGCATCTTCAGTAAGTTTAATTCTGAACTTTATCCTGCGACATTTGGCTGTTATACAGTCTCGACAAAGAGCTTCACTGGCAGGCAATCTAGGGCCTCCTCCATACTTTCCGAAAATTGAATCCGCCTAAAAGAAAATATATCAGAAGAGGAAGTAAAAAATAAAAATGTTGACAAGTTTTATACGAACAGCAGCTGTTGTGATATATTTTGCATTGGAAACAAGGTCAGGGTTCAATCTGTTGTGAGAACAGAGCAGAGGGCTGTTATCTACTGGTTCGAAATCTTCCTTTGAATTGGCCAACCAAAGACTCAACCATTTAACCGATATCACTTCCCAATCCCTCGTGCCAGGTCCATCGACAGGCATCATTTTTACAAGATTAGCCATTGTTGCCTTCTGAGCTTGTCCGATCTCTTTTCTATTTTTCTAAAACAATTAAAACATTTTTAATAAATTATTGTAAGACTACATAGATATTTCAAAATTAGTTTTTATCAATTAACTCAAGCTTACTTTTTCTTCTTTTGTCTCTAAAATTAATTTTTCAAATTCATCATTAGATTGTTGAATTTGCTTTAGAAGATGAGGTTGTAAATCACTTTCCGTCAAAGGTTTTAAAACTTCTCGAACTGACTGAGCAGTGTATACCAACATGTATGCATTACTGGAAGCAAGAAATCCTTTCGCTAATCTTGCTTGTTTAGCTTTCTTAGCACCATCTAAATATGATAAAATGTTCTTAAATTGAAATTGAAAAAAGGTGTTCTTAAATTGAAATTGAGAAAAGGTGTTCTTAAATGGAAATTGAAAAAAGATGTTCTTAAATTGAAATTGAAAAAAGGTAATATTATAAGAATGATAGCAAAACTAAAAAATGCTGTTTGATAAATATTAATACTAACAATTTTATAATCGATATGTTGCTCTCTTACCTTCTTCTTCTTCTTCACTACCAAGCTTTAGTTTATTTCCTTCCATTTTTTCTACTTGCTCATCATTGAATTTATACCAAGTTCCAGTCAACTGGTCACATATATGAGCTACAAAAAATTAAAATAAATATATTTTTAACTCTAGTACTTTTTTAACTCAATAGAAAAAAAAATTAATAGTAATGCACTAGCAATATAACAGACAAGTAGATAGAAAAACATATGCCTCATTCATACTAAATACAAATTTAAAAATACGCCAAAATAAGACTATAGATTAAAATTAAAAATACTAAAGATTTACTATTGACTAATGGAAAGCTAAAGATTTAATGAAAATTAATGCTTAAAACATAGTCATAAAATATAATGGACAGGAACAAAACATACATTTCAAGTACTACAGGGGTGTGAAAAAAATGACGCAATTAATGGTTAACATTGGTGTTGGGCCAAGAAGATTTATTCATTCAAATTCAACACTAAGTAAGATTTTAATAGAAAGTTGGGTGATATTTGCACAAAATTACAGATCTCATATTTATTGCAGTCAATATCGACTTAATAAAATTCATTTATTTGTATAGAATTTTATATATATTTCATTATTGCCACTACTTTGTAATAGTAATTTGTACTTTGCAATAGATTTCAGCCTTATATCTACAGCTAATAAATAAATAATACTCACCAACATAATGGCCAGAGTAAGCACTAGGGCCTTTGTGAATCAAAACAGCTGTCAAATTATACATTAGAGGTTTATTTTCATTATTAGGAACAGTCATATATTGACTCATATCCAATGTATCCGGGAACTGAAGAGAAGAGTTGATTTTCTTTTTATGACCTTTTTGTCTAAAAGGTAGCCAACATCGTTATAATGATATTCTATAATAATATATAAGAAAAATTATTTCCAATTTTAATACCGGTCATAAATAAAACGCATCAATTGTAGATTTAGCACCACAGGCAATTTCTTAAGACTAATAAAACGTGTAGCTTCCTGCATCTCATTACAAAAGCTGCAGCTATACTTGTTCACACCATCCAATTTCTCTTCCTTCAAAAATTCACTAATACTCTCATGAAGAGTTTTATTGCCTTTTATATTCAATTCTAATTCGAAAAACATGGAGGGGCTGATGGATTCCTTTTGGCATTTAGAACACCTACAGGAACAATAAACAATATCACCAGGGAAAGAAATTTAATGACTAAAATAAATTAAACAAATTAATTCAAATAATTACCTCGTAATATAAGAATATTCTCCTCTGAAATTATCGATTATTAAGTTCTGAACTTTTGGATCAGACTGCTGGTTTAGGGATTCCTCTAAGAGGGATATAAAAAGTTTTGAAAACTCCTAAAAGCATAGAAGATGTTAACACAAAAAAAATTCCAATAAATTTCAAAACAATGGGCAATACACCACAGCACTTCAAATTTACTATACTTGAGCATCTTGTTGCATAGATGGTTCTAAATCCAGAGCTTTAATGAAGGCTAATGGATCAATCGACTTCTGTTTACTGAATTGCATTAGGGCAAACAATAACTGAAGATGACCAACAACAGTACGAGGGGACTTAACTGAAACATTTTCATCTGGCATTTCAGCAGATTCCATTGGATCTTCTAATGGGTTCCACGAATAAATAGCTTTCCTGAAAGATAATTTAAATTTAACTGTCACAATAGGATCTCAAAACAAATAAATGTTTTTTTTGCAACTAAGTGTTTCTTACCTAAATGCTAAATTGTGAAACCATAATTGAACTAAGCTATTCACATAACAGGTGGCTCCTAAATTTTTCAAACCCACAAAGGTATCAGGTTGGCGTATCTGCAGATCAACATCTTCATCTTCACTTTCTTCTATATTATCACTAAGCCACCGTGATTCTCCCAATCCTGAGAGGCAATACGGATTTCCACGACAATTCCGCCTGAAGACAGGACCCTCATTAAAATATGTGTCACTTGTTTATGTGAATATAAATTAACTACTACTTTAAAACTTTGAGTAAATCTCAATAATTTTATAGCAAAAATAAAAATAAAATTACTATGAAACTAAATAAACTCATTAAAAATAACAAAATACCAGAAATTAAAAATCAATTTACCGGCAAGTTCCTAATTTACACTTGGGTACATTTCCTCTGTATGCAGTATCAACATTGTCTTCACTTATTTTATCAGGATCAACTGTTTCACACCAAAGCCAAGCAGCTTTATCCAATTGAACTTTCCTAATAGGAGGCATTTTGATGAAATTGTCATATACAGGAGATTATTATTTTCCAAGATTATTTTATGCCGACTGGCCAGATATCACAAAAATGAAAATTACGGCTTATTCTTGATGGATAAAAATAATTCAAGAACAACACAAATTCCCTTCGATAAGGAAGCATTGATCAAGGCATGTAAATATAATTTGAGTCTCTCTCAATTACCGGTGGAATAAAAAAATCGTTAAATACATTATCATTTAATGACTAAAACTGTAATCAAACTTTCATGTGACAATAACGATGTTATTGTAGACATGACATAACCCGGGTTATCCCTCTTTCTGCCGACTAAATATTTTAAAATTATTCAAACCACATACAAAGATCTATCTTATCATTTTCATATTTTAAAGCGAATGCGTCTAACGATAAAATTAACCAGAGGCTAATAAATTATACAATAATGGATATGTTTGACACTCAAATATTAAAGCTATTTGTCGATCCAATTATGACCTCTATGGAGTAGAGCATTACTGAAAGGTAGCCGGCTTTTTGTTATTATGAGAGTAATATTTTTTGGTAAATTAAATTATTAAATATAATTGTTTGGTATATAATTTAGAATCATTTCACCTTCCAATCTATAAACCTCAATTTGAAAGAATTAAAGACGAACAATTTGGCTCCAAATTTCAGGAGGCTACAGACAAATTTCTGCATTAATATTGGATTTGGAATTTAATGATGAATGATAAAACTTCAGGTACAGTTTTGTGGGCTGACGAATTATTTTTGTCTGAACTATATATTTTTTTAAAATCAGTATTTTAATTATTCTTCTAGATATACCAGGTGTGGTAGTGGAGTTTTTAGAAGTTGCTATTCATGTATTACTCCATTCAAGAAAATTATATCCAGAAGGGATTTTTCGTTTAAAAAAAAAATATGGAGTTCCTGTCCATGTAAGCTGATCACACTTCTAGGGATTAATTCATATTTTTTAACTTTTTATTACATGTTTGGTATTTTTTAGAATATAACATTATTTAAACAGTATTACTCTTAGTCTCAGTCTAGCAAAGGTAATATTGATGACTGTGATTTACGACCATTTTTCTAATTAAAAAAATAAAATATATTATTGTTTAATATATAATGTTATTATGTAACTGGTTGTGTCGATATCTCTTAATTTTAACGATGACTCCTTACAATCAATGTATAAATGAATTTGACATCCCGAACAATAATTTCTCAATATCCCACCTCACACAATCAAAGAAGAAATAATTAAATTTGAGGGTTCGACTCCCGGCAGAGCCCAATCTTTTCTCTTCAAAAAATAAATAATTTAAAACAAGGTTGTTACCCACAAAAATAGATTAAATAATTATTAAATAAAAAATTGTTTTACTCTATACATATCTCTAATTCCATTACTTTACTTATTGATTGAAATTTAAAAAAAGTCTTTAAATATTTTCTACTTTTTTTTTTTTAAATTGGCATTGCCCTAGTTGTTCATGCTTTATAATCATCCTGATCGGAACTTTCTTTTTTTTACATAAATCTAAATAATTCCAAAACCTCTTACAAACCCTCATAAATGTCATCATTTGTGGACTATGTCTCAAGAAAAAAATATTTTAGATTTAGATTTACTCATGATATGGCAAAATTAGTAAGAATTTTGCTGGTCTACTAATATTGAAACTATAAAAATACAAGTTATACTTTTATAAAGAAGTTATACATTATGGGCTTATTTTATTAGGTATCTGTGCACCCCGAGCTAAACAAATATATAACAAATTCCCTGACTGCTATTAAGCATTTGTTACTTGCGCAAGACCTAAAGCAAGTAGATGTATGCTTTTTCAATGATAAAGGTTTTCTGACGGAAAGATTTGTCTTTTATTTGAAAAATATATCACCTTTTTCTATTGGAAGGTAAATAGGATATAAATTGTCTCATCAGCAGTGTTATATCATTATTATTTTTTCATTTAATCGGTTATATTCTGTTCGTTTCACAGCCAGGAGGTTTCTTTTCTTTCCCAATTGAAAGAATCATTCAGAGCATTTTGTTTGAAATTATCGGTCAATTCTAACTTCATGAAGTCACTGCCAAAGGGTGCTACCTTCAAAATATTTATACACACAACAGAGGTATCATCTCTTGCTACGTCTGAAGACCCCTCATTTCAGGTTACTGCTTATTGTGTTTAATAATATTTATTAACTAATTCTTAAGACATAGATTTTTTCCTTTGTTTTCAGCGATACATGTTTTAATATTTCTATTTATTCTCAATACAAAAATTAGAAATTAGTTACTTTTATTAAATGTTGTGACAGTATAGATTAGCTGGGTAAGGATGAGCAAAATTAAATAAATTACAAAATTGGTAAATTGATTTGAATGATGATTTTTTAAATCAAAATTATATTGTATTTTTTTTTTTTAATACTTGACATTTTCATTGATTGTTTACCTATTCATGTTTAGCAATTCCCATGGATTGAAGCTGAAAAAGGAGATGTTACAATTGATAATCCTAAAATATTTCCTGTAAGAAATATTGAAACGGACCTAATGACTATTCACATTTATTCTGAGGAAAGTAATACATCCAATTTCGATATGACTGTGCCGATCGAGATAGTCAGTGATTCATTATAAGACACAGGCCTCTTTTAAGTACAGTACATCTCACACATAGACAGATATATTCATTAAAGATTTCTTTATAAGAAGAAGATTATGGGCCTGATCGCCATATTATCATAAAATTACAATTCAGTATAATTATCCTTATGTGGTAAAGAGACTAAATAAATTCAGTTGATATGTCTACAATTTTTGGAGATGATTGAAAGTAATAAATGTATTAAGAGAACTGCTGGATTGCATCTGTGATATTTCCATTATAATCATAATTTTCGCTTGTGAAATTCCTTTTATGGTGAGTTCAAAATATTTAGTCTTATGTTATATTTCTAACAAGGTGAAAAAAACCCCATGAAATTTTTATTGTTCTAGGATGGAGTCCGTTAAAAACTTGCTATTTTCTTATTTTGCATTGCTACAACAAAGTTCGAAGATGCAATACAACTTGTAAATATTTTTGGAAAAAATAAAACCTAATAAAAAGGAATAAATCTTGTAAATATTTTTGAAAAAAATAAACTTTATTTCTTTTATTTTTCCCTTCAGTTAAATTAGCTTAATCATTCATTGTTATTTTATAGATGTCAGTCCATTTAATTTTTTACTTTCACTTACCTATATATGAAATAAATAGTAATTGGAAGTATTGCGATCGTGAAAAGTTTTGACTTCCGGTTTTCAACGGATATACACGTTTTGGGGTCCCCTAAGTCCAATTAACCAAGTCCTGCAAAATGGTGTGCGTGCGTGTGTGTGTGTGTGTGTGTGTGTGTGTGTGTGTGTGTGTGTGTGTGTGTGTGTGTGTGTGTGTGTGTGTGTGTGTGTGTGTGTGTGTGTGTGTGTGTGTGTGTGTGTGTGTGTGTGTGTGTGTGTGTGTGTGTGTGTGTGTGTGTGTGTGTGTGTGTGTGTGTGAGTGAGTGTGAGTGTGTGTGTGTGTGTGTGTGTGTGTGTGTGTGTGTGTGTGTGTGAGAGTGTGAGTGTGAGTGTGAGTGTGAGTGTGAGTGTGAGTGTGAGAGTGTGTGTGTGTGTGTGTGTGAGTGTGAGTGTGTGTGCGTGCGTGCGTGCGTGCGTGCGTGCGTGCGTGCGTGCGTGCGTGTGTGCGTGTGTGCGTGTGTGCGTGTGTGTGTGTGTGTGTGTGTGTGTGTGTGTGTGTACAGACTAGCTCAAAAACTATAAACCGTGCGAACCTGAAATTGGGTATTTAGTGTATGTATATGCCCGCGATGTGACAGCAAAAATTTCATCAAAATTGCTCAAAGGGAGGGGGTACTTTATTTAATAACTTTTTAAGTTTTTTTCGATTTTCTCAAAAACGGCTCTAACGATTTTGATTAAACTTAGTATTTGATCTATATATATGCCCAAGATATGACTGTAAAAATATCATCAAAATTGATCAACCGGAGGGGGGACTTTACTTAATAAATTTTGTATCATTTTCACGTGTTTTTTTTTATTTACTCAAATGTGTGTGTGTGTGTGTGTGTGTGTGTGTGTGTGTGTGTGTGTGTGTGTGTGTGTGTGTGTGTGTGTGTGTGTGTACAGACTAGCTCAAAAACTATAAACCGTGCGAACCTGAAATTGGGTATTTAGTGTATGTATATGCCCGCGATGTGACAGCAAAAATTTCATCAAAATTGCTCAAAGGGAGGGGGTACTTTATTTAATAACTTTTTAAGTTTTTTTCGATTTTCTCAAAAACGGCTCTAACGATTTTGATTAAACTTAGTATTTGATCTATTTATATGCCCAAGATATGACTGTAAAAATATCATCAAAATTGATCAACCGGAGGGGGGACTTTACTTAATAAATTTTGTATCATTTTCACGTGTTTTTTTTTTATTTACTCAAAAAAGGCTTTAACAATTTTGATCAAACTGGGTATTTGATGTATGTATATGCCAAAGATGTGATAGCCAACATTACATAAAAATTGGTCAAACGGAGGGGGGACTTTATTTCATAACTTTTTAACCTGTTTTTCGATTATCTCAAAAACGGCTTTAACGATTTTCATCGAATTCGTGGTGTTTAATGGAAATTAGGTGTTCTTTAATATCAGGTAAGCTTTATCATTATTAAAATGTTCTGAGGGGGCTTAAATGGGGAAGGGGCCTTTTTTGTTTTCCTATAAACTACCTTAATATTTGTTTATATGGAGAAATTATCTGTCTCTCGTTTTGCCTAAAAATAAGAAATGGTTAAATATGAGATATGATAAAAATCAAGGAAACATATAGAGGAGAAAAAAAAAGAAAAATATTCAGTCAACTCATAAAACTCGTTGAGCGCAAGCAGAGTACGCCTTTAATGACAGACCATTGTTCATAATTAAAGCCGTTCTGTTCATTTGAGAAGTGGCAATTAACAAAACGCATTAATTTCTAATCTAAGTAAGTTGGTAAGTGAAAGTTGTGTGTTGCGCGCACGCACCAGATTTTTACTTTCACTTACCTATATATGAAATATATAGTAAGTGGAAGTATTGCGATCGTGAAAATTTTCGACTTCCGGTTTTCAACGGAAATACACGTTTTGGGGTCCCCTGAGTCAAAATAACCAAGTCCCGCGAAATGGTCTGTGTGTGTGTGTGTGTGTGTGTGTGTGAACAGACTAGCTCAAAAACTATAAACCGTGCGAACCTGAAATTGGGTATTTAGAGTATGTATAAGCCCGTGATGTGAAAGCAAAAATTTCATCAAATTTGCTCAAAGGGAGGGGGTACTTTATTTAATAACTTTTTAAGTTTTTTTCGATTTTCTCAAAAACGGCTCTAACGATTTTGATTAAACTGAGTATTTGATCTATTTATATGCCCGAAATATGACTGTAAAAATTTCATTAAAATTGATCAACCGGAGGGGGGACTTTACTTAATAAATTTTGTATCATTTTCACATGTTTTTTTTATTTACTCAAAAACGGTTTTAACGATTTTGATCAAACTTGGTATTTGATGTATTTATATGCCAAAGATGCGACAGCCGAAATTTCATCAAAATTGGGGCAACGGAGAGGGTACTTTATTTAATAAATTTTGTATCATTTTCACGTGTTTTTTTTTATTTACTCAAAAACGGTTTTAACGATTTTGATCAAACTTGGTATTTAATGTATTTATATGCCCGAGATACGACTGTAAAAATTTCATCAAAATTGATCTACGGGAGGGGGGACTTTACTTAATAAATTTTGTATCATTTTCACGGTTTTTTTTTATTTACTCAATAACGGCTTTAACGATTAACAAAAATAAGATATGAATGTAGAAAAATGTGTGACTTTGGGAAATGGTATTTAGCAAAACACGTCAATTTCTAATCTAAGTAAGTTGGTAAGTGAAAGTTGTGTGTTGCGCGCACGCACCAGATTTTTTAAACTAAGGAAACTACATCAAATGTGCAGTTTAAGTGCCTGTCAAGGCTGTATTGAAATGCAAACACATGGCTAGTCAATGAAATGCATCTTATGTTACTCCAAAAAAAATGTCATTTACCTTCACTGTCATTCACTATTAGTCGAAAAATTAAAGTCAGTAGTTTTAATTATTTATTAAATAAAATTACAAACATAAGAGGTGTGGATATATCAATGTATATCTTAATGAGAATTGAAGAAAATTTTATGCTGAATTGAAATGGCTCTACCAGAGTTGGGCAAATTGTAATCAGAATAATGATTTGTGAATATGAATAATTGGTAATCATAAAACAAATGAAAAATGAATAACCATTTTTCATAATCAGTACGGAGTATTTTTAATGATTATTGAGTGTTTATGGTATTCATTTGAAATGACTAAATACCAGTTATTCATTATTCATTATTCATTAGTATTTTATAAACACTCAATAATCATTAAAAATACTCCGTACTGATTATGAATAATGATTATTCATTATTCATTAGTATTTTATAAACACTCAATAATCATTAAAAATACTCCGTACTGATTATGAATAATGATTATTCATTTTTCATTTGTTTTATGATTACCAATTATTCATATTCACAAATCATTATTCTGATTACAATTTGCCCAACTCTGGGCTCTACCAAGTTTTTCGGCGGCAATATTTCCTTGGTGTATATCTTTTCCATTCAGTGTATATCTTCTTAAACGTTCAGAATTAAGAAGCCTCTGTATATCCTGAATTTATTTACACCTTGTTCCTCTATTCACTCTCTAAATACCAGATCCCAAACCTTAAATCTATACATCCCTTCCTACCGAACTGCCTCCTTTACAAAATCATTTATCATCCGTGGTGCCTCCTTTTGGAACTCTTTACCTGTTTCTATCCCTAAAAATGCATCCCTTACATCTTTTAAAACCCAATTATTCCTCCACCTCCTTAATATTCAAAATACCACACCTATTTAAAATAATGAAACCTGTTTTAATTTGCAATACTTATCTGTGTTTGTATACATAAATCTTGTTTCTCTTTTATTTATTTTTTCAAGTTCAAATGGTTGAAAACTAGTCAACTTATATTCCAATTTCTAATGCTATTGTTTTTTTGTTCAATGAGACTCGCTTTTATTTTATTTCTTTAATTAACAACTTTGTTCTAAACTAGCCAGACAAATGACTCTGGATTTGTACATATATTGTTATTCTTAGGGGACATGACGTCCCAGAATAAAAATACTTTTTCTTCTTCTTCTTCAAAATTATTGGTGATGTACGTTATGTCCTAAAATTTGACCTGGGGCACTGCACAGTGGAGCAAAATGGCTAAAAAGTGGGGAAAAAACTCCTTATCTCGGGAACGATTTGTCCTATCGAAATGGAAATTGTTTCATTCGATTAAGTATGGAAAATTACCCTAGGATTTCAACTAAATTTATTGTTTGCGTATATATAATTATAAAGACAATTTAAGAAAACAGGTATTTTAAATAAATCAAAATTAATTGAACTTTATTTTCACTTAATTTACATTATTTTACTTTGAGTCTACTCTATTTTAATTTCAATTTTTTTATCTGCTAATGTCACCGCGAAAATTTTCACATAAATGACAATAACTAACCAACAGGCACAGGCGAAAAAAGGCAAATGAAATTAGAGGAATATATTCTCTGATGCATGCCAGTCATATATCAATCACTGTCATCTCAAGCCCTTATCTATAATTATGCTCAAAATTATTTATCTTGTGTGAAAAATATTCTCTTAAATAATGGTTTTTATTGGACTGTTACTGTTATAATGTGGTTCCTCTACATATGCACATGGTGGCTGTAAAACATCAATAAAAAGCATGGGCGGATCCAGCCGATCGTAAAGGGGGGGGCTGCAGCCCTTCATTTGGATCAGCTAATCAGCTTTTTTACCTTTATGTTCCTTTCCCACAACTAAAATTCTACTTGTTCTGCACATTGTTTGTTCTTTAACTTGCTTCCTTACAATAAGGAAAGTAAAATCCAATATTTAAATGAGAAAAAAAATTTCCAAAGGAAGGGGCTGCAGCCCCACAGCCCCCCCCCCCCCCCTAGATCCGCCAATGATAAAAAGTGCCCTAACGATCTCCAAATATTTTTGTAAAAAAAAAAAAATAGCAATCTTATATCAACAAACATTATAATTTCAACTTAAACCAAAATTTTGGTATGGAGGAAACTAATCGTTTTTATTTATTGACTATTAAAGAATAATAAACAATAAAAATTAACTCGAGAAATGAACACTGGATTTTTGTTTTTTCCCTAGCTTGCCCCACTGTGCGCCGCAGATAATTCTGGTTTGTAAAGGGCGCCGGAATTCGAAAAAGTTAGGGAACCCTTGGGTGAAGGGAAGGACGGTTAAGCTTTAGCTGGCTTCAAAGAGAAAGAGAAGTTGTCAGTACTTAACCTTTTTATCAAAATTAATTTCGGAATGTTTCCCAGGCTGGTCTTTTTTGAACCCAACTTTAAAACGTAGAAGCAAAATAAAAAACTTATGACTTGATATTGACTCGAATTCACTTGTGTATGAAAGACATGAGCTGTGGTTAATTCCAATATTTACGATCTCATTTTTGATCATGGAGTGTTTTTTGGCTGTAATTAATGTGGACTGCATAAGCGATTCCCCCTGGATAACTTTGCCTCAATTGTTCTCCTATGAATAATGTTGCGGATTATTTTCAACATCCTAGCAACACCAGTTTGTTCGATCGTTAGTGATGGAAGTAGCGGTGTTTGACAAGGAAAGGCTCCTTTCCGACCTGAAATCGGACAAAAAAGCAAGGTTAACCGATTTGTTCTAATATACTGAGTAATTTAAATATTTAACACATATATACTTTAACTTTTAAAATATTACGCACTGCATTTGAGCATAGTTAGAAGTAGATTCTAGGTCGTTAATAATATAAAGCATTTTATTTCTGGTTTATATTTGACATCTTATAGGTTTAATTAGGGGGTGGCATGGTGAAAACCGCTAAAACTAAATTTTTTTTTGCACTGAATTTCATCGGGTTAATGAATTTTTGTTTAATTGACGTCACTTTATGCCACTAAGGCTAATCGGACGATACTACAGTGGTAGTTCTAAATTTTGCCTGTCTAGGTATAATTAGGATAGGGTGAATTTTTGTTGGCTGTCAGTTTTGAGTTGCTTTTGAACCTGGCGAAACGTTGCTATACAAACCTGGACACCTGCTTATTTGCATATAAACAATATTTTTTCCAATACCAGTTTCACTTAAATCATATGAAAGGGGGCTGGAATATCTTTGTAGGTTTCTAGTATTCGAACACTTCAAAATAAACTAATTATGTAGTATAGACTGATGCTCTCATAGTTAAACACATTCTTATCCTTACTATGCAGTTGCCCCGTCCAGCATTAAGTGCACGATCTAATCGATTCTGAATTCCTTGTAGTTAGTTTATTAGTTATTTCTAAATAAATACTTAAATTTCTATCTACTTTGTTATTTGTACGGGGGTCCTCCGAGGGGAGAAGGGGGAGTTTTGGGATTCGGTTCCTCGTTCCCGAAATATCGGAACAAAACGTTGGAATAAATTTACGTATTTAATTTTCACAAATACTCTAAAATTAACTAGTATAGTAACCCTAACACAGTAATATTTATGTATATGATAATTGTGTTTTGAGGATTGTGTGCATAAACCGACAGGGATACTAATTCAACTCTGGAGTCAATAGATTAGAAACTTGTAATTAAATACGCCTTTTAACCCTTTAACTGTAAGTGGCTCGTGTATGAGCCAGCCGCGCTGGCCCCAGTGTGCTGTTGGCACGTAAATGAGCCGGCCGGGCGCTGGTCCCCGGATGCTGATGGCTCGTATATGATTTAGGGTCTGGCTACACATGTCCGCACCGGATCCGCACCGTAGCATTATTATAGGTTATGTTCAGAATATTTTTCATTTAACTTACATATTACCTCTAGTTATGCCTAAAGGGGCCTTTGTCTGACATGTGTCCTGAACTTTAGGCATAACTAAAGGTAATATGTAAGTTAAATTTAAAATATTCTGAACATAACCTATATTAATGCTACGGTGCGGACATGTGTGGCCAGACCTTTACGAGTCGGGTAACTAGCGCTTTCTTTTGACGTTTTTTTGGAATCTATAATATTTTCCCATACCGCTAGAGGGCATTTAATTGTTCTTTTCCTTATAATATTGCCTTGATACACGGTTGGTTGCTTTTCAACTTTAACATAATAATATACACATACATAATAACATAAGCTTTTGCCTGATATCAAACCTTTCTATACCAGCCTATTTAACCTTTGTCTAATTTTAGTTTATTAGCAACTATTGTGGCATTAACCTGTGTTGTGCAATAGTTGTGATGGCAAAAAAAAATATATAGTGAGGAAGAGTTTTTGGAGCTCGTAATGGGTGCTAGTGATAGGTTAGTTTTTTAAATTATAAAAAGTTTTTAACTCCACCAGTGCCGGTCCACAGTCCGGATCGAAAACTGAGGATAAAGAACTTTGTGTAGGATTAATTAAGCTCACAAAAAATATAAGCAAAAATATCACAAAAAAAGCGCTTGAATGCCGTAAAAGTAAGTCGCACAGCGGGCCCGCTCGGTCTGCCTACTAACCCGCAACGTTGGACCACCTAATACCCCGCTACCTCCGCAGTTAAAGGGTTAAGCTTTATGAATTAAAAAAACGTTTAATTCGTAAAATAAACCAAAGAAAGTTTTTTTCTTCTGATTATTTTTAGAGACACCATACAAGAAGATAACAGGAAGTTAGACATAGAGATCCGAAAGCTCGAGAAAGAATTGAATCGCCTCCAAAAAGAAGATCCAAGTAAGCTATTATACCTTAATGTTGCCCTAATTCTAAACATTTAGTACTATGAGTTTTATTAACATACCGATTCCAAAAACTTTGAATCTATGAATTGTATGAAACAAAGATGAAGAACTATCAGTAGGCTTCAATATCGTACAAGGATGTTTGCACTACTGCTTTATTATAAATAGCGACAAATTGACAGAGCATTTACGATTTGATGGTGTTTTTCAGGCAAGAATCCTAATATCGATCATCCGATGTATAAGAAGTACTTGGAACAAATCAAATTCAAGGAAAGTCAGAGAAGACAGCTTGGAGTTGACCGAGAGAGATTACGCATAATGATTGGTAAATGTCGGATACATATTTGGAAGATTTTCGATGTTTTAAGAAACATTTCTGGTCGACTATAGATTCAGAAAAAAAACAAAAAGTCTTAGGTCAAAATTCTTGAATATTTTGCTTAAACTACACAACTTCTTTCT
This sequence comes from Aelia acuminata, assembly GCA_911387785.2. Lineage (NCBI taxonomy): Eukaryota > Metazoa > Arthropoda > Insecta > Hemiptera > Pentatomidae > Aelia > Aelia acuminata. The sequence continues at coordinate 52,028,759 of OU426984.1, read as the reverse complement.
AGCAATTATTCTGTCTATTAAAGCAAAATACGTATTGAACCATAAATCAATGCCTTAAGTCATGTGTTTTATATTATTTGATATCTTAGCAATAATATATTTATTAAGCATTTTTCCATCACACCCACTTATATAATAAGCATTGTCTTAGGAGATTTACTTTTTTATTTATGTAATTTCTTATCAATTATTCACCTTTTGAAGACATGGTATGCGTTTTTGAGCTTTTAAAATTATATTTTGGTTATTTAAATATCTAATTTCCCATTTAAAAATTGTTGAGACTTTTAAGGTTTTCAAATATTATTACAAACAACAATATCATCTGATTTATGTCAAAGAATATGAATAAATTCCAATTTAATGGAACTAATAAACTTATAATTGGTACTTCTATAAAACTGTTTCTTTTTTTTTTTACATATTTTTGTTCTGCAACCAGATTTTTATTGATGTGATTGCTTATTAGGTACCATTTAGCAACTCAATGTTGTTGGGAAAGAATTAGTTATAGGATGTTAGTATTTCTATTCCTAATGAATATCTGATGAATATCCTAATGAATATATACAAACAGTTTGCAGTTATTCATTGATATTCCTCAAGGTAATGTAACTTTATTTTTTAACTTTTAATCTAAGTCTAAATACTCAAAGTCAAATAAAACTTGAGAAATCCTTTATAAATATATAATTATATATAATATCTATTTTATGATTTTGGCCATTTTTTAAAGATTATTTGACTTTTTTTTTTTATTGGACCAATGAAGTTTATTAATGAAAAATGAATGTCCTAAAACTAATAATTAACTATTATAAAATATACTTCGGTACTTTCAGAGGCCAGGACTGATATAACAGAATTAAATGTGGAACTCCTGACTCAGGTCTGCTATTTTATAACTGCATTAGTTCTATGAGTATTTCAGGAGATAATTAAGTAATTTATATTTCAGGCAGAACTGATAAGGATTGTGAAACAACTTGAAAGAAGGAAGATAGATGCTGCTAGTAAATTGCAACAAGCAGAAAACAGTCTTGACACTACGGCCAAGGTTCAGAGATGTTTTACAAAAATAATGGGTCTCTAGGCAGGCATTAATATTGTTAATTATGCTCACTTATCCTTTGGGGCAGCAAACATACAATTCAGAAATTTATATAGGTGTTAAGTGTTGGATGTTCGAAAACGAAACCCTTTGTGTCCAAAAGTAATTTATTCTTTTGAAATACGTAACAATAACTGAAAACATGAATTATTTTGACAATAATACTGGCCGTCTAGAACCCTCTATAATCTACAATAATACCTATTTGCTAAAGGAAACAATCCGAGATTCGAATTGGAAACTGATTACAAATGCATATTTTATTAAACTAAAAAAGAATATATTCCCTACATAATGTTTACAATTATCATGTTATTGGCATGAAGTATTTGTCTAGAACCTCTTTTTATTCTTCATGACTAAATAATTAATTACTTCTTACCCTTTAAGTTTTATTGCTAATGGTTCATTAACTTTGGAATTGAGTAGATGCTATTTATAAACATGTTAACTTGAAAACAGTATAATCTTTTTCAATTTTGGAACAATTTTTGGTAAGAATAATAATATATTGAACTATAGGATAAGAAAAATAAGGTAACACGAGAATCAGTTTATAATAATCATATAGATGTTATTTTATATAACTTACAAAAATAAAGCTCCATCACTTTGAATTTTTATTACACAATACCATCAGTCACTAATACATACATGTAATAATACATTTAAATGTATCAGCAAACTCTAAATTAAATCACAGTACTCTAACTTACAATTTATTTCAAAACATTTTCTGATTGATTCTTCTAAATTTATTATTTTTTCTGTTGTAGGAAGTGATTAAATTAAAAGACGCTCTCAAAATGTACCAAACCGAATTTGAACTAAGGGATAGGAAGCGAGGTGTGACTAGACTGCAATCACAAAAATTTTAATATGATGCTATTTGTTTTGTTAGAAAGTGTTTCAGTTAACAAAAATAAATTTTAAATTGGCATTCTGAAAATGATTTAGTCGGACATTTAACAATTAAATTCACTATAATGGCTACAAATAAACAAAAAATATAGCATTAACAAATTTATTCTTGAACTCTGTGATTACATATTTAGTTTATTAATATAAAAAATACTGCTAAAATCAATCCAAAATATCTGTTGAATTGTATTAGGGATTAAATAAGCAGTCAACGAGGACCAAATTTATATAGCTATTAAGATCATAGATATGAATATTAAGTTATGTTAAACAAATATATAAATATTAAAGTGATCCGAATAATAAGAATTAAAAAAGGTATGTATGATTTATTACTTTACTCTGTTAGGGGAAGGCAGAAGGTTGGATAACCTTTGTGCTAAAATAATTAAAAAAATGTTGTAATGTTAAATACTATGCTTACAGATTATTTAGTAAGGAAATAAGTTCTAACCAATTTAGACAAGCATTGATGAAACTTAAATACAAGCATTTATATATATTAACACAAGAATATTGAGCACATAAACAATAAATTCAATTGCAATAACAAGATCACAAACTAATGGTAGTATTCAGATATACTTTAGAGTATATGAAGTAGGCAATCTCAAAATAATTTTAGGAATGTTTAGTTAGCACGATAATCACAATAAAATATACAGAAACATAATAGAAATAATAATAGTAAAATTAACACAGCCTAAAGTGCTGTATTAAAACAGAGAATAAAACCATTGGTGACATAAAATATTTTAAATAAATAATTTAATACATAAGAGTATGTTTAATTTATGTTTTCAATCCACGACTCTTCCTTTTTATACGAGCATATGGCCCTATTTCTGGATCCATGACAAAATCATACAGGACAGATACCCATGAATTATGCTGCGGCAAATTGTCATAGTACTCACTTGCTATCCTCTTAACCTGGAAAATAAATAAGTGTATTTACTAACAAACTCCTAGTTAGGATTTAATCTAAACAGATAAAGCAGTTATACTATTGAAATGCAGTAGTGCAGAAATATATTTCATACAAAAGTAAATGGAGGGGGAAACCTTGCCCACAATATTATTTATACTAAAAGCATTTCAGCGGTGTAAAATATTTTTACTCATACAGATAAAATCTTTTGTCATATAATGTTTATAGTTATTTTAATTTTTTTTTTTTTTTTAATCGTTCTGAAGATTAACGAACGATTAAGAAAGTCAGCAAGTACTACAGAAAGATTGCTTCACTACTGACTATAATGGGAGAAATCAGGTTTTTTAGGTTTCTGAGATTCTACCGCACCTAAGAGCAAAGTAATAGTGTGGTTACTGTTACTCTTGTTAAAACAGATTTGAGCTGTGATAAGATTTAGATCATTCCAACACATGACTCAGAAATATATTCTTAACAACCACAGGATGTCTGTCATGCCTATCTTTAAAACCAAACACTGCAATGTATATCAATTTTCACTTTAAGCAGGTAACGGGAGTAGGTGGTAGTATTTAGTACACAAAAGCAGGGCAGTAAGATAAGAGGGGTGTTAGGGGATTATAAAAACTGGAATCATTCTCAGAAGTCAAAATACTACTTCATATTTCAATCTTTAAGATAAAAAAACAGGATCAACCATAAATAGATTTTTAGTAATTTGATTTAAAAATATGCTATATTTGGTTAAATGAAATTGCAGCATTTTTGGTTTAAAAAGAAAAATTTCGTATAATTTACGCATATCCCACATGCTAGACACCCTGCACACAGTATATTATAAAAATTTCAATCAAATGAAATAGCCTCCATCGATTATAATAAGTATATCTTCATTGGGGGTCTATTTCGGAAGAGGGGTGCCAGTGATTTTATCAGAAGCTGTGGTTATTTTAATGAAATAAAATAACTCAGACAATAAAATATTTAAACATATGTCGCCGTAACCTTACCAAATTTCCTAATTTTTATATTGTTTCATTTGTGATCTTGACTCAAACTTTATGATTATAATTCATTGAAGTGAGAAAATCAGAATTGAAGACAATGCTTTTAGGTTTATACAGAGTAAAAGGATCATACCTAGTACAATAGTATGCGGCAACAATAGCAAGTGATACTGTTAAAGGAGGGAATGCAAAATACAGATTGGTTTGTTAAGCGGGACATGGCTAGAGAACTGACGTCTGCCTTTAAGGAAGGTAATTCTGTTGATATATTCCTGGAAACATGAATATGCGACACTTAAGTTTTGCCCTAAAGAAATTGGTAGAGAAGCAATAGTCAAGTGGAAGCATAAACTGTAAGAAATAAGTGCAAATGACTTGTTATCAAAACCTACGATTATTGAACGGGAATGTCTCTGCGTTGAAAAAGACTTGGCTAAGGGGAAATTAAATGAGGGCAGGATATACCCACATCAATGGGTATTTAGAGAGGATATATAAAGAGGTATGAGAAAGAATGCTTGTTTTAGAAGATTTAGGAGAAAATTGGTGATTTTCATCCAGAGTTTTAACTTGTATTTATTATGTGCATTTATGTTTTGAAGTTATTTATAAAAATACATATGTTTTCAAAACTATTGGTTTTTTATTATATACCAGTTATTTAAAAACAATCAATGGTATCCATCTTCCGATATAGACCCCACTGATCCTAACACAAAATTGTTTGGCTAAAGATCTTCATAACACTCATATGAAGTAATTCATAACATTCTTATTCGTGTGTTGAACTTCTCTGAATTTTTTTTTTAAAACTACATGTTCTAAAGAACTTTAACCGTAAGTTGAAAAGAATATCATTAAATGAGAAATAAGATAATAATTACAGCTATAATTTATCTTAAATTATTCCCCTGGTCCTTATATTAACATTTACCATTTTAAGAGAGTACACCTATAAATAAAAACAAAACAAAGAATATAATTTTTTTTTATATTTATTTTTTATTTTATTATTAAGTATTTTAAGTATTTATTATTAATATTTTTTTATTTTATAATTAAGTTATAATTTTTTTTGGCTCTAATATTAAAAAAAATCCTATTAAGCGTTATAAAATATCAAACAATAATAAGTTTGAAATTGATTTTACACAATATTTTCAAGTGTTGCCTAAATTTTTAGCTTCTATTTCAAGGAAAATGGTTGGTTACACTATTCAAACCCATATAAAATTACAAATCAAATCTAATAAATTGGAAAAAACATATTATACATATAAAAACATAAAAACTTGATAAAATATGCGATTCGATAAAATAAACAACTCGGAAAATCTGAACTTTGGGAAAGAGTTTTAGAGAATAATTAAATGATTCTCATTGCAAAACTAAATATTAGATGCAAATAAATAACTTTGCACCATCATTACTACTATCATCATTCTCAATTTTTGGCATTCAATTTAATGGTTGAACATCCTATCTATTGCTATCTGATCTTATCAAAACTAAAAATTTCACTGTTTGTAATTCAACATGAAACATGACCTTAAAAGAGAGAAAGGTCGCACATCATTACCTCTGGCAGCCTTGAACCAGGAACTGCGGGGAAGTCATGATGCTCATTATGATAGCCGACATTGAATGTTATCCAATTTAGGCAACCATAGTACGAATATGTTTCGAATCCCTTTCGGAACATATAGTGCTCTGATATGAAGTGACCAGCTACAGGGTGCAATCCCATAGCCATCATAGAACCACCTAACATGTAAAAAATAATTTTTCCACCTGGAAAAAAAATTAAAACCATTTTGAAGATAATTACTAACAAAATATTAAACAAGCCATTTAAAGATTAAGGTTCTATAAGTATTATAAAATTATAATAAATATTATAAATAAATATTTAGTACAATTGGTCACATAAAATGGTAGGCATACTTAGAAAAAATGTCTATAAAATTAGTGGTACAAGTACTGAAGTGCGGCTTATGCGCCGTTCACTAAGGTACCCTTCAAAGTAAGGCCCGATCTCCACTGAAAAGGACCCTTTTGGGGGTTTATTTATCTCTGAACAGCGAGCGGGAGTCGAAAGCTAGAATCTATTTAAGCCAATCAAGGCACTTTTAACTGAAAAAAAGGCGATGGGAGTTCGATAACATCACGGTCACATAACCTCTCAAAACAGGCCATGCCCATCAGCCACTCTTCAGTACCATTGCCAAATTAGTTTAGTAGAATAATATTAACTCACACTGTGAGTCTATTAATGTATCAATCACATTGTGCTCATAAATATATATTTGTTAATACTTGAAAATAGTAAATACTACTTTCTAATGAGCATAAACCAATGAAACTCCAAATTAAGTTATACAAAAAAAATAAAAATCAGTCTATGACTGAAGAAATTTCAACATACTAACCACAGTAATAATATATAAAAGTATTAAAACACAGTTGAATTACTGTATTTATCATTTCGAGCAAAGTAGGCGCCTTCGGGTAGGTGACTACTGGCCGAAACGCATAGAAGAATGGCTGTAATATGAGCCATATAAACTTTCCAAATGTTGTGCAGAATAGTTTAGCTTCAAGATATGTCGGAATGTCTGTATCCAATTTCTCATCACCTTGATACTAGAAAAATAAAAAAATAATCACAAGTTAACATACAGAGTGATCATTCACAACTTAAAACTTTGCAATCATAAACATTATTCGCATCAATTTTAGATATAGGGTCCCTTAAAGACAAAAATATTAACTCTTAAATGCACAAAAATTAAAATGCAGTACTACATATTTTTTCTTTATTGGGACCTAAATAAAAGGGGTATAAAGGAAAAGGAATTAATGTCAAATTTCTTAAGAATTAAAATCACATAAACTTGAGTTGCTGTCGAATTACGGGGTAACCCTGGAGGTTACGTATACCACTAAGGCAATAAGGAAAAACATTTTACCAGGGAATATAAATTATTCTCTCAAAATTTATTTTAAATAGAATGCAACTGCACCTTTTTCAAAATAAAGGATGAGTAAGGTACTTTAGAACTAAGAGGATATACCTATTTATGAATAGGTGGAATTACTTCCATCAAATTCTAAAAAGCACTTTTTATTTTAGAGCCAAAATTTGATCATATTTATGTTTAAAATACAGCCTATTAGTAAAGCCCTCTCCACATTCCACATTTCCTGTATAGATTTGTTTAACTTCAGGAAGATTGGCAACCATGCATAATCAAATAGTCAGAGAAGGATTAAGTTTGTTGCAGCTTATTTCCAGCCAAGTGAAAAATTAATTTTATTGTGACATTTACCAGATAATGTAGCAGATGCAAAATTTGAAAACCCTTCAGAAACCACTTCCCCTCTTTTCATCACCACAATATTTCTCATTTGCATTGAAGTCACATCTGAAATGAGTCATGCAGTTTTGATATAAGTGTCCCATCTTTGTGACCATAAAAGCATAAACCGTTTTAGAGCCTCATTCTCAATTGAATATAATGGAACTCGCTGATAAATATACACCTCCTCCCATTAATTCATTGAATGATCTCGAGCCTTTTTACAGGAACATTTTCCAATTTTTCTTTTGACCATCTTATAGCTTAATTATAATCTGATAACAGCTACAAAATAATTGCTTAGTATCTGGACAACTTTATTTTCTATCCTCTCGATAACAACTAAATGTTTATAAGTTTTGAAATTGAAAATATTTAAGCAACCAAAATAACAAAATCAGCAGATGAATTTGACCTTTGTCAAATTCTTCATTATTAGTATAATCATCATCTGAAAGTATACTGCATGCCAGAAACACAGCCAAATTCTTTTCCGCAGGCGATCTGACCCCATGTGTAGAATAAATTAAAAAAAAAATCATTATTCCATTAAAACCTAAATAATATAATTTTTTCATTTACTCCAATCAATAAAGCTAATAATAAAGCTTCAAAAAGGTGAAAATTATAAGCTACATTGTCTTTTTCATTTACTCCAATTGTTATTAGCCCTAATAAAGCTTAAAAAAGATGAACAAAAGAATATATATTGAGCATGGTATTATGTGTCCTTGAAGCTGCATTGTCTGCTTCACAGAATTATTATTGAATAATGGTCCAGTAAAAAGTTTTGAAAATCAGACGTGACTACAAGGACACAGAAAATAATATATTGTTTGATTTTCAGAATCTAAATTTATCTCTAGAAATAAAATAATGAATCACAAGCCAAGGATCCAATAAACAAAAGAAAAAAATCAAACTTTGAAAAAAGTAAAAAAAACAATAATACTTAGTTGAGAAACCTATCGACATGATGCATCAATTTCGTAACTTTCTACACATATCAACTTATTCTAGCGGATTGGCAACAAAATCCCTAACGATTTTTTGAGAGTAATTAGTTTAAAATTGCATAAAGGTTCAGGAAGGAAAGTTTTGGTTCTACACACTACAATTTTTTTGTTGGTTTTTAAATAAGTAACCTCAAGATAACATTATCCATTAAAAGGTAAAATATAAAACCATACTCACATGGTCAATGATAAATGTGAAAAAAAAAAAAAAGTAAAAATAAAGAAATGCTTATTTATAATGCATATGAGGAGGTGAGGTGCAAAACTTGAAAAATTGAGATGGCAGTGGATTCTGAAAGATATTTTAACGCTCTTTCAACATATCTAACCAGATTGAAGCAAAACTTATTATTTCTTATGTATTTATGCTATTCAAAATAGCGGTTTGTTGCAGAACTGATTTGTTCCATAGCTCATTGTGTTTCAAAACTGGTTCGTTACTCGTTTTGATGCAAAACTCTTTCGTTCCAATAATCACTTCTCACTTTGCACCCATCCCTTTCGTTCAATTGAGCAGTTTCTGTTACTCATTCTGAACAAAATATCGAAAGCTCCTTAAACTCGCGTGTTTTAGTTCAGTTTATACTCGATTCTTCTTACCTAGCTATATTAATAATTGATTTTTCAATGGCTCCAACAAGCTGAAAGACGTTGATAATCTGCTGAAAAAGCATTTTGGTGACGAGTGGAAGGCCAATGATTCATTGAAGTACTACCCACGAGTTCTCAATATATCTGCCACAGACGAGGGAAAAAATGAACAACAGGATGGTGAGGTCGCTAGGTTCGGTCGGAGAGGTTGTTGAAGAAGACGATAGCCTTAGGATCTAGTCTTTTTGTAACTTTTTTGCAGTCAGATGTTTTATATCAGTACGCTGATATTTTTGAAAAATTCGTAAAAAAAAAATGTTTTAAGTCAGTGGTTGATATTATTTTGTAAAATGGTACCGAATTCATTTATAAAATGGCTGTGAACTTAAATAAATATTACTTATTAAGAAGATCAACTTAAACTGTGTGAATTAAAACTCGTTTGTACCAATGTGGTGAGCAGCAAAAGTCTTTCCTTTAAACATTTTGTAGCAAAACTTTCTCATTTCATATTTTGTTACTTTTTTATTGTTACCTCTAAATCAGTAAATTTTTTTATTCCAGGCTCACTTACATAGGGTACATATTCTACACCTTTCGATGGCAAAAAAAAAATTATCTTTATCTGGCCACTCTACAAGGCGTGGTAAGTTTTTTGAGTTTCCTGAAAAATGTGTTCAGGTGGAACATACGGGTTTTGCATCTCCCATCTTCATATATATATTTACTCTTAAATACAAACTTATTCAAAGAAATACTAATTTAGAAAAGCCATACAATAATAATAATATCTGTTCTGCACCATAATAAACAACATAACACAAAAAATTAATAACATAAAATAATGATCATATTACCCTATGATGTTCCAAATGATAATATTTAAATGTCACAGAGTAAGGGAGTCCAATAGGTAAGTTTGCAAACATACCCAAAAGTCTGTTTGCCATTGGCCTAGCATGTCCAAATGCTAAGTTATGGGCAATTTCATGAATAGCTACAAAAAGTAAAATGAACATTGATTAACTGGAAAACAATCACTAGCTAAGTAAAAAATAAAGAACTTCAATACATATTAATATATTAATTACTTCAAAATATAGACATTGATTAAATTTAATTGCTACATAAATGTGAGAACTCTATATAAAACACTAACAATTGGTGATGCAATAAGCATATTTAATAATTAATATATAAATGTAACATTGAAATTATAAAGCAATCGGATCATAATTTAAGGAGATCGACAATAGGAAATAATTTACTGGCCTCTTTTATCAACCCACTATCTAACTACGAGTAATATTGAACAGGGGGGTAATAAAAAAAAAACATGGTTCTTTCTTATAGCACAGGTATTTTGCCTGATACATCTTCAGGCGGTTTTTGCATATTTTTTTACAATGTTTTTATTGGAAAAAGAGCCTACAGTAATGCTGAAGACACCATACGTAATTTAGAAGAATTGGAGAAATACAAGAAAATCTTGTTGAAGATGACAAATCAACTTCAATTGATGAACCCTCAGCATCCCTCATTACCTTAGACAAATCCATGAGATAGTGATGAAAACAATGACCAATAGCTATGCTCATTGTGTAAAAGGACGATGTTCTGCAATTACTGTGCAAAATGCATTAAAAACCAAATAGTCTAGATTAGACTATCTATGAATTCTATCGCTGAATAATAATTCTAGTTTATTGTTCTTAAAAAATATTAATAGTCTAGTCATATTTAATATAAAGTTCCTTAAGATAAGTAAACACAATTGAGTTTTAGGTTTTTCTAGATACTTTGTGAATTTTAACAAATACTTAACACTTTAATCATTGTTTGCATATGTTTTCCTATCCTATTAAATTTTACTTGTTAAAAAAAAGTAAAAGGGAAAATTAAATTTTGTTTAAATTTTATATAATAAAGTGAATAGTTGTCCCGATGACATGTGGACTATCCCTGTAAAAATAATCACTTCGAATCCTTAATATTTATTGAAGTATAACAATTTTGAACTATCATCACAAAGTAAAATTTATTGCAACAACCACAACTTCATTTTATGGGACAGCAATGGAGTAATTTGATAATGATTAGGTGAATTGGGAATGATGAAATATGACTTATATAATGAGAGCACTATATTATTAAACCAATCATTATATTATATCACTATTAAACCAATGGGAATATCCCATTTACAGATTGAACATGACAGTAAAGTGAAATATAAAATGGCTGTGCAGTAAGTTGAAAGAAATCAAATTTCAAGTAATTAATGATAACATTATCACTTACCTAGCATCAATGAGTGGTTGATAACACCACCAAAACAATAAGCTGCAAGGAACACTATCCAGAATGGTAAGTCTTTCAGTAGGTAGAACATGAAGAATTGAGTTAACACCATTGCAGTAACGATCCATTTGAATTTAGGATCATAGCCGAACAACTTCTTGATTTGAGGATATTTTGCTGTGAAAATAAAAAATAAAATATGTAGGTCAGAATCTTCAAAATTTGATATTACTTAGGATAATTAAAATATAATATAAACATAATGAATTATTGACACACCCAAAATTTCTTTTCTTCTTGAAGCGTGAGGTTCTTCGGTATAAACCCATTCGAAATCCGTACGAGAAACATGAGCACCCATAACGATCTGCCGGTATTAGACTGACAATTTCGGTTATGTTCAAATATCAGATGAGTAACAAGGCCATCAACTGAGGCCGGCAACGAAAGACAACTGGCAACAGTGAGTTGAGTATAAACAGTGAACACCTGATAGGATAACTGGCCAGCCCCGGCTACGCAACTACAAAGAGGTCTCAATCTACACCTTCCATTTAGTGTAATGATAATTGTATCTAAAATCAATAATACTAATTATTAAAAATGGTTGAAAACAATCGGCTTTCACTAAGGCTTAAATTAATCGATTTTTTTAAATAGTATATGATCAATAATAATTATAATAATTTGACAATTAAATAGTAATCTTTCCTCCGTTTTTTTTTATTCCTATATAAATCCATTTCAAGATGTAGTGGAGTCAAGTTGTGGAAAGTTTTTTTGACGGCAAGATCCTTTACAAATGTGTACGCATGTACAGTAGCTCACAGTCAAAATGATGCAAACGAAGATTTATATTTCAACTGCTAGTTACTTCATGTTTGTTGATATTTCAAAACTAATGCACATGAGGACATCATGATTCATTGTCATACATTAACTTTATATAATCAAATCAACTCAACAGCAATTATAGAAAGAGAAAAAAAAATCTTCAGTAAAACTGGAAGGGATTGAAGGTCACAGTGAAAAAGTTGCAATGTTTACTTCAGTTAAGAAAAAAAGTGAAAGTAACGAGTATTCTTCAATTATCGGATAACTGAGTTTATTAACCTTTTCATTCTTTCAATGAGAACAAAAATAAATAATATGAATAACAAGTAATCAGTCTAGTTCGGGCAATTGCTTAAAATGGGTGAGCACACAACTATTCGTGAATGTAAACAGTTTAAAACAATAAGAATAATCTTTATTAAGCAGCATTTTACATACATATAGCCGTTACATTGCTTACTTCCCTTGAATTAAACAAAAACTGAATAAAACATATGTTTTTATAACAACTGACTCATAGAGGTCATATTACATTAATATGTACAATTAATATCCTTTACATCCTCCTTTCTTTGAAGCTTAGGTGAATACCGCTTTGGAGGAACTACCCTTCTTCCACTTCGCGTGACGAAGTCTTCATTCCACCTAACTGGAAGATCAGGTATTGTCTTTTCTATCTTGCGATGGGGAGTACTAAATTCTTCACGTTTATCTCTCTTCTCATTGCCTCCTCTGGCACGGGTGGGACTTTGAAATAGACAGGCTTCAAAAATCTTCTAATCCTTCTGAATTGTTTACCATCGATATCCACTATATAATCTCTGTTAGTAACACCGAAATCCACCACTGTACCGTATCCTCCACAATCTGGGATCCATACTCTCACCCCTTTCCTCAAAGGCTCTAAAGTCTTTGCACCATGACGTCGATCAAAATAGAATTTGCTATTTGCTTTGCTTTTCACTAGAGTCTTATTGTACGCGTTTAAATCTCTTCGGCTCCAATTGAGACCCCACAGTCGGCAGGGATGTCCTGGTTCTTCTTCCAAACAGCAATTCCGCAGGGCTGCAACCACCATCAACCGGACTACTCCTAAAGGCCAGTAGATCATCCGCGATATCAACAATACATTTAGCTGTTCCAACTGCCCTTTCAGATTGGCCATTAGATTGCGAATGTTTCGGACTGGAAGTAACTAAAATGAGATTAAATTCTTTTGCAAAATCATTAAATTCCTTGCAGCTAAACTGAGTTCCATTGTCAGACCGAAGAACCTCTGGGATTCCATGCCTAGCGAAAATAGCCCTATGTAAACTGACCAATTCTAAATACTTGGAAAAATAGTCTTGTACAACAATGTATACTTGATTTTCATATTCTAACAAATCTGCTCCCACAAATTGCCACGGACGATCTGGTATGTTCGACGAAACCAAAGGTTCAAAGGTAATAGGTGTGTTTTCAATGCAGTCGTTACATCGAGATATCTCTAACTTTATATCTCTCGTTATTCCTGGACACCAAACAGTTTCCTTTGCTAGTCCTATACATTTATTGATTCCAAAATGACCTCATGACGCCTCAAAATATCAGATCGTAGGGAAGGAGGAACATATACCCGAGTGTCTCATGATCAGGTCATTATGGAAGACAAGGTTACCTTGTTCCCTATTAAGATCTGTATTTACTAGCGCTGACCAGTCACCAGTCATGATACTGTCTTTTCTTTCTCTACACCGTGGATCACTTTTCTGGGCCTTTCTGATTGCTTCAAGTCGACGGCCAGTAGTCAGTATATCCTCAAAAATGTACCTGATTTGTCACTCTATTTCGTCCAAAGCATCATTATCGTCGGCCTGAACGTTCAACGGGTTACGGGAAAGCACATCTGGAGCAATAAACTCCTTCCCTTTTACATGCCTGATGTCAAAATAAAAGGGAAGGAGCCTCATGCGGAACCTTTGCAATCTTGCCGATAATTCTCCGATGGGTTTCTCAGAAAGAATTTGCACTAAAGGCTTATGGTCAGTCAAGAGTTCGAACTTTTTTCCCAATAAATATTTTCCTAGCTTTTAGCACGCCCACGTTAGTCCCAAGGCTTCTTTCTCTATTTGAGCATATCTGCTCTCGACTTCGCTCAACTTCCGAGATAAATACTGCACAGGACACCACCGACCCTGGATTTTCTGCTCTAGGTCTGCTCCGAGTCCGTAGCTAGACGCATCTGCACTTACTCGAGTCTCCTTATTGACATCATAAGGGACAAGGGCACTTGCCTCTGCAATTAGAGATTTTAAACGAATAAAAGAGTTTTCTTGAACAACTTCCCATGTCCACAGATTCCGATTTGATAGCAGATCTGATAACAGCTTTGTGTGTTCCGACATGTGTGGAATAAATTTCATTAGGTAATTCACTAAGCCTAAGAAAGAACTATGTTCTTTCGAGTTGTAGGCGTACTCATACCCAAGATAGCCTTGACTTTATCCGGATCAGGAATAAATGTGCCATGATCAATCAAGTGTACTAAAAATTTGATTTTAGTTGACCTAAATTAACACTTTTCCGGGTTAAGAGTGATACCCCTATCTTGCAAGCGCTTTAGTAGAAGATTAAGGCGGTAATCGTGTTCTTCATGATTTTTGCCGAAAACAAGGAAATCATCAGCCACGTTCATGACTCCGTCCAAGCCTTCTACAGCCTCAAAAATTTTTTTTTGGAAGTATTCTAGGGCCGAACATATCCCAAAGGGTAAGCGTTTAGACACATATCTCCCAAAAGGAGTAATGAAGGTGGTCAATTTCCAAGAATCATGGTCTAAAGGAACTTGCCAGAATCCACAATTAGCATCGAGACGGGAGAACACTCTTCGAGAACCCAAAGACGGCAGCAAATCTTCAATCGAAGGCAGAATAATTCTTTCCCTCATCACAAACTTATTTAACTCTGTGTAATCTACACACAGCCTTAGATTTCCTGACTTTTTTGGGACCACAACGATTGGAGAACACCAATCTGTGGGCTCAATCTGTGGCTGAATTACCCCCTTTCTAACCATGTCATCCAACTCCGCTTTGACTTTATCCCGGAGGGGAAAAGGCACTCGTCTAGGGCAGGGAACAGAAAACGGCTTAGCTCCAGGTTTAAGCACTATCTTGTAGGGGTTACCTACGATCTCTCCTAGTCCACTAAAAACTTGGGGAAATTTTTTAATAACCTCATTTTGGGAAATTGTTTCATTTATATTACCTCTCAACAGTAAGAACGCCGAAATAGCCCCTCTTCCAAACAGAGATTCTTTTTGGCCCGAAATAATATAAATTTCTTCCCCCCTGGTTAGCTCCCCGTAACTTAGTGTAACTTGAGACACCGCAATAACATTTAAAGAAATTCCACCTACCCCCCTTAAAACTTTCCTAGTATTTCGGGGAGTTAGATTTAAACGTATCCAATCTTCAAGATCCATTATACATACATCCGCCCCTGTGTCTATTTTAAATTTGATTTTTTTCCCATTGACCAAAATAGAAACATAAAATGGGTTACCTCCATCATTTCCACTTGTGTAGTAGATTGCATCAAGACGGACCCGACTGGAAGCCATGTCCTCATCTGACTCCGATGATCGATCCACCTTTTCGAGATCTACTTCGTCAAGTTCCTTATTTTTCTTCCTTCGGGGACATTTTCTCCGAATATGGCCCTTACACTTGCAGAAAAAACAAACTGCATTCTTGAATTTTCCATTCTCGTGATGGTACCTCCCGCATTTATAGCATCTCTTCTCACCTGAAGTAGAAGGTTTTTTCTTTGGGGAAACTTTTTTTTTTTTTTTTTTTTTTTTTTTTTTTTTCCCCTGGCTCTACAGCCCTTGTAGGGCCTTGGCCTCCTCTGCAATGCCTCTCCAGTCCTCCCTGTCAGCAGCTCGGTTTCTCCAACGACATACTCCCATGCTCTGCAGATCATCCTCGACGTCATCTAACCATCGCAGTCTGGGCCTTCCTCTTCCTCTCTTGCCTCCTGGTTTGCCATATAACAGTTTTTTCGGGAATCTGTCTTCTTCCATCCTTTCTACATGCCCTAGCCATCTTATACGGCTAGATTTCAATATACTGACAATGTCTGTTTCATTGTAGAGTTCCCGTAGCTCTCTGTTATTTCGCGCTCTCCATTGGCCATTTATACATACTGGTCCAAATATTTGTCTCAGTATCTTCCTTTCCCAGATCCGCAGCATATTCTCGCTTTCTTGCGTCAGGACCCACGTTTCACCTGCATATGTCACGATTGGCCTCAAGATCATTTTGTAGATGACTAACTTTGCCTTTCGCGATATATTTCGAAATCTTAGCGTTTTTCGTTGTGAAAAAAGACATCTGTTGCCTGCTGTGATTCTTGCTTTTATTTCCACTGCGATGTCGTTTCTCTGTGTCACTAAAGTACCGAGGTATTTGAACGTTTCCACTTTTTCATATTTGTCATTGAGTAGTTGTACATGACGACTTTCTCTATCTTGCGTGTCGCTTTTTGTGGAAATCATGAATTGGGTTTTTTCCTTGTTTATTTCCAGACCCAGTTGTTTACTTGCCTGTTCAAATTCCTGCACCGTTCCAGAGAGTGCCGCTTTTGTTCTTGCTGTAATCACCACGTCATCAGCATATGCCAGGTGTTGGGTAAGTCGGTTGTAGATTGTTCCCCCAGGGTTCGTTCTAATTGATCTGGTGGCCTGTTCAAGTGCTATGTTGAACAATACAGGGGAGAGGGGATCTCCTTGGCGTAAACCATTCTTCACTTTAAATTCCTCTGAAAGAGCATTTTGTACCTTTACCCTGCATCTAGTGTTTTTTAAGGTCATCGCACATAATCCGGTCAGTTTTTCAGGAACCCCAAGTGCTTTCATAATTCTTAGTAGCTGGTCCCTATTGAGTCTGTCATATGCTTGGCAGAAATCTATGAAGAGGTGATAGAGCTCAATATTATACTCGTACGTCTTCTCAAGCATTTGACGGATGGAAAATATATGATCGATGGTGCTTCTTCTTGCCGGAAACCGCATTGGTATTCGCCGATGTTTCTCTCTGCCCATTTTATAAGTCTTCTATTTATTGCGATAGAGAGGACTTTGTAGGTAGTTGGCAGTAAGGCGATTCCTCGATAGTTTTGGCAGGCTAACCTGTCCCCTTTCTTATGTATTGGGCACAAAACAGCCACGTTCCATTCCTTGGGCATCGTCATTTCCGTCAAGACATCAAAGATGAGGTTATATATAACCTCTACAACTGTCTCCCCACCGTACTTCAGTACCTCATTCGGTATGCCATCTATTCCAGGAGCTCTATTATTATGAAGTGCCTGGATTATTTCGGCTATTTCCTCCTTGTCAGGTGGCAATTCCTCTTCCTCTACAGCATCTGACTCTCTTTCCTCTTTGACAATATGTCTTATGTTGGCTATTGGTTCTTTACTTGGATTAAGTAACTCTTCAAAAAATTGCTTCCATCTTTCCAGAACTGCCCTTTTTTCGGCTATTAGGTTCCCTTCTTTATCTTTAATAAATTCCAGCCTAGGATTGTATCCATTCCGAAATTATTTTGTTGTTTTGAAGAACTTTCTAGTCTGGTTAGCCGCGAAGTCTTCCTGGAGTTTTTCTAACTTTTTTGTTTCCTGCAGCCTTTTCTTCTGTTTGCATATTTGCTTGACTTCCCTTCTTTTTACTTTGTAGTCCTCAGCTGTTGTCCTGGTTCTCCGCTGGATCAATTACTGTCTGGCCTTATTTCTTTCTTCTATTGCCCTTATGCAGTCCTCGTCAAACCAATCATTACGCTTCTTTATATGTGTAGTACTAAGGATATCTTCGGTCACGCATTTGAGTGCTTCTTTAAGCTGGTTCCATTTTTCTTCAATATTGGTGGCAATATTATTCACATACTCTCTCAGTCGTTCTTCCATTTTTTGCTAAAATTTTCGGGCTACCGTTTCCTCCTTTAGCTTTTCAGTATCATATGTGGTAGTTTTTCCTACTTTCCCATTTTCACGTGCAGCCAGCTTCTGTTTATACAAGATTTTGACTAGAAAATGGTCCAAATTACAGTTAGCTCCCCTATAGCTACGCACATCAAAGATATCACTTGCGTGCCTGGAGTCAATGAGAACATGGTCGATTTGATTTTTGGTAAGGCCATCCGGGGATACCCAAGTTTCCTTATGTATTTCCTTGTGGGGGAAAAAGGTGCTTCTTATTCTAAGGTTCCTCGCCATAGCAAAATCAATCATTCTCAGTCCATTTTCACTTGTTTCTTCATGCTTGCTGTGTTTGCCAATTATTGGGAAGAATATGTTTTCTTTTCCTATTCTGCCATTAAAATCTCCCAGTATTATTTTCGCGTCGTGTTTAGGTACGGAATCGTATGTCTTTTCTAGCATTCCATAGAAGGCATCCTTTTCTTCATCATTGTCTTTGCCTTCTATTGGGGCATGAATGCTAATTAAAGAGATGTTGAAAAATCTCCCTTAATACACATATTCTCTCATTAACTGTTTCATATTTAATGATCGAGTGCAGGAGGTAGTTTTTTATCGCAAAACCTGTGCCCATTATATTCTGCCTATTAACACTATTAATTATTTTGTATTCTTTCATCTTAGTGAGCACTGTATCTCTCCAGCGAATTTCTTGCAATGCCAATACATCAATACCATATTTTCCGATCTCCCTTTCCAGATCCCTTCCAGCTCCAGGCTGGAACAAGCTCCTAACGTTCCAAGTTGCCATATTAATTTTTCCATGTCCATGCCTATGTCGTTTCCTATTAGATCCATCTATTTCCGAGGCTTTGTGTGGTTTCTTGTGAACTTGATGACTTTTTACAAGACAGGGTTGTTGGCCCCGTGCCCAACCCCCAACCTGGAGGGCCAGTGTTTTCTGTCGGGGTTTTCTCCCCTAGTCGAGGGTTCCAGTTTTAAGGCGCCGGAAGCTCGCCTGTGCCCTCTCCCGTCTGCCAATGCCCACCAATGTGTGCACTGTCCAGCGGTCACTACGAGGAAGTGGGAGTAGGACTTGCTGTCACGTCCCCTTGTGGACTAGGGCCATTTCTCAGTTTTTCCTGGGCTATTGGTATCGACATCCAATATCCCTCTGAGAGCCATTGACAGCCATTTGACCGCCTTTGGGGAAACTGCTTTTCGTTTAAAATTGTGAACAGTTTCTATTTCAGGAAACTTCTCGTTCGAAAAATGACGATTAGGCCGCCTGATCGCATCTTGTTGTACTTCTATGTGTTCCGCCTGCCTAGCTCTTTCCCTAGCCATCTCAAATGTTATTTTTGGCTGTAACTGAAGTTCTGAGGAAAGATGACGATATGCCGTGCCTGTAACTAATTTCAGAAGCAAAATATCTTGGTATATTTTGCACTCGTTACAACTCCATTCACATCTATTCAGGATCTCATACAAGTCCGTGATATATTCATCTATCGATTCTCCTGAGACTTGAACTCTCTGAAAGAATTTGGCCCGTTCAAAAAATAAATTCTTTCGTATTGAAAAATAATTATTTAATTTATTTTTAGCTGCATCGTATTTCCCTCTCTTCTCAGGCGGTAGTCCGATAGAGGGTAAAAATTCGTCTCCTTCCTCAAATATAATAATAAACTAAAACATTTACCTGCTGGGACTCACTTTTTTCGGTCAATCCGGATGCTGAACGATAGACCTCGAACCTCTTTATCCATTGACCCCAATCTTGTGAGTTCCTAATTGAAAAATATTCAGGCTGCTTTACCTCAAATAGCGAATTTGAAGCCCCTTCACTGGACTTTTTTATCGCCTCCAGCAATGCTTCCGCTAACTCTTCCATCTTTCAGAATTCCTGTCACCATGTAAAGAGTTTAAAACAATAAGAATAATCTTTATTAAGCAACATTTTACATACATATAACCGTTACATCGCTTACTTCCCTTGAATTAAACAAAAACTGAATAAAACATATGTTTTTATAACAACTGACTCATAGAGGTCATATGACGTTATTATGTACAATTAATATCCTATACAGTGAACGAGAAATAGTGATAACAATTTTAAAATGGGCAAACCACAACGAAAAATCGCCTCTACTATTAATAGGAGTTATGCCACCGTTCAAAATATTATTGAAAGTTTTAAAAACGAAAATAGAATAATAAGAAAAGCTAGAGTGAGTGCAAACATTTTTTTACTGGTAATGATGAACATTGGATTTTGCGCCAAATAACAAATAATCCAAAATTAAGTGCTATAAAGATGACCACATTAGTTAAAAAACATTTAAATACAATGGTATGTACTGAAACCATTCGAAGGGTCATAAGAAAATATCAATACACGGCAGAGTTGCATGCCAAAAACATTATATGAGTGACAAAAATAAAAAGCTTCGAATCAATTTTGCTAAGGATCATATAACAAAATACATGGACTTCCGGAAGTATGCTTTACTCGGATGAGTCAACATTTAATTTTTTTGGCTCTGATGGAAGAGGTTTCGTATTAAAGACATGAATAGCGCCATGAAAAAAATCTTCGCCTCTTCAAAAAAAAAATCTTGGAGGTGGTCATGTCATGGTTTGGGTAGGGTATATTGCTGCCTCAGGGGTAGAAAATCTTCATTTTATGGAGTGAACAATTAATAAACATTTATATTGTCACACCCTGAAAAATATTTTTAAAGCAAGTGCAACCGAGCTTGGAATAATAAATACTTTTGCTTCTTATAGTGGTAACGATAGATGGTAACGACGAGTTTATATAATTGCCCCAAAACTAAAAAAACACCTCCCCAATCACCAGACCTAAACGTCACAGAGAATTCATGAATTAAATTAGAAACAGAAGTGAGGAAACATGAGATATCAAACAGAGAAGATCTCAAAAAGGCGCTTCAAGAAGAATGGGACAGGAGAAGCCCACCTTAAACAGAACAGCTAGTCCAATCCATGCTCAATCGTTTTAAAGAGGTAATAAAATATAAAGGCTTACCTAAAAAGTACTAAAGTTTAAAATATTTTTGATTTTTTGGATGTTTTTAATTGTGCATCTTTTTCACTGTGGCCTTAGAAGTGTATATTTATTCATGAAGTTTTAGTTTAATTTTAGAATTTGCTCTCAAATACACTTTTAACTATTGTCAATTCTAACCTTATATTTGTAAACAAAGATTGTTGAAAATAAATTTGGGCTTGCTATAAAATAGATTTTTTTAAATTTAAACTCCTTGCATCATTTTGACTGTGAGCCACTGTATATCTTTATCCTCTGGCTAATGGCTAATAATTATTTTTTTTTTTAGAATACGTCCGCTTTGTGCCACGAAGGCTAATCGGGACGGGTTATCTATGGGTAACCAACCTCTTCTAATCCATGGCAAGCCGCTGAGTCTGTTCAGCAAGGCTGTCACCGAACAGAATCGAGCGGGCTTGGGCGGGATTCGAACCCGCAAAGTGAAAAGAAAAGAAAAGTGATTTATATCTTAAAATTGTGTATTTCATCATTTGTTGATATTAAATCTTTAAAATTAATTAAAGTAGTAAGTAGGGTATATAAAAAAAACAAAAAAAAAAAAAAAAACAGTTCTTATCAGGTCCACAATAAATTTTTATGTGAACAACACACTATACATTATTACCTTATTACAAAAGTCCTTTAGGTGGGAAACATGTTCTAAGGCGCTATCTGAAGTTGCAGAGGAGGTAATAGGTTTTAAGGAAAGAGACAGAAGGGCGCCATGGTTTGACAATGAATGTCAGACAGTAACGGATGAGAAAAATAGAGCATATAAGTTGATGATTCAAAAAAAGTTCACACGAGGCTCTACAGAACAATACAAGGCTAAAAGAAAAATAGAAAAAAAGGTGCATAGACGTAAAAAGAGAGAGTGGCAGAATAAAGAAGTGAGGGAAATCGAACAACATAGGGATATGAACGAGGTGAGAAAATTCTACATGAAGCTAAACGAAGGGAGGAAACTATTTCAACCAAAAACTAACATGTGTAGAGACACGGATGGCACCCTGCTTTCAGATAATAGATGCGTCCTGAGGCGCTGGAGAAGCCACTTTAATAGCCTGCTTAATAGAGAGTCTGGAATTGCGCAGAGAGAAGCTAATAATGATGACAGAATTAATGAATCATGTGATTTAGAACCGTCAGATGAAGATGAGATCTTGATGGCAATTGATCGGTTAAAAAACAATAAAGCTCCAGGACATGATAATCTTCCAGCCGAACTATTTAAGCACGGAGGAAACGAACTGTTCAAGACACTAAGAGATATGATGTTAACGGTTTGGATAGAGGAAATTATGCCTAAGGATTGGAAAATGACGGTGATTTGCCCCATTTTTAAGAAGGGAGACACCCTAGAATGCAGCAACTATAAAGGCATTTCCCTACTCCCCTGAATCTACAAAATTCTGTCGAATATTCTCTACCAGAAGTTACTGCCATATGCAGAGAATAAACTAGGAGTGTACCAGGCAGGGTTTAAAAAGAACAGGTCTACAATAGATCAAATATTCTCCCTCCGCATGATTCTGGAGAAGACTAGAGAATATAAGGTCCAAACACATCACCTCTTTATTGATTTTGAGGCTGCCTATGACAGCATCCTTAAACCTGCCCTCTTTGACACCCTTATTGAGATGGAAGTGCCCCCTAAGCTGGTCCGCCTGATAAAGATGACGATGGAAGGTGTACAGTGCATGATACGGATACAGGGTGACCTATCGGATCAATTCCATATAGAGCGAGGAGTCCGTCAAGGAGATAGTCTCGCCTGTTTACTATTTAACCTTGCATTGGATGAAGCGGTGCGCAACTCAGGTATCCAAATAGGAGGAACCATCATAAATAAAAGTGTCCAGATACTTGCGTACGCTGATGACATTGATCTGATAGGAAGATCCCTTGTTACCGTTAAGGAAGCGTTCACCAGGCTGGAAAGATCTGCTTGTGAGGTGGGGCTCAAAGTAAATGAACAAAAAACAAAGTATATGTGTACCGACGCTGAAGTTACTGACCTTGCTGTAGCAGGGTATACTTTTAAGGGGGTGGATAAGTTTGTATATCTGGGTAGCCAGGTAGACCGCTATAATGACGTGCATCAAGAAATTAAAAGAAGGATTGTAGCGGCTAATAGGTTCCTTTTTGGTTTGCACAAATATATGAGGAGCAAAATCTTTTCTCGTGCGTCTAAAATCAGGAAATATAAAACCCTCATATGCCCTGTATTGCTTTACTCGTCGGAATGCTGGACCCTCTCGAAAAGCGACGAGATAAGTCTACTAAGGTTCGAAAGAAAGGTCCTAAGGAAGACCTTCGGACCTATCCATGAAGGGGAAATCTGGAGGCAAAAGACAAATCAAGAGTTAGACCAGCTTTTTAACGAATGTGATATAGTTCGGACCCTGAAGATTGGCAGACTTAGGTGGGCTGGTCATGTAGCGAGGATGAGTGAAGTGGAAACTCCGAGGAAGCTGATCGACGAGCGGATATATGGTACACGGAGAGTGGGCAGACCTAGGGCTAGATGGATAGATGGTGTCTCAAATGATGCGAGGACGATTCTAAATTTAAGAGGAAACTGGAGAATAGCTGCGCAGAGAAGAGAGGAATGGCGTACGTTGTTAGAGGAAGCCAAGACCCACATAAGGGTTGTAGCGCCACGTAGGTAGGTAGGTACAAAAGTCCTTTGTAAGAAGTTAGTAACTTCGAATGGGGTCATTTAGATTTTAAAGCGCACATCCAATGTCCAAAAATAAATTGTGAATCACGGTATTTCGAGGCATTGTAGGAAAAAATATTTAGAAGAAAAGGCAGCTGCCAAAGAAATTGTCAGCATATCGAAATACTACTGCACTTTGGTTCAAGCATTTCAACAATGGTCTTATGCGTCTTGAAGACGAACTATATTTAGTCGTTGATCATGATGTTCCTCTCCCGGACTTGGTGGGCTTAGATTAAACTATTCTTAATTAATCCCCCTGAATAGAAACTTCTCACGCTACAGGGACTCTATAATAATAAGTTGGATGTATGGAATTTAAGAGCAAGGCGGGACTCACATACTTGACTACCCCTCCTTCACCTTTGACCATAAAAAATTGAAAGCAATTTTTATTCTGGGACATCTAGTTCCCTTAGAATAACCCAACATGGTCAGATCCAGAGCCATTTGTCTGGCTAATTAAAAAGAAAAAAATGGGTAAAAAGATATTAAAAAAAAAATTAAAAATATAAGTGAACCTCAGAAAACAAAATAAAAAACAGTATGAAAAAGAACATTTGGATATTGAAAACAAAAATTATATCAGCTTATAAACTTTTGAGCTTGGTAAATTATAATAAAAATCAAATAAATGTATGCTATGTTGTTTTCACTATTTACATATTTATGGAAGATTGATGATTAAGGAGGTGGAGAAATAATTGGGTTTTAAAGGAAGTGATGGATGAAGTCTTAAAGATGGAGAAATGTATTGCATTCCAGAAGGTGGCAGTACGGATGATAAAGGAGTTTTTAAAGGAGGCAGTTCAGTAGAAAGTAGGCATGAGTTAATAGTATCAACTTGATACTTGAAATTCTTGTATCTGATACAAATGATACTGATACCTTTTTGGATCTGATACTTGGGTGATTCTCATATGAATTGACCATTTAGTGTTCCCGGTCTTAACATTCGTTTTTCAGATATTTTTTCATATCCAATAAATTTTTTTGGATATTTATCTTAAAGTTTTCTGTTATAGTAATACGATAGTAACTGTTGAGAAATCGATTATCGATTGAGTTTATGATAACGTGAGGTTCCTTTTAAGAAATATGTTAAATACAGACCTTTTGTAAAAATATTCAGAATCATGTGCACTAGCACAACTTTTAAGATTGTATTCATTTTGCAATATAAATTTTGTTGGTTAAAGATTTGTCTTTTCTATAAAATTAAATTCCTTAGTCCCTTAGTTACCTCTAATACTTCGAATGTAAATCAGGAAAATGAATCTGTCCCCGAGGTTAGTAGAAAAATTTATGGCGAGTGTTGTCGGCTGTTCTGGGCAACTCTGTTCTTTGAAAATGTTGGGAATGGTCATGATAGCCTTCTTTTATTATACCGGCTATCAGTCGATGTACAAACTTGGAGTATAAAATATCTAAGAGGCAGTTATTTGATATCCCATTCAAATAATGTATGTCACAAAAATTATTCGTCATGAGTGTTACCTTAATTGTATGTATCAGCGTTTATTGAAAAATCCGAATGATACGGGCAAAAGATGTTGGTTGGGGACATTTATTTGATTCATCCTCTCATGTTTGTCCGACACTTATTTTAGCTAAGGATGGATATTTTCTGTGAAAATGTCACGAATGTTACGATAAAAATATAACACTCGTGACGGAAAAATAATAGTTTTGATGTATTGTTATGTTTTAATGCCTATATGATTCATTTCTTTTGTATAGCTATTTTAAGCTGTAGAAAGGAACATTAGAGAAAAGAAAAATAGACGAAGGATATAATGCGAAATATATTCTTTATAAAAAAGAGATGTTGGCCAAGAGAAAGAAATTAAACAAAATGATAGCTTGTTAAACTAGAACTATTAACAGCTTGTGAAAATACTCCTAGGTCTTTAACTTTGAGTGAATGAATTAATTATCGGTGAATCGTTGACACCATCAACATTTCAAAAAATGAGTAAAAACTCTGCGGAAAAATCATATATAGTTCGATTAACGAGATAAAAAATGTAAACCATATTTTTTAAAAATAAAAATGAAACATCAAAACATATAAACTTGTTCTTGTTATAGCTATTCAATTATTAAAATCATTAGGTTTGAAAATCGTATATGATTATCAATCAATAATTTTGATTTTGATAAAAAATAATTCAAGATTATTATTTTATTAACGTTACTACTTTCTATTATCTCATTATTGCTACCGTCTAAAATAAATGAATAAAATTGCCAAAGGGCCTGTTGCTGAATCAAGGGTTGAGGTGTTAAGTAGTTTGCAAGGAATACTTCAAGTACTAAATGATTCAACTGTATTTGTAGTAGCCAGTATGTGGATCATAGCCCGGGGTTAGATATTCCAAGTTGGTCACCTGTGGTGTAGTGGTTAGCATAGAACCCTACAATACTAAAGGTCGCGGGTTCGCGTCCCGAGGTGTCCCTAGGATTTTGTAATGAGAGTAAAAAATGGTTGTCTATGCCGTCCTTCGGATGGGACGTAAAATGGAGGTCCCGAGCCTGTACGATGTCAGGTACTCGTTAGAGATCCCTATCCTAATTATACCTGGATAGGCAAAATTTAAGACTCCCACTAGTATCAATGGATCAGTGAGTATCAGTACCTGGTTCAACATTTTGGCTGGATCAACTCCTTGTATCAGATACTTTTCAGAATCTGATACAAAGTATTTGATTCTAGTAGAAAGGGATGTACAGGTTAGAGGTTTGGGATCTGGTGTTTAGAGAATGTACAGAGGAGCAGGGTGTGAACAAATTGAGGATATACCAAGGCTTCTTGGTCTTGAAGGTTCAGAAAAGATGCACACCTAGGAAGTATTGCCGTCGGAAAACTGGGTAGAACTACTTCAACTCAGCATACCAACAGGAGACCTGGGGACACCGAAGATAATTCTAATGAAGCAATTCATTAGTCTCTTCAACTCATCTCATGCAAACCAGACAGTACCCCGTATACAAGGCAGCCATAGTCAAAATGGGGGAATATGAGAAAGGAGACTAGGAGGTGAAGGGTTTTTGAAGACATAAGATCACATGATCTAAGGAACTGTTTAAGGATGGCAATGGATTTTCTGGTGATTTCGGAAATATAATTGCTCCGTGAAGTGCTGGTCAAAGATCCCTCTGAGGTTTCTGACAGGTGTGGAAATGAATAGGTTGTCTTTTGAAGTAGAGTAAGTGGTGTAAATGAGGGAATTAATTGCCTCCAGTGTCTCAGTAGGATGGAAGGATAGGTAAATTTGTAGGTCATCAGCGTATAAGTGGTGTTGTGAATGATTGATGGAATCAGGGAGATCATTATTATAAACAGAGGAGAGATTTGGTGAGAGAGAGGACCATTATGGCATGTCTCATGTTAATGAGAGGGGTGAGGAGAGAAGTGGGATTGGGAACAGAACAAAAAATTGAACTGCAAGGAGTAAACGGTCCTTCTTTCTATCATCAATGGCTTATTTTTCAGAAGGTCGAATATTTGACAATCTGGAGGTCTTGAAAATTGGATTTCTTGCCAAAGGAATGGTACCAACATCAAATCTAATTACTGGCAGACAAATTCAATGAGTGAGAGAAACTGAAAAGAATAGACTTCACTCAGAAGAGTGGAATTCAAAATGTTTAAAATATTTAATCTGATATAAAGCTATAATAATGCACAAAGACTTTTGTAACAACCAAACATTTCTATTGAGGTTTCCTTTGATATTTTCAAGATAATACTATTGGTTTTTCTTATATCAATGATATTAAAAATAATTTAAATAGAATCAATAAACATGAACACTTCATAAAATAACTTACTCGCCAGGGAGAGAAAAATATCACCAGTTATCACAAAGTTCAATTAACTTATCTAATATCTTGAGGCTCAAGTGCTTGTATGACAAGCTAATTCTAAATATACTTCATTTGAAAAAGCATTCAACACATTTCAAACAATTATTTACCTCTAAAATGGCTGAATAATAAATATAAGCTGGCATGAATCTGTACAAATTGGCTGAAAGCAGAACTGCATATATATATATATATATATATATATATATATATATATATATATATATATATATATATATATATATATATATATATATATATATATATATATACACAATTTATTTTTATTTTTTTAATTTCATAAAAGAAATAAAGAACATCAATTTTTATTTCAGAATAAACAGACTCAAAATATAAATTTGGTCCATTTATTATGGAAACTAACTGTTGTAATACATATAACCAAGTGGATTGAGCAACACTGACTTTTAAAGCAGCCCTGAGGGTTTTTCATCATAAACTAGTTGCTATTTGGCTAAAAAATTTGCAAACTGAACAGAATAGGTGAAATTTGAAACCTAAATATCTGGTGCAGTGCTTGCAACACCAACTTTTTTACTTTAAGTAGAAACAAGCAAATTCTTAGAGGAAAGGGAAGATAAATTATAAATGCAACTAACAATGAAATTAGGTGAATTATTATATTATAATATGCAACGTTAATTTTATAGTTTGCACTAGCTGTATATCCCGGTTTCCCACAAGGAATTTCATTTTGTTGATTTCGTAAAAAATCAATGTAAAGCAAGATCATAACGATTTTTACTTTCACTTACCTATATATGAAATATATAGTAAGTGGAAGTATTGCGATCGTGAAAAATTTCGACTTCCGGTTTTCAACGGAAATACACGTTTTGGGGTCCCCTGAGTCCAATTAACCAAGTCCCGCGAAATGGTCTGTGTGTGTGTGTGTGTGTCTGTGTGTGTGTGTGTGTGTGTGTGTGTGTGAACAGACTAGCTCAAAAACTATAAACCGTGCGAACCTGAGATTGGGTATTTAGTGTATGTATATGCCCGCGATGTGACAGCGAAAATTTCATCAAAATTGCTCAAAGGGAGGGGGTACTTTGTTTAATAACTTTTTAAGTTTTTTTCGATTTTCTCAAAAACGGCTCTAACGATTTTGATTAAACTTAGTATTTGATCTATTTATATGCCCGAGATATGACTGTAAAAATTTCATCAAAATTGATCAACCGGAGGGGGGGCTTTACTTAATAAATTTTGTATCATTTTCAAGTGTTTTTTTTATTTACTCAAAAACGGCTTTCACGATTTTGATCAAACTGGGTATTTGATGTATGTATATGCCAAAGATGTGATAGCCAACATTTCATAAAAATTGATTAACCGAAGGGGGGACTTTACTTAATAAATTTTGTATTATTTTCACGTGTTTTTTTTTATTTACTCAAAGAAGGCTTTCACGATTTTGATCAAACTGGGTATTTGATGTATGCATAAGCCAAAGATGTGATAGCCAACATTTCATCAAAATTGATCAACCGGAGGGGGGACTTTACTTAATAAATTTTGTATTATTTTCACGTGTTTTTTTTTATTTACTCAAAGAAGGCTTTCACGATTTTGATCAAACTGGGTATTTGATGTATGCATAAGCCAAAGATGTGATAGCCAACATTTCATCAAAATTGATCAACCGGAGGGGGGACTTTACTTAATAAATTTTGTATCATTTTCAAGTGTTTTTTTTTATTTACTCAAAAACGGCTTTCACGATTTTGATCAAACTGGGTATTTGATGTATGTATATGCCAAAGATGTGATGGCCAACATTTCATCAAAATTGATCAACCGGAGGGGGGACTTTACATAATAAATTTTGTATCATTTTTACGTGTCTTTTTTATTTACTCAAAAACGGTTTTCACGATTTTGATCAAACTGGGTATTTGATGTATGTATATGCCAAAGATGTGATAGCCAACATTTAATCAAGATTGTTCAACCGAAGGGGACACTTTATTTCATAACTTTTTTTTCTAATTTTTAGATTATCTCAAAAACGGCTTTAACGATTTTCTTCATATTCTTCATGTTTAATGAAAATTGAGTGTTATTTAATATCAGGTAAGCTTCATCATTATTAAAATGTTCTGAGGGCTTTATAGAGCAAATGAAAACAAAAATAAGAAATGAATGTGGAAAATGTGTAACTTTGAGAAGTGGCATTAACAAAACGCATTAATTTCTTATCTAAGTAAGTTGGTAAGTGAAAGTTGTGTGTTGCGCGCACGCACCAGATTTTTAACAACAAAAAATATACCCAGAGATCGGCTGCAGTTATGCACCACCAATTTTAATATGGACAGGTGTTCCCGCCTGGTATAAAAGAACCACTGAGCGAAATTTGGAGAATTTAGGACAAATGGTATGGATTTCTATAAGGAACAAACAAACAAACAGAATTTATATATTAATCTAATCTTAATTAATCTTTAATAAAATCTTAATGTGGGTGACCACCTTTTTTAAATTATTTTTAAATAATTTATTTTTTGAAGAGAAAAGATTTGGCTCCCCCGGAAGTCGAACCCAGGTCTCCCGTGTAACATGAGCAGATGCTAACCACTGCACCACAGAGCTCGGCTCCAAGCAGAGCCAATCCTTCCTCATCACTGATACCTACTCCCCCGTTCTCGCAAATTTTGCGAGTAGTAACGATTTTCTCGTAGCGAGTAGTAGATCTTTTCTCTTCAAAAAATAAATTATTAAAAATTAATTTAAACAAGGTGGTCACCCACAAATTAAGATTAGATTAATATAAAATAATTTAAAATTGGCGTATGTCAATAAATACTAGAAATTGGACAAAATTTGTCCGCCTCCCGTTACTACTCGCAAAAATTGGGAGAACGGGGGAGTAGGTATCAGTGAAGAGGAAGGATTGTCTCTGCTTGGAGCAGAGCTCTGTGGTGCAGTGGTTAGCATCCGCACATGTCACACTGGAGACCTGGGTTCGACTCCCAGTGGAGCCAAATCGTTTCTCTTCAAAAAATAATTTAAAAAAGGTGGTCACCCACAAATTAAGATTAGATTAATATAAAATAATTTAAAATTGATGTATGTCAATAAATACCAGAAATTGGACAAAATTTGTCCACCTCCCGTTACTACTTGCAAAATTTGCGAGAACGGGGGAGTAGGTATCAGTGAAGAGGAAGGATTGTCTCTGCTTGGAGCAGAGCTCTGTGGTGCAGTGGTTAGCATCCACACATGTCACGCAGGAGACCTGGGTTCGACTCCCGGTGGAGCCAGATCTTTTCCCTTCACAAAATAATTTAAAAAAGGTGGGTCACCCACAAATTAAGATTAGATTAATATAAAATAATTTAAAATTGATGTATGTCAATAAATACCAGAAATTGGACAAAATTTGTCCGCCTCTCGTTACTACTCGCAAAATTTGCGAGATTGGGAGAGTAGGTATCAGTGAAGAGGAAGGATTGGCTCTGCCTTGAGCCGAGCTCTGTGGTGCAGTGGTTAGCATCACACAGGAGACCTGGGTTCGACTCCTGGCGGAGCCAAATCTTTTCTCTCCAAAAAATAAATTATTTAAGAATTTATATAGATAGTGTGATGAGAAAAATTGCTAATTGATTTTTTCAATAGTTGGCAATGTATGTTTTGGATATACTATATGCAATGTATGTGTAATTATGTTTTTCTTCTCATCTCGTAAGAATAAATCGTGTTCCACTGTAAACATCATAATGGTCATCTGTTTTAATTCACGTAAAATTTAATAGCATTGGAAAGTTGGTTAATTCAATTGCATTTTATACATCATTTCAGTAAGGGATTCAAGCTTTTTTCTTCTATCTAGTAAGGATAAATCGTGTCCCACTGTAAACATCATCATGATCATCTGTTTTAATTCACGTAAAATTCAATAGCATTGGAATTCAATTGTTTTATACATCATTTAAGTAAAGGCTTCAAAATCGTTTTCATTGTTTACAGGTGAGCTAATCGGGAAAGTTGACTACTTATTTCTTTGTATTATAATATTTTAATAAAATCATTGTTTACAGAAGAACACAATATATTCTTACTAGATAAGAGGAAAAAAGCTTGAATCTCTTAATTAAATGATGGATGAAACACAATTGAATTAACCAGCTTTCCAATGCTATTAAATTTTGCGTGAATTGAGACATATGACCTAAATCATAGATTTATATAGGTTTTGTGTATATGTACTATGGGCAATGTATTAGTGTACCCAATTAGTAAAAAGGAATGAATGTTGAACTCAGGATATTTTTGAACCTTGGAGTCGTCATCAAGGGATACACATAGCAATCTAGTTTTCATATTAAACATTTTATTTACAACACTATGTAATACATATTTACAGTTTTAGCTATGTACAGTTTTAATTACTAAAATTAAAAAACATAACATTTAAATGACTATTTTGCATTCTCAGTCATGAACATGTGAACAGGTTTTTCAGAAGTAAGCATTCTAGTGGCTCTTTCGGTCCCAACAATGCCAGCTAGTTGGGTTACATCGAATTTGGTGTAAAGTACATCTATAGACATTTCAAGCTTATTGCTAGCTGAGCCATCCTTTTTAATGTCCTGTAACACAATAATGATTCATTTTATTTTTAACAGTAAAAGGGACTCGTGTAAAGCAATTTCACTCTAGTATGAGGCTAAAATCAAATATCACATTATATTTAGAAAAAAATTAGAACAAACAGCTCATCATTGTGTTGTAGCCTTAATGAAAATAAGCAATTAATTATTGGAACTTTGGCCACTTAAAATCCAAATTCGTTATCACCGATGCAAGTTTTGAGTGAGTTACAACTACTTCAATTTTTCAAACATAGAGCTGATCACTGCCAAATTTTGGTATCAACTCCTTACATAATGATAGTATTATTTTTAAATACATCAAGGGTTCAGATTAAAGATAAAAATGGGTAATGGAAGCAGTTAAGGGAAGGGGTTCAAAGAAGTACAGTACATAAAAATAAAAAAGACCTTAATATAAGGTAGTTTACCTGTAAAAAGTTACAAATTTCGCTGTAAAATAATGGAAAAGAGGGCAGTTGGTAGAAAATTAAATGCTGTATGCCCCTGAGATGAATCCTTCTGAAAAAATGAAATCTTTCTGTATAGAGAAGATATTGGGTTTCTCCATGATAGAATTTGCTTCTCGCTCGGACAATTTTCTTTTCCTATAAAGTAAATAATTTTGTTATAAAATTTAAAAAATATATTTAAAAAAAAAGTAATAACCAAAGAATAAATATCACCTTGGTGTATTCACAAATCTGAACAAAATATAACTCCTGCTTTTTAAAATAGTTCCTAAGTCGCACAAAATCAAAGTATGATGGAATATATATTAAAACATGCTTTTGGTTAGACTCCTTGAAGCGTGGTAAAATATTAGAAATGAATGATTGAAATCTGTCATCAATTGCTTCTGTTACGGACGAAGAGGACACGTAATGAAACATCTGAAAATAAGTTATATACAAATGCTTCATTTAAGGTAATTCATTGAAGAAAATTAAATTATTAAGCTATACTTTACACAAGACTAATTGAGACATTGAAGTAACAAGAAACATTACCTGTGGCGCTTGTACGATCACTTGTGATATGGATCCAGGCCTGACTGGATTGGTGATGATCACCTTTCCATTGTAATTATTTAGTTTACTATTGAAAAGACCAGTGATTTCGGGAAGAGGATTGGCAGAGAAAATCAGTGACTGCATATAATATCGAGACCAACCATTGAGGGCCCAAGTCCTAGCTCGAGACAGGTCTGTATCATGTGACCTTTGAGGTTGTAAATGCATATGTTCCATAACGTGCAGCACATGTTCCCAATTCTGTTGACAAAATAATTAGTACCTAATCAACTTAAAAGTGAACGATTAATATAGGTTTATGAATATAACATGACTTATAAATAAAAAAATAAAAAAATATATTATTTTAGACTTGAAGTAAAGCTTTTAAAAGGGCTAAGAAAATGTTGACAGGATATCATAAAATAGTATAGTATATGTTGACAATACATCATAAAATCCAACATCGTTTTTAACATCTACAAACAAACTACATCTTTTCACTTTAAAGATCTTACTTTTTAAAAATTAAATAGTTTTATTAAACACAAGTATCCCTTTCATATTATCAATAAGTGTTCCTATTGTATACATTGGAACTTCTATGAAAAACCAGACATCAATGGGAAATAACAATTTGTCCATTTATGAGAACTGTTTATAAATGGGAAAAGTTTTTAATATTAGAACCTATATTCATAAGTGACTTATGGCAGTCATTAACCAATGTTTGATTGTTAATACGTGTCACAAGGTGCCTTTGAAAGCACTTCTTATCATCTCAGAAATATCTCAATTTGACAGTACAAGGCTTCTATTATTTAAAAAAAGTTTCAATTTTTCGACATCTGATCATTCTAAAATTATTTTTTTGTTCATCAAATTGTGCTTTTCTTACATATGAGCCAGGAGCGAGCGTCCAAATAATTTTATTTTTTAAGTTAAACGCAACTTTTTGGTGCTGTTTTTATTCATAAAATTTTTTTTACAAGAGATATTATATTATTACAATTGTTAATAAACACAATCACACTGGATGTAACTAGGTTTATGCAGCTAGTTGACAGAATGAGAAATTCTTTGGAACAGTTTAGGTATAAGGAATAATATGGTTAAATACACCAATGGGGCCCCCATTCGGTCCTATGAAATAAAATTACAATAAACCTTAATAATTATAATTTTTTCGAAGAAATTATGCAATTAATTGTCCTAATATCAGGTCAAGTGAGAAGAAAAAAGGATGTAATCTGTGCATCTGTCCCTTTATTAGAAGGTCTAGTTGATAGAAATCGAAAACAATAATAATGAATAATGAAGGCTTAAAGAAGCCGATGTTTCGATGCCAACACAACAACTCGCACCCTGCACACCTCTATCCACCGACTGCCATCCAGACCCAACTTCGACAGATCTGCCTTCACGCAATCCTCCCACCTCCGTCTCGGCCTACCCCTCGGACGTTTTCCTATTATTATTACTGCTTATTAATCTTTTATAAATTAATTCTTTTGAGTTTCGCAATTTTATTCGTCTCACTGCTATCACCGGGTATAGTTCACTCAGTTGAGCATTATGTAAGCGTCAGAAATTGAAAACAATATAAAGAAAATTGAATGGTGCAAATGAGCCTGTCCCATCATGAGAGATCTACAGCTGTTAGTAGTAGCAATGGAAGAGTCCAATTGGTAAAGTTTAACTGAGGATGTTTTAATCTAAAGAATCAATTTTGATAATTAAATTCAGTTTAGTGACACCCTCTCTATACATAATCATGTTGCTGTCATTATTCTGATTAATATATACGTCAGTAAATCAGTTATACAAGCAGAACTTCTAGCCTTTATTAATATAGTAACCATAACATAATATAATCAAGTTTTAACTTGTGACTAAACTAACCTGCATAGTGAAGACTTGAGCCTGGTCCATAATAAGCATCTCTATTGATGCTAAGTAATCATAATCTCTGTTTCCTTCACCCTCCGTACCGATGAGCATTCTAAGCCCAAGAGGAGATGCTACAATGATATCACTGGCATAGAAGTCGGCATAGAGCTGGAAAATAATTCAAAATAAAATCAACAGATATTCTTTGAAGAACAGGATTTTTAGAAAGGCAATAAGTAACATGACCTGCCTTTATTATTTCCATTTTATAAATGGAAATTTATATTTTATGCAATAATTAAAATAATAATTTTATTACGAAGTTAATTAATTTAATAAAGTTACACATTTTAATATCAGTTGACAAACCTTCAAACACTTTTTTGTAACAGTCAAACCCATTTTAAAATTGTCATCAGTGTTGCCAGAGAAGAGTTGCTGATAATCAAGAGGTTTAGGATTTTTCTCTGGCATAATTAACGTATCACCAGAATATTCTTCTATAAACCTCTTTTTATTCATGATGTTTCCACCATCACCGAGGAGGATTGAAATGAACGACAAAATTATACTGAAAAAATACAATAAATGTATGTTTGAAATTAAATCAGAGGCCATTTTTTTTAAAATTAATCTTAGTATAATTCATTAATATTGTATATTCAACCCGGCCAAAGAATATAAAAACAATATTAATTTTGTTTCACTTGTAATTTCATTTATGTGAGGAACAGATTATGTATTCAGATATTTTTTTAAGAAGAAGGATCTCTTTCTTATTTTCTTTATTTACCCAATGTTTTGGGCTTCTGGTCCATCTTCAGAGGATATCTATAGTACATTTTTAAGACTCCACAACCATCTGTTCGTCAAAAAAATAAATTTTATATAAGATGCATATGTCATTGCTTAATTAATAAGTAACATTTAACAATATTCTTCTGTGATTATGGAACTATTTCCATTGTCACACTTTTCTTTTGTTTCTCAAGTTAATTATTATGTTTAATTAGTTAAATATGGAAGGAATCCTTCTTTTTTGAAACAACCCTGAATAATAAACTTTTTTATTGTAGACAATGTTTTGACCCAACAGTTGCAGACCCAGAACTAAGTGAACATGGTAGAGAGAAAAAGAAAATTATGAATATGGCAATGTAAATGGCTTAATAATAATAATAATAATAATAAAATGAAAATTGAAGATATAACAGATAATTTTATAGGTATACAGCTACAGAACTAACAAAATAAATTAAAAAAAAAAAAAAAATAACAGAAAAATAACAAAGAAGAAACATTTGAACACATGGCTAATGAAACTAATGTTACTATTATTACTAATGTTATAAAATGAGGCTAAAATAATGGAGATAGGATATATTGTAAAAGTAAAGCGATTGATGAGTTAATAATATATCCAATATCACCTATCTCAGGGTATTTATATTTTGACCCATTTAATTACACTATCTTTAGATTCTTTTATAGCTCAAGTGATATAAAAAATGACTTGTTTGTTTACCGTCACTTTATGCCACTAAGGCTATTCAGACAATGCTACAGTGGGAATCCTAAATTTTGCCTATCCAGATATAATTAGGATAGGGAACATTAACGAGTACCTGACATCGTACAGGCTCGGGACCTCATAAAATGACTTGATGAGACAGCATTATCAAGTAGGTTCTGATGCCAAATAACAAAAAGAGCCCTTTATATTGTATACAATAACCCCTTATTCAATGTATTTTTGCCCCATTTTATTCCAATATCAATATAATTAGTTTCATTAACCTAATTATGTTTCTTATTAGTTTTGTAACATTGTATACAGTCCGTTTAATTGGGTCACCGGATAATTGGGACCACCGCTTAATTGAGCCATTTTTAATGAAACGGAAACAAATATAGGTAAAATATCACCGCTTTATTGGGACAAAACATCAGCTAATTGGGCCAAATCTTTCTGCGACTTAATGTAAAAAAATTTCAAAAAATGTTTCAATAAAACGGAGTCGACTGTATTATTATCTTTCAATATATCATCTCTTTAATTTTCATTTCTTATATCATTACTCAGCTTTCCACATTACTCTATTTAAATATTTTTCCAGTCTGTATCTTGATCATTTAGCCCTGAAGACCTGCATTGTTGGGTTGAAACGTAGGCTACAATATAATAGTTTATTTGTAAATTCTTTGAGAGCCAATCCAGGTAAGTATTATAAATAAATTAACACAATATGCAATTCTAGAGATAAAATATAGTATTGTTTTAGAATTCCATGGTTGGAATCTGTTATATGCATTTCTTCTTCAGGGTTTGACCGTGTAACAGGTTTGATAAATGCCAAGCTTCCACCCATCTTGCTTCTTCAGGGCCAATACAAGAAAACCTGAAGAAGCCCACAGCTGAAAACTTGGCAGTTATCAAACCTGTTACATGGTCGAACCCTGAAGAAGAATTGCATATAATAAAATATAGTAGTTTAATATATTTTCTATAAATTAAAATTAATTATAATATCTAAGCTAACCTGTATGCTACAGATTTAAAAGGAACTAATATTAAAACTTTTGGTCTAACAAGCCCTTGGTCCCTGAACTCTTCTGGAACATCCAGACGATTTTGGAGTTTCGCATTGTGATGCAATATTTTTAATCGTGTTTTGATAACATGATTAATAGCGTGAATGCAGTAGGCCAGGCGAATCTGGTCACTGTTGGATTGATTAACCTCAGGATAATACACATTCTAAAAAAATACAAGTTCATAAAAATCCAATAGAATATTACATGAATAAGTATAAACATGTTAAAATTATTACATAATAATTACAAATTAAGGTCAACAATTCATTCTGCATCGGAGTTAGGCTTCCATTTTCTGTTTTTTTAAGTTGGTTTTCAATGTTATAGACAATTTGAGATTTTATATGAAAGTTGCTTAAATCTGAATTTTCAGGAACATCAGGAAATTTCCTCACAGAGGCAAATACTTGCTTTTCGTTCAGCACAGTGTTTGATAATGATTGTACATCCATGCTAACTTCAGGCTTTAAATAAAGAAGTTTCCCCAACGATGGCCAGTTAATGATTTCTTTAGCAAATTTTGGAGATTTTCCTGATAGAACTGCATGTAGTTGAGGGCTGATTTCATATTTAAGGTGGAGAAGAAATGGGTCATCCTGGAAATAATATTTAAAATTAGTCTAACTTAGTGAGCAAAAATAAACCTTAATATGCTCTAAAGTAATGGGGAAGATATTTTTAATCATAAAACAGAAAGAAGATGTATAGGGGACAGTAGGGTAAAAAAATACACACAAAATAAGTTTTATTTTGATGTTTTAGACCTTCCTCATGCCGACAAGAGTACTCCAGCTGATGTGAATTTCAAGTGATTGTGAGAATGCAATGGTCCATTGCATTATGGCAGAAATATGGTCTTATTCAGGATGTGAACCAACCAAAGAAATGAAATAACGATTAAATTAATCTATAGGTAGGGAAAATTAACTTTATACTTTGGATCATGGTCTTTGTTAGGCCCCGGGCACATGAGCAACAACATATTAGAATGCCAAGATCATTCTCAATCGCAAAGGCAGAAATACGTAAGAAGTATAGATGAGAAAATCAGTTATTTTCAAGAGCAAAAAAAAATTAATAGAGAACCCCTAATCAACTTATTTCTAAAAGAGCTTGTTGTTACATTTTTTGTATTCATATTAAATCTTCTTTCAGATACATTTAACATTAATCAGTTTCGTTTCCTGCCCTATGCAATTCCAAAGTATTGATTTTAAGAAAAACAATTTTCACCCTTGACAGTGTGATATGGTACATTAAATTGTTTACAGTCTAATGGAAAAAATTGCATCAAGGCTTTATTAACATAAAATATTTCTAAATAAATAAACATAAGAATGAAAACTTGTTGTAAGGCAAGTTGTAATATATAAATGCAGTGCCTAACATATTACAGCCTGAAATCCGCATCATCAACGAGGCTCCAACCACATCAAAAACTATTGAACTCCTCCTGGTAATATTCTCAACCCATGGATTTCCCCGGGTACTCATATCCGATAATGCCACAATATTTACCAGCAAAGAATTCAAAACATTTTGTTCTAACAACGGTAAAAGCAGAAATTTTCTGCCCCAGGTCACCCGGCCACCAACGGATAGGCGGAAAGAACCATTCAAACCCTCAAGAATCGACTGAAAGCCATGAAAAATGAAGTGCTTCCTCTCCATCGAAAACTGCAGAAGATCATGATGACTTATCAAGCCACACCCCTTGCCGTTGGACAGTCTCCAGCTGAAAAGTATCTAAAAAGGTCTATTAGAATTTGATTGGATGCTATAAAACCCTAAAAAGGAAAATCAAAGATCAATTATCAATTTGAAAACAAGACAGTTTGGAATAGGAACTCACGTTCAATCAAGATATTACTCAAATTCTAAGCCCCAATGGTGCCTTGGCACAATGTGAAAGAAGTATGGATGACTTCATTATCTTGTGAAACTCGACGATGGGTTCATCTACAAGCGCCATATTAACCAATTGATTCAAACCGACATACCAAAGAAGACAGTTACGTTGGCACCAGCTCTAGTACCTAGTTTGAACCAGGAAGGGAAAAAGCACTCCCTAGATGAACATGGACTTCTGCCATACCTTAATTTTCCCTGTCATCGAACGCCCCCTCATGAACCTGAACAAACTAGGAGAGAAGAACAAGATACTAATCCATCACCAGACCAAAACGTTACCGAGGAATTGAGATGCTCTGATCGACCATACCAACGACCTCCATACCTACAAGATTGTGAGCTCCACACTTCCTTAGGATGCATTTAAACTCATGTATTAAGTAATTCAAACTACCTTGGTACATTAGGCTATTAGATGTGAATTGTAAAACAAGCTAAATTGTCAATTTTTTTACTTTTTTATTTCATAACTGCTTATAAATTTTGTGGGGTAGAGTTGTAATATATATACTGCATTTATACGAGCCAATATTCCATATGTGTTAAATTAAGCAGCCTTCTTTTTATGCTAATTAGATTAACACATATTCCAGTGTACATTTGATTGAAAAGATAAAGTTACTATTATGTTCTTTAAACGTTTTTGTTAAATATATGTTCTATAATTTTATAGACTTAAGTGTTTTAACTAAATGATGTAAGTTATAACAATTGCTAACCTCCTTGTTGTCATCAGCATTTGTTTCAAATTCATCTCCTGGCAAGATTTCCTCATCTTTTCCATTACTTTCTGATAGATGCGACACCACCTGTTTCTTCTGTGTTTCAGACTTGACACTTTTCTTCTTAGTTTTCTTACGCTTCTCCGGAACTTCTGCTAAGTTCAGTAAATTGTATTTCTTCCTTTTGTATTTGGACGATATCATGGTAACAATCTATAATACACGTGTTATGACTATTAAACTTTATCTTTCCTTATAAAAACTATTTATTTACAAAACACCTTCACTTACGTTCAGTTAATAAATCTAGACAAAAAATAAATAAAACAGATAAAAAACTAAAGCAACAGTAATCACAACATTCAAAATTATTGAAAGCAATTTAATTCAAACTTATCAACACAACTGCCAATAGAAAACGATTCGTTCGGTATTGTTGAGGCTAGAGCTATTCCTTTGAATGAAACAAGATTAAAAAAGTAAAGCTTCTATTCGTATCGGCGTAATTGAAAAATATTAAGTATCTGGAATATCAAAAAATAATAAAGATAAATTCAACAAATAAAATTAGAAATTATTGTTTTCAGGTTATAATATTGTTTCTTGTAAATTAAATGAAAAACTGATGCTAATCATTAAGAATTTACGGCTTCTTTATTATTTTTTTAGGGTGTAATCGTAAATTATTAAGTGACGTTAAACAAACAAACAAACAATCGTAAATTATTGTTACTCCTTAATAAAAAGAAAAAAAAAAAGCATGTCAATCAATGTAGGTATTGTAAAATGTTTGTCAAATGAGATCTCCCACAACTGAACGCAATAATAATATATATACGCAAGGAATAAGAATGTTTGAAACTTGGCATTCATAGCTTTCCATCAACTTGAGTCACTCGTTATGTTATAAACTCTGGATTGATGACTTTTAACAAAAGTCAGAAATAAGATTAATTCATTTTGATTATTGCAATATATATATATTCCTCTAGGCCTATATAAAATATCTTATTTACCTAAACAATTTTTTTAATCAAATGTTTCTGAACACGAAACATTAAATCTAATATAGGTTTTCTTTCATTAAATTGTCTGCTTTATTTTTTGTGAAATATTATTTATTCTCTTATTGACTAAATAAAAGCCTTGGGGATTATTTCCATTTTTTAAAAACACAATTGTTTCTTTAATTAACAAAACTACTATCGTGTTTATTAATAATAAATTAGAATTTCTGTTTTAATGATAAAAAATCATTGCAATATTCTGATCAATAACTGGTCTTTTGTTTCATATTTCTGGAATGAACATTTGAATGAAATGGGAAGTAATTTAATTTTAATAGTAAATTTTTCGTTAGCAAACTTCATGCTGACTTGATATATAATCAATACTATTGATGAAATTTGATTGCTAATAAATGTAGGTGAACATCAAGCTCAGATTCTTCTACTTCTTCTTGGCGCTAAAGACCGATGTTATCCTTGGTTTCTCCAATAAGATTTCTCCTGTTAGCTCTTTCTTGTGCAGCCACATGAAATTGGCAGACGTTTAGTAGGTGACGTACTTACCTTGCAGTAATATCCTCCCATTTATTCCAAAACCTTCTTCTTCATCTAGTCTAGCTCATGTTTATCTAGTCAATCATCGCATAATAGAAATTAAATATATATTGAAAGAGTTTGTCAACTGATTGAATTTGTTAACTGAAAACACTTGAAGGAAAATATGATTCTGATTCAAATGAGAAGGATAGATAGTAACGGGTCGGTTGACCCGGTGTCGGGCATGTGTGAAGGAATGGCCATTACTTGAATATTGAAGAGGACAAAGTAAAAAACCAAAATAATAGATTTCGGCAAATTCCCTGACAAATAAATACTGATGAAAGTAACTTCAGCCACACAAGAAATACTGCTGATAGCTGCTCTTCATGCCTAAAAAATATTTTGTGTTTAATATTGCTGATATGCTACTACTGATTTTTATTTTTGCTAATAATATATTTTATAGTGTCCTACCAATGTACATAAATCTATATGTGGAAAAAAAAATTGTGAAAGGAATTTTGATTTTTGAGTTAAGAATTTAGGAGTTTTTTAAAACTTACTAATAGTGATAATTTAATAATTTGCCTATCATAATTAAAATAAGTTCATGTTAATTGATTGTGAAAAGACATAATGACACAATTATTTTTGATACAATATTTTATTTTTTTATTTACTATACAAAACATTTAAATAATACGATGTTTTTATTTCTTGCTTCTAAGGATACCTATATTTTTTCCATGTATTATTTTATATTAGTTATCAGTTTATTTTTATATAACACCAATTATAAAAGAGTTCAGTTAATATTTTTTAAATATTTGAAGAATGAGTGACATTTTAAGGGCTATTCAAATATGAAATAACTGGTAAAGCAGTAAAAATGTGAAATCTACATATTTTACTGTAATACAAAATAGTGCAAAGTTGTGTTGCAATTTTGGTTTGTGATATTAAATATGTATATGATGTTTTATCTATGTATATCAAATTTTTTTTTTCTGCTTAACTTGAAGTCAATTTGAAGATTGACTTTACTTCCAAGCTTGTAGCTCTTTGCAGCAGCTGTAGAGTGCAGTTCTTAACTTACGTGGATGTCTTAATTGTTAATGTAAATTCCACAATATTTTCCCGTATTCTTATTTTTTTTTATCATTAGTCATCATCTACCAATGCTATTCTCTATTACTTCTCATATCTTTAGTTTCCGTGTTTACAGTATCAACCATTATTAGAAGAAATGTGTTAGTTATTTATGAAGTGACAAGGAAGATAAGGACAATCATATTTTTTAGATATAACAGAAATTATGGTCGAATGATCCAATGACAGCCAGAAGGCGAAGAATTGGTTCTGAATCAGATCAGCAACCTCTGATTCTTGCAGAAAAGACTTCATCTTTCTCATCACAGTCTTTCAGAGAAAATGGTTTTTCATCCAGTTCATCATCTTTAATCAAAGATCCTCCTAAGATGTCTCGGGACAGAACCTCAGAATTTGCCAATGCAATTAGGTCTCTTCAGGGAAGAACAGTAATTAGAGCTGTGGCAGCTCAAGATCCTACTAGAGCACAGAACATTCAAAACTATGGAGAATTTATGATGTTGGCCCGAAATATTGGGCGAAATATCAGCAGCACTTATGATAAACTTGAAAAACTTACCTTATGTAAGTTTTATTTAATTAATTATTATACTTATAAACATTTGACATCTCTTACATGCAATTCTCATATGAATTTGGATTCTATCCAGAAAGATGTTAACCATATCATTATAATATTTAAAGACCAGTAAATAATTATACTCTCTGGTTTAGAAATTTCAATGTAGCAAACTGTCATGTTATATGATGAAACATTTCTTGGTATCATTAGGAAATATATTATATTTCATTATATTGTGCGATTATAGTGGGAATGTCTAGAATTATGTTTTTATTTTATAGTTTTTTATTTATTTTTTGTATAATTACTTTTAAATCATGAGATTAATATGGTGTGTTCATTTTACATGTACTCATCAAATGCTTATATGGGCGTTATTCTAATTGGTTGTTAAGATTAAAAGATCTATTCCAAAAAATTAAGTGATAAGTAAGATGATTAAACTTCAATGTAAATAACTACATTGTTTGAAATCAGCTACCTTAAACTAATTTACATGCTAACATTATTTATTGGTAATGCTTCTGCTATGCTACTTCTGGGTGTGGCCTATTTTGATAGGTTATGACCATATTGGCAATGCCCACAAGTAACAGCAGAAATTTTACAAAAACTTCATGAATAGAAAATGTAACATAATCTACCAATTCTAGTATTTTTGTTTGAAGTTTTTCCAAATGTCTTAGTGATGATTTGTGTATGTCACATTTCACTTAGTGAAATTTATACTATTGGAAGTTATGTAACCTGTAGTTTTAAATTATTTTCCATACTTATTAACGTTTATGAGGTTCATCAATAATCGGTGAAGGTTTAAAATTTTTTTTTATATGACCCCTAGAAGGGATTTTCATAATATTAGGTTTGAGCATCATAAAACTAGGTACTTATCTGCTGTAATCACATAATATTTTCAATATTCAGTATAATGGAGTAAAAAATGCTCTAATTTTAAAAATAAATCATATTTGTTTTTATTCAAATTCTCTTCCAATGTCGAAGAGAATGTCTTAGAGTTTAGCTTTGTAAAACATATTTTGTTTGAGTTTCAGCTTTGAAAGTGATATTTGCCTAGTGATAAACAACATTTTTTAAAAGATGGTTGGTATAATTAAAAAAACATTAGTAAAAAAAGAATAAGTGGAACATT
Source organism: Aelia acuminata (assembly GCA_911387785.2). Taxonomy (NCBI): domain Eukaryota; kingdom Metazoa; phylum Arthropoda; class Insecta; order Hemiptera; family Pentatomidae; genus Aelia; species Aelia acuminata. The sequence goes on along the minus strand of OU426984.1, from coordinate 51,983,946 downwards.
TTGTTTTTGTCTAAGTTCATTTTTAGAATATAAATGAATTAGTCATTTGAGAAACTCAACATTTCTTAAAAAATCAGTTGAACTTTTCAATTTTTTTTGGTGGGGGGGGGGGTTCATACCGTGTTTGTTTAATTAATGTCACTTTATGCCACTTATGTTAATCGGACGTTGCTATAGCAGGAGTCATAAATTTTGCCAATCCAGGTATAATTGGAATAGGGATCTGAAAGGAATACCCGCCTCCTTACAGGCTTGGGACCTCCATTTTACGTCCTATCTGTGGGAAAGTAGTTTCTACTCCCTTTAAAAAATCATAAGGCCACCACGGGATGCGAAACTGCGACCTTTGGTATTTTTTTTTTTTACTTCAAGGCTTCCACTGAAGCCCTATACTATATAACACCCATGGCACTGGATGATACTTCTCCTACGAAAGAAAAGCACCACCCACTCGACTCGGGTGGGGGCTTTACCGCACAGCCACACTGGGCCCCGACCTTTGGTATTGTAGGCTGCTTTGCTAGCTAATACACTTCAGGAGACCCCACTGATGCTTTGCACTACATCTCTAATTCCAGATTCTATTAAAATATATTTACCAGTAAATAAAATTGAAAAAAAAAACAGAAAAGGGTGTGTCAAAGTACATACTTAGTTCTTCACTTTTAATTTGAATTTTTTGACATGGGTTTCTCTAAAAACTGATTCAAATACTAAGTTTATATATTCTGAAAATGAATTAGTGAAGATAAATAAAATTATTTTTATAGGTTGATTTTTTGTGGAATGATGACTTTTTTTTTTTTTTTAATGATACTCTAGTTAGTTGCTTTGTTTTCTATTTCAGTGGCCAAAAGAAAACCATTATTCAATGACAGACCAACCGAGATCCAAGAATTAACTTATATCATAAAAGAAGATTTAAATAGTCTCAATTCGCAAATAGCCAAACTCCAAGAAGTAATTAGAAGTCAAAATGAAAAGAGAAATCGTAATAAGACACAGCATTTATTTTCCCATTCATCCAGTGTTGTCCTGACATTGCAATCAAAGCTGGCTTCGATGTCATCACAGTTCAAGCATGTATTGGAAGTTAGGACTGAGGTTCGTTTGCTGATATTTTATTATATTTATTTAAATCTAAGATTTTTAATATGAAGTTCAAGGTAATAACATATCCTTATCTGAACAATTTTAATTTAACACCACATTATAATAGTCAAATAAAAATTTACTGTACATCCAATATTGTACTTCAATAAACATTCACAGTAAAATATTCTAAGAGTTCTATATTAAAGAGATAATAGTATTTTCTTTTTTAACCTTTACGTTTTATCAAATTTTTTTTTTTTTTTTATCTTTTCCAAAAAATGTTTTGGTATAAAGCTGAAATCATTCATTTTTTGTTGGTCCTCCCCTCCTCACAGGTTAGGCCATTCAGCGTTTCCCGGACCAGGGGAGATATCGCAGAAATCAGATCATTATGCCTTATCTCAAAATCAATAATTTTTCTATAATGTGATGATTAGGTTAATGGATTTCTGTGGTATTAAATTGAATCCCTGTGTATAATTTTTTGTATTATCTTTGACTGCCAACTGCAATACAAAAAGAGAATATGATAAGTTAATTATTGCTAGGAATGTTGGTCTTTGTGTATTCAAAACTTTGTGTGCCCTTAGTTAACTATTGTTATATTTTTTGTTGCATTTGATGAATAATATTAATCTTATGCAATCCTCGTGATGTATAACTTTTTCTTTTAGAATCTTAAAGAGGCTAAAAGAAGACAAGATCAGTTTTCGCAAGCTCCATTGGGTCCAGCACACCCACCGCCTGGTGAATCTTCGTACCTGTTGGGTAGAGAGGTCGCCATAGACATGCAAGGTGCAAGTAGGGGAAGGCAGCAGCAGTCGCAGCTACTCATGTCGTATGATGAAACTGTGAGTTTATTTTATTTTCTATTTAGATTTAGATTAAACAAAAACTGTAGTTTCTTAGTTTTATACCCGTTATCTGGTTTTTAAAATACAGGAAATAATTTTTTCTTGAGTTTATTATACTTCAGTTATAGTGTTCAATAATTGAGTTTCACTAATTATATCATGATAAAAATGTTTTAGGATCAATATCTTACCAGCAGAGCCGAAACAATGCAGAATATTGAATCAACCATCGTGGAACTGGGTGGTATTTTTCAACAACTAGCACATATGGTAAAAGAACAGGAAGAAATGGTTGATAGGTAATGAGTATTGGCAACAATACTTATTTATATTAAAAAACATATGTTAATTAGAGATAGTTAGTTCACATAATAACCTTGTTGTGATTGTTTTGTTACGCTTGTTGTGCTAATAAATACAGTGTTTATTACGTGTTAATTACATTAATTACTAATAGTTAAAGTACACAAAAGTGGCGACGAGGATAAAAGAAAAATGCCTCCAAAGTATGATGAAAATAATGGAATCGATGAAACAAAAGGATTGGGTAAGATAAATTTTTATCATATTGAACCTTTTGATTCTTCAATAATAAAGTGGAATACCTGGAGCATTAAATTCAAAGCGTGCTTACAAATTTCGAACGTAGAAGATGAGAAATTGAAAGTTGCATTGTTAATAAGCAACTTAAATGGACAGGCACTTGAAATTTTAATCAATATTTGCAAGCCAAAATCTCCCTCCGATTTTAATATTAATCAATTACTTGAAAAATTAGACGAAAATTTTAAAGAAGTTTCATTTACTATTTCTGAAAGATGTAAATTTTTCAAAATGTTTCAAGACTCGGATAACCTCAACACATATTCACTCAAATTAAAGGAACAAGCCGACAAATGTAAATTCCCTGCGGATTTTTACGAGGAAGCTTTGATAACCTCCTTTTTAATGAACATAAATAGCGCAAATGTTCGCTCCGTACTATTGCAAAAAGAATTAAAAAATTTTAATGAGACTGTAGAGTTAGCCAAGGTTCTAACTGGAGCCTTAGAAATTTCAAAAGTCGACCAGACAGATTCGGATATAAATAAAATTTCTCCAAAACATAGTTTGCATCCCCCCCTAGCTTGCCAAAAAAGTAAAATAAAATTTAAATGCAGAAACTGTGGTTTGATACATGGAATTAACGAATGTCCTGCCTATGGCAAAGAATGTCACTATTGCAAAAAATTGAATCATTTTGCCAAATTCTGTCTAAAAAAGGGAGCCGCAAAGGATAATGATTCAAATCATAACGTTACCGATATTTTCAATATGACATCACATGACAAAACAGGTAAAATCAAACTTTTGGTAAACATAAATGGTCAAGAAAATCCTATGGAATTCGAATTAGATTGTGGTTCAAGAAATACTATATTATCAAAAAATTCTTGGGTTACTTGTGGTAAATTTCCTCTAGTAAGGTCAAATATAAAGTTATACAGTTATTCAGGGCATGAAATAAAAGTTTTAGGAGAAGCTGAAGTTGAAGCTACTTGGAGAGGAAATTCGAAGAAACTGCCGATTGTTGTAGCTGAAGCACCAAATGGGAAGAATTTGCTAGGGTTGGAATGGAATAAACCATTATTAAATTTAGATTTGGGCAGATTAAGCTGTTTTTCTGTTTTAGAAAAACAAGATACAGCGAATAATCCTTTGAATAATGCCAAACTGCAAGAAATATTAAAGAAATTTCCAAAGTTATTTCAGAAGGGTATTGGCTACTGCAAGGATATGCAAGTAAAGCTCCGACTTAAAGAAAACGTAACACCAGTTTTTTGTCGAGCTAGGGTGGTTCCATTTGCTTTACGCGAGCCACTAAAACGTGAACTGGATAGATTGGAAGCACTGGGCATTATAAAGCCCGTAAGATATTCTGAATATGCCGCACCCATTGTTGTGGTTAGGAAACCAAACAATAAAATTCGTTTATGTGCAGATTTTTCAACAGGTTTAAATGAAAGGTTAGAAATCTACCAGTATCCATTACCAGTAATTGAAGATCTTTTTACAAAAGTTAATGGGGCTGAAGTTTTTTCAAAATTGGACATCTCAGAAGCTTACTTTTCACTACCCGTTGATGAAGAGACCAAAAAATTACTTGTAATAAACACTCCTTTCGGACTTTATAGTTTCCAGCGGCTCGCTTTTGGAATAAATTCAGCTCCAATGATTTATCAAGAGAAAATGGAAATTATTTTACAAGGTATAGAAGGCGTTGCTTGTTTGATGGATGATATCATTGTATCTGGAAATGAAGAACAACACTTTCAAAGACTCCAATTAGTACTCGAGAGACTCCAAACTGCCGGTCTAAAACTAAACAAAATCAAATGTGAATTTTTGAAGAATAGAGTTGAGTACTTAGGCTACGTCATTGAGAAATCAGGCCTCCGTCCATCCCCGAATAAAATTAAAGCTATACAAGAAATGCCTGAACCAACTAACCTGAAAGAATTAGAAGCTTTTATTGGTATGATTAATTACTATGGAAAATTTATTAAAGACTTCAGTGATATTTGCGCACCATTAAACCAACTGAGGAAAAAAGATACACCCTTTGTGTGGGACCAATCTTGTCATCAAGCTTTTAAAAAGTTAACTACATCCCTGACTGAAGAAAACATTCTTGCTCATTATGACCCAAGATTACCATTAGTTTTGGCTGCCGATGCCAGTTCTAAGGGGGTGGGGATAAGTCTTTTACACCGATATCCTGATGGAACCGAACGTCCAGTCATGTACGGCTCTAAAACGCTAAATTCTGCTGAACAAAAATATTCTCAAATAGAGAGAGAGGGGCTGGCTATTGTATATGGGATCAGAAAATTTCACAAATTTTTATGGGGTCGGAAATTCATTTTGCAGACAGATAGTCGTCCTCTGATGCATATTATAAGTAGCAAAAAGGGAATACCTCAAAATACAGCAAATAGACTCCAGAGGTGGAGCCTTTTGCTCATGAACTACACATTCACAGTGGAATATGTGAATACTTCAAAATTTGGAAAAGTTGATGCTCTAAGTCGTTTGCCCATTCCTCAATTAGAACAGACTGACTTTGCATTTGAGGAAGTTGTCTCAAAAATATTTGATGAAAATATAAACTCCTTACCAATTCAAAGCCAAGATATTGCCAAAGAGACCTCCAAGGACCCTATTCTTCTCAATGTACAAAATTTCATATTGAATGGATGGCCTGCAAAATGCTCTGAAGAACTTCTACCCTACTTCAAAATCAGAAATGAATTATCAATATACGGAAGATGTATTCTTTGGGGAATCAGAGTTATCGTACCTCCCACACTAAGAAAACGATTAATTTCATCTCTCCATGATACACACATTGGCATTGTAAGGTCTAAAGCCTTGGCACGTGGGAAGTTTTGGTGGCCTAAATTGGACCAAGAAATTGAAGAAAAAATCAAGTCCTGTGAAATATGCAACAAATACAGAAATCAGGAACCTGTAGAATCTATACCATGGCCAGCTTCTGGACACCCTTGGGACAGAATACATCTGGATTTTGCAGGCCCATTCAAAGGGAAATTATTATTGCTGATCGTAGACGCTTATTCAAAATGGCTTGAAGCATTTGTTGTCAATGACATGACAGCTGATACAACAATATACTTAATTAAATCACAATTACTCACTCGTTTTGGCTTTCCTAAGACGATCGTCACAGACAATCAAAGCACATTCACGTCCTCTGAATTCAAACTATTCTGCGCTAATTTTGGAATCAAGCATATTTTAACTCCAAGCTATCACCCCCAATCCAATGGACAGGTAGAAAGATATGTACAGACCACTAAACAGAGTCTTCGAAAATTAATGGAAACTGGGAAAGACATACAAAAGGAATTGTGCAACTTCTTGTTTCAGTTTCGTTCTACTCCAGTTTCATCAGGTGCAAGTCCTGCGGAGCTGTTTTTGCGTCGACAAATAAGGACAAAATTAGATGTCATGCATCCACTCAAGACATGTTCAACACCTGAAAATGTAATTTCAAAAAAATACTTCAGGGAACTACAGCCGGTTTGGGTGAGAGAAGGAAGGAACTCAACATGGAAGAAGGGACAGATCGCTCGTAGCTGTGGGAAAAATACATACATTCTAGAGTCTGGGGAGAAAAAACACAGCTCGCAGCTCAGACCCTTCTTGTCTCCAGAGGTGATGGCTCCTGAACCAAAAGCTACCTCAAGTGCAACAATACCCACGGGTGATTCTCCTGTGAACCATGGGACAGGCTCAGAAGAACCTGATGATCAACCTGCCCCAACCAGACCAGTGAGAAACCGCCGGCCTCCTCAGAGGCTAACCTATTCCTCATTCTAGAAGGGGAAGAGTAATGAGTATTGGCAACAATACTTATTTATATTAAAAAACATATGTTAATTAGAGATAGTTAGTTCACATAATAACCTTGTTGTGATTGTTTTGTTACGCTTGTTGTGCTAATAAATACAGTGTTTATTACGTGTTAATTACATTAATTACTAATAGTTAAAGTACACAAAAATAGGTAAGGGAATTTAAAAAAGAAAGATATTAGGTGTCTTATTTAAAGATCTATTGGTCTCGTTTAGACAAAATTTAAATGATAAACTTGAAGTAGATTGTTTCCGTCATCCTGATACTTGAATTAGGATTTAAGTTGATAGTTTAGTTTTTTCATTCCCATTTTAGAGGTTCTAAGTTTTATTAAAAATTAGGGTAAAGTGACCTAATATGAGATATGTTCCTAATAGGAGACACCTACCTAAATATAGTTTATGACATCTTTTGATGTCGATTTAAAAAAAAAAAACTTGAAGAAAGATGTTATAAAATAAAATTCTGAGGGTGTCTACTGTTAAGCAGGTGCCTCATATTAGGCCAATAAGCTGCTCTATACACCCATGATTTTTTTTTTATTGAAACCTAATCATCTTCAAGTGATTCCATGCATATGAAACTGTATGGTTTAGAAATTTTATTTAAAATTTTAATTAAATATGGATAAATATAAAAAGAAATTTCGGAAGGTTAAAAAAAAATCCATGATTTCTCATAATTTTACCTCGTACTTGTTGTTACCTAACTAAAATCAACTAACTTTTGGGGTTACTAAACAACTTTAATAGTGAACAATTTGTTATGTGTGGTGAAGTTTGTATAAGCCTGAAAACTTAACTATTACATTCTCTTCACCTTAAACCTCCTAAACTACCATATCAATAATTATTATTTTTTTTTTTTTTAGGATTGATGCAAACGTCCATGACACTGAACTGAACGTTGAAGCTGCTCACTCAGAAATATTGAAATACTTTCAGTCAATATCATCGAACAGATGGCTGATGATAAAAATATTCGGTGTCCTAATATTTTTCTTTATGTTCTTTCTCATATTTATGGCATAAAACCGCTCTCATTATAAACAAATATATTTTTATATATTTAATATTAGAATGTTAATGTTGGAAACAATTGTTTATATTTGTTAAATCTTTTTGATGTAATATAATCCGTGTAAATATGTTTCTTTTTTCGGTCGCATTCCTTTTTTGTCATAGCAAATAAATTTATTTTATTTTATTTTATTTTAACGTTGAAATTATTTTTTGATGAACGAAATTCTCAACTTTTTACCTAGAGGATAAACTGGTTTTCAATTCTATATTTATATTTATAGATAAAAATTGTATCTTTTAATATTTTTATTTGTATAGTAAATAAATGATCTTGCCCAGTGAATACTATGTGTTAATCGTTTATCAATCTTGTTAGCTTCTAACGAGTATCATTAGTTCAATAATGTTCCTCAAAAAACTAAAGGAAATAATCAATAGGTCTATTAATTCTTTACAATTTATTGCCTATGGTTTTATGGTTATCATTGTTATATTGTGTTGCCTTCTGCTAATAGTTAATGATTTCTTTTTGAAAAACCAATCCCTTATTTTCAACAAATGCATGGGGTGTATTCATCCCTTTGCTTTATAGAAAAATATCTAGAACTAATTATTGACAATATTAGCCCATTTTTAAAGTAGTGCTAACGTGACAAAATATTTTTGTTACTGATTTGTTTTTAAATGCTACTTAATCACTGTATATATGTATATAAAAATATCAAATACATTCTATCCTTGTTAATATTTGCTAGTTGTTACCTCATTTCCCTCAGTAATTTTAGTAATATACCCTCCTATGGATTTATCCAAATGATTTTAACTTTTAGCGTGTATTATTAGTAGTGTTTCCATATCCTTTAATTATATGCTAACTCCAATTATTGATGTGATTTCTGTTTTTATTATTTTTCACACTTGCATTGATTATAAGGTATAAGCATTATTTTTAAGTTTAAAACTCTCCTTTAGCTCAAACAGCTTTTTTGAAATTGGTACTTTTATATTAAATTGGTAATGAAGTGGAAAAATCTAGTGGTTGAGTGTGATCTTGGTCAAATAATCTCCTTGCATAACATTCACTCAAGAAGCAGTACTTTTTCTTTTATTCAGTACCCCTTCATGGCCATGTTTGGCATACTGGGGTTACTCTAGAGGTGTATCTAACCTTTTCTTATCATTGTGGGAAAGTCAAGATTTTATTCTGCCACGAAATGAAAGCACCCTTCTTGGACGGATTCAAATCAACATCGAGAATGCCGCAGAAGTGGGAGTTACACTTTAACATGCTCTGCTATTCTGGTCTTTACTTCCCTTTAAGGTACTGGGGACTCATAACCTTCCATGGGTTGTAGTAGATATAATTTACTTTCATGTCTGTCCAACATTTCTTGGAAAAATTAATTATCTAAAATTTATCAGTCTCTATTTGGCTTTTATGACTCCAAGCTACTAGAAATAGAGAACTTTTTTTTTGTATCTGATGATAGTTCCATTGCGCTAAAAGTGGAGCTTCTTTGTGATGGTCATTTTACAAAAAGTTGCTATCAATTTTACAAAAGATTTTTGGGGTCATTTTACAAAAGGTATAACCTTAGGTGAAAACATGAATTTTTTATTCAAAATAAATTCTAAATTATGGATATGGTTAGTTGATGGTACTAAAAATTTTGAAGTTGAAATTATTTGATTGAAGTTTTCTACCTTCAGAACAACAGGATGAAAATAGACATATATTTCTGGGTACATTTTTGACGAATTTGATTATAATTCTTTTGGCATTGGCATAAAGGAAATTTTATTTAACCAATATTTTTTGGAATTTTAATATCTTTATTTATATTTTAATACAATGCTATAATAATATATGCTTGGTTTCAGGTCCTTAAGTAAAAAGGAAATCATAGGTAATAATATGATAAACCATCGATCGATAATATTTCTCTAATTCTCTCTTTTATTCACAAATGAATAATGAACTAAAATTCAGCTTGAAAAGCTTATCTCAGAAACGGTGAGGTGCAAAACTCGTTGGTTCCATTTTTTTGAAAAATTGAGATAGCAGTGGATTCTAAAAGATATTTTAATGCTCTTTCAACATGTCTTATCAGATTGGAGCAAAACTTGTTATTTCATATGGATTTTTGCTATACAAAATAGCAGTTTGTTGCAGAACTGATTCATTCCATAGCCCATTGTGTTTCCAAACTAGTTTGTTACTCGTTGTGGAGTTTGGTTCCTATAATAACTTCTCACTTTGCACCTATCCCATTCGTTCACTTCAGCAGTTTCTGTTACTCTTTCTGAACTAAATATCGAAAGTTCCTTAAACTCGCATGTTTTCTGTCAGTTTATACTCGATTCTTCTAACCTAGCTGTATTAATAATTGATTTTCAAATGGCTCCAACAAGCTGAAAGACGTTGTTAATCTGCTGAAAAAGCATTTCGGTAATGAGTGGAGGGTCAATGATTCATTGAAGTATTACACACGAGTTCTCAATATATCTGCCACTTCAAAGACGAGGGAAACAACGAACAACAGGATGATGAAGTCGCTATTATTTAAGAAGACGATGGCCTTAGGATCTAATCTTTTTGTAGTCAGATGTTTTAAATCAGTAAACTGATATTTTTGAAAAATTCGTCAACAAAAAAATTTTTAGTCCAATGTTTTAACCCAGTGGGTGATATTATTTTGTAAAATGATACCGAATTTATTAATAAAATGGTTGTGAACCTAAATAAATATTACTTCTTAAAAAAAAAAAACTTCGCTTTTGTTTTCTTCTCCTTGTATTATTATCCTTATTGGAAGATCAACTTACGCTGTGTGAATTAAAACTCGTTTGTTGCAATGTGATGTGCAGTAAAAGTCTTTCCTTTAAACATTTTGTTGCAAAACTTTTTCATTCCATACTTGGTTACTTTTTTTTTGTCACCTTTGAATCAGTAATTTTTTTTATTCCAAGCTCACTTCCATAGGGTAGCTGCATCATTCGAAGGAAAAAAAAAAAAACATTTTTATCTGGCCACTCTACAAGACCTGGTCAGTTTTTTGAGTTTCCTGAAAAACGTGTTCATGTGGAACCAACGAGTTTTGCGCCTCACCTCCTCAATTATAAAAAGTTTTTTATATAATTAAAATATATTTATGTGTAGAGGTTTACTTGTTGTTGTAAATAAACACTAATTTATTATCCGTTATTCTCATTTTAAGGATTGCTATTTTACATAACGAATCAGGGAAAAGCTGGTAAAGGCTGCTTTTCATAATTTATGATTTAACTAGAGGAAACCTTATTTTCATCGTAATGTCAAGAAAGTGCCGACTATAAAGGTTTCAAACATCTTTTGTAAAAGAAAAAGTAAATATCTTCTTTCTATTCACATTTATTTAAAAAAAAAAAAAAAAAAGGCTACCCTTATTTTCTTGTAATTTTGTACAAATGCTAAATTCTCTATCGATGTGGAATTTACTTCTTGAAAGCCATTCTAGACATGTTATAGGCTATTAAGCCTAAAGAAGCTACACATGCTCCCATGGTCATCCGGTAGATCATGCTGTCAGTTGTACCATTTTTTTTAAAGACTGGAGTCTCATCTTGAATCTAGAAAAAAAAAAATTAGACACAGTCATACATCAAATAGTTCACTTACATAATTTTATTTTACTGTCATTTTCATGATGTATATTTGTTTTGATGCTCCCACTAAAAAAGTATTTTAATTAAAAAAACTCATTTTAATTTTTCTTATATAAAAATATTTGATTTTGTAGGAATGAAAAAATTTATAGCTTTCTCCAGAATCATTCCGTCATATGTCCATTATTTGATGGTTCATGAAACCTTACTTATCTTTATTATTTTGAAGTAACTAGTGTGTATTTGGTTCTGATATTGTTTATCAGAGAGCAGTGCTACTTTCTCTGTTAATTAAAAAAAAATCTTGAACCAGTATTTTTTATGTTTACGTTGACAGATTAAGATAAATACTTTTCTAAAAAACTTAAAATTAAATATTTAAAAGAATAAAATTGCTTGCAATACGATAAAAAGATTTATTCTAATTCTGCGTTTATTAAAGAAATTAAGTACAGTTGGGTTCCGATTAACCGAGGTGCCAAGTCTGAGGGGGGGGGGGGTATGTGTATGTATATGAGTTCATTAAAACAAACTACAATAAATGATTTCTTTAAAAAAAAAATAGTTTCATAATTTCTGTTATTATTATCGTTATTATGCATTATTATTATTATAAAATATTTATTAGGTTTTTAAGCATATATGTAGATTTTATTTAAAAATAACCTTCATTTTCAGTTGGTATTGGTATGGTTTCGATTAACCGAGGTAACCTTGGTCCCCATCGACTTGGTGAATCGGAACCCTACTATATTGTCACGTGGAAAACCAAAGCTGAAAAGCTAAGCAGACCATTGAACCTAGGAGACCATGAGAGAGAGGGGGAATTCCTAGAAGAGGCTGGCCCCGGCGAGTAGAGGAGACAGTCTAGGTCTGGGAGAGGAGTCTGAGGCAGTCTGGGAGTGGCGGACACAGTCCGGCAGTCCAAGTCTGGGAGAGACAGGCAGAGTGAGGCTGGTTCAGGCACCGACAGGCCAGGAGTGGGATTCGAGTAGTATAGTAGCCCCAAGTATCGAGTATATGAGTGGCCCCAAGTATTTATGTAGTTTGAGACCCCCGTTTGGTAGTTGGGACCTGTAAATTGATTATTGTAAATAATAAATGATGTAAATAGTCTCTGGTTGAATTGATTAGCTCACAACCCTTGCCCAAAGATCCGTGTGTCACAATGATAAGTAGATTTAAGAAGAGGGGTGACAGTATTTACATCAATGGGTCTTTCATATTGAATAGCTGTAATTATTTTTTAAAAAAGTTATATGAATTGTTTAATTATTAAACATGAATATAAATAAAGTTGAAATTGAAACAAATGAATTTTTTTTTGTAGATTTTTTCTTAGGATATTATTATTATTTTTTTTTTTTTAATGAATCATAAATAGTATAGTAGCCCCAAGTATCGAGTATATGAGTGGCCCCAAGTATTTATGTAGTATGAGACCCCCGTTTGGTAGTTGGGACCTGTAAATTGATTATTGTAAATAATAAATGATGTAAATAGTCTCTGGTTGAATTGATTAGCTCACAACCCTTGCCCAAAGATCCGTGTGTCACAATGATAAGTAGATTTAAGAAGATGGGTGACAGTATTTACATCAATGGATCTTTCATATTGAATAGCTGTAATTATTTTTTTAAAAAGTTATATGAATGGTTTAATTATTAAACATGAATATAAATAAAGTTAAAATTGAAACAAATGAATTTTTTTTGTAGATTTTTTCTTAGGATATTATTATTATTATTTTTTTTTTTTAATGAATTACAAATATTTCATATTTGCAATGGAGTTCCTATTTATTAGTTTAATTTATTATTAATAAATTTTATTTTACCTTCTGATATAAGGAGTTTTTCTGATTAGCTTTGTTACAACACTATTATAAAAATACACAATATAAACACTGTTAAAATAGGAGTATTTAATTAATGATAAATGTTAAATTAATCTTTATTATAAGACTCACCCCAAATTTTTCCATTTTCGCTTTTACTCCAGGTTCTAGAGTTGACATTGAGCGAGCCGTTTTTTGCCTCTGAAATAAGTAACTCATTTATTATTCTGCTTTAAATTTGATTTTACTGATTCTATAAATCAGATGTAAAATGAATTAATAGTGAAACTTAGTTATGAATTAATTAAAAAACTCATAAAAGAATCTCCAGTTAATTGCTTTTATTTGATTTTTTATCTTACCAAACAACTATGAATAATTTTATGATTAAAACATTTATCTATGAAATTTATAAAAAGAAAACAATAATAATTAAAATCACCATTTTCAAATTATTAATGAACTTGATGTACATGTTTATTAAAATAAACATATTATATTTCTCATTAAATAAAACTAAAAATCAAAATAAGTGGGATAAGAATTTTTAAATTAATCAAAAATGAATTGAGTAGAAATAGTTTAGTAATTACTTACAAGTATAACTTTTGGAGCATTGGAATTTGATAATCTTGCGATAACGGTTGGTATTTTACTTGCCATTTTAAATTAGAAATGACTCGTGAATTAGTTGTGAAAAAGAGCTTCTTAAAATAAAAATAGACTTGGCTCTGTCTTCAAACTCAACACACTGCTCTGCCTTCTTAATAGAAGTATATTCCTCTCTTCTCCTCCCCCCCCACTGAATTAATTGGAATGCTTATTTTATAAATGTTTTATTTACTCGTTAATTTTAAGAATTAAATAATTTAGAAGGGACACTAAAGGAGGAACTAATTTTAAACTAATTTTTTTTTTTTTTATAAATGTTATAAAGAAAATTATAATATTGTCTTTACAATGGATGGTGTTGCTTTAAAAAATGTCCTAATGGTTACTTTATCAGTGCTGAAAAAATCCCATTTACATTGATATTATTATTATATATTTTTTAATAAAATTATTTATTTTTTTGTAAATAAAGTGGGCAGCTGTTGCAGATTTTTCTTTTTTCCATATTTAGTTTTTCTTTTTTTGAGCAGTTTCCATCCAGCCTTTTTTATTTTTTTTAATTAAACTATAAAAAAATATTGTTATGTAAACAAAATTTAATTTAAGATGTAATACTTTGAAATTAATAAAACAAAACATGTTTTAAATAAGAAAAAGGTCTTTAAAAAAAATCTAGGCTTAAAATACTTTATATAAATTATCTTTTAATAAAAATCAGATAACAGGAAAAATCGTAAAATCACCCATTTAATATATTAATATAATTTCAGCATATAGTTATTACTTAATTACTATTATTTATACATTTTAATTGCAATAATTTTTTTATTTATTTATTTCGAAATTATAACTATAGTTTATGAAAATATAAAAGTTGTAAATAATTCTGTAAACATCATGGTAACAGTTCATTTATTTTATTTTTCTATTAAATGAACTGTTATCACAATGTTACAGAATTAATCAATATATATTATAAAGCAAAGTGTACAATGTGCGTGCCGAAAAGGCTCAAAAACGACTCAACGCACGTTTAAGAGAGTTATGTCAGCGTGTTGCTATAAAACCCATAACTGAGAAGAAGGTTTCTGTTTTTCTCTTAAGGGTGTAAAATTGAAGAGAAAAGGACTGGAATTTTAGGACTCTCGCACCATTTAATTAGCCTCTCTGAGATTGAGATACGAGGTTATGAATGAAAAATGTAGTTCGAGCTCCAGGCTACCAGGAAGCGCTAGGGTGCGTTTCACTCAATGTTTATTGTTCATTCATTCCGTTCAGTTTGTAAAGGTTAAATATTTTTTCAGCTGTTCTTTTTAAATTACTTTTAAAATTGTTTCACCATTTCTTTCTAAATAAAATAATGATTTTACATATCTGCAATCAATTAGAAAACCGACTGGATACCTTACAAAATTAATTTTCTCATAAGAAGGTTAATTGATTTACACATTACATTTAATCAATATATAACATCTACTTAAGTAAATTTAATGCAATATGACTGAACATTTTTTAGTAGTACAGTGAGCGAAATAAACAGACATAAAGCAAAAAAGAAGAGCTGAATTAACTGATTATAAATCGAAAATAAAAAGTTTGAAGTGTTCTTATTGTATGCAATTATGAAAAATGGTTTTATTACTATGTATGATGAGCATTCCAGTTGATAAAATGACTAACTCCAATTACAGCATTTTTCAATAAGATTTTATCACCCCTCATAGTTTAGGATAAAAAGAAATATAGGAAATATAGAAATATAGGATTCAGAATCACAGAAACCATCAAAAACGATGCATGACTCGACAAAGTTGCAGCAAAATTAATTGTTTATTCGCCATTTTCAACCCCCTTTAAAGTATATAGGGTTCCTTATTTGGGCGGACTCTGCAGATCTCGAATTTTAATATTGATAATATGTTAAAAGTTTCAAGAAACTGCTAATTTTGTTCTATATTTCCTTTAATTGTAAAGTCTTTCTGTTATTGAAACTACCACACAACTACCGGAGCGAAGCCGGGCACCCTAGCTAGTTAAAAATAAAACTATAGTTATAACATCATGCTAAGAGTTCATTTAACAGTATAAATAACTTTGCGAGATGTACCACCAGAACCATTTCAGTGTGCAGGGGTGGTTTTGTTTTTGTTGAGGTGCAGGCCTTATTTATTTCCTAACTTCTCTATGAACCACTTTGCTAAGTCAGCTTATTGAATGAAACTTTTGGAAAATATTTTAAATTGAAGATTTATGAAGAGTTTCATGAATTAAAAATTTGTTGAGAATTTTAAATTGAGTTGATGTTAGGGAAGTGTCATTTCTCCCACTAAGTATTTCGACAAATTAAATATGGAAATAAATTTAAATAAAATTGAGACTTGAATGAGTGGTCTCTAGTCTAAATGGGGTTTGAAGTCACCGTGAATAAAATAGTTCAAATAGTATTTACAAAAGTATAATAATAATAGTATATTATTATAGTATATAATTTTTGTTGTAAAATTCTTGTCTTTAATAATTTTAACTACTATTATGTATATTATATCAGAATAAATTAATATTATTAACTTCTTAAATAATTGTAACTATTTTATTTAGGGTTTGAGGCCTCCCTAAATGAAATAGTTAAAATAATATTTACAAAACAACAATTCTCAAGTTTTTGTGTAATAGAACCTATATGTATACCTATCCATACCTATACATGGGCATGTGTAGGGAAAGGCACCAGCTCCCCTCCCCTAGAAAATTTGAGAAACAAAAACCACAAATTAAATAAATTTGTATTAATTTATGAAGTATCTATTATTATAACAAATATTTTAATTTTAAAATATCAATAAGTTTTATTTGAAACATTAATTAAGCCTTAAATAGTGAGACTACCTCGACCCCCGCCCCTGGTCATGAAAATTTTACCAGCCTGCCCCTCCCCCACCAGCTTTTATCAACCTCCCCCCCAGAAGATCTCCTAAGGACACCCTAGGTAGGTATAATGTTTGCAAAATGTAATAGTATATATTACATAATGTTTGCCATCAAATTGAAATAATAAATAAAACAAAGACCCCTATTGTGTGACCTTCAAGGAACACCCCCACCCTCTAAGGTATGCCTCTGACTGCAATGAGATATGAAAAACTGTAAATGTTTGTCATTTAATTTTAATAATAAAGATTAAGGGTGAACAGCTTGACTATTGCATGACCTGCGAACTGCACTTATAATTGACGTAAGGAATCATCAGGGGCTCTGAAATGGGTCACAGACTAGATGAAAAACAAAGTTGGGAGCATTTGATTAGGCCACAACATCTTGTGGATGTAGGTTTAATAACAAGGTATGTTGGCAAAGATTTCTGATAGTAAATGCATAATTATTTATTAGAAAAGGTAATATTCCTCCTCCCTAAGAATGAGAGCTAAGGGATGTAACATAGCTCATCTTTTTTTATAACAAGCATTGAGTTATGTTCCGTTCTGAAGATTGTGTGATCGAATTATGTAACTTTTCCAGTGGAAGAGGAGAAGCCTGGACCCCGAGACGCTAAGAAGCGCGGCTAACGATTCGGCGACGATAGCTCCGTGGAAACTAGGAGCAAGATGGCGGCCTGGTCGCGTGCCTGAGGAATCGATCAGCCCAGTCAGTGGTAGCGCGATGTGCAGATGACACCAACCGCCGACTCCGAGGAAGATTTCAGGATATTCCAGGTCCTCTGTGCCCCAGGAGGGGAGGTTAGTTCGTGCTCTGTCTGGTGGTGCCATCCAAGCCCACGCACCCCTATCCCCTTCAGCCAACGCCTCTCTTTTTTAGTTAAATTGTATCTGTTGATAAATCAAATCAAAGCAATTAGTTATATGACCTTAAGACCAATTAAAAACTATAAGTCATTCTTTATATACTACATAAAACACGTTAGCGAATTAGTAATGGAACGCTTCTCTTTGTAGATGAGCGATCAGACCGACATGAACACGACCCTGCGAAGCGAACTCGCGGCACTGCAGTACAAGAGGGACAGCCTCCTCCTCCAGGTAAAGCTACTGCTCCAAAGCATTGACTACTCAGGCTCATCCTGCAAATTGCTATTAGCGCTACGCACTGCTAGCACATTGCCTCATTGATTGACACCAAAACAAACAATCTATAGTCATTTTTTATCTTTAGGTAGACAATAACTTGCAATAATTAATGTGATCGATTTGAAAAGATTGAATAGATGAACGCTTTCAATGAAATTGTAATAGCTTTTTAATTTACCAACACAACATATCCGTCAATGTTTTGATCCGCGCTCATTGTTTGTTGTTATCTGTTTCAACATTATACAATTTTTGTTTATTATTATCCATATAAGTGGCCTCATTTTTCATTAGACTTTTTTCGTGAATATTTCTTTTTCTCTTATTAAATAAAATTTAGTATTTGAAAGCTCCTTAGACTTAGAATTTCATAGCTTCATATAACATATTAACTTATGAATAATATTAAATTAGGACATATAGGATATAGGACAGGTCGGTTGTCATTATCCTGTGAAGATATTAAATTGTAGATTAAGTATTTTTTAACTACCAAGGTTATCCTTTATCAAACTATTATAAATTTTGAAATTATTGTGTTAAATAAATTTTATTACCGCTAAAACCTCTGCTTCCAATAATGAATGTAAATGATAATTAGATATTCATTGTTGTTCTACAATGCTCATATTAGGTTTGACAAAAATATAACTAAAGCATAAGATATTTATATGAAGCGAGGCATCGTACTAACCTACCTGTTTTTTTTTTTTTTTTTTTTTTTTTTTATTATTTAATTCTTTACTATATTATTACTATATAAGCTAAATATGGACTATCAGTGATCGACTTGAATCCCAAGCCACCATGTTACCATGCTGATAAAATCAAAAATCGTTACAAATCTCCTTCCATTGAACCTCCAAAGATACAAGCTCAGGCCTAAAGTGGTTACAGTTACAGTTGGTATGATTTTGGAGGCCTATGGAAGCCAAGTTTTAACATCCCTCAAGCTTTCAATGCAGAAATTAAAGATGTCGCCTTGTTGTATAGCTCCATTTCATACATATAATTTATTGTTATATTCTATTGAATTTTGTACTCAAAGTGCACTTGAAAGCAGTTTAAAACCCTTAGTGGCTATAATTCTATTTTATGTGAATTAAAGATACTAAGGCATGAAGTAGGAAGAACATCTTTAAAAGTTTAGATGTATATAAATTTAAACTGTCACCCCAAAATAATATTTCTCAATATCTATTTTTATTCAAACGAAAACATATAATGAATTAATGATAATCCTCCTTTTATTCAACATGGAAGAATTGTTCCCGAGTGGCGGTCAGAGAATGGTATAAACTATTTCCTATGATTCTATCCAAAAATTTAGTTCTTTCTGTCTGTCTAAATCAGTTGATAACAAAACTGGCCAATGAATAATGACAGGCAAAAATAAAAAATTAAAGTTACATCATATTGAGGGGTGTGATGTGCAGTTTAAACTTAATATCGATGTTTCTAGTTTTCATCTGATCTTTATAAACGTACTACCAAGATTGTTTAATAAAATGTTACTTTCTTTCATGACCATCAGCTGCAGGAAGCGAAATCGCAGGTGAGGAAGAAAGAAGAGAGATGTGCCCAATTGGAAGGAGAGGCAGAACAGATTAAAGAACAAGCAGCGAGACAAAATGTCGTTATTGCTTCTCTCAGGAAGAGAATACAGGTCAGTAGGACATCATGGCTAACATACTTAGTATATGAGGGTCGATATTAGAAATATAACCAAAAAGTAAATGCCGTAATTTAAATTATTTTAATGAATCATGCATAACTGAAATTAAATGTTAAAATGGCTAATAACGTTACTCAGTTGTTAGCAATACCAGAACCTGACAAACATTTCCCAAGTCATCATCAAGAATGATTAATTGGATACCCCCCTCATCATCAGCTCTTGGCCTCTCCCCTCCAGTAAAAAGTTTCTAGATCCAACATGCTGCTATATTCATTGGCGGATCCAGGGTGGGGGGGGGGGCTGCAGCCCCTCCCTTTGGAAAATTTTTCGTCATTAAAAGATAGAATTTGACTTTCCTTAAAGTAAGGAAGCAAGTTAAAGAACTAATAATATGCAAAACAAGTAGAATTTTAGTTGTGGGAAAGAAACATAAAGGTAAAAAAGCTGATTGGCAGATCCAAGTGAAGGGCTGTAGGGCTGCAGCCCCCCTTTTACAGTCGGCTGGACCCGCCCATGGCTATATTCCATAGTATTTTTATTTTAATCTTTTGATAACAGAAACTTTATATTAAAAAAAAGAAAAGAAATGTTGACTTAACCTTTTGCTTGATCACGCATGATTTATTGAAATAATGTAATTATTAGTGAGGTGTCATTATCGGTAAAGGAAACATCCATCACTCAACGATCGTTCAACAGCTGGGCCTTTTAACTTTTTGCTTCTTCATTTTTATTAATATCTTTAAACGGTTTAATAACTTCGTTCAGTGTTAGGCGGCGGTTTCTTTTAATAATTATTCGTTATTACAGTATGGATGTCATTCTATTAAAGTAAGACAAACAAAATTATGAAATAATATTTAATATAGTAATATTTTAAATTACGTAAATCTCCTTAAACTGCAACTAAATTCAAGCTACAGTTAACAGTTTAAAACGCATTTCTCTAGATATAACTGCAGTTAAAGTAGTTAGCCAGAACAATAGGATAACTAAGATAGAGGATTCGCGTTTATAACGCTTTTTATGGTGACGTGGAGTTTTATAATTATGAGTTAATTATGCCGATAGTTTAGTTGCTATAATCTCTTGCAGGAGCTGGAGGAGAAGGAGCGGATGCTGACAGCCGGACAGGCGAGGACGGAAATGACGGTGAGCACCCTCCAGAGGGAGAACAGGTACCACGAGGAGAAGGCCGCAGATCTGGAGAGGAAGGTGAGGACGTCGGAATAGAACTAGAGGAAATCAGTATGAGATCGATTTTGGCAATGAAACTTTCTTAATTTATGACTCCTATTTTCCTGACACGACTACTGTTGTTTTGTCTTAAATAAGGTTTTTGTTGAATTACAACCTAGACTGAAAAAATAAAATCTTATTACTTCTCCTAGTTAATTGTATTTTGAATTATAAACACTGCAAGTACTTTTACAATTGCGTTCTCTATACCTTCTGACTCCTTTCCGTTTCTGAATTTGCTCTGAGTAATATACACGTTACTATGTTATGCTATATTTATCCTTGTACACTATTTTGTTCCATGTCTGGTAATAATGATCTGGTTTCAGGTGAGCAAGCTGGAACTGGAGCTGAACGCTGAAGAGCAAGAGAAGGCCCTGGCACAGAAGGCGCTTGGAGACCTGATGCGGCAGCTGGAAACCGCGCTGGGTGCCGAGGCTACAGCTGCTGGGAAAGCACATCATTTAGTACAGGTCAGAATCTAGTTTCATGTTGAGAGGTATCTAAAGTTGACAGAGCCTCTAAATGCTTTAAATATTAAGTAAATAATTCTTTGACTCCCGTCCAGGAGACCGGGAGGCTGAGGAGCCGAGTGGAGGCGGCGGAGAGCCGAGCCAGGGAAGCCGAAGAGGAACTGCTGGAGTGCCGAGCCGCCCTTGGGAGGGCCACCGCAGAGAGAGACAGCCTTCACACCCAGGCAGCCTCTCATCTAGCGGAGATTGATAGGATACGCCAGGTAAGAGAGAGCTTGAACAGCGTCAGGAAAGGTCGCTTTGCCTAAACTATTTGGAAGGTCTTGATAGTACATAAACAGATATTAAAGTTCTAAGTCCCTCTACAACTAGTTTATAATTAACCAGTCAACCAATTATGGGACACGCTGAATTATTTATCACGGAGGTATATAATTGACGCGTTCGCTTCAAATCACATATCTTCCGACTATTTTGCTGTTTACGTGGAGCACGGTGGAGGTTAATTTTTATCTTGAATCAGTTTGAAAAACTCGTGAAACATTTTTAAAATTTGGAATAGCATTTAATAAAGGAATCAATTGAGGAAATAAATGTGTAATTGAAATGTTATTTTAATCAATGTGTTAATCTTTAAACACCTTCTACTGTGTCACAAGTTGAATTGACCGACTAGCCTGTTTGTTACCTATGGAAACTACGACATACAGACAGCAATCGATAAACCATTTACCTACATATATTCTATGATTGTTATTTGTGCAACAGTAGATACAATCGTTTAAAATACTATTAAGTAGTACTACTGTTACATTAACGATCTTATGAATTCATTCATTTTTTTTTTTCTTTTTATTGATTACTTGTTAAGATAATAGTCGAAACATTTGCTCTATTTTCATTTTAAGTACAAAACTAAAAAGTTTAACTGACAATTGGAGAACCAGATAAAAATGTGTCGTTATTAGCAAATTTGGAAAGGTATATATTATGCATACAAGAATAAAATATTAATTACATTATATTATGTCTGTTTGTTTAACTAACATGTATTGGGCTCTTCCCCCAAAACAAATAATGATTTAAATTAGGTAGTTTAAAAGTAAGGATTTCATTATAGTCAAGGGCGGATCGAGGGGAGGGGGTAACAGGGGTCATAACCCCCCCCCCCCCACAAATATTTTTTGTATTTTTGAGAGAATAATGCAATTAGATAGTTACTACGCACTGAACATAACACTATAGGTTATTCAGATCGCAGTCATCTTTAATACAATGTCATAATCTCATTTAAAACCGGTGCTGGCAGCCACGTGTTTATGGGACAGAGGGGGGTCATGCCCCCCCCCCCTCCAAATTTCGTTCAGAATCCGCCCCTGATTATAGTTATTATTTAATTCAGTTATTGATGTGCCTTAGATTAAATTATATTTTATCTTATCTACAACTTCCTCGTATTGGAGGAAATTTTTTAGTTATAAATACTATTATTTATCATTTTTATATTAGTGAAAACTAATTTAAATTGTTTTACATAATTTAATCTTGGGTTTACGTATATAAAAAATTCAAACCTATTGGCAAAATAAATAACAAATATGAGTTTTATACAAACCCCGTGTTCTTAAAAGATTTTCAAGTAGTGTTTAGTCGAAGTTAGGGAAAAGTGTAAACAGGATATTAATGCAAAGCATCTTAGTAGAGGGAAATTCAACTGCTTATAGAGGGGAAAATTCACTAACCCTGGCAGCATTGGTTACAATGTCCTCTGCTCTTTCAAATTCTGGATTATAAATCACTACTTAGGAAATTAGTATATATTTTATTCTTGATTAATCGCTTTTATATCGTTATGTAAAAAAATATCTATTGTTAGTGACAACTTATCATTTAACAATTTCATTTAAAATCAAACTTTGATGCAATCTCTTCCATTAATGGAGACAAAACAAGTCTATATGCATATACATGTATACAAAACAAAATAATATTTCATTTTTTGTAATTTTTTTTTTGTACAATTGGAACAAATGCAGTTTTAATTTTTTTTAAAATTATATGCATTTCTTCTTCAGGGTTTGACCATGTTACAGGTTTTTCTACTGCCAAGCTTTCACCCATCTTGCTGTGGGCTTCTTCAGGGCCAATACAATTTTTAAAAAATGTTTTGAGTATCATTACCAGTAGTGATATTTGTCTTTTTGATAGATTACATATTAATCAGTACAATATAAATTGGAAAACATTAGTAGTCAATTTTGAAAAATATTCATATTACTTTTGTATTGTTCTTCGTTCATTTATTTTGTTCAAATTTATTTACAATGGTCTAGATGATGATAATAATAATGTTATTATGCATATTGATTGAAAGTAATCATATAAAATTTTAGACAACTGTGGGTTTGTTAGAAACTCATTGCTTACTTTTATTAAAACATTATTATAACTTTGTAGGAAAAAGAAAAGTTGGAATTGCAATGCCGGCTGTACGAGAGGGAACTTTCAGAGCTACGGGACAAACTGACTGGGCTCAGTCGCAGCCTACATGTCACAACAGGAGATATGCAGATACAGGAATCAACAATCAGAGCTCTAAGAGGTAATTTATGGATGTCATGATTCAACAGCTTCTTAAAAACTCTAAGAAACTCTGATTATATTGAGAAATATATTATAGAAAAGACAAAACACCAATGACCCTTAAGGCATTAAGAGGCAAAATGTAACAAATAAAAAATCTAAGAATGATCTTTAAACTGTTAGTATATTTAAAACTGTTTTTACAAGCATTTTATTGATTAATTTATAACTTACTTGAATAATTTATTGATTTTGAAAAAATCAAATTAGGCCAGTGTAAATAAATTCATTTTTTTAATCATACCTGTTATTACATAAATATAATCATAAATAAGAAGTACGTGATTGGTTAAAAATAAAATAAAAAATATTTGGAGGCATAAATATGATAGGAAAATTTAAATGATACATTATACTGTACTGAAGCATGATATATGAGAGGTTTGACCATTATCATAGGGTAGCACGACCATCGGTCGAATGGTATTAGTTACTTGTCAGGGAGAAGTTCATTATACTCTTATATAAAATATAAATTATTTCTGATTTAAATATTTATTATAGTTTTAAAGATGCTGTCTTGTATGATGTGGAGATGACATTGTGTAACTAACTTTTTTATGCATTCCATCTAGAGGAACTGAAGGATAAAGAGGAAAGGTCATTGCGCCTGGACACTGAGCTGAGGCATCTCCTAGAGTCACTTGCTATTTTATTAAGTTCGCCTGTTCGATTTGTCGAAAGTAATGAGCTGAGCATCAAGGAAAGAATCAGAGATCTTCTCAGTGATGCAAAAGATAAATCAATGGTAATGTAAATATTTCCCATTATGAAATATCTATTATATTATTATAAGTATTACATAATTAATGATTTTATCTAGAATAGAAAAAATACCTAAAATATGTTTTAAATAAAAATAATAATAAAATAGCCTTATATAGGTTCATACTTCGACAACAGAAAACAAATTAAATTATTATCGATATAATAATGTCATAAATAATGTAGTATAAATGTGCAATTAACTACAGACATCCAAACATCTATTCAACCAAACTTTTTTTGGTTCTACTAGGTTGAAAAGTATTAGACTTTTGTCCAAAGGTTCTTGCCAAAGTCCAGGAGTTGAGAAATCTTATAATAATGAAGGCTTAACCTTCAGGCTCAGGTTTGATGCCGACACCACAACTTGTTGTCCCTCTATCCACTGTCTGCCATCCAGATCCAAATTCAACAGAACTGCTTTCATAAGATCCTCCCACCTTGATTAATCCTCCTCCATAGAGATGCAGAGAGGCAGAGGCCTACCCCTTGGATGTATACCCGGTTGGCCCTGTGCTTATTAATCTTTCAGGGATTCGCTTACAACTGAGTTTCGCAATTTTACATGCCCATTTTATTCACCGTGCTGCAATCACCTCTATTTTATTTACTGGATACAGTTTACTCAGTTTGGCGTTTTGTAAACATATAAATTTTCAGGTTGATTCGTCCCTCTTTGGTCCACATATTCTATGCAATACCTCATTTTCAAAATCCCTCAGCTTTAGAGAAATCATAAAAAATAAAATTTAACATTTTTTTATATTATTGATTTCTGTCTTTATTTTGAATAGGTTTCTTGGATTTTACATACTAATCCATTTGTTGTTTTTTTTTTTTGTAAAACAGAAAATAGTATTGTCAGTGTTTTAAAGTCATTTAAATATATAAGAATTCACAATGGCTGAAATAAACTTCAAATAAAGTTAGCCAAAAAAAAAAAAAAAAGATTGTATTTTTGAAAAAGTTAGTTAGGTTGCTTTTCAGGGCCTTTAAAAACTGTTAAATATGAATTTTTGTAGGAACCAAAAATGTAAATTTTTGGACCCAATTTTTCTGGCGAATTTTTTCCCCTGCCATTAATGAAAACATTTATAACTGGTCAGGTGTTTCTCCACATCCAACATACCTATTTCTGTTAAAAGGTGGTTTATCAATCATTCAAATAATTTTCCTTTGAAACTCAAAGCTCTCTTGGGATATGTTTATAGTAGTTGATTGCTAAATATAATTATTTTTTTTCAAATCCTGACTGTATAATGCTAC
The DNA here is from genome assembly GCA_911387785.2 of Aelia acuminata. Lineage (NCBI taxonomy): Eukaryota > Metazoa > Arthropoda > Insecta > Hemiptera > Pentatomidae > Aelia > Aelia acuminata. Next base: position 51,958,316 of record OU426984.1, on the reverse strand, counting down.
AAAACCTCACTGTAATAAAACATATTAAGCTGAATCAAACCAAGAAGGAAAATATTTTGGATATTATAATCACAAATGATTCTAATGAGAGTTTTGAATTATGGAAGTATAATGCAATGATTGTGAGAAAAAAGTTTTAATATTCGATTTACTTTTGATGTTGGTATATAAGAGTTTTTGAGGTGCAAAGAACCTATATCAACTTTTATAGTGCAAAGCTTACATTTCTAAACTTTCTTTATAATTTTAGAGGCATTTAAATGCCTTTTTTTTTGCAGGGTCTCAACAGGTAGTCAAACTATTTCACCTTCACACTTCCAACCTTTTATGTTTTATTTAAACTGCTCATTTAGGAAAAATCCTAGTCCTGACTCCTAGTTGTTTCCTTGATGCATTACCAATCCAATTTCTCTATTCCATCTGTATCATTATTGATTATTTATTATCATTAACCTTATGCTTTAACTTGTTTAAACGAGTTTTAAAATTTTCAGTCATAAGATTTAATATTTTAAAATGATTAATATAACTTTACAGCAAGTCGATGCTCTTCATGAAAAAATTGGTTCTCTGAGGGATCAAGTAGCTCGTCTGACTGAACAGCGAGGAGATGATATGAGACGTCTAAAAGAGATGGAAGAGGACAAAATGCACTTGGAAGGGAAGCTCCAGAAAACTGAAGTTGAGTTATCAGCTTCTCAAGCAGCCAAAGAGGGTCTACGACGGGACAAAGCTATTGTAAGAATTTGATCTGTCATATTTTTATTTTATCCTTGAATTATTTTTTTTTTTTAATTTAAAAACATTGTTCTGATGATAATTATTAATTCGTTCACAATATTAATGTCATATCTGTTCTAGTTATAGTTATCCGTAGTCCCTGTGAATAAGTGGTTAAATCTTGTAGCGTTTAATGTTCTTGCAGATCTTACTTATTATTTTTTTTTTAAATGCTTAAATTCATATCAAACTCTAAAACCCTTGAATCAAAACTCAGTTAAATTTTCTTAATGAAATCCAGGAGATGTTTCCTTAGTTGAGAAATTTTAGTACTTCTTGCAATCTTGATTCAAATCTTAATTTCATATATGATCTGCCCATTCTCAATAATTATAATTCTATATTTCTAATGTTTTATTAAATATTCATGAATATATAATTACATTAAGAAATTTTCATGAAAATCTGCACCCTTTTTAGAAAAGTGACTCTTCCCTTCTAATGTTTTTTATCTAATTTAAGGATAATGTACAATTCCTTCTTCTCTCATAATTATTTTTTCCTAGTACAGAAGGATAATATAGAATATAGAAGGCTCTTGTCACACGGTGGCAAAAACTGCTGATCTTTACTTGTTCTAAAAAAAAAAAATATATTGTTTTATATCCTCAAAGATATTTTGATTTATTTTATGATATAAAATAATTAATAGTATATTTATTAAAATTGATGTTTGTAGTTTGTAACATTCCTGGAGCGATTGGCCAGAGCACTGAACATGGAGGAAATATCACGAGAAGTGGGAGTGGATCTTCACACAGAGTCGATGCTTCTCCGTGCGGAGCAGCTAGCCAAGTTGGAAAGTGATAAGCTTGCTGATAAGGTGAGGAGGGGGAACAGTTATTTTTAGTAAGCGAAGAGGATTGTTGGAAATAGTTGTTAAAGACTGCTCGGAGAAAATATAGTCACTTGTTATTTAAGATCGATTTGATTTGTGTTACCCATCGTCCTTTTCCATTCTTTTTATTTCATTATTTTTATCAAACAAAATCAGTGTTAGCTCTTTTTGATGAAGTAGGTTGGTGTTGATCCTAAAGGTAAAACGTTTGTATTATAATGTGCTCTTCTCTGGAAAGAAACGGCCATACTCAAGGGGCGGATTTTTGTTCTACCCTTTTCACTTCTCATTGTGAGTATGATGCTAGTAAGTATTACAAAAGTATACAGAAATATTTATGCTTAAATAGGGAATAGTAATGTAATAAAAAAAAAGAAAAAAAAAAAAAGCAGAATACACAAGTGAGCTTTATAATAAGTTAATAAAAGTTGAAGGCACTATTAGATCAATTATTTTTATAATGACTCTCTTGTTCATTTCCTCTTTGTATTGCAGCTGATGTTGTACGGGTCTTACCCCAGGTATAAGCGCGAGAGATCGCTATACGACATTCCCCTGAGAGAAGTAAGACAAAAAGGCCTTAGGCTGAATATCAGCATGCTTGTTCAATAAACAAAGAGGCATAGTTCATTATATAATGGAGCTTATTGCGTGTTAAAAACCTGTAGAGATAATTTTAAAAAATAAAATAAGTTATATTATCAAACTTTAGCGCTTTATTTTGTAATAAACATAAAATTTATTTTATATTTTTAAACTCCTACACGCCATGGATAGGTATATATTGCACAGATTTTTTTAAAAACTTTGTAGAATTTAAAAAAACTCACTATATATTTTCTTGCATCATTCGTAGATAAATTTTTAGAATTTTATGAGTAACTTTCGAAAAAATTTAGTGTTTATTATCTAATTATTTAGTTATTGATATTATTAGAATGCTGCTATAGTTCATGAATTTTGTACCTAATTGACGTTATTTGAAGTAGGCAAATGTTTTTTAAATAACCAATTGAAAGCTAATTTTTTGATACTATAATTAACGTTATTTTGAATTTGATATTTAATCATGTGGTTTGTAAATTGTATTATTAGCTTATATATACATATACATATTAACTGGGAATTAAAATGAAATTAGATCTAAAATGTTTCTTTATTCGAAGTATTTTGGATTTTAGTTATTAATATTATAAATATTGTTCTAATTACGTAAAAACATCCCTAATTAACCTTAGTTATTTCTCGAAAAAGTTTGAGGTTGTTCTGGTATAAAACTATGGGATTACTTTCTCCTTTCGTTTAATGTAGCATGGGAATATGCTATTATGAAGGTAATATCAACCAAAAGAGGTTTGAATCTGGGCAGAACCATTATAGGCTATGGCGGTGATTTGATACTGCTTGGTGAAAAAAGAGAATGTACACAACAGTAAGTGAATATTGATGGAATAGGGTAAAGAACTTGGGGTGAAAATAAACACGGATAAAATAAAATGTATAGTTAGCTGCATAAATGGTCTTTATTTAATTGATATTGAGGCAGGAATAAAAAGTTTTGAATTTGTATAGAACTTTAGATTCTATGATAAGTAGAAAAAACGAAATGGAAGAGGATGTTAAGGCTAGAAGGTAGAAAATTCTTGTTATTTATTGGTTGCAAAATTACTTACCTCACAAAACTTAAAAATTATAATTTACAAAACTATAATACATCCCGCAGTTCTTTGTGTATAGGAATGCCTCCTTATAGTAAGGAATGAGCATTAGAATGTTTAGGTTAATTTTTTTGCATCATCACCCAAAAAAATAAAAATTAAATACTGGGTGTCCCAGACATAGTGTAAAAAATAATTGGGTAATACTGCATGCTAATCAGGGTAGAATGGCACAGAAACGAGTTTCCCATCTCAATCTGTTGAGGAGGTAGAATTTTATTTGTTTTTATTTTTAAAATCTTACTTTTTTATTTAAAAAATGACAGTTTTCTTTACTTTGGTTTTGCGTAGAAACAAAAACAATGATATTTTCTTAATCAGCATTAAATTTCCTCAAAGATGAGTTAGGTTTAGTTGTTTTAAATCCACTTTCAGTGGGCCTTTTTGACGCGCAAAACACAAAAAGTTTATTAAAACTTAAATTTTTTATAGTTTTTGAAAATTTCTCACTCCTCACTGAAGCACCCTAGAAGCCGTCTAATTTCCTAAAAACTGCAGAATTTAGTTAGCTTTTTAGGGGTTTAACCCCTCATACAATTGCACCTCACTTTTTGGGTCTAAAAAAAGTTTTTCTGATGAAAAACACGCTAGAGAATAAATACTGGATTGTTTCACTTACCTACTAGAAAAACTACTTGATTGAATAACGGTATTAGTTTTTTATCTCTTGTCCATATGCATGAGGGGTAATGAGTTGTGAAGGTGGCAAGCCAATCCTCCCCCTCCCCCCCAAAAAAATAATCTTATTTATAGGAATTCAAGGGGGGGGGGGGTGACCCAAATGCTCGCTGATTACCTAATGTTACATAAACATACTTTTTTCTTCTTTTTTTTAATACTTATAAAAAATAAGAATTTAGGATTATTTAAAGAAATTAAATACACCAACAGATAAATAACACTAATTCCAATCAGAACTATATGATATCATAGTCTGGGCTAATGATAGCAGGGCACATTATGAAATGACATTTTTCTTTTCTTTTTTTTACACTATCTCTGGGACACCCTGTATATTTAGATTGATCAACTTTTTTAACTAATATATGTTTCAAAGAGTTTTTTAAACAAAACTGTAAAAATAAATGTATATTTTATTGTTTTATTGCAAGTATTATTGTGGTAGTCAGCAGTGGTATACCAGCTCCAGAGGAGGGTGAGGAATCTGCGTGACCAATTGCAAAGGAGAGATCTTCACCTCGACCTGCTCCGTAAGAAACTGACTCTACAAGAGGATAACTGCAGGACGAAGGGTCTGCTCCAAGCCGAGAGGGATGAAGCTAACCTAAGGTTAATCCCCTCTTTATAACAACATTAAAAATTTATACATAAGTTTAGTGATTTCAAACTATCAATATTATTGATAGATTTAAACTATTGATTGTCAATAATTTTTTTAACTGTATTGATACTACTATCGATAATCTCCGACTGTAAGCACCCAGGTACCATATTATTTATTTTAAGAAAAAAAAAATTAACCAAATGTACAAGTGTAATTTTATTTATTTTTTCTAAAAAACAAAACCAAAAAAAAACTGCTTATTCACTCTCTAGAAATATATTAGTTCCACATAACATTTTGTATGTTGTAAAATTTCTTTAGATCAAAGTGATTATATTAATGTTGCAAATTTATATTTAGCAAGAATATATTTTAGGGTGAAGAAATTATCGAAACAAGTTGACAGGCTTCAGTTGCAGTTGAACGAGGCGAGAGCATTGACAAGAGATTTGAAACTTCAACTCACTGAAAATAATGACTACAAGGTAAATTACGTTTTATTTATAAGAATAAATTGGATTTCTTGTTAATAGAATAGTGTTCTAAATAATTTTTTAGTTGTTTAGTTGTGCAAGTTAAGAAAAGAATTTTGTTGGGTATATTGAATGAACATAATTCTAAGATATAAAAAACATAAGAAACATTGTAACGAATCTTCCTGTAAAGTAAACTTAGTAAATTATGTTTTATCAAAAAGATTTATTTTATAGATTTGTTTTTATTTAAAACTCTAATGTTTGAATATTTATAGAAATTTAAAAAAAATATATAGATATATATATATTTTTTTTAATGTACGTCATTAAAAAAAATATTCACATAATAGTTTGAATCGGCATAGTTGTGTAGGTGTTATTATAATTTTTGTGATTGAAATAATAATAATAATAAATTGAAGGCCTGAGGTTAGTGAAAATTTTGATTTAATTTCATTATATTTTGTTTTTACATGGAATTATAATAATTGATTAAACCTCTGAATTTAGAAAAATATTTCCATCTTCGAAGGACGCTACGTTCTCAATATTGACTGATTATAGATTAAAATAAAACCAATTTCAGTTAAAAAAAAATTAAAATTTTGATTTAAAATCGATTTATTCTTGTAGATTACAGCAATAGAGAGAGGTAGAAAAATTGATGAACTCCAAAAAAGATTAGCTGAATCGGAAATGCTGAGAACTAGATGTTCTAGAAAAGTGAATCTTCTGAAGGATCAGGCAAGTCTGTTCAAAGTTACTTTATAAGTCATACTCTTTTTAATTTATGTTAAACAAATCATTCATAATGTATTCTTTTAATAATTATTTATAATAAAATAAATTTTATACAAATGGTAACAACTGATTTTGGAAAACATGATGTTAGGTATTATATATTTATTTATGAAATACACTGTCAGTTGACCACATTCTGGAAATTGTTAATTCAGTTTGTAAGATAAAGTCCTCTATACTAGGTTGCGATTGGTTAAAAGCAATCAAATTGAACTGGACAGACATTGCAAACATCAGAGAAATACGGACACCTTCCCACTGCACTTGAACAATTAAAGAATGTTTTCGACTTAAGATTGGAATCATTCCAAACATATATTGTAACTTCCTTCTGAAAGAAGATGCTATGCCAGTATTTCTGAAACTGCGACCTGTACCTATGTAATGAAAGAAAAATTTGAAAAGGAACTTCAATTGGAATGAATGAAAAGGAACTGCAATTGGAATCGAGAATATAAAGTCATAATAATTAATTTTCAATGATGATTCTTTAAGGAAGGTTATTGTGTCTTAGTTCAACTGTACATGGCCGAACAAAATAGGCAAGTGGGACTTCGACAGGATAGAGCGCGCTATATCCTTCAATTGAATGGAGGAGGAAGGCAAGGAAATATCACAGCGATCAAATCAAAGCTTATACTTTATTTCATTTAATTTCTCTTCAAAAATATAAAATTTAAAGATAAAAAAGGTTACGTGTATGTATCAAATATAATTCTATTTATATTTTGTACTACTTACACAATTGCATAATATTTTTAGAAGTTATGTACGTATTTAGAAATATATTAAAAGAATCATAAAATAGATTTATTGAAAAATATGTGCCAAAAACATATATAAATAATTTTAAAAAAATATTATTTAGACACAAACTGATTACTTTCAATTTTTTTGATTTAATTTCTCTGAATGATAGTTAATCAGAAGGCTCAGAAGTTGAGTTTTGTCGAAATTTCAATGAGAATGACAAAAGGAGGGACTAATATTAGACCTCCAAGATAAGGTTTAAAACTATCGAACAAAAGCAAGATCTCCTGATAGAAGCTGATAAAAACCACATTTATGTATAAGTTTTTCATGAAGCTCAGTGTTGGTAAAGGGTATGTTTATGGCAGAAAATGAGATTTTGGAGAAATTTAGAATTATTCATTGCTAAATAGATTTATCTTTGTCTTCATGTAGAATATTCTCAAATGAAAGAAAACTTCTTTTATTATTGAACGACCTGACTCACTCTCTCATCTTTCTAATATTCTTTTTACAGATAAAGATGCTGTGTATATTCGATCAGTTGAAGAGTCATAAAATTTTATTTTAGTTATTTTTTTGTTAAAACAATTTTTTTTTAATTTATATTTTATCAGTGGATTATTAATATTTTAAATTGAATGGAAAAAACTATGACAGACGTATTGGAAGTTTTACAAAATGTGATGAGCAGTTTATGGGTTTCTTTGAAAATACATAATATACAACGGTTAAATGAATTTAACATTTTGGTTTAATTTTAATCTGTCCCCCCTCCCCCATTCCTTATGTATATATTACTGAACATCTTTTACGACACTTTTACTGTTAGTGGTGATCCTTTTTTATATTCTGTGTTTAAAATTTATAAACAAACAACTCCCTTACTTCAAGGCTGGGATATTTAAAAATTTTAGGAGGTTTGTTCTTGAGGATACTTTAAACATATAAAAATTAATTAAATTAAAAATTCCTTTTTACAAACAAAGTAAATAATATCTGTTTGTTCAGATATATTTACCTGATTCAGATTTATTACCTTGTGTGTCATGATACCTGCTGAGCTGAAGAGTAAAACTCTTAAAAAACTCATAATACATATTGATTATTCTCTTTTTTTTTAAAAGGTGAGAGTAACCGGAGAAAGTGCTGAAGAAATGCGTGCAATGGGTGAAGGTGTGGCCCAGGCATTGAGGGACGATGTTGAATCTTTAAGGAACTCACTGGCTGAGGCTAACAGAGCTAAGAGCACGGTGAGTCTATACAAGAGACATATTCAAGTCTTTATTTTTTTACATTTCTTTTTTTTATATTTATTTTTATACTTTATGTTTTACAGTTGAATTCTCTCCGTAATTCACTGTGTACTGCTGTTGGGCTGCCCGTGTCTTGTCCAGATTACGAACTAATTTCTAGAGTCACGAAGATGTCTGATGCAAATAGAGAATTCACCAAAGTTTCACGCAGGTTATTGTAATTTTAATGATCTATTGTTATTTTTTTAATACTTATAAATCTAAATTATTAGCAATCTTCCATCATTATTAATCATTCAGTCCTTTTTTTTTATTTCTTAAATTCAATTATTCATGTTCTAATTTTAGTGAAGATATCAGTCTATTTTCATATCCACTTTATTTTTTATTAAGAAAAGTATTTTATTTCTCTTTTCAGGTATGACACTTTACCTGCTGTCAGCCCGAGATTCATATCACCTGATGATCCAGTATTGCTCGACACGCCACCGTTGGAAGAAATCGATTCAGACATCAACAGCGTGTACAATAAAAGGCCTTCTAGAAACCTCCTTACCTAGATTAATTTTATTTTTATACCCGAATCAAAACTATTACAGGAATGAGCATTTTATAATAATTGCGATGGTGAGTAGTTATGAAGCTTTCTCTTGAAAGATGTTAAAAATTGTCTTTAATATTCCATGTACAAATATCTACTAGGAACTATGTAGGTAATAAGTTAAAACTAATTTAATTTATACATGAGTAGCTGATTATTAATAAGAGGCGATTTCTTTCATTTGAAAATGATTCTGAAAATAGAATGAGGTTCATTAAATTAATTGTTGGATTCAAATAGAAATGGAATATCACTTTGAAAGTTTAAGATCATAGGCATACTTTTTGTATCAGGTTAGGAAAGGAGCGTGTACAAACTAGGAAAATTGTCCATGTCACGGCAGTAACACTTCCATTGTGTTTATTAATGCATTTATCGGAAACACATCAATTATCTTTCTAGGAACTATGTAGGTTATCTATATTATAGCAAATAAGCTTTGAAAAAAACAAATGACAAAAAGACTATTTATTATTGAGAATAATAAGAAAATAATGCCAAATATAGTGTTCAAATGCAAAACTGAAACTGCTCAAAGGGTCCAATGAAAAAAAAAACACTTTAATTTTCAACCTATGAAATGCTTGTGCCTTTATTTCATCCAAATATTTTCTTTTTATGACATTATAAATTTACAGAGGTAGAAAAATATTGTGATTTTCGTTATATATTATGTTCATAATACTGCATTCAGAGCAGTAGGTATGAAAATGGCCTAAGTCCAGGTTACACATCCTTGTATGTTAATCGTTTTAATGCTATTTTGTAAACAAAAGTTTATGATTTATTTTTATTATTTATTTTAATTTTATTACTTATGAGTTATTTATTCATTTTAGTTAGTTATTTATAATGATTCATTAATTATTGTTTTAACAATCATTTGATTTATGTTTTTAATGCAACATAAGGTGTGATAAAAATAAAATGATTAAAAAAAAAAAACAGGCATAAGGGTAATTAGCACCCTTTGGCACCTCCTAATGTGCGATACAACATTTTATTCAAAGAGATCTCTTAGGCAGCTCCTTTTCAGCTTTCTGGTATGCTCAGGCATGTTCATTGTCATCATACTCTGTATAGAATCATCTTTATGTTCGTTGATGTTTTTCGCAAAAGCTTCTGTATGGAGCATGAATATAGTCTTGAACAGTATGAATTTGTTTTGTGTTTTCATTTCAATTATGTTATACCCAGTAGATTATAATAATGGGATATATGTGTTCCATCAAATATATTTAAAATTAATGTTTTATAATATGCTTGGAGCTACCATCACAATTCTTTACTGAACAAATGATAAATTTTTATTGAGAAACATTTTATTTGTTGTGTTTAATGGATTTATGCCATTTTCAAGTATCAAACTTGTTATAAAATGTAATTATTGAAATTCTTTGGTTTGCTTAGATGGTAATTGTGTTTTATAATATGCAAACTCAAAAAACAAAACAAAAAAAAAAATGGTATTAATATGTTTACTAAACTTATAAGTTAGAAGCTGCTACATACAATTTTAATATCTATAATATCATTCAAATATTAATTTTAAAAACATTTGTATCCTGATAAAATATTTTTTAGAAACATTTCGTCTTCTCATTTGTTAAAGTTTAGTTTTAAGTAATATTATTTAAGTGAGCAATTAAACCAGTATGTAAAAATCTAAAATGTGTTCAAAACGCTCATTTTGTTAGTAAATTTTATTACTGATATAGTTGTGCAAAATTATATATATTATATACCTGATATTATGTAAAAATGTTTATGATTGTTAACATTTTCTGTTAGTTTCATAGCGGATGTGTTAAGTTATTGTATATAGTTTAATTTGATTAGACTTTATTATATTAACAATTTTAGCTTTGTTTTGTTTTTGACATTTTAAATTTATTTCACTGTTATTTTTAAAATATTTGAGTGCAGTTATTAAGTTTTTATATTATCTGTAAGTAGATTTTATTGACATTTTGTTACCTATTTAATTTATCTTTACTGAATTAAGTTAATGTCGTTTTTGTTTAGAATAAAATTTGAAACTAAGTAGTTAATTTTTTTTTATAATATATTTTACCTTATTACTTGAGAAATGCATCTATCTTATATAAAAATAAAATGGTTTATCAATTTTAGAGATTTTATTTTGTTAGGACTATTAATGAGCAAGTTTTAAATAGTCATTCGCTAACTGCATCATATTCTAATGAAGTGCTTCAATAATTTATGCAATACTTGCATACATTTCCCAGATGAATTGAGTAAATTGAATATGTGTTATTCCCTGTATAAACAGGACCAATCTCCTGCTGCATGCTTTGCCTCAACTATTTTTCTATTTTCTATTGATCTTTTTGACAGAGTGACCACATTGGATCTTTGATCTTTTTTTAAACATACCAAAATCGTTACCTGCAGTCAATCACAACAGAAATATGAGAATACATTGCTAAATATCTCCAGTAAATAAATAAATTAAATCATGGAGACAATTAAAGATAGGGATTATAATCAAGTAATTACTTTAACTTTGATTAAGATAATATGTACAAGTAAAAATACAAAAATACGAAAAGATTTTTGACAATACTGTTGTATAGGAATTTTCATTAAAGAACTTTATAGTTTCAAAACAGTCTTCTTTTATTTTTTTCTAATATAATAACTCTTTTCAAACTTTCTCTTGATCTTCAAAATATTTTTATGTGTTATTACCAGTATTTGAATGATGAAATGACGAAGATTATCCTTTGCACAAACTTTCATTAGACAAAAAAAATTCCTAGGTAACTTGGCGAGTAATATACAGAAAATCTTATTTATTACAAACAAAACTGTAAGAAACACATTACAACAAATGAATTGTTCATACCAATTCAAAAGGATACAGGAAACCTGTAAAAGATAGAAACAATGAACATGTTGCCTAGAAGAATGCAAAGAAGAGGGTTCCTATTTAGGTTCATCTATGAATAATTATGCTCTTGGAAAATTATGCAAAATAGACCTGGATGTGTTGATAACTAGGTTTCTCAGATGTTTATACTAAAGTAACATAAATTTTCCTTAAGTAATTTAAAACATATCTTGTTCATCATCATTTCTTTACTCACTGCTAACTTTGGCCAACAAAAAAATTTGATGACTTTCAAATTTAGGAAAATTATTTGAAATATAATTTCTAAGTTACTACATATGATTCGAGGGAAATCAAACATTTTAATCAAAATATTTTATTAGAAAAACAAATCAATAAAATTAAATTAAAATTGAAATCAACTGTACTCCGTGTTGCATATTATAGTCACACTAATTTTCATCTAGAATAAATAAATTTCAAAATTTGGTATAAAAAAGATATGAATATTAAAAAATCAAACAGGATCTGGTGAAGTAATACAATTTAGTCCTATAAAATCTATGTATTGAATTGAATATTAAACGACTAATGATTTTTAATTAAAAGCTTTATTTCATCATATATAACTAGTGCTTATGGACTACACCTTCTTTAATAAACAAATTAAAATTAGGCTTTATCTACTAATATGGTCATCAATTTTCATTTTATTTTTTTAATTTAAAATTGAACTTGATCCATAATGTACCTTACAAACAGCTAAATCCAAATTAAATTCTTCTATAAACCAGATTTTCTATTAGATATTGGGAAATAACACAAACTCATTATTATCCTTATAGTCTAAACCAAATGATAATGTACTTTGAATTTTATTGTTTTACTTTTCACTGCTTAAAATTTAGCTATCTTAGTGTCCTACTTATATGTTTTTCAATTTTTCATGATGGACATATTTTATTACAACCCTTTATCAGGTTAATAAAAACATAAACAAAATGGCAAAAATCATCAATCAATACATAATATTAAAATACACATGAAACTGAATAAAAATGTATAGTTAGATTTTAGAAATTGATATTAAATACATTTTCAATAAAACAAAAATCTGGTGCGTGCTCGCAACACACAACTTTCACTTACCAATTTACTTAGATTAGAAATTAATGGATTTTGTTAATTGCCACTTCTCAAATGAACAGAACGGCTTTAATTATAAACAATGGTCTGTCATTAAAGGCGTACTCCACATGCGTGGGCTCAACGAGTTTTATGAGTTGACTGAATATTTTTCTTTTTTTCTCCTCTTTATGTTTTTCTTTATTTTTATCATATCTCATATTGAGCCATTTCTTATTTTTAGGCGTAACGAGAGACAGTTAATTTCTCCGTGTAAACAAAAACAATGGTACTTTATAACAAAGAAACAAACAAACAAAAAAGACCACCCCCCCACCCCAAAAAAAGCCCCCTCAGAACATTTTAATAATGATACAGCTTACCTGATATCGAAGAAAACCTAATTTTCATTAAACATGACGAATTTGATAAAAATCGTGAAAGCCGTTTTTGAGATAATCGAAAAAAAGGTAAAAATTGGAAAAAAAGTCATGTAATAAAGTGCCCCCTCAGTTGGACCAATTTTGATGAAATGTTGGCTTTTACATATTTGGTATATACGTACATCAAATAACCAGTTTCTTCAAAATCGTTAAAGCCGTTTTTGAGTAAATAAAAAATATGTACACGTGAAATAGGTACAAAATTTATTAAGTAAAGTCCCCCCTCCGGTTGATCAATTTTGATGAAATTTTTACAGTCGTATCTCGGGCATATACATACATTATATACCCAGTTTGATCAAAATCCTTAAAGCCGTTTTTGAGTAAATAAAAAAAACACGTTAAAATGATACAAAATTTATTAAGTAAAGTCCCCCCTCCGGTTAATCAATTTTGATGAAATTTTTACAGTCATATCTCGAGCATATAAGTAGATCAAATACTCTGTTTAATCAAAATCGTTAGAGCCGTTTTTGAGAAAAACGAAAAAAACGTAAAAAGTTATTAATTAAAGTACCCCCTCCCTTTGAGCAATTTTGATGAAATTTGTGCTGTCACATCGCGGGCATATACCTACACTAAATACCCAATTTCAGGTTCCCACGAATTATAGTTTTTGAGCTAGTCTGTTCACACACAGACCATTTCGCGGGACTTGGTTATTTCGACTCAGGGGGTCCCAAAACGTGTATTTCCGTTGAAAACTGGAAGTCGAAATTTTTCACGATCGCAATACTTCCACTTACTATATATTTCATATATAGGTAAGTGAAAGTAAAAATAGTTTAAATTATGGTTTGAATAGTAGTTCACAGATAGCAGCACCTCTGATGAAAGCTGGAAAATAATCGTTTCAAATATTGCCGCTAGGTGCAGGCATTATTCAGACATGCCTTGAGAAGAGAAATCTAGCTCAAAAATTTTTGTTTTGTAATAGGAGAGTAGGGAGTTGCCGGAGGTAAACTGGTAGTGGTAGGGGTGATGTCTGCAGAGTGCTGCTATCTTGCGGTAGATTTTGAAACTACATATATAAACATAACCTGTGTGGGAGCTCCTTTAGCCTCCTACTCTCCTATTCCAAAACACCAGGTCTGCAAGTTTAAAATGTCGTTTATTTCTTAAAATATATATAGGTTAAATAAATAATGGTCAGGATTTTCAGTTTACAATGATATTTATTATGGTAAGCCAACGTTTCGATCCAGCTTGTGGATCTTCATCAGGGCTAAAAGAAAACAAATATATGAGTATCTATGCTAGAGGGTGACAATAAATGGATACATTACAGAACTGATAATAATATAAAAGATGGTATACATAAATATTAAAATAAGAGGCTGGATAACAAGATAAAATAGAATCTGATATTTACCTACTGAGTCCAGGTGGATACTAAGACTAAAGGTAAAAATAAGGTGAGAGGTAGTAGGGGGTAGGTTTGCCGACTTCAAAGGTTTATGGCGGGGAAATCCAACGCTTTTGAAGTGAAGGCACATGACAACTGAGTGAACAAAATATTTAAAAACTAACAAAATATATGGTACTGTATACAAATAGTTGTGTCTGGACTGAATAATAACATAAAAATGAGATAATACATAATGTAACAATGCATACAAATTTGGAAAATATATAGAAAGAAGCATACAATACAAAAAATAATAATAGTATAAGAGGTACAGAGATAATTGCAGGTACCTATGAAATCAATTTGATCACACACACAGACACACACACACACAGACCATTTCGCGGGACTTGGTTATTTCGACTCAGGGGGTCCCAAAACGTGTATTTCCGTTGAAAACCGGAAGTCGAAAATTTTCACGATCGCAATACTTCCACTTACTATATATTTCATATATAGGTAAGTGAAAGTAAAAAGTATAATATATTTTATTCAAAGTACTGGCCCTCGCTTTCTACACATTTTGTCCATCTCTCGGGCAATTTATGGATACCATTCCAAAAGAATGCTTCATCTTTATTTGAAATCCATTCATCGAGCCATTTTCTTACATCCTCCAAATTGTTAAAGTGTTGCTCAGCCAATGAGTGTCCCATCGATGAGAAGAGATGATAATCAGAAGGCGCCAGGTCAGGTGAATACGGCGGGTGGGGTAGGAGTTCCCAACCAAGCGAAGAAATCGTTTCCTTAGTCAATCTGGCTGAATGTGCAGGAGCGTTATTATGCTGAAGAATGACTTTGGCGTGCCTGTGAGCCCATTCTGGGCGTTTTTCGATCAATGCGTGACTCAAATTGATCATTTGTTGTCGGTAGCGGTCGGTATTGACTGTTTCGCCGGGTTTGAGAAGCTCGTAGTAGACTACTCCCTTCTGATCCCACCACACACACAGCATTGTCTTCTTCCCAAAACGATCCGGTCTTGCACTCGATGTGGATGGTTGTCCTGGCGTTACCCATGATTTTATTCGTTTGGGATTCTGAAAATAAATCCATTTTTCATCGCCAGTTACAACTCGATGAAAAAAACCCTTTCTTTCGTGGCGTAAAAGCAGCATTTCGCACACAGTTTTTCGTTTTTCCATCTGTCGTTCGTCCAATTCATGTGGAACCCATTTTCCAACCTTTTGAATTTTTCCCATAGCTCTCAGGCGATCGGAAATGGCTTGCCTAGTGACATTCAACTGTTCTGCCATCATTTGTTGGGTTTGGGTATTGTCTTCGTCTAATAAAGATTGCAATTCGACGTCCTCAAACTTTTTTGGTCGATTTTCTCGTTTTTTATCAGTAACATCAAAATCACCACGTTTGAAACTTTGAAACCAACGTTCACATGTCTTGACGGTTGGAGCAAGATCGCCATAAGTCTCAACAAGAATTCGATGACATTCAGATGCCTTTTTCTTTTGATTGAATAAGAAAATCATGACATGCCGCAAATGCTCTTTATTTGGCTTAAAATTAGACATTTTTAACACCAAAGAAAGGTATGATACGTCCACGTAAACGACTTAAAAACAACTGACTTTTGTAAACAAATGACTAACAAACAAAATAGCGTTTAGAGATAAGCAAATCCTTCAATAGGCTAAGAGCGCATTCTATTGGAATTAAAACGACATTTTAAACTTGCAGACCTGGTAGAATTTTTCGAGCTGGATTTCTCATCCATTCTCCTTCATCCCTCCTTTGTCCATTCCTTTTCTTATATTATCAATAAAACAACACCCTACTACCAACAACCAACAACCCACCATACCCAGTCTTCTGGCAGGATCTTTTCTCCTCATTAACTCTCAGATTTCGGGATTTATCCAGGGAGTGGCAGGAGTCTAAAAGTGAAGGTTTTTTAGGGGAGTTTGTAGATTTAGGAAAGTGGAAAGATTGGCTTAGGGGCATTCTACCATTTCATCAATGGAGGATGCCAAATAAATAGGATCTTGGAATTTGGAAAGTGAGTCTAAAAAAGGATTTGGTTTTTCAGAGGTTAATGAATCAAGATCCCGCCAGGAGACTTTTTTGGGAATGAGTGAATGAACCACCTGCACCTGGTTAGACTTTTTTATAATATTTAAGGCCATCCTAATTGGCTCTAAGCATCTTCTTAATTCCCTGCCTTACCACCCCTTATTCTACCTTATTCATTTCCACACCTGTCAAAAGCCTTGGAATGATCTTTGACCAGCACTTGTGGTCGAGCAACTATATTTCCGAAATCAACAGAAAAAACATTGCCATCCTAAAACAGTTCCTTAGATCACGTGATTGCAGGTCCTCAAAAACCCGTCAGCTCCTAGTCTCCTCTCTCATATCCTCCCATTTTGACTATGGCTGCCTTGTGTATGGTGAACTGTCTGGTTTGAATGAGATGAATTGAAGAGACTAATGAATTGCTTCTTTAGATTCATCTTCGGTGTCCCCGAGCGCTCCCATGTCTCCAGTTAGTATGATTGAAGTGGCTCTACTGAGTGTTCTGACTGCAATACTTCCTATAGCATCTTTTCGGAACCTTCAAGACCAAGAAGCCACCATATATCCTCAAATTGTTCACACCCTGCCCCTCTATGCATTCTCTTATACCATCATACCAGATCCCAAACCTTTAACCTGTACATCCCTTTCTACCGAACTGCCTTCTTCAAAAACTCCTTTATCATCTGTGCTGCCACTTTCTGGAATTCCTTACCTATCTCCATCCCTAAAACTTCATATCTCACTTCCTTTAAAACCCATTTATTTCTGGACCTCCTTAATCATCAATCTTCCATAAATATATAATAGTTAAACCAGCACTGAGTATATACTTATTTGATCTTTATTATAATTTTCCAAGCTCAGAAGTTTAGAAGCTGATACAATTTTTTTTTTTCAATATCCAAATGTTCTTTTTCATACTGTTTTTTATTTTGTTTTCTCAAGTTTACTTAAATTATTATGATTTATATAATTTTTTTTTATAAATCTTTTTACTAATTATCTTTTTAACTAGCCAGACGAATGGCTCTGGATCTGACCATGTTTTGTTATTCTTAGGGGACTGGATGTTCCAGAATAAAAATTTATTTTTTTCTTTTCATTATTTTCCAGCTTTCTCCAGTGGTGCTGTTATCTGTAAGCAGATTTTAAAACTATTTCCTCAAGCTTTTTTGAGAGGTGCTGATTTTGAACCGTTATTTAAACCATAATTTGAATTATTTTTGTTTTATTGATAATATAATTGAAGATGTATTTTTAATTTTTGCTCAGTTTTAAATGACTTTAGTATTATGTATTAGTTTATGATTTAAAAATTATAATTTATTCATAGTCTTCTGTTTTATTGATGAGAGTTGAATGATGTGTTCCCCTCGATGATATATTTTCCCCTGGTGGTATGCCAGTGTTATCTCCTTCAGTTGGTTCACATCTTGAAGCATTTCTACTATCATGGAACACCGTACGAACGATCGGTCAACCCCAATCTGCTCGGTTCTCCAGAATCTTATAATCTTTTCTCAGACGGTCGCATTCCCAACATAGAAGTGGTGTATCTTCCCCGACACATCCTTTAATATCTTATAAATAAATCCTTATCGCACTCCTGGTTGCGACCAAATAGTTGTGATATGACTTCTCCTGTAATGATTTTCAACATATTAATTTTATGCATTTTCAGTTATGAATTAATTTAAAATATGTAAAGTATAACTGAAATTTTACCCTGATCAAATAATCCTCTCAATAATTCAATAATTTCTCATTAATAATTCTATAAATGTATTTCGTTTTCCTGAAATATCTCTTTAAAAAGGTTATTAATATTTAAATTCAAATTACAATTAGCTATGTAAACTTATTTAAACATGCTAAAATTTAAGAATTAAGAGTTGAATGTTAAATAGAGAAATGTAAAATAATCAAGTATTTTCATTCTAAATGTATTACTATATGATTCAGAATCTGATAAAATAATTTCATCTTAATAAAGCAATAATTCACATTAATAATTCTACGAATGTGAGTTTCAGTTTGCTGAAGTATCTCTGTTGAAAATGTTTAATAATAATTATGTGAATTTAAGTCTGATTTACCTAGTCTACAAGTTAGCTTTTTTATGGAAAATTGAAGATTCTTTAAGCGGTAGATTAAGAAATTTGAATGAAAAATAGGGTATACAATAATTAAAAACCCATTAGTACTTGACTAAGACTATGATTAAATAATTTTACCTTTCTATGGGTGTTTTACATTTTCCTATAGTACCTATTTCAAATAATTATATTGATGTGATTCTGATAACCTTTAGTTTTAAATTATTTGTATTATGTTAAATCAAACACTATTTAGTTAAAATTGATTAATTGAGCGAGTTCATGTACTTCAGGGAGTTTATAGATCTATGCAATAAGAATAAGTAATATATGAGGAAATAAATGAAGATAAGTGATGTGGTAGATCAGTGGCGTAATTAGAATAAAATTTTGGGTAGGGGATATGATTTATCATGCTTACTGTTGCCTGAGGGATGATTATGGGGTTCTTTTACTGCTACAAAGTCTACTGAATAATATTCTTAGGTATTTTACCATTTATTTTTGGTTTTGCCTGACACACTAAAATAATCCAAATTATGGTATTTGATTTTTTTTAAATTAATAATTTCAGGGGAGGAGGCCTGGGCCCCACCATATAGTTATAGAGTTAATAAAGAAATTTGCAAGCATATTTCAAAAAAAGAAATGTTCTGAATAATAATGTACTTTGTAATAAACTATGGAGAGCATGATGCCGCTGTTGAGGTTGTGATTGTTTGTTTAAAATCTATTTTGTATTGCCACAAAATTATTTAACTATGAATATTTGCCATGATTGGAATTAAAGATTAATTGAGAACAACAAAACAAATGCAAGTAAGATGCATTAGAAAGTGGCTATGTGTATTAAAATTAATATTTTTCTTTATTTTCTAATTTAGTAGGAAGATTATATGATTGAACTTCTTTCTTCAGTTAAGAATATTTAAGACAAGTATGAGTTAATATATAACAAGGCATAGCAGTGTATTTGGAAATGTAATGTGATTGTAATTTACTTATATTATTTAAAAACATGACAATCAAGCATATGATTGAGAAGATTTAAATTGATTTAATATTCATTTTTTTTTTTCATAGATTGAAAAAATTAATATATTATTTTGTTTCAATTTACTTCAAATTGTAGTACCAATATCTATAAATAAACAATTATCGGATTGATAATCATTTAATGTATACCTTTTTAACTTTATTCTTTCATAATCACTGCTTATAGTACTTTAGTTAAAGGAGGTAATTTTAGATTTATAAAAACAAAACAAATAATAATAGTCCAATTTGTCCATAAATATAAACATTATATTGAAGTGTAATTGAGAAAAAAGTATTTGAATGAAATCACTTTTTTCCCAAAAATATCTTTAAGATATTTTAATTTTAATCGAATGAGACTAATTCAAGAAATATTAATTATAAAAAAATTAATATGAAACTTAATTTTAATATGTTTATGTACTTATTACTTCGGTGACAGAATCAAGGTAATAATATTTATGCAAAATTTTATTTAAATAATAAAGACTAAAAAACACGTACAAATATATTTTTTTTAAATAAATAGTAATTAGTATACCTTTTTTAATTGGTATGAAAACTTATTGTAAACCTTGTTAACTTTATTTTTTCATAATATAATTGTTTGAGATCTATAAGATATTATCTTATAGCTTTTGTAAAAAGTGATTTTTTATTTATTTATTTAATAATGCTCTCCCTTACTATATTCCTATATGGGGAAGTGAAAGTAAAAAAATAAAACATCTTATAATATTTCATAAATATCAAATTTTTAAGTTCGCATCACAGTTTATGATTCCCTAGGAGGGGTCTAAACTCTGTATTATGTCAAAAATGGTAGGTTTTAGAACACAAACCATAGTAAGTTCTGGGTCTTAATGTTCCTATCGCAATTTATAAAACCCAATTTGATCCCTTCGATTTCTTGAATTACTATATGTTTGTATATGTTTAGATAGATTTTTATTTATTTTGGACCAAAAAGCTCCGTGAGATTTGGAATCCAACAATGCCACATTTATGACATTAGAGCATGACAGGACCTATTATTTGATTAAAAACAGTTTTTGAGGTTTTTTGAAATAATTTTTGTGGGATGGCAGGAAAAGAGGAGATACTAGTTATAGTGAGCTACCACCAGAGCCGCTAGTAGCAGTGTTGCCAGACTCCGGCGAAGATCGCAGTCAGTGGTTGTTGGTTGCCGCTTTTGCTTGCAGTTCTTTTACACTTCGTGTTTTGGTGCTTCGTAGTTCAAAGTTTATTTTTGTTGACAGTTCGTTCTAGTTGCTATTTGACAGTTTTCATAAATTGTTTGCTTACTATTATGCCTGCTGCTTGAAGCGTTTCATTTCCAGCCTCCTTTGATTTCCTTCCAAATTAGAGGTAAGTTCATATTTTCATCAGTATATATCGCTATTATATATGAAATAAGCTTTAATTACAGACTGTCACTATTGAATTAGATGGTTATAAATCATTTTTTTATATTCAGTTTGTTTAGAAGAAAAAAAAATAGCTGATTTTACGTTAATACTAAACTTTAGTATTTAATGATAATAACCAGAAATTTATTCAGGTTAATTGAACTAACAAGATGAAATAATATTAATTTTCCCTCAAAAATATATTTAATTATGCAATTGTTAAAAAAAGGTTGTTCATTTTGAACAGTTACGAAAGAAAGGTAAGCAAATAAACAATAGTAAATTTGAAACTTTAGAATTTATTTTTAGATAATATTTTAATGATAATTTATATTATAAATTTTTCCCTTCATCATAAAAGAAGTTAATTAGACCTCTAATGTTTGTTAAAGTAGTTTTAATAGTGAAAGGTTGGCGTTATAGCTCAATTATGATCAATGAAGAAGAGGACGTGTGCTATTCTAATTGTATTTAATAGAAAATATTCTTATTTTATTTTATTTTTTTCTTATAAGGTATTCAAGAATAGAACAATTGTTTAACACTGTTAATGTTATCTTTGTTATGTGGCAGTCAATTACTTTGTCTTTTTAAACAATGATTTATATTCATTATATTTAAATGTTTTCTGACTTAATTGAATTATTAGTAATGAATGTTTTTAACTTAATTAAATTACCTCCTGATAAGTGGCAAATACAGTACCTCATCACTTTGACATTTATTTGTGAAACATTGTATTTTTTGTACAGGGCGGTTCAAGGGGGATATGGGAAAAGATCCCATCGAAATTTCAAAAAAAAAAAAAAAAATATATGCATATAATTTTTTTTTTATTACAGTAATATTTATGTATAAAAATTTAATAAAGTTCTCATTTTTTTGTAATTGTAAATTAATGAGTTATCTTGATTTTTTTTCGCTACCGAACATTTGCTCCTGCCTGAAACTCTTCTCTGGGACCGCAACTGATTTAGTATATTTTTAGTTAAAAATCACACCCTTCTTTTCTGATACTTTCTCGTTGTTTTACCGAGAAAGTGTTAAGATTGCATTAATTAGCTATTACTGATGAATAAATTAATTTTTTATTGTATTATTGTCTAGTGTTAATTAATTTTAACTATGAATACGATGTTATCGATCAGATCCTCTATACCCCGGAGAGCGATGACTTTAACGCCCATGCATTCTTATCTTCCACACTTATTGCTAAACCATCGAAGATTATTTATTTATTCATTATTCATTCACTTAATATCCAGAAGACAGCACATGAAACAGTATATATTTTTTTTCTTAACACTTATAGAAGTTGCAGGGATGGAAAATAACAACCCATGTTATAAGTTATAAAATACAAAAAATCAATATTTCTTTCTTAGTTTTATTCGAATTATGATTATTTATTTTATTTTTGATAAGAGTTCGAATTATTGAATAAATAAATTCCTTAAAGGCTCTTCATCAGTTTTAAACTCAAAACATGGTCTTAATTACAGAATTCAATTACCTACTGGCCGGTCCGTTGAAAATTACTGAGCCTCAAAGATTTCGTATGCATTTAATTATTATTCTATTTATAAACTATTTTTTTTTTTTTTTTTAACACCTACTTCACAGGTGTAACCAACCAGGTCTAATCAGGATGGGAAGGTCGAGATTTCATTCTATGGGTCCGCCACAAAATAAATGTAATCCGCCTGATAACATATTCATTTTACTTACTTTTTGAATTTATCTTTTATAATTTACCCTTCCGCATAAATATAAAATTAAAAATATTCAATTTTTTTTTAATTTTAAAAAATAAGCATTATTTTCATTAATTCAAATAGAAATGCTCATTCATATGTTGGTTTATTTATAAAATATATTGTCACTTTGTTAAACTACGGCTAATCAGATGATTCTTCAGTGGGAGTCCTAAATTTTGGAAAGTCAGGTATAATTAAGACGTAGGTATAATTAATTACAACTGTACAAGTTGTAACGATTAACTGACATCGTATAGGCTCGGGACGGCCATCTTTATGTCCCTTCCGAAGGACGGCATGACCAAGGATTTTTTACACCCTTTAAAATATCCCAGGGCCACCTAACGTGCCACGAAGGCGCTACCTAGTGCGTTTTGGTGGGTTATTTATAGCATAGATAGACCAACAAATTAGAAAAATAACTGAATTTTTGGTCTTTCATGTTAAGATATTTTCATTTTGTATCAACATTACTTTTTTTCTTCAAAACACCAGAAGGATATTTTATTCGTTGGTTATTTCTAAGCGATAGTGATTGATGATTCTTTCAGTTTAATTTGATACGTCAGCTAATTTATTTCAGAAACAGAAACTTAGTTCATTTTTAAATATAAACCTTGGAACGAGGATCTGTTGATATTGGGTAGGAAATATTTTTTTAGATTGGTGTTGTTGTTGATGGAAGGTAGACGGAAGGAGGTACCTGTCGAGATATTTTTTTTCACTTTTTAACCCGAGGACGTTCGCCCTGTTTTTGCCCCGCCTCGCCTTCAGCTCGCAGACACAACATAGCTTCCATGTTCCCAGCTGTCTATGATTCGTATCCAATCTGGGATTGGGGTGGCTGTGTATATCAATTCGTCAAGGCTGTATCCGCCGCTCATCTCAACGGTATTGCACGGGTGTCTGGAGCAAATTCCAGAAAAATGTACGGAGTGGCATTAGTTGCAAAGTCGACTTTTGATTGTAACAACCATTTGTATCAGCTGTCTAGATATCCTCCTTTTATAGTACACAGTTTATTAATTTTATTGGATTATCCAGTTTTTTTTATCATTCGATATAGTCTGGAATGTAAAACATTGTACTTATTCAAAGCATTTTGGAGAGCTTCAAAATATCAAGTATCACAAGAATATCATAGGGGTGCCCAAGTATTATATAAAAACACATATTTTGATTTTCAAATACCAATAAGTTTTATTTGAACTATTAATTGAATCTTACATAGTCAAAATACCACACAGGTCATAAAAGATTTACCACCTAGACGAACCCCTGCTTCCGGAATCAGGTCCCTCCTTCGGGAAATTCCGGTTAGCTTGAGCAACCTACGTTTTGTCAGATATATATATATAGGGTAAACCAGGGGGTTATTGAAACTCAGTACAGTTATTGACACCCCAACTTTAACTTAAAGAAATAAGTAAACAAGTCCTAATTTTATTTCAAGATATACATGAATGTAATGTTTGAAGGGTCCTCTAAGTCATCTATGATTTAAGACTTTAACAAACTAACTATAGGAAGATTTCACAATTAAATCCACAGGGTGTCAATAACTAGTTTTACACTTTTAACAATAAATATTGCCATATGGTAAAACTATTGAACTTTTGACCCAAAAGAACTTCTCGAGTCTTTATAAGGATAGATAAAGAGAATGAAGAAATAATCTTTTTCAGAACAAGATGGTGAAAAATGTTATTTAAACAAAATGGATATTTTACGACTTTAGCGAATCCCCCTCTCATACTTTCATTTTAAAAGGGCTATATTACTTCCGCAAGCTGGGAACTGATAAACTACCAACGAGACCTTTACAGTGGAGATTGAAGCCTCACTAAACAACTCGAATTATCGAAAATGGTTCACATGTCTATTTTAAATAATAATAATAAAAAAGTATGGATTTAATAATAAAAATATTCTATTTTCTATGCTAGCGCCTTATCCGTGTGGGTTATGTCAGGTTATAAATATAATCATCAAATATCAGATGCGTAATGTTCTGTCATATTCGGATTAATCTTTTTTAGATCGCTAACCTTTGGCTATTATGGATTAATTATGGAATCATTTTAATTTAAAAAAACCAAAAAATCCCGTCAGAAGGTTTTTTTCCGGAGAATTCAAGGTTATATGAGGTACAAATACCTAACAGGTGCTTTTTGGTTATCCAAAAACTCAAGAATAACATGGTTTTAGCATTTTGTAACTGCAAATCTACTTGTCAGCTCGCTGAATTAAATCGAATTGTTATACTCAAGTAACCAAGATTTTCCACGTTTAATCGAAACTTAAACGTTCTTCGTATGAGGAATTCGCTTGCCAACTTTTTTAATTTCAGCGCTTTGTAAATTCTGATAGGATGGAGACCAAGAGGGTCCTTTCAAGTATCAATTTGAAAGGCTTATGCCGAATAAAAAAAACATCCGAACATACGGCCGTATTTGGAAAAGATCCGAGAGACAAGTTGAAACAGAAAAATCTATATGAATGAACGAACACCTCAAGAGAAATCTAATAGCACTAATAAAAATGACTCTAATGCATTTCCTTCCTACAAACCCTAAGTCCTGACTTGTGTTTTGACGACGATGTTAATTTTTGTTTAGTTTCACAGTACATAGTAGCAAAATATTTTTATAGAGTAAAATGATATAGTTTTTTAATCAGCAGTGGATTTCTCTTTCTAGTAACACGTACGGGAGCCATCGCAGAAACAGATTTAAAGTCCTCCTGAGCCGAAGGTCAACAACCTCGAAGCCGCTTCTAGGCCCGGTCCCGGCTTTAAGGCATTCTTTAAACACCAAGCGCTCGGCAAAAACAAAGCCTCGTGGATCCCAAACATTAGTAGCTGATCGTCACACCTATTTATGTATGATGGCAGTAACAAAAAAAATAAGATCACATAGAAGCAAACCAAACGTAGCACATTCCACACCATAACACCACAAAAGACCCATCATATAGAGATATATCAGTGATGAAACATTGATTGGTATGTTTTGGAATTTACGAGGTAAAAGTTACAAGTTACAAAAAAAAAATACAAATATTTCGTGGTTTTTAGCCACAAAAACTTTTACCGAAGGACAATTTGTTGGAAATCTTGTTTTTTCCATGCTCGAAATTCTGTACAGAATCATTTCCAACATTTTCATCAAGAAAGTGTTTGCCAACTCAAAAAACAAAAAACTACTTCAATGAGCATTCACAGTTTTGATCCCTACTTTAGAAAAAA
This sequence comes from Aelia acuminata, assembly GCA_911387785.2. NCBI lineage: Eukaryota > Metazoa > Arthropoda > Insecta > Hemiptera > Pentatomidae > Aelia > Aelia acuminata. The sequence continues at coordinate 51,932,403 of OU426984.1, read as the reverse complement.
ACGTTGGAGTTATGTTGGAAATAATATCTGCAGCACATTCATAGCATTGAGGCCTGGTGAATTTAAATGGTCCGCTAGGTTTGCTCGGAGAACAGTTAGAGCTAGAATTGCCGGAAGCTATTCCAATCTAGATTGTATTGAGTCGATATGGAGAATTTCTTATGGCGGGCTTCATAACAATTTATATTATCCCCTATGAAGTATGACTATCCAAAATTTGCATAGTAAGTTATGCGATCAGAAGTTATGCTCCAAAATAAATACAGTCACAATAATAAAATAAAAAGACGTTTATTGGAAACAATTCAAAAACGCATTATAATAATCGCTAGCGCACCACAACACTTTCATCTCAAAATCACCACAGACCCTGAAGAATTGTTTTTAAAACTATTGAATAAAAATTCCTAATAATCCCTTCAAATCACCCTTACCCTTTGTCTTAAAACTATTATGCGTCCTTCAGCATCTTTTGTTAATGCTCCTTATACTTATCGAGAGTTGACTGTATTTGTAAAAATAATAATAATACTTTACTTGGTATTTTAGCAGATACAATGGTAAATTGATGTAATGCAAAACTTAAAATATACTTAGTGAATCGAACAAAGATTTTTCTATATAACTTTTTACTTGTCATAGACTGTTGTGCAAACAAAGAGAGTAAGGAAGATTTTTATTGACTCAGCAGAAACAGTAAAAGTACAACGGGGAGAATAGAAAGTCGAGTCGGGTCCTCTGATCCCATCTCCGCCATTTCCCAGGATCGCTATCAGGATCCGGAGGATATCATTCATTCCTCCAGTCCTGGAAGGATCCAGTTATTACACACATCTTATCCTTGAACATCAGCTGTTCAGGATCACGAATTGCTAAAATAGCATTTCGATGGTGCAGGTCGGGAATACGTATCGTCCTGACGGTTTGTTTTAGCAATACATCTTTACTCGATTGTGCCAGTATTGAAAATTCTGTTCTTCTCAGAACATTTTCTGGGGGTGCAGTTCATTTGAAAAACAAGTAGGTACATAGGTCGAAAATAATGATGTCGCATGGAAATAATTTATCATTCATTATAATTCCTGAAGGATCTTGTATTCAGCTATTGTAAGGAATATTTATTTTATCAAGATTATAAAAGAAGATAATTCTTCATTTTATAACAAAGGACCAAATAACTGCTTAGTGGGTATTATTATCCCAAAAATGAATTGAGGATAACAAGAAGACATATCATGTTAATTTGGTGGACATCGAAGTTCTTCAGTATTCTAATCATGGAAACCAACGAATTTTTGTTTAATATTAATATTTTTCAGTATATTATTACGGGGATTTTTTTTTATTATTTAATTTATGGTTTTAAATAATAAATAAGGTTCTGAATTATTTTTAAAAATGACTGAGACAGTTTAAATTCTGGATTTTTGTGAACCCTATTTATTTATCTTAGTGGCGAGCGGGAGTGAAAAGCTGATTAAGGCCCTTTTAACGGAGAAAGACGCAATGGGAGCTTATATTACGGCCACATAAACTCACTCACGCCCATAAGTAACTTAGCGATAGTTTTAATCTTTTTTTTTTTCATAAACTGTTTTATTTGTTCTTTTTTCGATGTATAAAACTATTAATTCACCAGTTTTCGATTTTTAGGGTCTTTAATGAATTTTATGATTGATATGAATTTAAAATTTTAATACATAACCGCTCCGAAAATTTCACTTAACATTTGTCCTGAAAAAATGCTATATATACTCTATTATTGGGTAAAAAATTCTAACACAATATGTCCGGATGCTCTTATGATATTAACTTTTTTTAAAACAATATCTCTTTTATAATGTTCCTTGCGAATACATAAATTATATTTTATACGGTACATAAAGGTATTATTTTCTTGTAAATGATGGTCGTAGTGACCTAGAAGTGATAGCTCCTCCTATTATCGACCTGTACTATAAATGACCCTCGGGAAGGGAGAATGGCAACCAAAGCGTGATTTCTGATGACGATTGAACTTTGGAAATGCTGATTTCGATGAGTCGTGAAGGCGAACTCACTTCGGGCAACGGCTAAATATCACAGAACCAAGACCTTCTTATATGAAAGACAATGGTAGAGTGTTCAGTGTAAAATCATATTGGTATGATACAAGATTTGGTATACTAATACAAGATTGGTATTTTTATATATTTCTAAATATATTAATAATATTCCTTTTGATAATTAATAAGGCCATCTCAGAACATTCAGAACGGTATTCAAACTCTCTAGAGTTTTTGTGATAAAAATCTCGACAATTCACACGTTGAAAAGTTACTAATTAAGAATATCTTTCCAACCGTAAGAATGTAAAAAAAATCCTCCATATTAATTTCCTTTTTTTTATTGTTTAATTTAATACATCTAAGAATAGGGGTTTAACTGCTTCTGACTTATCACGATCACAACTACAAATAATAACTACAAACACATCATTATTAATTGATTTTAAAAACTATAAAATCATCATTTTTTTTTTTTCACTCTTACTGTTGTAATAACATTTTAACAATAAAAATCTTTGAAATTATCATATACTAGCTAGGGTGCCCGGCTTCGCTCCGGTAGTTGTGTGGCAGTTTTAATAACAGAAAAACTTTTAGATTAAAGGAAATATAGAACAAAATTAACATTTTCTTGAAAAGTTTAACATTATATCAATATTAAGATTCGAGATCTGCAGTGTCCGCCCAAATAAGGAACCCTATATACTTTATAGGGTGTTGAAAATGGTGGAGGAACAATTCATTTTGCTGCACTTTGTCGAGTCATGAATCATTTTTGATGGTTTCTGTGATTATGAATCCTATAAGCCCATTCCAAGCAGTCAGCAGATAATAAGTTATTAGATTATTATTTAAAAAAACTATATTTGGAGTATAACTTAAGCGCCGACTACTGTGATGGTCCCATTAGATCCAGAAGTTTAGAAAATACCGAAGATTCATAGAAGCTTTTTTTGTAAGACCTTTCTTCCAGTTCAACCTCCCTTAATATATCTCCCCCCCCACCCTAATTTGGCCGAACTCTGCACTTCTCCAATCTTACTACTGTTACTAAGTGAAAACCAAAATATCATGAGGGCACAATTTTTTCATCATATTTCTTTTTATCCTGAACTATGAGCGGTGATAAAAGCTTATTGAAAAAAAATTATTAATGGAGTCAATTCATCATTTTGTCAACTGGAATGCTCATCATACATAGTAATAAAACCATTTTTCATAACTACGTACAATAAGAACACTTCAAACTTGTTATTTTCGGTTTATAATCAGTCTATTCAGCTCTTCTTTTTTGTTTTATGTCTGTTTTTATTCGCTCACTCATATTGCATTAAATTTACTTAAGTATATGTTAGATATTGATTAAATGTAATGTGTTTATCAATTAATCTTCTTATGATAAAATTAATTTTGTAAAGTATCCAGTCAGTTTTCCAATTGATTGCAGATATGTAAAATCATTAATTTATTTTAAAAGAAAAGGTGAAACTAATTATTTTCGCTTGATTTTTAAGTAATTTAAAAAGAACAGCTGACAAAATATATAACCTTTACAAATATAACGGAATGAATGAACAATAAACATTGAGTGAAACACACCCTAGCGCTTCCTGGTGGTCTGCAGCTCGAACTAAATTTTTCATTCATAAACTTGTATGTCATTCTCAGGTAGGCTAATTATAGTTATGAATTTAATGTATTTAACATTTAATGTATTATAAAATATATGGGCGATATATATATTATATATATATATATATAATATATAATATATATATATATATATATATATATATATATATATATATATCGCCCATATATTTTATAATACATTAAATGTTAAATACATTAGATTCATGATTCATAAATTCTAAATACATTTAATATAAACTTGTCCAAAATCTACCCTTTTCCTTCTAATTTTTAGTTTTGGACCTGTCACGGTTAGGGATTAGGAATAATTTGGAGAAATCTAACCAATTTTTCCAAATTCATAAATATTCATTGTTTTCATTCTTTCTACTATTCTACTATGACGGTTAGAAATTCTATTATTCCATTATTGAAATCAAAATTGTGGATTTTTAGTGTTAAATGGTATACTGGAGATGTGATTTTGTTATTTTAACTATTAGAATTGTTAGTAATACTTTGCGATATTCTTGTATGAATTTCTTTGAAGGTTTTTAAATGTATAGGCTGCTACAATTTAATTTTTAGGGTTTTTAATTTATAAATTGTATTTTGTTTTTTTCATATTTTTTTACCCCAATTAATTACCACATTTATAAGTAGTGAGTTTATTTTTTAATGAAAGTAGCTGAAGCGATTTTTTTCTTTAAACGAAATTTAGGGTGTTAAACATTATTTTGTGATAATAAATAGTTCAAAAAACTTAAAAAATTCTTTTTAAAACTTATTACGTTTTGGTGTACCCATTTAATAATCTTCCCTCTTAGGCCTTGTCATATCAATCAAAAAGATGAAATTAAGCCCCTTACAATATTATGGTTTATAATATTATTTATCAACATTTAGAGCTATTTTAACGATATAAAATAAAATTTCTCTCCAGATATTTAAAAAAATTAAAATCAACAAATCTTTGATTAGCTAAAATAAAAAGGAAAATCCAGAATAAGGATTTTAATAATTAAAGGATTTTCAAAAATTATTACATTCATTTAATACATAAATGTCAAACGCACCTAATTTAAAGTAATTAAATAAAACATATTAATTAATTGGATATTTATGTAATGAGTTAATTTCGGTTCATAAATCACTACAGGCATGTATGGTCTTTTTTGAAGAAGGTATATATCTTTATTTTGAGAAATGAACTTCAAGCAAGGATTTGAAGCTTTAATATTTTCTACGTCTAGTCTGACCCTGAAAAATTAGTCACAGATATGGATGGCATTGCGAGTGATAAGTTGAATTTTAATACCTTACTAAAACCTTTACTATAACTTCTTAATAACACAAATTTAGAACAATTTAAAGTAAACGAAATATAAATGTATCCAAGACTCATCCCGTATGTTACGCATAACGACTTCTGGTTTTTATAGCCTTAAAATCAGCATAACCTTAATTATATTTATTACATGAATATCATTTATCCAATATCCCAATTGTTTTACCGTTAGAAAAATGCAGTTTTATGACAGTATAATCATTTCTTATAGAATTAATAATGTAACTGAGATGATATTTAAAACCTGTAGATAGATTAGTTCTGCTTGTACCTCACTCAACATCTGAGAATAAATTTTAAGATGGCAGTGAAAGGAAAAAAGAAAGCAGAAAATTTATAATTTTATTAATACAAATTAACCAGTAATTTTATTATTGCTTTATTAACATTTAATATCTAAACTTTGGATATATTTATATATTTGGGCCTTTTTTTAACCAATCAACTCTAATGACAGTGTGCACGCATTCTTACTAATTTGAAAATGGCTAATTAAAAAAAAACTTAAAGAAGCTGAAGTCATTTGGTTGTGTTCAAATGGATTTATATTTATTAAATATATAGATATTTGTATATCTATTTGTATTAAGATTAATGTAAGAAAAAAAATTTAGTGAATATATGATTGATTTAGATAGCATTGAAACGAGCTAGGGCCACTGCCTCGGTTATCTCATGCTGTTGTTATTCCTCCTGGCGCGAACCGGTTGTGCGCTGGCATAATTTACTGCTCTTTTACGTCGTAATAAATCCATGTATTATGTTTGTTTTTTAACATTTAATTTTTTATTACATTAGAAGAACGATTTCTATTATCTTCCTAACACATTTTTACATTTAACTGTTTTGTGAACGCAGTTTTTAATTATTGTTACTTATACTGTCTAGTACACCTTATGGGAAAGAATTATTCGATTGTAAAATCAAAAAAGAGTTTTCGTAAGTGTGAGAAAATGGAGGGAGGTACATAATACGGAAAGTTAATGCTAACAGAAGACTCGGGAATTAACTACGGTACTTTCAATTAATGGCCTGAGTAGAGACCGTTATCTGAACCACACACACTTAGAGGTAGTTATATACAACGGCTGCCTTTGTGATACAGTTTTTTTTTTGGTTCTCATCCATTTTGAGCTCTATCCAACAGGCTTCGAATGGGGAAGGGGTATTCTTTCGGAAATGAGGGTGTGAGATGTTTGATTGAGGGAAGAGGTTGAAGAAGATATAGGTTGTACAAAAAGAAACACTAAAACTGCAACAGCTGCAATGAAAAAATCTTATTACGATTTGGCTTATTATGAATGAGGGGTTCTTTATAATAATAATAATTTGCAATGATACACCTTAAAAAAATAAATAAATAAAACGAGTCACGTTCAGTAGATAGGATAGTTAATGTGCATTGCAAAATTCATTTGCCATCTTTAAAAGCCAATTTTTATTTTGTGAATTATTTGACCAAAGTTGATTTCAATTAAAATAAAGGGATTACCTTGTGGTGTAGTGGCTAGCATAGCAGCCTACAATACTAAAGGTTGCGGGTTGGTCCAAGGATTTTTTAATGGGAGTAAAAAATCCTTGGCTATGCCGTCCCTCGGATAGGACGTACAATGGAGGTCCCGAGACTGTCCGATGTCAGGTACTCATTAAATATCCCTATCCTAATTATACCTGGATAGGCAAAATTTAGCATCGCCCGATTAGCCTTAGTGGCATTAAGTGACGTTTATTAAATAAACAACTAAAATGCAGAAATCTCCACTTGAACCGTTTTCATTGAATTAAGAAAAAAAAATTCACTTAAGTATACAATGTAATTTTTATGTAATGTACAAACTTATATATTTTAAACAGTATCAGATCCAGGGAATTTTCGAATGGGGTGCAAAATAAATTTTGACGACCACGAGTAATTGAGAACATAATTTAAAATGTGTATTGGTACATAGTGATGTTGTAAATTACTTTTAAATGCTAAAATACAATCCTTTTTCAATTTGAGGACTTAAAAAAATGACTTACCATAGTGCATTTTAAGTAGAAATAGCAATAGTTTATTAGTGTCCTAACCACGGGGGGGGGGGGGGGCGTCCCACGCGTCTCTCCCCTGGATCCTCCATTGTTTAAAAATATTTCGCAAAATTAAACAGCCACCGCTACCATCCTCTTCACCCCCTATTTTTCCGATGTTTTAATACTCATCTTGCTATTCGGGGAGGAGATAAATCGAACAAATCAAAGGTAATAAAAATTGGCCACCCGTACCTTATTGGTTTTATATATCTAAAATAGATTATAAAATGCCTAGACCTAGAGATACTAAAAAAGTTAGAACTGATACTGAGAGTCAAAGACCTTATTGAGATATTGAAATTAAATTTTCAAATCCACATAAATATACTCCAATTCATCGAAATAGGAAAAAAACGCTAAACAATGTCGTTCAAGCTTTACATTTATTTTACGTTTAATTCTTTATTTTATTGATAAAGTCGCTAATTTTTGTATACACATTTATATACTCTTTTAATATTGAGATCCCGAAATAGAAGAGTGACATGGTTGAGTTTATAATTCCAAGCCCATTAACAATTACGAACACATGTCTCACAATTGCTTTTGTCTCGGATCTTTGAAATTCAAATTAATTTAAAGGGCAGACTGAATGAGTCTTTAGGTGGGACGTAGAATGACATCTCAATATAATCAACGCAGCTTATGTGATTCAATGCGACGTTTGTTGTTATGTTGAGGACATGGTACAGAATTACTGTTCTTTGACCAATTTTTTCAAAAGTTTTTTTTTTATTAGTAAGATTTGATTAGTTTATGTGGATTGCAACATCAAAGCGAACGTGTGCACACTCGTAGAAGTGCATCACATCCTCTTCAAACATTTAAAATGGCTTTGTTAATGACAGCTCATCTACTTCTAAAAACGATACAGGCATATTTTTTTCGGATTTAAAGAAGAAATCACAAATAATTTCTTCAGGTATTTTAAATCCAATAATAAGATGTTCGTATCATATGACTGTTTGGTTCACACCTGGTTGACTGGTGCGTTCCCTAGTCCCTGTGTTCTAGCAACGGAAGAACTGATCCGATGAAGAAGAAAGGAACATATCGGATTCTTTTAGGAGAACAGCGAACTTTTTGTAGTGGGCGTGTCGTACAGTACACTATACACAGCGTACACGATACACAGTACTGAGCCAGCTAGCCCCATGCCCTAGTTAGTGACTCCACGTAGCGCTGCTGAACCGTGGGAAAGGAGTTGAAGAACATTCCTCCAAGGATCAAAGGATACTCCGATATGTACCCTTTTTTAGTTAAGTTGGAACAACATATCGAATGTATGTCACCTATCAATTAATATCATATCAATCAAAATGATTCTCTTACATACGTTGATAGCATTAGAACGAACATCCAAAATAACAAATGATTTTGCACATCAAAAGGTATCCCAGAGTTAGACAAGAGTTACAAATCAGAGTAAGATAAAGAAGATGCAACTATATTTGGAATGTTTTTAAATCACAGCTTGAATGTTCATAGCCTAAATAGCTTTTTAATTCATGATATTTTTTATTCATTATATTTCTGTTACTTCAAATAATGATTCCTGAAAAAAATTACATTCTTTAGAGACAATTCTTTTTTTTTGTTTATGACTTTTTTTTTTGGATATTCGTGTACTACTCGAAATGTTCTTCAAATGACTGTTTAGGATCTCCTAATTTAACCTACCTAGGTACACTATTTTCTATTAGACCTCGGTATATGGTTATATAAAATAAAATGTAGCTTGTGGGATTCCAAAATTGTTTTGAAGTCAACTCTCGAAGTATCGAACGTTGATAAGTCGAGTATAGAATCTATGGTCCCGAGTCTCGTAATTACACGTAAATATCTCCACAACTACTCGATTTCAGGTTAAAGTTAATATTTGAATAAGTCGAAATAAAAATATGGCCATTGGAGAGGATTTCTATATATTCCATTTCAATTAGTCGAACTCTTAGAATTCGTCACCTCTTTCACTCAAACTCGTAATGCCAACTATAGAGAATTACATGCTTCGTTTGTTCTCCTGTTGCCTGTCAATGTTAACCTGTTTTTCTTTTTATAAGTTGGATGTTAGCGTCGATAAATCGATGTTCTGTAAGTCTAACAATTTTTCACGGTTCCTTGAAGATCGATTTGTAACAGCTTGATTTGTAAAAATGTACTTATATTCATCTGGCTGATTTTATCACTCTTATAAGTATTTATATATATATATATATATATATATATATATTTATATATATATATATTTATATATATATATATATATATTTTTTTTTTTTCTATCATGGTATAATTATAAAACTGAGCTGTGTAAAACACTCCACGTATAAAATATGGTTTGATGAAACAAAAACTCTCTTCAGTTATTCTCCTTTCGTGGTTTCTAACCCCGAAAAAAACACAGAAGGTATTATAACTGCACACTTCTTCTTGGTATGCAAGTAAAGAAATAAAGTAACACTCAATGTGTGCTTATCTAGTGGATAACTTCCTAAAACGACATGCTGCATACATCATTTCTCATATTCAATTAATTTTAGTTATAAGCCAAAAATAATCTTAAATGCTTCGGAAACGTCTAACAATAATGTTATAGTACCTAGACATAATACTTCAAGTGGGGGGAGGGGGAACAGCTACTAAAAACTAAAACTAAACTAAAAATAATTTAATTAACGCTTTTAAAATATATTGCAAAGGTTTTGTCCAAAAAAAAAAAATTGTAATAATTGAAGCGTGGAAATGCATAAGTGTATAAGTGTCTTAGGAATTTTTACAGAAATGATGGGACTTATACCCTCTAGGGTGAACTACGTTCAGTGCTTACACCCATGCCATCTTTCATACGTTTATGAACTTTCTAACAACAAAGCATTACTAATACCCATTTCTGAAGAATGGTTTTGGCACATATAACAATTTGGCAAAAAAAACAAACTTTGTTTTATTTTTTCGGCACTTAGACCCAAATGCATTTCCACGCTTCAATTCTTGTACTAATTCTTACTAGTCATATAATATACTTACTCATTGGAATAATATAGTTTTTTTATTAATATTATATTCAATTACTTTATGAAAAAATATTGTATTATATATTCCATAATATTTGCTATCTTGTCATTGAATTGCTCGTCGTAGGAAGCTGTTGATAGCATTATCAAGAGGAAATTCATCTTCCCTTGTTTGACGTTGACTCCAGTAAAGCACTTTTATTTTCTTGATGATGCGCCAAGGGCCTCAAGATGGAAGCTTGGTTTTTGTCGTAAATAACGTCGTCCATAACGAAAATGGAGACGCATTACATATTGTGTACTTTGGTGTAGAGAACAGGAGAAGCTATCTACATTTCCAGCTAACTAATGACTAATTACTGATAAGAGATATCCGATATGAACTATATTACCATCATTTATCGTCATGGTAGCAATTCGCTCGCATTACCTATTTCCCGGTAAATTTCCCGAGTTATCTGAAGACTTGCAGATGATGGGCGAGTTGAATCATGCGGTTGAATCATTTGAGTAGCCGCCAGTGTGAATCATTACCTTATAACGTAACCCTATCGGGGATAGATAGCACACGGCTAATGTTCTTTTTTCTTCAATTTTCTTTCCTATCTTTCCTTGTTTAGGTTGAATTTTCAATATAAAGCCTTTGATTTGTTCTTCGTTATTATGGTTTACATAAAAGGTGATTGTGAGGATAGGTTTTTTTATACCTAAGGGCTCATTAAGAATTGTATTTCAACGTTAAACCATAAAATGGATCTTTGAGCTTTAATGCTTTCCAAATTGTATGTGAATAGGGTTGATGCTAAGACGGGTTTGCAACAAACAAGATTTTCAAACAAATCATGCCAAATAGTGTTGCCTAAATTGTCAATTTATCTGAGCTTGAGTTTGTGAAATCCTTTTTCCACCAGCTGCCAGTTCTTTGTTAAAAAGAGCTAGGTTGTCGTTTGTTTAACGTCACTTTATGCCACTCAGGCTAATCAGACGATGTTACAGTGGGATTCCTAAATTTTGCCTATCCAGGTATAATTAGGATATGAATTATTAACGAGTGCCAGACATCGTACAGTCTCGGAACCTCCATTTTACTTCCTACCCGAGGGACGGCAGAGCCAAGGATTTTTCACTCCCATTAAAAATTCCTAGGGCCACCATGGAACGCGAACCCGCGACCTTTAGTATTGTAGGTTGCCATGCTAACCACTACCCCAAAAGGGCTAGGTAAGCACTAATGTTTATATATACATGTTTTTTTTTATTCTTAAACCTCTTTGGTCATTTTTGCTCTGTATTGAACTTACAGAAAAAATAGCGAATTAAAATTCGAAACGTGAACGAAAAAAATAACTAAAAAAAATAGCAAATCAAAGACGGAAATATGAAAAAATAAGAAAAATAAAATAATGTGTAGTATAGGTATAGTTGCATTATTATGATATTAAAAGATTCATAGTTCATTGAAATAAAAATTCGTGATTTTAAATTTTAAAAGTTAATATATCCTCAATAACGCATCTGCAAATTTTTAGTTGATGATTCCTCAACACATAATTTTTATAATGTTATTTTCTGTTGGTTTACTGAATTTGTTAAACCTGCTTTATAGAAGTGATTTTAGAAGTCCACTGATTAAATCAAAGAGAAATTTATTTACTTGCCAAAAAAAAAAAAAAAAAAAGGCCGAGAGGCTTGTTCACCTGTTATTATTATTTATTAATTTTTTTTATTGGTTTTAATTAATACATTAGTGAAAGTGCTCTGAAAGTCCGTTGTCGCCGCGATCAATTAAGGCGTGTGTGTTAGCACTTTCTCCTGCTAGGCCCATTCGCCGGTACTGTCAATAGCCAATCATTGGTTGTATATTCGACATGGCTACACCGGCTTCACAAAGGCTATCTGCGACGGTATCGTGTGATTCCTTTCGGTATTCTTCGCTGAGCATGTTTCCCTTGAATCGATATTATTCGCTTAACTGTATTTTTTTTTTACATACTCCATAAGGGTTTTATTATAGTCTTGGTTTGTTGTAGTAAACAGAAGAGAAACAAGAATTCTATTTATGAAAAAAAAACTAATGTTTCTTCTATCCTTGGCAACCTTAAACAACGGCTTTTGTAGTAAATATTTATGGATACTAAAAGAAAATTAACTTTCTCTGAAGGTTTGGCTGTGAATTGATTCATAACATATTAGCTATCCATAGGAAGATCCCATAGGCTGACCCTCGGTAATTTATTCCGTTGACCCTGAAGATGCCCCCCCCCTCTACATATTTAAGATTTAGTTCCTCCACGAACCTGTGACTCATAGCCGACTCGATTTGAATAATAGTCTTCAAAGCCTCCTCAGTGTGTCCTTCTTCCGACTTCCTGATCGAGGAAATGCTCGAAATACATTGATCTAGCCTTTGATTATATTCAATGGACTTGAATGATCACACATGCAGGGAAGCTTAAAATTGAATACTGAAATGGTTTTATAAACCAATGATTCAGCTTTCTTCCCAAGGAAGGGCATTATAATAAATGAATGAATAATTAGTAAAAAATCTGTTATTTTTTTTTAATTTTAGGCCATTGGATTTTACTCTTTTTGAATATTTGAAGGCGGCGATTATTTGTTTTCTCTTTTTATCTAAAATTAAATGGATTGTTGATTTAAAATTCAACAAGAACTTCCCTAGATATTTTAAATATGTTTCCTGATATGAATATATTATTTAAGGTACTGAATATTTTCTCCGACAAAAGTAAAGGTACGCTATTGGTTCGGCATCCTGTGACGTGCTGAGCAACTATTTGAACAGATGTCACCTCACATCACACCTGATCAAGTACTGAAAATGGTATTAAGCTTTTTTTTATATTCATCTGTGTTTCAGTACTAAAACATAATGTATATTATAGCTACATCGTGATTTATTATGAAGGTGTTTTTGTTAATGCCTGTTTGTTTGTTTAACGTCCCTTAATGCTACTAAGGCTAATCGGACGATGCTACAGTAGGAGTCCTTAATTTCGCCTATCCAGTTACAATTAGGATATGGATTTTTAACGAGTATCTGACTTCGTATAGGCTCGGGACCTCCATTTTACGTCCTATCCGAGGGACGGCATAGCCAAGGATTTTTTACTCCCATTAAAAATTCCTAGGGCCACCATGGGACGCGAACCCGCGACCTTTAGTATTGCAGATTGCCATGCTAACCACTACATCACAGGTGACCCCAAAAGGGCTAGGTAAGCACTAATGTTTTTATATACATATTTTTTTTTAATTCTTAAACCACTTTGGTCATTTTAGCTCTATATTTAAAGTACAGAAAAAATAGCCAATTAAAATCCAAAACGTGAATAATATAACTAAAAAAATTAGCAAATCAAAGACGGAAATATGAAAAAATAAAATAATGTTTAGTATAGGTATAGGTGCATTATTATGATATTAAAATATTCACCCGAGGGACGGCATTGCTAAGGATTTTTTACTCCCTTTAAAAAATCCTAAGGCCACCGTGGGACACGAACATTGTTGGTTGCTACACCGCAGGTAACCCCTGACGGTGTTGTTTATATTTTTTTAATTTATTCCCTTCCAATATTATAAGGAATATGTGAATCTATGCTACATTGAATGATGTGACAAAAAAATAAATAAAATAAATTTGAACGTTAGTATAGACACTGTTATAGAGAAGCTACCCATAATATTTCCCAACTCTAATAATATTTCTAATTTAGAAAGGCACGGGGCCATCTTCTCTTGAAGAGCCTAGGAGGATTATAAGAAATAAGGGAAGCAAGATTGAAAACAAGAGGATTCAGATATACCATGGAGTTTATGATGAGAGGAAGGTGCTTACTACTTGGTATTGAGCTAAATATTTTGGGTTATAAGGATTAAACGTGAGATAGGTTATAGATTAATATATTTATGTTGGACGCTAAAGCCGGTAATAATCAGTGTAAGATGCAAGACAAAAAAAAAAAAAAAATCAAAATATCGGGTGCGAGGCGCGCAACACACAACTTTCACTTACCAACTTACTTTGTTAAATGCCATTTCTCAAAGTCACACAATGTTCCACATTTATTTACTTATTTTTGTTTTTATTTGCTCTTTAAAGTACACTATTTTTTTTTTCTTATTAAATAAAGTTTTCACTTGCGATAATTCGGCAATGCAAGCATAATACTCCAAGTCGTCTGATTTTATAATTCTCTATGTAGTTGTTGAAAACTTCATATAGTTACTATGAAACAAATAATTTCTATTAAATGAACAGAACATTTTTTATTATAAACAATCGTTTCATTAAAGGCGTACTGCGCAACGTGTTTTATGAGTTGACGGAATATTTTTCTTTTTTTCTCCTCTATATGTTTACTTGATTTTTTTTTCATATTTAGCTATTTCTTATTTTCTGACGAAACGAGAAACAGATAATTTCTCCATAGAAACAGAAGCAAAAGTACTTCATAGGAAAACTAAAAAGGCCCCTACCCCATTTAAGCCGCTTCATACATTTTAATAATGATAAAGCTTACCTGATATAATAGAATAACCTGATAAGTTATGAAATAAAGTGCCCCCCTCCGGTTGATCAGTTTCGATGAAATTTTTGCAGTCATTTCTCGGGCATATACTCGTAAATACATCTGATGCCCTGGTTTATCAAAATCTTTAGAGCCGTTTTTGAGAAAATCGAAAAAAATGTAAAAAATAGACAATATCCATTAAATAAAGTACCCCCTCCGTTTGAACAATTTTGATGTAATTTCGTCTGTCACATCGCGGGCATATACATACATCAAATTCCCGGTTTGATCAAAATCGTTAAAGCCGTTTTTGAGTAAGTAAAAAAAACACCTGAAAATGATACAAAATTTTTTAAATAAAGTGACCCCTCTAATTGATCAATTTTGATGAGTAATACCTAACATTGAACGAGCGATATATTTACATAAACCGTCACTCTTTTTATTTTATTTTCGGACTAATTCAATTGTTTTGTTTTTATCAACTCCTATCAAATGAAAATACATACGAACCGTAAAATTATTTATATTTGATTTGCGCCTACGTTTCGGTCTACTTTATATTACAACGCAGCCATGTTCTAAATACAAAGAAAACAGATCCTAGAAACCTAGATGAAGTTGCTGTGAGCCTCGTATCCTCGCACTGTTCTCTTTCAACACTGTGAAGATACTTTCTTTTCTTTTTTCGCGGCCCTTTCTTCTTCCCAGCTCTGTTGCCGGCGTGTTTCGGATTCCTTTGCAATTGTCATGTAGCTGAAAAAAACCGAGGGGGATTATTCTCTTTACAACAATATGTGAGGTAGGTGCGACCTCTCCATCTAAGATTTAATGTTATTGTTCTGATAATCCTCACTGCACGCCCAACGTTATTCCTGCTTTGGGGAAAACCACTGCCTTTAAAATCGTTTGATCATTCATCTCAAATGCATTTTTTTGTATAAATGTTAATTTTTTTTCCATCCCAAGAAAAACAGTTTTGTAATAACTGATTTGATATTTAAATCTATTTTGCATCATTATTGAACATCCGCGTCTCATTCCTTTGAGCGTTAAATCTTATTTCATGGTTAAATTATAGATTAAATAGCGACATTAAAATTGGTTTTTAAAAATAAAAAAAAAAAAAATCCAGAAAAAAAAAGAAAAAAGAAAGGTATGTAAAATTTTTCTTCGTGCTCAAATGAATATTAAAAACAAAGTTTTGAGATAATCGTCCAATATGGTTTCAAGAAATCACAATACATCTACAGTCTGAAAAGCAGTCGAAACAAATCAGAAGATCACTCCATGTCATCAAAATACTTACCTGCTGAAGGTCTGGAGAGCTTACATAAGAGCAGCTGAGAGGAGTGATAATTATGATCATTATAATGGTAACAAACTTATGGCCCTTGCATTCTTATATGTAAGAAGAAGGGGGGGTGCCATCAAATATAATGGATGCTATAATTCTGTTAATAAGCGCCCTATTTCCGCGATTTCTATAAAATTTTGTAGCAAAGAAACAATGGGCAAACGCCTAAAATAATGGAGAAAAATCTAGATTTTCTTTTTCTATTCTTCATAACACTATATTCACTGAAGATATTAGCATTAAAAGTATATGTGGCCAGGTTTATCTATTTGCCTAATTAGCAACGTTGTGTAAAAGTTTCAAGCATCGGGTGCTTATCGATTTTACCTTCGACTTCTTTTGAATCTTCTGATACCGTTTCATTCAAATCGACGTCCTAGATAAGTACCTCTGTGCAACGCATTCCCACCACTAGATGTACATTCCCGAGGCTATGTCCGTTGTTGGTCAACCTGATGCGCTTTGCTTACTAACAGCTCTTGAAGGTACTGTAGAAGTGCTGTACCGATGCTCATAACGGAGAGAGATCCACATTACCGCTAGGCACAAAGTGCCTTCTTCTGTACGTCTTCTGCACCAAGGAAGGTCGTGCTATTATCCAAGAGCTGCGTTTCTTGGGCTACATACGTGCGAAAGATTTATAAAGCTATTTCCATTCCATTTCATCGATTATCTTCATCTTAATGTAAGACAGAATACATCAATCCATAAGGAACTACCTTTTTTTAAATACATTAAATATATAATAGAACATTTTACAGAAATACAATTTTAAGCAGAATAATTGTTCATGATGGCGAAAAGTCTATTCAGCTCATTGATTATGTTAAAGGGATTTATTGATTGGAATCCTTCAACATAATTCATTAAGCCTATACAGCATACAATTTTAGTAATAATATGAAGTAGCAGTAATCCGAAATAGTTGCTGCAGTGGTGTATTCGGATGAATTCTCTAAGAAGAAATGAATGATTGGAAATTTTATTTGAGGCCTACAAAGTGGTAAGATGTGCAAGATAGAATGACGGTATGATGATAATGCTCTTGGAATAGGATTATCATTGACAACGACGCATTAATTTTTTTTTTTCAAGGGCTGAGGAAGAAGATACTGATAACTTATTTATTCAACGCCCTCAAGCGACATATTTATCCCGGAGCAAAACGTATAAGTGAAGATTAAGATATGGACCTGAGTAATTAGCGACTCTACCTAATTAGCCACGGAAGGTCCTCAATCTCCCCATCGAGGTTTAGAAATCCAAAGAGATTCCACTATCAGATATTATTCAACTTCATAAAGGATCTTTATTTATTATATTCGACGCCGTTCACATCCGATGTGAAAATGATGTCGAGATCTTTATCCGAGGCAGGCTGGATATTGCGAAGCATAGAGATAGCTTTTCATTTGTAACCATAATATATGATAATAAATATATTTTTAGTTTTATTACCTAATGGTTAATTTCTAATATTTTAAATTCTAAATATCCTTCGCTCAATGGCGATTATGTATGTACGTCCTTCATGATTATGTATATAAGATTACATTTACATAACAACCAACGTGTGCATCTCCGGCTATTGTCCGACTTGTACCTTCATAACGTTCGGTTAACCGTACAGGTGTTTTTTTTCATGACGTAATAAATTTCATAAGGTGTTATTAATCACGGCTAGGGCAGTTTGTTAAATCTATTCTGGACGAGAGTAGAATAAAGACAATGGACCTATAGGATCACGCCTTAAGGAGCTAATGCAATCTTTTTATATTTAACTCACAATGCTACTATGACTCTTCATTTCTTTACATGTTGTTCTATTCATTTAAAATTAATCAATATTTCCTCGAAGCCCAATGGAAATATTTACTTATTAATTCATCTGATGAAATATGCTAATGATGTTTGGATTGATAGCTTATAATGAAGGATATTCATAGACATCATAGTTTTATTAATATTCCATAACCGAATGGAACTAAAAAACTGGAATATCCACCATTTCATGTGTGGAGTGATTACTAAGATTTATTTTTATGAAAAATCTTGTAGAATCCTGTCAAAAGTGGAGAATTAAAATCAATCCCAACAGACTACCTTTACACTGCGATGTAATCTAAAAAACCTGTCCTGCAGTTTCCTTCAATCAATCCATTTATCCTCCATTTATCCCTGTCGAACAGATCTGTTACTTAGACTCCACCTGGATAAACATCTAACTTGCAATATTTACTCAAGACTGAAACAACAAGAAACTCACACTATTACCACACATTCTAGACAAACGCGATTAGGTGATGATGCTGGATGATTAGGAACCCAAATATAGGAACAAAGGAAAAAAGATAGCCAGTTCAAAACCCGGAGCTAGGGGACATTTAATAATACTCGGCATTAATTCCCCACTCTCTCCCCTGGCCTGGGATATCCCGTATAGTATAAAAGGCGAGGAACAAAAAAGAAAAAATCCATTGTTTACAGATTTGGCCAAAAGACAATCAGAGAATTCAAAATCAATTTTATAGGCATTTTTCAAATATTTTATCTGATCAAAAACGGTGCTCTCAATGGGTCATATTGTAAATATATTTATATATTATATATAATAATATTAGATTATTTTAATGTTGAATATAATTAGATGGAGCTTAGCTAGAGCTGAAATAAAGCGTTATCTTTCCTAGTTATTCTATATCTAAATCTACTTTCTGTGTAAAAGGCACTATACATGAAGCCTTACAATATTGCTCTTTTCTTAATCCTTTATAAAATGAACTTGTTCCTTTCTGTTGGTTCATAACTTCAGAAACCTGGAATAGTTGAGGATAGTTTGCATGGCCCCTCAAATACCCTGCATATACATTGCCTACAAATACATTCAGTATATCATTGTGTTAATATATAACCAGATTGAATCGATTGTTGAGGACAATGTATCCCTTTTCATCCACTTTCCTTAGGGTGTCACAATCCTTGGACATGTATATGACAAGGAACATATGCGAGGATATCGCAAGGTCTTGCATGCATCCAATTTAGGTCGATGTCAGCGAGCGATGGCAATCTGCGATGAGCTCACGAAGAAAGGAGTATTCTGTTCTACGCGAAGACCTTGCCGAAGACGTTAGGTTTCTTATTAATACACATTCAGTAAGAACGGCGACGTGGCATTGAGCGGAAGCGAAGAGTTAAGTCGTATCGATGGCGTAGTTGTCCTCTGGACTGCACAATATAATTCATCTCATTGTATCCTGAAGGACGGGTCTGCAAACTGAGAAATAGAATATCCTGAAGAGTGGAATGAGGGATATAATAAAGTAAGGAAGAAAAAGAGCGTGATGAATCAAGGAGGAAGAAACCTTGCCATAGAATAATAACTCGGTTGAAGAACGCTTCTCTTTCTTTCGGTCCGGCTCGACTATAAGAACTCTTTAGCAATTTTTTTTAAAGATGTTTTTACTCTTTTAAGACTTAATATTTAAAGGTAAATAAAATACACTATTCTCGTTGGCTATTCGTTACAATTTATTAATTAACAACAACAGAAAAATCCTAATGTTCAGACCATAGGACGGGTTCGATATCATCAGATTCATTATTCATTCGGTAAATTATTATCAGATATTATTATCATGATAAATAAATATTATCAGATTCACTGGAAATGTTTTAATGTTCACCTACATTCAAGATATAATTTGATTAAAAGAATTATTACAAAAGTAAGCATCGTGTCTTTCAGATACGCCAGTTAATGTTTTCCTCAATTTAGGCTACAAATTTAACAGAAAAATATTGATCACCGAAATATGATAGCACAAGAAGAAACAGCAAGTTTTGAGAAGAAATCGCATTAGCCCAAGTGTTCTCAGCACATACGCAAAATCGAATTCATCATCTTTAGACCGGTTTTTCTATAAAAAAATTCTAAACTTGGGATTGGCAAAAAATTTACTGATTACCAGCAGTATGTTACTTGGTTGGTTTTAAAAGTGTATACCTAACTATATATATACACACACATATATATATATATATATATATATATATATAGAGAGAGAGAGAGAGAGAGATATCTAAATCTTAAAACTATAAATATTTTCTATTGTGTTTCAATGTAGCTAAGAGAAAAAAAAAGTTATTCGTTTCGACTGAGAACAGATTAATTTCGCTTTATGGTTTCCAACTTTTCGGCGAGTTTTTATGAGCTAAAATTGATAAAACAATGTGTTTCTTCCTTTCTTACGTAGGGTCTAAATGATAAATTTACATTATACCGTCATATACATTCATATTTATTTTTTAATAAATAGCAGTGCGCAGATGTTTGAGGTCATGAAATAAAGTATGTCATGCAGTACATCATTCTCCAGCTTATTTATTTCTGAAAAAAATTGAACGGAGTCGGTTTTTAAATACGATCTAAGATATCGAGGGTATAGCTGTACATATATTGGGATATTGCTTAGATTAAATTAACAAATTATTTAATTTTTCTTTTAAAGTTAGTTAGAAAAAATAAGGGATATACATCGAGTTGTGGGATTTTTAAAATCCCACCAACCAAATATTGCAGTATATTACTTCAAGCGGTTTAGGCGCTTTGGCTAGCCTGAAGCATAGTGTCAGCAATATGCTCTATATTAATATTTTTTATCGAATAAACTGCAATACAAATAAAACTTGATACCTATACTTATTTTATGAGATGTGTCTTAGCACCCTTTGATTCGGAACTCGCCCATTGATAGCATACAGCTGGCCTGTATAGGCGTAGGAACGATTCCATTGTTATTTGTTTTCTGCAACAGGGTCATATTGAGCAACTGTTCTCGTAATCTCTAAAATTATGCTAGATGTAATCCGGGTCCCCGCTGCCTGCAGGTCGACTCCATTGCGATATCATGATCGGTGGATATTAAGATAGACCGCAGCCCATAACTGTCTCACGGGGAATGGGGTACATTGCTCAGCTTATCCCAGTTCTCAAAGGCGTAATGTTCCCGTTAAAGATATATCATCTAGTTGGAACTGGGCCAGGAGGTGTCTTTGTAACATCATTAGGTCTGTTCCAACAAGCAATTCAGAACAATTCTAAACAATTGTTTATTGAGGCACAGTACATTATTGGGACGTCTAACCCCTACTACATAAACAAGAAACATATAAGCAATAATACATAACAGTAACAGTGCTAAAAGAATAATGCAAGAAAAAATCCTACATTTGCCCATAATATCCGTTTTACGCTCTATATAAGCACCCGTCCTATAGAGAGAAACAAAAAACACGCCACCGGCGTGAACGTGTTAATGGCATTTGCTCTTTAAACGGTAGAATTGCCGGGTCCAGGGGGAGGGCTGTAGCCCCCTCTTTAGGAAATGTATTGTCATTTAAAGATAGGATTGACCTTTAATGAACGTAAAGAAGTCAGGTAAAGAACAATTAATATGAAGATATTATTATATAGCTATTAGCAGATATTTTTTTTCTCTTAGCTACATTGAAACACTATTATTGTATAAACACAAAAAAAAAAAAATTTATAATTTTAAGATTTAGCTAGGTATACACTATGTAAAACCAATATGAATATTACAATTTTAGTTGTGGGGAAGAAACATAAAGGTAAAAAATCTTGTGCGATGCGCGCAACACACAACTTTCATTTACCAACTTACTTTCTCAAGAAATTGACGTGTTTTGTTAAATGCCATTTATCAAAATCACACATTTTTCCTCATTCATTTACTTATTTTTTTAGTATTTGCTCTTTAAAGTATACTAATTTTTTTTATTATTAAATAAAAGTTTTTACTTGTGATTATTCAGCAATGCAAGCACAATGATCCAAGTCGTCCGATTTTATAATTCTCTATGTAGTTGTTGAAAACATCATATAGTCCCCATGAAACTAATAATTTCCATTAAATGAAAAGAACATCTTTAATTATAAACAATGGTCTGTCATTAAGGGCGTACTGTGCATGCGCATGCGTGGGCTCAAGGTGTTCTGAGTTGACGGAATATTTTTCTGTTTTTCTCCTGAATATGTTTACTTGATTTTTTTTCATACTTCATATTTAGCCATTTATTATTTTTAGGCGAAACGAGAGTCAGATAATTTCTCCATATAAACAAAAACAAAGGTTCTTTATAGGAAAACAAAAAAGGACCCTTCCCCATTTATGCTCCTCAGAATATTTTAATAATGATAAAGCTTACATGATATTAAAGAATACTCGATTTTCATAAAACATGACGAGTTTAATCAAAATCGTTAAAGCCGTTTTTGAGAAAATCGAAAAAAACTTAAACATTAGAAAAAAGTTTTGAAATAAAGTGCCCTTTCCGTTTGATCAATTTTGATGAAATGTTTGCTCTCAAATCGCGGGCATATACATACACCAAATACCCAATTTCAGGTTCGGGCGGTTAATAGTTTTGGAGCTAGTCTGTTCACACAGACACAGATACATACTCACACCGTTTCGCGAAACTTGGTTATTTGGACTCAGGGGACCCCAAAAAGTGTATTTCCGCTGAAAATCGGAAGTCGAAATTTTTCACGATAGCAATACTTTCCCTTATATATATTTTATATATATTTAGATATATATATTTTATATATAGGTAAGTGAAAGTAAAAAGCTGCTAGGCAGATCCAGGGGAATGGTCGTGGGTATTCATTCCCCCCCTTTACGACCGGCTGCATCCGCCAATAAATGGTAGTTTATCATGAATATGCTTACAATATAGTATATTATTTTAAATTTTACTATATTTTTCTAATTTTTTTTTTGTTATTTGTTTTCAGGTAAAATTTATTGGAGATTGTTGAGGTAACATAACTTATATCTGTATGACATGGATAATGTAAACATAGTTTTAAGTTTGTTAAATAGAGCGATATGATTGTTTTAAGTAACGAATTATATATATATATATATATATATATATATATATATATATATATATATATATATATATATATATATATATGTATATTATTATAATTACACTTTGCTAAAATTACATTATTTTTTATTAGGTATCATACGTTAACACGTTTAGCCAATAAAAATAAATTGATAGATATTACATAATATTTTGATGATAAGTAAAGTTTGGAGAGACAGGTTGGCAATGTTGATTTTGCCTCCGAGTCAAACCTGTAACGGAACTTCGACCCTCCACAACTTTCGATTTTATTTATCGATCCTACCAGTTCAGAATCACTCGGTCCACCTATTGATATTTATTATATATATACTTTTTTGCTTTAAAAATTATTATCAGAAATTCGACTGTACTTCTTTAACTATCTTGAAGCAATTGGGTTGATGGCTAACACAAGTTGTTACGAAACCAATAAACCCTGATGTGCGATATTATACCAGGCCGAAAAAGAGATTGGAAGCATCTTTTAATTTGAATTATTTTGCCTTCCAATATAGAAACTATCTTTTATTAATAATACATCCTGTTTACTGAGACTGGGGATATTGTTTATATTATTATATAGTGTAAAATACATAAGTTTGCTCTATTTTGAACCCTGAAAGTTTAAGAACTAAAGATTTGTTTGTAAAGTCAGCAACTTTCTAGTTAATATAGAAAATGTGTTGTTATTTATATTCCACTTAGGTATGGTTGTGGTCAAATTATTTTTTTTTTTTATTATATTTCTCGCTACCTTGTATCAAAGAAAAACATTTTCAAGTAGACGATTTCATATAAATTTATTTATTAAAGTATTCGTTAACTATTATTATATTTAAACTCTATTTTGACATTAAATGTTCACAAATATTAAATAAATACACTTTCTAAAAAAAAAAAATTTATTTCCCTTTTTTCTAATAAAATAATGAATAGCGGTGATTAAATTCGAAAAAAAATATAAGCTATAAAAAAGTTATGCCAATAAAATAAAAATGAGAATCGCATAAAAACCACGCTGATAAGGTCAGAATATTTTTTCAACATGATTAAGCGTTTATTTAAATTTTTAATATTAATTAATAAAACTGTAATTAAAAATTAATCAATATATATTATAAAGCAAAGTGTACAATGTGCGTGCCGAAAAGGCTCAAAAACGACTCAACGCACGTTTAAGAGAGTTATGTCAGCGTGTTGCTATAAAACCCATAACGGAGAAGAAGGTTTCTGTTTTTCTCTTAAGGGTGTAAAATTGAAGAGAAAAGGACTGGAATTTTAAGACTCTCGCACCATTTAATTAGCCTCTCTGAGATTGAGATACAAGGTTATGAATGAAAAATGTAGTTCGAGCTCCAGGCTACCAGGAAGCGCTAGGGTGCGTTTCTCTCAATGTTTATTGTTCATTCATTCCGTTCAGTTTGTTGTTTAAGGTTATCTATTTTATCAGCTGTTCTTATTAAGTTACTATAAAATCAAGCGAAAATAATTAGTTTCGCCTTTTTTTTCAAATTATATAATGATTTTACATATCTGCAATCAATTAGAAAACCGATTGGATACCTTACAAAATAAATTTTCTCATGAGAAGGTTAATTGATTAACACATTACATTTAATCAATATATAACATATACTTAAGTAAATGCATGCAATACATAAGTATTTAATGCAATATGAGTGAAAATTTTTTAGTAGTAGGGTGAGCGAATAAAAACAGACATAAAACAAAAACGAAGAGCTCTATTGACTGATTATAAATCGAAAATAAAAAAATGTTCTTATTGTATGTAATTATAAAAAATGTTTTTTTTTACTATGTATGATGAGCATTCCATTTGACAAAATGACTAATTCCAATTACAACATTTTTTCAGTAAGATTTTATCATCCCTCATAGTTCTGGATAAAAAGGAATATGATGAAAAAATTTTGCCCTCATGATATTTTGGTTTTTACTTTGTAATAGTAGGCGCATAGTCCGGCCAAATTACGGGGAGGGGGATATCTTAAGGGAGGTTGAACTGAAGAAAGGTCTTAAAAAAAAGTTTCAATGAATCTTCGGTAGATTTTAACTTCTCGATCTAAAAGGCCCATCACAGTAGTCGACGCTTAAGTTATACTCGAAATATAGTTTTTTTAACTAATAGATTTAACTATTATCTAATAACTTATTATCTGCTGACTGCTTGGAATGCGCTTATAGGATTCAGAATCATAGAAACCACCAAAAACGATGCATGACTCGACAAAGTTGCAGCATAATTAATTGTTCATTCACCATTTTCAACCCCCTTTAAAGTATATAGGGTTCCTTATTTGGGCGAACTCTGCAGATCTCGAATCTTAATATTGATACCGTGTTAAAAGTTTCAAGAAAGTGCTAATTTATTTCTATATTTTCTTTAAATTTAAAGTTTTTCTGTTATAAAAACTACCACACAACTACCGGAGCGAAGCCGGGCACCCAAGCTAGTTATTAATAAAACTGTATGCTTCATCAAATAATAACAGTTAATTCGGGATCTTGCTACCAGGTCTCTTTGGTGATCTAAAGAAAATCGATAGTCTTCACTATCAATGGCTTCGATATTATTGGACGCAAACTATCGATTGTATACAGTGGCATAGAAATATGATGAATCTCTTATCAATGATGAAAGGAGAGTTGGATCCTGGGTGCCCACTTAACAGAGGTGTCGAACGGTGGGTCCGTCTGATAACTGGAGTAGAGGTGGAGGCCATTTCCCTTATTTTTTGTCTAAAAAAACTATCAATAGTTTTACATCTATATGTAGGTCTCTTTCGTAAAATGAAAAGGTGTATATCCAATAAATGCTTTATTGGAGTAATATTGAATATATCCTCGAAAATAAAAATTAAATAAGTACTTATTTTCATAAGTATGCAGTGCATTTCTTAGTGAACGTAAACATGTACATAATTCGAAGAGACTTTATTATAGACTTTGATCGACTATTATAAGTATTAAAATTGTTTAATGAGAACTCTTTCTCAGCTGGTTGTATTCTTTATTTCCGGATGAGGTTAACCAGCGTGTTAAAATAGAACTGTATAACTTTCTGAATAGTCCAATTTAATGCAAAATTCAATAAAACTATGTCCGAGAAATTAATGATCATAATAGGCAAAAGGTTTCGTGAATGACCGGTAAGATGATCTGATATAATAAGCGGCATGAAATTCATATGGTTCTACATAAGCTACTCACTGAAGATTAAAATCAACCCCGTATTTTTTGGCGATTCTGAGGAAACTGAGATAGATCTTATTCTTATTCTTAGCTATTCTTCGTGGCGATGAAAGCGAATTTCCTTTTAAGGAACTGGTTTAAAACCTGAAAACCACTTTAGAGGGAACTACCTCTGTGTGCTCTCTCTTGCGATGCAGCTGTTGATACATGAACCCATCTTGTAAAAACAACGCCTGCATCTGTTTCCTAGTTAAAAACTTACTATTCCAGATCTATATTATCTTCCCTCTCAGTTCCTTCATTGTTAGCTAATACATAACTCCTCTGACTCTTACAACAACTTCGATTATAAATAATTGAACATAACTTATATAGGTGTAATAGGAACCAAATATTATGATCGTTATATGTATGTCGGTGGATTAAAAAAGGTTCTTGTGAAATTTAACGTAGTCAGTGTAACCTAAGTTTTCAGTTGCGTCTATAACTGCAGTTGTTTATTGTGTTGTTTTTCATTTTATATTATTAATTCTGGTTTAAAAACTGTTCACGATTTATACATTGTCTTCTTCGAAGTGGTTGCTGTGTATTTTAAATAAAAAAGTATAAGAATCTAGGAAACAGTATAGGAATGGGAATTTTATGACGTGAGCGAACCCGAACGCATCATTTTCAGCTAAAAAGTGCCTGGATTAACTGTATTAGATCGTAGTTTACTACTTCCGCTCGCTAAGCTCGCTTAATAGAGATCTACAAGCCCCCAACCGATTATTTTCACTTGGGATCGGGACCACACCAAACGGATCAAATTTCTCAAATCCATTCAAATTTCCATTTTCAATAAGAAAATGGAATAATGTTATATATAAAATTATGGTATTTTATATATATTATATATAAAATATATATATAATATATATAAAATATATATATTATATATATAAATTTTATGGTAAGAATTAACTTATTTCAATTTCCATCAATGCCAACACAAGGGTAGATTCTTATTAGTGTGGGTTGTATTAGGATATAAACTTATGGCGGTTAGCAGTACGACTATCCTAAGATTTGTAAGTAACAAAACAAAAATCTGATTTTCTTATTTTCGAGATGAAAATTTATGTCCCAAATTCTATTAAGGCGGGTATTTTCTCAGTTCGAATTGACTATCTGATTCCCAAATACATATTAGTTTGATCCGAATATTGAAATGGTTGGATTTAAATTATTTACTTATTGTTGTCTTCTTTTAAAGTATTCATTTACCAAACAAGAAAACTCATTAAATTAAGGGAAAACTCCTGGGTCTGTATACCAAATTTTGAACTCTCGTGACTTAGAACGAAGAGCAATTCGTAATTTGTATTGTATCAAAGTTCATGCATGTTTGTTCTCGAACGAAACTTGGCAATACTTCGTCCAAACCTCCTTGAGCCTCAGATGGCCGTGGGTTGACCACTTAGGTATAATTCAACGCCCACGGAGTTCAGTGTCCTGCCCGTGAAACGATTTGGGCAACCAATTCCTCCTGCATCTCAATACTCCTTGCGCGAATTGTAACTCTGCCCTACGGGACAGTTCTTGTGGAGTGGTGACATCAACCTCGATCCGTCAGTGAGGCAACCGTTTGCGCAACCCCGCTTCCAAGGACCTTATTAGTGCACCATTGGTTCCTCGTCACCTGATGATGAGGCTGTACGATGTGTGTCGAAACTATCCCGGCATCTCAATCATCCTATAGTTACAGGGAGGCACGTATTGTTCATTTCAATTAACTGTTACTGATTACGTACAGTGACAGGCAAAGGAATTGGTAAAAATAGAAGTTAATGTTTTATTACAAAAAGTTAAATCTTGCTGTGTTCTTATATTATCGGAACGTGGCACTCCGGGAATCAATTAGTTCATGATTAGTTATATTAATAATTGTTATGTCCAGGGATGAACCACGTAAATTTATAATATTAATTATAATTATAGAATTAAATAATATTAATTCTTTACATGTAAACAATTCCTTCTTTACCTGCCGAATTCTTTGCATTGTACACTTATATATGTGTCTAAATAATTGTAGTTTTTACCTTGAACACAAAGCATTTTTTTTTTTAGTTAATCTTTGGTAGTGCCTTTCGTTTCTAAAATAACAAAGGCGAAATAAAAAAATAAGAATAAAATTTTAAAATGAATAAATTTGACTGTCCGTCGATTCAAATTATGGAACTGGGGAAAAATGTTCTGTACATAAATTATTTTCTCGGATATGTATCCCCTATTGAATTTAAAATTAAAATTATGATTCTCTTTATTTATAATTATTTGTATCCTTGGACATTCGAAGTACACTAACTCAGTTATAATCGACATTTCATTTATCTATGCATTTTGTTTAATATTCATCATTTATATTACTCACCAGTTTACTAGCACTACAAAAATTAATGTCGAATTCGTTTATTCTTTACATTTTTTTGGGCTACGTCTCCAAATTATTTTATTTGGGAATGTGATTAAGCATTATTACGTCCTGAAAATTGGAAATATACCGCCACAAGTCATATTCAACCGAGACTAATGTCGTCGTTAACGACTTCTGGGTCAATTAATCCAGTACATTTACCTCTATCCTGTTGTATCATTATGTTACGCAATACTCCAGATAGATGCCGGATCTTCTTAATCTTAAGTTTCCTTCTTTTCCTACCTTACATTTCAGTTACATTTGAGTTCTCGGCAAGAGCTGGTTTTTGCATATCATCTCTCGTGCTCCTACAGTTCCTATTTTTATCGATGAGCTCCTCCACTTCTTAAAAAAATTACATACACCCTAGTGAGCTCATGCCTGGTATTTTTCAACCTCATCAATACCTGCAAGTCACGGAGAGGAAGGTGTCATCGCACCTGAAGCAAACGGGGGCATCAGTGTCCTTCTTTTCTAACCTTCACAAGCTTCCTAAAATCTCTAAGGATGTGATGGAAATTAGAACTATTGGTTCATTGGCGGAATTTTCTTTTATCCATTTTTGTCTGTTGTTATGAAACATGGCCTCCCCACCACTGACCCTAGGCCATATCTTCTCTTCCAATCTTTAATACTCGGGACACCTGAGTATCCTGATTCTCATCTTTGTATTTGTTAGTAAATTTGACGTGATATTTTCATCAAATTTTTTGGTACTATATATTTAGCGTTTCTTATTACTAAGCCTAAGAGGGAATGTTAATTACTCCATCTAAAAACAATCATAGACACTTTTTAGGAAGACATTTTTCCTTCGCCACTTAAATAGATACCGTCCGAACATTTAAATGGTAATAACACCCTAGCTAAAGAGCGAACAGGATCTTCAAAGTTTCGAAAGAAAAGTGTCCGACGGATATTGGAAGGAAAGAGAATTAGAGGAGAAGGAGCAATCAGGATCTGTTAGATATCTACCGAGAGCCTGATATCACACAAATCCTTCGCGCTGGTAGACTACGTTGGGCTGGAAAGTGAATGACCGAATGGGAAACGACGAGATATGTACGGAGCTAGCAAGGAAGCTGCTGACAGAGCGGATCATCGAGAGTAGACGGAGGGGAAGACCGAAACTACGATGGTGTGGTGAATGACGCGCGAACTATGCTCGGCATCAGGGACTGGATGGTGGCTGCCAGAGACAGAGACGTTTGGAGGAAGCTGGTTTAGGAGGCCACGACTCATCACTGAGTTGTAGTGCCAAATTAATAATAACACCTGCTGATAAAGAATATTTGATTCTCCATTAAACATGAAAAGTTTGATAAAATTTCATTTATAAATTCGTACAAATGTGATATAAGCTACAAAATAAATGTCACTTCTGGTTACTCTGTTTTATCGATAAAGTAACGTTAGCATTAGGCATAAAGCTATTTCAAATACATAATTTCAGTTTCGTATGACTTTACATTTATGTGCTGGTCTGAGTTTGCGGGACATGGTTATTTGGATTCAGGGGACCCCTAAACTTAATACACAAAGACCTTAACATCCAAACAGTATTCGATACAGCCACACTATACTACAATAACTTCCATCAAAGACTAACTTTCAACACGAACCCACTAGCAGAAACACTTAAATCCACCACAAATCCACACAATCCACCCCGACGATTGTTGAGGCGATGGCCTAGGGACTTATTGGTATAACCAACGCCAATGTATCTCTCACACATAGGTGTGGATCGCGGATTTGCTCATTGCAAAAAATTTTTTGCAGATAGCAAATTTAAAACATGTGACATAAATAAATAAAAAAAAAAAAAAAATATTTCAAAATATGTGGGTTTCCATTCTGTAGACCTGTTGCAGTGGTTTCATGTTAAAAAGAAAATGAAAAATAATTTTATTTTAGTTAAGGCAGGTTGCGATATAAGCTGTGAAGGCTCCCTCTTCTCTATTGCTTTTAAACAACTGTTCCAACATACATTTTCTTTCTTAGCTTTCCGGAAGGAATCATCTACATCATAATCGCAGTAAGAATGCCAAATAGGTTGTATATGTTTTTAATATGTTGAAGGGAAAACAACTCACATGGTTTACAAATGTACGCGTGACTTTGAAAAAGTTAAATTGTCCACAAATTATTTAAAACCGCAGAAATAATACTAATTGTAACTAAATAAACAGAATTACCGCAAGTGCCAGCCCATTGGTCCGCAAAGGTCGGACTCGGTAACCAATCAGTAATGGTTTAGCAATTAATGTGGCTTGGCATTATGCTCTCATCATTAACTCCTTTTCTTCTAGCTCTATCGATTGTTTTCGACCAATTAAGAATAGTCAATTAGCAAAAGTCGTCCCATCTTAGGATGTCCTTGTGCTGTATTTGTTTTTAAAAAAGTTAACCTCCGAGAAAAATAATACATAACATCCTTCGCGGTTGTTATTGCGTTCTGTATATAGGCTTTTCACTATGTTATCTTGATAATAAAATTATCTCAAAAACTTATTTACTTTTAAAAAAGGTTTCCCGTGGTCAATCCTATTTTGATCTTTGAGCTAACCCATTACCTTATAGCACTTTATCAGTAACTTAATAAAATATAATTTTTATTACAAGTGTATCGAGGGCAAATATCTATGGCAGACAGCTACGTTTGCGTTCGGTTTTGTATGGACAGCTGCGTTGACTTTGATGACGACCTGTGTGCCAGATTTGAAATTACATATTCTCCTACAGAGAATACAGTTTTCCTCAATGCCACGGCAATCAGCTGATGAAGGTTCGCCTGGCAAATATCTTGGTCGCTTTCTCTTGACCAAATTAATAGTTCTGTTTGTTGTATTCGGTCCCTAAATTACATTGTTTTGAAGCTGTTTATTTTAAAAAGTGACATATTTAGATTTCTCTTGACTTCATGTTTTGATTTCTATTACTATGAAGCTTTTTTTACTTTCACTTACTAATAAGTGTAATATATAGCAAGGAAAAGTAATGCGATCGTGAAAAATATCGACTTCCGGTTTTCAACGGAAATACACTTTTTAGGGTCTCCTGAGTCCAAATAACAAAGTCCCGCAAAATTTTATCTGTGTGTGTGTGTGTGTGTGTGTGTGTGTGTGTGTGTGTGTGTGTGTGTGTGTGTGTGTGTGTGAACAGACTAGCTCAATATCGATAAACTGCAAGAAACTGAAATTTGGTATTAGAGGTAAGGTATGTGTCCGTGATGTAACTGCTAAAAAAACATCAAAAGTGGGTAAACGTAGGGGGAACTTTATTTCATAAATGTTCTCACAGGTTTAGTTTTTTTGCGATTTTCTCGGAAACGGTTCTAAAGAAATTGATTAAACTAGTCGTGTTTAATGACAATCGAGTATTATTAATTATTTCATCATGATTGAAATGTTCTGACGAGGATTAAAAGGCGAATGAAAATTTTCTTCCTATTAAGGACCTTTGATTTTGTAAGAAAAGTGTTTTTTTCACAAGTTGAAAATTTCAATTTCAGTTTATTTAATCGTATATCCTTGAATCAGAAAGGAGTACACTTCAAAATCCTCATCGTAAAAAAAAAAAATAAAATAAACAAATGTGTCTAGGGAGGGGAGGGTTACTTGTTATGCCCTGGTTAGCATATAACTACAAAATAAAACCGTGGTCACGGGTTCGTAGTCTGGCAGGTGGTCTTAGGATTTTTTAAACAATCCTAGGTCCTATGGAGGGACGTTAAATGGCGGTTTGGGGGTTCTGTGTCAAGTATTCGTTTTCATGTAACATCCAATTCCTACTTACAAGAGGATCTGCTAACTTCAGGACTCCCACTGTAGCATCGTACGTTAGCTATAGTACCTTAGTGACGTCAAATAAAATGAACAAACATATCTGCATTCAGATAAAAAAAATCTTTAATGTGAGAACTAATAATTAGTTTTTATATGCAAAATTATAATTACTTATTCGTAAAAACTTTAAAAAAGTACTTATTACGAAAATGAGGAAATTAGGATTCAAAAAACTACCATTCCTTCAGTTCTCCTCAGAAACAGTAAGTTGCATATTATTTAACCGGAAGAAAAAGGCTTTGAGGTTTGTAAGGCTGGTTTATTTACTTTTACACCGTAATGTTTCCTTAATACCTCCCCCTCTCCCCTTCACACCTACTATCGCGTTTGTCGATGTGTTTCACTACCAATTAGTTCGTGTTTTTAATGGTTCGCTTAATGTCCTACATCTGAGAGAAGAATATAAACTTCCTCACAATATCGAGCTCGAAGGAGGAAAGGGTCTCTTGATTAATCATAGCCATTACAAGCAAAGCGAAATGCTAGCGGTAAAGTTGTCCATATTTTTCTATCTCTTTCCCCACAACTAAATGGAAATGAAGGATATTATAATATCATAATATTTAAGTTTATTTAATTTTCCAAAACTATACTTTTGCTAGTACATCGAGTTAAGGTTCCTCATTTCCTTAAAGAAAATGTATACCTATATCTAGTGAACCTATTGTATGGCTAATTACACTATCAGTGGGGAGTATTTTTTAAATGGGTAAGTTTTTTTACATGTTAGATTTTTAAATTAAACTTTGCCATCTGATTAACACTGAGCAAAAAAGTGTAGTACTTACCTGAAAATTCACAGATTTTTTTAGTTTAGTAGTATTCCGGTATACGAATTTGTGCTTGACATTTGTAGATCGTACTTTGTAGATGAATAGGTTTTCTATTTCTAGGTATTTATAGAAGACAATCACTTATATTAGCATATTTAGTGCACTAAGTTACAAATATCAATTCGATTATATAATATCATTTAATTTTTTGTGTTGTGCTACTTTCCTTCTCTAATTACCATTGCAAAGTCTTTGAAATTCCTATTCGTATGTGAGAAACCACTACACAATTCGTTGTATCTTCTTATAAGTTTTATTGTATCATCGTAGATAAGTTTGAATTACAAATAGCTACCATAACTATTTTTTGTCTATGAAAAGAATATTGAAAAGTTTTTTTGTTTTTTTTCTTGTAGAAATATTCCGATATCAGTATTGTTATAATATGAGTAGTGTCATATTAATTCTTGATATCGACATTATTACGAATGACACTGTTGTTGAAGTGATAGCACCTACAATACTTAATACGGTACTCCATTATTGCGTTCATAGTTTCCCTCACTTAAAGAAAATCGACATGATTAGAACGTAAGCAATCATCTTACATACCCTTCGTGCAGATAGCTGTAGGATTAAAACGGAATAAATTAATATTAGTTCAAGAAGAGCCTACGCGACGCAATTAAGAACGAATCGCTAACATGGCAAAAACAAGACTGCTTACGCCTGTGCTGATGGTAGTTAACTTACCCTTTACCGAGGCATTCACTAACAACTTCACTTTACTTAGTAGCACTCAAATAACAGTTACTTGTCACCGTTTTTAAGACGCGCATTAGCCTAATTGGGTTTTAGCAAGTAGAACACGCATTAGGGAGGTTCAGTTATTCGAAAATAACAACCTTTGTACCTCCATATCAGGGCGTTTTATTCCCTCTAATGTATAGCATTAAGAAAACTAATGTTATATTGGAAATTCGGTTGGAGAAAGTAATTGTGTATCATTTCGGCTTGGCTTTTGAACGGGTCTGACCCAAATAACTTGGATCGTTGTGTAATATCAAATTTCAGAGTTGATGGAGTGGTAGACCTTACTTCGGTGGGATCGTAACTAACAGGTATATTCCTATTACTCCAGCTCTCTTAATAAACTCTATTTCGTTCTTAATACAGCATATTACAAAATTTAAACAATGTTGTAGAAAAATTATAAACATTAATTGAAGCATTTTCGTGTAATGAGGTGTTTAATGAATTAAAACATTCTTAAAATAACCTTTCTCATCAATCCAGAGTTATTATATTATGTTTGTAACACAAGTATATATATGCCATTAAACATACTCTGCTTATTTATCTTACAACAGGAAATTACGGGAAAACAAGTACCATTACATATACCATTCAAAAATTGAAAATAACACACATTACATCAATATTCTAAAAAATGTTTGGTTTATTTCATTTTAGTTGTTTTCTTCACTTTGAAAAAGTTTATTATTTGACGATTATTTTAGATATGGAAAAAATAATGGTTAGATTTCATTATCTGAATGATAGTGAGCATATTTTTTTGCCGTCTTATTTAAACGAATTTAAAAGCACCTACAATAAAAAAAAACAACATTTTGAGAATTTTACAGAATCAAAATAAAAAGATTTGAGCGCTATAATTAAGTATTCCTGCATAAAGCTCAGGTTTGAGATATTCATTCATCAAATGCTTAGATTTTTAAATTAACTTACAGAAGAATTTTTAAATTGTGGTAAAATATGCAATTATTGGCAATAAAATCATGGAACGTCAAGGACGTTTTGTGCAAAACAATGTTTTCAAATATATTATTCTGGATGTCTCGTATTTTTAAAATAGGATTATCTTAATTTATTTCAAATCTGTAAAAGATATTGTAATAAAATAACGATTAGTGAAATCGCTTGATCTGGACTCAAGTTATAGGAGATAACCTCGGACCTAAAATAAGAAAAGACAATGTACGCATATCATCATGTACTTAATACATGTTATTTAATGGTATGTATTATAATATATATATATATATATATATATATATATATATATATATATATATATATATTATGGCAATGTGTGTAATTACCGAAGGTACGATAGACTGCGCACCTCATCATACATTAATATACTCTAAGATTAATGAGCTGTTAACTTCCTTATTTCTTGATACAAAAAATAATTATATAAAAACAAAAAAAAACTTCGTTATAATGCTAGTGCTATAGCTAATTCTCATCGCTTATATCTATACGTTGATTTAATCGTTTTCACTTTCCTCTTATTTTTTCCTCTCATCAGGAAGCTATCTCTTTGATGGTGCTATCAAAGGAAGAACTGCCAACGGCCATGACAGAACAATGTCAGACTTTTCCCACATTTCCTAAGAAATAAATTAAAATCCCATTAGTGGCTTTGAATGTGAATAATTATAATAATGACATTGGTTTCTAGAGGTCCCAGCCCATAAGTCCCATTGTTATACTCTTAAGCTCTCCTCGTATATGAATATTCTAACCATACATTTATACGGATTATACTGAATTTGCATTGTATGATTCCGCTAAAAAATATAATGATAAAAGGCGTTCATTTTTATTATCGTAAAGATTTAAAACTAGCTAACGAACGTCGACGTTTCGGCCCATTTGTAGACCGTCTTCAGGACTTATAAAAATGAGGTTGAATATAAAGGTATTCGTTTATTCTATTTATTGAAACATCCTTCATTACTGCTGCAGATTAGGTTTTTCTACCTCTTTTGATATGAAATATAGATTTGCGCCTCAGAAAAAAATTTATTACTCTCCCTCCTTCTTTTTTTGCGTCCGCAACTTCATTCCTTTTCTTTGGACTGTTCCAACACGATTTATTACGTCCAGCAAACTGTCCTAAGCTTGCGTAATGCAATTTTTACCTTCCATAGTTCTAGTTCTAAACCTGCGTTGTTCATTTGAGGTTCGAAATGTGTTTCCTAACATACAGGAAGATTATTATTAACTTTTTCCGATTTTAACGAAGTTCGAAACATTTGCCGTATATAGGTCAAACAAAAGAAGAGGTTTATTATTCATAAAGTTTTTTTGGACATCAATTATCGAATATTTTTTTCTATCCAACGCCATTCTTGCCAGATAGAAAATATTTGTGTATGCATTTTTTTCAGTAAAATTGTAAGTTAATTTAGTAATTAAAATACATTTATTGATTTATTAAAACACTTTTTTTGGGGCGAAATAAGTAAATGGGGGGGCTGTGGTCTGCCGATCTAATCCACTATCCTTTACTTTAAAGAATGGAAATTTATTTAATTGCGGTTTGTTTCCAATCGCACCTTAATCATTGCTCCGATTTGTTACATCGGAACAAAAAAGGATAATTTTCAAGTTTTCGAACCACAAGGCTGTTTGAAGGGATGGATTTTCACTTCAATAATTTCTGTAATGCCTTCTTAAAATAAGCAATTATGAAATTAAGAACAACCTTTGCAACTAGCTTGATTATACCCCAATTAAACGATTTCGGTTTTGTATTGTTAAACTGATAATGAAGAATTGAGGATTTCAGTTCGATAATAGTTTCCTTATTTACACGGTCACACTCGACCGACCCTAAATAGTTCAGTAATTCTCTCCGCTCCGATAGCTCCCTCCGGATCCCCGTTAGAGGTTGCACTGTGCTTCCAGGGCAACATCTCGATGACGACATGCGGACGAACTGGAAGTCATTGCGAAGCCCTTGCGAAATATCAATCTTGATCTCTGGTGCAAGAGGGAAATGGATCTGGAAGGGGGGGGGGGGAGGGTGATCTGATATTAATCGTGCTTTGGATATCGACTCCAGCGAACTATAAATCAGCACCCATCAAGAAGCAGTCATGAATGACAAGGCAATGAGTAGCTTGGTATAAGAATGGCCGACTCGTTTTCGCAAAATTCACCAGGGACATGCAATCCATTATCGTTAGTTTCACATTTGAGTAGAAAATCTTCACTTTCTTTCGGCTAAGCGTCATTGTTTAAAAAGTTTAATAGTTCCGTCTGTTATGCCCGTATACTGCTTGAGGTAGGTTAGCTCTCTCCATTTGACCTTACAGTGTTCTCTTCTGAAGCTAAGCGCCTGTGTAGTTGACCGAGTTTAGTACAAGAGTCACGTTTTTGAATGCTTGCCGTTTCTTTAACCATAAGCATTGCATAGAGGATGGAACCACTTGAAGGAATTAGTGTCTCATTTCGCTTTAAAAATGGTTCTGGCCGTGTTTGCAAATATTTCATAGAACCTACATATACAAATATCGGAAATGCCATGCAAGCATAGAACCTTAAAGGTTGGTTATATGGTTTATGGCTACTCGCTAATTTTGAACTACATACGTAGTATGGGCGAAGTATAAGTTGATCAGTTTTAAATCAAAATCTTTGCTAAGAGTGTTACCGAAAAATCGTTCTAGTTTCTCCTTCTAAGGACCCCCTATTCTATTAAATTACAATGTGTCTTTAATATGGAACAACACAATAGGTAGAAGTAACACTTGTTTATTTGGAATCTTGAAGTATTAAAAATAAAATAAATCGCCCAAAGCAAAAAGTAGTACAATTAATCTGGAGCTTAAACTGCAGAGGTCCACCACACACAAAAAAAAATCCTGCACAATTTTACAAATATGATAAATATCGTTCTCTTTTAATAAATATTTTCATAGGTATATGAGTATGTTTAAGAGAAATGCTGCCCAATTATATTGTGTTGCTATTAAACAGCATACATGATGTGTACTACATATTTGTTAAAATTTAAGATACTACAAATATAATTTAATACACCGATACATGCATAATAGTACACAGTTGCATACTTTAATGCACTCTATATATATTTTTTTTTATTTTTTATATTTTCACATAAAATTTTTACATATTTTTATAAAAAAAAAAAAAATTTATTAACCTATACTTGTTAATCGTGAATGTTCTTGATAAGGAAGTGACGTTTCATGAACAAGGATTATGCAAATTGTGAACATCAGCCACCCGGCTTTACGTTCAAACAGGCCGGAGTAACAGGATTATATATTATATGTTTATATTACAATATCTTTTAGTTCATTACGTCATTATATCATAATGAATGCGAGACAGATTGGAACCGACGGCAGCTGATTACTTAGGTACCGCTCCGATGATTTGCCGTCACGGTTAATTGAGATAACCGATATTATTTCCTGTAAAAGAATACACCGCCGTTCCTTGTCGACATTCGCTGATGAAAGTATATGCAAATGGGAAGTGAAAGCATCGTTCCCGATCGGCCTTTTGACCACTTTCGTTACCACGGCTCATCGCCTCCGTATAATTTGCCTTTAAATTTCTCCTCAAATTATAAACTAGAAATCTTATCTAAACATTGAATATATTATATCATGACAGGTTTCTTTGATTAGTCAGCCTCGAATATTTCTAGAACCGAATTTCAACTATCTTTGATAAATAATTATTAATTTTTCTATGCCGTCTTACAAATTGGTTCCAAGAGATATACTCGTAAATCTTACAGGGAACCGTGCTATAACTAGGACAGAAAACAAATGTAATAGGTTTTTGGGTTGTGTTTGAACTTAGTTTTTAAGGGAGCTAAGATGGTGAAAATGCACACTAAATGTAAACAGTCTATATTTATATCGATTCTTACCAACACTCCAACAATTAAATGCAGAAGTTGTTGTCCTCTAAAGCGATCATGAAAGACTCGTTACGAAGGACATTTCTCATATTAGTCAAAAATCGAACCCACGATCTCTGGAGATGGTAAATAACCCTACTGAAGATAAACAAAATAACTCCATATACACAACAATGGATGTCACAATGGTTTACAAGATACCATGCTGGAGGGCATAAAGCTAACATATAGATAATATCAACAAAGATGTTGCAAAGCTGCATGTTGCAAAAGTGAAAAGTAGTAGGCGAAGTTCGCTAAGGATCTATCAGGTCTTTGAAGTCAACAGAAAACAAAAAAATATAATTTCATATTCCTCTTGCTATGTTCTTTTTTTTTATGTTATGTTTCATTCTTCTAGGCGCTAAAGAGAGCTTACAACTTAGTTCAAAATGTTGTCAGAACAAATACCAGCATTGTATGTAGAAGGGAGTACATAGCGCAATAAGTTTTAAGAGGGCGTATTTATTTTTGGTTGACGATTTTTTGGGGGGAAACTTTTGAATCACAGAACAAGAGAAAACTTGTATGAGATCGCATCTTAATCATATATATATTCAACATCTTCTTTTAACCAATTTTTTCCTGGTGGTATAAGTTAATGCTTAGGTTAATTTAGCTTTTCCAATTATTTTCATTATACATATTTGTAATAAATAATTTTAATATGTAATTAAATTTTACATAGCTGTACTGAAATAAACTTGATTGTTCCAATACTGATTCATGATGATTTGAGCACTGGGCATCATGAAGGGGTGTCTGAATTTTTTGAATAAATAAAAGAGTTTGTTTTCATCTCTTCTAATTACAACAAAGCAAGTAATGACTGCAACTTGACATGATTGAATTAAACATGACAATTAATCACCATTTTTAAAATGTTCAGGCCCGGTGCTCTAAAAATGGAATTTTATAAAATATTCTGTCCTATCCATTTTTCAAATCACCGATTTCAAACTTTTTAGATGTTCATAAAATAAAAGCAATATATAAAATTGAAAAACAGTAAAAAAAGCTGGGGCAAAGTGGGTTAATAGCACCATTTGTAAGACGAGAAAAGAATAACATTTTTAGGGGCCATGTTAGCGTATGCTTCTTCAATTCTGCGTTTTGTAAAAATACGATCGAAAAAAGAAACATTTTATGCTTTATATTCTTGTATCTATTTTTATTTCAAGCTGTTTGTTGAAATAAAATGTTTTGTTTACTGCAGAGGTCAACTGACCCAGAAGTACTGCCTATAGATTGATGAAGGACGAACTAGAAAGGATTTTGCGGACTTTTTGGGTGGGCAGTTCTCTTCTGGGGTATATTTTGTATATTAAAGCAGAAGCTTTGTGGAATCGAACCCGGGCCAGTGAGCCGCGAACAGGCCAGATCTCGCTTCCACTCGGCGGCTCCTGACCTCGCACACTCCGATAAGCAATGACCCTCTCGATCTAGTTGATTCGATCGATTTAGTGCGTCACTGTCATAAATATAAATCGTAGCTGTCGGTCTAAAGGGATCCATCCATAGAGATGTTAGAGACTGATGATCACATGATTTACGTGATTGCAAACATGTTCAGGTACATTTTTTGTTTACAGAAAGAGGCTTTTTTCTTTAAACCTTTAAAAAAATTAAATTAAAAGCGTCTTTTTAGAAGAATCGGCCTTCTTGACAAGACTGAGCTACTAGATGAATACTTTCAAGTTAAATAGATAAATGTGAAACACGTCAAAAAATGTGAAGTAAAGATTCTAAATTTGTAAATAGACCTTTGCGAAGCGAGAATGGTTGGAGTAGGATAGGATTCCTGCCGAGAGAAAGCCCTCCAGGGATGGGCTGATGAATATTTTTTATAAAACCGAAATGAGCTTCCTGCGGAGGCGGTAGTAATTGACTTTCACTGTGAACGCAGTGAGGCTGCTTAGGCTAATCATGGTAAGACCTATCTCGGGTAACAGCTAATTGAAAGTACCTAGCTGGATATGAGTTGGCTAAGAATATAAGTACCTCCATGGCGGTTCCTGTTTACTAGGTTAGTTTAATTTCTGCTGGTCTAATGCGTTGTCCCTAATATCTTCCACCAGTCTGACAAACTTTCGAATTTGTTTTTCTGCTGAAAGTTGTAAATGAGTCATCGTTGACGTACATTCACTAAGTCGGAATCCACGACTGGAATTTTTAAGGGATTGAAAGTTGTTTTTCTTTTGGTTTAGATAGGACATCAGCAAAGAATTTCTGTGTCCAATTACACCGGTTCGTAACCCGGCAGGCGAACCTAGGATTTTTTAAAGAGAGTGAAAAATCCTTGGTTATCCCGTACTTCGGAGGAAACATGAAGTCCGATTAGCTATAGTAGCATAAAGTTAGGTTAAATAAATAAACAATTTTAGAGCCTTAACTATAACTGATCCAATTGTGAATCCTATACCCAGTGACAACTGTCCCCAGAGACAACCTGAACACGGAGCCATATCGCCAACAGCTGAACTCCTTAGCGAGCAGCGAAAGCCGTCTTCGCTCCTGACCTATGTGTATTCAGGACACGGCTGTGGAACACTCTTTCCTTCGTTCGTCTGGTGGTAACAGCTCCAACGTCCTGTCTGAAATAACAATTAACCAGAGGCTGATTGTTATTGGTGATTGTCTAATCCTTTACATTGGTTTTGAAATCGTTTCTCATAAAGAATCAGAAAAACCATGACTGTTTACTAAACCGCTCTAAGTAATGATTGATAAATAATATATTGCAAAAAGACGTAGTTTCCCTCTATGAATCAAAACATTTAGCACAATGTGAATAGCGTACTTTAAAACACGAAAATTTCTCAAAATGAGTCAGACATATTTCCATCCATTCCGTCAGATTGTTCTATCATATTTGCAAAAAAAAAAAAAAAAAAAAAAATCGATTGACAAAAATCGGTCAATTTACGAAGCACTCTGCTTTTATGAAAATGAGGTAAAGCAGATAAGGTTTAATTGCCCAAGTGTTTTTTTGTCGGACTGTTTTTTATTATGTGCTTTTATTACATCAAGTGCTTTCTGAGGTATGAACTTCATTGCATCTAACTTTAATCGACTGTAGCACTATATTTTAAGATGTAACCTAACTGGGACACTTCATAGTCAAACTTGTTTGGTTTGGGATAATATTATCAAGTTCATCGCATCTGTTAACATGTTTTTTGTCATTTAAGAAGCAAAATGATTGGTTAAAGCTCTTTACTTTGCATTTACCCCAATAAATAATCGATTCAATGGACGGTTTCCTTTACTCTGATAACAGATTTATATACTTCTGAGAATAATAGAGTTGGACGTGTAAAATGCATTAAAAACATTAAACACAGCACTGATAAAATTGAACTTAATACTCCAGATAACCTTAGGTAATAAACAAAAATTTCATTTATTTAAAAATATAATGCACCCCAATCTTTTTTAGTTGAAATATCAACAATATTTACCTATATCTTATTATATATTTTAAAAAAATACATCTAGTTAAAAAATCAAGTAATGATGTTCTTCTTTATTGTTGATCTAGCCTCTTGGGTGCCTTGCATCACTTTTTTGCTAAAAGTTTAACAATTAGCAGTCAATTAACAACTACCCGTAATTTTGACGTAATGCCTACATCACTTTTCACCTCGGTGATAAGAAATTTATCACCTGTTCGCTACAGTGCAGTTCGAGGTCTGCCAATATATGAACATTAATATTATCTCTTTTAAAATAGCTCGTGCTATCAGGAGCTGTGAACTTGAAATACATCATTAGTTCTAGACAGAGTTGGGCACTATCCGAGTAAAAAAGTACTAGTTTCGGATACAAGATACTTAGTTACAGATACTTTTTTACTCGGATACTGTACTCGAATCCCTCCAAAATTTTCAAATGTATCCGAGTACTTCTCGTATCTGTCAGATTCGGATACAGTGACTACTCGTATCTGTCCGGACAGATACCCGAGTATCTGTGAGTACTTCGGTATTTAGTTATTTTTTTCCGGATACTATTTCGGATATTTCTACTTCTGGGGCTGGGAATGTTTATAATTCTATTATTATCCTAATACGAGGGTCGTCCAGAAAATAAGTTACGTTTTTTTTTTTTTAAATCAAGTTTTTATTAAAATAATTTGAAACTTACAGGTATTGTACTTGAAAATATGTATTATTTTTCAACGTACTTCTTTGAGTAGATTTAATGTACAAATTTTCATTCTGTCATAAAAAGAAATATTGTTCTAAAAATATTAAAAAACAAAAAGAAACTATTTTATTATGAAATGTGAAAAACCGGAATCATATAAATAATGCCCAGGTCTGCTTGTGTGTACTCTCAGTTTTATCTAATTATTGAGTCCAGATATGAACAATTTGTATACTGTACCATCTATTGTATATTGCTAGTTTTACAATTCCTTATCTTAAGTTTACACCTGATCGTTGTGTACCCTTTCACTTCAAAAGGGTTGGGTTTCCCCGCAGTAAACCCTTTGAAGTCGGCAAATTAACCTCTTCTACCTCTACCCTTATAATTTTGCCCTAGTCTCTGCAACACTCTTTACTCAGAAATGAAAA
This sequence comes from Aelia acuminata, assembly GCA_911387785.2. NCBI lineage: Eukaryota > Metazoa > Arthropoda > Insecta > Hemiptera > Pentatomidae > Aelia > Aelia acuminata. The sequence goes on along the minus strand of OU426984.1, from coordinate 51,888,815 downwards.
CAGGAGTTTTTTTATCATTGAAATATTCATTTTTAATTTCACTATCTTTTACATGATTATCTTTGTAAAGTACCCATGTCAATGCTAACACACCATCAGTTTGATGAGGTTTCCATTATTTTGTTACTTCTTGTTGTTACCAGCCTATGCGACAATGACAAAGATTCCTAAGTCATTTTTAAGTTAAAAAGATAAAAAGTTGAATAAATTATTAAAATGTAAGATAGTATAAATGTTTTTTCCATATAATTTAATTGATTTGTAAAAAAATTGAAATAGTTTGTGAATTGCATTTTATTATCTCAAATAAACTGTTCCTGATTCTTTTTGATTTATAGCGTCTCCATTTTAGATAGGAATGTTTCAATTCATATCTACTCTTGTTGTGTGTTTCTTTATATTTTGATTATAATAAAACGTACTATAATAAAATTTATGTGCAACTAATATAGACCCTCACAACGAAATAATCAGAAGTTAAAAAAAATTGCGTAGTAGCCCCGCACCAAATTTTAAAATTGTAAATATTTTCGAAATCTGCTCCCCCAATATCTTAAACGCTCATCCCGAAGAAATCCTCCCTCGCTGCATCGAATTTTAAAATTGATTCCATTTACCAAATCCATACCCGTATGAGCCCTCATTTAGTGTATATTAACAAAAATATAAATTCTATTCGTATTAATTTTAGAAGTTACAATTTTCTCTTAAAGGTGGACCCCCCACAATATATTAATTTTAAAATTATTTCTATTTTCAAAAGTTAAGCCAGCCTAAACATAATTATGCTTCTTTATTGTGAAGAAATAGAAAAAAAAAATTTCCGTTTGAATATTATTAATTTTAAATAATTACAATTTTAAAAGTATGATTATTTTTAAAATTTTCGATAGGATCCTTATTTCGAAAACATAAAATGTTGACAGCCTAATAATAATAAAAAAGTTTAATAACAACATTTTAAATATTCCTAACCTCAGAAGTAGAAGTATCCGTAAAACATTAATACTTTTTCAAAATCTACGAACGCGTAAACATAGATATAGACAGACAATCATAACAAATTAATCAGAAGTTAAAAAAAAAATCGTAGTAACGCCCTCCCCAACCAAATTTTAAAAATGTTACTATTTTCAAAATCTGCCGTTACCATAAAGACTCTTCTCGAAGAAAACGGAAAGTTAATAAAATGCCCCCCCCCCACCAGCATCGAATTTTAAAATCAGTAGTATTTTCCAATTATAAGCCACTATTATCATCACAGTAGTTTACAATTTTAAAAATCTGAAAAAATAAAAAAAGAAAATAATTTTATATTCCTATCGTTTTTTTTTAAATTATTACTTTTTGTCAAAATTAACGCTTTGGATATTGCACCCTTATTTCGAAGCGATAAAATGTTGACGGCTTAATACTAATAATTTGTTTAGAATTTTAATAGAATATTAGAATAATAATGGAATTGTAAACAACCCAGCCCCAGAAGTAGAAATATCCGAAATAGTATCCGGAAAAAAATAACTAAATACCGAAGTACTCACAGATACTCGGGTATCTGTCCTGACAGATACGAGTAGTCACTGTATCCGAAGCTGACAGATACGAGAAGTACTCGGATCCTTCGGAATCCGTCCGTACGGATACGGATACTATCTGTATCTGCTCTCATGAGTACTTTCCACAGCTACAGTATCCGATATCTGTATCTGCAGATACAATTTGCCCATCTCTGGTTCTAGTGGCCTCAAGTTATCTTTATATATGATTATATTTTTACTTTCACTTACCTATATATGTAATATATAGTAAGTGGAAGTATTGCGATCGTGAAAAATTTCGACTTCCGGTTTTCAACGGAAATACACGTTTTGGGGTCCCCTGAGTCGAAATGACCAAGTCCCATGAAATGGTCTGTGTGTGTGTGTGTGTGTATGTGAACAGACTAGCTCAAGAACTATAAACCGTGCGAACCTGAAATTGGGTATTTAGTGTAGGTATATGCCCGCGATGTGACAGCAAAAATTTCATCAAAATTGCTCAAAGGGAGGGGGTACTTTATTTAATAACTTTTTAGGTTTTTTTCAATTTTCTCAAAAACGGCTCTAACGATTTTGATTAAACTGAGTATTTCATCTATTTATATGCCCGAGATATGACTGAAAAAATTTCATCAAAATTGATTAACCGGAGGGGGGGACTTTACTTAATAAATTTTGTAACATTTTCACGTGTTTTTTTTATTTACTCTAAATCGGCTTTAACGATTTTGATCAAACTGGGTATTTGATGTATTTATATGCCCGAGATATGACTGTAAACATTTCATCAAAATTGATTAACCGGAGGGGGGACTTTACTTAATAAATTTTGTAACATTTTCACGTGTTTTTTTGATTTTCTCAAAAACGGCTCTAACGATTTTGATTAAACTTAGTATTTGATCTACTTATATGCCCGAGATATGTCTGTAAAAATTTCATCAAAATTGATCAACCGCAGGGGGCACTTTACTTAATAAATTTTGTATCATTTTTACGTGCTTTTTTTATTTACTCAAAAACGGCTTTCACGATTGTTACCATACTGGGTATTTGATGTATGTATATACCAAATATGTGATAGCCAACATTTCATCAAAATTGATCAACCGAAGGGGGGACTTTACTTAATAAATTTTGTATCATTTTCACGGGGTTTTTTATTTACTCAAAAACGGCTTTAACCATTAATAAAAATAAGATATGAATGTAGAAAAATGTGTGATTTTGGGAAATGATATCTAACAAAACACGTCAATTTCTTATCTAAGTAAGTTGGTAAGTGAAAGTTGTGTTGCGCGCACGCACCAGATTTTTTTAATTCCGGAAATACGTTTAAACATCTGGAACTTACAAGTACATGTTCTTCGATTTAAGTAAGGCTTAAATCGACTAAAGGCGGATAGCTTGCCAATAGTACTGAACAACGTTCAAATGAATTCATGCATACAGGTTTGGTACTTCTAATGGCACCAATCAATAAATTCTTAGTACACCAAGGAACAACACATTTATTGGAAATTACTATTTTATTTATTCCACATAAGGTTAACGATTTTCATGTGTTCACACAGATATTTTTCAACACACACTAATTAAAACAGATGATTTTTATAATTTAAAAGATCATTGACAGTGTTGCCATTTGGTTGCACAAATTAAGAGAAAAAAAATATTTACACAATTTTTACTTGATATTTTCTAATAACATAATTAATAATATTTTATAAATAGAACGTTATTAAATATAAAGAACTTTTAAAAAGAAGTAATCTATAAAACAACAAAATTTATATACATGGGCAACACTGCTACATCGATATACATGGGCAACACTGCTACATCGACATACATGGGCAACACTGTTATACAGGCTTTGAATATTTACGCGATAGGATAACATTCAGATCAGGTATCTTGTGTACGTAAATACTGTAACGTTATGATATTTCGAACTAATCAGGTTCCTTAAAGTAATTAGTAGTGATAATGCTGCTAGTTCCATGTAACTAGGTGGCAGTGCTGCTCTAGTTATTGTTAATAGCCCCTACATCCAGTTCTTGCCCCGACTTTCATCTAGTTCCAAAGGAGGTAACAGCTAGTTGTAGAACAAGTGATGGCATATATTGCCGGTAATTTATATCATCCAATGGACTAGTTTCGTAAAAATAAATCTAGCGTTGGTATATATCCATTTTCTTCTTATACATTTCAAGTATTCAAGTACATCAATTTTTTTAGTTTAAATTAGAAATATATGTAAATGCCAGATCTATCATCAAACCCCTAAGTTTGTTAAGTAATTAGATCCCTTACTTCCGGCTGCCTCCTTTAAGGCCTGTGTGCGAACCTCACCTTCGAACATCCTGTCCGGAACAGTGTTCGGCTAATTTAAATAAGACACCAACTCGAACCGGTACTTTATCTGTTCGCCTGCTTGTTTGGCAATAGCGCTAGTGTCGCTCTTGAGTACGTTAATTAAAACGTCATTGGTCGCTGCGTGAGAATTTCTCTCAAATATTTTGTTTTTTTGGAAACAGAGCGGGAAACGGCTCTTGGTGCTTCTGAAAATCTCCCCTCCTTACTATCTGTAGTTCACAGACTCACGGCCCTCCCTGAACTCCGCGCTCAAATCCCAAGCCTTATACCTGCTCCAGCTTCCTTCTACTCCGATCAATCCGATCTCATGAGAGATTCTCTCACGCACGACTGTCAATGATATAGTTAATTGAGAGTTTTTCTCACGCGCGACTGTCAGTGTTACGTACAACTAAGTGTGCATCAACTTCCAAAATGTTTTCTTTAAGAGGGAAAAATGATTCAATGACTACACTAAAGAATAGTTTTCTAGTAGAATTTTTTGTCTACTTTACTATACTAACTTGGAAGTTTCAATATATATTGTATTTCTAATTGAACATTATAATCACTAATGTTAATTAAAGTAAATGCTTGTAGTATTAATTTGGCTTTTATATTATACTTTTTCTTTATGTATTAAATTTTTATACTCTTTTTAAAAAACGCTAGAGAGTAGTTTTGAATGATTATAGTTGTTTTATCCTCATAATAAAAAAGTTTTTTTTTTAAGATTTCATAATTTGTACTAATAATTGACCCTTTTTTAAGTACAGCTTTATTGTTAAAATTTAAACTAACGTATGATTAAAATGAAAAAAAAAAATCTGGTGCGTGCTCGCAACACACAACTTTCACTTACCAACTTACTTAGATTAGATATTAATGCTATTTGTTAATTGCCACTTCTCAAATGAACAGAACGGCTTTAATTAAGAACAATGGCCTGCCATTAAAGGCGTAGTCCGCATGCGTGGGCTTTTTCCTACTCTAATTTTCATTAAACATGACGAATTTGATATAAATCGTTAAAGCCGTTTTTGAGATAATCGAAAAAAAGTTAAAAATTGGAAACAAAGTCATAAAATAAAGTGCCCCCTCAGTTGGACCAATTTTGATGAAATGTTGGCCCTCACATCTTTGGTATATTAATACATCAAATACCAAGTTTGATCAAAATCGTTAAAGCCGTTTTTGAGTAAATAATTAAAACACGTGAAAATGATACAAAATTTATTAAGTAAAGTCCCCCCTCCGGTTGATCAATTTTGATGAAATTTTATAAGTCGTATCTCGAGCATATACATACATCATATACCCAGTTTGATCAAAATCGTTAAAGCCGTTTTTGAGTAAATAAAAAAATACATTTGAAAATGATACAAAATTCATTAAGTAAAGTCCCCCCTCCGGTTAATCAATTTTGATGAAATTATTACAATCATATCTCGGGCATATAAATACATCAAATACCAAGTTTGATCAAAATCGTTAAAGCCGTTTTTGAGTAAATAAAAAAAAACATTGGAAAATGATACAAAATTTATTAAGTAAAGTCCCCCCTCCGGTTAATCAATTTTGATGAAGTTTTTACAGTCATATCTCGGGCATATAAATAGATCAAATACTCAGTTTAATCAAAATCGTTAGAGCCGTTTTTGAGAAAATCGAAAAAAACGTAAAAAGTTATTAAATAAAGTACCCCCTCCCTTTGAGCAATTTTGATGAAATTTTCGTTGTCACATCGCGGGCATATACCTGCACTAAATACCCAATTTCAGGTTCCCACGGTTTATAGTTTTTGAACTAGTCTGTTCACACACACACACAAACACACAGACACACACACACACACAGACCATTTCGCGGGACTTGGTTATTTCGACTCAGGGTGTCCCAAAACGTGTATTTCCGTTGAAAACCGGAAGTCGAAATTTTTCACGATCGCAATACTTCCACTTACTATATATTTCATATATAGGTAAGTGAAAGTAAAAAATAAGTGATTGTTGTGAGAGAAATTCTCACGTGCGACCATCCATGTTTAAGTTGGTCTAGCGACCAATGCCGGGTTAAGATAAACTTCTAGAACTTCTTTTAGCATTTTTTTGACGTTCCTTTGATCCATAAAAAGTTAGAACATTAGTCAGAACAGCCGCTAGTTCCAAGTCAGCCGTCTTTGTAATGAAAATTATTGCATTAAGGTGCATAGATGCGGTCAGACATCATTGTTCGCTTGATTTCACGTTTCAGTGTAAATAGCTGTTAATGGTACGCCGGTACGGCAAAGTTCGGGGGTTACCTATTCGAGAGTGAGGTTCGCACAGTCTAAAGGCAGCTCAACAAATTCCTTCCTCACCCGTGTCGCATCCTTCTGGAATCCCTTACCTCTCTCCATCCGTAAAGGTCCATACCTCACTTCTTTTTAAAGCCTAACTATTTCTCCAACTTCTTAATAATTCTCCCGTTAGATTTTTACTTTCACTTACCTATATATGAAATATATAGTAAGTGGAAGTATTGCGATCGTGAAAAATTTCGACTTCCGGTTTTCAACGGAAATACACGTTTTGGGGTCCAAATGACCAAGTCCCGCGAAATGGTCTGTGCGTGTGTGTGTGTGTGTGTGTGTGTGTGTGTGTGTGTGTGTGTGTGTGTGTGTGTGTGTGTGTGTGTGTGTGTGTGTGTGTGTGTGTGTGTGTGTGTGTGTGTGTGTGTGTGTGTGTGTGTGTGTGTGTGTGTGTGTGTGTGTGTGTGTGTGTGTGTGTGTGTGTGTGTGTGTGTGTGTGTGTGTGTGTGTGTGTGTGTGTGTGTGTGTGTGTGTGTGTGTGTGTGTGTGTGTGTGTGTGTGTGTGTGTGTGTGTGTGTGTGTGTGTGTGTGTGTGTGAACAGACTAGCTCAAAAACTATAAACTGTGCGAACCTGAAATTTGGCATTTAGTTTAGGTATATGCCCGCGATGTGACAGCAAAAATTTCATCAAAGTTGCTCAAAGGGAGGGAGTACTTTATTTAATAACTTTTTACGTTTTTTTCGATTTTCTCAAAAACGGCTCTAACGATTTTGATTAAACTGAGTATTTGATGTATACATATGCCTGAGATATGACTGTAAAAATTTCATCAAAATTGATTAACCGGAAGGGGGACTTTACTTAATAAATTTCGTATCATTTTCACGTGTTTTTTTTATTTACTCAAAAACTGCTTTAACGATTTTGATCAAACTGGGTTTTTGATGTATGTATATGCCCGAGATATTACTGTAAAAATTGCATCAAAATTGATTAACCGGAGGGGGGACTTTACCTAAAAAATTTCGTATCATTTGCACGTGTTTTTTTAATTACTCAAAAACGGCTTTAACGATTTTGATCAAACTGGGTATTTGACGTATGTATATGTTAAAGATGTGATAGCCCGCATTTCATCAAAATTGCTCAAACGGAGGGGGCACTTTATTTCTTAACTATTTTTGCAATTTTTACCTTTTTTTTTCGATTTTCTCAGAAACGGCTTTACCTATTTTCAACAAACTCGTCATGTTTAATAAAAATTAGGTGTTCTTTAATATCAGGTAAGCTTTATCATTATTAAAATGTTCTGGGGGGGCTTAAATGAGGTAGGGGCCTTTTTTACTTTCACTTACCTATATATGTAATATATAGTAAGTGGAAGTATTGCGATCGTGAAAAATTTCGACTTCCGGTTTTCAACGGAAATACACGTTTTGGGGTCCCCTGAGTCCAAATGACCAAGTCCCACGAAATGGTCTGTGTGTGTGTGTGTCTGTGTGTGTGTCTGTGTGTGTGTGTGTGTGTGAACAGACTAGCTCAAAAACTATAAACCGTGGGAACCTGAAATTGGGTATTTAGTGTAGGTATATGCCCGCGATGTGACAGCAAAAATTTCATCAAAATTGCTCAAAGGGAGGGGGTACTTTATTTAATAACTTTTTACGTTTTTTTCGATTTTCTCAAAAACGGCTCTAACGATTTTGATTAAACTGAGTATTTCATCTATTTATATACCCGAGATATGACTATAAAAATTTCATCAAAATTGATTAACCGGAAGGGAGACTTTACTTAATAAATTTTGTAACATTTTCACGTGTTTTTTTTATTTACTCTAAATCGGCTTTAACGATTTTGATCAAACTGGGTATTTGATGTATTTATATGCCCGAGATATGACTGTAAAAATTTCATCAAAATTGATTAACCGGAGGGGGGACTTTACTTAATAAATTTTGTAACATTTTCACGTGTTTTTTTGATTTTCTCAAAAACGGCTCTAACGATTTTGATTAAACTTAGTATTTGATCTATTAATTTGCCCGAGATATGTCTGTAAAAAATTCATAAAAATTGATCAACCGCAGGGGGCACTTTACTTAATAAATTTTGTATCATTGTTACGTGCTTTTTTTATTTACTCAAAAACGGCTTTCACGATTGTGACCAAACTGGGTATTTGATGCATGTATATGCCAAATATGTGATAGCTAACGTTTCATCAAAATTTATCAACCGAAGGGGGGGCTTTACTTAATAAATTTTGTATCATTTTCACGGGGTTTTTTATTTACTCAAAAACGGCTTTAACGATTAATAAAAATAAGATATGAATGTAGAAAAATGTGTGACTTTGGGAAATGATATTTAACAAAACACGTCAATTTCTTATCTAAGTACGTTGGTAAGTGAAAGTTGTGTGTTGCGCGCACGCACCAGATTTTTACTTTCACTTACCTATATATGAAATATATAGTAAGTGGAAGTATTGCGATCGTGAAAATTTTCGACTTCCGGTTTTCAACGGAAATACACGTTTTGGGACCCCCTGAGTCGAAATAACCAAGTCCCGCGAAATGGTCTGTGTGTGTGTGTGTGTGTGTGTGTGTGTGTGTGTGTGTGTGTGTATGTGAACAGACTAGCTCAAAAACTATAAACCGTGGGAACCTGAAATTGGGTATTTAGTGTAGGTATATGCCCGCGATGTGACAGCAAAAATTTCATCAAAATTGCTCAAAGGGAGGGGGTACTTTATTTAATAACTTTTTACGTTTTTTTCGATTTTCTCAAAAACGGCTCTAACGATTTTGATTAAACTGAGTATTTGATCTATTTATATGCCCGAAATATGACTGTAAAAATTTCATCAAAATTGATTAACCGGAGGGGGGACTTTACTTAATAAATTTTGTATCATTTTCACGTGTTTTTTTTATTTACTCAAAAACTGCTTTAACGATTTTGATCAAACTGGGTTTTTGATGTATGTATATGCCCGAGATATTACTGTAAAAATTGCATCAAAATTGATTAACCGGAGGGGGGACTTTACCTAAAAAATTTCGTATCATTTGCACGTGTTTTTTTAATTACTCAAAAACGGCTTTAACGATTTTGATCAAACTGGGTATTTGACGTATGTATATGTTAAAGATGTGATAGCCCGCATTTCATCAAAATTGCTCAAACGGAGGGGGCACTTTATTTCTTAACTATTTTTGCAATTTTTACCTTTTTTTTTCGATTTTCTCAGAAACGGCTTTACCTATTTTCAACAAACTCGTCATGTTTAATAAAAATTAGGTGTTCTTTAATATCAGGTAAGCTTTATCATTATTAAAATGTTCTGGGGGGGCTTAAATGGGGTAGGGGCCTTTTTTACTTTCACTTACCTATATATGTAATATATAGTAAGTGGAAGTATTGCGATCGTGAAAAATTTCGACTTCCGGTTTTCAACGGAAATACACGTTTTGGGGTCCCCTGAGTCCAAATGACCAAGTCCCACGAAATGGTCTGTGTGTGTGTGTGTCTGTGTGTGTGTCTGTGTGTGTGTGTGTGTGTGAACAGACTAGCTCAAAAACTATAAACCGTGGGAACCTGAAATTGGGTATTTAGTGTAGGTATATGCCCGCGATGTGACAGCAAAAATTTCATCAAAATTGCTCAAAGGGAGGGGGTACTTTATTTAATAACTTTTTACGTTTTTTTCGATTTTCTCAAAAACGGCTCTAACGATTTTGATTAAACTGAGTATTTCATCTATTTATATACCCGAGATATGACTATAAAAATTTCATCAAAATTGATTAACCGGAAGGGAGACTTTACTTAATAAATTTTGTAACATTTTCACGTGTTTTTTTTATTTACTCTAAATCGGCTTTAACGATTTTGATCAAACTGGGTATTTGATGTATTTATATGCCCGAGATATGACTGTAAAAATTTCATCAAAATTGATTAACCGGAGGGGGGACTTTACTTAATAAATTTTGTAACATTTTCACGTGTTTTTTTGATTTTCTCAAAAACGGCTCTAACGATTTTGATTAAACTTAGTATTTGATCTATTAATTTGCCCGAGATATGTCTGTAAAAAATTCATAAAAATTGATCAACCGCAGGGGGCACTTTACTTAATAAATTTTGTATCATTGTTACGTGCTTTTTTTATTTACTCAAAAACGGCTTTCACGATTGTGACCAAACTGGGTATTTGATGCATGTATATGCCAAATATGTGATAGCTAACGTTTCATCAAAATTTATCAACCGAAGGGGGGGCTTTACTTAATAAATTTTGTATCATTTTCACGGGGTTTTTTATTTACTCAAAAACGGCTTTAACGATTAATAAAAATAAGATATGAATGTAGAAAAATGTGTGACTTTGGGAAATGATATTTAACAAAACACGTCAATTTCTTATCTAAGTACGTTGGTAAGTGAAAGTTGTGTGTTGCGCGCACGCACCAGATTTTTACTTTCACTTACCTATATATGAAATATATAGTAAGTGGAAGTATTGCGATCGTGAAAATTTTTGACTTCCGGTTTTCAACGGAAATACACGTTTTGGGACCCCCTGAGTCGAAATAACCAAGTCCCGCGAAATGGTCTGTGTGTGTGTGTGTGTGTGTGTGTGTGTGTGTGTGTGTGTGTGTATGTGAACAGACTAGCTCAAAAACTATAAACCGTGGGAACCTGAAATTGGGTATTTAGTGTAGGTATATGCCCGCGATGTGACAGCAAAAATTTCATCAAAATTGCTCAAAGGGAGGGGGTACTTTATTTAATAACTTTTTACGTTTTTTTCGATTTTCTCAAAAACGGCTCTAACGATTTTGATTAAACTGAGTATTTGATCTATTTATATGCCCGAAATATGACTGTAAAAATTTCATCAAAATTGATTAACCGGAGGGGGGACTTTACTTAATAAATTTTGTATCATTTTCACGTGTTTTTTTTATTTACTCAAAAACGGTTTTAACGATTTTGATCAAACTTGGTATTTGATGTATTTATATGCCCGAGATATGACTGTAAAAATTTCATCAAAATTGATCTACGGGAGGGGGGACTTTACTTAATAAATTTTGTATCATTTTCACATGTTTTTTTTATTTACTCAAAAACGGTTTTAACGATTTTGATCAAACTTGGTATTTGATGTATTTATATGCCCGAGATATGACTGTAAAAATTTCATCAAAATTGATCTACGGGAGGGGGGACTTTACTTAATAAATTTTGTATCATTTTCACGGTTTTTTTTTTATTTACTCAAAAACGGCTTTAACGATTAACAAAAATAAGATATGAATGTAGAAAAATGTGTGACTTTAGGAAATGATAATTAGCAAAACACGTCAATTTCTAATCTAAGTATGTTGGTAAGTGAAAGTTGTGTGTTGCGCGCACGCACCAGATTTTTTACTTTTACTTACCTATATGGGACATTCTTTTACAAACCGAACAGATTTGGACAAAAATTGACCGACATATTTTAGATTTAACTGAAACTTTTTTTACGGGTTCTAAATCGAAAAAAAAGAGATACGTGTAAGAGGATTTTTTTTTTTATTTTCGATATTTTGAAAAATAAACAAGATCGAAAATTCGTGAATTTGATGATTTATCGGTAATAGCCTATTTTTAAAAATTCATAACTCCGGTTCTGTTTAAGCTAAAAAATCTAATTTTTTTTTATTTTGAAGGTAATAAGACAAGCTTTAAGAAAAAAATACTTTCAAAAGAGATTGTTGAAAAATTCAAATTGTTATTAACAATTTCAATGTTTAAATCGGTTTTTAACAGTGGCCCCACCCATGAATCAACTTTTTACTATTTTTATCGTATTCTGCGTCAAATTTTCTATCGAAAACGATTTTAAAAACGATGGAGAAGTTATTTTTACTGTAAGAAAAAAATTAATTAATTTAGCGCGGTACGTCACATCGACAAGTGGGTCACATTTTATGGGGCTCATATTCTTGTTTTACACCGTTTATCTCTTAAATACAAATAATTGTTTCATTGTTTTAATTAAAAAACATATTTTAGTAGCCAAGAAGATGGGAAAAAATAGAAAAAATACATAAATAAAAATAAATAAAAAACATTGTTGAAATGAAATTTTTTTATTAAGATTTCGATAATGCATTAGTTAATAAGAACAATATTTGGAATATAAAAATAAATACAATATTTAAAAATAAGACAATGTTTACATTTTCTGTTTAAAATTTTTTACAATATCCTTTTTTTTCGCAAGATGAAAATCGTTTTGCTTCCAATTGCTGTAAAGAAATCGGATTAATACAATGATATTTTAAAGTTCCTTTTATTGTTAAAGCTTTTTGGAAACGTTCGGACAATTGTTTTTTTTCTCATTTGTATTCTTATGCTAAATCAATTAATTTTTTACCGGAGTTATGAATTTTTGAAAAATAGGCTATTACCTATAAATCATCAAATAGTCCGAACGTTTCTAAAAAGCTTTAACAATATAAGAAACTTTAAAATATCACTGTATTAATCCGATTTCTTTACAGCAATTGGAAGCAAAACGGTTTTCATCTTGCGAAAAAAAGGATATTGTAAAAAATTTTAAACAGAAAATGTAAACATTGTCTTATTTTTAAATATTGTATTTATTTTTATATTCCAAATATTGTTCTTATTAACTAATGCATTATCGAAATCTTAAAAAAAAAATTTCATTTTCAACAATGTTTTTTATTTATTTTTATTTATGTTTTTTTTCTATTTTTTCCCATCTTCTTGGCTACTAAAATATGTTTTTTAATTAAAACAATGAAACAATTATTTGTATTTAAGAGATAAACGGTGTAAAACAAGAATATGAGCCGTAAAATGTGACCCACTTGTCGATGTGACGTACCGCGCTAAATTAATTAATTTTTTTCTTACAGTAAAAATAACTTCTCCATCGTTTTTAAAATCGTTTTCGATAGAAAATTTGACGCAGAATACGATAAAAATAGTAAAAAGTTGATTCATGGGTGGGGCCACTGTTAAAAACCGATTTAAACATTGAAATTGTTAATAACAATTTGAATTTTTCAACAATCTCTTTTGAAAGTATTTTTTTCTTAAAGCTTGTCTTATTACCTTCAAAATCAATTAATTTTTTACCGGAGTTATGAATTTTTGAAAAATAGGCTATTACCGATAAATCATCAAATTCACGAATTTTCGATCTTGTTTATTTTTCAAAATATCGAAAATAAAAAAAAATCCTCTTACACGTATCTCTTTTTTTTCGATTTAGAACCCGTAAAAAAAGTTTCAGTTAAATCTAAAATGTGTCGGTCAGAAAGGTGTTCGGTTTGTAAAAGAACGTCCCATATATGAAATATATAGTAAGTGGAAGTATTGCGATCGTGAAAAATTTCGACTTCCGGTTTTCAACGGAAATACACGTTTTGGGGTCCCCTGAGTCGAAATGACCAAGTCCCGCGAAATGGTCTGTGTGTGTGTGTGTCTGTGTGTGTGTGTGTGTGTGTGTGAACAGACTAGCTCAAAAACTATAAACCGTGCGATCCTGAAATTGGGTATTTAGTGTAAGTATATGCCCGCGATGTGACAGCATAAATTTCATCAAAATTACTTAAAGGGAGGGGGTACTTTACTTAATAACTTTTTAGGTTTTTTTCGATTTTCTCAAAAACGGCTCTAACGATTTTGATTAAACTGAGTATTTGATCTATTTATATGCCCGAGATATGACTGTAAAAATTTCATCAAAATTGATTAACCGGAGGGGGGACCTTACTTAATAAATTTTGTAACATTTTCACGTGTTTTTTTTATTTACTCAATAAAGGCTTTAACGATTTTGATCAAACTGGGTATTTGATGTATGCATAAGCCAAAGATGTGATAGCCAACATTTCACCAAAATTGACCAACCGGAGGGGGGACTTTACCTAATAAATTTTGTATCATTTTCACGTGTTTTTTTTATTTACTCAAAGAAGGCTTTCACGATTTTGATCTAACTGGGTATTTGATGTATGCATAAGCCAAAGATGTGATAGCCAACATTTCACCAAAGTTGACCAACCGGAGGGGACCACAACAACGCATTAATTTCTAATCTAAGTAAGTTCGTAAGTGAAAGTTGTGTGTTGCGCGCACGCACCAGATTTTTTTTGTTTGTTTTTGTTTCCTATGAAGTATCTTTGTTTTTGTTAATAAGGAGAAATAAACTATCTCTCATTACGCCTAAAAATAAAAAATGGCTAAATATGAGATATGATAAAAACCAAGTAAACATATAGAGGAGAAAAAAGGAAAAATATTCAGTCAACTTATAAAACACGTTCAGCCCACGCATGACGCTTTTAATGACAGATCATTGTTCATAATTACTGCCCTTCTGTTCATTTAATGGAAATGATTTGTTTCATGGGAAATAAATGAAATATTCAACAAGTACATAGAGAATTATAAAATCAGTCGACTTGGAGTATTATGCTTGCATTGCCGAATTATCTCAAGTAAAAACTTTTATTTAATAATAAAAGAAATTAGTGTTTGTTATAGAGCAAATGAAAACAAAAACAAGAAATGAATGTAGAAAAATGTGTAACTGAGTGATAAGTGGCATTAAAACAACGCATTAATTTCTAATCTAAGTTGGTAAGTGAAAGTTGTGTGTTGCGCGCACGCACCAGATTTTTATTTTTAATATTTATACTCATTTTTTTTTATTTTAACTTGCTTTTTTCTATATTATTTCGAAATTAGCAATCAAACCTATTTTTTTTTCTTCTTGTCCTTCCCAAAGAAAGACTGAAAAAGAAGTACTAGTCCTACATGTCAGGAGTTAGTAATATTTATGAATTCCACCATTTAAATAAATTGCTGACAAAATTACACTTGGAGTTGTAAAAATTTCCATAAAAGTTCATCTTATACTCTTTAGATCATTATTATCTCATGTGTGTATTTATGTGTACATATGTATATACAAGGGTCAAGGTGTACTGTATACAACTATGTATGTATATCTTTATATGTATGTATCTCATTCAGAGTTGTTCAGCTTCAGAGACTTAGGTATTTGTTTGTTACATGTTGGCGTAATTTTGAAAATAAACTAAATAATGTGATAATGTAGTACTTTAAATGAATGTTTTGGCTGAACTAGTCATCCAAAAAGACAAGAGATTTACATAATTGGATACAGAGCATATAGGGTAACTTGGTATAACCATCCCCCACGCGCTCGCTGTCCGAACGGCGAGGTCTCACGGTCATTGTCTCAGGAACCAACAATGGTAATAACTTGTTGCGCAATTCTAGAAGAAAAAGAAACTTGCTACAAACAATGGTTAATATTACAACTAAAATAAAGAGAAAGGCTTATTGTCATAGTAACGTGGAAACCATATCTTAATTTTCTTCACCATAGTCTCGTAGCTACATGATCACGAGAACATTACGATATACTTTACTACTAATTGCAAAAGCGTTTTAGTAGTAACACGAACATATCGATATTTCACAATCGATATGAATACTCCGTGTCATTTTACTTTTCACTAAGAGAAACTGACCTCTTTAGGACGGAGATATCATCGTAAAAAGCGGAAATATGTCAGCATAGATGCGTACGAAATCCGTCGGAACGAGTGAATATGTTGTTGACACTTTCTCGTTCCTTTCTCGAGAGGATTCTCTCTATCCTTCATTGTCCAGTTAAATGGAGCAGAAGACTGGGTCACTCCTGCGAAGGATCGACTGTCACCCAAGATGGACCGAGAGACAGGAGCGAAGTTGAACCGCTTTTAAAGAGGCTGGACCCTACACTTCATGAATGCGAAGAATTTTCTTTAGGGGAAGGACATATCTCTGATTACCTTTTGAAGTGAGGTTTGCTATTTCCGTTCTCCTTATATGTAATCCTTAATTTTAGGTTATTGACGAGACGAAGGTTAGTTATTTAATTTTCTAAGAAATTTTCACCTTTTTTTGTTCTTTTTTTAAATTATGTGTATGGTAAACTAACTAATCTAAAAAAATCCACTAGTTAAAATAGTTGGCACATAGACACATTTTATGTGTTTTGCAACCTGACATATTTTCACATCTTTATTTCTTCCTAGTTAAATAAAAAAGGACTACTAACAGTGGATTCATCAAAAAAAAAAATAAATAAATAAATAAAAATAAAAAATAAAAAAAAAAAACGAAAAAATAAACATGAAATAATATCCATACATCAATAAGGCAGGCGCTGAATTGCATTATACCAGTGAAACTATTTTCTGACTCTCCTGAAAAGTTGAGACAAGTTATTTTTTCAGATCGTGCACCTGAATATATTTAAGCAAGAAATAATCAAGAAATTAATAGAAGAATCACGTGATCGAAAAAAATTTCCAACATCCAAAAACATGCAACAGGTACGAAATGTTCAAATGTTGGTTTATAATGACTCAGTTTTGAACCTAAATAAAAAAAAATAAACTGCCAGACATAAAGTGGTGCTTGTTGAGCTTCTTTGTTGGCCAATTAACGATTGATAATAGAGAACTGCAATCAAATTATACAGTTGCTCAGCTGTGTTGAAGTAATAGGCGACCCGATATCTTCTTAAAACTCAAGAATATTTGAATTTAAAAAAAAAATGGTGAGCGTGATTATCTATAAAATATTCAGAAACATAGCCCTTCATTCAAACATGCGCTTACCGAATACATCAAATTTTTCTTCAGTTACGGTTCTCATTTCTTAGTATGCTGCGTAGTATGCTGAGACCTTGATGTTTCGTTCCGAAACTTATTCTGAGCATCATTTCAGTCTCATTATAGGCCTAAGTACCAAAGAACCCCGTTAATGCTTTAGTGTCCATGCAGTATGTTTTTAACATTTTTATGCCGAAAATTACGTTTTAAGGTTTTGAGATGCCGATAGACAACAGTCCATCGTTACCATCATGGAGGACTACTAAGAACACTAATGTCACATTAAGAACACATTGTCCTCCACATTATTGTAATGATGTAGCTGTTAATAGAGAGATATCTGCGGTCGTTTTCGGTAATAGAGACCGATGAACGCAGAGCTAAGTGTGCCAGCGGTTTCACGGTCCAGTTCGGTCCAGCTGAGCTCTGGGTGGCCTCTGATTGGTCAGCTCTTGTAGCAATAGGACCAATCGCCGATCGGTGACCGGGTAACACCCTTGTGTCAGCCCTTCTGGTGCATTCCATCCTGTTCACTGTATACCATCCGCAGTACCCTCCTCGAGTGTTGCCATTACGAGTACAATACTCTCGCGCCATTCCTTTTCTCCTGCCCCTCAGCTATTTCTTCACCTTTCTATTATATTACGGAGGACAAAGGCTTGTCTTCTGTGTTCGCCAATAAAAGCATTCAAAGGATTCGTTGACCTCTTTGGCATTCCATCCTACATCCATCATATCATAATTCAGAATGTTGATTGTGCGTAACTATTTCCATAACTATAAAAATGATATACATAATGCAATATAATGGAATAATAAAATATCATGTTCAAAAATATTACTTCGTATTACCACCAATCTTCTCAATTCTCGCAACTAGGCCTAAATAAATGACCTGTCATCGTTTCTTCCATAGGCACAATTACATGAATAGTTAGATCCATCACTCTTCTTATACCAGATCCACACCTTTAAAGGTGTCTATTATCACCTTTGTTGTTTTTTTTAATGCCAAGTAATACCTAGCTACTTTTTATATCTTGATTATTTAATTTACTACTGTCATTAATTACAGATACCTATGTAATTACTGTACATAAATAACGTTTAATTACGATAAATAATGGGCATATGGAGGAGGTAGATAATCACCCATGGATACTCAACAGTACTCTTTCTTGTAAATCTCTTTCTCTTATTGGGTATTATTTTTCTTAAGGCTGACATTGTCAAAAAATATAGGGGTGACATGAATTTAGTTGGGAAATTCATATTATTTTGTTCTATATAATTCTTTTTACCAAATCCGTTTGTGTTCATGGTGCATAAATCTGTGTTGGAATAATCGACGGATTAAGGATGTTTGGAGACTGTTTGGAGGGCCCGGGAAATGTGGAAATGGGCTGTTTTTTCATTAAAAGACAGAATTTTATTTTACTAAAAGTAAGTAACTTAAAGAAGAAATAATACGCAGAACAAGTAGAATGTTAGTTGTGGGTAATATAATATACAGTAAGTAAGTAATATACAGGTAAAAAAGCTGATTAACGGATCCAGAGAAAGGGTTATGGGAGTTGCAGCCTCCCCCCTTTACAACCTGCAGGATAAGCCCTTGTATGGAATATTTGTATTTTGTGAATGTCTGTTCGCTTTATGCCAAATGTCAATTTCATATATTAGTGAAGTATATTTCTAGTTATAGTAGTTTCAGTAAGTATGTACATGTATTTAAGTTATTCACTTAAGTATTTGAAAGTTACCAAAGCTAATATAAGCAAATATAACAGTAGAAATTTATTTTATTTTCTTCAGCAGTGCTGCATGGGGCTCATGCCTTCCATTATGTCTAATTTTAGACCTAGGCAATGAACTTTACCAGCTTATGGATATGTTGATACACTTTTGCACCAGTTGCGAAGTGTCTTTAAGTACTTTTGTAGAATGATTGAGACATATAAGTAGGATCTTTGTAAATCCCTGTCAAATCCCCATTGGATAGGGGTAAGTCGTGCGTGTACATTGTTTATTCAATTACGTATTCTAATGATAAAATGTGATCCTTTGTGTACTGACTATGATTGGTCTAATAGATGGGATTTTTCTATTCCTCTTTTCTTAGCATTAAAGATTGTTTTTCTGAATTTACATTTTCAAAAATAAAAACCGTCATTAATTAAATGTTGTATTTGTCATGCTTAACAATATTATGAAATCAGTTGCGACAACCTGACATGTTGTATTTAGTTGCCTTAACCAAGTTCGTTAGGTTCCTGCAGACAAGCCTGAGAACCCGGTAGTTGCAGCCGGCCGCAGTACACACAGACTCGGCGTTGCACTTTCTCCGCTCGACAAGGCTCCGTGTTCTCACGACGGTCGTGGGTCCATCCTCCCTCACGTAGGAAGGCCTTTGTTTGCTGTCTCCTAATGGAAATCGGCAACGCCACTCAATTCTACTTCCGCTCCTCCAATTCATCATCCCATTCCCGTTTTGGCCATCTCCCACAAAGCAATTTATAATATTGTATAATAGGTCAGATCCAAAGATATCTCTCCCATGACTAATGATTAATGATCTTCTTGGAACTTCACAGCTTTGGATTAATTCTCAAGCTACTTGAAGCATTCATACTCATCATTCATTTTTTAAACAAACAAGAATGGTGAAGTGGCAAGCTGAGGGATGCGGTATTATGAGTAACTTCAACGAAGAATGAGGAATTTCTATAATTTTATCGTCAATAACGGGGCAACGAGGCTAATCGAATAAACCAATTGAGCTCCGTCATTATAGAACTCAACACGTCTCCATTTTCTGACTCTCGAGTTCCCTTCAGAACGGCTCCGATCTCATATTTCTTATTATTTAGGTGTTAACCTTCATGTTATCCATTCCATCTTTTTCATAATAAATCAAGACTTTTATGAGTATGAATTAATGTGCTAGTCTATTTGTGGTGGGTTGATAGAATAAGTCATGTTTAAAGGTGAACGTGAAATGCAGTTACATTTAGTTAATGGATTTAAGAAAGAACGGGGGAGGATTTGCTAATGGATTCAGTTTTATGGGAAGGTATTCAGTGGTCGATAGATTAGAATCTGGTACTCAAGAGAGAATATAAAAGCTCGTTGTGAGTCAGTTAAGTAATATTAGGATCTGATAGGCATATGTTAGAAAAAGAAAAAAATGAATATATATGTTGAAAATGAGCTACCTTAAATTGACATATGAATGATAAACACGTGGTAACTTTCACTAAAAACCTAATCAATATTATATCACGATATTATATTATATCACATATTATCTTAATATTCCACAAAAAAGTTCTACTAGAGTTTGATTCAAAATTTTGAAATTTCGGAAGATTTGTTTGTTTAATTACCTACAGATGCTATGGTCGGAGGAAATGTATGCTATGTGGCAGGTTACACTCGTATTATAGCCATGGTGTTTAGTTATAGATTTATTAAGGTGCCTTTACACTCTACGAACCTCAACTTCGAACATGTTCTCCCCCGAACCTTGCCATACCTCCATTCCATGAACCGCAATTTATACCTTAACCGAACAAATATGGCTGACGCACCCAACGCTAGCTTATGATAAAGAAAAAATCTCCATTATCAATATATTTTATATTATCTGAAAAATAAAAATATAGGAGACGAATTACAACGGCGCACTAGTATCACAAACAATTCCTGTCTCTTGGGGAAAACCCAAATCAAAAGTGACACCAACGCTACCCCCGAACACAGGCGAACAGATGAAATACCTACTTATACCCTTCCTGAAGGCTGTTCGAGGGAAAAGTTCGTACAATTAAAGGCACCTGAGTCCCTAGCCAAATAAAAAAATACCACATAGGCCGAATTGAATAGACATTCCTTTGAATTCAGAAACACATCATACTCATGTTGTTACGTATATGTTATTACGTAGTTTCTTATTAGGGACAAACTGCATTAATATGATTTACATTAATAATATAAAAGTGTCGGTCCCAGAAGAGATATTGGGGATCTATCCCCCCGAAAATTTTGAAGTAAAAAAATTTGCAGAATAATTACGAATCTAACGCTTGTAATTTTCTAGTATAGTAGTATTCATGTATAAGAATTAATAAAGTTCTTATTATTTTTTATGAATAAATAAGCATGCTGAACTTCGGTGAATGTATGTTTTTTTTTTATTCCTACCATTCCTCCCCGACTAGCTCAAAAACTATAAACCGTACGAACCTTAAAGTAGGTCTTTGGTGTATGTATATACCCGCGATGTGACAGCAAAAATTTCATCAAAGTTGATCAAATGGAGGGGGAACTTTATTTAATAACTTTTCAAGTTTCTTAATTTAGTAAAAGTAAAAACTTTTATTGAATAATAAAAAAAAATTAGTGTACTTGAGAGAGCAAATACATAAATGTAGAAAAATGTGTGGCTTTGAGAAAAGGCATTTAACAAAATACTTCAATTTCTAATCTAAGTAAGTTGGTCAGTGAAAGTAGTGTTGCGCGCATCGCATCAGATTTTTTTTATGGGTCGACCACTGACGAGTAAATAGGAATGTAATGTATTTCTTCGCATTAATATATTTTAATACCTTAATATATTTTAGTACCTAGCAAGATATTTACAATCTCTCAGCGAAGAAGAGAACACCTTTGCGTAGTAGAAAAAGGTTAAAAGATGAAAGTATCCCTCGAGGAGAGGCGTTCCAAATAAAAGGTTGGTTGGCTGTGGATTGCTAAGACCACTCCGGGTCACGGCCATTCAAGCTGAGGTCTTTGGTCCTTGAACATTTTGCACTACTAATACTCTACTCTACTCTGCTCTAGTGCACCATATAGTAGTGTCCGTTTAATTCCATCCAAAGTCTAAGATAGGATGCGGACGTTCTTGATCTAGAAAGAATTTTTGAAATATTCTGCTAGATGAACAGTCAAAAACCATACAGTTTGTCCTAAACCATACAAGCCCCAAAGCTAAGACTTGAACACAAGATGTGTTAAGTTTATTAAGATCTGACACACTAAGTGTTCCCTAGGCAACTGTGACGTAACTATTGTCTCATCCCTGCCTAGCGCTGAGTCACGAATTATTACCGGCCATTTTATGTAAGATGGAGATGAATGAAGAGTATACCGAGCACAGTCACACACTGCCTTCTGGTTATTTTGAATTGTCATAGTGAAGTTACTGTACAAGGGTTTAATATTATTAACTATAAATTAGTGTACCGATAACTTTTTATTAAATTCTATGTAATAAAGTTTTCTGTTTACGTTTATACCTTTGTTTTCCAGTATTATATGACACGTAAGTAAACTGTTTTACGCCACACTGTTTTTATGTCATGATTATGAGAGAGTTAAACCCTATTATTCAAGACCGAATGAGATGACTAGATATTAAGTTTATTACTAAGAGGTAGTAAAAAGTTTTCACAATGGCACACAAATTTAATGAACAACATAATATTTATAACTATTTGAATATTTCAAATAGATCAATTAGATAATGGGGATATTTCAGATATCTATATTTGAAATATCACCATTATCTAAAAAAAAAAATCATTAACTCTCACCCATTGGCGGCTGAACTTGATGATTTTCGATCTATCGCACGGGAGTTATTCAAGGGTATAATGCAGTATATACAATTCAACAATAATAAAATATAATCCTACCTCGTTGTACATTGTCGTGGAAAGGTTTGCGATTGACTAAAGTGACCGACGCGCTAGCCTAGTGCGGGCCACCAAAGAAGCCGGAGTGAACATGTTAATTTATGCTGGTGTCAGGGCTGTTAATTTTTTTTTTATCATTTTTTTTTGTAGTATGTAAACTGCGTTAAATTTTGATTTTCTGAATTTGCTTTTTTCAGAATGGTTAAATCTGCGGTTCAAAACGTGTACCTGCCATATATAAAAGGTCGCATTGTGTAGTTGGTTTAAATAATGTTTTTAAAATTCAAGTCATACACATCTTTAGTGCACGACCAACATGGATTGACAGAAAGTTGTTTTTATTTTTAACATATTTATTTGATAAGCTATTTAATCAAAAGGTATATTTATTTATGCTACCTGATAATCGGACGATGGTACAGTAGGATTATTAAATTTTGCCTACCCAGCTTTAATGAGGAAATGGATTTTTAACGACTACCTGACATCGCACAGGCTCGGAACCTCCATTTTACACATCCTCCGACTGCATCGGATGGACTGGATAACCAAGCATTGATTTTTGATTGCCATCGAGAAAACCCTGCCGAATAATTGGCTATACAAACCGCTACACCATAAGTGATCCCAATTTGATGTTATTGCACTTATTATTGCAGAATCAACAATATCTTTAGTCATAAATGAACTAAAATTAATTAATAAATAAATTAGCTATAAATCTTTATAAACAAATTAACTATTGTTATAAGTAAATACCAGTGGACCACCTCTGTGAAAATCACTACATCCCCTTTTACACTTGCTCTACCACCGGAAGCCCCCATGGAAGTAGTGTTACAAGTACTCTTTAGGCTGTTCAGGATCACCTAACTGCTTCGTTCTATGGACAAACATTATCCCACCGACATTGCCCTAGCTGACGCCATTGCATCAGAAACAACCAACCTTTACCGAAAGGATTTCTAATTGTCTTTATCTTATGCTATTATATTTAAGATATATTAAAAGAAATATTTTTTATCGTAAATATATACTTCATCGAAATCATATACTCGTACAATAAGTAAGTCGTTAATAATGATATCCATTACGGGAAATTGACATATTAAGAAATATCTCGTCTCTACTCACTCCATCTAATTTATATTCAGATACTGTAGGCTGTGGGAGGAGGTATGTCAACTAGCTTTATAAGGTAACTGAACTCCGACTAGTCTGGGAGGTCGTTATTATAACCAACAATATGAAATAAAAGTATCATAGGTCCTGCAGCAATATAAATATTAATATAAAGCTCAGAGGAAAGTTTTGGAACCCTGCTTTATTCAATGCTAGTGCAATGTGTGTCCTGCTTTTTCAATGATTCATATAGTTAATTGCGAAAACTAGAGGTAGATTTCGAGTGTTTCAAAGCATAATAACTTTTTTTTTAACTATAATTAAGTAGTGAAGAACTCATGAATGAATATATAAAATATTTATCCTATCAATATCTTTGGAATTTCAAGATTCCTTAATCAATAAACAATACAAAGAAAAAAAAAGAAATATTAAAAAAAAATAGAACATTACCAAGTAATTTAAAAAAAAAAAAAATTATATCTAAATACTATTTAACATATTGCACGTCCACTGTAAATCTGGTCCAACTCAAAATAGTATTTTTAAAAGCTTTTTTTTCAACACATTATCTTCCAATTTTTGTCTACTATCTCTTTCCATGACCGCTTTTATACGTATAATGCAGGCAATGGAATAGAAAAGAAGAAACTTAAATTGGCTCTCCTAAAAAAATGCTTGTTTTGTGTTACACCAGTCTAACACTATATGTCTAGTCTAACAGTAAATTATCATTTCTAATATTACTTTGTTTAGTATTTAAAAATTCTTATTTAAATAAGTAACATAATAAAGGGCTTTAAGTATAATACTATCCTCAAGGTTTAATTTTAAAAAAATTAATTTTAGTCTCAGTATCTCGAAATAAACTAATTTTCCTCTTAAACAGTTCATTTCTTTTTTTGTTTATTTTTTACTCTATTCACTTGTTTTTTTTTATTAGTTTTCGATGTCACTCGTGATTTAATCAATATATATTATAAAGCGAAGTGTACAATGTGCGTGCCGAAAAGGCTCAAAAACGACTACACCTACTATATGGAATGTTATGTCGTCGCATTGCTCTATTGCCCCTAACGATGAAGAAGGTTTCAGTTTTCATTTTAACTGAGTAATGTTGAAGGGACAAGGGCTGTAATTTTAAGCCTCTCGCAACATGTAATTAGCCCCTCTAATAAGCCCAGGCGAGGTTAATGAATGAAAAAATTTAGTTCGACATTTGGAAGCCAGGAGCGCTAGCTAAACTCAATTCATAAGGTTATCGTTCGTTAGTTCGCTTTGTTATGGTTTTAGCTTCAGCTGTTTTCTTTAAATTACACGAGATTATGTATAAATAATTATTTTTTCCTTTTTATTTTTAAATGAGGTCATTACATCTCTGCAATGAATTGAAATTAATGCTATAATTTAATCACTGATGTTGTTTTTCCAGCGATCGAATAAAGCAATATTAACGGTCCCTACCGGAGTAGTGCATAATATCGCCATAGTTTTCAGGAGGATATTCAAGCGATCATAATTCCAAAATTACTTTCCAATTAACGAGTATTATAGGTCATATTACCATCCTCATCGATTCTCCATTTACGATATCTTGTCCAAAACCGGCCAAAATCTTGACTGTTCAGTGACTTCATTTTGGAATGGCCGGATTTATGTATATTCAACTCAACACATCTCGGAACACAGATGATGTATGTAAATGACAAGTACTGACGACAATATTTAGCAAAGGAATAATATTGTCATTGCTAATTACATGTTGCGAGAGGCTTAAAATTACAGCCCTTGTCCCTTCAACATTACTCAGTTAAAATGAAAACTGAAACCTTCTTCATCGTTAGGGGCAATAGAGCAATGCGACGACATAACATTCCATATAGTAGGTGTAGTCGTTTTTGAGCCTTTTCGGCACGCACATTGTACACTTCGCTTTATAATATATGTTGATTAAATCACGAGTGACATCGAAAACTAATAAAAAAAAACAAGTCAATAGAGTAAAAAATAAACAAAAAAAGAAATGAACTGTTTAAGAGGAAAATTAGTTTATTTCGAATTTTGCTGTGTATTCATAAAAATCAGAAGGTAATTATTTCATACTTTTCAGTGAATTTAGTTTTACTGGTTCCTAGGTTTCGAAGTCAGTTTAATTTTTTTTATACAATGGTTTTTATTTCATACTTTTTAGTTGGAGAAGATAACAAATGTAGAAAACCGTACGTTGGTTTAAAAAAAAAAATTCGAAATCTTTTTACGCTCTACCACATTCGTCTTTCCCGGGCCTTTTTATTATTATACATTATTACAATAAGATGTTACAAATAGTTTCAGATAGACATATAGTATGCTGTGTATTAGCAACCCAATGTAGATGGGCAGCATCTCTTATATGATGAATAAATTGTTTCTCTCTATATACCTATAAACAGTCATCTTTTCAATTTTATGAATACACACAGAAAAGTGGGAAAGTGGTGCGTGTATTATACAACTTTCCACATACTACGTTTTATGATTAAAAATGTATTTTATTTTTTAACGATCAATCTTCCATTGGGAAGGGAACACATAAAATGTTTTTCCACAATGACAATATTATTCCTTTGCTAAATATTGTCGTCAGTACTTGTCATTTACATACATCATCTGTGTTCCGAGATGTGTTGAGTTGAATATACATAAATCCGGCCATTCCAAAATGAAGTCACTGAACAGTCAAGATTTTGGCCGGTTTTGGACAAGATATCGTAAATGGAGAATCGATGAGGATGGTAATATGACCTATAATACTCGTTAATTGGAAAGTAATTTTGGAATTATGATCGCTTGAATATCCTCCTGAAAACTATGGCGATATTATGCACTACTCCGGTAGGGACCGTTAATATTGCTTTATTCGATCGCTGGAAAAACAACATCAGTGATTAAATTATAGCATATTAAAAAAAACATAGTGATTAAACAACATCATTGGTTGTTAAGATATAGAAGTCCCACCAACAAAGGGGCAGCCATAAAATTGATCGATATCAAAAAGACTGCCCCGCTAGAATTATGTTTGTAATTCCTTTCGATGAATTATTGACTAAATTTATTACCGAAGTACTATGAATTATATCCTTCGTAATAAAATATTATTCAGAAAATAAATTGCTAAACACTGTTGCTTCAATTCAAGTGGCGGAGATTTATGATATCAATCATTTTCATGGCTACCAAATTTTTGCTGAGGGGACTTTCATACAATGAGGTTGTTTTCTGGAAGATATCAAGTTTTATTTTGCACTTTTTATTGATGGATGGACATCCGCAAAAGCCTCAATAGCTGGAGAAACAAAATTAAAAACCGAGCACAAGTTCTCCGACAAGATATTCAACAATGACCGAGTGTATCCGCAAGAAGACAGAGGTATATTGTTAATTCAACTGAAAATAAGCTTTTCCAGGAATTATTGTATTCCTTTTTAATATGCATAGCGAGTGGCTACGATTTTAAATTTAAACGAACCTTCGGGAACTTGAAGAAGTCTTAAATTCTGCATTAAAACGGTTATCAATACTCAGTGTTTCTTGGAATTCCACAAATTTTGTAGTCTTATGATTAGGGTGTCCAACCGTCGATTAGATCTAAATTAAGAAGCTAATATCGCTTCAGAAAACGACAGAGATATTATATATCTTTATTTAAATCTATTGTTGAAAAATTAGTTAAGGTTATGTATAGGTTTGTTCCAACAAGCACTTAAAACACATCGATAACCAACAGACTGATCATGTTCTCACCCCACTATTTTGATTCTGAATTTGGTTGGTTAGTTTTCCCATTTGGTTCATCCAGCAGTAAAACAATATTGAGATTTGTTAGTTATCAATTAGTTTTAAGAGCTTGTTGGAGCATACCTTATGTTACATATGCCATATGTTTTTCCAATTAGTAAACATTTTGAGCGACAATTAAATAATTATTTTCATGTTTTTTCCCGATAACTTCCTAAATAAATTAAGAACCCAAAAAAGGTTTTAATGGGACCACCTTGGCAAAATACTCTACATGATGCAAAAGGTTTCGTTCCAATTGGTCCATCCATCTCTGAGTAATCAGTGAACATACAAAGAAAAAAAAAAAGTCACATACGTATCGAATAGAGTAACTTCCTCTTTCGTTCGAAGTCGGTTAATAATAATTTAAAATATAAGTATTATGATTTTTTTTTTTCTGTTATCTTCGCCTATACCCTATAGGGTCATTGGCGGTATGTTCAATTATATTTTGTTGTAATACGTGATTTCTTTTAAGTATTTTAACAAAGTTTCTATATTTTCCTCGTCGTCCTTTAACAATTCGTTTAGTGTTTTTCCTATTTTTAGTATTTTCCGGACATGTTTGTATTTTGCACAGTTTATTAGAAGGTGTTTCACCGTTTGGGGCACGTTATCACATTCTTGGAATGTGGGTGCTCAAGTCCTCGGAGAAGATATTCGTGCGTGAATTGGCAATGCCCAATTCTGACTCGACATACTATGACTTCTTCCATTCTCGAGATTCTCGTTCTTGTGGTCCACTTTTTGCAATCTACTTTAACTTCCGATAGTTTGGACTGTTCGTTCCTCCACCTCAACTCCCAAATTTTGCTTTGGTTTTTCTTGGTTGGTGTAACCAGTCCTCTTTTGTGACTTCTTTTAATGTTATCACATTCTCTGATTCTCCCAGCCTAGCTATATTTACTGCTTGATCGGCTGCCTCATTCCCCTTTATTCCTTTGTGGGATGGTACCCAAATGAAAATTACTTTTTTTGCCATCGACTCCAGTTCCCACCACATGTTATTATTTTTCGAATAAGAGAGCTACTGGGGTTCCGATTGCCGATCGCCTCTAAGACGCTTAGGGAGTCCGTAATGATAGCTGATCTGTTTATTCCTGATTCTGCAATCCAATCCAGGGCTTTCATAATTGCTGTAGCCTCTCCGGTGAAGATAGAGCTTGCCCCTGGTAGGTTATACAAGAATCGATTTTGGGGAGTGTAAACTGCGCAGCCTACACTGTTTTCTAATTTGGAGGCGTCAGTGTATACAACTTTAAATTCACTATATTTCTCTAGGAGCTGGAGAAATGACTTTTGGATAATTATAGGGCATTCCTTTGAGCATTGTTTCATTGATTTATCAATAATTGGTCTCTTTTTTTCCCACCCTGGTATTTTTAAATGTGGTATTGGTCTAATGTTCAAATCTACGTTTGCGTTTTGCATAAAATTGTTAATCATTTCTTTGAAATTGTTGCCTCTAATATTTCTAATTCTCTAGCGTTTCTGATTCTTCGTCAAATAGGATCCGATTTAAGGGGTGTTGGGGATTCGTTTTCAATTTTGAGATATACTTCAATGAAAGATATTCTCTTCGCATGTATAGGGATGGTTCTCCTGACTCAGCATATAAACTTTCAGCTGGTGAAGTTCGGTAAGCTCCTGTACATATTCTTAGAGCTGAATTGTGTATGGAATCCAACATCTTTAATGCTGTTTTTTTCGTAGTACCATATATCGGAACACCATACTCAATTTTGCTTCTTATGATGCTGTTGTATAGCTTTAGTAGAGTACTTCTGTCTGCACCCCACTTTGAGTGTGAGATACATTTTAGGATTCCTATTCGTTTTATGCATTCTTCCTTCACGTATTTTATATGTTGAATCCAAGAAAGTCTATTATCTAGTACCATACCCAGGTAAACATATTTTTCGACGTACTCGATATTTGATCCTTTTAACATGATAGGGGGGTTATGTTGGCAGGTCTTTTTTTGGCAAAAATGTATGCATTTTGTTTTGGATGTTGAAAGTTTGAATCCGGCTTCGTTCACCCAATTCGCTACTTTATTAATCGCGTCTTGTAGTTTCCATTGCACGAATGCTAGCGACTTACTTCGACATAATATGACGATGTCATCAGCGAAAAGGAAGCATTTAACAGGATTCTTGATATTTGTCATGATTCCATTGATTGCTATAAGGAATAAGGTCGCACTGAGGGGTGATCCCTGCGGGGTACCATTTTCTAAGACGAAATCTGGAGACAATGCATCTGCTACTCGTACATACTTATGATTTTATTTAAGTTTAAAAAAAATAATTTTACTTCCGAAAAGGTATAATTCGGATTAATGAATAGGCACTGTAATGAGGAGGTATACGAGTTTGTATTTTTACTTTGACCATTATTGTTATTTATTTATTTTTTATAAAATGATATATTCTATTTTTATTAAATAAAAATGTATGTTTATAATAAAGTCTTCTAACTCTGTTTTGTTCTGTTATTTTTCAGGGACCCACCCTCTGGCTTTATTGTCATTAAGGGAAAGGTAAGAAAGATAAATATATTTTTTTCTATTGTAACAAAAATGAACAAAAATAATAAATAAAATTATTTAAATTATAATGAAGCATAACTAATCTTTTAAGTTATGATAATTCTGAAATAAGCACTTATTTAAGATTGAACACAAGTTTAGTTTATGGTTCTAAGATAAAACCTGAAAACCCCTTTAAATAATTCTCTGTTTTCTGTTTGTTTTTTAATATTATGTTTTTCAAACAATCTCAAAAAAAATAATATTCAATTCTTCTTCATCAAAAACCTAGATAATAGTCAAGTGAAATCTTCCGGTTGCAAAATGGGTTATAAAACTGTTTGTTGCCTTCAAGGTTAACAAAATAGATAAGTAGTCGATTAATATTAACAAGAAATCACTAACGAACCAATTATTCATTATTATTATCATTATAGCAATGTCAATGGATTAAAAAATAAATGGAATTAAATATCACCGGTTTCAATGATCAAAACAACTGCAAAGTTTTAATAATATTTTTGTTTCGAATTCAATATTAATTGAACACTACATGCTCCAAGATTTTTTTTTTGTCCAGAATCACTTCGACCTCGCTGATGGTAGAATTCCGAGTGTTGTCGAGATTTCCCGAGTACCGACAATCATTTGCAAATAAAATGATAGATGTTTCCTACCGACATGTTTAGCATTCAATTAACTGAAATCTATGTTTTGCCTTATCATGTTAGATTGCTTGTATCCTACAAGAAATATTTAATAGGTATACAAGATACATAAGTTATTTTTACTTTCACTTACCTATTTATGAAATATATAGTAAGTGGAAGTATTGCGATCGTGAAAAAATTCGACTTCCGGTTTTCAACGGAACTACACGTTTTGGGGTCCCGCGAAATGGTCTGTGTGTGAACAGACTAGCTCAAAAACTATAAACCGTGCGAACCTGAAATTGGATATTTAGTGTATGTATACGCCCGCGATGTGACAGCAAAAATTTCATCAAAATTGCTCAAAGGGAGGGGGTACTTTACTTAATAACTTTTTTTCGATTTTCTCAAAAACGGCTCTAACGATTTTGATTAAACTGAGTAATTGATCTATTTATATGACTGAGATACGACTGTAAAAATTTCATTAAAATTGATCACCCGGATGGGGGACTTTACTTAATAAATTTTGTATCATTTTCACGTGTTTTTTTTATTTACTCGAAAAAGGCTTCAACGATTTTGATCAAACTGGGTATTTGATGTATGTATATGCCAAAGATCTGATAGCCAACATTTCATCAAAATTGGTCAAACGGAGCGGGCACTTTATTTCATAATTGTTTTTCCAATTTTTACCTTTTTTCGATGATCTCAAAAACGGCTTTAACGATTTTTATCAAATTCGTCATGTTTAACGAAAATTAGGTGTTCTTTAATATCAGGTAAGCTTTATCATTATTAAAGTTTTCTGAGGGGGCTTTTTTTTGGGGGGGGGGGTTGGGGCCTTTTTTGTTTGTTTGTTTCCTATAAAGTACCTTTGTTTTTGTTTATATGGTTATATGGAGAAATTAACTGTCCCTCGTTACGCCAAAAAATAAGAAATGGCTAAATATGAAAAAATAAGAAATGGCTAAATATGAGATATGATAAAAATAAAGAAAACGTAAAGAGGAGAAAAAAAGAAAAATATTCAGTCAACTCATAAAACTCGTTGAGCCCACGCATGCGGAGTACGCCTTTAATGACAGACCATTGTTCATAATTAAAGCCGTTCTGTTCATTTGAGAAGTGGCAATTAACAAAATGCATTAATTTCTAATCTAAGTAAGTTGGTAAGTGAAAGTTGTGTGTTGCGCGCACGCACCAGATTTTTTTTAGTTTGAGTCGTTCTGCGTTCTTACATTCTCTTTATTATGTTAAGCCTTCCTCCCCACACATTTTCCCACAGTCTTTACAGCTAAGTTTATTGAGAGCTCTAATCATCGATGCTATAAAAATCTTTATAGCTGATGTTATTACTAAGCTGCTTGTCGAGCGAGTTGTTATAACTGAGCAGTTATGATATATAAGGTCAGCTAATGCCCTACTAAATGACTGTACTATAAACATGACTTCTGTTTAGTGAGGGGAAAAGTTATACATCTTCAGTTAAAGTTCCTCCTTGATTTTCAAATTGTTTAAACCTCGCTGTTGAATAAAATATTTATGACATGTTAATTACAACATTTTCGATTTTGTAAGGAGTAAATGTGACAACTAAGTGATAGGTATTTTTTTCTTCTAAAAAGTTATTTTTTTACTCATTTGTTTGTATTTTTTTTTGTTTGGTGGATAGCCTTAGTAGCATGTAGTCGAGTCCTTTAATGCTAGTGGATTATATTGCAAACATAATTATATTATATTTTGATTGATATAAAAATTGATCAATTTTTGATCGTTGATCAATTAAAGATAAAAATCAAAATAAGCAGATTTTGGTTCAGGAATGAAAAACAAAGAGAGGAAAATTACTGATTTAATGTTTTTCGTCGTAAGTAGTAAGTTTTCAAAGGCTCGACGAAAGAAAGCACACTTGCAAGGTGTGTGAAATGGTACTCTGAGTATATCGATGGTGTTGCGCAAAAAAGGCCACTCGGCTTTTTTGTTCATGTACAATCTGTTTTTGTTCCCATCCTAACGAGAAGCTAAAAAGGCCAATACAATACCCACCTTTTCAATGAACTTGTATTGCTGTATCAGTATGAAATTGAAAAACATTTTTAAGAACTTACTTTCGTTGAGAAAATTATAAAAAAGAAGGATTTGGCTCATAGTGAGGCTTTTCTGTTTTTGTCTGTTTTTGTTCTCATCCTAACGAGAAGCTAAAAAGGCCAAAACAATACCCACATTTTCAATGAACTTGCGCACATTTCTTGTACAATCTGATTGACTTGGAGTGTATTTTATTTCCGGATGTTTCACTAACCATCTCCTGTTTTACAATTAACTAAAAATTATTGCTGTATCAGTATTAAATTGAAAAACATTTTTAAGAACTTACTTTCGTTGAGAAAATTATAAAAAAGAAGGATTTGGCTCATAGTGAGGCCTTTTCTTTTAAAACCTAAAGCAAACAACTGCGTGTAATAAGGACGTTTCTCTATGCTTGCAATTGTCCAGGTTAATGGGCGATCCATTTATTACTACTTATATTTTAATAAATAACTAGTTGGCCTTATAGCCTTAATTTGAGACTAAGTAAACTCATCATAGTTAATAGAAGTCTGTGACTTCGTAACTAATAGTCCGATTGAGTCTTGATTAAGTTTTCATCAAATATGATCTAGTATCAAAAAAATTTATAGCGTACCTACAAGAGCAGAGCTTTTGAAAATAATATACATAAAAGATTATATTTCTATACTGTTTATCAAGTTGTTTGTATAGGCACCCAATTTATAAAGACTGGATGGGCGAATTTCTTTGATTGTTTCTTGATTTTGTTTGTTTAACGTCACTTTATGCCACTAAGGCTAATCGGACGATGCTACAGTGGGAGTCCTAAAAACCCAGGTATAATTAGGATAGGGATCTTTTACGAGTACCTGACATCGTACAGGCTCGGGACCTCCATTTTACGTCCCGTCCGAGGGACGGCATGGCTAAGGATTTTTTACTCCCATTAAAAAATCCTAGGGCCTTTTCTTGATTTTTGAAATTTCGTTTTATTCCTGATGGACAGACATTCGCCGCAAACGATTCGAGGAACCTCACCGACTCAGGATATGATGTGACCCACGAAGATGGCGACAGACCTTGAGAAGCATCTCCGCTGATATATATTGCCACACCCTCTGCATACTGAACATCTTGCTTCTTATCATTCAATTCAGCCTGCATCCTTCGTCATACAAGCGCGGCCTGAATCATTTCTTGTATCGGGTGAACATTCCTCCCCTGCTTACAGCATTGATCATCAGGATGACGAGGTCGGGTCTCCGGTCCAGTAAGAGCTGCTAGATCTTCGGATACCTGCCCGTAGATAGCAGAGCTGATAACAGCTATCAGCTGTTAGATATGGCACCTGAGGTAGAGGGCGTTATCAGGGCAGTTAGTGATAAGGACTGTTAGTAATGTGGGGCTTCCTCGCTCTCGAAGGATCGAAGCAGCTGTCCGAGCCCATACCATGGTGAGTCTGAGTCTGTCTGTCAGTTCTCTGTATCTTGTGTTTGCAACATTCTTAATTAGATGGGTTACACAATCATAGTCTATTCTACAAGAGCTATAGGCATCAAAGAAGGACTTTTTGAGGAAAAAGAATAAAACTTTGCTTGGTCTTCTAATATTTTCAATTTTTTTATTATAATTCTGTCATCACAGTGAATAAGTGGTTAAGCTCAAAATGGGTAAAGGTGGCTAAAAAAAAAGAATTGAGGCAGTTTCTTCGTAATGAATTAGTTTATAAGTCAGCCGTTCATTAGAAATGTAGTTATTATAATTTGCGTTAATTCTATTGAAATCGGTCGATGAACAATTAGTCAACTTTAATATATATTTAAGATCTAATTAGTTGGTTTAATGGACGTATTAAGTAACCACTATTTCGGTTTTTTTGAAGCCCTTATAATGAAAATCTTAGGTTATACAAATATCGTTTAAACTGTAAAAGTCCTGTCCTGAAAAGTAAGGTAATTTTACTTAACCATTTATTCAGTGGGATGACAGAATGCACGAAGAACTTATTCCTGATGAAGGAAGAATGGAATAATTTTTTATTTAATCTGCAGGATACAGTGCAATATCGTGAGCTCAGTGAACAAGGCATTGAACTACTAGGCTCAAGATCAAGTTTCCGGATATTTCCTTAGGGCCAAGAGTCCTTCCTTTGGTAATAATTGGCATAAATAAAGTTTATGCTTCGTTAACCGATTTCCAAGTACTTGATATCAGTGAGCAATTAGTTTCAAATTCTTTTCTATAAATTTGTAAAATATTAGCGAACTGATAAGACAAAATGTGATTACGATAAGACCTAAGCTGCCGTCCTGCCTAAATATCTGCAATGTATTCTTCTTTTTTTAGGTTTCGTGGGTTCATATTGTTTTTCTGGATCGAATCAGAACAGTTTGAGTTGTTGTTTACCGAGGGTTATATAAGTGTTAAGGTAGTTGACTGGCATTAACACGTGCTCTGTCATAGTAAACAAATTTTTGAGTAAAAATATGATTTTCATTTCGTTGAATGTAAAATCTATATGACTGATTCCGTGTTTCAGTTAATCTCAGTATTAAACTAATAATTTTTATCAACAATTAAATATTTTTTCCTTAATTCAATTTTTTTTTTATACTCTAATTCATATAAATCAAGGTAACCCGTGTAGTAATATTAAAACCTTATCTGTATATTAAATTTAATAAAGTAATACATGTTATTCGTTACAGAATAAAAAGCTTTTTGTCTCAGTATTAAGGAGAACTAGACCAAGAATAAAAAATAAATCCTATAATTTATTGGATCAACCCAATACGTAGGCAATTTATCTTTAAGTGAAAAATAATTGCTTTTCTTAAATATTTTATGTTATTTAGTTGGTCAGGTACTCGCTACGAGTACTCAACTATTTTATGTATATCTGTTATCTTAAAATATATCACTAACAAGAACATAAAGATTCTGTAGATCTGAGGATTTGCTTTAAATTATTTTGTTTTTATTGCTTCAACGATTGCGAAATGCTTTTACCTTGAAAAAGGCCTAATATACATTTCATTCAAAATATAATTTGATAAAGCACCTAATCCTGGATTATCAAGAAATCGACGGATTTCACGTATTTTGGTTTTATTTTTAACTTCTTATTCTATTGGAATTATATTGTAAACATTATAGTGTTATACTATAGCTCGATGCTAAGCTACTATAATACTAAAACGCCTTTATATTCAGACCAGAGATATCGCGCCGTGCATCCACAGCATCAAAGATTGGCTCTAATAAAGAAGTTAAGTTACTCCCAAGATATTTTAACATGACGTTCACTCCTTTCAATAACGCCATATCTCAAAAAACAAGATTTTTTAATGTGAATCTTAAGTGTATATATTCATTTTAAATATTTTATTTTTTAAGAGAAAGATTGATCTCGGCCGGGAGTGGAACCAGGGTCTCCCGCGTGACATCGCGGTACGCTAATCACTGCGCCACCGAGCTCGGTTTCCAAGCCGAGCCAATCTCTCCTCTTCACTTATCCCTTTCCCCCCATCTCTCAAGTTTTGCTATTATTTACGGTGGTGGACAATTTTTGTCCAATCAGTGAAGAGGAGGGTGTTGCGGCCACTGGCATGTTTAGCGAATTTCTTATAAAAAAAGAGGAATGAAGAGGAGAGATTGGCTCGGCTTGGAATCGAAGTCGGTGGCGCTGTTAGCGTACTGCGCATGTAACGCAGGAGACCCGGGTTCGACTCCCGGCCGTGATCAATCTTTCTCTTAATTTACATAAAACATAAATTATTTTAAAATATCATAAGAAAAAAACACTCTCAAGATCAAGTTGAGTAAATGAAAAAATTCAAACTATGAAAAAAAAAAATAAGTAAATATACATTAAATATTTAATGTTCACAGCACCACGTTCATTTGGGAATTTAATCCTCTACTATTCCGTTGGATGTCTGAGCTATTAACGAATTCCTCGGTGTGCTTCGACAATTTCTTACATAATCATTGTGAGGTATTTGTCGCCTTGCATTGATGAGAACGTTAAAAATGTTTCATAATAATACCAAGAAGCTAATGCTATTTAACAATCTAAATTGTCTATGATACAGCAGTTTAGATATATACATGTAACGTTTTTTAAAGAAGCGAAGGATAAAATAAGCTTTTAAATTTAATAAAAGAAGTATTTAAAACGGTGGAATATCATGAAGTAGCTACACCCAATCAATTTTCGTAAATTCTTACAAGAGCTTAAAAAAAAAATTAATTTAAAGCAGGAGAAGTTACAAAATTGTTAGGACGGAACTGTACAATTTTTTTTTTTTTTTGGGGGGGGGCTTCAAGGCTTCCACTGAAGCCCTATACTGTCCATACTAACACCCATGGCACTGGGTGATACTTCTCCTACGAAAGAAAAGCACCACCCAGGGCGGGACTCGAACCCGCAGCTCCGGCATGGTAGTACGGCGCTTTACAGCACAGCCACACCGGGCCCCAGTACAACTTTGTTTTCTATAAACTTCAAGATCAATGCTCAAATCATTTAAAATTTCAATGATAATGTTTATAAAGAGTATAATATCAGAATATTTTAAGAAACATCTTTGTCTGCTATTTCTGTCTTAGATCAGTAGTATATCATATTTTTGTTACTCGTTTGAACGTAACTTCAAGATACATTTAAAGAGATTGATTTCCTGTACTGATTACAGTTTATGTATACTTGCACAAGTTTAGAAATTGTGATTAGGGTAGTTCTGTAGTTAGGAAACGAACTACTTTGATCACAAGGTTCCAAAAGACAAGGAAATCGTTAATTGAACCGAGTTGTGAATGCTATCTGCTTGCTATGAGGGATTTGGTAAGTTTAGTGAGTTAAAAATTAAGCTTTTATGAGGTCTTCTTTTATCCTATTAGTTTTAAATATAATAATTTTAAGTTTTTGAAAAAGTTTATTGTTAGTTCATATTCATTTTTAAAATAGGATCTATTTTTTACAAGGCCGGAAGGTACAACGACAAAATATTAGCTTAACTGATGATTTATTGTTTCTGATGCTAAATAAATATCCTTTCTTGTTTGCCAAGTTGCAAGAACAGGAACCAACCACCTCAAAAATAGGATCTTCGTAATTACCGATGTAACGAGTTCACACAATTAAACCGCTGCACAGTGGGACGAATCGCCAATCTAGGGGGAAATAATTCTGGAAGCGACTTATTTTATGATAATGTTTGTAGAAAATTGCGTTTAAGCATGAATTAATAAATAAAAGTCAAAATAGTGGTTTTTGGCAATGGTCATAAAAAAAAAAAAAAAAAAAAAAAAAAAAAAAAAAAAAAAAAAAATTAAAAAAAATTAAAAAAAAAATTAAAAACCAATATAAAATTATTTAGATAAATTGTAAATAATGGAGTAATTCTATTTATATTTCTTTATTCAATTTTCAATTATTCAAAACGAAAAAAAAACATATTAACTATAAAATAACGTCAAATACATTTTTAAAAAATTATATATTAAATTCTAATATCGAAATGTAAAAAAAATTGTTTTTCATTCCGAATCATCTGAATCCATCCATCTGAATGCATACTCCGGCGATTTCAATTCAAATATTCTATCCAATTCTCCTAAAAAACAGTTCATTTTAGACCTGGTATGTTCCCTGAACCTATTTATTGATCGTTTCGAGTCGAGTAATCATGCACAATCTTTCCTTACTGATATCGATCATATTTTCGAGGACTTTTGTCAACAACTAGTATCATACTCATAAAATCTGTAAGCGACGACTTAGCCACGACTTAATACGTATTTTCAATGATCTTTCGAATTCTACTTTCTATAATATATATCTTGGAAAAACCTAGATTACCTGACAGCAGATGAAATAAATCTATCCCTTGATCTACTATCCCGTTGTATAGGACCCCTCTATTCCTATGAATCAATTGACGACATGGTAGAATGCCTTACATCCAATCCCGTTGCCATCCTAAAATAAATTGAACCCCTTAAAACTTGTACCCTCAGATGCTCCCTAGTCCTTGGAATTAACCCAGATATTCGGGAAATATTGAAGAAAAGGATGATTCCAGACGTACCGGAATTATCGTCCGGTATCTTACGGTATTCATTCTAGACCTAGTATGTTCCCTGAACCTATTTATTTATTTCGAGTCGAGTAATCGTACCCAATCTTTCCTTACTGATGTCGGTCCCCCACCACTACACCACATAATAAAGAATTTTTCAATATTTACCTATGCGAGAGGTAATTAGATAGGAAAGAAAAAAAAAAAAAACCTGAAATATACATTTCATCTATACGACCGTGCTGTTCCCACATATTAAAAATATCGGATTTTAATAATGACACATTAACACCTGGAAAAAAAAACACCGTACCATACATTAGCAGGAATAAGAAATGCGTAATGAAAAATTTGTCATTATATAATGTTGATTGTATTCTGTGAAAATATCTGTCTATTTATCTAAGTGGTTATAGATTTTTAGTTATCGCATTTTTACTAACAATAATTAAATAAGTAGTAGTTTAAAGTAAGTAAGTTACTAAGTTGACTACTGGAAATAAAGAAGGGTACATCACACTTAAAAAGCCAAATAAATATAAACTTACTTGCCGAATCGTCTTCCATACCGTGGTATAATTTTTTTTCCAAAACAATATGAAATTCGCTGATCTATGTTGCCGCTTCATCAATAAGATGTTCAAATTATCTGACTTATTGTGACGATTGTGGCGTGTTTATTCTTTTGTTATTCTGTTGGTATTTGTTTTAAGGAATTAATGGTTTGTAGATACCTAAGGTATACTGTTGTTTTCATGCTTTATTTCTTTCTTATTCCTAGAAAAGAAAAAATCTTGCTATTTGCTTTTAATTGTTGTACTTATGGTCATCGAATCTCGTTTTTTCATAGCTTCGGAGATTGCCGGAGTGTATTCCAATGAAACTGGTTTACTATATATCTATAAATTTCATTAGCACCTCCGTATTGCCTCAAAATATTAAACATATAGGCTCCCAACAATGAGAGATTTATACCTTTAAAAAAAGCGCACACCTTTATTAGCAGGTATTAGCAGTTCATAATGAATACTTTATTTCTATATAGTGTGGACTATATTCTGTATAAATATCTCGGTGTAGATCGGTGTAGATTTTTAGTAACCCCTTTTTTTATAAGAAAAAAAAATAGCTTATCGACTATTGAAAAGAAAGGAGGATACTCTGTTTTATATCCACATTTAAAGAACCAAGAACTTATATAAACATAATTTCTGAATCGCCTTCTATTGCCTAGCATAAATTTTTTTCAAAAAAATACGATCCATTCTATGATTCTATTGATTTTACAATATAATTTGGAAATACGCTGACTAAGCATTATGAGGGAACTACCGTATTCATACCCCCATAATTCTGTTAATACTTGCTTAAAATGATTAATAATTTGTAAATGCCTTAGCTAGACTATTGTTTTCAAGAGACCGACAAGATTTTTTCATTTCGTTGATGTTAACTATTTCCGCCTAGATTGGCGATTCGTCCCACTGTGCGCTGTCGGAAACTAGTCAGTCTTTGTTCCCTTTTTTTCGTTTTCGTTTCTTCTTCTCAAAACTTGTGAGAAGCACTTTCAAGGATAGAGTATGGTGGTTATTTGGAGAAGTTCTCACTCCATTCAGTTTCAATTACATACTAAAATATAATTGTTAGGCTTAATGTTAAAGAACTAACCTGCAGTGCAATAATAGATTCTCTGTTCCTAGGTATGAAGCTTGTTCGAATCTCTATAAAAGTATAAGTATATTATAAAGTAAAATAAATATAATAATTAAAAAGAGTAGTAGTGATTAATAGTCTTGCTGAATGGTTTCTAAACATCATCATATAAATTATAATGATGATTTTTACCTAGTAGCTCTAAGTAGTAAATTTCCGCTTAATTTTGTTAAGATTAAAATGTGCTCAACGACTGTTAATAGTTATGATTAACTAAAATGGTAATTACGTATTTTAAAGTCGACTTTGGTTTTTGTCGTTTTAGATTATAACCTGAAGGTATAAAAAAAAAAAAGGATTAGATTTCATGGGAATGTAAAGAAGGCACTACAAATTGAATCTAAATTAGAATGTTCCATTATATTACGGTTAAATTTAAGGATATTATGTATATTAAAATGTAGGAGGGACTTCGCTTGTGTTTAACTTAAATTTATGTGGTTAAATTTACTGAACATATTTAAACAAAAAGTACTTCCGTATCTAGGGAAAACATTTATTACTTATTAGTCTGTATGTATTGGAAATTCCTTTGTTACAATTCCTTTTCCTTTGTGGAAATTACAAACACACTACAAGAATCACCCTTAAGATATTAATTTGCATATAAAAATATCTATTATATGAACGTTGAGACAGAATTCGACTTTATCGAAGTTTATCTGGTTCAAAAAATCATTTTTATGGTTGAACAATTCTAAAGCTAAGAATGCCTCCGTTGAATATACTCGTAAACAATTCCTGCTGTTTTGAAGATATTTGAAAATATATCGAAGGCCTCTTAATGACAATAACAATAGTTTGTAATCGACGTTATTAATTAATGTGAGAAAAATAACTTTTTTTTTTCCTCTTTCACAAAGCTTGTCAGCTAAAAGTTAAATGGAAAACAATTTTCAGTTGTGTGAAATTACATTTGATTATACAACCAATTTCTGATGTTATATTCAATACCTGGTTTTTTCACTTGTATTATATTTTACAGAACTTATTATACCTTATTTAATAAACCATTCGCTGGTTAATTAATTGATATTTTTTAAGAGACTCGGGGTGTGTTAAAGCTCCTAGAGATATGCTGCGATATTTAGTGATCTGCGTTGTTATGATGAAATTAATTTAGTATTTCATTGAATCGTTGTTAACTATGAGCTGACCTTTGGACAGCCACTGACTCTAATCGGATTATACTCATCGCTGTAATTGACTTTACAGTGTTCAATCCCTCTTTGAGTGAACAACATGAATTCGGTTTTCAATGGCCAATCATCTTGAATCGGAATCCCGACCGAGTAGTCCCTTATCTGCCTCAAATACCTCATATCATTCTATCTATATTTATTTATAGGTAGTGAGTGATATGATATGGGATGTGTCGGTCGCTTCCTGTTTAAGTAGAAATGTGTTTACTCAGGGCGAGTCAGCTGAAATCCCATACTACGTATTTTACGCTACCGTGCACATAACACTAATAAGCGCATTGCCTTGTTGTTTTTCCGAATTCATTTTCATTTTATTCCCTATTTCCTATCAGGCATAGTATGCTTTTAAGAGTACAGCCATAGTTCAGTGAACTAGGCATTTATCTCCGATGTTTGGGTTAACGTAACGGCTAAATGATACTTTTTACTTTCACTTACCTATATATGAAATATATAGTAAGTGGAAGTATTGCGATCGTGAAAATTTTCGACTTCCGGTTTTCAACGGAAATACACGTTTTGGGACCCCCTGAGTCGAAATAACCAAGTCCCGCGAAATGGTCTGTGTGTGTGTGTGTGTGTGTGTGTGTGTGTGTGTGTGTGTGTGTGTGTGTGTGTGTGTGTGTGTGTGTGTGTGTGTATGTGAACAGACTAGCTCAAAAACTATAAACCGTGGGAACCTGAAATTGGGTATTTAGTGTAGGTATATGCCCGCGATGTGACAGCAAAAATTTCATCAAAATTGCTCAAAGGGAGGGGGTACTTTATTTAATAACTTTTTACGTTTTTTTCG
Organism: Aelia acuminata; assembly: GCA_911387785.2. Classification (NCBI taxonomy): domain Eukaryota; kingdom Metazoa; phylum Arthropoda; class Insecta; order Hemiptera; family Pentatomidae; genus Aelia; species Aelia acuminata. The sequence goes on along the minus strand of OU426984.1, from coordinate 51,846,234 downwards.
ATTTACTCAAAAACGGCTTTAAAGATTTTGATTAAACTGAGTATTTGATCGATTTATATGCCCAAAATATGACTGTAAAAATTTCATCAAAATTGATCAACCGGAGGGGGGACTTTACTTAATAAATTTTGTATCATTTTTACGTGTTTTTTTTATTTACTCAAAAACGGTTTTAACGATTTTGATCAAACTTGGTATTTGATGTATTTATATGCCCGAGATGTGACTGTAAAAATTTCATCAAAATTGATCTACGGGAGGGGGGACTTTACTTAATAAATTTTGTATCATTTTCACGGGTTTTTTTATTTACCCAAAAACGGCTTTAACGATTAACAAAAATAAGATATGAATGTAGAAAAATGTGTGACTTTGGGAAATGATAATTAGCAAAACACGTCAATTTCTAATCTAAGTAAGTTGGTAAGTGAAAGTTGTGTGTTGCGCGCACGCACCAGATTTTTTATCTTTTACAATGTTTTGACCTCTTGGGGTTTAAGTAGCCTCTAGCACAAAACCTTCCTCAACCTTCGACCAAGAAACGGGGTAGTATCCTCACAAAATCCAAGACCTCAAATGGATTGTAGGGCTACAGATCTTTTGTTATTTATCTTTAAAGAGTTAAAGATTAAGCGTTAAGAGGTTAGGAGAGATAGTATGGAGATGTTAATATTTTTGTTGCTTTAATTTTATTTTTAACGTGTACAGGTAATTTTATTTTTAAAATCTTCTTAGTCCTTGTAAGTTCTAAAACTGTGTTTTAATCTTATCTATCAAACTAAATATCAAGAATACTGAATATCTATCTTTCTTACATACCATACACTCCGTCACTGTTATATTTTCGTTCATTCTTCTTAACTGAACAAGTAGGCCAAATAAATTCTTTTATAAGGGATTTTTAAAAATTCCTGTGGAAATTTTCTTTTCATCCAAAATAGTATAGATCCACATTCTCTCTACTCTCGCACAAGCCACGCAGCCCTTTAGCAGAATTAATAAGTTAATTGTAACGAGCTGTAAATTACTCAATGTCCTATTTAACGGAATATGAACGAACCATAGCAATCTAATGTAATAATTAAAATATTATTATTACTTTTATTATTATTTAATTTATTAGTTTGAATTATCACTGTAGGTAAGATTAAACCAATTCGTCGAATTAATATTAAAATTTGTAATAAGTTACAAAATTTCTTATTATAACTAGTTCCTTCTCAGATGAAAATTTAAAACGTTCCCTTGGAACCTAATTAATTGGATTGGATATCCAGGATATGTTACAGCTGTCAGTGACGTAGCGAAGCTGTTAGAAGAAGAGTACTTCTTCAATAGGCAACGAACTCCTCTATCAGCTGTTGGACGAAGACAGAGAAAATCAAGTCATGTTATGAAACTAAGAACATATATCCCCCCCCCCCCCCCCGCCAATTCGAAAATCATATGATTCAAATAAACATTTCTTAGATTAAGTTCATTATAAAATATGAATACTTTCAATGTAGCTGCGGTTGGTTTTGAATAGAAGATTGAAACAATAAAGTATGCGAATAAATTACATTACAACCTCCTTTATCCGGTCCTCGTTAATCCGGACCTACTGATCAGATTTGCAGACACTTTTTTTTATTAAATTATCACATAGATAATTATATTTTTCACTGATAGCAAGAAGCTTATTATGTTCTAATTTCTAGTTCTAAATTGAAGAAATCGGAGCGAATTAAAGATAAATGCCGAGCGTTAAAGCAAATTTTTTAAACAACTCTATTTAATTTTGATATAAATTCAATTTTATATCATTGTAAATTACAATTACAATTTGTAATAATTCCAAATTCGTTTATTGGGGATTGTTTTGTTTGCACTACCCATATTACCAGATTATCCTGACCTTTGGCCACAGTTAGTCCGGAAAAACAAGGTTGTACCAAACATAGAAACTGCGAATTACAATTTATTTGCCAAGAGCTCGACCTGTCAGGGCGCGCCTGATGAACTTAACTAATGGTATTTGTAGTAGTGGGATTCTGAAGTCTTTGAAGTGAATGTGTGTATTGTAGGACAAGAAAATTGCAGAGAATTGTTATAATAAAAAAATATATAAATTAATACAGAACAGTTTTTGTACTAATTTAATTATTAAGATAAAATATTTAATGATTTTGGTTTAATTCATTTGTATCCTTGATTTTATTATTTTCAAGAACCCATACCAGTGGAAAAACTAATTACTAAAAGTAAAATAATAAAGTAATTTATTTTTTGAAGAGAAAAGATCTGGCTCCGCCGGGAGTCGAACCCGGGTCTCCTGCGTTACATGCGAGGATGCTAACCGCTACACCACAGAGCTCGGCTCAAGGCAGAGCAAATCCTTCCTCTTCACTGATACCTACTCCCCGAGTACAGAGCCGAGCTCTGTGGTGTAGCGGTTAGCATCCTCGCATGTAACGCAGGAGACCCGGGTTCGACTCCCGGCGGAGCCAGATCTTTTCTCTTCAAAATTGGGGAGTAGGTATCAGTGAAGAGGAAGGATTTGCTCTGCCTTGAGCCGAGCTCTGTGGTGTAGCGGTTAGCATCCTCGCATGTAACGCAGGAGACCCGGGTTCGACTCCCGGCGGAGCCAGATCTTTTCTCTTCAAAAAATAAATTATTTAAAAATAATTTAAAATTGGTGGTGAGCCACAATTTAAGATTGGATTAATTAAAATAATAAAGTATTAAAACTAGATTTATGCGTTCTATTAAATGTTTCACGTTGAATCTGACTCATATAAATCATATGAAGAAAATTCTGAGGAAGAAGTGATGACATATTTCTAGTGAAAAAAAGAAGAGAAAAATGCACGGTTTTGATAATATCTCAGATGGGATGTAAAAATTAAATCGCTTCATGAGTTACAAAACGTTTCATTACTCTTGCACTGATTAAATGCACCATAAAAACTGTTACTATTAACTTTATCTACAACAAATAATTATTATTTTAAATGAATAAGCAACGAGTATTAATAGGTGGAGTTTAACAATTACCATCAACAATTTGTTTGAAGGATTCTTTTTCCTTATCTCATTAGTGCTGTGGGAAAATTTAGCTCAGTTCTTTCCCAATGGCTCTTACAACTCCAAGGATCTTCCGAGCTGGTATCCAAGGACTTGGCCCTAGAGAGCCTCTCCACGTTTTATATCAAGTTTATAAAAATAAGTCTATGAGTAATATTCCTAAGAGGCACTTGATAAACAAAAGCTTCTACCGCCTAATAAATGATAATAAAGACAACGTCGAATGGACATTGCAGAGCCATTTTTTATAGAATGGGCGAATCCTTGTTACGCTTGTAATACAGTAATAAATGTAATTAAAACATAATTAAATTCAAATTCTCTGTCCCAATTAAATAAATACCCCCTCCTTTTGGATATGCCCAGACAACCACCAATGTACCTACGCGACAAAATGATAGGCCACCCCACAATTTTTCAGTTACAAGAACTAGTAAATAATTGAAAAGAATGTAATTATACTTATTTTACGTCTTTGGCAAGTAGATTATTATATCAATGTATAAATTCCCCCTAAGTTATCATTTTAATCCTTTATCTTCTTATAAGGCTTTTTCATGTGCGACAAAAACATAGGCCACTCAGTGTTTTATTAAATCCCCAGTCAAACTATTCGTACTATTGAATTAATTTTTTGTTTTTTAATTACTGAAGTGTTTAGAAATAAATTTAAAACAATTGAATTTCCTGGAGATAATGTGCTGTGAAATAGGTGGAATTAAATCCTTACGCGGAAAAATTGAACAATTTCAATAATTATTAGAGCTCAATACCGGTGCAGGCACGTAATTACAAATTATTTAAATATGGGAGGTAAAGATGACACAAAGAAATGCCCTGACAGTCTAAGGGGTTACCCTATGCTAGAAAAAAGGAGAATATTTTGCGAAGCATCCAACTCTGCAGGAGCTTCAAGACACATCGCTTTGTTAGCTGCAGTGATCACTAACATCCGAAACGTGCAAAAAATCCTTCTGAGTGCAGAACACTTGAAACGGCAGAGGATTCAGAAAAAAAACATCAGTTTCACAACAACGCTAGGTCGAGTATAAAAAAGTTTGTGCAGGATCATATTGGTTGTTAGAAAAGTTTGAGAAAAGTTATATTCACAACCAAAAACCGGTAAATTTAGATTGTTTATAGATGACCTCACATACTATTTTCATGACCACCAAGAAACCAAAGCATTTTAAGTCGCTGGCAAATGGGTGATGGTGGCGTCATGATTTGGGTCAGTAATAATTATCGTGGCGAAGTCAGATAAAATTTTTACTTTAGAAACTAATGCTAAAAAGTATTGGGAAACATAAGAGAGCCAGTAATGGGGCATATAAACGAGTTCATCAAAGAAAGGTCCGTTTTCCGACAAGACAACGCTCCAGCCCACACGGCTTGATTGGTAAAAAAATATTTTGAATAGAATAATATTTCACTTTTGCCTCGGAAAGCTTGTTCTTTTAATCTCAACTGCATCGAAAACTGTTTGGTACAATTGAGTAGGGCAGTATTCGCTGCAGGAAGCCAATTCACTTCTCTGGACGAACTCAGAGCTCAGCATTCAAACTTAGTAGTTTAATTTAGGCACAAATATATACAAACCTCTTTAAATCCCTTCAAAATAGAATGATTAACGTTTTAAAAAATAAGGGGGCTCAATAAATATTAATAATGATAAAAATACACATAATTTTAAAAGTGGCCTATAATTTTGTCGCAATCAATTTTCATTTATTTTCTTGTTTTCATGTAAATATTTTTATTATTGGATTATTAGCCTATATTTATTTGTCAAACTTCTATTATGATTCTTACATACAATGAAAAAGATAAAACGTTGAAGATTTCTTATGAAATTTTAAAATGAATAGGGTGGCCTATGATTTTGTCGAGGAGTGTATCCTCATATCCACGTAACGCGGAGCAAAAGGAAGTCATGTCACATTTTTCTATTGGTTCAGGAGACCAAAATCTTAATAACTTTTGAAATGATAAGAAACTGGAATGTTTAAATTATGTAGTAATGGTTTGTTTGTTTGTTTAACGTCACTTTATGCCACTAAGGCTAATCGGACGATGCTACAGTGGGAGTCCTTAATTTTGCCTATCCAGGTATAATTAGGATAGGGATCTTTAACGAGTTCCTGACCTCGTACAGGTTTGGGATCTCCACTTTACGTCCTGTCCCAGGGACGGCATGGCTTAGGATTTTTTACTCCCATTAAAAAATCCTCGGGTCACCGCTGGGCGCGAACCTGTGACCTTTAGTATTGTAGGTTGCCATGCTAACCACTATACCACAGGTGACCCCCTGATAGTATTGGCATCAATCGTTGATAGTTATATTAATGAATTCCACCCTCTGAAGCAGTCCTGTATTTCTATAGTGGACCTAATGCTTCTTGTTAAAATATTTGGTAAAATTACGGCTACAATCCTGGGTGTAGCCTATTTGAAGCCGTGTAGTGTGGCACCGAACTCGAATGAAAACGAACCGTTTGGTGTGAAAGATAAAACATAATAAAGGCCCTTTATAACTGAAAAGGACGCGTTATTGGTACGCTAAAATCGCTGTGATGTTAGCTGGCAAAATATGAAACGCCCTTTAAATATAAATATATAATATAAATATAGGCCCTTTATATAATAATTATTGTCACCAAATATTATTATTCTTGATTGTTTTCACATTAGAAAAACGATTTTTCATAATATAATTCAAAAATAATGATAATATTTAACTGAAACAATACATGAAACAAAACCTCTTTTAACTTTTTATACAAAAATATTTTCAGTCATTAAACTGTCAGCTCCTATTAAAAATATTTATTTATCAATGCCTATTGAATTATAAAGAGTTTGTTTATAGTAATTACCAGAATTTAAAATAACGGAAAGGTGATTGTCCCAATGGACCTTGGGATTGGATAGTCGAAATTTGCTTTGTGTGGGACTTCGTTAGTTTTGTATTTTGACAGTTCTGAGCGGAAGAATTTAGCACATTATTATTTAGAAGAAATAATTCCTGATTTACTGTTTGATCTCTTACCAGCTATGTGTATTTGTTTTGGACAGCTCCACTCTAAACTGTTGGGATTGTTTGTTTCCATGTTGGATCAACATTCGTCAATGGCCAGCGGCGGCCCGAATTATTCAAGACCTAACTCCAGGGTTCAGGTTGCCTCATAGTTCAAGGCGATGTCCCGCATTGTTCCTCAGGGGTCTTGTGAAAGGAATACCGAGTGGTCGGAGCCGAAATATCTCAGGATGCTTCGACTTTTATCGTGTCATCCAACACTTTTTTTTCTTTTTTCTCTTGAATAGTAACCCTATGCAAAAGTAGTTTATTTATAACAAGTGCGCATTCCATGCGATGAAGCATATTATACGCATTAATGTAAATAAGCAAATCAGATGTGTTATTGAAAATTGGAAGGTAGATTAAGAAGATAATACAAAAAAAAAAGTTTGGAATACCCTAAGATTAAAATAAATAGAATTTCAAAAGTTCTTATAAAACAGAAAGATATTATTTAAAAAGTTAAAAGTTAGGAAACACTAAAAGGTGGACGTAGGCTTTAAACATACAATGATTAAGTAAGCTATATAAGTTGAGCATTAATAAAATTAAAATATACTAATTTTTAATCTAATGCTAATACTTGTATCCTAGAATGAACAATGTAATGTTAATAATAGAATATTATAAAATACAATACAAAATAAAATATAGAAAGTATTAATAAAAATTGAATAGTTAAAGAATAATATTAAATACAGTACAAAAAAGAATAAAGGAAGTATTAATGATAATTGATTAATTAAAGAATCGTATTAAATACAGTACAAAAAAGAATATAGGACAAAATTTAGAAAATAGATGAATGTCATAGTCATCTAACAACGTATATGTGTATATATAATTCCAAAAGTAATAGATATTGGTTACAGAGAAATTATATTTAATTATGATTTAATTATATTTATTTAAATTTCGAAGCCATCTTCTCTTCAGGCGCCTCGGAGTATTATCAGGAATAGAGGAAGAATCACGTTTGGAAAAAACCAAAACAAAAAATAGATTCGAAAATGTATGCCGTCCATTATTAACTTATATATTACATTCATTATTAATTTAAACATTACATCGATTTGTATTAAAAATAAATATAAAAAAATGTTTATGAAATTAAAATGAGCTGTCCTTGAACGTGGAATATCTGCAGAATATTTATTACTTCGATTTTAATTTTCAATTAGCATTACTTCATTACTAATGTCAATGAAGTAATGTTCTATGCTAAAAAACAAATTTGTACTATGCAAACAAACAAATTTTTAAAATGAAATTTTACAATGGAATCGATGGAATTTTAGATATAAATTTCACCACTCTTATATTTTGTTATTAGTTAGTGAAACTGTTTATGTTATTCCGCAAAGCTTATATATATATATATATATATATATATATATATATATATATATATATATATATATATATATATGTTTTTTTAACCTCGTCCGTAACGAATTAATACTACCTTTACATTTCAATTAATTCAATGATTGATCCACAGTTGTAAAGATTACCAGTTATATTAAAATAAGAAAATCCCCCCCCCAAAAAAAAAAAACAATAATAATAACAAAGAAAAACTAAATACTGCCCAAATTGGGGAATGCAATGAATGTTTGAATTAACATGAATTCATTAATTGAATAAACATGATAAATATAAAGGGTTCCTTAATTCGTATAAAAAGTCATCTACGTATAAAAAGAAATACAGTATATATATTCGTTAGACAAATAATTAACTCGATATCTCTTGGATTTATAGCAAAGAACTGGATTTTCTCTTATCAAGAAGATAAGAGAAATTTATTATGTTTGATGTCAGTTTTTAGATATTATATTATTATTTATTAATCATAAATTTGCTAAACGATGGAATCGGTCAAAGTACGAACATATTTTGTCGATGGCGTTCCTTATTTATGCTCCGAGAAACTTTCAAGAACAACTTATTATCACTATAAACTTCATACTATACCTTATTTTAAATATAAACGATTTATTATTTTAACCGTAGTAATACCTATTTTTATTAGCATGAATATTCTTAAATTAATAAGGATTACATAGTACTTAATATTAATTGCTGATTGATAGTACCTAATTATTATTTTTTTTAATACATAATTTAAAAAATATATGCTCATTGAAGCATGTTTCAGCAGACTGTACAATGGGTCAAGGTAATGAGATTAGGCAAATATTTCCTTTCCATTTCAGAAACAAGTATTGCCAGAAGGAATTTTCGGGATAGCGCGGTTCTGCGGTACGGCTAAACCTCGAGTATTGATAAATATTTAGTATAAATAAAATATTGGCATAATTATTGGCGCGGTAATCAATTTGTATAATATAGATTCACTTTATTAACCTATTATTTGAGCAGACTACGATAAGAAAAATGATGATAGATTTTATTTATTAATAATTTGAAATAGTCTTTCTTTGTTACAGAAGAAAAAAAATTATTGGAGGGGGAGGGTTTGTATGCCCTATATTAGTTACCACTAAGGTACAAAAAATTAAAAATAACTTTTTTTAAAAATTCTTTTTTGTAATGAATTTAATCTAATTTTGATTGTAATAAAAGTTTAAAGCTAATTTTTATTTTATTATCTTTGTGGGATATAAATCAACTATAAATTTGTTCTTAGAGTGATGAATATGAGTAAAGGAGGCGAAATTTCATATTTGGAGGGGATGTCCTTTTTTCGAAATCTTTCGTAAAAAATGACCTTTCCCAGCTGTTGAGGTTTAGTTCCCTTCTCCAGTCCAATCAACAGCATACTTTTTTATTCAGCATTAAACAATCTGAGTTGTTTGAGTTGGTTGAGTTGTAACAACAAAGCTAAGTTCTTTTCTTTCACTTAGCGACGATGAGAGCTTTATTTATAGGATTTTTAAATGAAGGAGTCTCTTCCGTATATTCAATTTTTATTTGATTCCCCAGCGTTTCGGGCTATTGGCCCATCCTCTGGGGTTATCTATAAGTTTCTTTCTTTCTCATTTCAAATTGCCAATTGTCATAACTTTTTTGGCATATATGAAGGAAGCATTTATTCCATTGTCACACACAAAATGTGACAATGGAATAAATGTTTGCTTCATATATGCCAAAAAATGTGAAATGAAAAAGAGGACAAAAGTATTGTATATACCGATTAAAAAATGTATGATGACAATTGGCAATTCGAAATGAGAAAGAAAGTTATGCCCTGTTCCAGTCTATATTTAATTGCCAAGAAGAGCTGGCGGAATGCGCCGAGAGACTGGGTGTTGATCAGGGCTACCGAAGTGCGAGAGCTCTACGTCAGTCGCTGCGTGAAAATGCTTTTGAAGAATGGGCCAATTATAAATGGCAGGGAATCGGAGTTCGACATTTTAAAGAGACCCCGAAAGCTAACAGATACATCTACGACAAGCAGGTTCTTTCGGTGTCAGAATGGTCGAACTCCTTAAAACTCAACATTAATTATGCCCCTCTGCGAGGAGTCCCAGGAGCCAGCGGACAACCGAGAGAAGTTGGGTCCCTCTGTCGTAAATGCGGCAGAGAGTCTGAAACACCAGCCCACGTGCTGGGAAAATGCCCCAACAACTCCCTCCTCATAACTCGCCGGCACCATAGGGTTAAGCATGAAATTATAAGACTCCTTAAAGAGAAGAACTTCGCCTGCTTTGACGAGGTCTATTGCATTGACACAGATGGATCCACGAGGTATGCAGACATTGTTGCATTCCCTAAGACCGGGAATAAAGCACTGGTGGTGGATCCGACAATTAGATTTGAAAATAATGACCTTGACCAGGCGGGTGAGGTGGAAAGGGAAAAGAGAAAGATCTACGAAAAGTGCATCCCTTTCCTTAAAGAGAAGTTTCGCGAGACCTTTGGAGAGAGAGAGTTCTCCGTGACAGGCCTCTGGTTCGGATCTCGCGGAACGATCCCAAAAAGAACAAGGAGTTTTTTAGAAGACTTTGGTGTCGAGATGAGAGAAATTTCGGTGTTGGCTGAAAATATAATCTTGGACTCCCTGGGCATTATCCACTATCACCTATATGGCCACTATTATGTATGGATGTTTTGTCTGTCAATGTTTTTTTTTTTTTTTTTTTTTTTTTTTATATATATATTTCTATTTATTTATTAATTGTGTATTTATTTATATCTATTCACTTATTTATTCATATATTTATATATTTGTCTAGTTATTTATCTATTAGCTATTTTTATTACTTTCACTTACCTATATATGAAATATATAGTAAGTGGAAGTATTACTTTCACTTACCTATATATGAAATATATAGTAAGTGGAAGTATTGCGATCGTGAAAATTTTCGACTTCCGGTTTTCAACGGAAATACACGTTTTGGGACCCCCTGAGTCGAATAAACCAAGTCCCGCGAAATGGTCTGTGTGTGTGTGTGTCTGTGTGTGTGTGTGTGTGTGTGTGTGTGTGTGAACAGACTAGCTCAAAAACTATAAACCGTGGGAACCTGAAATTATGTATATGTATTGATATACGTGTATATAATATATGTGACAGCAAAAATTTCATCAAAATTGCTCAAAGGGAGGGGGTACTTTATTTAATAACTTTTTACGTTTTTTTCGATTTTCTCAAAAACGGCTCTAACGATTTTGATTAAACTGAGTATTTGATCGATTTATATGCCCGAAATATGACTGTAAAAATTTCATCAAAATTGATTAACCGGAGGGGGGACTTTACTTAATAAATTTTGTATCATTTTCACGTGTTTTTTTATTTACTCAAAAACGGTTTTAACGATTTTGATCAAACTTGGTATTTGATGTATTTATATGCCCGAAATGTGACTGTAAAAATTTCATCAAAATTGATTAACCGGAGGGGGGACTTTACTTAATAAATTTTGTATCATTTTCACGTGTTTTTTTATTTACTCAAAAACGGTTTTAACGATTTTGATCAAACTTGGTATTTGATGTATTTATATGCCCGAGATGTGACTGTAAAAATTTCATCAAAATTGATTAACCGGAGGGGGGACTTTACTTAATAAATTTTGTATCATTTTCATGTGTTTTTTTTATTTACTCAAAAACGGTTTTCACGATTTTGATCAAACTTGGTATTTGATGTATTTATATGCCCGAGATGTGACTGTAAAAATTTCATCAAAATTGATTAACCGGAGGGGGGACTTTACTTAATAAATTTTGTATCATTTTCACGGGGTTTTTTTATTTACTCGAAAACGGCTATAACGATTAACAAAAATAAGATATGAATGTAGAAAAATGTGTGACTTTGGGAAATGATATTTAGCAAAACACGTCAATTTCTAATCTAAGTAAGTTGGTAAGTGAAAGTTGTGTGTTGCGCGCACGCACCAGATTTTTTTTTACTCTGTATGCGTGCCATGATAGGACGGGGAGAAAAATGAGAGAGAAGGAGGTTACAGATTTGCTCAATAGTGATGTAAACTATAACAAGGGGAAAAAAGAAAGAAAAATAAAGGGTTAAGGGAAAAAAAAATAAAAAATAAATAATAAATAAAAAGTAAATAAAATATTGAAAAAGAAAAAAAAAATGTAAGATTTTGTAACTGTACGTGTATATGCATGAAAAATTAAAATGTAATTTTAGTTTAATTAATGTACGATATTGTATTGATAAGTATGCTGTGTGTTATAGCAACCCAATGTAATTGGGCAGCATTGTTTTGTTTTGTTTTAAAAAATAAAGCATTTCTCTCTAACCCCAGAGGATGGGCCAATAGCCCGAAACGTTGGGGAATCAAATAAAAATTGAATATAAGGAAGAGACTCCTTCATTTAAAAAAATCCTATAGTTATATTTCTTTTTGGGATTCCTAACACTTTAACTCTCAGATGCATGATATGAATGAAATATCGCATAAATACTTTGGAGCCTTTTTAAAAAAACATAATTTCAAAAATTTTGGTAGGCATTAGGTAATATAATCATTTAGATGGGTTAGGGATTACATTAGTTTGAAATTAGTGTATGTAATTAGCTTTTAAATAAATAAATGTAAGTAAATAAATTAAATTTTTGGAACGAAGTTTGGAATCCAAAACTTCAAACTATCCATCCAAATTAGAATATAAGGCGTTGCTCCACTTTTTGATCACCAGTATTGCAATCATTGGCGGATCCATGGGGGGTGGGGCTGTGGGGGCTGCAGCCCCTCCCTTTGGAAATTTTTTCGTCATTTAAAGATAGAATTTGACTTCCCTTAATGTAAGGAAGCAAGTTAAAGAACAAATAATGTGCAGAACAAGTAGAATTTTAGTTGTGGGAAAGGAACGTAAAGGTAAAAGAGCTGATTAGCAGATCCAAATGAAGGGCTCTGGGGCAGCAGCCCCCCCCCCTTTACGATCGGCTGGATCCGCCCATGATTGCAATAGACCAAATCGTCCTGTTTATACGGTTAAGTGTTTTTTTTAAACACTTAACCGTATAAACAGGACTAAGAAAATGAAGAAGAAAAAAGATTGGGTTTGGGTGGTCCATAATGTGAAATGAAGACTGATGTTATAGGCACCGAATTTCGCTAATCCATTTATTTATTACATATTTATATACAATTTATAGACTTATTTATGTAAAGTAATGTTGACATGTGTTTGTTAGGATCATGCCAGACTGGCCAGGGAGGTCGGCGGTGGCTGCCGAGGACGGGGCCAGCTCCACCAGCTCTGAGGGAGCCGAGATATCAGATCAGGAGCGGAGTCAGATCGAGTCTTGCTTCAGGGCGCTAAGCACTCAGGTATTTTTTTAAATTCCTTTTTCTCTATCTAGCTCTAAGATGCTCAATATAAAATATGAACATTTCCCCCCTAAACGAATGAGTAAAACATTTGAAAGCGTATTTGTTAACAATAAAATTTCTCTGGTTAATTTCATATTTGAAAATATCCGACATTACTGAATCCTTTGGGAGAGAGGATACAATGCCCATCCTTATTGATAGATGGACCAAAAGATCATTTAGTGCGGCGCAGATATTCCATCAAGTGAATATGATCCGTTGGGAATAGGCAAGTCATGAATCGCAGTCTAAATGATTTTCGTAACAAGCAACTAATATCAAACCTATTTATAATAACTTAGACTTTAAATATTCCAACACAAGTCCCTCAAATATCAATAGAATACTAACATTTCTAGTTACCACCAATTCAGGGATCATGGGAAGGGTAAAAAACAATATCACATAAGGGTTTGAAAACGGCAATTAAAAAAATGAAAATAAAATATAGGTAAACGAATTAATAGAAAAAAAAATATCTCGAATTTTTAATAATCATTTGATGATTTTTATTTTGAACCACAAGCGTAAAAAATCACATCCTGATCATCATATTATAACAAGATATTTAAATTAAAAAATATAAGCGATACTTTTTAAATCCGAAATATGAATTATTTTCAATGTTCTACATGCTACATTTTGAGCCTGTAGTAGTGGGTGAAGAAAATTATTATCAACTTTTAGCAACAGAAAAGTTTAATTTCCGAAATAAATTAAAAATTTTGGCTTACAAAAAAAATGTTGAAATAAAAAGTGACTTGGTGGAGCTGGAAGAGTTTAATTTAAAAATCAGGATTTTTTTTCCTTGTGCTTAGGTGTCGATTAGGAGCTGTATGCTAACATTCTTCAGTTAACAGTTTAAATGAAATCTTTAATACAGTTGACCACTCATGGTAAATATTATAATTAGTAGGGAGTAGAATGAATAATGAACTTATTTAGTAGAATGAAACGCCCCAAAATTACAAACTGTTATATTATGTTAAAATAAAAATATATTTTATTGATATGTGCGGGCTTATGAACAGTTTAATAAGAGATATGGCTGAGAAGATGTTAAATACGAAGGCTAAAAAGAGATGTAGGCGAGATCTTACTTAAACAACCTTACTTAAACAACCATGGTAGTTTAATCAATCAAGAAGTTGAGGAGTTGCTAGGTTCGACTATGCCTGACATGTAAACATGTAAGTCATCTACTTTTCTTAGCATCTTGTTGACATGCGCAATTCCATAATGAAAGATTAAAAAAACGAAATTTAGATTTATTTTATTCATTTGTGTCATTAGGTTTTGCTCTTGTTATTTTGTTAGACTTCCTCCTACTAGACTATTTTATATAAAAATAGTGATGATAGTGAATGATCACTTTAATGCCGAAAACAGGAAGAACCTTTCCTGGTTTAATTTTTGTTGGAGATGAGATCGATTCGTGATTGTTTATGTTTAAAGATATAAAAATATTCCGGTGGAAAGCCTTTCCAAATTCATGACATGAATTGATAATCGATCGTGAACGGTTTCCCTCTCACTTCCATTTCCGCTATAGGATGACCTTTGAGGAAGAGGTGCCCATATTGGTCGATATGGAAGGCCTCTGCACCGGAAGTGGCTAGTGGAAGGTGAAGGGCAGCGGAACTCAAGGCACTTCAACAACTTCCAACTTCCACTCCCGAGAGATCAGTTTAATTGAAACGAAGAAATCTTAGGAAACATTGATGGAAGGCTGATGAGGAAATCCGAAAATTTCTCAACCCTCCGCTATATACTTAATTGACGTCCTTATTGAGAATTGTAACAACCATGTAAAATAAAATAAAATAAAATAATAATAATAAATAACATAAAATAAGACAAAAAAAAAAATAATTTTTTTCAAGATGAATATAAGGGTCTGGCCACACATGTCCGCACCGTAGCGATAATACAGGTTATGTTCAGAATATTTTTAATTTAACTTACATATTACCTTTAGTTATGCCTAAAGTTCAAGCCACACATGTCAGACACAAGCCACTTTAGGCATAACTAAAGGTAATATGAAAGTTAAATTAAAAATATTCTGAACATAACCTGTATTATTGCTACGGTGCGGATCCGGTGCGGACATGTGTGGCCAGACCCTTATAATTGTTTGTGTTTCAACAAAACAATTTACTCATGATGTTTCTCCTTCATCACAGATTATATTAATCATATATAATTTATCCCTAATTATATATTAAATAATGCTTATAAAAATTAATAATAATACTTATTTACTCATATTAGTTTGATTTTTTGGTGAAACTTTTTATGGCTGATGCCCGAACCTCTTTCCCGTCCTTTTTTAATATTAATAAGAATAAAAATAATTGCTGCCAAGCAAAATTCTTTTAAAATTTGAGTCTTACATAGTCAGAATACCTCGACCACCTCTACCGATCATAAGGATTTTAAGTGAGATGTGCATTCTTCGCTCTGCCATTATGGAGATTTTAATGATCTTCTATCCGGATAGTGCCTTGGCCAGTGAAAAGTGGAATGGAATTTGAAATAGTGAAGTATTGTTTTGGAATCATTCTATGACAACTTAATGATGATATTTACTTCTTCTTTTTCAGCCTTCCTTTCACTTTATGAGATGTATGACCTTATTTCTTTGAGATAGTTTGGGGGCGAAAATTTGAGATAAAGCGAAACCGGGTCATAAGCGATTGGTTAGGTACAATTGATTGGAGAGATATTATTAATGTGCGGAACAATGTGGTCGGTGT
This sequence comes from Aelia acuminata, assembly GCA_911387785.2. NCBI lineage: Eukaryota > Metazoa > Arthropoda > Insecta > Hemiptera > Pentatomidae > Aelia > Aelia acuminata. Next base: position 51,830,512 of record OU426984.1, on the reverse strand, counting down.
GGAGGGGGGGGGGGGGGGGCGGGATAGGTGAAATTGGAGGAGAAATTCGAGTAGGTATATCGAAATTGGAGGAGCCAAGTGGAAGAGGCTAATGAGAGATCACTTTCTATTTGGTAAAGGGCGGAGGCGGAATGTCGATCAAGTTGGCACTACTGCATTCCTCTGCCGTCATCTTTTCCTTTTCGAAAGTATTTTAACTGTTGTTTGTGTTGTGTTGTTGAGTCACTTCACTCTCTTTCAATCTAGATCGAATATTTCATCTTTTAATTTCTCTTTCTATGTGATCTAATGGATAACCTGGTATTTTAGTCAGTAATTTTCACACGGTATACCCAAAACAACATAATTATTTTGGATCACTAAAGCGAAAATGAAAACGCTGTATTGTGTTTCTTACTTTTGTAAAGAATCTAAACGCAGCCATTTTAGGTTTAGATTAGTTGTTAAGAAGTTTGATATGACAAATAATGGGTTTTATTGCGAGGAAATGTTAACAAAAATAAATGCAAGTCCTCCAAAACATTGCTCATAGTTAGGGAAATGGAAACCAGGTCTCGACAATTCGTCGATTAGCTGAACTCATGAAGGCTGTGGATAGGGGGCGTTGACGGAAATGGAATAATTGACAGATACATCACGCACACGCGCCCGTCAACATAATTTGAGTTATGTACGAAGAGCGAAAGGGCATGGTAGGAGTATTGTAACGATCAAAGGCAAAAGTCTAGTTCTGTGGGACCGATAAACCAAAGACAGGTGCAATCTTTTACTGCGGTAAATAAAACCAAGAGAATGCCTAATATTTCTACTGAGTCGGGTGGTACGAGGGTTCATTTGAGCCGGAAGAAAAAAAACAAAACGATTTAAGCTATTTCTAATGTTATATTTAGAATAAGCAGAAATTCATTTTTCAATATTTTTTATATCTAACTTGCCAAACCCGTTTACGCTTTACTGTAATATTAACTTTTAGGGAAGTAAATAAATTTATTCCGGTGAAATCACCCAAAAACATCATTACACATAGAAGCCTACTTTAGATTACTACAGAATCAGAAAGTATATTTTTATAATTTATACATATTTTTTAGTTTAATTTTATGCATAAAGATATTTATTTGGTTAAACGCGAAAGGTTCTGTATAAGTTATCAGATTTATCCATCGTCCAATTTTCGGATATTGAGGTACAAGTTCAAAAACCTCCGGGTTTTGAACCTGCTATCTTCTTATTTCCAATAATAATACTCCAATTTAATAATACTAGGCTCAATCCCCCACCCTCTCCCCTGGCCCGGGAAACCCCGTATAGCCTACAAGGCGAGGAAGGGGAGGGAAAAAAAATGAAATGAGCCATAACTCTGGTAATAATTTTCCTATTTTAGTGATTTCTTTTTGATTTTGTTGTGGAGAAAGAAACCTATCATTTTTCACAAAACGATAGGCAAAAGACCAGGTATTTTTTGATAATGCTTTAAAAAAAATTGAGGATATTAATATAAAATGTAGTAATGACCGCTATTTGACGAAACAGCAACGTTCTGTTAAAGTTTCAATTTATCCGTAGACTACTTTTTGAATTTTGAGGTAACAAACATTCAGCCATTGCATTTTTATATATGAGATATATTACCACAACTATTAATTTCCTGTTGGGGGGGGGAGTGTTCAAAGCAAATCTAGCTTGAAAGAAATCCTAGTTTCGGACCATTGTATAATGGGAACACTGAGTAAAAAGACAAGGTAGGAGGGAGAGTACGAATCTTCGTAAAAGGAACCAGTATAAAGAAACAACTAGCCGGTTACAACTCCAATCCAACAACTTTCTTCATTTCATCAGCTGTACTCTGGGGGTGTGGCCGCTAGTAGTCGCGTAGTATGAATTTTAAAATGAAGAGTGAATTAGAGTCGAGAATTCCTTGGATGCATAAAATTCAGCACATATATTTAGGCTACCTTCAACTATAATATCCATCGCAATAAAGATTTTAAAAAAAAATCAAATGGTTCAATAGCTCGTTTAGGTCATGTACCTAAACTCTCTTAAACTTTTTTTTTACACAAGAAACTTATTATGGGTATAAATATCTAGAGATCTAAATAATCGATATTTCAGCAGCTATGTAACATAGCTATACTTTCTTACCAGAAAAATTACATGTTTGTACTATTGTTAGTAAAATACTTTCTCCTGCTTCTCGAGCCAAGTGCTGGCCTTACCCCGTGGCACAGACATGCACAGCTGTGCTGGAGAAGAGGTGCATTCCTCAGCCAGCTATGGCGAGGTAAGTGCCCTCCCTACTCCACCTCGTCGGGCAGGTTCTAAGTTCGACCTCTCTTGGAGCTACTAATCATCATCGTCTAGTTAACATCACCCCCTGTATTCGATATATTTTACGTATCGCGGTTGTCATTCGAAGGAGTCATTGGAGCACGTCTTTGCCTTACCTGCAATAGACATTCAAATCGTCTCGTGCTTGCTCTGTATGTCAAGGGTGTGTGCTCTTCTGGCCTTAATCATTAATAGATTTTGCACACCTCTGAAAGAAAAAAAAAACAGTGGATTCCAATTAGACTCAGCCCAATTTCTTGATGTTTAAAACTCTTTCGACTTCTGTAGAAGGTTAAAACCAATATAACTCCTTCATTGGCAGATCTAGGGGGGGGGGGCTTCAGCCCCTCCCTTTGGAAAAATTTTCGTCATTTAAAGATAGAATTTTACTTTCCTTAATGTTAGGAAGCAAGTTAAAGAACAAATAATGTGCAGAACAATTAGAATTTTAGTTGTTGGAAAGGAACATAAAGGTAAAAAAGCTGATTAGCAGATCCAAATGATGTGCTGTGGGGCTGCAGCCCCCCCTTTAAGATCGGCTGGGTCCGCCTATGAATTCTGTCCAAACAACATTGGCGGATCCAGGGGGCTGCAGCCCCTGCCTTTGGAAAATTTTTCGTCATTTAAAGATAGAATTTGACTTTCCTTAAAGTAAGGAAGCAAGTTAAAGAACAAAAAGAAATTTAGTTGTGGGGAAGGAACATAAGGGTAAAAAGTCTGATTGGGAGATCCTGGGGAAGGGCTGTGGGAGTGCAGCCCCCCTTTACAATCGGCTGGATCCGCCCATGCCAAACAACAAAACTTACACGGAAGAATGGTGGATAAGGAACTCAAGAATCAATTTCGATTTATTTATTAACTCAACACACGTAATACTGGGGTACATTAGTCAAAAGGAGTATTTTTCCATAATAAGTCCACTCCTTTCAATTTTTTTCTTTATGAGAAAACCATAAAACCTTTCGTGCTTAGTAAGACGCCATCTTAGCATTTACGAGTTGAAAGTGGCTCCTTAATTTCAGAAATAGTTTTTCTTCACCTCGCACGATTATTAAGTGATCATGGTTTAATAAGGCTTATGATTCCATAGATAGTTAAATAATAATAGCTACCTTATTATAATTAACAAATACACGATTCGTGAATTTTCTTCCGGCTCGTGAGCTGTGCCGGTTTTGTGATGTTGCCTTGAGCCTTGGGGTCAGGGGTCATCTTCCCACGCACCACGCTCGCTACGCCCTTTTCATCATCAATAAGGCTTATAGTAACCTTGTGCTCATATTATTACATGCATATGCAATATATTGTATCTATAAGAAAACCATTATTAAATCCATCTCTAGTCAAAGCCGAGGAATTTCTTGTTACCATTTTTCTTCAAGAATGATCTTGAATCCTGACGTAGTTAGGATCTTTGCCGGAAGATCGAAGAAAAACAAATCCCGAGGATGATGAGTTTAGGTTTTTATACCTATTTATTTTATTCTATTATTTTTATTGGAAAAAAATTCGGGGCAGGAATTAGTCGGTTTAAAAAAATTAGAAAAACAAACATAAAGCGAAAAAAAAAATCATAGTTATTGTTAAAATACATATGGAAACATTATCAAATCTGTATAGATAAATACGGCTATCCCAGTAAAATTTTAAAAATTAGATGCGTAAATTTATTTCAGTAATTATTTTTAATTTTTGGGGGAGGGGTCTATCCTGTTTTGAAGATTATCAATTTTTTAGAAATATGTTTTTTATTTTTAGAGATGGACACAACGCTATTTGTTATTTTAGTTTTATTTGCGAGTCCTATACCGCCGAAACGGCCACTATAAGCTCCACTCCCATCCAAATCCACTTGTTTCCAACCTTCCTCCTAATCTTAAGATGGACTCCTGACCAGAAGTATTTATTATTACTTAGAAGTATTAATAGAGTTCTACCAAGGGGTAGTTTTTCTAAAAACCTGCTCATGCCCTTATTTTTACTTCGGAATCACATTGACTTATTGTTTTTTAGTTACTTAAAATTTTTTTTTTTGTATTGATCGGTATGGCATCAAACAGGATTATATAATATTTTTTCCTTTGATTACAGGTCTTCGTCTGTGGTTCAATGGTAAATTTGTACACTAGCAGAGGTGGAGATGGCAGATGGAACTTGCAAGCTACAGGTGTCCCTGTTGTTCTACTAGATACAGGTACTAATAATGAATCGATTTGTAGGTGGTACTGGAGATGTTAATTATAACGATAATCTATTGTGCCTGGCCCAGAATAATCAATAGTTTTTCAATGTAAATCAGACACTACATCTTTTCTGACACAGCACTCATAACCAGCAGTGTGTCCTCAATGTGGGATTCAATGAAAAGTTGGGAGGCTTGTGTCTGTTCATTTGATTTAGTTTACTGCAGATTATAGTGCATGAATAAGATAATTTAGTATATTAATAAATGTCTGTTGATACTAACCTAACTATATAGCTATCCTCTGAAACCTTTGACATCCCCATTACTCTGTCCTTTAATAATATGTTTATTATTTTTTGAAAGGAAAAAAACAAACATAAAAGACAAAAAAACTTTCCCAAGACAACTTCCATAGTTTTTATTTTCATAATTTTAAAACTGCAAAGAGACAAGATACTGGGTATAGCTTTCAAACTAACCATTAATTACTGAAAGGTCATTTATATTATTCAAATTAGGGCTAATTTATTGGCTTTGGACTTTGAGTTTCAATAAACTAGCCTAAGATCTCTTTTTTATATATAGTTAGTTGAAGTCATTTTAACATTCCTCTCTGATCTATCCAAGAATCATAACTATTAACTATTTATAAGAGAAACAGATGATTATATTTAAAAGAATTTCCAAGCCCTGGGATGAAATTGAAAAATGATATTTAACAGTTTCTTCATCAGCTTCTTCTCCATTAAATAAAAAAAAGAGAAAAAAAAACCACTGACTGATTTATTTTGCTTGTTCAGGTGAAGCTAGATCCCGCACATCGAGAGGTATTCGATTGGTCCTAGCAGAACGGGGTTCTTCTTTCTGCCTTTGGTCAGACAAAATTGATAACTTGTCAGCATATAGGGTATCTGGGCCTTCCTTCCATACAATGTGTCTCTCTTCAGATCACTCAACATTCATTGGTAAGTATCATGTGTATTATAATAATTACAAAATATCCCTAGTTTCAAAAAGAAATTGAAAAAAAGCCTATTATAGCATTTTATTACATTTATATAATTATCATTTTGTATTAGTGAAATTTCAATCTGCACTAAAATTATGTAAACATGGAAATTTTAATTTGAAGATCAGAGAATTTAAATTCCTCGAAAAAACCATCTAAAATGAAAACATTCTCTATTATGAGTTTAATTTTTAATCCTAATTATTATCTTGTAACTAAAATATGTTATAAATTGGGTTTTTCTGTACCCTTAAAACATTTTTAAAAATATGGAGATAAGATAAAGATATGCCAATCTCTCTATAACCATCGTAAAAGTACTAATTTTCTACAATTTATTCACTTCATTTTTTTTTTTTGTCAAAATTTTATTTAATTGGAATAATTTATTTATTTATTGATTTTTCAGGTCTGAGTTTTGATTCAGAGTTCGCGGCCCGTGAGTTATGGTCTCATATTGAGCAGCTAACGTCATGCCCAGAAAATATTTCTCTTTCGGTACCTGGAAGGAAAAAACGCCCAGTTCCAGCGAAAACATTACCCGCGAAGACTCACATATCACAACCCTGTTGCTTCCAGCACATTACATCTGTCGGTGCCAGAGATAAGGGTCGCTATGTCAGTCTCCAGACCTTGCTTCCTCCTTCCTTAGCGCCTCAAGAGAAGGAATGATTGCTGTAGTCATTGGTCATATTGTCACTGATATGGCCAAATATTATTTGTAGATATAACTGCTGTCTTTTGATTCACTCCATATTATATAAACATGGATGTTATTGAAATGACTAAACATTGTATAGAAGATTTTATTAAGAACAATCATGTTTTGAAGAAAGTGGCATGACCATAATAAACATTGATGAGCCATCGCTTAAAGGATTTTGATTATCCTTATTAAACTGTAGTGTTTAGACATAAAACTACTTTCTACTGTTGTTAAGTTCCTGTCTTGCAACAAAACTACAATGGATACATTGAATTTTACTCTTTAAAAAAGTTATCATGTAAATAATATACTTGTTCATGATTTTATGAACGTATTATGGTTCAATTGTAACATCAAAGATCTTTTGATTAGACAATGGTTTTAAGCAGTAGCAGAAAAATTAACAAATTTTCAGTTAACTATCAAAACCTGCTGTTTAGATTTAATTAAGAAGGTTTTGTTATAGTATACCAATTATATAATTTTATTATTTAAAACTGAACATAAGTTTGAGCATTTGCTAGTGTTAAAATAATAACTTTATCAGGTCAGGTCAGGGAATAGCTTATAAACTTAAATAAGTCTAGTTGAGACATGGATTATTGGTGGAATGCTGATAAAACAGAGTAAAATCTTTGGTTTGAATGATTAACTTTTATCTTTATGATTGGAATGATAGGTTTTTAAATTATTTTTTCTTTCCTGAAACCTATTAATAAATTCTTTACTCTGATTTTGGAAATTTTTATGAAATAATTTACAGTTAGAAGTAGGCAAACATGTAATATAGTAAAAAAAAATTGTAAGATTCTGGTTATTGAGTAATATAGTACTTTTAGATAGAAATTAGAGACTGTGTATATTATTTATACAGCTCCTTAGATAATTGTTTCGGAAAAAGAAAAAGGAAACATTGTTTAAACCTCAATTTTATCTTATAAAAGTACTGAAAGATTTGTTTAAGAGCCATTTATGAATTAATTTGGGGTGACAGTGATATGCCCTACCCGAGAAAGCTTTGTATGTATATATAAAATTGCTTCATTATGTGATAAGGAATATTTTCCTCTAAATATCTTGTATTTAATATTTATATTATTTTATAGCAATCACTGTATTGTTTAAAAGCAGAGTACTTTATTTTGTACTCTTTTATTTCGGAAACTAATGAGGTGTTATGTTTATTGTGCAGATCATTTTGTGTCAAATCAGATTCTAAAATTCTGATATTAGTTAAAAAAATAGTAATCCATTTCTGAATTGAGGATTTCAGCTATTTAAAAACATATACTGTAGTTAACTATATATATTTTCTTGTAAATAAAAATGTCCCATTATTAATATTTGAATGAATTTGATTGATTATTATTCTCTGATTGATATAGAGAAGATTTAGAAAAAAAATTGTTAGAGATTTTGAATCCTTTATAGAATGTATATGAAATAAAGAGGTAGCATATTCTTGCATTATAATTAATTCATGATATATTTACCATCAGTAGTTATCAATATTTCTAACAAATAATATTGTGATATTCCCAAAATTAAATTCAATATTATCTACGCTTTCTATTTAACATAGAAGAAAACATAGAGAGAATAAAGATATTTAAACATAGAGGATTAAATATAAAGAGATTTAAACATATAGGAAAACATTTTGTGAAGGTTTGATTTAGAATTAACTAAATATTCAACAATTTAAAAAAAAATATATAAAAAAAAATGGTTACTGTATTACACTAAGCATTAAGTTTATCTTATCTCAAATGTTACAATTTTGGATAAATATTCATTTTTGTTTACTAGAATCGTGTGTAAGCTTCATTAAATTTAATTAGAGCAGCAGATATATACCACACGTCTAAATTAAAAAAATTTCAATTAACACAATTTTTTTTTACTTCCACTTACCTATATATGAAATATATAGTAAGGGAAAGTATTGCGATCGTGAAAAATTTTGACTTCCGGTTTTCAATGGAAATATATATTTTAGGGTCCCCTGAGTCCAAATAACCAAGTCCCGCGAAATGGTATGTATGTGTGTGTGAACAGACTAGCTCCAAAACTATAAACGGTACGAACCAGAAATTGGGTATTTTGTGTTTGTATATACCTGCAATCAAAATTGGTCAAACGGAGGGGGTACTTTATTTCATAACTTTTTGCCCATCATTACGTTATTTTTTTTTCGATTTTCTCAAAAAGGGCTCTAATAATTTTGAGAAAGCTGGGTATTTGATGTAAGTATATGCCTGCGATATGACAGCAAAAGTTTCATCAAAATTGATCAAACGGAGGGGGCACTTTATTTCAAAACCTTTATTCCAATTTTTATGTTTTTTTTTTCGATTTTCCCAAAAACGGCTTTAATGATTTTGATCAAATTCGTCGTATTTAATAAAAATCAAGTCTACTTTAATATCAGGTAAGCTTTATCATTATTAAAATGTTCTGAGGGGGCTTAAATGGGGCCCTTTTTATTTTCCTATAAAGTATCTTTGTTTTTGTTTGTATGGAGAAATTAACTGTCTCTCGTTACGCCTAAAGATAAGATATGACTAAATATGAAATATGAAAAAAATCAAGTAAACATATACAGGAGAAATAAAGAAAAATATTCTGTCAACTCATAAAACAGAGCCCATGCATGCACAGTACACCTTTAATGACAGACGATAGTTTACAATTAATAAATATGTTCTGTTCATTTAATGGAAATTATTTGTTTTATGGTAACTATATGAAGTTTTCTACAACTATATGGAGAATTATAAAATCAGACGACTTGGGGTATTATCTTTGCATTGCCGAATTATCGCAAATAAAAACTTTTGTGTAATAATAAAAAAATTAGTGTACTTTGGAGAGCAAATACAAACAAAAATAAGTAAATGAATGTGGAAAAATGTGTTACTTTGGGAAATGGCATTTAACAAAACAAGTCAATTTTTAATGTAATTAAGTTGGTAAGTGAAAGTTGTGTGTTGCACGCATCACACCAGATTTTTATTTTTATATTAAGCATCATCAAGATTTCACAAACTATAATGCTGGTCAACAGTATTTTTATTAAATGGGTAAATGTGGCTGTCTCATATGTATTTTGCTATGGTGACTATCAAAGTTGTCCATAAGGGTGAGATTTTTTTTAACTTGTCAAATTTTGTAAAAAAAGTGATATTTCATAGCTATGAACATGTCTTAATATATTCTATTTATTTGCTCTTAATAAGGTTACCAATGCAAGATAATATTGGATGCAATAGAGGTACCAAATAAGTCGTCTGAACTCTTAAAGAATGTTTAGCCAACAAGTTTCAACAGGCTCATCGAAAACACTGGCCCCCAGTCACGGGTCCTGACATGAGTCTCCTCTGGACTCCTCTCATCAGTCTACATCTGTGTGCCGGCCTAGTTAGGTGCCTCTATTAATTTAGACCATATGCCGACTTTGATATGCCACGAAATTGTGAAAACCATTCAAACAATTTTTGTTGTATGTGTGGTGAACTAACTTTAAAGAGTCAGAGAAGAAGCATTAATCCCCTAGTAAAAAAGGCATAGGGTCTTTATTTTGGGTGCCCAGTTGGTGACCAGGACGAATCTGCTGGATTAATGTGCAGTCACAACATATGCCCTTTGCTGTTCCTATGTTGGTAGGGGAACCTTGGGGCCATTCAACTGACTCTTATTCCTCAAAATAAAGCAGGAACTCATCAAAGGCTACGTTTTGATTTAAATTACGGTAAGAAAGCTGATTGAATAAAATTGCTTGTATTAACACTAAATTATTTTTTTAAAAACACTTTTTAACAAGAAAAGATAAATCAATATTAAAATATTTAAAATTGATGATGCCAAGAGATTCTGCAAATTGGACAAAAATTGTCCAAACCCCCTAAATATTCACAATACTTGCGAGTTCGGGGGAGAGGCATCAGTGAAGAGAAGGGACTGGCTCGACTTGGAAGCGAGCTCGGTGGTGCAGTGATTAGCGTTTCGCGCATGTCGCACAGAAGGTCCGGGTCAACTCTCGGCCATAATCAGGAATTATTACACTTCATTAAATTAAATTCGTTTGTTACTGAGATAAATACTTTATGCAAGCATTTTTTTAAATTCCATGTCATCAATTCAATAATATTTATTTGGTTACATGGGTTCACATGATTATATATAAATTCTCAAGTCGACTGGTAACCTTTCAGACCAAATAATTACTATATTGAAATATAATAATTTTAATCACATAATTTTAAAATAATTTTTTTACAGTAAAAAGTTAAATAAAACATCTGAATTTTGATGTTTTAAAACCTGGAACTTTTACAGGTATTAGATTTTTAGAATAAAAACTTCTTCATGTGAAGAAGTATTATTCAAGTAGTCTAATTATTCAATAATTTTTTATTATTAATTATTATTCAAGCATTCTAAATAATTTACTAAGTCATATTTCAACAGTGTTTGCTAGATAAAGTGGTAAATACCAGTCTTGATCTATTGGTCAGGTATAATAGTTAATTATTGAATCCCTCTTAATTGCCTTTTGACAACTTTGTCACTTTATATTGATTATTCATATTTGTTAATATTCACAATTTTACTTCAAAAGATTCTATTCGTTATGTATTGTGATCTGCTCGGTTTATTCTATCTGCTTATCATTTTATTATAATAGAGAAATCAAAACTTACAAGTTTTCTTTAGCGCCTCCTCTTTTTGGTGGCCTAGCTAAAGAATTTCTTGTTCCGTAGTACAAGCTATACAATAACAAAATTAGTAATCAAAGAAGAAATAATTTATTAACAAAAGCTTCAATGAATGAAACTTATGATGTGAAAGTAAATCTATCTTATATATTATATATCTATCTTATATCTTATATTTAACGTCACTTTATGCTATTATGGCTAATTGGACAACGCTACAGTGGGTGACTTTGCCTGTCTAGGTATAATTATGATAGGCATCTTTGATGAGTACCCGACACAGTATCAGAACCTACATTTTATGTCTCTGAAGTATGGCCTAGCTAAGGATTTTTATTCCATTTAAAAATTTTTAAAGCCACCTGCCGGGCTATTAACCCATGACCTTGTGTTTTGTAGTTGGCTATGCTAGCCTCTAAACCACAGTGACCCCACAGGTATTTATTTATTTACTTGTTCAAATGTATATTGAAGTATATAAATTGGTATAATTTGATAAGCAATCAACAAAGAACAGTTAAGAATTTTTTTTAATACAACTGCAATTCCTATATCAGAACCTTATCTTTATACAACAGTAGTTGGTGAATACATTTTGGAATCTTAGATAGACAGACTATTTTTTTTTTACTGGAAAAATAAACCAAAATTTACAACCATATAGAGAATGTACATAGTGCATTCACGAAACTTGGTCATAACTTCTTATTAGTGGTAAAAATTGAGCATGCTCAAGACAATTTAATTTTGCTGCAAATAGGTTGAGTGTTGCATTGTGTTTGATAGTTTTTATGTTTTAGATTCCAGTTAGACCGTTCCTATGATGATACAATCAATTATTCAAAAGCTATTAAGGTAAACGTACCTATAGTGGACACTGTTCCAGTAGTGGCCACTTGGACAATTAAATTTTGAAAATAAGGCAGCTAAGCTTTGAATCAGCTTCAAACTTAGAGTGAATGTACTACATAGTAGTAGGTACATTCACTCTAAGTTTGAAGCTGATACAAAGCCTAGCTGCTTTATTTTCAAAATTTAATTGTCCAACTGGCCACTACTGGAACAGTGTCCACTATAGGTACGTTTACCTTACAGATTGTAGGTGAAAAATCAAATTTTGTTTGAATCGCAAAATTGCAGCTAATAAAATGATTACTTAATTACATTTATATTAATAAGAGGAGATAGGATTTTCATGTTAAAAAATCAGGGCCAAATATATGCTTGAATATAATTATATTTTAAAAAATCTGTAACTAAATATGAGAAATATTTAATAAAATAATCACAAAACTTGACAAATTTAATTATTTAAGTGGGCAGTATAAATTTTTATCAAAACTTCAAATATGAATACATTGGTTCCATTAGATTCAGAAACGTAGAAACTATAATTAAAACATGCATCTTTTAACCTACTAATAGCAGAATAAATTTGAAATGTTTCTAGTAGTGCACACAAAAACTCATTCCTGGTGCTGACTCAAAAAATTAATTAGTTTAGTTAGTTCCTTAGTTCAAAGAATTTAATGAAGTAATAGACTTGTAATATTTGTAGCAAAATATGTTCTAATACTTAAAAATTTAACTATGTTTCTGAGGACTTGTAATCAAGAAAAATCAACAAAAACTAATCATCATAAAATTATTATTTGGGTATGCTGATGACCTTGACATAAATAATATCTTTGACTCATTTGAAAAAGTCATTTGAGGACTTAAGGTGATCTGCACATACTATGGACTTGGACCAATCATTATTTTTTAATGTTTCTTATTGTTTTGCTATAATGATCCTGTTAAATTAAACAATTAGCATTGCTTATTTTTAAGATATGCTTTCAAAAAATAGTTCATTTATACAAGTTCTCCATGAATAAATAAATATATCACTTACCTACTTCAATATTACAAGTCATGGGCACTTGAGAATAGAAGTAAAAAAAAACCATGGTTTGCTTTCAATTTCAACATGTAAGAAAAAAAAAAAAATTGTTAATGACTGAAATTTGTCATGGGCACTTGAGAATAGAAATAAAAATATAAAAAAAACCCATGGTTTGCTTTCAATTTCAACATGTAAGAAATCACAAAAAAAAAAAAAAAATAGTTCCCATCTTAGATTAAAAGGGAACTGGTTTATTACTATCAAGAATACAAAATTGTTAATGACTGAAATATGTTAATAAGTAAAATTTGTTAATAACTAAAAATTAAAACGGTATTTCATGAATTGTAATTACAATGTGAAAAATGGGGGGGGGTATTTAAATTTTTGGTAAAAATTAACACTTTTGCAATAAGAAAATTAGTTCTTATGCAATTTATTTATGAGTTTGACTAATGCAAGATACTGCATATTTTTACAAGGCTATCATCTCCTATTATAACAATTAAAATTATCTTTTTATTAGCCAAGAAATAGATCCACATTTCCCTAAAACATGCGATATCACACTGATTGCATTGTAGCAAATTAACATATTTAGGTAGAGATTTAATTAGTTAGAGATTTAATTCCCTGAAATGTAAATTAAAACTAGATGACTCTTTCTATAAAATACAATTATATGTATGCAAAAACTAGTAACTTAAAATAGGTAAAAAAACGGAACTTATTTATTAGACCTAATTTATTATTATTAACTTTTATTGTACATATTCAAAGGCAAAATATGCAAGATAAAGAATTTAGGGACACCTGTGATATCAATTTAATGACTAAACTCTGACAAGCAATTCGTTTAACCGCCTTATTGTAGTTCAAGGAGGCTAAATGTTGGTTATCATCAACTTACTAAGGAAAATTTTGCATTTCCACATCCCAGTTTGTTTTCAAGTTTAATTTTGTAATTGAGTAGTTTTTATTTTTGTCCCTATATCTTCGATTTAATCTTGGTAAGATTGAATCTATTCTATCTATTATTGTTTGTTGCGGATAAGTGTAGTTCTATGTTCATTCTTATTCTTGGTTTCAGAAAAATGTCTAGTACTTCGCAGAAGCATCGCAACTTCGTTGCTGAGCCTATGGGGGAGAAACCTGTTACTGAACTTGCTGGTATTGGAGAAGTTCTTGGTAAAAGACTCGAAAATCAAGGATTTGATAAGGTGCTTAAGATGACCTTTCCAAATAAGATTATATAATGATTTAATGACAACTTGGTAGCCCAGGGAAGTTTTAAATAATATGTTGAGCACCAGTGAGATCAGTTATATCAACAGAATGCAAAGCCATGAGAGTTATGTTAATTATTTCTGGTTGCAGTTAACAATCCTGATGCTAAGATAATGTGAAAAAAAAGTTATAACTTTAGTGTATTGAGAAGATAATTCTGCTGAAAGGGTACTTGGCAAATATGATCGATACCTCTTAGCATAATTAATTTTGAACATAAATAATCAAATTTTGCGAAAATGATAAATTAGTTGGAAGAAAATTTATTTTGTACTGGTATCACTAGACTACTTCTGGCGTTGCCAATATGTTGCTGTTGAGTGAGGCCCGAATCTGAACTGAAGAGTTCCTTTTCGGGGGATTATTTTTTCTTTGAAGAGGGAGTGTAGTTGAAAGATGAGATATTATAAAGCTAAATTAATTTATTTTTAACTGAAAAGGACACAATGGAAGTAAGCTTGTATTATGTTCACATAATCTCTTGAAATGGGCAGAAGTATTATAAGAATAGATTTTCCTTTTATTTTGTTATTTAATGTAGATAAAAAACATTTAAAAAAAAAAAATTAAACCGACTTCGAAACCTAGGAACCAGTAAAATTAAATTCACTGTAAAGTATGAAATAATTACCTTCTTATTTTTATGAATACACAGTAAAATTGAAAATAGTATAAAAAGTGGAAAAATGCACTAATAGGAATAATTTTATTTTGATTTGTACAAATACCCACTAATTGTTAATAAAAATTATTAAATTTAAATATTAAATACTATGTTCAATACAACACAATCTTTTCGGAGACGGCGCAAAATAGAAATGACATGTTACTGATACAATTCCATTAGTAGGCATTGGAATCAATAGATGTGAAGAGTAGATCCATTTAGAAGATTTTCATAATGTCTAGTGTAAAATTTTTTAAATTTTGTGCCGCCTCCGAAAAGATTGTGTTGTATTGAACATAGTATTTAATATTTAAATTTAATAATTTTTATTAACAATTTGTGTGTATTTGTACAAATCAAAATAAAATTATTCGTCTTATTGCATTTGTCAACTTTTTATACCATTTTCAATTTTGCTGTGTATTCATAAAAATCAGAAGGTAATTATTTCATACTTTACAGTGAATTTAATTTTACTGGTTCCTAGGTTTCGAAGTCGGTTTAATATTTTTTTATAAAACGTTTTTTATTTCACAATTTTTAGTTGGAGAAGATAACGAATGTAAAAAACCGTACGTTGGTTTAAAAATTTAAAAATTTCGTTGGTAATTGATCGTTGGTTAAATAAACGTTGGTTTAAAAATTTCGAAATCTTTTTACGCTCTACCACGTTTGTCTTTCCCAGGCCTTTTTAATATACAATAATTGTATAAACAGTCACCTTTTCAATTTTATGAATAAACACAGAAAAGTGGGAAAGCAGTGCGTGTATTATACAACTTCCAACATATTACGTTTTATGATTATAAATGGATTTTTTTTTTTTTGAACGATCAATGTTCAATTGGGAAGGGAACACATAAAATGTTTTTCCACAATGACAATATTTTTCCTTTGCTAAATGTTATCATTACATGTCATTACGTGCAGCATCAGTGTTCCGAAATGTGTTGAGTTAAATATACATAAATACATAAATCCGGCCATTCCAAGATGAAGTAGATACGTCACTGAACAGTCGAGATTTTGGCCGGTTTTAGATAAGATATCGTTAATGGAGAATCGATGAGGATGGTAATATAACCTATAGTAAATTTGAAAGTAATTTTTAAATTTTGATTGCTTGAATATCCTTCTGAAAACTATGGCGATATTATACACCGTACAGGGACCGTTAATATTGCTTTATTTAAATCGATCGTTGGAAAAGTAGATTAAACATCATTGGATAGATGTCCCAGCAAAAAAGGGGCAATCATAAAATTATACCAAAAAGACTGCCCCGCTAGGATAGAAGCAACAGGGTTTGGGACTCACATATGGTTAATTTATTATTACGAAGGATATTATTATTCTCCTTATTAGACTACTGACTTAATTCCAAAGGTGGAGTCAATTATGTTCGTAATTCCTTTCGATGAATTTTTGACTAAATTTATTACCGAAGTACTATGAATTATATCCTTCGTAATAAAACATTATTCAGAAAATAAATTGCTAAACACTGTTGCTTCAATTCTAGAATAGCATTTATCATCATTTTTAAGAATCATTTCCATGACTGCCAAATGTTTGCTGAGGGGTCTTTCATACAATGAGGTGGTTTTCGGGTAGTTATCAAGTTTTATTTTGTAGTTTTTATTGATGGATGAACACCAGCAAAAGCCTCGATAGTTGTAGAAACAAATTTAAAAACCGATAATAGTAATCCGGATAACATAACAGAAGTGTCACCCATAGAGGATCGGCACAAGACCCCCAGCAAGATATTCAACAGTGACCAAGTGTATCCGGAAGAAGACAGAGGTATCTGAATCCTTTGTTAAGTCAACTGAAAATGTGCTTTTCTAGGAATTATTGTATTCTTTTTTAATGTGCATAGTCAATAAAATATAGAAATCAAAATCTAATTTAAATCAATTATGGCTACGATTTTAAATTTAAAAGATTCTTCGGGAACTTGAAGAAGTCTTAAATTCTGCTTTAAAACGATTACCAATACTCAGTCTTTCTTGGAATTCCACGAATTTTGTTGTCTTATGATTATGGTGTCCAACCGTCGATTAGATCTAAATTAAGAAGGTTTACTGTTATCGGTGAATATATATTTATCTAATATTTATGCTAATATCGCTACAGAAAACGTCAGCGATATTATATTCTGCTGATATTTATATCTTCATTTAAATCTAATGTTGAAAAATTAGTTAAGGTTATGTATAGGTTTGTTCCAACAAGCACGTAAAACACATCGATAACTAACAGACTGCTCATGTTCTTCCCCCCACTCTTTTGATTCTGAATTTGATTGATTGGTTTTCCCATTTGATTCATCCAGCAGTAATAAAATATTGGGATTTGTTAGTTATCAATTAGTTTTAATAGCTTGTTGGAGCATACCTTATGTTATATATGCCATATGTTTTTCCAATAAGTAAACAATTTGAGCAATAATTAAATAATTATTTTCATGTTTTTTTCCCGATAACTTCTTAAATAAATTAGGAATCCCAAAAAGGTTTAAATGGGACCACCTTGGGAAAATACTCTACAAGATGCAAAAGGTTTCGTTCCAATTGGTCCACCCATCTCTGAGTAATCGGTGAACATACATAGAAAGCCTTCGCCGGGCTCGAGCCGAACGGCGGCGGTTCGAATCCGCCATGGGAGGGTTGATTTTCATTTCGTGGAAGCCCCACGGAATAAATCTCGACCCTCCCACCATGGTTAGAATAGGTTGGTTACACCTGTAGAGTAACATACATATGGAATTGAGTAACCTCCTGTTTCGTTCTAAGTCAGTTAAAAAGGTTGTCTTACCTCTATGTACATCACTTCACTAAAAGAGATAATTATCTATTAACTGGGTTGACTGTTGATTTTATAATATTTGGTATTGAATATGACTTTAAATCCTCAAAATCTTAAAATATTACTTATTAGTAATATTTATTAATATATGTTACTTTTCTTAATAACTCATTTCTAATCAACCAATTTCATTATTGGTTTCATGTTTCATCATGTTAGTTTTCATGAAATAAAATCATTTGTATCTTAAATATATAGGACGATTAATTGTTATGTGGATAAAACTTTATATATATTGGTGAGGCTGAGACCAACAATCATTGTATTCTCACTTTCTTCCAACTAAATATTTTCGAAATACATACTTGCTGGTTCAGGTTAACATGTTTGTTACCAAAATGTTGGTATATTCATTTTGTTTTTCAATGTTATTACCTCATCCAAAATTTATTTCTAATAAATAATTAAATTTTGATTATAGTAGGCATTATTTTTACTATTAATTTATTGAGAACAGTTGACTTTAGTAAAAATGTAATGAAATTTACTATCCTGAGACTGATGTCCCTTTGGAGCGAGTTATGTCTACAGAATGAAGAAAACATTATATTTTTGATGTAGGAGATTGTCAATGCAGTTAAATTAAACATATAAAAATTTGTTCAATGATTCAACTGCCCTCAGACTTATTGCCCAGAACTTAAACTTTAACTACTAAATTTCCATTAAAATACAACATAAACTAAAGCTAACAAATAAATACAACCAAAACTTAATATACAAATATAATGTGACAGTGGTATAATCCAACCTTGATGGGAATAGCGGATAGGTTGGAATGGCAAAGATACAATAAAGAAGAAATTCTGTTTGTTTGTTCTTTATAGAAATCCATACCGGTTGTCCTTGATTCTCCAAATTTCGCTCAGTGGTTCTTTCATACCAGGTGCGAACACCTGTCCATTTTAAAATTGCATAACTTCAGCTAATCTCTGGGTATATTCTTTATTGTTATGATCTCGCTTTACATTGGTGTTTACGAAATCGACCGTTTGAGTCGAAACAAGTCTCATTTTATAGATTTTGAAGAGGCCAACAGCCCAGTAAGGCCTTTTTCTCTGGGAGGGGGGGGGTAATAATAATAATTTATTAGGGCTATTTTTGTTTACAGAATTGTTCATGTCTATTAGAAAAATGAAATTCACCAGGTGAAACTGGGATATACAGCTAATTTATAATAAAATGTACAATTTTCATACAACAGGATAATAAAATTTATTGGATAGTATCATGATTCCAATTATTTTCTTTCACATCATGTAGTCACTCTTCCATTCGTGTTTTTCCATTTTTCGCAATCTGTAATTTAGAATAATTAATGTCACTTGACCTGAACACGTTCAAAACAAAACTAAAAGATTGATATTGGAAATATGTATGTAAGAGGATTCCGGTGCTCCAGGAATTTTTGTACTCAAGGGGGCAGGTGACATGATGTAATTTAAAATAAATTCCTAATCAACATATGAATTTTGTTGAGTTTAGAAGTATTATACAGTTTTTTTTTTGTTTAATTTGTCTATCCTCTAGATAATTGTAATTTATTATTCATTGACCACTTCCTGTTGATTTAAGGATGACATATTATTTTCTAAATTTATGATAAATATTTAGTCAGGATCATTTTGTTTAAGATTTATGTATTTATTTTTCAGGCTTATGTTGTGCTAGGCCAGTTCTTGGTTTTGAAGAAAAATAAGGAGCTGTTTCAAGATTGGATGAAAGATACATGTCAGGCGAATTCTAAGCAATCGAGTGATTGTTACGATTGTTTGAATGATTGGTGTGAAGAATTTTTGTAATTTATGGTTTGTTTTACTTTTGTTATATTCTAACTATTTAATTATAACAAATTATTTTTGCCTTATCACTTTTTTCTAATATTTACTATAATAAAATAGTAATAAAATGTTATGCAATGTATCTGTGTTAATGTAATGTGTCTTTTCACTTTGATGAAATATATGTTTTCATCATTAAACTTGTAAAAATAAACTTACTTATATTGAAGAATATGCTGTCATATTTTATTTCATATAGTTGTATATTTTTCCATATATATATTTTTTAAATTTTGGCATAATTTTTGTAATGTTCTAACCAAATATATTAAATTTTTATCTAATTTTGTTTATTAACTTCCTGGTTTTTAATAAGTGGTTTAAGTTAATTTCTCAAAATAATATATATATTTTTACCATTATTTGTTAAGTTCTGTACAAGTCAATATTAGTATAATAAATATAATTATTGGTTTAAATAAGTGTTGTTCTTCTTGGGTAATTTGAATTAAATAACAAATTCCATGTATATTAATGTCATTCTAATGAATAAATTGTTGACTCTTTCAAATAATGGAATTGATATTTGTGTAATTATATTAATTTTTTAGTTTCACTTACCTAAATATGAAATATATAGTAAGGGAAAGAATTGCGATTGTGAAAAATTTCGACTTCCGGTTTTCAACGGAAATACACCTTTTGGGGTCCCCTTAGTTCAAATTACCAAATCCCGCGAAATGGTCCCTGTGTGTGTTTAGACTAGCTAAGAAACTATTTGTCCTAAGAAACTGAAATTAGGTATTAGAGGTATGTATGTGACAGCGAAGATTTCGTCTTAATCCAGTAAGCATGGGGAACATTTTATCGGAACGTTTATTTTTCTATCTACGATTTCTCAAAAACGGCTCTAACGATTTCGATTGAACTTTTCCCGTTTTATATTAATGAAGCATTCTTTAATATGATGTAAGTTTTATCGAAATCGACTAGGTCTGAGAGGACTTAAATGGCTAAGGAAAAAATTTTACTTTAAAGTAACTTTATTTTTATTTCGAATAAATAACTGTCCCTTGTCATCCCTAGTTACAAGAAATGGCTAAATATAAAATACGAAAGAATTTAATAATCAAATAAAAGATAAATAAAATATATGATTTACCAAAAAAAAAAAAAATTCAATTTACGATATTATTAGTAGTAATATATACGTGTAATATATCGTTCGAAAGCTTGGAATTTAAGAAACAATAATATTAAGGTTATTATATGGCGGAAGGTCGCTGAAGCGAAATATTAGAGTATCAAGAAAACAATAGGTTAAATAATGGTCAGGATTTTCAGTTACAATGATATTTATTATGGTAAGCCAACGTTTCGATCCAACTTGTGGATCTTCATCAGGGCTACTGAGTCCAGGGAGAAACGTTGGCTTACCATAATAAATATCATTGTAACTAAAAATCCTGACCATTATTTAACCTATCGTAATTGAAGAAAAGTTGACCATCTCTCATCTCTACTAGTATCAAGAAAACAATTATTTCTACTTTCAGATTATTTAACAGAAACTATTGGTTTCCATGGTACTAATCACTACTGTCTTACAACTAATTCAAAACTTAAAGAATTACAAAAAAACTTGTTAGTTGTTTTTCATTGTAAAACAAAGAGAACTGTTCAGAAAGAAGACGAGAGAGAAGGTGAGAGCCGTGTTGTTGAAAATGTTATCGATCGGAAAAAACATATGGTGATTCTTAATGAATGAAAGGTATGTTCCAACAAGCACCTAAAACACGATGACAACTTTCGCATGCGCAGTACACAGGTTTTAGAGCTTGTTGTCACATAAGTAACCTATTGACTTTAATAAAGCATTAATATGTGTTAATGCCTTAGAAGGATAAAATATCGCCGTCGTTTTCTGAAAAATACTAAGGTGCTAAAAATTGAAAATTTAGATCCAATTTAATATCGGCCGTAGTGATGAACCCTTTCTATCGATTCTTATTTACGACGTATCCTCGAAAAACACGATCTTTCAGTCTGAAACTCCATCATTATTTCTCTCCTAAAAAATATATTTATATATAAAAAAGAAATCAAACGAATCCCTGGATTCGATACAGACTGGAAAGTATGAAGTTCTAGGGTAAATATGACCAACTTCATCCTTGGTACACCACTGTATGAAGTACTGACCTTACTTCCCATTAATAAAGAAAACAATTTTTATTGCGAAAGAAAGTTTAGTGTTTCCTCTCCGGTAGCAATTAAGTGTGCCATTTAAAACAAAAATTTGTCTATTTAAGTCAAGAAAGAAGGGTGGTAAGTGAAAGTTGTGTGATGCGCGCACCGCACCACACTTTTTTTAATGCTTTAATCATTGGATCTGAAGAAGCTTAATAGGTTTTAAACAAACCTAGTCTTGACAATTTATGTAATTTTTTTTTTTAGAAGTAAGGCTTGTTTTGTATTTTTTTAAATTTCTTGAATACTTGAAATTTATAATTTTATTTCCTTTGATTAAATTACATGATAGAAAATGTATCGTGAAAAATAAATTTTGATGAAGACGTCCTGAAATTTTTTTCAGTTCAGAATACCTAACCATAATAATACTTGTTAGTTTCGTGTTGTAACCTTATGTGACATTTATCGCTACATGAGAGTAAAAAATTATTTGAAGATTTTTACCTTGAATGAGTCAATTTAAAATTTTAGTCGAGATTAACTCATGAGAGTGTAGCGAGATAGAAGTGATTAAATTGAAGTGCCAGTGGTATATTGATTGTGGAGGTGACAGAGACTGGACTACTTGACTCGAGCAGTAGTTGAGGTTCGTCCTGAACTGACTGTCATGGCGGCCATGTCATGAAGGTACCAGTTCCGTGCGGTGGAGCCACAATGGAAGAAAGTTCTCCTTCGCAGAATTTGAACGGGCAAATTGGACCTTGTGGTGGTGGAATTAACACAGGCATCAAACAGGCCGATGAGTCCAACCCGAGGATTCAGTACTCGATACCGGGTATTTTGCACTTCATACAACATGAATGGGCTAGGTTTGAGATGGAGAGAACTCAATGGGAGTTGGATAGGGCAGAATTACAGGTATTTTTCCCCGTATATTACCACTGCATTTTATTGGTCGGATTTTACGTCGGTTGTAGTTTATTTGTTTTCCTATGTAGTTGTCAGGTTTATATTTATTATGTTTCATTCGATAGTGTAGGTTAACTTGAAGTATATATTGTTTGAATTAGGAATTGGAAAATTTACTTTTAAATTGGAAGTAAATAATCTTTATCAGAGGTTCTAAGTGATAAATATTGCTGAAACATTTCACTGGATTTATCATTGAAATGCTACATTAATACTTTTATTTATTTACAGTTTCTGTTTTAAACCTTCTTTTTAAAGTGACATGTATTTTATCATATTTCATTAGCATAAAGTCCAACCTTATGCCTGAATCACTAGGTTTATTAGCTTTGGTTATCTGATAACAGTTTTGACATATAGTGGTAAAGCTTTCAATCCTAAGTTCTTGATTTGTACAATTTAGTTTAAGAATCTTGAGTAAAAATGATGTGAGTTCGAATGCATAATTTAATGAGGGTTTTACCTAACTATCAAGTTGGTTGTTTTTTTTGTCTAAATGATATAACCATTATGTCAGCTTTTGACATTACTTGGGAAGCCTGTAATAAAAAGTTGTTTAGATTCTTAAAACAATATACTATGATACCATTATAAAATAATATTGAATTATATAAACTGTACTTATCTTTTATTAGATAATTGTTTTCACCACCAATTAAGTTTCTGTTTACATTCTACCTCCTTTTAAATATTATAGTTCTCTGAAAGACTAATGTCCTACTATTCTATGATCCTGAGTCATGACTTAATTAATTTCTACTCATAATGGTTTTATTATGATTTATAATAAATTGTTTCAAATATATAACAGAAGTCCATAAAATAAAAAAAAAAATTAAAATGAGCTTAAGTTAAATTGGAATTTTTGTGGTAAATTTTTTAACTTTTGATTCTAGATATTAAGGCAATAGATGATAAAGTTATATATTATATAAAGAAAAGAATTGAAGCCTTATTAGTTCATCCATTGGAAAAAGTTTATATCATTAAATTAAAAAGTGACCTAGAAGTGATACACTTCAGGAACTGTTAAAACTGGCAATTTGCCAGACAAATTTTTAAAAATTAGAGCAAGTCATGATAGAAATAATTCACTGTACTTGATTACAATTTGATAATTGAAATGATTTTTGAATGAATCATTATTTCTGTTTGTTATCATCTATGATACCCAAGAAGTTAGGGTAATCCATCAATGTATACATTCAGATTTTCAGATTTAAGTATTTTCTTAATTCTG
The DNA here is from genome assembly GCA_911387785.2 of Aelia acuminata. Classification (NCBI taxonomy): domain Eukaryota; kingdom Metazoa; phylum Arthropoda; class Insecta; order Hemiptera; family Pentatomidae; genus Aelia; species Aelia acuminata. Next base: position 51,806,667 of record OU426984.1, on the reverse strand, counting down.
AGTATAGACAAGCATATCCATCAGTTTATTTCAATGGTATAAATTCAAGTTCTCTTTACAATATTAATAATTTAGCATTTATCTGACAATAGGTAGTCTAAGTTATCAGTTTATTACAATGATTCCTATGATTGATATTAATCATTTATAACCACTTTGTAAGGAGACTCATACAACTTGAGTAATTAAACAAAATTCCAATCCTTAAGTGAATATTCATAATCATCTCGATAATTTTGATTCTGCTGAGAGGAAAATCCTAAATGTATGCTCACAAACAAACCAACCTATTAATGTTGGTATTTTTATTTTCCTGCCCTTTCAGTGATATCTATTGTTAATGTTGCACAATTATTCTCTAATTACCTAGTTTATAATCTATATTATAACTATATATATATATATATATATATATATATATATATATATATATATATATATATATTATAATTTATAGAATAGGTATAAGTATAATAGCCGAAGATACATTAGGGGATATAGTTTAGTGGTGCATCGTTGTATTGACTACAATATAGGAAACAGTTCTCTTTGGCCTCATAGTAAACTAAAAACTTTTCCCATTTGAGTTCATACATAAGTAAGCCATTTTAGAACAATTAAGACCATTGGTATAGCAAAGTGAAGTAGAAAGTAATTTACTATTTGTATACCTTAATAAGTTATCAAATATTATGTTTTAGAAGTGACCTTATTTTTCAGTTATTTAAATTTATCTGTTAAGTTATGATTGACTTCAAGTAACTTTACCTGGAAAGAGATAATTATTCTCTTGTTTTTTTTTAAATTTCTTTTGAAGTAGTAGTTTATTATTAAAAGTCATATTTATTATTACTAAATCTATTCTAATTTTTTTTATGGCACTATTTCTTACCAATTTGTGTTATTTTCTAAAGGCTCGGATAGCTTTTTTGCAAGGAGAAAGAAAGGGACAAGAAAATTTAAAAAATGATCTGGTTAGAAGGATTAAGATGCTGGAATATGCTCTGAAACAAGAAAGGTAAGTGAATTATTTTCATTTTTATTTTTTAAGAACTATTATTTATACAAACATTTTCCCCCTAAATTTTATCTTAGTTCTTCCTCTTCTAACACTAAGCTGCGTGGGGCTTCCATCAGTCCCTATCTTGAGCCAATTGTGCCTTAAATCATTTTATGTGAATTATTCAATTTATACTTACTTTTTTTCCAAATTTTCTTTATTCTTTGATCTATACAATTTTATTAAAGCATAGCAATCCATATTGTAAAATATTGAGCCTATATTTTTATTATCTTTTGATTGAATTCATGCTAGCATGTTTAATATCTTATAATACAAATTAAGAAAGAAGTCAATTAATTATTGATGTTTTTATGTTCGAATTTGGGATTAGATGTTAATGTTATATTGGTGTTTATTTTGTCATTCACTAAGAAATTAACAGCTGTCACCCCCTTACTCCCCCTAAAAGAAATATCATGTTATAATTGAATATAAATAAAAATAACAATGCCAATGATTCTCTTATCTCATACAAATAAAATACATTTTAAAAAATTATCAAAAAATATAATAAAAGGACATGTTTCAAATATTATGGAAATTCGAGGAAGACCTAGTTTACGCGAAGCAATTTGGTACTGATGGGAGTAAGATTATCTGTTGATTGAGATATAAAATATTTTTTATCAGTTCATAAAAATTTTATTTTATCATTCAGTTTAATATCTAGGAAAAAATTGGGAACAAGTTAATTTTTAAAGTTTATGTGATACATATGAAAAAGTGTTGAAATGTAGCATATAATAATAATAATAATAATATGTTAAGAATTTCAGTGTTTGTTTTTATCAAAATGTCTATGAATTAAATAAGGGCTCACTAATTCGTTTTATTTATGTATATATTCAATAAAAAATGTTTTCATAAATAATTTATTATTGTGTAAAGATGCCTGGTTGGACGGGTGGGGGACATTTATTGAAAGTTATTCGTTCTATGGAAGTTTGGGAGCTAAAACACTTTAGCAGGCCAGAAAGTATAAGATACTCACTTTTTTATTTGAGGTTAAAGTTTAGTGTGTGGGACAATACTGGCAAAATTATTCATTCATTTTATTTTTCCAAATATTTTAAAGTAAATGTTTCAGACAAAGTAATAGGTTTATAATAGGTAATAAATCAACTAATTTTTGAAATATTTTGTTATCTCTTACAGAGCAAAATACCACAAATTGAAGTATGGTACTGATCTTAATCAGGGTGATATGAAGCACCCAGGGTTTGAAGAAGCTGTACCAGAAAGCAATACTGAAGCAGAGGCCCCATTTTCTTCAGTTAGTAACTTCACATGGAAACAGGGTCGCCAGATGCTTCGGCAGTAAGTTCACCATTTCGCTTATTCATGCTTCTTATTTACATACAACTAAATAAATCTGAATTTTAATAATATTAAAGTTTGTTATTATAGGAATCCTTGATAAAAATTTTTGTTATGAGTTTTGTAATTATCTATTACAAAATATTATTGAATTAAGAGAATTTAGGCTAATCTCGTCTTTTTTTTTTTTTATGAAAACTACTTTCTTTAGTTTTTAGCTGACAATGATTTTTTTTTTATAGATATCTACAGGAAATCGGATACACAGATACCATTATAGATGTCCGCTCTAACAGAGTTCGAACTTTATTAGGCCTTAACAATAATGAAGAAGGCCCTGGAAGCGGCGGTGTTAATGGCAATGAAAGTGGCAATAAAAGAGCCTCAGATTCTCAAGGAAGGAGAACGCCAGCCAAAAAGGTTGTTTGTTATTTTGGATCAACTATTTTCTATTTTCACACTTATGAAATGGTTTCTTTTATTAGATATTTTATTTTGATTTAGGCACAACCATCAAACCTAGTCGAAGCAATGATGCTTGATACTGAAGCAGCTGTTATGGCTAATTTTGAGTTCCTTTCTGGCGCAGATGTGGATATGGAGGATGAAGACGGCCTCGAAGATGACATCGATGAATCTGGGGAAGTGGGGGATGAAACTATTCGCCCTTCTAGTGCTGCGAAAAGGAAAGCTAAGGTAATAAATATCAAGTCCATTCCAAAATTGTATACAAGATGGCTCTTTACTAGTGTTATACAGTGAGATTGGCTGATAAGTAAATTGTCATATTTTAGTTGAGGGTAAAGATTTTTGAAATATAGAGAAATATGTTTTAATTTTAGTTAGTGTCCGTCCGAAACCAAAATTTTAGCTGAAACCGAAACTGAATTTCGGCCATAGACCTGGTTTCGGGCCGAAACCGAAACTTATTTACGTGTGTACATATAATACATGTAAGTAGGTAATATCTCTAGTTCAGCAATAATATCAATAGAAGCTTAAAAAATAACAGTAAATTAACTCAATTATTCATTTAATACATGGGCTGGTATAGAAGAGTGGGAAAACATGTGTATTAGTTAGGTTATAGGATCGAATCCCGGCCCCAACTTCCTAGTACGGCTGGTCCCTGTGAGATGTTAGACCATACCTCCTTAACTAGTACAGCCCTAAAAGTTGAAATAATCTTGAAATAACAGGCTGATAATAATGAAAATTCAGATTATCATGTCTAAATAATAAATAATGTAGTAAATCTTTGTCATAATTAAGCCGATGGAGTACAAAATGACCTATTGAATATGTAAAGCTGTTTAGAAGCTATTTAGACTACTGAGTCAGTTTTGGTCTCAAATGTTATCGGATATAATCTAGTTTCAAAATGTGTAGAATAGTTTTTGGTCGAAAACGTGCTTCTTCATGGTAAAAATGGAAAACAGTTTTTGGGATGTTATTGGTGATCCAGTGGGGAAGGGGGCTGCCAAGGTTGATAAATTGGTTTTTGCATATGATTCCCATTCCATACAAAAATAAGGCCGAGCGCACATTGAGACACTCGCGACTCAGAGCAGAGCAGTTTTTGTGGAAAATGAATTAGATAGGAACCGCGCACATTGGGACGCAGAGCAGAGCAGGCCGATGTGGCACTCGTGGATCTGCCACAGAATACTGTGCCGATGCGATGCAGTTTTCGATATTTGATTATTTTAATTCCTATTATTATCATTTAAATTATTGTTTGTGAAGTTCTACTTTTCTCTTTAGCAGGTTAATGAAACTAAGTAAGTCTTCTGTATTTATAGGGTGTTCTAGATAAGTACTGGGAAAAAAAAAGGGTTTTAAAAATATAATAATTTAAAAAATATTATATTCTGTTATTTTAGATTCCAAAATCATAATATAATTTTGAAATTTCTCGATATTCCAAAAGTGGATAATACGAGCGTTTTGAATTTCTAAAACTAAACAATTTAGGATGAAAAATGTAGTTGTAATATTATTTAAATAAATATATTAAAATTTAGATGAGGGCCTTTCTGAAGGTCGAAAAGTAGATACTTTTGCTTAAATAGTTTTAATATTGTTATATTATTTGTAATACCTTATTCCGGTTTCGATTAGTTTTATATATTTATTTACTCTATAGTCTTACCGTGACACGTTAAAAAAATGGAAAATCAAGTTTTCTTCTAATAGATACTAGAATTTCATTAAACGATTCAACAAGTTATGATCTCAGGAAAATTTGACTGATTTTATTTCACCGAAAAAAAAAACAGATAGGCTTTATGGAAATTTAGTTGATGTAAATGTTGATTAAAAACAAATAAAATATATTTCTTCTTTTTATAAATATATTTGAGTAAGAAAGAAAGAAAGCTGTTATTTAAAAAATCAAAAACCGCGATTAATCGAAAAGAGTGGGAAATAGACCATGTCTCAATAGGACTTTTTTAATAAGAAATTTAAAGTAAATATAACTTCTCTTTGATAATCTCTACATAATTTATTTATATCCTCATACAGAATGGAGTAGAAGAAACACTAAATTTTATTGTGAGACGAGATCCCTTAAAAAATAATTGACTAGAACGAAAAATAAAATTACAATTGGCCAAATAATTAAAGTATTGGTGGATAATGAAAGATAAGATTTACATAAAAAACAAAAGTAAATATTTATAAAAAATTAAAAGTATAAAAAAATAGTGAATAATTTATTCATTAATTAAATAAATAAAATCGGAAATAAATTAAAATAATTCCTATTGAAAATAAAGGAGAGATTGATGAAAATTTATTTCATAATGATATTATGTTGTTAAAATCATATTAGAGGATTTTAAGAGGCATTGTACACGCAATGATTTTGAGCCTAATATGATATAAGTAACAAGCTTCTACAAACTTAGAGCTTAGCCAGACCTCTCATTACATGATTTTAAACATCACGATAAGTTATTATTTTAAGCATTGGATCTCTCAGACTAAATAGTAACTTCAATGTAATTATGAGCTTCATCAGACTAGACGGAAATAGTTATTTTAAGAAAATTCTGTGTGAAAATTCTTTCATCTGCTGGTCATTTCTCCATATACGCATTTTATCACAATATTTTTTACCATGACTTTTGATGTATCAATTTTTTTGTTTCCAAATCTATTTCCGGATGAGGTTCTGAGCTTGAATTCAATAAATCTAACAAACATTTATAAAATAAGCCCCTACCTTCGGAAAACTGCGGCACAGAAACTGCTCTCCAATGTGCGCGGGTACCTGTGCGACGCAGTTTTTTTTTCGTGCCGCCTGCTCTGCTCTGCGTCGCCTGCGTGGCACAGTTCGATGTGCGCCTTACTTAAAGATCAAAACCTTCTACCACCATATAATGCAAATTAAGCCTCCCCTTTAATGACAAGGTTACTGACTAAAATATTTTTTTCTCTTTTGTGTGAGAAAGTGGTTTCTCCAAAGACTAATTGAAGTTTAGGTATTTAGAATATACATTCTTATTTAGTGTTGATCTTCTTTTTTTAGAAATCAAATTTCATTATTAATAAGGAGATAATTATAAGCCCAAAAAGATAACGCTCCAGGTAAAGAATAAATACTATTCTTTACATTCAACGTAAAGAATGCTCTTTACTTCTGTATGAGAAGAATGTTTTCATTACATGTTAAGACTTGATGTAATTTATGAGGCACATTCCTGTTTTTCACTATCAAATTTTTGTCTCCACTCCCAACTTAAAGTTTTCGATCAATTAAAGATACCAAAAGAATGAGAAAAATCTGTGTTTTATCGAAATACAAGTGTAATTAACTAAAATAACAGATCCTATGCACTATTTAATGTAAGGGTGTTAAATGCCATGAAAGAGGTCAAGCTTACGAGCGGAAATTGTGTAGTCCCACTTCCTTCTCGGAAGTAAGGAAGTCGGAATATTAGACAGAAGAGCTAATTTCGGCTTGGACGAAGATTCGGCCGAAACCGAAACTGGCAGAAATCGAAACAGAAATTTCGGTCGGTCACTAATTTAAGTGTTTTGTTTGAACTATACTGTAGCGTAAGAGCTAGTTCCTTCCTTTCTCAGCTATCGCAAACTTCATATTTACACAATACTAATTTAGCATAGTGTATCAATTATGTTAAATGTTTTCTAGGGCTTAATGCTTCATGAGACAGATGATGTTGACGCTGAAGCGGAAGAAGTACTAAATGAACTGAATTTGCTAACTCAGGCAGAAGTACCAGGAGGACTAACTCAGGGAGATCCACAGGATTGGAGTAAGTTTTCTGATTTATAGTTTATTTTTCTTACATTAATCATATGGAGCTTTGATAATTTTTGTTCTATATTTTTCTTAAATTGTGATACTGTATCAATATTATTTTAAACGAATATTAAAAATTAAATTTTGGCTTCCAATCTGTTAGTTGTGAACCGTTTTGCTGTTCAGAATAGCTCTGGACACATGACAGTTTATGTGCCTAGAGTCATGATAGGTCTCAAATAATTTTTCGCTTTTTAATATTATGTCATATTGAAATGACTACTTGTATTTTAGTTTCTCTTTAATAATGAAATCATCCACTATCCTTTCATTTAATATTATAATTCGCTAAATGTATTTTACTAACTCCAGAATGTGAAATTCTAATGTTTGCTTATAAATTTTTTTTTTATTTATTAAAATCCATGCTCGATAGCCATATACAGGGTGTATCGCAAGTAGATGACATATGCAAGATGGAAAAACTAGATCGAAAATGTAGTTAAACGCCGCCAACCGCATGACTCTATCTCATTCCGTTGCTCAGATATGTCGTTCCAAATGTTATTTCGAGAAAACCGTGTTTTTTGTAGGAAAACCTCAATTTTCTCTGCTTCCACACATTTTTTTTTCAATGTTCCATCACAGTTTTGAATTCAGCATTAAATTTCCTTTAAGCCTAATGCACATTCAATGTTCACAAGTATCTTTTCAAAAGCCCGATAACATCAAGAAATAAAAATTTTAAAAAAGTGTTGTCAGCGACAAATTTTCGAGGATCACTACTCTTCCAAAAAAAATTCTGCAAGCTGCCGAATCTTACAAAAGTTGTAAAATTTAATTACCTTTCTAATGGTGTACTCAAAACTGCAATCCTCTCTCAATTTTGTAATGCAATTGGAATGGGAAGGAGAAAAAACTGATGTCATGCTTATTTTGTAGGATCTTATCTCCAATAATTTTTTTTTTTATTTTATTTATTTTTTTTTTTGTGGGGGGGGGGACTTCAAGGCTTCCACTGAAGCCCTATACTGCCCATACTAACACCCATGGCACTGGGCGATACTTCTCCTACGAAAGAAACGCACCACCCAGGGCGGGACTCGAACCCACAGCTCCGGCATGGGAGTACGGCACTTTACCGCACAGCCACACTGGGCCCCTAAATTTAATTTATTTTTTATGTAAATTACAAATATTTATTTAATAAATCTACTAGGGAGGTGATTGAAACCTAAAAGAACGTGAAGAACGTCTGGCATGATGAATGTTTTTGTTTACTTCTTAGGGATTATGTTCGTATTAAGGTTTGTTTGCCTTATCTCTTTAATTCTTAGTCTACCTACTTTGTGTTTAATACTGATAATAATTGTCAGTATCGTGCAAATCTTCAGTCTGTTAAGTAAGTTTCGATTTGAGTTCAAGAAGTAAAATTCCAAATTTATACACAGAAGAGTACGTTGACATGATTTTCGCGTATGGGGCTGCAAGAGGCAATGGTCTTCATGCACAAGAAGAATATCGCAATATGTTTCCTAATCGGCAAAGATTTCCAGACCGAAGAACTATTGAAAACACTTATCGCATTATGAGAGAAACAGGCTCTATTCCAAGACAACCTGTTAACTACGCGGGCCAAGCTCGAAGAGACGTTAAAGACATTTTGACTATTTTTGATAATGATCCATCAACTAATAGCCGTCGCGCTTCGAATTAACTGGGAATATCGCACTCTACAGTCTTTAGAGCTCTCAGGGAAGACAATCAATATCCTTATCACCTGACTAATGCCAGGAGTTGCTACGTGATATGGAGATACGGATGGTGTTCGCGCGATGGTATGTTCAACAGAGAGAGGCGTAACTTTCCTGATCGCATAATTTGGACAGATGAGGCAACATTCACACGTGCGGGAATTTTTAACTCACGCAACTCTCACCTTTGGTCTCATCATAATCCACATGGCACTAGGGAACACCACTTCCAATATCAGTTCATTGTGAACGTGTGGCTAGGAGTCTGTGGGCAGCATATAACAGAGCCCGTTTTCTTACCTCGTCGGTTAAATTTAAATACTTTTTATGATCTACTTCAGGATGATATAAGTGCGGCACTCCTCGAAGCAATACCACTTGAAGAAGAGCTATGGTGGCAAATGGACGGGTGTCCAGCGCATAATGGACGTGCTGTAACCAATGGCTCAATCAACAGTACTCAGGAAGATAATTGGGAGATATGGACTTGTGCATCGGCCGGCCCGAAGCCCTGATTTGACGCCACTGGATTTTTATATTTGGGGTAGGCTTAATTCGGAAGTGTACAGAGTACCCATTCAGGATATGAACCATCTGATCGCAAAAATTCGCGAATCATGTGAAGCAATGAGAGCTGACCACGATCAGATTCGAAGGGCTACATCAGCTGTGTTAAACAGATGTCGTCAGTGTGTACTGCAAGGAGGAGGCCAGTTCCAGCAACTTTTGTAATGTTCAAAGACATTTTATTTACTATTTAACTTTCATGTAAGAATTAATTTGATTTTCTTTGTAATTTACATAAAAAATAAATTAAATTTATTGGAGATAAGATCCTACAAAATAAGCATGACATTAGTTTTTTCTCCTTCCCATTCCAATTGCATTACAAAATTGAGGGATAATTGCAGTTTTGAGGTAATTAAATTTTACAACTTTTGTGAGATTCGGCAGCTTGCAGGATTTTTTTTGGAAGAGTAGTGATCCTCGAAAATTTGTCGCTGACAACACTTTTTTAAAATTTTTATTTCTTGATCTGTTATCGCGCTTTTGAAAAGATACTTGTGAACATTGAATGTGCATTAGGCTTAAAGGAAATTTAATGCTGAATTCAAAACTGCGATGGAACATTGAAAAAAATGTGTGGAAGCAGAGAAAATTGAGGTTTTCCTACAAAAAACACGGTTTTCTCGAAATAACTTTTGGAACGGCATATCTGTGCAACGGAATGAGATAGAATCTTGCGGTTGGCAACATTTAACTACATTTTTGATCTAGTTTTTCCATCTTGCATATTGTCATCTACTTGCGATACACCCTGTATAGTAGCAAGATAAATATCATCCACTATTTCTTTTTGCAGATATTGATATGGGAGGACTGTTCGCCTCTTCTGGAATGCAAACAATTTTTTCATAGTTTATAAACTTATCAATTTTGCATAATATATAATATTTTTTATAAACTCACCTTCTCCAAAAGTATAATATAAAAATAGCTCCTAGCTCCTTATATGTCTAATGTCTTTATGGTGGCATGTTTAAAACTTAGCACGACAGCATACAATACACACCCTAATTGTGCCAATACTCATAAGAAAGTTTTAGTAATTCAGTTTGAAATTTTGTTGATTAAATAAGAATCCTACAATTAAAAGTCATTTTATTTGTCCTAAATAAATGTGAGCATCACTATCTGAGAATGATAATTATTAATATTAATCTTACTCAAAGATTTATTATGTATTAATTAATAAGTCAGTTACTTTATATTTATGATTCCCATGATTTAATTTTAAGAAAAAGCTTTTTTATATTTCAAGAATATTATTTATTTTTTTAAGGAATATTTTTTTTTTTTTTTAAAAAGAAAAGGACCAATGATTAAAACTTCATCAATCATTATTCTTTTTTTGGTTACAGAGGAAATACTTGACTTCTTATTCCTCTTAATAAAGTTTTCACCGGTTTTTAAAAAAGATTTTTATCATCTTGTTGGAAGGAGTCATGAGATGTGTTTCTTTTCTTAATATTATTAAGAATTTATTATTGGTGTTACACTAAGGTTAACTTATTAGTATTTGTCAGTAATTTCAACAGGGAGCGGAGCCTTCACAGCAGATAGCAGCAAGAGGGGAGGTGGCGATGACCAGGTAGACTCGACGCTAGGACTCGGGGAGCTAGCTCAGCTCACGGTCAACAATGAAGCTGAGCCAGCGTATGATGTAAGTCTCTTTTAAATCTCATCTTATTCATTTTTTGTTTACTTATAAATTGGGTGTATTCAATGCCAAAAATGAGTTTTGGCTCATTTATTGTAATATTTAATTGAGATTCTGGTAGAATTTAAAGCTATCCTTAAACTAAATTCCTGTGATATATTTTACTGATGGCAGTGAATGCAGCCCTATTTTCTGACTCTTTTGGAAACAACTGCAGTGTTGATTTGATTCAGATGTCATTGTTGATTTGGTCATCAGTTAGAGTAGATCACATTCGATCGAAACATTCCTATATCCTACCAGTTTTCAAGTGGGCTGTGTGATAAGATATTCGCTGGCAAAAGGATCTTCAGCTGCTTAATTAAAACGACATTCAAGTTCACCTAAACCGAATTAGCAGCAGTCTCTCTTCTCAAAAACAAGAGAAGAGAGACTGCTACTAACAACAAATGATAGCATCCATTTTTTGGGACGATAAGGTATGCTAACTGTGAAACACTAACCAAACTGGTTCATGCTATCCATAATTGACGCTATCAGGAACTTACCTGGCGTAATCCTCCTTCACTTGAATGCACATTGCTTCCAGAACGGAATAGAAGATCCAACATTTTTGTTGGAAACTTATTTATCACCCTCCTTACATTCCCTAGCATGGGGAACAGTGGCTGGATGAACGATTCCATTTCAGGATGGATTATATTAACCTCATAATATAATAATTCTGCAGCATGCCAAAATTGGCGGTCTGGAAGGGATAGAGAAAGAAATTCTTTTCATTGATGGCTTTTCTGTTGGAAAATTTCAATATCAAATGTAAAATTATTTTTATCCCTTGCATTAATGAATTCTGAGATTTTCTTATGACTATTCTTTCTTAAATGTCTAATTGATAATTTACAATATATAATTATTTTTTATTTCTAATTCTAGTCTAATTCATATAATTACTTTAAACCAAATAATTTTAATGGCCTTCCCGACTTCATAAGAAAATTACCCAAAAAAAAGAATCAGTTTGTTCTGCTCTAAAACAATATATCTTAACAGAAAATATTTAGTATAGTTTTTTTGATCTGACAAAAAAAAAAAATTTTTGTATGGCACTTCCTTTTTTTGAAAAAAATAAATATATATGTATATATCAATATTTAATATTAATCTAATCTTAATCTGTGGGTGACCACCTTTTTTAAATAATTTATTTTTTGAAGAGAAAAGATTTGGCTCCGCTGGGAGTCAAATCTTTGTCAAATTTGTCCACCTCCCGTTACTCGCAAAATTTGCGTGATCGGGTAGTAGGTATCAGTGAAGAGGAAGGATTGGCTCTACTTGGAGCCGAGCTCTGTGGTGTAGTGGTTAGCATCCGTGCATGTCACGCGGGAGACCCGAATTCGACTCCCGGCGGAGCCAAATCTTTTCTCTTCAAAAAATAAATTATTTAAAATTAATATATAATCTAACTTAAAACTTAACCTTTTAACTGCTAGTGGCTCGTTTGGGCCAGCCTCGTGCTGGTACCCGTGTGCTGTTGGCTAGTATATAAGCCGGCTGGGCGCTGGTCCCCGGGTGCTAATGGCTCGTGTATGAGCCATCCTGTTTTTCCGCTCCATACAGAGCCGGGTAACTAGCACTTTCTTTTGATGTATTTTGGAATCTATATTTCCCCATACCGCTAAAGGGCATTTGATTGCTCTTTTCCTTACTCTATTGCCTTGACATGCGGTTGCTTTTCAGCTTTCTGTAAATAACATAATCTTTTGCCTGTTATCAAATCTTTCTTTACCTGCTTATTTAACCTTTGGGTAATTTTAGTTTATTTGCAACTTCTGTGGCATAAACCTGTGTTGTGAAATAGTTGTGATGGCGAAAAAAATATATAGTATGTGTTTTGCCTAGGGAGTTCTGTTTTTCTCTAACGCGCCATTCTAGATAACTCTGTCCTTATTCCTCCGTGCATACCACTAATTTCAACTTTGTACAATCTGTTCGGGAAAAATTTTATAATGTGCAGAATTTAATTCTCTATCAGCCTATTCTAAACATAAAACACAAAAGATAAATCTACAATCACAGTAAATGGAAATTCTTGTTTCTCTCGTACCTGTGTCCTTATTTTTAGATATATTGCTTCGAAATTTTTCATAAAGACAGCTGACGTTGCCTACACTCACAAAAAGAAAAAAAAAATGGTTTTAATGTTGTTTCTTTCCTATTTTTTGGCAAAATGAAAATAAAAAATGACATTTTCAATTTTTAAAAAGTAGCCTGCGAGGAATTTTCGTACTATAGCAGTCTATGAATTTTGGCATTTCCCTTATAAAAAGGACAATTCTTACATTACTTTTTACTTTTCTCGGTGTTCCAACGAAAGGGATACCGTTTCAGATCAGAGCTGAGCTCCACATCTATCTATCAGCCTAGTCTCCCTCCTGCAGACCACGGCCCGTCATCTCTTCATTGAATCCTTCTATCCAGGTCGTTCTCGGTCGTCCTCGTTTACGTTTTCCGGGCGGCTGCCAATCCAGGACTCTGTACGGCCAATGCTCTTCCGGCATCCTCCTGCAGTGCCCATAGCACCTCAACCGCCGTTTCCCGATTCTTTCCGAGACTCTCTCAACAACACCCATCCTTAGCCTCACTTCAAATTTAATTGTAAGCTATGTCTGAAAATCATGGAACGCATACAGCTGGGCTATTTAATTTTTAAATGCGAGCGAACGGTACACCTCATAGGTGTACCACTGCAGGCGAATAAATAAAGATATCATACTTAAATTAAATATATCTATCTATCTATAAAAATATATCATACAATAATTCAATTACAAAACTCCCATCTCGTGTGTGAAAGTAGTTAAAAGAATATATCTTATTATATCTTAAAATATCTTCATTTAGTCACCTGCAGTGGTAGACCTGTGAGGTTTACCGTTCGCTCACATTTAAAAATTAAATAGTCCAGCTGTATGCGTCCTACAATTGTTGGACATTGCTTAAAATTAAATTTAAATTGTCCTTTTTATAAGAGATATGCCAAAATTTCATAGACTGCTATAATACCAAAATTCCTTGCAGGCTACTTTTTAAAAATCGTATATGTCATTTTTTTATTTTAATTTTGCCAAAAAATAGGAAAGGAACAACATTAAAACCATTTTTACTTTCCTTACCTATATATGAAATATATAGTAAGGGAAAGTATTGTGATCGTGAAAAATTTTGACTTCAGGTTTTCAACGGAATTACACGTTTTGGGGTCCCCTGAGTCCAAATAACCAAATCACGCGAAATGGTCTGTTAACAGACTAGCTCAAAAACTATGAACCGTGCGAACCTGATATAGGGTATTTGGTATATGTATATGCCCGTGATGTGACAGCAAAAATTTCATCAAATTTGGTCAAATGCAGGGGGTACTTTCTTTAATAACTTTTACTTTTATTTCGATTTTCTCAAAAATGGCTCTAACGATTTTGATAAAACTTGGTATTTGATGTATTTACATGCCCGAGATATGACTACAAAAAATTCATCAAAATTGATCAACCGGAGGGGGCACTTAATTTCATAACTTTTTTCCCATTTTTAGGTTTTTTTCGATTTTCTCAAAAATAGCTTTAACGATTTTGATTAAACTTGTAATATTTAATGAAAATCAAATATTCTTTAATATCAGGTAAGCTTTATCATTATTAAAATGTTCTGTGAGGGCATAAATGAGGAAGGGTCCTTTTTTTTTTCCTATAAAGTACTTTTGTTTTTGTTTATATGAAGAAATTACCTGTCTCTCGTTTCGCCTAAAAATAAAAAATGGCTAAGGATGAAACATGAAAAAAAGCAAGTAAACATATACAGGAGAAAAAGATAAAAATATTCAACTCATAAAACACGTTGATCTCATGCAGTAAGCGTAGTAAACATTAAAACGTGCATTTTAAAGACAAATATTATTTTAAAACATAATTTTAATAATGCTAGTTTTGAAAAATATAATTTAAACATTATTTTGAGCAACACTTTAAAGATATCGTCGATACATAATTAGTTGAGCGCATAACAATGTTTAGAGTACTTTCAAAGAAAACAAACCCCGTATTATTAGTTTTGGGGGCCTTATTATAGCGAGGATAACACCTGGTTACTCCATTATGTTCCATTTTACCAGAACAAAGTTGCCTACTTCTAGGACATCTTTTGTTACTGGCACCGGTGTTGTTGATGATTTTGCTTTGAGAGAGCTCATAGACAATTGAACTATATGTTCCTCATAACTATTGTAGATGCTGATGTCACAGTCATCTTCTGATCCTAAACTGATTGCGCCATCTTTTGATGTGGGGTCGTCCAAAGTTATTCTTTTTCGAATGTTGGGCCTGGGTTTTTTTTTAAGACGCCTTTACTTTTGGACCTTTTTCCAGGATTTTACTGTTTTCCACAAAGGTGGTGGCAGAGCAAAAGTCAGAGACTATTACACTCGGTCCAGGAGACACTTAAAGCTTTTTATTCGTAACAAATTGTCTTTCTTCTCTAGCATTCTTAGAAGAAATGCATCCTTAATCATAGACAGGTCTACAATTTCATTGGATTTGTTTTGATTTGGCAAATGGCTTACAATCTGATTTTCATCTAAAGACACTAATTCAGCTATATTGAAGCCTCCCATTCCTTCTGATAGTGGCTTTGCTAATTTTATTAAATCCCACAGCTTCTCGCTGCGTCTTCCTCTTACTTCTTACAGCTTCCAGGCATTTTTTCCAACTTTTCGGGAGTAACGTCAGTATATGTCCGGCTTACAGGCACAGGCCAACATAAAATAAGAATTTAATAATTTTAAATATGGTCCCGGTCACTTCAGCCCCTGGCCTTAAGTAACCCGTATTTTTAGATAATGTGCCCCACCTGTACTTAATAACATACTGTTCTATATATGAGGTATTTAAGATTTAAAAAGGCCTCAATTTGCTTTGACAATAAACTTAGTTTGAAATGTATGAGCTTACCTTCAGTTTTAGGCTGTTTTAGGTCTGTCTGTACAGACTAAAGTTTGCAGAGTGAAATAAACGAACAGCAGGTGTATAGTTCGCAAAACTAATTCTGCGCCTATTGATAACTTCTCGAACCTCCTAAACTCGCACTATTGTCTACCTAGTGCCTCTACCTACCAGCATAGCATTGAACTATGTCGTTAAACTATCTAATTAAACTACGAAAATATCTAAAATAACTAAACTACGAAAATATCCAAAGAACCAAAAATTTTTCAGTTTTTAGGCTCCTTACCTTCCAGGGCTCAAGTAACCTGTGTTTACGGTACTTTGAAGAGCAAATACAAACAAAACTAAGTAAATAAACGTGGACCATTGTGTTACTTTGAGAAATGGCATTTAACAAAACACGTAAATTTCTAATCAAAGTAAGTTGGTAAGTGAAATTTGTGTGTTGCGCGCATCGCACCAGATTTTTTTTCTTTGTTACGAGTGAAGGCAACGTCTTTATGAAAAATTTCAAAGCAATATTTCTAAAAATAAGGACACAGGGACGAGAGAAACAAGAATTTCCATTAAAATTTTTAAGTCAAAAAATTACCAAAAATAATTTATTGCTATTTTAGATTTATCTTTTGTGTTTTATTTTTAGGATAGATTGATAGAGAATCAAATTCTGCACAGTATGAAGAAAAAAAAATTAAATTAAGTTTTTCAGAATTTTATCGTGAAAACAGAGTATATTTGAAGGTTTGGCAATAGCACACGAGATCTACTGCCATCTCGACGTGGAATCGACTGTAGTTATGGGGAAGCTTTTTAAAGTTTAAAAAGTTCTTAACTCCACCAGTGCCAGTCCATAGTCCGGATTGAAAACCGAGGATAAAGAACTCTGTGTAGGATTAATTAAGCTCGCAAAAGATATAAGATGTGAGCGCTTGAATGGCGTAAAAGTACTCCTCACAGCGGGACCGCTCGGTCTGCCTACTAACCCGCAATGGCGGACCACCTAATACCCTGCTACCTTCGCAGTTAAAGGGTTAATTGACACAGTCTTAGGCTTTTTTGTTACGAGGGCTTTTTTGCTCCATAATGTGAGGGTGACCCTAATTAAGAAATCTTCTAGAGCACCTATAACCATTTCTAAACTTTTAATGCATTATTTATATATTTTTTTTTTACTTGTAAATATTTCCATGATTGTAAATATTTTATTTGAATTGGTTCAATAAATAAATAAAATGTAAATGTTTTAGCTTCCTACAACGAAGGAGTCCCTGAGAAAAACATGGAGTGCCAAGTATACCCTCCGTTCTCATTTCGATGGGGTTCGAGCATTGGCATTCCATCCTGCAGATCCTGTTCTTATTACTGCATCCGAAGATCATACGCTCAAACTTTGGAATCTCCACAAAACTGTTCCTGCTAAAAAGTAACTCATTATTTGCTTCTAGCAATTAAAGTGAAGTTGTCTATCTTTCTTTCATTACTTCATTAATTTAATTCATGATAATGTAATATTAAACCAAAAATTGAATATTTTACATTAAATGAAAGATTTATTTTTGAATCTCATATAATATTTTTATGATTTTTGACTTGCTTCTTTCAAATCATTTTGTTTATAAAATTTTAAATATTGACACTTAATGTGATGAAATGCATTATGTGCTTTTGCCTCCTAAAAGTTTGTTAATTGAAGTTATTGTTATTTCCTATAGGTCAGCTTCTTTAGACGTGGAGCCTTTGTACACATTCCGGGGTCACACTGGTCCTGTTCTATGCCTGACAATGTCTTCGTCTGGTGAGCAGTGCTACAGTGCAGCTACTGATGGTGCCATTCATGCCTGGGCAATACCTTCGTTCCCCCTTGACCCGTACGACTCATACGGTGTGTAGTATTGTTGATATTATATATGGAGACTTATACTAAGGTCATTTTATCTATTTAAAAACTTTCATTGAAAAATTTAATCATGCAAAAGGGTTTTCATCAGTATGTTTGAAAAATAATATTAGTTTTCGATAAATGAAATTAATCAAACTACTTTGAGCACCACTAAATAATTTTGATATTATTCACACACTCAGCTTAGTACCTCCTGCCAACTCAGACTGAAATGTATTTGAAAAAAATCAATTCTCTCGATATTTACAGCAGTAAGAATTAGCTTTTTAGAATTTTGAGATGAAAATATTAATGCAAGAAGAAACATTGATAAATGTTCACATAATAAACAGTTGTAGTGCATAAAAATGAATATGGTTCCTTATATTTAATCAAGTATACAGAGTGAATGAGGAAACTAAAGGGTTATAAGCGTTATAAGACATCTGTCAGGTCTTTAGCGCTGTACAACTGATTCCAATTTACAATAAACCCCTTGAAAGCAATGCCAATTACGTTAATAAATAAGTTAACGTATTGTAAATTTATCTTGTTTGATAATTTTATCAATTAGATATGGCAAATCATTCGGTACTTTTTTGGGAAACTCTCACATAGTGTGTAATTCAACATAATAGTTTATTTTATTTTTGTGAAAAATTCTGGACAACTATTTAATAGTTAATAGAAAGATTTTGTTTTCTAATGCTCAATATAATATATTTTTCAAATTTTAGAGAGCAGTGTCCTTGCGACAAAGCTGACCGGTCACACTGATGCCGTTTGGAGGCTTGTTTGCCATCCACAAAGGGAGCACCTTCTTTCGTCATCTGCTGATGGCACGCTCAAATTGTGGTCAACGAGGACCAATAGTCTAGTCCATACATATTCCTCTGAACAAGGTACTTTTTTTGTTTTATATTATTTTTCAACTTATAATATTTTAAGAAAGAAATTTAAATTATCAATTTGTACCAACTTTAAATATTTTCAATCAAGCGAACTAGCTCTAAGAAAATTAGTCTCGATAATATACCTTGTACTTTATTTATAAGCTTTATAAATTAATCATTATTTATTTGGCATCAAGCTGTATGCAAAACATGCATTTTGTTCGGTAGAGCTTTTTAATCGTTGGTTGTCATTTTCCTCAGAGCCTCTAAGGTTTGTAATTTTTCATTAGTCATGTATCTTCATTGATCCTTTTGTGTCACCATTCTGAAATTTGAATTCGGAATGATAGTTGAGTTGACATAAAGCATTATTATTAAAATGTCTTTTTAGAAGATGAAAGATAGCAAAATACTTATCCATACTTCTGCTATTAAAATAGCTAAAAACCATTGTAAATTTGAAGTAAGAAATGAAAAGAAACTACCAAAATTTGATCCAAATCCATCTGTTTAAAGACAACAAAAAAAGAATGTCACAGAATTTTACTGTTAAACAGTTTGACTTTGTGTTGTTATAATTTATAGTCGTTATCGACTTGAAATCATACAAAGGAAATCTGTACCCTGTTACACCCAATGAAAAACTTGCTATTACATTGAGGGACATGCTGATACTATTAATACTGATATTACTATTATTTTAGAATAATTTTTAGTTAGAGATAGTTGCTGTTTATATATTAGGGATTTAATATACGAGGTGTGGCTATTAAATAACGAGACTGACGCTGCTACAGAAGAAGTGCGCATGCGCCAAACGCCAGCAACCAACAGCTGTTATTGTGAAGCCCTCTCTTTCGAATGTAGTGCCTCTCGCTTCTGTAAACAAATCAGTACAGCCGTAGCCTTCGTTCGCATTAGAATTGTTTTTTTGTTTCGCCGGAAAAATGTTAAGTGTAACATTAGAGCAACAAATTGTTGTGAAATTTCATGTGAAACTTGGAAAAACCGCTATTGAAACTTATAATTTATTGAAAGAAGTGTATGGCAATGAATGTTTATCGCGTGCACGTGTTTTTGAGTGGTTTAAGCGTTTTCAAGATGGCCGAGAAGACGTTCAAGATGATTCACGCCCGGGTCGCCCTTCCATGTCGAAAACGGATGACAATATCGAAAAAATCGGTAATCTGATTCGATCTGACCGTCGGTTAAGTATTCGTGCGATTGCTGAAACTATACGAATTGATATGGCCTGAATTGTGGAAGGACAAGTCATGGGTTCTCCACCAAGACAATGCGCCGGCTCATTCCGCATTGTCTGTTAAGAGGTTTCTAGCCAAATTCAGCATCCCAGTGTTAGACCATCCGCCTTATTCGCCGGATCTTGCGCTGTGCGACTTCTATCTGTTTCCTAAGGTGAAATCTGCATTAAAAGGAACAAGATTTGAGTCTGTTGAAGCTGTGAAAGAGAAAGCGGCACGCGTCCTGAAGGAGCTGACAGAAAAAGACTTCCAACACTGTTTCGAACAATGGAAGATTCGCATGGAGCGTTGTAGGGATAGAGGAGGGGTGTATATTGAAGGTGATAATAAGTAAAAATGTATGAAATAAAAATAAAATGTTTTACAGCGTCAGTCTCGTTATTTAATAGCCACACCTCGTACATCAAACAAATTTATTGAATGATAAAGTCTCACAACAAACAATCGTTGATGACAGGCGATTATAGTCACCCTTCTCTGAAATGACTCAAATGTCAACGAATCTAGTAACAGTCATTGGGAGCAAAACAGTGCATAAAAAATATTGCTCAAGTTTAATCGTTGAACCATATCTTTAAAGTTTTTACTTTTAAGCATAGGGTTGAGGAACTGGCCGTTGTCTATAATAAAATTTCTCTATTGGATTTTAGCCTAGACAATTTTTTATTTTAGTATTTTTTACTATTGTTTTAATGTATCATGCCAAAATGTAAGAACATACCAAATCGTGTTGTAAGTATGTTCTTACATTTTGTTACATGTTCTTACATTCATGCAAAGGTAATGAAGGCAACTACAATAGTCCCTTAACATCGAAGGAGCTGGAATATGCTCTTCAAAAAACACCAAAGAAATCAGCGATTGGTAGCGACGGAATTTCTTATGAAATTTTACGCCATTTATCTGTTCAACAGTTTTTACTGAAATTATACAATCGGATTTGGGATAAAGGTTATCTCCCTCTAATATGAAAGCAATCACTAATTGTACCGATACCGAAAAAAGAAAGAAGTTGTCTTATAACAGACTTTCGTCCAATATAACTCCTCATGCGTAAGTAAAATACAAGAAAAAATAGTAAACCAAAGAATTTCCGAAATACTTGAAAAAAGTTGGCTTCTTACTCCGTACCAGTTTGGATTTAAAGAAAACCATAACACAACGGAACGTATCCATATTCTAAAATGGGAAGCCCAGGAAGCATTACAGAAAAAACAGCATATTATTGCAGTATTTTTAGATATTGAAAAAGCTTACGACACAATGTGAAGACCGCGAGTCTTGGACGTACTAAAAAGGTGGAGTATTGAAGGAAAATTGTAGAAATATATCTCAAACTTTCTCCAACAAAGAACTTTCAGGTTTGTGGTCGGATCTTCAAAATCTTCAGTATACACTCTAGATAACGGCACTCCTCAAGGTTCCCCACTCAGCGCAACCCTTTTTCAAATAGCGATAAATGATACGGCTGAAGTTCCTGTCAGTCCAGCGAAAGTCATTCTATATGCAGATGACATAACACTATATATCCAGAGCAAATCCATCAACTTCCTACAATGGAAGGCTCAAGAAGCCTTGACTAATATAGACAAATGGTCAAAAGAAAGTGGCTTCAAGGTTTCAATACACTAGCAAAACCAAAGCTATTCATACATGCAAAAGAGAAAATGCTGAGACAATCCTACAATAAAAATTAGTGGAGCAGACATACAATTCGTTAATTGTTAAAGGTACTTGGGGATGATTCTTTACCGATCACTTAAGTGGACACTTCACATTCAAACACTTAAAGAATAATGCTTAAAACGGATTAGGTTGCTAAAATCGTCACATACCACCTGGGGAGCAGAAAAAGCCTATGAACTATTTACCATTTTACGATTAGAAGCAAATTAGACTATGGTTCAAATAACTATAGCACTGCCTCTAAAACGGTGCTAAAGATGTTAGATGTTGTATATTACAGCGCTCTAGAATCTCCAGTGCAGATTTCCCACCTCCCCTGCTGAAAGCCTTAATGTAGAAGTAGGGGAGCTCCCACTCGATTTAAGAAGATTGTTCCTTTCAGTTAAATATGGGTTAAAACTGAAAACCAACCCAATACATGCATTGAACAAACTGCTATTCAGTAGAGGAGGAAGGGACGGAAGGGAAGAAAACTTAATCAAAGAATTCCTAGGAAAAATCGGAAATCCATCTTTAAAATAAGAAAATATTTCAGACATGCCAGTTATAGAATTTCCAAGATGGATGCATGCTATACCGCACATAGAAAAATCATTGGCTGCTCAGAAAAAAGCTACAATATCTCCAGCTGAAGCTCAACAGCTATTCAGGAAACATTAGACAAATATCCGCGATACAAAATTGTAAACACAGGCTCATCAAAAGCTCAGAATGAAGTGGCTTGCTCTTTTATAATTCGCCCAAATGGCTGAAAATTATACAAATTGCCGAACGAATGCCCCATATTCACAGGCGAGGCGTTGGCGATAAAGGAAGCACTCACACATATTGGGTTATGTGGCAACGAAAAGAGGGCTGTGGTCACAGATTCAATGAGTACATTACTTGCCATGGAAAATACAAATTCCAAATCATCTTTAATAGTAGAAATAAGAAACGTTTGGTGGCATCTAAGGGAAAAAGGAATAGATATTTTTTTTCATATGGACCCCCTCACACTGCGGAATTTCTGGCAATGAACTAGCGGATCAAGCGGCACGACTGACGAGAATTCCAGAAGCCTGCGAGGTGACAATAATAAATAAATTCCTTTAGATGACTTCTTAAAAACGATAAGACTTGAAATCCATAAAATATGTCAGACCGAATGGGACCAACAAGAATCCTAACTAAAGGACATAAAGGAGAACCCAAGTGAATGGATCACCTCCAACAGAAAATCGCGTAGAGAAGAAACTGTCCTTTGTCGACTAAGGATAGGGCACTGTATGTTCTCGCATGCTTACTTGTTGAAAGGTCTTGAACCTCCTACATGCAGAATATGTAAGGTAAAAATAACTGTTGAGCATCTACTACAAAGTTGTAAAGTCTATGAAAACCAAAGGAGAAAATTACATTTGGGATCTTTAGATAAAAATCTTGAAGACAATGAGACAGCCGTTAAAAAAAAAAAATCTGGTGCGTGCGCGCAACACACAACTTTCACTTACCAACTTACTTAGAATAGAAATTGACGTGTTTTGCTAAACATCATTTCCCAAAGTCACACATTTTTCTACATTCATATCTTATTTTTGTTAATCGTTAAAGCCGTTTTTGAGTAAATAAAAAAAAAAAAAAAAAACCGTGAAAATGATACAAAATTTATTAAGTAAAGTCCCCCCTCCCGTAGATAAATTTTGATGAAATTTTTACAGTCATATCTCGGGCATAAAAATACATCAAATACCAAGTTTGATCAAAATCGTTAAAACCGTTTTTGAGTAAATAAAAAAAACACGTGAAAATTATACAAAATTTATTAAGTAAAGTCCCCCCTCCAGTTGATCAATTGTGATAAAATGTTGGTTATCACATCTTTGGCATATAAATACATTAAATACCAAGTTTGATCAAAATCGTTAAAACCGTTTTTGAGTAAATAAAAAAAACATGTGAAAATGATACAAAATTTATTAAGTAAAGTCCCCCCTCCGGTTGATCAATTTTGATGAAATTTTTACAGTCATATTTCAGGCATATAAATAGATCAAATACTCAGTTTAATCAAAATCGTTAGAGCCGTTTTTGAGAAAATCGAAAAAAACGTAAAAAGTTATTAAATAAAGTACCCCCTCCCTTTGAGCAATTTTGATGAAATTTTTGCTGTCACATCGCGGGCATATACCTACACTAAATACCCAAGTTCAGATTCCCACGGTTTATAGTTTTTGAGCTAGTCTGTTCACACACACACACACACACACACACACACACAGACACACACACACACACAGACCATTTCGCGGGACTTGGTTATTTTGACTCAGGGGACCCCAAAACGTGTATTTCCGTTGAAAACCGGAAGTCGAAAATTTTCACGATCGCAATACTTCCACTTACTATATATTTCATATATAGGTAAGTGAAAGTAAAAATAGAATACTTGAAGCTACCAAAGAACTATCTCAAATTATGAAATACAGATGTTGCCAATGACCCTGCAGGGTAGAGGCTACAAAAATACCAAATAAATAAATATTTACTCCTTGTGTTTTGGAAATAATATATACTTTAATTTATAAATAAATTTAAGAAACAACTGACTGTAAAAAGTAATTCTATTTATCTTAAAGTCATATTTTGTAATGCCTGGAATTGCCAAGTACATAATGCATGACACACTCTGAGCAGAGAGGTATCACCAGTACCTATACCTGAGGTTCATACAGTCTTTAATAGTCACTAATGTCCCATACTAGATCAGATACTGTCTTTTATCTTAGGAGACTCCACTTGCTCCATTTATAGGTACGAGGGCGTATTGAAAAGTAAGGTCTCCTATTTTTTTTTCATAGAAAATTTAATTTATTTACAACTTGGGTTACATCGTTGGAAGGGTTGAATATTTACCTTTTTTCTACATATTCGCCTTGACGATCAATAACTTTTTGCATTCTGTTAACCTGCTTTTTAATGCCGGTGCCGTACCACTCTCCCGCCACGTCATGAAGCCAACTGACGACTGCTTCTTGAACTTCCTCATCTGACTTGAATTTCTGTCCCCCAAGGTGTTTCTTGAGAGCGGGAAACAAGTGGTAGTCGCTGGGGGCAAGGTCCGGGCTGTAAGGAGGGTGGTCGATGATATCCCAGCCGAATCCATTGAGTAGGGTGGTCGTTTGATGTGACACATGTGGACGCGCATTGTCATGAAGCAAACACACTCCTTTGGTGAGCCTACCCCTTCTTTTGTTTTGAATGGCTCGCCGAAGTTTCTTGAGAGTCTCGCAGTAGCTTTCTGAGTTGATTGTTGTTCCTTTTGGCATGAAATCAACCAACAGAACCCGGTTCCGGTCCCAGAAAACGGTGGCCATAACCTTTCCCGCTGACTTCTCCGTCTCCGGCACCACTTCCGCACGTTTTTTATGTCCATACAGTTCTCACTGTACACTTCCACTAGCTGGCGATGAATTTCCATCGGAGAAACCTTTTTTGCATTCAAAAAACGAATGACTGAGCGCAGTTCGCACTTGGCGGGCGAGTGAAGCGGGAGCTCCATCTTAAATGACTGCCACAAGGCAACTGAGCGTCCCAAGGTCACGCGGATTTGCACTGTGGTGGGGGAACCGCGGGTGAAGCGCTGTTGTCAAATCTCGCCTAGCAACTCGTGTTCGGAAACGGCGGCGTTGGAGACCTTACTTTTCAATACATCCTCGTAAAAAGGTTCACTTTGATGCTAGATGATACATTCTCACAGCCAGAAATGTTTATGAATCGTTGAGCTTATGAGAAAAAACTATACATTGTGTAAATATCGCACCATGAATGCAAGAGTGGGATGTCTCAGTTTTTCAATTTTGGAGTTTTCCTTCATTTTTATTATTGGAAATAGTCATATATATAATGCTGCAGTATTGTGCTGTGGCGGGAAAGCGAGCAGTTTTCCCTTTGTGGCATTTTTGAAAAAATAAAGAAAACCGTTTTCAACTTTCTTTGATCTACAAAAAAATCTATTTAGTACCCTATATCAGTTATAAAAACCTACCACTATTATTTTAAAGAATGTCTTTAAACCTTCAGCCAGGTGCTCCCTACAAGAATCATAATCATGCGCAGTCGGTCCTAGAGGCCTCTTTTGCCACTTTTATTTTTGCCTCCACTCCTCTCCTAATTGCTAGTTTAGTATGTAACCACTCTACTTGGATCTAATGAAAGTAAATATATGAAATTAACGAAAAAGAAAGAGTTGGATAAAAATTTGGTAAAATTTCTGAAATTTGATAATCTGTTTTGATGAAAAGATTTAACCAATTTTTAATTTAACTGACTCATTTAAAGCAAAATATTATTTTCTTCTTTTGTAAAGAAAATGCAATTTTCCGTGTGATGCATCATTTTCATTATAAGCAAAAGCCGAAAAAAGTCCAAAAACTTCTTATAAGAAGGCCTTGTGAAAAACATAATGCGGACTTTAAGATTCCTGACGTTCGCTTTTTATATCAGGGCAGTGGATATATTCATTTTATATGCCCAAACATCAGTATAAAATGAGAAAAACTTTTTTCCCACAGATTCCAGGACTGAATGGGCAGGATCAGAATAGTACTTAATTTAAATTATAAACTTGTAAATAATTAAATTTCCTCATAGTACTGACTGATTTTGAGTAAATTAAACTATTTATATTGAAATAAAAATATTCACCACATCTTTAAAAATTATAATCCAGTTGCTCACAGTTGGCTAGCGATATTCAGTCAAGCTGCAGGAATGTCAAACGTAACTGGATAGTCCTATTAAAAAACAGAACTTAGGAAACTAATAGGAGGGGCGACCCTCTGGTGCCTCTAGAAGGTATATTATGAGTAATTATTAAATTGATTTTTATATCCCTAAACAGAGCAACAAATAGATTTTTTAGAAGATGAAGAAATTTTAAAAAATGTTTCCTTCATTTATCAAAATGTCCATTTTTTTTTATATGTCTCATTTTTGCATTGAGGTATTAAGTCTACACTCAGTCTTCTCTTGATTTCCCACTCTTCCATTCAGGTTAAAATATTTTCTTTTGTTTATTTATTGATGCTCAACAATATCTTAAGTATCAAAATTTATTTTTATTTTACAGAATGTGTTACCAAATTTTCCTGATACTAGATCAGTAGTACTAATTATATAACCTTTTAATATTTTTTTTAACATCTTAGATGGCATTCCTACCTCCTGTGACTTCGTGCGTGATGAGTCTGACAAAATGGTTGCTGCTTTTACCTCTGGCCACTGCGTGGTCTTTGATTTGGAAACTGGCAAACCTGTTACAAGGTTGGAATCAACACAGGTAAAGATTATTATGTG
Organism: Aelia acuminata; assembly: GCA_911387785.2. NCBI lineage: Eukaryota > Metazoa > Arthropoda > Insecta > Hemiptera > Pentatomidae > Aelia > Aelia acuminata. Next base: position 51,779,988 of record OU426984.1, on the reverse strand, counting down.
TTTCTGCTTTATTTTAGTTTGGCTGTATTTATTTATTTACCTCTTAGTATAAGACTATTAAAAAATTAAAGTTCTCTTAAGGTTTTTGAAGCAATCAATGAAATAATTATCTTCTGTATTTCAACTGTTCTAGTTTGTACTCAAATTATTTCATGTATGCAATTTATAGGGCAAATTTTTTTAACCTGTGAATATATTCTTTAACTTAATTCATATTTATTTCTATTGCTTTTTTTGTTGATCAAAATTTTGTCTTGGAAATATTAGACCAGTAATCCATAGGTGCCTGTGCCCGTTTAGAAAACTGCCAACTTTAAGGACTCTAAGTCACTGGAACATGGTTTTCCCCAAATTCATCGAATGAATTTTACAAAACAATTTGTTGTTAATGATCAATAAAACTTTTTAAAATTTATTAATATTTTTTATTGAAAACTTGGTTGTATTTTCTTATATTACCATATTTATATACAGATATGTACAAAGATATCTAAAAGTTGGCCAAGAATAAAAATGTTGGGTCTTTAATTTTCTTCTTTTTTTCACAATCTGATGCTAATATTATGCTGTCGACAGTATCCGAGAAGAAAAATTGATGTGTAAATACATTACTGTGTGTTTTACTAATAATATAAAATGATTATAAATGCACAAGTTTCAGTTCACTGAAGTAAGAATTAGAGTTAAGATCAAACCAATATGGATGTCAGACGGTCACTGGTGCTAAAGTTGTACCTGGCTTTCTTAAAACGGTAATTTTAGTGGTGGGTGAGAGGGTGTCTTATTTTTCCAGTAGTGCTACCGTCTATGAGATCCAAATGAAACAACCATTTGCACGTTTCTAAATGAACTATTTAGTGCTAGTACAACTACACTTCTACTGGTACAACTGTGGTAAATTTCAAGTACAACTTGTGTACTGTGACCAATAAAGAGTTGATTTATTTTTATTTTGTCAACAAATATGATAGTACACTAGTTGCATACATTTCTGAATAACAAGACAATTTTGTTAAATTGCTTAAAGAAAAATGTGCCACTTATTTTTATATAAAAACTTTTTATATTTTAGCCACTAAGTAGTAAAATATCCTGATTTATTTTTTTTTAGTTATAAATACCTTTAGGTGATAGTTTTTAGTTTTTTACTATCTTAACAGGCTTTGTCTAATACGGGTTTAACAAAAAAGGTTGGTGCTACATACCTGTATACTTGAATACCTTATCCTGTGCATTATAATAATAAATCATGAACCAGTTAGATATTATCGGCTGCCCTGGCATTTCATGAACAGTCTATTTCAGGGAAAGAAATATAGTTTTTTATAATTGAAAGTATAGGTGTCTACTGACTCTGAGGAGTCCTATCTATGGCCTTGGGCCCAATTGTCACTTCCACTGAGCCTGTGGGAAGGACTCTGCCAAGTTGTGTTAGAGTAGCATGCTGCTGATCCATGAAAACCATGGTTCGCAGCAACCTGATGTTGGCTGACCGCCTGAAAGGTATCTCTGCTCCTCTTGCTAATGTTTGTAACAAGAATGAATAGATATAAATTAGACAAAATGTCTTTTGTGAACCAAGAAAAAGGGTTTCAACTTAAATAACCTATATATAATTAATTACACTGAATATGTATCCTGTTATAAGGAGAGGTTCAAGATTGGACTGTTAATGTTATTAAAATCTAATTATCAATAGATTAATCATAGTTATGTTTCCATTTAAGACTAAAGTAATTGTATTTCTTTAGGATATTGCGTTGCCAGAGGTGGGAAGACATATATACCGTGCTGTGTGCCACCCTCTGTTGCCAATTACGATGACAGCTCACGAGGATAGGCACATCAGGTTCTATGACAACAATACGGGGGAGGCGGTACATTCAATGGTCGCGCATTTAGACGCAGTCACATCATTAGCTGTCGACCCTAATGGCTTGTATCTACTTTCAGGAAGTAAGTTGTTTTAATTGATATTTAAGATTAACTTTCTTTAGAATTCCTAACTTTATAGTAAATTTAAACACCTATGTTCTTTAACTAAATTAAAAATATTTAGCTCCACTTTGGTAAATTTCAACATAGCAAATTAATCTAAAACGAGTTTAACTTTTTAATTTGAAAAAGACATATTACCCTTGCATTTAATTGTCTTTGTAGCTATAATCAAGTAATATAAATCATTTACTTAAAATTATATTATTAAGTTATAATTATAATATTTTTATAAGTAATGATTAAATAGCAATATATCTTCCATTTTGCCACAACTACTATTTATTTTATTGCATCACAGCATTGTTAACGTTTCGGGGCTGTGTCTCCATTTCAAAACATAAATGATTTCTCAATCGTATGATTGATAGTTTTTTAATAAGTTTTACAATACTATATCAATGTCATAAGCTAAAATACGCTGTTATACATTTTCTATATGTCAGCTCATACCATATTTAGAAGAAAAATAAAAATATAATATTTTTATTTTAGGTCATGATTGTAGCATTAGACTTTGGAACTTGGATTCTAAGACTTGTGTTCAAGAGATTACAGCTCACCGAAAGAAATTTGACGAATCTATATTTGATGTTGCATTTCATCCTACTCGGCCATTCATTGCTTCTGCTGGTGCGGACGGCCTTGCGAAGGTGTTTGTATAGTAAGCCAGTGTTTCTTGTGTATAGCAAGCACCTCGGTGTGTCATATTTCTTTTCCTATCAATTTGTTATCACCAGAGTTAATGCCGCTTCAATCATCTTTTTCCGTTTGGAAACTGTAATCATTGGTTGTATATGAAATTTTTAATGTATAGAATTTTTTTTTTTTTTGTTTCATTGATTTAGGAAGTAATTAGCCGATTTTAAAGACTCTCTTTTAGAAATAGAAATATCTCTGTAGTTTTTTAAAAGTTGAATTATTCTTTTTTAAATAAGGAATTTAGTATTTTAGTGTTTCGTAAATGAGTTAATATATTATGTTTAGTCAACGATGTTATACCCATTTCATAATATTTTCAGTCATTACTAAGCTACTTAATTTATAAGTATTACAAAACTTTTTATTTAAGTTGGTCAGTTTAATTTAATTTTGTCTTTACGTCTAAATTGAAGTATATTTATTTATTTATTTGGGTCATACAAACTTTTTTTTTTTTTACACTTTGGGAAATGTTATTAACTACGGTCCATGTTTATTGTCATAAGATCTTTAACAAATGCTGCTGTTGAAGTCTGTTTTCAGTAAATGTATATATTTGTACATATTTCCTGGTACCAGTTGTTTATATATAATTACAAAACTATTATATTTTAGCACTAATTTTTTTTTCTTTCAAAACGAATACTCAGATTACTTTTTACACATCCTCGTTTAAGTGTTTTTTATATTTATTTTGTTCGACATTTTCCCATGTTATCGTAAATTTAACAAAATTTTGAGGCGATTTAGTGAAATTACAGCCACTTGAAATTTTATTGGAATTCTTCACTTGAAAGAAGATCCATCAAATGGGTGAAGTATTGTATTTTGGTATCAGTCGAGGGAGTGTGCCTGCAACTGAATGATTAATACATTAGTGACTATTTACTAAGTTCAGGAGCCAATACCAAATTGACTGCCTTCTATGCTTGTTGCAGGTTCAAACTGGATTAACTTACTCCCATCACGATAGGTTTTGCCCGACAGTTTCTATTTTATTGATAGAAAATAAACCATTATATCGATTCCACTGTTGTTACTTTATTAATAGAACAACTGTAAAATTAATTTTTCCTTTATCGGTTTAATTTGTTGCGTATTATTGATGCTTAAAGTAAGCAGATTAAACAGAGCAAAAATGCCATCATGTTATACTCTATATCTCTGTATATACGGTATTATGTTGTCTTTATACTTTAATTTTCATTCCTTTTATACTGCCATCTATCTATATCGTCAATATCTATTTTTATTGCAGCCTAATGATTAGTTAATAGGAAATATTTATATTGATTCTTGATGGTTGTATTGACTAAATTCTGACCATGTGCATTATAGAAAGAGAAAAATAAGTTGTTTATAGTTGATATTGTTTTAAAATTTTAATAATTGTTCTGCTGCCTTAAGCCCACTATCAATTCCCTGAATGAAGTCACTTCCTGATTGAATATCTACATGGCCCAGTGTTTGCTTATAACAATAATAGTTTAGTAGGGAGGGAGGGGGGGGGGATTTGAAAGCTTGAACTCTCTCTTTATATGTTAAGTGTTTTATTTATTTATTTATTTTTTATTATTTTTTTTTTATATTGTGTGATATTTCAATTATAGAAATAGGAATAATTGATGTGATCTTACGAAAGTTATGAGAGATGTTTTAAGAATTTTTTTTCTGTATTTTCAAAATAAGATTGTCGAATACGAGCGTTGTCAGGTCTGTAAGATATCAGATCATAACTTGTATAAAGCACAAAATGTACACACTGTATTATATTGTATTTATACTCATGTAGTTTATAGAAATTAGTTATTCTAAAATATTTTGAAAAATTGTTGTGCTTGAATGAGAAAAAAAGTAATTCAATATGGAATTAAGATATCAACATGAATTTTTGCAGTGAAAACCTTATATTTTTATGGTTTTAAAGTCGACCAATACATTTATTTTAAGAATATAGAATTATTTATTATTATATAATTATTGTATCCTTGTGCATAACAAAAACCAGTGATGTAATTGTGTATGTAAAGCTGATATGTGTATATATTATACATATATATTATTAAATCTTATTCTACTTAATTGCAACTTTTTTTTCTTTTTTGTGTTACCATCGGTGTTAATATTTTTTTTCTTTTTGTATTGATCGTGGATCTAATGATGAATTAGTTACTATATTTTTTTATATTTTGAATTATGATTAGAAAGCGTTTAAATTAAAAATATATGTTATAATCTTAATAAGTTATTATTTTTTTTTATCTTCTTAGTTGTTAATATCTCATTGCTCGTATAAATTTTTTTAATCTATATTTATTTAAATTTTGATCGAAATAGAAATTATAATTATAATAAAAAAAGCTTTATGCGTTTCTTTTTAATAATAATTTTGTTCTTCTTTATTGCAAGATAACATAACTATATTATAATTAGTTTATTCCGATGTCTCATTTACTGCTTGCAGTTTATCGGAAGTCTTCTTGGTTTTGTAGGGTGTTCATCTAGTTTGAGATTTATTTTATTTTTATTATATTATAAAGTTTTCTATATACTTAATTTAGTTTTTGTTATCGTATTCAACTGGCAGATATAAAATTGGCTGGAGAGTGACAACCTATTAAGAGGTACTGTTTCCTGAGTCCTGAATATTATTCTTAGTAATAATGAGCAAATGTGAATAGAAAATTTATCACAACTCAAATGTGTTTCCTGAATTAGTTTAGACAAGATGGATCGTATTGTGCAGTATGTAAATAATAGTTTTAGCTGTCAAGAGCTATTTAGATAGTAGCAGCAGTCTTACTGCACTGAGGGCATAGTAGGCCAAATTAGAAATTACTGTTTTCTGTTATTCTGTACAAAGTGATTATTACGAAACCTTTAGGCGCCCTACCTTCTTCCCTCGGTGGGTATCACCAAGCAAAGAGCTCGGTCAATAAATGCAGTCTATCGTAAATAAACATTAAGTAATTCTCAATTTAACTTTGCGTCAAAACAATGCTAGTGTTTTCAACGGATTTTGTTATTAAAATCCATGTTGTATCATTTTGATTCTTTTAAGATACTTATATAAGGGAGTAATGTATATAGTAGAATGTTAAACCTATTGTAATCTATAGAAATAGAAGTGTGTTATCCATATATCCGACTGTATACTGTACATATAAATATAAATATATATATATATTATATATCAAAGTGAATACCTGTGCATTACTAATAAATGTTTTATTTATATAAAATAAATATGTATGGACTCATTTAATGTTTTTTTTTTCTTCAAAAATATGATCTAACTCTTTATGTTTACATTATTTTTTGATGTGCACTTGCATTACAGCTTTTTGTGCACTAATCATTACTCTTCACTGTTTCATGAAAGCATTGTGCTTATGATTTTCAAAACTTTATACGAGCAATATCAGCGTCAGTCAGGAAGAATAATTTTCAGAGATCTGTCTTGTTATAAAATGAAATATGTATATTCCATTTTATGATGGTTAAATTTAATCTGTTTTTTCAAGTAGTATCTCAATCTAAATTTGAAACCCATATTTTAATTCATTTTGTATGATAAATAAAAAATCATAAATGGCTTTATCACAAATTATTCCACTAATTAATGATTGTCTAGTGAAAATGATGGATGCTTAAAAAAATAAAAATAGCTTGAAGGATTGCCGATGAGCATATAATCATTTTTAACTAAATAGCTTCATATGGCTTGAAAATATTAAATATTTTTTGAAAAAGAATATACCAATGTAACCATTGTATTAAGAGGTATATTATATTAGTACATAATGGTTATTATGTATGTAAAGAATATACCATTGTAAATTTTAAAAAAATTAAGTAAGCAGCCATGCTCATTATTTGAAGGGTCAGGGGGAAAAACCACGGGAGTCCGATTTTTGTTGATTTGAAACAAGTGGTGCCATCTGATAGTATAGGAAGTGTACTTTATTTTCATACTTGTTACAGTCAAGAAAAAAAACGATAGTCCACATAAAATCAAGAGTTTAAAATCGATACAAGGGGGAAAAACAGCTGAAGTACTTAATGTCGGGGAAAGATTAACTGTAGTCCATTTCTGTAGTATTTGTCTGTGGTTGAAAGTTAATCAATATTGGTTGTTTTGGTTCTTCAGTTAACATTATATTCTAATCACACACACACACACAGACCATTTCACGGGACTTGGTCATTTCGACTCAGGGGACCCCAAAACGTGTATTTCCGTTGAAAACCGGAAGTCGAAATTTTTCACGATCGCAATACTTCCACTTACTATATATTACATAAATAGGTAAGTGAAAGTAAAAAGGCCCAGGCTTATGCTGTTCCAAGCCTAAGTTCTTATTTGGGGTAGATGTGGCACCGCGTCTCCATTATGTGTTCAGGTAATCTCCTGTATGGCTGTTTTTTCATTTGAAGATTTTTTTTAGTTTTGTCGCTTTAACCAGGGTGTTTTCCAGGTCTCCATAAAATCTAATATAATTTGTGTTTAATTATTCTAAGGAACTTCTGGAACCTGTTTTTGGTATCAAAAATTAAATATTTTTAATGGTTTTTTCTGAAACAAGTGAAACTCAAAACAAAACTTGTGTAACTATAAAACCCCAGCTACTCAAAAATTAAAAGAATCAATATTTTTATTTATTTATTATCAATTTGCAATCATGAAATTTTATGAATAGTCTATTCAAGACATATGGTATGCTCTTTAATAGCTACCCAATACAGTTGGGCTGCATTAGTTTTGAATAAAGTATTTCTCTCTCCCCAATCATTGCATTCACAATTAGAAGTGCAACCCACAAATCAAAAGTTTGACTACCAATTAGTTAGGTGGTTCGGTCGTGAGGCTAATTGAACAGCATATATCCCTTGAGATTCTTTTTTTATTCTGTTTATATTAAAACGATACTTCATGTCATTATGCATCTAAACTAATCAATACATATTATAAAGCAAAGTGTACAATCTGCGTGCCGATAAGGCTAAAAAACGAATCAACGTACAATCAAGAAAGTTATGTCAGCGTGTAGCCATATAACCCTTAACCCCCTAAGGTTTCTGTTTTTCTCTTAAGGGTTTAAAATTGAAGAGAAAAGGAACAGAATTTTTAGCCTCTCGCACCATGTAAATGTAATTAGCCTATCTGAGAATGACATACGAGTTTATGAATGAAAAATTTCGTTCGAGTTCCAGACTCCCAGAAAGCGCTAGGGTGCGTTTCACTCAGTGTTTATTGTTCATTCATTCAGTTTATAAAGGTTTTAAATTACTAAAAAATCAAGCGAAAATAATTAGTTTCTCCTTTGCTTTCAAAATAAAATAATGATTTTACATCTCTGCAATCAATTAGAAAACCGACTGGATTCCTTACAAAAAATTGTCTCATAAAAAGGCTAATTGATCAACACATTACATTTAATCAATAAATAATATATACTTAAGTAAATTTAATGCAATATGAGTGAACATTGCTTAGTAATACAGTGAGCGAATAAAAACAGACAAAAAGAGATAAATTGACTGATTATAAATCAAAAATTCTTATTTCATATAATTATGAAAAAGAAGTTGGTTTTATTGCTATATATGATGAGCATTCCAGTTGAAAAAATGACTAACTCCAACTACAGGATTTTTTCAATAAGATTTTATCACCCCACATAGTTCAGGATAAAAAGAAATATGGTGAAAAAATTGTGCCTTCATGATTTTTTGGTTTTCACTTTGTATTAGTAGTAAGATTGGAGAAGTGCAGAGTCCTCCCGAAATCGGGGGGATATCTTAAGGGAGGTTAAAATGGAAGAAAGGTCTTAAAAAAAGTTTCTATGAATCTTCGGTAGTTGGTTCTAATAGGACCATCACAGTAGTCGGCGCTTAAGCTGTACTCGAAATATAATTTTTTTAACTAATATATTTTTCAACTATAATCTAATAACTTATTATCTGCTGACTGTTTGGAATGGGCTTACAGGATTCAGAATCACATAAACCATCAAAAACGATGCATGACTCGACAAAGTTGCAGCAAAATTCACCAAAATGCAGCAAAAAAGAATGTTCATTCACCATTTTCAACCCCCTATAAAGTATATAGGGTTCCTTATTTGGGCGGACTCTGCAGATCTCGAATCTTAATATTGATACCAAGTTAAAAGCGAAGTTTCAAGAAAGCGTTAATTTTGTTCTATATTTCCTTTAATATTAAAGTTTTTCTGTTATTAAAACTACCACACAACTACCGGAGCGAAGCCGGGCACCCTAGCTAGTTTTAAAATAAATTTAAGCTAGAAAAAAAGCATTCCTTATGTTTTTATTTTTAAATTATGCAAGTATTCTTATTGGATTTATTTATATGTATTGGAGTGAATTAATAACTTCCTTATTATGTTTTTTTAGTCTACTGTGAGAAGACAAAACATTCAATTCTTCCTGGCGCTCTGCCTCATCAGCAGGATTATTTTATTTTTAATGTTCAAAAAATGACGATTCTTTCAATTATGTGTTAATTGATTTTTTTAAAGAACATTTCCTTAATAAAAAAAAACAAAAACAGATAATGAATAAATATATGTGAATGAATGCAAACATTATTATTTTTAAGAGACTGCTTGAACAAAAAGAAAACAATCTAGATGATATGAAACGGTGCCCTGAAAACATCGAATATGATTGTAAAAAGACTAAATCAAACATAAAAAAGAAGTCATAACTCATTCTCTCAAAAATATAAAAAATAAATTATTTTTTTGTTTTTCCGAGTTATTTTCCATTTAACTCTCCGTTGTATAACTGATATTTCAGACAGGTTCTTGATTGCTTTTATAAATTTTAAAAAGGATATTTTAAAACTAAAGTTCACCAGGATACATTAAATATAATGACAGGATAGTAATGGGGAATACGGCCACTTATATTCAAATAGAATATATTATATTTTTTTAATAATTTTAATTTTATTTTTTTAATAGTATTTTTTTTAAAAGTATATAGTGGTACATAAAAAGTCTCAATAATTCGTACTTCCATAAGGAGTTGACAATCTGTCTAAACGCCCTGCTCTCCCAGCATCATATCGATCAGATCCTCTGCCAAAATAAAAAATATAATTAATCGCTTATAGTTACTTCATGATAAAAAAATGTAAATTAATTGACTAACATATTTTTTCATATTTTAGGAACATTTTGCATTTTTATGTTTGGTTTATTTTAATAATTGTTTATCTCTATAGAGATTCTCATCTCAGGTTTATATCATTTGTCTCCCTAATACAGATGAAAATGGAGGAAGGCAATTGAACCATGGGCGGATCCTGCCGATAGTAAAGGGGGGGGCAAATGGGTGGGGCAAAGGGAGAGCTGAAGCGATAGACGAGTGCGGGAGTCTTTCTCACTTCATGAGAGAATACCAAACCAAAGTGCCCTACTCACTGTTTGGTAAACTCCGCTGTCCCAATCCCCATCAACGCCTACTGTCACCTTCTCGTGGTGCCCCCTGGGGAGTTATACAACTCGCGAACGACAGAGGCGGGGTATTTCAGGGAGGCTCAAAGAGCCACCTGAAACACCTAATAGAAAGTCTTAAAGGAAACAACCTGGATTGTCCTGGACGCACAATGCACTGTGTACCACAGCATTACACAGACTAAACAACTAGATAAACAGAGCCTGTGAAGCGGCATGGATGGGGATGGTAAGGCTGTGGCTTCCATCCTACATGTGTCGTGGAGCACCCTGCCTGGCAAGCACACGTATTGGTGCCTATGCATCGGAGCATAGGAGGTCCGAGGCGAAAGTAGTAGGATCCTGGAATGCTGGAAAGCGGGTTGAGAATTTCCCCGTGAAGGAAGCATATATTCCGGCTCCTGGACGGAACTCCAGGACTCTCAACGTTGACAGCGCTGAGATGGGGGTACACCCCGGCGGATAGCCATACGTGGAATGGGGTAAGTATAATGAGTAAAAACATTAAAAAACTATTTTACCTGGACGAAAGTCCACAACACGATGAGGAATTTTCCTCATCGGAGCCATCATACGTCTCAGACGCTGAACCTCTAGACGACTCTTACATGAGACACCTTTCACAGGCACTAGAGGACGAAATTAATGCATTACATGTGGACAGTCACACACATGGAGTGCTGGAGGAGCAAGTGGCTCTTGCAGCCGCTGCTTCACAGGCTCCAATGACTATAAGACAGTCTACACTTATGGAGACGGAGACTAGCCAAACACGTCTCAATGTGGACCAGTCGGGGGCCTTGGCCACGACGGGGTCCTCAAAGAACGTGAAGAGGCGCAATAGGAGGAAGGCGAAAGCCCAAACCCTATGTAATCAACCAGTAGCGGGGCCATCCCAGGAAGGTGCGGCTGAGGATGCAAGGGCCCTACCAGGCCCGGCAGACAAAGCGGCACCGACCAAGGGTAGTGCCACAATACTGGGCCAACATACAGACGTGAGGGCTCCTCTTCCAAAGTGCCAGGCCAAGACTGCAAGGGCCCAAACGGGCCCGGCAGGCAAAGCCGCGGCGCCCAGGGGAGGGCCCCCACGATACTACCAGAAAGACAGACGGGGTACAGTGGGGCAGCCAACTAGGCCAGCAGCAAACACTGCGAGGCCTTCAAAGCGGCCCACACAACCCCAACTGACTACAAAAAGACCCAGATCCTCTCCGGGAAACTCTGCACCTGCTGCAAAGAAACCCAGAGAGACGACGGGACACAGACCAAACTATGCTCTTGCTGCAAGAGGGCAACTGGTGGCGGTGGTTCCAGAGGACTACCCTCACACACAGTTGACCCGCGAGCAGTGTGAAGAGTTACAGGAATTAATAACGGACAAGGTGGACGATATTGACGAAGAAAGTGACGATCAGCCACTCTTTAATGGTGCAAGCCTTAGTAGAGGAGGCTGTATCGTCTCATGCCTTGACGACCATACCAAATTATGGTTAACAAAAACAATCCCCAACATCAGGCTGAGAGGAGAGGTGGCGCTCAGAGTCTGCGAGATTGGGGAGCTTGCAAAAATGGTAAAGATAGGAGCTTTCTTTCCTGGGAAAGCTCCTACAGAAGAAATACTCTTAAAAAGACTAAGAGTACAGAATAAGGCAGTGGCAGACATGAAATCCTGGAGACTGCACTATATGAAAGAAATGGAGAAAGGATTTTTCGCCATTTTTAAAATTTCAGAACCCAGCCTGGAGTCCCTCAAAACCAGAGGTATGAAGGTGGGTTGTGGTATGAAATTGATCCTATTAAGACAGTTAAGAGGAGCCAATGAACAACCACCATCAATGATGCAGGAATGCGAATTGATGGAGACCTCCGAGGAACCAGTCAGACAAATGGAAGGAACCTCGGAGGCAGGCAAAGAAACAACAGAGGTGGCTGATGTTGGACCCAGGGAGGAAGCTAAGGATGAATCCTTGGGCAGACAACAATCACCTAAACAGGTAGCAGGAGGCGCAGTTCTCACAGGTGGAACCCATGGGGAGGTGACGGGAGGCGTGGTGAAACCCAAAGACCCGATGAAAGTCGGGTTGGAAGGTGGAAACATGCCACCGTTACCACCCAGGGAACCACCTAGTGGAACACAACAATAACTGGATGAGACTGCTGCAGATCAATCTCCACCACTGCATAGCGGCAAGTGGTGTTCTGCAACAGCATATAACAGGTAAAAACATTGACATAATCTTAATACAAGAGCCATATATACTTAAAGGCGAGCTCAAGGGACTGAAACTACCTGGATACAGCACAGTGTCCACGAAAGACAGCCCCAGAGCTTGCATTATGTACAAAAATGAATTAAAACCGCTGCCACTTTGGCAACTTTGTTCCAGAGATCTAGCAGCGGTAAAATATACCCCAAAAGGGGGCAACCCAATCATCATATTGTCGGGATACCTTCCTTTTGAGGAAAAGGACCCAACAATAATGCTAGAACAGATGATGGGAAAAACCAACGGACTTGACATACTTGCTGCCCTGGATAGCAATGCACATCATAAAATCTGGGGAAGCAGCAACATAAATCACAGAGGTGAGCTAATTTTAGAATTTACAATTAATAATGATCTTGATATATTGAATAGTGGCAATAAACCCACATTTCAAAATAAATTAAGATCAGAAATAATAGATATAACAATAGCCACACAAGCACTTAGCAGACAAATCACGAATTGGCATGTCTCCAACGAGGAGACATGCTCTGACCACAAATACATAAGATTTGATCTACTAGAGAGTCAAACATATAATGTGGAGTACAGGAATCCCAAAAATACGGATTGGGAGATGTACTGCACAAGACTCACAGATGTGATGAGACAATGTCCAGAGGATGCTCACAATGAATGGCAACTGGACTGTCTCAACACTTCCATAACTAATGCTATGATGGAGTCATACCAACATAGCAACAAACCAAAAAACAAAAAATCAAACAGAAAAGTCCCATGGTGGAACAATGAACTTAAAAAGCAAAGAACGGAAACCAGAAAACTGTTCAATGCTGCAAAAAACACTGGCAGATGGGATTTGTACAAATCCGCTTTAACAAAATATCACAAATCTGTCAGGAAAGCAAAAAGAGATGCCTGGAGGAACTTCTGCTCAGATGTGAGCGATGTCCCGGAGGTAAGCAGAGTTAAAAAAATACTAAATAAAACAGATCAGGAAATGCTGGGAACGCTAAAGGTGAATGGGGAATTTACCACAAACGAGTTGGAAACCCTAGAAGCCATGGCCAAAGCCCAATTTCCTAACTGCGATACGAACAATAGACTCATCAGCAACTCCACATTTTCAACATCAACGGATGATGGAAAAATGTGGAGAGAGGCAAAGAACATTGTTACCAGTAGTGCTTTAGAGTGGGCTGTAAAGACGACAAAACCATTCAAGTCAGCTGGTACAGATGGCATTTTTCCAGCACTAATACAAAAAGGGCTGGACATCATAAGACCTAACCTCTTAAAATTATTAAGAGGTAGCCTGGCACTGGGATACATCCCAATGGAATGGAGAATATCCAAAATACGATACTTGCCAAAGCCAGGCAAAGGTACATATGAAGACCCGAAAGCTTTTAGGCCCATATGTCTATCATCGTTCCTTATGAAAATATTGGAGAAAATAATTGATAGACATGTGAGAAAACAGATATCGGAAGCAAATCCGATACATAAAAGGCAATATGCATACCAAGCAGGCAAATCCTGCGAGGTAGCACTGCACAACATGGTCTCAAAGATAGAAAAATCTATAGACCAAAAAGAAATAACAATAGGCACCTTCGTAGACATTGAAGGAGCTTTTGATAAAACTCCTTATAACGTCATTAAGAACGCATTAAGGAGCAGAAACATAGACAACATTTCCTCCAGATGGATTGAAACAATGCTGGAGGAAAGAATCCTACTATCAGAAATGGGACACACCAAACTGTGGATTAAACCGAAAGGAGGATGTCCACAGGGAGGAGTGATCTCACCTCTACTGTGGTGTCTAGTAGTGGACTCACTGCTAGTAAGACTAAATAAAGCAGGCTTTTATGCACAGGGATACGCAGATGATATAGCAATTCTGATTCAAGGAAAATATCAAAGTGTATTGTCTGACCTATTAAAAAACGCCACCAAAATCCTTACAAATTGGTGCAAAGAGAATGGATTAAACATCAATCCACAAAAAATACACATTTGCCTCTTCACTAGGAGGAAAAAAGTGGACATCAAATTACCAAAAATAAATGGTTTTCAGTTGACACCAACAAAGGAAGTAAAACATCTGGGAGTCACACTTGACCATAAATTAAACTGGTCCAAACACGTAGAAAATACGACCAACAAAGCCCTGAAAAGCCTATGGTCCTGTAAGAGGGCAATAGGCAAGAATTGGGGACTAAAACCAAAAATGGTGTACTGGCTGTACCTAACAGCAATTAGACCAATCATATTTTACTCAGCCCTACTTTGGTGGCACAAAGCAGGAGCTGGAAAGAATAAAACGCTGTTAAACAAACTACAAAGGCTAGTTTGTCTGATGACAACAGGTGCAATGAGAACAACTCCAACAGCTGCAATGGAGGTGATGCTTAATCTAACTCCTCTGCAGATAGAGGTGGAGGCCCAAGCGTTAAAATCCGCTTACAGAATATTAAAACAAAACAACTTCTCCCAAATAAACGTAGAGAGAGGACATTGGACAATAACCAGGAAAATTGAAGAAGATCGGGTGCTATCCATGCACTCAGACCTTCAGGTAAGAGAATTCCTGGACATTAAATATCAAACCATAATCAGGAAAATAGAGCCACATAAACCCTACACGGGGATCAACTGCTATACGGATGGCTCACTGACCAAAACAGGGTCTGGGGCAGGAATCTGGAGAATGGATAAACCCAATGAAGGGACATCAATTCCACTGGGAAAATATGCTACTGTCTTCCAATCAGAAGTAGTAGCAATTTGCCAATGTGCCTCAGAACTGCTGACTGAAAAGATATCAAATAAAAAAGTAACTATATTCACTGACAGTCAAGCAGCTATTGGTGCAATCAGTAACCATATAGCTAAATCAAAGGTTGTCAAAACCTGCAACAATACGCTCAATAAATTATCAGAAAACAATAATGTAAGAGTGGAATGGGTACCAGGACATACTGGTATACATGGAAACGAAAAGGCAGATTGCCTAGCAAGACAAGGATCAGCTAATAAACCCATAACCCCTGAACCTGTACTGGGAATAAGCATAAGCTACGCCAAAAGAAGGATCGGGGAAATATATGGAGCTATTAAAAAACAATATTGGAAGGATAAAAATCAATATCACTCCAAACTCTTCTTAGACGGCTATTCAGTCAAAAGAAGCAATATGTTGCTGAATCTTGACAGGAAGGCACTTAAAAAAATTACAGCGATCTACACAGGACACTGTAAACTAAACAAACACATGTATAAACTAAAGTTGGCGGAAACACCAATATGTAGATACTGTGGCAAAGAGAACGAAACAGCATATCATATAATCTGTTGGTGTGACCGATTTGTGCGGTTAAGATTTGGAATGTTTGGGCAGGAAAATATAACCAATCCAACTTCCAACGACTTATTAAATCCAACAAGTATACTAAAATTTACCGATGTTTTAAGGATTCCAATCTGAAACACGGGCATAGTTAGGCGCACAATAGACCCAAGGAGGTCGCGGTGCATCAAGTCGCGGAAAAAAAAAAAAAAAAAAAAAAAGGGGGGGGCTGCAGACCCACAGCCGTCATTTGGCTAGGCTAATCATCTTTTTTACCTTTATGTTCCTTTCCTACCACTAAAATTCTACTTGTTCTGCACATTATTTGTTCTTTAACTTGCTTCCTTATGTTAAGGAAAGTCAAATTCTATCTTTAAATAGACGAAAAAATTTCCAAAGGGGCTGCAGCCCCCACAGCCCCCCCCCCTGGATCCGCCAATGAATTGAACACGTAATTTATGATGCAGTGTACCTAAGTTTGTTAAAGTAATCATAGTGTAACAGATTACTACTAAGCTCTTGTTTGATTTTCTTTTTTTCTCACAGGAATTTCTTTGAGATTTAGATATGAGACCTACGACCTCTACTATTTTTTTATGTTAACTCTTACTTCTGAAACCTCTCACATTATAAGATGTAGACAAAATGTGGAGTTTGTTTATGTGTGTCACTCTCCTCTGGGTCCTACCATACAAAAATGAATTAATAATACAATGGTGAGAAAAAATTGATTTTTTTTGGACACTGAATTGATTTCCGTGGCAGACTCTCTGCCTTTTTTGTAATTGTCCAATTTTCTGATCCTTAGATGCTAAACTTTCAACAAGAGAATTTCAGATCTTCTTCTTTTGTTTGTATTCATATTTCTTTAGCCTTTAGGGTTGTGTTAATCAAACTTAATTTTTTTTTCATTTTACAATAAAAGCTTTCTACTCCAGCGGTATGAGAGCTAAACCCTTCCTTTCAAGACCGATAGGTGATTGACTGCAGATTTGGCACTACTGTTACCATTGAGTTACCCCAAACTCTGTACTATACAATGACCAAGTTTCCTGCCCTTGTATATATTCAGCAGTACAGTTTTATTCAGACCTCTGAGAGAATATCTCATGTAGGAAGTACTTCTAACTTATTAAACTTGCCCCACTGGAAAATATCCTTCCATCAATGAAACTTAACTGTTCATATAGCTATATTAATCCAATTTTACACAATTAATAACTTGAGGTAAGCTTTTATGATGTGTCTATGGCACTTAAGACAGGATACTAGCTTGATCACTAGAATCAGTGCAAAAAAAACAATAGAATACAATGTATCCTTATCCTCAAGCAAAGAAACTTTTTTTTATTTGATAAATTTTTGGCATATGGTTGCATAGAGTTCTGAACAGAATAATTAGGAATTAAATAAGGCCTGATGTCAACATTCTCAATGACATCAGTGAATTTAGTTTGATATGGGGTGGGCACATCTTGAAAAGGGATGGAACACTTAGAAATGCTTGATTATAAACTGAGAATAAGATATTTCAGAGAAGATATCTCAGCTAGAGGTCTGCTGAAAGAAGATCATATGGTCAAAGAATATTGAAGAATTATTCTGAGTTATAAGAATGCTGAGTAACAGACAGAATGTGGCATAGTTGCGAAACCTAAAATAATATCAGCTAGGTCTAAAAGTGTATGCGTGGCTTGTTATATTTTATAGATGTTCATTTAGTAAAATGTAATAAATGACTGACCTGTATATTGGCATGGTAGGATTCTGTAGCGTGAGAGGCCTGAAGGTTCCTGCCGAGTCGAGGAAGTAGAGCTGCAGCAGAGGGGACCTGTCTCGACTCGGGGCCGACAGCCAAAGGGAGTTGACATGGCCGCTCTGCTGGAGTGCCCTGGGGTCATCTCTGCTCGAGGTGGACAGCCATAGCGGGTTAATGTGCCCGTTGAGCTCCTGGCACCAGCCCAGAGTCGTCAATGTCAGCACCAGCAGTATCTGCAATTCGAATAGCCTCAGTAGGAGGTTCCAATATCTTATTTTTTTCTTTTTATAGCCAAATATGATTATGCTAATGATTCTCTGATAACTACCAGAGTGTCAAATCATGACCATTTGGGGGGACTTTATTTTTAGGCCCTATTAAAAAAAATATATTATGGTTCCTATAGAGGAGTGGAGGAAAATATTTGAGAATTATTATTAAAAGTAATTTATTTTTATTCTTTAATTTATTAGTTTCATTGTGTTTATCTATTTCTATTGTATTTTATGGTTTCTCGAGATCAGGAGGATTAATTTTGAGGCTTCTTAACATTTTTGTTTTTCTATAGAGGAGTGGAAGAAGATATTTGAGAAGAATCATAATAAAAATAATTAAATGAAATTCTTTAATTCAAAATCAATATTAGTTTCACAGTGTTTATATATTTTTATTGTTTGTTTGTTTAACATCACTTTATGCCACTAAGGCTAATTGGATAATGCTACAGTGGGAATCCTAAATTTTGCCTATCCAGGTATAATTATGATAGGGATCTTTAACGAGTACCTGACATCGTACAGGCTCGGGCCTCCATTTTACGTCCTATCCAAGGGACGGCATACACAAGGATTTTTTACTCCCATTAAAAAATCCTAGGGATCCTCGGGACGCGAACCCGCGACCTTTGTATTGTAAGTTTCCATGCTAACCACTACCACAGGTGACCACATATTTCAATCATCATTTCAGGGGGCTACAGCCCCTCCCTTTGGTAAATTTTTCGTCATTTAAAGATAGAATTTGACTTTCCTTAATGTAGGGAAGCAAGTTTAAGAACAAATAACTCTGCACAACAGCATTTCTTATGTTTGGGTTATGATACATGATATTAGTCCAATTTTCAATGACGACTTCAAATCTGTGACTGAAATTTTTGTTTCAGCTCTAGTTAAAAAATATGAAATATGGGTTGTTTTCCTAAAAAAACACTATCAATCTAGATATGATTCCAATTTTTTTTAAGTTTCAGTTTAACAAAAACCTTTTTTTATTTGATTTTCTTGATGAAACAGAAGGCAGAGAGTTATTTAGAATGCTCCAACAATAGTCAGACATCATATGTGCATTCCAGTAGCCTTGATAGCGTTGCACCATCGTACGAAGGTCCTGGTGGAATCGCTCGCCCTGTTCTTCACTTAGATCCCCAAGATTGGCAGGAAAATAGTCTAGATGGTTGTGGAGAAAGTGGAACTTGATGCTCATGTTACATCCGAGCCTTTGAAAGTGACACATTAGTTCTTGTACGTGTTGAGAATAGTCCGAACTTTTCTTATTTTCCAAAAAAATTGTGAATTATTCAAACAAACTCATTCCATGCATTTTTCTCACTATCTGTGTAATGAATAGATAACACCTTTCATTTAACAAGGCTTTAATAAGCATTAAATTGCTGTATAGAATCAAATACAAAAATACATGTACTCAACATTTTAAATACTAAAATTAATAATTACTGAACATGTGATATAATTTGATAACAAAGAGATTATATCACACTCTCCCCCCCTCTTCGCAGGTTTACTGTGGTCTCCTTTCCATCTGGCAGTCGAACAAGAGCGTAGTAGGGATTAGCTTCTAAAAGATGTACTTCTTGTACAAGAGGGTCATACTTACTTCGTCGTACGAAGTTGCGAAGTAGTACTTTCCCTGGTGTACAGAGCCACGAAGGTAAGGCTTCTCCCGAAATATTTTTCCTCTTATGGTAAAACATTCGTTCATGTGGGGTTGCATTGGTAGCTGTGAAGAGTAATGACCTTATTGACTGCAACGCTTCGGGTACAACTCTCCCCCACTGCGATATCGGTAGGCCTTTCGAGTGAAGTGCGAGCGATATTGACTTCCAGATTATTCCGTTGTATCTCTCCACTTGACCATTTCCACAGGGGTTATATGGTGTAGTTCGGCTTGTGGCTATCCCCTTCGAATGGAAGTATTGTTCCAGCTCTTTGGATATAAAAGCTGTACCTCGATCGGAATGAATATAACAAGGATATCCAAAGATGGAGAATATTTGACCCAGCGCTCCGATTACAGTTTTTGCAGACAAATCTTCACAAGGTATTGCAAAAGGATATCTTGTATATTCGTCGACGACTGTCAATAGGTATTTATAGCGTGTGCTTGACGGTAAGGGACCTTTAAAGTCCATACTGAGTCTTTCAAATGGAGCTGTTGCCTTTATAAGATTACCTTGAATTCTACAGAAGCGTGGTTTGACAGCTGCGCAAGTTCTACAAGAGGAAGTCACTTTCCTAACCTCTTCTATGGTATATGGGAGATTTTGAATTTTGACATAATGAACCATGCGGGTGACTCCAGGATGGCATAATGATTCATGTAGGGCCTCTAATTTGTTACTGGAATGGGTAGAGCTGCAGAATCTGGTGAAGGCATCGGCTGCTGCATTTTCTTTTCCTGGGCGATACATGATATCATAGTTATACGCAGCCAACTCAAGTCGCCATCGAGTGAATTTCTCATTCTTGATTTTCCCAGGATGTTTCATGTCAAACATATAAGAGACAGATTTTTGATCAGTTATTAATTTAAAGGTACGACCGATTAAATAATACCTCCACTTCCGAAGTGCTTCGATTATGGCGTAGGCCTCCTTCTCAACTGCCGAGTGATGACGTTCGCTTTTGGATAGAGTTCTGGAGAAGAAAGCGACCGGCCGCTGGTTCTGCGTGAGGACTGCAGCAATAGCTACATCGGAGGCATCAGTCTCCACACAGAAAGGAACGTTTTCTTCGACATTGTAGATACAAGATTTTAAAATACTCGTTCGAATGTCATTGAAATCTGCCACCAGCTGAGGGTTAAGAGGAAAAGTTTTGCAGTTTACTAATCGATGAACTTTTTCAGAAAAGTGTGGTACCCATTTAGAGTAGTATGAAAACATTCCGAGTGCTCGCTGTAAGGAAGCTTTGTTCTGAGGTAATGGAAAATCGCTTAATGGTTTGAGTCTATCTGGGTCAGGACGTAGGGTATTATTTTCTATAAGATAGCCAAGAATTTTAATTGATTTTAAATTAAATTTAGATTTTTGCCTATTAATAGTCAGATTATATTTTCTGCAGGCCTCCATGAATTTATTTAAGTTATGGTCATGTTCAATCTGGTTCTTTCCACTGACCGTAATGTCATCCAAGTATATATTTACCCCTTCTAGACCTTCTTTAGTTTTAATTTCATCCATTTTCCTTTGAAATGCTGCAACACCATTTGTTACTCCCATTGGAATCCGTTTAAACTGCCAGAGTTTTCCAACAGCCTCAAAGGCAGTATAGGGTCGGTCTTCTTTTCGAATTGGGATCTGATAGTAAGCACTCTTTAGATCAATTGTACTGTGGACGTTATATCGGGCTATGTTGGAGGCAATTTTCTCTATTGATGGTATCGGGTATGCATCCAATAGAGTATACTTGTTAATGGTGAGGGAATAGTCAACGACCATACGTTTCCTATGCGCCCCCTTCACAACTAGAACTTGTGCTCTCCACGGAGAGTTACTTTCCTCAATGACACCGTCTTTAAATAGCTCGTTAATATGAGTCCGAATAAACTTCTCGTCTTCATTCGAGTGCCTCCTTGATTTTATCGATATAGGTTTCCAGTTTGGAGCTAAATGTTTAAACAAAACGGCTGGTCCTACCTTAGAGCAGGCAAGACTACTGACGCTTAAAGTTGGCCTACTGCCGCCGAAAGAAACTGTCAAGCTAGAATGTTGTCTGAGGATGTCATGACCCAATATTACATCAGCGCAGCAGTTCTTTAGAACGCTTAGTTCAACATTTGAATAAGAATTGTTCAGCGCTTGTAAGTTTACACGACAGAAAGACTTAATATTGACAGAATAAGAGGACGAAGCCATCGAGACGGCAGAGGTAGTGGGATAGCGCTCGAGGCTATGTTTATTAGCAAACGCTTCGCTAATAAAACTCTGAGTACTCCCAGTATCAATCAGGCCATCAGCTGAATACCCGTCGATTTTTATAGGTATTGTAGACTTAGCAAGACTAGGAGGTGAGGCTGCTGAGATTTTAGATGGAACCAAACAAGGATGGATGGCTGCTGTCGTCGCCCAGTTGTCTTCATCGGAAACGTCACAGTTTTGAGTGGAAGCTGAGGTTTTCGATTTAGATTTGCAGACTCGCGCAAAATGGCCCTTTTTGTTACATCGTTTGCAAAAGGACTCTCGGGCCGGGCAAGATGAACGAGGGTGTCTCGAGAGACCACAGAAATAACATTTTTGTGAGTTTACGACAGCGTTAAAAGAGACGTTTGAAGGAGATTCTGGCTGGGGTGAAGACAATCGATCTGGAATACTCCGAGAGGAAGTGGATGCAACTAGGGGTACGTTTGAAGTATACGACTCTGAGAAAGCTTGTGCAGATTCTAGAGCACGAACTTTTGAAAAAGCTTCATCTAAGGTTAAGTTGAAATTTTCTAACAACCTCTGTCTAAAGCTAGATGATAAAAGGCCATTAATGAAGGCGTCTCGAATGTACTCCTCTCTATAGGCAGTGGCACTAACATCTTTGAACCCACAGTCACTACTAAGAACGCGCAATGATTGAAGGAACTGGTCTACAGATTCATCTGAACGCTGGTGCCTACCAGCGTAGTTATCAACTAGTGGTAGTTATCAACTTATGCCTAGCAAAGATTTCATTTTTAGGCTTAATGTAAAGTGTGTCTAATATAGAGATGGCTTCTTCATATGAAGAACATTCACTAATTTGTTCAAAGATTGAATGACTTACGTGATTGAATAGTAGATTTAACTTCTGCTCTTCTTTTGCTTTAATGGCTGTGATGAATACTTGAAATGTCTTTTTCCAATGAACCCATTTAGAATTACTTTGGGTTGCTGAATGTTCCGTATCGAATCTTTCAGGTTTTAAGTACTTGTCCATTTCGAAAGTAACTTTAATGCTTATTAAATTGTAATGAATAGATAACACCTTTCATTTAACAAGGCTTTAATAAGCATTAAATTGCTGTATAGAATCAAATACAAAAATACATGTACTCAACATTTTAAATACTAAAATTAATAATTACTGAACATGTGATATAATTTGATAACAAAGAGATTATATCACAATCTGTCATAGTCTTCGTAAAATTGGTTTCTTGTATTAACGATCTTATTTGTGGCCCGTCAAATATTCCTGCTTTTATCTTCTCTGCACTCAGTTTTGGAAACTTGTTTGATAGGAAAAGGAAACAATTTCCACTTTTGTCAAGGCCTTTCACGAATTGTTTCATCAGTCCTAGTTTTATGTGTAACGGAGGCAAAATTATACGATCTCTTGATACTAAAGGTGGGTTTATCACGTTCTGTTGTCCTGGAACAAGCGCTTCCCGAGGAGGCCAATCTTTTTTAATCCTGTGTTGAGTTTTAGCTCGACTGTCCCACAAGCATAGAAAACAGGGGTGCTTTGTGTAACCACCTTGTTGGCCTAAGAGAATGTTTATCATTTTTAAATCAACACATATGAGCCAGTTATGTTCGGCATATTTAATTTTGTCTAAAACCAGAGCAATAGTTTTATATTCTTCTTTTACTTTCGTGGAATGTGCAATAGGCAACGACCCTAATTTATTCCCATTATGTAAGAGAACACATTTTAGACTCCGTTTTGATGAATCTATGAATAAACGCCACTCATTAGAAACGTAATTTTTTAATCCCATTGCAGCCTTCAAACCAAATACATCCTTACAAAACACGAAGCCATTTTCTTCAGCAAAATATTGGAGGAGATTTCTTTCTCTTGTGCGGTAGTAAGAAACGTTAGTACTTTTTGTTATTAAGTTTCTTTCTTTTAGCTTAGAAGCTAAAATTTCTGAAGCATGTTTCAACAGTCCCAGGTATCTGATAAGGTCGTTTAAATCATCTTGGTTGAATAGTTTTGGCGCCTTTAACTCACATTCAAAGTCACTATCACTAGTGTCCGTTATCGTCTCAAAATTCTCCTTATAATATGTTCTCCTAAGAAGGACCAGGCTGAGGTTCAGCTGATATAATAGGGCTCAAAACACGTCTATATTCCCGGACGGATATTCCCATTTGGCTCGATTTTTACGGTTAATACCAGTTATGTTTACCAAGCAAAAATAACAGTCATTGTGATGGTTCACGGGTTCTTTCCACATCATGGCAGTTTCGTACCTAAATCTATTCCTTTTCTTATTCGTCCACAAACGTAGAAACTCAACACACGTTTTGCGTACCTTTTGAGGAATCCAAGGCTTGTCGATCATTTCCAGGGAGTGACCAAAATAATTTTTGTAAGCTTCAATTACGAACGTTGTCACATTCAAACGGCAATCTTTGAACATATATTCCCCGCAAATGAAACAAAAATGATTCGGATGCCGATGCCATATCAAATTATACTAAGAAAAGTTAATAAGTTAGAAATTATGAGCAAAGTAACACGGTAAAATGTTGATTTTCTCTTGGTAGCTATAATAAGTAAACTACAGCTGTTACAAAACAACTGGGGGCATATATAGGATCAGCGACACCAAATTAGTAAACATCAAGTTATAAAGGTCAATCATCAGACAAAAGTTGCAAGTTTGTTGTGCAGTGTAATGTGCAGAACAAGTAGAATTTTAGTTGTGGGAAAGGAACATAAAGGTAGAAAAGCTGATTAGCTGATCTAAATGAAGGGCTGTGGGACTGCAGCCCCTCCTATACGATCGGCTGGATCTGCCCAGTAAGTAAACAAACTTTGAATCGATTATTTGGTTAATCGATAATGTCTAATGATTAAAAGAACGATTAATATTTTTAGACGGATAATCGATTAATAAAATCAAAATTGCCATCTCTAAATACGGCTACTCTACTGAATAATAATTTTTAGTGGAATGGCCCTGAAGAAGCTCCACCTTAATTTGACCTAAATGAATACGCTATATGAGCACTATAGTTACCTTGAATGCAGCCATAGTATAGCGGGGACGTACTGTGAAAGAATGGCTAGAGTCTGTAAATGTACATAGATATATATACCAACGTACAGTAGAGGTGACCTTGCGAAGTGACAATCTTCTCGACCAGCGGCTGGAACCTGTGGTATTCCTTTCACCCCTCACAAAAAAAAAAAAAAAAAAAAAAGTATGTAAATC
Organism: Aelia acuminata; assembly: GCA_911387785.2. Taxonomy (NCBI): domain Eukaryota; kingdom Metazoa; phylum Arthropoda; class Insecta; order Hemiptera; family Pentatomidae; genus Aelia; species Aelia acuminata. Next base: position 51,755,037 of record OU426984.1, on the reverse strand, counting down.
ATTTATCAGTTTGCACAATCGCTTCTTTTGTAGTTACTCGGGGCAATTTGTTTACTTCATATGTAATTAGTTCCAAATTAATGGAGGATCGGTCAGATTGATTATTCCTATTATATTATTGTGGTAGGTTGTGGTTTCTACAATTGACCGCACTCTTAATTATATTTTTATTATTTGTCTTATTTATTAATATTTAATTGATTGTTATTTACTATTAAAATTAATATTTGAAGATATCACACAGATGTAACAACAAACATCTCGGGTATGGGATTACCCAAAGCTTACAGTAACAGCAGCTCACTCTAAGAATAACAATTTATTAAGATTTTATTGAAAAAATATACAATTTGATCTTCTATTCCTCTTTCTCTTCTTCTCCACCTTCTACCTCTTCGTATCCCGTGCTTATTGCGTTCCATTTTGGATTGTGAAAGAAGCTATGGTCTCCATCGCCCCAAGGAAATTTCTATGAAAAAGAAATTTTAAATTCATAAAAAAGTTTATTATCATATCAACTAATGTCTTCTAGACATGAGACTCGTGAAATGGAATGAAGATTTATTATAGTTCATACGTTGAGCAACTACATTATTTTTACTTTCATTAAAAAAAAGAAGCAATTTTTACAGACAAAATTGAGGCGTTCAAATTGAAAATGCATTAAAGTGCCTTTACACTCTACGAACTTTACCTTCGAACACCACCCTCGATCAGCATTCACGTCGACTGTTCGGCTGTTCTAGGTACTTCATCTGTTCGCCTGTGTTCGGGGGTAGCGCTAGTGTCACTTTTGATTTGGGTTATTCCCAAGTGACAGGAGTTGTTTGTGATATTTGTGCGCCGTTCTAATTCGTCTCCTATTTTTTTTTATTTTTCAGATAATATAAAATATATCCATAATGGAGATTTTGTCTTCAATCATAAGCTAGCGTTGGGTGCGTCAGCCATATTGGTTCGCGTTACGTCACGTTAAGTATATGTAAATAGCTGTTCGTTTAACGCCGGTACGGCAAGGTTCGAGGAAGAACCTGTTCGAGGGTGAGGTTCGTAGAGTGTAAAGGCACCTTAACAGTGGCGGATCCAGAAATTTTCTGAGGGGGGGTGCACTTTTTTTTTTTTACATTTCATGAGTAATGAAGGCCCCAATTTAAAATACATATTAGTACATAATGACGTAAATGTTTAAATACAATTCATTTTCAATTAATTGATCTGAAAAATGACTAAATTAGCTCATTTTATATAGAAATAGTAACACTTTATGAGTTTCCTCACCTCTCAGGGGGGGGAGGGCGCGCGCCCCCCATGCCCCTCCCCTGGATCCGCTACTGCACCTTAAAGTTCAAAATTATTTATTTTGAGTAGAAAAACAAGAAAAAATATTAGTCCAATCATGAGATTACTACATTTATAAAAATTAATTACACTATTAGTTTGTCACATCTCTGTACGCCAATTATCCTATTTTTCGATACGGTATCGATAAGCATCTATATTTTACGGCCAATCAGTGTGAAGTGTTAGGTTATAACATCATGGCGGATAGCAGTGGGCGTTGCCTGTATTTAAACAAATACTTTTAATTTTTTTTTTCCAGTTGCTGCCATGATATTTATATCTACAGATTTTACTTCTTCTTCCTCCATTAGTTAAAATTAATGTTCCTTGGCCTCCTACAATAAATTCTACGCAATGTTTGTCAGCAGCTCTTCATCACTGGGCCTCCTCCACATCCTCCTTTCTCCATCCGTCCAAGACGCTGTCTACCTCTTCGCCAGAATAATACGCCTCGCTCATTATTTTCCTAGGGATCTTTTCCTCTGACATTAGAGCTACATGGCCAGCCAACCTCAATCTTCCCAGCTTTTCATGTTCACCGAGGATCATAGTATTTCTTGATTACCTTCCATGAGGAATGTTTGACCTACTCGCTGACGTTCATAAATGCGCCACATAATCTTCTCACAAAAGCCAGTAAACTTCGCTCATCTGACCGTGATTTTACCCATGACCCCGATCCACAGTGTTTCGCTTAGTAGGAGCTAGATGCACAAAAGTATTTTTTGTAATTTTTTCATCTCTTTCGACTATTTAAGTAATTTAATTATAAAATGGTTACATTTAATTATTAAATTGAATATACTATATTTAATATTATGTATATTTCATAAATTAAATATATTATATTAAATCATAAAATTGTTTTTCGTCATTTTTTCATTTTTTGAGACCAATTAAGTAATTTAATTATAAAATAAAACATTTTTATTAATTGAAAATCAAATTTAAAGCGATTCCCAGGAGATTAGGAAGAAAAATAAAAACAAAAGCCTATCTATACAAAATTCTGTACTCCTTATTTTTTTTTCTAATCCTCTTTAGATGCATTTTTCTTTTTTCCTTCTTTTCTTTCTTTTTAGATGATCCTTTTCTTTTTTTTTTTTTTTTCAACTTAAATAAATATTTCCTCTAGAGGAGGTTAACAAATGATGATCCCATTTACAATATATGCCAAATGGCATTTGTAAAATTTTGCAAATAAATATTATTATTATTATTATTATTATTATTATTATTATTAAATAAATATTTGATATATTCACAGGTGTAGCATGATGGTCTATTTTTATATAGGCATAGCTGTATAGGGATTTAGCCCCAGAATAAAGTTATTTTTTTGAGAGCTTACCTCTGCAAAGATAAAAACGGATATCATGTATTATGGCCCAAGATTCCGCCAAATGACAGTGCCGGAACTGCTAAGAAATCCATTGGGAAAAAATGAAAAGGCATTTTCTTAAATAACTGTTAGTAAAAGATTTTCTTAGACGGAAATGGTCATGACCTGCCTACATAGACCGCATCCTAGTCTGCTTGTACGAATGCGCTATAGGCTTAGAATCCATGTAACAGGCTAATTCTTCATTTCCACTCAATTACTTAGCATTCCCACAAAGGAATAATTGACGTCTTACACAAATTTTGCGGCTATCGTAATGGTTCCTTGAAATTTGGAAGTTGGCGTTGAGCCAAAAAATGCTGCTTCGATTTTCGCGCAGCAACCCATTTATGAGAAATTTTGGAGGCAAAGTTAGGCAACCTCATCCTCTCTCTTCTTTACAGTTTTTGAAATTATGTTTGAACGAAAGAAACTTTAAGAGAAAAAACAATTTTTCTTCCATAGAGTGGTTCAACGATTATTAAAAAAATATCCATTTTGGAAAGAAAGTACCAAAAAAAAAATGTTGTACTCGAGTGTGTAGGCTATAATACATATTATCATGAAGTTGAAAGGTGCCCCTATTATATATAGAAAAATCAGCCCGGGTACAAAAGGGTACAAGTCATTAACATCATTTGGAAGTTTCAAAACGATGAAAAAATCCTGCAATCATCTCAAAAACATTTTTTTTTGTGGTTTGATTAACAGATAAATTTACTGAATTTGTGTGAATTAGCACTCAATAGTCCAAGTAATATTAATCCTTAACCATAAATCTATTAAAATTTAGTAACACTATAATTTTAATGATTGAAGTGATGCTTGGAATTTAACTAGTTTATTCTATTACATCACGATTTTACACCTTTCGACTCTATTACTAATGAGGTGGAGCGTGTGAGACATAAATAAATATTAGAATGCCACGTTTTGATGTATTGTTTACATTATTAGAATACCAATTTTTAGAATTTCAATCATGACTTTTGTCCACCTAGCTTATACTAATCGAAACACGGTGCGATCGCCAGAACCGATTTGATCAATGTCTTATATATCAGTAATTTTTTGTTTTTGACAGATATTTACTCCTAGCCTTCCTAGCCCAGAGTAACATCGGTTTGCGACAACTTTATAGTAAATATATCTACTTAATGGTAAATGTTTGAAAAAACTTAATATTTAGAATCTGTTGATAGTTACGTACCAAAACATTAAACATAAGTGTGAACATTCAGTTTTACTAAATGGAAGCATATGTTTAAGATAAAGTCATAATAGTAAGTATATTATATTATTTCTCAAAGCCTTTTTTTGTCGGTACGCCATAACTTCCTTAGTACTTCATCAGATTTCATGATTGAAGCACGGGCCTACCCAGGATCGAAACTGGGGGGCAAGCTATGGTCGTTCAGGTTGTAACATCTTACCGCGGAAAAGGTGAATGAAACCAAAATTATTTATAATTATAGCACTGCTTTATCAACTAAGTTATTACAATTATTTCCTTGAAAAGAATTATTCTATCACTGCTTCCCGCCTTAAAAGCTTAAAAAATTATTGCATCCAGCCTTCCAAGGGGGGGGGGGGCTGCCCCCCGCTGGGTACACCCATGGATTGAAGCATTATTTTAAAGCTTTCCTTGATCGCTACACCGGAAAAATATACAAATCACTCATTTTGCCTTCGATAGCGAGTTCCGCGGTTCTTGAAAATCAAAATGGTCGTAGAAGTTTCCAAATGGTCTAAATCTTTTCAGGTTTTCAAGGAGAACACTTTCGGTCATACACATGTTTTCATTAACCCCTTCGTTTGCGAGTTGTAACCGAAAAATTACAATACTAAGCGGAAATTTCTAAATGGTGGCAGGGATTTTTCGAATGCGTCATTTTCTTCAGTTTAACGAGACGAACATTGTTGGTTGTACATATACACTTTTCGGATTGACGACGTCGTTTACGAGTTACAAGCAAAAACAAATGCGCACTATACGATACTAAATAAACGGTGTGCAGGTACTTTATTTAATTAAGTGAGATTTGAGTGGATTAGAGTGCGAGTGCTTCGCACTGGTCAGCTAGTTTCTTTAAATTCTAACCAATTACTAATTAATTGATTAAATTAAACCTATTTCATTAAATTCTAACTAATCACTAATTATATATATTGCCTTGTTCCTGATCCTCATGTAGCTGTACTCTACGAAGGGAGCTCTTTCCTTCTCATGGGGGAAGTACAGCAAGGAGATTGTGTTAGCCATGATGAGCGGCAATCCAACGCAGAGCGCTAAGAGTTTGAACTTAACGTGGCTACCGGCTGTAAAACAAAATAATTTCAATAAAATGGGGAAAATATACATATTTGTATGCTTATGTTTAATTTGTTATCAATCGTTAGCTAGTTATGTGCCAAAAGAACCTGAACCTATAACTCCCTTTGTATATTTCGGAACAGTCTTCAGCTGCTCACGATGTCCATTATACAATACACACTACCTAACCCCTTTACTATAATTACTGAAACTATTCAGTTTTTTAGTTAAAGTTTTTTCCCGTGGTTTTATTGGACAGAAAAATTGCATTTTAAAGGTTAAAATACGAACATCCTAAAAAGGGGACCATAGTATCAGCACAAAGAATGCTCAAATTACCACCGTCGTATGTTGAAAGAAAAATAAGCCTAAGATTGGTAAATTTCACTATGAATAGTTTACAGATTTAATCCTAATAATCAACAAAACTATGACTAGTTTCATGCTTTAATGATTATAAAATCAAGATGAGTGCCATGGGCGTACAAAGCGGGGGGCAGGGCTATAAGGCCCAAGAAGGCTGGGTGCAATAATTTTTTAGGATTTTAAGACTGGAAGCAATAATAGAATACATTTTTTTCAAGCAAATAATTGTAATAACATAGTTAATAAAGCACTGCTATAATTATACATAATTTTGGTTTCATTCGCCTTTTCCGCGGTAAGGTGTTACAACCTGAACGACCATAGCTTGCCCCCCCCCCCCCCTAGATTTTAGCTTGCCCCCCCTAGTATTGATCCTGGGTACGCCCCTGATGAGTGCATACATTTCAATTTGTACTTTCACTTACCTATATAAGAATTATATAGTAAGTGGAAGTATTGCGATCGTGAAAAATTTCGACTTTCGGTTTTCAACGGAAATACATGTTTTGGGGTCCCCTGAGTCCAAATGACCAAGTCCCGCGAAATGGTCTGTGTGTGTGTGTGTGTGTGTGAACAGACTAGCTCAAAAACTATAAACTGTGCGAACCTGAAATTTGGTATTTAGTTTAGGTATATGCCCGCGATGTGACAGCAAGAATTTCATCAAAATTGCTCAAAGGGAGGGGGTACTTTATGTTATAATTTTTTACGTTTTTTTCGATTTTCTCAAAAACGGCTCTAACGATTTTGATTAAACTGAGTATTTGATGTATTAATATGCCTGAGATATGACTGTAAAAATTTCATCAAAATTGATTAACCGGAGGGGGGACTTTACTTAATAAATTTCGTATCATTTTCACGTGTGTTTTTTATTTCCTCAAAAACTGCTTTAACGATTTTGATCAAACTGGGTATATGATGTATGTATATGCCCGAGATATGACTGTAAAGATTTCATCAAAATTGATTAACCGGAGGGGGGACTTTACTTAATAAATTTTGTATCATTTGCACGTGTTTTTTTAATTAACAAAAACGGCTTCAACAATTTTGATCAAACTGTGTATTTGACTTATGTATACGTTAAAGATGTTATATCCCGCATTTCATCAAAATTGCTCAAACGGAGGGGGCACTTTATTTCTTAACTATTTTTGCAATTTTTACCTTTTTTTCAATTTTCTCAGAAACGGCTATAACCATTTTCATCAAATTCGTCATGTTTAATGAAAATTAGGTGTTCTTTAATATCAGGTAAGCTTTATAATTATTAAAATGTTCTGGGGGGGCTTAAATGGGGTAGGGGCCTTGTTTGTTTGTTTTTGATTCCTATGACAAAGATACTTCATTTTTGTTTATGAGAAATAAACTGTCTCTCATTAGGCCTAAAAATAAAAAATCTGGTGCGTGCGCGCAACACACAACTTTCACTTACCAACTTACTTAGATAAGAAATTGACGTGTTTTGTTAAATATCATTTCCCAAAGTCACACATTTTTCTACATTCATATCTTATTTTTATTAATCGTTAAAGCCGTTTTTGAGTAAATAAAAAAACCCGTGAAAATGATACAAAATTTATTAAGTAAAGTCCCGCCTTCGGTTGATCAATTTTGATCAAATGTTAGCTATCACATATTTGGCATATACATACATCAAATACCCAGTTTGGTCACAATCGTGAAAGCCGTTTTTGAGTAAATAAAAAAAGCACGTAAAATGATACAAAATTTATTAAGTAAAGTCCCCCCTCCGGTTAATCAATTTTGATGAAATTTTTACAGTCATATCTCGGGCATATAAATACATCAAATACCCAGTTTGATCAAAATCGTTAAAGCCGATTTAGAGTAAATAAAAAAAACACGTGAAAATGTTACAAAATTTATTAAGTAAAGTCCCCCCTCAGGTTAATCAATTTTGATGAAATTTTTACAGTCATATCTCGGGTATATAAATAGATGAAATACTCAGTTTAATCAAAATCGTTAGAGCCGTTTTTGAGAAAATCGAAAAAAACCTAAAAAGTTATTAAATAAAGTACCCCCTCCCTTTAAGTAATATTGATGAAATTTATGCTGTCACATCGCGGGCATATACCTACACTAAATACCCAATTTCAGGTTCCCACGGTTTATAGTTTTTGAGCTAGTCTGTTCACACACACACACACACACACACACACACACACACACACACACACACACACACACACACACACACACACACACACACACACACACACACACACACACACACACACACACACACACACACACACACACACACACACACACACACACACACACACACACACACACACACACACACACACACACACACACAGACCATTTCGCGGGACTTGGTCATTTCGACTCAGGGGACCCCAAAACGTGTATTTCCGTTGAAAACCGGAAGTCGAACTTTTTCGGGATCGCAATACTTCCACTTACTATATATTTCATATATAGGTAAGTGAAAGTAAAAATCTGGTGCGTGCACGCAACACACAACTTTCACTTACCAACTTACATAGATTAGAAATTAATGCATTTTGTTAATTGCCACTTCTCAAATGAACAGAACGGCTTTAATTATGAACAATGGTCTGTCATTAAAGGCGTACTCCGCAAGCGTGGGCTCAACGAGTTTTATGAGTTGACTGAATATTTTTCTTTTTTTCTCCTCTTTATGTTTTCTTTATTTTTATCATATCTCATATTTAGCCATTTCTTATTTTTAGGCGTAACGAGAGACAGTTAATTTCTCCATGTAAACAAAAACAAAGGTACTTAATGAGAAAGAAACAAACAAACAAAGAAGGCCACCCCCCAAAAAAAAGCCCCCTCAGAACATTTTAATAATGATAAAGCTTACCTGATATTAAAGAAAACCTAATTTTCATTAAACATGACGTATTTGATAAAAATCGTTAAAGCCGTTTTTGAGATAATCGAAAAAAAGGTAAAAATTGGAAAAAAAGTCAAGAAATAAAGTGCCCCCTCAGTTGGACCAATTTTGATGAAATGTTGGCTTTCACATATTTGGTATATACATACATCAAATACCCAGTTTCTTCAAAATCGTTAAAGCCGTTTTTGAGTAAATAAAAAATATATACACGTGTAATTTGTACAAAATTTATCAAGTAAAGTCCCCCCTCCGGTTGATCAATTTTGATGAAATTTTTACAGTCGGATCTCGAGCATATACATACATCATATACCCAGTTTGATCAAAATCGTTAAAGCCGTTTTTGAGTAAATAAATAAAACACGTGAAAATGATACAAAATTTATTAAGTGAAGTCCCCCCTCCGGTTAATCAATTTTGATGAAATTTTTAGTCATATCTCGGGCATATAAATAGATCAAATACTCAGTTTAATCAAAATCGTTAGAGCCGTTTTTGAGAAAATCGAAAAAAACACGTGAAAATGATACAAAATTTATTAAGTAAAGTCCCCCCTCCAGTAGATCAATTTTGATGAAATTTTTACAGTCATACCTCGGGCATATAAATAGATCAAATACTCAGTTTAATCAAAATCGTTAGAGCCGTTTTTGAGAAAATCGAAAAAAACCTAAAAAGTTATTAAATAAAGTACCTCCTCCCTTTGAGCAATTTTGATGAAATTCTTGCTGTCACATCGCGGGCATATACTTACACTAAATACCCGATTTCAGTCGGTTCACACACACACACACACGCACACGCACACGCACACGCACACGCACACGCACACGCACACGCACACGCACACGCACACGCACACGCACACGCACACGTACACGCACACGCACACGCACACGCACACGCGAACGCGCACGCGCACGCACACGCACACACACACACACACACACACACACACACACACACTATACATATATACATACACTAAATATCCAATTTCAGGTTCGCACGGTTTATAGTTTTTCAGCTAGTCTGTTTTCACACACACACACACACGCACGCACGCACGCACGCACGCACGCACGCACGCACCCACACACACACACACACACACACACACACACACACACACACACACACACACACACACACGAGACCATTTCGCGGGACTTGGTGTTTCGACTCAGGGGGTGCCAAAACGTGTATTTCCGTTGAAAACCGGAAGTCGAAATTTTTCACGATCGCAATACTTCCACTTACTATATATTTCATATATAGGTAAGTGAAAGTAAAAATGGCTTAATATCAGATATGATAAAAACCAAGTAAACATATAGAGAAGAAAAAAAGAAAAATATTCAGTCAACTCATAAAACACGTTGAGCCCACGCATGACGCTTTTAATGACAGACAATTGTTCATAATCAATGCCCTTCTGTTCATTTAATGGAAATGATTTGTTTCATGGGAAATAAATGAAATATTTAACAAGTACATAAAGAATTATAAAATCAGTCGACTTGGAGTATTATGCTTGCATTGCCGAATTATCTCAAATAAAAGCTTTTATTTAATAATAAAAGAAATTAGTGTTTGTTAGAGAGCAAATGAAAACAAAAATAAGAAATGAATGTGGAAAAATGTGTAACTGAGTGAGAAGTGGCATTAACACAACGCATTAATTTCTAATCTAAGTTGGTAAGTGAAAGTTGTGTGTTGCGCGCACGCACCAGATTTTTTCGTATCGGCATGTACTCGTATATAAAACGCATGAAAATTCACTAACTGCAACTGAGGCAAGGGCGGATACACAGGGGGGTTCACAAAGGTCATGACCGCATCCCAAATATTTTAGCTATTTATATTTTTAAATCGCTGTTCTTCCTACTGCAAGAAAATAATCCATTACATTAATTTGGAAATAAAACTTGGCAACTCGTGAGTGTAAGACCAGGGGTTCAATTATGAACTAAATATAAATTTTAATATCATTTTCAAGCCTTTGTGTGAATTTTTCAAATATTAAGGATCTCGTAACACCACTCTTGCCTCTATCAGTTACAATGTCCGTTGTGAAAAATTAAATGGCTAAGTTTTCTCAGTTTACGTTATGAGAAGAAGATAATGAGGTACGAAATTTGGATTTGATAATTCTTTTAAAATTGGGATATGACAGCTTGAATCAAGACATTGATTGAAGAAACTAATGATAAGTATAAATTAATGATATGGAAATAAATTATAAAGTAGTTACGGTGAGACTGGGGGAACGGGTTTGGTGGCTTGGGTGTCTTCACCCACCGCTCGCTCTTGGATCCGCCATGACAAGGGTTCTGATCCTGCTCGCTCATTGCGTATACATTTTGCTAATTTTTGTTCCTAACCATTGCTAACTGTTTGGAGATTAGTGGAAAAACAAAATAAATATTTTATTTTTAACATATGGTGGAAATACATGGAGATACATGGAAATTAGATAAGTCTGTTTGGCTATAAAACTTTGGAGGTTCATAATTATAGGTTTGTTAGAACTAGCTGTTGTCAACTAATTACTGCGTATGCCTCACCAGCTTTTTATTGACTCTAAATTTGATTGTTTGGTTTTCAAACAAGAACCAATCGAATCATCGATCATAAAACCAATACTCGATACTGTTTCAATACTCCCTGGTTCAAATTGAAAAACCAACTAAACCACCTTGTCCCCAAACGGTTGTTGAAATAAACCTAATAACCTAGGGCGTACCCAGAATAAAAACCAGAGGAGTTTGGATGCTATGATCCTATGTGGAGAGGGCAAACCGTGGTCGTTCAGGATGTAACATTTTCGAACGGAAAAAGGGAATGAAACAAAAATTTTAAGTAAATAATGTATAATTATAGCAGTGCTTTATTAGTTATGACAATTATTTACTTGTGAAAAAAATAAAGTACTATGTAGTGTCGCTATATTGCATCTAGGCGTGGACAGTATGACGGTGTTTAGTTTCAGGCCTCTATCTGAGCTGAAAGGGGCCCTTTGGCGGTTTACTTATCTCTGAAGGGGGTGCGTATTTTTTTTTTTTTTGCTACCGGGAGGGGGGAGGCTGCCCCCTAATTAAGTCCTCATCAAGCCTTGTGCTGAGTACTGTCTGAGCAAGGGATGCCATATTTTGTGCTGTGTTATTTGTTCGAAATTATACAATAGGAACTGTATTACTCCTTTGCACAGGGATCATTGGAATCTTCTTCTAAAGGTGTGTGTGGGGCAATGGATATTGCGTACTACCAACTTGGGATTTACCAATATGCCTAGATTAATATTATCATATTATGAGAAAGAAAGAAAAAGCTCTTATTCAAAACATTTATTAAATCAAAAGATAAGAAAAATTTTGAACATTAACTTGAATATTAAATTATAAATATTGTCTAGGATGATTACACAAATTATTTAGACTAAAACTGCTGGGTAGTTTTAATAGTAGACTGGTATCCAGTCTGATACATAGATAGCACTTGGTCGACTAATATTTAAAAGTCTCATGGAATTTAAAGGCTAATAATTTTCACATACGAATGCGAAGTCACACTCAATCTACATGTCGCTTGCTGTTCGTGTACAAGGCTGATTTCACTAAAAAAGGGCAGTTAGGTCATGTTTTCCCTTAGATTCATTGGAAAAATGGAGAAGACTCTCAGATATATGAGAAAATAAGTAGAATATGATAAAAACAAATTATTTTTAAATAATTTCATAACTTATGAAATGTTATTGAAAAACGTGCGACCACACCAAATTTGCTTACCAATTAGCAATTGAAGCAAGTCTTCACATATTAAAAAAAAATACCCGCTATTACAAAGGGAAAAAATATAAATTTTCAAAACGTTATTTCTCTGTGACGACTTATCTGATTTCAATGATTTCTGTTTTAGTTTTTGATGAATTTCAGTACTCTTTTGAATAAAAAATACGATATAGGTAAATAATTTTTTTTTTTCAGCTATTCGTGAATAAAGTTTTATGTTCGTCTTAATACCTTCAAAAATAACCTTTCGGGGAATCATGTCATATAAATAAATTTAAAGGCCCTCTGGGACCCCTTTAGGACTGCACCCCCCCCCCCTCCCCCCAGCTGGATCTGCCCTTGGTAAGAAATCTTGAAGATAATATAAATTAACAAAATTCCTCATCACCTCTTTTTTGGTTAGAACAGTCTTGTACTACACGAGCGATATTATCGTAGGCACAAACTGGGCAAAGGAATAAAATCTATATTTTAAAAAAATTGAGGGAGAAGTTGGTAAAGAGTTTTAATTTTGATTTTTTAGAAAATAATATCGTAAATAAATAGAATAAATTAAAAATTAAATCTACTCTTAGTAGACTTCATCTTTAGGTACTTATACATTTTTTTCTTCCTTAAAAAATCCATCTATAATGCATTTATTTTATTAACGTTTACTTTTTAGCCAGATTTACGCGCAAATTCTAGAGCGAACAAATAATTGCTAAGAGGTGTCCATTTCACGTTTATTATTATTATTTGTTTTTTCATTTAAATATGATTATTGGGATTTAAGTGTTAAAGCGGATGTACAAGTATAATATTTGATAATTAAGATATGCCAACAGATTTTTTTTTTTTCAAAAAAGCTTTTTCGGCCTCGCCATTTTTAAATTTTAGAAAATTCGTAAAAAAAAAGGTTTAAAGGAATGTGAATTTAACAACCGGTTTGAGGTAGTCAATTTTACGGCTGATAGGTAATAATGACTGACCAAGGATTCAGGTATATATTGTCCCTACTCGGAAACATAAAATAAATAAATGGGAGAAATTTTATTATATGTAATCCATCGGATGGTTTTTGGTAATGGGGAAGTTCTAATTGGATGAGTTGTTTGCCATCTGGTAGAGGCTGTGAGGGTGATATGATTAAATCTGATTTAGCAGAACATTCCTAGCGGAGGACGTGGAAGGCCCGAGCCATGGCGCCATCCGCCTATGGGAACTCTCCACTTATCTGATTGGCCAAGACAAGCCACGCCCACCTCCCACCTGCCTCGTCTGTACTCAAATAGCCTACAAATTGGTTCCCACTTTTTCCTGTTTATACAAAACGTGTGTTCTTTCTGCTGCTACCCCAATCTCTTTATGTATTCTATATTGTAAATCATTCGGCGCTACTCCGTCAACCAATATAAAAAACAGGCAATCGCCAGCAGTAACGGATTCAGAATTTTTCTGAGTGGCGCACTTTTTTTTTTACAGATCATGGGTAATGAAGGACCTAATTTAAAAAATGCATTAGTGCATTTTGACGTACAATGTTAAATGTTTCAATACTATCCATTTTCAATTCCATGACCAAATTCAGCCCATTTTATATGGAAATAGTAAAATTTTACAAGTGTTCTCACCTCTCAGAGGGGGGGGGGCTCCCTTGGATCTGCTACTGATCACTAGCCATTGGCGGATCCAGGGGGGGGGGGCTGTGGGGGCTGCAGCCCCTCCCTTTTGAAAATTTTTCGTCAATTAAAGATAGAATTTGACTTTCCTTAATGTAAGAAAGCAAGTTAAAGAACAAATAATGTGCAGAACAAGTAGAATTTTAGTTGTGGAAAAGGAACATAAAGGTAAGAAAGCTGATTAGCAGATGCAAATGAAGGGCTGTGGGCCTGCAGCCCCCCCTTTACAGTCGGCTGGATCCGCCCATGTCACTAGCATATCCTAAGCATTTTCCATGAATACTGTATTAAGTCGCTATTAATAAATCACAGATAAAACCTTTTAAACGTGCTGGAGTTTACATAACGTATATATCTTTTTTTTTTACATAACTCAATCGGGTTTTGAAGATATCATTGAAATGGGAAAACGTATAAATCGATTATCCTGAAGTTTTATTGAAATAACTTCTCCACCTCTGATTATCTTAAGCTAGAATACTTTTCAGTTCGCTCAATGTTGCTCTGAAGCATCTTAGTGTATTCAATCTATCCATCTACTTTTCGGTCTCGCAAGAGGTCTCCTTCCTGCTATGAAGACATTCTTTGTAATGTGGGAACTTCCGTATGGTTTGCTTCGGTAACACGTCCAGCACATCTTACCTTCTTCTTATCTATAGGTCTGGTCTGACCAGTTTCTGTCAGTAGTTCTTTATTGGCCCTCCTCCTCCATGCCCTTGTGTAAAAAGCAATGATTTTGAAGGCGTCGATCCGTCAATTTTGTACGAGCAGATGGGACAGCAGCCGCAATGTGAAGAGATGGGGGTCCTCTTGATGTAGAATGTCCCAAGACTCGATAGCTTAAATGGGTCGACCATAACGTCAGGAGAATGGACGATCACAGAGCCCACCAGAAAACCGGGGACTATATTGCAGACCATGGAAGACCCTCTGGCGACCATTGAGTTCATATGTTTTAAAATATGTTGGCCGTTTATTTAACAGGAGAAGAATCCAATATGATTAGTGAAACTTGGAGTCGTATACATAGGCGTTCGCAAGGGGGTCAGGGGAGGGCAGTTGTGTCCCCCCCCACTATAAAATATGGAAATCGAATTGTATAAATTCGTATTCATTTATTGTTTGGTAATAACATATTTTAATTTTTAAATATCAATAAGTTGTATTTGAACAATTAATTGAACCTTACATAGAATAACTTGTTCCCTCCACCCCGGTCATAAGAATTTTACCAGCCTGCAACGCTAGAAGAAATCCTGCGGGCGCCCCTAGTCGTGCATATTACTTACTACTGTAGGTATGTAGGACCAGTGGCGGTCCCAGGGGGGGGGATATGGGGGATAAATCCCCCCCCCCGAAATTTCGACGAAAAAAAAATTAGAGGGATGAATTAAAAAAATTAATTACGCATCTAACTTTTACGAGTTTTCTAGGAAAGTTTAGTTTAATTTTGACTAGAATTTTTTATACAGAATTTTAATTGACTTAATGTATAAGCATAAGCAAATAAAGTGTGCTATTTTTTTTTCATACCGACCAATCCCCCCCCGAAATTTTTTTCTGGAACCGCGCCTGTGTAGGACATATTACTACTACTAAATACTATATCAATTATATATGTGAACGTGTGTTAGCTAAGGACCTTAAACACACCCGAAAACAAAAACAATAAAAATACGCCCTTCATCTGCCAAAGATAGTAATCCCTTCTGATATATCCCAAAATATTTCATCGTTTCTAGGAACTGTGATAATATGAAATGCTTTTATTTTTCGGTGATGTTTTGTAGCTGAGAAGGGACTGGAAAAAAAAAAAAATTATTTAACCTTGACAGTTTTGGACCGGCGCGCCGTAAGGCAAATATGTGGTATCCCTAGTAAAAAATAAAATAAAAATCGATAATAAAAAATATATATATTCGCTATAAAAGAAAAAACTTCTTTAGTTACTATTTACCGGCGTAAAACGCGTTGAAACCATATTTATAACTAGTAAATACTTAGATGAGTGGATTGTGGTTAATTCGGAAGAATGATTTTTGGTAATGTTGGCCAACATCGTGATCGAGCTTGAACTGAGTGGCCTAGAGATCCGAGTGAGTCAGAATGAGTCAGTGAGTGAGAGGACTCCAAGATATCTCTTCCGCTCATTATCCTTCACATTTTGATAATTATTATCTTGTTAGTTCCCAATCTAGTTATATAAATTTAATGACAAGTTTAAACAAACATAAAATATATGTATCGAAGAATAATAGCAAAAGGGTGCGTTGATGAGTAGGTATATGTTTACATCTGGACACTAAGTCCCTACAAAATTGTACTGAAAGATCAGAGTTAAAATCTGTCCAAAAGATAACCGGATAACCGGAACGATCAGTTCTAATGAATGGATGAGAAGGCCCAACAAAGTTGGGAAGAGGTGCTAAAAGATGCTACATACATATTTCAAACTGGATTTATGCTTCAAGTGTCCAGGTGCCAGAAAAATACTGTAACTAACATTTTTGGAAGATACAGGTAGAAATTTTAGTTTTTTTTATGTCTCCTGAAAAAAGTGGAAATGTGGATTAGGCTGTAAGACTTGAAGTGGCGATAATTGGATATTTGAAGTTTTATAACCAATGTTTCATATATTTGTTATAAGAATCATCATTTCTCCCGATTTTCCTTTTAATATTTTGTTTATTTAATTAAATATTACTCATATTCAACTACGTATGATTGAAGATATACTTGCACGATAAAGTGAATATTAATTTAACCATTATTGTGGTTAACCACCTATTTTTTAAATTACTTTAAATAATTCACTTTTGAAGAGAAAAGATTTGGCTCCGCCGGGAATCGAACCCGGGTCCTCCGCATGACATCACACCACGGAGTCGCTTTCAAACGGTGCCAAATCCTTCCTCTTCACTGACACCTCTCCCACGATCTCGCAAGTTTTGCGAGTATTTACGGGGGATGGACAATTTTCGTCCAATTTTGGGCATCTCTTGACGTTCGTCAATTTTTAAATTATTTTATATTATTTTAACCATTATTGTGGTTAACCACCTCTTCAAAAGTGAATTATTTAAGATAAAGTGAATATTTTATATGACATTAAAACCTTACCTTGTTTAATATGAAAACCCGAATTTAAACATAGCTCGTTTGGAAGAAGACTGTCAAAATACGAAATTTTTTGTTTTAATTTTTTTTACATGAAGACGTCAAACCACATCAGTAACGGATTCAGAAATTTTCTGAAGGGCGTAGAATTTTTTTTTTTTTTTTATGTGTAACGAAGGACCTAGTTTAAAAAGTAATTGCATAGATACGTTTTAATTTTTTTTTTTTTCTTCGTTTTTGTAGTTCGTGGAATGGCAGGAACATGAGGAACTTCTGTATTCGTACATTAGCCATATTTAAATCATGGGCGGATCCAGCCGATCGTAAAGGGGGGGGCTGCAGACCTAAAGGGAGGGGCCGCAGCCACATTTGGATCTGCTAATCAGCTTTTTTATCTTTATGTTCCATTCCCACAACTAAAATTCTACTTGTTCTGCACATTATTTGTTCTTTAACTTACTTCCTAACATTAAGGAAAGTCAAATTCTATCTTTAAATGACGAAAAATTTTCCAAAGGGAGGGGCTGCAGCCCCCCCCCCCCCCTCTGGATCCGCCAATGATTTAAATACAATATATTTTTACTTTAACTTACCTATATATGAAATACATACCTAGTAAGAGCAAGTATTGCGGTAGTGAAAAATTTCGACTCCCGGTTTTCAACGGAAATACACGTGTTGGGGGCCTCTGGGTCCAAATAACCAAGTCCAGCAAAATGGACTGTGTGTGAACAGACTAGCTCAGAGACTCTTTGTCGTACGAAATTGAAATTAGGTATATCAGCAAAGACGTGCGACATGAGAGCAAAGATTTAGTCTAAATCGAGTAAAGAGAGGAAGCACTTTATCCGAACGTCTGTTTTTCTATTTACGATTTCTCAAAAAATGCATTAACGATTTCGATTATACTTGTCATGTTAATATGAATTCTTTAATATGAAGTAGGTTTTGGGTTCAATTTGAAATAGATGTAAAATGAACAAGGAAGCAGTAAAAAAAAATCGATTATTAATGAAATTAGGTCTTGTTTTAAAAAAAAGAATAAGCAATAGGTAATATGTAGGTCTTGTCTTAAAAAAAAGAATAAGCAATAATGAATCGAAAAATACTGAGCAATTTCAAGTTTTGCAATACAAATACACAATAACATAATTTTAATGGGAGTAAAAAGTCCTTGTCTATGCCATCTCTCGGAATAGGACGTAAAGTGGAGGTCCCGAGCCTGTACGATGTCAGGTACTCGTTAAAGATCCCTATCCTAATTATTCCTCGGATAGGAAAAATTTAGTACTCCCACTGTAGCATCGTCCGATTAGCCTCAGTGGCATAAAGTGACGATAAAGGTCTGGCCACACATGTCCGCACCGGATCCGCACCGTAGCATTAATATAGGTTATGTTCAGAATATTTTTAATTCAACTTACATATTACCTTTACTTATGCCTAAAGTTCAGGCCACACATGTCAGACAAAGGCCACTTTAGGCATAACTAAAGGTAATATGTAAGTTAAATTAAAAATATTCTGAACATAACCTATATTAATGCTACGGTGCGGATCCGGTGCGGACATGTGTGGCCAGACCCTAAAACAAACAAACATAATTCACAAGTGAAAGTTGTGTGATGCGCGCACCATCATCAGATTTTTCTCTTTACGATTTATCAAAAACGACACTATCGATTGCGATTGAACTTATCATATTTATTCCTAATAAAGCATTTTTTAATATGAAGTAGCTTTTATGAAAAGGTCCGCTAGGGCTTAAATGGCTTAGGAAAAATATTCCTTTAAAGTATCTTTAATTCTGTATATTTCGAGTAAATAACTGTCCCTTGCCATTCCTAGTTGTAAGAAATGGCTAAATATACAATAAGAAAGAATTTAATAAGCAAATAAAAAAGAAAAAACAAATATATTATTTCCTAAAACATAAATTTCAATTTCCGGTAATATTAATAGTAATATAAAATATATATGTATAATATATCGTTGGCAAGCTTAGAATTTAAGAAATATTAATATTAGGTTTTTAATATGGTAGAAAATCGCTGAATATTAGACCATCAAGAAAATAATAATTTCTACTTTCAGATTATTTAACAGAAACTATCGGTTTCCATGGTAGGTACTAGTCGTAACTGTCTTATAACTAACTCAAATCTTAAAGAATTACAAACAGCCTATTTAATTTCGTTCAACAATGAAAAACAGAGAGAGCTTTTTAGAAAGAAGGCGAGAGATGACATTGTGGGAGAAGGCGAAGTTAGTTTTGTTCAAAATGTTATCGATAGGACAAAGACATATGGCGATTCTTAATGAATCAAAGCTATGTTCCCCTTAAAACACGATAGCAACGCATGCGGTTTGCACCTTTACTGAGCATGCGAAAAGAGTCAACAACGTGTTTGAAGAGCTTGTTGGAACGTACGTAAACTATTAATTTAAATTAGCAATAATTAGTGTTCCAGCCTTAGAAGAATAAAATGCCGCCGTTTTTTGAAAAATACTAACGTGCTCTAAATTGAAAATTTAGTTGCAATTTATTATCGGCCCTTGTTTTGAACCATTTCTATCGATTCTTATTGACTATATATCGTAGAAAAACATGATCGTCTAGTCTACAACTCGATTATTATTTCTATAATATCCTACAAAAAAATTTAAACGAATCCCTGGAATGTACGAAGTTCTAAAGTAAATGGAACCAAGTTATTCTTGGTATACTACTGTACGCACTTTTCAGTATATAAAAAAAAAATCATTGCTAAAGAAAGTTTAGTGCTCCCTCTCCGGTCGCACTTAAGTATGCCATTTTCAAAAAAATCTGGTGCGGTACGCGTAACACACAAGTTTCACTTACCAACTTGCTTTGATTAGAAATTTACGTGTTTTTTTAGTTGCCACTTCTCAAAGTCACACATTTTTCCTACATTCATTTACTTATTTTTGTTTGTATTTGCTGTTTAAAGTCCACTAATTTTTTTATTATTAAATAAAAGTTCTTTTTTGTGATAACACTGTTCTGCAAAAAAAAACTTTTCTCCCCTCCCTTGAACAATTTTGCCTGTTTCTCATGTTTTCAGGTGTGCTGAGTCCGAATCTGAACTCAGAAAAATTCTATCACCCTCTGATTTTGAGAGAAAAGAGGTGAAACTTGGAAAAAATGAAAAATTGTATTTGAAAATTATTGTCTTTATTATAACAGATTTTTTTTTTCAACGATAAAATATAATTAATTGAATCCTGCATGCTATCAGGTATAATACTAGATATGACACAACTCAAACAATATACACACATCGACAATGAGTAGTTTTCTTTCTTTTGTACTCTTCCTCCTCTGTCTCTCGCTGCAGTGTCCAGCAGTAATCCGCCAGCATCTTCTTATTCCATTTGCCAGAATATCTTTTTTCCATTCTGGATATGTCTTGGTGGAATCGTTCTCCATGTTCGTCCGAAACTGCACCCATATTTGGGGCGAAAAAGTCTAGGTGGCTATGCAGGAAATGTATCTTTAAGGACATATTGCGTCCAAATGTTTTATATGAAGTAAGCAGTTCATGGACTATTTTTCGGTAGTCTCTAGATTTTTTATTTCTCAAAAACTTATTAAGATTTGAATGAAAAGGGTACCACCATAAAAGGCCATAAAAGATAAAGGAGGGTCATTCCCCTAAAGATCCAGGTAGAGACCAAATCCCTGCCTCAAGCTCAAAAACTGAAAAAACACTTTTAGCCATATTTCTTTAACTACTTGTACTCCCATCAATTTTTTTTCGTTCAAATATACTTCATTGCGCTCAAAATCATCGGGCTTTTGAATTTTTTTCACTATGTTTTGATGCCGAAAAAAAATTCCTCAAATCCACAAAAAACTCACCTTTTTGGATAAAAAACTAGAATTTCTCAGGAAACTGTGCGTGATAGACAAAATCTGACTTCAAATTCGTGTTCAGCACATCTGATAACAGTAAGAAAGCATGTTTTGGTTTGAAGGAGGATTTTCGTGCAGAACAGTGTAATTAGGCAGGGCAAGCATAATACTCCAAGTCGTCTGATTTTATAATTCTTAATGTAGCTGCTGATAACTTCATATTGTTCCTATGAAACAAATAATTTCCATTAAATGAACAGAACATCTTTAATTATAAACCATTGGTCTGTCATTAAAGGCGTACTGCGCATGCGTGAGCTCAACTTATTTTATGAATTGGCGGAATATTTTTCTTTTTTTCTCCTGTATATGTTTACTTGATTTTTTTCATATTTCATATTTAGCGATAGCTTATTTTTAGGCGTAAGGAGAGACAATTAATTTCTCTATATAAACTAAAACAAAGGTACTTTATAGGAAAACAAAAAAGGCTCCTTCCCCATTTAAGTCCCCTCCGAACATTTGAATAATGATAAAGCTTACCTGATATTAAAGAATACTTGATTAACATTAAACATGAAGAGTTTAATCATAATCGTTAAAGCTGTTTTTGAGAAAATCGAAAAAAACGTAAAAATGCCGTTAAAAACAGGAAGTCGAAATTTTCACGATTGCTATGCATTCGCTTACTATATATTTCATAGATAGGTAAGTGAAAGTAAAAATTGTTTCTGTCATATATTTCATACATAGGTAAGAGAAAGTAAAAATTGTTTAATTTTTTTATTAAGTCAAAAAAAGGAATGTGGTACGTGAAAGTTGTATGATCATCGCACCAGATTTTTCATTTAAGGAGTTAAAAAAATGACATATGATTGTTATATAGAAATAAAAATATATAGTTGATTGGTGTCCTCACCTCACGGGCTTGCCCCCACGCCCTCTCTTACATCCGCGACTGAATCACACTTTCTTTAAATATAAGTAAAATTCCAGAGTTTTTAATCCTATATTTAACTGGAGAGCAATTAAGGCAATCTCCCTTAGAGTTGAGAAACCGTAATAATTATCATAACATACGGTTCTTCTGTTAATTTTTTTGGATTGCGGCACTCTTCTTCCAAAGCTATGTGTATGTATATACTTAAATAACACTGGTGAACATTATTTTTGTTAAATGGGTAAATGTGGCTGTCTCATATGTATTTTGATATGGAAATTCCGAATATGACCATCAAAGTTGTCCAAGGGGCTCAGATTTTTTGTAATTTTTTATTTTGTAAAAAACAAAATGGACGATAATATTGGATGCAATAGAGATAACAAATAAGTCGCCTGAACTCTTAAAGCATGTTTAGCCAACAAGTATCAACAGGCTCTGCCAAAACACTGGCTCCCAGACACGGGTCCTGACATGAGTCCCCTCTGGACTCCTCTCATCTGTCTACATCTGAACCGGCCTAGTTAGGTGCCTATACTGATTTAGTCCAAACAGAACCTCTTACCAACTTCGATATGCTGCGAAATTGTGAAAACCATCCCTACAATTTTTGTTATCTGTGCGGTGAACTAACTTTAATGAGTCAGAGAAGAAGCATTACTCCCTTAGTAAAAAAGGCGTATAGTCTTTATTTTGGGTGCCAAGTTGGTGACCAGGACAAATCTTGGGCGCCTCATTATATGTGCTGTGCCTCCTGTGTTAGTCCTGCTTTGTGGCTGGATTAATGGGCGGCAACGACTTATGCCCTCAGCTGTTCCTACGGTGTGGAGGAAACCTCGGGACTATGCACCTGAATGTTATTTCTGCATCATAAAAATCACTGGAATAACTAGTAAATCTAAAAAGAATGTAAATATCCCAACCTTCCCTCAGCTATTAGGCCTATTACTCTCAACGAAGATCTGCCAATCCCAGTGCCACCTTAAGATTGGAGTTCACATTCAGAAAACATTAATGAGGAAGGACACGCTTAAGATGAGAAACAGATGATACTGATGACCCAGATTTTTCTGTGGAGTCTTCAGAACCACACAGAATCAATCAGTGTGAACTAAATGATCTAGTTCGAGATCTTTGTTGTTGGCATCTAGATTAAAAGGTTGGAATCTACTTGAGAAAGGTACCAGCCACAAAATACAGAAGGAAATTATCAAAGTCTAGATTTTGATTTACATTACGGTAAGAAAGCTGATTAAATAAAATCGCTTGTTTAAATACTATATTATTTTTTTAATTTGAAATTACGCAAAATCCTTGCCCCTGAGACAAAAATGCTTTTCAAATTTGCAATCAGAGCATCAAATTCTAATTTAACAGACAACGTGTAACAGACAAAAAGTTAAATTTTTTTGTCCAGTGTAATCAATCATTTTGTTAGCAGTGACATCATTAAAGCTTCAAATCCTGGTTTTTAACTTTTATCTGTTACAACTTATGACCTGTTGACGTTGTCATTATGTTTGTCATTGTTTCCGGAAGCATCCCTTGACCATATTTCTGCAATAATTGCCCTAAATTGAGAGGTGGCCTTTCGGCAACTCTTGAAGGAAGGCTAAGAAGATTATGAAGAGCTTCGTAAGATTTTTTTTTGGGACCACGAGACACTCTTGTATCTCTCATTTTATCATGAATTAGGTGGCATTAATGAAGACAATATTTCCTTGGCACATTCCTTTATCCAATTATCAATAACTATCACCATTCCTATACCTACAATCTCATGCGATTTTGGTCTTCCATGCAATCCCTTTCCACAAGATCTCTTCCTTTTAACCTCTATACCTCTCTTTATAAAGCCGCCTTATTTCAGCAATCCTTCATCGCTCGCTCTACCATGTTCTGAAATTCCCTTCCACTAACTAAATATCATACAAGAAACCTTCCTATCCACATTTAGGAACCTTCTATTTCAATTCAATATTATGAAGAAGGCAATGCTGCCTGCATTACAAATCGATCTCATTGATTTTAGAAGTCAAATTTCATTTATATCACTCACTTCAAGCAATGAAAATATTTGTCCTTTTTTTTCAACTAGGATGTATTATTTGGAAATAATTGGATAAAGATATCTTTATCCTACAAGTTTATATGAGATTTCATTTTAGTATGAAATTGTTGGTTGCTCGGTGGCTTAAAAGTTCAGCTAACACTGGTATACATGACAACTTTCAAAGGTACTAATTCGCAAAAAAATTGAAAAGAAAATCAAAGAAATCGGAACATTATTTGCAAAGTAACAGCCTATAGAATTTGGAACATTTCTTTATTATTAATCATCATAATAATCAACAAACGAATATGATGTAACTTAAAAAAATTATAAAATATGAAAAAGTATTTTATTTACTTATTTTCGTAACGATACGGGTTTATTACGATATTCTAGCGCCCTAATATAACATTACGTCCATTTTTAAAAAAAATATATGTAATATTATGGATTCAAATACCATGATAGATACTTATTGTTAATAAGAAATTGGAAGTGTTTATTCATGGTACAATTTAAATACAAAGTAATAATAATTACTTAATTAAGTAATAAATAAAATATAATTCATTGAAAAAAAATACCATGGCGTTATTTACCTCTTCGTTACATATACTTATATTATTATAAGTAATCATTCGTATCAATTAGCAGGTCATTTGATAAAGAGGTTAATTTTAGAACTTAACTCGATCTCCGGTATTGAAAAATTTAAAAAATCCATGTCAATTTATTTGGGATAGCTTAAAGTTAGGGAACTTACATCATCAAACTTCTGGGAAGAGCGCTGACTATGTGTAACGTTGCGAGGGTTGGTGCAATCCTTGAGCTCCACTGCGATTGCCATGCTTCATCGAGGTGATCATTGTCATCCAGGTGTCCCCATGATGGTGCGATGGGATACGGGACCGACTGGACATCGAGAGGGACCGGGTACTAAGGGCGACTGTACCGAGGTGGGGGGCTCCCACGGGAGGGAGATTCCTGGAAGTGCGGAGGTTCGGCTCCGGATGCGTCAGTCGTTATCCCATGGCGATGCCGTCATGTGCCCAGAACAGTTGGACGAAGGGCTGCCCTACGAGGCGGGAAGGTTGCAAGAAGGTGGAGTGTTCTCCTGTACATCGGCGGGGTCTTCGGGAGGAGTCGTCCGGGTCCAGAGGGGGTGGTCCGAAGAGAGTGGTTTAGGCAGCCTCGACTACCTGGATCTAGACAGTCTTCGCTCTTTGGAAGTTGAGCACAACTCTGAATCGGACAACAGGGTGTTCGTACCCTCAGGTAACTCAAATTTCAATTCTACTACTCCTGTTTATCGGAATATTGTAATATTCCGGAATATTATAAATTGAATTTTAATAAAGTTATATTCGGTGCCGTCTAAACATAACTATAATTTTATGCAGGGTTCGAAACCATATAATTTTTATATTTTATTTTTAATTTATAAATATCAAGAGTTTTATATGGTATAATCATTATATCCGATTTTAATTTAAAAATAATACTTGATTTATATATAAACATTTAAATCTATCTTTGATGTTAATAGATTTGATTAAAATTAATGATCACTCACTGAGTGATGCGGTATTACATAAATAACAATAATCATGTTGGCGAAAATAAATCACTGGTGTTTGGGCAAAAGGGGTTAAGTCATCAAAATGTGGAGCTTAAACAAGGATTTACCAAGCTATTAAAAATCATTATAAATTCTTTTTGATTGTATTTCTTTATTCCAGAATAATAAATGAAACTATATTCTTTCAACAGAGACTATAATAAATTATTAATTACTAATAAATTATAGTAAATTATGAATTTTAAGAAGACGATACAAAAAAAATTTTTTTATGACTTAACCCCTTTTGCCCAAACATGAATGAAATATTGATCAGAAAATAAAAAATTTTTTTTAGAAGATACATTTAATGTTATATTTGGTCGTTAAAATTCTTGATTTTTTCTATTCCACACTAGTTATTTAGTTCAACATATTTGGATTTGGTTTATTAAGGATTTTATAAAACTCTATAATATATATATATATATATATATATATATATATATATATATATATATGTATATATATGCTTTATAAAATTAATTAATAAAAATATTCTTCACCTACTACTGCTGATGTAAAATATATCTTGGAGAATATTTGAAAAAATCATTTTCCGATTTAAAAAATATTACTTGAAAATTATTATTATCTTTATCTTAAAATTCCTATTAAAAAAAAATCTGGTGCGTGCGCGCAACACACAACTTTCACTTACCAACTTACTTAGATTAGAAATTGACATGTTTTGCTAAATATCATTTCCCAAAGTCACACATTTTTCTACATTCATATCTTATTTTCGTTAATCGTTAAAGCCGTTTTTGAGTAAATAAAAAAACCCCGTGAAAATGATACAAAATTTATTAAGTAAAGTCCCCCCTCCCGTAGATCAATTTTGATGAAATTTTTACAGTCATATCTCGGGCATATAAATACATCAAATACCAAGTTTGATCAAAATCGTTAAAACCGTTTTTGAGTAAATAAAAAAAACATGTGAAAATGGTACAAAATTTATTAAGTAAAGTCCCCCCTCCCGTAGATCAATTTTGATGAAATTTGTACAGTCACATCTCGGGCATATAAATACATCAAATACCAAGTTTGATCAAAATCGTTAAAACCGTTTTTGAGTAAATAAAAAAAACACGTGAAAATGATACAAAATTTATTAAGTAAAGTCCCCCCTCCGGTTAATCAATTTTGATGAAATTTTTACAGTCATATTTCGGGCATATCAATAGATCAATTACTCAGTTTAATCAAAATCGTTAGAGCCGTTTTTGAGAAAATCGAAAAAAACGAAAAAAGTTATTAAATAAAGTACCCCCTCCCTTTGAGCAATTTTGATGAAATTTTTGCTGTCACATCGCGGGCATATACCTACACTAAATACCCAATTTCAGGTTCCCACGGTTTATAGTTTTTGAGCTAGTCTGTTCACACACACACACACACACACACACACACAGACACACACACACACAGACCATTTCGCGGGACTTGGTTATTTCGACTCAGGGGGTCCCAAAACGTGTATTTCCGTTAAAAACCGGAAGTCGAAAATTTTCACGATCGCAATACTTCCACTTACTATATATTTCATATATAGGTAAGTGAAAGTAATAATGGATCAGGATATAATTTATTTTTCATTGATGATCAAAAATAAAAATCACTTTTGCTAAAAATCATCAAATGATTTGTTTTAAATTATATAAAAATCTTGGCCGAATTATTTTTAAAAATATGTATTTGTTTTAAAAATAACTTACTTTTAATTTTAAATGAAATATCGTTGATGAAAAGAAAAAATATGCTTAGTTTGCTCATTTTTTCAATCAGGTTATTTCAATTCTGGCACCGGTATTCTTACTTATTCTACCAAAGTTTAAGTATAAAGTACGCTGACCTATTTTTGGGGCCAAAAAAATTAATTTTTGTTTTATGCAAATTTTTTACCTGTTATTGCTACATTCATTTTTTTTACGCATGGACATCATTGCGTCTAAAAGGTTATGATTAGGACAGTACCTGATTTTTAACTTTATTTGAAGTCTTCCTAATATATTGATATTACTGATAATTCGCAATATCAATAAAACAAACTTATTCACAAATATAAAATATATAAATATGAAATTTTAGGATTTTGTCCAACACCATATGGAATGACACTCATAGGTATATAAATTGAAAAGGGTTCAAATTAGTGCTAATTAAAATTTTTGTAATGTTTACGTTAAATACATATATTTTTGGATATCAAATTTTCCTTTGAAATAATTGTCATATTTTTCTTTCTATTTTAATCAATTATATTTTCGGTGGCGCCACTAGTCTAAGAAACATATGAGTAATTAGACTGTCATATATATACATATTTGTATGTTTTCTTTCTAAAATCCGTTGCCAGTTTTGTGGAATGCTAAAGTTTTCTTTCCTTCTGTCCTATACTTACGGTCTTTGGTACCCCACGTGGCCGCAGCCACTCCATGTTGTATATAATGCATATATTCACTAAATAATCATAATCATAATAATCGGATACTCACTTCATCATTTTATAATTGCAGATAGAAAAATATTCGACAAATAGAAATAAAAACCCCATTTTGTCCCAGTGAAGGGTTTACGCATCATAAACATATATTCAGTAGATTGTTAAATTAAAATTAAATTATAACTATAACATAGATTATTTGATAACTTTGTTAAATTATTTTTAAAAATGTCAAAGATAGTTTACATTTTTTTTAAGGATGCTTTTTATGAACTTGAAAAATTCAAATATACGCACTTCAGATTTGAATTTTGAAAATTCACTCTAAATTATTGTTGCTTCAAGAATATCATGGAAACTCAATTTTTAAAAAAATTTAAAATGTTTTGTGTGTCTTGTCTTGATTAAAGGAACTTAACAGTAAAAAAAAAAAAAAAAAAAAAATAGTGGAGTTATTTATTTTTTTTACTTACAGGGTGTTTCCGAAAAATAGGGTTCTCGATAGGCGATCATTTTAAATTTACTAATCATATTTTTTTGACATTTATTGACATAGAACTAAAGAATAATACCAACAATTTATAATTTTTTTTACCCTTAGGACAAAATATTTTGAATCAGTACTAACGGAAAAAATTAATTTGTTTTACGAATTTATCAATTAAGTTAAGTTAGCATAATTCAAAATAAAAATTAACTCGAAATGTTAAAATAAAGATAGTTTTAAACCTACTTAGATAGTTATGTATGATATTTTTTCATAGTCCCTTATACTATAGGGGAAATGTACATGAAAAACGCATTAACTTGCAAAAGATTCGGATATAGATTTTTTTGGGAACTTGAATATTACTACTGGAAAAAAACAAGTTCTTCGGGACATATTCTCTCGGGAAAATTTTCTGTGGCCTAAGATTCGCGAAATTTTTTCTTTTAATATCTCGAAAATTTTGCATCACACATATTAAAGAATTCTGCTTGAAATAAAAGGGCATAGAAAGGCATATTTTAAATTAAGATAGGTTAAGCTGTTGGTTAAGTCAAAATAGATCACTAAAGATCGACAATTATTATGACTTCATTGAAAATATTAATTACCAGGTGTGTAAATATGAAACCGGAATTCGCCAATGATAGGAGTTAGAAGTCAATATAATCTTCTATTATAACTAATCCGTCAGAGGTGTTATCTGCTTTTGCCTACATGTAATAAAGAGATCCAATTGATACCAACATCAGTTTCATTCTATAACCATGTTTTTAGTGGCGTTGAACATGTCTTTTTTGATTTGCGGACAGCATTTATTTTCCGTTTCCTTCTGAAAAAAAATGGAGCATTATTACATAGGATGCATGTTGAAGCTTACGGGGAGCATGCCCTAGGCAAATCTCAATGTTTCGATTGGTTCAAAAAATTTAAAGATGGATTTCGATAAAAGAAACCAAGACCGTAGAAAACTACAAAAAAAAAACTTTGAAAACGCTGATTCGGAAGCGTTTGTTGGACAATTATTACATGTGACACCGTCTCCATTTGTTTGAAAGGCATGGAAAAGATCCAGAAGGTCTGAAAATGGGTACCTCACCAACTGAATGACAGGTAGCAGGAAGCTCGAAAAACCTCATGGCAAATGCTGCTCGCCAGGTACAGAAAAAAGTCATTTCTTCATCAACTTGTGACTGGTGATGAAAAGTGAATTTCCTTCGAGAATCCTAAGCGTAAAAAATCCTGGGTAACTCCTGGTGAACCATCGGCATCGCTTGGGGAGGAAGAAAATGCTCTGTGTTTGGTGTGATCAGATGGGTGTTACCTACTATGAGCTGTTGAAACCTGGGGAAACTGTTAATACGGAACGCTACCTACAACAGATGATAAAGTTGAATAAAGATTTGCATCGATGGGACACGCACTAGCTGAGCAGCGCTTCACTTCTTATGAAAATGTACGAAATTGGTTAAGTGATTGGTTTGACTCAGAAGAGGAAGCATTATTTTGGCGGGGAATCCACAAATTGCCTGAATGATGGGAAAAATGCATAGATAGCGAAGGACAGTACTTCGAATAAAAAAGTATGTATCATTTTTACACAATCAACTCTTATTTGCTATTTGAAAAATTCCGGTTTCATATTTACACACCTGGTACTCTCAGTTTCCAACGTCTGCAACTCGATACGGCTAGTCAAATAAAGATCGTTGCTGACAAAACTTGTTGAAAATAAAACTGCGCGTCGGATGACTTACTCTTAAGTTAAAATAGGTTTGATCATTTAGCCAAAATCGATCATTGGAGTTCGGCGATTTTTACCATTTCGGTGGGAATATGAAAAACCCATTATCTGACGCCTGCACCTTGAAAACGGCTACATTAAACGAAAAATGTCATAAACTAAATAAAATATGTAAAGCATCAAATTAACTGTAAAACGAGCTGCTTAATATAATAATTTTCGAATTATAAGGTAAACACATGTACACTGTGAGGCAAATTTCTGAGAAAAATCATAATTTATAAATACCTAATCCGGGCTTCCCATTTCGTCTAGTGGCGCCAGCTAACGCTGCAAAGACAGGAGTTGCGATTCGAAAATGGATTCAGTTATACTTCAAACTAAATCTTAGTAGGTATTTTGGTAAATAATTAATAGATGATAATGTATTGTTTAAAAGATAATATTAATAAATTTATATTAATATTTATATTAATTATTCACAATTAATTAATCAGATTCATATTAATATTAATTTTGACATATTTAGTTATAAATTTTAATTATATCATATTAAATCTATATAAATAAAGATGAAATTCTGTTTGTTTGTTCTTTATAGAAATGCATACCGTTTGTCCTAAATTCTCCAAATTTCGCTCAGTGGTTCTTTGATACCAGATGTGAACAACATTTTTATAAAATTCATTTTTGACTGAGTTTAATTTTTTTTTTTTATTCCCATCTTTGTAATCTTTAAACACGACTTTCCGGGAGATTCAAAACTCTGACATTATTGTGACTATTACCAATGGATTCCTCACAAAAAATCTTATCGATTAATATCTAAAATCAGAAAGATATTAATAGTTTGAACTGTAAGAAACTGTTTTTAGGCAGTCCTGAAAAGTTAGTTTCTTTCAGATTTGTTAAACTACCGTCCACCAGGCGATAAGCTTATTTGAAGTTTTATTACAAATGTATATCCGACCCTTTAATGTATTATTTTTGTTCACTTTCTTGTATGTTTTGTGATTATTTTTTAAATATTTCTTTTGTTACAGATTTTTTAAAAAACACTTTCGTAACAAAGTACATATTTAGCCCTTATGTAACATGAAAAATGAACATGTACAAAAGTGATAAATCTTGACCGGCTTGAATTAATACATGTCAGATCTTTAGATATTTCTCGATTGTCGAAAGTTCGGAAGTTCATTCCAGTACAACTTTTAATGCATTAAGTTCCCCCAACACAATCATCTCCCACTCAGCCGCTTTTGTTGAAGAAAAGGTTCTTCAAAATAAAAAAATAACTTTAAATATAAATAAGAAATAATTTGGTTTTATATTTTTTCTGTTAATAAAGCGTTACTACTGTGCAGTATCTCTTTCTTAGTTTTCTAATTTAAACATTTTTACTTTCACTTACCTATTTTCATATATATGAAAATATTGCGATATTGAAAATTTTCGACTTCCGGTTTTTAACGGAAATACACGTTTTGGCGATGTGACCGCCAAAATTTCATTAAAATTGACTAATTGGAGGAGGCACTTTATTTAATAAATTTTGTCTCATTTCCACGATTTATTTTTATTTAATCAAAAACGGCTGTAACGATTTCGATCAAAAATTTGGTATTTGATGTATGTATATGCACGCGAAGGCATAATTTCATCAAAATTGGTCAAACTGAGGGGGCACTTTATTTAATAAATTTTGTCTCAATTTTAAACGGCTGTAACGATTTTGATTAAACCTGGTATTTGATGTATGTAGGTGCCTGCGATGTGACAGCCAACATTACATCAAAATTGGTCAAACGGAGGGGGCACTTTATTATAATTAAAGGCGTTCTGTTCATGGGAAAGAGTTGTCAATGTTCTTTGAAACATAGATATTTAATGGAAATCATTTGTTTCCATGTTAACTAAAGGAAGTTTTCAGCAATTAAATTGTGATTATATATAAGTGAAAGTTGTGTGTTGCGTGCATCGCACCAGATTTTTTCTTTTCTTGACCGACACAAAACGGTAATCTAAACTCTTATAACCTGTTGGTTTGAAGTAATACAACCCTTTTATTGAATTAACCTTCTTTATCCAAAGAATCCTGTTTTGTTTTTTTATGAATAAATGATTGTTGTAATTTGTCCTGGTATACGTTTTCTGTGTTTTCTTATATGTCTATTTTGAATACTTAAATTAGTGAATTAAGAAGAAGAAGAAGAAGAAGAAAAAGTATTTTTATTCTGGGACGTGTTGTCCCCTAAGAATAACAATATATGTACAAATCCAGGTTACAATATATGTACAAATTAACGTAAAGGAAGTTCTCTATCAATAATTATATAGAAGGCTAAGTGAATAATAAATGATAAAGTAAATAAAAATGAAAAAGTGAATAATAAATACTTCTCAACACTCCTTTCCTAGTTTAGGGGAGGGGTTCTTCCATATAGTTCATATACTATTTTTTTCTGGGCCAACAATACTAAAGACTAAACAGGAAGGCCCGATCTCAACGGAAAAGGATCCTCCTTTAGGGGGTTTATTTATCTCTGAACAGCGAGCGGTAGTTTAAAGGTATAATAAATAAAGCTAATCGAGGACCTTTATTACTGGAAAAGACGCTTGGGAGTTCTATAATATCACGGTCACATAACCTCTCAAAATAGGCCACGCCCATGAGCCACTGTTCAGTAGTAGTACCCTAAATCCTTATATTGAGCAATTAACTGCATCGCTATGATATATTTTAAAATTGTTTTCATGAATTAACAAAGGTAGTTAGGTAAGTAATAAACCCTGAAAACTGGCAATAATTTTGATTATTTGGTAATTTGGTAATGAATATTTTTTTTAAATATAATTTTATAGTAAATGAAAGATTTACAGTTCCTGTAGCGGATTACACTTCAACCCTTTCAATACCTAATTGACTAATTTCATAGTGGTAGTAACTTTTCGATAACAATATTTCGATACGTTAGGATAGGTTTATAATTAGTTAATTTGTAATATAAATTCTTTGAGAAATGGGTTCTGCCACCCTCTGCCAAAAATACTTACGAAACCTTGAAACAACTCACGACAAGGTTTCCGCGACATTCTACCATATATGTGAACCTGTTCCGAAATCCATTTGTATTATTCAATAATACAAATTTATCCATATTTATTGGTGTGTGTTACTATCGTTCATGATAGTAATATATTATGGTATTATATGTGGTATAATACAAAATTAGTGTTATGGTAACATTTATGATAGTGCTTTGTTCCATAAAAAAAAAAAAAAATATATATATATATATATATATATATATATATATATATATCGCTTTATAAATTAACCGAAAAAATAGTTTGTAATTTGATTAAAATATTCCAAGACCAAAAAAAAAAAAAAATCTAGAGCCTCTGGAATGCGGATCAACACATAAAAAGCCGTCAACGTTTCGCCGATTCCAGCACCAACAGATCGGAAAAACAACCTAATGCTCAAACAATATGCAACATATCATTTATCGACAGTCAAAATTAGACAGCAAAAGGAAACTAGACATCACAACATGATATCTTAACAGTGTCTGTTCGACGACTCCTTAATGCATTTTTTATTTCTTTGAATCCTCTAAATTTTCTGAATAACTGATAAATATCTGTCGATTACTATTCCCTCTATCATAGAACTGCATTACTAGCAAATCTTGCTAACTTTTTATAAAGTTCTAAAAACATTTTATTTATTAACGCTATCACCGTCCCAATCCATTTCAAAAGTGACAGCGTTTTTTTTTCTTATTCTAAAATCAAACCATGTTATTATGAAGGAAACTACAATTTGACGGCACTTTTCAAATTTTAAACGGGACTACACTATTTTAACTGAAAAAGCCCATATTATTAACCAATGTGTTAGTCTAATGGAAAAAAGTATTAAAAAAAATTATAATGATAATCAATTTATATTATAAAGCAAAGTGTACAATGTGCGTGCCGAAAAGGCTCAAAAACGACTCCACGTAAGATCAAGAATGTTATGTTTTCGTATAACCATATAGCTCCTAACGATGAAGAAGGTTTTAGTTTTTATCCTAATTGTGTAATGTTGAATGGACAAGGGCTGTAATTTTAAGCCTCTCGCTACATGTAATTAGCCCAGGCTAGTTTAGTTTAATATATATTATACAGGTATTACACATTATTTATATTGTAATATTTATTATGTTACTTTTATGTTACACCTTTATATTATATATTATTAATAATTAATAGCACTAATACTTTATTATAATATATTTGTGCGATATGCACTGTTTCCATTCTGCTAAATGCCGCAAAATTGCAAGAGTAAAAGTTTATTGATTATATAATAAAGATTTGATTATTCAACAAAAAAATTAGGTTTTTGCATTTGGAATAAATTGCAGTAATATCTTATTATTTATTTATTTATTCTTATGGGTATCTTATTAAAAAAAATCAGTTCAATTAAGGAATATTTTATAAGGAATTATAAGGAAAACGTTCTTACGTTTTCTTTAACAACGTTTTTTTTTCTTTTTTTTTATAAATTCTACTACAAACCACATGGCTTCATAATAACGTTTTTAACGTCATACTGATTTTGATTAAATGATCTTGTCCAAATCAACTCCTTACTCATCTGTTAATCTAGAAACTCTGGTGCGATGCACGCATCACACAACTTTCACTTACCAACCTACTTAGATTAGAAATCGGCGTGTTTTGATAAATATTTAAACGCCATTCAGCAGCTTAATACATTTTCCCACCTTTATTTACTCATTCGTTTGTCTCCGTAAGTTATGGAGTATTATAATTTGTGTTGCGAATCTTGAAAGTTCTCAGTACTTTTCGATTCATCATTGTTTATTTCTATTTTTAAACGACCTACAAAAATCCTAATTTCATCAGGAGTCGATATTTTTTTACTGGTTGCTTGTTTTTTACTACAAGTTACTTTTTGTGAATATATCGTGAAGGTGAACCGATAGGAGGTGTATTTATGACTCATAGTAAATTATAACTTAATTTTAATTTTAAAATCTTATATCTTATAATAGTTTATCTCTTATGCCTGTCCGAAAACCGAGAACGATTATTGTTCCTCTTAAACCACTCAATCAACCATCAACCACCATTCAGAATTATAAGTGTAATTTACTATGGAACTAAAGTTTGTAAATTAAAATATTATTAATTGAAGATTATCTTGTACCATATTTTTTTCTCACCGTAAACTTATTTAAAGAATTTGAGTATCACGTATTTACTCTTTAAAGTACACTAAATATTTTTATCGTTAAATAAAAGTTTTTATTTGTGATAATACGGGAATGCAAGCATGCAAGCTCCATCGCGTTTGATTTTATAATTATCTATTTAGTATTGCCATTAAATATGTATGTATGTTCCAAAACACGTTAACAATTATTTTCCATGAACAGAACGCATTTACTTATAAACAATGGTCAGTCATTAAAGGCGTAAGGCGAATGCGTGGAGTCTACGTTTTTTATAAGTTGTCAGAATATTTTTTTTTTCTTAGGTATATGGTTTTTTTTTCATGTTTATCCATTTCTTATTTTAAGGCATACTGAGAGATAGTTAATTTTTCCATGTAAAAAAACAAAAACAAATTTACTTTACAGGAAAACAAAAAAAAAAAAATCATCACCTTTCAAGGTCCCTCAGAACATTTATATGATCATAAAACCTACCTGATATTAAAGAATACTTGATTCTCTTTAAGCATGACAATTTTAATTGAAATCGTTAAAGCTGTTTTTTTATTGATTAATAAAAGTTTTTATTTTCATCAGTGATAACAAGGGATATGAAATTTTGGCTGTCACATCGCGGGCATATACACACATCAAATACCCAGTTTGATCAAATTAGTTAGAGCAGTTTTTGAAAAAATCTAAAAGAACGTAAAAAAGTGACAAAAGTTACGAAATAAAGTGCCCCCTCCGTTTGTTGAATTTTGATTAAAGTTTTGCTGTCACATCACGGGCATATATCTACCTCAAATAGCTAATTTCATTTTCGTAGGTTTTATCGTTTTTGAACTAATCTGTTTATACACCCACGCACATACCCAGACCGTTTCGCGCGACTTTGATATCTGGACTCAGGGGACCCCAAAATGTGTATTTCCGTTGAGAACCGGAATTCGAAATTTTTCAATATCGCAATATTTTCTCTTACTATATATTTCATATATAGATAAGTGAAAGTAAAAAAGTACTTCCTTGCAAAGTAGTGATTTTATGAACCTCCAAGAGGTATGGTAAAATTGGTTAAATAATTTTTATAACTTTCAACCTTGGACCCTTCCTTTTTTTTATGAATACAGTACCAGTCAAAAGTTTAGATTCACCCCTAGATTTTGTAAAATAAATAAATAACAACATTTTATGTATTGAACAACATAACACTATAATTTTATTTTTAATTTATTTATAACTAGCTGTATATCCTGGTTTCACTCAGGAAATTTGAAAAACAATGAGAAAAGTCGTGCGTCAAGAAAAGTTCGTTAGGACAGAAGAAAAGAGGACAGAACCGTTTCGACTCCAACGGTTGATTTCGTAAAACTCTAATGCAAAGCAAGATCATAACGATTTTTATAACAATAAAGAATGTACCCAGAGATTGGTTGAAGTGCAATTTTAATATGGACAGGTTTTTGCATCTGGTATGAAAGAACCACTAAGCGAAATTTGAATAGAATTTAGGACAAACGGTATGGATTTCTATAAAGAACAAACAAACAGAATTTCATCTTTATTTATATAGATTGTATTTGAAACAATCATATAATTTTTGAAATGTTATCTCTCGAGTTACAATTTATTTTTTTAAACTTGAAGATTGTGAATTAAATACAAGTAAGTCTAAACTTTTGACTGGTACTATATGTATATATTGCTCGTCCAATGAAAGACTAGTTTAACTCAAAATCATATTTACTTTATTTAGTTATATTTTTCACGAATTATCTTCCAATTTTCCTTGACTATCTTTTTGCAAGACTTCTTATAGTCCGCGATAGTAATGATGATATCCTGAAACATTTTAAGAATCGGATAAAGCAGGCATGGACATCAAGGGAAGGTATAAGAAGGAAATTGATTGGCTCACCAGAAACATCGCTTTTTTTTTTAGACCAACTAGTCCTGCGCCAATTTTTAGTTCATCGGTTGTGATCAGCGGACAGTAATTTTGGCAATTCTGAAATGGCCCGCGCTATCAGTTAGGACCACTCCTAGCTGCCAAGATTCACAGATCCAGGTCCGATCGCCACCTTACACCTGAGACGGTACCTGTTGGGGGGGGGGAGGCAGGCCGCGATGTGTTGGATAATGAGTGGCCGTGACTCACCGCGATGGACTGTTCGGTCCGCATTCCTTCGCCCGCACTGACCGAGATCTCGGGGTACTGTACCTCTAGCATCGTGTGTCGCGTCACACGAGGTAGCATCTCTCTGCTACTTTAAGGGCAATCTCATCCCTTTGATATAGTTTACCTATTATTATTCCCTTTGTTATACGCTATGATATACCAAACTCTCTATTAGCATCATGACCTGTCTTGATATATTTGGAAACTTCTCGACCCAACAGGTTGTCCCCTCGTGAAGGCTAGATCGGGACTCTAGGAGGCAGGAAGAACTCCCCCCTCCTTCATTTGCCCAATTGTGGGGCACTTCCTGCTGCCGGGGGCACTACTGCCGAATGCCGAGCCAGCACGCCTCTTTATGTGGGTACCTCATTCTTCTTTCGTATGTTTATATTTATTTCATACTAATATTAATACCTTTCTAGACACCTGACTATGAGAAACGGTCTTATTTTTCTTACAGTTTTTTATTTTTATTTTTTGACTTGTTTAAAGTTGGTGTGATCTAGGTTATTCACGTACATAAAAAAACTATCATTATGTTCTTGAAGTGCAACGTCTTCCCCTCATGTTAATATCGATAATTCATTAAAAAAATAATAAAAATAATGCTTTATCAGTCAACTAATAGGTATTTGGTACCGAATTAGAAATGTCGTAGCAAATAAAAATCAAGATTTTTAGTTACTGAAAGATTTACTGGTTTAATCACTGTGGAGTGATCCCTTAATTGTTCGCACTTATAGACTGTCAATCAAATGTAAAATATCTTCAAGTAAATTGAATTTCATTTCCAATTAAATGTCTTTTGCACCCTCATACTGATAGTATATTTCTATAATCACCTTATCAGTTAAAAATACGTGTATCAATATTTGAAATGAAATAAACATGAAACATTTTTGTGATTATCAAAACAGACTACCTAGAATAAATAATCAAATAAATTAAATACAATATGACAAGTAATAAATTTATTTCCGACCACATTTATGCTTGATTTGATTAAACGTGTGAGAGTGATATTGAAATATAATTATCCTGCTTATTAACGGTTGCTCCAAACATAATCAAAGGTTTTTCTCAATCAAGAATCCTTCATGAGATTCTCGAAATCCGGTTTTATTTTTTTTACAACAAAAATATTGTTGTTTTCTGTACTTTCTATTAACAAAACATTTTTATTATACATACATACATGTTCCAAAATATTAAATAACTTTGCTTTAAATAAATGTTTATATGGGTACCGTTCTGCTCCATGACTATTATGATGAAACAGTCTTTCACATAAATTATCTACAGAGAAGAAATTAAATTTGCCTTTAAATGATTTTAATTTATTATAGCACTTCATAAAATATTTGAAAATACTTAATTGAGGTACAACTATAAAATCTTTTAGAAACACTAATTATATAATTTCCTTTTTTTTGTCGTTCGTTGCCACATTATTATTTACTAATACAGCAGCAATTTATTGACATCATTGTAATATGGTAATCTTATTGCTAAAAATTATATGGATATTACATATCTTTTTATAATATTTACCGGGTTGTAAAATATTCTACCAGATAAAGAAAGACAGACCTTATCAGCAATAGACGATTGTTATTTAAAATGTAATAGATAAAATGAAAATGCTTGATATGTAATAATTTTAAGTACTGGCAAGTGATGATCTATTAAAATTACATTTTTTATTTTTATAAATTTATTTTATTTTTTTTTTTGTAAAGTTTTATTTTATTTATTTTATATTCTTCATTTTTAATATATGAAAAGATCTATTGAATCAATTTTTTTTTTTCAAATTAAAATAAATTTCGCAATAAAAAAAATTGTTCACCACTGGTTTTTGAACCTACGGATAACAATAAAGAATAAATATTATGTATATTATAAAATACAAATAAATTAAATATTATAAAATACAAAATAATCGTAAATTTGACAGTAGTGTATCATTATAATAACATTATGTATATATATTAATATGTGTTATATTATACAATACATTGCTAGGGATGCTAACAGCTGACTTGATCTGTCCCCCCACTTTAATATTTAGAAATCCATTAGTTCCTTCCTGTGGACATCCTCTTTCATCTCGCCATTTCTATTGCCCTAATAATTGTTGTCACTTCTCTTAATGTCTTCTTCTAAAGAAAAATCCTTCTTTTTTGTATTCCGTATAACGAAATTCAATGTTATTAAATGAACGGTATCATAAATACTAATTTACTCACTGAAATCTCGGCTAAAATTAAATCTAGGGGTTTTATATTGAACTAAATTAAGTCTTAAACCATTTTGATTTTCCTCACAGAAGTATTATTCAAATAATATTGCCTGTAGAGAAAAGATTTGTTATGACCGGGTTTCGAACGCGGGTGTACGGATCTCCGTTACTTGTTCAGAGTGTGTTCTCTCCAGATAAAATTATTTTAATTTTTTTTTTTAAACAATGACCATTAAATTTAATAGAATTATCGTTCAATTAATATATTCAGCTCATTTTGTAAATTAAATTAAAAAAGTCATAAATTCTTAAATTAACGAAATAAAGAACAATAATTACAGTGTCCATCAACCCATTTTTTTCTTTTAGTTTCTGGATTTTGAAGAAATAATTGTAACCCTTCGCACATAATTACTTATAATAACACCACACCTATACTTCCCTAATGTCAAGTTAATTTAAAACTTCACTTGTACTTTAAAGATATAATGAATGATTATTTCTTGGTAATTTCGTCTATTAATTGAATTCCGAAAATTAATAAAGTGCTATTATAAATAAAGAATCATTTAAATGAGTAAATGTTTTGACTAATTTGCAAATTTTGTATATGTCACTTATTATATTTTTCCTATCATGTTCTATTTTTATTTACCGTGGGTCCCCCGGGTCCATTTTTAATATTGATGGGTAAATAAATCTGTTTCGGTACCGACTTTAGAGATATAATATTTAGACGTTCAGTCACCTTGATTATCTTTTTATTTATCCTTATGATATTAAATCAACAACCCAACGCATCCATTTCATTCTACATAATTATTACATTTATACTTACCATTAGACCATGATTTCCGGCATAGTACATACATCCAAATTATCTAGCCGGTTCATCATAACTTCCTTCCAAATATTTTATACAATATGATATTGTGGACTGAAATCTGTATCCGTTGAGTAGAATTAATCATTACATTTCAGGATACTGCTTCAAAAACTAAAAAATTTGTCTTTACCAAATATGCATTGCCATACGCAATGCACAAGGCGTCTCTCACCTCGGTTATCGACGATAACGTTATTCTTATAAACAAATGAATAAATATGTATGGAATAGAGTTTCTTATTTTTTTGGGGATTCCTCAAAACTACAATATGGTTTTAGTATTCCAGTCTTTCGGATTTATAGATAGATACTTACCGAATGATATTACAGTTGATGAAAAAAAAAATTGGGATAGAGTAAACATTTTTCTGCCTTTAACCTTTCTGTACCCCTTCAACACTCATATAATAACCGCCGTTTTTTTCCCACCACCATTTTTATATTACATATTACATTATTATTTTATACATATATTACCTTACATTTTATATTTTTACATGGTTGTAACAATTGAGGGGTGGGGGAAAGGTTTTACTAGGTTAAGAATTTTTTTTTAACCATTTATTTGTAGTTCTTCAATTTGAGAGAAACTTTTAAATTGCAAGTAAACTAAAAGTTTTAATTTTTCCATTTTCATCAGAACAGTATTTAAGACGCGATGAACAGTAAAATTTGTTGGGAGAGGGATGGAACGAACTTCTCTGATCAATGTAATAGAAATGGTTAGGGCATATAGGTATAGGTAATAGATAACCTTGCCGACGTGTGGACACGAATTTCAGGTCTCCTTCATGTCTGATCGAAGAGGTTGTTATGAGGCTGAAGTTCAGATTCGGATAAGAACCATTTCTGAACCATAATAATATATATTAGGTGTCAAGGCGTCCGCTAAATTTCTCTAGTGGATGCGGCAGGCTGGTAAAATTTTTGTCTAGTGGAGCTGAAAAAATCGGGGGAGGGGGTCGAAGTATCCTGACTATTTAAGGCATAATAGCTTCATATATAACTTATTGATATTTATAAATTAAATTCTTATTTATATAATTCTTAATGAATATATTAAATGAATGCGAAGTAATTCTTAGTTTTTGTTACTAGTATTTCCTAGGAGGAGGGACGCCCTCCCTGCAGACTCCCATGTTAGATATCATTTTTCCGACCTGTCACATATCCATTTCAATTGGTTCAATTCCTAAGCTCAACTATATTCCATCATCAATCTCAGATTTAAATTCATCGATTCAGTCTAGAAGTTGAGTTACATTAATACAATTCTACCCCTTATCTTTGCTCCTCCGTTGATTCGGTCCTAAAGATGGCAAATATCTTTCTAAATGTCGGGTGTCGAACAAGTGTGGGAACGCACCTTTCCAAAGTGGAATCGACTTTCTCTAGTTCTGAGAACCTCTCCCCTGACCATCGTTCTCCAATGCCATCTTGATCCTATTAACCCTCAGCTGATCTAGGACTTGGCCACTCCTCCAGTAGACGTGGAGCACCTTCTTCTGTTCAGTCTTCCTCGCCGGCGTGGTTTATTATTCTCGCCCGGGGAGGTTCCCATAGGCCGGGCGCCACTTTTAGAATATCAGTTGTCGAGCGGCGTTAATTACCAACTTGTAATGGGATGATGATAGGAATCAGCGCTAACCGTTTCGAGGAAGCACCGTTACCGCAAATAGCAACTTCTTCTATTTTTCGAAGATCGGGATTGTAAGGCCCATTTACCAGTGTAGGCCTATGAGTGAGATAGATATGCGAGGTCGGCTGCAACAGCTTAATTGGTTGCTGTTGTTTTTTTTTCATATATCATTACTATTATCATTAAATCATACTATTATCTTTTTTTTTTAATTGAAATAAATATTGTGCGCTTCCAAAATAAAACAAACAACCTTTCTATACCATCTTTTCTTTTGTGCCACAACCTCTTTTTTTTACGCTATTCCCGGCAACATCGAACCACATTTATTCTATTTTTGCATTATCACTTTTCATATTATACATCACGAGCACATCTATCCCAAAAGGCTACAAGATGCATCACTAACTGATTGCATATGACTACTTAGTATAAATAGCAGGGTTCCAAATTAACTATCATTTTCTAAATCTGATAAACAAGGATAAGATCTACAACATACTGGAGGAAAAGCAAAAGCTCATACGGCAAATTTTAAATTTGTATTTAAATTGTAAGCTTCCCAGACTCGCTTTCCCAGAAGTGTCTCTTTCTTTTAAGAATTTTAAATAATTCTTACTGAACAGGAATTATTTCTTTTTCATTTTTAAGCTAAAATATACGTCTCCAGTTGCGGTCACAGAACAAAAAATTGGGGGTAGGGTGGATTGGAATTATAATAAAACAAAGTTGTGTAAAGATAAAAAAACGTACTCATTATTTATATCAATAAGAACTTAAATTAATTTTGATATATACATAATTTTATCCTTGTAGTACATTTGTTAGAATTAGATGCGTAGAATTATTCCATAAACCTTTTTTTTTCTCGATAAAATTCAAGGTTAGATTGAAATTATTAAAGGATGAATGTATACGTATTTTAGGATTTCTTCATTAAAGGTGTAATCCGTAATTGGTTAACTTTTTATTGAAATAATATCGATTGATTATAATTTACCTTTTATCGAAATCGAGGTCGATAAAAATCGGTTTTATTGATTTTCTTAGGTTATCGGGGGTGCTGATCGAAAAAAAAAAATAGATACTTCGATTACGAACTCAGGTATCGATTCTTTATAACTTAAGCTATATTATCAATATTGCAGTCTATTATTATGTTACCAGGGGTGCTGTTTAATATGTGAGATATAGGGGAGAGTAGCCGATATTGTACCGCCTCATAATCGTACCACCGGGAATTTTTTAAGAATTAGTGATGCTGGAGCGATATAATGGCCTAGGAAGGAACAGTTGTGTAACAAGTGAGCAACGAAACTCGTGCCGATAACTATATAGGTTGAGAATCGAGGCGAGTTTTTGCGTTTTGCCATGGATTGATGTAGTTTCCAGCTGTTAATCGTAAAGCCACTGTGATCATATAGATAGGATCACTGTTTTTTTAGTAAATGGATCCTTGAAACACAACTAATTCGCTTTATTCGGGA
This sequence comes from Aelia acuminata, assembly GCA_911387785.2. Lineage (NCBI taxonomy): Eukaryota > Metazoa > Arthropoda > Insecta > Hemiptera > Pentatomidae > Aelia > Aelia acuminata. Next base: position 51,711,308 of record OU426984.1, on the reverse strand, counting down.
GGGGCAGACCAAGCTGTGGCTCTTGTTTTAGGTCAGAAATAAGTTTAAGTTTAAAAAAACTCCCAGTTGCCTATATCGTACCTCCAATGGTTGCCCAAATCGTACCGGAAGAAAGTAAATGTTAAAACGAAGAAAGTTAGTCAAAATAAGCCCACTACTTCATCTTTAGTTCCTGAAACATCAGGTAGGCCTATATAATAGAAGTGGATGCTGAAAATGGTTTTGTGCCATTTGTGAAGTTGCAATAATTGAGGACATGGTACAATGTTTTTTATCTGAGAAGTGGGTTCATGAAAAATGTGCTGGGGGTAAAGTCATAGATAAACAAATACGTTTGTGTTAACTGTGAAGCCTAATATGATCTTGACAGAAAAATATTTGAGAGTAGGCCTAGAAGATAGCCTAACTCACATAAAGCTGTTGAACAGTGCTCTCTCGTTTTATAATTTGGAGTAGATTTCTAACAATTATTAGAAATTAATTTCAGCACATTTACATTGTGTTATACTTTAGACTAAGAACACCATTAATCACTATTTGTATTACTGTTTTATATTACTTTCACTTACCTATATTTTTTTTTATTTTTTTTTATTCGGTACCCCTTCCTGGCCATGTGTGGCATACGGGGGGTTACTCTACAGGTGTAACCAACCTATCCTAACCATGGTGGGTAGGTCGAGATTTAATTAATTAACGACTTATATACCTTACCTTACCTATATATGAAATATATAGTAAGTGGAAGTATTGCGATCGTGAAAAATTTGTACTTCCGGTTTTCAACGGAAATACATGTTTTGGGGTCCCCTGAGTCCAAATAACCAAGTCCCGCAAAATGGCCTGTGTGTATGTGAACAGACTAGCTCAAAAACTATAAACCGTGCGAACATGAAATTGGGTATTTAGTGTAAGTATATACCAGCTATGTGACAGCAATAATTTCATCAAAATTGCTCAAAGGGAGGGGGTACTTTATTTAATAACTTTTTAAGTTTTTTTTCGATTTTCTCAAAAACGGCTCTAATCATTTTGATTAAACTGAGTATTTGATGTATTAATATGACCGAGATATGACTGTAAAAATTTCATCAAAATTGATCAACCGGAAGGGGGACTTTATTTCATAATTTTTTTCCAATTTTTACCTTTTTTTCGATGATCTCAAAAACGGCTTTAACGATTTTTATCAAATTCGTCATGTTTAATGGAAATTAGGTGTTCCTTAATATCAGGTAAGCTTTATTAGTATTAAAATGTTCTGAGGGGTCTTAAATGGGGTAGGGGCCTTTTTTGTTTGTTTGTTTTTTGTTTCCAAAAAAGTACCTTTGTTTTTGTTTATATGGAGAAATTAACCGTCTCTCGTTACGCCTAAAAATAAGAAATGGCTAAATATGAGATATGATAAAAATAAAGAAAACATATAGAGGAGAAAAAAAGAAAAATATTCAGTCAACTCATAAAACTCGTTGAGCCCACGCACGCGGAGTTAGCCTTTAATGACAGACCATTGTTTATAATTAAAGCCGTTCTGTTCATTTGAGAATTGGCAATTAACAAAACGCATTAATTTCTAATCTAAGTAAATTGGTAAGTGAAAGTTGTGTGTTGCGAGCACGCACCAGATTTGTTTTGTGAGGTTATCTTGACACTCAATTACTTGTTGTGTGTTGTAATAATGTTATTTTTAAGTCTGAGATTCATAAAATAAAGTTAAATTTTAAAACTAAAATCTTATTTTATGTTTTATTATACTTTTGGTATCCCTACTCTGATCATTAATATAAGTACGATTTAGGAACCCACCGGTACGATTTACGAAACTGGTCTCCTTGATCGTACCACTTGCAAGGGTTTAGAAAAAAATTCATAGTAATTACATTAATCATAATTTTAGTATGATTAATATATGGCATAATTCTGCATAAAGTAAAGTATCTGTGGCAATATTTTGTTTAAGAATAATTGAAGTCATATTAGAGATAAACATTAAAATGTAAAAAGTGGTACAATATAGGCAACTCTCCCCTACATTGACCTAATCTGCCAGAAAATTATAATTAATACATATTCTTTCCATAAACACGGTAATTGTACGAAATAAATTTATCCTTGGATAATTATAATCTCACTATCGCCTTTACTTAACTTCTAAATAAAAGTCATATCCTGATTGTTATTCAATTAAACCCTTATTTAAATGAATTAGTATTGTTTAATGTTCAAAAATAATAATTTTTTTTAAATTAAAAAATTAAAATTTACTTCTATTTTTAGTTATAATTATCTATATATCTATTGGTATATTTATATTAACAAGTTATATTTTCTTCTCCAAATAAAATTTATTATAATCATAAAATTAGTGACTAATATTAGTAAATAAAATTAATAAAATAATAATATTTAAAAATGTTCAGTCAGATATAAGATATAAAAGTCAGATATATTTTCATAACTTAATAACAATGACTTTTGGTTTAATAATAGGTACTTGTTTCAAAATAAGTATTTCTTTCTATCATACTTTAGGCTTAATGAATTATTTTCTAAAAAATTTCACATTTCCTTTGGTGGTCTCCCAAGTTTTCGTTGACCAAGACCTGTTGCTTTATGGGATTTGAGATTTCCCTAACAAGGACCACACACGGCCGACTAGAGGAGGCTGGTCCGGACCTGCGATGTTCCTTAGAACGGAATGCGGGGTACCCCACATGATACTGAACGTATTAAGACCCACGGCCATCAGCTAAATTAAGATAACAAACGACTTCTCTGCTCCAATGCGCTAAAAGCTCAAGAACATAAAGCCCTTACTTAAATGTACAACTTCATCCTTATTCTGCATTATTCAGGTGTTTTATTTTGATTATGATATTTTTCCTGGACAGGAATATAAATTCTGGGATGATTTCCATTTTGCTTATGACATCAATTTGAAACTGACTTCCTCTTAGTATCATGGTACTTTTTTACATTTGAAACAAAAAAAAATTACATAAATAAATTAAATTTTGATTAAAATAAATAAATTTTGATGGCCCCCAATTTTCAAATTATTTTTTTAACCATCGATTTTACCTCCATTTTTTTATTTCCCACCATAGTAATTTAGAAAATTCTATTTGGTTAATGAGAATTTAACCATCTACTTATTTTTTGTTTACCAAACAATATCAGCTGTAAAAAATTATAATATAAATTCCATTATCCGGTATCATTACTTTTGTTTTAAATAAAAAATATTGGGAGGAATAGATATACAGTGTTATGGATAGTAACAGGCAAAAAAAATAAAAAAAATTTAGTTAAGTTTTTATATGGTCTTTTAATTAGGGCTTACATCTTGCAAAAAAAAAAAAAAAAAAAAAAAAAAAAATGAAATGCGTGCTTTAATAGAATCGGACTAGTTTTGACTATTATAAGTTTTAATTTTTGTTTGACAAGGGTATTTCGCGTATTTCATTGCAAAGAAATTTTATGGTCACAGGAATTGTTACCTTTATTATGGTATAAATACCGAAATTACGAACAATGATGTAACTGAGTGAGGCTTATATTAAGGATCTTATAAAAACCTCACTAAAACCTATTTAGCATCAAAGAAATAAAAAGTTATAATAAAATGTTTGTTGATTTGAAGCCATAGGTGTTCACATTAAGGCTTGATCCTTCTTCATATTTTTTGTTTTTATGATTTTTAAATGAGTAGCTCCTTTTTTTTAATATAATTTCTAACGGTGTTCGAACGAGGTGATATAGAAAATTTCGGTTTTCATTATTGGATGTTAAAAAAAAAAAAATCGTGAAGACTATCTACTTAGTAAGAAAAATTGAGTGGTCATAACGAGCCTAGTAAACATTTCATTAGTTTAAAAAAAAAGTTGCCAAATTTTCAAGTAAATTTTTTTTACACGTTCTATCAAGATTTTGCTTATATTGATGTAACCCATCTTCTCCCAGAGATGCATTTAACAAAGGTCATTAATACTTTTTAAAGTATATTATTATAGACTTTTCTCCTATTATAATTCTGGCTTTAATTAAATTATAAAGCTCTAAATTATTTTTAAAGATAAAGATAGTTTAGATATAGATAGTATTTTTTTTATCTTTTGGAAACTTGAAAACTTCTAATTTGTATCCTTCAGAAATGTTAAATTTGAAAATCCACAATAAATTAGGGATTTATAATTTTTAAATAATTTTATTAGAAGAGAAAAGATATACTACGACCGGTAATCGAACCCAGTAGTCAGCTCAGTGGTCGCAGCGCATTTCTTTTACCAATGAGCTTTGAACCGTGTGGTCAATCCCAGCTGTGTCGATCTTTTCTCTTCGGCGATCCCACCCGCTAGGTCTCGCCACAGTGCAGCGTAAAACCGGGGGCTATAAATGTTCAGAAGACAGGATCTAATTGACATACCGTCAAAGTTAAACATTATATGCTAAAATTGATTCATTTATTATTTTTAAATAATTAATGACTCCATGTTTAGCTCAGTGGTAAGAGCTCTGCAACTGTTATGCAGAGGACCTGGGTTCGATTCCTGGCCGTAGTCTATCTTTTCTCTTCTAATAAAATTATTTAAAAATTATACATCCCTAATTTAGTGTGGATTTTCAATTAATTATTTAAAAATGATAAATGACTAAAGTTCAACTTATAAATTATTCATGTTTCAAGAATATCATTTAAAATAATTTTTTAACAAATTTTAAAATGTTTGTATGTCTGATCTTAATTTTTGGAATGTAATAACAGTGAAAAAATGGGGGGGGGGATTTATTTGTTCATTTTTGACCTCTTAATATCATAGGAGTACGTTATCGAAAAATTGCGTTTTCGAAGGGAAATAATTTTCGTAATTCGATAATTCGTAATTATTTTCGTCAACATAATATTTTAAATGTCTAAATTTAGATCATAAACCTTAAAGAAAGGCAAACACACCCTCTGGCTACGAGCAGTAAATTAAAGCACTTTAAGATGGTTGAATACGCAGAACTAAATCATTTGAAACTACTTGAAAAGAGAACGTAATTCTAACTTGCCGAACGGTGTTAAAGGCTAATGCGTAAATTTTTGCAATAAAAATTAGGCTCAAAGTTTTTCAAACAAGCGATGGTTGGTTTTATCTTTTCAAAATAAAGAAGAATGTAAAATTTAGTTAAATGGTGGGAGAAAATGCGAGTTTGTCCTCGCTCCCTATTTACCCAGAAACGAGGCAGGGTTTATGTTTCAACGACTTTCGATTGTGTTGTTTTTTATGGAATAATAGTGCCATGGAGGAAACGTAATGAACAAGTAACCATTTTGTTAGCCACCAACATAGATGGAACTGAAATTGAAATATCAAGACCATCCATGATAGATAAATCTACAAACATAGATGTTTTTAAAAGATAAAATCTTTTCTAATGATAAAGGAGCCGTTGATTACTCCTAGAATGGCTAAGCTAGCTGTATGAATCATTTTTTAGCTACATCAGATCTTGATTTAGACGAGTTCTCGGCTAACATGCAAGACAAAGCTATAGACATGACTCGCTCTAAGTATCCTTTTTACGTATATAGTAATAACTGAATTAGTTTTGATATTTCACATTTTTATCCCTAGTAACGGAAATCCCAATAATTCTTATTTTACTCTCGGTCACTTGATAATACGAATTATCAGGATTCTTCTGTATTATAAATTTTAAATTGGAAATTAATTCTAATGTTACTTGCGATTTAACTATGTCACCTTTTTTTTTTGAGTACCTATTAGTAAAAAAAAAGTAACTTGAGTTGATATATGTAAAAGAAAAATGTCTAAAGTTGTTGTGTGTACATAGTGTTTAGCCTTTGCAGCCAACTACTACAAAAGATGAGTACATAAATATTGCGGGCATTATCTGATTTTCTTACTGACACACACCTAACCTGAACGAGTAAAAAGAAAAAAAAATATTCCAACGATTGCTTTTGAACGCAAGCTACATTTTTCTCAGTCGAGCATTCACGTAAAAATGGATCTGATTCGGATAATGATACTACTCGGCGATGGGAACTGAATGGGGTGAGTCAGGCTGGATGAAAGTGGCGGGTGGCGGGTTCTGATTCAGCCTCGCTTCTCGGTAATGGAGAGATTGTGTCTATTTTCAGAGCAGGCCTTGGTCTTCTGCGAGAGTGTCCGCATCTCCAACACGGATCTCAGGGGTTCCTCGATGCAGCATCATCCAGGACCGGGATGGTTCAATCTGACTCGATATGGAGTCGGAATTGCACAAGAAATGGGATGACTTCCTGTGCCAAGTTTCGTTCTATCAATAGTCTGGCATTCATATGTATACTGATATTACGCAGTTTATTTAGGTTAGGTTGTTTATTATTGACACTTAAAATCAAATTTCTCTCCTGTACTAAGTCAACATTATCTTATTTTTTTTACTCTAACCATTGGCAAGAGGGTAGGCTGCTATCCGGTCTGATTTCCAACAAGTACCAATAATCCTTTTTATGATTTTGGGTGAGTTCAGAAAAATGCTTGCCGGCAGACAACTCGAGTGGCTAATCAATCTATTCTTTTCCATTAATAATTGCCCATTTTTATTTATTTGTGTACTTCGGTTTATACACTAAATGATTGTTTTCTTGAAGCAGACGTTTCAAATAATAAAAAAATTGGATTACGGTAATTATTTCATAATGGTCTGGGGACGTGACGTAACAACTAAGTGATCAATGAGCTAGTAGTGATAGTAGAATTGGGTCATGGTCGAGGGTCTCCGCTAGGGGTCAGCACTGAGTCAATGCTTCCCGGAACCGCCGCTAGATGGCGCCGGTGATTTACTCGCAGTTCCCAGTAAACAGCTCAGCCCGTTCATTCATAATCTCCAACCCACCTCCCCATCAGTGGTAGTAATTGATGTGGCTGTGGATGGCTCATCCTGAGTCAATAGCGTTACACAGAGAAGTCTCTCGTACAGTTTGACTTTGACGGCATCAAATTGCTATTCATTCAAGGCGACTGCCTTAAAGGATGTTTGCTGCTGGATGTAGGGGGCAAGATCAACCATTAGGATTGAAGTTCATATTTTTTTTCGACGAGTAAATTTCTCTAATTTTTATAATCAATAATGGATCAACCATAACAGTTTCCAGCCTCTGTTAAGCCCCCCCCCCCCCCCTTAGGTTTATGATTTAGGGTAAATAATTGTAAAATTTTTAGAGGAAAAAACCTAGTGGTTGGGTGTGATCATATCTCACTATCATATCTCATTGCGCAACCGTTGATCTATTAAAGGCTAAAATTTGTATTCATAATGTTCGACAAATTATATCGTCGACAAACAGGATTCAGGAGAGGTTGGTAAACCAATGAGCGTAAAGCCCTTTTTTTCAGGTGCTCGAAAATTCTCGATTTTTAAGCAAGGCTCTTTTGACAGATGCTGACTTTCAAAGATGCTGATTCTGCTGGGAATTCCCGGGATAATGGTGAGATTGACGTGTTAAAAATATTTAGTACTACTAGTATTAGGGAACGTAGTGGGGACGATAATTACAAGTAAACAAAATTAATGGTACCTATAGGTTAAATTTTTGAGAATTTGGTATTTGGTATCAAACATAGTTTGAGTTTATATTGAGGTAAAGATTTCAATGAAAATAATTCCAGCCGTTTTTGAGAAAATAATAAAAAAACGATGTAACAAATTATGGCTTACTTTGTGTTCTGAACACTCACCTACAAATTGTTTTCAAGGGATTCAGTTATGTAGTCTTGGAGATACCGAACACTAGACTTAGAAATTTTATTTCATTGTAATTTAAATAAGACATTTAAGTTTAATGGTTGATTTGGTTCTTTGTTTTACGGTCACCTTATTCTACTAAAGCTAATCGGAGGGTAGAATTGTGGGAGCCCTACATTTTGCGTATGATTAGGAGAGGTTCTTAAACGAATACCTGACATGGCATAAGGTGATACCGCAATTTTACGTCATCTCCTAAGGGAACACAACCAAGGACTTTTTACTCTTGTGACATGGTTTATTGGTTTTGGTCCAGAGGTTCTTATAGTAAAACACCAAAATATTCAGATACCAATGTAATATAAATATTTCAGACTCCAATGTAATTTAATAGTTGAGATGTTACTTAATATCATAGTTCAAACACCAAATGTAATATCATATTTCAGACACCAACTTAAAATCATAGTCCAGACACCAACTAAAAATCATTTTGAAATAGTTTTAAATTAACATTAAAATAAAATTGAAATAAGTTCGCTGTTAAGTCTTGTGCCGTAAACATCGCTCTGTATTAACCATTTTAAGTTTTTAGTTAATTTTGAACGTAGACCTTTGACTTTTGGCAAGTGTAGAGTTAAATGTGAAAAGTTTAATGTGTTAAATTTTCAGGAACTTCTACCGACAGGTTTGCTAGATATTAATTAATATTGAATGTTATAATTCTGTCAGTGAGGCAGCCTGGGAGTGTGGTGGGGGAAGCTCCATTTGGTAATCCTTTACAGCGTATTGATATCGCAAACTGCTCTGTTTATAATCATTTTTACTTTCACTTACCTATATATTTAATATATAGTAAGTGGAAGTATTGCGATCGTGAAAATTTTCGACTTCCGGTTTTCAACGGAAATACACGTTTTGGGGTCCCCTGAGTCGAAATGACCAAGTCCCGCGAAATGGTCTGTGTGTGTGTGTGTGTGTGTGTGTGTGTATGTGAACAGACTAGCTCAAGAACTATAAACCGTGCGAACCTGAAATTGGGTATTTAGTGTAGGTATATGCCCGCGATGTGACAGCAAAAATTTCATCAAAATTGCTCAAAGGGAGGGGGTACTTTATTTAATAACTTTTTAGGTTTTTTTCGATTTTCTCAAAAACGGCTCTAACGATTTTGATTAAACTGAGTATTTCATCTATTTATATGCCCGAGATATGACTGTAAAAATTTCATCAAAATTGATTAACCGGAGGGGGGACTTTACTTAATAAATTTTGTAACATTTTCACGTGTTTTTTTGATTTTCTCAAAAACGGCTCTAACGATTTTGATTAAACTTAGTATTTGATCTATTTATATGCCCGAGATATGTCTGTAAAGATTTCATCAAAATTGATCAACCGCAGGGGGCACTTTACTTAATAAATTTTGTATCATTTTTACGTGCTTTTTTTATTTACTCAAAAACGGCTTTCACGATTGTGACCAAACTGGGTATTTGATGTATGTATATGCCAAATATGTGATAGCCAACATTTCATCAAAATTGATCAACCGAAGGGGGGACTTTACTTAATAAATTTTGTATCATTTTCACGTGGTTTTTTATTTACTCAAAAACGGCTTTAACGATTAATAAAAATAAGATATGAATGTAGAAAAATGTGTGATTTTGGGAAATGATATCTAACAAAACACGTCAATTTCTTATCTAAGTAAGTTGGTAAGTGAAAGTTGTGTGTTGCGCGCACGCACCAGATTTTTATTATTATTATTATTATTATTATTGTATCGTTTGTTTATTAATAGGCTTCTTTATTAAAATTTAACTTAATTAATTGAAATTTTAATGCTACATAAATACTGCTGGAACTTAGCTCTTACTGTTTTTCTCTCAATTGAATTTATTTATGTCAGAACAGTCTACGCCTAATAAACGACAGAGAAGTTCACCCGGCGATTTTTCTCAGAAATCAAAAAAAATGCCCACGGAAACGGTTTCTTCTACACCTCAACTAGTCTCTTTGGATGTCGTATCCGCATTGTTAGATAAAAAACTGGCCCCTCTTGCTACGAAAGAAGATATTCAGTCACTTAGAAATGAGATTACTTCCCTTAGAGAAGAAAACACTGCCCTTAAGGCTGAAATTAATTCTTTAAAAGCCTTATATCGCAATTCAGAATATCGAATTGAAGAATTAGAAATTTCCTCTCGTCGAAACAATTTAATTTTTAAAGGTTTTAATGTACCTTCATCTGGTGGCTGTACTTCTTTTCTGACTGACTTTTGCAGGGAGATTCTTAAGGTCGATCTTCTTCCGGAAAACTTAAATGTTTTTCCTTTGGGTCATGAGAGTAACGTTAAGCGACCTCTTCTAGTCTCTTTCTCTCGCCCGCAAGATAAAAGGCAAATTCTCAATTCCACTAAACTACTAAAAGGCACAGGTTATGTTATTCACCAAGATCTTCCAGAAAGCACTCGAAGAAAAAGAATTAAGTTGCTCCTGTTAAGACGTGAAATATTAAGGCTTAATAATCGTCTTAATGTGCAGGTTAGAACAAATTATCTTTTTGTTCTAGAACATAAATTTTTCTGGTCCAATGAGGAAGGTTTGAGGTTTTCGAGTGAAAATGGCATTATTAAGCTAAACGAATTAGTTGGTGCTAACCTCTCCGCTTTTGTTGCTGCTTTACACTCTTGCTCTCTACCTAAAGACTATTTTTCTAAAGTTGTTCATCAATCTGGTCTGCATCTCGATGGAAGGTTATCTAATGCCCACTCCTCAAGCGCTTCAATCCCGTCCTGAGATCTTGCTGCCGTCTGCCTGAAGAAATCTTTGAGTACATCTCCAGGTTCTTCCGTCAATACTATTTCATTGGTTTCTTATAATATTTCAGGTTTAAAATCAAAAATTGAAAACTGTCCTAATTTGTTTCTTAATTTTTTGAGAAAATTTGATGTTTTTGTTTTAATTGAAACATTTGTAATAAAAGACGATTTTTGTAATTATGTAAATTACTTTTCAGAGTTTCACTTGGTCTGGGAGCCGGCTACCCGGCGATCCGGGCGTGGACGGGCGAGCGGTGGTAAATTGATAGGGGTTAGGCGTTCTTGCGAGGTCCTGTCTATTACCGCGATAGCTGATCAGTCTTTAATATGTCTAAGGCAAAATGAACTCGAGCTTTACTTTCTTCCGGTTTATTTGAATAGTAAGAGTTGGGAGACAGACTTTAAAGCTCTCTCTGAATTTTATGCATCCTGCCCTAGAAAAAAGATAGTTTTGGTCGGTGATTTCAATGTTAGAGTCGGTTCAGCCCAGGTGATTCCTGATGATTTAATAATTAACAATCCAAATTGTTCTTTAACCAGAAAATCAAAAGACTTAGTTCTAAATTCTCGTGGTTCAAATATTATAGACTTTTGCAATGAAAACGATCTTATAATTTTAAATGGCCGTTTTTTTCCAGATACAGAGGGTGAATTTACCTTCGTTGGTCCTATGGGTTCCTCTGTCAATGATCTCTGTTGCATTCCCTTTGATTATATACCTTTTGTCCATCGATTCGCAGTTTTAGAAGAGACTTTTTCCGACCACCTCCCCCTCTCCATCACTTTCAGTCTTCTTTCAGAAATTAATTGTGTCTCCATGCCATTGCTTCCTCAGCTTTGTTGGAATGACTCTAGCAAGGAACTATATAAGGCAAAGCTTGATAAAATAATTGCCAGTATCCCTCAATTTCCAGAAAATCCTCAGGACTATGCCGATGTGTTAGTCAACTGTATTAAAAAGGCATACTCTCCTTTAGCCTCCAAGAGCCCATCATTCATAAAAAAATTCCAAAAGAATCCATGGTTCGATTACCGTTGTCTGAAGGCTAGGAAAAGATCTTTTTGCCTCCTTAATTTATTTAGAAAAACAAATTCTAGATTTGCAAAGGAAGCTTACATCACTGCTAAAAAAGATTTTGTAAATATTTGTAAAAATCAAAAAGCTGAATATTTTTCTTCCTTTTCTGAAAAATTTAAGGCTGCTTATGATTCTAAGCAATTTTGGAGTTTGGTGAATCGATTTCGTAAAAGGACCTTCATTCTTGGAAATGATATCTCATTGGATGCCTTAGTTTCACATTTTAAAAACCTTCTCAATCCTTCCGTACTTTGCTCTCCCTCTTACGCCGACCCGTTTATTTTCTCTGCTATTCTGGACTCCCCTTTTACTCTGGATGAACTACATGCTACTATATCAACCCTTAAAAACAATAAAGCCCCTGGTCCGGACAAACTAGTTTATGAATTTTATAAACATGCTACTCCTCTCTTCTTAGATAATATCCTCTCCTTTTTTAATTATATTTTTGAGATTGGCGATCTTCCACTATCCTTTAGTAAATCTATAATTTTTCCTCTTTACAAACATGGAGACCCTAATATAGTTTCAAATTATAGAGGTATTTCTTGCATGGACACTATAGCCAAAATATTTACTTCCTTGCTTCTTCGTCGCTTGGAGGATTTTGTTTCATTAAATAATTTATTGAGTGAGTTTCAGACTGGATTTAGGCGCGGCTATTCCGCAGTTGATAACATATTTGTACTGACAAGTTTAATTCACCTAGAATTATCAACGAAGGGTGGGAAGTTATTTTGCTTCTTCGTCGATTTTAGATCTGCGTTTGATTCCATTGATCACCAGTCTCTATTCTTAAAGTTATTCAACCTTGGTGTCTCCTCTCGGTTTATTCTTATTTTGAAAAGGTTGTATTCTTTTGCTTGCTCCTCAGTTCGAGGTTTAGACCATAACTCCGAGTTCTTCCGTGTTGGCTCCGGTGTAAGACAGGGGTGTCTACTCAGTCCAATCCTGTTTGCCCTCTTTCTGGATGATCTTGTGTCATACTTAGAGGGAGGAATAATGATAGGAAGTCTGAAAGTTAAGATTCTGCTATACGCCGATGATATCGTTCTGATAGCCAATAATCCTACAGCTCTTCAAAGGAATATTAATATTCTTGAGGGTTACTGTAAGCAGTGGAATTTGACGGTAAACCTGAAAAAATCTAAAATAATGATCTTTCGGAATGGTGGAAGATTGGCCTCTTCAGAAAGGTGGTTCTATAAAGGAAAACAAATTGAAACGGTAAATCGTTTCAAATATCTCGGTGTTACTTTAACACCGCGCTTAAGCTTTTTCCCTCATTTGAAAGATAAAGTAGACGTGGCTAAACTAGGTCTTAACAGACTATGGTCAAACTTTATAATGAACAAAAACGTCCCATTAACGGCCAAATTTCAAGTATTCAACAGTGTGTCACGTGCCGTTGTATCTTATGGTGCCCAAGTGTGGGGGTTTCAGTCTTATGAAGTCTTGGAGAAATTTCAGAGATTTTTTGTAAGAAAACTGTTTAGTTTGCCTTCTTCCACTCCCAATTATATCTTGGCTTTGGAGACCTCTTTGGAACCTCTTATGATTTACACCCTTCGCCTCCATGTGAGGTATATTATGAAAGTTCTTTCTCTTTCGGAACATAGGCTTCCAAAGATAGTGTCCCAACAAACAATAAACAAGAAATTATTCTGGTTTAACAATTGGCAGTCTCTATTCCGCTCTTTTTCTTTACCATTCTCTAGTGATGACGTGGGTTTATGGAGCCAACAATTTTCGGCCTTATTTTCCAAAATAAAAGAGGATTACTACGAAAAGAGCTTTAACCGCGCGATTGTATCAGACCACTTTCTTTTATACAAAGTTTTAATCTCAGATTATAAAAACCGCGTTACTGCTTCTCTCTCCAAAGATTTGAATTTTTTGGAGGTGAAATGGCTGCTTAAATTGAGGGGAGAGCTTCTTTATTTGAATTATCGTCCTTGGTTTGAAAATGATCCCGATCAGTCAAGATGTTCTCTCTGCAATTGCAGTTCTCGTGAAGATTTGTATCACTTCTTGGGAGAGTGTCCTCTATTGGCTGAGTTTCGTTTACTTTATTTTAACAAGCGCTCTCTCACAAGGGATGAGATAATTTCTTTTCTGACTGGTCTCTCTCACCCTCGTCCCTTGATCCGTTTTGCTCGTCACGCTTGGAGGGCTAGGTACTCTTGGATTTCTGATATTTAACTTTATAAGTTCTATTCTTTACTTTATTTTTACTATGGTATATTGAATCTAAGATTTTTTCTTTTATTTGTCTTTTTCTTTGTATATATATTTTTTTATTTATTTTTTTTTTTTTTTTAATTTATTGTTCCTCAGAGTATAATTATCCCTCTTTAATTATTTTCTTTCTATCTTTGTTGTACGTTATTTAATATGTTAAAAGTAACTCATAAGTTAATTAATTTCTACGTTTTATTTTCTTTATTGTAATTGCATAATTGTATTTTAATATTGTTTACCTGAGCTTGTACACTTTATACTTTCAGTGAACTCTGGCAGACGGCTATTGCCATTGCCATGTATACTTTATTTTTTAATCCTTTTGTAAATTTTGTAAATAGCTAACAATAAAGTATTATTATTATTATTATTATTATTATTATTATTAACATTAAAATAATACAATAGTAATTTAACTCAGGAGGCTTACCGCTGAGATCCTCAAAATAAAAAATAATAAAATAATGGGCACTTCTTCGCCAAACATAGAAATTAACTGAAAAATAAGAAGGAACGGTACGGTACGGTACATCCACTCGGTACGACAGTTCTTACGGGAATGGCCAATATGCTGGGTACCATAGGTAGCGACACCATTACTATTTTAAATTCAAACTACCCGCGCAAACAGCCGCCTTGCGCAAAAAGGGCTTAAATGATCTCTTCGCGACTCCAGACGGACGTAATCGAAGCGAAAAAAACTCGTTATACTCTCTTTGAAAATTTCGAGAATGTTCGAGTAATGGCATAGTGTTAACGTTTCGTTTCGTAAGGCGCACATTGAACTGCGTCACGCAGGCGGCGCAGAGAGAACAAGGAAGGGCAGCAGGAAAAAAAAACAACGGTTCCTTTTTAATTTACGTTTAAAAAAAACTGCTCTGCTGGGGTCACCTGTGGTTTAGTCGTTAGCATAGCGACCTACAATACTAAATGCGTTAAAGGGGGTAAAAAATCCTTGGCTATGCCGTCCCTCGGATAGGCCGTGAAATGGAGGCCCCGAGCGTGTACTCAATGTGCGCTCGGCCTTTATGTCGCGAGTTGCGACATTAGCAAATCCTCAACGAGTCATTTCCAGTTGAGATCGGGTCAACACAAAACGGTTTGGTCACCTCTTTCTCTATTTAGCTACTTTTTGGAGTGATTATCAAATCTTGGACCATGCATCAAGAAGTTATATATTACTGGTGTAGTACAACTTATTTTTCCCCCTTGCATATTAAAGTCGCGCTGTGAGCGGTCAAGCGTCCTTAGAACAATATCAATTGATTTATCGATTCCACAGATGTCTTTCGATCCTATCGACACAGTTTTCTTAGCCTGGCATAATGCTCACCCTGGCGCCAGGATCCGTGGACCAGTTAAATATAGCACCATCGCCTCATCATCATAATTACTCATCGCAGATGGGGTGGAATTGTGTGGGGGCTGACTCGTTTAGGAAGAATCTTTCGCGGTCCCATCTCTCTCCTCTTCCTAGAAACATTCTTTCTATGCATCACGCGTATATTTTATCTGTATGTTCAAGGGGAATATGTACTCGTATCCAATTACGACCCAATTAACTTGACAAATAATTATCTATAGGAAGCACGAAGTTAAAACTAAAAGTAATTTATAACTATATAAATACTTCTCATGGACTTTTCGAATCATTCGCTTTAGTCTGTAAACAAATACAGTGAAAAAACATATAATTAAAACATATTTTATGGAAAGATACTATACACTTATATTTTAATCCTTATAACTATTCGAACCCAAAAGACTGCCTTTTATTGATTATGCTCCAATTTCCATGTTGTATTTTATGCATTCTACAAGCATTTGATAGCTTTTTAGTAATGCCAAAGTAAAGTTTTCTTAGATGCGGAAAATGGACGAATGTTTTCTTGAAGATTGTTCTCAGATAATTGCCAGTCAGGTATTTTAATCAAAAAACTTTTTATTCATTTTAAAAGCCTTCATTTTCTCCAAAACAATTTGGTCTTCATCATGCCTAGGTGGGTTGTGGGGGTTAATCAGAAACTTTTAACATTTACGTTTTTTCCGAGCTTTTTCTAAGGGATACGGCAATTTTTAGAATTGGGTAAGAAAGTAATCTTCAAAATGATAACGCAATAATTGGTTTCAAACTGTAGTAGTATTGTTTGTTAGTTAATTAAAGTGCTAGTTAATACTAACTAGTATAATACTAGTTAGTATTATACTACTTAGTAAAATACTAAGTAGTATTGCTATACTACTCTTAGGCGTTGCCAATATGACGCCAGTTAGTGTGGCCATGATCTCAACTAAAAATGACCAGTTTTGGGGTTCAGGTAATCGCTAAAGAACTAGCATAAAGGTGCAGGAATCTAATAATCAATTGATCAAGCTCCTTTTTAACTGCAAAGGAGGCCATGGGAGTTCGCTTATATTACGGTCGCAGCCATTCCGAAATAGGCCACGCCCAGAAGTGGTAAAGCGGTAGCTTTACCAAATAATATTCTCGAAAAATAAATTTAATATTAATTATGGTTCCCTGATTGAAGGAATATCTAATAGGGAGAGCTTGATAAACGGTTGCGATATCCCATATAATAGGCAGGTAGGAAGGTTCTACTTTGTGGTTTCTGTGGTTACATAACATTTACTAGTTTCTTGCTTCGGAAGGTTATGTTTAAGGATAAAAAGTTTATTTTTATGTTATAATTCAATTTCTCATTTTTTGTAAAGAAGAGAGATATGATAGGCAGGATATTTATCTAGAAGTAATCAATCAAGAAGTAACCGCGTCAAGAGTAAGCGTGTTACCTCACGGGAGGCGATAAAGTAAATAAATATCATGATACAGCATGCTGCTAAGTGGAAGGAAATGGACTTGGTCAGGAGGCCAAGGATGCTGTAAAGCTAAGACAAAACAACATTCACAAAGAAAATTCAATTACTCATGCAGCATAGGCGTTACCAGCACCAAATTTCGGGGACATCGAATCAATATTCTCATAGATAGGTAAAAATTTGAGAGGTTTAAAGTTGAAATAATAACGCCTAAAAACAACGGTTGGGACATTTAATTCCCCCATGATTGCTTGCCAATTTATGTCTCAGAATGTAAATAGTTGCCTCCTTCCAAAAGAATGGGAGGGACGCGTCTTCCCCGGCGGTGTCACCCGTTCGCATGCGTAAGCGAAGGTAGTAATAATAGTTTAAGAGATCAGATGAAATCAGCTCTCATAATAAGTCTGATATTTTCATTGAATATCAGAAATGGATCTCACTACATATAGAGATGTAATGAAACGTAAATAACTATTAGTAATTTTCGATTCTAAAGGCATGCATAAAAAAATAATCTTATGCATGTAAACAAATCTCTTGATTGAAAACCTAAGTCGACCCGTCACTTTCAAAAACACTAAATATACTTAACCATTTAATGTAATAAAATAGGTAATGTGGGAAGTTTTTTTTTTTTTTTTTTTTTTTTTATAAGAATTTAATTTGATCTTTGACTAAAAATTATTTTGATGATAATTATGAAAAACCTAGTATGATTAAACTCAGTTTTTATGAGTAACAGACATTTTGACAGATTTCTTCTTCAGAACTTGTATAATAATTTGTTAAATCTCTCACAGTTCTATATACACTTAGTTTTCAAAATTGCAAGTTAAAACAATTTAGTCGTTCGGGCACATATACTAGAGTTTACATATTCTTGTAATGTTTAGAATTAACAAAAAACTTTTCGATGAAAATTAGCTTCAAATTATTGCATTGTACAAATTGTTGGCGTCCAATGGTTGGTATGGTATGGTGAGCTCTTGCAACACTTTCTCCGGGATTTCCGATTAGTGGAGACTCCTAGCCACTCACCTCAGAACTTCCCAGGATTTCATGCCTAACACGTAACTAAATCAGGGGCGCTGAGCATATTAGTATTGATGTCTTACTACCTGAGCTACTCTACTAATCTGTTATATACACAAACACTGCTTAAATAATAGTTGGTATGATATAGATGGATGTTAGCATATTATATTATACAAGTTGATGAATAGGACGATGGTTAGAAAGACTTGTGCTCAATTAATTGGGACGTTATATTAAGAAGGAAGTGTTAATTGAGTTTACAAATTAAGGAAGACTTAGATTCGGGCCTGATTGAGACAGTGGTGGTTATCCGGCTTCTTTGACAATCCAACGATCCATTTCTGATTCAACCCTAGGAAATATAATGCCGCTAAATCTAAAATCGTCTCTAGCTCTATGAAATGAACCGGTAAATACCTTTTATGACCATTCCGAAGGTTTTACTCGATTAAACAGATCTTGCTTAAACGAAATCGAAACGAAACTCGGACGTCAAACTAAACTGTCATCAGGAAAAAAAAATCATTGTTTGCTATCATGAGAAAACCTTAGGTTATGTTTTTTTATTTTTTGGGGTAATTTTAGATGAGGTTTGAACTCGGGTAAATAAACTAGGCAGTCGGAAAACAGCTCTGACCGCACTTCCCTTAAGCTGCAAGGTCGACCTCTCAACCAGTTTATGTAATCGATTGAGGCAAGGAAAATCGATAAAAATAAAAATTTATCTCCTTCATTTTAACTCATCTTTATAAATGTTTCATAACTAATAACATTTCCTTTTGTATACATGCCTTACCCTGTAGTAACCTCAGCCAATGGTTTTTTTAAACGCTTGTATATTTCCACTATCCGATCGACCACTTATTAATTTACAAATTCTCAATTTGCCAATTTATCGGCATGTAAATTGTTTGTTTGTATTAATTGCGTAGTTGAAGGTCTCAGCCATTTTGAATGCGCGATATAGCCAACATAATTATTTTAATCGACACCCCTTTATCAACTTTAAATTAATTGAATAAATCATTTCCCAATTAACAGACTTCTAGTGTAGAAAGTCAGGGAATAGGTAACCATTTACTTTACTACCATTCAGTACCAAAGTTTCGTGCCTCATATTATTTGATATAGGAACAAGTAGACTAAATTTCATATATTTATTTTAGGAATACCACTAATCATATATTGAGATCCCCTGAGATCCTCATAGAGGATATTGAGAGACTCACTAAGATTCTGATTAGAGAACCAGCACAAATAGGCCTACAACTAATTGAAGATAAAAATAAATATATGGTTATAAGTCCAAAAAGCAGCAGGATTTGCGTTAGAGGAAAATCTTTTCTAAGCTTTGACCGATTCAAATCTAAATACTTCGGCTCCATATCAACCTCAGTAAATAACCAACGGACATAAATAGAAAAGCGGTCTATGTCCAAACAGTAACAGTGGTAAATGTCCAACGCAAACAGAACTTTCATCTATGTCTCAAAGGTACTGGAATCCCGCAAAATATCTAGAAATCTTAAATTAAGGTCGTACAGCGCAATTCTATAACCAGTTCTCAAATTTGGATATAGGACCTGATTAAGGGTTTTATGACTCTAAAAAAAAATATTCAAAGATTCGACGGAAATGTCCTCCGAACAATAACAGAGCGTTCTAGTATCAGAGTACTAATGAATAGAGGAGAATGACCAACAAAGAACTGCTGACACAAACTAGCTAGTCCATATCTCCTGATAAGAAGTCGAGGAGATTAAGATGGGTTGGACATATAGGTAGCTCAAAGTAATCCATCTGGAAGCCTTTAAACGACAATGAATGGCTTACTGGAAAAATTAGGATTTCCCTAAGTTTCTGTGGTAAAGTGATTCAAATGAATTGATAACTGTTTAACGCTACATTGGTCATTGGTTTAAGGAAATACTTTTTTATACCTTGAACTTTTGAAAAGAAATGAATATTTAAATATCTTTTTTATTAGTTTAATTGTTAAAGGATAAGGCTCGAAATTTTGTTTTGCTCATAGAGGAAATCGGGATGTGTATACTATATCCATGTAAATATATATTTTATTATTTCTATTTAAGTGCATCATTTGTATTTATTATTTTCTCGCTATTTCTACTTAAGTGCATCATTTGTATTTAAAGCATCATATGGCGTTCTCAGTCCTATTTATACTCTCTCATTACCGCGAATTGCAGCTGCCGGTGATTCACTGGGCGGCTACACTCGCTTGATGTATAAAAACTTTTCCTGGTCCTCGTTGTCTGTGATTGTATAACCTTAGTGGCGGGAATCCCCAGTGCTGGCGGCAACCCAGCAACCTTCTGAACGCTCACATCCACTCCTTGAAGTTTTATTTAAAATAGCGGGCTCAACATTATAGAAATCATTCCTGCTTTAGGTGTGCACGGGTGCCTCTATAGCCACCTTACTAAATTTCTGAAATTATATTCTTTTGATGATGAGATATGAATTGATTTACTGATATAATTTTTCATTTATATAATAATGTGTAGTTAGGTCAAAAAATAAAATAAAATCGATCCTCCCCACCCTCAATAAACAAAGTTGAAAATTTAACATTAATGAATCCATACAATCCATAATATAACCCTAAGTTCTAGAGAGAAATGCTTTATTTTTTAAAACAAAACAAAACAATGCTGCCCAATTACATTGGGTTGCTATAACACACAGCATACTTATCAATACAATTTCGTACATTAATTAAACTAAAATTACATTATAATTTTTCATGCATATACACGTACGGTTACAAAATCTTACATTTTTTTTTCTTTTCCAATATTTTATTTACTTTTTATTTATTTATTTTTTCCTTTTTTTCCCTTTTTTTTTCCCTTAACCCATTATTTTTCTTTCTTTTTTTCCCCCCCGTTATAGTTTACATCACTCTTGAGCAAATCTGTAACCTTCTCTCTCATTTTTCTCCCCGTCCTTTCATGGCACGCATACAGAGTAAAAAACAAAATAGCTAATAGATAAATAACTAGACGAATATATAAATATATGAATAAATAAGTGAATAGATATAAATAAATACACAATTAATAAATAAATAAAAAATGTACACATATATATATTGAAAAAAAAAAAAAAAAAAACTTTGACAGACAGAACAGCCACACATAATTAGTGGCCATATAGGTGATAGTGGATAATGCCCCGGGAGTCCAAGATTATATTTTCAGCCAACACTGAAATTTCTCTCATCTCGAAACCTAGGTCTTCTAAAAAACTCCTTGTTCTTTTTGGGATCGTTCCGCGAGATCCGAACCAGAGGCCTGTCACGGAGAACTCTCTCTCTCCAAAGGTCTCGCGGAACTTCTCTTTAAGGAAAGGGATGCACTTTTCGTAGATCTCTCTCTTTTCCCTTTCCACCTCACCCGCCTGGTCAAGGTCATTGTTTTCAAATCTAATTGTCGGATCCACCACCAGTGCTTTATTCCCGGTCTTAGGGAATGCAACAATGTCTGCATACCTCGTGGATCCATCTGTGTCAATGCAATAGACCTCGTCAAAGCAGGCGAAGTTCCTCTCTTTAAGGAGTCTTATAAGTTCATGCTTAACCCTATGGTGCCGGCGAGTTATGAGGAGGGAGTTAATGGGGCATTTTCCCAGCACGTGGGCTGGTGTTTCAGACTCTCTGCCGCCAATTCAGACTCAGCCAATTTTCTTTCCCTTATAAAATTCATTACCTACTCTTAGGCATATAATGTCGGAATAACTTGATTGGTGCAGATATGTTCGATGCAAAACGCGTTAGAAAAGTTAGCAAAAGAAAATAAGCTGTTTATTCTCCTACAATCGGTAGAGCTGTTGAGTTTTACTCTTCAATAAAATCCGAAGTTCAACGAATACTTTGATATTGGGGGGAAACTTGATAAATCGTGTCTAAATCATGTTGGTAACGATTCCAGTAAAGTGAAAGTGAAAGTGGAACGAGCTTTGCATTATACTTAAGAGAAAGCACTTTGCGTGACGTTTATTACCACACTTATCAATCATCATGTTTAAGGAAAAAAAGTAAGTTAAATAACCACCGCCTTAAAAAAAGTTTAACTAAGCCTCTACAGTTACAGCTCTCTACTCATCATCAAAGACTTCATCGAAAACATGCCTATCGGATAAAAACTTCAAAAAGCATAAATGTTCCGACAGGTTATTTGTAATTTTAGCATCGACTAATTTATTTTCAGTGTTCAGTTACTAAAGTGCACCTTTTGTTAACTATTATCCGACCTTTCTGATAATCGTTGATTTCCGACTAAAAAAATCCTTGTGAGGGATATCTGCGGTAGATTCTATTTAATCATACGACAGGATTCGCAGAAGCGATTTGGCGGCCGAAATAGACAGAAGACGGTAGATAATGAGCAGTTCCGCTGATGATCAGGGGATCGAGGATAGACCACCGACAAAGAGGTCACAGATGAAAGAGAGCGCCAGGGTGTTCCATGAACCTCGTTGCCGGTCCACCTCCCCTTCATTATCTTCCTTCCAAATCGTACCAACTCAAGGACAACCTCACTTCACCAATATCGACTTACTCCAACGGTCAAGCTGGACAATGGCTATCTGACCTACCACAATTCTTTGGCATATCGCGTGGGATTCAAGCGAAAACCGTTAATGTCGGTAATTAAGGAAGTACATAATTACTGGGACCGAGGCTTCCTTTATATTACACAATAGGGGCTGACAATCCTTTCTTCCGATGTCGAAGTGCAGCTGACCCATATTTCTGGAACAATCTGAAAAACCAGTAATTTGGTATTGTCTAACTCCATTGTTCAATTGATCAGATTGGAGCAACACCATAACGACATAAATATATACTTAGAAAATATAATACACTTTGAAAAGGGTTCAAAATTCATCAAAAGGCGATAAAAGCTCATTGTTATGATCATCTGTCATTGTCCATTAATTGAGTAAATTCCATCAGATTGAGTAGCCTCGAGTATGTTATACACTTTTATTTACGAATATCTTGCCTATATACTTGTATTTGAAGAGGTGTGATGCAAAACTCGTTCGTTCCACATGAACATGGTTTTCAAGAAACTCAAAAAACTTACCACTTCTTGTACAGTGGCCAGATAAAAAAAAAAAAAATTGCTTTCGAAAGGTACAGGGACCCTGTGGAAGTGAGCTTGGAATGAAAAAAAAATCCTGATTTAAAAGTAACAAAGTTTGAAATGAGAAAGTTTTGCAACAAAATGTTTAAAGGAAAGAATTTTGCTGCACATCGCATTGGAACGAACGAGTTTTAATTCATACAGCGTAAATTGATCTTCCAATAAGGATAATAATACGACGTGAAGAAAACAAAAGCGAAGTTTTTTTTAATAAGTAATATTTATTTAGGTCCACAACCATTTTATTAATAAATTCGGTATAATTTTACAAAATAATGTCACCCATTGACTTAAAACATTTGACTAAACATTTTTTTTTTTCGATGAATTTTTCAAAAATATCAACATACTGGTATAAAACATCTTACTACAAAAATGTTTCACAATGACTAGATCCTAAGGCCTTCTTCAATAATAGCAACATCATCATTTTCGTTGCTTCCCTCGTATGTTGCAGATATATTGGATGACTCGTGTGTAATACTTCAATGAATCATTGATCCTCCACTCGTCACCAAAATGCTTTTTCGGCAGATTATCAACGTCTTTCAGCTTGTTGGAGCGATTGAAAAATCAATTATTGATATAGCTAGGTAAGAAGAATCGAGTATAATCTTACGTAAAACACGCGAGTTTAAGGAGCTTTGGATATTTTGTTCAGAAAGAGTAACAGAAACTGCTGAAGTGAACGAATGGGATGGGTTCACAAGGAGAAGTTATTATACAAACTAAAGAGTTTTCATTCACATCGAGTAACAAACCAGTTTTGAAAAACAATGGATTATCGAACGAATCAGTTCTGCAACAAACCGCTATTTTGTATAGCAAAAATCTATATGAAATAACAAGTTTTTCTCCAATCTGTTAAGATATGTTTAAAGAGCATTAAAATATCTTTTAAAATCCACTGCCATCTCAATTTCTCAAAGAAATGGAACGAACGAGTTTTGCACCTCACCTCCTCATTTGTTTTCTTAACATTGTTATTATTGTTTCAGACCCGGCAGTGTGGGAGCGAGAGGACGTGGAGAGCTGGCTGTCGTGGATCACCCGGGAGCTGCGGCTGCGACCACCGCCGGTGGCTGACCGGTTCCCCCGCAGGGGGCGGCAGCTGCTGGAGCTGGACCCGGGGGCCCTGGCACGGCTGGCAGGCTCCCCCCGCTCGGGCCGCCTCCTCGCCGCGCACCTCGCCCATCTCGCCGGCCGCCCCTCCTCGCCTCTCAGGACTGACTCCATCGGTCGGTAATATTTATAGTACTTATCTGCATGTATTATTGTTTAGTCTATATTAATCACTATATTGTAAAGAAACCCACCTCAATCCTACCTATTAGAAAAAAAATTCCCACAGAAAAAATAGGTGGAAGTGTCATTTTTCTAAAAATCGATTTAGGTGGGTATATGGAAATATTGTAATAGAAGCTTTACTCTTAGGCTTGATAAAGAGATTAAAGTTGATTTAGGGGCAATTCCACGTGAGATATACTACTACCTAGCTTTTACAAAAAATATAAAAATTTTAAAAGATGCTCTTTTTGAGAAAAATGAAATTAAAATTTTAAGCTTGGATTTAAAAAAAATTCTTTAGAACCAACCTATACATTGCTGTATATCATACGAAATGGCATGGAATGCGCTGTTAAAAGACACCAATCTCATAGTCATAGTCAAATTTGGAAAACATCTGCAGCTATTTTTAATCATAAAATGCTAAATTTATGAAATTTTATCACTACTTTTAATTTTTTTAGTAATTAAGAAATTTTCATTCCACTCTTATATTTTGATGTATGAACAGATATAATACTACCTATTTTAAAAAAATATATATAAAATTTTTAAAAAATGCCCTTTTTGAGAAAATTGAAATTATAATTTTAAACTAGGTTTTAAGAAAATTTCTTTAGTACCAACCTCTACATTGTTGTATATCATATGAAACAAGCGGCATGGAATGTGCTGTTAAACGACACCAATCTCATAGTCCTAGTCAAATTTGGAAAACATCTACAGCTATTTTTAATTATGATTTTTTCTGTTTCTGGACCTATTCCTGAGGGCTATTTTTAGAGACCAATAATTCAAAAGCGGGTAGACATATCTCAGTAATACTTCACAATTGTTCTAGTAGATAAAAATATTACACATATACGAAATTTCAAGAAAATCTGAAATGGTGAGGCCCAAGCCTGTGTTGAATTGACGTGGAATGACACTTAATGATGAGATGAATTAGTGATAACTTGAAATAAATAAGGAAGATCACTTATGGCACCGTATTATTGGGAGCCCGAGGACAGCTTATGCTACATTTATTTTTAAACATGAAATATGAAATACTTCTGAGATACGAGTATTTTGAACACATTAGAATCACTTAACCCTTAATTTGACGTACACAAGGGCGCACCCAGGATCAAAACTAGGGGGGGCAAGCTATGGTTGTTCAGGTTGTGACATCTTACCGCGGAAAAGGTGAATGAAACCAAAATTATGTATAATTATAGCAGTGCTTTATCAACTAAGTTCTTCTTTATCAACTAAGTGCTTTATCAACTGTATTACAATTATTTGCTTGATAAAAATATTCTATTACTCCTTCCCGCCTTAAAAGCTGAAAAAATTATTGCATCCTGCCTTCCAGGGGGGGGGCAGCTGCCCCCCCCCTGCTCCCCGCTGTGTACGCTCATAGACGTACATTTCACGAATTTGTGATTTGAAAACTCCTAAAAATTGGTTATTTATTATACAGTTTGATTCATGGGCGTACCCAGCTAGCGGCAGTAAAAAAAATAATAGGAGCAAAAGAAATACATATAAATATAGTGAAGTAAAAATAAGATGTAGATAATTAGTGCATATCATAATAAATATTAATGGAGTAGATAAATAGAATAAAGTAGTATAGATAGATAATTAGCTTTATAGAAAATAAATTTGACATTAATGTTCTATAACGAACGAACCCTTTATGAACATATATTGAACATGCGTTATCAAATTAGCTGTTAGAAATGAATAAAAAAATAAACCCAAGACGAGAGGACACCAATAAAGTACCCACTACCATATCTGTGTTATAATTGCTATACTTATACTGTTTTTTACTTTCACTTACCTATATATGAAATATATAGTAAGTGGAAGTATTGCGATCGTGAAAAAATTCGACTTCCGGTTTTCAACGGAAATACACGTTTTGTTTTTTGTTTTTTTTTTTGTCCTTGAATGGAAGAAGGATTGTATTTAAACATTGAATAAAAATTTACAGCGTTAATTAGCTATAATATTTTATACATTAAGTCCTTCATGATTCTCCTATACATACCAGGCTGTTCCTTTTAATATATCAAGACTTCCAATTTTATTTATCGGAATAATTTATTTTGTTTTCATTTTTCAATAAAGATGGTAACATCAATGAGCTTGATATAACGGCCTTTTTTCGATTTTTAATTGTTAAGGAAATTTGGTGTGGCGACAGGGCTATATCTAGGTTCGCTATGAAAATTGTGTGACTTTGAGAAATGGACTTAACAAAACACATCAATTTATAATCAAAGTAAGTAGATAAGTGAAAGTTGTCTGTTGCGCGCATTGCACCAGATTTTTCTTTTTTTTTAGTAATCGAGTTGTGATCTTTGATACCTTTTCTTTCTAGATTTAACAACATAGTATAATATGACTTTCGGAATAGACGAGCAACTAGTGGCTGCATGCTCGAGATGGGTAAAGTATTAAATGAATGGATGGATTGAAGGATGGAGAGGGGGAGGAGGTGAATTGAATATAGAAGAGGGGGATGAAACGATAATGCTGACCCCATGCTGTATATTATAGTGCACTCTATATCTCTGCAGTTATCCTCAACGTTTATTAGCTTGACTCCCGTGATCCGGAGGCTTAGGGCCTCATGTTTAATTGAACGGGTTTCGACCCCTCCGTCAGCTCCACCGCCCCGTGCGCAACTTTCTGGCAATCATTATCAACATTGTCTATAACCAAGCAATCAACAGTTGATT
Organism: Aelia acuminata; assembly: GCA_911387785.2. Classification (NCBI taxonomy): domain Eukaryota; kingdom Metazoa; phylum Arthropoda; class Insecta; order Hemiptera; family Pentatomidae; genus Aelia; species Aelia acuminata. The sequence continues at coordinate 51,684,370 of OU426984.1, read as the reverse complement.
GATACATAATTTTTATTCATCCGATATATATTCGAAGGAATCCTTGCTGAAACAATAATTGTAGTTAAGTTGTTAAAAAAAAAATAAAAATAAAAATAACGCGGTTACTATGCTGAATCGTAATTTCACCTAACTTTTCCACCGACAATTTATTCTTAAGTTATCTACAGTTCGTTAGACCTTTTAAGTTATTAAAATGATATATACTATTTCTGGATATGTTATGAATATGATATAGCTTGGGCACTATATACCCTATAAGCGAGCACAGAGAACGGGAGTCAAAAGCTGGGATCTAATAAAGCTGATCTAAAGCCCTTTTTAACTGAAAATGGCGCGATAGGAGTTCGCGATAGGAGTCACATGAGGTGTAAAATTCCAAAACCAGCCAAGTCCATTTCCAGATTTTTATTTTTTTTTTTTTTAAATAGTTTTTCTATTAGATTATCATTAGGCAGAAGGATTTCTTCCAAAAGAGGTTAAATCATATTGAAAAAGGCCCTACAAAAATAATGTCTGTTCCAAATCCAGCCAGATAATCTATAGAAAAACTATTTTAAAAAATATATAAAATTAAAATCTGGACATTGGACTGGTCTGGTTTTGGAATTCTACGCCTCACATAACCTGCCAGGTCCAGAAGTAACATAGCAGAAACGTTACCGTCCTTATTTTATTTTTCGTCATTGATTCTTTACTGTCATTATTACTGGCTGCGGAAGGAACTGGAGTGGATCAATTATTGTTTCTTTCAATTTTAAGTTTTTATCTTCATTAAAGTTGTTTCCATGCCACAAAATCAAATATCTACAGTTTTCGATTTACTTGTTTAATCATAGTTTCAGTGTAGGTAGATAGAGGTTACTTTTTATTATCGGAGTCCGGATGTAAATGTCTTGATTTTACAAGGTATATGATATACCTACAGCATGAAATAGATTTTTGGCTTGGATTTTTGTATGGATTTTTGGCCACTTAATAAAAATTTGAGGAAATACTTATTAATCAGTACTGTTGTAAAAGAAATTAACAAATGTAAAACATCGCCTTGTCTTTTAAAATTATTTTTGTGAGGATCTCACCTTCGGCATTTTTTAAACTGTTAATTAGTAATTATCTCTTTCCCAGTAGAAAAAATCTGTCACCTCAACTCTAAAAACAAAAACTGTGTGACAAGGGGTGAAAATCCGACGGTTTAGTGAAGGCTTGAGGGTGAAGGGGACCACTTGTAGTGTTTCTATCAATTCCTCACTCGAAATCAGTTTTCTTGAAAATTACTTTCTGATGATTTCAAGTCTAAATTATAATTATTAATTTAATCCAATTCTAAAAGATTACCCCGAATTAGTTCTGTTTCAGTGTAAAACCCTAGAATAGATGTATTGTAGAACATCTTTTAGTATTTTGCATATTAAATCTATTGAAAATTCCGTGTTCCCTTTGAAAAACATGACAAATGGAAAAACCGTCAAATCTGGGCCATAGTTATTGCGTATGTTTATATCCATATCATCCAACCAATAACCCAACACCTTTTTTTTTTTTTTTTTTTTTTTTTTTCAGTTACAAGCATCATTCATACACAACTTTGTTAAAACAAATGAATTGTTGTTAATCATGGGATTGTCGACAAGGTATATATATAACCCGAAGCCTCGATTGATTCGAAGTAGTGAGGAGACCTGGGGCGGCTCTAAGGGATGGTGCTGAGAGGGACCTAAATAAATATGTATGATTGTTATCAGGGTTATCAGAGGTCTGCAGTAATGGAGGCCAGTCTATTACAGCCCCGACTCTATTATCTTGGACCCTATCACGGGCCGGACCGTAACTGTTTCTATGTGACCGGCATTTCTCAATTCTTTTCTCTCACTTCCTTATCTCTTATCGCTCTCGACCCCCCCCCCCTTCTATTTCGCCGGACTTCTTTTCCGAAAATACCTATTTCCAACACATGGCCGGAGGCGATGATCCTTGCTTAAAACGCCTCTATATCTTCAGTCCACGATGTACCAACGGTAGATTTAAATAGAGTAATATTGATAGGTCCTACTCGAGCAGAATCGAATATCTGTTGTCGTTTTCTAAACAAGACCTAAAGGCTCATCATACGAAAATTAAGTTCCAATTTATTAAATATTAATGGTGGTTGGTTAAACCACCTGTATCGATCCCCATTCTCTATATCGATATATAGTGGAAAACGGTGTTTATATGAACTGTCCTATAGTGTACATAGTTATCTACCAAAAAATAAAAAATAAAAATAATAATAAATAAAAAAAAATAACGAAAATGTTTTTATTTGAAAATCCAATCGAATCCCCGGGCTATGGAGTCCCATGAGTAAGTGCATTCCACTTAGATTATTCCACTCACCCTGTAGGTAAAATACTTCATGACGTACTGACGATAGTACCTACTTCCCACTTGAATAAAAAAAAATTGTGGAAACGTTTTTGTGCCCCTCTTTAAAAAAAAATGCCCATTTATAATGTCAAAGCGAGGTCTTCCTATTCTTGGGCCCAATCAAACATGTGGTTCTGCGCATATTTAATATGCAGTAGTAGGCACCATTTTCCACAATCACTGAATCGATTAGATACCAAAATCACGATGGTAGGATGGAATGTGATATTCCCGTTTCTTTTGATTTGATTAAGAGACAAGATATATGTATTTATTTCTGGCATTAATTAGATAAGTAAAATTTTTTTTTGAAACCTCTGTATTTATTTCAGAATATATTTTTTATCCACAAAGCCATCGATATTTTTGTTTGTAAGACTTTTAAGTATGTTTATATATACAGTCAATTACTTATGGGTACCGTTTACAATTCTAATGGTTCAGAACTTTATTATTTATCTTTTTGTTATTCAGAATGTTAAATTTTGGATTATCATTTTATAATCTAGAGAACGTGTTTTTATTTCTCTACTGTTCAATAAAAATACCTCCTGGTACATATCTAATATTGTCAAATAGATTATTACTGTTTATGTGCGAGTCATTAACAAGTGCACTAATTAGGTCCTCAGTTCTAAGACATCTGCTGTAGTACTACAGTAAGGTGGAGTGGGCGTTAGTTGAGTCAGGAGTTATTGTTTCAATTAAGTTGTGTGTGGGGGTTGGTGGAGGGTTTTAGTTTGACCCCAGATCTGACTTTGAGATGAGGTGCTGCTCCCTAGCTTCTGTAAGGGCAGTTACTGTAAGTCCTCCCGCGACAATAACCAGCTCCTTTACCATAATCCTCTCCTAACTTTACACTTCATCCTCCCCTCCCTTATGTTTTCTATTATTGTCCCATCCTGAGTTTATATTTCATAGGGTTTTTTTGAACCTAAGGGGTTGAAGTTCAATGTTCGGAATAATACAGGACGTATTACTGTTATCTTTTTATACGGTGTAGGGTCGTTTGTGATCTAAAACGTTTTTCGAAATTCAGGATTAAAAAAAAAATTAAAAAAACCAGTCAATTGAAGCTGTAAAATGACTACATTTAAGTCAGAAGATCACACGGCCATCTTCTTTTCAGATGCCTTGTTGGGTTATAATGATTATGAAAGGATAAAATGTTTTAATAATAATGTGTATGAACACAACAGCCATTATTTTTGTTTTTATTATTGTGCATTTCAAAATACTCAGAGATTTCTGTTAAATTGGTGAATAAAATAGAAAAATGTGATGCTCTTCTTCTTATGGTTACATTGCAGTAGGAAGGTGTTGAGAGATGGAGCGGCAAATTACTGTTTATTTTACTTTCACTTACCTATATATGAAATATATAGTAAGTGGAAGTATTGCGATCGTGAAAATTTTTGACTTCCGGTTTTCAACGGAAATACACGTTTTGGGGTCCCCTGAGTCAAAATAACCAAGTCCCGCGAAATGGTCTGTGTGTGTGTGTGTGTGTCTGTGTGTCTGTGTGTGAACAGACTAGCTCAAAAACTATAAACCGTGCGAACCTGAAATTGGGTATTTAGAGTATGTATATGCCCGCGATGTGACAGCAAAAATTTCATCAAATTTGCTCAAAGGGAGGGGGTACTTTATTTAATAACTTTTTAAGTTTTTTTCGATTTTCTCAAAAACGGCTCTAACGATTTTGATTAAACTAAGTATTTGATCTATTGATATGCCCGAGATATGACTGTAAAAATTTCATCAAAATTGATCAACCGGAGGGGGGACTTTACTTAATAAATTTTGTATCATTTTCACGTGTTTTTTTTATTTACTCAATAACGGCTTTCACGATTTTGATCAAACTTGGTATTTGATGTATTTTTATGCCCGAGATATGACTGTAAAAATTTCATCAAAATTGATCAACAGGAGGGGGGACTTTACTTAATAAATTTTGTCCAATTTTTACCTTTTTGATCGATTATCTCAAAAACGGCTTGAACGATTTTTATCAAATTCGTTATGTTTAATGAAAATTAGTTGTTATTTAATATCAGGTAAGCTTTATTATTATTAAAATGTTCTGAGGGGGCTTAAATGGGGAAGGGGCTTTTTTTGTTTTTCTATAAAGTACCTTTGTTTTAGTTTATATTGGGAAATTATATGTCTCTCATCACGCTTAAAAATAAGAAACGGCTAAATATGATATATGAAGAAAATCAAGTAAACATATACAGGAGAAAAAAAGAAAAATATTCCGTCAACTCATAAAACACCTTGAGCTCACGCCTTTAATGACAAACCAATGCGTTATAATTAAACTGTTCTGTTCATTTGAGAAGTGGCAATTAACAAAACGAATTAATTTCTAATCTAAGTAAGTTGGTAAGTGAAAGTTGTGTGTTGCGCGGACGCACCAGATTTTTTATTTTAATAATCGGTAGAACCTGTAGAGATTGGTCACCTATGGTGTTGTGACTGGCATCGTCTAATGGTCGCGAGTATGGATCCCGCCAGGTGGCCCTGGGATTTTTTAAAAGGATCATGAAGGCCTTGGCTATGCTGTCCTTCGGATGGAAAAAATGGACGTACCGAGCCTGAGCTATGTCAGGTTTCAGAGTTCAGTTTGGCTTAGATGTTTTTTTACCCCAAATAATAGAATCACATTTACTGGATCTATTATTTCATACAGTTGTAAATATCAATAAATGCTTTTAAAAATAATAATACAATAGAAAGAAGAAGAAAAAGAATTAAGGCCTAACGTACTGGAAGGCCCGATGTCGACACCACCAATCGCTCCCTACACACTTCCGAACACCTCTCCCCGATCATCCCAAATTCAACAAGATCAGCCCTCACCGAATTCTTCGGCCAGGCCTAACTAACCCTCGGACGTTTTTCAGTCGGCAAAGCCTTTATCAATCTACTCTCAAAAATAACGGAACGTTCTAAAGCGTTTTGAAGATATATGTATGTTATTCCTCCAGGCTAGCCGTGATGAGTACCCTCCAATGGCCTTTTCTTTTCTCTCCCTTCTCATTTTTTTTTCTTTTTTTAATAAACTTGGTAAGTGTCTACCGGGACTGTGGAGGGGGGTGAAGACTAACAGGAGCACACCCTAACCTCTCGAGATATGAAGCGCAGTTTTATTGGCGAGCGGGGGCGCAGGACCAAGATGGCGGCATAATGAGACAGGGCGATATTTCCCGAGGTAGGCCGTACATCATCCGCCGCGGCGTCCCAAATCCTCTCATTGTCTCCCCCCCCCTCACCCCTCGCCTTCAGCCACTTCCCACTTGTCTTATTTTTAATTATTTCCTACACTCAAACCTCTTTCCTTATTTACTCTTCTATTTAAGGTGTTTTTCTTTCCATTTTGTTACTCTTTCATGTATACCTGACAAGGCATCTAATAGCGATAATTATGTTTGAATAATTGCTCGGGAACGGACTGGAAGAACCAACTATTGAATCTTTTTCAAAACGAATCTATGAGTTTACTTTTTTTTATTCTAGACTCAAAGTGGATTTGCACTTATCTAGGCAAGGTGATAAGTAACACAGTATTGTGGAAATAGAACATTATTAATATCAATGAGGTTTACAGCTACTTACCAGCTCTGAATGATCAAATTTTATAGAAAATTATTTTGAAACAAATAAAAATAAGACAGATTACTATTACTATCATTCTAGGAGGGGTCTTGGGTGTGGTAATTCAGTTGGGTGTGGAGGTAATTTGACTAAGAGCACGCTAAGCCACTATATTTTCCACTTTAATTATTTTATTAATTGGAATCGGGTAGAAAAAGTTACGATAGTTGGCCCTTCATCTAAACTACTCACAAGGCTACAATATGACACATATTTTGCCGTTCGACTATTGAATGGGCCATTGAATACGAGAACCAAAAGAACATCAAACAACATTATTTGATACCTCGATTTTAAAAAGTGGCACCGACATGATTATTGCATCAAATCTTTATTTTTGTGTATAAATTTGAGAAAATATATAGTCCTACTACAGATTCTGTGTTTTAAGTTAATGAAATTGTAAAAAAAAAAAAAAAAAAAAAAATAAATAAAGAAATTATAAGAATAATAAAAAAATTTTTTAAGCAAACTACTCTTACTTATTCAAGCAGCGCCCTCCCTATGAGATCGAAAAATGTATATTTTTTTGTTTTGGATAAACGTTATTATTAATATTTTTGAGAGAGCTGTATTCGAATCCGACGTAATTTTTTGTGTTAAAAACCTATAATGTTAGTTTGTTTTGAGCTTTAATCATTCTTTTAAAATTGCTTGACTTAAAACAGAATCTGTGGAACGGCTGTATTTTTCCATTAAATTTATACTTAAAAATATTATTTTTGCAAGAATCTTGTCGATATAATTTTTTTTAAACTCCATATACCTATTATAGAATATAAACTAAATTAATTATTGTTTGTTGCTGGCTGTTAAAAGCCATTGGTGCTATAAAATACATCTAGTATTTGATATCTAATATTTTTGACCAAGAATCTCCAGCAAAAAAAAAAAAAAAAAAAAAAAAAAATCAAGTTCCATGAAAGACTGGCAGTCCTCCCTTTCCTTGATAGATTATTTTTTTTTTTGTGGACATGGTAATTTTTTAACTCACGTATCGCTCAGAAAAAGCGCGGTATCTGTAGCATCATTTAAAATTTGTTACTTTCTTTTAACAAATATTGAATTTTTTTGATAATAATATTTTAGACGGAGTTTATCAGAAGCCATTCAAAATCTGTTTGAAAAATAGTTAAATTAGTGGTGATTTTGATTTATAAAATAAAATTTATAAATAGAAATAGAGATGTTAAAAAATATTCTGCTCACAATATATTATCATTTTAACAATAATAAGGCCAAAATATATTCTTACATATCCAGCAAAAAATTATTTAAAAAGAATATTTTTAGCCAGAGCAGGGGAGAAAGGGAGGTTGAGGGTAAATTGAGGACGGAAGTTGCGTAAAAATGACGTCGAGAAATGTGAGGCATTGCGAAGGTTTTTTTTTTTTTTAATAAGTTCAAATATGTGGATGGCATAAGAATTAGGAGTAAGAGTCGGAAAATCTATTTACGTATTGAATTAAGTTAGACTGTTATTTCCTTCTAACTTCATATAACACGAAAAGTTAGTTGGAAATAACAATCATACTTTTAAAAAATATACACCAGTTCAAGCTTGTCTAAAACGATTTACGCTCTTTTTATGCTTAATCTAAGCTTTAGGTATAAAACGATAGTGAACTAAGCGCCAAAGCAATTTAATACATAAAAAAAACCTATTGTTATTTCTTATTAATCATACTTATTTATATATAAATAAAATAAGAGACAAAGTGAAATATATATTCTAATTTTAAAGTGACAGAAGTAAAAATAACCCTATTTCAAAAAATTAAAGTTTAACTTCAGTTTTCTCGAGATATGGACATTTGCGGTAAGTTCAGTTTGACGTTACACCCACCAATTAGAATTTAAAAAATAAAATAAATAAAAATATGACAGTTGCAAATCAATGCAGTCAAGCCCATTTGAGTCTATTTTCTCGAAAATGTTTAGAACATTTTTGATGCTAGTTACTGATGATGAATCAACGCCTGTGAAGAAAAATAGTTTCTAGGATATGAATCGGAAAGAATAAATATTATGTTGCATTTTTATTTTATAGAGCTCTTATAAAACAGTTGACAGTTATTTATAAGAAATGTTGAATAAAGGACTAAGGAATTCCTTTTCATTTTATATAAAAGACTAATATTAGCCAACACAAGTTATAATTACAGAATAATTACAATGATTAATATTTTGGAAGTGCATATGCTACGAAAATTTGTTCACAAGTAAGAAGTTAAGAAGTTATCATATGAGGAGGTGAGGTGCAAATACTCGTTCGTTCCATTTTGAGAAATTGAGATGGCAGTGGATTCTAAAAGATATTTTAATGCTCTTTAAACATATCTTAACAGATTGGAGAAAAACTTGTTATTTCATAAAGAATTTTGCTATACAAAATGGTGGTATATTACAGAACTGATTCGTTCCATAGCCCATTGTGTTTCAAAACTGGTTCGTTACTCGTTTTGAAGCAAAACTCTTTGGTCCCTATAATGACTTCTCTCACTTTCCACCCATCCTATTCGTTCACTTCACCAGTTTCTGTTACTCTTTCTGAACAAATGATCGAAAGCTCCTTAAACTCGCGTGTTTTATTTCAGTTTATACTCATTTCTTCTTACCTACCTATATTCATTATTGATTTTCCAATGGCTCCAACCAATTGATTTGCCACATTGAAGAAGGCGATGGCCTTAGGATAGTATTTTTGTAGTCAGATGTTTTATATCAATAGCTTATATTTTTTAAAAATTCATCAAAAAAAATAAATGTTTAGTCAAATGTTTTAAGTTAGTGGGTGATATTTACTAAAATGATACCGAATTTATTAATAAAATTGTTGTGAACATTCGCTTTCGTTTTTTTCTCCTCGTATTATCCTTATTGGAAGATATTTAGATAGGAAACTCGTTTCTGCGCCTTTCTACCCCGTTTAACATGCAGGATTACCCATTTTTTTTTCACACTAGGTCTGGGACACCCAGTATAGCTAAATGATCGAATTTGATTCGGTCCAATTTCAATATGGCATTTTAGTACTCTAAACCTCTATCACTCTGAAAAAATCAGAACCAATTATTACCAAGAAAAAATTTTACGTTATTTTGAATATTATTTTTTAAATTGATATAATTAACAAAGTTATCAATTTTTGGCCGCTAAATTACAAAATATTCCCACTTTGCTACGGTATGCATAACTCAAAATTTATGTATTTTTTTCATTCGTAATCATCTTCTTGCCGAAGTGCGATATCAAACAATAAAGAACAGGAATAAAAATGATTTTGCTAGAAGTTTGATAGTAGAGTAGTGACTCGATTATCCGAAGGTTGTCATATATATATCTACATAGATTATAAAATGCCTAAAATTAAAAAATACTAAAAAAGTTAGAATTGATATTGAAAGCTAAAGACTTGATTGAGATTTTAGAATTAAAAAAAAAATGTTTTAAATCCATATAAGTATTTTTTTTTTTTAAATTTTAACATTGATTTACAATTAGGATCCACATTTATTATTTTCCAGGTTTTTGCATTATATTCGAAAGTGTCTTTTTTCAGATTTCAGATTTATCGCTGATAATTTTGTTTTCTTAAAAATTATAAATAAAAAATCATGTTATATTTACTTTTTATCTGAAAGCGTACTCCTTTATCTATCTGAGATCTGGGGCTGTGAATATACCGAAACTTTAGAGAGATTACAGCTGTAATTTTTTAAGAAACTTTTGCACTTACCCAGAAATACACCAAACAGTTAGTTATGTATTGAAACTGTATTGAGTTCATACTCAATAAAAAGTAATCAGTAGAATGGTATACTGGTGGTTGAAACTACTGAAAATGCCCTCAAATGAGCTTCCCAAGAAATGTTTCCTGTAACTTATTAGCCTCTCTAATAAAAATAATAGCATCCCCTACAATAGGGCCACACAATTGCAGAAGTATTTGATCACTATTGGAAAAGAAGACTTGTGGCTCGCACAAGTTTAGTAGAGAAGAATAAACAAGATATGCTCTTGTCTTTTAGGAATCACCTCATTTCTCTTGACATCAGTAACATCATAAATTCAAACTTCACACGCACATATTATCGTCTTATTAGTTCATTGGATGTTTGTGAAGGCTACATGAAATATAATGTCCACATAAATAAACTTAGATTAATCGCACAATTAAGATTGGATGGGAAAAAAAAAACAAGATATATTTTAACAATGTTACATATAAATCCTTTTACGTTGATAATTTGTGCCAAATCTGTAAATAGAAATGGACAATTTTCCTCATTTTTTCCTACAATGCCCTGTTTAATCTTATTACAGATACAAATTGTTAAGCAAATATCTTGTCTCTAATCCTCCCAATATGGAAAATGTATTAATGATTGGTAGCTTGGGAAAACTAGAAGATGTTTTTATTTTCATTGTTAGTATTTTAAGAATAAGAAGCGGTTTTCACAAGTGAGCACTTTTTATTTTATTTAATATGCATATATTGTAAATGAATGATATGGAACTATGACCCATCTGTGTAGGTTTGTACCTCTGTACTACACCTATAAACAGATTATAAATAAATAAAAAAAAAAAAAAATTTACTTTTAAACAAATAAAAAATAAGAAGTTAGACTTAGCTAGTGGGTGGCAGTGGTGGGGGGTGGGGGGGCGGCAAGGAGCGCTGGGGGCGGTAGAGACCGAACGAGATGTGGTCCGAGCGCCACCGACTTCTCTGGGGTACCACGAGCCTCTCCGCCTTCACTTCCCTCTACTCCGGTAATTATACTAATTATTGTAAATATTATTATTAGTTATAGTATACTGATCCATTAGATTAACAACTAAAACACTGTAGTTCGACTTTATAAAATTTATTTATTTATTTGTAATCGAATTACGTTGGAAAGATGCCCCACTGAATTCACTCTGTGCCTTCCAGTGATCAACTATATAAATATTATTTTTATAAAATATTAAAGTATTACATCCGATTAGGATACAATTTTTATCCCTAGAACTTTCTGCCCCATTAAGGACGAGAAATTTAATATCGGGTGATTAGCGTCTTGAGAAAAGAGAAAATAAAACTTTTATGAAAAATAGTGAAAATAATCTCAACGAAAAGATATTACCTAGTCCTGAGACTTGAAAAACGAAACGAACAAATATCTGAAAGATGGAACCAGTAGTATCGAAAAACTCAGTGACACTTAAGGTGGCATTAAAGTATCGGGTGCACCTTTTTTTAGTCTATCTCAACAGCCTTAATGAAATTAATGCCATTTAAATTTCTTACCATTCTATTAAAAAATAAGCTAATATTCTTACAAAAGGGGGAGGGACGATAAGATATTTTTGTATATTTTCGTATTTTTTTTAACCCTAAAAATAAATATAGTAAATACAGATAAAAAAATGAAAAAACTAATCGACAATTTCTACCTTTTGATAAGCGGAGGTATAGGAAAACAAACTAGGGTTCGATAAAAATTGTCTAAGCCTGTAGAATAAAAGGTAATAGAATATATCTGTTATCCCATAAAATAAGTATTTTTTAAAGTTCGTACGACTTTTAAAGGTTGAACGCTATCTTTATTGGTACAAAATCAGGTTTTCATTTCCAAGCGTTTAAATTACGTAGAAAAAACTGAAATTGTTGCAACTGTGGTTGGTTTAACTGTAGTAACTGTGGCCATTAAACCAACTGGATTGGTCGTATCAATATTGAGATATAAGGGTTGAATAATTGTTCGTAGACCAATTGCAACAGTTTTAACACAAATCAAAATAACCACAATTGTATCAAATGAACCTCTGACTTACTCATTAGGAAGAACTGTACACCTGCTTCTTTTTAGCCGCTAAACCCATTTTCGGCTAAATTCGCCTTAACCATTATTCTAAACTTATTCTCTGGGATGAAAGATGTAACCTCTGGGAATCGAAGAACTTTTCCTGAGGACTTATATCATATCATATAACACACTGCGGTTAAGCGTGATCACGGTATACCATCTCATTTCGCAACAGTTAACGAAGAAGCGATTTTTTTGGGGGGTTGGAGGTATGATATTTTACTTGATTGTACTCGAACTTAAATGTTTTCTATTATTTTTATTTTAACCATAGAACAGAAATAGATTGACCCACGTGGATAGCATTTTTGTTCCTGGATCTTTGAACCCCATTCAGTTAGAGAAATGTTTGATCTGGTGATTTGTGTCTTGAAAAAAAATAAGATTAAAAAATTAAATTTGATGAACAATAGTGATAATAATCCCAAAGAAAGGGATATTACCTACTCCTGAGACCTGAAAAAGGAAACCAACACATTTCATTAATGAAGTGGTTAACGAAATTTTTAAAATCTTTGAGCAAATCTATGATGAAAACTTAGAAAGCCCGAAGAATAAAAAAAATATACAAAAGAGAAGGAAGAATAATTATGATGAATAACAGTTATCTCTCTCTTTCCTGTAACAGTGTTGTGAAGTTAAAGAAAATCGGTTGAATCACGGAACTTACCTAGGAAATTATCTGAGTCTGTCAGATGTAACAGTTCATTTTGGATAATTATTTTCCTAAGGCGGAATATAACAGAGGGAAAAAGTAACACATCGAATGGTCCCATCCATAATATAGATTTCCAAAATGATAGCGAATCCACTAAAATATTTATTACGAAGTAAATGACATAGAAATCAGACATGCCAAAATATACGTACGTAATGGTAATTATTATTCTGAAAGGATTTAGGCTCAATTGTGTTCGTTGAAACAAGGCGATTCCATTCATCCATCCAAGGCGACAGTATTATTTAATTTAAAACCATAATATAACAGGTAGGTAACTCTTTTTTTTTTCTGATTTTTTTCCGAATTTGAATTCAGGTGCTTCGGTGTGATGCCAATATAATATGTGTATCCTGCACTTGGCTTGATTCTTACTCCTAGGAAGAACCGTTCTATAGATTTGGATCGGACTAAATGCATTTGTATGATAACTATGAGGCTCGAAATTCAGTTAGTCCTCATAGAAGAATGCTAAGAAAATTATTCGACGTTCTTAGCCACAAACCCACCTTTAAGAGTGATGGTTTAATCGAGTTGTTTTTCAAAATTGATGATTCAGACTTTAGGTTTCAAGTATGATTGTTAAACATCGGACGCTACAAAAATACCTCAGATTTGGATTCCATTTGATTAGGTGGACAAGATTTTTTATCAATTTTGATTAGTAGAAGGATTTTTTTTTTCGAGCACACATTATGGATCTATACGAATGGTGATTTTTTTTTTTTTTTTTTTTTTTTATTGTAAATTGGAATTTGTAAACCAATTCGTTCAAGGAGCTTTGAAAAATTACGTAATCCACCATGTACTATGATGATGTCATCAAATATATCCGAATCCTTTAAGAAAGGCATAATCGAATACAATTTAAGCTTGTCGGATGATTACCTTAAGACTTTCTGTATGTTTTAAAATTAATTCCAAAGTTAGAAATGGTAGGGATCCTAGTCACAAAGTCCTGGATTTATTTACACAAAATCTTAAGTCTTAATTCGCACCCGTCTTAGAATAAATGCACAACTCAAAAATTGGGAAATCGTTAGTAAAGTTTTTGTTCTACACTTTAAACCCTCGAACCAAGCAGAAACGCCGTCACTTAGTTGGTATGAAAAGCCTACTATAGTTATTTTTATATTTTATGTACAGTACAGGCAACTTCATTGTAATACTTTTTCTAACTCAAAGTTTGCCATTTTTTAGTTCTAACTTTATTCTATAACACGGGCGCGATATAATCAATAAATATCAAAAATAGTTTAATATCCAACTATTTCAATTTGTCAAATTTTATGTTTAACTAATTTACTTGAAAACTACGTTGTCGAACGTGAAAATTCGATAGGTATTTGTTTCATAAATGGAAATTCTTGGCTTTAAGCATTTATTGAATATTTCATGTTTCTGGATTCCATTAATAGAAATATTGACATGGACAATGATCTGACTTTATAATCAATTTAATTAGAATATACTTAAATATGATTTTTTTTTACTTTCACTTACCTATATATGAAATATATAGTAAGTGGAAGTATTGCGATCGTGAAAAATTTCGACTTCCGGTTTTCAACGGAAATACACGTTTTGGGGTCCCCTGAGTCCAAATGACCAAGTCCCACGAAATGGTGTGTGTGTGTGTGTGTGTGTGTGTGTGTGTGTGTGTGTGTGTGTGTGTGTGTGTGTGTGTGAACAGACTAGCTCAAAAACTATGAACCGTGCGAACCTGAAATTGGGTATTTAGTGTATGTATATGCCCGCGATGTGACAGCAAAAATTTCATCAAAATTGCTCAAAGGGAGGGGGTAATTTATTTAATAACTTTTTAAGTTTTTTTCGATTTTCTCAAAAACGGCTCTAACGATTTTGATTAAACTGAGTATTTGATGTGTTAATATGCCCGAGATATGGCTGTAAAAATTACATCAAAATTGATCAACCGGAGGGGGGGCTTTACTAAATAAATTTTGTTTCATTTTCACGTGTTTTTTTTATTTACTCAAAAAAGGCTTTAACGATTTTGATCAAACTGGGTATTTGATGTATGTATATGCCAAAGATGTTATAGCCAACATTTCATCAAAATTGGTCAAACGGAGCGTCAAAATTTCATATTTTTTTTTCCAATTTTTACCTTTTTTTCGATGATATCAAAAACGGCTTTAACGATTTTTATCAAATTCGTCATGTTTAATGAAAATTGTGTTCTTTAATATCCGGTAAGCTTAATCATTATTAAAATGATCTGAGTGGGCTTTTTTGGGGGGTTGCACCCTTTTTTGTGTGTTTGTTTCCTATAAAGTACCTTTGTTTTTGTTTAAATGGAGAAATTAACTGTCTCTCGTTACGCCTAAAAATAAGAAATGGCTAAATATGAGATATGATAAAAATAAAGAAAACATAAAGAGGAGAAAAAAAGAAAAATATTCAATCAACTCATAAAACTCGTTGAGCCCACGCATGCGGAGTACGCCTTTAAGGACAGACCATTGTTCATAATTAAAGCCGTTCTGTTCATTTTAGTGTCAGTTAACAAAACGCATTGATTTCTAATCTAAGTTAGTTGGTAAGTGAAAGTTGTGTGTTGCGAGCGCGCACCAGATTTTTAAACTATCTGTGTGTGCAAATACCCGGCGAATCTATTGCATCATTTAACCCAAATCATTTTATTTCGCGGAGGCGCCACGTAATAAATCTCGACCTACCCACCTTGGTTAGAATAGGTTTTAGTACCTCTAGAGTAAACCACCCCCCCCCCCCCCCGTATGCTATGTAACAATATAAGTGCACGTTTACGTAAAAAATACATTATTTTCATTTATAATCATATTTTTCCACCTTTAAGAAAAACTTGTAACTTCTTCACGTGGCCATCTTACGCTTGCTGCACAGTTTTCCAGCCAAAAACGTTATGATGAACTAAATGAAAACACTAGTTGCTAGACAAGGAATTTTAACTTCTAATTTCGTGCCTTCTGGGATAACGAATCTCATTTTTACTTTCACTTACCTATATATGAAATATATAGTAAGTGGAAGTATTGCGATCGTGAAAAAATTCGACTTCCGGTTTTCAACGGAAATACACGTTTTGGGGTCCCCTGAGTCGAAATGACCAAGTCCCGCGAAATGGTCTGTGTGTGTGTGTGTATGTGAACAGGCTAGCTCAAGAACTATAAACCGTGCGATCCTGAAATTGGGTATTTAGTGTAGGTATATGCCCGCGATGTGACAGCATAAATTTCATCAAAATTACTTAAAGGGAGGGGGTACTTTACTTAATAACTTTCTAGGTTTTTTTCGATTTTCTCAAAAACGGCTCTAACGATTTTGATTAAACTAAGTATTTCATCTATTTATATAACCGAGATATGACTGTAAAAATTTCATCAAAATTGATTAACCGGAGGGGGGACTTTACTTAATAAATTTTGTAACATTTTCACGTGTTTTTTTTATTTACTCTAAATCGGCTTTAACGATTTTGATTAAACTGAGTATTTGATGTATTTATATGCCCGAGATGTGACTGTAAAAATTTCATCAAAATTGATCTACGGGAGGGGGGACTTTACTTAATAAATTTTGTACCATTTTCACATGTTTTTTTTATTTACTCAAAAACGGTTTTAACGATTTTGATCAAACTTGGTATTTGATGTATTTATATGCCCGAGATATGACTGTAAAAATTTCATCAAAATTGATCTACGGGAGGGGGACTTTACTTAATAAATTTTGTACCATTTTCACATGTTTTTTTTATTTACTCAAAAACGGTTTTAACGATTTTGATCAAACTTGGTATTTGATGTATTTATATGCCCGAGATATGACTGTAAAAATTTCATCAAAATTGATCAACGGGAGGGGGGACTTTACTTATTAAATTTTGTATCATTTTCACGGGTTTTTTTATTTACTCAAAAACGGCTTAAACGATTAACAAAAATAAGATGTGAATGTAGAAAAATGTGTGACTTTGGGAAATGATAATTAGCAAAACACGTCAATTTCTAATCTAAGTAAGTTGGTAAGTGAAAGTTGGGTGTTGCGCGCACGCACCAGATTTTTTCATTTAGCAATCCATCATTGTCTTCAGTAAATCATCCAAATGGGCTCAGTTCTACCTGAAAATATTGTGATACGTCAAAGCGTCTACGACTTTCAACTTTTTTAGTAATCTGTTCAATGCTAAATATGGCGTCTTCCTATTCATGGCTAAACCCACAATTTTTTTCATGTCCCGTCAATCTTTGTTTTTAATTTTTACTTTTTCCTAAGAACGATTAACCTCTAACTACATAAAATAACGACACCCACGATAACTAGTTCCGTCAACACTGTGTACACACTGATACAGGGAACCATTGAGTTTACTAGCCACTAGTTGAATAGCAGCTATGATGAAACAGGGCTAATTTACTATCCTACTATCCTGCTATACAGCAAGTAAGATAGTAAAGTAAATTTACTATCTGCTAATTGGTTAGTGAACATGGAGGCACTGGGCTAGTTTACTAGCACATAGTACACAATCCAACTTACAGATACTAAACCAACCCAATTTGTGAAAATTAAGGCTTTGTTTTGTACTATGTTTGTAAATCCCAACTATATCTATTCATGATGACACCTCCTTGCAGACCCTTACGACTTGGTCTCCGGCGGACGGTTGGCAGGACAAGGCTCCGGACAGATCCAGCTGTGGCAGTTTCTCCTTGAACTCTTGGCTGACTCGAGCAACGCCTGCATCGCCTGGGAGGGCACCAACGGCGAGTTCAAGCTGACCGACCCGGACGAGGTAGCCAGGAGGTGGGGCGAGCGCAAGTCGAAGCCCAACATGAACTACGACAAGCTGAGCAGGGCCCTCAGGTAACAATAATTTACGTAGTTTTGCCATGCTACAAAACTCGATATCACCAATCAACACCTTAGCCTAATTTTTTTTTCTCAATGGTTTGCATAGGGGGCTTGATGATTATTTTGAAGCAGAATGGTGTGATATATGTTAGTACGGTGGTAAATTTAACAGAGCAATGTATAGCTTAAGAGTTATAAAAAAAGAAACTACAGCACGAGATTCGTCATTTGTCACGTCATAACCGTCAGGTCTGGTCACACATAACCGTGTATCGGATCTGATTCATTTACGAAGGATAGATAGTAATGAGTCGGTTGACCGGGTGTCGGGCATGTGTGACCGGTTATCATCTATCCTTCGTAAATGAATCAGATCCGATACATGCCCGTGCTGCGGTGCTGTTATGTGTAACCAGAGCTTTATTTTTCGCAATCACACCTTTACAAGAGACTTCGGACCTCCGCTTTAGGACGGACTTCATTTACACGCTGTTTAATCTTCTTTGGACTCAATTTTTCTACTTCAATAAAGTGCCCTCTTTGCAGAACAGGAATAACCGATCCCACCTTGAAACTTATGTAGGAGTGGCGAGGACCTTATAGAATAAAAGTACGATCTTTTCACACATACATAGACATCTCATTGCCATCATGATCTCTAATCATATACTGAACTTTTTGTCGATCTTAAAGCAAGAGGTATGTTTATGTTTATTTAACGTCGTTTTATGCTACAAAGACTTATCGTACCTACATTCTGTCTATCCAGGTATAATCGTAAAGATCTTTTACGAGTACCTGAAATCACACAGGCTCTGGACTTCTATTTTACGTCACATCCAAAGGACGGCATAGCCATGACTTTTTTATTCTCTTTAAAAAATCCTAAAGCATTCTGACGATTCCACGACCTTAGGCATTTTTTTGCTGTTCTGCTAGCCAATACGCCAAAAGTGACCCCAACAGAAAAAGAGATAGTTACGATATTTTGTATATTGCAGATCAGATACATATTTATGACATAGTTATGGTATCCACCTAGTTAGTAAAAATTTCCCGATGTTTCTTATCTATAGAATATTTGGTTACTTACATGCACCTTGTACCACTGAAACCAACTCCATTCAAAAACTAATCTCTGAATTTGGGTTATGAGTCTGTTTAACTAAAGGCGGACCCGGGGGGGGGGGGTCACATGAATTAACCCCCAAATATTTTGGCTTTTCAGTTTTTGTTTTTTTTAAACAAATAATACAATTAGGTAGTTACTGTGTCCTAAACATAACACTTTTGTTGGTTTAGATCACAGTCCTTAATACAAGGTAACAATCTCATTAAAAAAGGGTGATTATGAGACAATGGGGGTAGGACCCAAACCCCAAATTTTGCACTAAATCCGCCCCTGTGTTTAACATTGCTTACATTATGAGAGTTTTACACCCTCAAAGCATAAATAATATTTTTTTTTACCTTTTCAAACATGTTGAATTTCGTACCTCTTCTAAAAACCGTTTTTGCGTGGAATTTTATTTCAATACTTTTTCCAAAAGAAAACTGCAGCTGAAGGACAAAAATTACTCGTATAAACTTATGACAATCATGCTTAACCTAAAAATACATGCAGAAATTGATTTCACGGTTCCAATCCATGCTTTCCATTTGGTTGGATCAGCTTAGAGTCGTTTATTTCGTGTTGCTTCAACCCAATGAAATCGTCAGAAGAGACCGCTATGACTAGAATTGATACGTTAGAGCCAATTACTAATAAAGCTAAAGGACCGCATTAAGGACCAGATACGCGAGTAGTTAATTTTACTCCATATTAAGGACCCAGTTAAAGCTTATTTGGAAATGCTGAACGAACATTTCTTTTTTTTTTTTTCAATGTGGAATCCGTATGGACCATTCTTTCAGTGACCTGTGTATGATCATGTTCTATAAAATTGAAATTTAATTTTTACAAAAAACCGGAAGAAACTTATTTACATTGTAGCTAATGGTATTATAATATATTTTCAGGTACTATTACGACAAGAACATCATGACGAAGGTGCAGGGGAAGAGGTACGCCTACAAGTTCGACTTCCAGGGGCTGATGGCGGCCTGCCAGAGCGAGCCGGCGCCCTGCTGGCCGGGGGCGGGGCTGCCCCTGCCGCCTCCCCCGTACCACGGCTACCACCACCACCTCCCCTCCAACTGTTCCCGATAACTGGAACCGTTACTGTATCACCCATCAAAGGAACGGTTCCAGCTCTGCTAATCACCCGGATTAATTATTGTGATGAAGCAATCAGGGAGTTGATAATTCGTGTTATTGTTGAAACAGATATACAGAACCTGATCTGTTATTGGAACGCTTACCATCATCCTATTATAGGTTATATTTTAAAAGCGTCAAGGATATTGGGTCTTTTTTACTTTACCCACACCAGTTACTTTTTGATAACTAGTTTTTTATATTTTTACTAAATAACACCAGTTATTTAATAACATTCTGTCTATTTTAAAAGAAAAAAATATATACACGAAGGAGGTTACCTCCTAGATTTTAAGAAACGTTGAAGTTGTTTTTGTTAATAATGAATCTGATACAACTGAGTCGTGTTCTTAAATCAGAAGAAGAGGCATTTAAGACTTTTCAAAGGTTCGAAATATTGCATAAAACACGGAAATGTAGAAGAGGACATTTTATGAAGCTTGCTTTTCACCAAAAATATCTCCAGCATTTGGATGCAGTTTGAGAAGTTGCAGGGAGGAAATCGTGGTTATAAATTAAACTATTTTTTTTTTTTTACATTAGAAGCTTGTTAAATACATTACTTCAATCATCTGTTCATTAGTATTAGTTTAATAATAAAATAAATCACTGTTTTAGAAATTTGTAACTGGTGTGGGTAAGGTAAAAAAGACCCAGGATATTTGCTAACATCCAAAATTTAACTCAACTTGAAATAATAAAGAAATAGTGAAAGTTTTGTATTAGTTCCCATTCGCGGTTATTGGTTACCATTATATTTTTTCTGATTCTGTATAATAGTTTTTTTAATCATGTGATAATTACTCTTTAAATTTCGAAACCCGCATTTCACTCAGCTCAAGAATCAATTGAGACAAATTAATAATCAGTATCAAAGCATTTTTTTAAATTTTTATGATTCTTATTTTGATTAAATATGCGCCTGAATTATTAACTGTTTGACCCGCATTTCAATCAGCTTAAGTATCAATTGAGAAAAATTATCAATATCAAAGTATTTTTTTTTTCTTTGATAATTCTTATTTTGATTAAATATTTGTCAGAATTACAAGTTATAGTTAAAGAATTACAAGTTACAAGTTAGATTGCCAAGAAGATAAAATCTGTAATTACTCCTGTGATGGAACGACTAGGTTACACAAAACATTTCAAAAATGCTCTTTTAGATTTCTAGAGTTTGTCACTTCACAAAAAAAATCAGCATGTATCGAGATTCTGTTAAAAAGATTGATTTGATGAGAAATAACCCCAATCTAAATTGAAATTACTCTTTCTCCATACATTTTCTCTGATTCACCACATTACTTTTTTTTTTAATCATTTTTATTTACCTATATGAAATATAAATAGGATCGTTCAATTATAATTGTTTTTATTATTCTCAGTGCAATAATTATTACGCTCTCTAATTCCTCTTAAATATTTTCAATCATTCGGTTTTTGAATCCTAATTGCAACGTATGGTATGAGTTACTATTTATTTACTAATTTATGTTGTTCCTAACGTATTATTTCATGGAAAGGTTACTTGAAGTGATATCTTTCGATATTTTTATTAATTTGAAACCAAATCCCCCTCCTCCGGCATCATTAAATTAATTATCTTACTGAATAACATCCAAACAATCTGAATTGATTTCAAAAAGCCACAATTCTACATTTAGGGTTCCTCTTTTGAACTTTTCTTGAACCTAAATCTGAAATTTTATGATATTAAAATCTTGTAATACGGAATCATTTTGCTTGCTTCTATATGCGGTTGCCCTGCTTTTGAAACGCTCAGAGGGGGGGAAATGATGATGGTCTGACTAGGTTGAATGTTAACTTTATTGCATAAAAAATTAGCGTAAAATTTTCAGGATTATCTAAAATACAACTACCCCTGTCTCGACTTATTTCATGGCAAAAAAACTATATAAACACATGCAATCACATTTTCTTTTTTATGAGACGAAGTTTTGGGAAATTGTTCGTTCTTATTCATTTTTGTAATATCCTCACTTCTTTATTATATCCTGTTGAAATCACACATATATTATATGTGTGTATATGTCATATATTAGAATTCGGGATGGAATGGCTTGATCAGGCTTGTTTTGATTAATTTCCGCCTTGGTGTTTAATACTTTAAAACAACTATTCAATTTTTTATTAGTTTATAAATGTATTTTGACGGGATTAGAACATTTATTTATTTTTTAATTTTACTTTTTATTAACGTTCGGCTGGTCTTAGCCATCCCCTATCCCTTAGGTATTACAATGCCTGGCTATTGCCTATGTCAGATATTTTTATCAAAAGGTTTCTAGCTTTGGGTAAAGTATTCATTGTTCTCTCTTAATATTATTTTATTTTATAATTATTATTTCATTAAAAAAGTCATCCTGTATGTTTAGTTTTAACAAACAACTCCGTTTTAAAATTAGTGTATGTAAAATACCGCGCACACCATGAATAAGACATTGATGTTAGACTTCTTCCTCTACAGGAAAGAATCTGCTAATCTAATATTCCTTCATATTATTAATATTATTATTGTGATTAAATATTACAGTAACTGAACTGTTTCTTCTGGTTCCTTGACCAGAATGTACCTGAGCTCAGATGTAAATGCTTATTAAGAAGATAGACTAAAATTGTTTCATTTCTGGACAATGATCTGAAATTCAATCAAACATCTAAGAATATAGAGTTGTTTTTGTTGTAAAATAACCTATGTATAGAGACACATTTCCACTAAATATATGTGCAATGGTCTATGTAAATGTATGTTTATAAATATCGTTCACGTTTGTTCAGTTATGTAAATAAAAACAATTTTTTATAAAGGTTTTTTTGTTATCCTTATTTTGCCTGTTTAAAAAATGTTTTTAAAACCACAATTCACTAACAAATATTTTAACAATTTGATGTATATAAATGTTTAAAGGCGAATCTACATAACAGAAATGTTGAAAATGTAAGTACATATATGCTCCTGGAACTAATCAATAAAACTTGTATTAACAGTCAAACGATATATTTAATGAAAATTTAGAGCTAAAAGTGTCTAATCACATTTCATTAATCGCCTGATTTTATTGCAATAAACAATAAGACAATTATATGATTATAATTAATAATCATATAATAATTATATGGTTTAAATGGTAAAAATTAAAATAATGGTTTTTAAAACCACAATTCACTAACAAATATTTTAACAATTTGATGTATATAAATGTTTAAAGGCGAATGTACATAACAGAAATGTTGAAAATGTAAGTACATATATGCACCTGGAACTAATCAATAAAACTTGTATTAACAGTCAAACGATGTATTTAATGAAAATTTAGAGCTAAAAGTGTCTAATCACATTTCATTAATCGCCTGATTTTATTGCAATAAACAATAAGACAATTATATGATTATAATTAATAATTAGTTAATTATATAAAAAATAAAAATATTTTCTACTCAAAATCATTGGCGGATCCAGGGGAGAGGGGCTGCAGCCCCTCTCTTTGGAAAATTAATAAACAATAAGACGATTATATGATTATAATTATTAATTAGATAATTATATAAAGAATAAAAATATTGTCTACAGAAAATCATTGGCGGATCCAGGGCAGGGGGGCTGACTGAATTTGACTTTCCTTAAAGTAAAGAAGCGAGTTAAAGAACAAATAATGTGCAGAACAAGTAGGATTTTATTTTATGTATTTATTAAAAACCATTCCCTGCCTTTCGGCAACACGGGTTTCGGCAACATTAACGTACAACGCTCACGCGTATGTTAATGTTGCGCAATTCTTCTTCCGCTTCTTTATTCTTTTCTTGCTCATATTCATATTTATTCTTTTATTCTGTTCTTCTCTCGAAGTTCCTCAATCCGGTGGCCTTCCAGGAGTAGGATCCCTTCTACCTAGATTAAAACTTCCAGACCCAGTGCTGTTTTCCACCCGTACACAAACTCCTTGTAGTAAGGGTAGTTATTCTCAGAGACTAGTTGAGGAAAATTAGCCTCCGAGAGGACATAGATTCCAGTTTTCCTCAACCCTTTGTGTCTCAAAGGCAGCGCAGCTTATAACGATATGCTCAGCAGATTCTAAGACACCGCAACTAGGGCACAGGGGATCGATATCCTTCCCAAAGCCATGAAGCTTAGCTCGAAAGGCCCCGTGTCCTGTAAGAAATTGTGATACCCAATAATCCAGGAGGACCTATTTCGCTTCAATATGAGACCGGACGGTGGGGAAGTATTTCCGTAAGGCAGCTCCTTTCGGAGTTGTCGTCCATCGCCGGTTCCATTCCTCAATTGTTTCCTCCTGGATAATTTTTTTTCCAATTATTAGGCTCCCGTTTGACTTACACTTTAATGTGGGTTGGGAGTCCTGCGGTGCCTTCTTTCTTTAATCTATATCGATGTAAGTCTTGTTGCAGTAGGAGGTCGAGAGGTACCGCCCCTGCTAATACCTGCGCCGCCTCATGAGACACAGCCCGGTACGCTCTGGTGATCCGCAGCAGAGCCGTTCTCTGGATCGTCGCCAACCTGCTCTTTAAACGGTGAGAGAAATTCAAAAACCACGCTGGTGAAGCGTATCTCAGTAGGATTTTAGTTGTTGGAAAGGAAAATAAAGGTGATTGGCAGATCCAAATGAAGGGGAGTGGGGATGCAGCCCCCCCTTTAGGACTGGAGTCCCCCCTTTACAATCGGCTGGATCCGCCCATGCAGAAAATACGGCATTAGTATCGCTATGTTACTTATAGGAGTGGCCAATATGGCGGCGTTTAGTGTGGCTCCGATCTTAACTAAAATAACTCTTTGGAGGTTTATTGTCCACCAAAAAGCGAGCAGGAGTCGGAATCTGGAATCTAATAAAGCTGATCAAGGCCCTTTTTATTTGTTATAGTACAATTTTAAGAGTTTTAGAATCTAGCGTAGTACCAATTCGACATGAATTGGGCTGAAAAGAAGAGGGGATTTACTGCTACTTGTAATATTATTAAAATTTATTGAAAGAACCTCTTGTTTCAGCCACAGTAAATATTTTATATAATGTTATATTTTTTTTTAATTTATTAATATTTTATATACTGTCTCAATTAAAAAGACTGGTGATAATTGTACAAGGCTTCAAAATAAATTAATCTATAAATCAAAATTTAAACATAATGGTAAGTATTTAAGATCTATACTACAAGATGTTCTACAATGGTATCACCAAAATTGGTAATTATAACAAATAAGTAGTTTTGAAGGGGGAAAAAAAACTGAAAGCGTTAAAACTGGTTCAAATTGATTCCAATAATAAGCCTAATTGGAATAGTCAATAAGAAAAGCAAAATAGTTTAAAAATAGCTCTAACTACAAATAAAAAAATAAAAGAAAAAAATTGAAACGTCATATATTTTTTATTAATCTTACTTTAATAACTTGTGAAAAGTCACCCGGAATCCGGAATGTGTCTGATAAATATTGTAGAGCATGAAATTCTGCGTAAAACGAACTCCATAATTTTTAAATTAGCTCACTCCTACGTAAAATAAGAATAAAACGTATTATACACAGCAATTACTTCCTGCTAAGAGTTTTTTTTTTTTTTTGTGAAATTAAATTGCTTTTTAACTACAAATCATTCTCCTTATTCCATTACTTGCACATACATATATCCCTTAATGAGTAAGCTACTAATCAATAATTTCAAAAATGCGTTTGATTTCCCGCCAGATATATTGTTTCTGTTGGTAATGAAGAGTCATGGTCCGTGCTCAAGGGACTCAATACTCGACATAATATAATAAAAATGCAAGACTGGGCTAGTTATTATGAGATGCTTCTGAATAAAACTAAACTAACTTATGGATGAAGGGGGAGAACTTTGCAATAATGTATCCCTAATTGACACTAAAGAGGAAGTCAGTGAGGGGCTGAAAAGGATAAAGAATGGGAAAGCTCCTGGCCAGGGAGGTGTGGGTGCGGAGTTGTTGAAGTATAGTGTAGTTCAGGTGACTCAAATCCACACAATCTTCGTCAATGAATTCCTCAGAGGGGTACAAGTACTTCAAGAAATTAATGTAGGGCATTTGACACCAATGTTTAAAAAGGGTTATGTAAAACCCATCGAAAATTATAGAGCCAATCCTTCCACGAAGCTTCTTGGTTAAACAGTTGAAGCATAATTGGCTGAGGAACAATGCGTGTGTCGATCATATCTTTACCCAAAGACAACTTCTAGAAAAGCAGTCTGATAAAGCGAATAGGTTAGACTTGATCTCTGCTGACCTGGAAAAAACATTTTAAAAATGTGACACGTCAATTGTTTTGGGAAAGCTTGAGGAAGGTTGGAATTGGAAATGGTGGTACTCTGATCATCATTTAAGACTGATACAGGGATAACAGATGCGACAAAAAATAGGCTCATTCTTCTCGAAAATGGGAAAGGATGTACATACACAGGTACATAAAGGATGCTTCTATTCCCCCATCGTATTTAAAAAATACGTTGATGAATTTTCAAAAGGTTGGGTTAGGACATGTGGAAGAGTGTGCATTAGCTAAAGAACAAAAACAATCTTTATTGTTTGCTGATGACCAGGTGCTTGTAGCACAAGATGTAGAAGATATAACATACATGTTTAGAAAAAAAGGAGGTGTTAAAAATAATTATATCAAAACTAAATATATATACACGGTAAGGGAAAAGGTCTTCGACTCAACATTAATGGAGCTGAGTAAAGCCGACCTTATATGTTATATGGAATCCACAGTAAAGGTCTGATCACACACCTGTGATCGGGCGTGTATCGGATCTGATTAATTTACCAAGGATAGATAGTAACCGGTCACAATAGCCCGACACCGGGTCAACCGACCCGTTACTAACTATCCTTCGTATTTGAATCAGATCCGATACACGCCCGTACTGCGGTGCGGTTATGTGTGACCAGACCTTAAATCATATAATTGCTTTGATTGTGCCACTATTTTATTCAGTTTCTCCGTATGGACAGTGAGAAGAGATATGTACTTTAAAAGGTAATGGTACTGAAGAGCGGCTGCTAGGCGAGGCCTGTTTTGAGAGGTTATTTGACCATCATGTTATCAGTTTATTGTGAGAGTTGATGGAGTTTTTTTAGAAAGTCAATGGGCCGTCATGATATCGAACTCCCATCATGTTTTTTTTTTTCAGTTAAAAGTGCCTTGATTGGCTTTAATAGATTCCAGCTTTCGACTACCGCTCGCTGCGCTCGCTCTTCAGAGATAAATAAACTCGCAAAAGGGTCCTTTTCAATGAAGATCGGGTCTTACTTTGAAGGGCCCTTTAGTGAACGGCGCATAAGCCGCACTCCAATACTAGTACCCTTCAAAAGACATCAATTAAATTCATAAGATCTCTTTGGCTCACTGCTCACTTCTTAGTCCAGGTTATGTTACCGCAAATCTCAACAAGGATTTAATTAGTTATTTATCAACTATAAGTGTTGTTAGACATTTATATGTCTATGTTATTTGATTCTTATAGAAATTATGTTAAGTAGCTGTGTATTTTTCTTTCGCAAAGTACTTTGATTAACAACTTATAGGTTGAAACCCAAAGTATTTATTTATTAAAATGAGTGCCCTGAAAAATTCTTCGATTTTCCGTACCTTTTTAAGAAATGCCTTAATAAACCCTATTAAATTTTCTACTTCAGCTCAAACAACTGAAAGTATTAACAACAATTTAGGCAGTTTTGAATTTACTATTAAGTTTGTCAAGAGTTAATCTACTTTATTTTTTCCACAGTCTCTTCGGATATTCAGGAGCAACCGCTTATAGCTAGAAATCTGAAATACTTAAACCAATATGAACCTCCTAGGCAAGCTTGGTATGAGAATCTGGATTCATTGGAAGAAAAGAAATTGGGAATTATAGATCTCCACCCAGACGTTTTTGGTGTTATGCCTAGAATTGACATTATTCATGAAAATGTCCTTTGGCAAAGAAATTATAGGCGTGTGGTGAGTGCAAATTTGAGTACCTTTATTTCCATTACTCTTTATAGTTTATTCGAATAGCTACCTTGCAAATAAGCGGATGGAATTTATTAAACTGTTACTGATTTGGGGTATAGTACTGAATTGCTTCTCCAAGATAGTGTGTTAAGATATTTCTTTACTGTACTGTAAATGGAATCGTGAACAATAAAAGTTTACCTAAAAGCATACTTAGATGACCGATCTGCTAACTTTGCTGCAGAATGTTGGCACTTAATGAGTCAATATAAATTATATTTTTAACGAATTTAAATGTATTATACTTAATATATTCCCTATTATTATGCCTATCATTGAATATTATTAAGATCTTTTCTTCCTTTTCAGCTTCCTTATTAAATCACTTTCTGTGCATTGAAAGCAGAAATATGTTGTCAGGGTGTGTTTATACATGAAAATGAATGTCGGTTTTCAGCTGCTTTCTACATTCCTTAGGATTCAATTTATTGTATGATTGAAGTGATCTTTTAATCATTCTCATCTTGGATTAATGATTTGGAACTAGTACTCTGATTTTGTCTCTGAACAATTTTATTAAATGGGAGATTCTACGAGAATTCTCAAAGTTCATCCTGAATTTTTTGGACGTCCATGTTAATTTGTTCCATGTCTCTCACCTGCCCTATTGTTGAGATTTTCGCCTTTAACATATTTCACATCTTGTACAATAACACATTCAGGCTGATACCCAGGTTTTTTCTGCTTCCCTACTTTCAAAAACCAAAGGACATTTTCCATAATATTGTACAGGATTAAGTAATGACAGTTTAGTATGATGCACACCAGGAGGGTACCTTATTCCATCACCTTTTTTGAAAAATAGCTCCAAAGCCTTTGTTTTGCACCTTGATTAGCAAGACTAGTCCACATTCCTCTTGATTTTAGCCTAACCTGACATTGTATTAACTACTTTCAGTTTGGCCTGTGTTAAGATTGTTCTAGTGAATGTGGTTTGTTATTTTTAGTCCTCATTCCCTCACAACATAAAAACTAGTACATCGTACAACTTATTCACCTCATGGCCAGGTCATTGCTTCGATAACTACTACCTGGCTTGAAAAGTTAGATGACATTGTAGAACCTCATTTTGAATTGTTTTGTAATATTATGAGGTGTCGAAGGAGGGAATTTTGATGATGATATTTGAGTTAGCTTTTCAAGTATGGATCAGAATGTCTATACCTGACTGGAGGTTAATCAAGAGAGCTTATTTACTCTCGGTGTTTTACAAACATTGACTCTGCCTCTGAACTCCCTCCTCAGCATTAGGGCCTATTAACACTATCGGTTTCGCACCCACTCCACTCTCGCTCTGCTCCCGGTCCGCTCTCGCTCTACCCCATTCACACTAGCGCTCCGCTCCCGCTCCACTCCCGGTCCGCTCTCCTAATGTCTTACCATATTCACACTATATAATTTTATACCGTTCAATTTTGAAAGGTTTAAGCTATTAAAGCCATTAATAATTGAAGTTGTCTGTATTTGGATTTTAATTAATTATTAACTTTCAGTTATTTAAGTATTCATTTATTCTTCAATTTTATGGCAAAAAATAAAATCAATTTTTCGTTTGTAGAAATAGCTGGTAAGTGTACTTTTCTTGATGAAGAAGATAATATTATCAAAAAATATAATAAGAAGAATATATTGCAACACAATGATAATTATTAATAATAATTATAAATTAATTTAATTAATGGTGAAGAAATAATTTAAATTTTTTTCGGAATGTATTCGAATACGCTTCGAAAAATTCAAGTTGAAATTGGTAAATGCTACAAATTTACTGATTGTGTTCTCTTCTTTTCCTGATTAATATTTTAATTATTTTTTGCTTTAATATATTTTTTTGTTAATGATCTGACATTTTTCATAATATACTGCATTTTTATTCGTTTCAAATTAAACGTTTTTTTATAATAGCAATGAGTATGTAATCAATAAATAAATCGGTGACCATTTTTTACGAGTACATTAATTCATAGCAAAATATATCTCAAACATAAGATGAATTTTTCACTTCGAAAAACAGCGCGTATTGTTGGTGATTTTTTTTTTTATCATTTCAAGCATATTCGAATACATTCAGAAAAAAAATTTAAATTATTTCTTCACCATTAATTAAATTAATTTATAAATATATATATATATATATATATATATATTTATATATATATATATATATATATATATATATATATATATATATATATATATATATATATATATATATATATATATATATTTTAAAGTTGAACTTTTTTGGCCGTAAAATTGATGAATAAATAAATACTTTAATAACTGAAAGTTAATTATTAATTAAAATCCAAATACAGACGGTTTCGATTATTAATGGCTTCAATCGTGAACGGTGTAAAATTATATAATGTAAATATGAAAAGACTTTAAGAGAGTGGAGCGGGAGCGGAGCGAGGCCGGACCTGGGCCAATATTGTGATTATCCTCTCTGTATTCCTCTTTAGAATATTTTGCCAGTGAGACCGGTCCTGGAGCGGAGCGCTAGTGTGAAAGGGGTAGAGTGAGAGCGGACCGGGAGTGAAGCGAGACCGGTCTATTTCTCTTTAGAATATTTGAGCGGACCGGGATATTATTCATTGAAATAATTCAGATTATGATACTTTTTTCTTTATGATACCAATTTCCAAGGGAGGGTGTGCAGTGAACTTGACACACATATCCGGCCATGACCATTGTACGAGTATTGATTAGTCTTTGAAATTTTCTTATTTCTCCCACCTATGATAGCAATTATTTTGCTCCAACCTAGGATTAACAACTATTTGTTTGATATTTATTCTACCATTCACATACATATATTCTATTGTGTCCAACAAACTTTCTTTGGAGTGCTATTAATGATTATTTATCAAGTTACAAGTTGCTTTGTATGGATAGCTGAAAAAAATATTGTAAAAAATTATATTTTTTTATGATAAATAGTTTTGTTATTTTATTTTAGACTGCAGTTCTTCTCAAAATTTTATTATTTGTTGACAGAGTTATGCCCATACTAAAGTTAGGAGCGAAGTCCAGGGTGGTGGGAGAAAGCCTTGGCCCCAGAAAGGACTCGGGAGGGCACGACATGGTAGCATCAGGTAAATTTTTATCAGCGTACTTTTATTACATAGGCATTGATCACCAACATCTTGTACTCCTGAAATCTAGTTGAACAAAATATCTAATTCTTAATTTTCATTGAAACTTTAACATCTTACTTCTTTTACAATAAAAAACCATGAATGACTGTTTCTTTTTTAAATGGTCCAATAAATAGCTATCTTAATATCTTGCGAGTAAGCATTCTTAATGGGAAAATAATCTGTAAATAATAGTTTTGTATGTAATGCTCCTAATAAATAATACTACATAATTGTAGGAGATAGGTTGCCATAGATATTGATGCAGTGGAGATGGTTAAGGTGTACAGTCCATTGAAGGCTCACACTTAAGTGTTTTTTTTTTCACTTACATCTCTATATTACCTTATATTTAGGTTTTATATATTTATATCCTATTTTTTCATTTAATTTTTATAATTTTTTTATTCTAAATAATTTTAATATCATTGTTTATTCATAACTATTAATCTAATTACTCAAATTCTTTCATCAATACCATTTACTTGATATATCCCTTTGTTATAATGTTACCCATATTTTTAATATTTGTTTGTGTATTTTCTTTTATTGGTTGTTATCTCAGGGTCGAAATGGCACAATTACTTATGTAATTGTTATTATTAAATAATGGCACATAATTTATGTAAATGTCAATTCTTTTTACAACCCCCTACTATTTCCACTTCATCTTCATAACAATACGTACTTTAACAGTGATCTAACTTATTATGTTTAATAAGTTCTCTAAGGCACATATCTTGTTTTCTGTAAAATATCTTTTTCTTGCTCATTCCTAATTTTTCAAGACCATGACTCAATATTGGGACTGTGTTATGTCTTCTGTGATGTGTAAACCCATGGTTTCTTCTAATAAACATTTTTGTGGGTTTAACACCTTAATAAATAAAAAAACATTTATTAATTGTTCATTGTAAAAACTTCATATACTTATTCATTGTAATGCAGAGATATAGGCTGTATAGAGCTGGTTCTCTACTCCTCAAACACCGAAACACCGATTTTCTAATCTATCATCTAGCTTGGAATAACTGCATGCTAGAAGTAAAATAGAAAAAAAAAAAGTGTATATTCTGTTCACATTCACAGAGTAAATAATTAACCTGTAAAGTTTTGCTTTTTCTCATATCATTAGGACTGAAAACCAAAAGATCAGATGAGTATGTAGGCCCTAGAAATATTATTACAGGCTATTGTTCTTACAAATGTCATATATGTGTTTCAGTTTTAAAGATATGTCAATAGACAAATTTTTTATTACTTTCTGAGGACTTGCAGCTTTATGGAATCTTCCACTAATTACCTTCTAAGTATTTATCTTGTAGCGGAAAGAGTTTTTATGTCAATGAGCTGCTGACCCAATCAACAACCCCCAACCTGGAGGACCAGGGTTCTTCTGTCGGGGTCTCCTTCCCCTAGATAAGTTGCCTACTCTTTCCACTACAAGTAATCAGAGAAGAGCCTCGGATATAGATAGTCATAACGGCAGTAGACTTTGGAAACGGAAACGGACTTATCATTTCGGGACATGGAATATTCAGAGCCTTGCCAATAAGAGATCTCAAGTGCAGAAGGAAGTTGAAAGGGCAGGTTTGGATCTGGTCGTACTGACAGAAACTAAATTGAAGGGAAAAGGTGAGGAATGGTTGGGTGACTACGTGCACATCTGGAGTGGAGTGAACAGAGATATGCGAGCTAAGGCGGGCGTGTCAGTCCTGATAAAAAAGCAACACAGGGGAAAAATCAGATTCTGTGAGGAAATATCGGAGAGGATTATTCGTGTAGGGCTTAAGGTCTTTGGTAGAGATGTCGTGGTCATTGGCATCTACGGTCCTGGGAATAATGAGCCTACTCAGATAAAGGATACATTTGAAGAGGAGTTCAGGCTTGCGTTAGAGAAGGTAAGTGGAAACGAAGAAGTCATTATTCTTGGGGACTTCAATGCACGAGTCGGTCGTCAGGTAGGAAGCAGAGTTGTCGGAAGGTATGGAGAAGTACAGATAACTGACAACGGTAAAAGGCTTATAGATATATGTGAAGCATTCGATCTTCGAATTCAGAACACATTCTTTCAGCACAAACCCATCCACAAATTCACATGGAGCAAGCCTGGTTTCCAATCCTCCATGCTGGATTATTGCATTACAAGACAAAAATCAAGTTGTAAAGTGGAAGATGTTAGGGTATTCAGGGGCTGGGAATGTGGGACTGATCACTATATGCTCCGTACCAAGGTTCTTTTCCCATGGAAAAGTAGGTGGGGACCAAAAGCAGAAACTTGCAGAGCAGACGACATTGTAACGCCGAGATACAAGCTGTACCTACTTTCGGAAGACAGTGTTAGAGGATTATACGCAAGCAGGCTAGAAGGGAAAATTGACCTGAGCAAAGGAAGAGATCTGTCTGAAAAATATGAGCATTTAAGAGACTGCATCCTCTCAGCAGCTTGCGAAGCGCTAGGGACAAATGAAAGTAGAAAACAACCAGATTGGTGGTCAGAGGAGTTGTCCAATTTGGTCAAAGCCAAGAAAGAAGCACATCAGCAATACCTAGCATCAAACAGGGATGAGGACTGGGTCGCCTACAGAGATCTAAACAAACGTGTTAAGGAGGCAGTTGTGAAGGAAAAGAATAATTCCTGGGAAAGGTGCTGCCAGAAAATAGATGGAACTCTGGGGTTCAACCGCGTAAAAGAAACTTGGAGCGTGCTAAGGAATCTTAGAGCACCACGTAAAGGAAACATTCTTTCACCGATTTCGGAGGCTACTTGGAAAAAGTATTATGAGACCCTCTTAAACGAAAATAGAGCGCAATTTCTAACCCAAGAAACCATTGCAGAGGAAAACCCCAAGCTGAACCCTATGCAAGTAACAGAGGAGGAAGTAAGAATTGCTCTAGGCAGAGCTAAAAGCGGAACAGCTCCGGGACCAGGAGGCCTACCTGTGGAGCTTTTGAAGGCCGGAGGTTGTAAAATGGTCACACTCCTTACCACAATAGTGAACATGGCCTTGAAAGGGGACGATCTACCTGAGGATCTTCGAACAGGATACATCTGCTCCGTATTTAAAAAAGGGGACCGGAGGCAATGTCAAAATTATCGCGGCATTTGCGTACAGAGCTCGGTGAGCAGAATAATTGGGAGACTGATCCGAGACAAGCTCGAAGAAAATTATGTAACGCCGTTGGAGCAAGCAGGGTTCACTGCAGGAAGGTCCTGTATGGACAATATTTTTGTACTCCGGCAGATCATTGAGAAATGCAGCGCAAGGAAGGTAGAGCTTCATCTAGCCTTCATAGATCTTGAGCAGGCCTATGATAGTGTCCCAAGAGAAAGAATATGGCCAGCGTTGAGAAGAGAGGGTATTGATGAGCCCATTATACGAGCAATACAACACTTGTATGGAAGCGATGTGTACAGGGTGAAAATTGGAAACCGCCTCTCCGCGCCATTTTCTGGGACAAAGGGCCTGAAACTAGGGTGTTGCCTGTCTCCAAGTCTCTTCAAAATATATTTGGCTCACGTAGTAAAGAGATGGATGAGGCAATGTCGGGATTACGGAATCTATTTCGATGACGATGAGCTCCTGACACTGTTCTTCGCCGATGATCAGGTGGTGATGACCCGGAGGAAAGTTTTCTTGGAGATGGTAGTTCTCCAGTTGAAACAATGTTATGAAGCTGCAGGTCTTAACATTAATTTCCGAAAGACGGAGTATTTGGCTGTTGGTGATAATGAGGGAAACGATCTGCGCATAGGTGATCAGGTGTGCAAAAGAGTCAATGCCTTTAAATATCTCGGATCCTTTCTGGAAGATGTGGGGACATCTGAGGTTGACGTCCGCAACAAGGTGGAACTTGCAAGGAGGGCTACTAGGATGTTACACCCTGTTCTCTGGAACAACACCATCTCAAGCGAAAACAAGCGACGGATCTTCTCGGCCATAGTCGAGTCTATATTAACTTACGGATGTGAAGCATGGTCGATGAATGCTCGCTTGTATACCAAGGTTCGGGCCGTTGAAATGGACTATTGGAGAAGATGTCTCCAAATAACAAGGCTAGACAGAGTCCGAAATGAAGAGGTGAGGCAAAGGATGGGTGTTGTGGAGACCGTCTCTGAAAGAATCGGGAAACGGCGGTTGAGGTGGTACGGGCACTGCAGGAGGATGCCGGAAGAGCATTGGCCGTACCGAGTCCTGGACTGGCAGCCGCCCGGAAAACGTAAACGAGGACGACCGAGAACAACCTGGATAGAAGGAGTCCATGAAGAGATGGCAGGCCGAGGTCTACAGGAGGGAGACTGGGCTGATAGAGAGGTGTGGAGCTCAGCTCTGATCTGAAACGGTATCCCTTTCGTTGGAGCACCGAGAAAAAAAAAAGTATTTATCAACGATATAGCTTGTGGACTCCACAGACTATACTGGCACTGGAACTTCAGACTTGGCTCTTCATATTTTTAAAAATATTTTATGTATAGTATTTTAACTGTTATTTTTTATTGTTTAATTTAATTTTCAGGTCTCCATTGTGGAAAGGAGGTGGTATTATTCATGGTCCTAGGTCTCCTACAACATACTTTTATATGTTACCATTTTTCAAAAGAGTATTGGGTCTAACTTCAACTTTATCCATCAAACACGCTCAGGCAAGTTTGCCTTGCTTCTTTATTTTTATTGTATTTTAATTAAAATATTATTAAGGTTAAAGGCTTAAGTTGATAACTAATATTAAAATCCTTTCCTATATTTTATGAAGCCTTGTTATAAAATGTATGTCTTTACAGAGTATATTGAAAGCTGATAGTTATGGGTAAACAAAACTGCACCCATTAGTTTTTTGTAGTCTTAATATGCATTTTCGTTTTAAATAAAAATCATTTATAGTAGATCAAAATATTTCTTCAACGTACATGTTTTTTACCTTTTAAATTTTTGTTACTTTATGGAGAAAAAAAAAAAGCATATACGCGATTTATTGGCATGCACATGTAAACAAATATTGAGTAAAGAACTGAAAGGACTTTTGATATTTTTCATTTCATACTGTCATAATACATTTCATGTTCAGTTGAAATTGGTTTAGTTTGATTATATGTATAGTGCATTTACTGATGATTATTCAAATTTACGCAGGTGATACATAATTTATTACCTGTACTCTCATAAGTTATTAATC
Source organism: Aelia acuminata (assembly GCA_911387785.2). Classification (NCBI taxonomy): domain Eukaryota; kingdom Metazoa; phylum Arthropoda; class Insecta; order Hemiptera; family Pentatomidae; genus Aelia; species Aelia acuminata. The sequence continues at coordinate 51,648,252 of OU426984.1, read as the reverse complement.
TTTATTATCTTGATTCATTGCTTTGACTAAGTCTATATATATATATTGTTGCAGGATGATTTGCACATTGTAAATAACTTGGAAATACCTACCGATGATCCTAAATTCTTGCAAGATTTGATACAAGAAAGAAATTGGGGTGTGTCTGTTCTTTTTGTAGATGTGTAAGTTGATCCATTCAAAATAACCCAATTTCAAAATTGTACTGAAATTAATTGCATGTACTTGAATATCAATTTTCATCCACATCTTCATTCATACATTTGCATTTGATTTATTTATCTAATCTTGATTTTTACCATTATTAGTTCAATGGTCCTATTATCCTATTCTGCTCCCAATAAACTACTTGTATAAATATACCAATTACTATAGCTATTAGCCTTAATGTCTTATATATATAAAAAATAATGATCATTTTAAGAATATTTTTTTAATTTTTGAGTATGGGAGCGCTATCCTATTCTGCCTTATATGAATGTTCATGTCATAATTTTTTTTGAGATCCTCTATAAAAATAACGCCTGATCTATATATAATAAACTCAGCTAATGATATCTCTTATTTTCAGACCTGATGTAATGCCAAGAAACATAACTGTTGCTACCGACAGTATTAAGGAAATGAACTTAATGCCTGTTTATGGTAAGTGGCAGGTTATGAATCTTGAATACCTCATTACATTTACATTATTTTTATAATTATACTGATGTACTTTAGTTTTAGGAGTTAGGGAATCTTAATGTTAAGGCTTTTTATTTTCTTTTTATGCCCTACACATTTTAATTTTTTGATATTTTATTTTTCCACTTGGTCATGTGATGATTTATGATTATGATGATGATTTATCATCACAAGGTAAGTAGTAAATTAATATAGATCCCTTTTTAAGGTTCAGGTTTTTCTCCCTTATGGTTTAGATTTTACTCCCTGGAATAATTGATTCTGATAAATAAGGTATCCAATGAAAGATAATTTTTCAGATATGTCTATCAACATCGCTTCACTTGCTCAAAAGCGATACTTCAACTCCCAAGGGGACTTTTCAGTTGAAGTTGGGGTCACACTAAACTGTGCCTAATAGTCCACGACCAGAAGCTGCATTTCCAAAGTTCTACTAAATAACCACCAACAGAAAATGATGGGAATTTAGAAAATTCATGGAACAGAAGGTAGATAGATAGTTATAGTTAGATGAAGGAGCTGGCACGAGATCCCGAGGCTTGGCATGCCTGAACCATGACACATCCACGCTGAAAGCAACCGACTATGGAGGATGGAGAAGAAATTAGAGTTAAGCTTTTTCCGTCATGATGATTACAACTTGCACTTTTAAATCATAATGAGATTCCATTTGTACTTTTTCAAATAGCTGGTGAAACTGAGTAAAAAAAAATGATAAAAATGGTGAAAAAAATATTTTATTTAAAACAGCCCACGTTAAATGAAAAACAATAAGGTTTGCATCTCAGTAGGTTAATTATTGCTGAATATTGCCCTTCAGCTGATTCTAGCCTCTAAGAAGTTAATTTGAAAGCAGGCAGTGCCTAAGAAACTCAAAATATCCTGCACTTCTCAAACAGATTATGCCTTTTTTGGCATGGTACTTACAATTTTTTTGTGTCTGAATCACCATTTCCATTGGTGATAGTTCAAAACGCTGAATTTCTTTCTATTGTTGATCATTCCAATTTTTCACTTGTGATAAATAACACTGTTTAAACCATGATATTGGTTTTGAATATAAAAGAACACTTTATAAATGCTAATTGTGTTTTGGGACAGCCATGGTAATTACAACATTCAACTTTATTGGCCAAAATGACATATATATTGAATTTGTAGTGCATTAAACCTTTGGATTTTATAGATGAGCCCTACCTTTTATCATTTGGGTTAAAAGTTTGGAGAATGTGAAGAACTGTTTCTCAAGAATCTCAACAGGATTTTATATTGACTCATAGTTTGAGAGTCATCCTTACCAATTTGATTTATATTTTCTCTTTCTACAAAAAAGAAAGAATGTTTTTAATGTAATTTATTTATTTAATTCTTTTTATAAATATATCTGTTCTAATCAGATGAATCCAACTATTCTTATTTGCTGAAACATTTTTAATTTTCTCTTTATCATTGTGTCGAATAATGAAGAAAAGAATTGAATTAGTAACAAATAAGATTTGGTTTTAATCCAATATATCTGGTAAATGAAGATAACATTAATCTCAAAACTAGTGGTAATAATTTTTAATCTGTTAAATCCTTATACAATAAAATGTCTGGCTTAGGAGTCTTTTGAAAAATATTCTCATTGACATTTTTTACTATTATCAGTTAATAATCATTAAAACTGGAAGATTGATAATATTAACAATTTTATTTTTCAACCAAAATTATTTCTTTTGATTTAGAATTATTAACTTAATTGGTTAATTTTATTTAAGTATTGGTTTTTGTAACATTTTAACTTTTGTTGGTTTTGACCATCAACTCACTCTTAAATAAAGAAAATGGTGGGACTCTTCTACTAAATCAGAAACAGCCAATTTATATTCATATTTAGTTTTAGCATTTTAATTATTATTCATCAGCTATTATGTTGCTCGAAACAAATTATTATGACATTTCTAATCATTGTTCTTCTTATTAGGTCTCAATGTTTATAGCATGCTTAAACATGAAACACTTGTTTTGACTTTAAATGCTGTTGAAAAAATTGAAGAAAGGATACTATACCAACTCCATCGACCAGATTATGATAAGAAGATGATAAAATTCAAAGTTGGACAGCAATAATTGGGCAGTTAATGATTAATACCACTGTTATAAATAGTAATTAAAATATAAATATAATACTTTTATTTCTTTCACAAAACACAATAATTGTTGTTCCCTGACCAAGATCCTGCATCTGAATATTTATTTCAATAATTCTTATTTGTTAAACTTATGGACTGTAGCATGCGTAAATGGTTGTTAAATTCTAATTTTCTTTGTTAAATTTAAAAGTCTTTAATTTTATCTACAGATAAAAGATTGTCATGGCCGGGTATATCCAAGACTGAGGAGCAGAATCTAATGGTCTTTGAGAGGAAGATTCTTCGTAAAATCTTTGGAGCCGTTAAAGTTGAACAGGTATGGAGACACCGGATAAACCAGGAGCTCAGAGATTTATTTACGGAACCAGATGTGGTTCAATTAATGAAACTCAATAGTTTGAGATGGGCTGGGCACGTTGTTTGAATGGCTGAAAGTGACATTCCGAAGAAAATGATTTCTGAGCTAATACACGGAACAAGGCGTAGAGGAAGACCTCGGCTGCGGTGGAGTGACTGTACGGCTGGTGATGCCAGGTCCATGTTGGGAGTGAGGAGCTGAATGGCGGCAGCACAGGATAGGAACAACTGGTGGAGGCTGGTACAGGAGACCAAGACTCGGCATCGAGTTGTCGCACCAGTTGAGGAAACCATTGATGATTGCATATTTTTATTAATAATAGTTTATTCCAAAAAGCAGTCCTTGACTGACTTTGATAGTACGGTAATTTTACTACTGGGTATGACCCTTCCCCCATTCCTTTGATTGGTTAGTTTTCATCTTTGAAAGATAGTTTGGCTCTCGGAACACCAGGCTGTTCATAAAGGTGTACTGTACATATGAAAAAGTTGTAAATCTGGTTGAACTGCTTGTTGGGACACACCTTAAGTATCCTATTACTTATTTTTGTTCATATTCAGTAACTGAGAGTAACCTATGTACTTGAGTTATTTTTGACTGTTGTGTGTATTTTGCTAAAAGATTTGTTACCTTAATAAATTAGTTTTATTTAGTTTGATAAAAAAACCTCCTCTAAAGAAATTGGCACTCGACGAAATGAATTTTTCTGAGACCCACTTGCCATTTTAAATTATTATGAAATAATAAACGAAACCGTTTATATTCCACTCCATTCCTTGATGGAGATCAACTCAGAAAAGTTATGTTCCTTTTTTAAGATGTTATCTTCAATGATGTAAAGCTGTATGTATTTTGAGTTTGAGAATCAGGCTGGCATTTAAGCTAGGACTGATCATTGATGTCAGATAGGCCTGAACATGTATGGCCAGCTTATGAGCCTAAATTATCAGTCATTTTGCTCTGACCATTTGATCAAAACTTGTTTTAGATCAGAGTTCTAGCTTTCTTGAATTTTGCTGTTGCTTTGCCGGCCAAGTTATTGTTATTGTACTTGTTAAAACTTAATGTCTGTTTAAAACAACCTACAATTTTTATTTGTTCATCTATACATTTGTTTGTATTTTTGAATTCTAATCTCACATCACATATCTCTTGGGAAGGACTTTTACCACAGCTGTCAATTAAAACTAATTTATCTTATCCCTTAGTTATTTTAAACCATCTGATGATAGACACATAACGTACAGAAACTTAATTGTAAAGAACCTTTGCCGACACTGGAACACTTCCAGGAATGAAACTTTGATTATTTTTATTTAAACAAAAAAGTGTTTCATTGTGATTCCCCCTTTTTCATATAAGACTTGAAAATGGCTCCATTAAGCTGAAAATAGTTTAAGTAAATGAGACAATATTGAGGTTTTGGTTATTTAATAGGCCTAGCACTATAATTATAACTTAAATATTCCTAAAAAATTGGGATCCATGAAGATAATTTATTCAACTCAAAAATGTGGTTTTGAATAAAATGTCTATCTTAAATTGAATTTAAAATTAAAAATTGAATTTAATTGATTAATTAATTGAATTTTAAAATTATTTAATTATTTAATTGATTGAATTTTAAAATTGAAATTAAAAAAACAAAATATTTCTTGCTATAAAAGATTAATAGTGCAAGCTGATATAAATGAAAAAATAAAAGCACTATCTCCAAATGTTTGCTTATTTTTACAATATTTTATTTTATTATTAAACTAGCTGTATATCCCGGTTTCACCCGGGGAATTTCATTTTTCTAATAAACGTGAACAAATTTAAAGTGAAATCATAACGAATTTTATAACAATAAAGAATATACCCAGAGACTGGCTGAAGTTATGAAATTTTAATATGGACAGGTGTTCGCACCTAGTAAGAAAGATCAACTGAGCGAAATTTGGGGAATTTAGGACAAACGGTATGGAGCTGTATTAAGAAAAAACAAACTAACAGAAATTCATCTTTGAGCTGTATAACCCGGTTTGATCGGGGAATTTCATTTTTCTAATGAAACGGTTGATTTCGTAAAAAACCATTGTAAAGTGAGTTCATTACGATTTCTATAACAATAAAGACTATCAGCTGAAGATCGGCTGAAGTTATGCAATTTTAATATGGACAGGTGTTCGCACCTGGTATGAAAGAACTACTGGCGAAATTTGGAGAATTTAGGATAAACGGTATGGATTTCTATAAAAAACAAACAGAAATATTGGCCTGCAGTTTCAGCTTCTCGCAAATCGGCTTGCCTAAGCCTTTGTGGCGCAAAGCGGGCGTCGTATTCCTGGGCAGACTCAGTTTCCCGCGATTCTGCCTGTCTAAGCCTCTGTTGTTCAATCCTAATTTGATGTTCGTCGAGAGTTTCAGCTGCTCGTATTTGACGTTGTTTTTAGCTTTTGAGCTCACTACTCCTATTGAAGCTCGCTTCTTAGGAGGCATTTATAAAAAATAAATTCACCATACATGTAAATAAACGTATTGTAATTTAAAAAAAAAAAAAACATATGGTTTAAAAATCCCAGAACTCGACGCCTACCAAGGGACGGTCTTACCGGGCCTTGTTGGCCTCTTCAAAATGAATAAAATGATATTTTAGGCTGTTTTTCGACTCAAACGGTCGATTTCGTAAAAAAAACCCATTGTAAAGCGAGATCATGACGATTTTTTTACAATAAAGAATATACCATGAGATTGGCTGAAGTTATGCAATTTTAATATGGACAGGTGTTCGCACCTGGTATCAAAGAACCACTAAGCGAAATTTGGAGAATTTAGGACAAACGGTATGGATTTCTATAAAGAACAAACAAACAGAATTTCAACTTTATTCATAAGATGAAGACTAACTATATTTAAAAAAATATTTTTGCTAATTAAAATACTTTGCTTCAAGCAGGTGTACCACTCAGTGAACTGAGATTAGTTAAAATGACATGGATAGAAACTAAGTCTCAGTTTAGAGTTGTTAGTGCCATATCAAACTTGAAGTTAATGGCACACTGAAACTAGGTGTCCTTCAATCATTGGTAGTATTTAATCTAGCCTTCAAAAAAGCAATAAGGGGGAAATCTGATGAAATATTTATAATCTGTTCAATAAGCCTTTAAGGTTTATGCAGACATTGTAGCCATCACTGAACCCACCTTACAAGCTCTTTCAGGGGTTTTGGAAGATTCTGATGCATCCGAAGCAGACCGGGTTTTATTGCTAGAAATGTTTCATGTTCAAATTCAGTAAGTTTAATGTTTTTCTAAAATGAAGACCACTGTTTTACCTTTATTTTATACCTATTTTAAATTTTATAGATGTAAGGAAAACTGGATGTAAATGGGTGGGGTAAAGGGAGAGCTGAAGTGATAAGGGAGTCTTTCTCGCTTCATGAGAGAGCAGGTTCTCACTGTTTGGCGCTCTCCAATGTCCCTATCCCTAACAACGCAACTGTCACCTCCTCGTGGTGCCCACCAGGGAGTTTCCACCTCGCAAACAATAGAAGGGAGGGGGGTTGCCAAAGTGGTCCAGTTCCTAGGTTCATGTTAGACTGAGGAAAACCAAAAGACCTAATTATGAAAGCTGGGTCAACTGGTGGAACTTTGCCACCGCTGCCACCTGGTTGCAACCAATCCTTAGATGGCTACTCAGTCAAAAGAAATAACAAGTTACTAAATCAACCGGAAGGCACATAAAAAATAGTGACAGTAATCTATGGGTGTAAACTTAGAAGTCATATGTTCACACTCAAGATAGCAGAATCACCTTTGGTGCAGATTCTGTTGAAATGAGAGTGAGACAGCTGATCATATTTCTGCTGGTGTGATCAATTTGAAACGATCTGGTCAACTCAACAAGCTCTATAAAATTTACTGATATCCTTAGAATACCTTTTTAGATTCAGACATTAACTTGGGTGCACAGTAGACCCAAGGTGGTCGAGGTGCACATGGCCGCATTAAAAAAAAAAAAAAAAAATAGTGGGAACTAAACATACAATAATTCTCAGGACAATAGATATTTTTTCTATAAGTCTTATTTAAAAAAGAGAGAATCAATAAATAAACCACTGTTGGTTGTTTAAATAAATTTTATTTATTTATGATAGTTTTCCTGTGCCGGCAAAATTTCTTCACAACAGATTTTATTAATCTTCCATCCGATGATTTTTTGATAAGAATCTGATGAGATGAAGTGACATGCAGCCTGGCTCTTGAGGTGCTGTTGGATGTGTTTTGCACACATGTTTCACACAAAATACATAATTCAAACTTACAACAGTCTGGCTCTCAGGTACAGATATAATAGTTGAATAATTGAACTTTTAAAAGTTAGCTTTTAATTTATTATTAAAAACAATGAAAGCAAAATTTAATTATCAATGCAATTAAATGTTTATGTTAATCAGTAAAAATAATAAAAGTTAATCAGTGATTATAATAGAGGGATAAGCCTGGCAATCAGTAGCATCCCTGAATTATGATTTACCCCTTCTAGAGATATTTCACGTACTATCGTAGGAACATACTAATGGGACGATTTCTCATAATATACAAGAAACTTTTAAGACATGCAAACCTATAAGAAATAAGGACCAATTTTTTTTCAACAAAAAAAGTGGAAGAGGAAACCTTAAAAATAAAATTGTATTTTTTATGAAATTAATTATTATTTCCTTTAAGAAAAAATATACATAAACACTGTCTTCTTTTAATAAAATAATCAATATATGATTTTATATAATACAATATATACAACTTATAGAAGTATCTATAAATATATACAGTTTCCTTTGTCTAACTCTAATCATTTCTATGTACAATGGTAGTTTTCAAACAAACTAATTTCTTCAATAATAAATAATTATTATTTTACATATTTATAATCAATATACATATATATATACATAATACAGTACACAACTTACATATATACAATAATAAAAAAAACAACACCTTTTCAATTTACTATATTATAATACTATTTACACACAACCAGTCTAACTATAGTTTAATCAGTCTGCTCACAATGAAAATATTGTGTTTTTAAAAATTACAAAAATCAGAGCAAAAAAATAAATAACAATAAAAGATATATACATATATTTTACATAGGTTAAAAAGAAATATAAACTGCCTAACTACTTGTTGACTATAAGGCTGCCTAGGAGTGAAGTGGAAAATATTCAAAAATCAATTTTCACTTCAAACTATTCTCTTCTGAATAAAACGTACGAGATCATCTTTGTGTAGAACATCATCCTGCCTTGGTTCACCTTTAAATCCCACACCTACTTGGAACAGCCATAATATTTGGTACTTCAGTGAATCTCTGAAAGAAAAAAAAAAAAAAAAAATACATCTAATATGTCATATAATTTTTAGCTCAAAACAAGTGCTGAAAAAATTATCAAAGGCTATAGTAATTATTTGAAAGGTGAAATATTACTGATACTTACAATGCACTTGCGTCAGCTTCAACTGGCCTATCCCGTTCAAACAGTGATTTCCCGTCCTCTGAATTGTAGTAGTAGTGGCAGTTGTACTTTTTGCTTAGATGCCGCCTCCAAGGTTCTGTATGAATAGAAAATAAACATGTAAGTCATCTCATTATTTTATGATTCACTAAAAAATAACAAACATAATATTCTGACCAGCTAAATCAAAGTGATAAACTGTATTAATACTATTAAAATTGTACATAGACTGTAGGCAATGCCATTGAAGTGCCTTAAAAAAAATTGAACTGCATGGAGATTTACACACTCTTTCATATAAACATGATTATATTACTTACACTAACAAGGAATCAGTGAAAAAGTTTTATTTTTTTAAAATAAATTTCTATTAATTTACTATACGTCAATTTTGAAAAATTTAAATGAAGTTTTTTTTCCTTTCCTATACTTTTTAATAATTAAGAATTAGAAAAAAATGTATATGCATCAGAAACAAAATGATACACACCTCTTGTGGTTCTAATAAAGACCATTCCTTTCAGCTGCATGTAGAAATTGTAATCGTGATCATAAAGACACGTTTGATAGTTTGAAGATTTCAGTAAATGCTCCTCAACCCTAGAACATATCAAATTAAATTATAATTACTATTGTAAAAACATGATAGTTCAAATTATTTTATTATTAACTAATATATCAATTTGGGTAGTTCTATAACAATAAAACTATCAGAGGAAAAAACTGATATTGGTAATCAAATATTTTCAAGCTATCTCTGGAAGAAATTCACAAGCGATCAAGCAAAATGAAAATTTAATTAATTCTATAGATAACTTTTAGAAAGAAATACAGTTAATGATGCCAAAGCTTCTACTCAGAAATAACGAGCATTAAATGTACTTTGCTAACATAGAATAAAAAAATATTTAAACATCTCATTATCAGAGATTCTAATTTTTTTAATAAAAATAGTATTGTTATAAATAATATAATAATAATTTAATATAATTAAGCATCAATATAATATTAATAATCAATTGATTATTATTATCAATGGCAGAAAACCCAATTAGGGAGTCAAGGCCTCCTTTAAAAGATCCCCCCCCATCACTCCCTATCCTGCACAGTTGCAATCCAATCCGCGCACCTAAAAGACGTTTTGAATCATTTGTGACTCCATCTGTCCACCAAAGTTTCGGTCTTCCGGCACCTCTTGACCCGTAGATTTTCTCAGAAAACATCCTTTTTGCAATGCTCTGTTTCAGCATTCTGGCAATCTGTCCAGACTATCTAAGCATTCCAATGCGGATGACTCTCATAATGTCCGGCTGTCCATAAAGCATTTGAAGCTCCAAGTAGCTTTTTAATCTCCAATTTCCCCCTACTTTTATTGGACCGTAGAAGTGATTATAATAATGAAATATAATATAATATTGATTATAAATATTAATTAATAAAAATATTAATATTGTGAGACAGCAAATATTGGAAACGAAGCCGAAGCCGATACATAATAAGCAATATGCATACCAAGCAGGCAAATCCTGTGAATTAGCATTGCACAATTTGATCTCAAGGATAGAAAAATCCATAGATCAAAAGGAAATAACAGTTGGCACCTTTGTTGAAATCGAAGGTGCCTGTGACAAAACACCTTACAACATCATAAAAAATGTGATAAGGGAAAGAAATATAGATAGGATGCTGGAGGAAAGAATACTATTATCAGAATTGGGACATTCCAAACTATGGATAAAACCTTGGGGACGGTGCATGCAAGGTGGTGTGATCTCACCCTTACATTGGTGCCTAGTATTGGACTCAACCTACTAGTCAAACTAAATAACGCAGGCTTTTACTCACAGGGATACACAGATGATATAGCAATTCTGGTTGAAGGCAAACATCAAAGCGTACTTTCTGACTTCCTAACAAACGCAATCAAAATACTAAATGGTTGGTTCAAAGAAAATGGATTAAATATCAATTCACAAAAAATTCACATTTGCTTCTTCACTAAGAGGAAAAAAAATAGACATCAGATTACCAGAGATAAATGGTTTCCAGTTGACACCCACAACAGAAGTCAAGCATTTTGGTGTAACACTTGACCATAAACTAAACTGGAACAAATATATAAAAAACACAACCAATAAAGCACTAACATGTGGCCTGTAAAAGAGCAAGAGGCAGAAATTGGGGTCTTCAACCAAAAATGGTATATTGGCTTTTCACTACAGCAATAAGGCCAATGATTCTATATTCAGCTCTACTTTGGTGGCACAAAGCAGGATCTGGTAAGAACAAAATTATGTTAAATAAACTTCAGAGGACAGTATGCCTCATGACGAATGGTGCAATGAGAACCACACCAACAGCTGCAATGGAGGTGATGTTAAATCTAGCACCATTGCAGATAGAAGTGGAGGCTCAAGCAATGAAATAACCTAATGAAAATGTAAAACAAAATAACCAGTCCAAAGTAAAAACTGGTGGAGGACACTGGGAAATATTGAGGAAAATCGAGAATGACCGAGTGCTATCAATGCACTCAGATTTACAAACTCGTGAATTCCTAGAAATTAAATATCAAACAAAAAACAATAAGAAGGTACTACCATAAAACTATAAACTACAGGAATAAACTGTTATATGGATGGCTCGCTCACTGAAACAGGTTCGGGAGCGGGAATCGGGAGAAAAGACAAAGATGGTATCTCAATATCACTAGGAAAATATGCCTCAGTCTTCCAATCAGAAGTACTTGCTATTTGCCAGTGAGCTTCAGAGCTGCTGACTGAGAAGACAATCAAAGAAAGATAACTATCTTCCCCGACAGCCAAGCAGCTATTGGGGAAATAAGAAATCATATAACGAAATCGAAGGTTGTAAAAACTTGCATTACTACACTCAACAAATTAGCAGAAACTAATAAAGTTAGAGTGGAATGGGTACCAGGACACTCTGGAATCCAAGGAAATGAAAAAGTGGACGAACTAGCAAAGAAAGGCTCCACAAAAAAAAACCATAACCCCAGAACCAGTAATAGGAATTAGCATTAGCTATGCCAAAAGAAGGATTGGGGAAATCTATGGAGCATATAAAAAAAACAATATTGGAATGATAAAACCCATTATCACTCCAAACTTTTTCTAGAAGGCTACTCTGTTAAAAGAAGCAAAATGCTACTAAATTATGACAGAAAAGTACTAAAAAAATTAACAGCGATCTATACAAGACACTGTAAACTTAATAAACATATGTGCAGACTCAAGCTAGCAGTCACCTGACCTGTCTGTAGATTGTGTGGCAAAGAGAATGAAATAGCTAATCACATTATCGACTAAGATTCAGGCTATTTGGTAGGGAAATCACACCCGATCCAGGTTCAAATGACTTAAGTCAATCCAACAAGGATACTACAATTCACTGACAGTCTAAAAATAACAATTTAAAACTCAGGCGCAAAATAGACCCATGGTGGTTGCAGTGCATTCAGCAGCAGGAAAAAAAAAAAAATATATTGTTATTTAATAAAAATAACGAGTATTAAATGTACTTATGAACCATTCCCTAGGCATCAAACAAATCTCGCAAGAAGGTCCTAGGGTGGAACGAAAAATGCCAGGAAGCTGTAAAAGCAAAGAAACATGCACTGAATAAGTACAGAAAAAGCAGAAGCGTGATTGACACAATTGAATTTAAAAAACTTAGAGCCATAGCAAATGGAGTTATCAAAGAAAGTAAACGATCCTCATGGAAGGATTTCGTCTCATCTCTAAACCAACAAACACCTGTAATAGAACTATGGAACAAAGTTAGAAACATCAGGGGAATTTCGAATAAGACAAAACTACCTAGAATTAAGACACGCCAAAACATAACTGGCCCAGATGAAATCTCAGAAACATTGGCGAAGCACTTTTGTGAAATCTCCTCTGGGCATACGAAAGCCTTGCCAAAATGTAAGAACATACCAAACCACGATATCTACGGTAATGAAGGCAACTACAATAGTCCCTTAACATCAAAGGAGCTGGAATACGCTCTTCAAAAAACACCAAAGAAATCAACGATTGGTAGTGACGGAATTTCTTATGAAATGTTACACAATTTATCTGTAGAAGGGAAACAGATTTTACTGAAATTATAGGTTTGGGAAAAAGGTTATCTCCCTCTAATATCGAAGCAATCACTAATTATACCGATACCGAAAAAAAAAAAAAGAAGTTGTCTTATAACAGACTTTCGTCCAATATCACTCCTTTCATGCGTAAATAAAATACAAGAAAAATTAGTAAACCAAAGAATTTCCAAAATACTTGAAAAAAGAGGGCTTCTTACTCCATACCAGTTCGGATTTAGAGAAAATCATAACATGATGGAACCTATTCATATTCTACAATGGGAAGACCAGGAAGCATTTCAGAAAAAGCAGCATATGAATGCCATATTCTTGGCGTTCTGAAACGATGTGGAGATCAAGAGTCTTATACGTATTAAAAAGGTGGAATATTGAAGGAAAATTATGGACATATATCTCAAACTTCCTCCTAAAAGAACTTTTAGGGTTATGGTCGGATCTTCAAAATCTTACGAGCATTAAGACCCACTTTAGTTTCTTTAGAACTAAACTGGGGCTTGTGTTTTAAAGGCCTAAAACCTATCATTTTTGAAATAACGCCTGGCTTAGTTTAGCCCCCCCCCCCACCGCCACACGTGGTCAACTACTTATTGTGTTAAGTTACAGCAAATGTAAGTTCCTGTCGTGCTTAGGTTCAATAAATGTGGTTTCGTCTGATTTAGAATTAATTGGAGTGTTAGAAAATTGTACTCTCACATTTAGCAATTACAGTATACTTCCGCTTAACCGGCTCCCGTTTAACCGACGGACGCTATAAAAGATAAAAAATTCTTTTTAACATTCTTAAAAGCATTTATAACTATATTTACTAAACACATAAATACTATATAAATACAAGGTGTGGCTATTAAATAACGAGACTGACGCCGCTACAGAAGAAGTGCGCATGCGCCAAATGCCAGCAACCAACAGCTGTTATCGTGAAGCCTTCTCTTTCGAATGTAGTGCCTCTCGCTTCTGTAAACAAATCAGTACAGCCGTAGCCTTCGTTCGCATTAGAGCTGTTTTTTTGTTTCGCCGGAAAAATGTTAGGTGTAACAGTAGAGCAACGAATTGTTGTGAAACTTGGAAAAACCGCTACTGAAACTTATAATTTATTGAAAGAAGTGTATGGCAATGAATGTTCATCGCGTGCACATGTTTTTGAGTGGTTTAAGCGTTTTCAAGATGGCCGAGAAGACGTTCAAGATGATTCACGCCCGGATCGCCCTTCCACGTCGAAACCGGATGACAATATCGAAAAAATCGGTAATCTGATTCGATCTGACCGTCGGTTAAGTATTCGTGCGATTGCTGAAACTGTACGAATAGATAAAGAATCCGTACGGCAAATATTACATAACAATTTTAACATGCAAAAAGTGTGTGCCAAAATGGTGCCTAACATTCTCACATTTGAACGAGGTTTCAAGCCAAATTCAGCATGCCAGTGTTAGACCATCCGCCTTATTCGCCGGATCTTGCACCGCGCGACTTCTATCTGTTTCCTAAGGTGAAATCTGCATTAAAAGGAACAAGATTTGAGTCTGTTGAAGCTGTGAAAGAGAAAGCGGCACGCGTCCTGAAGGAGCTGACAGAAAAAGACTTCCAGCACTGTTTCGAACAATGGAAGATTCGCATGGAGCGTTGTAGGGATAGAGGAGGGGTGTATATTGAAGGTGATAATAAGTAAAAATGTATGAAATAAAAATAAAATGTTTTACAGCGTCAGTCTCGTTATTTAATAGCCACACCTCGTATCGTCGTCACCATGCTAAAGTAAAGAATGTGCAAATAAAATGCAACTAAAAACCTATGCATATTCGTTACTTTAGCATGGTGACGACGATATATAAATACCTTAAACTTATGTTTCAGAAAATAAATAATCTACAATTTAAACTCATCTATTCTTTACTTCAACCCTCACTTATGCCCATGACGCACTGTATATTAAATATATATGGTGTGTACTTTAATGAAGTGGGATTGAACTAGGTTAGAGTGTGAATGCATCCCATGGGTCAGCTAGTATTAAATAAATCACCAAACTAGAAGGATATATAATTACCTTTCAAATAAGCTGTAAATGTCCTTTAAAGGAGTAGGATTCTTCACACGGATCGGGCAGAGGTTGTTGCTATTCCACTTCTTTAGAGCTTTTACATACAAATTCAACTTTTCCAACCTCACATTGTAGGGATAGTGAGCGATAGGTTCATAACCAAGGGAAAGTCCGTCAATAATGTGAAAAGCATTCACTTTTGTCTGTTTCATACCGTTTCCTCTATATTCAGGCATGAATTCTCCGTATATGAGAGTCCCTGGACTCAATTCTAAATTAGGCTCGTGCTCCCACTTAGTCTGAGCCCAACGATAAACTTTGTTTTTTCCTAGACCTGTAACCAATCATATGTAATAAAATATCTTATTGAATATATTGAATAACATATTTAAGTATATACAAGTTGACTTTTTTATGTACGATTCAAAGAGTACCAAAAAGAATGACCTGATTTTAAAACAATATTTTTTGAAGAAAACATAATATGATACAGGAGTAAAATACAAGTACTCACAAAATTTTATAAGTAGCAGCTATGTTATTACAAATGTTTTATATCCCCGATATTATTCACATGGCCAACATCTTAATTCATAGTATTCTTTACACAGGTAATGGCATCTCTTATCCGTTTACTTTTCACCTGTTAATAAGAACTAAACAAAACACTCCTTTACACACACAAAAAGTTAATTCAGGACACAAGTGATGAATTCTGCTGGGATATCCTGTGACTATCATAAGGCTTGCTTATTTCAGAATATAAACCTACTGAGATTTTCTCTATAAAGAGAAAAAGGCTTAGTCTGCATAGCTTGAAGACAGCTCATTATAATTTCTGTTTGTTTCTTCATAAAAGATAAGCACATAAACTTTTTCATAAGAAATGACACTGAAACCATTAACTTTGAATCCACGAGAGTACGGTAAAACAGGAAACATCTTCTCTGGAGACAAACTCTTCCTCAAGACTGACTTCCTGGTGGAGCACATTTATGAACGGCACCGTGCTTTAGTTCTCAATAACCTAAAGTCTATACATATCCAATCAACAAACTTTTCCTTTCCATAATGTCACATTTCCTGTAAAACTTCAAATTCAGGTAATTCTTTTTGATATAAACTACATATGGCCATCGATGACAGCTCATATCAATACCTTAATCACATATAATGTACAAACAACATTGACACTCACCTAATAAAAAGCAAAGTTTATCAGATCCTAATGGAATGCAGTGCCAATCCAAGATGGAATATTGGAAAATTTTGTCAATATTTTCTGGCACCAAGTTTTCGCCTTTCAGGTTGAGAATTGCTGGAACTGAAAATTAATAAAAATAAAATTTTTTCAGAATAAAATATTCGTAATACACAAGTTAGGTAGGTACTATTCATAAAACAAACCTTCTTGTGGTCTGAATTTTTCTTTTAAAATTGACTGCATTATGACCTTAGTAACTTCAATGTCAGATCTCTGGTCAGCTTTTCTTGGACCAGAAGGAACCTGCCATAGCTCCATGCAACGAGTGCGTAGTTTATTTTGTAATTTTTCATGAAGGTTTGGATCTTGATAATATGCAGCTATTTTATCTAAATTCACTATTTGTCTATTGCCTAACCTGAAAATCAAAGTAGAATATTAGACACTTTACACATCATTAAGTTATAAGTTAATTATTGTTGATGAACAAGTCTTAAGGAAAGACTAAGACACAACACTTACCTATTATTGGAATCTCTTAAATAATTAAAGAATTCTAGATCATCCTTTATTATTTCTAATGGCACAACTCCAATTACATCAATTTTAGAATTGGAGCCTAAGTTCCACAATCTTGAGTTGATTTCGAACAAATAAGCTCTAATCGAATCACAGCCCCTCATCTTGTGCTTGCAAATAATATACCTGAAATTAAAAAAAAATAAAAAATACCAAAACAAATAATATGATTAATATTTATTTTATAAAATGATATTTTTATTGCAGGGAACATACCTTTCAGAATTGGCAGGTCGGCTTGTATTTGGCTTAAATATCGAGATTTTATGAAACGCTTTATGCATCAAATAGATCAGGCCAGCACTGAATTCGGAAAAAACATCAAAAATTTTACAAACGAAATGCCCTTCTTCTCGAACTATGCTCAACGCAACAAGGAATTGACATAGATACAATTGTTTTGATAACAATTCTTGAATGTTTTCTTGCCCTTTTACAGAGAAACCCTAAGTAATCATAAAAAAAAAAAAAAAACTTTCTTAGTACAGTTGAGATATTTAATTTAACATTTGATATTTAATTTAATAAATGAATCTGCTAAATATATTATGTATATATATATTGCTATACTTACACCATCAGCCATCATGAAGTGCACTCCTTTGCCATCAGTAACTTTCATCACAAAGTCGGTAAGACTCGAAATATTTACAGGATCGAAAATATTACCATCACCTTTTTCTCCTAAAATATGAAACTGCTTAATCATAATAATTCAACATGAATAAAACAGGAAAAATTAAGATAAAAATAAATCTAATTTCTTACCATAATAGGGTTCAAATGTTTCGCTAGGCCCAGCAAGAAAATCCTGGAGTTTGAAATCATTGTCTCCTTTAAGAGTAAAACCAATGCCTTTTGCGTGCCAATTTTTTCTGTGAAGTACATACTCGGAAAATCCTCCAGGGCCAGCACACACATCCGCAAAGTACAATAATTCATTTTCACGAACCATTGGGGTCTAAAGATCATCATAATAAATTATCAAACATATAATAATTCTCTTCGTAAACAATATGAAAGTTATATCTTCAGTAGATAAAATAGCCCTTACATCATCACGGTGCCTAGGGTTGGTAAACATAAAATCAAATGCGAAGTCCATATTAGCCATCTTAAGAGCAGCTCGATTTAAAAATATACCCTTTCGTATAGTTTCAAACGGATTACTTCGGGTAACAGCCCTCCTCAGCTCATCTTCAGAAAGATTGTCAAAAATACTCTAAAAAATAAAATAGAAAATAACCAATTTGCCCATAAAATTTGTAAAAATAAAAAATTGTGGTTAAACTACATTTATCTACTATATACTATATATATATAAAACTACATATATCTACATTAAACTAAATTTGGTACAGGTACTGAAGTGCGGCTTATGCAAGTTCACTAAGGCGCCCTTCAAAGTAAGGCCCGATCTCCACTGATAAGGACTCATTTGGGGATTTATTTACCTCTGAAGAGCGAGCGCAGCGAGCGGGAGTCGAAAGCTAGAATCTATTAAAGCCAATCAAGGCACTTTGTAACTGAAAAAAAGGCGATGGGAGTTCGATAACATTACGGTCACATAACCTCTGAAAACAGTGCACGCCCATCAGCCGCTCTTCAGTACCTTTACCAACTATTTTATTATATTTATAGAGATGTGATTAAAATTTAATACTGTTCTTACCTTTTTCTTTAGAATGTTACTTAATAACTCCTCATCTATAAATTCTGTCATAGTTTCAATATTCAAATTTTTAGGGCCTTCATTGATCCACTCTTCAACCATGGTTTCAAAATTTAAAGTGTGCATATCAAAATTTTCTAGCCAATCAATTGGTTCTCTTTCATTAATTTCCTAAAATCAAAAAATGAGATTATTTTTCAATACCAACAGAAAATGCTATTCAACATTAGTATGATATTGTCATAACTAGAAACAGTTTAAACAAAATTTGATAATTACCTCTAAAGTTGGGTCCCATTCAATAGTTTGCCCATCTAAACCAGGTAAAGAAAGTCCTAACCCACGACGCCCCTTTTGATTCGATAGCTCTACTGGTTCAACTCTTCCTTGGGCATGTTTACCAAGACCTTCTCCCTCACGATAGCCCATTTTTTTCTGAAACAAGATACATATTTTTAGTTACTTCATTACAAAAGGATAAATGATAATAGAAACTCTTGAGAGCTGGTACATACCATCAATAGATTTCCTTTGTTGCTAGACTCGAGTCGCTTCTTAAGGCCTGAGGATTCAACATAGCTTTGTCTTTTTCTTTTGTTACTTTTGGCATCTTTTTTCATATAATCACTTTTGGCCTCATCTTCTGAGTTATCAGAACTATCTGATGATAGAGAAGAAGTAAATTTTATCTTTAAAGGAGCTATACTTTCACTTGTGGTAGAATTAATGCTCTGCTTTTTGGAATTCACTGAAAATTCTTGGTAATCAGTTTTCTTCTTTTTATTTTTACCATACTGTTCGAAATCATTATTTCTTGAAGACTTTTCTTTTTTCTTTTTAGGTTTTTCTTGAAATGGTGAAATTAAAGAAGAATGGTCAGATTCATTGTAATTATAGGGAGGAGAATTCTTTGGCGAATCATCTAATGAATATGATGGTTCATCACTTTTTTCTGAACCAAATGAGTTATAAAAATGTGATGTGCCTTCATAAACTAATTGTGAGTTTCTCTCACTAGGGGAATACTCAGTATATTTTTTCCCATCTTCAGGGGAATGATATGGTGAATCATCTTGATAGTGTATAGGTTCACTCTCTACAACCTCTAAGTAGTTGTCATCAGAAGACTGGTGACTTTCATGATCACCGTATGGCATTTCATTATGATCATTAGAACCTTCATCACTCGAATCTGAAAGTTTACAAAGAAATATGAAAATAAATAATCCTAATGAATGCAAGAAAAAGTTCTTAAGATCACTAGATTAGAGTTGTTTTCCTATAGGGAAAAAAAAATTAGTTTCATATTTATATGAATTTTCAGGCATATGACTGCAACGGCTTAAGCCTAAAAACTTAAAATTATTTTCAAAAACGAATCCTAGTCCACTTACATTAGATAATTAAACACTCATTACAAATGCAATAGAGAATAAAAGTGGCATACAAATAATATAGTGATCGCTATATTACTATAATCCATCAGTATTATAAGAAGTAGATTATAGTACTCTCATCAAATTAGGAATCTTAAACTCGCTCTTGGATCCATAAAAAAATGTGTAAAGGGAAACCAACATAAATAGAAAATAATAAATGATATGGGTAGTGATATATAAGAAAACTTGTAATAAGTAAAATTCAGTAATAATAAATTAAAATATAGTCAGAACTTAGCTACAATGAATTAAATTAGAGCCTATTCAACAATAAACACTTCGAAACACCCTGATATAAGAGCAAGACCTGATACAAGAGCCAGAACAGTTACAGTACAATCCTAAGGACAAGAAGGAATCAAGGCAATTCAAATAACATACAGATTGTTTGTTTAGAAGTTTGATTCAAATAATATTTTATTTGAACAGTATTGCTCAAAATTGCTTTATTTTAAATGGAGCGGGCTGGCACCTAATTTTTAAGGCACTGCGATCCTATTCTCTAGGTCTCAGGTTTAAGCCCGACTAAGGGCAAATAATAATTCATTTTGGTACTTCAGTTAAGACTTGCCCCTGATGTTACGTAAATTGCATCGTACATTAAAGTAAGTAGAAACCTAGCCAGGATAAATAGTTGCTCCTTATATGTTAGTGGGGAAAACAAGGGTAAACCTTCAAATAAAGGAGACAACAAAATTTGCCTTTTGTTGTTCGTTTATTCGAAAAGGTAAATTTACAAAGATTACTTTGTTAAGCTAATAAATAAATTTTAATGATAAATATTTATCAAGTAAAGATTTTACGCTATATTAAAAAGAGTTTATGCTCTAAACACAGTGTATTTTGAAATTAAAGTGATTACTTCAAGTTATGATTAAATTTTAATTTGTCATCGGATTTGCAGTTAAATTATATTATTCAAGTATTTCAGTTCTTATATATTAAGATAACTAAAGGGAACATGTTTGGGCGTGCCCTAAGAAATAAAAACACATACAAAGTTATAATACTTTGGCACAGATTAAAATATTATTAATTCTTTAGTATTTTTTAATTTCCTGACCAAACCTACACCTTAGTCGACTTTTTTATGTAAATTAGAAACTATGAGAATACTTAAGAAATGATTTTTAGTAACCATTACATGACCAAACTCCATTATCATGAGTCTATATCTTTTTTTGTAACTGCAATGACTATATATTTCAGCCATTATTCATTGCACAGTGAGGATATATTCACCACTGAACGTCGAAGATGGGTATATAATAGAATTGGTTGAGCAGCATTGACATTTATGTACAGATAAAAATATATTGATAATAATGGTTGGGATAAAAGAAAAGATCAATGCACGTATCTTTTTAATCTGTATCTGATAAAGGTGACAGATAAAAGGTGATCCACAAAGAAATTACTTAGTGACTTGATGAATAGCATATAACTGATGAATAGCAGTTACAAATCTTATATCCTATAAATTTAATAACTTCAATGAAACTGTACAAATTTTCAGCAAAATATAATATATTTTGAAAAACAGAAACTAGTTAAACTTGATATCACTACATCAAACCATAAATTAAAAAAGAAAAATCCAATGAATTATACCTCTATACACATATCTTAGAAGCTATTGATACTACAACAGGAGAAATTAACAAAAGTCACAAACCAACTTTACTTATATAGAAAATAAATATTATAACTACTGACAATATAATAATAAAATAACTACAGTACAACGAAAATAGGTAAACATGACAAACTGTAAGTCACTCAAGAAGGTATCATATCTCATCAGAAAAAACATGTACCTAATGAGACTGATGGTAAAAAGAGGCTATATCAATCTAATCATTGTAAAGAAATAAAAATTACAATAGTTACAAAACATTGGTAATGTCATATTCAAAGATACTGTGAGGCATTTTAAACTGACTAAATTATCTACTATCACTAATTGTTTTCAACGGCCAAGTTTAAAAATAAGCTCCATAACATAGATGAAAAGAGCCCCAAATACACCAAACTTATTTTATAAGTTCTAATGTAATACAAAACCAATAATAGCATCGATTAATTCAAAACACTTTAAGTGCAGCTTTGGATATACACATGCACATGAGAGATGTGTTTGATGCTCTTAATTTTTTGATGTGGCTCAAGTTTACTTTACTACAAAATTAATGATAATATAATGGAGGATTTATTAACAGCCTTAAATTGAAGCCTTTTGTACTTTTTATTTTGCAATCTACTATATAAGGAGGAATACAAATAGTGGCAAATAATGTCTTGAGATAATATAAAATAAACTTAACTATGTGAGATACTTTAAAATCAATTATATCCCGTATAATAGAACTACCTTATTGAAAATCAACTTTAACAAAAAGCAGCCTCAGTATCAACTGGTGCAACAACTAGGTGGTATAGGATAAGAATCAAAAATTGTAACTGTTTTTCAAAAATCCGAATGAGACCCACTATACAAGAAATTGAGTATAGCATGGTTTCTGTGAAACAAACCCTTACCTAACACTAAAAGTAAACATAGGAGGCTACTTTAACAAATACAAAAAAAATGTACTTACCACTGCTCGCTGACATATTCGACATGGTGAAATTGTGGATCGAAAGGCCTGGAAGACTCTGTCGAACAGACACTCGTACTTATCTAAACAGGAACAGGCAGACAAACACAAAGTTCAACAATTCACAAAACACAACATATAGCAGACTAGATACTGACAGGTTGCCTACTCTAGTTTATAACCTGCGGTAACCCAGAGAGGTAGAACCCCCCCACTCCAAAGAAGTACGGCTCCGCCCCCTAACCAATAAGGAACAAGTATAATTCCGCCCAATAAACACTTATCACTAACTTACAAATTTTAATAATAGTACTAAGCACTTAAATTTATTACAAATATAATCTTGAATCTATTTATAATAAATTAAAAAAAAAAAATTTTCATCCTTAGAAACGTTTATGGGATCTATAAAAAAAAAAAAATATGGATATTTATATACAGAGTTATTTAATTATAATTTTTCTCCTTAATCCAATAACACTTCTATAACTGAAAGGTACAATATTTATTTGTATGTATTAATTTTTCTGAGATATAGGAAATAAACTTTTTTCTCATTTTTTCATTTCAATTAATATATCAATATCTCCCAGATTTAAGTGTTGAAAGTCGAATCGAGAAGATTTTTTTATTTTGATATACATTTTTTTTTTAATTTCCATATTATATTTAATTCGAAATGAGTTTGTTTATTTTCAGTTTCATTAGGTTGACAGTTCTAATGGTAGTTAAGCGTCTACTTCAATAATATGAACTGCATTTATCAGATCGGTCAGTGATTCTTTTGACATAACTGTTATTGTTTTTAAATGCAAGTTTGTGATATTTTCATTACTCTGTCGTTGTTTTTTGTTTCAATAGATTTTAATGGTTAATGTTTAAACAACAATTTCTTAAAAGAACATAAGTTTACTTAACTATTAAAATAACAAGCGCCTATCGCTGACATTTTTAAACATTTAATGCCGACTTTGCTGCTGCTTGCACATGTTTATTTTATGTTTGAATTATAATTAACATTTAAATATGGGTTTGTATTGTTTATGCTTGGAGATTTTTAGGAACATGTTGGTTTTTCTCATAAGTATATTATCAGTAGGCAAGAATCTGACAAAAGTCAAAATTATAATTAAAAAACAATGTTTATATTTTCAACAATACTTTTTTCAAATAAACAAATGAATTTATTTATTTTTTATTGTCGAAAAAGGAAGATACATTGCTAATTTATTATCATTTAAAATAAATTTATGTATAATTTTTTCATACTTTTAAAGTTTATATATGAAGTGGCCGAACACCTTTCTAATAAAGGATTTAGTATACATATGTATTTTTATTTTTTTCAATTGTAAAGTGTTGCCGAAAAATGGAGAACAAAAGTTGGCAAAGTCAGTGATCGGGTGATCCCAACCTTTTACCTGATGACCCAGGTAACATTACCTTACGATTTATGATGTTGATTGTTAGGATTTTCCTTTTTAGGGATATAATCCTTAGAATACAGTATAAATATATTTCCTTCAACCCTTTTGTTTGCCGGTCATGAACTTCCCCATAAAATAAAATAAATATATATCCTAAAACCAGTTGAGGAGCAATAATATTTTTAACAAATACTACCATTTCATACTAATAACTAAAAACTAATGATGTTCACAGTAAAATGTTAATAAAATAACAAAATAAAGTTAGAGGTTTTCACAAAAGTGCAAAATATTTTTTTAAAAATATACGAGAACATGGAATATTATACTCTTCCCTTTATTTTTCTCAGTATCTTGGAGCGGGTGTAATAACTATTGGGATATCTTAATCTTTGCAAGACTTTATTTACGCTTCACGTGTCGAATTTAAAGACGTCTTCCAATTTATTATATTACTTTAACATACCGAAATGTTAAATATATAGAAATGAAAATTATCGCAATCGTGAAAAAATTTGAGTTCCTTTGAAAAACGGAATTCCACGCGTTGGGAGTCCAAAGAAGCAAGATCCGCGAAATGTGTTTTTTAAACATACTTGTTAAAAAACGACATATCAACGAAACTGAAATTAGGTCTTTGAGGTACCTAATATGCCTTTGATATGTCAGGAAAGGTTTTATCAAAATTGAATAAATGGAGGGAGCCCTTTATTTCATTAATTTCGACATTTTACAAAACGACTATGACAATTGTTGAACGAAATTGAAACGAATCACAAGCTTCTTTTAATCTCTCTTTTTTTTTTTTTTTTTTTTTTTAATCTTTCGTTTATGTTTTAATTCTAGTTTTTAACTTTATATATAGCGCGGAGTCCCAGATGTCAGCCGACAGGTCAGAGAAGTTGGGTCCCTCTGTTGTAACTGCAACAGAGAGCCTGGAACACCAGCACACGTGCTGGGGAAATGCCCCAACAAATCGCTTCTGATAACTCGCCGTCAACACGGAGTCCTGCATGCATTGATAAAGCTCCTGAAAGAAAGAGACATTGCCTGCTTCAAGGAAGTTTACTGTGTGGATATGGGTGGATATCCACGAGATATGCCGATATTGTGGCATTCCCGAAGACCGGAAAGTCGGCTATCATTCTGGATCCTACCGTGAGATATGAATCTAATGATTCATAACTCACGGTTCTATCTTCGCCTCAATCAGGCGAGTAGGGTTGAGGAGGAAAAGAAGAAGATATATGAAGAGTTCATACCTTTCCTTAAAGAGAGCTTCGGCGAGAGAGAGGCCGCGGAACTATAGGTCAACCTGGAACTTCATGGAGGATCTTGGTGTCGACATAAAGAACGTAGCGAGGTTGGGGGAGAGTTTAGTCCTGTACTCCCTGGGACTAATACATCACCACATATATGGCATTGTGGCGTTATTTATTTGAGGGAGATTGAACTCATTGCAGCATTTTCATATTTTTTTTTAAATGATCTGAAATTTTTATAATATACTGACCAAAGACTGTTAGGGCGGATTCACACTATCAGTTCACTCCCGGTTCGATCTTGGTCTGGCAAAATATTCTAAAGAGAAATAGAAAGAGAGTATTTACACTATCGGTACCGGTCCAGTCTCGCTCCGCTCCCGGTTCGATCTCAATCTCACCCATTCACACTATCGGTCCGCTCCCGCTCCGCTCCCGCTCCGCTCCTGGTTCGATCTCACTGGCAAAATATTCTAAAGATGAATAGAAAGAGGGTAATCACGATATTGGCACAGGTCCGTTAGAGCTCCGCTCCCGCTCCAGTCTCTCCCGCTCCCAGTTCGATCTGGATCTACCCTGTTCACACTATCGGTCCGGTCTCGCTCCGGTCCCGCCCAAAGAAAACACCACTAGGTGTGATGGGAGTTGATGTCTAGTTGTTGCAGTTCTGCCGGGTCTTCTGCCTTCTATGGGGGTCAATTTCAAACGTTAATTAATTTTGAAAATTTTAATTATTCCAATTTATATTTTTCAAATAATTTGTTTTCGGGAGTAGGACATGTGTCCCTCTTCATCAAAATAGATTTCATTAAATGTCCTCTATTATGCTCTTGTAAGTGACAGTCGTATAGGATATGTTTGAAAGTTTGTGGAGTTTATCCTTCACAGCCACCAGTGTTTGTATTACAAAGGTGGAAGCGGTTCAAATAATGTTTTGTTTGTCCATGTGTCAGTAATTGTAATGTGTGCTTTTATATCGTAATGTAAGTTGATTTTGTATTGTGAAGAAATTCTGCTTCACTAAAATGTTGGTGATTAAACAGGTTTTTTATTCAGGTTGTGAGAAAAGCATTTCTCTTAAAAAGGAATAGAAAACAATTTGAAAAATTTAAACTTCTTCTGGTCCATTTTCACAAAAATAATTGCTAATTTTCGACGTATTCTAAAGGGTCAATCCACATCAAGTGGTCCAAAGGTGGTTGCTCGATCATTATAGAAAAAAATTACAATTTTACCACCAATTACGTTTGGAATGTATGGTGCAAAGAGTTGCAGCTGAAATGGCGCTGCTCCAGTATCTCTCCAACTGGCGAGTCCCCGAGGTTTTCCCCTGGATCATTCTCAGGAATCTCATCTCTGATACTGCAACTTTGCTTGCATGCAGATCCACGACCGTCATAGTCTCAGCATAACTGGTAGAAACACAGTTTTAAATAGGAGGAGCTTTGTTGGCTGATCTCCTCCCTTCCTATAATGGTAGAGCGCATCTGAAACTATACTCCTTTTGCTTTTTTGACTCGACTCAGTACCTCATGATACACTTTCCCCTCTCTGCAAGTAGTTGCTCCCAGGTACTCATAGACATCCACAAATTGAAGCGGTACCCCATTGCAGTTTACAGTACCCCCCCCCCCCACCCCCGAGTTGTAATAGAGTAGATTTTAATTATAATTAGACCCAATAATATTTTGCATTGGACATAAATAAAATTAAAAAACGAAACAATTAAACAGGGTTATCAAAAGTGAAATATTCACAAATAGTAAATTTTGAATGAATTCTAATCAAGTCTACGCATTGTTAAATAAGCACGAAAATTAACATTTTCAAAAATTAGTAGCTACCAAAGTACTCAAATATACAGGTTGAATTTTTTTACAGTAGGTTTATGTTGTAAAAAAATGAGATTTTTATTAAGTCCCCCAGCAGCGATATTAGAACCTAAAATTAACAAAAAATTGAAAAATGTGAAGTTTAAAAATTCATAAAAAATAAAGTAACGAATATCAGGTTTAGAATGAAATGATATCAGTACTTAGAATGAAAGCTACGTAGTTAGGTTTATTATCATTCCAAAAATCAGCTTTGATGTACATCCCCTTATACCCAAAACTTACCATCAAAAAAGGAGCTTTGAGAAATTAAAGCAGTTGTTTTCAATAACACTTTTCAGGTATTGACTATATTCAAATAATAAAGAGAATACCAAAGATAGAACAGAATACAACGAAAAAATCTTTTTCGAATTATTAGTCTTGAGAAAATGAGTTTTCTGTAAGAGCTTAAAAACTCAAAAAATCGGCATAAACGGTGAAACAAAAATTGCTGCCATTTTGGAACGGTTAACCCTAAATTTTTCGAAAAAATTGTTTTGAACTACTGATTCCATGCGTAATTGGTGGTAAAGTTATAAAAAATATCTAAAATGGTCGAGCAACCAAAAAATATTGTATATGGTGAACAAATATTGTAATGTACAGTTGTGAGTTGCTACCGCCACCACTAACCTAAACGCCATTGGTTGCTTTTGGAAATCCACGTTTACTTATGCTGAATCAGGGGCGGACAAAGGAAGGGGGCCCACCGGGCCTCAATATGTTGCAATATATATATTTTTGTTTGTTTAAGTGAATAATGCAATTACATAGCTACTAAACTCTAAACTTAACATTTTTGATTGTTTAGATCGCATGCCTTCCTGAAGCAAAGGAATTTGAAAACTAAAGCGATGCCAGGCAAAAGGGAACTCGTGCTTGTGGGAGTTATTTATAATTTATATGGAAATCATTAAAAAAAAAAATAACTTTGAATATCTCGAAACCCAAATATATTTCTGGTCATTTTCTAAAAGCGTTTTTCCATCCGACAACTCTAATTGCACCTACCACCTCAATGATTCTCTAATAATTACTGATTTTTTTATTACCTTATAGGACGGCAATAAATTGGGTTTAGTAACAACATACAGGCAGGTAAGATATTGAAGACTGATGACACATCCAGCTAATTGCAGACCCCTTACCCTTAATGTCATAAATAAACACGGCTTGCCTTAACCCTCTTTGCATCTTCAGGTAGGTTGGAGGGGATCTGTAGGCGTGTGCCCGATATTTTTGTGGATAACCACCATGTTTTAAATTATTTTAAATAATTTTTTTTTTGGAAGAGAAAAGATTCGGCTCCGTCGGGTGTCGAACCTTTCGAGATCGAGGGAGAGGTATCATTGAAGAGGAAGGATTGGCTCCGCTTGGAAGCGAGCTCTGTGGTGCAGTGGTTAGCATGCCGCGCATGTCACGCGGAAGACCCTGGTTTGACTCCCGGCGGAGCCCAATCTTTTCTCTTCAAAAAATAAATTATTTAAAAAAATAGTAATTTTATTTGAAGTATTTTTTATCCAATTGGATGTTTAATTTCTTTATCAGAGTTAATTTCTTATTTTTTATCAAGTTGAGTGTACTTTAGTAACCATCAATATTCGATATTTATATATATTATTTGTGTTGATAAATTACGTATGGTGGCTTGATATTCTTTTTAAAAAATCTTGTGCGTGCGCGGCACACTCAACTTTCACTTACCAACTAACTTAGAATAGAAATTAATGCGTTTTTTTAATGCCACTTCTCAAAGTCACGCATTCAAAGTCATTTGATTTATAAAAACACTATTTTTTTCTTATTATTAAATACAAGTTTTTACTTGTGATAATTCGGCAATGCAAGCATAATACTCCCTCCAAGTCGTCTGATTTTATAATTCTCTATATACTTGATGAAAATTTTATTTCGTTATCACGAAACAAATAATTCCATTAAATTAACAGAACGGCTTTAATTATGAACAATGGTCTGTCATTAAGGCGTACTTCGCATTTGTGGGCTCAACGTGTTTTATGAGTTGACTGAATGTTTTTCTTTTTTTCTCCTCTAAAATGTTGGCTATCACATCTTTGGCGTTTTTGCCGTTTTTGAAATCATCGAAAAAAAGTTAAAAATTGGAAAAAAAGTCGTGAAATAAAGTGCCCCCTCAGTTGGACCAATTTTGATGAAATGTTGGCTTTTACATATTTTGTATATACATACATCAAATACCCAGTTTCTTCAAACTCGTTAAAGCCGTTTTTGAGTAAATAAAAAATATGTACACGTGAAATTGGTACAAAATTTAGTAAGTAAAGTCCCCCCTCCGGTTGATCAATTTTGATGAAATTTTTACAGTCGTATCTCGGGCATATACATACATCATATACCCAGTTTGATCTAAATGGTTTAAGCCGTGTATGAGTAAATAAAAAAAAAAAACACGTAAAAATGATACAAAATTTATTAAGTATATAAACCCCCTCCGGTTGATCAATTTTGATGAAATTTTTACAGTCATATCTCGGGCATATCATTACATCAAATACTCAGTTTAATCAAAATCGTTAGAGTGGTTTTTGGAAAAATCGAAAAAAAACGTAAAAGTTATTAAATAAAGTACCCTTTGAGCAATTCTGATGAAATTTTTTCTGTCACATCGCAGGCATATATATAAATACAATAAATACCTAATTTCAGGTTCACACGGTTTATCTTTTTTGAGCTATTATATATTTCATATATAGGTAAGTGAAAGTAAAAAATACGTGATTGAGTATTCTTCAGCTTGAATATATAAAATATGAAAAATATTTTTAAAGTCTATTTTTATATTTGAAAATTGGTAATAAACTTGCTGAAGAAGGCTATTTGGGATTCCCAATATCGGGCACACGCCTACTGATCCCATCCAACCTACCTGACGATGCAAAGACGGTTAGGTGTTATTTATGACATTAAGGATAACGGTTGTGTTATTAGCTGGATGTTCCATGAGTCTTTAATGACATACCTGTTTGCATGTCGATGCTAAACCCAATTTATTGCCGTCCTCTAAGGTACACACCAGCCTTTTTTGACCGACCTTCACCAGAAGTAACGGTGATTGTGGTCAAACCCTTGTGTGAAGGGCTCATTTATTTGTGATAATAAAACATATGTATTATAATGAAGAAAAATTTAGGTATTTAGTGCGAAAATTCTATAAAACTATCAGCACACACTAAGATGATTGTTTAATGGCAATGTTTCATTTCCTTGAAAAATGGGTTCTGTTTAGACATTTAATTGCCACATATACGTTTTGTTAAGCATTTATTAATAACTTTAATTAATTTAAACTTTTGAAAAATAGTCTTTGAAAGGCTGTTCTGCTCAGTTGGATTGAGTTGAACTGAGACAGTTGCTCGGAGTTAGTGGTGGCAGTTATTTCAATGTATGGCAGATGGATCTTAAAATGACACCTCCAGCAACAAGTTTTTTATTTACACCCTTAAAATAGTTTTATTCTAAATCGCCGTAAGAACAATATCTAAGTATGATGCATGGCTTGAAAATGGCTCTAGAAGCAGAAACGTTGCTAAAATAAATTTTACTATTGTGTTTTGGTGAATATTGGCCGGCCCTGGTCGGATTTTGAACTGGTTATCTTCGGGTTATCACAATCATACGTTTGTTGCCATGGGCAGCGCGTTTTTTCTTACGCGTTTGCTCACTCGGCCATCCCACAACCCCTATTATTTTTTTAACGAATTTTACTCTAAGCTATCGTTGTCGAAATATAAATTTATGTTGATATACAATTGGTTCCGCTTTTGTCACTTGACACTATCTGTGTATAACCGAAATTTAATGTTTTTCTGCTCAGAGAAAAAAACAGGAAGCAAGTTTTCATCTATTTTCTTTTAGATGAAAATAGATAAAAACTTACTTGAAAAGAAATAGATGAAGGACGGTTTGAACCGCCGTTCCAAACAAATGAAAAAAACCGAACGTGTAAGGGCAAAAACCGTCGGTTTAGATGGCAGTCCAAGCAACCTGTCGGAGACAGAATACAGAACCATTGGACTGAACCGACCGTGTAAATCCACCTTACACGGTATGGCTCGACCATATTACCAAGCTGGGAGAAAAAAATTAACAAGCGGGTGCAAATGAACTTGCGAAGTACAGCTATGGCTGCAGTGAATGAATTGACCGGGGCAGTGGTACGCTGGAGTATCACCTTTTATTTCAAGTTTACTAATTTTTAGCTACCAACAAAGACCTCGTCCATGCCTTTTTGAAATTTTTCGAGTTTTCTCGTGAAACATTTTGTAATGAATTTTTATGTGTTCGACATAGGAAGGTATTAATGTAAAACTATGTTGCTGAGGTATGACGGAGCTTTGCTTGAAGACCTCAATGCTTTTAACTGCAAAGTGTTTTTGTATTTTTTTCAATAAACAAAATCTAATATCTTCAGGATTACCATTATGACGACAATTATATCCTAAAATCATTACGCGGAATTCCCATTTTCATTAATTAATTGAAAATCTTTTTATTAGAGTATAGGAAGGTTGCATATATTTTTATAGTAAATGTATATTATAATTTATCGATTTACGAAATCATAAAATGATGATATGCCTTAAATTTTAATAACCACAACCCCTTATGGAACTACTGAGCTTTTGCCCCTACAATACGATATACGACCCACTTCCCCATTAGGGCAGGCAAAAGGGAAAAGTAACTGTGCAAATAACATTAAGAAGGGTTGAATGCCCTTTACTCTGACATGATTTGACCTTCCCTAAGGTAAGGCGCACATCGAACTGTGTCACGCAGGCGACGCAGAGCAGAGCAGAGCAGGCGGCACGAAAAAAAAAACTGCGTCGCACAGTTACCCGCGCACATTGAAGAGCAGTTTCATTGCCGCAGTTTCGGGTAGGCAGGGGCTTTTTTAGTTAAATTATGTTAGATTTCTTGGATTTAAGATCAGAATCTGATTCGTATATAAAGTTGAACGCAAAAAAATTTGCATTATCAAAAGTCAACGTAAAAAATATTGTGATAAAATGAGGGATTGGAGAAAAGACCAGCTCACGAAAGAATTTGCAAACAGGTTATTCTTAACAATCTATTAAATATTTTTGTTTGAGTCTGGTGAATTACATAATTACATTGAAGTTACTATTTAGTCTGAGGGATCCAAAGCTTAAAACCATTACTTATCGTGATGTTCTAAAATCAGGTAATGAGAGATCTGGTTAAGCTCTAAGTTTGTAGAATTATATTAGGCAAAAATCTCTTAAAATCCTTGGATACGATTTTAACAGCATTATATCATTATGGAATAAATTTTTTTTCATTAATTTCTTCTTTTTTTTTCTTGGTAATTTATTGTAATTTATTACCGTTATTATTTACTAGCTGTAAGTCCCGGTTTCACCCGGGAAATTTAATTTTTCTAATGAAACGGTCGATTTCGTAAAAAAACGATTGTAAAGCGAGATCATTACGATTTTTATTATGATAAAGAATATCAGCTGAAGATCGGCTGAAGTTATGCAATTTTAATATGGACAGGTGTTCGCACCTGGTATGAAAGAACCACTGAGCGAAATTTGGAGAATTTAGGATAAACGGTATGGATTTCTATAAAGAACAAACAAACAAACAGAAATATTGCCCTGCAGTTTGAGCTTCTCGCAAATCGGCTTCCCTAAGCCTCTGTGGCGCAAGGCGGGCCTCGTATTCCTGGGCAGACTCAGTTTCCCGCGATTCTGCCTGTCTAAGCCTCAGTTGTTCAATCCTAATTTGAAGTTCGTCGAGAGTTTCAGCTGCTCGTATTTGACGTTGTTTTTAGCTTTTGAGCTCACTACTTCTAATGAAGCTCGCTTCTTAGGAGGCATTTATAAAAAATAAATTCACCATACATGTAAATAAACGTATAGTAATTAAAAAAAAAAAAAACATATGGTTTAAAAATCCCAGAACTCGACGCCTGCCGAGGGACGGTCTTACCGGGCCTTGTTGGCCTCTTCAAAATCTATAAAATGAATTTTAAGGCCGTTTTTTCGACTCAAACGGTCGATTTCGTAAAAAAAAACCATTGTAAAGGGAGATCATGACGAATTTTATAACAATAAAGAATATACCCAGAGATTGGCTGAAGCTATGCAATTTTAATATGGACGGGTGTTCGCACCTGGTATCAAAGAACCACTGAGCGAAATTTGGAGAATTTAGGACAAACGGTATGGATTTCTATAAAGAACAAACAAACAAACAGAATTTCAACTTTATTTATATAGAAGACTAGCTGTATATCCCGGTTTCACCCGGGGACTTTCATTTTTCTAATAAACGTGAACAAATTTAAAGTGAAATCATAACGATTTTTATAACAATAAAGAATATACCCAGAGACTGGCTGCAGTTATGAAATTTTAATATGGACAGGTGTTCGCACCTAGTAAGAAAGATCCACTGAGCGAAATTTGGGGAATTTAGGACAAACGGTATGGAGTTTTATTAAGAAAAAACAAACTAACAGAAATTCATCTTTGAGCTGTATAACCCGGTTTGATCGGGGAATTTCATTTTTCTAATGAAACGGTTGATTTCGTAAAAAAACATTGTAAAGTGAGTTCATTACGATTTCTATAACAATAAAGACTATCAGCTGAAGTTATGCAATTTTAATATGGACAGGTGTTCGCACCTGGTATGAAAGAACTGCTGGCGAAATTTGGAGAATTTAGGATAAACGGTATGGATTTCTATAAAAAACAAACAAACAAACAGAAATATTGGCCTGCAGTTTCAGCTTCTCGCAAATCGGCTTGCCTAAGCCTTTGTGGCGCAAAGCGGGCCTCGTATTCCTGGGCAGACTCAGTTTCCCGCGATTCTGCCTGTCTAAGCCTCAGTTGTTCAATCCTAATTTGATGTTCGTCGAGAGTTTCAGCTGCTCGTATTTGACGTTGTTTTTAGCTTTTGAGCTCACTACTTCTATTGAAGCTCGCTTCTTAGGAGGCATTTATAAAAAATAAATTCACCATACATGTAAATAAACGTATAGTAATTTAAAAAAAAAAAAAAACATATGGTTTAAAAATCCCAGAACTCGACGCCTACCAAGGGACGGTCTTACCGGGCCTTGTTGGCCTCTTCAAAATGTATAAAATGATATTTTAGGCTGTTTTTCGACTCAAACGGTCGATTTCGTAAAAAAAAACCATTGTAAAGCGAGATCATGACGATTTTTTTAACAATAAAGAATATACCATGAGATTGGCTGAAGTTATGCAATTTTAATATGGACAGGTGTTCGCACCTGGTATCAAAGAACCACTAAGCGAAATTTGGAGAATTTAGGACAAACGGTATGGATTTCTATAAAGAACAAACAAACAGAATTTCAACTTTATTTATAAGATTTGATAAATCAATATATTATTCACTACTTTGTATTCCTACTTTTATTTTTTATAACTATTTATTATGGGTTTTTAATGAAAATGTCATCTTTAATTATCCACCATTACTTTAATTATTTGACCAGTTGTAGTTTTTTTTTTTTTTTTTTTTTTTTTTTTTTTTTTTTTTTTCCAGTCTGTTATTCTTGAGGGACCTTGTCCCAGAACAAAATTCATTTTCTCTTCTTTTCTATTCTGTATGAGGATATAATAAAATTAAGTAGATAACATAACAGAGAAGAGTTATATTCTCATAAAATTTCTTATTAAAAAAGTTCCAATCAACACATGGTTGATGTTTAAATAGCAGTTTTCTTTTTACTCAAAGAATATTTTTTCTTTAATAAAAGAAGAAATATACTGTTAGAAATCGAGATGGCCATATGAATTAAAAAAATATATAAATAAACCAAAAACTCGATTTTTATATAGCTTAAATTTGTTCTCTGGAACGTGTTAGGTTAAATGATTTGATTGTGTTTTTTGTTTATTGTAAATTATTTAATTGACTTGTTTAATTAAAATATAAAGCACTTCAAGTTAGTTTTATTTTGTATCTTAAAAATTTGAGCTTGGTGAACTTAACAAAATTAACGAACTTCGGAGAAGGATAAAGCGATTTGATTTATTGCAATCCCAACATATACATTATTGGTTGTAATCAGCATTTCCATTAACTAAATGTCCATAAAGCCTATGTTTTTTTCAGTGAAATAATATCAGTCAAATTTTCCTAAGATCATAACTTATTGAATCGTTTAATGAACTTCTAGTATCTATGAGAAGAAAACTTGTTTTTCTAATTTTTAAACGTGTCACAGTAAGACAAATAAAAACTAACGAAAACCGAAATAAGGAATTACAAATAAAATAACAATATTAAAAATATTTAAACAAAAGTATCTGCTTTTAGAACTTCAGAAAGGCCCTCATCTAAATTTTAATATATCTATAAATTTTTTTAAAACTAATTTTACAATATTACAGCTACATTTTCATCCTGAAATTGTTTAGTTTTAAAAATTCGAAACACTCGTATCATGCGCTTTTGGAATAGCGAGGAATTTCAAATTTATATTATGATTTTGGAATCTAAAATAACAGAACATATATATATCTTTTAAATTATTATATTTTTAAAACCTTTTTTTCCTAGAACTTATCTAGAACACCCTATATATACAGAAGACCTACTTAATTTCATTAACCTGCTTAAGAGAAAAGTAGAACTTCTCAAACACTAATATTAAATGATAATAATAGGAATTAAAATAATCAAATATTGAAAATTGCGTCGCATCGGCACAGTTTTCTGTGGCAGATCCACGAGTGCCACATCGGCCTGCTCTGCTCTGCGTCCCAACGTGCGCTGTTCCTATATATTTCAGTTACCACAAAAACTGCTCTGCGTCGCGAGTGTCTCAATGTGCGCTCGGCCTAAGAGTTGACAAACTCCCTCAACAAGAAGCCTCCTTATATCCTCAATTTAATCATACCCAGATCCTCCATACATTCTCTAAACCCCAGATTACAAACCTCTAACCTGTACATCCCTTTCTACCGAACTGTGTCCTTTACAAAATCCTTTATCATCCGTATTGCCACCTTCTGGAATTCTTTACTTGTCTCCATCGTAAAACTTCATCCCTCACTTCCTATAAAACCCAACTATTTCATCACCTCCTTAAACATCAATCTTCCGTAAATATGTAAAATAGTGAAATCAACATTGAGTATATATATTTATTTGATTTTTATTACAATTTTCCAAGCTCTCAAGTCTAGAAGCTGATACAATTTTTGTTTTCAATATTCAAATGTTCTTTTTCATACTGTCTTTTATTTTGTTTTTTGAGGTTACTTCTTTTCAACCAGCCAGACAGATGGCTCTGGATCTGACAATGTTTTGTTATTCTGCGGGGAATAGATGTCCCAGAATCAAAATTTCTTTCTTTTAATACTGGCGAAGGGATATTTATTTATTGAATAAAAAAAAAAATGTTTGTCATTGAGGAAAAAGTTTTTTTTCCTGTAAATTTCTCATTTGGCACATACGCCTTAAAAAAAAAAAAAATTATCCCAATTTATCATCAAAATAAGGAGGGTGTTGAGAGAAAGCTGTGCGATGTGGGCATCTTATTTATAAATGGAGAATCTAGTGTGAAAAAAGTCTTGGCTAGTATACATATATGTATTTTCTAAACCCAAGTTCCATTGTTCAAGGATGTTTACTTATAATACCTCTTTGCTCAAGAAAACTTTTATATACTATGAAACATTTAGATTTTATCAATTACTAAATTATTCAAAGAAGTTTTATGTTTTTTCGAACATTAGGTTGTGTTTTTGCTATACAAAGGAAATATTTAACTTTCATGGTTTGGTTATTATTATTTATTTAAGGTCGAAGGTTAAAGATCGAAGTGTTATATCGAGTAGGCTTTGGTGAGTTCTTTGCTGTTGGCGTGCGAGTGTTCTCTTTTCGGTAGCCTAACCTCTTTGAGGTATGTTTTAGAAATCCGTATTTTTCTTTAGCATCCACATAAATTTTACACTTTTTGTTTAAATTTCGTAAAACATTATTTTTGTCTAACATTAGTTTCTTTTCTTTCTCACAGAAATTGTTTAATTGATAATTACCTATCAAGGGTTGTTTTCTTTTAGTAACCTTATTGTATTATTTTAGTTAGCAGTTATTCTGTATGACGTTTTAGCTATGTATTATTGTTTTAGTGATCTGTGATATTTTTTTTCAGGATGAAGCAAATCGTCGTTAATCAAACCGTAAAAATCCCCGATGGGGTTACATGCCATGTGAAGTCCAGGATCGTTACAGTTAAAGGACCAAGGGGAGTGCTGAAGAGGACATTCAGGCACTTGGCATTAGATATTCACATGGTGAATTCTAAGCTGCTCAAAGTTGAAAAATGGTTCGGTACCAAAAAGGAACTTGCTGCAGTTCGAACTGTATGTTCCCATGTTGAAAACATGATCAAAGGTGTAACAAAGGTATGTGATTTTCAGATGACATAAAACTTTAATAACTGGGGATCACAAACAGTTAATAATTTTTTTCTAATATCTTTAGGAATTTATTTTTATTAATATATAAATGTTAAATACTAACTCATTGAATGCTAACTTATAATACTGAAATTAAGGTAAGATACATATAAACTCAGTCAGAATTGTAGCTTGTTGAGTATTGTTGATAGTCTTAATTTGTTATGGTTCAAGTAATTACTAATACTGAATATTTTAGTATGTATATTTGCCTTACTTCATCAATGATGTTTAATTACCCAATGAATTGGTATGATAAAGGTTCAATTTTTATTTAGCTGCGTAGAAGTTTGATGATAAACTGATAAATGTTTTGGGTTATAATGGAATGAAGGGCTCTATTTACAAATAAACAAGGCATATATATATATATATATATACTATACATTGTTAATAATTGAAGTTGTGATTGTTGATACATTAGATTATAATTTTATGACGGCAAGATAGTGATGGACTTGTAACACTTACCTGATTAAATTTCTTGCGTTTTAAATTGATCATCTTGTCTTGTACATGATCAAATATTGGAGATTTAGTTCATTCTTATGATATGACATGTAAAATATTATCTATTATTACGTTGCGTGTGTACAATGATGATTTTAATATGTTTAATTTTTTTTTTTTAAGGGATTCTTGTACAAAATGAGAGCTGTCTACGCTCACTTTCCCATTAATTGTGTTATATCTGAAAATAATTCTGTTATTGAGATCCGTAACTTCCTTGGTGAGAAGTTCATTAGGAAAGTTAGAATGTCTCCAGGTGTTACTGTAACAAACTCCACCAAACAAAAGGACGAATTAATTATAGAGGGTAACAATATTGAAGATGTATCAAGATCAGGTAGGTTTATTTTAAATGTTTTTCTTAAATAAAAAATAATTCATTTAGATGTATATTGGATACACTCATTTTGTCACATTTCAAACAGCAATTCAGATCAGAGGTGTGTCTTCAAATGTGGTGTGTAAGTTAGGTTACAATTGTGTGTTCATAAATGTTGGGTACTTGTGTTTAGTAGAGCAATGAATGCTGTCTCCTCTAAACTCTGTAACCATATATAGCTATTAACACCTAGCTAGTAATGATGTAAAACTACCGATAGTACTATCAAAAGCTTTGTTTTTAAAGGATAAAGTCTGCCTCTGCTTGTAAGCACCCATGAGCATATATATAATGAATGGAAGTAAACAATAAACAAGATGTAACTGTAATCTTATTTATGTTTCCAACTAAAATGCTTATATAAAGCATTTTTGTTAGAGTATATATATATACATTAGAGGATATATATATACATTAGAGTATATATATATATATATATACTCTCTATTGAAAAAATATTTATTTTCAGCGAAAAATAATAGACTGAAAAATTGAATGGTTTGCTCATACATGCCTTCTAACTTGATGGAATAATATGCAAACATACAACTGATTGCCTGCTAGTCCATTGAATTAAAAATTAATTAGTTAATGATATATGAACAAAATCAAATACAAAGTTTTTGTAAAAAAAATTATTTTAACCTCTCTTAATCAACTACCTGAAAACATTTTTTGAAGTATTCATGTTCCAAAGTTAAGGATGTCTATTTAAATGTCACAGAAATGCCCTTTTTTCTTTAAAAACCCTGACACATTTGAGGATTGCGTTCCGTACGTTGTGATGTCAAAGTAATTCGACAACTGGGAATATATATGGTTACTTGAAGAGGGTTGGTTGGTATAGCTTTACTCTAAATACAGTTTCCTTGACCTTTTGACAAAGTATATATTCTTTGTGGTTGAAAGTTTATCAGCTTGAAACTGACCAAAATTATTTCAAGGTATAATGGAACCCATCCTTTGTTTACAGAAATGTTCATTTTATTCCCTAATAAAAGGCGACAGAAAAAAGTTTTTTTTATTTTTTATTTAATGAAATTTACAACTGTATTTAAAGAAATACATTTAGTAAATGTGATAATACTAAGAAAAATATGTCCCTTATGCATTATAGCTCCTATCGTTTCAAATGAAAAATTCTACTGCCTTGCCTCCCCCTCCCCGGTCCCCACATCATACTATCGATAGTTTTATGTCCGATATGATCGAAACTATCGATAGTGGAGACTATTGATAATTTTACATCACTACTGGCTAGTGTTGAATTTGTTATATGTTAACTGCTTAATTTATTTCAATTCATGGAAATTGAAAAAAATAACAAAACAATGTTATGATTGAAAAGATTAAATTTCTTAATGTTATTATGAACAGACTTTAATAAATGCTTTTCTTTATAGTATTTCTACCTCATAATTTCACATACATATTATTTTAATCGTCTTGTATGTATGGGTCACTGAAGTCAACAGAGATGCCCTTTTCCCCGCACTTTCCAGATTATTGATTATATTTGATAGTTACTTTTTTTGTAGAAGACATTTCCCTGATTAAATACGACTTTTCACATAGAAGACATTTCCCTGAATAAAACTAAGGCAGTCAATTAAATATAAAAAATAAGAATTATGAACCATCTTACTATTACAGAAACTCAATACATCATATTTAATTCCTACTTCATCATGACAGAAACAGTTAAAAATCTAGTACTTGCACACACATTACCCTCCTTTCTTTGACTAGAAATAAAAATTATTTTTGTTAATGGCGTACTTTAATACTACCAGAAATGGAACACAAAACTTTTTTTCCTCAATGACAATTCTTCTTAATGATAATTCTATAGAAAAGTGGGTAATGTCCGCAGTACTTCATACCGTGGTGTATGATGAATGAAATTGGCTCCACTTCCTCATAAGATTTCATATTTTATGGGGATCCCTTTAAATTATTTTCAAGGTGGTCATAGGAATAACAATCAAGGTTTTTTTTATGATATATTGTTTATAAGAATCGACTGAAGGTGTTCATTTAACAAAATGGAACTAAATTTTCAAATTTTGAGTGTTCAACCTTAGATTTGGTTAGATAGATAAATAAAAAACTGTATTACTCAATATTTATTATAATGATTATTATTAAAGAAATAAATATATATACTTAACCTGGGAAAGGTCGCGCAAATCGAAGGGTTGATTTAGGTAGCGCTGTGTCGATGAGTCTATGTGATTTATTTTCGTTTCAGGGATGCCACATCATCATGTGAATGCAGTATTTATAATACTTTATAACAGATCTTACATACATTTACATCTTTTTTGCCTTTTATCAGTAAGAAACGAAGAATAGTATAATTTACTTACTAAAATTTAAGGTTCAGTTGATGCAAAACACATTTATTTTTAATGTAGGATTTAATGGAAAGAATAATTATTTTATACAAAAAACCGCAAAGAAAATCTCACAAAAGAAAAGTTGCCAAAAAAATTATGAAACAGTAAATTGAATAGGATATCAGGAGTATTTCAATAGGAATACACTACACTAACAACTAAAGTAATAGGAAAATTTACATTGTACTTATTGTTAATAAATTTTCTCATTAATTATTGATAATATATAAGTCAGAGCCTGGTTTTACAATCTGGGCATAACTTGACCGTATGATCTCCACAAATGCACTTTCCTCAAATACTATAAGATTTTGGTATTCTTCTCTTCTGCCAAGGACAATATTGACACATTTTGCGAGGTCCAGTTTTTTCTGGTCGATTCGTTAGTCTACTTCATGAAGATTCAATAGGCTTCTAAAGGTAGCACTTCGTTTCCTAGACTAACACAAGGTTCCATCTTTAAAGGTAGGGCTTCGTCTTGCCGACGTTACTTCAGAAAAATAAATTAAATGATTAACTTACCTAAAGCTACTGACCTTCTCCCTCCAACATCTGTTCTAGTACTAAGTGAAGATGAAACTCCCGGAAGATGGGCCAGGTAGGGTTGGGGGTTCATCTGTAATTAACAGAAATGTGGGGTCTCTTCGTCGATAAAGCAAATGCTACCTTCCCCAGGTTAAGACAATATTAAAAAATTAATAAACTGTATACAAAATTTTAATATACACAAATTAATAGTGACATACCAAAAATGAATAACCTAATTTTAGAACTAATTTATAACAAATGAACAATGTCCCACCTACCAATTTCGGTGCACCTTATAAATAATATTCTGGCCTGTTTGACTACTGAGCTCATACAGATTTTTTACGTCCACAATGGTACATTCTCATCTTCAATTATCTGCTTTATGTCAGTCTTCATCAGTCTCGTAGAAGTCATATGTCATCAGCCCAAAGAGGTCAGGACGTGATTATTTCTTTGATGCTAATGCATCACCACAAGTGCTTGAGTAGTTTTTCATAAAATGAAGGCGATATTGTATTCTTTTCTGGTAGTGACAGTTAATATTTCGTTATTTTAATCACTACTCAAGAAAAGAGTGGTCACAGTAAATTTTATTCAGGAGTCACTATATTTTTTTTTCCTGATCGCTGAACATTTTGAGCAACACACACTCCTTCTCTCATCAAGATCCTCTCAGCTTTTATCAAAATAGTTATCTTTGTTTTCAATTGTGATGGGAAATTAAACATATTGGTTTTAATTCTTTAAGTTTTTATTTAGTTTTAAGACAGTTGCTACAAATTGGTAAGGAAACCAATATTTTCTATAAAATTACCTGAAAGTAAAAATTATAATTTTTTGATATGTTTACTAAATTCTAAGCTTTACCTATTACCTAAAACTAAAATTATTTGTTTAGGAAATATATATTTTTTTATAAATCTTTAAATTTGATCATTAAATACTGTCATATTTTATATTTAGCCATTTTTGTTACAAGGGATAACAAAGGTGTGTTATTTACTCCAAATTAACAAAATTAAAAATACTTTATATAGAGATTTTTCAGATCTGGGCACAAATTTTGTATATGTCTTTAAAATAAAATCTACTTGTTTATCCCATATCATTTAAATTACTCTCTGACATAAGTATTTCAAGTACAAAATAAAAATTGTTTTGCATAAAAAAAAATTTATGTTTTTATTTATGGCAGTTGCATGGTTAGCAATACATTTTCTAGGCATATTCAATGATTACCATACTATTCAGGATTACCATAAAAATTTTATATCATACCTGAAGGGAGTGAGTTTCCTCAATAGTGTCAATAGAGTCTGTCTTTGATCTCTTCTTAGAAATCGGATAGAAAGGATAGATTCTTTACATTCTTAGGATATTTTCTACTGTTCCCACATATTTTTATCCTAAAGCTCTATTTTAGAAATCCTAGCTTTTCCACATAGCTTAATTATTTCATTCGGAATATTATCTATTCTGATTTATGCGATTTTAATTTTCTAATGACTTTCAATTCCTCTTTACTCGTCTAGCTATTAATGGTTCAGCACTCTGGCATTCCGAAGGAGAACGATTATTTTCCGTTCTTAATTTAGTAAGTGTACTAAATATCATTGAAATGATCTTATAGCTATTAAATGGTTCAGCACTCTGGCATTCCGAAGGAGAACGATTATTTTCCGTTCTTAATTTAGTAAGTGTACTAAATATCATTGAAATGATCTTTGAGCCTACTTAATATGTCTACTGGATTGGCGAAGATTCTGATATTTTCATCCCTAATTTCAGTTATTATAGGCCCCAACCATTTACGAATTCTGTTTATGTTTAATTCTTTTTACATTGTTCTAACTTAGTTTTGAATAAACTGGTAAAAATCCAATAATTAATAATTTGCAGAGTCCATCGCCTTCAAAACCTCCAAACAGAAATAGCCTGTTTAAGAATATGTAGGTGAATCAACTTCAGTATTGAAAACAAGATTTATCTTTCACTATTCCTATCTTTGAATGATAGGCAAGTCGTAAACAGCCAATTTTTGGTGGATCACATCAAAAAGATGTTTAGGAGGGTTGAGACTAAATCAAGTAACAAAAACTTGTGGATTTTGTGTTTGCCCTAGGAGACATATTTTCAGTGACTTCTGGAGCTTCACCAAAAGATACACAAGTAGGAAATGTTCGCCAAGATCAAATGATCAAACTCAACACAAATGCTGAATTTAGTGAACCGAGTTTGTTTGTACTTGACAGGCCCTAAGTAATATTGTCTAAATATACTGTTTTCAAGACAATAAAAGATAATTCTAATTATATTGACTGCCTTTTGTGATGATGTCACGTTTTTTATAAGATATTTATCACAAATCATTTAGTTTTTCAAAGTGATTCAAATATAGCCGATTGCTATTAAACCGGTAAAAAGTTAATAATTAATCTCCTTATACTTTTGTTAGACCTGTGAATGACGAGTGCTTCAAATTTTGTTAAATCAGATAAACCCTTACGAACTTAATAATTTCCTTCCCTATTATCTATCGCGCACACAAACACATAAGGAGTTGATGGTTGTCCGATTTTACATCAAAACTAAATCTACAAGAATAAGGCTTAAATTAGTGACCAACCGAAGTTTCGGTTTCGGCCAAAACTCGGCCAATCTTCGGCCAAGCCAAAACTAGTTTTTGTGTCTGATATCTCCAAGAAGAAGTATGACTACACGATTTCAGCTTGTTAGCTCGCTCTCTTTCATTGCTTTGGATTTAATAGTGTGTAGTATCTGTTATTTTAGGTAGTTACACTTGTCTTGTATTTTGTTAAAATATAGACTTGTCATACTTTTTTTATCTTTAATTGATTGAAAACTTAAAGTTGGGTGTGGAGACAATAATATGATAGTGAGAAATAGGGATCTGCCATGTTAATTATATCAAGTCTTAACATGTAATGAAAGTATTCTTTTCCTACAGAATAGGTTGAGCGTTAAGCACCTATTTGTACTTTTAATTATTCCCTTAATAATATAATTTGATTTCTAAAATATATTCTAAATACTTAAACTTAAA
This sequence comes from Aelia acuminata, assembly GCA_911387785.2. NCBI lineage: Eukaryota > Metazoa > Arthropoda > Insecta > Hemiptera > Pentatomidae > Aelia > Aelia acuminata. Next base: position 51,603,948 of record OU426984.1, on the reverse strand, counting down.
TGGTCGTTGGAGAAACCTGACATATCCCTAGATTCAAATCAAAAGAGAAAAATATTTTGGGCAGTAACCTTGTTATAAAAAGGGGTCTCAAATTGCACCAAATGGTAGCAAGTTTTGTTCTTTGTTCTTGTATGGAATAAGAATCAGATGTAAAAACCAATTTTTCGACCTTGGCAGCCCCCCCATCATTCCCCTTAACTAGTAGAGGTCTAAAACTTAAGGTATACTTGCAATGACAGGACGATTTTCATAACAATTCTTATTATTATATCTAAATAATAAATAATATAAATTGTTAATAAAATAAATAAACCGAAAATAAATCCAACCCAGACCCAAATGATCCAATTCATATGGATCAATGGAGATGTTTTCTATAATTTAAAAGTTTATCGATGTTTTCACTTCTTCCAGTAATAAAAAATATCTCTTGATGCAAGAAGTTGACAAGCTATCACTCCATAAAATATTGACTATTTTTTTTTCAAAATGTATTTTTGAAATTTTTTGTTGTCCTTCCCTTCCTGTTTAGGCTATATGGGGTTTCTCGGGCGAGGGGAGGGGGTGGTAGATTAGTGCTGAGTATTATTAAATGTCCCTTGGCTCCGAGTTTTGAACAGGTTATCTACGGGTTCCCAAAAATGTCGGCTGTCAGGCTTGCCTTCTCGGCCATCCCGCCCCCATTCAATATAACTTATTTTGCAAACTTATTGAAAATTTAGTCTAGCGGATATTAGGTCTAATTATATGTCTGCATGCAAGGATCCCAAAATAAATTAAAACGTCTTAATTTTCGGCAGCTGATTTCTAAAATGAAAGATTCATTGGTGGAACAGTATATTTTTTGTTATATATATATTATTTAAGAAAGTAACTTTAATATTTTTTTTTGTTTTAGCTGCCCTCATCCAGCAGTCGACAACTGTAAAAAATAAGGATATCCGAAAGTTCTTGGATGGTCTTTATGTCTCAGAGAAGACAACTGTTGTACAAGATGAATAAATAAGTTTTAATAAAATTTGATACAATTTTCTTTTATCATTCATGTGTCATTTTCCTGTAGTTTCAATTAAGTTCTTGTTTTTAGTGGTTTATTAATACAATAGGTGTGGTGGTGTATTTTAGGGGTATCCTGTTCAGTTCATGTATCGGACCCCAGGGACCAATGCCACACCTAACATGTTAATTATATGAGAGGTAATAAAGCAATAATTTAAAAACATAAAATAAAAGTAACACCATAATTTATTGTAATACAGTCATTAATTTCTCATTGATTCTCTATTTATATCTTTCATCAAATCAGGTCTAACTTTAAAGTATTACAACTTAATATTATATTTCTTTTAATATAAAAGAATATTAAGTTGGAAGTATAATAAGAAATATAATATTACGTTGAATGTAGATTATAGTTGAATGTATGAAGATTATAGTTGAATGTATTATTGTTATCATTGATGATAAAGAGCCAGGATTTTACTCTAATGTTTATTATATGTGGAAAATCTTTCAACCTAAGCATGTAGGGTGAGTCATCTCCAAGGCCAAAACTATAATGGAAAAAATAGCAATTATACCAATGCATTCGGATATAAAGTGTGTGTTATTTCAAAGAAAATAAAAATGTCTACTAATTATAATATAGCTACAAATATTTTAGAGGATGAAAGAGATGAATTCTAAAAACCAACCTAAAAACATTAGGAATTCCAAAGACCATAATTCAAATAAATTAAAACTATAGTACAAAATAAGTAATTGATGCATCAAACTTCTTAATTTATAGTTATATCAAACCTCACCACTCATACTGGCTTGCTTGAACCAGAGTTGGGCAATATCTAGATTCGAAAACAGATGGTATTTTGTTTTATCTAGATAACTATTTGAAAAGTACAATATTTGATTTTCAAAGGTTAATGAATTCGAACCAGAAGATAGATTCTTGGAATACTTTTAGTTCTATTCGAATAATAATTTGAATAATCTATCTTTTAATTGAATCTGTTTTTGAATTAAGAAGATTGTGTTTTTTTAAACGTCATTTCTGAACTATATAAGTATAAAATATTTTCATTTTTATTTCTGTAAAAAAATGTGAGTGTGGTGAAAGGCTCATTAAATCCAAACTATGTTTAACTGACATTGATGGAGTCAACCATTTCTTCATGATCACCGCTCTAACCTCTCACCTTAGCATATTACATTGTAATAGAAAGAAAGAAAGAATTTTTATTCTGGGACATCTTGTCCCCTATGAATAACAATATATGTACAGATCCAGAGTCTTTTGTCTGGCTAGTTTAGAACAAAGTTGGTATAGAAATTAAAGAATGAAAATAAAATTAAAGCAAGCCTCATGCTGTATAGGTTTAAGGTTTGGGATCTGGTATTTAGAGAATGTATGGAGGAACAGGGTGTAAATAAATTCAGGTTATACTGAGGCTTCTTAATTCTGAACGTTCAGAAGAGATATACACCAAGAAAATATTGCCCCTGAAAAACTGGATAGAGCCACTTCAATTCAGTATAGCAGCTTGAGACATGGGAACGCCTGGGGAAACCAAAGATGAATCTAATTAAGCAATTCTTCAACCTCGTCTCGCGTAAGCCAGACAGTCCCCGTATACAAGGCAACCATAATCGAAATGAGGAAATATAAGAGAGGAAACAAGGAGCTGACAGGTTTTAGAGGACATGCAATCATGTGATCTTACGAACTGTTAGAGGATAGCGATGGATTTTCTGGTGATTTTGGAAGTATGGTTACTCCACGACAAGTGCTGGTCAAAGATCACTCCAAGATTTCTGACATGGGGATGGAAATGGATAGGTTGGCCTTTGAGATAGAGTCCCTTACTCGAGTACCGCATCATTTCTACCCTTTACTATACGTATTACCCCTTGTAGTAAGGAAGGGAATTAAGGAGATGCTTGGAACCGATTAGGATGGCCTTGGTTCTATCTCAATTCATTGTTTTCGGCCCAGGCGTTTATGGTATTCCTGTAATTTTTGAATAGCCTCTAGTATCTCGGTAGGAAGGATGGATAGGTAAATTTGGAGGTCATCAGCGTATAAGTGGTGTTGTGAATGGTTATGACCCTGTATTTATCAGGAATAGTAATTATTTTTAAGTTCGAGTAAGGGGGGGGGCTCTAAAATATTAAACAATTATTTTTTGGGATTTTTTCACATGGATATGATATTATTTTATCAAACACATAGTTCTTGTAAAAAATATCCATTTAACATTGTGGCGTGGTGGGGGCGCTCTAACATTGAAAGTGGAAACCTTTTCGGATTTCTTTCACATGGGTGTATAATATTATCTAATCGAAGACAGTTCATAATAAAAATATAAATTTTGTATTTTAGTGGGGAGGAGGCGCTATGATATTTATAAGAAATGTATCTTCGGATTTCTTTTACTCGGGTGTAGGTATATTATGTCATCGAAGACATTTTATACTAAAAATAAAAAATTTGCATTTTAGTGTTGGGAGGGTGCTATGATATATATAAGAAGTGTATCTTTTCGGATTTCTTTCACACGGGGGTCCAGTAGTATGTTATCGAGGACGTTGTTTTGGATAAAAATATTCAACTCGTATTTCAGTGGGGGGAGGGGTTCACTATGAAAAATATTTATTCAAGATATAATTTCCATATAACAGGAAGAGAATATCATTGCAAATTACTGACATTGATCAGGGGTTATGGATAGAATTTGACAAAAGGATTTACCAACCCATGAAGTTAATTGAATTGTTTATTTTATTTCATGTTCTCAGCTGTTTTATAATTTATTACAATTATTATTGTTTTGTAAGGTCAATTCTTTGCCTGTGATAAATTTAGTTGTTAAAATGTGCCATCAATTTAAGGAGTAAGTATTTTTTTTCAAAGTCGTATTTCATAGTCAACTATATTTAAGGTCTACCAAGTCAGGTTTATCTGGGTTAATCAACAGCTGGCAACAAATGTTACATAACCTGAACAAGAAATTAAATGAAAGTATAGGGTCACCTGTGGTTAGCATAGTAACCTATAGTAGCATAGTACCTAAAGGTCGCTGGTGGTCCTAGGATTTTTTAAAGAGAATAACAAATCCTTGGCTATGCCGTCCTCCCGGATAGGACTAAAATAGAGGTCCCGAGCCTGTACGATATGAGCATCTTCCTATTAGCCTTAGTGGCATTAAATGACCTTAAAGAAACAATTGAAAGTACTGTATTGTATGAAAAGATTTTTTTGATTGCTAAGAAATCATATTACAGTACTTGTAGTATAGTTGATGAAGTAAATATAAAAAAAATGAAGCAAATATTTCCCATTGAATATTCCATTATTGGACCTGGCTAGATATGACCATGGTGTTTTTGCTGCAGGCTAATAAACCAATCATCAAACTTTGTACTAAAAAACTCTATTGATTGAAATTTATTCTATTAAAAAGGCAATAGATAAAATACTTTTATTCAGTCCTGTATTCCTATTAGGAAAAGAGAATTGTCTTGCTTATCTACTCCATCAATTAATTTTCATATGGAAATTTTACCTTCACCACTTATGTTATCCCATGCTTTCGATATGATGCGTTGAGGTAGGGTCACACTTATCTAAATCGTACAAATAGCTGTCATCGGAGGTATCTTATTTTTTTCTAGGGCTGCGGACACTGGTTCGGATTGGAAGGATTTCCCCTCTCCGGGACGTAAGTCATCCGCAGTTAAGAATATTTTAAAATGGATGGAGAAACAATTATTGTTAGTGGCTATTTGGCAGGATATGTAAAAGAACAATGGGCAAGGAAAAAGTCCATTTGGGTCCACCATATTAATCAAAAGTGTTCGGGAATTGTTTAAGTGATGATGCCAAATTTTTGCTTAACTCCGTATGACTAATCCCAAGTTTTTTATTATCATTCAGTTATAATTATATTCTTGCACATTGGTAATTAATTTTGAAATGTCCATCATTAATGAACACAAACGAATAAGTGATAAATAAATAAGAGTCATAAAAGAAAAACTGAAAAACATAACTCGATCTGCTTGGTAGAGGAGTAAGGCCCGATGCACACGGACGACACTTTTCTGCGATGCGGACTATAAGCCAGGTCAGGGGTACCTGGAGTATAATGGTAAATCCAGTCGGTCCATTGTACTCCAGGTACCGCTGACCTGGCTTATAGTCCGCATCGCAGAAAAGTGTCGCCCATGTGCATCGGGCCTAAGTGCGCGCAATCGCGGAATTCTTCGAAGTCGGCACCCGTACCATACGAATCCTTACCCTCCCGAGATTCCCCGCCGGCAAATTAACTTAACTATACTTCGAATACTGCCGTTCGTACAGATACAATGCGGATAAGTGTGACCCCACCTTTAAAGATCAGATCAGTTGAAAGTACTGTCCCATTTTCTTAGACCGTTGATGCGTTTTTCCTTTTCTTTTTATCTTATAACATATGGGAACCGGTTTCTTTGAACAGTAAATGAGAAATAGCAAAGAAAGATTGTTATAACTGCTTAATTTGTTATGATATCCATCGTGTAAGCTTAAATTTAAAGCTAAGCAAGAAACATGGCAGGTTGCTTTAGTCTGAATATATTCTATTCAGTCAGTAAAACTTGAGAATGTCAAGGTACGCATAAATAGAAAGCTGCCTATCTTAATGTTGAGTGTCATCCAAGCATATATAATTTTGCTTAAATTTTATATTTTATTCACAGCTACTCGATCTCCTACCTAAATTTATATTAGACTGTCATTGTCCACTGTCATAACCACAGGGACTAAACGTTTACTTTTAGGAGAATAACGTATGCTGTGTATAGTTTGATTCGCAACAGTCGTTTTAGTCCTCAAAGTTTAAGGAATGGCTTGGTGAATCTGATGGTTGAACAAAGCGACGTGACCAACTGTTCAGAAGTTCTACCCGATGTTCTTGATATGTTACTCTTGTAATGTTGTTAGGCCAATTGCTCGTTGGTTTGTGGAACTCTTTGGAACATAGAGTATATATTTTTGGTAAGACAATTGTCTTTAAGCCAAATGTCGTGAGAATATATCTGAAGTGAATTCTACGATTAAAATAGATTAGTATAAAACAGTATCAATTCGTAACTAAGGTGAATTTCATAAGACTTTGACATAAAACATTTCACGATGGACACAATATTAAGTTCTTATAATATATTCGATTTAGAGAGTTATAACCATTGCCTCGTCTGTATTCCTCAGGCCTTATGTTCAAAGTAATACATATCTTTACGAACCTAATTCAACAATGCAGAGCATTAGTTGTGAATGTTATCGCATGCTTTGTCATAAAATCTTCCAAGGGTCATAAGGAAATGGCTTAGCTTAATCACAATCAACCATAAGTTGCTCTTTAATATTACTTTTGAAATAATACAAGCATGTGAATCGCTTGTGCTGAATGCTTAGCAAAGACCAATGATTATTGGGATTTACTAGTTATAAATTCAGTGGTTCTTTTAACTGTTGACTCATTTCGTTTGCTCCAGTCGATGCATCGTCGTCCTTAACATGTTCCTTGGTCTTTCTCGGCCTCTCCTACCATCGATCCTTGCTTCATATGTTACCCCTGTTACTGGCAACCCAAGGAAATAAATAGGGTGGCCATACCATGTCATCCAAGCATATATAATTTCTCAGGCCTGTATTTCATTTTGCCTCTTGCTCAGTGATCCTAGTCCTACCTCTCCTGGTTTATCCTCCTACCTCATGTCTATAGTTAGCAATCTTTTCTTGAATTCAGAGTTTAAAGTCATCGGAATCATGCGATGAGTACATTAGGACTGCAGGAATATTTATCGATTAACTAAAATTTTAGTAGCACAATACCAGGAACTATGTTAAATGCCATTCCAATACCTTAAAGAGAGAGATCGTCAATAAGCTCTGTTAGTAAGAAAATCGAGCTTGCCGAAAAGTGTCTTACTCAATTTATTTAATTTGTCATATTATCGTTGTCCAACCTTTAGTTGTTGCTTGAATACCATTTAATATATAAAATATATACTGTTATAGGGCTGTCTTCAAACCTTCGAGGCGAGAATCGTGCATGAAGCCCCTCGGGCTCCACTACTGCGACTCTGGAGCATTGTTCACCTTGCTCAGCTCCCTCGGCAGATTAGAGGCTTCTAAGCTACATTCCAAAGTTAACCAATATGTAATGCTTCTATCCATAATTAATATCTTAGGATATACATAAATAAGAAATAGATAAGATTACTTTTCATAACCAATATGTTAGGATAAAAATCTGGTGCGATTCGCTCAACACACGAAATTGTCACGTTTCGATAATATGTAAACGCCATTCCTCAACTTCACTTTTTTTTCACATTTATATGCTTATCTCCATAAATTATAGAGTATTTGTATTGCAAAATTTGAAAGTTCTCTGTACTTTTCGATTTATTATTGCGCATTTCTTTTTTTAAGGTACCAAATTTTAACAACAGTCGGGTTTTTTTTTTCTGCTTGCTTGTTTTTACTGCGAGTTGCTTTCTGTAAAATATCTTGAAAATGAATCTGTGGATGTATTTACGTCTCGTGGTAAAGTTTGTCTTTTATCTCATACGCCTTCTAGAAATCAAGAACAATTGATTACTGTTCCTCTAAATTCACTTTATATTGCATTCAGAAATCTATTATGGAACTAAAGTTTCTAAACTAAAATATAATTATTCGAAAATTATCTTGTACCATATTTTTTCACACCTTATATGTATATGCATATAAATAATTTGTATTTACATATTTATTCTCTAAACTAAAATAAAATTTTTCATTTTTAAATAATTTTTTTTATTTTCACACAGAAATCGAATCCCCAGCCTGATCAAAATATTTTGTCGTTTTTGAAAAAAAAAAACAAAAAAAAAAAACTTGAAAATGATAAAAAAAAAATTGGGTAATACTGCATTTTAAACGGGGTAGAATGGCGCAGAAACGAGTTTCCTATCTCAATCTGTTGAGGAGATAGATTTTTTTTTGTTTTTATTTTTAAAATCTTACTTTTTTCTGAAAAAATGACAGTTTTCTCTACTTTGGTTTAGCGTAGGAACAAAAAATATGATATTTTCTTAATCAGCATTAAATTTTCTAGAAGATAAGTTACGTCTAGTTATTTTAAATCCACTTTCAGTGGGACTTGTAACGCGCTAAACACAAAACATTTATTAAAATTTTTAATAGTTTTTGAAAATCCTCACTCACCACTGGATCACCCTAGAAACTGTCAAATTTCTTAAAAACTGCGGAATTTAGTTAGCTTTTAGTGGTCCAACCCATGATACAATTGCACTTCACCTTTTAAGTCTAAAAGAAGTTTTTCTGACACGCTAGAGAATGTCACTGCTGTGGCAATGAGGAAGGGCCTGCATCCTAAGTAATGGATACCGAACTTCCCATGAGTTAGAGCTAGTTTTACTTTTTTAAAACTAGAAAGAACAATGGATGAATTCTAAATAATATAAAAAGGGTAAATATAATCTAAATAAAAAAACTCCTTAGTTTAAATTTAAAAAATACTTTCTTTAAAATAAATTAAACTTTTTTCTTCTCTTCTACTAAAATATTCGAAAAATCCTTTATAAAAAATGTTGAAGATAAAAAATAATTTTATTATTATAGAACCATGTTAAAATGGATTATTGCAGCGCGTGTTCAAAATTTCCTCCAATACTTTGGATGCAGGCTTATATTCTACATTTTTTATGTAGGATTTTTTTTTTTAATTTTAGATTATTTTTTTTCTAGAAGATGAGTTACGTTTGGTTATTTTAAATCCACTTTCAGTGGGACTTGTAACGTGCTAAACACAAAACATTTATTAAAACTTAAATGTTTAATAGTTTTATACATATATAAGCAGGCTTCTATTCAACATTTTTTATGTAGGATTTTTTTTTTTTTTTAATTTTAGACTATTCTTACCCTTTTTATATGATTTAGAATTCATACATTGTTTTTTCAAGTCTTAAAAAAGTAAACAATGTAACACTAGAAAAAACAATGTATGAATTCTAAATCATATAAAAAGGGTAAGAATAGTCTAAAATTAAAAAAAAAAAAAAATCCTACATAAAAAATGTTGAATAGAAGCCTGCTTATATATGTATAAAACTATTAAACATTTAAGTTTTAATAAATGTTTTGTGTTTAGCACGTTACAAGTCCCACTGAAAGTGGATTTAAAATAACCAAACGTAACTCATCTTTTAGAAAATTTAATGCTGATTAAGAAAATATCATCTTTTTTTGTTCCTACGCTAAACCAAGGTAGAGAAAACTGTCATTTTTCAGAAAGTAAGATTTTAAAAATAAAAACAAAAAAAATTCTATCCCCTCAACAGATTGAGATAGGAAACTCGTTTCTGCGCCATTCTACCCCGTTTAAAATGCAGTATTACCCAATTTTAATTTTTTTTTTACACTAGGTCTGGGACACCCAGTATATTTCATAGTGAAAGTAGTAGGTAAGTGAAAGTATAAAAACATTTATGTTTTTGTTAATTTGTTATGTTGTTTACAATATGGCAAGATCCTAGCAATACCTTATTGATATTTTTCAAACTTTAACTTTGGTGTACTCAAAATGAAAAAAATGTCACAAACTTGTTTTCCAAGGTTCACATATATCTCTTTATTTTCAATTTCTGTTTTTGTGTTTTATTTTGATACCTTATTTTGGCTGTTTGGACTTAATCTTTATAACGGTTATATTTTGCAGAGTGAAATGCTAGGCTAATTTGTTTGCCGATCGTATTTTTTTCAAGCAAACTAATTGTTTTGTGGATTTTTGAACTTGGCTTAGTTGTATTCATTCAATTATAGAGACAAAAGGCAATTTCATGACTCTGATTTGTTCCGAATCCGATCGAAAAAAATTTATATTCCAATTTCAGATATTTTTATCCATAATGGAATTCTATTATAGATTCCACGGAGCCCATCACTCCAAATTTTTATTCCGGGTGAATTTAGGTCTAATCATAATAATATATGAATCCAAAATATTGAACTGTAACTTATTTTTTATAATATATATTCAAATATTTGTTTTCAGTTCTTTGAAACGCTGAGAGCTGTCGGAATCATCAAAGAGTGCGTTCCGTGTACCCGCAGCTCCAAAGTGAGAGCAATTGGCCGGGTAGAGCTTCCTCAGCCTCTTGTGTTCAAGGCACGTGATATTTTTAAAATTAAAGCCCATCGTACTTGTACTTTCGGTGGCTCAAACACATCAAAACATATCATAATATTTGTCTCCTTAGTCCATCTTCCAATTTCTGAAAACCACAATCTTTTTTATCACTATATACCCTTCTTTTCATTAATATATATTTTTTAAACTTGAAGGACACTTGCGATACATTGCTGAGAATACAGGAAGCTAAAGGTCCGATCCGTATTGAAAAGGGACAAATAGAAGGAAAGCTTTACTGCCATCTGGAAAAAGTGCTGAGGGAAGAATACAAACAAAGGTTTTCCAATTGCATTTTCTTCCCAATAGAGCACCCAATGGAGAAGGGGAAATACACGCATTACTTTGGTCTAGTGAATTTTAAAGATTTTGAGGGATGTGATGATATTTACAACGGTATAGTCACGGAATGCTTCAGGTAAGCCAGATTGAACGGCCATTGTCCAGAAATTTTGAAATATGTATTAAAATAATTACAGTATAATAGAATTTTGGGAATGAGTCCATAGGTAGATTATGTATTTGACAAAATTTCTTATATTATAGATTTTTTTTTGTAAGTTTAGGTTAGAAGAAGGAAATATTCGGAGTATGGTACCCTTTCCGAGGATACATTATAATGATATCCCACTTTCATTTTTAATATCTATTGCCTTTGGTTGAAAAGACTGAAAGCTTCTGGTTCATTTTTTGAAGAATCCAGATAACTTAAAATTGGTTTCAGACATTGCTACGGAATGCTAAGAAGTGCTTGCAACTACGAAGAAGAAAAACTGAACAGCAACCAATGTTCAACCATTTTAAAATCTTTTGTTGATGTACTATCATGGGCAGGTTGGTGACATAGTTTCTCTTCTTTATACAAAAAACTCCTCTCTTATTATTAGATTATTGCTTTAAAATAAGGAAAACCTTAGAAATTGTTCAATATAACCATTATTTATAGCCTTCTCGTAGTCTTCCTTAGCTAGTACGTTATCTTCATATGTAGAAACAAGTCCATTTCCCTCGGAATATTTATATTTTCAAAAGATTTCAAAATACAGAAATGACCGATCAAAAAAGGCAATACCTCAGGATACTTTGGTTTACTTATACATTAAAAAAAAAAAACATTCTGATATTTGGGATGTTCAACCAGATTCATAGGCGGATCCAGGGGGGGGGGGCTGTGGGGGCCGCAGCCCCTCCCTTTGGAAATTTTTTTGTAAAGATAGAAATCGACTTTCCTTAAAGTAGGGAAGCAAGTTAAAGAACAAATTGATATTTATTGAGATATGATTGAGAACCGAAAGATGGCAAGTTCAAAACCCGGAGCCAGGGGACATTTAATAATACTCGCCATGAATCCCCCACCCTCTCCCCTGGCCTGGGAAACCCCGTATAGCCTTGGGCGAGGAAGGGGAGGACCAATAAAAATAAAAAAAAAAAAGTTAAAGAACAAATAATATGCAGAACAAGTAGAATTTTAGTTGTGGGAAAGGAACATAAGAGTAAAAAAGCTGATTGGGAGATCCTGGAGAAGGGCTGTGCAGCCCCCCTTTACAATCGGCTGGATCCGCCCATGACCAGATTTAGTATCAATAAATGCTATTTTTGACTAGTACAGTTGTAGAATGATTTGGGATCGCGCAATGTATTTATTTTGAATATGATACATTTTAAATAATAATCGGCCATCAAGAAAATTTTAATTATTAACTATATAATCTAGCAATTATGTAAATACCGAATGGACTTCAGTTTTAATCCTTCAAGTAAGCACATATTGATCTTTTAATTGTAATAAAAACCTTATAAATGACTATAATATATAAAAAAGCTTTTTTTTTTTTTTTTGGGACTTCAAGGCTTCCACTGAAGTCCTATACTGCCCATACTAACACCCATGGCACTGGGTGATACTTCTCCTACGAAAGAAAAGCTCCACCCAGGGCGGGACTCGAACCCGCAGCTCCGGCATGGGAGTACGGCGCTTTACCGCACAGCCACACCGGGCCCCATAAAATACCTTATAAATAACTTTCGAACTTAAGAAATGGAATTTGGGAGAGGTTGTTACATTTTAATAATTAGATTTCTTTTTATTACAATGTATATGTTTTAAATGTGTGAAGAGAAAATACGGGCCATGGGGCTCGAACAAGTGTCATCCCGCATTATTAATAATGCAAATTAAAAAAGAAAGATGTTTTCCACTACATTTTGCCTTTTATTTGTTGGCGTCTGAGTCGAATGACAATTGCATTGAGATTTTCTTTTCTAGTTAGAGGAAAAATGAAAAAAAAACACGAATAAACATCGTAAAGTGCTGCTTTACTATTTCATATTTTCAGGAACGAATGTTGTTTACGAAAAGGTTCAGCAACAAGCGATGGAGATTTTCAATGCAGCCAAGTGCTCAGTATTCATACACGATCCAGAGTTCAATCTTGTCACCAAAGCGGTAGCAGGTGGTCAGCTCTCTATTTTGAAGGAGGTCGATATAGAAAATTATACTTTGAAGTAATGGATGATAAAAATGTAATTGAGTATTTTCTTCAGGTCCAGGAGAAACACGGATCCGTATTCCACACGACAACCGCTGGGAAAGTGGCGAAGATGAGGAAGCTCATCAACATACCGTCGGTCCAGGATGATCCTTTGTATTCGTCCATCAACAAGCCCTTCACGGACGATTGTAGGTTAGCCCCAGTTGGTTTGTATCTTCGGGTTTGAGGTAAACGTTATTTATTCCAATGTTCCTATCCATGCCTAACTTGTTGATAAGTGAGAGAACCATAGACCGAGGGTTCTACTAACAAACGCAATGCCATAGCGATAGCTTTACTGTAATATTTTAAGCTAACTGATAGCTGAGGATTATTCCTTGTCTCTTAAAGTGATTGGATATTTCCAATGATCCAAACTCTTCAATTAAATATTTTCGTTATTCCACCACTCTAGGACGCCATTGTGTGTATCCACCATTTCGTAACCAAACAATCCCCAATGCCGCGGGGCCCATTGAAGTACAAGCTCTTTAAAAATCAAAAGTAGCTCTTCAATGATCTCGTGACTGCGCAGTTCATCGACTGTGTCACTTGGTCCAGAAACTGCCATTATGGCTGCTTGGGAGTCGACTGGAATATCTATTTTTTGCTACTTTTAGTTTACTTAAAGCCAACATTGCAGCACGTAATTTTCGGAAATTTAAGTCTACCCAGGATTTCGATGCTTTAATTATGGGAAGATGTCCTGTTTCCACCTACATGTCGACTGATAAATTTTACTTCCAACCCAAGGTTATAATAATTTTTCAATAAGTATATTATTAAAAGAAAAATTCCTATTACTTCTGTTTGAAAAATAGTTAAGAATGTTATTTAAGCTACTATTAATAATACAGAAAATATGACGATGTGAGTTCAGGAGCCTGCTGTCCTTCCCATTGAAGGTGAACGGAAAGCTGTTGGGCGTGGTTGAGGTCTACGACAAGAATACCCCTTCCTTGAGGTTCACCGAAGAGGATATGGAGATGACGGTGCACTTTACCAGCACAATCGGTTGTGCAATAAAGGCTAACAAGATGTTTTATCACTTCCACGAGATAAAGACCAAGCAGCAGTTCTTGGATTGTGTTCTCCTCCGCCGCTTCAAAGTTAGTTTTAAATTATATCGTAGAAGAATCGAGATGAGAACTTTACAATCAACCACAAATACGCGTTAATGAAACTAACAATATTCTTATCCAATAAAATAATCAAATGGTTCTTATGGAACTTCAAAATAACTGTTATAACATTTTATATGATCCTTACAAACTAGCCACATAACATTAACTAAAAAGACCAACTCATATACCATACCCGAGACTACTTTACAGCAGAGACATGGCACTGTTAAAAACTCGGTTGAAAATTGGTAAAGTTTTTTATGTTTTTTTACAGTAAATTTCACTTTCAAAATTAACATCAATTATAAGTCATTAACAAAATACGAATTTACGCATGAGAAATGTTGATTCCCTGAGTTTGCTTATAGTTACCAGTTAAGTTATTAGGTAACTGGAAATAAAGACAAGGCTCTATCTCGAAATCGACCAATTATGTCATTGTTAGAAATAGTTAAGCGATTAAAAAATCCATTTTCAATTAGTGTAAAGGAAACATATTAATTTCTGCCATGAAATTGGCTAGAGCGTTGAAGAAGAAACTGTGAAGAAGGTGCTGAACTGTCGTAATAAACACAGATATCCGAGGTTGACTGACTTCAGGTTCGACCCAAGAGTGGTTCCAGATAAACATGTACTATGCTTATGCTTAACCATTTTCGAAACCTCTGGTCTCATGAAGAAATTGAAAATCAAACCGGAGGCATTTGTAAGGTAAGTGTATTTTAACTTTTTTAAATCCAAAATATCATACATGAATAGATTTCTTAAATTTTGAATTCTAAAAAATTAAATTATTTCATCTGAAGAGGAATCATTAATATAGCTTGTACTTTGAAACGCTCTGACCGAATGTGCTATCAAGAATCCCTAATTTATAGGATAACCTGTTTTCTTCAACGATAATTATTATCAACACGTGTAACAAAATGAGGATTTTTTTCCATAGGCTACTTATTTTACTAAAAACGAGAGCTACTAAATTATCAACACGTGTAACAAAATGAGGATTTTTTTCCATAGGCTACTTATTTTACTAAAAACGAGAGCTACTAAACTATAATATATATGTTTGATTTCTTAAAGAATATATGAATATTCGTTTAATTTCTTTTTAGTTTTAGAGGGGTCTTTTATGGTTTAGGTGCGAAACTTTTAAATAAAATATTGTCTATTTCAGGTTTTTAGTAAAGTTAAAGGAAGGCCATTCAGCGCTACCTTTTCATAACTGGGAACACTCTTTCTTATCATTTCATTTTGTCTTCATCTGTGTGAACCAGTATAATCTCATCAAAGATAAATTTGTTTCGTGAGTATCCACTTTCCTAAACTTTGGTAGGTACAAGTTTAAGTTATCCGTTGTTTCATTTGTTTATTTTTTGGAAGTGTCTTGGATATACTCAATAACTTCACTAATGCTTCAAATTTTAATAGCCACTATTTTTTTAACAGAGTGTCTGAGTACTTCACCATGCTGATGGCAGCTCTGTGCCACGGTCTGGACCACAGGGGGCCGACGCATATGTTCGAGATGGCCACTGGAACGGTTTTGGCCAGCCTTTATAGTTCTCCCGGTTCCATTGGTCAAGTAATATATGTATATATAAATAAATATATATATATATATATATATATAGAGAGAGAGAGAGAGAGAGAGAGAGAGAGATAGAGTAGAGTAGTTTTAGTATAAAGTTATATACAGTGAAAATAAGTGTACTTATAAATATATTTCAGAGGCATCACCTATCTCAGGCTTTGCGGCTGATGACATACCCTGAATGCAATATCCTTCAGCACATCGATGATGAAGAGTTTTATTCATTTGCTGTTCTTCTTGGTGACATGATCGATGGTAAGTATTAATAACCGACTTGAATTAAATTACAAACAATCGTTCACCTTTTTTTGGACGAAAAAGGGTGTACAGGTGGATGTCAATCCATCGGGAACAAGAGTCCTCCGAGGAAGCTAAAATTTATAAAGAAAGAAGTTAGCAGCACTGGAATGATTTTAGATTTTAATCCTTTTTGAATCCCGCACATCATTAACATTTGAATCGAATCCTAAAAAACTATGCAAACAGTAGAATAGGTCCTAAAATGTTTTCTTCTTCTTCTTTTATTACCTGTTATTTTGTTGCTGATACTCTGAACATTCCAGGTTCCTAAATGGAATGTCCGTGTCCGTTTCCGATGTCGTTTCTCATGAAAACCGTCCGATATATCCGAGGCTCCACTCTGATTTCTTCGAGCATGCTGGTTTTTCCATCGATGAGTAGCTTATCCAAACGAAAACCCCCAACCTGGAGAACCAGGGTTTTTTTTATCAGGGTCTCCTTCCCCTAGACGGGCTGTCGACCAAAGCTCACGAATCCCGTCCAACCGGGTGTTATTTCGGAGTTCCTTCTCCTAGGCTGCTCCCGCAGCGTGGTGAGTGGCCGCGCTTATTTAGGCCCGGTGCACACGGACGACACTTTTCTGCGATCTGGACTATAATCCTGTAGGCCTTAGAGGCGGCCTCAGCCCCCCCCCCCCCCCCGCTCTACTGGTGACTGCCTCTCATGGTCCGGGGCTTATTCGACCTATTCGCAGCTGACCTACCGAGGTAGGCCGTTCCACAATCCGCCACCCGTGGACCCGCCTGGTATCTTGAGATATAGGTTGTTAAAACTTATAATTTGATATTTGAAATCACATGTGAAATAGAAAACTGGAAGCATTAAGAAGAAATATTAGAAATAAACAGATAATTAAAGAAAAATTTGATGATTAAGGTTAGAACTATAGGGTGTTAACGACCAGTTTTACGCCAATAAAATTAAACAAATAAATCCAATCTTATATTAGCATCAAATTTACATTGCTGAGAATATTCCAATGAGACTATGCGGCTGCAGATACTAATATGGCGAACAACCCTCAGAAGATGTTAGCACTGGAACAGATCATGGAAAAGGGCTACGACAACCAAAAGGAGGAACACAGGAGGCTCTTCCAACAGCTGATAATGAACTGCGCCCAGACCTGCTACTCCTGCAAGCCTTGGACACTCTGCAGGAAGATTGGGGTAAGTATAAAAACCATAATGAATGCGAAGATGATAAAGTTCTATAAACTTCTATAGTTAGTTTCGATTAAATAATATAAGAGTATGTTGGAACTTTGGATTCCGTATCTCTAATCTCTTTTAATCGCAGAAAACATCAAACTTTTAAGTTAAGACTAATAATACTTACCAATCGATTTAATTCTATTAGGAGGACGCATTCCAAGAGTTTTTCAGAAAAGGTGATCTGGAATACGCTCAAGGAGTATTCGAAGTTAATGATTTCAATGAAGACATATTGAAATTACCAGAAATGAATTGCCATTTTATAGAGACCGTTTGTTTACCGAACTTCAGGTAACCTTTTATTTTATTGTTTACTCTTTAGAAATTTCAATAAAAAAATTGAAGTAAATAATATAAGCAAATTAGTATAATAATATAAGAAAATATCGTGAAAAAGCAAAAAAAATGAAAATGTTCTGAAACATGAAAGAAAAAATAATAAATACAAAAAAAAAAAAAAATTGAAATATTTGATTGTCGAAATATCCCTGCCCTGTGTGGAAGGTCTGTTCGTCTTCTATCTTTGAAACTTGTTCAAATGTGATCAAATGACGAAGCATCTGCTAACCTGTAAAAAATTTAAAACAGAACTACATACGATTGATTTATATCACACTTTAAATTGGAGGCATTCCAGGGATGAAAAAAAAGTTATTGTTATTTTTTTTTTAATGATAACTTCCATTTTTAGAATGTTAGCCCAGATCTGTCCATTGGTATACCTGTGTTTGATTAAAATAGAAATAAATCTTGGGTATTGGAAGGAAGAGAAAGACAAAATCATGGCAACAATGGCAAAGACTTTGGATGATGAAGATGTTGAAGAAGAAGAGGACAACTTTTTTAGATAAATTAAATTTTCAAATTATTTTGTGTATCATTTATCATTATTTATTTAGTATTATTATTATTCAGTATTATTATTATTTAGTATTATTATTATTCAGTATTATTATTATTTAGTATTATTAGTATTATTTAGTGTTATTCAGAAACTTTATATTTATCGTTTATTTCTCTGGCAATTCGGACGTTATTTATTGGGGTTTACTTAGGTACCATTCTACTGGCAAACAACCCTCTATTGGCAAGATGATACAGGTAATGTTCAAATTCCTAAGTTTTCATGAAAATGACACTCATTTAATCACCGAACTTTCATTAAGCCTTGTGTAGCCACCTTGATTATCCAATTAACTCAGGTTTGTTGCGTTAAAATATTCCTTTCTAAGATTGTACGCATTATTTTTACTTTCACTTACCTATATATGAAATGTATAGTAAAGAAAGTATTACGATTGTGAAAAATTTCGACTTCCGGTTTTCAACGGAAATACACGTTAAAACGTTAGTTGTGACCCCATAAGGGTCCAAATAACTAAGTCCCTCGAAATGGTCTGTGTGTTTTTACGGGGGTAGGTGGAAATCTTCATAAGACGCGGATAATCGCCTACCTATCCGTGTGTGGGATTTTTACCCACTAAAACCACCTCCCTACACTTTCTTTTTTTTTTTTTTTTGGCCTCAAGATTTGTTAGCAAATCCTATTTACCTCCTCCTATTTATCCTCCCTACACCTGTTTCCCACCCTCCACGGGACCAATGTTAATTGGTTTACTTCATGGTGCCGCACCATTCCATTAGGCTACGTCCTGGCTCGCCTTTCCTTCTCTTCCTTGCTTTGAAAGTTACTTGGTCTGCGCCGCTAGGCGTTCTCCGGCCATTCAGTTCTCTCTACTGATTAATATCAGAGCGACAAGATTATCGGCAGTGGTTCTGATCTGCAAACTTCTTGAAACTGCTCTTCGGCTGATTGGCATACTGGACATTCGGCTGTATTATCTAGCTTAAATCGATATTGATAGGCTCGAAAACAGCCATGTCCCATAAGCAGCTGGGTGAGGTAGTAATCAACCTTACCTTGTTTCCTGGTTACCCAAGGTTGGCTTTGAGGGAGTAGCCTCCCGTTCGATGCTGAAAGGGCTTAAAAGGGAAAGGGTACTTTTTTGTTTTCCTTTAAAGTAGCTTTGTTTTTGTTTATATGGAAAAATTAACTGTCCTTCGTCATACCTAAAAATATGAAATGGCTAAATATGAAATATAAAAAAAACGAGTAAACACATACAGGAGAAAAATAAAAATATTCCGACAACTCATAAAACACGTTGATCCCACGCATGCGCAGCATAACATTAGTGACAGACTATTGTTCATAATTAAAAACGTTCTGTTTGTGGGAAAGAGTTGTCAACGTGTTTTGAAATTATTTGTTTCCACGGAAACTAAATGAAGTATTCAACAGCTACATGGAGAATTATAAAATCAGAGGCGATGGAGTATTATGCTTGCATTGTCAAATTATCAAAAGTATAAACTTTTATTTAACAATAAACAAATTTAGTATACTTTAGAGAGCTAATATAAACAAAAAAGTAAATAAATGTGGAAAAACGTGTGAATTTATGGAATGGCGTTACCATATCACTTTATTACCATTATCAAACCACGTCAATTTCTAATTCTAAGTAAGATGGTAATTAAAAGTTGTGTGTTGCGCACAGGTACCATATTTCTCTATTAAAAATCGGCCTGACTTTGCTTCCATGCTATAAAATAACCTAATCCAAAAATTAGGAATAGATTAGAAGTAACGCATCCGACAACATTAACACAAACCTTTCAACGCCATCAAAGGTCAAACCACATAGATCAATGGTCTATATTTTTTTTTTTATAAGAGAAAAAATGAACCTATTTAAGATAACTTTGATTAAACAGAGTAAAAATAACATGTGGATACTACTATTTACACTAATATAATACTACTATTGAGAATTACATTTATTTTAATCAAAATTTGTTACCTTGACCGTTTTTATCAAGTCTGAAGGATCATTTTAGAATACTTTGTCCCTCGCATGGTTGAAAACGAGATAAGAAAATGTGAGTACTTACAATTTGTTGTACAATTTTTACGTCATCTATATTCTCCTTTGCCGCGACAGCCTTAAAATCACAAGGATTTTAAGATCTTTTAAAGCCTGTAAAAATAATTTAAGATCTTCATGAGGCAGCTGATGACGGTCCATGGATGGTCTGGTTCAGGGAGAAAAATTTTGGTTATCGTTCGGTAGTCCTCGTAATTATTTCCGACCAGGAGCATCCATAATCCACGGAGCTTAGCCGCCCAGTTACAGATCTCATTAGGCTGCAGCGCCGACCGAAAAAAAACACACACATAATAGAAAAAACGCATGTAACAATGAATAGGAAGGTAACTTTCGATTGTTTGACAATAAATCAGGTTGAAATAATTCATAACTGCAGATATAAAATAAGTAATGTTATCATCTCGCATCCCAACCCACCCTCCTTGGACGGGAAAAATCGTGTGTAGCCAAAACGACGTGGAAAGGGAGGAAAAAAGATAGATTACTACCTATCAATAGACTCTTTAGAAGCTAAAATTTCAATAGACATAAATCGACATACAGAAATTAGATCTTTATTATCTGAGAACTAATATTCTGGAACCCTTTTTGGTACATCGCACGTTTGGAAGAAGACTGCCACAATCCCAATGCCTGAAATTTTTTAGGGGAATCATATGTTGTTATCACTGTTGCTATCTCTTAAATCTATGAAAGACTGCCTTGACTGCTCTCCAGCGTTAAATATTGGATTTAAAAATCTGGAATTTTTCTTAAAGAAAGATAATGTTATTTGAAGGCTTTTAAATAAAAAAAAACGCAAAAAATAACTCTTCATACAAACAAGCGATATTTCAGTGTACTACTCATCTATGTTGCTTAGATAACCCCACTTTATATTATTTGTTTTCATTATTGTCTGATATTAGTGTTTCTGAACTAAGTCTGCCTAAGAGAATAACTTTACCTGTCAAAAGACATTTATCTGATGTACATAAAAATTAAGTAGTTATTTCTTATAAACATTAATCGGGGTATTTTTAAAGCAATGTTTATGCGAATTATGTTTGAGGTTATATAGTAAAACTTAAATGAAAAAGCATATTTTGAGATATAACTGTAAAATAAAAAATGTAGATGGAGTAGATTCAAGTTCGCTACGGTATGGCGGTAATTGTACATATTTGATATGCATATATTTATCTTCTTTATATATCTTTAAATTGTTTTTAGGTCACCTCGTGATATTATTAAAGTAGAAAAGAATCATGAAAAGAAGACAAGGCAGTCGAGAAAGCTCGAATTCTTAAGGTTGTTTTATTCAAATCCACAGAAATTGTTACACCTCCTAAAGGAACTCCACGATGACAATTCTGTATCCCAACAGATAAAAGTCAACTTACATGTAAGGAGCTTGGACTTTATTTACTTGTTAGATAGATCGATTAACAATAACTTATTTATTATAAGCGGTTTATTATTTTATTTTTCCCCTATTAATACTAGATCTTACGCGTGGTTTCTGAATGGAACTTTCATTGGTATAAAAATGTGTTTGGTTACAATAACCTCTTCATCTTAAGTAGAATCACCTTCAAGGTCTTTCATTATTATATGCTTGTTTGGTGTTCATAGGGATGGTATGGGGCGACTTTACAAGTTTGTCTTCAAGATTTCATTAGTAACCTTTTATAGAATTTCAAAAATAGTTCAATATCACGAAAGTAGACTTAAACATTGAAAAGTTTCCGAGGTAAAGAAGAATACCCTTTATTATTTCTGGGCGTGGTCTATATGATACGGGTGATTCTGAAATTATGGTGGTATTTGTGTTACAACGTGATAAATTGAGAACCGCCTGAAGGATTTTAATTTTTTTTTTTTCTGTTTATTACCTCATTGGTTATTAACACTGCTATCTCATTTTCAAGTGCCTAAAGACGGGATATTTACTAAAGGATATCACTAAAATCAATAACAATGGTCTTTATGTCACTCCCGAGCCTGTCACAAAGTAGAGGTCATGTACTTTGAAAAATAATTAAACTCTTTTTCCGTCACAATAATTCTAAAAAATCAGGCACCAATCTTATCAGCAAACATTCAGGATGCAAAATAAAAATGATCCAGGACTCCAAAGGGTACAGGCAAAGTACCACAACAGTTTGTGTACTCCCTTTGTCTCACACTTTTGAGGTCACTCCCTAGCTAGTTATTTATATACCACCTGAAAGGATATTTCGAGCTGAGAACATTTGGGGTAACCTTGTTATAACTCGAGAATACATCGATTCATGTTATTTTTCCCTTAGTTGCTTCAGTTTCTTTCATGGCAAAACGATGTTTTTATGGTGAATCACTCCCAATAGCTTATCAACATAATGATTGTAAACAATATATATATGGAACTTTCGAATCTTTTCACAGCCATAACCTCCTTTAAATAATTTTTCTACTAATATTGCCCAAATTGTTGATAAATGACTGATAGCGTTTTTAGGGGAGAGATATGTGAATAATCTTGATGTGTTGATGTGATCTAGAATATGTGAATAATCTTGATGTGCTGATGTTATCTTGAATCTTGAGAAGATGTGAATAATTTGTAACTTGGTTATGTTGATTGCTAATCCCTGTCAGTTCAGAAGGTTTAAAAAAAAAATTGAGGTATTACTTCGGATAAGCAGCTCCAAGATGACGCCCTATCTGATATCCACGATTCAGTTCGGGTTTACCGAGAGTTCCCGAGCAGATGTAGTCGAGATAACCTCCCAGCCTCAATAATGGGAACACCAACGTAATGTACAAATGAATGTTTCTTTAATATAATTAAAGTACTACAATAGATATGAGTAGAAGCACTATATGCCTCTTTAGCAATATTTAACAAATAAATTTAATCTTTTGTTTTGTAAATTTATTTGTTTGTTTTTAAAAAAATATGTTATTGCCCTGTTTAAATGATTAAACTGGTTCAAGTTAAAAGGACATATAAATGGAAAGGTTACAAATAAATTAATAATGTATGAATCCGAGTATCTATAACCACCAGATTATTATTGTTTTGTTGTTTAAAGAAAAATGTATTTAAATAACAAAAAAGGATATTTTTTAAAAGTGATTTTATGATGATTTTAAATGATATGACTCCATAATAACCAAAGGGAATAAAAGGTTTAAGAAATTGTATCTATTCAAATCAATTTAACTATAATTATCGGCTAACTTTATTATAATGATGATTAATTAAATAGAATTAATTTAATTAAATAAGTTTCAATTAGCAATAATCCCACTTCAGTAGAACTTCATTGGTTACGGTATTGCCTCTGCCCAAGGTTAATTTAATTAAACGTTGATATTTTAATTTTAAAATTATTTTAGTAGAAGATAAAAGATTCGTCCACGGCCGGGAATCGAACCCAGGTCCTCTGCATCTACGTCGCAGCGCTCTTACCACTGAGCTAACCGTGAGTCCGTTCCGATCGTGATCGAATCTTTCTCTTCTGTGATCCCTCCTTGATCACAGGATTGTTGATATTTTGAAAATCACTTGTTGATATTTTAATGTTATTCAGCCCTAACCCAATCAAAAGTTATACATTAATTAAAATAATATATATCAATATATCAATAATTTTTCGATCTTATAAGTTTTGAAACTTCTTCTCGAAGTTCTTAAGAATACTTATAAGTTTCGATGAGCTGTTAGAAATTCGTTATATAAATATTACATTTAGATATAGGTACAGATTATGATGACTGGATCAGACCTAACCTAATAAAGTAAGCAACGAATGTTATTTAAATGGCCCTCCAAAAATGTGGATATAGCCGACATCGGATCTCGGGAACTCACGGTAAACCCGAATTGAATCGTGGTTTCGGGTACGGTGTGATCGGAATACCTTGGTTTTTACTCACGCCGGCCGCCATCTTGGAGCTGCTTATGCGAAGTAATACCAAAATTGATAGAAGAAGAAATAAAAGGTAGGAGAAAGGAGGCACTCAGGAGGAGGGGGGAAAGAACCCAAAAAAACCTTAATACATTTTGGAATTTCAGTTCCTTTTCACCTTTATATTGAAATACCTGAATATTTGTACAATTTATAATAACTAGAAAATCACTTCATCTACCCATCTAAATGAGTTGTTTAATGGTTCCTATTTTGATACATCTTTTAAGTTTCAATTGTTATCTGTTAGTTTTTTAAATATTTTGATGATAGGGATCTAATCATGCCTATATAAGAACGAGACTGACTTTAGACGAAATAAGACTGTACAATTTTCGAGAATTCTTTTTTAAAAGATTAAAATTACTGTAATGGTGTCATACTCGTATGTTACAATTTGTCACTCCCTACAACACTACTTGTTGTTCTTTGAAAATAATTATCTCGAAAACTATGAATATACGAGGGGTGATCAAAAAGTTCCAGGACTGTTGAGATTGCGCGGCAATGGAGTGTCATAGAGCAGTGCGGTTGGCAGCATTGTTTAGCGTGACTCTTCCTGAGCTCAGCTGTTTATTCAGTTTGTTGATAACCTTCTTCATTGCAAAGTTACTGCTGTTTTCGTAAAAAAAAGTTTTTGTGTTCGGCGATTCTTTCCCTTCATGGGTCTCTTAAGTTTTGGAAACAAGAAAAAGTCTGCAGGGGCAAGGTCAGGTGAATATGGAGGCTGGGGAATGACCGTCATTCCATTTTTGGTGCAGTAGTCGCGAATGAGCAGTGCGGAATGAACAGGCGCATTGTCATGATGCAGCACCCACTCACCGCTCCGCCACAACTCTGGTCTCTTCCTCCTTATTGCCTCGCGCGAATTTCTCAGGGTTTGAAGATAACGAAAGCGGTTAATGGTCTCATAACATTTTACCCAACTTCACACAAAACTTTACGCAAACGCGTTGCTCTTCCTTTACATTCATTTCACAAAATCGCCGAACACAAAAAACTTTTTTTTACGAAAACAGCAGTAACTTTCCAATGAAGAAGGTTATCAACAAACTGAATAAACAGCTGAGCTCAGGAAGAGTCACGCTAAACAATGCTGCCAACCACACTGCTCTATGACACTCCATTGCCGCGCAATCTCAACAGTCCTGGAACTTTTTGATCACCCCTCGTAAGTGTGTGCACACTTCACATCATTGCTAAGGAGCATGTGACCATGCCATCCTCAACCAGAAACATAAGAAAAGATGACTTTGAAATTCCATAAAAGTTCAGAGCCAAATACCAACAAAATTTTAGAATCACCCATACCGTGATTTAAGGGAACTCGTCATTTTAGTCAAAACGCCCATTGATTAGCTTTATCACAGCCCAGCTTCAACTCCCGCTCGCAACGCTTTTTAGAGATCCGTTAACCCCCAAACGAATCCTTTTCGGGCCCACAATAAAGCCTGAATTACGCCTACTGATTAGCTAGGCCAAGTAGCTCGTTCTGTCACTCGGCCGGGCAAAATATGGAGGATTGGGGTGATTACACGTGGAGGAGACAGCGGGCGAGTCAGCGCATTGTGGTTATACAGTAAAATCTGTCTAAAACGGCCAAGGGTCCGTCCTTATTTTTCCGTTTTGACAGGTTTCCGTTTTAGACAGGTTATGCTGGAAAGTATTAAAAATAAGCATCTGTAACTATTTTTTTGTTTAAGCAATTTAATAAAACTCCAGTAGCAAGGTGAGCATTTATTAAAAATAGAAAATACGTAATTACGTAGTGATTTTTTTATACATATTAGGATAACGTCATATTAGGTCATATCTTTTGATTCTCCAGAAATTATATTTAACACTATATTGTGCCTTTTTCTGAAGCTGTCAAGCCATCCAGATGATGCTTTAAAATCCACATTACCTATTTTTTGGACTACTTCCAAAGCTTCTGCTTGAATCATGGGTCCAGAAATCGGCATTCCTCTCGCTCGGGCACTTACGAACCATTCCCAAACAGCTTCATTAATTTCTTCATTTGAGCCAACTTTTTTGGCCCGTTTTGACTGGCCTGCTTTTCCACTTAACCACTTATCTTTGATTTTATTCTTATTTTTATTAGCTTCATAAACTTGTGTTTGCCCGATTTGATATTTTTCAGCTAAAAGTTTAACCGATGTTTTTTTCATTTCGTGCTCCTCAATCAGTTTCACTTTTTCATTGAGAGATAAAGTTTTGTTTTTACGAACTGACATCTCGAATAAGAAAAATTAATTTTGATAAAGGCACTACTCACAAGTGTATATTTTAAAAGCTTTAAAAGGACTAAATAGAAAAGCTAAGAAATAGAAGGAGGATTACCGGTACAGCCATAGTAAGGAGGATTACAGGACGCGGTTCTTCGAAAATTCGATTTCCTGACTTTCAAGCTAAAGCGCTCATGAGAGAAGAGTATATATTTTTCCGTTTTGACAGAATTCTGTTTTAGATAGATTTCACTGTACCTTCGTGAAACATGTTCCGCTTGGAGGTGCCTCTGTCCATGCAAACCAAGCTTCCCGGTCACGAGACAGCTCCTTCATGGCATTCCAGTTTTTGCCTCTTTTCTCTCCCACACTGGAAATGTAGTTTGTCCATTGAGTTCTGGGTTTCCCTCTGGGACGTTTTCCTGATGGTTTGGCCTCGAAGTATTTTCTTGCATCCCGGTCCTCATTTATCCGACTGAGATGTCCGAACCATCTAAGTTGCCTCTTTTCAAGGATATACTTTAGAGAAGTAACCCCTAGATCCTCTCTAGTCCTATCATTTCTGATACCATCCCTTTTGGTTCGACCCGCTACTTTTCGGAGGTACCTCATTTCCGATAACATTTTTCTCCACCTCCTTTTCCCTATAAGTGTATAAAAAATCATTGCAGTCATGGTAGTAAATTGCGTTTGCCTTCTTTATCCTATTGGATATCTCCTGGTCTATGTTCCCATTCCTGCTGATCACTGTTCCAAGGTAAGTGTACTCGTCCACAATTACCATGCGTAGGAGGCAAATAATACAAATCAAGAAAATTTTTTTAAAAAATTTTGCAACTTGATCATTCCTGCCATTAATTTTTAAGTTCATAGATTAAAAAAAAATAATCTGGTGCGTGCGCGCAACACACAACTTTCACTTACCAACTTACTTAGATAAGAAATTGACGTGTTTTGTTAAATATAATTTCCCAAAGTCACACATTTTTCTACATTCATATCTTATTTTTATTAATCGTTAAAGCTGTGTTTGAGTAAATAAAAAACCCCGTGAAAATGATACAAAATTTATTAAGTAAAGTCCCCCCTTCGGTTGATCAATTTTGATGAAATGTTGGCTATCACATATTTGGCATATACATACATCAAATACCCAGTTTGGTCACAATCATAAAAGCCGTTTTTGAGTAAATAAAAAAAGCACGTAAAAATGGTACAAAATTTATTAAGTAAAGTGCCCCCTGCGGTTGATCAATTTTGATGAAATTTTTACAGACATATCTCGGGCATATAAATAGATCAAATACTAAGTTTAATCAAAATCGTTAGAGCCGTTTTTGAGAAAATCAAAAAAACACGTGAAAATGTTACAAAATTTATTAAGTAAAGTCCCCCCTCCGGTTAATCAATTTTGATGAAATTTTTACAGTCATATCTCGGGCATATAAATACATCAAATACCCAGTTTGATCAAAATGGTTAAAGCCGATTTAGAGTAAATAAAAAAAACACGTGAAAATGTTACAAAATTTATTAAGTAAAGTCCCCCCTCCGGTTGATCAATTTTGATGAAATTTTTACAGTCATATCTCGGGCATATAAATAGATGAAATACTCAATTTAATCAAAATAGTTAGAGCCGTTTTTGAGAAAATCGAAAAAAACCTAAAAAGTTATTAAGTAAAGTACCCCCCTCCCTTTAAGTAATTTTGATGAAATTTATGCTGTCACATCGCGGGCATATACCTACACTAAATACCCAATTTCAGGATCGCACGGTTTATAGTTTTTGAGCTAGTCTGTTCACATACACA
This sequence comes from Aelia acuminata, assembly GCA_911387785.2. Taxonomy (NCBI): domain Eukaryota; kingdom Metazoa; phylum Arthropoda; class Insecta; order Hemiptera; family Pentatomidae; genus Aelia; species Aelia acuminata. The sequence goes on along the minus strand of OU426984.1, from coordinate 51,576,016 downwards.
CACACACACACACAGACCATTTCGCGGGACTTGGTCATTTCGACTCAGGGGACCCCAAAACGTGTATTTCCGTTGAAAACCGGAAGTCGAATTTTTTCACGATCGCAATACTTCCACTTACTATATATTTCATATATAGGTAAGTGAAAGTAAAAAATTGGTGAAATATTTAAAATAATTTTGAATGTTTTCCTCTTGTTCCCGATTTCCATGGTAGGTTCCAATTCCTGGGGCCATTTTACACTGAATTCGTAAGCTTAAGATAAACCACAGCCAGATTTTTTAGAATCTTGACTTTTTTAATTTTTTGGTAGTATGTTGACCTCAAGTTTTTAATTTCATTTTTTACCTCTGGTTCACCAAAGTCAGGTAAATTAATCGCCTGTAATAACTTGATATAAGCAGTATCAGGAATTGGTTTGTTACCCTTAAAGTATTTGAAATTCCGGAGGCATTTGTTTGATTTATACTGTATATATAAATTTAATTGTTGTTTCAGAGCTCCATTTAGCCATTTTGAAATTAATAAATCACAAAAGATTGAGACGAGTGATAAATTGCACTACTATGTTTACTGTTTGTTTACTTCACTTTGACTGATCCACCGACCGAGTGATGTGCCGAGTAGCGTGGGCCGGTGGTGGGGGTATTCACTCGGACGAGAGAATAGAACATTATCCTTCTATCCACTGTCTCGCCCAAATGACTCGCCTGCTACTAGGCCGGGTACTGACTTCGCTTTAACCGACATTAACCGAGCCCTCGGCCGAGTGCACTGTCTTGGCCCAGTACTCGGTAGGTGTAATTCACGCTAAAAGGACGTCATGTTGGCTTTGCCCAAAAGTAAAATAGGGAGACTAGTACCGTTTCCGACCTCAACTGAAAAGCAATATTCAAGTGTAAATCCCTTTTAAAGTCGAAAGCCGAGATCTAATTTCAACTGAGAGGGACACATTGGAAAATTTCGGAAAATTTGATCTAATCGAATAGATTTCGAATGCGTTGTCAATAATTGGCCATTCTATGTGATTATGAAATCTTGTGACCATCCGGGTTTAGTGCAGAGCGATATTTGAGAAACACCAGTTTATAATACACAGTACATAAAATACAAAGTCAATACTTACTAATTTTTCTTACTTGCACTAGTAATTTGGTATATTTTCTAAATTATTTCTTTCCGACATTACAGCTACAGGAAGAGACTGGCCATGGCCTCAGCTTCATGATAGAGAAATGCCACCTCTATAAGGAACATGTCGTTAAAGTGATTGGTTCGAGGGAGTTAACAACTCATGTGAGATTGGAGGTAGGTAACCTGTTTGTTAAGGGATCAGGTAGAACCATGAATTTTTAATTTTTTCATTCAGTTCAAAGTTGGAACAGACTTTTGAAGAAAGAAATTTTGCTATGAAAAAAATAACTCTCAAAGCCTTTGGTATTTATTTATTTATTTATTTATTTTTTTTAGGAAAATAACGAATTTATAAAAAGGCTTGAAAATTTAGAAAAACCTATTACACTGATGAAAGAACTTTTAGACAAAAATTTATTGAAAGAATTGCTTACTGTTTTAATTGATTTCCAACAACCCGAGACGGTGAATTGCCACTTCTTTCCTATATATCACCCTTACAGGAAGAACGTTATTTTGTATGCTTGCTTAGTTCAAGATGCCAATATCCCTTACAATATGGAAACCTTACATGGTATCGTCGGTGAATGTTTCAGGTAAAATAGGCAAATTTAGATATAATATATTGGGGAGGGGTCATTTTTGTTAAGAGTTATTTATTTTTTGAGTAAACCATATTTTTGTAGGGTTTCAATTTGAAAATATTTAAAAACCTGGAATCAAAGACAAAAATATTAAACAAACATCAGAAAGCTTAATGTATATAAATCATAATAGTAAAAATTCTACTTTCAAATGTTTTTTTTTTTTTTTTTAATTTTGTAGAGCACCAACATTTTAGGAAGGGATTCATGCAAGGTTTGATTTTATTTTGTCAGAAAAAGATCAAAAATCAAATCAGGACTTTTATATTTTCAATAAATAAATAAAAATCACTTCATGAATTTTATGTTTCGGGTCAGAAAATAAAAGTCCTGATATGATCTTTATCACAATGATATCTAATATAAGAGTCAAAGCTTGATTTTAATTATTTCAGGATGATTTTATTAGCTTTTGTTTCGGAGTTCTCCATACCGATGCACATTATTCGGTTAGCCGTTTTTATGGAAATCTTATAGGGTATAATAAATCACCTTATATCGATCTTAAGAATGATTATTAGATTATCAAGGCTGCTGATAATAAAAATAATATCGATATAAAACCTCAGGCTCGCTCAAGGTATCGATTACAACTTATCCGATATTTACAATATTGAGGTAGACTAGGTTAATTAGGGTGCTGATTATGAAAATTATATCGATTTTTCGATTAAGCGCTCAGGTCTCGATTTATTTCAACTTTCGGGGTTTAAACGATATTGGGGTCGGCTCATAGGATAATTCAGGTTGTATTTGACTTACCTAACGGTAGATAACTTATATGATACAAAAGATTGATTATAAAATAATATGGTCGTGCCTAACAATAAAATACTAAATTATTATTTATTATAGGTATTGCCAGGGAGTAATTGTTAACGCAATGAGATATGATGAGCAGAGACTGTACCACTCGAAAGAAAAGAAAATTTTGGAAGTGGCAATTAGCAATTTGGATTTGATAGGTAAAAATAGGTAATCGATAAATTTAATTTATCAAGGGGCGAATGGAGTGGGGTTAATATCCCAGAGTTGGGAATTTTAAATATATATATCTTTTTGATACGCTACGAAATAAAATTTAACCAATTGAGGCTGAAAAGAACTAGTGGCTTCTGATCAGAGAATGCTGTCCCAATAAGCTGAGCTTTCGTTCCGTTAATTATTACAATATGAGGTGGCTGCAATAATATTTAAATATAGAACTATATAGAAATTACTACATATGATAGTTATTTAACAAATTTAATGTTCGTAGTTACCATGAACCGAATAGAGACGTTACTCTGATACAATGAGACAGATCATCTTAGCAATAATTTGTGAAGAACCTACTTTAAACTACCAAGGAAAACTTGCAGTAGCAATAATAAATATTTTTTTTTAACACATCCCGTTCCTCAATTTTAGTTTATCATGTCGAAATTTGAAACAGTTCAGTTTTAATGTAGATAAGATATGATTTTATCGGCAATAAGAAGCAAAAGATTATAGGGACAAACAAAATTTTAATTTTAGCTTAAAGAATAAAATCTAGTACAATGCTGATTAATCCAAACCTAAGATTCTATTATTTGTGTTTGACTTACCTAACGGTAGATAACTTATATGATACAAAAGATTGATTATAAAATAATATGGTCGTGCCTAACAATAAAATACTAAATTATTATTTATTATAGGTATTGCCAGGGAGTAATTGTTAACGCAATGAGATATGATGAGCAGAGACTGTACCACCTTTTTTCTAATAAGACATACACTTTCTAATCGCATCGTCATTAAGCAATAAAGCCAATATCCCGTACAAAAAATCTTATGTTTGATTTTATTGCTGTTAGTTTGGCGACCAATGTATCTGTTTCCGATACTTCGAATGATAAACAAATAAAAAACTAGTATAACAGGAAAATTTGTATGAAACCGACTTTATCCAGTTATGTGATACTATTCCAAGCATCAGCTAGGATACAACTCATTCGAACCACGTAATTTTAAATCATTCTGCCAATATGCAAATAAACTGAGCGGGATTGATCCCTGCCTTCTGGTATATGTAGGGTTGAACATATCGCGCGTCCAATGCAACAATGGTTTAACTCAAATCACATTAAATTTTTTCAGGAATTATCTTCCAATTTTCCGCTATCTCTCCTCATCTCTTTCTAGACCGCGATAGTGCGATTAATGGAGCATTTTAAAAATCGGATAAAGCAGGCAAAGGATATCAAAGGAAGGGAAGTGAAGCAACTTTGAAACATTGGACCTCCTAAAAAATTTGTTTTTTTTTGGTTTTGGGGGTCTTTGGCCGGTCTTGCGTTGGAGAAGAGATACAAAGGGCATTGCATAAATTCACATATTAAAATATACATAATATAATGGACCATTCGTTTTCAGATAACTTCTCTGTTTTTTTACCTGCTATAAGGCAGCAGATACTCGAGATATCGGAAGCGGAGCGGTGTAACGTGTTCCTCATGGAAGGCAGCACTCTGGTCTCCCGCATATGTGATCATGGAGTTTCTTTTGATACCTTCAGAAAGGTATACTTCTAAAATATTCGCATATTTATTTTTTGTTGATTTGGTAGAACAGTTTTTGTTAAAATTAGAAGTCATTGCATTTGTACAGCAATAATATGTTAAATTATTTATACTTATCAATTGATAACTGATATAAATGTACCAATTAAAAGAATCCGTACGGCTGTAAGCACTTAACTTATCATTTATGTTTTTTACTGTTGTACCCAAGAAAAATAAATAGTTATATGACGTAATTTTAGGACGTTAAAAATGTAAGAATCCCAGTCGGTGTTGGAGTGACGGGCCTTGTTGCAGAAACAGGAAAAGGATTCAATTGCATTGATCCTCAGAACAATCCGCTTTACAGGAAAGATCTAGATGTCTCTGCGGGGCTTATTTCAAGGTGATATTTTAAAAATGCTAATAAGTATATTTCCCTTACAATATTACATTATCTTTATATCTTTATATATATATATATATATATATATATAAATCTCCTGTCCAGATGTTTGTCGGAGGTAAAATCAGAAACTACTTAACCGATTTTGATGAAATTTGGCTCATTGTGTGTAGTTTTGTCCAACTTAAAAGATAGGTTAGTTTTTATCTCCATTATTGGCCTAAATATTTCTTTTTTTTTTTCAAATTAAATGCTTATTATACTACAATTGAGTGTGATTATTCGTAATTTCAATAAATTTTCTTCAGATGGCAGTGTAAGTTATTTTATTGACACAAAATTTCATTTTCTTTCACTATTCAGGGATGGTAAGCATTAATCTATTTTTCCCTGCTTGGACTAGGAAAATTCATGTTTTTTCCCATCGCAAATTATGTGTTGTCGCCTTTTGACGTTTGGAGAAAACATTGAATCTATGTGTTTTAGCAAAAGGCAGGATAATCAAAATCATTGTGTACCTATTTGTATAACCTCCTGATCGATATCTCATATCACCATGTGTTACATTCAGAATTGAATTAACCCTTTAACCGGGCGGGACGTATAAATGCGTTCTTAAATTATAAGTTGTAGCTTGGAACTGGTGGGACTTATATTTTCGTACAACAGAGGTATTAGTCATAGATACATACATATATAATACACACATATACATAGATATATAATTATATATACATATATAAATAATAATAAAAACAACATATATTTCAGGACGCATATATCAATCAATTCTAAAAATTGATATTATAATAATGTTAACAATACATCAAAACGTAGCATTCTAATATTTGTTTATTTTTCACACACTCCACCTGATTAGTAATAGGGTCCAAATGTGTAAAATCGTAGTGTAATAGAATAAATCAGTTGAATTCCAGGCATCACTTCAATCATAAAAATTATAGTGTTCCTAATTTTTTTTAGATTGATTGTTAAGGGTTATTATTACTTGGACTAGTGAGTGCTAATTTACTCTAATTCAGTAAATTTATCTGTTAATCAAACCAGTATAAAAAAATGTTTTTGAGATGATTGCAGGATTTTTTCATCTTTTTGAAACTTCCAAATGATGTTAATGACTTGTACCCTTTTGTACCCGGGCTGATTTTTTTGTATATAGTAGGAACACCTTTCAATTTAATAATAATATGTATTATAGCCTGTACACTCGAGTACAACATTCTTTGTTTTAGTACTTTCTTTCCAAAATGGATATTTTTTTAGTATTCGTTGAACCACTCTATGTAAGAAAAATCTCTTTTCTCTTAGATTCTTTAGTCCAAACATAATTTTTAAAAACCATACAGAGGACAGAGGATGAGGTTGCCTAACTATGCCTCCAAAATTTCTTATAAATGGGTTGTTGCGTCAAAATCAAAGCAGCATTTTTAGAGAATGTTAAATAATTAAGTGGAAATGAAGCATTAGCCTGTTACATGGACTCTAAGCCACAGCGCATTCGTACAAGCAGACTGAGATGCGGTCTATGTAGGTAGGTCATGATTTTTTGCCGTTAGCATCTAAGAAAATCTTTTACTAACAGGTATTTAAGAAAATGCCTTTTCCTTTTTCCCCACTGGATTTTTTAGGAGTACCAGCAAATATCATTTGGCGGAATCCTCAGCCATAATCTATGATACTCAATCAAAATTATCTTTGCACAGATAAGCTCTCAAAAATAACTTTATTCAGGGGCTAAATCCCTGTACAGATATGCACATATAAAACTAGATATCTGACCATCATGCTACATCTGTGAAAATATCAAATATTTAATGAAGGTAAAAAAAAAAAAATCTCTAAAAAGAAGGAAAAGGAGGAAAAAAGAAAAATATATCTAAAGAGGTTTAGAAAAAAACAAAATAATAAAATAAATATAGAATTTTGTAAAGATAGGCTTTAGTTTTTATTATTTCTTCTTAATCTCCTGGCAAACGTTTTAAATTCGATTTTTAATTAATAAAAATTGTATATTATAATCAAATAACTTCAGTGGTCGCAACAAATGAAGAAATGACGAAAAACAATTTTATAATTTAATATAATATATTTAATTTATGAAATATACTCAATATTAAATATAATATATTCAATTTTATAATGAAATATAATCCTTATATATATAAAAATCTCGTGTCCCGATGTTTGTCATTCTATTACTCAGAAACTACTCAACCGACTTTAATGAAATTTGGCTCAATGTTTATAGTTTCCCCAACTTAATAGACATGATAGTTTTTAACTTGATTAGTTACCAAAATAATTCTTATATAGTGAATTATTGCAAATACAGTAGGTCGAGCTTCGATTTATTAACATGGCGTCATATGTCGATTTCATAACGTTTTTGTTTATAAGCATGCTATTGTAATACAGGTTATCATTATTATAATTTTGAATTGTGTTATGTGAGTGAAGTTATTGGTTCCTATATTATTATTTTCCACAGACAAATAGTAATACAAATCTTTGTATTTATTGTTAATTTTCATTAAAGAATAAATAAATCAAGAAAAGGTTACAATAAATTCTCAAAAGTGTAGGTAATTCCTTCCTTTTCCTTTTTTATTTGTGTTTCAATTAAATTACTAGCTAAGCGCTGAAACGCTTTGCTGTGGCCCACCCTGATATCAACTTTTAGTAAAGTAAATACATTCTAATAATTTAAATTAGGCTATTATTTGAAATAATATTCTATAAATGTTGTAACAGCACCTACTGTCACAGGTGTAACCTAATAGAAACCTGACTTGGGGAGTCAGTGTTGCCAAAACCTTGTGAAAATTAGTGGCTACACCTCCGGTAACCAGACATGCAACCTCCCTGAGTGTGTTTTGATTAGGTGTTGTGTGTTTTGCTAAAGAACTGCATAATTAAGACTTTAATATTATATTTTCAGTTGATTTATTTAACAGAAGTTTCTTTATTTTCATTATTCGTTTTGTTAGTATTATTTGAATACAGTGTTTTTTTATTTTACCAAACCTTTGTAATATTTTTATCCCGTGCTCTAAAATCTAAAATTTAAAAAAATGTCGGTGGAGATTTGTAATTCCTACTTTATCAACAATAATTTAAAGTTGAGAAAATTTAATCCCAATCGAATAGAGGCCTGTCCAATCCCTGTTCAATAGAGTTGTAATTATCTTTATATGTAAAATTTAAGAAAAGTCAGCGAAGATTTTAATCCTTTCTTTAATTTAAAGTAGGCTATTATTGAGAATGATATTTCGGTGTTAATTTCACCAGAATACTTTTTTTATTTATCTTTAAATTATTGTTGATTAAGAAAGGATTACAAATCTCCGGGGCATTTTTTGAATTTTACATATAATGATTATTACACCTCTACTAAACAGGAATAACTGTTATTTGGATAAACAGCAAGTTTCAGATTTATCCACCATAAATTTGAGAGTACTACTGCAAAATGATCCATCGACAGATATATTTCCTAAACAATTGTTCTATATTGGAAACGGTGAAATAGAGCTGCATCGAAATTCAAAATTTATCAAATTACCAGAAAATTTCTCCACTGTTGTAGAGACGAAAAATGAACTAATATAAAGTGTATTTCCTGATATTTTGAACAATTATTTGGACTATAAATGGCTGGTAGTCGTGCTATTTTGGCAGCAAAAAATGTTTATTTCGATGAAATAAACTTCCAAAATCAATTGACAATGTTCTAGATGTAAACGAAGCTGTAAATTTCCTATCTGAATTTTTGAATTCCCTGGATATACCTGGGATATACACCCAAACAATCTCCAGTTGAAGATTGGCTGACCGATTATTCTTCTTCGTAACTTAAATCCACCTCAATTGTGCAACGGTGCACGTTGGGTCATTAAAAGGATCACAGGAAATGTTATTGACGCAAAAATGTTGCCTGGAAGGTTTATAGGAGATATATATAACCCTGGAACCGTCAGAATTTTCAATAAAATTTAAAAGGCTTCAATATCCTATTCGTTTGGCTTTTGCCATGACCATAAACAAATCCCAAGGGCAAACAATGTCCACTTGGACTTTGAAAATCCGTGTTTTTCCCATGGGAAATGGCATACCTCACGTGGGCATCGCCTGCTCGCGTGTATGGAAACCATCAAATCTTAGGTTTGTGTTAAAAAAAAAAAAAACTGGTTATCCCAAAACATTTTGAACAAATTAGTACTTATAGAATAAATAAAAAATCTTAATTGTATTATGTAAAAACCTCTTTAAGAAGAGATTTCTTATCACTCAAATATATTGCTAAATTAAAAGCTTCAACACACCACCCATTTACCGAACACTTATTTTCTGAAGGGTCGGGAAATCCAGGTCTCAAAGAAATCGAGAAAAACGCCAATCAAAAGGACATATATGACGCGTTAACCAAGATTGGCATGACCCTGAGAAATATTAAACCCGTCGCTAAACTAACTATACCAAGTTGAGGTAGTGTTAGGCCAATAATCAATAGATCAATGGCTGGGGTTACCAAAACTTACCCGGTAGAAGTTCAGTCATCCTTTTTAAAATTAGTGGAAAAATATAGCAATTTCGAGTTAGTTTATACCGATGCATCAAAAAAGGGCGATAGTGTAGGCAGCGCTGTGAGTCGTAAACACAATCAGCTGTTTTTTAATCAAACTAAATTGAAATATGAGATGAAAAAAGTAAAAACTTTAACTTTACTATATTCCTTACCAAATACTTTTAAATAGTGTAATGCTCCATGCTCAATCACGTTGGATTTTGATTAGCTGAAAGGTTTTCATCTTTATTAATGCATATTGGTACGACTGTATTTGTTTAAAAATCTGGTGCGTGCGCGCAACACACAACTTTCACTTACCAACTTACTTAGATAAGAAATTAATGCGTTTTGTTAATGCCACTTCTCAAAGTTTTCATTTGCTCTATAAACCCCTCAGAACATTTTAACAATGATAACGCTTACCTGATATTAAATAACACTCAATTTTCATTAAACATGACGAATATGAAGAAAATCGTTAAAGCCGTTTTTGAGAAAATCTAAAAATTAGAAAAAAAGTTATAAAATAAAGTGTCCCCTTCGGTTGATCAATTTTGATGAAAAGTTGGCTATCACATCTTTGGCATATACATACATCAAATACCCAGTTTGATAAAAATCGTGAAAACCGTTTTTGAGTAAATAAAAAAAACATGTGAAAATGATACAAAATTTATTAAATAAAGTCGCCCCCCCGGTTGATCAATTTTGATGAAATGTTGGTTATCACATCTTTGGCATATACATACATCAAATACCCAGTTTGATCAAAATCTTGAAAACCGTTTTTGAGTAAATAAAAAAAACACGTGAAAATGATACAAAATTTATTAAGTAAAGTCCCCCTCCGGTTGATCAATTTTGATGAAATGTTGGCTATCACATCTTTGGCATATACATACATCAAATACCCAGTTTGATCAATATCGTGAAAACCGTTTTTGAGTAAATAAAAAAAACACGTGAAAATGATACAAAATTTATTAAGTAAAGTCCCCCCTCCGGTTGATCAATTTTGATGAAAAGTTGGCTATCACATCTTTGGCATATACATACATCAAATACCCAGTTTGATCAAAATCGTGCAAACCGTTTTTGAGTAAATAAAAAAAACACGTGAAAATGATACAAAATTTATTAAATAAAGTCCCCCCTCCGGTTTATCAATTTTGATGAAATGTTGGCTATCACATCTTTGGCATATACATACATCAAATACCCAGTTTGATCAAAATCTTGAAAACCGTTTTTGAGTAAATAAAAAAAACACGTGAAAATGATACAAAATTTATTGAGTAAAGTCCCCCCTCCGGTTGATCAATTTTGATGAAATTTTTACAGTCATATCTCGGGCATATAGATAGATCAAATACTCGGTTTAATCAAAATCGTTAGAGCCGTTTTTGAGAAAATCGAAAAAAACTTAAAAAGTTACTAAATAAAGTACCCCCTCCCTTTAAGCAATTTTGATGAAATTTTTGCTGTCACATCGCGGGCATATACATACACTAAATACCCAATCTCAGGTTCGTACGGTTTATAGTTTTTGAGCTAGTCTGTTCACACACACACACACACACACACACACACACACACACACACACACACACACACACACACACACACACACACACACACACACAGACACACACACACACACACAGACCATTTCGCGGGACTTGGTTAATTGGACTCAGGGGACCCCAAAACGTGTATTTCCGTTGAAAACCGGAAGTCGAAATTTTTCACGATCGCAATACTTCCACTTACTATATATTTCATATATAGGTAAGTGAAAGTAAAAATATTAGGATATAACTACTGAACCACAGCAACGCGTGGCCGGGTCTGCTAGTCATTCTATAATTAAATTTAATAATTGTATAATTAAATATAATAATTGTATAATTAAATTAATATGAATCAGGTATTTAAATTAATTAAATTAAATTAATGTTAAATTCACAGGTCGAAAGAGATGAAAAAATTATGATAAATACTTTTGTCCACCTAGCTCCTACTAAGCGAAACACTGTGCGACCCCTTCAATTAATTCAACGCATTATAGCTACTGAGCCACAGCAACGCGTGGTAGGGTCTGTTCGTTACTGTAGGATTTTATTTTTTATTATAGTAAAAAAAAAATTTTATTCGTCTTCTTGAATTCGAATTCCATTCTCGTACCGAAACGCACATTGAGACCTATATAAACATGCGAATAGTTTCTTCAATGTGATGCAAAAGAACTTTGCACAATATTTACACGTCTATTCAGACAGCTAACAAGCAGCTTGAGAAGACAGTGAAATTAAAAAAAAATATATAGAGCTAGTTAGGTAGTGGAGTACGTCTTCCAAACTCTGTCCTGAATAATATGACATTGTCTGTCTCCAAAAGAGGCAAACTTGGAAGTTGGGATATTATTGGAAGACTCCTAAATTATGTCCTAACTCTCTTAATCTCAGTAAAATCACATCTGTCAACGTCTCGCTAATTCAGGTCCCGAGATAAATTGTTTCCATTGATTGCTTGAAGTCTAAAAATATTTGATAATAAGTTCATAGTTCCGATGGTATTGACAACTGTATTAAAACTGCTCTATTTAGACAAATTATAGGAAATTAGATATACGGTAATATCATTTTGTTTTGTTTTTTTGTTTTTTATAATGCTCTAAAAGTTCAAAAGAGGAGAAAATCTCAAATATAAAAAAAAAATTGATTCCTAAAAATTCCTAATAATAAGATCGAGACCAATGCAATTCAACTGAACATTAGCACGTCTTATTATGTACTTCAGAAAAAAAAAGAAAAATATGTAAAATATTTGTTTAAGGCATTGAAGTGTTGAACTGTTTAAATATTGCTCAATGTTTAAGCATCCATTAATGTCTCAAAAGTAATTAAATTTTACATATTACTGTTGAACTGAAGCAGTGATGTACCTATCATGTATGGATTGCAACAAAAATATCAGTGATAATAAAATGTTGATATGTAATCGTTGGTTATCTGTTAGATGATTAATTTATAATTTATAGTTTTATTTTAATAATTGTTTTAAAATTATACAATGTTGAAGTTGATAATAACATTGATCCAAACATTAATTAGATAAATAATAGAGTTTTAATGAAATAACTGTCTTTTAACTTCAGTTTCAGAAAATTAATAATATAAGCTGCCTCAACACGTTCCCAATCTGCGGGATTCTTAAAAATGTTTTTCTGCAAGTTTAAATTATTTTTTCACCTTAAGTCTCATCTAGAGAGTACTAGAAAAGGGATCTAGGTTGAATGAAATATAGATATGGCTTTTATAAATACAGAATTAATCTTCAAAATGGTCCATATGTATTTATAAATAGCGATTTTACCTTCTATCCAATGCTAGTACTTTGGTGAAACAAATAAATTTAAACATACACAAAAATCGGACCAATGCACAAGCATCAAGCACTCGAAATAAAATAGGTAAGTGTAAGCTACCTTAATTGGTGTCTAGACCAACCGAAAAAACAAATCAAATGGTACAAGGCTCATTTTTTTAGAAAAAGAAATAAAGTATCGAGATTTCTTTAAAAGTGTTTTTTTTTTTTCTACGGTTGTTGATAGTCATCGCCTACGGTTGCAATTTTTGTAGGCTGATTCTGCTACACCAGACATAATGATAATGTTAGATTCGCATCTGTTGTGCAGGAACATGCTGAGCTTCCCGTTGATGCTCTACGGGAGGGTGTACGGTGTTGCGGAAGCAATCAACAAGACCACCAGCAACATGTTCAGCGCGGCGGACGTTTGCCATTGCGAGTGTCTCGGCAGGGTCCTCGGCATCCAGCTCTACATGGCGCTCCTCACCAAGAAGAACAGAGACGATTACAAAAGGAGGAACCTCATCGATTTCTTTATGCTAGAGGGACCGAGGGTAACTCGACCTTTTTATCTTATACTCGTGTCATTAGTTTCTGAGACGGACTGCATCTTTGATCATATCCACAGGAGAAAAGAGTCAACGATTTGAAACGTATTTTCAAAGAGGAAAATTATTTTGCAGATTGCGTTTGACAGCGAATTGTCCTTAGTTTTGGGGTGCCAAGTTCGACATAATTACGAAGACCTTCTAGATTACATGTTCCTCCCCTCCTCTCTGCCGAAGGAGCACATCATGTGTGCGTGTCTCCACATGTTTGAGGATCTCGACCTCTTGCATAAAATAGAAATAGACCAATATTCTTTCCTCAGGTTCGTCACCACCTTTCAAGTATATTATATCTTTATTTTATCGTTCAATTCTAATAATTAATTAGTCCACGCCACTGTATGCTATGAATAGTATTGATCGTTCACGCTCAATAATATCTAAACTATCCATATTTGTTCATCACTACTAACTTGTAATTTTTAATTATGATTATCTAAAGGAAAGTAATTTGTATGGTATATATATTTTTATAGGTTTTTGATAAATGTCAGGAACAGGCATCGAGGGTTTCCCTTCCATGGTTGGGAACATGCTTTGAACACTTTACATTTTATCTACACTATCATAAAAAAGGAAAACCTTCTGTACAATGAAACTGTTTCGTAAGTGTATATGTATGATACTAAACTAAATTACTACCATATCAGGAAAATGTAAAAAAAAAGAAGGAAAAGGCAGTTTAGGAAAACCTAGGAAGAAGTCACTATTTATTTAAGAAATATTCAACCTCACAATATTTTCTGTTTGGTTAAGTCAGCTGATATCTACTTTATTTATTTTTTTTTTGGGTCCCCCTTCCTCCGCCTTTTTTATGCTCCCGGGCCAAGTGTGAGGGTGGGGGATTAATGCCGAGGATTATCAAATGTCCACAGGCTTCGGGTTTTTAACTTGCTATCTTCGGGCAATCACCTGTTGTCCATGGCAATGCGTTTGCGCATTCAGCCATCCCGCTACCCTTATCCTGATGTCCTTCTTTCGTTAAAAAATTGGCTCTTTAAGGATAGATCTTTTCTGTTATATTACTAATAGGTCAAAGAGAATCCGCATGAAATCCCCTATTTTTGGATACCTATTTCAAATTTCCCCAAGTACCATAGCAGGTAGCTTGATTGAACAGAAAATTTCATTTTTTGAAATCTTTCAAATTTAATCGAAACTATTGTACATCTTTAGCTTTAGGTCGATTGATATAGCCTTCGAAGTATGTTTACGCACTTTTAATTAAAAAAAATAAAATAAAAACTTGGTATTGTGGAAGCGTGTGGGTTGAATTCACCATAAACCCTACATTATAGGAAAGAAGAGATACCACAGTGATTTATATTAATAACAGTATCATATGATGAAGATATTATTTATATATTATTGTAAAAAATATATATTGTCCCTTATTTTAGGGCCATGGAATGTTTTTGTATGTTGCTGGCGGCTGTCTGCCATGAAATGGAATATCGTGGCTCGGTGAACACTTACAAACCGACGAGTGGCACCACCTTGGGCAGCCTCTACAGCTCAGCTGGCTCGGTCGTTCAGGTACATTTTACTTAATGGTCACCAATTGTATGGTAATTAAGAATTTAATATGATTAATTTATAATAATTTAATAGAAGTATATTAAAAAATAACCGGGGCATCTGTTAAATGCATGTTTAGCTGCAAAACCATTAATTTCATCGCAAGAATAACTTTTTACGGTTCCTATTTTCTGGACCACATAAAGTCTCAAAATGTTTTTTATCAATGGTATGATCTATAGCCGTTGCTTGGACATAATGAATAGCGAGGTCAGTGTGTAAGGTCTCATTAGAAACATAAAAGGGGGCATCTATGATCTTCCTTATTACTTTTGATCGATCTTTTTGCTCTTTCCCATGCTTCAATACCGTATGTCCAAAGTGCTTCATTTAGTACTTTATAAACGGATAATTTGTTAGAGATAATTTTGAACAAATTACATTACTGTATTGGTTTTTTTACTGAAACGCAATCTTATATTCCTCAACTCCTTATAATCCTCCTAATATAATTCCTTAACTCTGCCCTCTGGGAGGGTCAGATTAGTTGATCTTTTCACTGAATCTCCAAGGCAGCTCCTTTTCCTGCGAATCTCATTAAAAATAGGTAGTAAGAACTGTTTGCTGTGAATACTGCCCGACGGTGAGCCAATCTTCTGTGTTCGTGTTACTATTCTTATAACTAAAAGTGGTTTTATCCAAATTCTAAACTTTGGAGGATGTGTATAAAAATTTAGGACTTGTTAAAATAATAACTATCATAATTAATTTGATTAAATATTTCGGTCCTGTTTGTCCATATTTGATAAAAAATGACTATACCTTGACCTTTGGGGACTATACAACGTAGTAATATGTCAATATTCGTGCTCATCTGTCTGAATTATTTTCCTTGAGGTTAGTTTCATTATTGTTAAGGTATTTTATTTTCATCATGAACTATGTTACTATTATTATTAAATATATTATTCTGATATAAGTATGCTTGAAGAAGATTCTTTGCTGCCGATTCCATAAATCAAAAACATGATTTAATTAATTTACAAGACATGGTATTATTCCTTAAAATTTCTAAGGAGAGCTTCAGAAGGTAAATAAAGGCTTTTTTTTTTTTTGTATCTTCTGCTTGCAACTTCTCTGTTACAGTTCCATTCTATCGATCAAACGGCCCGCCTTCTTGCAGACTGCGGAATCACGCATAATATGGAATTGAAACGATTCAAGGAATTTCTCCTGCTTTTAGACAAGATGATCTTGGGTAAGAGGTGGATAAAAAAGTTTTGTCGAGTTGGATCAAATAAAAAAACTGTAAAATTTTTCCACAGGAATGGATTTGGGAAACCATGTCTATGGGAAATCTGATTTAATGAAATTAATAGACGAGAGAAAGGTACTTAAAGACCACCAAAATCGAATCTACTACTTTGGCCTTCTGTTGACTTGCAGCGATATTAGCGACTTTTGTAAGCCGTGGCAGTACTTGGAAGTTCAAGGGGTAACCCTACCCTAATATTATTAATATAGTAAACGATTTAAATGTGTTCGAAATGACATTAGTATTCTCATCCTCGAACAGTTTGTTCCAACCACTGTTCGGCTAATCTAAATAAGACACGAACTTGAAGAGGTACTTTATCTGTACGGCCGCTTGTTCGGGGATAGCGCTAGTGTCGCTTTTGAGTTAGTCGCTAGTTCAATATCAGCTGTTTAACAATAATTGTCAGCCGTAACAATGACCATTTTTGTCTTAAGGTGCGGTCAGACATCATTGTTTGCTCGGTTTTTTATCACGTTTCAGTTTAAATAGCTGTTCGTAGTACGCCGGTGGGGCAAGGTTTGGGGCATTATCTCTGCGAAGGTGAGGTTCGCACACAGTTTTTTCATGACTAACTCGAGTGTGCTGGTGAATCTCGTCTAATGATGTTTTATCGATCCGTGTTTTGTATTGTTTTAACTAAGAGGTGAGCGCCCAGCCTTATTCTTTAAATCCTTTACAATTTTTTTAATAAGATAGAACACTTTGAATACAACCCATTTTCGGTTCAGGGTTTCCAGAAACTTATAGACACATCTGAATTTGAAAGTCTGTCCATGTCAGTAGCGGATACAGGGGAGGAGCGCCCCCCCCCCCCCCCCAGAGAGGTGAGGACACTCATAAAGTATTATTATTATTATTATCTTGGCGCTACAACTCGTCGACGAGTCCTGGCCTCCTCCACCAGCTTCCTCCAGTCATCTCTGTTCTGTGCCGCTGTCATCCAGCTTCTGACTCCCAGAATATCTCTAGCGTCACCAGCAACACCATCAGACCACCTGAGTTTCGGTCTCCCCTTTCTTCTAGTGCCATGGAGGGGTTCAGTCAGTACCTTTTTAGGGATTGCCTCGTCATCCATTCTAGCCACGTGGCCAGCCCTTCGCAGTCTTCCCAGCTTCATTGTCAGAACGACATCTTTTTCATTGAAAATCGAATAAATTTCGTTATTCGTCCGTCTTCTCCAGTTTCCGTCTATATGAACTCCTCCGAAAATCCTACGAAGAATTTTCCTTTCGAAGACTAAAAGGTCTAGTTCGATTCTTTTGCTTATGGTCCATGCCTCTGATCCATACAATAGTACTGGGCGGATTAATGTTTTGTATAGATGAAGCCTGGTCTGCCGGGATAAGAGGCGGGAGGTGAATTCCTTGCGGAGTCCGAAGTAACACTTGTTGGCCATCAATATTCTTCTCCTCACTTCTGCCGCAGGTGAATTATCTTGAGTGACAAGTGTCCCCAAATATGTGAACTGGGAAACTTTTTCAAAGTTAAATGGGCCGATATTGATAGTCTCGCCAGGACGAGCTTCTTCTCCTGTTACCATGTATTTGGTCTTTTCTTCATTCACCTCTAACCCTAGTACTCTGGCGGCCCCCAACAGATCTAAAAACCCTCTCTGACTGACTCTGAAGATCGCCCTACAATGTCTACATCATCTGCAAAGGCTAAGAGCTGGAACATTCGATTGTAAATCGTTCTGTTATTTTGCAGACCAGCGTCCCTCACTGCTTTCTCAAGCGCCAAGTTAAAAAGAAGGCACGCCAGTGCATCTCCTTGGCGAAGTCCTTTTCTTGAGGAGAACTCTTTTGTTCTTTGCCCACCAACCTGCACAGTGCACTTCACATCCCTCATGGTCAGCTTTACCAAGCGTATTAACTTCTCTGGGATATTAAAACCTTCTAGTGCCTTATATAGCTCTTCCCGATTAATGCTGTCATAAGCTGCCTTGAAGTCCACGAAAAGATGATGGGTATTAATTTGAGATTCATTGCCCCTCTCTAGAATAGTTCTGAGGCAGAAGATATGCTCTGTGGTAGATCTCCCTCGTCTAAATCCACACTGGTATGGACCAAGCTCCTGTTCTGCGTAGGGTAAGAGACGTTGGAAAAGTATATTGGATAAAATCTTATATCCACAAGAGAGAAGAGAGATACCCCTGTAATTTTGACATTGGAGTCTATCTCCTTTCTTGAAAACAGGGCAAATAACTGCTTTTTTTCCAATCTTCCGGCAAAACCTCTTCCTCCCAGATGCACAAGATAAGATCTTGTAATCTCTTTGTCAGCTGTTCACCTCCGTGCTTGAAGAGTTCGGCGGGCAGTGCATCAGCTCCAGGTGCCTTATTATTCTTGAGTCTACCAATGGCATCCGTTATCTCTTCATCATCTGGTGGTTCAAGGTTTGAATCTCGGTTACCAACTGGAAAGTCGTCTCTGGTGTCTGATTCGCACTGAACCATGTCAAGAAGCCCTTCAAAGTGACTCTTCCATAGCAATAGGACGTCCTCCTTGCAGGCAATTATTTTCCCATCCTTGTCTTTACAGGTTTCCGGCAAAGTTGCTTGGTACCTTCTCCTTCTATTTACACTCCTGAAAAAGTCTCTCGATTCTTTCTCCCGCCAGAGTTTTTCAGTCCTCTCTAGTTCCTCTTTTTCCCTTTGTCTCTTCTTCCTTTGATGGAGTCGTTTTTCTTCTCTCCTCTTCCTTCTATATTCTTCCACAGCACTCCGAGTCCCTTTCCTCAGCATATTCTTATATGCAACATTCTTCGCATCCGTGGCAGCATTACATTCACCATCTAACCATGGGGACCTCATCTCCTTTTCTCTTGGTCCCAGTACATTGTTGGCTGTCTCATGCATTGCATTCGCACAGCTTGACCAAAGGAGTTCTATGTTTGACATGTCCACAGCTTGAGCGCAGATGTTCTCGTCCAGCTTCTTAGTGTACAGCTGTTTAATATCTGATTCCTGGAGCTTACTAATGTTGTAATGCCCAGGTTTTTTAGCTGGGCCTCCTGTTTTTTTAAAAGAGATCTTGGGAGTGATGTGGGCAATACACAGGAAGTGGTCCGAATCAACGTTGGAACTTCGAAACGTTCTCACATTTTTAAGGCTAGACTTGTGCCTATTATCAACCAGGATGTGATCTATTTGGTTAACATGTGCCCTGTCTGGTGTGGTCCAGGTGCCTTTGTGAATATCCTTGTGTGCAAAGAGGGTACTTCCAATGATCATGTCTCTGGAGGCAGCAAAGTTAATAAGTCTTGTACCATTGTCATTAGACTCATCATGGAGGATATATTTTCCAATGGTTGGATGATATATTTCCTCCTTCCCTATTTTCGCATTGCAGTCTCCAACGACTATTTTCATGTCGTACCTTGGGCACTGATCAAGGGTCCGTTCCAGTTCTTCATAAAAGACGTCCTTATCCTCCTCACTTGAAGCTTCCGTCGGGGCATGGACGCTTATAATACTGAGGTTATAGAAATTCCCACAAATCCTTAGCACACAAATACGTGGATTGACGGGCTTAAAGCCAATTACCAGTTGCCTAAAGCGACCTCTGACTACAAATCCTACGCCATATTCATGGAGGGTATCACTGCAGCTGTAAACGGTGTGTCGCCTCTTTTCGAGAATATCCTGGCCAGTCCATCTAATTTCCTGGATGCCAACGATGTCCAGTTTGAAATGGTCTATCTGGTCAAGGAGCAGTTTCAGTGCTCCGGGTCTGTAAAGTGAAAGAATGTTCCAGTATCCAAGATTAAAGATCCTATAGGGGTTGCTGGGTCGTTTCCGTTTATGACAATCAAGATCCGAGGCTGATTTTGGTTTCGGCGAAATACGAATTTCAGGTAGGGGGGCTTCTAACCCTCACTCCGTACCCTAGTATACTAGTGGCGCTGCCACCTTGGTGCCTGTATACCTACACCCCCATCCGGAGCGGCTACCTAGGGAAGGTGATCCTAGGGTGTGTACTGTAGGTGACCTTAGACTGTAGTGTGGGGGTGTATGTAATGTACTGTAGTTAGTGTACTGTGTGCGTGTTAGAGTACTGTTCCCCCAACCTGGAGAGGCCAGTAGCTATCTGCGGTCTTGTGACCGGGCGATGGGGCCGCCACCTCCCTACGCCGAACTACTCATAAAGTATTACTATTTCTATATAAAATGAGCTATATTTAGTCATTTTTCAAGTCCATTAATTGAAAATGAATTGTATTTAAACATTTACAAAATTTACAACGTCATTATGTACTAATACGTATTTTAAATTATGGCCTTCATTACTCATGAAATGTAAAAAAAAAAGTGCGCCCCCTCCTTAGAAAATTTCTGGATCCGCCACTGGTCCATGTCGAAATCTGTTGTTACTACTAGAATTCCAGGCTGCAGTGCGTCAATGTGTTCTGGCTACCGATATATTTTTCACTAATCCAAAGAAAGAAAACTGAAAGAATAATTATTCATCAAACCTTCTGATAGTTTTTTATATCGGCCAGGAAATACATTTCTATAACACTAATCGTTTGCTAATCGAGTATCAACTGGTGGTTCAGCAGTTTAATCTTACTTTCCTCATCCCGTATTATATGATATGATATGTTTTATTATGGTCACACGGTCTATTACTTCTTAAAGTAAGGGAAATGTAAAGGAAATACAAAAAACTAATTATTACTTTTCTATAATAGTTTTTTTACTTTCACTTACCTATATATGAAATATATAGTGCGTGGAAGTATTGCGATCGTGAAAAATTTCGACTTCCGGTTTTCAACGGAAATACACGTTTTGGGGTCCCCTGAGTCAAAATAACCAAGTCCCACGCTATGGTCTGTGTGTGTGTCTGTGTGTCTGTGTGTGTGTCTGTGTGTGTGTGTGTGTGTGTGAACAGACTAGCTCAAAAACTATAAACCGTGCGAACCTGAAATTGGGTATTTAGAGTATGTATATGCCCGCGATGTGACAGCAAAAATTTCATCAAATTTGCTCAAGGGGAGGGGGTACTTTACTTAATAACTTTTTAAGTTTTTTTCGATTTTCTCAAAAACGGCTCTAACGATTTTGATTAAACTGAGTATTTGATCTATAGATATACCCGAGATATGACTGTAAAAATTTCATCAAAATTCATCAACCTGAGGGGGGACTTTACTTAATAAATTTTGTATCATTTCCACGTGTTTTTTTTATTTACTCAATAACGGTTTTAACGATTTTGATCAAACTTGGTATTTGATGTATTTATATGCCCGAGATATGACTGTAAAAATTTCATCAAAATTGATCCACAGGAGGGGGGACTTTACTTAATAAATGTCCAATTTTTACCTTTTTGATCGATTATCTCAAAAACGGCGTTAACGATTTTTATCAAATTCGTTATGTTTAATGAAAATTAGTTGTTATTTAATATCAGGTAAGCTTCATCATTATTAAAATGTTCTGAGGGGGCTTAAATGGGGAAGGGGCTTTTTTTGTTTTTCTATAAAGTATCTTTGTTTTAGTTTATATTGGGAAATTAACTGTCTCTCATCACGCTTAAAAATAAGAAACGGCTAAATATGATATATGAAGAGAATCAAGTAAACATATACAGGAGAAAAAAAGAAAAATATTCCGTCAACTCATAAAACACCTTGAGCTCACGCATGCGCCGTACGCCTTTAATGACAAACCAATGCGTTATAATTAAACTGTTCTGTTCATTGGATAAGTGGCAATTAACAAAACGCATTAATTTCTAATCTAAGTAAGTTGGTAAGTGAAAGTTGTGTGTTGCGCGCACGCACCAGATTTTTACTTTCACTTACCTATATATGAAATATATAGTAAGTGGAAGTATTGCGATCGTGAAAAATTTCGACTTCCGGTTTTCAACGGAAATACACGTTTTGGGGTCCCCTGAGTCGAAATGACCAAGTCCCGCGAAATGGTCTGTGTGTGTGTGTGTGTGTGTCTGTGTGTCTGTGTGTGTGTGTGTGTGTGTGTGTGAACAGACTAGCTCAAAAACTATAAACCGTGCGATCCTGAAATTGGGTATTTAGTGTAGGTATATGCCCGCGATGTGTCAGCATAAATATCATCAAAATTACTTAAAGGGAGGGGGTACTTTACTTAATAACTTTTTACGTTTTTTTCGATTTTCTCAAAAACGGCTCTAACGATTTTGATTAAACTGAGTATTTGATGTATTAATATGCCCGAGATATGACTGTAAAAATTTCATCAAAATTGATTAACCGGAGGGGGGACTTTACTTAATAATTTTGTAACATTGTCACGTGTTTTTTTTTATTTACTCTAAATCGGCTTTTACGATTTTGATCAAACTTGGTATTTGATGTATTTATATGCCCGAGATATGACTGTTAAAATTTCATCAAAATTGATTAACCGGAGGGGGGACTTTACTTAATAATTTTGTAACATTGTCACGTGTTTTTTTTTATTTACTCTAAATCGGCTTTTACGATTTTGATCAAACTTGGTATTTGATGTATTTATATGCCCGAGATATGACTGTTAAAATTTCATCAAAATTGATTAACCGGAGGGGGGACTTTACTTAGTAAATTTTGTATCATTTTCACGTGTTTTTTTATTTACTCAAAAACGGATTTAAGGATTTTGATCAAACTGGGTATTTGATGTACGTATATGCCAAATATGTGATAGCCAACATTTCATCAAAATTGATCAACCGGAGGTGGACTTTACTTAATAAATTTTGTATCATTTTCACGTGTTTTTTTATTTACTCAAAAACGGATTTAAGGATTTTGATCAAACTGGGTATTTGATGTACGTATATGCCAAATATGTGATAGCCAACATTTCATCAAAATTGATCAACCGGAGGTGGACTTTACTTAATAAATTTTGTATCAATTTCACGTGTTTTTTTTATTTACTCTAAATCGGCTTTTACGATTTTGATCAAACTTGGTATTTGATGTATTTATATGCCCGAGATATGACTGTGAAAATTTCATCAAAATTGATTAACCGGAGGGGGGACTTTACTTAGTAAATTTTGTATCATTTTCACGTGTTTTTTTATTTACTCAAAAACGGATTTAAGGATTTTGATCAAACTGGGTATTTGATGTACGTATATGCCAGATATGTGATAGCCAACATTTCATCAAAATTGATCAACCGGAGGTGGACTTTACTTAATAAATTTTGTATCAATTTCACGTGTTTTTTTTATTTACTCTAAATCGGCTTTTACGATTTTGATCAAATTGGGTATTTTATGTATGTATATTACCAAGATATGACTGTGAAAATTTCATCAAAATTGATTAACCGGAGGGGGGACTTTACTTAGTAAATTTTGTATCATTTTCACGTGTTTTTTTATTTACTCAAAAACGGATTTAAGGATTTTGATCAAACTGGGTATTTGATATACGTATATGCCAAATATGTTATAGCCAACATTTCATCAAAATTTATCTACCGAAGGGGGGACTTTACTTAATAAATTTTGTATCATTTTCACGGGTTTTTTATTTACTCAAAAAAGGCTTTAACGATTAACAAAAATAAGATATGAATGTAGAAAAATGTGTGACTTTGGGAAGTGATATTTAGCAAAACACGTCAATTTCTAATCTAAGTAAGTTGGTAAGTGAAAGTTGTGTGTTGCGCGCACGCACCAGATTTTTTTTTTTTGTAATGTATACATATGGGGCTTCAAAATACATATCTCAGCCCTGGTCTGTTAACTACTTAATTTACCCTTGTTCTAACAGACAACTAATCTATTCAAGTGTAATTTTTCAACTTGGATATTTGAATAAAAAATATTTCTCTTTTAAATATTTATTATTATTTAATTTATTACACCGACGTTTCGGAGTTTTCGAGTCTTCATAAATATTTTTGCAATGGTATTAATAATAAAAAAACAAAAAATCTTAGTTGAAATTAATACTATAAAAATACTATTATCTTCCTTTAATTGAAATTACTTCTCACAAACCTATCTAAGAGTTATTGTGTTTTGTTATGTATTATTAACACTACATAATAATAAACAAAACACCGGAAACATTATTTCAGTAATTTTATCGGTAGTAATATTCTGATATTATTGTTGAAAAAAAAAAAAAAGTAAACAAAAATTTTATTGACCATAATGAGGGCTGTCTCAAAAACGTCGGTGTATGATTTCGATAATTTAAAATATTCAAAGATTCAAAACTTTTTCGCAACTCCATTATTAGAAAAATAATTTAAATGTATGTATTAATATTTTTTATGCTAGGACAAAATAAGCGATGAATTTTTCGTTAAAGAGGTTCCAAAGGAATGCTATGGACTAATAGAGTTTTCAGATATTTTCGAAAATGTGAAACTGAAAAAAATAATGCTCCAAATAAACTTTATGCAGACCATCTGCGGACCTGCGTTCAGGTACTTCAGATGAATAATTTATTTTGATAAAACAGTAGCTTGAATCCTAAAAACATTGATTGAATCTTTTTTTTTTTTTTTCATAACGAACTCTACAGCCTCCTGAACTCGGTGCTACCTCGAACGGACAGGTGTTCTGAGTCCATTGAGTACAACTTGAGGTCACTAATGAGTAACAAGGAGAAGCTGATCCAGGCTCAATTGGATCATAACCAATGAGTGGAGCACAACTCGCGATGAACTATAGAAAAAATATATATTTCATGAATTGGTCTTATTCATTCAGCTATACACTTCTTGTTGTGGAAAGTGATTGTGTACGATACACAAAAATGGATTGTAAGAAATGGAACGAAGCATTCTGTATAATCGCCTATCTGGAAAGACTACTGACAATTATGCTAGAATAACTATTTTGGGAAATATAATTTGCAATATCGAACCGCAGAAACAAACTTTTAAGCTTATTAGTACAGGAAAGAAGGACAAAATTGGAAGTTGTACACACGAAACTTTAGTTTCAACCTCGTATCAATAGTAGGAAATGGGATCTAGAAAGTCTGCCAAGTTAAAGGGGGCAACCACACTCTGGGGAATGGGAGGGTTGAAAAGGGGTGATTTAACAAAAAAAAAAATTTTTTTTTCTAAGAATGCCATTTAATCTTTTGAAACATTCTGTGTTTCTGAATCAAGCTAGACGCCTCCCATGACGATGCAGCCAATAGTTAAAAAACTAATTACAGAGGTGAAAAATTACATGTTGCAGCTGAATTATACTCGTATTACTGCTTACGGAACGATTATAAAACCATATACGTATATGGGTGAGTCTACTAAAGTTGGACAACTTTTTACCTCATTCTGTTTAAATATTTCTTCGTGACTTTTATTAAAATGATTTATACATAACTTACACATATTCAGAATTGTTTTTAGCAACAGAAAACATTTCTGTTATGTTAGAAAGGTGTAGTGGTTGCAATTCTCAATATTAAAATGTTATCGATTGTTGTTATCATCATATGTTATCGATTGTTTCTGTGTATGAATTATTTTGCATTCTGAATAAAGGATTTAACCTCGTGAAAAAAAAAAAGATGTAATGGTAGATTGTTGCAATTCTCAATATCATTAAAATGCTATGTTAATATGACGTGTTCAGATCACGTCGGGGCCACCAATTTAAATCACAAGGTTGAATTCTGTGTTCAGAATGCAAAATAATTCACACACAGAAACAATTAATTCTTTTAAAAAAGACAAGGGGATTATATATATTTTTTTAAATTTTAATAAACGCTTAACAAACTTTTGATTTAAATACAATGCCTTCTTTTTTTGTAAACCTTAGCTTTAAGGTCAAGTAATTCTTGCAACATAACATTTTTTTTTTCACATGAATTAATAAAAGTCTTTTCAGAGCACTTTTATATTGAATGAAACTGCTAATAGATATTGTCCCGCTTAATAAATCGCTGCGGTTCTTCTCAAGAGATTTATTTTCTTTCATTCTGTCCCACCATACTCTCTCTTTCAAAATAGTTTACTTATGTTTCAGTTCTTTCAGCTACTTTTGGTCATTTAATATTTTCCAATCAGAATTTGTCTTTTAAATACATTTTTTTTTTCAAATATTAATTCTTTTGGGCTTATGAACTATATCAAATACTTTCCTTTGAATTACTTTTAACTCCCCGTTTCGTTATCCAGAAATGACCCGTAGTATAACTTTTTGACCATTCAATTAAATCTTAAACTCAAATATCCAGTAAGGAATAAAATCGGACGAAATCAGTACTATTATTAAATAATATAAAATATGATCAAAACCATATGGATTACAAGTACAAGATGGATTACAAGTACAGGCTTTACAGGCTTCGAATAATCCATCAAATTATAAAGTCATCAGTTCAGCATCTACACTGAAAATGAATACATATATTGCGAAGAGGAATACATATTTATCAGGACCAACGGGGTAATGGCAAAGGACAGATTTGGATTAGCACAGCCATCTGAATTAGGGGCCAGAGGAGAAAAGAATTGCCTGGCATGATTTCAATTTCAATTTTATAAAATGGGTTTTGGTGGGTTTTTTACACGCCCCCCCACCCCGACTAGCACTGCCTCGGCTCTTTTCCCCTATCCCTTCGAGCTAGTTAGCTCTCACATACGTAAGTTTGCAAACTGTCCTTATTTTGATGGTTCTTTTTTTCTAGCTAGTTGTTATGAAAATTATACCTTGTATAGAATGGCTTTATTTGACAAAAATTAGATTACTACTTTTTACAAACAATATTATAATAATTGTTGATTAATGTATCATGTGTTATTTACACGACATTCACCCCATCTTTTATTTTAGTACATGGTCCGAAAGATAAACAGGAATTTTTCTGTTTTAGATGATTGCCTGGGAGTAGGACTAGTCGGTGATCCTCTTGGGGTATTAGTTGGTTCGGGTTTCTGTTCACTCTCTAGTTCGTCAAATTCTTGAATAACATCTGAATTAGAAGCTGGTTCAGGAACTGGAGTGGTCTTTGTCTTCGATTTTACTTCTTTTTCGCTCTCAGGATCTCTGATTACATTAACCTGTTCATCTAGCCCTGTCGAATTCAATTGGTCGACTTCCTCGTTGACTGTTTCAGTATGTTGTTTAACAGATTCAGGAGGAGCTGCGATATGGCAGGTCGATACCAGAGCTTCTTTGCCATTTGGTAGATGATTCTGGCATAATCGGGTTCGTTTCTATCAAATGAGCCTCTTCCAGCAATGGCTCATATTTGCTTATCCTATTTTGTTTTCTAACATAACCCGGGTTCATAAGCCAATCAGGTTTCGGAATTCCATAGAAAGATCGCCTAGGATGTTTAAACATCCTTTCATAGGGTGTGACGTTTGTAGAAGTACAAAAAAGGGAACGGATTGAATGGAGAGCTTCAGGTATAACGCTTTCCCATTGTTCTGTTTTAAGATTTTTAGATTTAAAGATAAGCGATATTGTCGTCCAGATAATGCCATTGTACCTTTCCACCTGGGAATCGCCTCGTGGGTTACACGGTGAATAGCGACTATTAGCGATCCCTTGAGAAACTAAATAGTTTTGTAGTTCAGCCGACATAAAACTCGTTCCTTGGTCTGAGAGTATGAATTGGCATGCCAAGAATTGAGAATATAAGAGTAAGTCTGATCACAGTAGCAGCTGACATGTCCGAGCATGGTACCGCAAAAGGGAACCTTGAATATTCATCAATAACTGTCAATATGTATTTATTCCTTGAAATAGACGGAATTGGTCCTTTAGAATCGATATTTAGTCTTTCGAACGGCGCCATAGCACGGATCAGACTAGACGATGGTTTTTGATAGAAAAGAGGTTTGACTTCGGCGCAAACCGAACATGAGGCAATTGTTCTCTTTACATCCTCCAGTGAATATGGTAGATTCTTACATTTTACTAGATGTAACATTCTGGTTATACCCGGGTGTCCAATGTCGCAATGTAGTTGGTAAAGTTTCTCGGCGTACTTCATCGACAGTGAACAAGAGATTCTTGAGAATGCATCTGCTGCATCGTTTTCACGACCTGATCGATAAAAGATGTCATAGGAGTATGGTGCAAGCTCCAACCTCCATCTCAGCATTTTATTATTTTTTATTTTTCCATTGTGGTTCTCTTACATTAAAAATGTAAGATACTGATCTTGGATCCGTAATGAGTTTAAAATGACGACCGATGAGGAAATGCCTCCACTTTTGTAGGGCTCCAACAATACTATACGCTTCCTTTTCAATAGGGGGAAAATTCCGTTCAGTCCTGTTAAGGGATTTGGAGAAGAAAGGGTTCTTATCGGTTATGGGCACGCCATTTACCTCTAACGTTTAAAAGTGAAATAACATAATAACTGTGATGAAAATATCGTCGTCACCATGCTAAAGTAACGAATGTGCAACTAAAAACCTATGCATATTCGTTACTTTAGCATGGTGATGACGACATGTTTATTTTAATTTGATATAATTCCAAAATTCTTTATTATCATATAAAATTGAATTAAAATGATCTTCACCCAGTTTCTGCTTCGTCCGCCACATAAACTCAGCTAAATATGATGCTAGGCCGTCATCGTGCCGCATCTTCTTTTGTTGCCCCATTTAGCCGATCCCCACAATCTTTCATTTTTTTAAGTGTGTGCTCGAGATGTATGGTCGACAAAATGATACCTATGATTAACTGTTGAATGTTTGAATCTTCTTTTGTAAAGAAGTATCCTCATTTATCCTTTTCCAACAGTCAGACATAATTTCACTATCCGGATGTATCCTTTTCTCTATTATAAAATTTCATTAATAATTTCACTTAATGTTATAACCATGCCCTGGTCCGAATTCCAATCGTTACCCGACACTCCCGCTTATGACATCTCCAGGCAAATTTTGGCGACAGGGATAATCTCATGCAATGTCCTTTGGCGCAAAATTTCTGCATGGGAATAAAATCCTTTGAATGTAGGAACTGAAGAGCACTTTCTTCATCTACAATAAATAGTCTGAAAAATACTTTTCAAAGTAAACATCATTTCAATATACAACAAAATTTAATTAAATGGAAGACCTAAAGAATTAAAAGTTGCTTTCTTCGGTTCCTATCGGTTATGGGCACGCCATTTACTTCTAACGTATAAAAGTGATAACAGTTACTTTTATACGTTAGAAGTAAATGGCGTGCCCATAACCGATAAGAACCGAAGAAAGCAACTGGTCTTCCTGACTGAGAAAGTGTGGCAGTTATAGCTTGCTCTGAGGCATCCGTTTCGACAGTGAATGGTAGACCTTCGTCTACGGCAAAAATACTGAAATTGGCGATTTCCGGTTTAGGGAGGGCTCATTGGGAACTTTTTGGTGTTAATCAATGAGTTAACACTCTCTGAAAATTTTGGTATCCATTTAGCATAATAGGAAAACATTCCAAGAGCACGTTTCAAGCTAGCTGAGTCTGCGGGAACCGGAAAATCTAAAAGCGTTCTTAAACGTTCAGGATCTGGGCGGATGGATATATTTTCTACGACGTAACCAGGGACTGGTATTTTCTGAAGTGAGCATTTACTCTTGTTTTTATTTAGAGTTAGTTTATATTTTTTTGTAACCTCCAAAAATCGATTAAGACTTCGATCATGTTCTTCTTTATTTTTTCCGTATACTGTTACATCATCCAGAAATGCGAAGGTATTCTTTAGGTTTTCAGCTTCAATTATTTGATGGATGGTTCTTTGGAAACAGGCAACACCATTTGTTGCACCAAACGCGTGAACTGATAGAGCCTGCCATTTGCTTCAAACGCTGTGAACGGCTTGTCCAGTTGTCTTATTGGTACCTGGCGATAAGCACTTTTCAGATCTATGGCACTAAATAATTTATATTGAGCTAATTTAGCGACAAAAAATTCACTATTCGGTAACGGATAGGCATCAAGAACTGTACATTTATTTATAGTTTGAGAGTAATCTAGGACTAACCTTCTCTTTCCTTCTTTATTTACAACAACTTGTGCTCTCCACAGTGAATTGCTTGACACTTCTTCTTTGATAATCGTCGTATCTTGAGAGGAGTAGCGACGAGATCTAACAGCAATAGGCTTATGATTGGAGTGTAAATTATTGAAGAGGGACTCCTCCTTCCCCCCACTTTCGCACTTAGGAGATTGCATACGCTAAGGGAAGGTCTTTCCCCCCCAAAAATCAGTTCCACTTGGTCATGCTGATTCATTATGTCGTGGCCAATAACTATATCAGCGCATAATTCTGGTAGTATAAGTAATTTTACCTTTGGATAGTCGTGTCCTTCTAAATTTAAGTTGACGTAACAGTGTCCTATCGTAGAAGATACGTGACGTGGTCAGTAGATGCCAATACTATTCGTAGTATTAACTTCGTGTTGAAAAGCAGTGAATATTGATTGCTTGAACTGCCTTGTGAGATATAGACTCTTCTGTTTAGGATTTCTGAAAGATCTGTACTCCTTAAAAAAATGCCCTTTTTTTCCACATTTGTTACAAACAGATTCACGTGCAGCACATTTGTTGCGTGGGTGTTTTGGTGAGTACCCACAGAATCCACATTTGTCAGGCGAGCTTTTGAGAGAAGCTAATTGAGATTCGGAGTTGTCCTCACGGACATAATTACGTGAAGACATTTTATCATTGAGTAGTTAATGAGTTTCATCAGAAAGGGAATTTAGTGAGTTGTACGGAATCATATATGAGTTCGCCTGGTTTTCAGCTGCTTCCAGAGTTGATGCCTGATTATAAGCTTCGTCTAATGTTAACGATAAATTTTCTAAAAGATGTTGCCTAATCTTAGGACAAATAAGACCCCCAATAAATGAGTCACTTATATAATCGCCTCTACTCCGTTCGGCTGTCACAGCTTTAAAACTGCACTCCTTACTGAGTTCTTTAAGCTTACGCAGATACTGATCAACACTCTCTCCGGATTCTTGTTCCCTTGAAGCCAATTGATGTCGAAGGTAAATTTCATTGGTTGTTTTTTACAATAATTTTCAAGAATGGTAGTAGTATCTTGATACGCAGAGCAATCCACGATTATTTCATTAATTTTTAAGAAACTAAATTAGCTGTAAGTTTTAACTTATCTTCGTCTGTGGCTTCAATTTCTTCCGTGAACTTTTCAAATGTAGTCTTCCAATGCACCGATTGACGTGTCACCTGAGGCTCATTTAGGCCAAGTGAGAGACGCTCTGGCCTAAAGAATTTTTCCATCCTGAATTACCTGATGAACGCAGGATGGTTAATTTTTGTCAAATAAATTGTTATGAAAATTATAGCTCGCATAGAAAGGCTTTATTTGACAAAAATTAGATTACTACTTTTTACATACAATGTTATACTAATAGTTGATTAATATATGAAGGGGTCGGGGCAAAATAGTGCCAAGCAACATTTTTAACAAAAATAAACTGTGGCTGCAGTATGCTGTATATTACGTAGGACTATATGTCTATTATGGAAATGTCACCTAAATATGACTATAGAGGCTCTATATAGTCATATTTAGGTGGCATTTCCATCATAGACATATAGTCCTACGTAATATACAGCAGACTGCAGCTACAGTTTATTTTTGTCAAAAATGTTGCTTGGCACTATTTTGCCCCAACCCCTTCATATCATGTGTTACTTACACGACACTAGTTACCTCTCACAGGGTTATAATAATATGCGTTAAATCTGTCTTTATACTTCGGTGAACAAATGGTCAATTCTTATATCACATTATTGATAAGATCTATTCAGTTGGTTTATTGGTCATAATCAGTAGTCATTTTGGCATTTTAACACTTGATAATGAAGACCTCATTTTATACCAATACTGTTTAATAAACATATCCAGCTTTAATAAAAGACCAGTTATGGCGAAATTAAGCATAATGGTGAGCATAATAGTTCATTCAAAAAATGAACTAAAATCAAATTCGTCATTCCGCCATTTTTGAACGCCATTTTGGGGTAGTACACCAACTTTTTTCTGGGAACATTGGCTTTTTCTTAATCTCTTATCTCAAGAAACACAATGATATGCAATTTATAGGGATGTGTGGGGGGGGGGGGTGCACGGTAGGGGGCTCTGGCCCACGTACTAAATGGAACCAACTTCATTCTTGGTACATCACTGTATGAATTACTTACCCCGCTTTCCAATAATAAAGAAAACAATTATCATTGCGAAAGAAATATTAGTGTTCCCTCTCCGATAGCGCTTAAGTATGCCATTTAAAAAAAAATTATCTATTAGAAAAAAAAGGGTGGTAAGTGAAAGTTGTGTGAGCACCGCACCAAATTTTTCTTATATAAAATAAACGGTATCAATTAAAAGAATCAAATCATATGGAGTTAAAACATTTTTTTCTGAATTTCTTCACAGTTATTTTTTTAAGACCTCAATTTTTTTCCCTTTATATTGCACTAATTTAATATGTTCATTTTGAATTCTACTGATAAGAGCCTTTTCCGCCTCCTCAGGCATAAAATTTTGATATTTCATTGATAATTTGAATTAAATTATGAAATTTTAACTGTATCGTCTTGTGAACTGTTTTATTTGATAGATAAACGATTGAAAGTATCAAACAGGATGCTTCTACTAGACCTACTTAAAGAAAAATGAGTTTGACCTCTTTCCCACTTTTGAACTATGTTATTAATACGCTATTGGATGAATATTTATCAAGCCTGGGAAACGCGACTTCCTTTCCTTAAGAAAGCGTATTTTTGGACAACGAAGGAGATAGAAGCTCGTGTTTAAAAGCTCCTCCCACCCTTTACGTTTTGCTTATATAAGAGGGGAAAACATCTCAGCTCTTAACACTGCTATTACACTGTTAATTTGATCAGGAGGATATTCGAAACAGTAAGTTCTTTTAACTGTCTAGGAGAATAAGAGGTTCGTTCGAAATTTTCGAGAATGAAATAGTCGACGTTCTTTTTGTTAATATTTTTAGATACAATCCATAATTTTGTTTGTTTAATTTTTTTGAAATACAAAGTGTAATCAAGAATTCATCATGTCAATCTGTATAAATCTCTGAGAAATTAGTAAGTACATTTTTTAAATTTAGGTAAAATGAGGGAGACAACTCACGAAATTCGACTTCAAACCTGAAAATGTACGATGAATTTCCCTGGATTAAGATGTTCAATTTTGATTCATGTTGATTATATTGTGTCACGCCAAATAGTTCTTTGCTGGCATTGTTATTCTTTGTTTTATTGTCTTCTCATATACGGCACAGGAAAATTAGACCTGTACCAACTGTAACAACCATGACGATACAGTCAACAGGTCAAAAGTTAAAACAGATTATGGGGCGAAAACACATTTTGCGACTAAATGATTTCACTGATAAAAAAATGATTTTTTAAGGATATTTATAATCAGTAATTAGATAAAATTGAACTTTCTTATTAAATAAGGGTCAAATATGCACGTTTTTTGTTAGAATGTTTTCAAATCTATAAATAGATATGTGTAATATTTAATAGTCACATAAATTACAAAAATATTAACAATTGCAATGATTTAAGGTAAAGGGCATACATTTGTAACAAAACGATCACTCCAACTACTTGCAGACCACACCTTTTTTCAACTCCACTCCCCCTAAATGAGGGTTGCTCTCCATTATTTTGGGGGGACTCGTAAAATCTCGGGTATTACATATTCTCGAATCTTAATACGTAGTCAAAGTCAAACCAACCCGCTCCTACCCCCCCCTATTTTCGGTCTTTCTAATGCCCCTCGCCAATAGTGAGCTTCTACCCTAAGAGCTGTGATTCCGCTCGATTTTAATTAGTCTTTTTACTCTTTTGATTTAATTCCCGTTTGATGAGGTAGAGTCAGAGCTACCATAAACCATGCGGAAATAGCAATTTTTAGACTGCCTCCTAGTCCATTTCCTCTAGTAGTCAAACTAAAGTTTCACGAATTTAAATTTCCTTGACATCAACAAAGTATTCAATAGCATCTGGCATAAGGGATTACTATGGAAAATATAATTGCACTTACCATTTGCTTACTTAGTAATTATTCCATACTTCTTTCTTGACAGATTTTTCTGGGTTTCCTTTGACTTCTCTATTTCTCCATCTTAAAGGTGGCGTCTTAGCCCTCTCCTCTATTTCCTCGATAATCCCCAGCATCCTTGCACCACCAGCTTCATTATTACTGTTGACAAGACTCTCTGCCCAAAAGATTCCACATTCTAGAGATTCTAGAACTATTTATTTGATATTGAAAATTGGTTCCACAAATGAGACCTTAAATTCATTTTTCTAGATCAAACCAGATGAGTTCCTCAATAAGAAAATCCTCATGCCACATGAACCAAACAATAACACAGTGCTTTAAACAAACTATTAACAGCACCCAGGATTACACTTGGCTGAAAGACTCACTTTGAATATTCATACACATTTATAAATTGAAAAGACAAGGATTGACTAAACGACACAATCTCTATCACACCTTCTCGACTACAGAAAAATTATAAATTAATTTTTAAAAACCTATAAGATAAACCTTTAACAAGATTCTAACTGCTCTAACCTTTTACTTTTTTGTTTATCTATGAAATTCCTCATTTCTGATAGTATTTCTATACATGACATTGGTAAAATGTATAAAAATAAAATCATCTTTGATTTTATTTGAAATAGGTTAAAAAAAAAAATTAAAATACTGCCAAAGAGACAATCAATAATAATTAATTGTTACAGATGTAAGTTACATTACAACTTCTTTTCTAAAAAAAATAAATGTCATCTTAAAAATAAAGTAAGATAATTTGAAAGTCTCATTTTCACCCAAAAATACCTTCAAGGTGATAAATGACAGTTGTTGGGGCTTACCTCTTTCTTGATTTTTTTATTTTTTCACTTTAATACTCGTTGAATTTATTTTATACTTTAGAAAAGAACTAGACTGAAGACTGAACCAGAGAATGAAAATTTTTAAAAAACATGGAGTTGGGCTCCCACTTATTCCTATATTTTGGTCTTATATGTTTGGAGTGTTTAGCTTGGTCTATATTTACATATTGGCTTCCAAGGAATAATAATTTGTGTGTTAAGTTTTTAAACTGTTATCCTGTTTGTCCAAGTTTTAAAAATTGGACTTTTAATTTATCCTTTATCCATGTCTTTGAACTGGACATTTTTGATTAAGGATGATTTATTTGTACAAAAAATAAACCAAATAAATACAAAGTGAAGATATTGGATTAAATGGTTGATGCAAATGATAATTGTGAAATACTGTTTAAATCATGGGTGGCATTTTTATTGTTTTCCTCCTCTTGAAATTGGTGATTGAAAAAAGATTTAATTAACATTATCATTAACTTAATATTAAGTGGTGGTCAGCTCCAAGTTTTCCCTTCTTTATTGATTCAAAAATACCTCGTAAAAAAAAAAAATTACCTTAAAAAATGTGCCCCCCCTAAAAATTTTGAAGGTCCGGATTGTCCTCCCCCCTTTTGGGCTCCTCTGGTTTGAATCTTAGGTTCTAGTTTCTTTAATATGATTAAAAATTCAATTAAAAAAAAAGAAGATTTGAAATTGTCAGCCAGCCATCCTGCTCTACATCTATTCTATGGGACAAATGAAGCTTAAACTTTCAAGCTGATTTCTACTTCAGGTTGCAAATGGATGACCCTCTGTTTTACATCAAAGTGAACTCCATGCAAAAGAAGGACGCCAAGGACCTGCTTGAGGAGCGGATGGGCTTTCTGGAGTGGACTTCTGGAGAACAGGTCCTCGACATTGGCTGTGGTCCCGGAGATGTCACGTTACACGTGCTCTTTCCTCTTCTCCCCGAAGATGCAACACTGGTTAGCATGAAAATTTTTATTAATTTTCTTATTGATCAATGATTCAATGTTACCTATGCTATCACCATTTTCTGACAAAATTCATCCTTTATCCTTCATTTTAACAATTACTTAATTAGCTAAATTTTAACTAAAACTTTTAAAGCTTTAACTTTTAATGTTAATTCTTTTTAACCTTCTAGCTTGGCCAAGCCCACTACTTACAGCCCCCAATCATGATATGAATCAGCCTGTCACCAATAATTTTACCTTATTTATTTAGCTGCCTCCATAATTTCTATCACATTATTGCCTTCTCCGAAACCTGACTTAAACCAAATATCCCATCCTCTTCAATATCCATCCCTAACTAATCTCCCATTCGTTGTGAACGTGAGGACCAAACTGTAGGAGGAGTTGGTCTTTAAGTTTATGATAGTCTAAGGGAAAAATCCTTCTAGAATCTCCTTCCTCCGAACTTCCTCATCCGGAATATCTCTTCGTTTAAATTTCGTCTGACGCCTTTCCCTCCTCTACATAATAGTTTACCCTAGTATTATAGGGGTAGTACCCCCTACCCCTACATAATAGTTAGTAGCCCTCTGCCTGGCCAATTTGACCCTTCTATATTCGGTTATACAGTAATGTAATAATCGCTGGTGATTTTAAAATAAACATGCTCTCTGATTCTCCTAACAGATCTTACCTTACAGACCTCATCCATTCATTCAATCTTTTCATAGTACCCTACCAACCAACCCACCACACCCAGTTTACCAGCACCTGCTTAGATCTTTTTATTATAGATTCCTCTCATAACCTATTGTCTTCCTCACAGCATCCAGTACCTTTTCTATCAAATCATGACCTCGTCAAAATCTCCTATAATATTCCAAACCTAAACTATGTCCTAACAAAATCTCCTGGTGGAACCTTGATTCATTAGACTCTGAAAAGCTAAATCCTTTTTTCGACTCACTTCCACATTCCCTCGATCCTATTTATTCATCATCCTCTATTGATAAAATGGTGGAATGCCTTACGTCTAATCTTTCCACTTTCCTAAATCAACATGCTCCTCTCAAACTTTCACTTTCAGACGTCCTTCCGCTCCCTGCATAAGTCCTGAAATCAGAGAAGAGATGCCACTAGGAGACGTTTCAGACGCACCCGTACTGCCGAAGATTACTCCTTCTTCAAATCCCTACGCAATCTCACCCAATCATCCTGTACTCATTATACTATCAATCCAGATGAATTAAATTCCTATTTTGCCAACTCTCCAACTATCCCTCACCCCTCCTCAAACTCATTCATACAAACCTTCATCCCTGATAACTTTTACTTCCTTAATATTTCACCTGAAGACTTGCTCTCCTCCATCCATAAATCCAGAACCAATGATTACGGCCCCGACCAAATTCCTCAAGATTATCAAATTCTCTCTTCCTATCATCTTCCCTGCTCTTTTACACATATATAACTTTTCCCTACAAAATTCAATTTTTCCAGAATCCTGGAAAAAAGTGACAGTTTCTTTTTTTTTTTTTTTTTTTTCTGTGGCTATGTGCACTGCGACCTCCTGGGTCTATTGTGCGCAAAGTGACAGTTCGTCCGTTGAACAAAGTACCAATTCCCATCTTAGCCTCCGACTATAGACCTATCTCCATTCTCTCTAACCTATCCAAACTACTCGAAAGAATTGTCCACTCCCAGCTCAATGACTTCCTTAAGCGGAATGCTCTCCTCAACCCACTTCAGTTTGGCTTTCGTGCTCATATTATTCCAACACTTAATTTTCCACACAATCTGCTCTGTTAAGGATCACTCAGGATCTTCATTCCTCCTTAGACGAACATAAAATCACCATCCTAATTCTCTTTGATTTTTCAAAAGCGTTTGATACCGTCAATAATGAGATCCTCCTTTCTAAACTCCAAACCTTTCTATGTCAAACAGCGCCTTAAACAGCCTTCCTCTCCTTCCTATCTCAACGTTCATAAACAGTTCACATTCCTGATAAACCTCCTTCTTCATCTCTTTTTTTAACAAGAGGTGTCCCACAGGGATCCTCACTTTCATCAACTCTCTTCTCCATCTATATTAACGATCTCCATGAGTCCATCAACCATTCACATTACCATTTATACGCTGACAAACTCCAAATTTACCTATCCTTCCATCCTTCCAAAATACTAGAGGCAATCCAAAAATTACAAGGCAATATAGATAGCATCAACACCTGGGCAGAGAAAAATGAGTTAAAACTTAAGGACAAAAAACCAAATCGATCCTAATCGGCTCCTAGCATCTTCTTAATTCCCTTCCTTACAAGCCCTTACTCCGCCTCAATAACCAAACCATTCATTTCCTATAATATGTCAAAAACCTTGGGTTGATCTTTGACCAGCACTTGTCGTGGAATAACCATATTTCCAAAATCACCAGAAGATCCATTGCTATCCTTAGATCACGTGACTGCATGTACCTCAAAAACTCGTCAGGTCCTAGTTTCCTCTATTATTTTTCCCCATTTCGATTATGGCTGCCTTGTATACGGGGGACTGTCTGGCTTAAATGAGGCGAGGATGAAGAGACTGATGAATTGCTTCATTAGATTCAGCTTCAGGGTCCCCACGTTTCCAGGTGAATTGAAAGGGCTCTACCCAGTTTTTCGACGGCAATACTTCCTAGGTGTGTATCTTTTCTGAACCTTTAGAACCAAGAAACCTCCTTATATCATCAGTTTGTTCACACCCTGCACCTCCCAGACCCATATCACACCCATATTTATAAATAGGAATTGGAATTTATTTTTATCTTAATAATATGAATAAAAATTTGTTTATAACACAATATTTGTGAATACAATAAATGTGAGGTGCTGATTATGAACATGATATCGATTTTGAGATAACGCTGTCAGGTTTCTATTCATTACAACTTACGCGATATAATCTATCTTGGTGTAGGCTATAGGGGAGGTGCTGATTATGAAAATGATATAGATTTTGAGATTCCGCCGTCAGGTATCGATTTATTACAACTTACGTGATATAATCTATCTTGGTGTCGGCTATAGGGTTATCTGAGTTGCTGATTATGAAAATGATATAGATTTCGAGATTCCGCCGTCTGGTATCTATTTATTACAACTTACGCGATATAATCGATCTTGGTGACGGCTATTGAGTTATCTGAGGTGCTGTTTATGAAAATGATATAGATTTTGAGATTCCGCCGTCAGGTATCGATTTATTACAACGTACGCAACTTAATCGGTCTAGTTGTCGGCTATAGGGTTATCTGAGGTGCTGATTATGAAAATGATATCGATTTTGAGATTCCGCCGTCAGGTATCGATTTATTACAACTTACGTGATATAATCTATCTTGGTGTCGGCTATAGGGTTATCTGAGTTGCTGATTATGAAAATGATATCGATTTCGAGATTCCGCCGTCTGGTATCTATTTATTACAACTTACGCGATATAATCGATCTTG
Organism: Aelia acuminata; assembly: GCA_911387785.2. Lineage (NCBI taxonomy): Eukaryota > Metazoa > Arthropoda > Insecta > Hemiptera > Pentatomidae > Aelia > Aelia acuminata. The sequence goes on along the minus strand of OU426984.1, from coordinate 51,536,590 downwards.
GTGACGGCTATTGAGTTATCTGAGGTGCTGTTTATGAAAATGATATAGATTTTGAGATTCCGCCGTCAGGTATCGATTTATTACAACGTACGCAACTTAATCGGTCTAGTTGTCGGCTATAGGGTTATCTGAGGTACTGATTATGAAAATGATATCGATTTTGAGTTTCCGCCGTCAGGTATCAATTTATTACAACTTGCGGGATATAATCGATATTGTGGTCGACTGTTGGGTTATCCAAGGTTCTGATTATGAAAATGATATCGATTTTGAGATTCTGCCGTCAGGCATCGATTTATTAGAACGTACGCAATATAATCAGCAAAAAGGTACCCCAGGGTAAACCCCAATAGCGTTTATACTGGATAAGCTGTACTAAATCGATACCAGAGAAAGTTATCTCAAAATCGAAATCGTTTCCATAATCAGCACATTCGATAACCCTATAGCCGACACCAAGATAGATTATATCGCGTACGTTCTAATAAATCCTGACGGCGGGATCTCAAAATCGATATCATTTTCATAATCAGAACCTTGGATATCCCAACAGTCGCCCACAATTTCGATTATATCCCGCAAGTTGTAATAGATCGATATCAGTGCGAGTAACCCCATTATCGATATATTTTTCACAATCAGCATTCCAAATAACCTAGTTATCGATCTCAAACGACATCAGGTAATTTATTATGTCAGCACATAATATAAGTGTGACATAATATAGTGTGATTTCCATAAAAAGGGTTAACTCAATAAGGTATACCAATATGAAGAAATTCCGAGAAAAAAATGTATTCTGAAATAATTAATTTAGTAGAAATTCACATCTCAATTTGTGAATTTTTCCGTATTCACATCTTTATTTGGAAATAGGGTCATTCCATATCAAGTGGTCCAAAGTGGTTGCTCGATCATTTTAGAAAAAAGTTATAATTTGACCCCTAATTACGCGTGGAATCAGTAGTTAAAATTTTTTAAATTTTTTTAGGATCAACCGTTTCAAAAGAAAAGGGCAGCCATTTTTGTTTCACATTTCAGGCCGATTTTTGAGTTTTTAATCTCTCACAGAAAACTCATTTTCTCAAGACTGGTAAGTCATAGACTAATAATTCAAACACAATTGTTTTCCTTAAAGTCTGTTCTATGTTTCGTGTTCTCTTTATTATTTGAATATTTTGCAGTCCAATACTTGAAAAGTGCTATTGAAAACAACTGCTTTAAATTCTCAAAACACCGTTTTTGGGGGTAAGTTTTGGTTATAAAGGCATGTACGCCAAAGCTGATTTTTGGCATGATAATAAACCTAACTAAGTAGCTCTCATTAAAAGAACTCTTAACCCGTATATTCTTTACCATATTTTTTTAAGAATTTTTAAACTTCACATTTTTTAATTATTTGTTAACTTTAGGCTCCAATATCTCTGGTGGGCTAGTTGATAAAAATCTCATTTTTACTTTCACTTACCTATATATGAAATATATAGTAGGTAAGTGGAAGTATTGCGATCGTGAAAAATTTTTACTTCCGGTTTTCAACGGAAATACACGTTTTGGGACCCCCTGAGTCGAAATAACCAAGTCCCGCGAAATGGTCTGTGTGTGTGTGTGTGTGTGTGTGTGTGAACAGACTAGCTCAAAAACTATAAACCGTGGGAACCTGAAATTGGGTATTTAGTGTAGTTATATGCCCGCGATGTGACAGCAAAAATTTCATAAAAATTGCTCAATAGGAGGGGGTACTTTATTTAATAACTTTTTACGTTTTTTTCGATTTTCTCATAAACGGCCCTAACGATTTTGATTAAACTGAGTATTTGACCTATTTATATGCCCGAGATACGACTGTAAAAATTTCATCAAAATTGATCAACCGGAGGGGGGACTTTACTTAATAAATTTTGTATCAATTTCACGTATACATATTTTTTATTTACTCAAAAACGGCTATAACGATTTTGAAAAAACTGGGTATTTGATGTATGTATATACCAAATATGTAAAAGCCAACATTTCATCAAAATTGGTCCAACTGAGGGGGCACTTTATTTCATGACTTTTTTACTTTTTTTTCGATGATCTCAAAAGCGGCTTTAACGATTTTTATCAAATTCGTCATGTTTAATGAAAATTAGGTTTTCTTTAATATCAGGTAAGCTTTATCATTATTAAAATGTTCTGAGGGTGCTTTTTTTTGTGGGGGGGGGGACCTTTTTTGTTTGTTTGTTTCTTTCTAATAAAGTACCTTTGTTTTTGTTTACATGGAGAAATTAACTGTCTATCGTTACGCCTAAAAATAAGAAATGGCTAAATATGAGATATGATAAAAATAAAGAAAACATAAAGAGGAGAAAAATATTCAGTCAACTCATAAAACTCGTTGAGCCCACGCATGCGGAGTACGCCTTTAATGACAGACCATTGTTCATAATTAAAGCCGTTCTGTTCATTTGAGAAGTGGCAATTAACAAAACGCATTAATTTCTAATCTAAGTAAGTTGGTAAGTGAAAGTTGCGAGCTCGCACCAGATTTTACTTTCACTTACCTATATATGGAATATATAGTAAGTGGAAGTATTGCGATCGTGAAAAATTTTTACTTCCGGTTTTCAACGGAAATACACGTTTTGGGACCCCCTGAGTCGAAATAACCAAGTCCCGCGAAATGGTCTGTGTGTGTATGTGTGTGTGTGTGTGTGTGTGTGTGTGTGTGTGTGTGTGTGTGTGTGTGTGTGTGTGTGTGTGTGTGTGTGTGTGTGTGTGTGTGTGTGTGTGTGTGTGTGTGTGTGTGTGTGTGTGTGTGTGTGAACAGACTAGCTCAAAAACTATAAACCGTGCGAATCTGAAATTGGGTATTTAGTGTCTGTATATGCCCGCGATGTGACAGCAAAAATTTCATCAAAATTGCTCAAAGGGAGGGGGTACTTTATTTAATAACTTTTTAAGTTTTTTTCGATTTTCTCAAAAACGGCTCTAACGATTTTGATTAAACTGAATATTTGATCTATTTATATGCCCGAGATATGACTGTAATTTTTATCAAAATTAATTAACCGGAGGGGGGACTTTACTTAATACATTTTGTATCATTTTAACGTGTTTTTATTTATTTACTCGAAAACGGCTTTTACGTTTTGGATCAAACTGGGTATTTGGTGTATGTATATGCCAAAGATGTGATAGCCAACATTTCATCAAAATTGATCATACGGAGGGGGGACTTTACTTATAAATTTTAGTATCATTTTAACGTGTTCTTTTTTATTTACTCAAAAACGGTTTCGACGATTTTGATCAAACTGAGTATTTGATCTATTTATATGCCCGAGATATGACTGTAAAAATTTCATCAAAATTGATCAACCGGAGGGGGGACTTTACTTAATGAATTTTGTATCATTTTCACGTGTTTTTTTTATTTTCTATAAAAAGGCTTTAACGATTTTGATCAAACTGGGTATTTGATGTATGTATATGCCAAAGATGTGATAGCCAACATTTCATCAAAATTAGTCAAATGGAGCGGGCACTTTATTTCATAATTTTTTTTCCAATTTTACCTTTTTTTCGATGATCTCAAAAACGGCTTTAACGATATTTATCAAATTCGTCATGTTTAATGAAAATTAGGTGTTCTTTAACATCAGGTAAGCTTTATCATTATTAAACTGTTGTGAGGGGGCTTTTTTGGGGGGTGGGGGTTGGGGCCTTTATTGTTTGTTTGTTTCCTATAAAGTAACTTTGTTTTTGTTTATATGGAGAAATGAACTGTCTCTCGTTACGCCTGAAAGTAAGAAATGACTAAATATGAGATATGATAAAAATAAAGAAAACATAAAGAGGAGAAAAAAAGAAAAATATTCAGTCAACTCATAAAACTAGTTGAGCCCACGCATGCGGAGTACGCCATTAATGACAGACCATTGTTCATAATTAATGCCGTTCTGTTCATTTGAGAAGTGGCAGTTAACAAAACGCATTAATTTATAATCTAAGTAAGTTGGTAAGTGAAAGTTGTGTGTTGCGCGCACGCACCAGATTTTTTTTACATGTTATGCTTACATGCAACATAAATCAACTGCAAGAAATTTCAACTTGGATATTTGAGTACATTAGTAACTAAGAATTTTTGAAAATGGTCATTTTCGTGCTCATTTAACAATGCCTAAACTTGATCATACTTCATTAAAATTTTACTGTTTGTGAATTTTTTACTTTTAATACCACCTAAAAAAAAATATTGGGTTTAATTATAATTAAAATCTACTCTATTAAATTTTTAATATTTTTTTTAACGAAAAAGTGATTAAAAATATTTTTCTTTGGGCATAGATAAAATTAAAAAAAAAAAAAACATTAATAAGGGGTATTAAAAGTAAAATAATCACAAACAGTAAAATTTTAATGAAGTATGATCAAGTTTACGCATTGTTAAATTAGCACGAAAATGACCATTTTCAAAAATTCGTAGCTACTAATCTATTCAAATATCCAGGTTGAAATTACTTGCAGTCGATTTATGTTGCATGTAAGCATAACATGTAAAAAAATTAGATTTTTATCAACTAGCCCATCAGAGATAATGGAGCCTAAAGTTAACAAATGATTAAAAAATGTGAAGTTTAAAAATTCATAAAAAAATATGGTAAAGAATATACGGGTTAAGAGTACTTTTAATGAAAGCTACTTAGTTAGGTTTATTTTCATGCCAAAAATCAGCTTTGATGTACTATACCCAAAAGTTACCCTCAAAAACGGTATTTTGAGAATTTAAAGCAGTTTTTTTAATAGCACTTTTTAAGTATTAGACTTCAAAATATTCAAATAATAAAGAGAACGCGAAACATAGAACAGACTTTAAGGAAAACAATTGTGTTTGAATTATTAGTCTATATTATTAGTCTATTGACTTACCAGTCTTGAGAAAATGAGTTTTCTGTGAGAGATTAAAAACTCAAAAATCGGCCTGAAATCTGAAACAAAAATGGCTGCCCTTTTCTTTTGAAACGGTTGATCCTACAAATTTTTAAAAAATTGATTTGAACTACTGATTCCATACGTAATTGGTGGTAAAATTATAATTTTTTTCTAAAATGAACGAGCAACCACTTTGAACCACTTTATATGGAATGACCCAATACGTCCGAATTCACAGACTTAGTTATAAATATTCACATCTTTTGTGAATATTCACAATTTCCCATGTGAATTTATTTGTATTTACAGAAAAATTTATTTATTTTTTATTTTATTGTTTTTACTTTATATTTTAATTCTTAATTTTTTTACTGTTTTTTCAACTAGCCAGTCAAATGGCTATTAATTTTGTTCATGCCTCTTATTCTTAGGTGACTAGATGTCCCAGAATAAAAATTATTTTTCTTTCTTTCTTTCTCTTTATTTATAAGATGATGACTAAAAAAGTAATTAAACTGATGATTGCAATAATTCATAAACATTTTTTAGCGATCAAAATAATTATGAAATGTAAGTACGGATAAAGTGGAAAAAACTGAATATCGCATCGATGGTCTTCATCAAGAATCAATAGAGGTTCTTTATAAGAGGAGGCTATTAAATAAAATAAAAGAGAAAGAATATCTGAACTATGAGGTAGTAAAAGAGCTTTGTCACCAAGCAGCTTTGGAAGCCCTAGGGACCAGAAATGAAAGGAGATCAGCAAATAAATACTGGTGGAGCGAAGAGGTTGCACAAGCAGTGGACGAAAAGAAATACAAATATAAAAAATGGTTATCAACAAATAACTCTATCACACCGAATGACTAGAGGGAAGCAAAAAAGGCTGTTAAGTGGAAAGAGGCTATGGAAAAGTTCTGGGATAGAAACTGTGAAATGATAAACCGGTGCACCCAGGGACAAAAAATCAAAGAAGCATGGAAGAAGCTAAAATCAATGAAAACTCAGGCCCAGAACAAGAATAGTTCCCGTCTTATATCAGCTAATGAATGGAAAAAATATTTTTCTGGTTTATTGCAAGAAGACAGGTTACAATACAGGGTAGAAGATCAAGAAAATGACCAGAGTCATTACGAAATTGATGATGTATCTTTAGAAGAAGTAGAGAGAGCCTTAAAAAAGATGAAAAATGGTAGGTCACTAAGACCTGGTAATCTGCCGATTCAGCTCATCAAAGCTGGACCAGTTGAACTCAGGGAAATATTAGCAGAGATCTACACAACATGCATGAAAAAATGGAAAGTACCAAAAGATTGGTTAGTGGGAGACATTATACCTATCCGCAAAGAAGGGAAGAAGAACATGTGTGTAAACTACCGAGGTACCACAGTGACAAGCAGTGTCGGAAGACTCTATGGTCGAGTCCTGAAAGAAAGACTCGAAGAAGAGTATTCAGATAGCGGAAGAACAGGCGGGCTTCAGAAGTGGAAGATCGTGTAGTGACCACATTTTTACCCTTGCTCACTTGGTATAAGAAAGGATAGCGTATGATCTCGAAACCCAATTAACATTTGTTGAACTAATAAAAACATATAACAGTGTTCCATTAAAGAAACTGTAGGAAGAATTGGAAGGAGCCAATATAAACAGAGGTCTTATAAAAGCTATAAAAAGCTTGTACATTGGAGCCAGATCAAGAGTGAAAATTGGAACAACACTCACGGTGCCATTCCCAATCTCTAAGGGCTTGGGAAAAACCGGGATGTTTCTTTCCCCAACACTTTTCAATATCTATATTGAACAGGCATTGAAATCCTGGAAACAGACGTACTGAGGTATGGGCATCGAGATTGGTGCCCATGATATCTTGTTTTCTCTTAATTTGCAGACGACCAAGTTGTCATATCATTAGATGAATATGATATGGAATTCATGATGAGGAGGCTCATTGAAGCATATAAAGAATAGAGTTTAGAGATAAAACAGAATATATGGCTGTTCACTCATCTATTTCTTCTCTCTCCATAGATGATTGGACGATCCCTTGAAGTTCTGATTTTAAGTTCCTTGGTGTCACCATAGACAGCTATGGCACGGTAGAAAGGGACATTGAAAAGAAAATCACCTTAGGAAAGAAAATTATTGGTTTATTATGGTGGTATATTGTGGAAAAAAAAGTGTCTCTCCACATAAAGAAAAGAATATACTACTCTTTCCTCATTGCCACAACATTGTACGGGCCGAGGCATGGACAGTGACTAAGGCTCATGCGAACAAATTAATGGCCCTGGAGATGGACTATTGGAGAAGGAGCTGTGCCATATCCAGGCTGCAGAAGATACCAAATGAGCTGATAAGGAATAAAGTAGGGGCAGAATTGAACATTCTCAGCGACATCAGTAAAAGAAGACTGATGTGGTATGGGCATGTTTTGCGAGTGAAAGAATCACGTTGGCCCCTTCGATTGCTAAAATATTGCCCTGAAAAACGACGAAAACGTGGAAGACCAGGCAAACAGAGGATGGAAGATGTCAAAGAAGACATGGCTGCCAGAGGCCTCACCGAGGAGCTCTGCGTAGACAGGGACGTCTGGAGACATTGCGCGATGAGGACCGGAATGTGACCTTTCTTGCATAATCCTCTATATCATATAATGCATACTGTCAATATCACATTTAAGCCGACGACGTCAAGCTTTATGTTTCGATCCCGCTGATTCCTCTGACGTGTGCAAGTTTAATTATTAAAAAAATGTTTTTATTTATTTTTTAGTCATTTTGAAATAATTTATACCATTTATTTATACAGTTATATTGGCATAATTATCAAGATCAAACTTGAAACTAATAACTTTTATCTTTAGGTGGGTTGTGACATATCTGAAGAAATGATTTCATATTGCAATCAGTCTATAAAGAATGATAGAATTAGTTTTAAAATACAAAACATCGAGCATAAGGACATTGCTAACAATTTTGTGTTGGAATCTTTCAACAAAATATTTTCATTTAATTGCTTGCATTGGATAAGAAATCATAGGTATATATTAACCATTATAAATAATTTAATGACTTTTAACTTTAGAGTTAGTGTTGTTTTATAATTAAGTGCCCAGTGAGTGTTGTTAACATATAGAAATTTAATTTATTTTTTTCACTAATCAAAGGCAAAAATAAGATAATCTTATTTTTCTTGTTATCAGACAAGCCATGCAGAACATGTTTTCTCTGCTCAAACCTGGAGGTGACATTTTGCTTACGTTCGTTTCACCAGACAATCCAGTTATGCTGACATTTGAAAAGTTGATTGTTTCAGATAAATGGAGTAAATACATCAAGGTAAAAAGTAATACAAACATCTCAATCAATTGAGAATTATTGTAACACAGGTAAAGAAAAGAATATTACAATTATAACTAAATAGTAAATTACTGATCCATTGAAAGATTCTGGAAACTTCTCTCCCCTTTGGCAATAAACATTATCAGCACTATATTTACCTTATCTCTATCATCGGCGTCACCAGCACTAAATTATTGGGGGGGGGGGGGCGAATCAATATTCTCATAGATAGGTAAAAATTTTAGAGGCTATATTTTAAAATAACAATGCCTAAAAACAACTGTTGGGACATTTAATTACTCCTCCAACGATGCATTATAAAGGTATTTATCCAACTTGTCTATTTATGTCACAGTTAGAGTGTAAATAAGTGCCTGGATCCAAAATGTTGGGGGGGACGCGTCCCCCCGGCGGTGACGCCCATGATCTCTATACTCATTTCATTAGGATAATGCAAATATTAGGAACCATAAAGCTTATTATTATTTATTATACATTATTTAATATACGGGAGTCCGACTCAGGTCGTGGTGTGTATCAGATCGTCTCCAGGCTAAAAGTGTATAAAATCGGTAATAGTGGACCAATCTTATCAGATTTAAACTAGAGTGTAGTTTAATGATCAGAGTAACCATTTACGAAGTTTGAAAGGAATTGGACAAAGAAGAAAGGTTTAAAAATCAAATACATCTTGAAATATTACAGGTAAACCAGATCACTATCTTTACTAATTTGGCTAGGATTTAGCCGATAGCCGCCCCACCAAGTATAACTCCGCCCACCCCCCACCTTCCCTCCGCTCTCATTGCTTTGACAGTAGAGATGGGCGTTTCGGTTGTTTTTACAAAACGCCAACGAACTGTTCGTTGAAAAAAAACAACTGTTGAAAAAAACGGTTTGAAAAAAACAGGTTGGGGAAAACAGAAAACCTCCAGACTAATGTTTCTATCAGGTGTTTGTTTTGTGTTGTATTGTTTTATTAGAAACATGTAATAATAGTATTAATTCAAAATTAAAAAAAATTAAATAATAATTTGAGAATAAAATGAGAAAATGTCACTAATTATTGAAGCAACAAAATTAAAAATAAATCTGGTGCGTGCGCGCAACACAAAACTTTCACTTACCAACTTCCTTAGATTAGAAATTAATGCGTTTTGTTAATTGCCACTTCTCAAATGAACAGAACGGCTTTAATTATGAACAATGGTCTGTCATAAAAGGCGTACTCCGCATGCGTGGGCTCAACGAGCTTTATGAGTTGACTGAATATTTTTCTTTTTTTTCTCCTCTTTATATTTTCTTTTTTTAAATCATATCTCATATTTAGCCATTTCTTATTTTTAGGGAGAACGAGAGACAGTTGATTTCTCCATATAAACAAAAACAAAGGTACTTTATATGAAAACGAAAAAGGCCACCCCCAAAAAAAAAGCCCCCTCAGAACATTTTAATAATGATAAAGCTTACCTGATATTAAAGAACACCTAATTTTCATTAAACATGACGAATTTGATAAAAATCGTTAAAGCCGTTTTTGAGATCATCGAAAAAAAGGTAAAAATTGGAAAAAAAAATTATGAAATAAACTGCCCGCTCCGTTAGACCAATTTTGATGAAATGTTGGCTATTACGTCTTTGGCATATACGCACATCAATTACCCAGTTTGATCAAAATCGTTAAAACCGTTTTTGAGTAAATAAAAAAAAACACGTGAAAATAATACAAAATTTATTAAGTAAAGTCCCCCCTCCGGTTGATCAATTTTGATAAAATTTTTAAAGTCATATCTCGGGCATATAAATAGATCAAATACTAAGTTTAATCAAAATCATTAGAGCCGTTTTTGATTAAATCGAAAAAAACTTAAATAGTTATTAACCCATTATCTCCCAGAACTTTTTTTTTTCTAGAATGGACTGAAGTCTTCAAAATCATTTAGTTATCTTGCAAATTGAATTTAAAAAATATAAATTTCTTCAGATTTAGCTGCTGTGTTTAAATAAAGTACCCCCTCCCTTTGAGCAATTTCGATGAAATTTTTGCTGTCACATCACATTCATACACTAAATACCTAATTTTAGGTTCGCACGGTTTATAGTTCTTGAGCTAGTCTGTTCACACACACACACACACACACACAGACACACAGACCATTTCGCGGGACTTGGTTAATTTGACTTAGGGGACCCCAAAACGTGTATTTCCGTCCAAAACGTGAAACCGGAAGTCGAAATTTTTCACGATCGCAATACTTCCACTTACTATATATTTCATATATAGGTAAGTGAAAGTAAAAAATCACAAACTTAAAATAATTATTACAGGTCTTTATCGAGAAAAATGTTAAAATATTATGAATTCTTGAAATATTACGAAAAATTAACTTCTTTGATATTTAGAATTTTTTACTTTTTTTCACGGTAATGAACAATTATAATAACTTCCTGTTATTGTAATGTATTCTCATCCATGCACAGCAGTTTGGAAATATGTTTTAATTAGCACTTGAATAAACTGACATTATAAAAAATGAAAGTAAAAGTGTCACTTTTAATTTTAAATGAAATAAATAGAAATTCGAAAATAGAATCCACAGAAAACCTAACGGAAAATCAAACAACGACGAGCTAGTGGTGAAGAAAACAACTGTTGTTTTCAATTTCAGTCGTTCTGTAACGAGTTCCAAACGTTTGAGTAGTTATAAATGAGAACGGTAGGAGTAGGAAGTTCTAAATTCCAACTGTTTGAGATGGTTCAGGAAAACAGTTTTTTCCGTTTTTTATAAAAAACAGTTTATTCAAACAGTTTGGCGTTTTTCTTCCCATCACTATTTGACAGCCTCTAATCCATCACCAGGCGCATACGCACACGTGTTAACTAGTTATTTATTATTAATTCACATGGGCGGATCCAGCCGATCTTAAAGGGGGGGGCTGCAGTCCTAAAGGGGGGGCTGCAGCCCCACATCCCTTCATTTGGATCTGCTAATCAGCTTTTTTACCTTTATATTCCCTTCCTACAATTAAAATACTACTTGTTCTGCACATTATTTGTTCTTTAACTTGCTTTCTTACATTAAGGAAAGTAAAATTCTATGTTTAAATGACGAAAAATTTTCCAAAGGGAGGGGCTGCAGCCAAAACTAGATGAAAATAGAAGATGTCAGGAGGAAGAAATCAAAGAAATAAAAGCTCAAGTTAACGAAATCACAACTAATATTCAAAATAATCGGGAACGTGACATAAATTACGCTCGAAAAAAAATGTCATAATATTCAGCTTAGACAGGGAAAAAACAGTAGTAATGAACAAAAACATAATAAAAATGTTGAATTATATCATATCAGACTTAAGACCATATGATATAACGGAAATAAGAAAAATAAACGCAAAAAATAAAGAGGGCCCAGTAATAGTTAAATTAAATTCGATGTTTTTAAAAAATGAGATTATGAGAAATAAATCCAAACTAAACAAATCTGATGAATTTAAATCAATTAAGATAAAAGATGACTTGCCAAAATCAGTCAGAGAGATTAGGAGAGAACTGTTTCCTTTTATGAAAGCACACTGGGAAAAAGGAAACAAGGCCACCTTGAGATATGACAAAATATTGATAATTGACCAACTTTTCGCCCTGGATGAACTAAAATCTCAAGAAAATTTAAAAAAAAGGGAAAGGAGCAAGGGCATACCCAGGATCAAAACTAGAGGGGGGCAAGCTAAACACTAGGGGGGCAAGCGATGGTCGTTCAGGTTGTAACACCTTACCGCGGAAAAGGTGAATGAAACAAAAATTATGTATAATTATAGTATTGCTTTATCAACTAAGTTATTACAATTATTTGCTTGAAAAAAATGTATTCTATTATTGCTTCCAGTCTTAAAAGCCTAAAAAATTATTGCTTCCAGCCTTCCAGGGGGGGGGGGGGCAGCTGCCCCCCCCTGCCCCCCGCTGGGTACGCCCATGGAAAGGAGTGAAGAAAAAGACGGAGAAATACTAATAAAAAATACAGTTAAGAAATCCAAAAAAATGCCTAAAGAAAAAAAAAAATAAAAGAAATCCATACTCGCCATAGATCTATAAGCTTGGACAGATTCTTGGAAAAACAAGATAAAGGGAAAAATAATTAAGTATAAAACAAACCACAGGTACTAACTCTTAGCAAATAAAGGTTACAAATTTCCATGGTAATAACAAAGGCACTCTAAAGTTATGCACATTAAATGTTCGGACACTGTTAGGTGAAGATAGGTGGGAGGAGCTTATATATGCTCTTAAAGACATTAAGTGGGATGTGATTGGTTTGGCCGAAGTAAGGAGGAAAATTTGTTTAATTTTAGAACAAAAATCAGGACATGTCTTCATGCACACGGCATCTTTAAATGGATTATACGGCATTGGTTTTCTTGTGACAGAAAAACTAAAAAAATATGATAACAGATTTTAAAGAAATTAATTATAGAATGGCTGTGCTAACTTTACAAATTAATTGTAACAAAAAATTAACTATAGTGCAATTACATGCTCCTACAATGGAGGACACTAAGGAAGCAAAAGATAAATTTTATGAAGGATTAGAAAACTTAATTTCCAGCCTTAAAAGAAAAAATAACTGGATTATTGTTATGGGGGATTTCAATGGCAGGATCGGTTCCAAATTAGAGGGTGAAGAAAAAATTATGGGAGATTGGGGTGGTGGAAAAAGAAATGAAGGTGGCAACCGACTAATTAATTTCTCCCTTAGTCAACGTTTTCAAATTGGAAATTCATTTTTAAGAAAAAAGCTAAAGATAAATGGACTTGGTGTTCACCCAAAGGCCTCAGGTTTGAGTTAAACTCTTTCTTACAAATCAAATCAGCTTGATTAAAAATGTGGAGGTCATAAAGAGTTTGAATTTCAACACAGATCATAGGATGTTAAGAGCGGAGATATATATTGAAAAGTATAAAAAAAGAAGACCGTTTAAGAGTAAAAATTATCCTTTACAAGATCAAGCTGAAATTGAAAAATTCCAAACAGACTTCACAATGCACCTTCAACGCAGTCATGCAGGCAAGGAGGGAAAAGCTCCCAGTACCGTTCAAGAAAAATATGACTTAATTTTAAAAGTCATTGATGACATTGGCAGACCAGGTCCCATCCAAAATAAGAAAAAACTAAGCAAGTTATCAGAAAGTACTAAAGAACTGTTTAAGATTTGGAGCAGGGTGAAAAAAAGAGGAGATCTCTCTGAAGAAGAAAGAAAAGAGCTCACAATATTAAACAACCTCATAAGGAGAAAAATAAAAGAAGACCTACTATAATATAAAAATAATATTATAACCAATATTCTGTCTAACAACATATCTACTAGGAAAATTTAGAAGGAACTTTCTAAAGGAAAACTATGGATGGTCGCTCTTGAGAACCAGAAAAGAAGTATTGTTACAAATAGAGAATACATCAACAGAGTGGCCACGGAGTACTTCAGGCAATTGTACAATTATAATCAAGGAACCACCAGTAAACCAGACGAAGAAAAAAAGGATGTAACAAATTTAGAGGAAGTTTCACTGATAATGGAGGATGAAGTTGTATTTGTCACAAAAAAACTAAACTCTGACAAAAGTCCTGGGCCAGATGGTGTACAAAATGAGATTTTGAAAGCAGGGGGGATGCTCTCATGAAAGAGCTGACAGAACTATTCAATCTCATTCTCAATGAAGGAGAAATTCCAGAGCAATGGAAAATAGCAAAGATAATTTTACTCCATAAAAAAGGAAATAAACAAGATATGGAGAACTACCAGGCTATCTCCCTTTGTTCAACCATGGCAAAGCTTTTTTCGAGTGTCATTAAAGAACGGCTCTCAAAAAGAATAATGGAATGTATAGTAGAAGAACAAGCAGGATTTAGGAAAGTTTTTTCAACTGTGGACCACATTCAAACATTAAATCAAATGATTGAGAAATCCAACAAGAAATACAACTTCCCTCTGTACCTTTGTTTCCTCGACTTCAAAAAGGCTTTTGATAGCATCTTACACGCAGGCATATTTGAAGCATTGAGATCTATGGGAATAGAGGAAGAATATAAAAGGATAATTATGAAACTTTATAATGAAATGTCAGCATACGTGATGACAGAAAAAAAAGGAAACAGTTTCAGAGTCAAGAAGGGTGTACGTCAAGGAGACCCATTGTCCCCTCTTTTGTTTATCCTTGTGTTAGAGATGGTGATTTGTAGTCTTCGATGGGATAACGTAGGCATAAAAATAAGTGGAAAATGGCTGAGTAACATACGATTTGCAGATGACATCGTACTCTTTGCCAAAGACATTCAAGAACTATTGGAAATGCTCAAAGAACTCTTAAGGCTCTGTGAAAAAATTGGCCTTCATCCAAATTACAATAAAACCAAAGTAATGACAAATAGGGAAAAACAAAAATTGAAAATAAACAATCATACTTTGGAATATGTAGAAGAATATGTTTATTTGGGCCAACTGGTGTCTTTTTCGGATAGAGCTTTGAAAGAAATCCAGAGGAGAGTCGCATTTGGATGGAACAAGTTTTGGTCTCTTAAATACATTATGAAGGGAGGCATAGGTATTGATCAAAAAAGGCAGGTCTTTGATAGCTGCATCCTTCCAGTGATGACGTTCGGTTACCAAACTTGGTCATTAACAAAAGCCCAAGAAAATAAGATTCAGGTATGGCAGAATAGCATCGAAAGAAGTATTGCAAATGGGAAGAGAAAGGACAGGGTAAGATGTGTGAAGCTCAAGACAGAAATAGAATTTAAAGACACTCTCACACAAATAAGGAAAATAAAATGGAAATGGGCTGGACATCTCCTACAGTGTAAAGAAAATAGGTGGTCCAAAATAGTCACGGAATGGACGCCATACAACCAGAAGAGGAAAAGAGGTAGACAAATGAAGAGATGGAGTGATCTGTTCAAGTCTATCATGGGCCCCCTATGGTGGAGAGCTGCTACGGACAGGGATATCTGGAAAACAAAATGGTCGGAACTCTCAAACCCCGCTTCCCAGTTGGACTAGTCATCCAGGGAAGTATTGACTATTACTCCCTAAAGGGAAGGCCTATGTAAGTAAAAAATAGTATATTATATAAAATTATTTTATTTTTGTATATATTAATTGCACAAATGAAGGCTATTTTCATTTCATTTCATTTCATTTAATATACAAAACAGTTTTATAAAACATTATATCCAAAGTTATGATCATGCATCCTACAATTATAATTTTTGTGAACATTTGTATTTTATCAAAAACTACAAAGAAAAATAATAATAATAAAGCCTTGAGAGAAATAACTCAAATTCCTTCTCAATCCGGACATTCCACAATAGACGGCAGGTCACAACTTTTCACTTTAGTTTTTTTTCTTCACTGAGCATTGAACAACTGAGGTTCACTTTTACCCCGACTAATAACAAAATTACCTGACTGTCATCCAATAAGGACAGCATAGTGCCTAACGAAGGATCAACTACTGGTCTGATGATGGTTTTATATCGTTGTTCTTGCCCCTCAGTTTTAAGGATTGGTTTTATCATACCCTGGGTAGATGTGTGGAAATTAGAGTGTCTCTTTTTCCATTATACCACAGTATGAAACGGTATAACAAATAAAACAATAAGCAACAGGAAAAATGTATGAGCCCCTCATACAAAATAAAATTCCCTATGAACTGCCAAGAAGGGATGCCATTGCCTATTTTTGAGTTATCACTATTCACGCCTACCTACAAATGCATTTATGCAAAATTTGAAGAAAGAAATACAAAACGGGTTATATGCATAAATGGGGACCACCTTGACACCTGCTAGGCTGTAGCAGATGTAAGAAAGGGAGATTGGACCTTTAATGGTTGCATAAAGTCTTATGGTTGACGAGCCTGGATGGCTGCCTTAAAAAAAAGAATATGAAGTATACACTGTGTGACACGTTTGCACGGCTTACATGTTTGCTTTTAAGTATTCTTGAGATGGCAAACAAGGCCCCGTTCTCACCTTCTCTTCCTTATAGTATTTCTCATTGATAATAGTACCTACTTAGGGAAAGCTTAGGATCAATTCAATTATTTAGGGAGCCATTTCATGCAAGAACTTTGATGGTCTTTGTTTCTTTCTACATTCCTTTGGTCATAGTGCCTTCCTGATTCAGACCTTTTCCATTAAAGATTACGTTTAGAGCAATATTAAATAACAGAGAAGCTACAGGCCCTTCTGCTTTTGGCCACTTTCCATCCCGAAAAGCTCTGACACTTCATAAAACTTTACATGGCAGATAGTAGTTGCCATCCTGCATTTGACTAATCTGGGTAGTTTACTTGGTAGATCCAGTTCTTGCATGGCAAATATGAGTTTTTTCCTAACTATAATGTCATAAGCTGCCCTGAAATGAATAAAATGCATTCATTTAGTCTGCTGATTATCATTCATAATATCAGCGACCCAGGGGCAAATTCAGACCAAATTTGAGGGGGTCATGAACCTCCCCCCTTGAACAAGTAAAAGCACACCTCAACAAGACACTGACTTATTCGAAAAAATATATTTAAGCTGAATTAATTTTATTTTCAATTTTAGGATAGACAGTGGTTTTATAAGTCTGATGACCCTCCTTCACTTTTTCGTGGAATTCTAGAAGATGTTGGATTTCAAAATGTCAACTGTTACTTACAAAAAAGAAGGCGCCTTTATCCTTCCTTGGAAGCCCTTTCAGGTAATATTTAAGTGGTTAATACTATTTTGAATCACAATTATGCTTCCTTTTTCTTTCTATACCTCTTCCAGGGCATGTCTAGAATAGAGAGGATTATTCTAGTGATGATATTTGGTTTTATATTTTCAATTATTTTATTTAGGTAATTACCAGGTCTGCTTATTCCGATGGAACTATACTAGTTTGTAATGCCTGCCCCAAAATCTATAAAACACAACAGGTCCTATTCTGATCCGTCATTGTGACCAGTCAAAATTTTATGAACTCCCATTTTTGTCTTTACTTTATTCAAGACCTATTTATTGTTTGAGAATTGAAACAACTCATCTCATTTCTTTGAAGTTCCCTTTCATTGGATATGTCATTAAAATCAATTGCTTCTGACTACTAAAAAAGGGATCTATACTACTTTTTTATATATTTCGTTATAATTACTTGTACATTTTTATAACTCAGCTTTTTAGTTGTCACCTAATTAAAAATAGTATAGTAAACAACTTTGTAAAAAAACTACTTATATATCAGTTGTATATGGTATTGTAAAATTCGATCCAATATTTCAATTTTGAAGAAAATGATGCATTTACTTACAGCATTCTAAATAATAAAAAATAATATTAGTTATAAAATTATAAGTAATGAACTGAAATTAAAGTTTAGCTTTATTTAATTGATTTGTTCAATGAAAAACTTAGGTTAATTTCTTAAATACAATTGCAAAATTAATATTTATCATACTAATTTAATTTTCAAAAAATAAAAATCTCAGCATATGGATTCATAAAGATATTTATTTGACTGTTTAAAAAATTCATGACACAAAATATTTATAGGCAAATTTTGATGGTACTTACTTACCAAAAGGTAAGACGGAAATCTTTCCAAAACGAAAGATCACCACAAATTTTGTCTAGATCATTCAGGATTAGCACTGTTTGAAAGTGAAACTTAATTATCTGTGTTTATTATTATTATCAACTGCATAAATATCAATATCAGTAGTACAAAACCTAGGTCTCATCAATGACAAGGAATAATGATGTTATCCCTTTCCTAGATATTCAGGGAACCCCCCCCCCCCCCCTGAACACAGAAGCAATGGTCAGTTGCTCCTGTGGTGCCATCTGTTGGTCAGTGGCAGAAGCCCTTGGAAAATAGCAGGATTAAGTCAGGAAAGTTCAGGACTAAATCCAGAAGAAGAAGTGAAGTCATAGGCCTAGCAAGACCCATCTCTATAAGAAGAAATTTTCCTGCTATAATGGAATAAAAAAGAAAAAGGGACTACCGATCACAGGGGGAAGAATGAGGACTGACCAGCAGCCACATCCATCAATAAAATGATTGACCAGCAGCCACATCCATCAATAAAATGACAGACCAGGAGCCACATACAGCACTTCAATCATCAGAAACCCAATATAATAATAATTCAAGAGCCACCACCATGTAAAGCAATAGAATCATAATTACCAATAACCCCACTAATCTGATTGTAATATGATTTGGCCTAAACCAAGATCAGCATGTAAAAAAATTAAAATGCAGTCCACACATTCATCATCAATAATATTTCAATCATTAATTCAC
This sequence comes from Aelia acuminata, assembly GCA_911387785.2. Classification (NCBI taxonomy): domain Eukaryota; kingdom Metazoa; phylum Arthropoda; class Insecta; order Hemiptera; family Pentatomidae; genus Aelia; species Aelia acuminata. Next base: position 51,518,003 of record OU426984.1, on the reverse strand, counting down.
CAGCCCTCAAATTCACCCTTGTGACCTGCATTCTTTTTCTCACAAACTATGGGTCACAAAAACTCGAATTCCCTTATTGCAAACATTTCCTCACATTCCATTACTACTCTTAAGCTCTTTCATCACTTTTGCCATCTCCTACCCAAACCGACAAGTAATTCATAGTATTCTCCCTTATCTTCTCCCACTTATTATGCCTGCAAATTGTACGGTGGTCTCTCGAAAAATCTTGCAGGAAGACTACAAAGAATTATGAATAGCTCTGTAAGATTTGTTGTCATGAGTTATGTTGGCTCTTTTCATCCTTCCATAGACAATATTTCCTTGGCACATTCTTCTTCTAGCTTATCAACAAATATAGCCCTTCTTAAGCTTATATACTCCTATATATAGTTGAAGTACACTCCCTCTCCACAAGATCTTGTCCTTCTGTCCATTATACTCCTCTTTACAGATCTACACTATTTCAACATTCATTTATCGTTCGCTCCTCCTTCGCACATTCTTGCAGGAAAAGTTGAAAAACTACAACTCCTGTACAGCGAAGTAGTACTGCAATGGATACCGGGGCATTATGGGCTATACAGAATGATGTAGCCGACCAGCTCGCAAAGGAAGGAGCAGCATCCTCTCAAGTGAATTCAACCCAAACACTCCTGGAGGCGATCTCTATAACCAAAGCAGTTCTGCGAAAAAGTGAAATGATTCTCACTCAGATCATGACACTGGAGGTGCATGCCTACTATATAATGATTAGAAAGGAACAAGTTGTTCTCTTCAGGCTTAGAACAGGACATAACACGATAAAGGCTCATCTTTATAAAAAAATCAATATTGGGGATTGTTCTCTTTGTAAATGCAGAAAAGGGGACCAAACCACAAAGCTATCCTGTAGACATACCCTCAGCTGGAGGATATCAGGAAGCGGATTTGGCTAAACCCAGTCGACTTGGTGACAAGGTCCACGGCGATCCGGGGGATCTCAAGAAGACCGTCGAGTTCACAGTTTTAATCCCAGACCTGACCATTTGAGGGAAGAATGAAGAAGAAGAAGAAGCTCCTCCATGTTCTGGAATTCCCTTCCACTAAATATCAGGCATGCCAACTCCCTATCCACATTTAAGAACCATCTATTCTAATTTCTACTTAAAATCCAGTCAAATGCCGGCTAATAATGGATCATCTTGATGAAGCTGTATTTCCATTTTTATTTTCTCTCTAGTTAAATTTTCATTTTGAAAAATCAGTATATAGATTACTATACTTTGTCCTCTTTTTCTCACTGTATAATTATGAATATTTAGCTGAATTCTTTTAAATAGAAGAATTAATTATTACTTTGTCTATATATTGTACTTGGACTATTAACTATTTACTATTCATTTTATTATTATTTTATTTTTAATATAATTTTTAATTTATTTATATTTTCCTTAGATGATCATTTTAACTTCTGCACAATTTAGTTAATTAAGAAATTAGTTATTATTGATCATTGATATAATTTTAATTTTTTGAACTGATTACTCTTATTTATTAAAGTTTGGTATCAAAATATGAACTTTGCTTGTCATGTAGTATTCAGCCTGTTATAATTGTTTTATTCTTTTGAGTTCCAATTTGTTATTCTTAAGGGACTTTGTCCCAGAGCAAAGTTTATTTTCTATTTCTATTTCTACGTAAAATGAAATTTAAGTAGTTATATCGTATCCAATAGGGATTTCTATCGACTTGTTTATTTATTTAGCATTTATATCTTGGACTTAGTGTTGCTTATTATGGAACATAAATGTAATTTAAAATATTGATTTCAGAATTTCTGAAGCCTATAAATCCTTACTTACGATATATTCCAGAAGATTTGAAGTGTGAATATATGCGAGACTTGATAGATGCCGGAAAAGAATTTATTAAATATGATAGTGTAACTGAAGAGCTGATCCTAGAATATAACACAATGGTTGCTATTGCCAAAAAACCTAACATGTAGTTGTAACATCGAAAGCTTAGTTTAGAAATATATATGTAAATTAAGTTATTAAAAGTACAAGCTATTTTAGTATGGAATCGGTGAAGGATTAGAAATTAGTCGCTGTAGATTTTATTTTAAGAAGATAACTCTGGAATTGAAAAAAAAAAAAAAAAATGGAAATGAAATCATAGACGAACCCTTCCTGTATCTTTATTTGTTTAAATTATACTATAATTATTTTTCTTTAATGTTGTAAAGGGTCAACATGATTTTAATATTTCTTGAAATAATGGCATCTATTGATACATTCTTATAAATTATTTTTATACAATATTTTTGTCTAATAATGTGATGAATTTAATAATTATAACTTATTGTATATTGTTATTGCTTTATTTCTAAAAAAAAAAAACATTATTTTACTATCAATATAACTATTTTTATTTTAAAGATAATGTGACTATTTTTTACTCATAATTAATTGGAGTTATTCTTATTTCTAAAAATAAGATGAATAATAATGTAATATGTTATAAGAAAATTTATATTTAATAGATATGAGTAAATTAAGGTTAATAATGATGATAATTATAAATTAGAAATAAAAATTAATTTTCTAAGCAACTAAGGATCAGCAAAACTTGAAAATGAATTAATAAACATTTTAAGTAAAACAAATTTTATGAAGTATACATGTAATGTAAATAAATCCAATGAATTATACAGAATGTTTCACCCTCCCTTTATCAAATAATAAATCTCTGCTTGCAGAATGAGTCTGACAGACCCCATCCTAGTAATATATCAGTATAAGAAGTCCATATGAATGACATTGCGGTCAAATCTTCAATAGCCTCCGGATTGAGGGAGAAGAAGTCAGCCTATGCATATGCAAGAACTCAGCCTAAAAACCACTTTCTTTACTTCTTATCTTTAGAGCAATTGGATGTCTTTTGTTGAGAAAACCAAACATAACAGTCCTAATAATTTCAGAGTTTTGAATCGCCTTGAAGATTACCAATATCGCAATTGTAAAAAAATTATAAGTTTAAAAGTTTAAAATTATAAGTTTGAAAATGAATTTTTTTATTTAAGTAGGAAGGAATCAGTGGCGGTCCCAGAAACAAGTTTTGTGGGACAATTGGTCAAGATAAAAAAAAAGTCACTATGCCATAAATATAACTCTTTCGGTTGTTTAGATCACAGTCCTTCTTAATTCAAGGTAATAATCTCATACAAAAATGTGCCCCCCCCCCCCCCAATTTTGTCCTACATCCTCAAATCTTATTCTACACCCCTATAACCTCCCCCCCCCCTGGGACCGCCCTGGAAGGAAGAAAGATTGATTCCTTAAAATTTGACAGGTTGTAAAACATGATATAATGCAGCCTATGTGCCAAATATATCCAAACCAGAGGCGGATCCAGTGGAGGGGCGCCCCCCCCCCCTGGGAGGTGAGGACACCATTCAATTATTACTATTTCTGTATAAAAAGGGATATCTTTTATAATTTTTTAAACTCCTTAAATGAAAAATGGATTGTATTTAAACATTTAATAGAAATTTACTACTTAAATGTGCACTAATATTTTAAATTAGGTCTTTTATGACGCAAACATTTAAAAAATAAAAATGTGCGCCCCCCCCCCTGAGAAAATTTCTGGATCCGCTACTGCATCCCTATTGATGTATGTAGTAGCCATATTACATGTATGTAATAGCCTCTATGACGTTTGGGGAAGGTGTAAACGCCGCTTAAGCCATAATAAAAAAATATATAGATCGATATAGGCTAGTCCATCAATTCACTTATTTGAACTATTTATTACTATCCCATTGCTTTCATGTTTTGTTTAAAGTACCCAAATATTGTTTTGTTTTACATATTTTAATTTCCGTAATTTTTCATGTTATATGCTTCTATGACCACAACTCATTTCTAATGGCGTCAAAATTATAATGATGGGAATAATTTAAAATATGAAATTAATATTGTGATGAATTAAGGATTATAGACAGAGGATAATTTGAATAATTTAAGAAGAAAAACAAATTACGGGCCTGGCAACACTGTTCCATATCGCAGGGCCGGAAATAAAATCCCAGTCAGGGAAGACAATCCTCATATTAACTAACACCTCATAATTCACATTTTCCTCTCTTAAATAGTTTAAATTTTCCTCTTTTTTTATTATTCGGAATAAAAATAAAAGAATATGTCATATCTGATATCATATAGAGTATCTCAAGATACGTTTAGGAAGAAAAAATTATAATTCACGCCTAAAAAATGAATAAGACGCCAGGCAATCACATTAGTTCAGGAAACAAACAGTTTATCATTTTTTCCTTTCCAATAAGGATGTGCTATTCAAATTAAAAATAAATTCAGAAATATTCCTAATTTATTTGATATGGACAGCATAAGTTAAAAAGTTTTGAAGCCTTGGAAATAGTCTTGATAACATTCAAATGTGGCCGTACGAGTGGTGAGATTTCCTATAAGATGCCCTTTTTTCGGAGCCATACCAACTCACGAATATTGACGCCACTAACAAGCAATAAGGAAAGTGTAAGTACAGTGCTGTACCCATACCTATATCATTACTTATACATATGTGTGCAAGTGTAATTTATATTATATAATTTATGTACTGTTTATAATTTTATGGTATCAATAGAATGTTGAGGCCTGTGGAATCACCCATAGACTGAAAACCTTCAGATACTTGATGTGCTGTATTTCATACGTTTTAATTATTTTTTAAAATAAGATTATATCAATCACTGTTTCGCTTTATGTGAGAAAAAAAGATTTGTGGAATAAATTTAATCATAAATGTAATTCATACAAATTTCCATGGGCGTACCCAGCGGGGGGCAGGGGGGCAGCTGCCCCCCCTGGAAGGCTGGATGCAAAATTTTTTAAGAATTTAAGGCGGGAAGCAGTAATAGAATAATTGTTTTCAAGCAAATAATTGTAATAACTTAGTTGATAAAGCACTGCTATAATTATACATAATTTTCCGCGGTAAGATGTTACAACCTGAACGAGCATAGCTTGCCCCCCACCCCTAGTTTTGATCCTGGGTACGTCCTTGCAAATTTCCTATATTAAAATATGACCTAGGGGTTCTGGGATGTTACAAAAACAGCTGTCTAACATTATTAGTAATTTTACAATTTATTTTCGGTTCTGTATGATTGTTAAAATAATTTAGATTTTCACTTTATATTTATAATTTAGGGGAGGGGGTGCCGTGGCCCCCCTTATATACCTCAGGGACAATCATTAACAGAGATACAATCCTTTTTATTTTTGAAATTATTATTTGTTACCTCAAAACTCGAATAGTAGGGAATGAATTGACTTGAAATGTTTACAGTTCCTTGTACTATAGTTGAAGAGTAATTCAGTGGCGGATCCAGAAATTTTCCAAGGGGGGGCGCACTTTTTTTTTTTACATTTCATGAGTAATGAAGGCCCTAATTTAAAATACATATTAGTACATAATGACGTTGTAAATGTTTAAATACAATTCATTTACAATTAATGGACTTGAAAAATGAATAAATATAGCTCATTTTATATAGAAATAGTAATACTTTATGAGTGTCCTCACCTCTCAGGGGGGGGGGGGTAAAATATAAAATATAAAAAAAAGTAAGTTAAAATTTTATAATCCTCCAGTATATATTTATTTACTTCGTCATAATTTAATATTAGACTAAGCTACAGCAAAGCTGGGTTATTTAATAATAAAACGGGTAAATCTGATTTGTTTTCCTTCAGAGAGAATGATACTAATATTGACTCTGATCATCACTATCCTTTTGACAATATCATGGGGATACAAACTTTGGCAAAATGCTAGAAAATATTCACAAATACCAGGTGATTTAGGCTTTCCAATCATCGGCAACCTTTTCTATTGTGTGAAGAACTATTGGCACACAACACACAATGGTAAGTTTAGACAAAATTTTATTTCTTTTATCATGATTATTTTTACAAAAATAAGTAGAAAATTATAATCTACTTTACAAAGTGTGGTTATTCCACTTTCTTTGGAGGGGTATAGATTAAAGCCAGACTCTGATTTTTGAAGGATTGGAAAAATTTTAGCGTTGAAAAAAAAACGGCCCAAAACATTTCAGGGATGGAAAAAAAAACTTTTCTAGCATAACTAAATGATCTGATGTAGATATGATAATAAAAAAAAACTGGTTCTATGCGCGCAACACACAACTTTCACTTACGAACATACTTAGATTAAAAATCGACGTGTTTCGATAATATATAAACGCCATTCCTCAACTTCACACATTTTTCCACGTTTAAATGCTTATATTTGTATATCTCCTTAAGTTATAGAGTACCTGTCTGTATTGCAAAACATGGAAGTTCTCAGTGAGTACTTTTCGATTTATTATTGCTTGTTTCTTTTTTTGAGGGACCTAATTTAGGCAAGAGTCAAGTTTTTTTCTGGCTGTCTGTTTTTCACTACGAGTTGCTTTTTGAATGTATATCTTGAAGGCATTTAAAAATGAGACAAAATTTATTAAATAAAGTCCCCCTCCGTTTGTACAATTTTGGTGAAATATTGGCTATCACATCGCGGACATATAAATAGGTACATCAAATACCCAGTTTGATCAAAATTTACTCAAGCCGTTTTTGAGTAAATAAAAAGAACACCTGAAAATGAGACAAAATTTACTAAATAAAGTGACCCCTCCGTTTGACCAATTTCGATGAAATTTTTACTGTCACATCGCGGGTATATAGTTAAATCAAATACCCAGTTTGATCAAAATCGTTAAAGCCGTTTTTGAGTATATAAAAAAAATCTGGTGCGTGCGCGCAACACAGAACTTTCACTTACCAACTTAGATTAGAAATTGACGTGTTTTGTTAATTGCCACTTCTCAAAGTCACAAATTTGTTCACATTCATTTCTTATTTTTGTTTATATTTGTTCTTTAAATTACACTAATTTTTTTTATTTATTATTAAATAAAAGTTTTTACTCGTGATAATTCGGCAATGCAATTATTATAATAAATATATTATACTTATTAAGTAAATAAATTTATATTATATTTATAAAGTATTAGTCGAATACTAATAATAATACTCCAAGTCGTCTGATTTTATAATTCTCTATGTAGTTGTTGAAAACTTCATTTAGGTACCATGAAACAAATAATTTCCATTAAATGAACAGATTGGCTTTAATTATAAACAATGGTCTGTCATTAAAGGCGTACTCCGCATGCGTGGACTTAACGTGTTTTATGAGTTGACGGAATATTTTTCTTTTTTTCTCGTCTATATGTTTACTTGATTTTTTTCATATATCATATTTAGCCATTTCTTATTTTTTGGCGTAACGTGAGACAGTTAATTTCTCCATATAAAAAAAACAAAGGTACTTTATAGGAAAACAAAAAGGCCCTTCCCGATTTAAACCCCCTCAGAACATTTTAATAATGATAAAGCTTACCTGATATTAAAGAACACCTAATTTTCATTGAACATGACGAATTTGATCAAAATCATTAAAGCCGTTTTTGAGATAATCGGGAAAAGGTAAAAATTTGAAAAAAAAAAAGTTGTGAAAAAAGTGCCCCCTCCGTTTGACCAATTTTGATGAAATGTTAGCGGTCACATCTCTGTCATATACATACATCAAATACCCAGTTTTATCAAAATCGTTAAAGCCGTTTTTGAGTAAATAAGAAAAACACGTGAAAATGATACAAAATTTATTAAGAAAAGTCCCCCCCTCCGGTTGATCAAGTTTGATGAAATTTTTACAGTCATATCTCGGGCATATAAATAGAACAAAATAAAGTATCCCCTCCGTTTAACCAATTTTGATGAAATTTTTGCTGCTACATCACAGGAATATACCATACATACTCTAAATATCCAATTTCAGGTTCGCACGGTTTATAGTTTTTGAGCTAGTCTGTTCACACACAGACCATTTCGCGGGACTTGGTTATTTGGACTCAGGGGACCCCAAAAAGTGTATTTCCGTTGAAAACCAGAAGTCAAAATTTTTCACGATCGCAATACCTCATATATATATAAGTGAAAGTAAAAAACACGTGAAAATTTGACATTTATCAAGTAAAGTGCCCCCTCAAATTGATCAATTTTGATGAAATTATTACTGCCACATCGCGGACATATACCTACATCAAATACCGAGTTTAATCAAAATCGTTAGAGCCGTTTTTGAGAAAATCCAAAAAAAAAAATTAACGTAAAAATTAGACAAAATTCTTTAAATAAAGTACCCCCTCCGTTTGACTAATTTTGATGAAAATTTTACTGTCACATCGCGGGCACATACATACACCAAATTTCACATAAATACACCAATTTCAGGTTCGTACGGTTTATAGTTTTTGAGCTAGTCTGTTCACACACACACAGACCATTCCATGGGACTTGGTTATTTGGACCCAGGGAACCCCAAAACGTGTATTTCTGTTGAAAACCGGAAGTTGAAATTTTTCACGATCGCAATACTTTCCCTTACTATATATTTCATATATAGGTAAGTGAAAGTAATAAATGTCCAAGCCTACAAATTCAAGTCAAAACGAAAAAATCTCCGCAGTTTCTACAAATTCTCGCTTAAAATTTTATATTACTCTCATCATGGATAAAATCTAATCTACTGGGATCAGGGGTTATAAAGTATATATATATATATATATATATATATATATATATATATATATATATATATATATAAATATATATCGCTTTAAGTAGAAACAGTCTGAAAGGATGTTTAAGTATAAAAAAAGTTAATTTTTGCCTTCTTGATTCAAAAGATCCTTACGTATGGGTTTTTTAGACAAATTCAATGTTTGTTTTAGCACAACCTTTTTTTGTAATTTTTTTTTTAAAATAATTATGAAATTTTCTCATAGCTTTTGAAATACTTCAATGATTAAATTGAAATTTTTATCATATCAAAAGGACTTTAGAAAAGAAACCTGATAGATCAACTAGACTTAAGAGATATATTATAAATATATTTATATCTTTTTTATTATTACAATTATTTTTTATTTATAACATAAATCGAGAAAATTTATGTTTAATGGTTGTCCTAGAATATTCTTTACAGTATGGATACTAAGATCGGGACTGCTCAGAATTGAGCCTTCTGTGAGACCTATCTGTATACTTTTTTTTTTTTGAAATTGAAACCTATGAAGTTGATAACCAAAAATAATGTTTTCAGCTTTTATTTAATATGATTTAATAAAGGCTTACTATTTTAGAGTTAAAAATTGTATACATTTTTCTGTTTTTCATAGGGTATAATGAGTATGTTATCCAAAATGCAAAAAGGTATGGTGGTATTTGCTGTTTCTGGTTTTGTAACGAAATTTCTGTATACATAACAGACCCCATCATCGCTGAGGTAAATATTTAATCAATTTAAAATAATAGCTATGACATATACTCTTGATTTAAATATATTTATGATAGGTTATATGTAGATATTTATAAATTTTAGCAAGATAAACTTAAATTCGTACTAAAAGTTTTAAGTTTTAAGCTATTAGAAGTTTTTTAAAAAGTAAGTCATGACCTATGATACCTTGGATGCTATTAGCAACTTTTCATTTTCATATTTTGTGGGAATGTTTCTTTAAAATTATAGCTAACATTGTACATTAATGTTTTCTTAATTTATTTCATAAGTTATCTGAAAAATTGTTATAACAAAATAATGTATACAAATTCTGATTTGAGAAAAATGTATATTTTTTTAAATTTTTGTTAGCAATAAGACTATGTTAATTTTATTAGTGAGTTAATTTTTATTATTAATCTATATAAATTTAGAAATTTTGTTATAGAAAGTCACTTCACATTCAGGTGTAAATAACAAGGCTCCAATAGTTTTTGACAATGTTTCTTATTTCATGAAAAATACATTTTCATTTACAGGTTGGTAAAATATGATTAATAATTTATTAATTTAAATTGGATAAAAAGATATTATATTAGTAGAATTAAGTTATAGCATATCAAAGGAATAATGTGCCCATTTGAACTGTCTTGTAATATTATTTTATTTGTTTGTTTTTATAAAAGGCAAATAAACAGCTATGGTGATCATCACCCATTAATTTAATTACGTTTAGAAGAAGCTGTTGGTATTTATCTAAATCAAATGATTCGCACATAGAAAACATAAATATAACCGTAATATTTAAGAACTATTTACAAATTTAGAAACAAAAGGGTACATAATTCCATATTAAACTAGAAAGTACACTGAGCTACTCCTTTTCTGATGTTCTTAATATATTAAAAATTATATATATAAAATTAACATTATACAATTTATATAACGTAATATTAATAATAAACTTAATAAATTAATTATTAATAAGTAAATTAATTACTTACTATCAATAATAAATAAACTATATCAAGTCATCAGTGGGTGACGTAGCTGCAGTGGCCCAGTTAGACTAACCAAAACTTGATTTCCTTAAATTTATAAAATTTGAAAACAAGATAAGTTATTTTAATTAGTTAAAATCAATTATTTAAAATCACACTTTCCAATTAAGTTTTATTATATGCTTAAAAACAGAAACTAACAAGGAGTGGAAGATGAGGAGGAGAGAGATGAAAAACTCCCTGAGGAAGCAAAACCTTGAATCGTACTTTCCCATTTTTCTTAATAGCGCAAAAAAAGCTGTAGATTTGTTCACTAAATATTCCAGTGAATTTGACTGTCATCTTGTAATGATGCAATTAACTTTGGAAGTTACCCTTGGTAAGATGATAATTTCAATAAAGTAATGCTTAACAGAGCTGTATATAATTCCAAAAAAATCAATTTCAAATTCTTCTATATGATAGCTACTAATATCAAATTTGTTGATTTATTTTCTATATAAAGTTCTAAAATGAGATAAAAACTAATTATATAAGTTTAATGACTCTCATCAATTGAGCTCGATGATTATCTTTATTGTCCTATAATAATTAATGGAAAAGTAAATAAAAAACATGAGAAGCTCATCAATAGTACCAATAATGTATTTTGTTGACTTTTTAAAATAATTAATTATCAAAATATTTACCTATTTTTCTTTTTCCCTTCCTTATCAGTCTGAGTTCAACAATAATCTTGTGTGATCTTGAATAAATAGGTGTTGAAATGAAGTGAATTGTCAACAAAACTTTAGTATTTAATCATTCATAAACTAAGCAATGAAAGATAATTTTAAATAACTTAAATTAATAAACATACTTCAACAGAAACATTGCTTAAATTTTCCCAATTCTTATAATTTTGCTTAAAACATTTCCATTTTAATTATTCATATTTTTGTTTCCATAGAAACTCTTTTTGGAATGAAAATGGATTTATCAGGCAATGAAGCCCTTTTTCAAGATTTACATTTGTAAGTTTAAAAACCTTCATTTATTTATTATTTTATAATATACATTAAAATTACTTCACCTACTCCTGTTGAACTTGGAGTATTATTTTATCATTTTTTTTTTTTTTAATCTTCAATTATTATATGTCACCTCTTGATGATTATGTCTTATAATTTTGACCTCATACTAAAAAAAAAAAAAAAAAAAATGTTCAGCACCAACATCATGACCTTGTATACTATCTAAATTTATGGAAACCTTTTTAAAATAAATTATTCGCTACATGAATTAGCATTGTGTATCCATATATGTTGACCAAAGGTCCATGAAATATTTCATTATTCTATTAACTGGCCTTCTTTAATTTTTGAATGATGACTGTTCAGTTTTATTTTTTATCCAGGAAGCAAAAAATTCAACTGTTTCTCTACAGTACTATTGGATAGTTGTAATAATTTGAATACACTGAAATTATTTACCATTTATCTAAATTATAAAATATATTTTCAATTGGCAATGAACTTTGGATTTTCATCTTTTATACCAAACCTTGTCACAAAAAAAAAAAAAAAATAATAAAATAAATAATCAGTAGAGTAAAAAGAAGAATTTTGACACCTTAAGATCTCTTGATTGAACTCTTGTGCGTAATTCCTTACAATCATATATTTTTAATTTTAAATTGGATAAAATTTTAATTTTAGTTTTATTCAAATAGAATTTCACTTGTGTATTTAATTCTTTAGTTAATAAAGGAGCAAAATTAAATAAAATTTCAAATTACAGTTCCTCTGCTATGATAACAAACATGCTGTCCAACCCAATATTAGGAAAACTCTCTATATTATTTGGCAAATATATCTACTTTCCACCAGTTCAACAGAAATTTGAAAATGAGGTAAGAAAAAAACAAAAAATCAAATTTTAAACTAAATCCGGCTCATCTTTATTTTTATTTATTTTGTAATATATAGTTTTTTAATGAGATATGTTAGCGCATTCTGGTAGATACTTCTCAATGAGCACACCTAATTACAATAAATATCATAAATAAGGCAGGAATTAGAGACCATTTCTGAATAATGCATTTCTTATTTTGAAAATCTTCATACAGAAATGTCCAAACTTTACTTGTGTTCATAATTTTTATTTATTTTATTCAAAATCATTTAAATTATTATTTAAAATTAATGTTCAACCAAAATCGAAACTGAATTTCGACCACAGATCTGGTTTTGGGCCGAAACTGAAACTTATTTAGGTGTGTATATAAAATATATTAAAGCGTGTAACATGTCTAGTTTCACAATTATATCAATGCAAGCTCATGGAATTACAATAATTTAACTCAATTATTCATACAATACGTGGGATTGGTAGAGAAGAGTGGTAAGACAGGTGTACCAGTTAGGTTATAGAATCAATTCCTGGTCCCTATTTCCCAGCTGCTGGTCCCCACGGGAAATTAGACCACCCTCCCTTAACTAGTAGAGGCCTAAGTTTAAATATACATGCAATAACAGGCTGTTAATAATAATAATAATTGATAGGATAGATTTAAATTATATCAACCTGTAATAAAATAAGTAACATGAAAAAATCTGAAATGATTAAGGCACACCACTGAATAGTCGAGTTGTAGATTGTTAAATGTTAAATGGTGAATAGGGATCGATATAGGTGGCTTATAACATCTAAAAGTTCATTGATGTTTTATTTTTTCAGTAATTTATTTTACAAAATTTAAGTTGATTCAAGAAGTCGACATAAATGTTTTATGACCCCATAAAGGATTGATTATTTTTATTTTTATTTTTTTAAATAAATCCGAATATTATCAGGAACCCCATATAATATATTTTGCAAATTAGAAAGCCAGCCTTAATGAAAATTTATTGTTTTAGTAAAATCATTTAAACTCTATAAGAGACTGTTGATAAAAAACAACTAATGGTTGAAAATGTTCAAAAACCGCGATTAATGAAAAAGAGTGAAAAATAGAAGAAGCACGTTTTTGTCTAAAACTATTCTATGGATGTTTTAACTAGAGTAAAGTTGCTTAAATTTGAGACCAAAAGTGGGTCAGTAGACTTAATAGCTTCTGAGATACAGCTTTTTGCAAAGGTCTAAAACTTGGCTTTTGCTTTTAAATCACATCCCATACTGGAACAAGAAATGAAATCTACTACCATCACTTGAGTCAACCTGTGCCACCTTTTCATAGCAAGATTGCTGAGCTAATTTTTTTCTTTTTGTCATTGATTTGAATCTGTGGACACGATGGGTTTCTCCGACTAATTCAAATTTAAGTATTTAGAAAATTTATTTTTATTTAGCATTTCTCTTATTTATTCAGAATTCAAATTACATTATTAAAAGAAGAAAAAGGTTTTCTAAACTCAAGGTAAAAAATAGTTTCTTAATGTAAACAATTATGCATGAAAAAAATGCTTTCTTTAAATGTTAAGACTTGATGCCTTAACGCCAAGATGGCACCTCCCTGTTTGTCACTATCACATTTTTGTCATCACACCTACCTCAAAGTTTTTTATCAATTCAAGATATAATTAGTGAAATCCATTTGTTATCTAATGTCTATAAATTATAAAAATGTATAAGTAAGTAAAACAATAACAATAGTGACATACCATTACTTTTATCTTATAATTTATTCTTGCAGGTTTTTCAAAAGACGATTAACACTGCAAAAGATTGGACTTTTGATAAAGGTAAATATTTTTTTATAATTTTAAAAACATAAAATATATGATATATGCCAAACAAATTAAATACTTTACTCTTAAAATATTTAAGAGTAATACTTAAATAATCTCATAAAAGTAACGATAGCTACAAGACTAGTAACAGTTCAATATCAGTATTTGGTCAGAGGAAAAACCTTCAAGTTTTTAAAATAAATTGTTTTTTTACTCTAATAAGTTTTCTTATTTATTGATTAATTCTGGGAAAAGATGGTTCTTGATGTTAAACAAATATAAAGAAGATTTGAAAAAAATATGATAGTTAGTACTTTTTTTCACAACTTTTTGAAAACTCCGAGCTGTTAAACTTAATCTCATAATAATATAAATAAATATAAATAATTACACAATATATTGCTTATAATTAAATATTAAAAAAGAAAAGATAAATTGAAAAGTTAAAGTCGTAAGCCAAAGGTTTGATAAAATCACAAATATATGGATAGGAGAAAATGAGTTAAAATTGTAAATCAGTAGTATCAGTAGTATCATACTAATGTATATTCACAGATTAAAACCTACCATACTAAACGTCACGGGTTCACCTCCCGAGGTGGCCCTGCGATTTTTTAATGGGATTAAAAAATCCTCTTCTATGCCGTCCTTTGGATATGATGTAAAATGGAGACCCCGAGCCTGTAGGATGTCAGGTACTCGTTAAAGATCCCTATCCTAATTATACCTGGGTAGGCAAAATTTATGACTCCCACTGTAGCATCGTCCGATTAGCCTTAGTGGCATAAAGTGACGTTAGACAAACAAACTATTCACAGATTATTATTTTACGTTACTTATTTATGTATTGTTTTAAATATTTCAGATAATAAGAACACGCCTGTAGCAATTACTGTGGCTTACAGAAACTTATTGAGAAATCTATCCCCACAGGAACAAAGAGCAGAAATGGCAGAAGTTTTATATGTGGTAAGTTAATAAGCAAAAATAATAATATGTGAACAAGTTTAGAATTGTCATGTTATTTAATTTTATTTGGAGACATACCTTGACAAACTACCCATGATCTAACAACCACTAGTATATATTTTATTTACTATTTTCACCAATCATATTCATTTATAATTAACAGAGATTAGAACTTAGTATGAAAATTTAAGCTGAAAACTACCTTAAATTAAGTTAAGCTTTTATCTATATAGTCACATTTATTGAATCGGAGTAATGAATATTTATTCATAATTCCTAACTATAAGGGAGATCAGAAAATATTAAAATTATAATAACTTTTTTACTTTCACTTACCTATATAAGAAATATATAGTAAGTGGAAGTATTGCGATCGTGAAAATTTTCGACTTCCGGTTCTCAACGGAAATACACGTTTTGGGATCCCCTGAGTCAAAATAACCAAGTCCCGCGAAATGGTCTGTGTGTGTGTGTGTGAACAGACTAGCTCAAAAACTATAAACCGTGTGAACCTGAAATTGGGTATTTAGAGTACGTATAAGCCCGCGATGTGACAGCAAAAATTTCATCAAATTTGCTCAAAGGGAGGGGGTACTTTATTTAATAACTTTTTAAGTTTTTTTTCGATTTTCTCAAAAACGGCTCTAACGATTTTGATTAAACTGAGTATTTGATCTATTTATATGCCTGAAATATGACTGTAAAAATTTCATCAAAATTGATCAACCGGAGGGGGGACTTTACTTAATAAATTTTGTATCATTTTCACATGTTTTTTTTATTTACTCAAAAACGGTTTTAACGATTTTGATCAAACTTGGTATTTGATGTATTTATATGCCCGAGATGTGATAACCAACATTTCATCACAATTGATCAACCGGAGGGGGGACTTTACTTAATAAATTTTGTATCATTTTCACGTGTTTTTTTTATTTACTCAAAAACGGTTTTAACGATTTTTATCAAACTTGGTATTTGATGTATTTATATGCCCGAGATATGACTGTAAAAATTTCATCAAAATTGATCTACTGGAGGGGGGACTTTACTTAATAAATTTTGTATCATTTTCACGTGTTTTATTTATTTACTCAAAAACGGTTTTAACGATTTTGATCAAACTTGGTATTTGATGTACTTATATGCCCGAGATATGACTGTAAAAATTTCATCGAAATTGATCTACGGGAGGGGGGACTTTACTTAATAAATTTTGTATCATTTTCACGGGGTTTTTTTATTTACTCAAAAACGGCTTTAACGATTAACAAAAATAAGATATGAATGTAGAAAAATGTGTGACTTTGGGAAATGATATTTAGCAAAACACGTCAATTACTAATCTAAGTAAGTTGGTAAGTGAAAGTTGTGTCTTGCGCGCACGCACCAGATTTTTTTTTAATTGGATTTATCTTTACTGTTAGTATTAGAATTGTGCGAATCGGTTGGTTATAGTGCTCTGGCATCCCCTTACTTACTATAACTATTGGGAAAGGGACAAGTGGACCTATCTTTTATCAACCTAATTTAGATAAAGGTCGAGATTTATTGAATTGGTTCAAAATAAATCAAAAGTCAACCAACCTTTTTTTATACATGTTCGGCCACTTTTTCTTCTTTTTTTACTATACTTACGATCTACCTTCAGAATAGTTTTCTTTTGTAGATACTTTTCATAATAAGACAGCATTTAAAGAAAAATTCCCTTTTTAAGCTATTAAAAAAATAGTAATATGAACAGACCCTGCCACACGTTGCTGTGGCTCAGTAGCTACAATGCGTTGAATTAGTTGTTATCATTTTTATACTCAAATCCAAATTCAATGATAAAGATAAAAACGTTTCAGCTAATCTAAAAACTAACGGGATTTAAAATAGAACTTTACGCCAAATTAAAAATTGTTTAGTACAGAATTTAGATGGGTTAAAGTTTTTATTTTTACTTTCACTTACCTAAATATGAAATATATAGTAAGTGGAAGTATTGCGATCGTGAAAAAATTCGACTTCCGGTTTTCAACGGAAATACACGTTTTGGGGTCCCCTGAGTCGAAATGACCAAGTCCCGCGAAATGGTATGTGTGTGTGTGTGTCTGTGTGTGTGTGTGTGTGTGTGTGTGAACAGACTAGCTCAAAAACTATAAACCGTGCGATCCTGAAATTGGGTATTTAGTGTAGGTATATGCCCGCGATGTGACAGCATAAATTTCATCAAAATTACTTAAAGGGAGGGGGTACTTTACTTAATAACTTTTTAGGTTTTTTTCGATTTTCTCAAAAACGGCTCTAACGATTTTGATTAAACTGAGTATTTCATCTATTTATATGCCCGAAATACGACTGTAAAAATTTCATCAAAATTGATTAACCGGAGGGGGGACTTTACTTAATAAATTTTGTAACATTTTCACGTGTTTTTTTTATTTACTCTAAATCGGCTTTAACGATTTTGATCAAACTTGGTATTTGATGTATGTATATGCCCGAGATATGACTGTTAAAATTTCATTAAAATTGATTAACCGGAGGGGGGACTTTACTTGATAAATTTTGTATCATTTTCACGGTTTTTTTTATTTACTCAAAAACGGCTTTAACGATTAACAAAAATAAGATATGGATGTAGAAAAATGTGTGACTTTGGAAAATTATATTTAACAGAACACGTCAATTTCTTATCTAAGTAAGTTGGTAAGTGAAAGTTGTGTGTTGCGCGCACGCACCAGATTTTTTACATTTTATATTTGACCATAGTGTGCTAATGAATGACGCATGTAAAAGGAACTAATAAGAAACTTAATTGGAACAGGGTTTAGAACAATCACAATAGACAGTTAGCAAAAATGTACCAAATTAATCGTTTACCATAGTGCATATTAATTAAATTCAGAATATAACACATGATGATGTGAGATATTGTATCAGAAGGTTATATTAATAGGTGCACAATGATTTTGGTTAACCTGTCTTATGCTAAAACAAATACATTAGATTTTTTTCCCACACGTGAAAAGGCGACACATAATTTGCCATGGGAAAAACACAGATTTTCCTAGTCCAAGCCGGAAGAAATAGATTTATGCTCACCCTCCCTAAATATCGAAAGAAAATGAAGTGTTATGTCAATAAATCAACTTAAACCGCCATCTGTAGAAAATGTATAGAACTTACAAATAATCACACTCAATTGTACTTTAATAAGCATTAAATTTGCAATTAAAGAAAAATTGAGACCAATAATCAAGATAAAACTATCCTGTCTTTTAAGTTGGACAAAACTACGCACAATGAGCCAAATTGTATAAAGATCGGTTGATCGGTTCTGATTTTACCCCTCACAAACATCGGGACACGAGATTTTTATATATATAAAGATAATAAAAAAAATGAGGTATGCTATACAATGAAAAAATAATAATCATAGTATATTAAAATTTAATTTAAATACTGCAGGGAGCACATACTCTAGGTGTTGCTGCCAGTAGTTGTTTAGTCTGCATAGCTACAAATCCAGCAGTACAAAAAAAGTTGTGGGTGGAGCAGCAAGAGATTTTTGGAAATTCAAACAGAGACCCAACTCCCGATGATATCAAACGCATGCTGTATCTTGAGAGGTATTCATCTGATATATTTGGCTTATAGTGTAGTTCACCTCAATTAAGAAAATTGTTCAAGCATTATTATTAGATTAGAATAACTATCTTATCTATTAATATTACGACCACTTCAGCATATAAATTATTGAAATTTTCAATTATTCAATCTATGAATATTTTACTTTTGAAGAGAAAAGATTGGGCTCCGCCGGGAGTCGAATCCAGGTCTCCCGCGTGACATGCACAGTATGCTAACTACTACACCACAGAGCTCGCTTCCAAGCAGAGCCAATCCTTCCTCTTCACTGATACCTGTCCCCCGATCTCGCGGGAATAAAAATATGATATAAAGATATAAATACACCGAATAAAGATTGAATTAATACAATCTATGGATATGTAGTTTTCATTAAATATTTACCCAAATATCTGTCTGTAGGATCTAATCTCCACTAATCTGTCACAAATTTTCTTTGTTATAGCCTTTACATGACTGAAAGCTATGTTTCCAAATTTATCAAATAAACTAAAACTAAAATTTATCGCTGAAAAGTTACATAAATAATAAAAATGATTAACTAAAAATTACCTCCAACAGTTACATAAAATTAACTTTGTAGGATTTGAATTATAAGAGACATTAAGTCATGCTTTCTAAAATATAAGGTTATTTAATTTTTAGGTTTTACAAAGAAGTTCTCAGATTTGTCGCCCCACCTTTAATAGCAAGAAGAGCATCTGAAGACATAAAAATAGGTAAATAAAAATTATTTACAATTTTATAGATAACCTAGTTTTTAAAAATCTTTGATTGGTGCAGTTGGACAGGTTTTAACTAGGAAGGAGTAGTATTCTTCTGAGGGGGGTTCATAAATGAATAATATGCTATATTTCCTCTTAGACTATTAGTTCATTTATTAAAATTAGTTCATTTCTTAAATTATTTATTATTTTTTATTAAAATTTAGTTAATTTTATGTCATTTTTTAAGATGACCTCATCATTCCGGAAGGATCTGTAGTTACCATAGGTACTCTGCCTATGCGTCGTGACAGCAAGTATTGGGAAAACCCTCAACGATTCGACCCGGATAGATTCTTAAATGAGAATATTTCTAAAACGCCAAAAGCTGCTTCAACTTTTTTTGGTTTTGGAATAAGGGGGTGTCCAGGTAAATAGTATTCTTTGTTTACACAAATTGAAATAAAAACCTCTGGTATTTATATATATATATTTTCATTTTTGTCTGCAGGTGGCCAGTTTGCCAATAACTATATCAAAATACTTCTGTCAACTATAGTGAGAAATCTGGAGCTGTATTCATTGAAAAATTTTGATGAAATTCAATACAAGTATTCTATCATGGTTGAAATGAAAGATTACAGTATTGGAATAGAAAAACGAAAGTAGTTTGATAAAACATGGTAAGAAATAGTAGTTAAGACTTAATGATCGCATTATGATAAGTTAATTAAAGATTAATATGGATCAATCCACTTCTGATAATCAAAATTATAAAAATAATAGAATGAAAACAAATTTAAATATTTTTAAAAAATACATCTTTCTTGCATATAATTCAATAAAATATTAAATACCAATTTAAATAATTCCAATATCAATATTTAATAAGGCAGAAATATAGATGTATCTGGATCATATCATGGGTTCCCATTTTTTTTGTCCAGCATCTCCTGTTGAAATGGAAACCTCCCATGCCCCCTTACACAATCAATACGGGCTGTTGGTAAAAAAAAAAAACAAAGATTACATTGAAAACATTGTTTCAATTTTCTAAACATTATGGTTGATTAAAATAATCTACAAAGTAAATTTAGTTTTAATACATTGAGTACAAAATTTGTTAACTAAATGAGAATTTTTTTAATATCATCTGGTATTGCGCCCCCTCCTGAATTGTCTTCAACTTCACTTCACTTGCCCCCCTTGGTGGAACATGACCCCCCCCCCCCCTCCGAGTTTTCTTCCGAGTTCTGCCTTATTATAAAATGATATTGGTATTATTTTAATAGAAGTTAAATATTTATTAAATTATATATAGAGATATATCTGTTGGTTTATATATATATTCTTCATTGCTAAGAAAAATTAGGGTCAGCTTTCTCTGCCTATTCAGTATCTACATTGGGAGTTCTTCTCAGTCATTCGCATGAAAAACTAATGCACTTACATTTCTAACAATTCTTAATATTGTTGCATAAGATTGCTTTTCTTTTTTTCTGGATGACGCCTAGCAGGACATCTAGATGCTGCCCAGGATATACCACAACCAAACATCATAATCGCATCAAAAATTTCACTTTTTGGAAACAGATGCTGAAAAAAAATGGAAGAAGCCACAAATAATGCCCAATTAATCCTTAATGTAATGCATTTCTCTGAGGGATTGGTGGATATGATCTCTATTGCAGTGTGCATAAGATTTTAAACCCAGAAACTAATTTTCATATTTCCTATCAAAATGATAGGTAATGTTTAAATACATACTTGGAAAAGTAACCATGACTTCATAAAGCAGTATCCATGAATTTATGTAATGTAAGAGATTATTCCTATAATAAAATTAATAAACATATTTGATTCGTACAGTTAGTATCCCTTTCCTTATTTTGGTAATATTTTAGAAAGAAATTATTTTTAATGCAATAAAAAATAACACACCTAATAGCTAAAATAATAGTAATTAAAACTTATAAAAACTTAGTTGTCATTTTGTCATAGAATATTTTTAAATCCTATATAGATCCTTAGAACTATGTATATAAGCCAGTTGCAGTCTGATGAGTCTTTAAATAAGGTAAAACCATAGATTTTTTTTTTTTTTTTTTATAAAGTATTGATTTATTTATTAAGATATAAGTATAATGAATAAATTACAAATTTACAAAATTTTAAAAAATGTGAACTATGGATCCTTAACATTGATGACAGCGCCTATAGGGAAAGTTGGTGTCTCTGAATCAGATTCCTTATGTGATGCATCTTCTTCAATTGGCTGAACTTCTCCACTTCCAAACGTGACAAAAATCAAGTTGGACACAAAGAAAATACCAGCAGATACACCAAAAACAATCCGCCATTGGTATATATTTTCCTAAAAAGGAGAGACATTTAAAAGACATGGTTCATCATACAATTAAATCAAGTTTCACATCCCGATACTTACGGGGTCAGTGACTATGATTCCAGCAAATTCTGTTCCTCCAAAAGAGGTAAAGGTTGCTAATCCATTCGTAATGCCCATGAAGAAACCAGCATCAGAGGGAACAATATCAAGGTGGTTGATATTAAATCCAATATAGATAAAGCCAATCAGCGTTACACCAATTGTGTAAATGACAAAGACTGCCGTTTGGTCCGTTGTATAGCTGAGGATCAGGAGAGCTGCAGCAGGTCCCCACTGGCCTTTGGGACATTTAAATGAAGCATTGCGGAATGATAAAGTTAAGAATTAAACATATTAACATAGAGAATTGATTATCTTAAGAAATATTTAAAATGATGATTATTTAACACCCAAAGAGTAGTTACAATTTTTATAAAATGGTGCACCACAGACTCACTGAACCAATAATAAAACTGGAGTTATTTTCAAGGTCAGATCCAGGGGGGGTCAGGGGTCATGACCACCAATAACTATTTTGGGTTTTTATATTTCTTTTTATTTTCAAAGGAATAATAAAATTATGTAGATACTAAACCCTATGGGCGGCAGAATGGCTGACCAGGCTAATGCATTAGCAAATACATGTTGTCCGTGACAACACAGGATTGATAACTCCAATGATAGCCAGTTCAAAACCCACATCCAGGGAACATTTAATGATAATCGGCATTAATCCTCCACCCTCTCCTCTGGCCCGAGAAAGCTCTGTATAGCCTAAAAGGCGAGGAAGGGAAGGACAAAAAAAAAAATGATAATAAACTCTTACTTTACTACTTTTGGCTGTTGAGATCACAGTCCTTTTTAATATAAGAAAATAATCTTATGAAATTAAAAAAAAAAAAAAAAACAGCTGTCTGGCCAAAGGCAAAACGTTACTGTGAAATCAGATGGGAGGGTACATGACCCCCACTCAAATTTGGTGCTAAATACTCCCCTAGTTATGTCCCTCACCAAATCAAAATAAATAATTATCATCAATGAATAGAAAAGACAAAAAAATGAACTTTAATACTGTTAGCTCGTGTGAATTAGAATTAAGGAGAGACAATTGATAAACATAAATGATGATTAATCAATGGAAAATCTTTTACTCGTACAACTTGACCAGAAACTCAAAATACTATTAATGTGTAAGGTAATGTAATTTTTGTTTTATTAAATCTTCTAAAGTTCTAATTAACATAAACATTTGTTTAATGTCAAAATTTTAAAATTTATCTCTTCACTATCTCAGTATTTTTAAATCTTAAAAAAATTTATAAATATTAAAAAAACATTGCTTTTTAAATAGCAAAACTCTAATTCTATGGCATTCGCCAGTGGTAGGCTGTAGTTCAAATATGATGTTTAATTTATTAGTCGACCGTACTAACAACTACTTAACTGTTTCTTGTGGAGGGGGGGAGGTAAGTGAGAATGCAGTTTGAATCCTGAGTATCAATGATTATTGCCACAGATCAGAGTTAGTGATGTATAATCAAAGGAGATATGTTTGTTAATGCAGTTCTAATGGTAATTAAAAATAAGAGAGTAAAGCAATTAATTTAATTATTGAAGTAATAATAAATCACATATTACATGCATACATATTTATGTATGAAACTTTTGCAGATATTATTTTTTACTCTTACCTATTGTGTTGCAAAGTTTCCTACAGGCTCCAACAGATAGAATCCTCCTCTTGATGAGCATATCGGAAGTATAGGATGAAAAGAAGGAAAACAGCCAGAGGCAGCCGTGAGGGAGAGCTGTTATCAGTCCGTTCTGAGCAATCATTACAACTTTTAATGAATTGAGGCATTTATGGAAAAGGCTAAAAGAGCCGAAAATCAAGAAAAAGAAAGAAAATTAATTGAGAAATAAAGTAAATTCCATCACCAATATAATGGACACAGTAATTAGTGCCTATTTTAAAGATTTTGGTATCTAGAGGGGCCAACATGAAGAAAAAGTGCTGCTTGTCTCAATTTTTTAGTACAGAAAACACTTTAAGAGCCACCAGTTAGGGACTGTAACGATGCCACTCAAATATGCATACTTCTTTCGATAAGATAGTTTTTAAAAGTATTGTTGTTTGATATTATTGGGTATAAAATATCAAACTTACCAATACCACACTTAAAGAAAAATTAAATAATTTAGCCCACTTTCACGAGCGGAACCAGAGGGGGGAAGCTTAGAGGTGAGGACACAAAGGAACTATTAATATTTCTCTATACAAAGGGCTTTAAATATTTAATTGTGATTTACAATGTTGCTACGTACTCATATTTTAAATAAGGTCCTTTATGAATCATGGTGTTAAAAGAAAGAAAAAAAAGTGCTTCCCCAGTAGAACACTCCTGGATCCACTACTGCCAATTTAATATAAACATTTATATAAAGTATCAAATGTAAACAATTTTATCTCTAATTTAAAATTAAGAAATGCTACCAACAATTTTCATCTTGAATTTATATATGCATGCATAAACCATTAGCATAATATGCCTGTCTGTTTACA
Organism: Aelia acuminata; assembly: GCA_911387785.2. Taxonomy (NCBI): domain Eukaryota; kingdom Metazoa; phylum Arthropoda; class Insecta; order Hemiptera; family Pentatomidae; genus Aelia; species Aelia acuminata. The sequence continues at coordinate 51,493,614 of OU426984.1, read as the reverse complement.
GCAACTTATGGTGGTGATAATGTTTGGTTAAATCTGGATAGAAAACACTAGGGGGTTTAAAAAATGACTCCTAATACCTGTTCATAGGTCATATAGGAGGTGGGAAGAGGAAATGGTTAGGGGCGCGGTCAAAATGAATAGCACGAATGTCCAAGAATCACAGGCAAAAATAAAATATGTGATTCTTACATATTAGTGCTATTTATTTTGACCGCACCCCCGGCCATTTCCTCTTCGCTATATCTATGCTCAACTATCTTCCACTATCGTCATATAGAATTATTAATTAATGTAGTAAGCATGCTTCTATTTACCATAGCATTTGAAAGCATTTATTTATTAATCAATGTTAGTGGTTTCAACTAAATGCCATCATCAATATATATTATAAAGCAAAGTGTACAATGTGCGTGCCGAAAAGGCTCAAAAACGACTCCCCATAGGATAAAGGAAGTTATGTCGTCGTTTAGCCATATGATCCCTAATGGAGAAGAAGGTTTCCGTTTTTCTCTTAAGGGTGTAAAATTGAAGAGAAAAGGACTGGAATTTTAAGCCTCTCGCACAATTTAATTAGCCTCTCTGGGATTGAGATACGAGTTTATGAATGAAAAATTTAGTTCGAGCTCCAGACTACCAGGAAGCGCTAGGGTGTGTTTCACTCAATGTTTATTGCTCATTTATTCCGTTCGGTTTGTAAAGGTTAGGTGTATATTTTTTCAGCTGTTCTTTTTAAATTACTAAAAAATCAAGCAAAAATAATTAGTTTCACCTTTTCTTTCAAAATAAAATAATGATTTTACATATTAATTAGAAAACCGACTGGATACCTTACAAAATTAATTTTCTCATAAGTAGGTTAATTGATTAAAACATTATATTTAATCAATATATGATATATACTTAAGTAAATTTAATGCAATATGGGTGAACATTTTTAGCAGTACAGTGAGCGAATAAAAACAGACATAAAACAAAAAAGGAGAGCTGAATTGACTGATTATAAATCGAAAATAAAATGTTTGAAGTGTTCTTATTGTATGTAATTATGAAAAATGGTTTTATTACTATGTATGATGAGCATTCCAGTTGACAAAATGACCAACTCCAATTACAGCATTTTTTCAATAAGATTTTATCACCCCTCATAGTTCGGGATAAAAAGAAATATGATGAAAAAATTGTGCCCTCATGATATTTTGGTTTTCACTTAGTAATAGTAGGTGCAGTGTCCGGCCAAATTACGGGAGGGGTGATATCTTAAGGGAGATTGAACTGGAAGAAAGGTCTTTAAAAAAAAGTTTCTATGAATCTTCGGTAGTTTCTAAACTTCTGGATCTAATAGGACCATCACAGTAGTCGGCGCTCACTCATTCACCATTTTCAACACCCTTTAAAGTATATAGGGTTCCTTATTTGGGCGGACTCAGCAGATATCGAATCTTAATATTGATACCATGCTAAAACCGAATTTTCAAGAAGGTGCTAATTTTGTTCTTTATTTCCTTTAATTTTAAAGTTTTTCTGTTATTAAAACTAGCACACAACTACCGGAGCAAAGCCGGGCACCCTAGCTAGTTTTCAATAAAATGCAATGTTGTCCAGCATAGATTTTATCTGATTTATATTAAACTTTTGATGGTAACCAATAGCCTAACTATAATTTTTTTAATAGAAATACCACTTACAGCAGTACTCTCTAGATTTAAGATGGAATCAAAATAAGAAGGCATTTCATTGAGCAGCGTCCAGTTACCCCAATGGTGTCCTACTGTGGTCAACAGGAGAGCCCAGCATGCCTTATTGGTAAAAAGCCTCTTCCAAGGTATTTTCTTGTCCTTCTGAAAATAGAAAAACAAAACAATTATAGTAGTTCCATATGGCTGTCAAAATGTCCTATGGATAAGGAAAAATATAAGCCTGTTTTTTAAAACTATTTTTCACAACATAAGTCAGAAAAATCTGGAATAATAAGAAGTTCAATAGAGATTTGTTAGTGTCACAACTAGTTTTAGTCATATGGACCTCCAACAAGGAAATTCCAGGATAAAATTATCTAATGGCCTCCAAACATTGCTTTGAGAATATAATGATATAAAGTTGAAATTTTTGGGGGTGCGATTATAAAAAATAACATTTTTACTTCAAATTACAAACATGATTGTGTCCATCGTTTTGACCTCAGTTTCAGTTCTTATCAAGGCTGATATTTTTTTGAGATTCATTCTGAATTTCAGAAATGAATCCACCCTGATGAAGACCTTCTGATGAAGAAATGGTTAGAATACTCAATGAAGTTTTCTCATTTAATATGAGTGGTTTGCTTGATGGTGCATACAATTATTTTTAATTATAGTAGTTATTAGACTACGCTTGTAGACTATTTTAAAGTTCAATAAATAAATAATAAGTAAATATGCTTAGATTTTAACAAGCTATTTTACTGATATTTCAGATGTCAGAATGAGTTCTTCCTCAATGTAAGCTCTTTCCTCTTCATTGGTAAGCCAGCTTGTTTTGGGAGTGTCAGCACCTGTGATAACCCAGAGAATGGACCAGGCAACACCAACGCAGCCAGAGAAGTAAAAGATGCTGGACCAGCCATAACTGCTTCCTATCCATCCAGAGATTCCAAATGAGATCATATTTCCAAAATTTATACCTGTTTATTTTTGTAAAAACAAAAAAAAATATCAGTCATATGAAGTCAACCAAGTCTCAAAAGTAAGAATGAACCTAGAAATATATTATTTATGAGCAATATATAAAGCGTTTGAGCAAGTCATTAAATCAAATTAGTGACATTGTTACTGTCTGTAAGAATTCCCCCAAGTTACTTCTGGGCATGGCCAATTACTGAAGGTTATGTGACAGTAATATAAGCGAAAACCCATCCTATCTTTTTCAATTAAAAAGGAGGGCCTTGGTCAGGTTAATTAGAACCCAAATTTTGATTCCCGCTTGCTTCAGAGGATAACAAACTTCCAACAGGTGCTTACCAGTTGAGGTCGGGGTCACGCTAAACAGCCCCATATTGGCTACAGCCAGAAATAACATAGGACAAATATTATCGTTGATTGACCACAATATAAGAAAATATTCATAAGAGGCAAATGAACCCCTTTTAAGGTTTCAACCTCGACTGAAAGGTACATATTGCTAGTTTGTAGCAATATGCAGGGGGCAGAGGAGTGCAGCTGCACGCCTCTTGAAAATATGAGAAACAAAAACTACAAATTAAATAAATTTGTATTCATTTACTATATTTATTGAGTATTATATAAACAATTATTTTAATTTTTACTTTCACTTACCTACATATGAAATATATAGTAAGTGGAAGTATTGCGATCGTGAAAAAATTCGACTTCCGGTTTTCAACGGAAATACACGTTTTTGGGTCCCCTGAGTCGAAATGACCAAGTCCCGCAAAATGGTCTGTGTGTGTGTGTGTCTGTGTGTCTGTGTGTGTGTCTGTGTGTGTGTGTGAACAGACTAGCTCAAAAACTATAAACCGTGCGATCCTGAAATTGGGTATTTAGTGTAGGTGTATGCCCGCGATGTGACAGCATAAATTTCATCAGAATTACTTAAAGGGAAGGGGGAACTTTACTTTATAACTTTTTAGGTTTTTTTCGATTTTCTCAAAAACGGCTCTAACGATTTTGATTAAACTGAGTATTTCATCTATTTATATGCCCGAAATATGACTGTAAAAATTTCATCAAAATTGATTAACCGGAGGGGGGACTTTACTTAATAAATTTTGTAACATTTTCACGGGTTTTTTTATTTACTCAAAAACGGCTTTAACGATTAACAAAAATAAGATATGGATGTAGAAAAATGTGTGACTTTGGGAAATTATATTTAACAAAACACGTCAATTTCTTATCTAAGTAAGTTGGTAAGTGAAAGTTGTGTGTTGCGCGCACGCACCAGATTTTTATATATCAATATGATTTATTTGAAGCATTAATTGAGCCTTGCATATTCAGAATACCTCGACCCCCTCCCTAGATCATAAGAATTTTATCATCCTGCCTCCTCTAGACAAAATCCTGCGGACGCCCTGGATAGAATAGAGTTATTAGTTACATGGTTTTGGTTTCCTTATAACTGGAATGAGGAAATATTTCCATCACTAATATCCAAAAGGATTCTTATCGTATTAATATATTACAAAATTATGCTTCATATGAAAAATATAATGTTATAGTCGTGCAAATTGCGGTAAAAATATTTCTTTAATTTTTGCTAAGAGAAGCTATTGGTCTGGTGGAAATTATAAAGTGCAAGAACATTGTATATATATTTTTTTTTATTGTTCCTCCCCTTCCTCGCCTTTTAGACTATGCGTGGTTTCCCGGGCTAGGGGAGAGGGTGGAGATTAATGCTGAGTATTATTAAATGTCCCCTGACTCCAGGTTTTGAACTTGCTTTCTTCGGGTTCTCAATCATATGTTGCCAGGGACAACACATATTTTCTAACTCGTTTGCCCACTCTGCCGTCCCGCAAAACAAAAATTTCTCCCCAGGTGGGCTCGAACCACCAACCTTTCGATTAACAGCCGAACGGGCAAGCCGATTGCGCCCCGGATGTTGTTGAACTTTGTATATTTTCATCAATTGAAGATCCATACCACCAAGAACTAAACTGCCGCACCTGCTCCTCTCGTTGGGAGGGATCCACCTTGACAGCTGCCCCATCACCACAGCCATCAGGGGTCCCTGGAATGGCATTATGGCGTTAATAACATAATTCTTTCTTAGAAAGATTAAAAATCGCAATGTGGCTACAATGATAATGCACCAAATATTATGATTACTTGCCTGCAGGAGGCCGAGAAGAATTCTGATGGACAGTATGACATAAAATCCACCAGCTACTACTAAAACAGGTGTGGCCAGTGTGAGTACCGAGGATCCAGCAACACAGAAAAAAAGCAACATCTTGTTCTGGAACCTGGTGACGAGAACAGAAGCCACTAGGTTCATGATGAGGTAGCCGATATGGAAGGAGCTCATGATTGTCGACCGCTGGACCATGCTCCAAGCAAAAACCTGCAAGAGTTTGGCACTGTTGAACAACTCATTAAATTACATGATGATATTAACAAAAATTAACTCTCCTTCAGATTTATTTTATTTATTTATTTAGTTGTAAGTCACCAAGCGCCTTTCCTGCTTCCCCCTTATTTTGGCCAATTTTTTTTAAATCTTCCTTTAGGTCGGCAAGATAACAATGGTAAGTAAATCGGAAACATAAACGGGATTAGTGTGATTAAGAGTTGAAAGGTAAAATATGGTGTTTTTTCATTTCCCTTAATTTTGCAAGTTTACAATTTTCCAAAGAATTCGGTTTGTGCTGTTAGTGTTTTTTGGTGTGGACGTGTTTCGCAGAATCCCAAAATTCTAATTCTCCCGATTTACTGGTAAAAGCAGACCGATATAAATTAAACAACAATGCAATTAATATTTTTGTGAGATTTGCAAAATTAAGTAATCCTCCTTACCGGCTGGTTAGAAGGAGTCTTCACATCCGTCATCATCACAATGGCAGAGCTGATGTTTACCCTCATCAAGTAGTTGACAGCCATGCACAAGAATAGAATGAAGGCCTGAAGATGGCGGATTCCCAAGGGTCTGGTTGCCTTCCCATCTGAAATGGATATTTGCTTATATTGGTTCCGTGAAAATATTCAAGAATTAGTGGAAATCTTTTTTCCATTAGTGAATGAATTAATCTTTATTATAAAAAACAAAACAAAAAATCTGGTGCGGTGTGCGCATCACACAACTTTCATTTACCACCCTTCTCTTCTTGACTAAAAATAAACAATTTTTTTGCTAGGTTTTTTTTCTTCACTTAGTGAGGAAGAGTGCTGTCATTTATAGGATTTTTTAATGAAGGAGCTCTTCCGTGTTTGTAGTTGTTTATTATTTTTTTCCCAACGTTTCGAGGTATTGGCTCATCCTCTGGGGTTATCTACACTACATACAATACATTAATCTTTTACACTTAATTATATATCCATGTATGTTTTACAATTTTTTTATATATTGGTATTACACTTACCTTATCCTTAGTTACTTCATTTTCCCATTAGCCATTTCACATTAGCTATTTAATTTTTTTTTTTAAATAGCATACTAAAGTGCTAATTATTAGAAGAAGCACATTTTCGACAAAAAACTTCTATAATTTTTAAACTATTTTATTAGAAACTAGTAGAGATGAGAGATGGTCAACTGTTCTTCAATTACGATAGGTCAAATAATGGTCAGGATTTTCAGTTACAATGATATTTATTATGGTAAGCCAACGTTTCGATCCAACTTGTGGATCTTCATCAGGGCTAAAAGAAAACAAATATATGAGTATCTATGCTAGAGGGTGACAATAAATGGATACATTACAGAACTGATAATAATATAAAAGATGGTGTATACATAAATATTAAAATAAGAGGCTGGTAAACAAGATAAAATAAATACCTAGGATTAGGTCTGACACCACAACTATCATTAACACGACACTTGCAAGAAAAAACTACAGCCTGTAACTTCGGAATAAACCTAACCAGGAATAATCTATTAAAAAATCAATCAATTCCTTTATCAACCAAATATGCGGAGTTTGATTCGGCTATTAGATCGATACTAATTTACGGAGCACAAATATGGGGTTATAATAAAATAGAACAGGTTGAAAGAATAAACAAATTTTTTATTAAAAAGTTATTTTGCCTTCCTGATAATTGTCCGGATTATATGATTTATTTAGAAACAGGTAGGGATCCTCTATATTTACAAACACTTAAACTGTTTATTTGCTATATAAACAAAGTATTTAATACATGCGAAGGAAGACTGACAAAAGCACTTGCTAACCACGTAATTAACAACAAACTATGGTGGTATCCAGAATTAATGGAACTCAGCCGAATTAACAATTTGGATAATATGGACTGGTTGGTAAAGGCTAGCAGCATTCAATCAAAGATAGAAATAATCATTAAAAACACAAAAAATAAATTTGGACTTGATATGAAAAGCAAAGCAAGAGCCGCTAAATTTCATTTGATATACAAGGAATTGAACTACGACTTGGGGGACAATCACTATATACAGGATAAATACAGTATTAAGATGATAAAAACAATAATAAGAGTCAGAACTGAATCCATTTATTTAAATTATTCAATAAATCGAGCAGAACAGCAACTCATTTGTTCACTTTGCAATCAGAATGTAGTAGAAGATATTTTTCACTTTTTTGCGGTATGCCCTATATTAGCAGAAATTAGAGTACATATTTTTGGTTTAAAGCAGATAGATCATAATTTATTTTTGCAATATTTAAATGGCTTAAACTGGTGAGCTCTCGTTAATTACATACTTAAAGCACAAAAATACAGGAAACTATTAATAACAGAATTTAATTACTAATTATCATTTAAATTGCAAAAATTTTCAATTATGCAGGAGATCATTTCAATTTTTGTTCATTATTATTATTTGGTGTAAATATTCAAGTAATTTAATTTCATTTTCATTTCATCTAATTATTATGTAAAATGTAATTATGGTTAAAACCATATATTTGTTTATTGTTCATTGTATATTTGTTGATTGTTCATTTTTTTCTACTGAGATAAGTTTACTATTATATTATTCAAGACAACTCCACAGCAGATGGACAATGTCCATGCTTATGGTGTTTTCAATTTTTCATTATGTCATTTCATATATTTCTTTTCAATAAAAAACACTTTATTATTATTATTATTATTAATCTGATCTTAATTCGTGGGACCACATTTTTTAAATAATTTATTTTTTGAAGAGAAAAGATTTGGCTCCGCCGGGAGTCGAACCCGGGTCTCCCGCGTGACATGCGCGGATGCTAATCACTGCACCACAGAGCTCGCTCCAAGCAGAGCCAATCCTTCCTCTTCACTGATACCTACTCCCCAAAATTAAGATTAGATTAATATAAAATTGAAGTATGTCAATAAATACCAGAAATTGGACAAAATTTGTCCACCTCCCGTTACTACTCGCAAAATTTGCGAGATCGATGTCGGGCGTAATAATCGCGAAATTTATCGCCCTAAAACACCTACTAAGTACTACTACTTGCGAGATCGAGGGAGTAGGTATCAGTGAAGAGGAAGGATTGGCTCTGCTTGGAGACGAGCTCTGTGGTGCAGTGGTTAGCATCCGCGCATGTCACGCAGAAGACCCGGGCTCGACTCCCGGCGGCGCCAAATCTTTTCTCTTCAAAAAATAGATTATTTAAAAATTATCTATTTAAGGTACATTTCGTAGTTGCCTTTCATTATAATGTTTGAGGCTCCCGTATACTTCCAAAAAATTAAATTTTCTATGGATTTCCTTTTTCAAACTATATTTAAAAGGTATAGGATTCATCGACAAAACATAGAGTATAATTGTTATTCTCATTTTTTATCATTTCTTCTATGCTATTGGTCATAACTTTTGTCTTTAAGTAATTAGATTCTTGGACTACTGCTTGACATTCTCTGAAAATTTCCTCTATCATCCTTATATATATAAAAATCTCGTGTCCCGATGTTTGTCTCTCTATTTCTCAGAAACTACTCTACCGATTTTAATGAAATTTGGCTCAATGTATATAGTTTTGGCCAACTTACCGGACCGGATAGTTTTTAAATTGATTAGTGATCAAAATAATTCTTATATAGCGAATTATTGCAAATACAGTAGGTCGTGTTTCGATTTATTAACATGGCGTCATATGTCGATTCCATAATGTTTTTGTTTATAAGCATGCTATTGTAATACAGGTTATCATTATTATAATTTTGTATAGCGTTATGTGAGTGCAGTTATTTTTCCTAAATTATTATTTTCCACAGACAAATAGTAATACAAATTTGTATTTATTGTTAATTTTCATTAAAGAATAAATAAATCAAGAAAAGGTTACAATAAATACTCAAATGTGTAGGTACTTTTTCTTCCTTTTCCTTTTTTATTTGTATTTAAATTAAATTACTAGCTAAGCGCTGAAACGCTTTGCTGGGCCCACCCTGATATCAACTTTTAGTATAGTAAATGCATTTTAATAATTTAAATTAGGCTATTATTTGAAATAATACTCTATAAATGTTGTAACAGCACCTACTGTCATAGGTGTAACCTAATAGAAGCCTGACTTGGGGAGTCAGTGTTGCCAAAAATTAGTGAAAATTAGTCAATTGGCTACACTGCGGGTAACCAGTCGTAAAAACTCCCTCTCAAAAAGGGTGTGTTTCGATTAGGTGTTGTGGGATACTTTGTGATTTCCTAAAGAACTGCATAATTAAGACTTTAATATTATATTTTCAGTTAATTTATTTAACAGAAGTTTCTTTATTTTCATTATTCGTTTTGTTATTATTTAAATACAGTGTTTTTTTATTTTACCAAACCTTTTTATCATTTTTATCCCGAGATCTAAAATGTAAAATTTAAAAAATGTCAGTGAAGATTTGTAATTCCTCCTTTATCAACAATAATATAAAGTTGAGAAAATTTAATCCCAATCGAATATAGGCTTTTACTTCCTAAGTTGTAATTATCTTTAAATGTAAAATTTAAGAAATGTTAGCGAAGATTTTAATCCTTTCTTTAATTTAAAGTAGGCTATTATTGGAAATGATATTTACTTATCTTTAAATGATTGTTGATTAAGAAAGGATTACAAATCGCGGCATTTTTTAAATTTTACATTTAATGATTATTACACCTCTACTGAACAGGAATAATTGTTATTTGGGTAACCTCAAGTTTCAGATTTATCCGCCATAAATATGAGAGTACTACTGCAAAATAATCCATCGGCAGATATATTTTTTAAACAATTGCTCTAGATTGGAAACGGTGAAATAGAGCTAGCTGTATCGAAATTCAAAATTTATCAAATTACCAGAAAATTTCTGAACTGTTGTAGAGACGAAAAATGAACTGTCTACGAAATATAAAGTGTCTTTCCTGATATTTTGAACAATTATTTGGACTATAAGTGGCTGGGTAGTCGTGCCATTTTGGCAGCAAAAAATGTTGATTTCGATGAAATAAACTTCCAAAATCAATTGACAATGTTCTAGATGTAAACGAAGCCGTAAATTTCCCATCTGAATTTTTTAATTCCCTGGATATACACCCAAACAATCTCCAGTTGAATATTGGCTCACCGATCATTCTTCTTCGTAACTTAAATCCATCTCAATTGTGCAACGGTACACGTTTGGTCATTAAAAGGATCACAGGAAATGTTATTGAAGGAAAAATGTTACCTGGAAGGTTTACAGGAGATATCACCCTGTTGCCACCTATTCCCTTGGAACCGACAGAATTTTCAATAAAATTTAAAAGGCTTCAATATCCTATTAGTTTGGCTTTTGCCATGACCACAAACAAATCCCAAGGGCAAACAATGTCCACTTGGACTTTGAAAATCCGTGTTTTTCCCTTGGGCAATGGCATAACTCACGTGGGAAATGGGTATCGCCTGCTCACCTGTGTGGAAACCATCAAATCTTTGGTTTGTGTTAAAAAAAAAAAAAAAAGGTTAACCCAAAACATTTTGAACAAATTAGTACTTGAATAAATAAAAATTCTTAATTGTATTATGTAAAAACCTCTTTAAGAAGAGATTTATTATCACTCAAATATATTGCTAAATTAAAAGTTTCAACACACCACCTCCTACCGAACACTTATTAGCCGAAGGGTTGGGAAATCGAGGTCTCAAAGAAATTGAGAAAAACGCCTATCAAAAGGACATATATGACGCGTTAACCAAGATTGGCATGACCCTGAGCAAAATTTAACCCGTTGTTAAACTAACAATACCAAGTTGAAGTAGTGTTAGGCCAATAATCAATAGATCAATGGCTGAGGTTATCAAAACTTACTTCAGTCATCCTTTTTAAAATTAGTGGAAAAATATAGTCATTTCGAGTTAGTTTATACCGATCCATAAAAAAAGGGCGATAGTGTTGGCAGCTCTGTGAGTCGTAAACACAACCAGCTCCTTTTTAATCAAACTACATTGAAGTATGAGATGTAAAAAATAAAAACTTTAACTTTCCTATATCCTTTACCAAATACTTTTAAATGGTGTAATGCTCTATTCTCAATCACGTTGGATTTTGATTAGCTGAAAGGTTTTCATCTTTATCAATGAATATTGGTATTACCGTATTTGTTTAAAAATATTAGGATATAACTACTGAGCCACAGCAACGCGTGGCCGGGTCTGCTAGTTTCTGATATTTTTTCAGCAATGGTTGAAATTACAAATAAGTCAGCAAATTCAAGTTTATCAAGGTTTACACCATTTATTTTGATGTCCTTATTATGACTGTAACAATAAACATTATTTACTATTCAAGGTTAATATCATTGACATTGTAAATGTTTATGATTTGGAATTTATCGTTATCTTAATTTGTGATATCTACCAAAGTAGGATACAGGAATTTTCCAAGCATGAGTTATGAGCACTCTTTCATTTTTTTTGTTCCCGACTGAAGACTGAATTCGTCGTTTGGAAAACTTGAAATCTCTTTTGAAGATTATTATATTGGTTGGTAGAAAAAAATGTATATAAAGCGTAATAACAACGTACCTATTTATTCACAAAAATAGTAGGACCTTTATTAAATTCATACACATAAATACTACTACAATAAAAAATTAGATACTTAAATTTATCCCACATATGTTTTTTTCCATTTTTCCTGAGATCGCCCTTGGTTCTATGGTATTTATTTATAAGGTATTGACTAAACTTTCAGTCTTAAGGAAAAACAATCTTCTGTAGAGTCTTGAAACAATTTTTACCGATCTATTGAGTGAAGTTATGTAAAATATTTATTTCGAGAAAAACATTCAATACTCCTTTTCCGCACTTCATAATACGCCCAGATAGAAATATTCACAGCAATATAAAAAAAAAAAAAAAAATCTTAAAAATAGTCGCCTGTCTTATACCTGATAACTTATCACTAATCCACAGAAACTCAACCTAGATTTAGGGGATTATAAACTAAAACAAATTAGAACACGACTTACAGATTAAGAGATATTGAAAAAAAAAAATAATAAAAATGAAAGCTTTGAACAGTTTTTCTTAATTTATTTCATAAATAGGGACAAAATCTTAAAAAGTTTTCGACTTGGTTTTGACGAATAAAATTAAGTAAAAATACAAATCTTTTTAAGAATAGCTAGGAATAGGAGAAATTGGTTTAAGTAATTTTTATTTCTACGAAATTTCGTATATGAGGGCTATCAACGGTTCTATAAATTAATCTGACCGCATATTGATAAATGAAAAAAAAGGGAGTTTTTTAATTTTGCGTCAACTTCAATCATAGGCGGATCCAGCCAATCGTAAAGGGGGGGGGCTGCAGCCCCACAGCCCTTCATTTGGATCTGCTAATCAGCTTTTTTCCCACAACTAAAATTCTATTTGTTCTGCACATTATTTGTTCTTTAACTCGCTTCTTTACATTATATAAAGTCAAATTCTATCATTAAATGACAAACAAATTTTCAAAGGGAGGGGCTGCAGCCCCCACAGCCCCCCCCCCCCTTGGATCCGCCAATGACTTCAATAAATAATTAATTTCCCTGTAACGGTTTTTAGAAGATGTTCATGCACTTCCCCCATTTAGGTAGTTTGGGCGTCATAATCCAGACAGTTATCCTAAAATCCCTATCCTATCCTAGGCAGGACAAGTGCTTCAATTGGACTTGTAGCCATTTTTCCATACCCCGATAACAATATCTAGGATATAGAAAAATCAACTATATTGCTGAAAAGAATAGAGCTGAAGTAGTTAAATGCATTAAAACTATTAACCTAGCATTGATAGCTGATTCTTTTTTATGCTCTTTTGAAGTTGAACTCAGCAATCCTTATGTCGCACTTAACCCACTTCACTTTATGAACATTATATATATATATATATATATATATATATATATATATATATATATATCGCACACCTTTATATTCTCAGGCAGTAGAGCTATTTAAAAAACCGGACGAATAACAGATTATTCGACAGATCACTTCCTCCAGACAATTCCACTGGTTTATGAGTCAGGTTTCCACCAAAAAACAAATAAACAAAAAAAAACACTTTATAATTTATAATAATTATATTAATTTTTTATAGTCTTATTAAAGTATTTTTGGTAAAAGTTTCCCGATCCAAGTTCTGGGCGTGGCCTATTTCGGGAGGTTATGTTACCACGATTTAAGGGGACTCTCATCGCGTCCTGTTAAGTTAAAAAAGTGCCTTGATTAGCATTATTATTATTATATTCCAGCTTATACTCGCGCTCACTACACTCCCTCTTCAGAGATAAATAACCCCCCCCCGAAAGGGTCTTTGACAGTAGAGATCAGGACTGCACTAAAAGCATTGGCGGGTACAGGGGAGGGGGGGGCTGTGCGGGCTGCAGACCCTCCCATTGGAAAAATTTTCGTCATTTAAAGATAGAATTTGACTATTGAATTATATTTATTACATATATATTTATGAATAGTTAAAACTATTCAATTATTAAAATCATTAGGTTTGAATCGTATATGAGTATCAATCAATAATTTATTTTGATAAAAAATAATTCAAGTTTATTAAGTATTTTATTTAGGTTATTACTTTCTATTATCTCATTATTGTTACCGACTAAAATAAATTAATAAAATTACCAAAGAGCCTGTTGCTAAATCAAGGGATTAGGTATTAAGTAGTTTGCAAGGAATACTTCAAGTGCTAAATGATTCAACTGTATCTGGATAATAGCCCGTGGTTACCTATTCCAAGTATTCATCGTATTAGTACCTCACACTCAACTGATACCGAGTAACAATGGATCAGTGAGTATTAGAGTATCAATGGATCAGCGAGTATCAGTAGCCGGTTCATTTTGGCTGGATCAACTCCTTGTATCAGATACTTTTCAGTATCTGATACAAAGTATTTGATTCATACACCCAGATCCATCCCTATTGTGGCTGCAGCCACCCCTTTAGGACTGCACCCCCCCCCTGAGACGTAAGGTCATATATAAAATATTACTATTTCTATATAAAATATAAAATACTAAGCGCTTTATTTAGTCATTTTTAAGTCCTCAAATTGAAAATGAATTGTATTTAAACATTTAATAGTAATTCACAACGTCACTTAATACTAATACATATTTTAAATTAGGTCTTTCATTACTCGTGAAATTAAAAAAAAAAAAAAGACCGCCCCCCCTCAGAAAATTTCTTGATCCGCTACTGCCCCCTTTACGATCGGCTGGATCCGCCCATGACTAAAAGGCTCCATGTTGGCTTGGCCAGAAGTAATATTTGGATACTATAGTCCATTACAAGTCGAGGTGGCAGTATATCTCGTGGGCAGTTGCCAAATCTTCAAATCCCCCCGGTTTTCACGTTAAAATTCTGAAAAACTTCATTTTATTTTTTAAATTTTCTTGATGTGCAGAATTTGATTCTGTATCAGTCTATCCTAAATATAAAACACAAAAGATAAATCTACAATCGCTTATCCGTTTTAATGCATTTTTCCGCCTTTCATACCTTTTTCAATTTTGCTGCGTATTCATAAAAATCAGAAGGTAATTATTTCATACTTTTCAGTGCAATTAGTTTTACTGGTTCCTAGTTTTCGAAGTCGGTTTAATTTTTTTTATAAAATATTTTTTTTATTTAAAAATTTTAATGGAAATTCTTGTTTCTCCCGTCCCTGTGTCCTTATTTTTAGAGATATTGCTCTGAAATTTTTCATAAAGACATCAGAAGTTACCTAAACTCGTAAAAAAAAAAAGGTTTTAATGTTGTTCCTTTCCTATTTTTTGGTGAAATGAAAATAAAAAAATTACCTTTTCTATTTTTAAAAAGTAGACTGCGAGGAATGTTCGTCACACCCCTTAAAAAAGGACGATTCAAATTTAATTTTAAGCTAAGTCCGACAATTGTGGGACGCAAACAGCTGGACTAATTAATTTTTAAATGTGAGCCAACGATGCGCCGAGAGCACGACCCCGGGAAACACTCCAATATCATAGGTGTACCACTGCAGGCGACTGATAAAAATATCATACTTAAGATATAAAAAGATATATTCTTTCAATACTTTCCCACAAGAGATGGGAGTTTAGTTTTTGAATAATTAAAACTATTCTACTCGTAATTAACGTACTTCGTTCTTGAGCTCGTTATTCATAAAACATTTTTAATTCATTTCTCCTCACTAATCATTCAATTACAAAACTCCCATCTCGTGTGTGAAAGTATTGAAAGAATATCGATACAGTTCCAGTCAAAAGTTTAGACTCACTTTTATTTAATTCACATTCTTCAAAATAATTCTAACTCAAGAGGTAGAATATGATGGATATCTTTCACCATCAATAACTCAAGAGGTAACATTTGAAACATTATATGATTAAGTTTAGAATAAAATTATAAATGTGGGTAACTTGTGGTGTAGTGTTTTGCAAAGTAACCTACAATACTAAAGGTCGTGGGTTCACGTCCCGGGGTGGCCATAGGAATTTAGGGACTAAAAAATTCCAAGGATAGGACGTAAAATGGAGGTCCCGGGCTTGTACTATGTCAGGTACTCGTTAAAGATCCCTATCCTAATTATTCCTGGATAGGCAAAATTTAGGACTCCCACTGTAGCATCGTCCGATTAGCCTTAGTATTCTAAAGGGACGTTAAAGAAACAAACAAACAAATTATAAATAAAGTAATAATAAAATTCTAGTTTTTATGTTCTTAAATAAATAATATGTTGTTAATTTTGTAATTTTACAAAACTAAGTGTGAGTCTAAACTTTTGACTGGTACTGTATTTTTTTTTTAATATCTCAAGTATGATATCTTTTTTTAGTCGCCTGCAGTGGTACACCATACTGGTGTTCCCCGGGGTCAAGCTCTCGGCACACAGTTCGCTCAAATTTAAAAAAAAACTGGTGCGATGCGCGCAACACACAACTTTCACTTACCAACTTACTTTGATTAGAAATTGACGTGTTTTATTAAATGCCATTTCTCAAAGTCACACAATTTTCCACATTCCTTAATTATTTTTGTTTGTATTTCTCTTTGTATGCTCTTTAAAGTACGCTAAACTTTTTATTATTAAATAAAAGTTTTTACTTTTGATAATTGGGCAATGCAATCATAATACTCCAAGTCGTCTGATTTTATAATTCTCAATGGTTTGTTGTTGAAAACTTCATATAATTCCCATGAAACAAAACATTTCCATTAATTGAACAGAACATTTTTAATTATAAAGCAATGTCTCATCTTTGTCATTGCTCTGTCATTAAAGGCGTACTGCGCATATGAGAGCTCAACTTGTTTTATGAGTTGACGGAATATTTTTCTTTTTTTCTTCTGTATAAGTTATTGATTTTTTCCATATTTCATATTTAGCCATATCTTATTTTTAGGCGAAACGAGAGACAGATAATTTCTCCATATAAATAAATGTTATCTTACCTGTTATTAAAGAATACTTGATTCTCATTAAACATGACGAGTTTAATCAAAAGCGTTAAAGCTATTTTTGAGAAAATCGAAAAAAACGTAACAATGGGAAAAAAGTTATAAAATAAAAGGCCCCCTCCGGTTTATCAAATTTGATGAAATTTTTGCAGTCATATCTCAGGCATATACATACATCAAATACGCAGTTTTATTAACATCGTTAGAGCCGTTTTTGAGAAAATAGAAAAAAAAAAAAAAAAAACGTAAAAAGTTATCAAATAAAGTACCCCCTCGTTTTTTTGAAAAATTTGATTCATTTTTTACTGTCACATCATGGGCATATTCATGGTCGCAAGCGATGCACAGTGGGAAATTTTTGTAATTTAGTGGCCAAAAATCTCTAATTCCTGATTAAATGACGATATTAAAATAATTCTTTTTTCAGTAAAGAGCATTTTCTAGCAAGAGGATTTTCTTTATCAGTGAGAATAAAAAAAAAATTAAATATCATCACTCTGGGTATTTCAAATTAATTTTAACCTGAATCCTTTCTTCACTTTAATTTAAATAAAATAGTTTATTAGGTACATAGTCATACATAGAGAGTGAAATGAGTCATTATTATTATCTATTGAACTTTCTGCTTATACACATGTCTTTTTCAGGGATTCGCTCCACGAACACGAAAACATACAAAAAATTGAATTAAAAATATCCTATTTTTTACAACTTTTAATGCAAAAAATTTTTATCAAATAGTTAAAGTAGAAGTATATTTATAGTCCAATTCGAGGCCGAAAATATATTCAAAGTTCAGGGATTTAAATCTTAAAATCGATATATCGCCGATCGATTGCATTTGATCGATCAAATTCTATTCTGGTATTTTAGCACCCTTCACCTTCTACCACTGCGAAAAAAACCATAACCAACTATTGCCAATAAAAGAATTATCAATTTAAATACTTTCTTTTCATAAATTACATAGTTAACGTGGATGAAATTAAAACGCATTTTTATCCAATAATTTTACAGTCATTCTTCTTATTTATAAAATATGTTTGGTGCAATAATATTAAAAGTAAAGCTCAATAGAAAAAAATAATATCAGAGAAATGAGCGTAGATTTTGCTTAAAATAAATTTAATTTTTTTTTCTATTCAGCTTTACTTATAATATTATTGCACCAAACATATTTTATAAATAAGAAGAATGGCTGTAAAATTCCATATACAATAAATATATAAATTGTTTAATTTATGAGTATTACATAAATAAAATTTTTTACATCGACTCTTTTTTCCGGCTAATTTTCGGGGAGGGCATAAAAAAGGGTTTTGGCGAAGTTTAATCGAAAATGCTTACAGCCATTTTGGTGCTAGGGTCCATTAGAAAAAAAACTCTGATAATTAATTAGGCAATTTGATAATTTAATTTAATTCCAACGGTTATGAACAATTTAGAATGTGGGATAAATGGGGTAGAATAAAAAGTTTTTTTTTTCGTAAAGAATTGTTTAAAACAATTGAAGTGATCAAAACATGTTTTATCATTAAACATTGACACTTCAGACACAATATAAAGTAAATTAAATTATAAAATTTACATACAATTCGAGGAAACGAAAATTATTATTACGTAAACCGCGAAAAAACTTATCATCATTGCTTTGAAATATTAAAAATAAAATTTAAAGGACTTACTTTTCATAACTTTTCCCATGATCCGTTGACCTCAGAATGTTCGGCAACCTGATCCCTCTTATCATCCCTACTTTTATTGGCTGTCATAAGTAACTACCATAAAGATTATATTTTCGTATTGGGTGTTTGTTTTGAGTGTTTGGAACACGTGTATTGAGTAAGTAAATTCCGAATTTGACGATATACTAATAGAACTGTCAAGGAGTCTAATAAAGACATAGGAATTTTGATGACCCATTAACTGATCAAAGCAGTTGAGAGAATCAATTGAAAAAACACTTTAACTGGGTTTATGATTCAAGACTAGTTGTGTTAAACAATTTTATTACTATCTTTGACTGTAAAATGTGCAGTTTCTTTCTTGATACAGCTATTTACATCACTTCTATTGAAAGTGTTCCTTAACAGTACTAGACTGGGTTGACGTTAATTAGACAGAGTAGTGACCCATCAGCACAAGTTAGGTACAAAATTTTCCATATACATACATGTAAAAAAAAAAAAAAAATACAAAAAATTATGAATATAATTATTTTTAAAAAAATCATCTTATTTCTAAATATATGATTGGTAAATTTAAAAATTATTGCTCTTCTGGAACCATAGGCGGATCCAGCCGGTTGTAAAGGGGGAGGCTGCAGTCCCAAGGGGAGGCGCTGCAGTCCCACAGCCCTTCCCCTGGATCAGCCAATTGGCTTTTTTACCTTTATATTCCTTTCCTACAACTAAAATTCTACTTATTTTATATATTATTTATTATTATTCCTCTTTTAGATTTGCACCTGCGCAGTGGCGCCATCAAGCAAATCAGGAGATGTGAAAGCTGTTTATACCGTCTGTTGAGTTCTAGTTTTTTAAAATTTGATATCCATGTTCCAAGTAGGCATGGGTTGATACTTGAAATTCTTGTATCTGATACAAATGGTACTGATACTTTTTTGGATCTGATACTTTTGTATCTTAATACATAAAATTGAATGACCGTTGCATTATAATTGAATAAATGAACTACGGTTCAACGAAACTTTATATGGCAATGAATTTTTACAGTAAACATTTTTATTGTTTAAATTAAATATATTCCTCTATAGGTATTGTAAAATGTAAACCATATTTTGTTTAAATAATAATGAAACATCAAAAAATATATACTTGTTCTTGTTATAACCATTGAATTATATTTATTAGATATATATTTATGAATAGTTAAAACTATTCAGTCATTAAAATCATTAGGTTTGAAAATCGTGTATGAGTATCAATCAATAATTTATTTTGATAAAAAATAATACAAGTTTATCATTTTATTTAGGTTATACTTTCTATTATCTCATTATTGTTACCGACTAAAATAAATGTATAAAATTAGCAAAGAGCCTGTTGCTGATTTAAGGGGATTAGTTTGCAAGGAATACTTCAAGTACTAAATGATTCAACTGTATCAGTAGTAGCCAGTATCTGGATCATAGCCTGGAGTTAGCTATTCCAAGTATTCATTGTATTAGTACCTCACACCTAACTGGTACCGAGTATCAATGGATCAGTGAGTATCAGAGTATCAATGGGTCAGTGAGTATCAGAGTATCAATGGATCCGTGAGTATCAGTACCCGGTTCATTTTTGCTGGATCAACTCCTTGTATCAGATACTTTTCAGTATTCTGATACAAAGTATTTGATTCATACAACCAGACCCATCCCTAGTTCCAAGTGAGTCATTTGTCGTTTGTCCCAGGTGAGGTATCCTACGAAATTCTTTGAAGGAACTGGGTTGTTCTTAATTGACACAGGTGGACAAGTAGATTTTCCCAAAGAAAAACTGACGTGATTTGATTTAGTGGAAATAATTTTGATTTTCCATTTTTTGAACTACTTCTCTAGTTCAAATAGATGGTTTTCAAGAGCGAAGGATGCAATAGTAGGATTTTAATTTGATAAAAGTATAGCCCTGTCATCAGCGAAACTAAAGATAGTGGTGCGAGGGTATACAGGGATATATGATGTGTAGACAAAATTGAGAAGAGCACTTAAAACACTATCTTGTGGTACACCCGCAAGCTGAGGAAAGAAGGAGATAAGGGAAGAGTCAACAGGAACACAGAAAAAAACGGTTAAGAAAAAAATATTGAAGAATCAGGAAGTAATTAGAAGGAATATGCGGTTTTATTTTCCAAAGGAAGCACTTTTGCCATACACTGTCAAAAACTTTCTCAATTTCGAGGAAAACTGCAGAGTAGAATTACTTTTTTTTTTTTCGAAAGCGATAGAAACAAAATGTATAATTAAAATTAAAGAATATCTCAATCATAGACAAATACTATATTTATTTAAAAACCATTGATATATTTAACAATAAATAAATTACAAATGTACAAAATTTGCAAAATAGTGAAAGAATATCAGTCCATGAAGAGGGCTAGTGATGCTTGACATCAGTAACTGCACTTATAATGAAAGCAGGCGTCACTGAATTTGATTCCTTGCTTGATTTATCAACATGAATAGGCTGTACATCACCACTTCCAAATGTGATGAAAATCAAGTTTGACAAGAAGAAAACTCCTGCAGAAACACCAAATACGATTTGCCATTGGTATTGGTTCTCCTATAAAGCATATATATATTTTTTTAAGCTTGGTTTAGATTATCATTTAATCAGGCTTGAGATAATCAGTAATACTCACTGGATTGGTGACTATTATTCCAGCAAATTCAGTTCCCAAAAAAGAGGTAATGGTTGCTAAACCATTGGTGATTCCCATGAAAAAACCAGCATCTGAGGGAACAATGTCAAGGTGGTTGATATTAAATCCAATATAGACAAAGCCAATCAGCGTTACACCAATTGTGTAAATGGCAAAGACTGCTGTTTGGTCCGTTGTGTAGCTGAGGATCAGGAGTGCTGCCGCAGGTCCCCACTGGCCTTTGGGACATTTAAATCAAGCATTGAGGAATGATAAAGTTAAGAATTAAACATATTAACATAGAGAATTGATTATTTTAAGAAATCTTTAAAATAATGATTATTTAACCCCCATTGATTGATAATACCCTTTTGAGTAGTTACAATTTTTATAAAAAAATGCACTACAGATTCACCATTAATAAACGAAACCATTAATAAAACTGAAGTTATGTTCAGGGTCGGATCCAAGGGGGTCTGTGGTCATGCCCCCCCCTCAACTATTTAACTCCAAATAATAGGTACAATGTGATTAATGACATATTCACTTAACCTGTAATAAAATTAAATTTATGTTCCTCATTGTGCCAATAAAAAAAAGGTAATAAATATCATGGATAAATTGAAAAAACTATATATGAACATTTTTTGCATGCCAAAAAAGGCATTACAACGTTCATTGTTGAATAATATAATTTATAAATTTATTTATAAGATTTATAAAATATTAGGACAATATATCTATCTACACCACTGCAACCTATCCTGTTATTGCTCCTGCTGTATTACTGGCCTGTTAGCTTCAGGTATATATTCTATTGACATAATCAGAAATCTTAAATATTATGGTCACTTAAACCCAATAATATTTAAATTCACTGTTCTATTAAGAAATTACAGAACAGCATATTTATATCACAACATTGATAAGCATATATATATATATATATATATATATATATATATATATATTATTTTATAAATTATTATTATGAGTATTTGATAAAAAGGGTTGATGAAATTTGATATTTAGGTATCTAGCTTTGATATCTAGGTAGATACCTTATGATTAAAATTTAAAAAAAAAAAATGCTAGTGAGCTATAAAATACATTATAATGAACTGATGATTAAAAAAGTTCCTAGTAGTATTGTTATATAGAAATTAAATTCTTAAAGGTATTAAAGATATAGTACTCTTACCAATGGTGTTGCATAGTTTTCTGCAGGCTCCAACTGATAGAATCCTCCTCTTGATGAGCATATCGGAAGTATAGGACGAAAAGAAGGAAAACAGCCAGAGGCAGCCGTGAGGGAGAGCTGTTATCAATCCGTTCTGTACAAACATTAAATCTATTAATGTAAACTTATACATTTATAAAAAAATAAATCAAATATCAATAATAAGGATCAGGTAATCCTAATTATGATTTATCAGATAAACATTAAAAAATTTAGAATATCTATCTAAGAATATATTAATATTTCCAATCTATTTGCAAGAAATTTGTTAAATATACATAATGAAATATAAGTATTTTCATTTTTGTTGTTTTTCCTAGCATTTAGCATTTATTTAAAGATAAAAAAATAATTCTACCAGAAAATTTGTTTCTTTACAAATTTGAAAGCACTCACAGCAGTACTACCAAGATGTAATATGGAATCGAAATAGGATGGCATTTCATTGAGCAGCGTCCAGTTACCCCAATTGTGCCCCACCGATGTCAACAGGAGAGCCCAGCAGGCCTTGTTGCTAAGTAATCCCCTCCAAGGAATTCTCTTTTTTTTCTTAAACAATAAATAAATGAATAAAATAAAAACAAGTACAAATGAGCAAAAATATATTTTAATTATTTTTTGTGACAAATGTAAACAACAATTTTTAATTTATTTATTTTTTGTTAGTCCAGCATTTGGCACAAACAAGTTCTTCATTGTTATTTTAATCTTATGTCGCTGAGTTAAAATTATCTTATGGCCCTCACTCTTTGATCCCTCATGCAAAAAGATATTAAATATTTCTTGCTCCAAATTAGTCTCATGAAGGGTCAATATGTAATTGTGATCCCTGTATCAATTTATGTTATTTACTTTGTGTTTGTACAGTTCATTAACTGCTTTCATCTCGTTCACAAATTTAGTTCTAGTTTTTTTTTATTTAGTTTAGTTTGTTCCTATTTAGTTTATTTGATCTTGTTTCACAGTATTCTATAAAAATCTGGTGCGTGCGCGCAACATGCAACTTTCACTTACCAACTTACTTAGATTAGAAATTGACGTATTTTGCTACATATCATTTCCCAAAGTCACACATTTTTCTACATTCATATCTTATTTTTGTTAATCGTTAAAGCCGTTTTTGAGTAAATAAAAAAACCCCGTGAAAATGATACAAAATTTACTAAGTAAAGTCCCCCCTCCCGTAGATCAATTTGGATGAAATTTTTACAGTCATATCTCGGGTATACAAATACATCAAATACCAAGTTTGATCAAAATCGTTGAAACCGTTTTTGAGTAAATAAAAAAAACATGTGAAAATGATACAAAATTTATTAAGTAAAGTCCACCCTCCGGTTGATCAATTTTGATGAAATTTTTACAGTCATATTTCAGGCATATAAATAGATCAAATACTCAGTTTAATCAAAATCGTTAGAGCCGTTTTTGAGAAAATCGAAAAAAACTTAAAAAGTTATTAAATAAAGTACCCCCTCCCTTTGAGCGAATTTGATGAAATTTTTGCTGTCACATCGCGGGCTTATACATACTCTAAATACCTAATTTCAGGTTCGCACGGTTTATAGTTTTTGAGCTAGTCTGTTCACACACAGACACACAGACACACAGACACACAGACACACACACAGACCATTTCGCGGGACTTGGTTATTTTGACTCAGGGGACCCCAAAACGTGTATTTCCGTTGAAAACCGGAAGTCGAAAATTTTCACGATCGCAATACTTCCACTTACTATATATTTCATATATAGGTAAGTGAAAGTAAAAAAATCTGGTGCATGCGCGCAACACACAACTTTCACTTACCAACTTACTAAGATAAGAAATTGACGTGTTTTGTTAAATATAATTTCCCAAAGTCACACATTTTTCTACATCCATATCTTATTTTTGTTAATCGTTAAAGCCGTTTTTGAGTAAATAAAAAAAAACCGTGAAAATGATACAAAATTTATTAAGTAAAGTCCCCCCTCCGGTTAATCAGTTTTGATGAAATTTTAACAGTCATATCTCGGGCATATACATACATATAATACCCAGTTTGATCAAAATCTTAAAAGCCGTTTTTGAGTAAATAAAAAAAACACGTGAAAATGATACAAAATTTATTAAGTAAAGTCCCCTCTCCGGTTAATCAATTTTGATGAAATTTTAACAGTCATATCTCGGACATATACATACATCAAATACCCAGTTTGATCAAAATCGTTAAGACCGTTTTTGAGTAAATAAAAAAAACACGTGAAAATGATACAAAATTTATTAAGTAAAGTCCCCCCTCCGGTTAATCAATTTTGATGAAATTTTTACAGTCATATTTCGGGCATATAAATCGATCAAATACTCAGTTTAATCAAAATCGTTAGAGCCGTTTTTGAGAAAATCGAAAAAAAACGTAAAAAGTTATTAAATAAAGTACCCCCTCCATTTGAGCAAATTTGATGAAATTTTTACTGTCACATCGCGGGCATATACATACTCTAAATACCCAATTTCAGGTTCGCACGGGTTATAGTTTTTGAGCTAGTCTGTTCACACACACACACACACACACACACACACACACACACACACACACACACACACACACACACACACAGACCATTTCGCGGGACTTGGTTATTTCGACCCAGGGGACCCCAAAACGTGTATTTCCGTTGAAAACCGGAAGTCGAAAATTTTCACGATCGCAATACTTCCACTTACTATATATTTCATATATAGGTAAGTGAAAGTAAAAAAATCTGGTGCTTGCGCGCAACACACAACTTTCACTTACCAACTTACTTAGATTAGAAATTGACGTGTTTTGCTAAATATCATTTTCCAAAGTCACACATTTTTCTACATTCATATCTTATTTTTGTTAATCGTTAAAGCCTTTTTTGAGTAAATAAAAAAAACCCGTGAAAATGATACAAAATTTATTAAGTAAAGTCCCCCCTCCCGTAGATCAATTTTGATGAAATTTTTACAGTCATATCTCGGGCATATAAATACATCAAATACTAAGTTTGATCAAAATCGTTAAAACCGTTTTTGAGTAAATAAAAAAAACACGTGAAAATGATACAAAATTTATTAAGTAAAGTCCCCCCTCCGGTTGATCAATTGTGATGAAATGTTGGTTATCACATCTTTGGCATATAAATACATCAAATACCAAGTTTGATCAAAATCGTTAAAACCGTTTTTGAGTAAATAAAAAAAACATGTGAAAATGATACAAAATTTATTAAGTAAAGTCCCCCCTCCGGTTGATCAATTTTGATGAAATTTTTACAGTCATATTTCAGGAATATAAATAGATCAAATACTCAGTTTAATCAAAATCGTTAGAGCCATTTTTGAGAAAATCGAAAAAAACTTAAAAAGTTATTAAATAAAGTACCCCCTCCCTTTGAGCAAATTTGATGAAATTTTTGCTGTCATATCGCGGGCTTATACATACTCTAAATACCCAATATCACGTTCGCACGGTTTATAGTTTTTGAGCTAGTCTGTTCACACACACACACACAGACACACACACACACACACACAGACCATTTCGCGGGAGTTGGTTATTTTGACTCAGGGGACCCCAAAACGTGTATTTCCGTTGAAAACCGGAAGTCGAAAATTTTCACGATCGCAATACTTCCACTTACTATATATTTCATATATAGGTAAGTGAAAGTAAAAAATCTGGTGCGTGCTCGCAACACACAACTTTCACTTACTAACTTACTTAGATTAGAAATTAATTCGTTTTGTTAACGGCTTTAATTATGAACAATGGTCTGTCATTAAAGGCGTACTCCGCATCCTTGGACTCAACGAGTTTTATGAGTTGACTGAATATTTTTCTTTTTTTCTCCTCTTTATGTTTTCTTTATTTTTATCATATCTCATATTTAGCCATTTCTTATTTTTAGGCGTAACGAGAGACAGTTAATTTCTCCATGTAAACAAAAACAAAGGTACTTTATAAGAAAGAAAGAAAGCAACAAAAAAGGCCCCCCCCCCCCAAAAGTCAAGAAATAAAGTGCCCCCTCAGTTGGACCAATTTTGATGAAATGTTGGCTTTTACATATTTGGTATGTACATACATCAAATACCCAGTTTCTTCAAAGCCGTTTTTGAGTAAATAAAAAATATGTACACGTGAAATTGGTACAAAATTTATTAAGTAAAGTCCCCCCTCCGGTTGATCAACTTTGATGAAATTTTTACAGTCGTATCTCGGGCATATACATACATCAAATACCCAGTTTGATCAAAATCGTTACAGCCGTTTTTGAGTAAATACAAAAACACGTGAAAATGATACAAAATTTATTAAGTAAAGTCCCCCCTCCGGTTAATCAATTTTGATGAAATTTTTACAGTCATATCTTTGGCATATAAATAGATCAAATACTCAGTTTAATCAAAATCGTTAGAGCCGTTTTTGAGAAAATCGAAAAAAACTTAAAAAGTTATTAAATAAAGTACCCCCTCCCTTTGAGCAATTTTGATGAAATTTTTGCTGTCACATCGCGGGCATATACCTACACTAAATACCCAATTTCAGGTTCGCACGGTTTATAGTTTTTGAGCTAGTCTGTTCACACACACACACACACACACACACACACACACACACACACACACACACACACACACACACACACACACACACACACACACACAGACCATTTCGCGGGACTTGGTTATTTCGACTCAGGGGACCCCAAAACGTGTATTTCCGTTGAAAACCGGAAGTCGAAATTTTTCACGATCGCAATACTTCCACTTACTATATATTTCATATATAGGTAAGTGAAAGTAAAAAATTTAAAATTATTATACAAATATGTAAGGGCTTACAGTTATTTCAGATGTCAGTATGAGCTCTTCCTCAATGTATGCTCTTTCCTCTTCACTAGTGAGCCAACAAGAGCTGGGGCTATCAGCTGCTATGACAGTCCAGATCACAGACCATGCAACTCCAGCACAGCCGGAGAAGTAAAAGATGCTGGGCCAGCCAAAGCTGCTTCCAATCCATCCAGAGATTCCAAATGAGATCATGTTTCCAAAATTAATACCTGTCAATTTTCAAATGTTAATTAATTACATCTTAATTATATCAGGGATAAAAATTAATCATTAGTGTTGCCAGTGGGTTATTAAAGGAATGAAGTGTTAACATGAGGATCTCAACCACAGTTGGCCGTCAGCATTCTAATTGTTATTAAACTACTAACTAACATTAATAGCTGAATAATAATATTATAAATAATATTTCTCCTTAGAAAAATTGTACCTTTTTATTTTGTTTATATATTTTAGTAAACTGTTATGTTTTACAATTTCTATCATATTATATTAAATGTGCCTTCCTGAACAATGCCTCAGTTTGAGTTGGTCATTCTGTCATCTGAAAGGCTCATTTATTTTCAATTAAGATTGTAAATATGCCCTTGTATACATAATAACATTTATTTTTTAATTTAATTTTGTTGATTTTCATTGGTTAAATCTCTTTTTCTTTCATACTACTATCCTAATGGCGGACCAACACCCATTTAACATTACCACTATACACATTATATTGACAATTGTTTTTCTGCTGGAACTCCCTCTTCAGTTCAGGAACTATTCTCTATATTTTTCAACTATTATCTTTGTTAACTATTTCTGTCTAAATTAATTGTTATAAGCAACTAAGGAAAAGTGGCAGGTAGAATTGAAGTGTTAATTGGAATCTGGGCCCTCCAACATATATTTATTGTTAATGGTACAGTTGAGCTAGAAAAAAAATTCTCACCAGAAAAATGTTTATAAAATAGAGAAAGAAATATTTTATATTTTCTTAGACATAGAGGACCACCCTCCAATCCGCTTAAAAACACACCAACCCCCATTTTTCAAATTATACTACAGTTCAGTTAGTTTAAAAATAAATTTCAAGTGTTCATCCCCGCATTTGATTTTGTAATTTTCTTCAAAAAATGTGAGCATTTACAATAAAATATAACAATAAAAACGTTTCTATTTAATAAAAAGATTTATTTATTTTTGTTTATGTTTTGTATAAAATTTCCCTACATACACTAAGTCATGTATATGTTATCATCTGATATTGTAAATAAATAAAATTTCTGAGTTATATATATATCACAGTATTTAAAACAATGGTTATTTATTAAAGTGTATAAAACACTGAAGTCTTATTTTACAAGGTGAAGATGTTAATTTGGCCATGGTAAATGATTATTTTATCAGCATTCATGATGGTTTCATAGCTATATCCCACTAATTTTTATGTTTCTGTAAATGCAGTTTCATGGATGTATAATAAGTAAACAAACCGCAGTGAAACGGTGAGAGTTGGCAAGGACAAGAACTCTGTTTATTCTGCAAGGAGACATGGTCTATTTTTACCTATCTATTTTTGTTTATATATGACTCTTACCACCAAGAACTAAACTGCCGCACCTGCCCCTCTCGTTGGGAGGGATCCACCTCGAAAGCTGTCCCATCACCACTGCCATTAGTACTCCCTGCAGAGGCATTTGTATTGTTTACTATTTTCAAGTGACAAAAGATAATATTTTGTTTACAAACAAGATTATTTGATAAATTGCAATGTGATAATAATGCACATTTAGGGAAGGAAAAGGGAATAATGGAATCAGGTCACTTGCTTGTAGTAGGCCTAGAAGAATTCTGATGATAAGTATGACGTAAAACCCCCCTGCAACGACCAAAACTGGTGTGGCCAATGTGATTATGGAGGATCCTGCCACACAGATGAAAAGCAACATCTTGTTCTGGAACCTTGTAACAAGAATAGAAGCCACTAGGTTCATGATGAGGTAGCCGATGTGGAAGGAGCTCATGATTGTAGACTGCTGGACCATGCTCCAGTCGAAAACCTGCAAAGGTCACTTATTAGTTAAATGAAATTTTTTTTATCAATTTATTATTTTATATAATAGTAGAAATTTAAAGAAATTCAAAATACAGCCCTGATGAAGACCGAAAACTAGGATGAACCATTGACGCACATTGTAATAACTTTACATAATTGTGTTTCTTCTTTTGCCCCAAACCCACTGCCAGTTTCTCTTCAATTACTATCTACAGTCAACCAGTCTTCCATCATAATTCTTATTTTAATTTCTTTGCGGATTCATCAAACATGTTAGTTACAGAAAGTTTTAAATATACACATGATACAGCACATTTTTCTTGTTAACTAACCCTTATAAACAGTCAAAACCTTATATTAAATGCATTAATTATTTTTGAGATTTACATGATTATAATGGTTATTCTCAAGCGCGTACCCAGCATCAAAACTAGGGGGGGGGGGGGGGGGCAAGCTATGGTCGTTCAGGTTGTAACATCTTACCGCGTAAAAGGTGAATGAAACCGAAAATATGTATAATTATAGCAGTGCTTTATCAACTAAGTTATTATAATTATTTGCTTGAAAAAAATTTATTCTATTATTGCTTCCAGTCTTAAAAGCCTAAAAATTATTGCTTCTAGCCTTCCAGGGGGGGGGGGGGCAGCTGCCCCCTGCTGGGTACGCCCATGGTTATTCTACTTACAGGTTGATTAGAAGGACTGTTCACATCCGTCATCATCACAATTGCAGAGCTGATGTTGATCCTCATCGAATAACTCACAGCCATGCACAAGAAAAGGACAAAGGCCTGAAGATGGCGGATTCCTAGGGGTCTGGTTGCCTTCCCATCTGAAATGAATTTTAACCGAAGATTATAATTTTCACAAACAGAAAATGGGCAGAAATATTCAAAAACGATAAACATCAAGCTGCATTGACTCTTCCTGTGGCATAGACATTAAGTAAGACAATGTGATGCTATTTTTATTTTTATAGCATGGCATTTTTTTTTTTTTTTTTTTTTTTTTGATATTCCAGTCAATCCGTATTGTTAGGTTCATCAATTTTTCATCTTGTCATCTGAATTTTGTATAACTGTTTTTTTCCATTTGCTCAGAATTCCTTTCCTTGATTTTAAAATCTATGTCATATAAATTCAAGTTTTTATCAGTTTAAGAATTAGGTGTTTCTTAATAATTTCCAGGCATTGTTGATGAACAAATGAAAATTAACACAATGAGAAAATATAAGAATACAAAATTTTATTATGTGTATTGTATCAATTCTTACTGCTATTTCCTTAAATTCTTTTCAAGATAATTTATTTGATTCTATTTTCAATTTTTTTTAAATTTGATTATCTTGTCACCAGATAAAAGAAAACGCAGGCCTTCTTTACTTGGTTTTCACCTAAAAACATAAACTATTTAAATGAAAATTTGGAAAAAAAAAAAAAAAAAAAAAGGAGAAGGGCATATGGGCAAAAAAAATTATTGTGACAGTCAAGGCATAAAGTAAAAAAAAAATCTGGTGTGATGCCCGCAACACACAACATTCACTTACCAACTTACTTAGATTAGAAATTGAAGTGTTTTTTTAATAGCCATTTCTCAAAGTCACACATTTTACCATATTCGTTTCTTATTTTTGCTTTTATTTGCTCTCTATAGTACACTAATTTTTTTTTTTTTTTTTATTAAATACAAGTTCTTAAGTTGCGATAATTCGACAATGCAAGCATAGTACTCCAAGTCGTCTGATTTTATAATGCTCTATGTAATTGTTGAAAATTTTATTTAGTTACCATGAAACAAATCATTTTCATTAAATTAACAGAACGGCTTTAATTATAAACAATGATCTGTCATTAAAGGTGTACTCCGCATGCATGGGCTCAACGTGTTTTAAGAGTTGACGGAATATTTTTCTTTCTTTTTTTTTCTCCTGTATATGTTTACTTGATTTTTTTCATATTTCATATTTAGCCCTTTCTTACATTTAGACGAAACGAGAGACAGATAATTTCTCCATATAAACAAATACAAAGGTACTTTATAAGAAAACTATTATAAGGCCCCTTCCCCATTTAAGCCCCCTCAGAACATTTTAATAATGATAAAGCTTACCTGATATTAAAGAAGACTTAATTTTCATTAAACATGACGAATTTAATCAAAATCATTAAAGCCGTTTTTGAGATAATCGGGAAAAGGTAAACATTTGAAAAAAAAAAAAAAAAAAAGTTGTGAAATAAAGTGCCCGTTGCGTTTGACCAATTTTGATGAAATTTTGGCTGTCACTTCTTTGGCATATATCTACATCAAATACCCAGTCTGATCAAAATCATTACAGCCGTTTTTGAGTAAATGAAAAAACACTTGACCATAAGACAAAGTTTATTAAATATAGTACCCCCTCCGTTTCACTAATTTTGATGAAATTTCGGCTGTCGCATCGCGGGCATATACATACATCAAATACCCAATATGATCAAAATCGTTAACACCGTTTTTGAGTAAATAAAAAAGATACGTGAAAGTGGGACAAAATTTATTAAGTAAAGTGGCCCCTCCAATTGACCAATTTTGATGAAATTTTGACTGTCATATCGCGGGCACATAAGTACATCAAATGTCAAGTTTAATCAAAATCGTTAGAGCTGATTTTGAGAAAATCGAAAAAAACGTAAAAATTAGACAAAATTCTTTAAATAAATTACCCCCTCCGTTGACCAATTTTGATGAATTTTTTCTGTCACATCGCGGGCACATTCATACACCAAATACCCAATTTCAGGTTCGTTCGGTTTAAGGTTTTTGAGCTAGTCTCTTTACACACATACACATACAGACAATTTCGCGGGACTTGGTCATTTGGACTCAGGGGACCCCAAAACGTGTATTTCCGTTGAAAACCGGAAGTCGAAATTTTTCACGATCGCAATACTTCCACTTACTATATATTTCATATATAGGTAAGTGAAAGTAAAAAATTTGTTTTCACATTAAGTTCCTTTGATTTTGCATATAAGCAGAAATTAACTGTCTCTCATTATGCCTAAAAATAAGAAATGGATAAATATGAAAGAAAAATATGCCAACTCATAAAACGCACAGCGCAGTAGACAGACCATCTTTTCTTTTATCTTTCTATATATAAAAAATTCTGATCTTTGTCGGGGATAAAATCAGAAACTACTCAACCGATCATTACAAAATTTGGCTCATTGTGTATAGTTTTGTCCAACTTAAAAGATAAGATAGTTTTTATCTCGTTTATTGGCCTCAATATTTCTTTTATTGCAATGCTTATTGTACCACAATTCGCGGGCGCAAGCGACGGAGCTTGTTTACTGGAACTAGAGAAGCGGGGATTGAAGCCGGGCCAGTACCTGGGATTCATTGGGTTTTTTGGCATTTTTAATTTATTTTTCCATAATTAAAAACCGATTGAGCAAAATATTATTTGAAAAATGTCTATTAGGTATTGCTCGGTCCCTCAGTATTCAATTAGAAAATAAAAAGACGTGTCATTCCATTTATTTCCAAAAATAAAAAGCTTCTTAAAGAGTGGATTGTTAAATTAAGAATAGATAAGCCTATAAAGTAACATATGACGATATGTAGTATTCATTTTAAAGAAAGTAACTATATTTATCCAGGTATTAGTATTTGACATTTTATTATTCCAAAAGGCTAGTTTTATGCAAATAACATTGGGACCATTGTGTTCCTAATAGATCTAGATCTGTTTTTCTTTTTTAATTTTCCCCATTTTTGTTTTACATCCTTTGTGCTTAATTGTTCAGTGCGATGCCTGAAAGTCCAAAGTTTTGCTAAGTTTTGACAAATAAATAAATAATATGACAAAGAAACCAAGCTGTCATGAAAATGACAGCTATCATAATAATGATTGTATGAATAGGTAATGTTATTACTAACCAAAAAACGTAAAGTTAAAATGATGTGTTTGCATCTACCAGAACTACCAGCTTTACACCTACAATTACAAGAAAATTGCTTATTATCTACATAAATAAAGATGACATATTGTTTGTTTGTTTGTTCTTTATAGAAATCCATACCGTTTGTCCTAAATTCTCCAAATTTCGCTCAGTGGTTCTTTCACTTTCATACCAGGTGCGAACACCTGTCCATATTAAAATTGCATAACCTCAGCCAATCTCTTGGTATATTCTTTATTGTTATAAAAATCTTTTAGAATTTATAGATTTCAAAAATGAAATTCTCCGGGTGAAACCGGTATATACAGCTAGTTATTAATAAATTTGATTTCCTCTTTTATTTGATGGGGCAGTCCTTTAAGATCGCTTGTTTGAAGGCACAAGGCTTGTAAAACTGTCGTAACTGTTTTTTTATTTCTAGATATTATTCCACATGTAATTATGTGGTTTGCATCAAGAATAGCTTGCCCTTCAATTAATGGTCTTTTAAAATTACCAATTATCTCTATCACATCAACTATGTCTATCCCCGTTCCTTCCGACGTTTTTCAAAACTACTAGCGCACCCTACAGTCGATTGCGCTCGCGAATTGCTTGCTCCAGTTCCTATGCAATGTGCCTCAGCTCATTCACTCACCTAGTCCCCATTGAAACTGTCGAAGATAAAGACGATCATTTGAAACTGCAAAAATCGATTTTTTATTAATTTCCCATTTTCCTCATCTATATAACATCATTCTATAGCATTATCACTTTTATCAATACATAATTTAATAAGTAATATTTGATTTTTATGAAAATAGGTCCCATTTTTAACTGTAAAAAAAATGTATTTTACAAAAATTGTCACACCTTGGCAAATTGCGAAATCTACTCCCTCCCACCCTTCCTCGCTCCTCTGATAATAGGACCAATTTTATAGAGGATTTTATGTATTTCTTTTTTTTCTATACGCTGTTATTTTTCATGACTGCAATACTTTCCCTTATTCTGAAATAAATAAATTGATGACTTATTGTAAAATTTATTACAAAATTACGAATTAAATTCTCCGCTATTATTACTAAGCATTATATAAAACTAAGCAGTAAAATTTACGGGACTTACTTTTGGTAACTTTCCCCATGATCCGTTGACCTCTGAATGTTCGGCAGACCGATCTCAGTTATCATAGCCTTCTTTTATTGGCTGCCGTAACTACCTCCAATAAAGATTACCTATTCGTATAGGATGTTTGTTTTGAATATTTGGGACAAGTTTGATGTTTATGAGCTGTCCGAAATAATGTCAAGATGCACATGATTAATTGGGAATGAGTAAAAAACAACATGGAAAATTTTATAATGGCCCATTAAAAACTTATTAATTTTCCATCAATGTAAAACCCACTGTCAAGAGATTATCACACCTATCTGAATACGAAAACCTCTCTTTACTACCAATTAAAATACTTCTAGCTAAGTTAAAAATTCTGGCTCGCTGCGCGCATCACACAACTTTCACTTACCCCCCTCCTTTCTTAGACTAAAAATAGACATTATTTCTTGACAATGGCGAACTTAAGTGCTACCCTGCCGGAAAGGAAACATTTTTCTTCCGATGACAATTACTTTTATTTATTATACTGTAAAGTGGATACTGTCCTCAGTACTTCGTGAAGTGGTATAACTGGAACGAAGTTACTCAAGGAGATCCGTAGTTTGTCAACTGCTTTAAATACTCGTAATTTGAGCATCACATATTTTTCTAGGCATTTACTCTCTAAAGAACAATAAAAA
The DNA here is from genome assembly GCA_911387785.2 of Aelia acuminata. Lineage (NCBI taxonomy): Eukaryota > Metazoa > Arthropoda > Insecta > Hemiptera > Pentatomidae > Aelia > Aelia acuminata. The sequence goes on along the minus strand of OU426984.1, from coordinate 51,458,801 downwards.
TCTCTATTGCTAAATTAAAGGTTTTATTTTTATTTGTGATAATACGGCAATGCAAACATAACAATAAACAACAATAAGTGCTGTTGAAGACAACTAGCATCTAGGGAGAGTAAAGGGATCAGTTTGAGAGGGGAAAAAGATGAAGAAAACAAGAAATTGGGAAAAATTTAAAAAATTAACTTAATTTTTGTTTCTTTAATATAATTAATGATTAGAGTAGTAAAAAATTGAGTGCTTTATTTTCTTTTTTGTTATAGTAGGTACGTATTTAATGGATACGATTTCTTAAATTCCGTTACTTTCACGTAATTCAGGGATTGAAGTAAGTGTGAGAAAGGTCCAAAAAGAATTTATAATCAAGGGACCCCAAAACGTGTATTTCCCTTGAAAACCGGAAGTCTAAATTTTTGACGATCGCAATACTTTCCCTTACTATATATTTTATATATAGATAGTGAAAGTAAAAAATGGACTGATTCAGGATTTTGAACATGGCTCATCTTCAACAAACAAACAAAATAAAACTCAATATAAAAATTTTACACTTTATTTTTAAATGTTTTTAAATAAGATTTTTAAACATTGTTCTCATGTTTTAAAGGAGAAGTAACTAATAATAGTAAAGATAAAATAAGGACTGACCATTTAATATGACCAGATTAAAAAAAATTCAAACTGACAAATCATAAAAGTAGATGAGCTGAACGTCTTTAGAAAACTAGAATACTCAGAGAAAAGTAAAGAAGATTCAAAAAAATATATTTTTAAATATTTTAATATTAATGAAGCATTAATTTTTTCTTTAATCTAGGTGACCGTGACAAATGCTTTTTTAGGTAAAAATATTTGCTTTGCAAATGAGTAATACTGTTTGTATAAATAGGCTGAAAATACTATTTTGTAAATAAGGAACATTTTAGTATTTAAAAATAAAAATCTGGTGCGTGGGTGCAACACACAACTTTCACTTACCAACTTACTTAGATAAGAAATTAATGCGTTTTGCTAATGCCACTTCTCAAAGTTACTTATTTTTCCACATTCATTTCTTATTTTTGTCTTCATTTGCTCAGAACATTTGACACCTAATTTTGATTAAACATGACGAATATGATGAAAATCGTTAAAGGCGTTTTTGAGATAATCGAAAAACTGGAAACAAAAGTTATGAAATGAAGTGCCCCTCCAGTAGATCAATTTTGATGAAATGTTGGCTATCACATCTTTGGCATATACATATATCAAATACCCAGTTTGATCAAAATCGTGAAAGCCGTTTTTGAGTAAATAAAAAAAACACGTGAAAATGATACAAAATTTATTAAGTAAAGTCCCCCCTCAGATTGATCAATTTTGATGAAATGTTGGCTATCACATCTTTGGCATATACATACATCAAATACCCAGTTTGATCAAAATCGTTAAAGCCGTTTTTGAGTAAATAAAAAAAACACGTGAAAATTCTACAAAATTTATCAAGTAAAGTCCCCCCTCAAGTTGATCAATTTTGATGAAATTTTTACAGTCATATCTCGGGCATATTAATATATCAAATACTCAGTTTAAACAAAATCGTTGTTAGAGCCGTTTTTGAGAAAATCGAAAAAAACGTAAAAAGTTATTAAATAAAGTACCCCCTCCCTTTGAGCAATTTAGATGAAATTTTTGCTGTCACATCGCGGGCATATACATACACTAAATACCCAATTTCAGGTTCGCACGGTTTATAGTTTTTGAGCTAGTCTGTTCACCCACACACACACACACACACACAGACCATTTCGCGGGACTTGGTTATTTCGACTCAGGAGACCCCAAAACGTGTATTTCCGTTGAAAACCGGAAGTCGAAATTTTTCACGATCGCAATACTTCCACTTACTATATATTTCATATAAAGGTAAGTGAAAGTAAAAAAATGGAAGTAATTATTCAATTTTAATTACTTGAAGTAATCAGAAATCCTTCATTATTAACGTATTAGACAGATTAGCATATTGGAGTCGAAAGGGCCCACAGTTGTACTTATTTTAAAACAATTTTTTTTACATTTTATTAAAAAAGAATACAACCTTGAAAGTATCACTAGACAGTTATCTATCATAAAGGAACACTTACACAAACACATTTCCATGTAAATAAGCATAAATAAAGCATTTGTGGTCCCAATGCCATTAAGAGATATCAGTTTATACATGTTTATAAATGTTTAATGATATCTCTTATGCTATTTTCACCATACCTTCTTTCGAAGTTTTCTGTTCTGTCTTTTGTCCATTGGAAATGAAGAAAACAGAATAATGGATGATATGTTTGTATACCTATATATTAGAAGTGAAAAGACATCCCGTCCATGTGTTTTCATACTATAGGATGATTAATGATGAAACAAATATTAGTTAAAAGAAGATTTTTATACTTTTCATCGCTCACTAGAAAAGCCTGATAGCTGAGGCCACCACACTTAACTTTCAAGTCAGGGAACATCACTAATATCAGCCAAAGAGTTTACAAAGTTTGAGGGTACCATGTCTACTAAGGAAAGGGAAAAGAAACAAAATAAGATACATTAAAATTTATTTTCAATTTTAAACTTATAACACACATTTATAAATACAGCTGAACAGTATGTTTAAATTAATGTCTGTTTTTAAAGATAGGCCATGAAACACTTAAACTATATAAATAACATTTTGTACAGTTTAAATATCATTACTGTACTAATAATGAAAAAGTAGTGGAAACGTTAGGGCTAATTGGTAATTTTGGTACCTATCATAGACATTGTATACTGTGACTATATCTTTTGTATCCTTATGTTATCTAAGCTTACACCTTGGGTAAATCGGTTTAAAAAATAAATTCAAGCATTTAAATTATTTTAAAATAAATTTTCAATATTATAAAAAATCATCCCATAAATTTTTAAAGTGTTCATCAGGTTATTCAAATGATTTAAGGGTGAAAATTTCTTCCCTACAGTTTTTATAATTAAACATTGGATTTTCCCCTAAAAAAATTGTTCCTTTCAAAATCAAAAAAGTTATCAACTAATAAAAATTTTACCCAAATTTATATCATTATGTGAACTCTCATCACTATCCTTGGACAATCTATATATTATATTTGATATGAGTCAGTTTTTTAAATCACAACCTACTTTCCATTTTTACTTTATGAATGAAGTCACTAAAAAAATATATATTTTTTTGTATCAATACTAATCACTGTTGGCAGTACAAAATGGATTCTTAAAAATAAAATATTCCAAGCAGCCTCCTCCTGCCATTTTACTTAAACATTCCAGTTAATTTTCTTGTCTGTATTTGATGTTCAAATTTAAATTATTTCTTATTATATATTTGTTTACAATCGTTAAAAGATCATTTTTTAACCATATCATCGGCTAAACCAGAAGATTCTGGAAGAAGTAACACAGCTCCTCCTCCAATTATACCAAGAATGCCAAGAACAACAAGAGGCAAGCCTTCATACAGTCCAGCCTAAGAAAAAAAAATAGCATTACTTTAAGATTCAATACTTAATTTTTACTATTACTTTAACTTAAAATGTTTATCAAAATATTGTGCCATTCAGAAAGTAATTTTGTTTCCCCCAGTATATGACATCATTAAATTTTCTCACAAACAACTTTACACTTGAGCAGTATAATCCTTTTATATTTAGATTTTTGACACAGCAAGACTTTTAACAGTATTTGGTTGATTCTATGCACTAGTTTCGGTTGGTGCCCTATCAAATATGAAAAGTTATAAGAAACATTCTTTTCATATTTTACTTTCTTTACCAACAAAAAGGTAAACCTGTTTTCAAGAAAAAAATTATCAGATATGGAGAAGGGGCATTGATAGAACTCAAGTAACAAAAAAGGTTTAAAAAATTGTTTTGATATTGGAGATGCATCATGTTTTGGAATGCCAGTTGAAGACACAATAAAGACATTAAATGATGCAAACTGACAAACAACTCATTTTATTGCTGAGAGATTATAATTAAAAACTTTTAGTTTTCATGATTGTTTAAAATGCCTAGGTTTAATGAGAAAGTGTCAACGACACGGCATAAATTTCTTTCTGTAAGAACTTAAGTAACACATGTGTCAAGCCTTTAGAGTACAAAATTAAAAATCCTAACCATTGTTTTCCTAGGGGAGGGCACCCCAAAATCAAAGTCACCGGTCCTCCTGGCATTGGGGTTTAATATGGGACAAACCCCCCACTTTTGAAAACACTCACGGTTACCAGACCAACAATCAAAAGAAAGCTGGGAGGATTTAATGGAGATGACCCTGGTTAGAAAAGAAAACAAACAACAGGAAATGTTGGACCATGGCTACATGGAACATGAGAACCATGCTTCAGCAAGGTAAGATGAAAGAAATTGTTGACAAAATAAAGAAATTTAACATCGATATAGCTGTTTTGCAGGAAATACGATGGAAGGGAAAAGGACTTATAGATAAAAAGGATTACTCTCTTATATACAGAGGATCAGAGAAGAGAAAGGGTCACATTCAGACAGGTTTTCTAATAAGCCAAAAACTCTATAATTTATTATGAGCCTATAAACAATAGAATCTGAAAGTAAGGATTAAGAGAAGATTTAGTTACCAAATACTAATCTCCTCAAGACACACCTCTAGCATCGTTGATGTAAGAGCATACAGAGGACCTAAGTGTGATAGTGATTATTATCTTGTGAGAGCACTGTTTAGGCACAGTATTTCAAATACTAGAAAAGGCCTTAGAGTAGATAGGAAAAAATGGAATGTGGACAACCTTTAAATTATATTTAACCGTTGAATTTAAAAAGAGGTTTGAGGATGAAATAACCAATAAATTACAGCAATGGGATGAGAAGAATGACATTGAAAACGAGTGGTCTAGTATAAAATTAATAGTGCAAAAGCCTGCTGAAAAAGTTCTGGGAGAGCAAAATAACAGGGTTAACTCTAAATGCTGAATATGCAAAGGCTATTGAACAAAAGGATACCGATAGGATGAGGATGCTTCAGTGATAAAGAGCAATAGAGAGAGATATAGGGCTATCAGGAAAAAAGCTAATAAGAAATGTAGAAAGAAAAGGAGAATGGCTGAGGAAAAGGATTGAAACAAAGGAGGAGATGAGGAGAATAGGGAGGAAAGAAGATTTTATCAGGCTGTTAGGAGAATAAGTGTATAGGTTCAGTTTTCCCATTTAAAAAGGCGACAAAATGTTATGTGAAAAATTTCGAGGAATAACCTTTTTAAATGTCATAAACTAAATAGTATCCAACCTTTTAGTGCAAAGACTTGAATCTATTCAGAAAGGATTATAACGGAATACCAATGTGGTTTTCTACCAAAAAGAGTTACTACTGACCAGATCTTTATTTTAAAACTTGCTACGTGTGTGCTAAGTGCTTGAAAAGTGCTACGAAAACAATATCGAAGTACACATACTTTTCATAGATTTTAACACGTTCACGCCGGGACTGTAATTCATGCTCCTCGCCTATTGGCGGCCGAACTTAATGATTTTTGCTCTATTGGACAGGAGTTATTCAAGGGCATTATGTAATATTGACAATCCAACAATAATAAAATAAACAATACAATCCTACATAGTCGTGGAAAGTTTTGTGATTGATGAAAGTGTCTGATGAACGTGTTAAACAAGGCTTTGACCGAATTAAAAGAAAACAGCTTTTTAGCAATACAACATTCCAAAGAAGCTAATTAATTAATTAAAAATTACCATGTCAAGCACACAAGCTAAGCAAGTTTTTCTTGGCAATCAAATTAGCGATGTCTTTCAATTTGACTCTGGAGTAAGGCGATGTCCACTCTGCAATTCTATTTAACTTGGCATTACATAATGCAGTTAAGAAGATTATGCCAAGTGATAGCTTAGCGTGCCGTATAGGACAGATTTTGGGATATGCTGATAGCATTGCAGTCCTAGCTAGAAATAAAACCATCAAGTTCTTTCAACATTGATTATGGAACGTTAGAAGGTTGGTCTGATAGTAAACGAAACAAAAACCTAGTGCGTGGTAGCATCGGCTGCAGACTCAAGAAGAAAGTTAATTTATATGATAATTTTAATTTTCAGGAGTTTGTTTTTGAAGCAGTGGAGAGTTTCACTTATCTTGGAGTGAATAGTGAAAACCTGATTAGTCCAGAGATAAGAGGGAGAATAATGGTGGGCAATAGAGCGTACTTTGGCATGTTACAACTTTTTAAATTGACGCTCCTGTCCAGTTATACAAAACTGAAGCTATAGAAATCTTTGATCTGACGGGTTGTGTGCTATGGAGTCGAAACATGGACCCTGAAAACAGCTGACCAGCAAAATCTGAGGATTTTTGAAAGAAAAATATAGAGACGAATATTCGATCCCCTATGCACACAAGGAGAATAGGGGATAAGGATGAATCACGAGTTGGATGAGCTACTGAAGCTACTACTGATGTCGTGTGCTTTGTGAAGGCCAGAAGAATTATCTGTATGGGACAGGTAGAAAGACTGCTTGATGATATCAACATGAAGAGGATATTCAGAGAGGAATTCCCTGGAAAAAGGAAAAGAGGACGACTGAGGAAAATCTTGAAAAAGAGATGTGGAGGGGAGAATGAGGATGGAGAATTGGATAGGTAAAGTGCAGAGAAGTCTGAAGAAAGATTGTGAAGGAGGCAAAGGTCCACACCAGACTGTAGAGCCCCTCAGTAAGTAAGTAACCATAGTTTTCCAAACCATCTTTTTATTGTTGGTTTGCTTTTATGATAATAATAATAATTATAGTTTGTTTCAAATATGTAGGATTAATCTTAATCCAAGGTTTGGACATTATAAATTCATGTGTTGAGAGATGCGGTGGGAGTATTCAAGATACTAAAATTGAATTTTAAAATCTTATAACCAATATTTTAATTATAATTATTTATTTACAAAAGAACAAACAGCCAAAGCCGGTTAACGATCTAAAATTGCACACATACTGATTAGGATAACATAATATGTATACTATAGCAATTTAATAATATGAACATAAACAAGGTAAGAACAGAAAAATAGTATTCCTATTTCAAAATAGGAACACAAATAAGATATAATACCTTTTTATATGAAACTACTACGTACCAATGCCCACAAATATGGAACTAGTATAAGGGAGATGCCAGAGGGTATAGTTGTTGAACCAACACCAAGATTTCTCATTGCAGTTGGAAACAACTCTGCACTGAAAATCTTCAAAATCATATTTGTAGCGCTGATATTGAGCCGGCCAATCATTACCAAGCACATGTGCAACCAGCTTCCTAAAAGTAAATGTAATTTATAGACTATCTAGAAATTCTGTAAGATCAATTTTTTCTTTTAATGGAATATCATGAAAACTACAAATACAAGTTGTCAAGAATCATATACTATTTTAGCTAAGATAGTATTGTTAGTGATGAAACAGGGTAATATCAAAAAGTGACCCAGTCCTTTCTATCAAGAGCTTACAGTTGTCTTCAAACTAGACAGAGATGTTCTTCCTCATTCTGTTTATTCTTGACACTTTGGTTTGAACATCAATGAAATAAAAAAATCAACTTGATGAAATGTTTGATTCATGCCCATGGGTAGATCCCAAGCAAACATAACTTGAAATCATAATATATGGTATATTCAATTAGCTAATCTTGACACTAATTTTCAAGTTCAAAATGTTCATAGAAAGTGAGAAATATCAGTTTCTTACCTTTTTCAGCAATAACAGTAGACAGGCAAGCTAATCCAGCAATAAATGCAGTTAAAAACGTTGGCCATCTTCTTCCCATTTTCAAGAGGATTACAATACAGATTAATGCTGCTGGGAACTCAACTAAACCTAAATGAATAATAAAACATTTTATACAATAATAATGTATAGTGTCAAGTTATAAACATCAAAATGAACAACAGTCAGGATGACAGTATTTACACAAGTACCTTAAAAATTTCTGGATTCCATAGTTTTTGAAATTAAACTTCCCATAATATATCTGAATATAAGGAACTAAAATAATTATGTATTGTGATAGGCATACATTCTCCTGATGTAATTATACAAAAAGTGCATGCATAACAATGGATTGTAATTACCAGATATGACCGAATTGACATAGATGTCACCTCCAAGATTGGCCAAATTCAGGACAAGTCCAAAATAAATTAGTACAGCGCAGAAACATGCCACATATAAGAGGGAAGTCAATCGCCTCATATAGCTTGTTCGAAACAAATCCATTATACTCACATTTGGAGGATCCTCATCACTTATAGTTGCACCCTAAAAATATCATATAAACTATAATTATAAATATATAAATTTTATAAAATAACTGAATTTGATCAATAAACTAAGAACAGAAGGTTGTCCTAAAACTGTTTATGCTACTTGTAAGATGTTATTGTGTTTTTACATTTATTTTTGGTATGGAGTCACCATAAAGAGAAAACAAGACAAGAAAAAAATGTATATATATATGTATATATATATATATATATATATATATATTACACAATCAATTATAAAGAAAATGTTAAATTAGTAAATAAGCCTAAGTTTGGAAGAAAAAGAAGACTTCTGAACATATAAAGTTTATCTCACCATTATACAAAATTTACAAGGACTATGTTTGGAGTATCGAGTGTAATTCAAATTCTCAAATTAATATAATTTAAGATTTTCCATTCAAGTCTTTTTAAGCTTTCACTCTTCTCAGGCATCATTATAAATAATCAAATGATAGCTTACTGATACTGGAAAATGAACTATCAATTTTTTGAAGGGAGAGAATTATTACATTAATATCAATTATTAATGCTAATGTTTCCAATCATAATTTAACAAAAAGTGAATTAAAAAGTGCCTTTGTACTTTTTTAAAAAAATTAGTTTTATTAAAATGTTTTCTATATTTAGATATAGAAGAAGAGAAATAGAGGAAGAGGCAAAAAACATGGTGTGTACATGCTATTTTCATGTCATTTCTATTTATTTAAAAATTATATTGTTCTAAAGTATCTACAAATAATACACGAATAATCCGATGTCTTTGATTTCCAATTTATAGTATTATTTTTACTAAGAAGCAAAAAGCTTTTAAATGTATTACCTCTTTGATCATTTTATCAAAATTATCAGGTAATTGTTTTCCATTGAAGTCGGCTATCTTCTTTATAATGGCTATAGCCTGATCATTTTCATGCATGGCCAATAACCATCTTGGAGATTCAGGAAACACCCTGTTTACAAAATTGTAGCTGAATATTGATGTATTTAAGTTTATATTCATCATTTATTGAGGTAGACATAAATTTGTTTATTTTTTAAATAGTAATGGCTCAGGAATCAATCATTATTGAAATATAATTCAATTTTTTTTTGTAAGTAAAAATTTAAAAAAATAGGAATTTTCTTATAAATATTAAACTTGTTCCTGTATTCATAGAATAAGGTTAAAAATTAATATCAAAATGGGTATTACTTCGGATGAGGAGCTCCAAGATGGCGGCCGGCGTGAGTAAACAACAAGGTATTCCGATCATGCCATACACGATATCCACGATTCAGTTCGGGTTAACCGAGAGTTCCCGAGCAGATGTAGTCCAGATAACCAACTTCCCCGCTTCAATAATGGGAACAACCAGCGTAATGAACAAATGAATGTTTCTTTAATCAACAACAACAGATATCAGTAGAAGTACTATTTCAATATATGAAAATTTCCAGTGATGGTTGCATAAAATTTAAAATTTTAAATTTTAAACTAAACAGACCATTTAACAAATAAATTTAATAGTTTGTTTTGTAAATTTATTTGTTTTTTTTTTTTTTAAATATGTTATTGTACTGTTTAAATGATTAAATGGGTTCAAGTTAAATGCACGTATAAATGGAAAAAGTACAAATAAATTAATATAAGAATCCGAGTATTCCTAACCACCAGATTATTATTTTTTTGTTATTTAAAGAAAAAATATATTTAAATAAACAAAAATGAATAAATTTAATCTTTTGTTTTGTAAATTTATTTGTTTGTTTTTTAAAATATGTTATTGTCCTGCTTAAATTATTAAATGGGACAGAGTTAGATGCACAAGGTACAAATAATTAATAATATAAGAATCCGAGAATTCTTAGCCACCAGATTATTATTTTTTTGTATTTCAAGGAAAATGTATTTAAATTACCAAAAAGGATATTTTTAAAAATGATTTTATGATGATTTTAAATGATATGTCTCTAAAGGAAAAAGAACAAACTGTACATGATTTATTATATTCAAGAAAGGGAGTCAAAGGTTTCAGAAATTGTATGTATTAAAATCAGTGTAACTATAATTATCGGCTAACTGTATTATAATCCACTAAATAGAATTAATTTAATTAAATACGTTTCAACTAGCAATAATCGCACTTCAGTAGACCTTCATTGGTTACGATATTGCCTCTGAGCAATGTTAATTTAATTAAATGTTTATATTTGTTAATGTTATTCTTCCCTAATCCAATTAAAAGTTACACATATATTTCAATCATTTTTCGATCACTACTTCAAAGTTTTGACGAGCTGTTGGAAATTCGTTATATCAATATGCCATTTGGATATAGGTAGAAATTGTGTAGCTGCATCACACCTAACCTAATAAAAGTAAGCAATGAATGAATTCCCCTCCAAAAATGTGGTTAAAGCCGACATCGGATATCGGGAACTCTCGGTTAACCCGAACTGAATCGTGGATATCGTGTAGGGCGTGATTGATCGGAATACCTTGTTTAATCACGCAGGCCGCCATCTTGGAGCTCCTCATCCGAAGTAATACCAAATTTTCTTTTTTAAGTAGTCCTGAGAATTATTATTTTACATTAATTGTTATCTAAGATAAAAAACAAAACAACTTTGATGGTGTAATGAAGCCTGAAGCCCATAGGGGCAGAAAGAAAAAAATACAGGAAACATAAAGAACATACCACCATAGAGGTAGAAATGCCAAGGAAGGCAAGGTGATAGCCAATTGGAGTTGCCTCCAATCCCTAATTACGTATGCTAGCCCAGAAATAACTATATAGGCCACAGGAACTGGTAACCCATAAGACACTCCAGAAATGGTAAGCCATTTACCTCCAACAAGTTCCATGCCTGTAAAAATAATAGGTAGCAATATAAACTATAGTACTTATTATAAAAAAAAAATGGATTTGCTTCTGATAAAAAATATAAGAAGTATGAAAACTTTATCATCTTTTAATAAATTTCCTAGATACCAACTGTTCCTCATATAGAAGTGATCTGCTTATTTGATTTACTCCAGACGGGTGAGTATTGCATCTAGTATGAGTTCCTTGAAGTACTCTAACATAAATATTGTTAGAAATGATATATGTATATTTAAAAAAAATACTCACATAAAACAAATCCAGAAAAAAGGACACTGATAGAGAAGAATCCCAGAAGAGTTCGTAATGCGAGATATAGCGGGAACCAAGGTGTATAAGCAATGATCATTCCTATCAAAACCTGAGCAAGCAATGACACCATCAATGTTTGCTTTCTACCAAACCTAAAAAATAATAAATAAAATAAATGTGTCACAAGAATAAAATGTAAAGCACAAAGAAATTAACTGATTAGGGCGCACAATAACACAAGGATTTTTCCTGACACATAGATTAGTTCAGATTTAATTTACTTAAATAGATTTAAACATGTTTAATCATTCATTCTGTTGCTTATTACTAATAGCTTAACCAAATACTGGGTGACCGCTTTTCAAGGTACCGGTAATGATATAAAAAAGTAACTGAGAAGTGAGTTACCTGTCCGAAATGAGACCACTGACGAAGCCACCAATAGCAGCTCCAACAAGGAACAGCAGTTCAGCGAGCCGGCGCAAGTAGGATCTGTCGCAAACCAGGTTCCACTTTGAAATTGCATAGATAAATATTAGCAACACAGCTCTGAAATGATATTAAAATACTTTACTTGAAATTATTTCAATTTTTATTTTTGGATTTTTTTAAGCCAGGAGATCGCAATATTTTCGTTGTTTGCAATAAAAACTATTTACTCTTTTTTTTTTTTTTTTTTTTAAATTTACTTATTCACAAAGTAAATAAAAATACTTAATAAAATGCCTAGTTTGTTTTAAATAGGAGCTTAATGGAGCAATAATGCATCATTCAACTGTTATTTTTTCTTTCTTTTTTGCTGTACTCCAGAATAAATATAACAATGGTGCTTAATAATAACCTCGGTTGTAATAGTTGTGCCGAACTGGGAATACTCGAAGTCCCAGGACTCGCAAGGTATTGTTCCGTTGGCCTGGGCCTGACTGAGTTCATTGAAAGGTAGTGTGTAGTCTAGGTCCTTTATCCTGCAGATGTCTTTCATTCCATCCTAAAGAGAGAAAAGGATATAATATATTTATAGAAATAATATTATATAGAGTTGCTCATTTCATTGTTTCAAGCCGTTCATATCTTATATCTCATAGGTGTGACTTTCAAATAGAGTGTGTAATGAAATACATCACTGAGAATTAAGAAAATGAAACAAGAGACAAACCGAAATTTAAAAAAATAACAATATACGTCTCTTGAAAAATAATTAATGTTCAATTGAGGAAAAATATAGTTTTTTTTTATTCTCTTAAATTATTTAGTCTAGGAGTTGTTTATTCTTCTTGCCTTGTGCTTCCTTATTTTTTCATTTAAATAATGTAATTATTTTCATTATTGGAACAGCAAATCATTAGTTTAATTGACAGAATTAACAAACCTACTCAAACATACCTACCGAAGAATATACTTGGCTGAGGTTGAGCCATTGCTCCTCGCTCAAAAGACTTCCTCTTGGCTTGGAACAACTTGCAGCAGGTTCTGCCGCCAAGAAGGTCGGGGCGTACAAGTGGAAGGTGCAGGGAAGGTTGACCAAAGACAGCAAGAAGGTCATCAGGAGCTGCCATCGACCGAATTCCCCGATGCATTCTATCAATGGGTCCCGTCTTCCTCCGTTGGTTCTCGCGTCCTCAGCCATCGCTCAGTATCTGAACAAGATAATGATTTATTTCCTGAGTTTACCGCTGTATTGCAAATGAAAAAAAGTGAATCCTATCTGATTAAGGCATGTTGGAGACTATTGATGAAGCTACCTATTGACAGCTTAATTATAGCTGTTTTATCTGAGGCCATATACTTTATAGAAGCCTCGGAGGATCATTGGGGGTTAATTAAAAAGATTATTAGAAGTTACTATTCACCGATAGCAATAACGTATCATCAACATACAACGTGAGAACTGTGTTATGATCAGTGGCCGATTCATAGGAAATTTCCCCTCTCAAAACATCCTTCGAGAAAAATTAGGGCTATTAATCTTACTAACCTAGTACTCATCAATAACTTTAATTAATGAAATATATTAAATAGGTTTAAGATCGATTTATTTGAATATACGTTGTCTAGTTTAAGATATGGATTATACAGGATGAGACCTGGGGTAATAACAAGAGGAACTTCAGATCACGCATATCGAAAAATGCAAATTTCACAGAAGCAAAAAATTTACCAGTTGTTTGGAAGTAATGATACTTATAATAGAAGTTAGTAACATAGTATGTTATATTTTATATCAAGCAGCAAATATTGAGGGATACGAGCAGTAGCGGATCCAGGGGACTGGCGCCCCCCTCCCCTTTGAGAGATGTGAGGACACTAATAAACTATTACTATTTCTATATAAAATTCTACATTTATTCATTTTTTAAAGGCCTCAAATCGAAAATGAATTGTATTTAAACATTTAGGAGTAATTTACATCACTATGCACTGATAAAAAAAGTTTGCCCCCTTAGAAAATTTCTGGATCCGCTACTGGAGACGAGCTTATCCATTAAATAGCGCAAAAACTAATTTTAGGTTTTTTCGTTTTTTTTTTTTTTTTTTTTATATGCGGTTTTTGTACAAAAATACTACCATCCTAGTAAGTTTGTATAAATTAGGTGCTTAAATGTATTTCACTAATCTTCTTTTTTTAAAAAATGTCAGGGTGATCTATCACCCATATCCCCTCCCTGGGACCGACCCTGAGGTTTTCATTGTTATCCATCGAGATAACTTGCAATTGTATGCGTAATTAACACTTAAAGCAGGGGTGGATTTAGCCCAAAATTTGTGGGGGGGGGGGGTCATGAGCTCTGCCTCATAATCACGTGGCAGACAGCACCATCTTTGTATGAGATTATTACCTTGTATTAAGGAATACTGCGATCTAAACAACCAAAAGTGTTATGTTCAGGGAATAGTAACTACCTCACTGCATTAATCCTTTAAAAATATAAAAATAGCTAAAATATTTGAGATGGGGGGTCGTGACCTTTGTACCCCCTCCTCCTGGATCCGCCCATGACTTAAAGCCATCCTACTTTCGTTAAAAGCTGCTCAGTAACACTGTTCATGAATTAAGCTATAAACAGCCAGTTCTAATCCGAGGAATCTGTAATAACGATTTTCCTAGCTAACTTTTTCATTTTTTATATTTGTTTGTTCTGTTTTTCGTTTTTTTAATTTCAAGATTCTCCATGCGGAAGATTCAAGGGCAACTGGTATTTTTTTTGTGTATTTTTATGTTGTTCAGGATGACTGTAGTTCCGCCATTTCAGTAGGATCATATATTTCTTCCATAATTATAATGTCCATATGGGTGAACTTAAATTATATTTCAGTTATTCAATTTTACTGTTTTCTATTTTTTGATGGGCTTTAAAATATAAATGATTATTTCATCTTACCAAATTTTCAAATTATTGTCTCCAGAAACCGCCAACGATTGCAGTTCTAGAGAAGTAATCCACTAATTAAATATATCATTAATAAGATCTATTACGGATCTAAAGTTTGTAAAGTATAATTATTAAAGATTTACTTGTGCATGATTATCTTGAGCATCACGCAATTTTGTAGGCATTCTGTCAATAAATAAATATAAATATGTATCTATTTTTTGACAGTCGAGGATTCAAAACATCATTTTTGTTCTCTGTTATTCAATTTTGGCGATAAAGTTTGCGTAACATCACAGGCAAATGCCTATATCAAATGCTGCTCGCTCAGGAACAAGATAATCTATTGATGATTATTTATCCTTATACAATCGAATAATAAACGTCTCGAATGGCCTTAAGTTAAGATTTTGAAAAAAAAAATATAAAATATTATTTATATTTTTTACTTTAACTTACCTATATTTATTTATTTATTCTTCTTCCTACCTTGCCTCTTAAGGCAATACGGATTTGCAGCAGTGAGAAGATTCTGAGAATCAACTCACTGCCGCAACGTGGCATAAAATAGCAGTTTAATCACTGGTGTGTACTTCTGTTCATTGGTGTATTATTCTATTCTTCTCCTCAGTCCGGCGGTCTTCCCGGAGCAGCTCCAGCCCTCCGTCCCAAAGGTGAAGTGATCCTGGCCAACTGCTTCCTTCCACCCGTAAACAAAGGATTTGAAGTACGGGTAGTTCTCTTTCACCATCAGCTGAGGGAGATCGTTAGCCAGAATGTAGAGCCCTGTCTCTCTCAGCAGGTTGGCTCTTAGTGTCTCATAGGCAGTACAGGTCAGTAAAACGTGCTCAGCGGTCTCCGGTTCCCTACAAGTTGGGCATAGGGGATCGATGTCCTTATCATTTTCTACGATCTTGGCTCAGAAACCCCCATGCCCCGTGAGGAACTGTGAGACCCAATAGTCAGGGACAACCCATGTGGCTTTTATTTATTTTTGTGAGGGGGCACTTTATTTAATAACTTTTTAAATTTTTTTCGATTTTCTCAAGAACGGCTCTAACGATTTTGATTAAACTGAGTATTTGATCTCTTTATATGCCCGAGATATGACTGTAAAAATTTCATCAAAATTGATCAACCGGAGGGGGGACTTTGATTGATAAATTTTGTATCATTTTCACGTGTTTTTTTTTATTTACTCAAAAACGGTTTTAATGGTTTTGATCAAACTGGGTATTTGATGTATGTATATGCCAAAGATGCGATAGCCAATATTACATCAAAATTGATCAACCGGAGGGGGGACTTTACATAATAAGTTTTGTATCATTTTCACGTGTTTTTTTTTATTTACTCAAAAACGGCTTTAACGATTTTTATCAAATTCGTCATGTTTAATGAAAATTAGGTGTTCTTTAATATCAGGTAAGCTTTATCATTTATATGTTTTTATTTATATGGAGAAATTAACTGTCTCTCGTTACGCCTAAAAATAAGAAATGGTTAAATATGAGATATGACAAAAATAAAGAAAACTTAAAGAGGAGAAAAAAAGGAAAACATTCAGTCAACTCATAAAACTCGTTGAGCCCCCGCGTGCGGAGTACGCCGTTAATGACAGACCATTTTTCATAATTAAAGCCGTTCTGTTCATTTGAGAAGTGGCAATTAACAAAACGGATTAATTTCGAATCTAAGTAAATTAGTAAGTGAAAGTTGTGTGTTGCGCGCACGCACCAGATTTTTTGTTTAATAATTTATTGCTTTTTTTTATTTTGTTCCTCGCCTTGTATACTATACGGGGTTTCCCGGGCCAGGGGAGAGGGTGGGGGATTGATGCCGAGTATAATTAAATTTTCCCGATATTTAACGATATTTTCTAACGCCTTTGCCCACTCGGCCAGCCCTCCACCCTTATTTATTGCTTTTGAAATGTTAATTATTTATACATATTGCAATTTTATTGAGGTGAAAAAATCCTTGAAGATGGAAGATAATTCGAAACGTCGTTCACACAGATTATAAGTTTTGACTTGTTTGTTAATAAACATTTTACAAAGGATGAGAGATGAGTTTCACCACTCACTTATTAACAAGTAATCTTTTCAAGAGGCAATTTAAAAAGTTGTTTAAGAATCTTTAGACCATCACGTCTGCATCAATCAAACGTGAGGGATGAGAGATGAACCAGGGAAGTATTTCTGTTTAAAGGATCGAGGAAGTATTCTTCTAATGATGTGTCAGGAGAGAGACCTATTATTATATTTAAAAAATCAGGAAAATAGCGTAACAGGAACCTTTCAAAACGATTTAACATCTAAGAGGATTAAATGGCACAAAATTACAAGATAGTATACTTAAAATAGCGATCTTCAATATTTTATGTTTCTAGGTATTAACAGACAAATTATAAGCCTACCTAATGTTATTTGGTCAATGTATGGTTAAACTGTGAGTGTCGATTAAAAAATAATATAATAAGAGTATACCACTGATATAAAGCTGTAATTGAATACCTGAAAATACCTGTAAAAATGGCTGTCTCTTAAAATGGAAAACAAAAAGTTAAAATCGGTAGTGTGGTTAAATAAAAATTTAACATTAAAGATGATTTTTTTTTTGTTTAACTCTTCCAAATCCAGTAACTCAAAAAGGTCTTTTCTATATTAAAGCTGTTATAAGAAAAAGTTGCATAGCGTAAAATTTTACATAAAACATCTTCCTTAATTATAAAAGTAGCTTAATCGTCGGTAAAGATAAAAATAATAACTTAGATAAATTGATATGTAAAATATTTAAAAAAAAAAAATAATACAAATTTTTAATATGATAAGGATGTATTTGGGTTTAATCTCACAACAGTTCTCTGACTATAATTTGCGTGAGGTCAAACTTTATTCCGAGATTCTGATATTAATAAAGAATATATGGGAACTTTGGAAACTCAGTAACTATATTATAATGTAACTATAAAATATGGGGGGAGGGATGACTAATTACGTATTAGTTTTTATTTTATTTTTATTTTTTACTTTTTATTTATTTATTTTTTACTTATTTATTTTTTACTTTTCATTTTTTTTTTTTTTATGTAAATAGATATGAATCGACCGACCGATAAATTATCTTTAGAAAAATACTAAGAACAATTAACAGCTGATAACATCACTCTTTATCTGGATGTTCTACGAATGATGGTAACACATAGATATCATTCAATCCACGGCCATATAATTGTTTTGTTCCTTGAAGATTAGCTTTCGTTGATGGATTAAATAAACCACACTATCTTTTCATTTGGTCACCAACAATAATAAAACTTAAGCGGTGCAGTAATAATAATAAGAAGAAGAGTAAATCCTTTTATTATTTTCATAATTCCACAACAACAACAAAAAATAGATTTAAGCTTTAGAGTGATTACCGTTAGTAAATGCATAAACATCAATATAATCAGATATCCATATAATCAGGGATGCATTTTGTTCTGTTTTCTTGTACTCTGTCTCCTGTTGTCTTTTGTATTTTTCTGTTTACTTAAACTTAAAATTCAAATCTGAAATAGCTCTATTATATAAAAAATACAAAAAAAAAACCCAGCTTAAAACGGTATTAACCTTGCTCACTACTAAAGGCTTAGTTTTCATACAGGAAACGAAAAACAAAGTTTCTCATCGCCATCTAATATTTTCGCTTACGTTTTAGACCAGTGGTTCGCAAAATTTTTTGTCGCTCCCACCCTACATATGGTTGATTGTAATCCACGCCCCCCTTATTTTTGTATAACTGAGAATTTTTTATTATATCTTTTACTTTTGCTGGAAATTTATGTACATTCCTTCCATTTTGTTTCTGAATCGAAGCGATTTTCCGTACATATCATGTTTAGGAAGCACTTTTCATACAAAAAGATAAGTTGTAACTTAGCTTATGCCCCCCTGGTGTAACTTAAATGCTTAATTCTATCTTTATGAATTCTTAGGTATAATTTGGAATGGTCCTTTACCATTTTTATCAAATTCCTTCTATTATATTAGAATTTTATAATGATGACTATATATAATATATATATATATATATATATATATATATATATATATATATATACACATAGATATATATAAAACTATCCCTCACCTGTACCGGGATGGCCGAGTGGACAAAGGTGCTTGCAATAGGTAATAAAAGTTAAGCAACGTCGACCGTGGTTAGTACTTGGATGGGTGACCGCTCCATTCGGGTAACTGCCCGCCAATGATCACTACGCGGTCAAACCTCCCCCCCCCCCCGTGTATGTGGACGTAGTACCCCCCCCCGTAGACTACTGGAGGCGACTCACACCGACCGGGTGTATGAGTGATAAACCTTCCCCGCGTATCTTATCGCGAATCGTGGCGTGTTTTATCCAGGATGTCGAAACCGCCCGGAGATTTGGTACACGGACGGTATGCTTTAAGGAAAGAAATATAGGTCCTCGGGGCCTGCTGATTCTAAGCTGCCATAATAGTTGGACCTATACCAGTTTGTCACTGTCCTTGAACCCGAGAAAGCTGACGCCATCGGTGGGAAGGCACTCTCAAATTGGCCCCAATGGGATTGGTTATGGTGCTTTGAGCAGTGTGCTGCTGCACCATGATGACCATAGCTTCGTTCCAAGCCAGCCAGATAACCATAAGATAACTGCTAGAGACATGCGCAGTACGATTTTAGCGTTCCCACCCAGCCGCTTACAGTAAGATTATTACTAGTAAGCTGTTCCAAGCCAGCCAGAATTCTGTAAGATAACCACTTGCTTATTACCAGAGCTGTCAGCGTATTTTTCTCTTACAGCTCGTCAGCGACATGCGCAATGAATTTTTTTTTTCTAGCTGCCCCTGGTTAGCTGAACCTTGGTGGGGAAGGCTACAATTTTGACAACTTGTGTCCAGGATCCCAATATTCTAACCTTAAAAGTAAGCACTTTATTTTTCTCTTACATAATATTTAGAATTATCTCTTGCATAATTAATTATTTAAATTTTATAAATTAAATATAATGCATTCCAGAAATTTCTTGGTGAATTTTAAAGGAATAAAGTCCTGTTTTCCATTATTTTATATAATTTTTATCCTGAGGATGAACTTTCACATACTCATTTTCAATACTCTTTTAAATAGATTTCTCAATATTTGCTTTTATTTTCTTTCTTCAAATATTTCCCATCCTAATGATCTTTTATTTGTCAATTTTTTTAGTGATTTTATATATTGTCAAATATATTTTCCTGATAGTGTAATATTCCTTTCTCTGCTTGTTCTTATTTTGAAAATATAAGTGACAATATGTAAATATTGAACCAGAAAACTATTTGATTCAACAGGTTGTATTTTATTTTAATTTCATAATTTTCATTAAAAATATTTGTCAAAGGTATATAAGATAGTTTTCATTTTATTTCTTATATTACTATATTTCATTTTATTTCCTCTATTACTATACTTCATTTTATTTCTAATTTTCTAATTAATTTATTTTTGGATCTCTGAAATATTTAAATCAACATATTGTGCAATCCAGGACGTTTCCTGCTGAGAAAATAACAGGTGTGGCCTTAATGCTGATTGAATGTAATTTTGATTTCTTTCCTAAAATTTAAACAAATATTTTTATTTTCAGAGCTAGAAGACTTTCTTATTTATTCATCCAACTAGCCACAAAACAATGAAGAATGGTTTCATAAGGCAAAAAGTACATTCAAAAGTCAACATTGAATGGGATCAATTAAAGTGAAAAAAATATTATATATATGTATATGTAATTTTTTAAAAATATTTTATACATATCCGCTGTGGAAAGCTCAACAGATAGATTACACAGACTACCAAGAAAAACACCAGGATTTTGTATTTCATTTCAATACTTTGTTTGATCCCAGCTTCCGACCCCCACTTGCTTTTCAATGATAAATAAACCCCAAAGGAGTCCTTTGAGTTGAGATCCGGGCAACTCTTTAATGGTGCCATATAAGGTACACCCAGAAGTAACATGGCAATACTACTAATTTATTAACAGGAGTCATCTCTAGAAAGTATTTTGACCAATTTCGATTTAATGCAGCAAACTGATGTCATAAATGTTTTTTTTTTTGGAACCGTTTACACGTTACCTGTATAGTTATGTAAACATTAAATTGTTTGTTTGTTAATAAAAGATAATTTTTTTCCTAAAGGCTTGTTTTATTTTGAGATCTTGTTCTTCACTGCACACCTTCACTAATTTATTTTCACAGCAATTTCCTTGCTTTTCACAAATTAAAGACATTTTTTTAAAATATTGAAATGGTATTCTTATCGATGCCAATACTTCATGCATTATATTTTTCTCAATGAAATTCAGAACAGATAATTGAATTTTTTATGGTGTGATTCTAAAATTTTGGTGTATGTTTATGTTTTATGTTGTAATCATGTATTTTGTATTCAATTCTATATAGTAATTCAATGCTTATTAAAGCCTTGTTAAATGAAAGGTGTTTTCTATTCATTAAAGAAGGTCTCCCTTCATATTACAAATGTATCACTCCTTTGGATGAAGACTGCCACTGTACAAACATTTTTGTCTTTGCTTAAGATATATAAAATAATATTATCTGGGAAAAAATAGATTTTTAAATCCAATATTTAATGGTTAGCAGTCTTCCATGGAGTTGTGAGATAGTAATAATGATCATAACATGTGCTTCTATAAAATTTCAGTTATGAGAATTGTGGCACTCTTCTTCCGCAGTAGTGATAGGTATATATCTTGCCATTCAATAGGTTCCTAGTTTCCATTATCAAAATGGAGACCTAAGATTAGCAGAGCTTCCATGACTAGAATCAATCCACATTACTAATTAAAAGTTAATGCACCTAAGTATAAGCTATATGAAATAAAATTAATGGTACCAGGAATTGTATCAAAAGGTGGATAATCTTTATGAATAAATTACTTAATTATGTATAAATAGTTATTTATTTGAAAAATGCAATTTATTCACAGAGTTGGGACATTATGAACTGAATCCCAAATAATGTAAAAAAATAGAGTAACAAAACTTCATTTCACATTTTTTGCCAAATATTCGATCATATAATAAATTCTTCAATAAACATCAACTTTTTTTGCAGAGATTTAATGCTGAATAAGTCTCACTAAGAGTATGGAATCTGTATTCCATCAGAGTACTGAGGAATTATAAACCTCTTAAGATATTGAGTATCACATCTCAACTTAATTATATCTTCAGATTTCCCTTTTAACAATGAGTACAATTCATATCTGTTTTATGACTATTTTATGATATTAGACTAAAACTTCAATAATCTTTCAAAAATTTAAGCAGCCCTTAAATATTCAATAAGAACCTAAACCCTCTTAAGAATTTTATTTTATATATTTTTCAATTACAACAGGATTAGGCATCAAATTAACTTTTTGTTGGGAATTGTGTCTAAAATCAACTACCAGAGTTTTGTGTTTATTGAATATCACTGCATGATACAATGGCTAACCCTAAATCAAAACATTTTATTTGATTAAAAATTAAGATATCGGATGCAGTAAATGATGTGTCAATCAATAAAATGAAAAGAAATGTCAAAAATCATGAACCCAATGAAGATAGTAAATGATTCTAATTTACTAGTGAATTTAATAAACTTAGAACAAACCCCACCCAATCTAAATTTACATTGATGAATCAAATATTTCGGAATAATACTTAAATACTTGAAAAAGACTATAGTAAAGCAACTAGGTTAGCAGGAGAGATAACCTTGCCCGATGGAGAAGAACCTATCTATCAGAAAGTCGTAAGAAAAGCGTTCCAAGTGAGCTTAAAATTTCTGATGGTTATCTTACCAGACATGCGCACTAACCTATCAGCGAATTACCAGAAAACAGCTAGAAAAATGAACTTGGAACGAACCTCATGGCTTGCAGCAACGTGAGATTCGGGCTGCCCTTCCAGGCTCCCTGTGCTCCCGCAAGTAACACTGATATCTGTAAGAAGACCACCCTGCGCGGCCAAAGGTCTCATTAGGCCTAATGCGTATATATGAAATATTTAGTAAGGGGAAGTATTGGGATTGTGAAAAATTTCGACTTCCTGATTTTAACGGAAAATTCAAGTTTTATGGCCTCCTGATTCAAAATAACCAAGTCCCGCGTGAGAGTAACGAAACTGAAATTTTGTATTTGAATTAGGTATATGTCCCGGATGTGACAGCAAAAATTTCATCTAAATCAGATAAAGAAAGGGGGGTAAAAATAAATTTATAATATATCATAAATTTTATCAAACTTTTACGTATTTTGCGACTTTCTCGAAAACGGCTCTAACGATTGTGATTAATTTAGAATCAAGTGTTCATTCATATCAGGTGGGTTTTATCATCATTGAAGTGTTCTGATGGGGCTTAAATGGCCAAGGAAACTTCGTCGGTTTCTGGAAAGGCATAAGAGACTAAAATTCTCATTATCGGTTAAAAAATTAAAGGTAACCAACCAAGTAGGTTGGTAAGTGAAAGTTGTGTGCTGCGCACATCCTACAAGATTTTTTTTTAATTCTCCAAGATGGATGGCAGTATATAAATACTTTAAGATTTTGTTTTCAATATATCCTATCTAAGTTTACTGCTTTAATGCTATTAAATTGTATTGGTATCTTATCTGTTATTACGTTCAGTATTTCTGTTGAAACATTTTTGTTTATAGATTATAAATATTTATGAGCTAAACAAATTTTACTATGGTCATTTATTTTAATATACTAGAACACTTGTGTGGGTTTAAATAATCTTATTAAAAGAAAATAATAATTTACAATGCCACACAAACAATACAAACTCCAAAAAACAAGAAGGTTACAAAAAGTATCAACTTATAATGACACTTTTAACACAAACGTAACCATCTGATCAATGTTCAGAGCGAGATAACTCTTCAGCATGGGAGAATCTAACCGACTGTAAAGGGGGGGCTGCAGCCCCACAGCACTTCATTTGGATCTGCTAATCAGCTTTTTTACCTTTATGCATCTTTCCCACAACTAAAATTATAATTGTTCTGCATATTATTTGTTCTTAAACTTGCTTCCCTACATTAAGGAAGGTCAAATTCTATCTTTTAATGACGAATAATTTTACAAAGGGAGGGGCTGCAGCCCCCTCAGCCCCCCCCCTGGATCCGCCAATGCTCTTCAGTCCATCGCCTCTTATGTTTACACGGAAATGGAACTGTCTGGAAGGTTCTAGGGCAAGCGTAGATTATCCTCTAACAGCCGGGGAAGATTCAGATCGAAATTTGGGGGGGAGGGGTCATGACTTGTCTCGTAATCCCGTGGCTGACTTCACCCTTTTTTTTAATGAGATTATTACCTTGTATTAAGAATGAATGCAATCTAAACAGCCAAAAGTGTTATGTTTAGGACACAGTAACTACCTAATTGCATTATTCGCTTAAAAGTACAAAAACATTGAAAAGCCAAAATATTATATTTTTTTTTGGGGGGGGGGGGGTTTCATGACACCTGTGACTACCTGGATCAGCCCTTGTCGAACAGTCAGAAACATGTGCTCGAATAGTTTGTTCCAACAAGTCTAGAACTCTTTTAAATCATATTTTTGTTATCACGTTACAATACTATGGTAAGTAATACCTTGATTCATCTCTAGTTCTTTATACAATAACAATAATAGCCTGAATAAGGACTTCAATAAACACTTCGTCTGATTTATCCAGAAGTTTAGCAGTAGAATGAAAATTATCTAGTTTCAAATTTGTTTATATGTGTTGTTTTAGGCTTCCGTGGTCTGAATCCAATAATGCATTTCTTCGTCAGAGTTTGAACATGTAATAGGTTTTACAATTGTCAAGCTTTTACCCATCATACTGTGGCCTTCTTCAGGGCTAATACAAGAATGAGTAGGGCTAATAATTATTCTTGTATTAGCCCTGAAGAAGCCCACAGCATGATGGGTGAAAGCTTGGCAGTTGTAAAACACATTATATAATATAAAATAAAATACCTACAATAAAGTTAAGATAACAGAATGAAAAGTCAAAACGATATCCACTTATATATAATTATTGATTATAATCATAGTTATAATATGTATTGGTATAATCAATTAATAATAATTATAATTATTGATTATAATCTTAGAATAGGTACCTTCTTACTAACAAAATAACTGTTTACTTCCCGACCCTTACATATCGATATGAAAGCTGGGTAAGGTTTGACGCATTGCTGCAGCAGAAATGAAGTTTCTGAAGAAAGCTGTTGGGAAGATAAGAGGAGATTGCTTCAGAAATGTACGAATAAGAGAACTAAACTGAGCTGACAAAACTAAAGACCGACGGCTTCAGTGGTTTGGCCACGCATGGAGGTTGAAAGAGAACCAAAGATAGTTCTAGAAGCTCGACTGTCTAGTTCGAGGAGGAAACGGCGAGGAAGTCCCAGGATTTCCCATCAGGAGAATTTCCAGACAATTGGAGAGAAAAGAAGCAAAACCCAACAGCAGATGAAGCAGTTATGTAGGGACCTTGAGAAATGGCTGAAATTTATCAAGATTAGGAATGATAGAAGAGAAAGACAAAGAAGAAAAAGTACCATGAAAGCTGTAAGTAAATACTATATTAGTAAAATAATTATTTCATCTTGCAATATAATATAGGGATTTAAATTACTTAGGCTACAGCAGTTTGTATTTAATTCTGTTATAAATAAAATAACCTTTAACTCTCATATCAGCATTTACGTCGACATTTGAAGATAATCGTATGGGAGTGATGTGATATTTTATTTACAGCGTCTCTATATTATATATAAAACTTCCACACTATAAATATCTTAAAAGGAAGCGTTTCAGCAAAAAACATAAGAGAAATATACTTGTAGGGCTAGTAGATTTCTATAAATAGACTACCCCTAGATTTTAAGAAAAATGTCTTTTTAAGGAAATTTTCCCGGGTCGGGTTTCCCTTTTGATATATCACTTTTACTCGTATAAAATGTTTGGATAGTGCTTAAAAATAAAATAAAACATAGTGATCTACGTTTTTTAATTGACCATAAGTTTCCTAGCAATCAGGGCTCCAAAATTTAAAAAAAAAAGTATAGCTACATTTTTAAGTTATTTTCAGAAAAAACTGGCTAAATAATTTTCCAAATGTTTTTTTTATTGACTGCATTTTTATCAGTTCACGTCATTTAAAGTCAAGTCTGACGAACGATAAGAGGCCTAAAATAAAATAAAATTATGAATTTTTTTTAAATGAAATTTTATATTCAAAATTTCCCCGTACCGTGACCTCTTTTTTTGTTATTTTTTGATTACCAATGATTCCATGAAACATTAAAAAACATGTTAAATAAAAACATAACGCAATAAAAACTGTAACATTTTGGTAAACACTTGTATGTAGAATTGAAGCAATTGAGTTTATATATACTTACATAATACATATTAAATTCTTTAAATCATGTAATGGTATGTTTAAAGTCAGTGTGTTATACAACTATAATACAAGTGCGAATACGAGTTGCCGTTTTACCGCATCCCGAAAGTATTTTCAGCGGTCAAGGTCACCCGTGATTCCACCAAGGCCAACTTAATTTTATTTTTATTATATATATATATATATATATATATATATATATATATATATATATATATATATATATATATATATATATATATATATATATATATATTGCAAGGGTGTAACAATTAAATCGGTTTACAATTTTAAGAAATGATAAAACTAGATAAATTTAATTGCTATCCGTTTTACATTTAATTCGTATATCTTAAATAATTTGTCAATACTGAAATCAGTTCAAAGCCTTTCCCTGATTACCTACTCATGGTGTGTGTAATAGCTGCTAAGATGGTGTGTTAGCTAATAATTTCAACACATTATTTCGGTAGCCGATATAATAACTTTTTTTATTTATTTCTTTTTTGCACTGTGTTTTATTTACTGAGATAGTTCCACTATCGAATAATTATAAATATATATAAATTTAAAATTTTCTGAAGTTAAACTGCAAACAGCCATAAATTGGGCGAAACAGGTGTATCCTCAAAAGTTAAGTGAAATTTTAGTTTAACGATTTTTTTGCACATAAATGTGCATACAAATAAACATTAAGATAAATGGAGTAAAAACAAATTATTTTTTGTTTTTATTTTAAGATAAAAGCTAGTTTGGTAGATTCGTATAATTCTTAATCTTAATCATAACTAACCGGAATTTTGTCCATCTGTAAGAAACTATGAAATTTTAATAGTGAATTTTCATGTTTTCCTAGTCTCTTCGGACGTTTTACTTTCAAACTTATGGCCAGTCACATCAATTTCCAAGAAACATTTTGAAGAAAGATCTTTTTTTTTTTTTTTTGTTAAAAAACTTAAAAACATTTAGTTTTTGTATTTTCATGAAATTACTATTGTAAATAAATATTAAAGTAAATAAATGCATTAATATTAATTAGTACTTGTATTTATGCTTTGTATTTAAAGAGGCATATTTTCAAACGGTATCTCTCTATCTCAATCATTCCTCGCCAGAATTCTTATTGAAATGAGATAAACATTTCAAAATTCTTTTGAAATGATATAAACATTGAAGTTGTCTAACCAAGTTACATGTCAAAGTAAAGCCATGTAATTCTTAAAACAAATTTCATCTGTCTAGGACAAATAGTATTTAAGATACGAGCGCTTACATATTTAAAAATGTTCCTGAAAATTGCTGTTTTTTTTTTTTTTTATGTTTAACATATTTATAAATACAAAAACAATCGAGATAAAGGACTAAAATTATATATTTGACATCTTATAAGTACTGCTTTATAGAAGAGCTGACGACCTAAGAGATTGACCACAGCAGTGCATTGGTTCATTTGATTTAGAACCACCCGCTAATGAAGTCTTTCATTTTAACTGAAGAATAAGCGATGATAGTTGGATAAAGTCGTCAGTAGCGATTCAAACTCATGGACAAAAATAATAAATAAAAACAGAGACAAGCGATAACAGGGTAGGTCCAGTTAATTTAGGTTTAAAAAATTGATTCAAAAAGTAAATAATAAACAAAAGAAAAAGCAATTTAAATATATAAAAACGCTTCTCAAATATCGTAATTAAAATAAGGGATTTCTGCCAATATCATGCAATATAATTTCTTACTGGATTATTATAAATTAAAAGAAAATTAAAGTGTTACAAAAAATTTGGCTTTTGGCTGTCGATAGCATGGATAACATTAGATCATTAATGGAAAAATAAGTACTTGATTAACTTTCAAAGTATTTCTGGACAGAAATGAATATGGAAAATAATAATAATAATGTTTAAACTGTTAATAATAAGTTTTGTATAAATAATTTTGAAATACTTACTTAAATTTCATCTGAGGCTAGAACCACGAACTGTAACTGACTGACAAGATGAAGGCTTCCTTCGGCTCAAACTGAAAGTTCGCCATGTGCTGTGGTGGGGGAGGCTTCTCCTAAATACTGGTTTCTTCAGCCTTTTATAATTGGTCATCAGTGAAGCCAATTTGTACTTCTGCAACTTCTGTCATGTAGGAAGACTTATGGCAATAGTGTTGATACTCCACTACTCTCATTGTACTTTACTAATATACAACGATTTTTTTGATTAGCAGGTTGGTGACGGGCTTATTTAAGGGGAGTCGGAAGGGAGCCCCGGCTCCTCCCTGAAATTAATATTATAAAGAAAAATATTAAGTACCGTAATCTGAATTATGTAAACGAATTATGAAAAATCTAATAAAGTAGCTAATAATTCATTTGCCTTTGTACCTAAACCAGAACCCTACAAATATCCCTCAATCGTCCGTTTCAAGTCCCCCCCCCCAAATTTTTTTTCTAACGCTCAGTACCCTCCTTTATCGGGGTGCATGAATTAACTACTTTTGGAATTTGGATTGAGACAACAGATTTCACTTCACAGTCATTTCTATCTTATTAAAACTGATTGTTTCCCCTATCATATCAGATTTGTTTCAAGTAATAATTACTGATAATTATTGTAATTAACTGAGGTAAAGGTTTTCCTCGTGCCATCTACCTAGCGTTTTCCTAATAGCTTACTTGCTCTGTTTGTCAGGATATCAGTGAAAAGGTTAAGTGCATTTAAATTTAAGGTTATTTAATATTTACATTCCCTAAGCAATAAGTGCTAATCTCTTGTAGCATTGTGATAAGGTTGGTAGCATTGTGAAAAAGTGACATATAATAATGACCACATACAGTTATGTATTTTGTTGTAGAATTTTTTTGGACCATTAATGTAAAAATTGTCGGAAGAGGGATTACATTCGGTATAATACGTTTACATTTAATTATATAGTTAAATTTTTATCTAGGAAATAGGTACCACATTCCATCGACGAGCTTCAAAAAACAAATACTTGGGTGGCGGAATGGCTGAGTGGGCATTTCTTTACATTATATTAGTCAGTTGCTCAAGATCCTTAGTCATTTGATTTTTATACTCTTTTGATGAGATTTCTTTTGTCATGAGTCATTGTTCTTGTAAAATTATTTTTTTTTTAACTTGCTCATAATATTGATAGTATGTAGTTTTATCATTGTTATTTCCAACCTACTTTCCTAACATTTTATACCATATATTTCATGAAGTGTCTACTTGACTATTGTTAGGAATTTTAGCAAAAGTGATAGTACTTAATGCGGAACAAAATTAATTTGGTACTTGTTCCAAGAAGCTTCTTCTAGACTTAACATCACTCTAAGCAAATTGTTGAAGGAATCCCTAGGAATGGGGAAAGTGTTAGAATGTCCCCTGTTTTAATGAAATTTGTTTTATTAAGGTGCACTAAATTGAAACAAAAATAAAGAAAAAAGTAAATCTACTTAGTTTTTATAAAAGGTGGTTTAACGCTTACTTATCTATAATAGTTGAACTATAAACAATTATAGGAATTTAGGTTTGTAGCTTCAAAACCAGCTCCATCCACATGTTCTTGATATACTGTGCCAGTCCGTTCTCCTAGTGGGGGTGCAAACCCCAAGGGGGACATAACGACAGATTGGCGGCAAACCTTATTTATTTATTGGAATGTAATCCCAAAACATGATAGAAAAGGGAAACATCATTCTCTTCATAGAGATAACACCTTGGAAGCACAATGCAAGGAATGTTATCTAGTAATTACCAATTAATATAAAAATTTTATAAAGAACGCAGTTATATGGTTTGGTCAGATGGTGCACAAAGAAAAACGTTCTAGAACCACTGCATTATGCCATACTGCCAAGTGGTAAGATTTAGAACCTGCTCCTTCACTGTGAAAATTGGGTTCAAAGTTTTGAGTTTGTGGCAAAACTAGTTTCATCCAACCTTCCTGCAAGCTTTCTCTGTATGGATAAAGGTTTTTCAAACTATCTGATTATAATTTCTTTACAAATTATCCAGTCGGTTTTAACAGAGGAAAATTGCCAAAATCTTTCATATTTTTATTTTAAATTAACATTATCTGGCACTGCCTTTTTTTTTTTTTACTCTTATCATATATTCACCTTATGTCCTGAAAATTTTCCAAGAAAAAAGTTGTTTTTTTTTTTTTTTGAACATTAATTTATCTGAAATATTTTTCTGTGTGTTTGAAATTTAAATTTCCAGAAACCTGAAACAGCTGAAGTAATGAAACTAGCTTGACATAATCATGGACCTTACTTAGCTCCATCAGTATCAACGATTTCTGGAAACTGATTAGCATGTCAGTAGGAAGTTTTTTTGCTCTTGAAAATTTTGTAAATTTGGACTTTTGTAGGATTAAATTCTTGTTTTATTATAAATGTAAACTTGTATTAGTCCAATTTCTTTAAAAAAATATTTTGATAAGAAATGAATTATAGTCAAGTGGCTATTAGCTACAGACATATTTTTATTTTGAGTAAGTTTTTTTTTTTTTTTAACTTTAGTTAAAACATTCTGTAAATTAATATTTTTTAGTTCACCATATCCTGTTTGATTTTATAATACTCAATTTTTTTATTCCTAATTTTGACAGATAACTTACATGCACAGATAATTTAATTTAATGAATTTATTTGTCTAATAAAATATTTTGAATAATTTTTTTTTTGTTCCTTAGATTATAGACATTTCAGTTTAATAGGACAAACTGTTTCTGAGCTAGTCTGTTCACACACACATACATGCACAAAATATCAGTTCCAATGGTGTGATGGAATGTTTCATAAATGGAATGTTTTTATTTATTTTAATCAAAATTGACCATTTTTTAAGAAGGGATAAGATTTTAACAAAGAAATATTCAAAAATAATTTTATATGTTACGTGATCAACTGGAGATGAAGAAATTGGCCTTGAAATGTAGTGAAAAATCTTGGAAATAAATAAATTTACTGTTACCTTAATTAAGAAAATTATCCTATACCTGTTTCCCTTTCTATTTCCTTCAATTTTTGAATAATTGAACCTCAAATTATTATTTTAAATACTCATGTAAGATATCATTCAATCCACAACGGATACTATGTATCTATCTATCCACTGACGCTACAGCCCATGAAGGACTTTGGCCTCCGAAAGAATCCTCATCCCTAATATAAGAATCCTCATAATGGATACTAATATTTACAAATAACTGAAAATTAACCGAGGTTTATTATTCTAAACTCACAGGAAAATATTTTTAGTTATGTTTGTCTGTACTTCTTAACTCATCCCAAGATTCCCTGTTGGACAGAGTGCGTGCCGGCTGTGGGGTTTCCCCCAAAGCTCTGTTTCTTTCACTTTAATTTATAATACATAAATGAATATGAGTGTGTTTATTGTTTATTAATTTTTTTATGTAAACAACTAAACATTTTTTTCTAATTAGAAACTACTTGAGCAAGAATGAGTAGAAAAAACAATGGTTTGAAAACAACTTTAATGTTTTTTTTTTTAAATTGAATAGGTGAAGTCTCTTGCCTTAATAATAAAAACATACAGGAAGGAAATGAACTGAAGATGGTAGGCATTTGTCTCTGTATGAATGGAGGATTTGTGGGAAGGGGAAGAAAGAAGAGAAGGGAGCCAGAATATGTAATTTTTTTGCAATCCATAGCTATTCTGTTCCTATAAAAAAAATCTTATAAAAAGGAATTTTATTAAGACTTAGCTGGCATAGTTTTACAAATTTTCATTGCCATATAACAACATTTATGAATACATGTAAACAGTTCTCTACACTTTAAATTTTTAAATCTACACTAATTTTTTTTTTTTTTTTTCTGGAAATTCCTAGTGCATTATTACTGTTAGAAAGGATGAGAAAAGTTCTTCAAATTCTGTTATATTAAAATAATAACAGAGAGATAGAAGAAGAAAAGAAAAAATATATTAAAGCATTCAATTTCGATCAGTCATACAATTAAAGTATCTTATGATTATGAACAAATACACAATGGGAGACATGTTTAATTTACAGGACATATTATATGAGAAAATTAGAGGCAACGATAAATGTACTTTTATTAAGTGTTTCCTTCTAATAGTTGTATCTATGCAAGGGCATCCGCAGGAATTCGTCAACGGGGGCAGGCTTATAAAATTTTTATTAAGGAGTGGCAGGCTGGTGAAATCCCAGGGAAATAATTCAAGGTACTCTCAGTAAGTAAGGCTTGATTAATTTTTCAAATAAAACTAATTTATATTTGAAAATTAAAATATTTGTTTATATGATATTTTTTTTTTTTTATCGGTCCTCCCCTTCCTCACCTTGTAGGCTATACGGGGTTTCCCGGGCCAGGGGAGAGAGTAGGTTGATGCCGAGTATTATTAAATTTTCCCCTGGCTTCGGGTGTTTATATGATACTTAATAAATATAGTAAATGAATAAGAATTTATTTAATTGTTTTTTCTTTTTCTCACATTTTCTAGGGATACAGGTGCCCCCTCCCCCCCTGCGGAGGTCCATGCAAACTTGGAACAGATTTTCTTGTAAAATAAAAAGCCACTTATGTACATATATATGTAATTACAGTTAAAGAAATATTTACATTTTATATATGCAAAAAAAAATATCAAATTGAATAGAAGTAATGTAAATTCACATGTATTATCTACGTACTTACCTACATGTATTATCTATATTACTTTTATTTTTCGAGGGTAAATATATATTTTGTTTTCTTGTTTTCTCTTCATGGTAACGGGACAATTTATTTATTGAAAATACACGTTCCATGCCTTTATAAGGCATACTATATATATTGTAATTTTGCAGATGTTTACAAATAAATTAGAGATTTGTTAAATTACTACATAGTACGTTTTAGCAGATAAAAAGTAATAATAATAATATAGTGTATTAAAAATAAAAAAAAAAAAAAAAAAAAAAACCTGTACCACTACAACCCATAAAGGGTCTTGGGTGCAGTACTATGTAAGGAAGAGTACTGTTTCTTGGTCAGCGGTCGTGCAAGGAGGTGATTTGACCGTGATCACGCTCAACCACCAGGTTCTTTCCCCTTAATTTTTCAATTAAGGGTACCCACTTTATAGAGGCTGGGTTTGCCCCAGGAGGGTCTCTCGGCCCACGAGGCGAACTGTGGCGAATAATAAAGATATCATAAGCCATGTCAGATTCGTACTCGGTATTAAAAATAAAACAGAACAAAAAAAAACAATAATAAATATCACTTATAAGCACAAGTGTTAGGATGCCCTTCTGTTGTTAGTGAGTCAAGTAAAATCAATTTCTCTTATAAACTTCAGTAAGTCTGTTGTTCCTATTTTAAAGAATAGGAACAATATATTTGTAAATAAAATGGGTTTTGTTTAATTATATAAAAACATATGTTTGAAATTAAAATGTTAAAATAAATCAGTACATTTCCCCCTTATGCCACACATGGGCAACTTAACTATTACAGCCCTAAAAGTTGAAATAATCTTGAAATAACAGGCTGATATTAATAAAAATTCATATTATAATGTCTAAATAATAAATAATATAGTAAATCTTTGCCATAATAAAGCCGATATAGTACAAAATGACGACCTATTGAATTCGTACAGCTGTATCTCAGAAGCTATTTAGTCCACTGAGTCATTTTTAACTGACTTCGAAAGAGGAAGTTACTCAATTTGATACTATGTGCCTTTTTTTTGTGCTTTTTTTTACTTTCACATAGCTATATATGAAATATATAGTAATAGAAATATATAGTAAATATATATAGTAAGGGAAAGTATTGCGATCGTGAAAAATTTCGACTTCCGGTTTTCAACGGAAATACACGGTTTGAGGTCTCCTGAGTTCAAATAACCAAGTCCCGCTAAATGGTCTGTGTTTGTGTGTGTGTGTGTGTGTGTGTGTGTGTGTGTGTGTGTGTGTGTGTGTGTGTGTGTGTGTGAACAGATTAGCTCAAAAACTATAAACCGTACAAACCTTTTATTGGGTATTTAGTGTATGTATCTGCCCGCCATTTGACAGTAAAATGTTACTTAATAATTTTCAACAGAAAGGATCAAACGATTTCGATTAAACTTGGTATTTGATGTATTTATATGCCCGCGGTGTGACATTCAAAATTTCATCAAAATTGATCAATTAGAGGGGGCACTTTACTTATTAAATTTTGTTTCATTTTCACGTGTTTTTTATTTACTCATAAACGACTTGAACGATTTTGATCAAACTGGGTATTTGATGTACATATATGCCAAAGATGTGACAGCCAAAATTTTATCGAAATTGGTCAAATGGAGGGGGAACTTTGATTCATAACTTTTTTTTCTAATTTTTACCTTTTTTTATTATCTCAAAAATGGCTTTAATGATTTTAATCAAATACGTCATGTTTAATGAAAATTAGGTTTTCTAAATTATCAGGTAAGCTTTATCATTATTAAAATGTTCTGAGGGGGCTTAAATCGGGAAGGGCCTTTTTTGTTTTCCTATAAAGTACCTTTGTTTTTGTTTATATGGAGAAATTAACTTTCTCTCATTACGCCTGAAAATAAGAAATGGCTAAATATGATATATGAAAAAAATCAAGAAACATATAGAGGAGAAAAAAAGAAAAATATTCCATCAACTCATAAAACACGTTGAGCCCACGCATGCGGATTACGCCTTTAATGACAGACCTTTGTTCATAAATTAATTGTTCCATTCATTTAATGAAAATTATTTGTTTCATGGTAATTAAATGAAGTTTTCAACAACTATATAGAGAATTATAAAATCAGACGACTTGGAGTATTATGCTTGCATTGCCGAATATGGTTGCATTATTGTTAAATAGAAGTAAAAACTTTTATTTAACAAAAAAAAAAAATTAGTGTTTTTATAGAGCAAATAAAACTAAAATAAGAAATGAATGTGGAAAAATGTGTGACTTTGAGAATTGGAAATTTTCTAATTTGCGCTGCCTCCGAAAAGATTGTGTTGAAATGAACATGGTATTTAATATTTTAATTTAATAATTTTTACAAATCAAAATAATATTATTCGCTTTATTTTATTTTTCCCGCTTTTTATACCATTTTGAATTTTGCAGTGTATTCATAAAAATCAGAAGGTAATTATTTCATACTTTTTAGCGCATTTATTTTTACTGGTTTCCAGTTTTCGAAGTCGGTTTAATTTTATTTATAATTGGTCTCAAATCTAAGCGGATATAATCTAGTTTGAAAATGTATAGAATACTTTTTAGTCGAATATATGCTTCTTCATGGTAAATAGGGGGACAAGTTTTTGGAATGTTATTGGTGATCCGGTGGTGGAAGAGGGCTGCCAAGGTCGAAAAATTGATTTTGTTGATGTTTATATCCAATATTTGTTTTTTTTTTTTATACCCACACACACATACACGCACACACAAGCAAGCACGCACACACACACAAACACTACACACACACACACACACACACACACACACACACACACACACACACACATATATATATATATATATATATATATATATATATAATTATATTACAATTTTTTTAATTTTTTTTTTATGAGAATGATGGTTATGAAACCTACAATTGTAATCCATAACAGGGTTGACAAAAATCCTGCATAAACTATTGGGTGAGTTATAGTCCAAGACTTTAGAGCTATGGACTTCAATGCTAGGATGGCATCTACCAATGGAAGTAACCACCTGATTGATTGAAGAATTTTGTGCATTCCTTCAACTGGCCACATCACACCTAAAACATGTTTGATAAAGTTTTAGTTATCTTGAAGACACCATATTATCTAACTGACCATTAAAAAAAAAAAAAAAAAAAAAAATACTTAATATACTTAGTATGCTTTATAAATAGAGATATTAATAAAGATATTTGATTGAAAAACTCATCTGTCTATTACAAAATGGTAGTTTAGAGTCAGATAGTCACAAGTCCAAATTTTTAATTTTGTAAAAAAAAAAAAATTGGGGAAACAAACAGCTTGTATCTTTTTTCAGCCTCTAAAATAATCTTTAGATTTTTACTTTCACTTACCTATACATGAAATATATAGTAAGGGAAATTATTGCGATCGTGAAAAATTTCGACTTCCAGTTTTCAATGGAAACACACGTTTCGGGGTCCCCTGAGTCGAACCAAGTCCCTCAAAATGGTGTGTGTGTGTGTGCGCGCGTGCGTGTGTGTGTGTGTGTGTGTGTCTGTGTGAACAGATTAGCTCAAAAACTATAAACCATACGAACCTGTTATTGGGTATTTAGTGTATATATTTGCCCGCGATGTGACAGCAAAAAT
Source organism: Aelia acuminata (assembly GCA_911387785.2). Taxonomy (NCBI): domain Eukaryota; kingdom Metazoa; phylum Arthropoda; class Insecta; order Hemiptera; family Pentatomidae; genus Aelia; species Aelia acuminata. The sequence continues at coordinate 51,422,169 of OU426984.1, read as the reverse complement.
TTCATCAAAATTAGTCAAACGGAGGGGCACTTTACTTAATAAATTTTGTATCATTTTCACGTGTTTTTTTTTTTCATTTACTCAAAAACGGCTTTAAAGATTTTGGACAAACTGAGTATTTGATGGTTTTATGTAATCGCTATGAGACAGCCAAAATTTCATCAAAATTGGTCCAACAGAGAGGGCACTTTACTTAATATAAGTACGTCTCATTTTCACGTTTTTTTTTTATTTACTCAAAAGCGGCTTAAAGATTTTGATTACACTGATTATTTGATGGTTTTATGTGCTCGCGATGTGACAGCCAAAATTCCATCAAAATTGGTCCAACAGAGGGGGCACTTTACTTAATAAAGTTTGTCTCATTTTCACGTTTTATTTTATTTTCTCAAAAACAGCTGTAACTATTTTGATATTTGATGCAAAGAGTAGTGGGCTTGCTGGATCGCCTTGGAGAACACCCTTTGTTACTTTTATCGGATTTGAAACCTGCCCATTAACCTCAATTATTGCTTCCATATTTTTATACAATATTTGGAATATATTGGTTATTTTAGAACTTACTCCGATTTTATTTGATTTATGCCAGAGCTTTTTGTGATTCAGGGAGTCAAATGCTTTCTGAAAGTCAATAAATATTCCAAATACATAGCGGCCTTTATGTCTGAGATTGATATTAAATTTGAGCTAAGAACAAAAATACTGTCTCTACATCCTCTATTTTTGTCAGGGATACGGGCACACCAGGGCAACATGTGTTCTTGATGGAGTCGTTTGCAGATGGTGTGCTTCTATTGGGCACATACTTAAGGATTGCCCCAAGAAAAAGGAACTCGCAGACCCGTCCTGCATTAACTACAAGTGAGAAAACGAACCAGCCAGCCAAAGGAAGCACAAAGCAGGCCGAAGGGAATGCCCTGTGCACATAAAGTAGGCTCATGAGATGGCGAACAAAACGTTTTATAAATAGGATCACCATCCTCCAATTGAATATGAGCCGCTGGCGTAATGTGGCTGATGAGCTCCGTGCTCTCTTACACAGATAAGACATAATGGCGGTCCAAGAACCGTACTGCCGTGGGAATGTGGTCACAGGGTTTGGCCTCACATCGAGAGTTATAGCCCTGGGCAGTGGAGAGAGGAGATACAGGGCTGCAGTAGTAGTTAATAACCCGAACCTCGATGTGATGGATCTGAGGCAATATACAACGGCAGATACTGTTGCATGCTATATGAGGTGGAGAAAACTTGCGTTCACGATTGTATTGGCTTACCTACCTGATGGCAATAACATTGATGAAGACATCCGCCTTGGAAACGATCACTGCTTCTTCTAGAAACGTGATCATATTCTCACACTCCATCATATTCACCAACTCCTGGAACATGGTCTGGGGATCCAATCGAACTAACAGAAGGGGAGTTAAGCTTGGCGATTTTATAACAAGAAGCCAGTTAGTTGTGATGAGCTATCCCTCTGCCACCCCAACATTTTCTAGCACTCGGGGGCAGAGTTGGATTGATATGACACTAGCATCGCCGAATTTAGCAGGCCACATTAGCGATTGGACCCTCCGATCTGAGACGAGATCCGACCATCAGGCGATTGTTTTTAGACTTAAAGAATATTCAGTAGAGATGAGTTCCCATGGCATTGAGAGGGGTTACAGTATTTGCAAAGGTAATTGGAATGCCTTCAGCTCTAAACTAGTCGACGACGAGTGGGATGCGGCGGAGACAGATAATACAGACGACTTGGATTATAAGGTATCTCGGATCACTGCTATTATCTGTGATGCCGCAGAGGAAACCCTCCAGCGAAGGAAGGTGAGAGTTCGACCTGTTTCATGGTAGACGCCGGCCTTGACAATAATGAAGAGAGAGCTCTATAAGACCCGGCATTCGTACCAGAGGTGTATTTGTGATGATAGGCGCATTGCACTTCTTGAAGAGTACAAGTCTAAGGCGAGGGCATACCTGGGGGGGTTGCGTTTATGAACACAGAAATCTTGGGACGAGTTCATAATCGAGGAATCATCCAAGAACCCCTGGGATATACCTTACAGAGTGGCCCTAGACAAACTGACCCCGCCACAAGTGATTGCAGACATAAGAAGTGGAAATGTCCAGGCAACCACTAGGGAAGAGACTGCAAAAATGTTTATTGCAGAGACCTACCCTAGGGACGACCCGCCCCAGGGCAATGAGGATGAAGCATTTGTACGACGTACTGCAGTATTCCCACCCAGTACAGACTTGTGCCCACCATGGGACATTTGGGATCTACGTGCTGCCGTGAATAGGCAAAAGTTTGGTCGGGCCCCAGACATCGATAACATTGACGCGGCAATTCTGAAGTGTAGTATTCCCTATATTGAATACTACACTATATTGAATAGAGATAAGGAACTTCCTAACTCCTACCGGCCCATATCTCTCCTCCCTGTGATGAGCAAGGTACTGGAGACCCTCATGATGAATAGTTTACGCCCTGTGCTTAATAGGGCAAGCCACCCACGACAATACGGTTCGACAAGGGGCAGAGGTACCGCTGATGCTTTACTGAGAGTGCGCACAGACGTTGAGGAGCGGGCGGAGCGCTATGTGATGCTACTGCTATTCGATATCTCTTCCGCTTTCGACAGCGTCTGGTGGCCCAGCATGCTCCAACAGCTGCAGAGATTCGATGCTCCCAGCAACTTATATTCTCTTGTAAAAAGTTACCTACAGGACAGAATAGTAAGGATTAGAGGAAACTACTATGAGGTGGAAGCTTCCATAGAGCGAGGATGTCCCCAAGGATCCGTACTCGGTCCGGCCCTATGGAAACTTGTATTTGATGAGTTGCTGGGAACATTAGAGGCTCAGCGGATCTCTGCCACCGCCTATGTAGATGAGCTTGCTGCTGTTGTGGCGTCCGATAGCAGAGCCGGAGTAAAGAGAGAAGCTGAAAGATGTGCCAGCCTAGTCGCCAGATGGTGTGAGGGTAAGAAAATGAAGATGGCCGCCGCCAAAACCAAGGCGATACTGCTTAAGGGCAAGACAGATAGGGCTCACCCAATAACCATGGACATGGAAGACTAGAGGATACGACCAAGGGAGGTGGTAACCTACCTAGGCGTTAGATTAGGCGTAGGCTTGAATGTGACGCCTCACTTGGAATACTTGGCTGATAGGGTGGCCCAAAGCGTAAATAATCTTAGTCGCATAGGAGGTGCTTTCTGGGGCCTTAGGTTCCCGGCTACCATAACTATCTATAAAGGAGTGGTTGAGGGTATTCTCCGGTATGCCTCCCAGTTTTGGTATCGGGACCTCAACCAGAGACAGAGGAAGAGGCTGGCATCAATTCAGAGGACGGCTCTGCTTCGCGCCACCAGAGCTTATAGGTCAACTTCGCATGAAGCAGTGCAGGTTCTAGCGGGGGTGGTTCCTCTCGACCTCCTCCTGCGAGAAGAAGTGACTAAATACGCTTACAGACATGAAGGCTCAGCAGGACTTTCGGACGCTCTAAGGACGAGGATTGTTGCAAACCCAAACAAATGGAAGCAGATAATCCGGGAGGATACGATTGAGGAGTGGAGCCGACGGTGGGCAACCTCCCAGAAAGGGAGCACCCTCAGGAAATACTTTCCTACAGTTAAATCCCGGCTGTTGGCTAATTGGGTCCTCCCGGACTATTGGGTTTCACAATTCCTCACGGGGCATGGGGGTTTTAGAGCCCATCTCCATCGGCTTGGCCGGAACATAGACCCCCACTGCTCTACCTGTGGTGTCCCAGAGACTGTTGAGCACGTGGTCACGACCTGCACTGCATTCGATGGAATAAGGGCCAGGATGCTGAGAGCCACAGGACTTTTCGTCCTCACTGAGGAAGAGTTTCCCCAGCTGGTGAGCGAAGAGAATTTCCCACGGTTCAAGGAATTTATCTCAGGATGGAAAACGGCGTTGGGTCCGGCCCACTTCCACATAGGAGCCCGGAGAAGAGGACCTGGGCCAAGAAGACAGCCATAGATATAGAACAGACCTTCCGGCTCCTAGGGGCAGCTGTAGAAGTCGCAAATCAAAATAAATGGTTCACTAGCAGTAGTGGGTTGTTGCGCAGTCATGCGTAACTCCCCACGACTGCTATACCCGTATTGCCTGTGATGCATGGAAGGGAGTAAATAAATAAATAAATAAATTCCCTATATTGAAAATAGACCACTGCAAATCTTCAATGACTGTAAGCAAATTAAGAATGTTGTACTAATTTGTGGCCAATATTATAAACTACAGGGACCTGGCAGGATAAATCCAATATAACAATACCCAGTGTACTAATCTATTTTATACTAATGACATAATTGCATTATTTTATTTTTGTAACTTATTTGTATTCATTGTATTTTATTGTACTTATTAACGTATTGTATCAATTTTCAAATTTTTTAATACTTGGGTGTGTCAAAAATAATTATTTATTGGAAGAATTATATTGGTATTTATATATTGTAATTTATATACGTAAGAAACATAATTGAATTTGTATATTTGTATGATTGTATTTAATTTTTTTTTAGATAGCCTCTATTTTTATGGGGTGCTTCACTGAAAACAAATTATGATTAAATAAAAAAATATAATAAAATCTTCAATGATTGCCTTGATAAGGGGTACTTCCCAAGAGAGTGGAAAATTGCAGATGTCAGGCTCATTTACAAAGGAAGAAGAAAATAAAGACAACAAGCCAAATCTTACAGAGCTATCTGTCTCCTCCCTGTATTGAGCAAAATTTTGGAAAACCTGACGGCCACGAGCCTACTGCCTGTCTTCTAAAGAGCAAACCATCCACGACAGTACCGGTGTACCAAAGGTAGGGGTACCAATCAAGGTACCAACCGTAGATGCCCTGCTGCGGGTGCGCCAAGATGTTGAAGAGGGGGCGGAAAAATATGTTATGTTACTCTTGTTTGACATAACTTCCGCCTTTGACTCTGTCTGGTGGTGTAGCGTACTCCAGCAACAGCAGAGGTATGAGGCTCCCAGCATCTTGTATTCCCTGGTGAACATCTATCTACATGGCAGGACAATACGACTGAGAGAATGCTTTTATTTGGCCGCTGTAGTGGCATCAAACAGCAGAGCCAGGTTGAAAGAACAAGCGGAGTGGTGCGCCAACCTGATAAGAAGATGGAGCGAAAGAAAGGAACTGAAGATCGCTGCCGAAAAGACCCAGGCTATCCTTTTTAGAGGTAGGAATGATAGAGCTCACCCAATTACTATTGATATTCAAGGAGCCAGAATACGGCCAAGTGAGGTGGTCACCTACCTTGGCATTAGGATTGGAAGACATCTCAATGTGACTCCTCTCTTGGACTGTTTCACCCTAACTCTAAACGGACTCAGCAGGATCGGAGGAGCCTTATGGGGCCTGAAATACCCAGCGACTATGGCCATCTAAAAAGGTAGTCCTGAGTAAGCTTACCCTGGCTGGAATAAGAATCTCTTGCACCGGAAAAAGAACAGGTTGGCTACGATTCAACGAATGGCTCTGCTGCGAGTCACTAGGGCCTATAAGTCATTGTCTCATGAGGCGGCACAAGTCCTTGCGGGAGGAGTGCCTATCGACCTCCTCTTGCTAGAAGACATGTTTAGGCACCAAATGATGAGGGAAGGGTCGGCGGTCTTACCGGAGACTTTGCATGCGAGGATCAATGAAGAACCACGGAGATGGAAGAGCATCATCCATGAGTACACCCTTGAACAATGGAACCAGAGGTGGATAACGACGCCAAAGTGGGCTACACTGAGGAAATATTTCCCAACCATGGGCTCGAGGTTAGCAGCAAAATGGGTAGTACCCGATTATTGGGTCTCCCAACTCACTGGTCACGGTGGTTTTCGTAGCAAGCTTTTCGAGTACGGGAAGAATATTGATCCATTATGCCCTACCTGTGGAGTACCTGAGACTGCCGAACACATTGTGCTGGATTGTACCACCTATGAGACACTAAGGGCAAAAATGCTGAGAGAAACAGATCTCTACGTTTTGGCTGAGAGCAGTTTCCCTCAGTTAATGGCCCAAGAAAACTACCCTCACTTTAAGACCTTCGTGAGTGGATAGAAAACAATTGCAGGTCCAACGCATTTCTCGTTGCGGAGGAGAGAAGGTCCTGCTGCAGGAAGACCACCAGATACGGCATCGGCAGAAGAGAACGGCGCTTACATAAGAATAGCAGGCTGGGTGCACAGCTCATGAAAAATGATGTTATTGTTTTACAGGCAGCAGTTGGTTGCTGCACAGAAATGGCTAGCATCCAACTGCTGCCAAAACCCGTATTGCCTGTTCGGCATGGTAGGGATGGCAATAAATAATAATAATAAAGATTTCTTGGTTTTTTGGGGGTTTTCTTTAATGATTAAGACGGTTTTTCTGGAGATTTGTTGACATTGTCAAGGTGTTATGATATAAACGATAGTAATCAATTGGATTTTGTGGATCATTTTAATAAGAAATTAATCAAACATCGTAGTTTGTAAATAGGAAATAATAATAATAATAAAATAACAGTAGTTTTTAGAATTATTTGCTATTTGAAGAAGAGGGGGGGAGCTAGGCCGCCCTGGGAATCGATATAGTTTAAGCAAGACAAGGTCAACTTAGTTTCTAATCATTCATAATATTAATAAAGTGTAAATAGTTAAAGTTTACATTTTCAAACTGCTATTTGAAATTATCTATGAAGACAGTAGTAACAGACGTATTTCACTCTAACTGTTACATAAATACAGGTATCATTTAGTCAAACATATCAACTGCTTGTTTAATTTGTCATTAAACTTTAGTATTTTTCCTATACTTTGGAAAACAAGTACAGTCACTCCTATTTTTAAAGTTAATGATAATGATTATACTGACAAATGCAGACCAATATCTAATATTTCATCCATCAGCAAACATTTGAAAAACAAATCAGGGACTTAATAACACCAGAGTTTAAAAATATTATTATCAATGAGCAGTATGTATTTACTAAAAATAAATCTTCTGTAAAAAAACTTACTACATATACTACAAAATGAATCCTTAAAAGCTTTTGATAGGAAATATGAAGTTGCTGTACTAGTTTCCGAAGGTCTTGGAAAAAGTAAATTTAACATTATTTTTTGTCATGTTAAAAGCGACTTGTATTTTAAAAAAATTTTAACGTTTTCCTTGTCCCCAAGGATGGCATATGTCAAAAGGAATGACGGAACATAAAATTAAAAACGGCACGCCTAGTCACCTTACTTGTGGTCCTGTAATTTCAAACTATCAAAGTTTTTCATACGGTCAGCGAGTGTCTATTTGTCACCAGTCCTACCGGTCCTTTGACGAGCTGGGACCAGCAAACATACTTAACACTAGAGATCCTAGGCCGGTTCCTCACCGGCATCGATTTTCTGTCCCTCTAGTCTTTTGCCAAGTCCTGCTTGGCATAATTTGAATACATAGCGCTATTCTAGAGGATCAGCTGATCATTTTGGTACCAAAGAGTAGCCTCAACACCCAATAGATGCTCTGTAAATGTTCTGTCAAATACAGCAATCACTCTAAGGTTTCTTAATTTGTTGGTTATTTATTAAACCTTGAAACTTTTTAGTGTCAGTTTTATCATTTTCGTCGTAAGTTTTGGTTATTTTTGGAGTTTTAAATTGAAAAACGGAAGGAGAGAAACTAATATTTACTGTAAGACATGCTCCTGTAAGACACCAGGGAATGTTTTGAGAAATACCACACTATGAAAAATTATTGATAAATTAAAATTGATTACTTATTTTTATATTTTATTTGGATTTTTGAGAATCAATAAGAATTTTTTTCCATTTTTATTACCCCTAAAACAAAATGTGCTATTTAGCAGAAAACTACATGGACCACCAGGGTGCGATGTAAACAGACACGGACTAATGGGGGGGGTTTTACGCCGGTCTTGGACCGGCATTGGACCGTGTGGACATTCCAAGAAATCAAGGGTTGGTCTGCAAATGGTTAAACTATGGATAGGCTATCGGCAGGTTTTAGTGAATTAATGGGAAATAGTATAAGATTGGTAGGTCGGTTTTCACTTTTGATTGGCTCCTCTAATTCGAAAACCGAGCAATCCAACTTGTTGGTTTGATGGCACTTAGTCCAAGAGTAGCTTGCTGGAACAAAACCTACTAATGCCTACTATCTGAATTTCATTAAATTAATTAATTAAATGTTAAAACTTATTAAAGGCACTTAGAGTTAGAAGTTTGCAGGCTCTATATGGACCATAGTTCTATTAGTTCATTCATTCACTAATTTAAGATTTAATAGATAATTTTAATTGAACATAATTTAAATAGTTTTTAATTTAAATATATCTTATGTGGAAATATAACATAAGCAGCATTGAATGGACATGTTAAAGGAATCAGTTTGGATTAATATAATTATCTGACAGGTATCTTTCTAGAGGTTTAGTAGTTCTTTATAATAATTATAATAGTTTGTATGACATGGGCATTTAGCATATTTAAATAAATAAATGTTCCTGTGTCACAGGTTTGTTAACAAATTGTGGATTATGTATTTGATTTAAATTGTATATATCAAGTTGAAATAGATTAAAATTGTTTTTAGGTGAACTTACCTAGATAATGGCTTATTGTTGAAATGCAGGCAATAAGAAATAAATAGTAAGGTAAAAAAATTATTTTTTGAAATTAAATAACGATAATTCATCAAAGCATACAAAAGTTTAAAAAATTAGCATAAATATCCTATTGTCTTACCACTGAGAAATGTTATAAATATTATAGTTCCAAGAAAGAAGGATGCTGCTGAGGTGAGATTGTTAAAAAATAATGCAGTAGAAATCCCTGTAAACAAAATAAAAGTATAAATAAAAAAATAAAGCATAATAACCAATGTTTTAAAAATTTTCATAATCATGCAGTGATTGCCAATAATAGAACCAATTTAAAAATTTAAAGTTTTTATTTATACCCTTTAGGTCTCAATTAATTTATATTACTTTCTTACATTTGGAAAGAATCAACCCAGGAGGGACCACTTGCAACCGGATTACGCAGCATTTGGCATACACGGAAGTGCACAGTGGTGCTGATGCCATGAACAATCGAGGCACTTTCAGGTACCCTGGAGGAATTCGAAAGGGCTGCAGCAGTGCAGGGCCTTAAGATCAATGAGCGCACGTCGGCTTACAAGCATTTCTCTGCCGCTCAACATGTTCAGCGAATGGAAGAACTGTGATTGGGAGATCATGCATTCCCGGTATGTCATGAGTTTAAGTATATAGGATCGCTACCGACTAAGGACAATGACTTGCTAACTGAAATCAAAGCGAGGAAAGCAGCTGGAAACAAACAGTACTATGCAGCTCAAAAGGCCATGAGGTTTAAGGTACGGACTAGAAGAGCCAGTTAGAGTTAATTTACAAGACGATAATAAGGCTAACAGTCATGGTAGCGAGACATGTTTTATCCTGAGAAAATGAAAAGCTGCTTGCCAAATGGGAAAAGAAAATCCTCCGGAAGATCTATGGCCCAGTATGCCAGAATGGACAATGGAGGATAAGAACCAATTCAGAACTAAACCAGGCCTATAATTCCCCAGAGCTGGTAGCTGTGGACACATTGGATTGTTGGGACACGTCGAAAGAATGCCTCTAGAGCGTTTGCCTCGAAACCTTAAAAAAAGTCAACTGGGTGGAACTAGAAAAAGAGGCAGACCACTACTGAGAAGGCTGGATGACTTAACGACCTTCGGTGTCTTGGGGTGAGGCTATGGAGGAATATTGCTCAAAACAGAAATGAATGGAGGAAAGTTGTTGAAGAGGCCAAGGTCCTTTCGTTTCTGTAGCCGAGGAAGTAAGTAAGTACATTTGAAATTACCCTATGGGCAATATTTTGAACTTTTAAAAATTGAATATAAACTTTATATACCTACTGCTAGACAATTGCAAATAGCTCATAAATTTTAAGATTTTAAAGTGAAGAATTTAGGTTATTTATTTTACAGTTATAAGGTGCATTAACACAAACAAAAGCATGGTAGACATTAGTACAATACAAGATGGCGGTGAGACCAAAAAAAAAAAAAGAAGCACACAAAAAAAAACAATGCCATCTATATGGTTATTTCGTGACTGTATTTCAGTGAACTGGATAACTGAATAACTGAACTAAATGATTAACTTTAACACTCTCCCTCACTGAATAGACAGGCACGACATCCCCACTTCACTAATCATAAAAGACAGTTTCGGCTTATGTAGTGACTTCGTCAACATATCTGCAAGTTGGTCATTGGTGGTTATCTTCTGAACGCTGATAATCCCTTCTTGTACAACCTCCCTCACATAGAAGTGGCGAATCCTTATGTGTTTGGTTCTCTTATGGAATTCGGGATTTTTGGTAAGTCTCAAAGCTGCTTCGTTATCAATATACAGGGTAGCATTTACCTGTTGACCGACCAATTCGTCCAACAGTCTTCTGAGCCATACCATTTCCTTGGCGGCTTCGCTTGCAGCAACAAGTTCCGCTTCCGTTGTTGAGAGAGCAACACTCGCTTGGCACTGGCTCATCCATGAAATAGGCCCATCTGCATACTTGCAAAGAACTCCTGTAGTTGATCTTCCAGTTCTTGAACAACCACCCAGGTCAGAATCACTATATCCTTCAAGAACACAGGCATCTCCAGGCTTATATGTGATTCCCATACTATCAGTTCCTGCAAGATACCTGAAGATCCTCTTCACCTTGATGATATCCTCTGAGGACGGATTCTCTAGTGTGCGAGAAACTATCCCAACTGCATATGCTATATCAGGTCTAGTTGAGACCATCAAATACATGAGTGCCCCGACGGCCTGACGGTAGGGAAATTCACTAGCAGAATTCTCTCTCCCTGATTTAAAAATTTCTTGTGCCTGTGTATCAATCATTGGAGTTGATACTGGTTTACATGAGTCCATGTTAAATTTTTTTAAGATTCTTCTGACATAGTTCTTTTGATGGATTCTAATAGTCCCATCCTGACTTTGGATTACTTCAAGACCCAAAAAATAATTAAGTGGTTTATAAGTGACTTTAAACTCTGCCTTCAAGTCTCTTAAAAAATCTTCCAAATCTTTCCTGCTTGTTGACGCCACAAGACCATCATCAACATATAAAGCTACAATAGTTTCTTCCGATCCAATCCTTCTCACAAATAAACATGGATCCGCATTGCTGCGATTAAAACCAAGTTTCTCAAAGAAACTAGAAATATGTTTATGCCAACATCTGGCAGCTTGCTTCAATCCATATGAACTCCTTTTTAACTTGCATACTTTGCTGGTACCATCCTCAAATCCTTTGGGCTGCTGGATGTATATTTCCTCACTGACTTCTAATTTACCATACAAAAATGTAGTCGAAACGTCAAAATGAGCAAGATGCATTCTTTTATGTGCTGCAATTCCTAAAATTGTCCTTATTGTGGTTAGTTTAGCTACAGGACTAAATGTTTCACTGTAGTCAACTCCTTTTTGTTGAGTAAACCCTTTTACAACTATGCGAGCTTTATACCTTTCCACTGAACCATCTGGATTTTCCTTGACTTTAAATACCCATTTGCAAGGTAAAGCTCTTTTACTTTCAGGTAATTCAGCGAGTTCCCATGTATCGTTCTCATTGAGAGCTTTTATTTCTTCACTCATGGCAGTTTTCCAATTTTCGGAACATTCTGAACGAACTGCCTCCTCATAGGTCTCTGGAGTTTTTGTAGATTCTGTCATTATCATAGAAACATACTCAGCATAACGACTAGGTGGATGAAGATTCCTCCTATCTCTAAGTTCCATAGAAGTTGTTGCTTCTTCTTCCTCTTGATCTGAAAAACCATAAAATTCTTCTTCATCATCTTGATATTTTTCAAGTGACTCTTCTTTCAATGGAGTACTCAAAAAAGGTACTTTTACTTCCTGAGCACAATCATGAAGTATTTCTTGAAATTGAACATCTCGGGATAACATGACTCGTCTCTCTTCTGGAATATAGATACGGTAACGCTCCTCATCATCATAGCCTACTAAGTAACCTTTTTGGGCTTTCTTATCCATCTTGTGCCTCTTTTGCACAGGAACATGTAAGTAGCAGGTTGTACTGATAATACGAAGATGGTTGATTCTCGGTTTTTTACCAAACCAAAGTTCGTAAGGACTTACTCCATTTACAGACGATTTACTAGTTCTGTTTAATATGTAGATGGCTGTCGACACAAGCTCGGCCCAAATTGCTTGTGGAAACTGAACATTGGGATTCGAGTACATAAATGTTCTTGCCATCTCAACGATTGTTCTGTTCTCTCGTTCACAAATTCCATTTTGCTGTGGTGTATAAGGAGCTGTTAGCCTCTGTGTGACTCCCCTTTTTAGCAAAATCTCTCGTACATTTGCATTATCAAATTCACCACCATTGTCACTTAGAAGTTCTTTGATATTGTGACCCTGTTTCTCTGCATGAGCAAGCATTTGTTCTAAAACATTTTTGACTTCTGACTTTTCTTTGATGACAAAACCATACCGAAATTTAGTGTAACTATCTTTAAATACAACTAAATAACGCTTCTTCTGAAATGAATCAGCAAAAGGTCCACAAACATCAGTTGACATAAGCTCTCCTGGTTTCAAAGCTTTTCTTCTAGTACCAAAAGGCAATCGATGAAACTTGCCATAAATGCAAGCTTCACATACTTTATCATCTAGCTTGACTTTAATATTTAGCTCACGTTCAAGCTTTTTTTTTATGTGATGTTTATCTTGGTGTCCCCACCTCTCGTGGTACAACTGAAGTGTGTCATTTGATTCTATATAGTTAATACTACTCGGACACACAGTTTTAATATCTGCTTTATATAATGTTCCATTCTTCTCTCGAAAACCTACCACCACTGGAGCACCATTCACGGAAAGGGAACAGGAGGAAACTATAGATTGGAACTTGCTATTTGGGTTTTTATCATGTGCAGATAATGGAGAGAATAAATTTCTAGCAATCCTAGGAACCAACCAAACATCCTTCAATTGCAAACGTTGGCATCTACCATTAACCATGGAATTGACCTCAATAATACCACTGCCAACAGCATCTAAACTTTCATCTCCAGCTGCCTTAATGCTGCACGAGTTCTTGAACTTATTAAAAGAACTAAACCAATCTGAACGATTTGTGACATGCTTGGTAGCACCATTGTCTACCCACCAATCCTCTGTATTAGGCTCAGCAGCTAAAACTTCATTGTGGATAGACACAAGAGCAATCATACCTGCAGGAACTCTTGAATTTGCTATATTACTCTGAGGGTTATTACTACCATTATCAGGGCGAGGACGACCATCCGCAATCCATTTTCTACATTTACGAACCCAATGACCAGGCTGGTGACAATAGTTACAATTACCTGGCCTCAACTTTTGAGCAGTGTATTTGGAACTAGGTTTATTGGTAGAGTTGCTATTATAACCCTGTTTCTGTTTATCAGACCTAGCCACTAAAGCTTCAGAATCACTCTCATTACTTGTGATGGGTTTCATATTTCGCTCAAAAACACATAGCTGCATGTTTAATTCATCAAATGAATAGACTTGATCTTTAGTAAGCAGCATCCAACTAGATTTAAAACTTTCAAATGAACTTGGTAAAATATGCAAAACTTTACATACCAAAAGCAGATTCGGAAGGGTGTTTTCATTTATCTCCATTAAGCCATTGTTTAGCTCATTCCACAGACTCCTCAACTTAGCAACATGAGTAGAAACGTCATCACCTGTTGTCCAACCAAATGAAAAGAAATCTGCACATACCTTAAAGAGTTGGTCTTTAGATGTTGCCTCAAACTGCTGTTTTAAAGCTTCCCAAGCTTCACTTGCACTAACTTTGTCCATTATCTTTTGGTAAACTGCATCAGAAACCGTACTAGTGATCATGGACTTAGCAAAACTATTTGCTTTCCTATACAAATCACACGCTTCTTTGTGTTCTTTCATTTCTTGTTTCGTTGCATCAGCTTTTAATGGATCTGGTTTTAACAACTTTTGATCGATACAATCCAATGCACCTTCATGATAATCAAGTAAATCACGAATTTTACGTTTCCAAACTGGCCAATCTGCTGCACTGGTCAGTGGTTTAATGTGCTTAGCAAACTCCATCTTACCAATGGACTCGGCAACACTTCACACTAAACAAACGAACTTTAATGATTTACTAAATACTGAACAAAACATCTATATAAAGCGACTGGGCCCATAACCTTTTACAGTTATAAGGTGCATTAACACACAAAAGCATGGTAGACATTAGTACAATACAAGATGGCGGTGAGACCAGAAAAAAAAAAAGAAGCACACAAAAAAAAACAATGCCATCTATATGGTTATTTCGTGACTGTATTTCAGTGAACTGGGTAACTGAATAACTGAACTAAATGATTAACTTTAACAATTTATCTAATTTAGAGACCTCCTAAATGACTGAATCTTACTCTAGCATTCCTTGCAAGTTGCTTGTCCAAATAAAATTTGTGGTAGATCAAACAAAAGATCGAACGTTACAGGAGAAAAGAAGGCAACATTAACCTCAAAAAAAGAGTTTTGAACTTCTATATAACCTGAATAATACATACATAGCTTAAGTTGATCCCCATTATAATATAGATTTTTTGGTAGGGTTTTATAATTGATTAATAGCAATTATCCTAGCAGTTTACCAAGTATTTAAAACAACTACCAGATGTTTCTGAGCCAACTAACTTGAAGTTATTAACCAGAGACAGTTCTAGACTTTGCAGGGCCCTGGGTGCTAAGATATGGAGAGGCCCCCTTACTGGAGGTCTGGGAGTTTGTGATACCTCCAGGTTAGGCAACTTTTGGAAATTACAATTACAAGCTCTAAACTCAGTTTTTATAGTTATTTATTTACTTATTTTCAGTATCATTGTGGTTAAAAAACAAAAAACTGTGGAAAGTGCAAAGTACTGATGAACGGCTCCTGGTTCGCCTTTACCTGGAACCACTACTGGTATTAGCCACATAGTTTTATTCTCGACACCCAGTGGAGAACAGTAATAAAGCCTTTCTTATATATATATAATGTAATGTACTTATAATTATTAAATCATATCTTTCAAAAAATATAAATTGATAAATTAAGTGAATTATTTCTTACCATAAAGTATTCCACTCATTCCGACTAAAATTATAAGGCCAATTGCTAAGATAATAAATCCTTTGAATGTATGATTGAAGAACCCATAAAAAAAGGTTACTAACAAAATATTTTGTATTATAAAAAGGATTCCAGTCACAAAAATTTGAGCAGCAACTAATTCTGTAGCAGTATGTCCTGTTAAAATAAAATAATCATTAAACTTGTGATATTCTAAACGTATCAATGAAAAATAATAAAGTTGAAATAATGAAATTACTTTTCTTTTAAATTAAATAATCATAAAGACATCATAAATAATAATTGGGTAGCCATTCAGATTAAGGTTAAATATTTATATATTTAATTTCCAAAAATCATAAAATTTTAAGTGCCGGCAAACAAACCTACCCCCTTTTTCATCCAAGCTTATAATTTTAGCTCAGTCCCTGTGTCTGACCCCTCACTACTCACCAATGTTGTAACACAATTTTAAAGACTGTGTTTCAACCCACATTTTTGGGTTCAAATATAGTCTCATAAAATAAAGAAAAAGTTTTTTTTGATTCAAATTATTGACTATTAATTATCCTGGAAAAAACATTATTTTGCTAATAACACAGAAATTTTATTTTTATTTTATTTGTTAAAAGCCGTATATCCCAGTTTCACCCGGAGAATTTCATTTTTTAAATCTATAAAATCTATAAACTGAGACTTTTATTGACTCAAACGGTCGATTTTGTAAAAACCAATGTAAAGCGAGATCAAAACAATTATTATAACAATAAAGAATATACCCAGAGATCCGCTGAAGTTATGCAATTTTAATATGGACAGGTGTGTGCACCTGGTCTGAAAGAACCACTGAGCAAAATTTGGAGAATTTAGGACAAACAGTATGGATTTCTATAAAGAACAAACAGAATTTGATCTTTATATACATAGATTATAGCTGTATATCCCGGTTTATAATGGTGAATTTCATTTTTCTAAAGAAACAATCGCTTTTATAAAAAAAAAAAAAAAACGTGAAGTGAGATCATTATGATTTTTATAACAATAAAGAATATCAGCAGAAGATCGGCTGAAGTTATGCAATTTTAATATGAACAGGTGTTCGCACCTGGTCTGAAAGAACCATTGAGAGAAATTTGGAGAATAAAGAAGATCGGCTGAAGTTATGCAATTTTAATATGGACAGGTGTTCGCACCTGGTATCAAAGAACCACTGAGCGAAATTTGGAGAATTTAGGACAAACGGTGTGGATTTCTATAAAGAACAAATAAACAAACAAAAAAACAGAATTTCATCTTTATTTATATAGATTTACATGGGTAATTGTTCATTGACCAAATATTTTAGAAGGAAAAAAATTGGTCCAGCATGGTGGTCCAAAATCTACAATAATGAGAAACTGTTACATCTATAGCCTACATTTTGACTCAATAATGCAGGTTCGTCATCATTGTAGATGATGTCAAATCGATAAAAAAAAAAAAATAATAATGAAAAGAGTAAAGTAGCAAAAAGAATAAACCCGCAAATTACTCTCTTTTGGGTAAGCTGTAAATAAAATATATGTTGAAATTTAATCATTTTATATTCGTAAATAATTGATTTATAATTATTAAACATTTTTATTAGAAGAGAAAGATTCGAATACAGACAGAAATCAAACCCAGGTCCTCTGCATCTGCATTGCAGCACTCTTTTCTGGTGGGATCGCAGAAGAGAGAGGTTCGAAGGTTTGGAATGGCCCCACTGTTAGCCCAGTGGTAAGAGTGCTGCAATTGAGATACAAAGGACCTGGGTTCGATTCCCAGCCATATGGGTTTGAATCTTTTCTCTTCTAATAAAATTGTTTGTTTATTTTTTTAACGTCACTTTATGCCATTAAGGCTAATCGGACGATGCTACAGTGGGAGTCCTAAATTTTGCCTATCCAGGTATAATTAGGATAGGGATCTTTAACGAGTACCTGACATCGTACAGGCTCGGGACCTCCATTTTACGTCTTATCCGAGGGACAGCATGGCTAAGGATTTTTTACTCCCATTAATAAATACTAGGGCCACCGCTGGGCGCGAACCTGCGACCTTTAGTATTGTAGGTTGCCATGCTAACCACTATACCACAGGTGACCCCCTAATAAAATTGTTGTAATCGTAATTAAAATAGTTTCAACAAGAGTAAAATACATAATTTCTGATTTTTTTCTTTTTTTTGCTTAGTCATCCTCTGAACTTAGTCATAAACTACATTGTTCAGTTGAAACGTAAGCTGCTAATAAAATAGTTTTTTTACTATTTGCAGATCTTTCTACCACCACTCTGGACTATTTTCTCCCTTTATTATTGTTTTCATACTTAGCAATAAGTATTACTTCAGTGCTTAAAAAATTAAATAAAAAAATAAATAATAAAAAAAACAAAAAAAAAAACAACTGTGATATACTAAAAAATATACATTTTCATTCATTTTTTTTTTTAAATAAAAACTTTACTAATAATTAATTTAATTTATACAAAAATGATCATTATAATGGTCTCAATTGTAATTTCAAACTTTTTTCAAGTATTTAAATTGCAGACTTCTAATGAGTTCCCAAATGAGAAATTAAAATTTTATTGTTAATTTACCAGAGATAAAAAAAAAAAGTATCAAATCACAAATATGGGTCTTAGTGAGTATACTGGGTGCAATATAATAAAGTGCATGGCATCAGACTTTAATAAAATGAAGTGTATTAAAAACTTGATGGTGAGAGGCAGCAAAATTAAAACAGTTTTGCAAAAGCTAATAGGAACAATTTTGGAGACTTGAAAAATCCTAGACAGATTGAAATCTCACTGAAGGAGGTTTTAGGAACAAAGAAGTGGAACGAATACAAATGGCAAAAGTACATGGGTAGTTGTAGTAGTATATCATAGCTCAGAGTGGACCTCATTAAACGGGAATGAATTGAAAGGAGTAAAAAAGTAAATAAAATAGAGCGTAATCACAGCTTAAAGGGTAGAGGCCTACTATTGTCGATGAAGCTATGTCTATACATTTTTCGTGTAAGGATAAGACTAATTCTATCCTTTGTTACTGAAGAAATCTGTACCACAAAACGATGGAAGAAGCTCACTATTTTTGATAAAAATTGGATATTCCTAAAATGGAGGAGGGGTAGGTGCAGATCAAAGTACCCAGCTTTACAGGAAAGAAGTAGATTAAGTCCTGAAAATAATGGGGGAAAAATAATCCCGATGATCCGAGATCAGATCGACAGTGAGGTTCAATGCCTTGTTGATATGATCGAAAAATGTGAAGATGGGAGAGAAGGAAGTGAAGCCTATTCTATTGTTCAAAAAGCAACAATTAAATCACTTTTTTCACAGTGAGTGGAAGATTCGTTCACTCAAATCATAGCAGAGACATCTGCACCATCATCTTGAGTGTTGCCATGTAGGTCTCAAGCTAAGGTTGAAACCTCAAGTGAGCTTCAATCAGAGGCTGGATCCTCCAGAGAACCACTACCACAGTCTTTAAAAGATACTAATCAAATGGGTCTTTTATCGTCCACTGAATCCTTCTCAGTGGTCATGAGTAAAAGGAATAAGAGGAATATGTATGTAAATCAATCACAGGGATGTGACAGCATTCACATTAATACCAAGTGATGCATTGAAAAATTTAATATTTTATATCACACATACATTGTTGGATTATTAATATTATTTTTATTAAAAAGTGTTGACTAATAAAAAATCTTATTTATAAATATCACAATTAGGCTGTTTGTTCTCTGTTTCTGTACAATTTCCTATCAGTGAAATTTAACAGGTGCCGAAACTTGGAAAGTGTCCTCAACCGTTTTTTTTTTTTTTCGCCTACTGGTGAAGCTGTAAGGTAAGTCGTAAAAGATGACTGAGGAAGTTTTAAGACCACCAATGCTGAACGTACCCGATATTCCACAGTTACCACGAGAAATGTTGGCGGCAGCACACGCTAATACTCTTGAAAGGATAAAGCTTAGGTTGGCATCATGTCAGGACCTGAGGAAGGCAATTTCTGATTTTGAGCGCTTCAGAGGAGAAACCGGTGAGCTAAATCACTTCTTGAAAGGCAGAGATCACCTTATAGAAAGGATAGACACGAAAGTCACTGAAAATCTGTTCAATGCAGGGGATGCAGAAGCACTAAAAGCGGCACTAGTGTGTAGAGTATTCTGAACCATATCCAAGCGGATGAAGAGACTCCTTGGCTAGTAGTGAAAGAAAGACTAAAGAAGGCATATGGGGGTGGAAGATGGACCCCGGAAGAAGATATTTTCCAAATGTTTAGGAAGGTTAAATCACTTCAGCAATCGAACGGGCAGTATGCTGCGACACTATTAGCCAGATTTAATAATGTTACCGAAAAGATGAGAGAAGCAATGAGTGCGTGGAAGGGCGGATGGCATTTTTGTCTACTATCCTCAAGGTTCAGCTGGGCCAAGAAACCGGAAAAAGAGAGGGTCTACCAAGAGATCGATCCTTTATAGAATGTGCACAAGAAATGGTAGATTATAGCGCAAGAGAAGAGAAACCCGAATGGAAGTGGAAGAAACTGGGTGGAGTAGGGTAACCTACAGGCGTCCCAAAACCACACCTGACTGGAGGAGGAAGAAACCGGCGTATATAGGTAGGGAGAGGCTTCCAACAACAGAAGAATAAAAAATTAAACGGAGAAATAATATAAAAATGAAGATCATAAATTCCATGGCTGCGGGAAAAGTGGACACTTAGTTGCACAGTGCCCCCACACAAGATGCTTTGAGTGTTGTACAGAGGGGCATATTGCTAGAAAAAGTCCCTATATATATTACAGAAGAGAACAACACAGGGCGGAACCAATGGAGATAAACACCCAGAAGGTGTGGAGAAGGAACGGCTCGCCGACGGGAAGTGGATCATCAAGAGAATCCACTGAGAAATCAGAAACCTCGAAGACCGACTAGGAGTGATGGAGGACCGACGGGAAGATGTGAGAGCGGACGAGGTGTAAGGAAAAGTGGAGGAAGCAGGCGGCGAGCAGCAGAGGAGAGGGCCTGAGGAGAGTGCAGGCAGAGGGGCGACCACATGCTGGTGAGTTACAACATAAATATTGAGAGGATCCCCAAGCTCCAGCTATGTCATTGTAGGTTATTCACCCTGGGTGGCCCTTGTAGAGTCGAAGGGAATGCGGAGATAGGGCTAGACAGATGAGCAGCCAAAAGTAGCATGTTAGGCGTGCACGTCATAAGCCAAATGCCCCGAGAATACCAGTGACTTACTGGGGAAGGTAGGAGTGAGGATTAAAAAAAAGCGATGGGAAATGGAGAATTAGGATCAGGAATAGGACATATGAGTGCCGATCAGCACTTAAGAATGGTAGGGTTCAAATAGGTGCGATTGATCGAAAGGAAGATTAGAGACAAATCGTAAGGAGAGAATTTGATGACATTTTCTTCAAAGGAGGAAACCAAAGGAGGACAGTGCATGAAATCCCACTAATACAGGAGAAAATATCGTATATGAAAGAGGGGAGATACCCCCCAGTCACTTCACCATCACATTGGGAAGAACTAAAGAACCTAAAGGAACAAGGGATAATCATAGACAGTACATCACCCTACAATAGTCCGCTGTGGGCCGTAAAGAAAAAGAGCGCGGCAGGAGAGAACAAGGAGAAATATCGCGTTATGGTAGACTACCGAAAGTTAAAAAGTCGATGAAAAGTATCCAATCCCCAGGTTTGAGGACATCCTGGACGGGCTACACGGAGCAACAATATTTAATTACTTTAGACAATTAATACTTTGTAGACTGTTTATATTTAATATATTATAGACTATTTAGTACTTTAGACAAGAAAGCCGGGTATCACCTAATAAAAATGAACCCAAAAGACAGTCATAAAACAGCATTTACATTTGAAAAGGGTCACTATGAGTTTACTAGGATGCCACTTGGACAAAAGAGTGCTCCGATAACATTTCAGTGTCTAATGGACGAATTTTTAAGAGGAATGGACGAATCAATGTGCCAAATTTACTTGGATGACCTACCAGTGTTTAGAAAAACGGAGGCCGATCACATAAAACACTTGAAGAGCGTATTTGAGGGAGTACGGCAATTTGGCATGAAACTTTCGAGTGAAAAGTCCGTTTTAGGTCAGGAGCATATACATTTTTTAGGCCATTCAATTTCTAAAGAAGGGATCCAACCGGATGCTAATAAGGTGGAGGCAATAAGAAATATGGCAATACCATGAGATGTAAAAGGGATCTGATGGTTATTAGGAACACTTAACTATTATAGAAGATTCAAGCCCAAAATGGCAGAATATCTCGTACGTCTGAACAACCTGTTAAAGAAGGGAATGAAGGTGACGGTGACCCTACTAATGGAAGATAACATTAGGTATGGCACGACTTATGGAGGAGCCGATACTCGCCTTTCCTGATTTTACGAAATTGTTTACCATAACGACCGATGCAAGCAAATAAGCGCTGGGGGCCGTGCTATCCCAGGAAGAAACAACGGGGAACGTCCCATAGCATATGGTAGTAGGCGTCTTACAGATGCGGAAACTAGGTATAGTGCCTTGAGATGAGAAGAGAAGTGAGAGAAAACAGAACTATTGGGAATGTGTTGCTATTGATCACTTTGGACTTTGGACCCTATGTGTTTGGGAGGAAGTTTCGTGTTCATAATGACCACAGACCCCTTCAGTGGGTAGGGAAATTGAAGGAGTCATCAGCTAGGGTAACATGCTGGA
Organism: Aelia acuminata; assembly: GCA_911387785.2. Classification (NCBI taxonomy): domain Eukaryota; kingdom Metazoa; phylum Arthropoda; class Insecta; order Hemiptera; family Pentatomidae; genus Aelia; species Aelia acuminata. The sequence goes on along the minus strand of OU426984.1, from coordinate 51,400,181 downwards.
AAGAATTCCTTAACCAATATAATCTGGACATAATTTATAAGCCGAGGAAAGAGTATGCAGTGGCTGACTGGCTGTCCAGAGCAATAACAGTGAACTTAATAGAGGAAGATAAAGGGGAATCATACAGGGACCTATTTTTAACTGAGTGGACACCAGAAAGAGAAGGGGAACAGGGTACGACAGAACCTGGCGAGGGAGAGGACACTACAGAAGAGGAAAACCTGATGGAGAAACGTCTATCAGCTGATATGAAAGAACTGGAAGAAATTATAAATGATACAAGCCGGTAGATAATTTGGAAAACCAGAACCTCGGGACTAATGAGAAAGCAGCACAGCACGTACGGGAAAAGCAGAATCACGACCATCTGGTCAGTGCCGGGAGTAAGGGATGACCAAATCTGTAGGGCACTAAAAGATAATTCTGAACCCGCAAAAACTTGCCATCTTTTCGTGGGCAACGTCACAACATGGGGGAAGATTAAGAGAATGTGGCAGTCAGAGCAAATTGAATTAGGTAGGAAATCCATACGCTGCAAAGTCATGGTACAGATCTTGAGAGATGATGAAGAGCAGAAAGAGGTAACACTTTCTTATCACCAGGGGAAGGCAAATAATCTCGGAATGCACGAAACAACTCAGGCATTGTGTCGGATATATTTCTGGTGGGGGATGAAGAGAGCCATCACGGACACCATAGGAGCGTGTAAAGTCTGTCTCAGGACCAAATACGATAGACATCGGCCTAAAGGTAAAAAAGAAGAAACACCCACAGCAGATGCACAGTGGTGTGCCCTACAAATAGACACATTTACTTAGAGGGCTTATAAGTGGGTTACAATGATAGACCTCTTTAGTAAAACAGCAATGGCATATCAAGTACAGGAACGATCAGCAGAAGCAATAATAGGAGCATTGCGAGTGTGGTTCCAGGTCTACGGTGTGCCTGACCAAATTTCGTCCGATGGAGGCAGGAAATTTGATAACACCAAAATTAGGGAAGAAATGTAGAACTTGGGGGTGGTATAGCATCTGAACACTCCAGGACACCCAAAGAGCCGAGGAAGTATAGAGAGACTAAATGGGACCCTTAGCGAACACCTGAGGGTATATCAGCTTGAGAAGGGTTTGGCACCAGGCATGGCTATGCAGAAAGCAGTAATTGCGTATAATCAAGAACAGGGATGTGACAGCATTCACAATAGTACCAAGTGATGCACTGAAACCATTTAATATTTTATATGACACATGCTTACATTGTTGGATTATTATTATTATTATTAAAAAGTGTTTATTAATAAAAAATCTTATGGAAGTAAAAAATGTAAATTCAAGCAATAAATATAAAGAATGAAGCAACAAATATAAAATCAATAAATAATTAGTAGTTACCAGCTATAAAACTTCTCTCCAGAATACCTTTCACTTTATCTTCCAGAAGGGTTGCAGCATAAGCCACAGGTAGGATAAATTCAAGCCTTAAACAACAATGAAAATATAATTGTTCTATTCTTGTTTCAACTTTATAATTGATATTGATTTCCATAACAATAATTTTGTATTTTTCTCTTTTCTTCACAAAATCATCTTAATCATCTTAATCATCTTAAGAAATATTTGCTTAAAATGTAATAATAATATGACTAGAATAATTAAAGGAAAGATAATATGATCAAATCATTTTCTAAAGAACTTCATAAATATTATACATACACCATCAGTATTCCAGTCATATCTATATGATTGTAACCAGAAGTATCTGACTCATAGATTGCAGGTTCAACCTGAAAACCACAGAAATATCAATAGTCACTACTACTTATCGACTAATAAGTCATATAGTAATTATATTTACATGAATAGGGAGCCCTAAACTATCTGCAGGCCAACTGCAGCTCAATGATAACGATTTTAAAACATCATCGTAAGCCAAATAGACATTTCGCATTAGATACTTTGAAATTATGTAGTCTGCAAATTATTGATTAAAGTTAGATAAAATTTCATTATCAATAAGAAAATAAACAATATAGTAAATATTTACTGGACATGTCCAACTGGATACTGATTTCACTCTCCGCAAGGGTTTCATCATTGACTAATCCGTTCTTTATTCTTTTGTAGAGAGACTGAGTATAGTTAGAAGAGAAATGCAAGTAACCCCAAATTTGATTTCTTTTAGCATCAATATAAGCACTTCTTATATCTTGATAATTTATCTGTAATATTAGGGTTTAAAACGTTAATAATTATAGAATCACTTTTTAAAAATATAAAAATCAAATGTTTTAAATATTTTATTTTCGAAGAGAAAAGATTTGCCTCAGCTGGAAGTCGAGCCCGGGTCTGCCATATAACATGTTACTCTTTCAGAAATAAAATATTTAGGGTCTGCCGTATAACATGTTACTCTTTCAGAAATAAAATATTTAAACTTAATATAAAATTATAAAAATTGGTTACATAAACGTCAAATTAATATAAAAATCAAATGAAAAATGTTCTGTTCCTATACTTTTGTTTACCCTGCACCCTCATATTAAATATATTCAAAAATTATTCCTATTACCTAATCTTAGACTTAAAAAAGTTCTGGCTGAGAAGGGGATCAAAAGAAAAATATTTTGGTGAGATGAATTCAGGCTGCTTTGTTAGAGATGTAACTGGAATAATAGTAACTGTTTTATTGATTTAGAGAAGCAAAAATAGCTGAATCGATAAAGAGAATAAGAAAGGACTTTAAAAATAATAAATTAGTTAATGGTAAAAATTCTTCTTATCATGAATTTTATAAAAAGCTAAGTAATGAGTCATGTGAGAATTGATATATTGTGATTTTGATAATTAATATATTTCTGACAAATGGGGCCCGGGCCTAATAAGTCCAATAATTAAATTAAGAGGAAAACTGTTCAGCCTGAATAGCAATGTTATTAGGAAAGTGGAAGTACACTATTGTACATTGTGTAATACTATAGAGCTAGAGGATATAAGGATGACTGTACTGCTTTATACATCTTCAGGGTAACACGGCTAACAAAATAGTTATCTATTAGAGAATATATAGTTGTTAGAATATAATACGAGTATAGTTATTGAGCAAAGAGAATATACAGACAGGTAAATCAGCTATAGCAGAACGAACACTTTCACAATACACAACACACTATAGCCTTCGAAGACACCAAAGCCAAAGTTAGGATTGATAACTACTACCACAGATCCATCAGGGAGGCTATAGAAATCATAAAACAACCAAACAATATAAACAAAGAAGACGGATACAGACTTAGCAAAAACTGGTACGCTGCACTAAACAACATTAGACAACACAACATATCTCAGAGAGCTGACGACATCCTCCTTCCCCTACCCCCTCCACCTGACCACGCCCCTTCGGGCGCTAGCCAATGGGAATACAGACTTCGCCCCCGACGGAAGATTATAAGTTACTGATCCCCTTCTCCACTCTCATTCTTGTATTGGCCCTGAAGAAGCCCAAAGAGAATATATTAATTATATGAATAGTCAAGATGGGCAAGCACTGAAGTCTCCAGATGTCAGAGTGGGGAATTATATAGGCATCTCCTTACTTTAGAGTTTAATCCCATCCCATCCCACATATATTATTTCACAAAGCCTAAAAATCGGTTTTTCATGAATTATAAGATCCTGTCGAGCTCAAATGCCATGAATGTGGTATCGTTGGATTCAGAATTTCACGGAGCTTTTGTGAATCGCATTCTCAGTCTTCCTTTCTTGGTCCAAAATTATATATCGACCCGAACGTAGTGATTTGAGGAATCGAAGCGGATCAAATTGGGTTTTATAAATTGAGATACAAGCATTGAGACCCAGTTAAGTTCCTTTGGAACTAAACTGTGGTTTGTGTTTTAAAGCCCTAGAACCTACCGTTTTTGAGATAATACCAGGTTTAGGCCCCTCCGCCGCACGTGGTCAACTACTTATTGTGTTACATTACATCAAATGTAAGGTCCTGTCGTGCTATAAATGTGGTTTCGTTAGAAAATTGCACTCTCACATTTAGCAAATACAGTAAAAACCAATGAACGCTGTAAATTATATAAAATTCTTTTTCACATCCTTAAAAGCATTTATAACTTTGTCATACTCTCAATCACTGGTAATTTTTTTACTTTCACTTACCTATATATGAAATATATAGTAAGTGGAAGTATTGAGATCGTGAAAAAATTCGACTTCCGGTTTTCAACGGAAATACACGTTTTGGGGTCCCCTGAGTCGAAATGACCAAGTCCCGCGAAATGGTATGTGTGTGTGTCTGTGTGTGTGTGTGTGTGTGTGTGTGTGTGTGAACAGACTAGCTCAAAAACTATAAATCGTAAGATCCTGAAATTGGGTATTTAGTGTAGGTATATGCCCGCGATGTGACAGCATAAATTTCATCAAAATTACTTAAAGGGAGGGGGTACTTTACTTAATAACTTTTAGGTTTTTTTCGATTTTCTCAAAAACGGCTCTAACGATTTTGATTAAAATGAGTATTTCATCTATTTATATGCCCGAGATATGACTGTAAAAATTTCATCAAAATTGATTAACCGGAGGGGGGACTTTACTTAATAAATTTTGTATCATTTTCACGTGTTTTTTTTATTTACTCAAAAACGGTTTTAACGATTTTGATCAAACTTGGTATTTGATGTATTTATATGCCCTAGATGTGACTGTAAAAATTTCATCAAAATTGATCTACGGGAGGGGGGACTTTACTTAATAAATTTTGTACCATTTTCACATGTTTTTTTTATTTACTCAAAAAAGGTTTTAACGATTTTGATCAAACTTGGTATTTGATGTATTTATATGCCCGAGATACGACTGTAAAAATTTCATCAAAATTGGTCTACGGGAGGGGGGACTTTACTTAATAAATTTTGTATAATTTTCACGGGTTTTTTTATTTACTCAAAAACGGCTTTAACGATTAACAAAAATAAGATATGAATGTAGAAAAATGTGTGACTTTGGGAAATGATAATTAGCAAAACACGTCAATTTCTAATCTAAGTAAGTTGGTAAGTGAAAGTTGTGTGTTGCGCGCACGCACCAGATTTTTTTAAAATAAATTGAAATATAGGCAAAAAGGCCATTTTTTTTTTTTTTTTTTTTTTTTTACCCCGAACTCCAGTAAAACAAATCTCTTCGAAGTCAAATTAATCTTGAATCAAAAAACTTATCCTCCATTCATTTCATAAAAAAATTAAAAAAGAAATTAAGAAGAAATAGCTTCGTGACAAGACCGATTAAATGACATTAAGGTGCGTGTAAACGAAAAAAAAAAAAAAAAGATTTTGTGAAAACTGAATAGATTGATAGTGTAATTTTTGTAAATCGTTAAATTAAATCAGCCAAAAAATGTTAATTTCTTTATTTAATATTTATAGAACCTTTGTAAATTAGATTGTGTGTTGTATTTGGGTTTTATCGCAATTTAGGAGTTATAATAATATATTTTTGTTGTTGTTTTTTTTTTTATACCCTTTTCCAGATTGTCCTGCTCTTTCGCTTAAACAGCAATGTATCGGTTCCAACGAGGACGGATAAGCGGGAGTCTACTGTAGTCCAAAATATGTATGAAATAAATAAAATCTATTTATAGTGATTCGTTAGATCGAGGTGGAAAAAATTGGGTTTTATCAATTACGATCAGCACATTAAGAACCATTTAAGTACCTTCTTATATATCTGCACATATATGATTTCACAAAGCTTAAAAATTGGTTTTCTCTGAAATGTAAGCTTCTGTTTAATGTGGTCTTCTGAGCTATGTGGTGTAGTTGGATTCAGAACTCAAATAGTGTAGGTAGAAAAATTGAGTTATAATTATTACAATCATTTTTTTTTCAAAGATTATTAAAATCAATAGGTAGATAGGTCCCTAGATATCTAGGGAGGGAAAAATGTGTTTTGCTAATTAAGACCTACCCAAAAGATATTTTAAACTAACAGGTCAGCGATTTCATTCAAACACAAATTATTGTCATTCCAATAAATTTTCATTTATAGATGTTCTACTATTTGAAGTACATTGAAACAAAAAATGATACATATTTATTTTTACACTTTTTTTAATGGCAGCAAATCAATATAAAACAATCTAATTATCAGAAATCTGAATTATATAAACTAAAAAGTATCTTTGAAAAAAAATTAATTTAAAGGAAATGGTTTGATATTAGTTATACCTTGGTCTAATTGTAACCAAGGTAACATCAGTGTAAAAATATCATTTTTGTTTCTATTAAATGTGTTAGATCGTTAATATTTGTAAAAGTGTAATCCAAAAGATATTTTAAGCGAACAATATGTGATTTTATGGATTAATGTTTTACTATAATTTTGATATTTATGGTTTAAATATTAATTAACTTTAGTTTTTACAAATTTAAAATTATCTCTTTTAAAGAACATAACTTGTTTATGAAACAGTAAAGTTAACAATGTTTACAAAAAAATATTTTCGTGCCAATAATTTTATATTTATAGAAGTATTACTAATAATAAAAAATCTGGTGCGTGCGCGTAACACACAACTTTCACTTACCAACTTACTTAGATAAGAAATTGACGTGTTTTTTTAAATATCATTTCCCAAAGTCACACATTTTTCTACATTCATATCTTATTTTTATTAATCGTTAAAGCCGTTTTTGAGTAATTAAAAAACCCCGTGAAAATGATACAAAATTTATTAAGTAAAGTCCCCCCTTCGGTTGATCAATTTTGATGAAATTTTTACAGACATATCTCGGGCATATAAATAGATCAAATAATAAGTTTAATCAAAATCGTTAGAGCCGTTTTTGAAAAAATCAAAAAAACACGTGAAAATGTTACAAAATTTATTAAGTAAAGCCCCCCCGCCGGTTAATCAATTTTGATGAAATTTTTACAGTCATATCTCGGGCATATAAATACATCAAATACCCAGTTTGATCAAAATCGTTAAAGCCGATTTAGAGTAAATAAAAAAAACACGTGAAAATGTTACAAAATTTATTAAGTAAAGTCCCCCCTCCGGTTATTCAATTTTGATGAAATTTTTACAGTCATATCTCGGGCATATAAATAGATGAAATACTCAGTTTAATCAAAATCGTTAGAGCCGTTTTTGAGAAAATCGAAAAAAACCTAAAAAGTTATTAAGTAAAGTACCCCCTCCCTTTAAGTAATATTGATGAAATTTATGCTGTCACATCGCGGGCATATACCTACACTAAATACCCAATTTCAGGTTCCCACGGTTTATAGTTTTTGAGCTAGTCTGTTCACATACACACACACACACACACACACACACAGACACACACACACACAGACCATTTCGCGGGACTTGGTCATTTCGACTCAGGGGACCCCAAAACGTGTATTTCCGTTGAAAACCGGAAGTCGAATTTTTTCACGATCGCAATACTTCCACTTACTATATATTTCATATATAGGTAAGTGAAAGTAAAAAAATAATATAATTTAAAAAAATTTATTCATATTTACATTTTTTTTAATCTGAAATCTGAATTGCATGCAATAAAAAGTATCTGTGAAAAAAAAATCTTATGTATATTATTCCAAAAAGCCAAAAAAATGGGATTTTCGCCAAATGCAACGTCCTATCGTGTTCAAATGCCATAAGTGTAGTATCTATTTAAGTGTAGTATGTTGTTTGATTCAGACTTTTATGGAGTGTTTGCGAGTTACGAATCAAAACTAATAAAATTGTTTTTATAGCAGGAATATTAGTAAATTAAAGGATTGAAATGAGCACATATATGGGCCTGGCGTTTTAGATCTCTGAAACTTATTGTTTTTAAGAAAAGGCGTGGATTAGGCCCCTCAGCTTCACGAGTCTACATATTGTTTTGTTGCCTTTCCGTTGATCCAAACTCATTTCATGTTGTTGTTACCACTTAAAAGACTAACTTCCCCTCCATAGTCAGAAAGATAACCTTGAAAAACACCTTATGAATGTCTTTGAAAAAACAAAATAAGTTTTATAAAATGGACACTTTAATGGTAAAGATGCTTATTATTTTTATTTATGACTTATTAGGTTTTATATTTTTCCACGAATGAGAGAGAAAGAGACTGTGCCTTCTTTTACACCAAGAAACTTTGCTTATTTATTTGCTTTTTTTAAATTTAACCTATTTGCCTTTGGTTTTTAATATTTCAAATATTTAAATTATGTGTGAGATAAGGAAGGGCAGTTAAATTCAGAATGTAGAAAGATTTATTTCCAGGGACTATGCAATATTCTTAGTGATTTCATATATACCAGGAAGATTACAAGTTTTGAGGAGAAGAACGTCAGAAAATAAAGTCCATCCTTAACTCTTAAACACTGCTGTAGAAAAATAATTTCTCCTTAAGGCCCGGGTGGGGAGATATACAGGCTACAAAAAAAGATTATTTCATAGTTACGTTAAACCTAGAAGTAAAATCTGATACAAATCTCCGTGCGAAATGCTTCGCACGGGTCCAGCTAGTAATTAATAAAAATAAATAAAATTTTGTATTTTTTATTTATTATTAAATAGTTCTTAATAGTAAGCACTAGCTACTGTGAAAATGGACATGAAGTCCATACATACTTATCATATTCTCAGGAATACGAGTATAAACATATCATTATCATGAAAAATATCATAATTTTTTTTTTTTTTTTTTTGTTAATATTTGTTTTATTCGCAGTTAAACAAACAGCTGTAATCTTAAAGGTGCCTTCATGCTATGTGAACCTCACCTTCGAAAAGCCTGTCTGGAGCAGTGTTCTGCTATACTTAATAAGACATGAACTTGAAGGGGTACTGTTTCTGTTTGCCTGTGTGTTTGGGGATAGTGCTAGTGTCACTTTTAAGTTAGTTAACATAAGGTTCTAGACCTTCTTTAAGCATTTTTCTGACAATGCTTTTATCCATAATAACATAGTATGTATATTTTTTGATTAATTTCGAATTTTAATGAAAATATTGAACAAATAAAAAATTATTTCCTTGCTTATTAAAAAAATAAAGTAATCTCTATATATATAAGAGGCTTTGTCATGACTGACAGAATCAACGCAGAGCAAAAACTACTAATGATAGAAACTTGAAGTTCAGAATTTAGATTTTAAACGCGATGTAGGTAACCACTAAGAAAGGAATTTCAAAAATGTAACCCCTAAGGGATTTAAATAGCGAAATTGCCGTTTAACTCTAACGGACACCTATTTTTGCAGTTGGAGAAAAAATATCTAATTTGGACTCATTTTAAAGATCTTGATACGACGAGTTACCCCACTCCCCCGACTACCGCGAGCAAATTTGTCAATGCGATCTATAGTTAGTTCTCGCGAACTTAAATTTTCGAACCGTAATTAATACGGCTTTTTTTTCGTGACTAGTTACCTCTCGCATAGGTAATTAGCCCAAAAATCTTTATTAGGTAAGACTATAGATTAGGGAGGGGTTGCGGGTTTTCCCCGACCCCACCAGAAACCACCACCGTCGCCAACTAGTTGGCCCCGCGCTCAAGTTAGCTCTCGCACACGTAAATTTTCATTAACTAATTACTATGGGATTTTTGTTCCCTAGCTAATTACCTCTTGCAAAGGTGAATATTCATAGTCTTTATTATGTGGTGTAGAGGTGGGGGAGGAAAGCCCTACGGGACGTCGAAAATCATGTATTAAGGCCGAAAAATGAAGCGTTCACGACGAGTATGCAATTTTCTGTTTCGGCAGTTATAGTGAACTCTCTCCATTGCGCGTCTCCCTCTCTTCTACTGAGCTGGGAGCTTCCTCCTCCAACATTCCACCTACCGGAAGCTCCGATTTTACTAAATCTCCTTAACATCAGTTAACATATTATATTAAATCAATACCAAGATAATGATCTTAGAATAGATTTTAAAGGCTCGCGGGCAAAGCTCTTTAAAATTGCGGCGCTAAATCGTGAGCTCTACAATTTAGGCGGCCTCAATATTTAATTTTAAATAAATATGAAACTAATATTAAAGATGTTTATCCAACACTATTTAACACCTACTATATTCAAATGATGCCCCTGCAGTAGAGTGATATATTCACATGAAGCAAGTTTGCAAGTAAAGTTATAATTATCACAGCTGTTGTAACCAGTCTCTTCATTCACTAGACCCAAATTCAAATAAAATTTCTGCTGTCCAATAGTAAACTCAAACAGGATTGGTACCACTATGGGAATACATATTACTATAAGCCATCCTCTGAAACAGAAATTACCTCTGATGCTGTCCTTGTTAATGTAAATACTTTAAATTTTAGCATTATGAATAAATAATCAATTACAATGAACTATATTTTAAAAAATATAGATTTTTGAGCAAAATACTGATGAAATGACTCCATGAGAAAGAACTCTCTTCACCAAAAGGCAATTGAGGTCTTGTTTTATGTATTGGATAGCTTTTTCCAGTCTGAAAAAAAAAAAAGTATATATATAGATAATGTGTGTATGTAAGGAAATCTCACTCTTTTCTTTTCGTTGACCCACAGAAGTGTTACAATATAAAAGGGAAAGTAATATTGACTGATCTAGACTTTCAGAATTTGAATATGTTTCATACACCTGGGGACCTTACATCTGGGCACTAACCTGGCCAGCTAGTTGATTCTTTCTATTTTCTTTTTTAATTTTAATTAGAACACTGTAGTTGTTCGTGTTGATGAAATTTAATTGATTTTGATTTTACTTTTGTTTCCAAATTGTTGGAGGGAGGGATGGTATTCTCGCCTCCCTCCTTCAAAGATCACGAAAAATAGCACCCATACCCTACTCTAGAATACATAATTTTTGTTTTATTCAGTTTTAGTGCAAGTAGAGGCCACACTGTATTGGCCAACATAAGTGAAAACTATTCTTTACAAGAATCTTAAAACCTAAAAAACTTATACCAAGTATAACAGATTTATCTTTCATTTCATTTGATATAGAATTTGGTATCTTACTGCGATTGTTATATTAAAAAATATATAATTTAACAGCAAAGTGAAATGGTTAGTGGTGGGGTCATAAAGAATAACACTTATCCCAGTTTTCCGACCCATTCTATCAATACATTCCCTCTTTACATAAATTAATTAGTTTTCTATTGTATCAATAGTACAAAATTTTTCCTATCAACTAAATAAAGGCTTCGTTAGGATTTTAATTCATCAACTTTTGTATTTTCTGCTTAACTTGAAACTAACTAGTTTGTCAAAACCTTTAAGCTTATCTGTTGGATATGGTAACAATGGGAGGTAGATAGCCTTTTTAAAATCATAGTCATTCGTAATCTGGGAAAAGTATTTGGCATATATTATTTATTTATTATCATTATTATCTATTTATTATTTATCTATCTCATTTATCATTTTCATTCATCCAATCACTTTTTTTTTTTTTCTCACTAATCCTGTATCCTTCAACCATTCTCACAATTGTAATTTTAAATAGGTATAATATAGGTGTAACTATATTATATATGTATATTATGTATATATGTATATTAATTTAATCTATTGTTGTGGGTAACCACCTTGTTTTAAATTGTTTTTTTAAAAATGAATTATTTAAAACAATTTAAAACACGGTGGTTACCCATAAAATTGTTTGTGCCAAAAGCCAATTACCCACAAAACTTTTTGCTTTTGTTATTCAAAATAATTTTAATCTCAACATTGTCATTCATATTGTTAAAAAAAAAAATATTAATCTGTTTATGTACAACAAATTTCAAAATTTTAATCTCATTACCACTCTATTTTCATTTATCAATAAAATTTATGTATCCTTTCTACCTTACTAATATTTTATTATTCAATTAGTTGTTGAAAAATGTCTGTTCTTTATTTGTTTTTTTATTGGTCACTATCTTTTTTAATATTTAGCCCTGAAAAAACATAGAACCCGGATCAATGACCGGATATGTCATTTTTACATGCACATATAGCTTTTATTATTTATAACCAAACCCCGATCGTTTGCACCATTATAATTCACCAAGCTTAATATAACATTGATTATTATATAAATGTAGGTATTACCTCATTGTTATTATTAAGATGAATAGCAGTTTCTTGCTGATAACTAAGTTTGATGAAGGCTTGATCTAATGTATCACAGTTATATTTTTCCATGATAGATTTAGGTTCTTCTTCAGCAAGTAGGCAGCCTTCCCTCATCATTCCAACCTAGCAGAATAACACAACATGATTGAATAAATGAAGAAATTCATTATCATTTATTGAGTTGTCAAGAAACAGAATATGAAAATATAGGGAATAAATAAGGTAAAAGCTTCGAAAATGTTTAAAAATATCTAATCATGAAGTAAGAAAGTACTGTCTCTAAGTCAAAAGTTGTAGAGGATTCGAGGATTTGATTTGATCAGAATCAAGCTCAATAACTAAACTAAAGTATTAAATTTATAGAGGCTTTGTTTGAACCAGGAGAATCTCCTAATCCCAAAGTTGATCAATAGCGTATTAGAAAAGGACTCTTCCACAGCCAGGTTTGAATTCCAGACCTCAGGTGAGCAGTAGTTCAGTGCCTTATTCTCTGAGTTAACATGCAATAAGGCAGATTTTATATATTTTTACTTTCACTTAATTTTATATGAAATATATAGAAAGGGAAAGTCTTGTGATCCTGAAAATTTCAACTTCCGGTTTTCAATGGAAATACTCATTGTGCGGTCTCCTGAGTCCAAATAACCAAGTCTCACAAAATGGTCTGTGTGTGTGTGAACATGTCTGTGTCTGTCCGTGTTCATGTCCATGTCCGTGTCCATGTGTGTGTTTCGGGGGGGGGGGGGGGGAATGTAGCAATCGTCAAAAATTCCCAGTTTTCAACGGAAATAAACGTTGTGGGGTCTCCTGAGTCCAAATAACCAAGTCCTGCAAAATGGTCCAGGTCCGTGTCCGTGTGCGTGTGCGTGAGTGTGTGTGAGTCTGTTCGTTACATATTAACTTCAGTTCATCATAAACTTATGAATATAAGTTAACATTCATCATAATATAATATTATTGGTTATTAGCACCAAACAATGGTTTTTTTGTAGCTAATAATAAATCAAGAACCTAAAAAGAGGCTTGGATAAATTAATATGTAAATATAGGAGAAAATAATTGATTACCTTATTAGCTTGCTTAGCTTCTTCTATATAGTGTGTTGTTAACAGAATGGTTTTTTTATTTTTATTCGACATTTCCAGTAAGCATTGCCATATGCTGCAATAAAAGAGTTACCGATGAATGTTTTTAGACTATCAATATTTATTTATGCAGCAGATAAGGTTAAACCGGTTATGTTTTTTAAAATTATTGGTTAAAGTTTCTTAATCTATAGTAATCATTTAGCATGATCACTTTGGCACAAACAAAAAACAAAGTTATTGGCATAAAGATTCAAATAGGTTGATGATTCTTTCTGCCCAAATTAGGATAAGTTAAGCTAGTCTCTCATACCTTTGTAGTAAATATCAAGATTCATACCAATGTTTATAATTAAAGTAACCCATAGAATGATGATAATAATTAGTTAATATGAATATCTTTTAGGTCATTAAAACAGGCTGAAGTTGAAACCCTCAAAAAATCTTATAATATACATTTATTGACACTCAATGTGAAATTTTTAAACATTTAAATTCGTTTAGGAAAAAAAAAAATTGAAAATAGGTGGAGGATGGTAAGATACTTTTGATGACAACCATTCTCCCCAACCAAAATTTTTATTAACCAATTGATAAAAGTTACCTGTAATTTAAGAGAGGGTCTACACCAACAGTTGGTTCATCTAAGATCATCAAATCTGGGTTATGTAAGAGAGCAACACACAATGATACTCTTCTTTGCTGACCCCCACTAAACAAAAATAATCTATTTCATTAAAATGAATCGTCAACAAGGCATTTTCTTCTATCGGTATTTAGTTATGGGATGATATTTCTTCATTATTTAATTTAAAATGGAAATATAAAAAAATAAGTTTTTAATACATTGTTTTTTACACCATGTTTTATTCAAGCATTTAATAATTATACAAAGGAAATACAATAAATAGCTAGAGGAAATGATTAAAGAAAAAAAATCTAATCAAGCTAATTTGGTTTAAATTTACCTTAAGTCCTAAATATAGCACTTTGGACTTGGACTGATTCCAGCACTGATTGCAGTAATTGAAATCAATAACTTTAATCAATAGTATTTTAAAACAGCAAAAATAAAAAGTAAAAATGAGATACCTCAAGTTCTTTATGCGTTTGTTTTCTGGAGGAATATCTAGAAAACCATAGAGCTCTTGCTTTCTTATTTCAAGTTGTGTACCCTTTAGGCCATACATCCACCCATAATAACTCAAGGTTTCCTTTATTGTAATTTCTGAAATTAAAGCAGTGTCCTAAAATAAAAAGTAAAAATATTTATTGAAGAATAAATATTTATGCATGTAAAATAAATAAACAAACTCTTTATTTCATTGTCCCGGAACTAGTCCCTTAGGAACAAATATTCAGAAACATACAGAGCCTTAAGGTAGTATAACAAAAATAAAGCAAATTAAAATGAATGAAAAAAAGGTTGGGTGATAGAAGAAGAGGAAATAGAAAGAGCCATCTTGAAAATGAAGAATTGGAAAGCACCAGGCCGAGATCGTATAATGGCAGAGTTTGTGGCCCTGAGCTAGAGGAGGCATTACAAGTTATCTTCCAAAAAGCCTGGTACGAAAATAGGATCCCAACTGAGTGGGAATATAATGTCATAATCCCAATTCATAAGTATGGATCCCAGGCCGAATGCTCCAACTATCTATCGACCCATATGCCTTTCACCTATAGTTTACTGACTATATACAACTGTCCTGGAAGGACTTTGTTATTAGCTACAAAAGAACCATTGTTTGGTGCTAATAATCAATAATATCAAAATGATATTATATCAGACACACGAACAGACTCCCACACACATAAAAACACAGACACAGACCATTTTGCGGAACTTTATTATTAGGACTCAGGAGACCCACAACGTTTATTTCCGTTGAAAACCAGAAGTTGAAATTTTCGACGATCGCAATACTTTCCCTCACTACATAATTCATATACAGGTAAATGAAAGTAAAAATATAAAGGAAAATATATTTAAAAAAATGAACTAAATTCCTAAATTGAAACTTTTTCATATTTCAAATAAAAATGACTAGATTTCTGGCTATTTGCTTTTCTAATGTGGTTGGTGGTTCCAAACACTGTATATATAAATTGAATCTATAAAATGAATATATACGGTATGATTTATTTTTATCTGCTCTGGAAGGGAACCAAATCAACAATGTAATATTTATATTTAATATATTACGTTTAAATATATATATTTAATAGACTTCCCTGCTACGATATACCAAATAAATTTATCAGATTTATATTGTTGCTTAATTACAGGTATCGTGTTTACCACGTAGTTAGGTTTAGGTGTAGTTAGGTGGTTACCACGTTTAGGTAAATATTTATTTACCTTTAGCAAATTGGGGCAAAGAGATGAATGACAATAGAAAACAAAACTATATTCTGAAAATATCTAATTTTCTTTACCAAGTATTTAAATTATTAATATCCATTGTTAATATTCTTATAAATATATTTTAACACGTTAGGTGCGGCATCGGTCCTCGGGGTCCGATGTCTTACATTCCCCTCTTAACAGCCAATTTTCACAAGAAAATGTCCGAACACTTCAAACAATCAATTTAGTTAGTAGATTTTTAATGAGATTATCGCATTTTAGTGCAGAAAATGTTGCTAACAGCTGGACTCCGAGGTCCGATACAGGCCTTCAGTAATAAAACAAAACTACTGGACAGCATCACCCATCCGCGTCGGAAGCATCCACAATACATAGCCAAAGAAACAGGTTTTGTTAAAATAATTTTATTTCCTTGATTGTTAACATAATTCACTCTTAGGAGAACTGTAAACCGAGGTTAGACCAATCTGGCTTCTTTTTGTTGTAGAATGTCCTGAATTGGCTGTTACATTAAGATAAATTGGAAAAGTTTCCCAGAAAGTTTAAATTGCTATGGAACAACATATGACCCATCCGCTATGAAGTTTGATTTGCGCATAACTCAAAAACTATTCGCGGGAGCAATCGACTATAAGGTGCGCTAGTAGTTTTGCAAAATGTCGGAAGGAACGGGGATAGACATAGATGATGTGATAGAGATAATTGGTAATTTTAAAAGACCATTAATTGAAGGGCAGGCTATCCTTGATGCAAACCACGTAATTGCATGTGGAATAATATCTAGAAGTAAAAAAAACAGTTATTTTACAAGCCTTGTGCCTTCAAACAAGCGATCTTAAAGGACTGCCCCATCAAATAAAAGTGGAAATCAAATTTTTTAATTATAATAAACAATTTTCTTGTCATTGTACGTGTAAAACTGGTAGTTCTAGTAAATGCAAACACATCATTGTAAATTTACTCGACGTTTTTCGGTTAGTAATAACATTAATTACCTATTCACACAATCATTGTTATGAAAGCTTAGATTCTTTGTCATATTATTTATTTATTGGTCAAAACTTTCAGGTTTTGCATAAAACTAGCATGTTGGAATAATAAAATGTCAAATACTAATATTTACCCGGATAAATATAGTCACTTTCTTTAAAATGAAGAATACATATCGTCATATGTTTCGAAACAGGCTTATCTATTCTTAATTTTACAATCAACTCTTTTAGAAGCTTTTTATTTTTTGGAAATAAATGGAATGACACGTCTTTTGATTTTCTAATTGAACACTTAGGGACCGAGCAATACCTATTAGACATTTTTCAAATATTGTTTTAATTATGGAAAAATAAACTAAAAAGTCCTATGAATCCCAGGTAACGGGCCGGCTTCTACCCCCGTTCCTCTTGTTCCTGTAAAGAACAACCGTCGCTTGCGCCCGCCTATAGTCCATTCCAAGTCGAGGAGAGCAGTTGCCAAATCTTCAAATCTACCCGGTTTTCACGTTAAAATTCTGAAAACGTTAAAACTTCATTTTATTTTTCTCGCTTCAATACTACCTACCGATATTTAACAATATCTATTTGGACATGGTTTATAGTCTCTAAATTTTGTAATGTTCCTTAATTATTTGAGCACTTCACTCAAGGGCGTACCCAGGATCAAAACTAGGGGGGGGGGGCAAGCTGTGTTCGTTCAGGTTGTAACATCTTTCCGCGGAAAAGGTGAATGAAACCCAAATTATGTATAATTATAGCAGTGCTTTATCAACTAAGTTATTACAATTATTATTATTTGCTTGAAAAAAAATATTCTATTACTGCTTCCCGCCTTAAAATCTCAAAACATTAGTACATATAGCCTTCCAGGGGGGAGGGGCAGCTGCCCCTCGCTGGGTACGCCCATGACTTCACTAGTCCTTCCAAGTGAGCCTCGGAGGTTGAGTGTATTGTCCAAGTTTATTTATAATATTTTCACATTAATTGATTTAACGTAACATTAAAACACAACTACTGCTGATGTATAAGCATAGCTATACATCAGCTATAGCTAATCTGTAAACAATTGTTTGAGCAAAATCTTCGTACTGGTCCAGCTAGTTATTTATAAATTAATTTTGCCACTCATTATCACACTTAAGGTAAAATTATAATACTAAGAATAATAACATGGTGGAGAATAATATTAATAAAAAACTAAAGATAATCAATAAAAAAATATATAATTATAACATAAATACCTGCGGCATGTAGCCTATCTGTGACCTGTGTTGGACCCCCAGAATAATTTCTCCAGCATCCAGCCTCAGTCTTCCAACAATACATTTTAAAAGGGTTGTTTTACCACAACCACTAGGCCCAAGAAATGCATATCTAAAAGTAATATTTCCTATTCAGAATATAAATGTACTAAAATATAATTTAAGAATATTAATAATATGTTCTACTAATATCTTAATTCAGAATTATAACAAGAAATGTTTTCTTCATAATTATTCGCTATAAATTCACATGAAATTCTTTACTAATCATTTCGTTTTATTTTCTATAAACACTCAACAAATGATGTTGTATAAACCATTGGTCTAGATTAGAAGGATTGGTTCGACTTTGGCCCCAGCAGGCTGTCAGAGCTCAAAATCTGTGGCTGGTTGAAACTCTGAATATAAATCTAAGTGGACTGTATGAAATAAATGAAGAAATGAACAAAAAAGGAAATCTCTATTGTTTTTAAATTTACAATTTCAAAGTGGAAGCGACATTAACACGTTAGGTGCGGCGGAGTATTTGCGGGGTATCCTGAATTGAACGGTATCGGTCCCCGGTGTCTGACTGCTAGCATGAGCCGCAGATGATACCGGGCGTCGAGGTCAGATGGGAATGCTTTGACGAAAGCGTTCTCTTTTGATTAAAAGTGGATTAAATGAGCGTCTCAAGGGTATTATCTCTTGGTGAGGATTGGAACTAGATAATAATAGCCGCAGGACTGGCCGATACAGGATTTACGCCATTCTTTATCGAAAATCGGATCTCGGAGTCCGATTCTAAAAAACAACAGAATTCCAGCTGTTAGTACATTTTCTGCACTAAAATTCAATAATCTCATTAAAAATAAACTAAATTGAGTGTTTTAATTGTTCGGCCTTTCGGACATTTTCATATGACAATCGGTTGTTAAGAAGGGAATGTAAGACATCGGACCACGGGGACCGATGCCGCACCTAACGTGTTAATAATACTACAATAATAATACGGATACAAAACAGGTTAGCAGTTATACAAATTAGCAGAAATTTGGAAGAAATATTTTATGGCATTGCTGGGTTTTACGGATGGCATAGACGATCGTGGAGACGATGCGAATGATGAATGAAGTTGGGGGTGGGTGATTATGCCGAGAAATTGAATTTGCATACGACTTACATTTTGATGATAAATGTCAGGCCTGACAACATGCTTCATTCATTCCGCCCCAGGCATCTCCACGGGGCAACTTCTTTCTTCTACTCCATACTGGTGCAGAAGATGAGAGAAAAAAATGACAAATACAGCGTAAGGTCCGGGCTCTCAGGTGACAGTGCGGCTTGTGGCGCTAGTTTCATGCCACCTGTGAAAGCGCAGCACCAGATATATCCTCAACCCCAATGGAGCGAACGCGAAAAAAACCGCCCACCTAAATCAGCTCCGCCTGATTCAAAGAACGGCATGTTGAAGAACGTTGGGTAGACTATCGTGGTGAAAGGCAGTATAGTGCTGAAAGTAACAAATAATAAAGTTTACTTCACTCAATATAAAATTGAATGGAAACCGATATAGCTTAGTTGGGAAAAAAATTAAACATGGACTCCAAATGCATACTTAAAACATGTAAACCAAATTACAATCAAGAAGCGGTATGTGCCCTACAATACCCGAATGTAAAAAAGAAAGAGAAAATAAACAAATACCTTGAACAAAGAATTAAAAAAAATAGGAGGAGAGAGAGTGATGAATCATTCCCACTCCGGCAGAAACAATGGGACAAGGGAAGTCACAGCGCGTGTCAACAGACTGCCCGAAGATGTACGTACGGTGACGGTACGAATAATGCCATCTCGGCTGGGAATTACATCATCGGTTACACTCTGGCGACAGGCCATTTTCCAACCATCAGTCGACGTTCGAGAAGGATGACTAGATCGCTGATCCTCAAGCCCGGTTTATTCCGGATCCACTTTGCCCTCTGCTGAAGTGTGTGGAGATAATCCCTGTTCCATCTGTTCCAGATATGCTCAATCTTGCACAGAATAGTGGAGAACTCTTCGAAAGAGTATGGCTGTTTGTCTTTGATACTCAGTAGGAGACCTTTGGCTGATTTTACTCCTGCCTCCCAAATCCGCCAAAATGGGGAGCACGTAGGGGAACGAACTCCCAATTGACGCCCTGTGGAGCAAGGCGACATTGGATGGAATCGTTGTCTTCGAGATGCTGCTTTAATATCTGCTTCATGAATCTTGAGGCACCCATGAAGTTGGAGCCGTGATCTGACCTAATCACGGTAGGACCGCTCCTCCTGGCCACAAAGCGGTCAAGGGCCGTTAGAAAAGCAGCGGTGGAGAGAGAACTCACCAACTCCATGTGGACTGGCTTGCTCGCGAAGTAGACAGGTAAGCTTTCCCTGGAGCTGCGTTTCGACGTCGAGGCATCGAAATCAACTCCTACTTGTGTAAATGCCTTACCCTGCTGCTGGACTCTTCCGTTTGGCAAGTGAGACATGATTGGAGTACGTGGTTTTGCCTTGAGAATTCTGCATTGAACACAACGCAGAATCTTGCCTCGGATCAGCCTAGTAGCACGGTGGATCCAATAGCTATTGCGGAGTAGGCTGAGGGAAAGTGTTGGGCTTGCATGAAAGTTGGACCTGTGATGATGGACCACCAGTAACTTGGACCACCAGAAACCCACTAAGGTGGGCTTCTTAAGGAATCAAAATGGGATGTTTGGCGTATTGAGAGCGAAGATTACTGTAGGCGACCCCCCCCCCCCCCCCCCCCCACTCTGATTAACCTACGATCATCGATGAAGGGTTGCAATTTTGCAAGCTCATTGAGTGAGACCTTCTCTTCATAAAACAATTCTTTCGGGAGGTAAAGATTTTGAACAAAGGCAGCATTTGTGCATCGGCTCAGATCAATGTGAGAAATGATGAGAATCTGAGTATCCAGTCTTTTTCCGCATCGGTGGTTTTTCGGAGGAATACTTGTGCCGAAACTCTCCAGCGATAGCTAAACCGAAGATGGTAGGTGCTAGGATATATGAAACCTCACTGTCTTCACAGGCTCTGAGTTCCAGTGAAGGCAGAAGGAATTCAGCAGGGTTTTCTATGTTAAGGGTTTTGAAAGCCTCTGCTGATTCAGCTACACCAACCAGAAATAAATCATATCTCTGAACTTCTGTTCGACATAAGGCAGTGTCCAAGTTAGTCCAGGATTCGCTGTACTAGTAAACTGGAAAGGACACGCGGGTTGTTATATGTGTCATTGACTTTAGCCCAAGCCTGCGCATAGGATCTTTCATCAACAGGAAAATTCCTGACAAGAGAGGCACCTTCCCCTTTTAGTGCCCCTATGAGGTAGTTTCTGAACGCTTGACAGGGTTGGATCCTCATGGATCAGGGAAACAAAAGGGTCTCTGAAGCACCTTCACTTGAGCATGTCGCCGTTGAAAGAAGGAATTGGGATCTCTGGCAGGTGAGGGAAGCATAAACTGGATGTTGAGTTTAGTGTGGCATGGTTTATGGAGTTACTCTGCGAAGAGTACGCAATCTACCATCAGCCTTGATGATTGTCTGATGCAGCGAGTAATAGATAGCTGCCCAGGCATTATTAGGGAAGTCATCCTTTCCTGCATTAATTGCTAATTCCTCCCTATCAGCGTAGAACTCCAAAAACTTTTGCCAAAATCCTTGGGCAGATTCGGAATAGGCCTCATAGTATTTTACATCTTCATGAGAGGCAAAAACTGTAATGTCTTTGATAGCAAGGATGTTCCGTTTGCATTCGAAAAGGCTTCGCTCGATGAGCTGAGCTCTTGTATTGTATTCCTGAGCATCCATGGTATTGATATTTTGATAAGATAGTATATTAAACTAAAACACTGCCCCAAAAGGGAGAGGTAACGGAGAATGGAAGCAAGTGCAAAGGCCTATAAAGAAAATGCTAACATTTGATCACCCACAATACTAATTAAAGATGCTATAGAGAAATATTTGCCTGGGACGTGAAACAAACTAATAAAAAATTGAATAAAACACTGCATCAATTTAAGGAGAGGGAATAAAATTAAGTAAATACTCGACATCCGAAGCAGCTAATACAACAACAAAAAAAGGGCAAAGATTCAAATAAACAAAACACCGAGGGAAACAAGTGTTACATCACGAAGAGGAGAACAAGGAAATGTGATGCCGGATTGGAGCCACCAGTGAATATTAACGGCCAGCTGTTTGAAGGTCAAAATTTCATCAAAATTGATCAATTAGAGGGGGCACCTTACTTATTAAATTTTGTCTCATATTCACGTGTTTTTTTTTAATTTACTCAAAAAGGGCTTTAATGATTTTGATTAAACTGGGTATTTGATGTATTTATATGCCCGCGATGTGGCAGCCGAAATTTCTTCAAAAACTGTCAAAAGGAGGGATTGGGATCTCTGGCAGGTGAGGGCGGCATAAACTGGATGTTGAGTTCAGCTATTTAATAACTTGTGTTATTTAATAACTTGTTTTCCCATTTTTAAGTTGCTTTCGAGTTTCTCAAAAATAGCTTTAACTATGTTGATTAAACTCGTCATGCTTAATGAGAATCAAGTATTCTTTAATATCAGGTAAGCTTTATTAGCATTATAATGTTCTGAGGGGGGGGGGGGGGCTTAATGGAGAAGGCTTTTTTTGTTTTCCTATAAAGTACCTTTGTTTTTCTTTAAATAGATAAATTATCTGTCTCTCGTTTCGCCTAAAAATAAGAAATGGCTAAATATGAAATATGAAAAAAATGAAGTAAACATATTCAGGAGAAAAACAGAAAAATATTCCATAAAACACACATGTTGAGCCCACCCATGCGCAGTACGCCTTTAATGGCAGACGATTGTTCATAATTTGTTTCTTGGTAACTAAATGAAGTTTTCAACAACTACATAGAGAATTATAAAATCAGACGACTTCGAGCACTATGCTTGCATTGCCGAAATTATCACAAATAAAACCTATCATTAAATAATAAAAATTTTTAATGCACTTTAGAGATTAAATAAATTTGGAAAAATGTGTGACTTTGATGGCAATTACAATACACGTCAATTCTGATCTAAGTATGTTGGTATGTAAGGCGCGCATCACACCAGATTTTTTTTTTTTTTTTTTTTTTTTTTACGCATGATAATTTTAAGAGTGATTTCGACACATTTAATAAGTAGAAAAATTGTTATTTCATGTGGATCTACTGAAAAACTGGTTTTTAAAAGTTAGACCAGCCTTGCATTTCCTTCCTTTGCATGATATCTGTAACAAAGATATAATCATTACTTACAATTAAGATGTACTTACATTGATCCTCTTTGGACAGTCATGTTGAGATCACGAAGTACTTCAGTTTTCTCATAGCTCTTATAAGCACCTTTCACTTCGATCATGTTATCTTCCGTTTCATTACTCATGGTTAGACTAAATTTACAATATCCGTAAACAAATTAAATTCTCATATTTACAAGGAATACTGCACCGATAGTTCTCCTACAACAAATGGATAATATCATGAACAAAACGTTATGCATATTATATGCTTCGCTAGTGGTTATTATAAGTTATGCCATAACCTTATCGCTATTCTAATATAGATTATCCTTCTATTATAATAATGTAAGAAAATATTATTGTAATTGAAGTAATAGTTATATGAAGTGATATTAATATCTTATTGTAATTATTATTGATTAATAATTGTATATATACATATATATTTTATATATATATATATATACAGGGTGTTTCGGAATTGCACGGCACTATTTTAGGTACGTGTTCTCTAACACGAAATAAACAAAAAAGTTCATATTAACATATATCTCAAACTCATTTATTAAACAGATATCAAAGGTTAAAGATTTATTATTTATTTACTGCATTAAGACTGACTGTACAACGTTTAACGTGTTTAATTCTAAATAAAAGGTTTTAATCACCTGATAAACAAATGAACGATAAGCAATGACAGTAGTTGCTCATCTGTTTGTCTAGTTCTGTGTGTTTTAGTGTGAGTAAATCTTGTGACACAGTTCAATTTATGATTATCATGGGAGATACCACAAATTTATTCACTTTTGATGAACAAACAGACATGCTTTTAACTTATGGCGAGGTACATACAAACGGTGCTGCTGCTGTTCGAAGATATCGTGAAAAATTTCCTAACCGAAGAATACCAAATCGTAAAACGTTTGAGGCCATTGAAAGACGTCTTAGGGATAATGGTACGCTAAAACCTATACGAGTGAACGCCGGTCGACAACGATTTCGACGAACTGCAAACGTAGAAGAAGAAATACTCGATGCTGTTCAGTTATCTCCTACTACTAGTACCAGAAGATTGTCACGTCGTTTCGATGTTTCCTCTACCAGCGTATGGCGAACTTTACGCGAACAACAATTATATCCATTTCACGTATCAAGTAGGCAAGATTTGTTACCACAAGATTATAACAAGCGCAGAAATTTCTCCCAGTGGTTAATTCGACAATGCACACGAGATCCTAACTTCCTGAACTGCATTTTGGTTACTGATGAATCTTGCTTTACAAGAAACGGGATTCTTAATTTTCGAAATACCCATACTTGGGCCGAAGAAAACCCTCATACGACTGCTGTTGGACATTACCAACATACATTCTCTTTAAATGTCTGGTGTGGTCTTCTAAGCGACAAAATCATCGGCCCCTTCTTTTTGCCACCTAGGCTGTCAGGTATATCTTACTTGCATTTTTTGCAAAATAATCTGCATGATATTCTAGAAGATATTCCGCTAGGCATTAGGCAAAGGCCGTGGTTTATGCATGACGGTGCTCCAGCTCACTTTTCTCATAGTGTCACTGATTATTTAAATGCAACTTATGGAGACCGATGGGTTGGTCGAAACGGACCTGTTAAATGGCCACCACGATCTTTAACGCCATTAGATTATTTTGTGTGGGGCTGGATGAAGTCTATGGTTTATTCTGCGGCAGTTGACACGCAAGAAGAGCTAAGAAATCGGATCGTGGAAGCCGCAGTAACTATCAACCACCATCCTGATGCTATACGAAGAGCCAGAGAAGCATGGATTCGTCGTGCTGAATGTTGCATTCAACAAAACGGAGGCGCCTTTGAACATTTACTCTACATGTTGTAATAATAATAAATAAATAGTAATAATAAATCTTTAACCTTTGATATCTGTTTAATAAATGAGTTTGAGATACATGTTAATATGAACTTTTTTGTTTATTTTGTGTTAGAGAACACGTACCTAAAATAGTGCCGTGCAATTCCGAAACACCCTGTATATATATATATATTTATGTTATTTATGAAAAACATAAATTAAAAAATAAATGAGAAAAGTTACAATAAAGTAGCAATATAAATATAAACTAAAGTAGCAATATAAAAAAAAAAAAAAAAAAAATCAATTTTCTCAAAAACGTTTATCGATTTTCATAAAATAAGAAATGGCTAAATATGAAATAAGAAGAAACCAAATAAACATATACAAGGGAAAAAAAGAAAAATATTCTTTCAACTCATAAAACACGCTGAGGCCACGCATGACAGACCATTGTTTATAATCAATGACGTTCTGTTCATTTAATGGAAATTATTTGTTTTATGGTAACTAAATGAAGTTTTCAACAACTAGGTACATAGAGAATTATAAAATCTGACGAGATGGAGTATTATTCTTGGAGTCCCGAATTATTACAAGTAAAAACATTTATTTAATAACAAAAAATTTGTAGTGTACTTTAGAGAGCAAATACAAACAAAAATAAGTATTTACGAAGTAGAAAATGTGTGACTTTGAGGAATGGCATTTAACAAAACACGCACATTTCTAATCTAAGAAATTTGGTAAGGGAAAGTTGTGTGTTGCGCTCATCGCACTTGATTTTTAAAATTTGCACACAACTACAGCTTCCTCCTGATTCAGTTAGAGGGTTGAAATTTTTAACTTATGTTTGGGTGGTGTTGGGGAAGTGCCTTTGGGGACACTCACTCTTTAATAGGCGATCAAAAAAATCTTAATTTTTACGTGTACAACTAGGACTTCAGCGTCCTAACCGACCATTACGATTTCGATGGAACCAGTAGAGGGTATATTGGAGGGGCGCCCCCCCCCGAGAGTTAAGGACACTAATACCATATCACTATTCCTATGTATAATTCGCTATATTTAGTCATTTTTTTACGTCCTCAAATTGAAAATGGATTGTATTTAAACACTTAATAGTAATTTGCAACATCACTATGTACTAATACATATTTTAAATTAGGTACTGTATTACTCATGAAATTGTAAACAAAGTGTGCCCCCCCCCTCAGAAAATTTCCGAACCCGCAATGGTTGTAACTTGGCTGTTCCCTTTGAATTTATGTATAGTTCCCCACAAAGTTACTCGAAAAGGAATTACATCTAATACACTACATATAACCGTATTCGCTGATAACTCAAAAAGGATAAAAAATTGCTAAAATAAGAGTACTACATTTCTTAAAAAAGCAAATAAAATCGTTGAAATCGGATGTTTAATTACAAAGATATAACGTTTTCGAAATTGGTCTATTTTTCCTTTTTTTATTGTGCGAAATCGGCCATTAATTTTAACATTTCAATACTATATTTATTGTAAATTTCATTTTACGTTTATTTTGCAATACAGATGGAAATTAAGTACAATTTTTCTGATTTATATCAAGTTAATAAGTTTTAATTAAAACATTAAAATTTATTTTACAAAATCTTAATTTACAAATTTTATTTTTGCAGAAGTGTCATTATGGATTGTTATTAAGTGTCATTACTTCTGGAGCAGTGATATTTTATCTCAATTTCAATAGAACATCGCAGCATAAATGTTTCACTCAGTTCCATTTATACATAAATGAGGAAAGTGAATAGAATGTCAAGACGTAGCCAAATTTCTTAATAAAATCTTATATGTCTTATTTTAATAATGCATTATAATTATGAAAACCTCATTTTTAAGGATCACAAAAGACGATAATTATGATAATTATATAGCGTCATACATAAGCAATGCCAATGAAAATCATACTTTATTAGTTTTTTTCAAATTGCGGAAAAATTGCTTACTAGTATAATGACGTTCGTGGACAATGGAATTATCTGCATATTATTAAATATATTTCCTCTTCATATATGGAGAAAATAGTATAAAATAATTCTGCAACCACACAGTAGTATAAGATGTGTCAAGATGGCGCGGTAAAACCTCGAAATTGAAACTAAGAGAATGTAAACATTCCTTATAATAAAATTATAAGGAAGATTGTATTCACGTTTTGATGTAATATAATTTTATCCTTCCCCTGGGGACTAGCTATCTTCAATCTGATATTTTCCCCTATAATGGTCATGCCTGCGTTTTTCATTTTTTTTTCTGCAGGAACCTTATTGTGGTGAGGAATCGAATAGCGGGCGGAATAGCCGAGAGGGCTAACGCGTTTGCCATACGCCTTCTTTGATAATCTGAAGATTACGAGTCCAAGTTCTGGTTATGTACCATTAATTCCTTGGCCCCCTCTTCTGATAAAAAAACGTATAATATTACCCCGAAAAGACGGGCAGTTGAAAAATGAGAGAAAAAAATGGAGTATTCTCAAACATCTCTTCTGCTACTAAGTATATTTCGGCTCCACGCTGACTTATACTCATATCGCTCGCTTGAAAGCAGAATGCCACAACACGAAAACTGCTTTAAAGAATTCAAATCACACGAAAAACTGTTGTGTGGCTCCGATCTCACCTGGGTATTGGGTTATCCTTTTTGGGCTAGCATAGGGTGAGGAAATTTCTGTGATATAGTAAAGGTAATTAAGTCCCTGAAACAACTCGGCAAAAAACAGTGAAAAGGAGCAATAGCAATAACTGGAGAGTTCGCCCGCAGGGCAGGAACTTGACAAATACCGAGCTCATTTTCAGAAAAACGTTCTAGAAGAAATATTTCCAAGAGACTAAAACATTTATTTGTTAATTTTTTCATTTTTTTATGTTTGAAATCTGTGGCGCTAACTATTTAAACAAGGCAAGAATCTAAATACATCTAAAAAATAAATAAAGAAAAACTGATTTTTTTTCTGAAATATATTCACCATTCACTATAATATTCACCTTCATTATATATAATGAAAGAGAAAAATAAATATGTATTGGTTATACTAATCATTAAAAAGTAATACGGCCAGCCGTGCCACAAACAACTATAAACGATATACATATATATTTAGATAAGAATTGGAGATGTTTTAATCGATCAATGGCAACGGGCTAATTCAGAAATACAAATAAAAAATTTAACTTGGATTAAACCTTTATCTGAATAATAAAATACAAATTTAACAACAAATCTCACTCAAACCTTCATAAATTAAATTTTTTTTTTCGTTTTCTAAACATTATCAATTTTCATACTTACAGTCTATGCTTAGAGTCAACAAGGCGGTCGACTAATGACGATCCAAGACAAGGAGCAGAGAAGTAATAAAGGAGGAAACCATGTAAAGGATAAATTAAAAACAAAAAATTTTAAATACCGTAATTTCATTGAAATGTAAATTTTCCTTATAAGCTGTAATATTCATTGTCCTTTTTTTTTATTCATATTCATAATTTTTAAAATAATTTATTGAACAGAAGATATACTTATGTAATTCGACGAATATCCTTACATTTCTCAAAGGGTCACTGCATAACCATACGTTTAAAAATCTGGTGCGGTGCGCTCATCACAAAACTTTCACTTACCACCCTTCTTTTTTAAACTGAAAATTGACAATTTTTTTTTAAATGCCATACCTAAGTGCTACCAGACAGGGAACACTAAATTTTCTTTCTTAATGAAAATTGTTTTCTTTATTATTGAAAAGTGGGGTCAGTAATTCATACAGTGGTAATCAAGCATAAAGTTGGTCCCATTTAATTTAGAACTTTGTACTTTCCAGGGATTCGTTTGAATTTTTATTTATATAAATATATTTTTAGGAGATTATAGAAATCATAATCAAGTTGTAGACTTGATTTTTATTTATATAACGTATTTATATAAATATATTTTTAGGAGATTATAGAAATAATAATCAAGTTGTAGACTGAACGATCATGTTTTTCGACAATATATCGTAAATAAGAATCGGTAGAAGAGGTTCATAACAACGGCCGATATCATTGGACAACAAAATTTAACTTTTTGTCTGTTAAATGAATTACAATGGCTGTGATAATCAACATAACTCGAAGAGTTTCCACCTCTAAGGCAACACTCAAACCAAGTAAAATCAGAGAACATCGCCGGATTTCAGGGACACAGAAGACCGAATACCTCTGGTGCAGCATCTCAACATCATCGACAAACTTATACAGGTATCAGGATTCAAACTTCACATTCCGGTAATTCCCTGTAAAATCTATTTTATCTCTTAACCTTTTTGAAATCACAAATTAAGGGTCAGGGAATGATAAACCTTAGGTTACTGCACCACGAATACAATAACAGTTAGCCTCCTTAGAGATAATCATAATTGGTCATGAGATCTTAAATAGACATTCTTCAATTAAAGTTACATTTGGAGGAATCGAAGCACCCTTGAATATATGTAGTGTTGTTACTAATGTTGAATTAGCTCAACTCTTTAGTAATTTATCTCCTAAGTGCAAGCCGATATCGATAACGTCGCGTAGACATTTATTGTTAGAAGATGGCATCATGAAGCATTTCACCATGAAGAGCCTAAGGTTTTAGTTGTAGAATCCCCTAACCACAAGCGTAGGTTGGTTGTTGATTACTCCCAGACAATTAATAGGTTCACTGACTTGGACGCTTTTCCGCTCCCAATGATTGATGAAATTAATAGAGTTGTCTCCCGTTGAGTTTTCAGCTCGGTTGACCTCTGCAGCGCTTCCCATCAAATTCCTATCGAACCTAAGGACAGACCTTACATAGCCTTACGACAACTGTAGTCGACTATTTCAATTCACTCGTATTCCGTTTGGGGATGGTGTTCCGGCATTCCATAGAGCTATATCGACTATTAGTCCAGTCAATAGAGGCTCAAAAAGGGGGTTCACCTTACATCAAATGCGGGATCGTTTTTTATTTTTTGATGTTGTTTGGGACCATTAGTTAGTAATTAATCCAAGTTTCCGTCATCCCCCCCTCCTTGCTTCGTCCGCCATCTTGAAAAAACTGTCAGAAATCGGCACTTTTTTCAGTTTTCGGTCTCTAGCTCATTCCCAGTTCATTTTTTTGAAGATATGTTTAAATAAGAAAATGTAGATTACTAAACTTCCAACAAATTTGATTCGGAAGTTTTTTTTGTAGGTCCAAGCGTATCCGAGCTATGAGAAGGCGAAAAAGGTCGAAAATTGGAGATTCGGCAAAGTTTTCTCTTTCGCTCCACTTACCATCGCAAAAACAGGAGGAAAACTTGATCTCAGCAAAAAGTTTATAGAATGAAAGTTGTAGAGACTTTAATTTCCTTTAAAATCATGTATTGAAAAAATTTTGACGAGCAATGGGTAGGAGTGGGGGTAAATTTAAGAAAACTTGAAGAAATTTTGTGATTCAGCCCTGGGGCGCCGTGTTGATGAAAGTTTTTCGTTTTCATTATATTACAACCCTTTTTTGAGCTCAGCAGTGCATTTAAATAATATTTGAACCATATTTTTGTATAAATGTAACCACATACACGCATATATAATATAATTAATATAATTTTTTTGAAACTTTATTGTAAATAACAAAATATATTTCATCAATAAATTGTTAAATGAATAAATATTTTTAATTTATTATGTTATATATCCGTTTCATGTATATCTCAGATATTTTACAGATACACATTGGAATTCTTAAGGATAACTACAGAAGTTGCTAACAGTGATAAAATAACTCCAAATAATTTTTAATCCAAATAATCTCTCAAATCACCTCATTGTCATCGATGGTGGGCATCTGCTCCTCAAAGTTGTGTGGAATCGAAATTCGACTTTTGGGACAATTTGTGCCGATTACATCAAGTACATCCACCAGCATTATGGGACAGAGGTGATGGTCATCTTCGATGGGTACCCGGACAACCTTCTGATAAGTACAAAGAATGCTGAAAGAGCAAGGAGGCGCAAGCTGAACCCCTCAGCAGATGTAATATTTGATAAAGCCACAGTAAACACAACTCCTCAAGACAAATTTCTGTCCAATGAGAGCAATAAAAAACGATTTGTTGCCCTCCTCAGAACAACGCTTGAAGCGTCCAACGTCATGAACAAGCAAGCTGAGGAGGATGTTGACGTGCTCATTGTGACCACTGCTAAATCGATGGGTTCTTCGTACGACGCTGTAATTATTGTGGGGGAAGACATCGATTTATTAGTCATCCTCACTGCAACAGTATTTTAAAAAACCAGGAAGAGGCAATTCACCTGACGTCATGTACTCAACCTCATCATTTATATCTGACTTCGCCGAGAACCTGCTGCTTATCCACGCCATAGTGTGACACACCGTCAAATATTTATGGGTTCGGAAAAACAAAATTTTGTTCCCTGTTCCGGAGGAATCCATTATTGTTGGATATAGGTGATGTCTTCATGGACCCAGAAGCCACATTAGAGGGCATCTCCAAAGCAGGAGAGCAAATATTGGTCGTCATCTATGGTGGGGAAATAGACCAATCACTTTCTGACCTAAGACACACAAAATTTGTTGCCACTACGACAAACTTAAACCTAGAAAATCTGCCCCCCAACCTCTGATGCAGCACGATACCACTCCTTGAGGGTATACCACCAAGTGATGTCCTGGAGAGCAGAAAGAAAGACCCGATCATCTTTGGCTGGACAAAAGGAAGCAGGGGCTTGATTCCAACTACTACCACCAGAGATGCTGCTCCTCATACACTGCTGAAGACGATATCATGCAGGTGTGTCACCGGCTGTTCCGCAGCATGTGGATGCAGGAAAGCCGGTCTGCATTGCTCCACTTTCTGCAAGTTCTGCTCCGGCGGAAAGTCCTGCGACAACCATCCCTTGATAGTCGCTGACGAGGAAGAGGAAAACACGGGTTCGACTACCTGTCCATACCATTCGACGAAGATCCTGCAGAAGAAGAGTCAGTCCTCCCGACCCCCCTAGCGAAACGTCCCCGGTTACTATTACAACCCCCCCCCCCTTCTTTTTTAAAGTTTTTATTTTAGTGCTTAGTGTGTTCATTATTTAATATGTAAATAATTAATATATAAAACGCATTGTATTGTAATCTATATTTTGTAAATTTACACCAACTTTTTTAAATGAATGTGTTACGAATTTGATCTCTCCCATCTATTCATATTTATACAAAAAATGGTTAAAATATTATTTAGATGCACTGATGTGTTTAAAAAATAGTTGTAATATAATGAAAACGAAAACTTTCACCAACACGGTGCTCCAAGGCTGAATCACAAAAAACGCATTTCTTCTAGTTTTCTTAAATTTACCCCCACTAACCTACCCATTGCTCGTCAAGTATAGTTATCAAGTTTATAGGTATCAAGTTTAGTAATCTACATTTTCTTATTTAAACATATCTTCAAAAAAATGAACTGGGAATGAGCTAGAGGTTGAAAACTGAAAAAAGTGCCGATTTCTGACAGTTTTTTCAAGATGGCGGACGAAGCAAGGAGGGGGGGGGATGACGGAAACTTGGATTAATTACTTTCTAATGGTCCCAAACAACATCAAAAAATAAAAAACGATCCCGCATTTGATGTAAGGTGAAGTTCGTTTATTGACTGGACTATATAGTTGCTGCTGAAAATCTTGAAGGAATTGAGGTATATTTGGAGGTTGTGACGATTTGTGGTCACAATCAACAGAACAAGACAGCAATGTAGGCAAATATTTAAAGGCTGTTGCTAAGTACAATTTGACAATTAATCTACAGAAAATTGCTTTCTTATTGAACACAACTTAGCTTTTGGGATTCGTTATAAGTTATAAATCAATTAGCCCAGATCCGGAACAATTGAAAACTCTTCGTGAATTACCAATTCCATCTACAACATCATCACTTCGTTGGGCTCTTGGTATGTTCGCCCATTTGGCACCTTTCTTCACCACATCTTTCAATTCGAGAAGATCCAAGCGTTGGTCAGAAGGTATATACCTTTTAGTTTAGAAGCTGTCAAAACTTTTGAATCCATTTAGCTGGACATTGCTTGTAAATACTGTAGTTTCTTCAACCGACAATAACACTCCACTAACGGAGAGTTTACTCCAGATTTGATCTGGAATCTGATTTTGCCATTGGAGCCACATTATCTCAAGACGAGAAACCGGTAGCCTCCTTCTCACGATCTCTCACCAGGGCAGAACAGCGTCATTCGTCCATTGAGAAGGAAGCGTGGAGACGCTACCTTATTGGTAGGAATTTTCGTCTTATTACCGATCAACGATCAGTGTCTTTCATGTTTGACCTATAATAACCAAGGAAACATGAAATAATATTTAGATTAGGCAATGAGAATAAAACTGCCGATACATTATCAAGAATTTGCATTATTTACGTAACATTGCTGATATCCTCACCAAGCCATTGGGAAAAATTCAGTTTAAAAAATGTTGTGCTGAACTTTCTTTACAATCATGATGACTATATATTTTAGTGAAAAGCTCAATTTCTTTTATGGTTTATTTTAATTCTACTCTGCTGAATTTGAATGTACTGTATGAAAAATTAAAAATGTTAGGATGACCCACGAAGCTCATCAGGCTTATCAGGAAGACCTTGCAGGACAGCTGGGGAATCGTAAAAATTGAAGGTGGTGTGTCAAAGGTCTTCCACATACAAAAAGGTGTTAAACAGTATTATTTAATATGTTATTGGAAACATTCATGATATCGATCCGCACAAAAACTGGAGGATATGAGAGTGCGCAAAGGAATTCACTAAAAAACAAGTAATATATGTTTAAAAAGAAGATTTATTCGGATAATTACAAAGTGACGTTACCAGAAGGGACGCCAGTAGGGACGTACGATACCGATCGATATGAGTAAAGTATCGATACTTTCATTTCGATACCGGGTATTTTGGTAACGATACCAAGGATTCCAGTATGAGTACTGGTATCGATACTGAAAGTCAGTATCGATACCAGGATAGGAATATTAAGAAAGGATATTAAGTGGCGAAAAGTATTTTCATCAAAGTCAGAAGATTTAGGAACTGTCGGATTAGGATATAAGACATCAGTTTACGATAAGAGTTGTAATCAGAACTAGTACCCAGTTTGGTACAAGTTCTGAAGAGTGACTCTTGGGCGTGGCCTCTTCCGAGATAAGTAAACCCCCAAAAGGGTCCTTTTTAGAGGATCGGGCCTTACTCTGAAGGGCCCCTTACTGAACGGCGCAGGAGCCACTGTTCAGAACTGGTGCCCAGTTTACTGCCACTAAGCGCCAAAATGAAACCATACTTATACATCTCAAACTTTTGAAACTCCTACATAAGGCCTCAACTTATTGAAAAGTAAGATTGAATGTTAGGAAATTAAAATTCAGTGGTAGAAAAAAAACTTATTTTCTTTTTAATTCAGAACATTTGCGTATTTTTTCAAAACTTTTTTGTAATGCGTATCGGAACAAATATATCGTTAAGTTCAGTTAGATTTCGAGGCGACGAATATAAATTACTTGAATATATTCTAATGTAAAATACTTAAATCAGTACCGATATCGGTTCTGAGTCGACTGTTTTTCTATAAGATTCTCGGAAATGACTGATAGTCATAAAGTTAACAGTGTAAAGTTTTATACTCATATATTTGTTTCGTTTTACTGCTGATGACCCCCATTTTGGATCGAAACTGTTAAATAAAGAAAATGTTTTATGGCTAAAATTCCTGACTATCAATCATCCCCGAGTATTTATTAAAATATAAATGTAGTAAGTAAATACAATTTCATTTGACATTAATTACCATAAAACCAATCTTATAATTAACAACTTATAAAAACACGAAATTTAATTAATGGTATAATGTAGCTAGTGCTATGTTTTATATATATTTTTTTATTAAATATATTTTTATTTATAATATTGTTAGTACTTTATATGAGTATCGATACATAAGTATCGATACTTTCCTTTCGATACAAAGTACTCAAATGAGTATTGGTATCGATACTTTGTTGGTATCGTATGTCCCTAGACGCCAGTCAAAGAGTGTGACCGTTACAACATGGCGTTCACAAATATGTAAACTCACTGCCACCCTAATTATAATGAACACTTAATAATCACATATAAATTATCGCATTTAATGTGGAATGTACAATTACACTCCCGCCCAATTCCACATTAAATATGAACAAGATTTAAAATTATGCAGTAGGTATCAAATTTACACTGAGATTCGAAATTCGCGGTCGCAAGCGACGGTGCTGCTTCTTGACTGGAACTAGAGAAACGGGGATAGAAGCCAGGCCAGTACCTAGGATTCATTGGTTTTTTTAGGAGTTTTTAATTTACTTGTCCATAATTAAAGCCCGATAGACCAAACAATTATTTGAAAAATGTCTTGGTATTGCTCGGACCCACAGTGTTCAATCAGAAAATCAAAAGATGTGTAATTCCATTTGTTTCCAAAAAATAAAAAGCAGCTTGAAGAGTGGATTGTAAAATTAATAATAGATAAGCCGGTTTCGAAAAATATGACGATATGTAGTCATCATTTTAAAGACAGTGACTATATTTATCCAAGTAAATATTAGTATTTGACATTTTATCGATTTGATGATTGGGACCATAGTGTCATAGATTTGTTTTTCTTTTTTTAATTTTCCCCATTTGTTTCTTACATCCGTTGTGCTTAATTGTTACGAGTTTTCAATGTGATGCCTGAAAGTATTAACAAATAAATAAATAACATGACAGAGAAACTAAGCTGTCAAGAAAATGACAGCTGTTGTAAAAATGATTGTATGAATAGGTAATTAATATTATTACTAACCGAAGAACGCAGTGTAAAGTTGCAATGTTGTGTTTGTATTTACCATTACTACCAGCTTTACACGTACAATTACAAGAAAATTGTTTATTGTTATTAATAAATTTAATTTACACTTTTATTTGATGGGGCAGGCCTTTAAGATCGGTTGTTTGAAGGCAAAAGTAAAATAACTACTTCTAGATACTATTCCACATGTAATTATGTGATTTTCATCAAGGATAAAATTAATTGCCCTTCAATTAATGGTCTTTTGAAATTACCAATTATGTCTATCACATCAACTATGTCTATCCCCGTTCCTTCCGACATTTTGAGAAACTACTAGCGCACCTTATAGTCGATTGCGACTGCGAATCCTTTAATAAATCGGAGACTAACAAAAAAAATCATCTACCCAAATCAAAATATATGTACCATTTTTGAAATAGAGACATGGGTTTATTTTAGATCTTACGAAATTAGATTATTATTATTATTAAACTAAGAAATACACGATTAACAAAGTCAGTCTACACTTTTGGACTCTGTCTTAGTCCATAAAGAGCTTTCACTAGTTTTAACATTTTATTATCACTGCACTTAAACCCTTCTGGGGCAAGTTGTTTACAGACACAGACAGCATTCATGGCGGTTTCACCTGAGTTTTCGACTAATAATGTAATCTTTTACATACTCCTGATCGTTCTCATTCTAAGGCATAGCATTAAAAATTTTGTTTTTTTAATATTGGACAAACACTTTTAATATGTCCACGACCCTCCAAGGGTTGCAGTTAATTTTTTTTTTTTTTTCAAGATAAATTATTATTCTCAGGAATCATACGAAGCTGAAATGGAAGGTTACAGTTGGAAAACAGGATGTATCATTTTCGACAGATAACTCTTAGTATTTAAGGAGAACAATTCTTATAAAAGTCACTTAAAATATTTTTTTTCTAAAATTCATAAAACATTAAAGTTCGCTGAAGTTACCCCGCAGAAAAAGGCTTTATGAACCGCCCCTGATCCATGCTTTGTTTGGATACCTATTATCAAAGGTTTTGTTTCAATAAGTCACCCGTCACTCTTTTCAGGAACTAGAGAAACGGGGATAAAAGCCGGGCCATTACCTGGGATTCATAGGGTTTTTAATTTATTTTTCCATAATTAAAACCCGATTGAGCAAAAAATCATTTGAAAAATGTCTATTAGGTAATGCTCGGTCCCTCAGTTTTCTATTAGAAAATCAAAAGACGTGTCATTCCATTTATTTCCAAAAAATAAAAAGCTTCTTAAATAGTGTATTGTAAAATTAAGAATAGATAAGCCTGTTTCGAAACATATGACGATATGTAGTCTTTATTTTGAAGAAAGTGACTATATTTATTCAGGTAAATATTAGTATTTGACATTTTATTATTCCAAAATGTTAGTTTTATGCAAATAACATTGGAACCATAGTGTCATATTTGTTTTTCTTTTTTAATTTTCCCCAGTTTTGTCTTACATCCGTTGTGCTTAATTGTTCCAAGTTTTCAATGCGAAGCCTGAAAGTTTTGACAAACAAATAAATAATATGACAAAGAATCTAAGCTGTCATAACAATGATTCTATGAATAGGTAATTAATGTTATTACTAACCGAAAAACGTAGAGTAAAGTTACAATGATGTGTTTGCATTTACCAGAACTACCAGCTTTACACGTACAATGACAAGAAAATTGTTTATTATAATTAATAAATTTAATTTCCACTTTTATTTGATGGGGCAGTCCTTTAAGATCGCTAGTTTAAAGGCACGAGGCTTGTAAAATAACTGTTTTTTTACTTCTAGATACTATTCTACATGTAATATGTGGTTTTCATCAAGGATAGCCTGCCCTTCAATTAATGGTCTTTTAAAATTACCAATTATCTCTTCACATCAACGATGTCTATCCCCGTTCTTTCCGACATTTTGCAAAACTACTAGCGCACCCGATAGTCGATTGCGCCCGCCTATCATATAAACTGTTTCTATGCTGGATGTTGCCAAGTACAAATACGCTCGTATGTTTTTCACAGGGAGGCAATTGTAAGAATGAATAATTGGGATCACCTGGGGAGTAGTGGTTAGCATAGAAACATACTATACTAAAGGTCGCGGGTTTGTGGCCCTAGAATTTTTTAATGGGAGTAAAAAATCCTTTTCTATGCCGTTCCTCGGATAGGATATAAAATGGAGGTCCTGAGCCTGTACGATGTCAATTACTCGTTAAAGATCCCTATCCTAATTATACCTGGATAGGAAAATTTTAGGACTCCTACTGTAGGATCGTCCGATTAGCCTTAGCGGCATAAAGTGACGTTATAATAAACAAACAAACAGAATTAATTATTCTCCGACTTCAATATTATTGCTTAAAAGTCAAAACTAAGCCCCTTTTCGATAGTAACTAAATTTTAACATCGATACGTATCATCGCCCCTGTTGATTGATTATTTATGGACTTGAAAGATTTTCCCACCCTGTTGCTATTAAAAGTCAGATCGTTCCAGTTATTTCTTATTTTGCTTTTATCTATAAGTATTCGTCAACACTTAACTATTGAGCCGGATTGAGTTACATACTATTTTTTTAGAGGTATAACTAGGTAAAGATAGTTTTTCATTAAATATATAAAAATCTTATGATAAGATAGTAAATAGCAGCAACTCTTATTAGCATTAGTTTTCAACTGTAATGTCCTTGGTTTCTTTTGTTTTTTATGCTGGAGGCATAGTTAATGAATAAGGATAAATCTTAATATCAAAAGTACCTACCTATCATGTATCATGTACTACATACCTATCATGTAGTTAAATTCATGATATTACAAAGGGTACTTCTAAACATTGATTCTTCATATGTGATATCGTAAGATATTGTTGAAATTTTTACTACAACAATGTATTTTAATAAGATCGTCAGTTTTTATTATTTTGTTATTAATATGTATGTTGTTAAATTATCCTGTTGATTACTTATGTTAAGTAGTTTTATAGGTCTGAAACTCCACATTGACTGTTAGCCTTTCTAGAAAATAATACAGATGTAGTCGCTCGGCAACCAATAGCCTAGTCACACAATGAACACAGTTGATGTTTATGTGGGCAATGTGTGGCCACACTATTTGTTGCTTACTTTTTCGCACAAAAACTTCAGCAGATGTATAACATTATTATTATTAATAAATGGAATTATTCATTCTTCCTTGCCTAAACAATGATTCTGTGCTGTCCACCATTCATCAATTTTATTTTTGTGAAATTGCAACTTGAGCTGATTTTTCCTAAGGATTCATGTCTCAATTTTGTTTACTGTTTGTTCTAATTTTGTTTACTCAACTTTCATAACCTTCCTCATTGAAACATTTCATTTTTATTGATAGCATTAATTTTTTGCTTACCGATATGTTTCCTGAGTGAGGTTAAAATTGTAAATAATGCTTTTTAGAAAAATAATTTCTCTTTCCGAAAAAATGAATATAAATTTTGGTTGCGATCCTTCCCCATGTCTGACACATCATTATTTGATCAGTAAAAACGATTATGTAAACTGATTACACCTTATGAGAGAGTGTTAACTTTCCTTCATACTAGGGATACTAGCATTATGCGATTATATCAGCTTCTATTTCAGAAGAAAATAAATATTCTACTGCTTCTTCTACTGTAGTAAATATTTGTTTGTGTGCCATATTGACCGACCTAAGTAATGGGAGAACAAAGTAAATTATCAGAAATGCTACTACTTTAGACCAGCGTCCTATTTATAGGACAGCTACTTTATAAATAAATAAATTCAATACATTTGTTTACTATCTTTTCAAAATAATTTTATTTCCTCTGAAATAACAAGGCTTTACTACAAATAAGGTAGTTACCTTACCACTCATGGAAAAATTCACAGAAAAAATAATATATGAATGTATCAAAACACTGAAAACAGAGATGTTAATGAGTCAACAATAAAACACAAACTGATATCTGGGGTATATAACATAAAAAGAACTGTTACTAAACATGCAAAGTCATGTTCTGAGGGCAATTAAGAGATATTTCTGTTGAAGTGAACCTGCAGTGACTTGCATATTTCCCATCCTGTAAATAGGATGCTGGGCGCTAATGGGTTAATGTATTCTAAGGACTACAAATAATATCATCTAGTCTTAAAAAGGAAATTTAACACTTTCTGATATAGCACAATCAGATATGTTGTGGCTGAAGTTTATCTGGAACTATTGGCGGCTTTATAGTGAAAGATAATCAAATGAAATTAATTAAATGAATGAAATAGCGTTACATTTCTTCATCAATAAAGTTTGTTTTTAGTGATATAAAATTATTTGCAGTTTTTCTAATTCTATCAGAGAAATAATTTTAATATATGTGAAGTGCTAACAATTTATTTAAAATAAAATTTCATCAACTCAACTTATGTTTCATTTAGAATTATATAAATACTTAAAAGAAAAGCAATTAAAGCTATGTAGCCCTAAAATTAAGCTAAGATTGTTAGTAAACCCAGATTAATCGAAAACTAATAACATAACACTGAATACCATTCTCAACATACCTTCTCAACATGGGTATCACTGCCGGGAGGGGGGGGGACACGTCCCCCCAATAGTTTGGTAAGAGACAACTACTAACACTCTAACTGAGACATAAATTGGCCAGTTTTGAGCTTTAAAAAACTTCTTTGGAGCAGGAATTAAATGCCCCAACAGTTGTTTTTAGGTGTTATTATTTCAACTTTTAGCCTCTCGATTTTGACTTATCCTATCTATTACAATATTGAGCCCTCCTTGGTCCTTGTGACGCCCCTGCTTCCCAATTCATTTAGCAATTCTAGTAACATGACACCAGAATTTGTATTTATTATATACAGGAAATGAATAAACAACTAATCAAAATTTTAGTTTTCTAAAATATTCTAAAAAAATCACTCAAGATATGTAGGATAACCTGAATTGATTTCTTAGACTCCTCAAAAACAATGCATTTTTTGGCATAATACTAAAGTGATCCTAGGTAACATTAATGGTTACGTTACCAGTGCTCAGAAACACCTTACCTGTTCTACCTGTTCTACTTCGATCACATCCAGTTTTAATATGCTTCTTTTATGAACCAATCACAAAACAGAAAATGAAATACTCTGAAATTAACCAAACCTTCATTAAGAACAGGCAGACTGGGTCTACGATTTTTTCCTTTAAATCTGTTGGATTGCTTAAACAATTTTCTGATGCTAGGAATGAAAATCCTGAATG
This sequence comes from Aelia acuminata, assembly GCA_911387785.2. Lineage (NCBI taxonomy): Eukaryota > Metazoa > Arthropoda > Insecta > Hemiptera > Pentatomidae > Aelia > Aelia acuminata. The sequence goes on along the minus strand of OU426984.1, from coordinate 51,359,044 downwards.
ATTGAGAAGCAAATCTGACACCATCACAGAAATTTATAATGAAAAAATTTATATTTTTAGGAAAAAAAAAGTTTGTATGAGATAAATTATTATTTCGTGAAAGGCAATACAAAATTATATGAAATCTTCGAGTGGAAAACAACGAATTCCTCAAACTTCACGTTACTGATGGACTCGAAACTGGGTAAAATGTATAAGATATTAAAGGTTAATTCATTCTCGTAAAGAAATAGCTAACAAAAAGGTCAGATTTATGTATGCGTCCTACAGTTATTAATGATTGAAATGTTCCTTTATTTCAACAAACTTCCTAACTTTTTTCTAAATGATCTGCCAAACCCGCTGTCTCTGGAAGAAGTAAAACAGCCAATCCTCCTAAGAATCCACCTAGCCCAATGACAGCTATTGGTAGATTCTCATTCACTCCATCCTAGAAATAAAAATAGAAATTACTGAAATTTAAAGCTGTAATAGTGAGTAGTTACATGACCCTTGGAAAATAATATCATAGGCTAGAGTGGAATGTAGAGCATCATAGTATACTTTGTGCTACCATTATATTCATACATGTATTTTAAAAATTATGCATTAAAGTTAAATATTGAAAATTGATTTGAAACTAGTACACAAAAATGTTTTCAGCATTCTTGCATATGACTCGCAATCTACTGATCACATGATATAGCATCCTGTTTCTCCTGGAAGGGTACAGTATTCTTTATAGAATGGCGTATTTCAAGTTAATTTCGTTTGGGTGGTTCGCTAAAATCGAACATCAAAGATAATTAATTTTCACCATTTCAGTTCCAATACCTTTAACTCTAAAACAAATGATTTTGTTGAAAAATGCTACAAATAAATGCTGCAGAGCATTGGCGGATCCAGGGGGCTGCAGCCCCCCTTTGGAAAAGTTTTTGTCATTTAAAGATGGAATGTAACTTTACTAAAAGTAAAGAAAGTAAAAGTAAGGAAGAACAAATATTTGCAGAACAAGTAGAATGGTAGTTGTGGGAACGGAAATTAAAGGTAGAAAAGCTGATAGGCAGATCCAGGGGAAGTGATGTGGGGCTGCAGCCCCCACTTTACAACTGGCTGGATCCGCCCATGTTACAGAGCAACGGATTTTGCAAAAAAAGAAGAAAACAAACTCCTTAATTATATAATGGGAGCTTAGATAGAGATACAAATAACATCTAAGTGTTTGTTGTGCGTTCTTCTTGTGAAATATATGGGGATATGATAAAATATAACAAGGACTATTTAGGTAAGCACCTAAGTACCTTGAAGAATCTAAAATTAAAAAAATCATTACTTAAAAGTTTTGTAATAAGGAATTATGAATGGTTGAAACCACATTTATAAACTCCAATAATTCGTGTAACACTTCTATAAATCTGTCATGGGAGGATTAAATTAAAAAGAATCGACTAATCATTTATAAAATGTAGTTAATTTTTTAGTTAGTTTTACTACTTCTTAACTTTTATGAAAGTATTGTAGAAGCTTTAAAATTGAAATACTTACCATCATCCAGATGTATGGAATCAGAATGAGAGAAATACCAGCTGATACATTTGCGGAACCCAATCCGAGATTCCTTATTATTGTTGGATATAATTCTGCTGTGTATATCATTATAGTAGCATTTGGAGAACTGATTAAAAATCGACCAACCATTATGAGTACCAAGTGCATTATATCATCTATAAAATATTAATATTTAATAATAGAGAAAAGGAAAAAATGTCTAAATCGTAGATCGGCAAGAATAGTGACAAATTTTTAAAATTTAAATTTTCATTATTAAAATCATTTTAATAATATCTATTCATAGATAATATGCAGGTAGTGAACAGTATTGCTAATATAATTATAACTCTTTCCTTACCGTAAAACGGGTGACATTGTGACTAATGGGGTGACTTTGTGACAAGCCTATTTTTCTACAGTTTTTGAATTTCCCTCCTTAAAAAGAATCAGGTTAGGCAATTCAGTATACCTTTCAGGTAGTCAGTAATGTGCTGCAACCTACTGGCCACATATAACTTCTTTCATTCCATTTACCATGGTGCTTTATTTCATATAAGTTTGATTGTTATCATTTAGTTGAAACCTTGAAATAAAGCACCATGGTAAATGGAATGAAAGAAGTTATATGTGGCCAGTAGGTTGCAGCACATTACTGACTACCTGAAAGGTACACTGAATTGCTTGACCTGATTCTTTTTATGGAGGGAAATTCAAAAACTGTAGAAAAATAGGCTTGTCACAAAGTCTCCCCATTAAGCCCGATGCACACGGACGACACTTTTCTGCGATGCGGACTATAAGCCAGGTCAGGGGTACCTGGAGTACAATGGACCGACCAGATTTACCATTTTACTCCAGGTACCCCTGACCTGGCTTATAGTCCGCATCGCAGAAAAGTGTCGTCCGTGTGCATCGGGCCTTAGTCACAATGTCACCTCATTTTATGGTACTTAAAATTTACGATATTTCCGTTATTGATATTTTCTAAGTTCTCAATTATTAGAATAAAAGAACATTAATAAAAGTTTGAGTTTTCATTATTCTTGCAGACATATATATATTTAGGAATAAAAACACCATCCCATTAATTATTTTAATGTCGACATGGGGTGCCACACAAAAATTCTGATATGTAAAAGATGCCGTAACTCTAAAAAGTTTAGGAACCCTGGTTTAACGCATCAAAAATTTAGCCAAATCACAAAATATAAGAAACAATTAGGTTAATTGGGTAAATAAGTATAAAATTTAAAATAAATAAAACTGTTTTCCTTTTTTTTGCTTAAACTGATTAATAATTCTTAATTAAAAAGATGATTTTCAATATTTAATGTGAAGTAGACTTCTGTATGAGAAATAATACCTTTATTGAAAAGAGTAGAAAAAAGGCAAGCAGCCCCAGCACCTGCCATACATGTTGCCAGTGGCCATCTTCTACCAAACTTCAGCAGAAATAAAATACTTAGTGCAATGGCAGGCAATTCAACCATACCTGAGTCAGTAAAAAAAAAAGAAAAGAATTATATATATATATATATATATATATATATATATATATATATATATATATATATATATATATAGGGGAAAGTGCCCTATTATGGGATACTTTTTTTAAATATTTAATTGGTTGGCTCAAAATAGTAGTAGACCATATCAAAAATGAAAAACATCCCATATCTCCTCTTTGAAATTTGTAATCACGATTAATCTGAGATAAGTCAAATTTGTACTTTTTGAAAATAGGCTCTTAATATGGGATAGGGATACATCATCATAGTGTAGGGATACAATGATTGTAGGGGATACAATGATCATATGGGATACATATCCCGTTTTAGGGATCATGATATAAAATGAAATATATAAACCAAAATTTGTTTATTTACAGACGATATTCACAAAAATATATGTTGTGAATGCCCATGGCAAGGTATGATCGGAAACCGGAAGATAGCAAGTTCAAAACCCGGAGCCGGGGGATATTTAATAATATTACTCGGCATTAATCCGCCACCTTCTCCCTCGCTAGGGAAACCCCGTATAGCCTAAGAGGCGAGGAAGAGAAGAACTTTGTAATTTTTCACAAATTACAAAGAAAATATGTGGATTATGAGTTCAACACAGCTCTCATAGGAGGACACTCCACAGTAGGAACATTGAATGTTAGTTCAATCACAAAAAATATACATTTCTAAAAACTCAGTGTTTAAAGTAATATTTCATTAAAATCATTTTAATCTATTAATATCTATTTTTATTTCAGTGATACAAAGGTGTCTCAATATGTGATATCCCATAATAGGAAGCAGTGGGTATCCCATATTAGGGGATGTGACTTTTTTTTTTAGAAGTTATTGTGCTTCAGTATGTAATAAAAAAAAAAAAATAAAAAAAACCAGCAAATATTGTATTGCATTGTTCAACAATTTAAGATAAAACAATGATTAAGGGAATTTGACTTACCTTGAGGCCTGAAATATCAGGTCAAAATAATCACTAAAAAAGTTTTTGAACCCTAAAACAACTCTTCTCTGATAATAATCCAACTGGATGAGAATGTTTAACAATGTCCTCGATAACATAAAATTGTACCCCCGTGTGAAAGAAATCCGAAATTCTAACTTTTTTCTAGTTCCCCGGGTTCGATTCCCGGCAGAGCCAAATATTTTCTCTTCAAAAATAAATTATTTAATTTAAAAAAATATGTTTTTCATAATTACCTGAGATTACTGTGTTAATATAAATATCCCCACCTATGTCAGAAAGATTTAATACAAGCCCGTAGTATAAGAGGCATTGGCCAAACCAAACAACATAGAGTACCAAACTTATTTTCCTCATATAGGTGGTACTAAACAAATCCCTAACCCTCACTTTCTGCTGCTCTTCCCCTGTTTTGGTCATGCTCTAAGAAACAGATTTGCAAATAAAAATTAAATGTTGTTTTATAATTTTAAACACAATTCACATTTTTTTTTATCATTATTATTGTTTGTACTTGTTGAATTAATTCATTGACATTATCAGGTAGAGGTTTGCCATTGAACTTTGCTGCCTGCTGCAACACATCTTTGACTCTTTCTTTTTTGCCTGCTGTTAAAAGCCATCTTGGTGATTCAGGTACTACCCTGTAACAGAAACGTCATTATTTTAACTAAGGAGAGTAATAAAAAATAACTAGTAGGCAGCAAAATCCAAATAATCACTCCATATCGTTTTCGGTTTGAAATTTAAGAAATCGCTCACTAAAAATTATGTGAAACAGAAAATGATAAAAGCTCAAAAATATTATGCTATTTATAAATAGGATAAAATCCCTTTATAATTTCATTGCTCCTCATAAAAAAACTCTATACATAACTATTTAACTCTTCAAACTTCCCTCTTCCTATTATTTATTAATCTAATATTGAAAATTGACCAAATTCTGCTGTTTTATTGTATAATAATTTATAAGATGGATAAAGTGAAAAGTGTAAGTATCGTCTGTAACCAAGTAATATAGATATCTATTCATTAAACACGGCTCGTTAAGAAATTAAGACTGATACATTCCAGTACAGATAAAACTTTTTCCAATTTTTTTTCCAAAGAACTAAACAATTAGTCAATTGTAGGAGAAAATATTATTAATTGATATAACTAAACCAAACATAAAAAACTCAACAATAAGCTAATTGAACACTTTTTTACATACAATATAATAATGATAATGGCATTGCATATGAGAATTTCAACGACCTCTACTCGCAACTTTTTATAGTTCGACTGTTATTTCTTCCAAAAATTTATGCAATCCATGGCCCCATATTTTTATTTATGGATCTCGAGAAGTAATACGATGTTCCTAATATCATATACTTCTGTTCCTAAAATATTTAACACCTGAAATTCGGGGAGTGAACATAATTTGTCTACTTGAGACTGATTTTATTTTGTTTTCAGAGCTTATCGATATTAGCTATATCAATGCTCACTTTTTCTCAAATATGCAATCTATAACATTTTCCACTCAATAGTTAAGTATAGGTAGCAGATGAGATACTCGTAAAGATATTTAATTTGTATATAATGAATGATATTGTTGTACCAATACAGGGGAAGAAGCACTATAGCTGATAGGGATATAATCAATTGAAGAATTCTCCAATTCCTGGCAATGTAAGCTAATCCTGAGATGACTATGTATGCGACAGGAGTCAATAACATGAAACACACACCACATATTGTCAACCATTTCCCTCCAACTATCTCCAAGCCTGAAAATATTACATATGTAACACTATTCAAAATGTGTTTATTGTTTTAAAATATACTTATAACAATGATATACTAAATAATAAAATTATATATATATATATATATATATATATATATATATATATATATACATATCCATATCCTATTTGAACAAAACCTATCTTGTGCTTCAGATTTGTGGAATTATATTGCACTCCCTTTCCATATCATCCCAACATTTTCTCATTCAAATCCTGTTATTTTCTATCACATTTCAATAATATAATCCCTTATTTAACTAAATCTGACTAAATATCTCCCTATATATTTTTTTTATTAACTTACAAAAAAGCAAACAGTAAAAGCAAGTTAACATTCTAAAATTCCTTATACAGTCTAAAAAAAGATAATTTTATAACACTAGGAACATTAGAAAACAATAGAAGTGTAGAAATTTCAATATAGAAACATACAAATTAAAAATAGGAACCCACTATGTAGAAATAAGAACATAAATAAGAATCAAATATGAACAGTTGAGTTATATACCTGAGAATGGAATTATACATTGAATTGCAAAGATACTATTTTTTCCTATACATAGTTGTTGTATCAAGACTTATATGAAATTTTGGAATATTATATAACAATTTAATATTAGGAACATACAAAATGTAAGAACAGAAACAAAAATAAATAAGATTTCAACACAGAAACATCCAAATTAACAACGGGAATATAAATACATGGAAATGAGGATAATTAGAAATTCAATTTTAAATATGCCAATTTTTTCCATGACATAGCTGTTAGATCTAGAGCATAATAAACTTAAGGAAGCCTTGACTTCAGTTGGAAGGGAGTTCCATTAAGTTATAACTCGCAAGAAGAAAAAATTCTTATGTACCTCTCTAGTCTCCCATGGGGAATGAAAAGTTTTAGACTATGCCCATGAAGCTGTTGAGATGAAGCACTTACAAATCAGTGGTTTAACAGACCATGGTAGTGACCATTTAGTATTTTGTAGGTTTCGATGAGACCACCCCTAATCCTTTGTTGTTCTAGGAACATGATAATAAACAAGATGATTAGGAGTGGACAGACAATCTTCATAGTTAAGATGAGGAGTGACATGTTAAGGCTTTGTCATTCTTCTCTGAACACTTTTAAATATATCAATGCCCTTCCTAAGTGATGTGGACCAGGCAGACAGCATATTCCAAGTTGGGCCTCACAATTGAATTATACGTCCTTAACAAGTTGTCACAACTAAGATTCGGGAATCATTTGTGTTTTATGCTGATTACCAGGTAGCATTTAATTTAGCCTTCCCAGAAATATTGTTTTCCTATTTAAGATTCTTGGAGAATACCATGACCAGGTCAGAAATCGAGTAAACTTACCTAAGAGATTCACTGTTGAGGATAAAAAAGAAATTTTCATAGTTTAATCCTTGGAAAGACTTTTGCATCCCCAATTAAAAATTGTGGTTTTATAGAAATGCCAGACATGAGATTAAATCATTGACCATTTCCTTGACCAAGAATTCCTGAAATGCTAATTAAAATTATGTTAATACAAAGCAAAAATTTACTTACACAATATGAGCCCTGAGTACATGATGCTAGTGCAGAAAAACCCTAGGATAGCCCTTAACACCAAGAACAGAGGGAACCATGGAGTCCAGGAAATAGATATTCCCAGCAAGATCTGAGCAAGCTGGGAGAACATCAAGATTTTTTTTCTACCAAACCTAAAAACAAATATTATTCTTATTCTTCACAAATTCTTATTCTTTCTTGTTTGTTTATTTGTTTGTTTTAATGTCACTTTATGCCACTAAGAGGCTAATCGGATGACAGTGGGAGTCCTAAATTTTGCCTATCCAGGTACAATTAGGATAGGGATCTTTAACGAGAGTACCTGACATCATACAGGCTCGGGACCTCCATTTTACGTCCTATCCGAGCGACGGCATAGACAAGGATTTTTTACTCCCAACTGAAGCCCCTGTACTAAATAAAATAAAGCCCCTGGCGGGCGCAATCGACTATAGGGTGCGCTAGTAGTTTTGCAAAATGTCGGAAAGAACGGGGATAGACAGTTGATGTGATAGAGATATTTGGTAATTTTAACAGACCATTAATTGAAGGGCAGGCTATTCTTCTTGCAAACCACATAATAACATGTGGAATAATATCTAAAAGTAAAAAAAACAGTTATTTGCAAGGCTTGTGCCTTCAAACTAGCAATCTTAAAAGGACTGCCCCATCAAATAAAAGTGGAAATCAAATTTATTAATAATAATAAGCAATTTTCTTGTCATTGTACGTGTAAAGCTGGTAGTTCTGGTAAATGCACACACATCATTGTAACTTTACTCTACGTTTTTCGGTTAGTAATAACATTAATTACCTATTCATACAATCATTGTTATGACAGCTTAGATTCCTTGTCATATTATTTATTTATTTGTCAAAACTTTCAGGCTTCGCATTGAAAACTTGGAACAATTAAAAACAACGGATGTAAGACAAAAATGGGGAAAATTAAAAAAGAAAAACAAATCCCCCAATGTTATTTGCATAAAATTAACATTTTGGAATAATAAAATGTCAAATACTAATATTTACCTGGATAAATATAGTCACTTTCTTTAAAATGAAGACTACATATCGTCATATGTTTCGAAAGAGGCTTATTTATTCTTAATTTTACTATACACTCTTTAAGAAGCTTTTTCTTTTTTGGAAATAAATGGAATGAAACGTCTTTTGATTTTTTAATTGAACACTGAGAGACCGAGCAATACCTATTAGATATTTTTCAAATGATTTTTTGCTCAATCGGGTTTTAATTATGGAAAAATAAATTAAAAACGCCAAAAACCCTATGAATCCCAGGTAATGGACCGGCTTCTATCCCCGTTTCTCTAGTTCCTGTAAAGTAGCAGCACCGTCGCTTGCGCCCGCCTATAAGGAATCGTTGTTTGTATCCTTCAGAACACTTAAGATGACGTTCAGAGAATCCTCATTGATTTTTACTTTCACTTACCTACATTTGAAATATATAGTAAGGGAAAATATTGCGATCGTGAAAAAATTCGACTTCCGGTTTTCAACGGAAATACACGTTTTGGAGTCCCCCGAGTCCAAATAACCGCGAAATGGTCTGTATGTGTGTGTTAACAGACGAGCTCAAAAACTATAAACATTATGAACCTGAATTTGGTATTTGGTATATGTATGGTATATGCCCGTGATGTGACAGCAAATATTTCATTAAAATTGATCAAACGGAGGAGATACTTTATTTCATAACTTTTTACGTTTTTTTTCGATTTTCTCAAAAACGGCTCTAAAGATTTTGATAGAACTGAGTATTTGATGCCCTATATATGACTGCGAAAATTTCATCAAAATTAATCAACCGGAGGCGGCACACTACTTAATAAATTTTGTATTATTTTCAAGTGTTTTTTCCATTTTCTCAAAAATAACTTTAACGATTTTGATGAAAATCGTCATTTTTAATGAGAATCAAGTATTCTTTAATATCAGGTAAGCTTTATCATTATTAAAATGTTCTGAGGGGGCATAAATGAGGAAGGGGTCTTTTTTGTTTTCCTATAAAGTACCTTTGTTTTTGTTTATATGGAGAAATTATCTGTATCTCGTTTCGCCTTAAAATAAGAAATGGCTAAATATGAAATATGATAAAAATCAAGTAAACATAAACAGGAGAACGTCTCTGCACAGGTGCACACAGGACCACGCCAGTAGAAAGTTTGTATGCGGAGAGTGGGGAGCCCTCTGTGCAATAGTCACGGATTCCATTTGTCTAAAATTCACCCTACCTCAATCTAATAGTGTATACACTGGAAAACTTTATTCAATTTTCAAAGCACTCACCCTCATAAAAAACCAACAACACAGATGTCATCTGATAGTTTCGGATTCATTAAGCTCTTTGAAGGCTTTAGAAAACAAGAAATCGAAAGACATATTAGTGACAAAAATTCAACTACTTCAGAGAGCATGCATTCTCTCTGGAAAAGTTATTAGTTTCTTGTGGTCCCCCCATCTCATTTGGGTATTGGAAGATACGAAGAAGCTGACAAGGCTGCGAATGCCGCTAGAACGGATCCTGTGACCGAAGTGAGGCATATCAACAAGACTACCCCCCTAGATTGGAGGAGCTACATTTAGAAGAAAATATATGAAATGTGGACTACTGAGTGGAAAAATAGGAGCGACAAATTGGTAAAAATCAAAGATAGTCCTGATATCTGGAAAACTGCCGAGAGAAGAAACCGACGCGAAGAAGTTGTCTTGGCAAGGTTGCGTTCCGGACATACCTCCATAGCGCATACTCATCTCCTAAAGGGACTGTACCCTCCGACCTGCAAGGTACCGCTCACCGTCGAACACATTCTACTGGACTGTGAGACCCTTAATGATGCAAGGAAGGAGTACAGCATTAGTAGCAGACTGGACATCGCTCTTGGCGACACAGAAACAGCAGTTGAATACTTGATTAAGTTCTTAAAAAAGACACAGTACTATAATCTTATTTAGCACATTTAGCAATTCTGTGAAATAGAACTTGTTGTAATTTCATCAAGATACTTCTACCTATGTAAAACCGCATGAAAAATAGTATAATTGTATACAACAAAACCATGTATTCATGCTAATGACCCAACATGGGTAGATGCATCTGTAAATAAATAAATATACAGGAGAAAAAAAGAAAAATATTCCTAATATATGGGAACTATATGGAAGTTTTCAACAACTACATACAGAATTATAAAATCAGACGACTTGGAGTATTATGCTTGCATTAATAAAAACTTTTATTTAATAAAAAAAAATAGTGTACTGTAAAGAGAAAATACAAACAAAAATGAGTAAATGAATCTGGAAAATTGTGTGACTTTGAGGAATGGCATTTAACAAAACACGTCAATTCTAATCAAAGTAAGTTGGTAAGTGAAAGTTGTGTGTTGCGCTCATCGCACCAGATTTTTTATGAATGTAGAAAGGAACTTTGGTTAAAATAAAACAACAAAATCTGTTTGAATTAAAAATATCTACATATCCGGGTTGAAAAAAAGGAATCCGTATTCCTTTTTGAACCATGATTAATCCGTGGGAGCAGATCTTCAAGGCTCTTTACAATCGGGCTGGCATTAAAATTAATTTTCTTTCAAATTCCTCTCAACCCGTTTTATAGAGTTCTAAAATATACTGATTTATACACGTAAATTATACTATATATTTTGATATGTTTAATTAAAATATTTTAAAAAAAAGTAAAAAAAAAGAGGTTTAATACCTAATCTAACTAACATCTGCCAAGGTATCATATCGATAGTTGGCAGTCTAAATTCAATTAACTGCCTTTGAAAAATGTCAATAAATATTGAAAGTTAGTGTTGCCCCTTCAACGTTAAACTGGAGGATTTAAATAAATTATCTACGAAACATCATCTTTAATGATATGTTCTCTGAATTTTTGGACGTTTATTTTATACTGAGTCATCTTGTAAGCCTCTCACTTCAAAGTATTCTTTCAAACATTTTATATTCAATGACTAAGAAAGATTGACATATAGTTGAAAATTATCTGTAAAAGGAAAGTAAGTTTGTTATTAAATTATTACATGTTCGAATTACTTTGTGTCACATTAATATTTTATTTTTCTGGTATTTTCTTTAAAAAATCCTTGGCTTTTTGGTCCCTCAGATAGGACGTAAAATGGCCGTCCCGAGCCTGTACGATGTCAGATAATCGTTAAAGATCCCTATCCTAATTATACCTGTATAGGCAAAATTTAGGATTCCACTGTAGCAACCTCCGATTAGCATTAGCGGCATAAAATGATGTTAAGGTGCCATTACACTCTACGAACTTTACCTTCGAACACCACCCTCGAACAGCCTTCACGTCGACTGTTCGGGTGTTGTGGGTACTTCATCTGTTCGCTAGTGTCGCTTTTGATTATGTTTTCCCAAGTGACAGGAGTTGTTTGTGATATTAGTGCGCCGTTCTTATTCGTCTCCTATTTTTTTATTTTTCAGGTAATATAAAATATATTGATAATGGAAATTTTTTCTTCAACATAAGCTAGCGTTGGGTGCGTCAGCCATATTGGTTCGCTTAATGTCACGTTAAGTATAAATGGCTGTTCGTTTAACGCCGGTACGGCGAGGTTCGAGGGAGAACCTGTTCGGGGGTGAGGTTCGTAGAGTGTAAAGGCACCTTTAAACAAATCAACAAAACAATGACCAACTGGTTATCCGAACACACACAATCACAATCGAATGGTAGAGAAATCAAATCGATGTAGACAAACACGGCAGGTATGACCTTGAAAGCTTACTGCAGAAAGGGCACATGTCTTGGACATGAGCCGTATCAACACTAAACGGCAATTTAAAACAATTGTTACTTTTCAATCGAGCATATTCCTGTAGAGGCAATTTCCTGTAGGCCAGTGGAGATTTCAGATACCGTTTCTACTGTAAAAAGCTCTATAGAAGGGGAACCACATTGTGTCAAAATATCAATTTCCGAAAAAGATGGACATGTTTTCAACACTAAACGATTCAATTAGTGCGTTCTTTTTTCAACTAATGTTATAATATAAAGAATAAATTCTAAATGCGATACCTGTCTGAGATGTAGCCGCACACCAAACCTCCGATAGCAACCCCTACCAGGAACATCATTTCTGCTACCTTTAGCAAATACTTTCGATCGCAAACCAAATCCCACTGCAAATTGTTTATTAGTACTAGCGATTTTCGGATAACTGAAGAATGTAAAATGTACAATATTAGCGGATAAAGAGGTTCCTTACTTCGGTGACCAACGTCTTCCCAAAATGTGAAGTATCATAATCCCATCTGCTGCAAGGAAGGCTTCCATTGCTTTGTATTAGACTAAGATTTTCGTAATGTAGGCTGTAGTCTAAATCCCTGATAGAGCACCTACTGTTCTGCCCATCCTGTAAAATAAGTAATCGTTGAGCATTAATTTTATTTACATCTGATAGAAAGTTATAAAATCAGGCGCTAAATACATTTACGTTTTAATTACTTCGTCTTCACAGGAGTGGGCTAATTTTAAAATTAATGAGATCGTTTTACACAGGTTTTGGTATTCTACAAATATTATAGGTAACATTTTTTATTTGGAGTAGCCCTCTTCAAATTGCAGGCTTTGGAACATGAGCGTAACTAATTTTTCCGCTAAAGTGGCTAAATTGAAAATCGGTTTCGGCGAAAAGACTTAACCGATTTTAACTGTGAGGACCTCATTCGACGCAAAATTTAATGCCCTTTTATTTTTGGACAACACAATTTCCTCTGCGATAAATCGTTTTAGAGTTATTAGCGGAAAATTGAAAAAAGTTCGAAAATGTCGATTTTGTTCGCCTATAAAATTTGATGGCAACCGATCTGAGGTGGCAGACGTTCACATTTGTTGTCTATGAAATGAGTACTTTCAGCCTATATGATCAAACATTTTCTCCAAATCAGGGACCTTTTTGGCGCTCAGCTCCGGGACTAGTGTCCAATGCCAAAATCCCATTTTACAGCACCAAAATTGGTTCATCTTTATTAGTTAAAATTATGCACATAGTTTTTTAGTTGTCTCAATATTTTATAGATCTAATCAATATATATTATAAAGCAAAGTGTACAATGTGCGTGCCGATAAGGCTCAAAAACGACTTAACGTACGATCAAGAAAGTTATGTTGTCGTGTAGCCATATAGCCCCTAACTATGAAGACGGTTTCCGTTTTTATCTTTAGGGAATAAAATTGAAGAGAAAGGATCGGAATTTTAAGCCTCTCACACTATGTAATTAGCCTAAGAAAACTTTAGTTCGAACTACAGACTACCAGGAAGCGCTAGGGTGCGTTTCACTCAACGTTTATTGTTCATTCATTCAGTCTGTATTGGCTATATATTTTTTCAACTGTTCTTTTTAAATTACTCAATATTAAGCTAAAATTAGTTTCTCTTTGTGTTTCAAAATAAAACAGTTATTTAACATCCCTAAATAAATTAATTTTCACATAAGAAGGCTAGTTGATCAACACATTACATTTAATCAATATAATTTATATAAGTAAATTTAATGCAATATGAGTGAACATTTCTTAGTAGTCCAATGAGCGAATCAAACAGACAGAAAAAAAAGAGATAACTTGACTGATTAATCGAAAATAAAACGTTTGAAGTGTGTTGTTTGTAGTTATGGAGCACCTTGGTTATGGAGTTGGTTTGATTACTACATATGTACTTATATGAGCTTTCCAGGTGACAAAATGACTAACTCCAATTTCAGCATTTTTTAAAAAGAGGATAAAAAGAAAAATGGTAAAAAATTGTACCTTCATGAAACTTTTGTTTTGATTTTGTATTAGTAGTAAGATTCGAGATCTGCAGAGTCCTGTCTAAAGGGGGGATCTCTTAAGAGAGATTGAAATGGAATTAAGGTCTTAAAAAAAAGTTTTACGAATCTTAGGTACTTTCTATACTTCTGGATCTGATGGGACCATTTCTATGACGTTACATCCAACAGGTTGAAAGTTGTAACAAACTATAGTGGAAAAAACCACACTTTGCTAATAAGGTAGCACTACCTTTCCCGGGTTAAAGCCAATGAATGGAGTACCATTAGGAAGTATACGCTAAAGGAAGTATAGAAAGCTCGTGAGGAAGTATCCTTATTTAATAATAAGCCCATGAGTTGTAATAGTATAATTTGTTTTTCCTAATAATAAAAAGGGCTTGAACCTCGGGGAAGATAATTACCAGAGCGCTGAGCTGGATCCACTGCTCCTCACTGAGCGGACTGCTCGTGGGTCTGGCACAGTTCGCTCTGGTCTCGGATATGAAGTTAGGGATGTTCATGTGGAAGGTGCAGGGGATGGAGAACAAGGCCAGCGAGGCGGTCATCAGGAGCTGCCATCGCCCGAAGTCCCCGATGCATTCACTAATCGTGTCTCTTTCTGGGAGCTCCCTTTTCTTCGTTTCGTCAGCCATTTTACCTGCGAAACAACGATGATTATACATTTAGGTTGAAAATTTATTTGAACCTAAACAACGGAAAATGGTTAGGAACATGGTCATACAAGAATTTAAACTAATATGTATAATTTTAATACATTTCATTTATAAGAAACTTTTGGCCGTAATTTAGGAATTACATCATGGCTCTTATTTATTTACATGGCTCTTATTTATTTACTCTTATTATTTATTACAAGATAGCAACCGGTAAAAAAGGGGAAGACAATATGTATTTCATATAATTCAGATTTTTGTTTACATGTTCTTCTTTTTCTTTCCCAATAGTTATTCTAACTGGCCCAGACGAAGACCTAAAATTGGGATCGAAATGTTGGCATTATAAAGTATATTACCATATTAGCGTAAATATTTCAATGAAAGTACCCCAACTATTATCCCTGTAACAGATACTTCGTTGCACTTATATGGGATTGATGGAAATACGCGGTGGGTGTGTGTGAACAGTGTTTATTACTGATGATAATAAAAAATTTTATTTAACAATAAAAACAATTATTTTACTTCGGAGAGTCAATTTGTGATGCTCAAATTACTTAAAGCATTTAAGGTGTTAAAAAATATGGTGTAAGATAGTCTTTAATTAATTATATTTTAGTTGAGAAACTTTCCGTTCCGTTTCTGATTTCTGAATGCAATATGAAGTGATTTTAGAGGAACAGTAATCGTTCTCGATTTCCAGAAAGCCGTAAGAGACAAACTTTTCTACGAGTCGTAAATACACCATCTATCGATTCAACTTCACGATATATTTACAAAAAGCAACTCGCATTAAAAAAAACTCGACTGCTGATGAAATTTGAGGTGGTTTTCTGGAAAGGCATTAGTGACTAAAATTGGAAAGCCAAGTTCGAAATTTTTTATGAACGGTAAATCCCCCAGCCTATCGATTCTCATTCAAGATATACTTACAAAAAAACGGTAAAAAAAATCTCGAATATTGATGAAATTAGGACTGTTTTTCCTTTTTAAAAAAATAGAAATTAATAATAATAAATCGAAAATTACTGAAGACTTTCAAGTTTTGCAATAATTTTGATAATATTTCCCTTATGGAGAATAAGAAACAATAATATGTTAATTAATGTGGTTAAAGCTATTTTATGTGAATTTTCTTAATTGCGTTTGCACAAGGTTGTTTATTTCACAATCCTAAAAAAATTGATTGTTGCCTTGAGTGATTCAATTTTCAATTTCGTGAAGTAAACTAAAAAAGAAAAAGGATTGCTAAAGCCTTTCAAAATGAACTTTCCTACGTGCTCAAACAAGAGCACCTTCAAAGGTTAAGATAATGTGATAAGGTTAAGATAACGGCCACATCATATTTTGCGGACATTCCTGAAACCATGCTCTTCAACATCTCTTGACCTCTAGGCATCTGGTATTCATCAGCTTTATTTAACGTTAAATAAATGATTTTATAAAACGATTTCATCATACCATCACAACTTAACACTTTCATCCCCGTATGCCCTTATGCGACATGCTGTCAGTTAATAATAACCCAATATTGCATCATAAACTCATTGGGATGTAATAATGGTATTACATAACACAAACCTTGAAGAATGATGTTACAACTGGAATATAAAAATAAATCCCTTCATATGACTTTTAAACTTCATCGAAAAATTATCATTTCTATACAATACTCTTGATAATGCCAGTTATCCCTAATGAAAAGATAGGCTACTAGCTACGACCCCATTTGGGTTAAAAAACAGTAACAAAAAAATCTGGTGCGTGCTCGCAACACAAAACTTTCACTTACCAACTTACTTAGATTAGAAATTAATGCGTTTTGTTAATTGCCACTTTCCAAATGAACAGAACGGCTTTAATTATGAATAATGGTCTGTCATTAAAGGAGTACTCCGCATGCGTGGGCTCAACGAGTTTTATGAGTTGACTGAATATTTTTCTTTTTTTCTCCTCTTTATGTTTTCTTTATTTTTATCATATCTCATATTTAGCCATTTCTTATTTTTAGGCTCAACGAGAGACAGTTAATTTATCCATGTAAACAAAAACAAGGTACTTTATAAGAAAGAAACAAACAAACAAAAAAGCCCCCCCCAAAAAAAAGCCCCCTCAGAACATTTTAATAATGATAAAGCTTACCCGATATTAAAGAAAACCTAATTTTCATTAAACATGACGAATTTGATAAAAATTGTTAAAGCCGTTTTTGAGGTAATCGAAAAGGTAAAACGGTAAAAATTGGAAAAAAGTCATGAAATAAAGTGCCCCCTCAGTTGGACCAATTTTGATGAAATGTTGGCTTTTAAATATTTGGTATATACACACATCAAATACCCAGTTTCTTCAAAATCGTTAAAGCCGTTTTTGAGTAAATAAAAAAAAACATGTGAAAATGATACAAAATTTATTAAGTAAAGTCCCCCCTCCGGTTAATCAATTTTGATGAAATTTTTACAGTCATATCTCGGGCATATAAATAGATCAAATACTCAGTTTAATCAAAATCGTTTGAGCCGTTTTAGAGAAAATAAAAAAAAACGTAAAAGTTATTAAATAAAGTACCCCCTCCCTTTGAGCAATTTTGATGAAATTTTTGCTGTCACATCGCGGGCATATACCTACACTAAATACCCAATTTCAGGTTCCCACGGTTTATAGTTTTTGAGCTAGTCTGTTCACACACACACACAGACACACACACACACACACACACACACACACACACACACACACACACACACACACACACACACACACACACACAGACCATTTCGCGGGACTTGGTTATTTCGGCTAAGGGGGTCCCAAAACGTGTATTTTCGTTGAAAACCGGAAGTCGAAATTTTTCACGATCGCAATACTTCCACTTACTATATATTTCATATTTAGGTAAGTGAAAGTAAAAAGAACCTTAACCAATTTGAAGTCATGAAATACCCCGAGGCCATTCTTATGAATCAACTGCTCTTGCGGGTTATTGGAACTGGATAAGCGGGGGGGGGGCTTAATTCTCCCAGTCAATAAAACACATCTTATAGATAACAGTATTTCAGGTTATTTAGATCGAAAAAATATATCATGACATGACATAATGTTATTGACCGAGAACAATAAATAATAAGAGAGCAAACACCTTATATTTGACCTAACAATAAAATTTTGCCGCCTTTTAATTTCCTTCCACTGCATATTTTCTTCTTGCATATTAATCAACCGAATATATTTCTCGGCTTTCCAACGATATACTATACATACATATATTGTTCACTCATTAATGGAAATTGAAATCTTCATCTTGGGAAACAATTTTTTTCTAATGTATATATTAATCAGGTGCAGTAGGATTCCGATTAACCGAGTTGATGGGGACCAAGGTTACCTCGGTTAATCGGAACCATACCAATACCAACTGAAAAAGTAGGTTATTTTTAAATAAAACCTACATATATGCTTAAAAACCTAATAAATATTTAATAATAATGCATCATAATAACAATAATAATAATAACAGAAATTATGAAACTATTTTTTATAAAAGAAATCCTATATTGTTCTTCTTGAACTTCATCTATCGGCAGCAGCTGTGTCCCTCCAATTTCTCAAAATCATAAGTTCATTTTGTGGCACATCGCATCGGCTTTATAATAGAGAATAATTATAAATAGAGAAGCGATTCAAGCAGATTGAAACCCTCCTCATGGCTTATTTTTGGAGGGATGGTTTCCACGTATTCTTCAAGATCTTCGGGATGTCACTTCATTACCTCATTAATGATTTCTTCTTCCGTAAGGACTGCCGATCTCTTTAATGTGTCTTCATTTAACCAATCCATAACTTCTGGGTCCCTTTTATCCGGATTTGTTGGAGGTTCTTCAGTTGTCTGGCTATCATGGATAACTCGAGGTGCTTTTTGTTACAGAATCCCAAGAACGAGCAGCGATATAAATCAAACCCTTAATTATTATTTTCTTTAACTTTCAATGAATCCTTCCTCTTCTCCTAGTAGTATTTCACAGAAAAGCTTCTTTTTGTAATATCTTTCAAATGCCGAAATTACTCCTTGGTCCATTGGCCGTATTAATTATGTTATTTGCTGGGAAAACATCGCTTTTATATCACTCTCGCATAGGACATGCTCGTCAGGATGTGATGGTACATTATCAACTAGGTTAGGGCTCGATGAGGTAATTTTTTTTTGTCCAGAAACTGTTTGACATGCACAAAATGGTGCTTAAACTCTTACACGCAGAATTTTGATTTTTATAAATAACCGGCAGGCTATTAATATTGATGTGTTTGAGGGCTCTGGGTTTGGCCGATTTTCTAATCAAAACTAACTTTAACTTATGCTTAATTATCCGCATTTTAAATTTGGCCAGTGCACAGATTTAGAGTTTTTATTAATGATTCAAAATCATAAATAAATTTGGATGAAGATTCGGTATCCGTTGAATGTTTTTCCCCGCAAATGCTGTGAACTCTAATACCATAACTGCTTTTGAATCGATTAAGACAACATTTACTCGCTTCAAATTTCTCAATAGGATTGTTCAGTTTTGAATTAAGAGATAATGCTTTACTTGTAACAATGGACCACTTACCGGGAATCTTGATGTCTTGCCTGGAAAAACCATAGTAAAAGGGCCTCTTCTAAAAGCTCGGATGATGGCTTCTTTAATGTAGATCTACAAGTTGAAGCCTCCTTGAATGCAGATTGATAAACGTAATCTTCAATTTACTTCCTATTCCTCTTCCAGATACCCACAGTGTTCTCCCCTACTCCATAATCCTGAGCTACTTTTTTTAAAGACTCACCCTGGTCTAAGCTATGAATCGCTTCTAATTTTTTTTCGAGCGACAAAACCACTCGTTTACGTTTTTTCAATACGATGTTGTCCATAGCGCGACCAAACGTTATCTGAGAATTTTGTTAGAAGGGAATAAAGGAATGTAGATTAAATGTAAAAAAAATTCCAGAATCTGCTACTAGAAAAGGTTTCGAACAGGAAGCGTTGGGAACCAATTCTTGGGAAGATATTAACCAGAGGGTTCTTGTGCACAACACTAGCTTCCATAATTAAACCATAATTAGAGTTGTATTTCTTCTGAGAATTGGGATTGAAAGTACCGTCGTGGCCAAGGGCTCATCTGCATATACATATACATAACCCCCCCCCCCTCAGACTTGGCACCTCGGTTGACCGGACCTCGGTTAATCGAAACCCTACTACGTTGTACCCTGTACTAGTTTCCCTACGTTACTTCTGGACAAAGTAATCGTGACACAGTCTAGAGTGACCCCGGTCTCCGCTGAAAAAGATCCGTTTTTATCTCTGAAGAGCGAGCATAACGAGCGGGAGTCGAGAGCTGGGATCTAATAAAGCTCATCAAAGCCCTATTTAACTAAAAAGTATCCCCCTTGAATTGCGGTAACATAACCTCCCGAAATAGGCCACACCCAGAAGTAACATAGAGATATCTTTACCGTTCATATTTTATATTTAGCCATTTCTTACCACTAGGCTTAATGCGAGGCTATTAAACAACCATGTTATTTATAGGAAGACATTTTCTTTTCGCCATTTAATAATAATATAAGCCATGTTAGAACATTTCTATCATAATAAAAACTTCCTGATATTAAAGAATACCTGGTTATCATCAAACGTGCCGAAATTAATCAAAATCGTTTGAGGCGTTATTGAGAAAATCGTAAAAACAAGATTAAATTTATGGAATAAAATGACGTAATCACGAGTATACAGGTACCTTCCTCAAATACCTAATTTTATTTCGTGCGGTTTATCGTTTTTGAGGTATTCACATAGACATGGGTACATACAGACAATTTCTACCCTAACAGGGTAAACCAGACCCCCAAACTTAAATTTATTAAGCCATCTTTAAATTAAAGAAATAAGTAAACAAGTCCTAATTTTATTTCAAGATATACATGAATCTAATGTTTGAAGGGTCCTCTAAGTCTATGATTTGAGCCATTAACAAACTAACCTTAGGGAAGATTTCACAATTAAATCCACCGGGTGTCAATAGCTAGTTTTTGCACTTTTTATAATAAATATTGCCATGTGGTAAAACTATTGAACTTTTGAGCCAAAAAAAAACCTCTCGAGTCTTCATAAGGATAGATAAAGAGGAGCTATAGGAAGTTTCAATTTGATCCCTTCATAAAAGGTTTCTTTTTTTTAATTTCGCCTCAGAAATGTAGTCTTAAGGGTGTCAAAATAACTGTCCGGTTTACGCGGATCCAGCCGATCGTAAAGGGGGGCTGCAGTCCTAAAGGGGGGGGGCTATAGCCCCACAGCCCTTCATTTGGATCTGCTAATCAGCTTTTTTACCTTAATGTTGATTGACACAACTAAAATTCTAATTGTTCTGCACATTATTTGTTCTTTTGTTTGTTTGTTTAACGTCCATTGATGCTATTTGTTCTTTAGCTTGCTTCCTTACATGAAGGAAAGTCAAATTCTATCTTTAAATGACGAACAATTTTCAAAAGGAAGGGGCTGCAGCCCCTCCCCCCCTGGGTCAGCCAATGACATAGCTATGGGAAACTAAAAATGATAACAAACTATAATCAGCGATGAGGCCAACCATTAAAACGCAAGGCGTTTTGATTTTAAAACATTCCATAATTTGATGGTAATTTCCTAATTTTTGGTTTTCGCAATAACCTAATAATATTTACCATTGCCATCTTTTACCAGGACGATAACAGATGGAAAAAGTAATATATTCAATAATTTAAAAAGTTTTTTTTTTGGTGCCTCTTTGCGAGTTGTAATTTATTTCCTTGAACTTTCATACTTATAAATCCAAACCTCGAGGGCTATAATTAACACGAAAAAATAACTAATTTCAACTTAATAGTGAAACCTGAAATTCATAATTGTGCAATTTTTAAAATTTGCAATTGTCCAAAACCAAAACACTCCTGGCATCTCACTGAATAATTTATTCTCTCAAATATAAATATAGGTCGAGCCATTCGCGCAAAAAAAAGACAGGAAAAACCAAACAAAACAGAAAGTAGATGAAACCAGTTTTTTTCTTGTTCTTTTTTTTCGTGCGATGAAGGTTGTTTTTCCTGGTTTAGCGAACTCCGGTCGACTCAAGAAGACTTTGAATCCGATTACTTTATATATTCAATTTTGACAAAATGTCTCAATTGATCGCATTGTATGATTCTTACTAGTTCTACTTTGTTTAATTTTCTTTCTATTGATTGGTAGCTAGCTACTCCTCGTTCTCATTGCGTTTTCAGAAAAGCATCTAAGCATAGAATTCAAGAAATAATAACGTTTAGTTTATAAAGTAATAGGTCAATGAAACGAAATGAAAAAATAATAATTTTTACTTTCAGATTATTTAACGGAAACTCTTGGTTTCCATGCCAATTAGTAGCAACACACTTAAAACTAAATCAAAAGTTGGGGGTCACCTGTGGTATAGTGGTTAGCATGGCAACCTACAATACTAAATACAATACAATACTAATCCCAGCCATCGCCCTAGGATTTTTTATTAGGATTGGGAGTAATAAATCGTTGTCTATGCCGTTGTTCGGATAGGACGTAAAATGGAGCCTGTACGATGTCAGTTACTCATAAAAGATCCCTAACCTAATTCATTGGCGGATCCAGAGGGGGGGGGGGCTGTGGGGGCTGCAGCCCCTCCCTTTGGAAAACTTTTCGTCCTTTTAAGATAGAATTTGACTTTCCTTAATGTAAGGAAGCAAGTTAAAGACCAAATAATGTGCAGAATAAGTATAATTTTAGTTGTGGGAAAGGAACATAGAGGTAAAAAAGCTGATTAGCAGATCCAAATGTAGGGCTCTGGGGTTGGAGCCCCCCCTTTAGGACTGCAGCACCCCCCTTTACGATCGGCTGGATCCGCCCATGACCTAATTAAACCAGGATAGGCAAAATTTAGGACTCCCACTGTAGCATCGTCTGATTAGCCTTAGTGGCATAAAGTGACGTTAAACAAACAAACGAAACTAAATCAAAACTTAAAGAATCACAATCTTTTTAATTTCGTTTTAGTCTGTTGTAAAGAAGGTGAAGTGCGTACTGCTCAAAATATTTACCCTTTGGGCAAAAAAAAAAATGTAGTTTAAATAAATAAAGTTTACTGCAATCATTTTGGTTAAAATACATAAATATTAACTGCATCTAGATGAAAAAGAATACAATATCGCCAACGTTTTCCGAAAATACTCAAGCGCTCAAAATATATTAATTAGGTTCTTATTATGAAATATTTTATGGGCGGTTATAATGAACAAATTCTATTTACGAATTATCTTCGAAAAACTCCATTGTTATTTATATAATCCTCTAAAAAATTCAAACTAATCCACGGAAAGTGTGGAGCCCAAAAATAAAGTTGGCCCTTTATTCTTGGTACACCACTGTATGAAATACTGATGAAAGAATAAAATTCCAAAAGAATAAACTAAAATTTTTATAGAGGAAACATATTTTGTATTCCCTTTACGGCAGAAGTGGTGTAATTAAGTGACAATTTATTACGGGTCATTATTACGAACTGCTTATTTCGATTCCCATTCAAAATATTTCGTCGAAAAAACTCGATTGTTCAGCACCTTTGATAGATCATTTGGGGCTCTTCCCGGTTTTATTTCTAAAATCCCAATAAAAAATATATTTATAAACGCATCTCACGAGTAAGTGGGTCCAGCTTCATTCTTGGTGCGCACTTGTATGATGGACATTTGTGGGAGGACTGTTGAGGCTGCAGCCCCCATTTAGAAATTTTTTTGTCTTTTAAAGATAGAATTTAACTTTGCTAAAAGTAAGGAAATAAGATAAAGAACAAATAATATGGAGAGAAAGTAGAATTTTAGTTGTGGGAAAGAAGCATAAAGGTAAAAAAGCTGAATGGTAGATCGGCGGGATTTTTACAAACTGGATTAGTAGTTTTAATGAAAATATAAATCCATTTAACACGTTAACGCCGCACAGTTGAGTATTAGCCATGAAATCCTGGCCAAAACTATTTACCTATTGTATTTTTTTGTAACTGTGGAATACTTCAAACTTTTTATTAACAATCTGAAAATATAAAAACTAATAAAATATAAAACATTTCAAGTTTTGACAAAAATCAGAGGAATATCTAGAAAAAATAGGGAATTTGAAAAACTTCGGGAAAAAGTTCAAGATATAAGACATTTGAACGTTATATTGCAATTTAATATCTAGCTTTTGCAAATACTAAATACATTATTTGCATAATAAATTTTAATTGTGATCGTCTATTTATGCGCTTTCTCCGCGTGCAGCCGACTTCCTGATTAGCTTCTAGACTGTTCTACTAGTTTCCACTTCTAGTTCCTGTATGAAATCTTCGCGCGGTTGATTTAAAATTTAAGCTTCCTATAGCACCACAAAAAAGCTACTTAAAAGGGTAAACAACTTAGGTAAGTCACTAATTACTTGCATAGTTAAAATACAAATAAAATCGTTTTTAAGAAAATTATTTTATTATAAAAATTATAAGGATTTAAATTTTTTTAATCTAAAACGTTTCTTTAACCAATTACGAATATATTCTTTCCTTTACACGTCTTAAGAGAGTTTGAAATTATTTATTGCACTCTAAACACCGACTTGGTTATAAAAAAAATTCACTTTTAGAGGTATTTTGATACATTTATTAAAACGGGGGGGGGGGGGTGAGGAGAAGGATTGAACTTTACATTAATGCAAAAATATCTGCCCGACAAAGCCCGACAATACAACATAATATATTTTATTCTTTAAACAAGTCTATTTTTTTCATCATAATCAAAACAACTACAAGTTAACCGTTATGATATTAAAATTTGCTAAAAACTAGTTATCACAGAGAAATACATACCTTTCGAAATTGTGAGGAGAAATTTCAGATCGCTTGTTAAATGGATTCCACAGAAATCACATCATTAAGCATCTTCCAACTCAGAAAAAAATCTGGTGCGTGCGCGCAACACACAACTTTCACTTACCAACTTACTTAGATTAGAAATTGACGTGTTTTGCTAAATATCATTTCCCAAAGTCACACATTTTTCTACATTTATATCTTATTTTTGTTAATCGTTAAAGCCGTTTTTGAGTAAATAAAAAAAAAAAACCGTGAAAATGATACAAAATTTATTAAGTAAAGTCCCCCCTCCCCTAGATCAATTTTGATGAAATTTTTACAGTCATATCTCGGGCATATATATACATCAAATACCAAGTTTGATCAAAATTGTTAAAACCGTTTTTGAGTAAATAAAAAAAACACGTGAAAATGATACAAAATTTATTAAGTAAAGTCCCCCCTCCGGTAGATCAATTGTGATGAAATGTTGGTTATCACCTCTTTGGCATATAAATACATCAAATACCAAGTTTTATCAAAATCGTTAAAACCGTTTTTGAGTAAATAAAAAAAACATGTGAAAATTATACAAAATTTATTAAGTAAAGTCCCCCCTCCGGTTGATCAATATTGATGAAATTTTTACAGTCATATTTCAGGCATATAAATAGATCAAATACTCAGTTTAATCAAAATCGTTAGAGCCGTTTTTGAGAAAATCGAAAAAAACGTAAAAAGTTATTCAATAAAGTACACCCTCCCTTTGAGCAAATTTGATGAAATTTTTGCTGTCACATCGCGGGCTTATACATACTCTAAATACCCAATTTCAGGTTCGCACGGTTTATAGTTTTTGAGCTAGTCTGTTCACACACACACACACACAGACACACACACACACACACACACACACACAGACCATTTCGCGGGACTTGGTCATTTGGACTCAGGGGACCCCAAAACGTGTATTTCCGTTGAAAACCGGAAGTCGAA
The DNA here is from genome assembly GCA_911387785.2 of Aelia acuminata. NCBI lineage: Eukaryota > Metazoa > Arthropoda > Insecta > Hemiptera > Pentatomidae > Aelia > Aelia acuminata. The sequence goes on along the minus strand of OU426984.1, from coordinate 51,333,291 downwards.
ATTTTTAACGATCGCAATACTTCCACTTACTGTATATTTCATATATAGGTAAGTGAAAGTAAAAACAACTGCGTACTCGACTCTTGGATTCAGACTAGTTCCCTCATATTTTCCCTATATCTAATAGGTTTTTTGGCAATATTTGTCGTTATCATACAAAAATCTATAATTTTTTGGTAAAAACAAACTGGATGGAAGGTTTAATTAAATTAATTTTTGAACAATGATAAGAGAAACACGGGAAATAAAAATATATATAAAGTTACCTCCTTTGTATTTCCTTAATTGTGCGACCTTCAAGTCGATTCCTCGTGGACACTATTCCTAAAAAACACTGACGTAGTTGTTTCCGTTACATCTCGCAGAAGACTGAGGAATTTCTGGGACTTACAATTAGTTGAGAACATGGATTGTAGAGGGAAGAAGAACCACTCCCCAACAAGATGACTACCACAACCGCGAGGAATTACTTTTTTTATTTTATTTTTTATCCCATTATATTGATTATACTTCGTTAGCATACATTAACTTACGGACGTAGCCTTGTATATTAACCAGGCCACTTATATAACATCATCATTTCTTTACTTAATTCTTTACCCGTAAATAATGGATGCTTTGCATGCGGAATTATTTAAGTAAAAAGGAAGGTAAAGACGAGAGTAAAGAATATTTTTTACTTTCATTCGTAATACTATCTAATTCCTAAAATAAGAGGACATAAATTCAAAATAATAATAAAACTTCAAAATATTCAAATCTATGAAAAAGCAGAAAAAAAGCATCTACTTTTGCACTAAGAGATGCCCTGAACTTAATTTATTTTCTCCGACATATCACAAACGATAAAAATTGACTTAAGACAGCCTAGCTATTTGGTAACGATTTCTTCAACTAGATTTAAGTTAATTATTAGGAAACAATTACAACACACAAATGAAGCAAGTAAATGGAAAAATGCACATAATCGAAAAAAGAAAAAATCTGGTGCATGCGCGCAACACACAACTTTCACTTACCAACTTACTTAGATTAGAAATTAATGTGTTTTGTTAATTGCCACTACCTAAAGTTACACATTTTTCCTCATTCATTTCTTCTTTTTGTTTTCATTTCCTCAAAAAAAAAAAAAAAATACAAATTTTTACTTTTTTATTATTGATTAAAAGTATTTACTTTTGATAATTCGCCAATGCCAGCATACTACTCCAAGTCGTCTAATTTTATAATTCTCTATTTACTTGTTGAATATTTCATTTAGTTACTATGAAACAAATAATTTCCATTAAATGAACAGAACGGCTTTAATTATGAACAATGGTCTATCATTAAAGTTGTACTCCGCCGCATGCGTGTGCTCAACGTATTTTATGAGTTGACGGAATATTTTTCTTTTTTCCTCCTCTATATGTTTACTTGATGTTTTTCATATTTCATATTTCTTCTTTTTAGGCGTAATGAGAGACAGTTAATTTTTCCATATAAACAAAAACAAGGGTACTTTACAGGAAAACAAAAAAGGTCCCTTCCCCATTTAAGCCCCCTCAGAACATTTTAATAACGATAAAGCTTACCTGATATTAATGAACACCTTATTTTCATTAAAACATGGCTAATTTGATCAAAATCATTAAAGCCGTTTTTGAGATAATCGAAAGAAAGGTAAAAATTGGTAAACAAATTATGAAATATAGTGCCCCCTCCGTTTGACCAATTTTGATGAAATGTTGGCTGTCCCATCTTTGGCATATACATACGTCAAATACCCAGTTTGATCAAAATCGTTAAAGCCGTTTTTGAATAAATAAAAAAAAAAAACACGTGAAAATGATACAAAATATATTGAGTAAAGTCCTCCCTCCGGTTGATGAATTATGATGAAATTTTTACAGTCATATCTCGGGCATATATAAACACTAAATACCCAGTTTGATCAAAATTTTTAAAGCCGTTTTCGAGTAAATAAAAAAAACACGAGAAAATGATATAAAATTTATTAAGTGCCCCCTCCGGTTGTTCAATTTTGATGAAATTTTTACAGCCATTACTCGGGCACATTAATACATCAAATACTCAGTTTAATTAAAATCGTTAGAGCCGTTTTTGAGATAATCGAAAGAACGTAAAAATGTTTTAAATAAAGTACCCCCTCCCTTTGATTAATTTCGATGAAATTTTTGCTGTCACATCGCGGGCATATACCTACACTAAATACCGAATTTCAGGTTCGCACGGTTTATAGTTTTTGAGCTAGTCTGTTCACATACATACACACACACACAGACCATTTCGCGAGACTTTGTTATTTCGACTCAGGGGACCCCAAAACGTGTATTACCATTGAAAACCGGAAGTCGAAATTTTTAACGATCGCAATACTTCCACTTACTATATATTTCATATATAGGTAAGTGAAAGTAAAACTAACTAGAAATAGAATGGTGTAAATAATTCCTAATAAGTGCTTATCTAAGATTTTTACTTTCACTTTCCTATATATGAAATATATAGTAAGTGGAAGTATTGCGATCGTGAAAATTTTCGACTTCCGGTTTTCAACTGAAATACACGTTTTGGGGTCCCCTGAGTCAAAATAACCAAGTCCCGCGAAATGGTCTGTGTGTGTGTGTGTGTGTGTGTGTGTGTGTGTGTGTGTGTGTGTGTGTGTGTGTGTGTGTGTGTGTGTGTGTGTGTGTGTGTGTGTGTGTGTGTGTGTGTGTGTGTGTGTGTGTGTGTGTGTGTGTGTGTGTGTGTGTGTGTGTGTGTGTGTGTGTGTGTGTGTGTGTGTGTGTGTGTGTGTGTGTGTGTGTGTGTGTGTGTGTGTGTGTGTGTGTGTGTGTGTGTGTGTGTGTGTGTGTGTGTGTGTGTGTGTGTGTGTGTGTGTGTGTGTGTGTGTGTGTGTGTGTGTGTGTGTGTGTGTGTGTGTGTGTGTGTGTGTGTGTGTGTGTGTGTGTGTGTGTGTGTGTGTGTGTGTGTGTGTATGTGAACAGACTAGCTCAAAAACTATTATTCGTGCGAACCTGAAATTTGGTATTTAGTGTATGTATATGCCCGCGGAGTGACAGCAAAAATTTCATCAAATTTGCTCAAAGGGAGGGGGTACTTTATTTAATAACTTTTTAAGTTTTTTTCGATTTTCTCAAAAACGGCTCTAACGATTTTGATTAAACTGAATATTTTAACTATTTATATGCCCGAGGTATGACTGTAAAAATTTCATCAAAATTGATCAACTGGAGGGGGGACTTTACTTAATAAATTTTGTATCATTTTCACGCGTTTTTTTTATTTACTCAAAAACAGTTTTATCGATTTTGATCAAACTTGGTATTTGATGTATTTATATGCCCGAGGTATGACTAAAAATTTCATCAAAATTAATCAACCGGAGGGGGGACTTTACTTAATAAATTTTGTATCATTTTCACGTGTTTTTTTTATTTACTCAAAAACGGTTTTATCGATCTTGATCAAACTTGGTATTTGATGTATTTATATGCCCTAGATATGACTGTAAAAATTTCATCAAAATTGATCTACAAGAGGGGGGACTTTACTTGATAAATTTTGTATCATTTTCAGGTGTTTTTTTTATTTACTCAAAAACGGTTTTATCGATCTTGATCAAACTTGGTATTTGATGTATTTATATGCCCGAGATATGACTGTAAAAATTTCATCAAAATTGATCTACAAGAGGGGGGACTTTACTTCATAATTTTTTTCCAATTTTTACCTTTTTGATCGATTATCTCAAAAACGGCTTTAAAGATTTTTATCAAATTCGTCATGTTTAATTAAAATTAGTTTTTATTTAATATCAGGTAAGCTTTATCATTATTAAAATGTTCTGAGGGGGCTTAAATGGGGAAGGGGCCTTTTTTGTTTTCCTATAAAGTACCTTTGTTTTAGTTTATATTGAGAAATTAACTGTCTCTCATCACGCCTAAAAATAAGAAATGGCTAAATATGATATATGAAGAAAATCAAGTAAACATATACAGGAGAAAAAAAGATGAATATTTCGTCAACTCATAAAACACCTTTTCACGCATGCGCCGAACGCCTTTAATGACAAACCAATGCTTTATAATTAAAGATGTTCTGTTCATTTGAGAAGTGGCAATTAACAAAACGCATTAATTTCTAACCTAAGTAAGTTGGTAAGTGAAAGTTGTGTGTTGCGCGCACGCACCAGATTTTTTTTCTAAGAAATTAGTTATAAGTAGAGCTCGGATTCCCGTGCAATTGCATCTTTTTTTTGGAAAGTCAGAATAGAGCGAACTCCAGTTACTTATCCGAATCAAGCCCAATGGAATGTTTTGATGAAGTTTTATATTGCACGAAATTGCACGTTTAGGGGGTTACTGCACGAAATTGCACGTTTTGGGGGTTACTGCACGAAATTGCACGTTTTCAATTTTTATTGCACGAAATTGCATCATTTGAAGACAAAATATACTACAAATTGTATTTTTCTTTAATACACATCAAAACAATAGTGGAATAATAAATGTGAATATCATAGAAAAAAAATCTGGTGCGTGCGCGCAACACACAACTTTCACTTACCAACTTACTTAAATTAGAACTTAATGCGTTTTGTTAATTGCCACTTCTCAAATGAACAGAACATCTTTAATAATAACGCATTGGTTTGTCATTAAAGGCATACGGAGCATGCATGAGCTCAAGGTGCTTTATGAGTTGAGTTATTTTTCTTCTTTTCTCCTGTATATGTTAACTTGATTTTCTTCATATATCATATTTAGCCATTTCTTATTTTTAGGCGTGATGACAGACAGTTCATTACTCAATATAAACTAAAACAAAGGTACTTTATAGAAAAACAAAAAAGGCCCCTTCCCCATTTAAGCCCTCTCAGAACATTTTAATAATGATAAAGCTTACCTGATATTAAATAACAACTAATTTTCATTAAACATAACGAATTTGATAAAAATCGTTCAAGCCGTTTTTGAGATAATCGATCAAAAAGGTAAAAATTGGAAAAAAGTTATGAAATAAAGTCCCCCCTCCTGTAGATCAATTTTGATGAAATTTTTAGTCATATCTCGGGCATATAAATACATCAAATACAAAGTTTGATCAAAATCGTTAAAGCCTTTTTTGAGTAAATAAAAAAAACACGTAAAATGATACAAAATTTATTAAGTAAAGCCCCCCCTCCGGCTGATCAATTTTGATGAAATTTTTACAGTCATATTTTGGGCATATAAATAGATCAAATACTCAGTTTAATCAAAATCGTTAGAGCCGTTTTTGAGAAAATCGAAAAAAACTTAAAAAGTTATTAAATAAAGTACCCCCTCCCTTTGAGTAAATTTGATGAAATTTTTGCTGTCACATCGCGGGCATATACATACTCTAAATACCAAATTTCAGGTACGCAGGGTTTATAGTTTTTGAGCTAGTCTGTTCACATACACACACACACACACACACACACACACAGACACACACACACACAGACCATTTCGCGGGACTTGGTTATTTCGACTCAGGGGACCCCAAAACGTGTATTTCCGTTGAAAACCGGAAGTCGAAAATTTTCACGATCGCAATACTTCCACTTACTATATATTTCATATATAGGTAATTGAAAGTAAAAATAAAGGGAACTTGGGAGATGTAAACCAACACAAACCTCCGATTTCCCAGAACTGAGGGTTCAGTGGATCCTGGATGTTTACACTTTGTTTCTCAATTCTCATCGTTCTGTCGGGTATATAGTTACTATAAATGCCTAAAATGGGAGCAAGTGAGTCTTCGAAAACTGCGGGATGGATTGAAAAATATACTGAACTCAATGGGGATGGTTGTGTAGTGTTCAGTAAATCTTGTGATAAAAAATTGGATGTGAGAAGAAAACACCAATTGATACCCGCTGTAGCACAAGTAAGTACCTAACTATTTTTTTTTAACCCTAGAACGGTAACAGGGGTAGTGCGTGTCACCAGAGTGATTTAAAAATAAGCCTACGCACCGGATATTGTATCTAGTGATTCCATAATTTGAGTAGTATCTTTCATTTTTTAAGATCTTCCTATTTCCAGTATATGTAATTACTGCTCACATGCAAGTATTTTACTCTGTAATCCACATCTTGCTGTTACTATTTTAAGTAAATATTTTATATTCCGATTTTTTTACCGGAATTGTTTTCAGAAATATATCAATAGTATTATAAAAAAGGATAGAAAATTCAGTGATTATACCAAAACCAATAAAATAAAAATAATCTGTAAAATAAAAGAGTTTCTATTTCAATTTACTCTCCACTACTTACTTTTTTCCAAAGTAGCAATTTTTTGTCCACAAAAATAATTTAATGCCAGATTTTTAAGCAATAAATTTTTATTGCATGTTTTTGCACGTTTTGAAATTTTAATGCACCTTTTTTGCACGTTTTGAAGTTTTTATTGCACGTTTTCAAATTTTTACTGCACGGAATTCCGAGCTCTAGTTATAAGACTATAGCAAATGTCACCAGCTAGCGAAGTTATCGTAACTTGAAGAAAAAATTCATTAAATAAAGTGCCCCCTCCGTTCGTTCAATTTTTTCTGTCACATCGCGGACATTGTTTGACTTTGGCCCCCAGCAGGCTGTCAGGGCTCAAAATCTGTGGCTGGTTGTAACTCTGAATAGAAATCTAAGTGGACTGTATGAATAAATGAAAAAATCTCGTGCGATGCGCGCAACACTCAACTTTCACTTACGAACTTACTTGGAATAGAAATCGACGTGTTTCGATAATATGTAAATGCCATTCCTCAACTTCACACATTTCAGTATATACTTATATTCGTAGATCTCCATAAGTTATAGAGTATCTGTATACCAAATTTAATAATTCTCAGCACTTTTCGATTCATTATTGCTAATTTATATATGAAGGGACTAATTTCATCAACAGTCGAGTTTTTTTACAGCTTGCTTGTTTTTACTTTCACTTACCTATATATGAAATATATAGTAAGTGGAAGTATTGCGATCGTGAAAATTTTCTTACTTTCACTTACCTATATATGAAATATATAGTAAGTGGAAGCATTGCGATCGTGAAAATTTTCGACTTCCGGTTTTCAACGGAAATACACGTTTTGGGACCCCCTGAGTCGAAATAACCAAGTCCCGCGAAATGGTCTGTGTGTGTGTGTGTCTGTGTGTGTATGTGAACAGACTAGCTCAAAAACTATAAACCGTGGGAACCTGAAATTGGGTATTTAGTGTAGGTATATGCCCGCGATGTGACAGCAAAAATTTCATCAAAGTTGCTCAAAGGGAGGGGGTACTTTATTTAATAACTTTTTAAGTTTTTTTCGATTTTCTCAAAAACGGCTCTAACGATTTTGATTAAACTGAGTATTTGATCGATATATACGCCCGAAATATGACTGTAAAAATTTCATCAAAATTGATTAACCGGAGGGGGGACTTTACTTAATAAATTTTGTATCATTTTCACGTGTTTTTACTTTCACTTACCTATATATGAAATATATAGTAAGTGGAAGTATTGCGATCGTGAAAAATTTCGACTTCCGGTTTTCAACGGAAATACACGTTTTGGGACCCCCTGAGTCGAAATAACCAAGTCCCGCGAAATGGTCTGTGTGTGTGTGTGTGTGTCTGTGTGTGTGTGTGTGTGTGAACAGACTAGCTCAAAAACTATAAACCGTGGGAACCTGAAATTGGGTATTTAGTGTAGGTATATGCCCGCGATGTGACAGCAAAAATTTCATCAAAATTGCTCAAAGGGAGGGGGTACTTTATATAATGACTTTTTACGTTTTTTTCGATTTTCTCAAAAACGGCTCTAACGATTTTGATTAAACTGAGTATTTGATCTATTTATATGCCCGAGATATGACAGTAAAAATTTCATCAAAATTGATTAACCGGAGGGGGGACTTTACTTAATAAATTTTGTATCATTTTCACGTGTTTTTTTTTATTTACTCAAAAACGGTTTTAACGATTTTGATCAAACTTGGTATTTGATGTATTTATATGCCAAAGATGTGATAACCAACATTTCATCAAAATTGATCAACCGGAGGGGGGACTTTACTTAATAAATTTTGTATCATTTTTACGTGTTTTTTTTATTTACTCAAAAACGGTTTTAACGATTTTGATCAAACTTGGTATTTGATGTATATATATGCCCGAGATATGACTGTAAAAATTTCATCAAAATTGATCTACGGGAGGGGGGACTTTACTTAATAAATTTTGTATCATTTTCACGGTTTTTTTTTTATTTACTCAAAAACGGCTTTAACGATTAACAAAAATAAGATATTAATGTAGAAAAATGTGTGACTTTGGGAAATGATATTTAGCAAAACACGTCAATTTCTAATCTAAGTAAGTTGGTAAGTGAAAGTTGTGTGTTGCGCGCACGCACCAGATTTTTTTTTTTATTTACTCAAAAACGGTTTTAACGATTTTGATGAAACTGGGTATTTGATGTATGTATATGCCAAAGATGCGATAGCCAACATTACATTAAAATTGATCAACCGGAGGGGAGACTTTACTTAATAAATTTTGTATCATTTTCACGTGTTTTTTTTATTTACTCAAAAACGGTTTTATCGATCTTGATCAAACTTGGTATTTGATGTATATATATGTCCGAGATATGACTGTAAAAATTTCATCAAAATTGATCTACAAGAGGGGGGACTTTACTTGATAAATTTTGTATCATTTTCACGTGTTTTTTTTATTTACTCAAAAACGGTTTTAACGATTTTGATCAAACTTGGTATTTGATGTATTTATATGCCCGAGATATGACTGTAAAAATTTCATCGAAATTGATCTACGGGAGGGGGGACTTTACTTAATAAATTTTGTATCATTTTCACGGGTTTTTTTATTTACTCAAAAACGGCTTTAACGATTAACAAAAATAAGATATGAATGTAGAAAAATGTGTGACTTTGGGAAATGATAATTAGCAAAACACGTCAATTTCTAATCTAAGTAAGTTGGTAAGTGAAAGTTGTGTGTTGCGCGCATGCACCAGACTTTTTTACTAAGAGTTGCTTTTTGCAAATATATCGTGAAGGTGAATCGATAGGTGTATTTTAAGCCGTTTTTGAGTAATAAAAAAAAACACCTAAAAATGAGATAACATTTATCAAGTAAAGTGCCCCCTCCAATTAATCAATTTTAATGGAATTTTTACTGTCACATCGCGGGCATATAAATACTCAAAATACCGAGTTTAATCAAAATCGTTAGAGCCGTTTTTGAGAAAATCGAAAAAAAACCTAAAAATTAGACAAAAGCCTTCAAAGAGCTTAATGAATCCGAGACTATCAGATGACATCTGTGTTGTTGGTTTTTTATGAGGGTGAGTGCTTTGAAAATTGAATAAAGTTCTCCAGTGTATACACTATTAGATTGAGGTAGGGTGAATTTTAGACAAATGGAATCCGTGACTATTGCACAGAGGGCTCCCCACTCTCCGCATACAAACTTTCTACTGGCGTGGTCCTGTGTGCACCTGTGCAGAGACGTTCTCCTGTATATGTTTACTTGATTTTTATCATATTTCATATTTAGCCATTTCTTATTTTTAGGCGAAACGAGATAAAGATAATTTCTCCATATAAACAAAAACAAAGGTACTTTGTAGGAAAACAAAAAACACCCCTTCCTCATTTATGCCCCCTCAGAACATTTTAATAATGATAAAGCTTACCTGATATTAAAGAATACTTGATTCTCATTAAAAATGACGATTTTCATCAAAATCGTTAAAGCTATTTTTGAGAAAATGGAAAAAACACGTGAAAATAATACAAAATTTATTAAGTAGTGTGCCGCCTCCGGTTGATTAATTTTGATGAAATTTTCGCAGTCATATATAGGGCATCAAATACTCAGTTCTATCAAAATCTTTAGAGCCGTTTGTGAGAAAATCGAAAAAAAAACGTAAAAAGTTATGAAATAAAGTGCCCCCTCCGTTAGACCAATTTTGATGAAATTTTTGCTGTCACATCGCGGGCATATACATACACTAAATACCCAATTTCAGGTCTGTGCGGTTTATAGTTTTGGAGCTAGTCTGTTCACACACACACACACACACACACACACACACACACACACACACACACACACACACACACACACACACACACACACACACACACACACACACACACACACACAGACCTTTTTGCGGGACTTGGTTAATTGGACTCAGGGGACACCAAAACGTGTATTTCCGTTGAAAACCGGAAGTCGAAATTTTTCACGATCGCTATACTTTCCTTACTATATATTTCATATATAGGTAAGTGAAAGTAAAAATGAACAAAAGAAGAAAACTCTATCGTTTTTAAATATACAATTTTGAATTGAAGCAGGCATTAATAAAACTGATACAAAGCATGTTAGTAGAAATACAAATTAGTAAAAATTTTGAAGAAGTATGTTATGGTATTGCTGGATTTCACAGATGATCGTGGAGACGATGTGAACGATGTATAAAGTTGGGGGTGTGCGATCATGCTGAGAAATTAAATTTGCACGTCACTAACATTTTGAGGATAAATATCAGGCCTGACAACATGTTTCGTTCTCCGCCTCAGGCATCTCCCTGGGGCAACTTATTTCTTCTACTCCATACTGGAGCACAAAATGAGAAAAAAATTAGCGTAGATGCAGCACTCGGTCCGGCCTCTCAGGTGACAGTGCGACGTGTGGCGCTAGTTACATGCCATCTGTGAGAGCGCAGCAGTGCATACCAGATAAACCCGCAACTCCAATGCAGCGAACGCGAAACAGACATATAGATACATCTATAATTATAGCACCCAATTTTAGGTTCGTACGTTTTATAGTTTTTTAACTAGTATGTTCACACAGACCATTTATTAATGATCCAATTATTAAGGAACTTGGTTATTTGACTAAAGCGACCCCAAAACGCGTATTTCCGTTGACAACCGGAAGTCGAACGTTTTCAATATCGCAATACTTTCCCTTACTATATATTTCATATATAGGTAAGTGTTAGCTGGGGTGGTTCCTCTTGTCCTCCTACTACAGGAGAAGTGACTAAGTACATTTACAAAAAGGAAGGCTCAGCAGGACTTTGGACACTCTAGGGATGAGAGATTGCTGAAAACCCGAACAAGTGGAAGTAGATAATGCGGGAGGATACCATTGAGGAGTTGAGCCGAAGGTGAACAAACCCCCAGAAAGGGAGCACCCTTAGAAAACACTTACTTTCCTACGGTAAAATCCCGGCTATTGGCTAAATGGGTCCTCCCGGACTATTGGGTTTCACAATTCCTCACGGGGCATGGGGGTTTTAGAGCTCATCTGCATCTACCTTTCAGCTCTTGGGGACAGCTGAAGATGAAAATTAAAATAAATTGTTTACTAGCAATAGTGTGTTGTTGCGTAGTCATGGGGAACATCCCACTACTGCTAATACTGCATTGCTCGTGAGTCATGGGAGGGAGGAAATAAAATAAAAAATATTACTTATCATAGAGATGGAACAAACTATTATAATATTGAATTTATTTAGCAGAACTTATTTATTTCATGACTAATATTTTTTCTTAATTTTCGAACCGAAATTTGAGCTTAGATAATAGTTTTTTGTTTTGTCAAAATCAGTAATTTGGCACTTTAACATTTATATGCCTCAATAGTTGCAGAAAAAAAATAATTAAAAACGATAATATTAATCCAGAAACCTAACAAAAGTGTTATTCAAGAATAAAGAATCGGCACAAGATTTTATGGCTATCCGACAGTGACTGAGTGAGTTAAATAAGCATTGAATTATATATATATAATTTATGCATAACAGGATAAAACTTTTCAAAAACTCATTAGTAGTGAAGACCTTATTATGATTTGTTGATATTAATGCACAAAAATTAATGCGCGTGTCATTGGTCTGCATCCTGTATCACTTTCTCCTTGGCCTGCTTATCTGAGTGGCAACGAGTTTTCTTTTTCTTTGTCACCAAATTTTCGTACTTCATATACCAGTCATATGACTCTAACTCAACGATTAGACAACACATATATTAACTTGATAGAATTCTTCACTGCCTACTTTCTTTATTTGCTTTAACAGGTAATCATAAAACTTTAATGTGAATTATTACTGCCATAGGATATACACAATATCAAATACATTCTCTATTTAAGGAAAAATTAATGGAAGATTTCATGGTGTATCCTGGCTATAAGAGTAGGCCATCTATTCTTGCTATGTTAAATAAGTGAAAGTAAAAATGTATCTTTGACATTAATAGATTACCATCATTCAGTAGGATACGTCAATGCATTACAACCCAGTACCATACCAGTTGGAGGTCTCAGCTTAAAGCATGCTGTCCAACTGCCTGAAGTTTCTTTTATTTTAGGAAAGTATGATAACATTTTCTTTTAATATATAATGATTTTCCCATAACCATATTTAAATAGTTTATCAGATTATTAAAAAAACTATAGGGCTACATTTATCTGATATTTTCAATTCGATGATTTAATAATAAACCCTTTAATATATATAAAAAAGTTTATCATCAGCCTTTGAGACTAACAAAAGTAGGTCATTAGCCATATAAAAAATGTATAGCTGATTTTTTTTGTGGTAAATTATAATACCCCAATTTTGGACCTTAGCTTTTTTTTGTTCTCCCTGGCTCAATGTGGGAAAAGTCACTGAAACTGAATGTGAGCTTAGCTCTTCTCCATGGATTTACCAGAACTTGAGACAAGGCAAATATAGCTTAGTCCCTCTCTGCCACAAATTCGTTTAGCCAAACAGAGGTAATGTTAATATATAATGAGGCTGGAAAATTACTAAGATCAGGACCTTCAGATACACCCGGAGAAGGAGAATATTTATGTTAGATCTAATCTTTAACAATAGAATAAGCCTAGAAAATAATGATAAAAATAGCAAAAAATCTTCCTTATTTCACCATAAATATTTATTTACAGCACATGTTGACGTTTCGGGGCTGTTTCCTCATTCTCAAAACCTGTCCAGTTTTATATCTATAAACATTTAATAATCATAACACTAGTTTAACAATTTAGATAAAATAAATTAATTATAACCTACATAAATAATTTTTCAATCGTATGATTGAAGGTCTTTTAATAAATATTATAACAAATATATTAATGTCATATGCTTAAAACACACTGACATATTTAAAATGTAAAACAGTGTGTTTTAAGCATATGACGTTAATATATTTATTATAATATTTATTAAAAGACCTTCAATCATAGGATTGAAAAATTATTTATTAAGTTATAATTAATTTATTTTATCTAAATTGTTAAACTAGTGTTATGATTATTAAATGTTCATAGATATAAAAATATACAGGTTTTGAGAATGGGGTAACAGCTCCGAAACGTCAACATGTGCTGTAAATAAATATTTATGGTGAAATAAGGAAGATTTTTTGCTATTTTTATCAATTAATATATAAATATCTCTAACTAAGTTTAGAAGAAAATAACATGATATTTTAAAGAGCAACCTAATACAGTTAATCAGCTTATATATATATATCAGTTTATATATACACACATATATATATATATATATATATATATATATATATATATATATATATATATATATATACTATAATTATTTAATTAGTACAAAATAAGAAGGGGAAGAGGAAGGTTAGTTATAAGTGAGAATACTTTTGGATATAACATGTTTATTCAAATGTAATAAACTATAGGTCACATTCTATTTCTATAAAATAGATTTTGACAGCAGCCTACTACTAAGCAGTCTGGTAATATAAACAAAATAACTTTATATCTTTACAAATAAATTAATTTAAAAAAAAAAATGACAAGAAACACAGTTATTTATCTATATTTACTCCGCTGAAATATACACGTTTTTATTCAATTAAAATAATTTAAATGCGCTCTTCAACTAAAGAAAATAAAAATTGCACAGCTCTTCAAATCAACATATAAAATTACAATAAATTCTGAACATTAAGGAAGTATAACACTGATAAAAATTATAATGTCAGCAATTATAACTTTAATTTATAAAATCACACAATTTATATATGTTGAGGGTAATAAGGAATGAAAAATTTAATTAATTATAATGAAATTAATTATTACTCATTATTATTCAATATTTAAGCATAGTCTTATTAGTATAGAAGACAGTAAATATTGAATATTATAAATAACGAATTGTTTGCAGATGTTTTCTTTAAACATGCAGCTAAAAATATATATATGTACAATTCTCACACCATCTGCAACAGAAAAATAAAACAAATTTTAATGAAAAAATTAAAACCATAAAAATAAAAACAATTATATTTAAGCTTAATCAAATGCTTAGCAGGATTAGAAATCCAATAGGTAATATAAGATAATAGCAAAATTGTTACTTTAGTTCTAGATTTTATAATAATGCTATTTTAATGGTCGTAAATGAATAAAAATGTAATATTTTATTTATTCGTGGTAAATGTTTATTAAAACTCTGGAGGAAACCTGTATAATGATTTATAAAGAAATCAATTAATAGTTAATTAACATGAATTTATATCTATTAATTTCTGCATTACAGCTCGATCAGTATCTATCGACATTATACGTGTTCCTCAAGGCAAGGGACCATGCATATGAGGAACTGCAAAATTTAATGAAAAATCTTGAAGACGAGCATGAGTTTGGTAGTAAAAATATTATCATCTCAGGAATATTTCCTAAAATATTGAGGAATCTTAGAAGTTACAACTGTTGAAAGTTAATCCTTCCAATAAATAGTGTACAAATTTGATTATGAAGGAACAAATCATGGTAAAATATCGAACTCCAATGGCTGAGAAGTGTAATGACTATGACCTAACATGATGGCTTGATTCCTGGTCGAGGGTTGTAAAGAAAAAGTGTATACCGGTTCATCTAATATTTATAAATATTACACTTGGGTCAATTAATATACTTATTTAGTCCTAGTTCTACGATTGAACTACGATGTTCTCGCTCTGGTTAATATAAGGTAGAAAATTCAAGGTAAATCTCCTAAAATTACAAATAATGAACGCTGACTGGAAAAAATCTCTCCCAGATATAGTCACATTAATAGAAATGTTGATTTAATCGCAACAATAACACATGCCAACGGAAAAAATTTGTTTGACAACTTTTTTAATTTTAATAGCTGATCTTTATAGATTTTTATGTGCTGAATCTAAATCTGGCATCATTTTTTTTTTTTTTTTTTATCACCCATAGTTTTCCAGCAATATGCTTTGTATTATAAACCCCTATCTAAACACTTCTATGGTGTACGAGGGAATTAATGAAACACTATGTTACATCATAAGCATGGTTTGTATTTCAGTGGCTACTTAAAACAGTGATATAATGTGCTAATACAGTACAGCTTTTACTTGTCAACTGGAACTGGTCTATACTTTCTTTCTCTTTTTTCTTTGAAACTCCTTGTAAAGCTTTTCATCGATGAGTCACTTGTTGAACTTCTCGGTAAAGTGACCAACAGTAGTCCCCCATCATGTTGGTGTTCCAGCGGCCCTGATAGCGTTTTTCCTTGCTCCTCACTAAAATCTCCCAAATTGTTCGGGAAGTAGTTAAGGTGGCTGTTCAAAAAGTGAACTTTGAGGCTCATCAAATATCCTAACTTTTTAAACTTCTGTAACATGTTAGCTACAATAGAAACATAGTCTGGGTCTTTTTTATTTCCCAAGAACTTCGTAACGACTTGCTTGAATGATACCCATGCTTCTTTCTCATTAAAATTCATTGTGGATTCGACAAAGACGACTTCTTTTAGTTCAGCTTCTGATAGGCGTGGAAACGTTTGGCAGAGATACTTGAAACATGGTCCATCTTTAGGCAAAGCTTTTACAAATTGTTTCATTAGGCCTAACTTTATGTGTAGAGGTGGTAGAAGCACGTTTTTTGCATCTACGGGGTTTTTGCGTAGAATGTTCTCACCAGGTTTTAAAGACTCCCCACAGGCCAGTTCTTTATGCACCAATGTTGATCCCTAGCCCTACTGTCCCATTCACACAAGAAACATGGAAATTTGGTAAAACCACTTTGCTGACCAAGGAGCATGCATGTTCAATTCTTTAAAAATCGCTTTATTTAATAAATTTAAGTATGAAATGTGAAGAAATTGTGGGTGGTACAGCTATTTTAATATCATATTTGGATTCAGCACCCCAAAAACTATAGGAATAAGGTATTTTTAGTAAAAAAGTTTTTTCATCATTGGCCTGTGTAATTGATAATAATTTAATTTTATGGTAATAACTTCGGCAATATTCTTGACCTTGATAAAACCCTTTTACCTGCTTGTTCTTTGGTTCAGCTGATACCCAGACGCGAGTGTCCTTCACAGGCTGTTTCTTTTTTGCTTCATCAACCCTCTTCCAGAGCGCAGCAACCCTTGACACCGGCTGGCTGTTGAGGCTGGAATTGGACGCCCACCTCCCGTCAGAAGACGCCGATTTCAAGCTCTGGTTGCTGGCTGACGGCCTTACTCCACTACTGGCAGATTTATTAGGCAGGCTTGCTGCTCGGCCTCTCCCACTAGCGCTGCTTGAACTACAATTTCCTGTGCTCTTACTTGCACCTGTAAAAATAGTTTTACAATTTTTTAATAACTTTCATTTTAACTTTACATACCAATTGAATAATCCATATATAAACAATACTTTTTAAATGACTAAACAAATTTCACTTTAACAAGTAAATTATTTTTAAAATCAAAAGTCTTTTAATATCTTGAAGTTAAGGAAAATAAAAAATTACTGTAACTAATTACTGAAAGTTTTAATAGGAATCATCAAGATGTTAATTTCAAAAATTTTATTCAAGAAAATTATGATCAAAAGGATAAAATTCTAGGATATATTATTTATCCTGGAATTAAGATTTATAATACATAATGAGAAAATTAAACTAAATAGATATAAGTTAATTAAGTAATTAGGTTTCTGCTCAAATTACTCACCTATGGGGATTTTCTTAAGAGGAGAGGTAACTTTCCTAACAGGAACTGGGATGGAAGATGAAGACGGTTCTTCCTTTGTAAAGGTACCCTGCCTCTGGATTGGAGCGACTGCCCCAGGCTTTCTCTTAGTGTTGGATTTCACAGGGCTACGAACTACTGGGATCGCACTACTCCGAACGCCTCCCCTTATACTCTTTACCTGCAATGGAAGGCAAGTAAGTAGCATTCGTCATGATTTTTGTTAACAATAACAGATATGTTTGAGTTGAAATGTAAAATATGTTTTACCTCAGGTGGCTTAACAACGACTGGCCTTGGAGGTTCTTCAGCTTCGCTTGTGCTCTCTTGTGCTTCTTGTATGTCAGTTTCGGGTGGTGAACTCTCTTCACTTGATAATCTATAAATCAAGAAATCAATTGTTCCACTTTTATTTTCTATAAATATAAATTTATAAAAATGAATCATTGGGACAATTAAGGAGTATCAATAATGCATTTTTTTAATAAATGTAAAATGGAGTAATAGAAAACTATTAGGAAAAATGAATCTAAATATAAAAAAATATTTAAATTATAATAATTCCATTTCAAAAATTAGTGATATTTGAAATGTTATGTGAAGGTATTACAGTTTTTGTTATGCTAAATGAAATCAGAAAAAAAAAAAAAAATCACTAAAACACATTCTTTAAATTAACTTTTTTTAAGCTAGAAAAAAAAAAAAAAATATCTTCGTCATGATAAATAACCACTGTGAGGTACCTTTCAAAATTTGGAGGAGCATCATTTATTGTCCTTGTCCTAAACCTGTCCCTGTCAGCTTGCCTTCTTTGCTTCGGTGTCATCTTTTCTTTGACTTTCTCTTTGGCTTCACTGCTCTCACCTTCCGCACTCAATTCAGTTGTTTCTTTAGGGGGCTCATTCTTCTCTTCTCCTTTTATCACATATGTGTTATACCTGAAAATCCCAATGTGCATCATTTACTTACAGATTTATATTTTATTCTTTTGAATTACTCTTTTACAAAAATAATTCATATTATAATATGATATATATAGAGAAATACTATATTCAATGGAAAAGACCTGGAATGAGCAACATTTTTTTTCTCGAAATTCTCCAGTTAAAAATTTAAAAATGTTTTAAAGGGAGAATGGAAGAAACTTACAATAATACAGATACTGATGAATGATTCATATCATAAATGGATCAACAGAATGAATCTATAAAATATATTTCTCCCTATCACTAATTTCATATCTCAAAAAACATAAATTTCTAGAGAATAGTTTTGGGTTCATTATTTAAAATTCAAATTTTAAAGACATGTTTGATAGGCTGCAGGTAGCTTATTCCTGGACTATCTGCAGGGAAAACTTTCTGTCAAGCTCTTTTAAGAATAATATCTAAATACAACCAAGAATGTTCATTGAAATAAGTGAATCAATCATGACAGACTTTGACTAAATACAAAGAAAATTAAAGTAATTTGAAAAACTAAGACTGGATTCTTAGTATTTTGTACTATACAAGTAAACTATATTTTTGAGAGGATTAGAGTATGATGATGTGAGTAAAGTTCCTATTTAATCCTGTTCCCTCCACAACATAATATAATGATTAATACACGATACTGAGCTAAATAATTACTTCGGTTTTGAATCAGTTTTAAATAAATTGCCAAATTCACTCAATCATAGCAGCAATTTTGCACTCCATAAAAATATAATGAAATTAAATCCTTTTCCAGGAGAGTCCAGGGAGTTTAAAAAATAAATCTATTTTGTTAATAATAAAAACAATCCTTCAAACAAAAAAATTAAACACTGAATAATGCTATAACAAAGAAATATATTCAAAATGATCAGAAGGATACCTGAAATTTCCCAGGTCTCTTCTCTGTTTTGGTGTTAAGCGTCTCTGAAGGGGAGGAGTTGATGGGTCATCAGCTATTTCTGATCTTAGGCTAGCCACGCTCACCATTGAGTTGTCCAAATCTAAGGCATCGTCCATGTCTGGTGGGGGCTTCACGTTTTCCAAGAGGCTTTCAGTCTTTTTTCTTTCACCTTCTAAGCTACAAGTCAAAGATAATATGCTATCCATTCCTATAAAAAAAAATAAAAAAAAGTCTAAGGCAAAGCAGACAATGTATGATGGCAAATATTACAAAAAGTGGAATGTGAAGATTTAAAAAAGGCACTGGAACCTTGAATTATTTCAAATGCGACTCGTTAAGATATTTGGTATGAATCAAGACAAAAAAAAAAAAAAAAAAAAAAAGAATTGGAAATACCAGTTTTGTAGGTTAAAGACATATTAATTAAGGGGGAGGCAGGGATGATCTTGAAAGATAGGATATAATAAGAAAAAGTTTTATTTCAGGATAAAACTGAGTACCTCAACAACTTTCAAGTCCATTTCTAAGTTATTATTTTTGTGCTTCTTGATTTAACACTTAGAGTTCTAATAGGACACATGCTTCATCTAGAAGTTATTGGTATGATGATAGCTCTCTAGGGAACTTCTAGCCACTATCTGACTCTTACGTATGGTTTCAGCCGTTTTGTAAACTCATTTAATCGTCTGATCGACTTTGGTCGACTTAACAAAAATTTTTAACAAGGGACTGGGTCTGCGACTATATATTTACTTATCAATCATTTATATTACAGTACAGTTTTTGACTCTAACGAGCGATAAATTAGGTATCAAGAGAAAAGGTACTTAATGGAACCGAGATCAATCATGATTTAGATTCTTAAATTCTTCCAAGGGCTTGAGTAAAGGCACTGATATAACAGAGATTTCAACATTTTGAGGATAGTATTTTTATCTTTTCTTTTATAGATATGAGAAAATGTGGTGTAGTTCAGTAGGAACTGTAACAACTTTGCATTTTCAAGCCACAAAAACTGTGATGTTGTCATGGACTTACTTAATTATGGACAAGTTAAAGTACATATTATTTTATATTATTATTATTATATTGCTTAATTAACCAGTTGCATATAAGGAATATACCTTTTGCTTATAATACCTATATGTTTTATATAAATAAAGATGTTTCCCTAAAATCGCATATACTTTGTGTGCATTAGGAAGAAAAAGCCGAGGTACCTAATGAAAGAGCTCTCGCAAAAGTATATGTACTAGACCAGTTTAGTAGTTATATGAACTTATTTATACATGATTTTTTTTCAAACAAATGCAACTCAAAATGATTTGGTGTCTAACCCTTATAACCTAAGTAACACTGTCGCGGGCTTAGGCCAACGCCAAGGAAACATTTTTACTAGGCTTGTTCAACTGTTGGCCTATGCTGATAACATAGACATAGTGGGACGCTCCCTTCAGATGCCTTCCTTGCACTGGCGAGTTCTGCCAGTAGACTTGGGCTAGACATTAATGAGTCCAAAACCAAGTAAATGGTAACCCGAGAAATTCCCAAGCCTGGTGAGACAGTTACTGCTGGGCTTTACACATTTGAAAAGGTTTTGGAGTTTACTTATCTGGGATCTGTGGTTACCCAGTATAATAAACCCGATATTGAAATTAGGAGAAAAAACACAAGCTGCTAACAAATGCTACTTTGAGTTAAGGAAACAGCTAAGCAGGCGGATACTTTCCAGACAGACAAAGCTCTACTTGTATAAGACGTAAGTGCGCCCAGTACTTCTTTATGGATCTGAATGCTGGACAACTTCAAAAGCCACTGAAAAGGAGCTCCTTATTGGAGAGGAACGGAGGCGACACAAGAACCAGAAGCTGTACAACATGGAGATTTTGGAGATGCTGACGTTGTAAGAGTAATGAAGTTGAGGCACTTCAGATATGCAGGACATATTGCCAGAATGCCTGAAGGAGAAATGCCTAAAAACTTGCTCACTCTGCAGATAGATGGAAAAGAAGAAGAGTGAGACCAAAGCTGAGGTGAACAGATGGAGTAGCAGGAGGCGCACGCAACATCCTAGGAGTTGGGAACTGGATGGCATCGGCACAAGACCATGACGTTTGGAGGGGGCCAAGAACTGTAACCAGATTGTAGCATCGTGAAATAATAATAATAATTCTCACCAAGTAAAAGGATGTTTATTTTGACTAAAATCCATCTTATATTAATATATAGGCAACGTACAAAAAATTAAAAGATATGCATATCGTGAGTAATTTTGTTTAATTGTGAGAGTGAAGGGATACCATATTTCTATAAAGAAGGTTATAGGAGATGCTATTATTAATATTAGGAGATGCTAGGAATTTAAAAATTTTCTTTATTAACACCGACTTTAAATTTAGTAATAATATTTATTACTTTGTTTGGTATATTTTGAATATGTTTTAGGGGAATCGTGCAAAAGTGATTAACACATGAAGGAATTGAGCTATAAAAGTTACCTGAAGGTGGTTGCACCGCTTCTAAATCTTGAACAGTTGAATCAGTTAACTTGAAATCAGAAGGCTTTAGTTCGTGTGCTAATGAGGTATCACAAGATAAAGATAGAATGGAAGCCATGTTAGAGGGAGGTTGCGTTTGCTCAAGGAAACTGGTTTCCATGTCCAGATGTGATATAAGAGCTACCTTCCCGGACTCTAAAGGGATAACTCTCGACTCAGTTATTGTCATATCATCGTCAGTCTTCTCTGGGATAGACAAACTCGGAAAAGAAACTTCTCCTGTTTCTTCAGCCCAAGTATCAGTACTCTCTTTCATTTTATCTCCAACTACAAAGTTAAATTAAATATGTTAATTTAAAAATTGAATGGATTGTAAACGGAAAAGCTAAAACTCCATGCAGAAATAACAAACTACTTGATTCCAAAATAAAAACAAGCAATAAGCAATAATCAACAATAATGGGATGGATGTTTGATGTTTAAATAATCCAAATAATGTTTTTAAAATGAGAATCCTTGGCTTAGAAAAAAAGTACTGACTTGAAACTATTCATAAAGTTATAGAACTTAAAGTATTCAAGGTAAAACACAGGAAGTGTTACAAGAAGAATATTAAAATCTTTAAATCTTGGCCAAATTACAGAATAATACTTGTAATAATTGTTAGTTTTAACGTCACTTTATGCCACTAAGGTTAATTGGACGATGCTACAGTGGGAGCCCTAAATTTTGTCTATCAAGGTATAATTAGGTTAGGGATCTTTAATCTTTACTTCCATTAAAAAATCCTAGGGTCACCCGACTCGCGACCTTAAGTATTGTAGATTTCTATGCTAACCACAGGTGACCCCGTTGTTAGAGTTTTATAGTTAATTGTTTTAAAAATTTTCCAATGATGGTATATTGAAAGACTCGTTTATTTCTATAATTCCAGAATGGTACTGTAATGATAAACATAGAAAATGAAATTTAGTTGCTATAATAATTGAGATCTGACAAGTTAACTCTCTCCCCTATAGAATTTGGTTGATCTTCAGTATTAAAATGTACTTTAGTATAGTGTAGCAAGGAAGGATCAAATTCAAGCATTTTTTAAAAATTTAATTCATTTCAATTGGGGCTATAGTTAATGAGTCTTATTCATAAGTTAATGAGGTCTTTGGCCTTCTTAGAGACGCATATATTCCTTACGGGGAAGCCCGGAAGGGGTAGCCCAACCACATGATGGCAGGGTGCCCAAAGCTCCTTAAATAATCCCATATGGGACGATTTGGCAGTGTTAGCTCTCTCGGGTTCAACAGTGACAGGTCCATGGGTTATAGCTGTTCAGCCAGCAGGTGAACAAGGACCTGTATTTCATTCTTTGAAGCAGATCATTCAAGGTTTAAACCTCTGGGAGGCTGCTCACATTCTGATAAACCACAATCATGATCCTTGATTCAGGATACACATGGCAGGATCATAGATCATACACTGGTCCAAATTATTATATTCATTGGATTTTCTACAAATCAATTAATCCTAATGAATTAAATCTATAGAAAGAATAAATCTAACAAAATAATGCCCACAAAGAGGAAATTCTAAAATATTAAGTTGTACAAAACTACTGCCTCCTTTTTATGTGTCTTCTTAACCTTATGAAAGGTTAAGTAATAATGAAGGGATAAAATTTATATTAGTTTTATTTGGATATTAATATCAAATTCCAAAGTTTTATTCATATTCTTTTGTTCTGCAATTATTAACTAATTTTCAAGTGTACATACAATGATTTTAATTTTCTTCATATATTTTCATGGGTTGCAATCTTGTTTCATACATAGCCCCGATGAAGACCTGAATCTCGAAATGTCGGAACAGTATATGTTACTGCACATATAGTGTTGTTTTATTCGACTGCACCCCCAACCATTTCCATCACACAAATAAAATGCAACCATTGAACAGCAAGCTTGAAATATTGAGCTTTGATTATAGAAGCATACCTGATGGCATTCCAGAGGAAATTAATTGCATCAGCAATGCTTGATCCTCTTGTTCAGCGAGTGTCACATCATCCCCAGAGGTCGCCGATAACACGGTAATTACTTCACCATCATCAACTGTAAGAAATTGAAATATATTAAAAATGGTTAATTGCCTTCCTTCTCCCTTAATAGGCATAATAGAATAATAAAAAATTTTCTTAGATGGAAATATATTTTTCTTTAATGTGTGCTTCTATCTAGATAAACAAATATATATCTTTCAGAAAGAAAAAATCTGTAAAAAGAAAGATCCGTCAGTCAATATAAAGATATTAAAATTAGTAGCTTTTTACCCGTAGTTGTATTATTTAACCCTTAAATGGATACAGGGTAATCGGTTACCCCAGACAATATTAATTTCACCAAAAACTTGTAGTTAATAAATTGGTAGTGCTAGGCGGGCTAGGTATTCTTCCATGAGGTTATAAGCTTACAAATTAATAAACAGACAGTCTCATTTCTCCAGTTTGAAGACATGAAAAAGGTACTTTGGGGTAACCAAATACCCCTGTATACATGTATGATGGTAAAATAAATTTAGTATATTATTTCTTTTGTAGTTATGGCGAGCAAAACAACAATGTATTCAGTAGATCCTGACTTCGACAATACCATTCAACAAAAAGATTGAATGTATAAACGATAAAACCCGTTTGATTTTTACAATTCCACGAAGGGTGGGGTCGATACTTTTGACCAATTGGTCTACAATTATTCAGTAGCTCGTTGAACCAAAATATGGCCACTAAGATATTTTTATGCTATGCTTGAGACCAAGCAGGAATTAACTCATATTTATTGTTTAACCTTGTCCAAACCACGAAGAAGTTAGAAAAACGTTTCTGAAAGAACTTGGCTTACAATTAGCTCGCCCACATATGCTCAGTCGTTTATCGAAAAATTTGTCTTCGGAACTTTAGAATGACATTTAAAGCATCTTGAAATTAAATAAGAAAACTGCTGAACAAAGACCACCACCTATAAAATCGAAAACATCAAGATATGTCATATGTAGCAGGAGTCAAGACCAAAAAAACAAAAAAATTCTGTTAAAATGTAATTAGCCAGTTTGTAGTGAACATAGAGTGGATATTTGTTTAATTTGTAACAAATAACAGCTATATAATGTAGAAATGTAAAACGTATAATTAAATTAAATTATAATATGCCATTAGATTATGTAAGTTTTTTTAATGTGGGGTTATGTGTTCATGGCCATTTGAGGGTTAAAACTGATCTCTAAAACAATTAAATTTTGAAAGGTTGTATTTTTAATTATTTTATTTTTAATTAAAAAATAAATTGGTCTATTGATCGGTATTTGAAAACCGCTAATGAAGCTGATATAATTAATATTAGCTATATTATCTAAAAATGTTAACAGTTGAGATGTATGCGGGAGATGGCAACGTATGATTGAGAACCGAAAGATAGCAAGTTCAAAACCCGGAGCCAGGGGACATTTAATAATATACTCGGCATCAATCCCCCACCCTCTCCCCTGGCCCGGGAAACCCCGTATAGCCTAACAGACAAGGAGGGGAGGAGCAAAAAAAAAAAAAGACAAGATGTATGCATTGTTTGTCATTAGCAACTTACTTTCTATGAAATAATATATGAAACAGTCTATAGGTTGGTTATATGTAGTAATTTCAGTTATATCGGTCCAATGGACATCAAAATACCAGTCATATTGGCTGATATTAATAATATTGGCAATTGATGCCAATATTATTATCGGTATCAGCCGATCCAACCTGTCGAAGTTGGGTCTGGGATGGCGGTCAGTGGATAGAGGTGAGCAGGGAGCGCGCTATGGTGTCGGCATCGAACCTTTGGGTTTTTTAAGCATAAATTATTAATATTATCGGCCGATCCCTACTTGAAATAGTCATGGACTGCAGGTTCCTTCCCACTGATCCGGAACCTACACTATTGTGATTTGATATAAAACTGTAAATTAATAGTAGATCATAATGAATTAGATTTCTTACCATCAGGTTCCAAAGAACTTAAGGGCGATGGATTTCCCTCAACGATCTGGGGAGGCGTTTCAAGACCATTCCTGAAAAACAATATCTTATTGAAAAACTATGTTTCTTTAGCCACTAAATAGTATAAATGACCTCAGAAAGTTGGATGAATATATGGACTTGAGAAAGAAAAATAATTATTCCTCCAAATTATTATTCTTCACTTAAAGATTTTAAATATTTTACAAATACCTCTTTTTAATTTTGCTATAAATTTCTTGAGTATTGCCTTATTGTGAGTCAAATAGTTAGTCCTGAATTTAAAATTTCTATTTACTTGTACTTATCTACAGATGAAATATAGAGTAAGGGAAAGTATTGCAATCATAAAAAAATTTGACTTTGGGTTTTCGACGGAAACACACGTTATTGATTCCCCTTAATCCAAATAACCAAGCCTCGAAAAATGTGAACATAGCACATAATACGATATGCTGTACGAAACTGAAATTAAGTAATCGGAAGTGGCAGTTTACTCTTATATATACTCCAACAATTTTAATTATACTTATCATGACATACGATAATAAAGATAGGTTTCAATCTCAAATAGGTTTTAACGTCATAGAAATGGTCTGATAGGGCTTAAATAGTGACAGGAAAATTTTTGCAATAAAGTAACTTTAATTTTGTTTTTATTCGAAACAATTAGCATACGAACATACGAGTTAACACCACTCCCCCATTAGGTACACCACTGGATGAATCATTGAGGGTGTTGTTATTTCACAATAGAATTTTTTTTAAATTGATATTGTGGGGGAAAAAATACATTTTTAGAGTAAGGAGGGCGAGAAAAGTGAAAGTTTGGTCATGCGACCACCATGCCTGATATTTACTTTCACTTACCTATATATGAAGTATATAGGAAGGGAAAGTATTGCGATTGTAAAAAATTTCGACTTCTGGTTTTCAATGGAATACCCCTCCCCTGAGTCCAAATAACCAAGTCCTGCGAAATGGTCTGTGAGTATGATCAGACTAGCTCAACAACTATAAACCGTACGAACCTGAAATTGGGTATTTGGTGTATGTATATGCCCATCCTTGATGTGACACCTAACATTTCATCAAAATTATTCAAATGGAGGGGGCACTTCATTTAACAAATTTTGTCTGATTTTTACGTTTTTTTAAATTTTCTCAAAAATGGCTCTAACAATTTTGATCAAACTCGTCAAACTTAATGAGAATCAAGTATTGTTTATCATCATTTTATGTTCTGAGGGAGCTTAAATTGGGAAGGGGACTTTTTTGTTTTCCTATAAAGTACCTTTGTTTTTGTTTATATAGAGACATTAACTGTCTCAAGTTATGTCTAAAAATAAGAAACGGATAAAAATGAGATACGAAAAAAATCGAGAAAACATATACAGGAGAAAAAAGAAAAATATTCCGACAACTCATAAAACATGTTGAACACCCGCATGCGCAGTACGCCTTTTATGACAGACTGATTGTTTATAATTAATGACGTTCTATTCTAGGGAAAGAGTTGTCAATGTGTTTAAAAAAAAAAAAAATTTAATGGAAATTATTTGTTTCTATGGTAACTAAATGAAGTTTTCAACAACTACATACAGAATTATAAAATCAAACACCATGGATTATTATGCTTGCCAAATTATCACAAGTGATAACTTTTATTTAACAATAAAAAATTTTAGTGTTCTTTAGAGATAAAATACAAACAAAAATAAGCAAATGAATTTGGAAAAATGTGTGAATTTGAGGAATGGCGTTTACATATTTCGCAAAACACGTTAACTTCTAATCTAAGTAAGTTGGTAGGTAAAAGTTGTGTGTTGCGCGCATCCCAACAGATTTTTTAGATTTTTGTTTTTTGGAGATGCAATCAATGTATCTGAACAGAAAAAAACACATAATTTTAATTTCAGGTGTATAGAGTAATAAATTGCATGAACCAATTTATATCTGAACCAATAAAAGGCAACAAGTGAATGAAAAAATAAATAAATAAAATTAATCCATATTTTCAAGAAATTTAATAAAAAATATTAGTTACCTCTCAGGTTTCGAGTTAATTGTTAAATCTGATAAAGAAGATCTTATTGAGAAATTGCCAGGACTCCCTTCGGTAGCAAACACGGAAACTTCATCCTCGGCTACAAGCTGCCTCATCCTGCAATTTAAACATTTTTTTTTTTTTTAATGTTAATAATAACCAAACAAAATAATGAGGAAATGAAAATGAATTCACAACTATAGTTATGAGAAAAAGAGTTAAAGTTATTTATAGTTATGAGAAAAGATATAATTTCAGTATAATAATAAGATTAGAAAAATATAATTTCAGTATCAGAAATTCTTCCCTTAATGTAGGCACATTCTAAATATAGAAACAAGTTTAATTTAATGATCAATGGGCAATTATTACTTATATAAAAGAAGTAACCTTAGGGAAAGGAGGCTATTTGTAAATCACTCATAAGATAGAACACTAAGTTTTTAGCAGCTTTAACAGCTGCAATTTACTTTTTCAACACTATAACAACTCATATTGTACTCGTGCAGTTCTTACCTACAATATTTTGTCTTCATTAAATTATATTTACAGATCAAGAGATTCCACTGTTATAACAATCGACATAATTTTTAGCAGATATCTTAGAATAAAATGTTATGAAAAAACTGGGGGCTACATAACTTCTGGCATCTTATAAAGTCATCTCATACAGCAAAAACACAAGGCAGTAGAAAACAATTTCTAAAATGTCTTTAAGACTAATGATATTTGATTTTTTTTTTTTTTTTTTTTTAGTATGATGTTCACTTGTTTAATATAAAATTGAGCACTATATTTAATAAATAGTTGTCCATTATTAAATCTGGCACATTCAATCAGCTATCAATCCTTTATCAATATATGATTATAATAATTTTAGAGAATGATAATTGTTTTGAATCGAAGTATAGTTTTCACAGAATGATAAGAAACACAGACTAAGCCAAACATGCTGCGCAAGATCAGCTGACACAACTGATCTGCCGATTAGTTACAGTTCGAAACGCTCTTAACAAGGACCCCCACCTCGTAGCTGGGATTGAGACTGGCCTTGGCTTCACTATGGACACTTTCACTCCACCTGCTCCTGTTTCAGTTTTTGCTTTTTTCTTCTCAGCAATTGGATTCACAGCCTGTAAAATATTTATTAATAATATAAACAGTAATAATAATGAATCATTTAAATTTAATTCCTATAACTAATACTTCATATTGACAGAGTTGGGCATATTTATATTTATAAATACGAATATGAATTTATTTTTATCTTAATTTTAATGTGAATATGAATATAAATTTATTTATATCACAATATTTGTGAATATGAATATAAATAAATTCGTATTTACAAGTGTGAATATAAATAAATTCATATTCACAGGTGTGAATACGAATTTATTCATATATACAAATTTTTCTGTAAATAAAAAAAAATTCACAGGGAAAATTGTGAATATTCACAAAAAAATGTGAATATTTATATCTCAGCTGTGAATTCGGCCGTATTTACAAATAGAGATGTGAATATGGAAAAAATTCACAAATTGAGATGTGAATTTCTACTAAATTCATAATTTCCCAATAAATTTATAAAATTCTTTTCGGATTTCTCCATACTGGTACACATTATAGAGTTAACCCTTTTTATGGAAATCACATCAGATATTACCTGATATCGATTACTAGGTTTTTTGGTATGCTGATTATGAAAATGATATCGATTTTGAGATTCCGCCGTCAGGTATCGATTTATTACAACTTGCGCGATATAATCAATCTTGGAGTCGGCTATAGGGTTATCTGAGGTGCTGATTTTGAAAATGATATCGATTTTGAGATTCCGACGTCAGGTATCGATTTATTACAACTTGCGCGATATAATCAATCTTGGTGTCGGCTATAGGGTTATCTGAGGTGCTGATTTTGAAAATGATATCGGTTTTGAGATTCCGCTCTCTGGTATCGATTTATTACAACTTGCGCGATATAATCGATCTTGGTGTCGGCTATAGTGTTATCTGAGGTGCTGATTATGAAAATGATATCGATTTTGAGATTCCGCCGTCAGGTATCGATTTATTACAACTTGCGCGATATAATCAATCTTGGTGTCGCTATAGGGTTATCTGAGGTGCTCATTATGAAAATGATATCGATTTTGAGATTCCGACGTCAGGTATCGATTTATTACAACTTGCGCGATATAATCAATCTTGGTGTCGGCTATAGGGTTATCTGAGGTGCTGATTTTGAAAATGATATCGGTTTTGAGATTACTACTTGCACCTCAGATAACCCTATAGCCGAAACCAAGATCGATTATATCGCGCAAGTTGTAATAAATCGATACCTGACGGAAGAATCTCAAAATCGATATCATTTTCATAATCAGCACCTCAGATAACCCTATAGCCGACACCAAGATCGATTATATTGCGCAAGTTGTATTAAATCGATTCCTAACTGCAGAATCTCAAAATCGATATCATTTTCATAATGAGCACCTCAGATAACCCTATAGCCGACACCAAGATCGATTATATCGCGGAAGTTGTAATAAATCGATACCAGACGGAAGAATCTCAAAATCGATATCATTTTCATAATCAGCACCTCAGATAACCCCATAGCCGACACCAAGATCGATTATATCGCGCAAGTTGTAATAAATCGATACCAGAGAGCGGAATCTCAAAATCGATATCATTTTCAAAATCAGCACCTCAGATAACCCTATAGCCGACACTAAGATCGATTATATCGCGCAAGTTGTAATAAATCGATACCTGGCGGTGGAATCTCAAAATCGATATTTTTTTCATAATCAGCTTCCCAAATAACCTAGTAATCGATATCAGGTAATATCTGATGTGATTTCCATAAAAAGGGTTAACTCTATAATGTGTACCAATATGGAGAAATCCGAAAAGAATTTTATAAATTTATTGGGAAATTATGAATTTAGTAGAAATTCACATCTCAATTTGTGAATTTTTTCCATATTCACATCTCTATTTGTAAATACGACCGAATTCACAGCTGAGATATAAATATTCACATTTTTTTGTGAATATTCACAATTTTCCCTGTGAATTTTTTTTTATTTACAGAAAAATTTATATATATGAATAAATTCGTATTCACACCTGTGAATATGAATTTATTTATATTCACACTTGTAAATACGAATTTATTTATATTCATATTCACAAATATTGTGTTATAAATAAATTTATATTCATATTCACATTAAAATTAAGATAAAAATAAATTCACATTCGTATTTATAAATATAAATATGCCCAACTCTGCATATTGATATAAAAAAAAAAAATGATTATATGAAAACAACCCAAGAGGAATATTGAGAAGAAACATTCAATGAAAAACTTAAGAGGTAGTGAGAAATCTTCCAAGCTATTTCTACTTCCTGTGGCAATACCAGCCTAATCAATTGTTTTGGCGGTTAACAATGACCTGAAAAGTATTTCATTGCACCTTGTCTTTAGTCAAGATAAAATTCAAGGAAACACTTCTTTTACTTTTTTATTTATTTGTAGAATGATACCTTAATCTTAAAACATATAGATATAAATTAAAAAATTATGTGTTTGATTTTATAAATAGAAATAATGTATTTCATAGGTTATTAAATTAAAAATGAAGTTAAGCGGATAAATACAGCATAAGCACATATTAGAATTTTTGTGCCATAACATTTCTATTTGTTTCAATTAATTATTTCTTCCTAGGTAACCTGTAAGGCTAAATTTATATTAAATATCTTTATTATTAACATTTCAGATGCTAAGAGCCATTCTCAGCATTAAAACTGTAAAAAAATTATACATCATATTGCACCCATTGTAGAATAAAGGTATAAACAACTCAAAAATGGCAGGATTTGAGTTAGCAACAGTATTACAAGAAGGAAGTTGCCTATTTTGCATATAAAATAGAAGGGTAACTCTGATAAGTCTCCTCATTGCTTCAGCGATGGCGTTTCTTCTTGGTTCAAGTGTATTCCAAAGTGTAGAACAAGAACATTACTAACGATTTCCCAACAAATTCAATTTTTGAATTGTATCTTTATTCTACGATGGGTGCATTATTTTAAAAAAAATAGATATTAATATAGCATGCTGGGAAGAATACTGGTATATCTCCAAAAATACGATGTTTGGGAACTTGAGCTTAAAGATTGTTTAAAGCTCATCTATTGTGGTACCAAAAATTTTCTTTTCATTTGTCTCTAAAACTAATGAAAAACTAATAATTTGAATTCTATAACTCTAATGTATGTCCCAGCTAGAGCCCGTTCGAGCATTACTCAATTGTATTATACCAGTATTCTAACCAGCATAGAATGTAAAACCCAAAATATGTTTCTTAAGATTTGTTTTTTTCAAGACTTTTTGTTGACCTACACCCAAATAATGAATTTAATCTAATAGAGCATACTTCACCTAAATTATTTAATTTAAACCACTCTAAGCATAAGTTCTGCATATTGTTTTGTTAGGTATTGCCAAAACTAGAGCAGGAAAGAAAAATGAGACGAAGTAGTATCTTTAAACTAAAAATAAAACTAGAAAGAAAACAAAAATAAATCCAATACTTAAAAAAAACAAAAACTTTTTTACAAAGAAAAAGGCTTTTCTTAGTATAAAAAACACTTTCCCTTATGTTCAAAAAGACCAATGTTAGATAAAGTAAAGGACTCTTACAGTTCAGTGATACTTCCAGGGGTACAAAATGAAGGCATACCATTAGAAAACCACTTGACTAACGAATTATTGGGGTAAATTTGATACAAAATAGTAAATTAATCCATTGATGTTCAATAAGGGTCTGAACATGTGATGGAAGAGTTGTAATAATGTCATCATTTAAGGCAATCAGTTTGATTACTATACAATCAGAATGGTGTAGATACTATTCAACAGGGATACAAACAAGAAGTCTTTTTATGCTGAGCTTCAAGATAGGCTAGACAATAATCATACCTGAAGGTATGACCATTCTACTGTTCAATATCAAATTTCCCGGAGCCAGGGGATATTTAATAATACTCGGCATCAATCCCCCACCCTCTCCCCTGGCCCGGGAAACCCCGTATAGCCTAAAAGGCTAGGAAGGGGAGGACCAATAAAAAAAAACAAAAAAACATATCAAATTGGAAATTCTATTAATCACTAAATTCCATTTTGATGGGTTTTATTAACTAAAGACTCAAACTGAAATTACCTGAGGTTGTGGCATTCCTGACTGAATACATTCAGCAAGAATATGGTCAGATGAAGCGTCAGATAATGCGACTGAGAGTTCACTACGAGAAGTTGCATGGCTTAAACTAGCAGGAGTACCCTCAGTACAAAATTCCATTGGAGTTTCTTCCATCTAAAAAAATAATAATGAAATTGGCATATTTCTTATATAATGAAGCAATATGCAATATAATTCCTTTAAAGTGCTTAGGAGTGACAGTTGAACAAATAAAATTAGTAATACAATAATATTATAAAAAGACAATTGCACAATATACAGACTTGATTCTTAATAATTATTTAGGTATTCTCAATAAAATTTCAGAACGGGTTAAAGACTGAAATTTAACACCAACCAATTTTGTTTTTTACTAAATAAAATAACTTACAGCTTGAGTGACATGAGTTGATGCAGTTTTGACAGGAATGCCAGTTCCTCTCGGGATTCTCGTTCCTTGACAAGTATTAACAGCCTCTATGTTACCTCTAAAAATAACAATCATGTTAAGGTAAAACTTATGATTCATACAGAAATAATAGGTTTATTTTAGTATTTTAACAATTTCATCAAAAATAACTATTAGAATTTAGCACCCCCACTAAAAATTATCAATAATTTTTTTTTGTGCTATTATCAACCAAAATAAAAAATAAATAATGATAATTATATGAACAGGTAAAATATAAACACAAAACTTTGTTTATGTTCATTAAATCTATTTCTTAAGCAGAAGGCTGCCTGTGTATTAATATTTTTTAAATGTCTGACCTTATGATAAAAATAATACAGTGGATATCGTTTATAACGACATCGGTTATAACGACGTACCGCTTATAACGTCAGAAATCTTAAGTCCCTGGTCCCTAAGGTCATAGTTAAACGATTTTTTATACGGCTATTGCGACTGATCGGCTTTTGAGTCCCCCAGGGAACAAAAAGATCGGTTATAACATCCGGCTTTCGGAAAGAATCCTTCAATCCCGGCTTGCGCTATATTTCTTTGGTGACAGGAAGACACATCTATCACCTTTTCTAGGAAACTCCCTCCCCTGATTGTTTGTGTTTTTATTCCTTCAAACGAATTCGAAACAGTTGCGGCCTAGTTCTCAAATAAGACACTCGTGCGTGGTGATACAATGTCAAGGAGAAGGGCATTTTCGTTAGAAGAAAAATTTTGCTGCACTTTTGCTGTCGGCAGGAAAATGCAGAGTCGAACAGAGGTTTTGTGGATGAACTAAATGTAAGTCATTAAACTATTTCAACAATATGGAAAAATAGGGACACCATTCAGGGACTAGTTTAACGCGGTGACTCGTTCAAGACAGAAAAAATAAAGAGAGCTACGGGCGACAAAGTCAACGGTGCTCTAATAACATGGTTTCCATCCCAAAGCAGCCAAAATGTTCCAATATCAGGGACAATTCTACTCAAAAAAGCCAATAATTTTCTAAATTGATTAATGAATCCACTTCAGAACCGTCTAGCGACTCGACAAGTAGTATTTCTATTTAGTACTCCATAATATTATTTTTTAAGCGGTAACTGCTAGCGTCCCCCAATGGATAACCAGCGATTGGCTTCCGTCAGTATGGCCATCAATTCCGAAAATTACGATGAATCAGATATTTTTAACGCAGATGAAACTGCCTGATCGGACACTACATTTTAAGGGGGAGAAATGTTCTAATGGAAAACTGTCCAAGGATAGAAAAACGGTTTAGGTGGCAGCCAATATGACTGGAATTGAAATATATACTTTTTATAATAGGAAATTTGTAGTTGTAAGAAGGCTATCATAGCAATCAATTCTTAAAAATGGCCTAGACCTGATATAACGACCGACATCGTTATAAGCGATATGTCGGATGTAACGACGATCATCTATAACAACGAAGTTTTTACGGTCCCTTCAATGTTGTTATAAAGGATATCCACTGTATATATCTGAGATGGTATATCTGTCTGATAGCAGAGTGGTGTCATTACTCTATAATTGATTGTCTTCATGCCAATAATCCAGCGAAGAAATAAAACAAAAATAGGAAAATTACATAGTGATACTATAAGTGATTACTCATTAATTTAATATGCTTAAATTATCCTATCCATTTTCCTGAATCATAACTATAAAATATAACCCCCCCCCCCCCCCCAGCACCGGGAATGTGTAAAATTAAGATTACTGTTTGGTTGTCAGAGGTAATGCATAAGTCTGCTCTGGCATCCCCAAACCCAACAACTATACATTGTAAAATAGTTACTTCTTTTCATTTTGTTATTATTATGTTTGCTTAAAAATAATACATAAATGAAGAATAAAACAGACTAATATTTAAATTTACATTAACTATTTCAAATTATTTTTTTAAACTGTATATTATGGATTAACAATATACCTGCTATTGTTCAGCATCCCGATGTTTATACAATCAGCTAAAACATGTTCGTCTTCTTCTTCGGAAACAGCTGTTAGTTCTAAATCTTTTCTATCTAAATTGGTTTCCTGTTTGATTAAGCCAAAATTAAAAAGTTAATCAATTAAAATCAACAGACAAAGGAATATCACAGAAGAATTGAAAAGAGTAAAAATGAGTAGTTAAAGAAATATTAAATCTAATTATAAATAAGTATAAATTATCCTTTCTTTGATCAGTTTTGTTTTTTTAATCAAATTTAATTTTTGAATGATAGAATATGTTGTATTTATACATTTATTTCAATTTTTTTTAACAATATAAGCCTATAAGATATACAAAACTAAATTTATATTAAAAAAATATATATCAAGAAAGAAGTATATTATATTAAAAAATTACATGAGGTTCATCATCAAATGTGAGATCTGAAAGACTGGTTGCAGTGGAAAATTGTGCAGGGGTGCTTTCCTCTTTAAACGCAACTACAGAATCTTCAAACACACAAGATCTTGGCTTCTCTTTTTCGATTGAAGGAGCTAAAATAAAATATATATACATATATTTAAATTTTTTAAGAAATCACTGATAAATGTAGTCCTGAGATAATAATTAAAGAAAACATTTTTTCCCCTTCTTCAATATCCCAATGATTCTTTTATTAAAAAATATTTAATAAAAATAAATAAAAAATTTCTTAAGTAAAAACTCATTCCTCGATTCCAGTTGGAGGAAAACTAATCCACTTTTTTACTTAGATAGGGAATATGAAAGATTATATGAACTCATCATAGAACAAAATAAAGGGTGTTTTTTTTGGAGGTGTACAACTTAGAGTTGGCAACACTGCTTTATTTGATAACATATTCAACAGCTGATAGTTGCTTTTTGTTTATTTTGGTTTGTCATTTCATTATGGTTAGACTTACACCAGAGCAACGCTTGCAAATTGTTGAAATTTTTTATCGAAATAATGGTTCTGTTCGTCAAACTTATCGGGCACTTCGTCCATTTTACGGTGTTCATAATCGTCCTTCAGAGCGGCTAATTCGAATAACAATGGATCGTTTTCGGACCACATTTACTCTTAATGATAATGAGCATCCCGTGTGACGCCGAACAGTGCGCACTGAAGAAGCTGCGTCCGCTGTACAGGAAAGCATTGAAGATAATCCAAATCAATCGAATCGTCGCCGTTCTCAGCAACTTGGTTTGTGTCCTTCCACTTTATGGAAGATTTTTCGAAAGGATCTGGGATTAAAAGCTTTCAAGATTCAACTGGTGCAGGAATTAAAGCCGAACGACAATCGCATGTGCCGCCAATTCGGCGAATGGGCTGAAGCACAAATTGATATGGATATTGAATTTCCATTCAAAATTTTGTTCTCCGATGAAGCCTATCTCTTTGGGGTTATGTCAAGTCACTTGTCTATGTCGATAAACCACAGACAATTGAACACCTCTAAATCAACATTCCAAGAGTTATTGGCGATATACTGCCGCAAATAGTGCGAAAAGTTTGTGAAAATTGGTGTTCCAGATTGCACCTTGTACGCGCTAGCCGTGGAGACCACATGACTGAAATCATATTTAAACATTAATGTCATGAAGTTTTCTATTCAATAAAGTTCGTTTCATTGATCTTAAAAATATATTTCTTTGTTTTATTATAATTTTAACTTGTACACCTCCAAAAAAAACACCCATTATTATAATGATCAATTGATAATTCAATGATACTCACGTAATATTGGAGGAGCTTTAACTCTCGGACTTGGAGGAACTGTTTGTGTTGGAGAATCTGGAAGCTCACTTGGAGACATTATACCACTGGTCATTCGGCTAAAAAGATTGATTTATATTATTTTGAGCATTGTAGTAAGAAAGAGGGATCACATTTAATGCACTATTATTTCATCTAGTAGTTTAATTTAAAAAAGGGACCTAGTAAAAGTGCAAACCATCGAGGGTCTAAGGCTCAATAATTAGAAAATACTGTTTCTCAGCTCACACCAGATTCAAACCAGGCAGCATAGGACTATCTTTTTCACTGAGCAGCCCCATTACCATTTATTTCAAATGAAACATGTATAACTTCTCCAAAAAACTTCAATGATACCATACCTATCACACTGGTTTGTAGCACGATGTAGACAGCTTGATGAGTTGTATGTTAATCAAATTATTCGGACTAATAATTATTCATTAAGTTTCTAAAAAACAACTCATATTTTTTATTTTATTTCATACACGAATCACTGTAAAGCTTAGAACAAAAGAATCCCTTAGGGAATGAATTATCAAAGTATGATCAATCTGGTTGTTAAAACTTCCATCCGCAGAACACCAGGTATACTTATGTATAGGTTTGTGGGGGAAAAAAGTGGATATTACGAAGAGGTTCCGAGAGACTGAGAAGTTTATGAGCCTTTCTCCATTATCGTTTGTTTGGCTGTGACGACTATGGTTTCCAATAGTAGGTTTGAACTCTGCTTCCTTTCCAATTTGTGCGTTAAAATCTACGAGCACTATCATCATGTCATGAGAGCATATGGTATCATATGCCATCTCCAGATCTTGAAAGTAGGCGTCCTTTATCTCTGGGTCCTTATCTTTTGTCGGTGCATGCGTATTCAAAACAGAGATATTGCTGAATTGTCCTCTTACTCTTAGGATACTTACTCGAGGACTAATGGCAGTGAAGGTGAGCACAGTTTGTTCTAGTTGAAGGGAGATCAGAAATGCTGTTCTCAGTTCATGCTTATGTTCAGACCCACAATATAGTATGCTGTAGTCTGGGTTCTTCACTCATCCCATGCCCAACCAACGCACCTCCTGGATAGCCACTATGTTCAATCCACCCTTTTTGCTCTCGTTTCTCAACTCATTTAATGATCCAGGACTATTGAGTGATCTAACAATCTATTCTATCTGATATAGTAAATTCTAATGATTTATAATGGACAGGCAGAAAATAGAAAAATGTCCTAATCAATACAAAATATGATACCACATACGTTTATCTAAAAATATAAACTTTACCTGAATTCACTGACGACAGATGAGTGCCCATCGTCCTGCTGTTCTATGCTGCTCACTGATCCCAAAGAACTGCACCTAGAAAACATTAATGGAGTTTCCAGGTTGCCGCCCTTTCCTATAAAAAATAATAATTCTGATTATAATTTTTTAGTTTATTTTATTTTAGATCAATTATCAGGGTGTCTACAAAAGTATAGAAATCAGTCCCTCCCTGACTTTTCCCTGCCTTCAATCAAATTCTATTCCCCCTCCCACCAATATAAAGGGAGAATATGAAAAAAAAAAAAAAAAGTCACAGAAATTAACACACTGCCTGGATTAAGACTACAGTAGATAAAAGTTAAAAAGACAATCAATTCCAAAAATTTGAAAAAAAATCAATTAATATCTTATACATCTTAAAAAAAAAAAAAAATCTAACAATGCACATTTCATATATACTTAAGAGGAAAAAAATTAATTTTTTATTTGAACAGAAAAGATAGGCCATGGCCTCCTCATCTCCCAAATCTTTTCTCTTCTAATAAAAGTATTTATAAGTAATTAAACGATCAACTTCCATCAAAAATAATAAATTTTTTTCTCTGAATTCCAAAAAAAATCATGGAAACAATTTAACATAAAATCAATATTTATGCACATATTTTTTACTCTTCTTATTTTGACACTCAAATAAGTCTGAAAAAAAAAAAAAAAATCATCAATTCTATTTCATTCTATCCTATTATTTTTCAATTGATTTTATGAAATGTAAATTATATTTTACAGCTTTACTAAATTACTAAATTAGCTTTTACAGATATAAATTTAAGACCATTCTGTGAAAAGCGATAGAACACCAGAAGAAATGCTGATGAACGATGAAGATTGTAAGAGCAATGTCCGATTCTGGAGTTTCTCTGAATTGTCTTATATTGATTCCATTTCCACAATCTATAATATAATATAATAAATATGCAATTTGTAAAAGTTCGAAGATCACGATAAAAAGTCCACAAGAGGCAAACATCCAGGAATTAAAATACCCATACTTCTGTCTAATCGCACCAGATTTTTTATTATAATGTTTTATTATTAAATCTGGTGCGATGCGCTCAACACACAACTTTCACTTACCAATCTACTTGGAGTAGAAACCAATGTTTTTGATAATTCTGTGAACGAAATTTGGAAAATTCACAGAAAATAGCTTGATCAACATTTAGCTACTTATTTTTGTTTGTTATTCTCCATTAGGTATAGAGTTTTATAATTATTACAAAACTTGAAATTTTCAGTGATTTTCGTTTCATTATTAATTTCTTTTTTTAAGGGGAAAAATCTTAATATCATCAATAGACAAGTTTTTTTTAACTGTTTATTGTAAATACATTGTGATTGAATTTCAGTCTCTAATGCTTTTCCAGAAACCGACGAAGATGATTGTTACAGCAATAACCAACTTTTATTTCATTCGGAAATCTATTATGGAACTAAAGCTTTTAATTCTAATATAATTTTTAAGTATTATAATGTGCCTTATGTTTAATAAAAAACAGCTTTAAATATTTTGAGCATAACTGCTTTCATACGCATTCACTTATTTAACAACTAAAAAAATATTTTTTATTTTTATCTTTGATAATGTGATTATGCAAAACATAATACAACATGGTGTCTAATTTTATTTCTCTATTTAGTTGCTATGAAAACTTAATTTAGTAACCATGGAAACAAATTATTTCCGTTAAATAGATACATTCCAACAAATACTTAAAACATTTAGACAACTCTTTCCCATGCACATTACGCTTTACTTGTTAACAAAAGGGCTGTTAGAAGTGAAGTACTGCGCAGAGTTGGGCACTATCCGAGTAAAAAAGTACTAGTTTCGGATACTAGATACTTAGTTACAGATACTTTTTTACTCGGATACTGTACTCGAATCCCTCCAAAATTTTCAAATGTATCCGAGTACTTCTCGTATCTGTCAGATTCGGATACAGTGACTACTCGTATCTGTCCGGACAGATACCCGAGTATCTGTGAGTACTTCGGTATTTAGTTATTTTTTTCCGGATACTATTTCGGATATTTCTACTTCTGGGGCTGGGTTGTTTACAATTCCATTATTATTCTAATATTCTATTAAAATTATAAACAAATTATTAGTATTAAGCCGTCAACATTTTATCGCTTCGATATTACTGTTAATTTTGACAAAAAGTAATAATTTAAAAAAAATATATAGGAATATTCCATTGTGAAAATTATTTACTTTTTTTATCTTTTCGGATTTTTAAAATTGTAAACTACTGTGATGATAATAGTGGCTTATAATTGGAAAATACTACCGATTTTAAAATTCGATGCTGGTGGGGGGGACATTTTATTAACTTTTTAGAAACCACAGAGTCAAGTGCGAAACCGACAGTCTGGCAGCGATAAAATTCTTACTAATGCCTTAAAAATTAATTTGAATAATTAATTTTTTTCATAAAAATTCACCCATAAAACATACTGATGAAATATGGCTTAATCGTTAGGTTTTTATTTCTGTAGAAAGGGGAAATTCTCTGGCAGCGATAAAACTCTTACTAGTACCTACCAGCCCTAGTACCTACCAGACGCGCGCGAGAATCACAAAAACTCACCCATAATACATACGATTCATTCTTGTGCCAATTTATTCAAAAAGGTTCCTAAACACGAAATTCGGTCGTCTGGCTGGTTAAAAATTCTTACTAATACCCGCCAGACGCGTTATAAGTTAAAAAATCGTTCCGATCCAGGTGAAAGTTTGCCTTATTTTTCCATTTAATTTTTATTTATGAGCATTTCTAAATGTTCTAAGAAATCATTTTTAGGGGCTTAACATTCACATTTAGCAAAAATAATTATTACTATCGATGCTAATTATTTATATCGGACTTAAAAAGCATACTACCAAGCATTATTTCTTGGGACGAAGAGGACTTATTGTCCAGTCCATGTATTTTTGTTGCTCCAAAATAACTTCCTGTATGATCATTGATTAGTCAATGTGAATACATAAATGTAATGTTTTAAGCAAATTCTTTGTAGTATTGAAGTCACCTTTTAACACGTTGAGCGCCAAGCGGTACGATCGTACCGCTGTTGGACTATTGGCTGGGGCCGAGGCGGTCCCCAGGTACCGCCCGCTCCCGCCAGCTAAAAGATTGTTCTGGGCCAGGGGACCGCCTGCCGAGCGTGATTTCAAGGCATATTGGACCGCTCCGGCCCCGAACAATTCGCCAATGCAATTGGCCCAAATGTTTTTTTTTTTTTTGTTTTTTTTTTAATTTGGGGGGTATAAATAAATAAATAAATAAAATAAATTAATTTTATTTATTTTTTTACAAAACAAAATATCTTATTTATTAAAATAACATATTTTAAGGGGACAAGGGTTGACGTCGCGGTCATAACCGGGCAGCCCCCGTACTACTATAGGTAGCGGGCTTTACCCTGGGGCCGGGCGGTACATACGTACCGCTCACAAAATTATTGTTTAATTGCCAAAATTAAACTTTTTATTTATTTCTTTTGCAATTTTTGTATCATTCTAATCATATTAAAGTTATAAATTAGGAAAAATTGCTTTGGCCCCAGGCAAAAGTACATCATCTTTTCCCTGGCGCTCAACGTGTTAAAAGTTATTTTTTTATTGATTCGCCAGATTTTTCTAGAATTTACGTTTAAAATGTTTAATTAATTATAAGTACTTCTTTGAGTAGATTTAATGTACAAATTTTCATTCTGTCATAAAAAGAAATATTGTTCTAAAAATATTAAAAAACAAAAACAAACTATTTTATTATGAAATGTGAAAAGCCGGAATCATATAAATAATGCCCAGGTCTGCTTGTGTGTACTCTCAGTTTTATCTAATTATTGAGTCCAGATATGAACAATTTGTATACTGTACCATCTATTGTATATTGCTAGTTTTACAATTCCTTATCTTAAGTTTACACCTGATCGTTGTGTACCCTTTCACTTCAAAAGGGTTGGGTTTCCCCGCAGTAAACCCTTTGAAGTCGGCAAATTAACCTCTTCTACCTCTACCCTTATAATTTTGCCCTAGTCTCTGCAACACTCTTTACTCAGAAATGAAAACAGGAGTTTTTTTATCATTGAAATATTCATTTTTAATTTCAATATCTTTTACATGATTATCTTCGTAAAGTACCCATGTCAATGCTAACACACCATCAGTTTGATGAGGTTTCCATTATTTTGTTACTTCTTGTTGTTACCAGCCTATGCGACAATGAAAAAGATTCCTTAGTCATTTTTAAGTTAAAAAGATAAAAAGTTGAATAAATTATTAAAATGTAAGATAGTATAAATGTTTTTCCATATAATTTAATTGATTTGTAAAAAAATTGAAATAGTTTGTGAATTGCATTTTATTATCTCAAATAAACTGTTCCTGATTCTTTTTGATTTATAGCGTCTCCATTTTAGATAGGAATGTTTCAATTCATATCTACTCTTATTGTGTGTTTCTTTATATTTTGATTATAATAAAACGTACTATAATAAAATTTATGTGCAACTAATATAGACCCTCACAACGAAATAATCAGAAGTTAAAAAAAATTGCGTAGTAGCCCCGCACCAAATTTTAAAATTGTAAATATTTTCGAAATCTGCTCCCCCAATATCTTAAACGCTCATCCCGAAGAAATCCTCCCTCGCTGCATCGAATTTTAAAATTGATTCCATTCACCAAATCCATACCCGTATGAGCCCTCATTTAGTGTATATTAACAAAAATATAAATTCTATTCGTATTAATTTTAGAAGTTACAATTTTCTCTTAAAGGTGGACCCCCCACAACATAGTAATTTTAAAATTATTTCTATTTTGAAAAGTTAAGCCAGCCTAAACATAATTATGCTTCTTTATTGTGAAGAAATAGAAAAAAAAAATTTCCGTTTGAATATTATTAATTTTAAATAATTACAATTTTAAAAGTATGATTATTTTTAAAATTTTCGATAGGATCCTTATTTCGAAAACATAAAATGTTGACAGCCTAATAATAATAAAAAAGTTTAATAACAACATTTTAAATATTCCTAACCTCAGAAGTAGAAGTATCCGTAAAACATTAATACTTTTTCAAAATCTACGAATGCGTAAACATAGATATAGACAGACAATCATAACAAATTAATCAGAAGTTAAAAAAAAAAATCGTAGAAACGCTCTCCCCAACCAAATTTTAAAAATGTTACTATTTTCAAAATCTGCCGTTACCATAAAGACTCTTCTCGAAGAAAACGGAAAGTTAATAAAATGCCCCCCCCCCCCACCAGCATCGAATTTTAAAATCGGTAGTATTTTCCAATTATAAGCCACTATTATCATCACAGTAGTTTACAATTTTAAAAATCTGAAAAAAGAAAAAAAGAAAATAATTTTATATTCCAATGTTTTTTTTTTTAAATTATTACTTTTTGTCAAAATTAACGCTTTGGATATTGCACCCATTTTCGAAGCGATAAAATGTTGTCGGCTTAATACTAATAATTTGTTTACAATTTTAATAGAATATTAGAATAATAATGGAATTGTAAACAACCCAGCCCCAGAAGTAGAAATATCCGAAATAGTATCCGGAAAAAAATAACTAAATACCGAAGTACTCACAGATACTCGGGTATCTGTCCTGACAGATACGAGTAGTCACTGTATCCGAAGCTGACAGATACGAGAAGTACTCGGATCCTTCGGAATCCGTCCGTACGGATACGGATACTATCTGTATCTGCTCTCATGAGTACTTTCCACAGCTACAGTATCCGATATCTGTATCTGCAGATACAATTTGCCCATCTCTGGTACTGCGCATGCAAAAGAGTTGACATGTTTTAAATCCTTTATTGTTTTTGAGCTAGTCTGTTCACAAGCAAACACACATACACATACACAGACTGCACTTGGTTATTTGGACTCAGGGGACTCCAAAACGTGTATTTCCGTTGAAAATCGGAAGTCAAAAGCTTTGAAAATCATAAATAAAATATATCTTTGAGGAAAAAAAAAACATTTTTGAGGTAACTTTTATTGTTTTAGCCAAACTTTCTAATGGTTTCAACGAAAATCTCTGATTTTTTCCAATATGTAAAATTTTTGGCTAATATGTATAGCCTATTTTAGGCATAAAACTTAAACTTAAAAAAGTTAATTTATAAAGCAACAAATTAGAAAATAAAATTTTATGGTATATCTTATGCCTAAACAGGTTCAAAATATTTCAACGACTAACCAGAATCAATAATTTTGCCAGGAGAAACTTCGACTGAGTTGACCACTTCCACTGTTTCCTTTTCCACATCCTCGCACTACATGAAAAAATGTGGTAGTAAATAAAAGAAATAAACATTTTTTTGGGGTATATAGAATAAATGCGATTAATCCTCACCTTGTTTAAAATATCTGGAGCAGGAGTAGAAATGTCTGGATGTGCTTCTTCATTATATCTCAAACTATAATCTGTCAACTGATCGAGATCAGTTTCGGCATAATCACTTTCAGGATCTACTTTTTCAGCAAAGCAAGGATTAAAAGGCTGTAAAAAGTTATTAAGAGTTATAAAGATATGGCTAATTCATATAAAGATATGGCTAGATTTTATTTAAAAAATGTGAAATATGGTCTAAA
Source organism: Aelia acuminata (assembly GCA_911387785.2). NCBI lineage: Eukaryota > Metazoa > Arthropoda > Insecta > Hemiptera > Pentatomidae > Aelia > Aelia acuminata. The sequence continues at coordinate 51,288,339 of OU426984.1, read as the reverse complement.
AGAAATAATATGATCATTTGTGGCGAGAAACCTGTAACTTTTTATGTGGAATGATTTCAAAGAATAATCTGGTATATAACAGCAATTTCCTACTGAACAGCAAATAGCTTTTATTTTAAATACTAGTAATAAATATAACTTCTTCATAAATAGTCAATAACAAATAAAATGTTTTTTACCGTAGGTTCTTCGGTTTCATTTTCTTTAAACTTGATGCTATAATTGACTGTATCATGATCAGATTCACTGACTTTAGTTTCATTCTCACAATACCTAGAAAATATTTTAAATAGACAAAATAAAATTCAATACAAATCATTAATTCTGTACCTTATCAAATAAAGATAAAGTTTATAAATTTTGGTCCAATAGGAGCCAACATGACATATTTCTAGCATTAAGTTAATTATTAGTGTTAAAATCTAAAGTAAAATTCTACATGGTTATTCATATATTTAGATGGCGATAGGCATTCATTTTACAAATGATTCAGATATATCATAATTTGTTATGAATTACTATAATGAATAATAAACATAGCTAATTACCATGAAAATCACAAATAAAAATTGATATAATTCATTGATTACATCAATTGAACTATACTTTGAAACTAACAAAATTATTTAAAAATTAACAAATCTCATTTAATTAAAAATATAATTTCAACTGAAGGTGTAACTTGTAATCTGAATGTTTGAAAAGAGAGAATAGTGTGAGGTGATGTAGCATAAGTGAGGTGACATGTCTTCTTACTTAAGGCTATAATTAACTGGTAGTTCGGTAGTTTCATCAAGTGTCATTTGCTGCATAGAATGGTTTATTTGATCACAATTATCTTTTACCTGAAAATTAAAAATAAATCGTAGATAAATTATACAACAAATAAAAATTTACAGAACAAAATATAGTTAATGTTAGTAATTACCTGGCTGACAGGTAATATTTCCCTTTCGGAATCCCAGTTAGGACAGGGCTCTATGTTATCACAAGTTTCCGAGAGAGAGGAGTTCAGCTCTGCTTCTAAAGCCCTTCTCTTCCTCACTGACAGTGTTGCACCACCTAGAGGTCGATATAATTAATGATAAGTTTTAACATATTCACTGATGATTTGAACGAATCTTATCATATCAATAACAATCTTCCATAATAACTATAATACCATGGGGGTATTATCCACTCAACGAAAAATTAATCATAGCTCAGCTAGTATCGTCTTTACATTGTCAGAATATAATAGAGGTTGTGAATTTTTTGTTTTTGTTTTGAGAGCTCTCTTTTCATTTAATTTAAAAATGAACTTCAAGTTTCTATTCCATTTAATTTGTTTTTTTTCACAAAATGCTTCTTCTTCTTTCTATATCTCACGTTCCCAGTCTTCCCGGCTCCTTCTCACCTGCTTCATTTCTGCAACGGTTTTACCTCTATTGCCACCTATCCTTTGGATATGTTCTGGATAGGAAATCTTTGGGTGACTGCAAGGTAACTTACCTGTGGGCCTTTAATTGCTATTTTAGGCTCTCTCGCATCCTTCATTTGACAGACAAGTCAAAACCACTTAAGTATTCTGTTTTCCACGATTGCTTTAACGGCATTTTTAATTTAATAGAAAGATGTAGCCAAATAATAGGCAATAAATTCTCGAATCAAAATATATACAACATAATTATAACCAATAAGATTAGAAGTATTAAAAAATAATTATGACCACTGTTCAGGCTGAAAAAAATTTCCAATTTAAAAATTGTTTTTAGGTACCTACAATCATTATAACAAATAATAATTACCAGAAGCGGCTTGATGGTGATGATTCTGGGCCAACCTTACAGGTAGAAGATTCTTCAATGCTGCAGAAGCTCCCATAGCTATCAAGCGATGCCTGGAGTGGGCAAGAGATGTTAACATAGGCACCGCACCGAGAGCAACTAATGTTCTTTGGTCCGTTCCACAGCGAGCAGAGAGGTTCCATAGAGTCCCGCAGGCATTGCTCACGACTGTAAGTGAGGCTGACTGCAGCTGTCTGAGGAGTATCGCAAGGCAGTTCTCATCTCTCAGTATCTTCCTATATGAAATAAATAAATAGAGTTAGATCAGTAGGAAGTTGGTAAGAAAAGGAATAATTAATTTTAATATGAAGATGAATCTTATCAACTTCATTTTTATAAGATTCTTTTTAAAAAGAATCAGGTAACACTAAAGGAAATAACTGAAAAAACTGCCCATTGTTAAATTTTATAAAAAAAAAAAAAAAAATAAATTGAATAAGTTTTTAACTCACCTATAATCTTCTCTGACAGCAATATGGCTTGATATATTTCTCAATATACCACCAGCATTTTCGACTACGGCTAAAGTTTTAGAAGCAGACTGATAATTAAGCATTTCTACCAGATACTGAAGTGCCCCTTCGACTCCACATATGTCGACCTAGATAATAAAAAAAAAAGTAATAAATACAAAAACAATTACCTAGTAACATTTAAAAAGAATATGTTAACATGCTCAGTTTAAGTTTACAGTAATTATTAATTCCATAATCAATTTTAGAGTGTATGTACAAAATGTGTATTTTTAGTTTGAAAACAAAATGGAAACATACATAATAAAAAAGTTACTATATATAAGTATGAGAATGTATGTAATTCTACGTTTTTGAAAGTGTTAGATGAAGAGAGACTTTAAAAGTACATTTTCGAGTAACTAACACTGTGTTTAATAATTTAAATTAAATGAACAATATGTCGTAATAGGTTATAATTTATACATTAATGATTACCTTGTTAAGGTTACAATGCGCCGATAGGTTCCACAACGCTGAGAGTACCGACTTCAAGGTTGGCTCTCGAGTTGCTGACATAGCAGCTTTCATAAGCGCAGGGACTGAACCAACTTCGCGTAGGGCTTGTTTGCTAGCAGCGTCAGCTCTCCAGGAAAGATTTCTCAAAACACTAGCAGTTACCTATATCCAATAAAATAATAGTATAAAAAAAAGAAAAGAAAAATTAAGAAATTGTATACATATCCAGATATTACACATTCTTAATATGTAAAACAAGATATTAAACATTCTTAATATGTAAAGCAATCTCATAACAAATGATATAACGCATTTACAAAAGAAAAAAAATTAGATAATTGATTGTTCACATAAAGAGACAGAATAATAATTAGACTTAACAAAACAAGGAAGATAGTAGATAACAAATTGATAAATAAATTACCTGAGTCAAATCTTCACTTGATGAAGATAACTGAGACACTAGTGCAGTCATAAAAGGTTTCATGGAGCAGAGTAAAGCTTTGTTATTACCGTCACCAAATGTCAGATTGGTCAATGCCATACCAGCGTATCTTTTCACTGTTATACAGCAATCCAAATTATACCTAGCTTCAACCTGGAAAAGAAATAAGAAATAAAAAAGAATCACAACAGGTGAAAATCATAAGCTAGTGAGAACAACAAGAGTGTGTGTCCACATTCGCTACTTAGGTCATCCATGGACTGGTACCATTTTTTCCCTCATTAATTTTCTAACAGACTCAGTTTAGGACCCATGATTATTGTTAGTATGCTGTTCTTATGCTCAATGCCTAGTTCAACAGGTTTCAAATTACAAAAACTGTTTTTCCTAAATAGTCCAAATTGGACTATGACCATGAGGACTGGTCCAAAATGGACTATCCTTGTACTGCTATTCTATTAATTCAATTAAGTAATAAGCACATAAAAATTTTATGCATGAATCTTGATTTAAAGAAACAATAATCCATGAAAAAATGATGTTAATTAAGTTAATTTAAGTCCTATTCAAAATACCTGTACTAATCTGGCAACAACGTAGAGAGCTCCAAGTTGACACATAGCTAAGCGATGCTCTTCGTCGAATGACAGTTTCATCAAAGCAGCTATAGCTGGTCCAGGGTGACCTTCCTCTGTTCAAAAAAAGAAAAGATAGAAAACCTATCTTGTTACCAAGCATTTATAAGAAAATAGTAGCCAGTTCTTTAACTTTGAAAATGAAATTATTTTAGAAAAGACTTTATCTTACCAGCATGGGACTCAGGATCATCATGAAGGGCATCGGTATAGGCAATAATCTGATCCAGCAGCCTGAGCACCCTGGCTTCACGGCGACCTCTCCTGTCATCCCCGTGGCACAGAACCATGTTTCGCAATGCCTGGGCTGCTCTCTCGCGAACGATGCTACTTTCACCACTGGAATGAACCAACTGGACGAGAAGTGACAGGCATCCTAAGGAAGCAGCGATTATTAAACATAGTTAAGAAAAAGTGCATTATAAATTGATAGCCCAAGTAAAAAGTACCTGACTGCCTCATAGCCCTACAGCTGTCGGGGGAACTGCTCATAGCTAGGAGTGTAGAAGTCATCTCGGCTCTGTCGTGGGTACCGAGCATAGACAACAAATTGTAGACTATTTCTACTTTTGTTCCAAGTTGCTCACTGCTGTAGCTGTAACTATAGCTTAGCCCTCCATCGCACGTTCCCTAATCAAAGAAGGTATTACAAATAAATGATTCCCAAAACTCATTAATTACATGAATATTATTTAAAAATGATTTCTGAAAAAGTACACAATAAGTAACATAACCATAAGTACACTTTATGATTTTAATTAGTAATATATCAAAAAATGAGGCATGTAAATTCAAGGATGTACTTTCCAACAATTGAAAAAAAGAAAAAGTAATTGGAAAATGTAGTGGACATAGCAGTAAGATTTTTGTTTCTAGATACAGATATCACACACAGCCAACAGATATCACACTCGTAGATATGTCTCACTATAGAAAATACTGTAAGTGCCACCATCTAGATACTTACGATGATGGAGGTTGATTTAATCTCAAAAGTGATTAATAATTAGCCAATTTCGATCAAAGTTTGACTGAGCCACTTAATCCAAAGCTCAAAAATAGTATACAAAAACAGGGGAGGCTTATTCAAAGAAATGTTTTGAATTCACAACACCAACACTCATAAAAACTTTTCCAGAAAGCAGTAAGTAAATAATAATAAAAATGTTTATGTGAATATTAAATAAGAAATTTACATTTACAAGATATTAATTCACAGAAAAACTAAGGGTATACAATAGGAGTATACTTCATCCCAACAAGCAACAGGGAAAGACTGTGAAATATGATAAAACCAATGAATGATCCATCTTTATCATGGAAGCAATTAAAGTGATGAACTGATAAGTGACAAATCTATTATTAGATAAACCTGCTATTTAAGAAATAAATATTTTTAAAAAATTATCGTATTTTTTTAATATATTGATGGTTTCAATTTTCTGAGCAATATCTATATTTATCAATTAGGTAATTTAATATTGGCTCAAATAAAAAAATACTAAGTTAACAGGTTTTATTAAAGAAGTTTGCATCTCTAATATGGAATAATGAAAACGGATTTCCCATAACATAGTAGTATTTATTATGTAGCAGAATTCAGAAAAAAGCAGACACACTCAACAAGAAGACTATGATTTGATGACTAATTAAATAAATAAACAGTAATCTAGAGAAGAATGCTGAAATTGGTGAATTATTAAAAGGGTAATTGTGGAAATTCAATATACCTATATTACTCATTTTAATTAGGTATGATATTGTTATATCTTATTGATTGAGCAATATTGTTATATTTTATTTTTAATTAAAAAAGTTACAATAATTTAGCAATTAGCAATCAATCATTTAGCAATTGTTTGAGAATATCAATCATTTTAATTAGCAATCACATCAATCATTGTAATTAGCAATTACAATCATTTAGCAATTGTTTGAGAATATCAATCCGGGCCTTAAGGATGCCTTTAACTTGGTCCTGGATCAGGAAATATAAAATGTTTTAAGCTTTCATTTCAGCTATACAGATTGCATATGTATGCACATTTGAAAGATTTGATAACCATCAGAATTGAACCTGCCTCTTTGGCAGGAAGAGCTGCAAAGGAAAGGAATGAATATCATAGCGATTAAGTGAATTAGTTCATGTCAGCCTTTAATCTGCACTGAGATGGTAACATGTCAAGTCACTTTTTTAAAATTCTACGACACAGCATTAAAACTAGCTTTTTATCCTTTATTTCTGAAAAACAATAATATGACAAAGACTTATAACATTTTGCCACCTTCTGAAAAATAACAAATGAGACTCTAAAACCATTTTTTTTACTAGAAGGGACATAGGTCTTTTTGACATCTGAGCACAAATATAATTGTGCTTTGATCTCTGAGCCTCCACAAGGCTGAGTATGCTCCAGTTTTTTTAAACAATACTAAACCTAACAATACAGGCAATAACTCATTAAACTAAAAGAATAAAATCATTCAATTTACCTGCTTAGAATTAACAGTCGATGTGCTGTGGCACATCGGGTTTTGGTTGATAAGCTTTATTCCCCTGTCATTAGCCTACAAGTAAAAACCAATAATGTGTCATATAACTAATATAACCATACCATCATAAACAAACTAATAAATAACTACAAAAACATAACTCACCAGAGTGTTCGAAGATGTTTCTTCCTGTTCTTTGGCTTCGGGCGAGGCCCCTTGCTCTTTAGTCCACCGCATCCCAACATCCTGAATTAACATTATTAAATATAATAATTATATAAATAAAATCTTAATAAATAATAAGCTCATTAATATAATAAGCAATAATAATTTAATTTCACTTAAACTTAAAATATGGGGCTGACTTATATTAAATAAATAAATTATATTTATTTTATGTTTTACCTAATATCCCTCCAAACATTATAATTTAATAGCCGTTACAAAATAATAAAATAAATAATTAATACACGAAAAAAGGGCCTGATGGAAGGATACTACTAGAAATGGCCCCACTTATATCTAAGAAACTGTGCGGTAAATGAGGTCCTTCAATTGCCTGCAATATAACCTCACAACAAAAGTGGGGTATTATTTTTTTGAAGAGAAGGGACTCAAAAGAAGAGACTCTGAGAGCTCAGAAAATACCTGCTGAAACACAATCTCAATCTTGAGAAAATCTACTAATTTTCAATTAAACAAAATTTTAGTATTCATAGTAATGGCTGAGATCTTATGGTTTGTTTCATTGTTTGTTTAACGTCTCTTTATGCTACTAAGTCCTAAACGATGCTACAGTGGGAGTCCTTAATTTTGTCTATCAAGGAATAATTAAGAAAGGGATCTTTAACGGATACCTGACATCGCACAGGCTTTGGACCTCCATTTTACATCCCATCCAAAGGACAACATAGCCAAGGATTTTTTAATCCCTTTAAAAAATCCTAGGGCCACCTGGTGGTATGTTATTGACTTTTAGTATTTTAAGCTGCTATGCTAGCCACTACACCACTGGTGACCCCTAAATACGGATAAATATATAAATATATGTTCATTTTGTCTTGATACATCAGACTAAGACTAATGACTACTGTATTAATAAAATTTGTTACACTAAAATAAATTTTACGATTATAAATCTAAAAAAAATATGATGCACTTTTTTTGTTTTTTTTTACTTTCAACGTAATTCCACTTTGCTTTATATTGTTTCTTCTATTTCTTTCCTTTTATTTATCTTGACTTACATTTTCATCTTATTATTAACCTTCTTATTGATAGTTTCTAATAATATTAGGATGATAATATTACGTATCAATTTTTTAAAAATATGAATCACTGATCGCAAACAAAGAATATGACATTTAACGAAACCTAATCTTACACTTACAGCCTTTGTAGTTACCAGAAGTATCAATCTAAAGAAGTAAATAAAAATAATTCAACATACTTAACTATTATGACATTAAATAAAAGTGTATTTTTCCTCAAAATGTGCTGGTAAACAATTCATATGAATTAGTGTTTATAGTATAACCTACTATTTTCTTTATTGTTCACTAACCAATGAATTAAGTAAGGCTAAGGTCTTTAAGCTTAAAAAGGATGAAAGTCACAAAAAGTGCAGGGATTTGAAATTATTTCTTCTTGTATGAAATGAATGAAGAAATGTTAATTATAATTACCCATAAGTTTAATTATTCATAGTTTAATTCAGGCAATTCAATTGTAAAATGCTGCCACATTATTAAGTAATGAAGATGCTGTTGATGAAAGCTAATTTCTACTTACAATAGTCCAAGGCATAGTATTAGTATAATAAACATTACTTCTCCCATGAAAGTGAAAAATTGAATTAAACTACTAATTTTAAGGTGAACTAGCATATACATAAGTATCTGATATTGTTCTAGAAAAATTAAAATTACTGTTAATGGTTGTTACATTACTTAGTTACATAATCAACATCCTTGAATATGCAAAGTACTATGTGGAACATTGGATACTTTGTAAAAATGTTATTATCATTATATATTACCAAATTAAAACTTCTTTTTCTTTTTGTTTAGCTTTTAAAGTGAACATTTATTTATCACAGCTATACGATTTTCATGATTTTTTAGTACTAAGGAAAAAATGTTAATAGATTGTTAATTTTATTAGGTTACATATTCCTGTTATAATAGGTTGGTAATTTCATAAGGTTTCAGATTCCTGTTATAATATGCATAAGAGTTCTAAATCATTCCAAACCAAATTAAGCATACATACACAAACAAATTAAAAAATAATTCTGATAAACTTTTTAACAGTTCATTGTCAAAATATTTTCTATTTCAATTCAATTCATGATTATATATCACTCAATTTTTATTTGAGAAACAACTCAATTTATAATTGAGAAAAAAAATAACATACTATTATAACGTAAGCCCTCTAATATAAATGTTTTAGGCGAAAAAATCACGATTCAGCACGAAATCATTATTTAAGTAAAATAATGCGATTAATAAAAACATAGGAAAACTATATTCTTAAGAGTAAAAACATAATAGTTTTTCTACATCCTCACAAATACTAAGCCTCAAATATTATATAAAGAAGGAAAGTAATATGCCAGGGATTTTTTCAATATGGGACAATTTTGACATCTTAGCGTGTTATCAGAATGTTAACAGTTTTCGAGATATTTTCATTTTGAGATTTAAAAAATATATATATATATATATATATATATTTCCATTCGCAGACTCAATTAATTAAGATTTTTTTGGAATTACTTTACATAAACACAGATAGGATTACAAAAAAATGTTATATGTTTTTCACGATACGATCTGTAGTTTTTGTATGAAGTAGGATTATTATAATTTGATTACTAATTAATATGTAATATAAAACTGTAAACAAAATTAAAACCTGATCATAAGTTCTTTTCAAAAATTTCTGTAGGAGGAAAACTGAGTTTTCCAAAATTCATTTATTAAAAAATTTAATGAACGAAGGTTGAACACGTAATTTTTAAAATTTGTTGATTGATTGTTCCTTAAAGAATAGGCTCATGCTGAAAAAAAAAAAATATATATATGATCCTAAGTTTTGTCTACAAAGGAACATAAAAATAGAGGTTTTCTCCTTTAGTATAGTCAGAGGTAAACTAATGGGGTTTCAGGTTAATTTTACTGATAAGTTTCAGTATTTAATAGATTTAAATAAATGTGTAGACAACTAACTGTATTGAAGCAGAATATCAAATTTCTGAAAAAATGCACATTCATCAGTTGCAGCCTTGATGATTGTAGTTAGAAGGAAATAAATTATAGTCCCTTAATATATGTAAATAATAAAGATAATTTGTTCTTTGTGAGTATACTTTTAATTCACAATCTGTTTTTGATTGATATAACTTATTTTTCGACCCTGATAAGAGTTGGATTCTGAACATAAGCGAAAACCTTCACTTAACTATATTAGTTTATAGTAGCCAAACAGATATGTTAAAATAAAAAAAGTTAGCAAAATAGTTTGCTACATAGTACTACATTATTGCATGCAAAATCAAAATTCCAAGATGTGATGTTGAATATATAAATTATATTAAATCCGTTCAAAAGTGGACCGCAACAAAAGTGGTTTTGATTTCATCATAGTTATATTTTAAAAAAATAAAAAAATTAAGAAAACATAACACTAAACCAGGGGTGGGGAGGGAGTATTTTCAAAAGAGAGGGTCAAAATAAATGAACCAAAACAGAAGCTAGAACTACTCTGTGCCAGAAGTCTAATTATGAGGTATATACAATTTACTTACCATTGCAAAACAACAGAATACATCAAGGAAGTCACAGATAATTCACCACATTGCTTTGGATAGGTACTAAAAGAAAACAGTTCTAATCCAATTTACATGCTCAAAATAAAAATAAATAAATTAATCTTTTCATAACTTTTAGAAGACGGAAGGAATATTAATTTGAAAACAACTGTGTTATTATTAATTTTTTTCTAAATTTCATTTGCTCAATTACCTTGTTATTATTGATGTAATTTACAAGGTTGATGTTATTCTTCCTTCCTGTCGATTGCTGATGCCTATTTGATCTTCTAAATGGAAATTTGTAATTAAATATATGCCAACAACAATCTCAAAGAATAGGAAATAAATAAATATAACAAACACATTTTTTCTGAAGATCATTTATTGTTTTTGGTATGACAGTCAATTGAAAATAGGAACGTAAATTTAAATCAGGTATTATTTAAAATCAAATAAAATTAATAACTAAATAAAATATATACCAAATGAAACAAACGACACATTCTTTCACTCAATTCAAAAAGCATCTTTAATATCGTTTAACTGTCTGATAGCAAGATCAACTGGCAAATTGAACTGAAACTGGTTCAATTTTTCTAAACTGACGAAGGTATCTTCGAATCCAGTTTTCACCACGTAACTCCAGTCTGTAAAGTAAAGCTCTAAAAGAGGTTGGCAACGAAGAATTAGCTTTAACCATGGAACGAGCATCTTTGAATTTAAACCAGCACAAACAAATGCTTTGAATTGAGAGTCATAACTGCGTTTATACGGATCATGAGAGGCTATAATATTGCCAATAACACTTAGTAAGCTCTGTTTTGCTGACACTGTGGAACCACCGACTATTTCCAAGTTAAAACTTTGTGATAATTTTCTAGCAGGAGTGGAATTGAACTGGTCCCCATTCTTTAGATCATAAAATCGCAATACTAATTCCCAAGCATGCATTTCATAAGTAGACGGTGCTTCCTTAGGTTTGAAACACATAGCAAACGGCACTATAGATAAACTATTGTTTATGTTCATCAGCCCATGCTGGATTAGATTTTGGATCCCAACTGCTAATTGTTTCCTAACAACAGTAGCGAGCTTGCTAGTATACTGAACTGAATTTTCTGAATCAGATACATAATCGCTGTCCACACAAGTTTCAGGTTCTTTTGCTAGTTCTATAACTCTTTCAATAGCTATTTCTAAATGTGCTCTCAAATCGCCCCAATGTTTAGTTTTCATGGTCTTCTTAGGGGAATTTCTCCTGAACTTCTTATTAGAATGGAATTGAGTAGAAGCAAAGATTTGTAAGAGGGCAGCTATCCTCCTCATGGTGTTTAACATTTTTCCTCTCATTTGATCTTGTTGAGATTTACTAACATGATGGTTGCAACCAGAACAAGAACAATGACATTTATGGCCACTCGAACCAGAATCACTCTGTAGAAATTGAACAAACATTTCAAGATCAGCAATTTGAGTCTTCAATTGCCCTACCAGCTGTTCCTTCATTTTCAAAGGATTGATGATCTGGCTGACTGCTTTATCGATGTAAGATTTCAGTTCTTCGACAGACATCCTCTCGATTTCATCTAAATCGAAATTCAGTTGGCCTTTGAGTTGATCGATGATGACCTTTTGTTTCTCCAGAACAATGCTCTGAGGGGGACCCCCATCACCAGACTCCCAGGCATAAGATTCCAGATCGGCAAGCTGTTGCTTAAGTTGTCCAATTAGTTCAGCTTGTTTCATCCTCTGTTCTGTCAAAGTATCTTCGAGTTCTCTGTCACTAGGACAAAGTCTCAGTCGACAAGCACTGTTTTCCATTTGGGGAATACCTCTGAAAGCGAATTCTTCCAAACTCTTCAACAGTGCCTCTTTTTGTTCTAATGGTGCTTCTACTATTTGGCGCAACCTGAACTGAACCTGGGCGAAATGAGTCGTCAAAGCTATCAGTGATGAATTCATCAATTCATACTGTTCTTCTAAATGTCTCAGCCTCTCCTCCTCCAGTGATTGAGTTGGAGAGTCCATGTCTTCTCGGTAAATATCACTATTCTTCAACATATTGAAGCTTTCTTCTCCGACACCTTCCATCTCATTCATAAATCATAACCAATGAATGGACTTCCGCTGTAAAAGTGATATATTCATTAATATGATGATATTTCTGAGAGTACAATTGTAATAAGTGATTCAATAATGCCCCCTCATATTCCATTTCGTAAAATGCCGATAAAATTGCAGTCACTAAACAGAAGCTTTACATGGTCAAAATATTATTTCATTTCATCGCAACGTTACACGTAAATCCGCAATTGGGAAACAATCCTTGGAAAAAGGGGGGCAAGAAATTGAACAAGGACGCTGCATTTAACAAGCTTTTGCATCGAACAATACTGCAAATAAATAAAAATTCACCGCACTGAACGGACATCACATGTTATAAATGTTACCGACAAAAAATTCAAGTACAAAAGGAGAGGGTGGCATATGGTTCCGAGCGGAATCGATTTCTGACGTCACACTAAGTCACCCACGCACTGATAGCAGACCCCCCCTTGATAACAGGCTTGTCATGTTAACTATGTAAACAAAACTCGATAAAAACAATTTTTATTCAACTTTTCACGAAATGGGATATTTCAGCTGTTTAATAGAATCAAAAAATAAATTGTTACAATAAGAACAGGTGAAATGTGTGATCAAAACGACTTGCCTCAAAATGACAATGCGTTCTATACGCAAAACATTCGATATCGAAATCCGACAAATAAAACAAATGAAATAAGCGTGGCTAAGCAACAACTGAAATTAACAATACTGCGCCTAACTAATTCTAAGAGCGGCGTATTGACCGACAAAGGCAGCACCTCCGCTCGAACCCCATTGGCCTAGACCACTATCGTCCCATTCCTTCCAAGCTATTATCTACAACAATAGCTAATTATGGGAGGAGGCGAACCGAAATCAAGCAAACGTACAACTTGGAAGCACAAACTAACACACACACGATATAAATATTTTAAGAATTATTCAATAAAAGAGAGATAGGTACGACAATAAGATAGGTCCTTACTTATTATTGTTCAGCTCGATGAGATTGTTGTTGGCAGATTTTATCCTTTGATAGTCCATCATCGTCTGATGTTTGAACAAAAAAAAAATATATATGTCACGGAACTTTAATATTATACTTAAAAGAGCTATTAGGGTAAACGATGGAATGAATCAGGCAGTGAAGTGTCATAAAATTGCATCCTGACACTTATTATTAACATGAATCGGGTGCCATAAATGTCAACTACTCTATTTTGCACATAGGTTAGTTTAAAAACATAAAAGAAAATCAATAAGGGATATAGAAGCGCAGAGGACCCTAGTAATGGAATTTACAGAAAATTAGCAAAATTTAAGATAAAGTGCGAGAGAAAAATAAAATAAAAGTGATTTGCAATAGCTGGAGTTGCGAGGAGAGAATGTGTTGCTGGAGAGCCTCAAGTGCTACTGTCAGGCGCAGCCTCCCACTCCATGGCCCCTCATCATTACCCCTACAGCACTTTCAGCCAAATAACTTTCAAAAATGCATTTCACCCCTAACCGACATTGCATAATTTTGTATAACAACTTTGGATACAGTTCTTGGGTAAAAATCTTTTGGCTTCGGAATTAAACAGAAATGCTTAGCTGATTACGAATATATGTAAGTCATAAGGACGTTTAGCATGTTTCACCTTTTGTTTTAAGGGTTAGCAGTTTTAAACATTTACTACTTTTATTTGCAATTGCGTGAACAAATATACCCCGCAATTGGAAGAAGACTATCAAAATACGAAAATTTTAGCTTTTTTTACTTAAACGACTTCAAATCACATTATACATCTTTAAGAAAAATTCCAGATTATTAAATCCAAAATTTAATGCTGCAGAGCATATTAGGCAGTCTTCTATAGATTCGAGAGTTAGCAATAATATCCATAACAGATGCTTCTCCTGTTTAAATTTCAGTATTTTAGATTGTGGCAGTCTTCTTCCAAACGAGGAATCGATGATCATCGAGACATATCGGGGAACATTCCAAATGCAACTAAAAGAAAAACGTGACTTTTTTTATTTTTGTACACGAGTCAAAACAATTTGCAGCATCATCATTTAATTATATCAATAGCATTATCATTTCGCAAAGACTTATATATGCCGTCATAACATAACTTTTCTTAAGTCACCTCCAACAGAAAAAAAAGTGGACCAAAAATCACGAAAAAAAATTAATTTAAACATAGCATAAAAACTAAGCAATATTTGTCCTTTATATGAATAAAAAAAAAATAGGAATCTCCATTTACAACGAAATGAAAAAAATGAATAGGAGGCATTATTATCACCTAAGTTATAGGCAATTCTATTTTGAACAGATTATGGTTTATTAATTATTGTAATGGACTAAATAAATATACAGATATCCTATGCTCTTTAAATGGGTTACGTTTATTTATTATTTTACTATGCTACTCTTTGTTCAAACGATTTAAATCTATATTATAATCAGCATAAATTATATTGAAGTATAACATATATATTTTTTCTTTAAGTCTGTTGAAAACATTAATTAATCTTAAATAAGAAAAATGACAGCAAGATAAAAAAAAAAATAAAAATGAAAAGAGGAAATATAAGGAAATACTGATCAATAATGAGACGGGCGTGCTTCGGCAATATAAATTCAACCAATTTTTCAAGCAATATGAACAGATTTTTTCCTAGAGTTCGTGCATTATTTTTCTTGGAGTACATTTTATCACAAATACAATAAATAAAGAATTCATTTTTCATTCATGCAGATTCGTTAATTATGAAGATATCGCAGAATTTATTGCCAATTCAAATATTATTCCAAATAATTGTCTCTAAAGGCCAGTTCACACGGTCAAGTTTTTGGAACCAAACTTTACTTCACTTTTTGATCAATCTTGGAATGAAAGTTAAAAATAATGATGAAAATACCTTTTTTCTGTAATCGTTGAATAATGGTAACATTACTAAACTGAAATTAGTGAAGAAAGTGAAACATTTTGCAATAGAGTGAAGAAAGTGATTACTTTCTTCACAAGTGAAGAAAGTGAATTGCCTTCTTAATTAGTAATAAGTATAAATTAAAAAATAATTTGAAGTTGGAAATTAAATGCTTTTAAATGTTTCTTAACATTGTAAGAATTTATTTTAACAAAATAAATTGAAATGTGAATGAATTATTGGTGGAAATAATCAATATATTTTAAAATTTAAATATAATAATAATTACCTTCCTTGTTTATAACCTGCACTTGTTTATAACTGCACTACTTCACAACCATGCTTATAACCTACCAACAACATACCATAATCTTCACAACATCCTAATTTTGTTCATATTCTGGTTAGATCTGATCATGTATTACACGATTACAGAAAAAATTTAATATTACACTCGTGAAAAAAGTAGAATTTACAACTCGTGTAGTATTCACAATATAATACTAATTCACAATAAAGTAGAATTCACAAACGTTTCACTCGAGTTGTAAAATGATCTACTTTCGTCACTTGTATAATAAATAACTATTTTATTTATTTATTTTACTTTTTATTTTATTTTTTTGTTCTTCCCCTTCCTAGCCTTTTAGGCTATACGGGGTTTCCCTGGCCAGGGAGAGGGTATGGGATTAAAACTGAATACTATTAAATGTCCCCTGGCTCCGGGTTTTAAACTGGCTGTCTTCGGGTTTCCAAGGGGCAACGCGTATATCCTTACGTGTTAGCCAACTCGGCCATCCCGCCACCCGATGAAAATCCGGTTAATCAGTGAACTACACCATTATCAACCCAAGGTTGATAAAAAAACTTGACCGTGTAAAAAGGCCTCAAGAGTAGAAAATCACATAGTAACATTAAAAAATAAAACAAAGGGTATCGAGGATGAGAAAAATAAAATAAAATAAAACAAATCAATATAAATTTGTTAAGAAAATAAATTACAACACAAACAAAAGCCAATGGATACAATGGATTTTTAGATAGACCCTTATTCTAGATTTAGACCTTGAGGAAAATGCATGGTGTAAAATAGGAATCCAATCCGGGAAGGAAAGGAAGGGCCTCAGTACAAACAAACCAAGCAACAAACATACAAACAATCAACCGCTAACAAGATTCTCAAGAAATTCAATGCATAAAATGTTAAATGTTTTTAACTTTTGATTTATTTAATTTGTAAATAGAGTGAAGTATAATAAGTAAAAACAATTAGAAGACTTCATACTACAGTTGGTATTATTTTTTCAATCAATTTAAAAAAAAAAAGTCACTAAATAAATACATTATTTTTTTCCATTAATTATCTTTTAATAAAACAAGGTTATTATAATGTAAAATAGTTATTTCAAAGCTGCTACTATAAATAAGGCATCCCTTAAACAATTTGAAATGGTGAAAATAATATTTATAATCACGTCTTAGACATGAGGTCTTGTTTACCAGTTAAACAGAAGACAAGCATTAGAATGCTATGCGTGCTCACCCATTTTTCTTTTCAGTTTATATATTATATATAAATATGAATCATCAATAACGCTAGTATAATTTATTAAATGCTCTGAACTGCTTTCCATATAATAAATCATCATATAATATAAGTCACAATACAAGCAATTTTAAAATTTAGATAAAACTTAAACGTTGAGGTGAGATCAGTTACAACAATTGTTCATCAAGCCCCGTTTTTGCTAAATGTAAAAAGAAAAAAAAACATTGCAAAGATGTATTTGAATGAAATAAATGTTTTAATTTCGGATCCATACTCAATAGGGAGTAGTACCATTCAGTATTCGATATCGGAACAATGCTCTTTTAGAGCTCGGTAATAGCCAATTCTCTCACAAAGGGGAAAGAAGATGAGGTCCATAAAAAATATTTCAGCATTCATCATAAATTAATATTTATAATGAATGAATACTATATAAATAATATTAATATTTTTCGGGTATTATGTCACACAGATTAATGTGAACTAATACACGATTATTATAATATCAAAGTGCTTATAGTTAATTATTAATTTTTTTATAGTAGGGTAAATCGTACAGTTATTGGCACCCTTAAGACTAAATTTCAGTGGTGACATTAAAAAAAATACTTCTTATGAAGGGATCTAATTGAAACTTCCTACAGCTCCTCATTATCTATCCTTATAAAGACTCAAGAGGTTTTTTTGGGTCAAAAGTTCTATAGTTTTACCATATGGCAATATTTATTGTTAAAAGTGCAAAAACTAGTTATTGACACCCTATGGATTCAATTGTGAAATCTTCCCTATGGTTAGTTTGTTAAAGTCTTACTTCAAAGATGACTTAGAGGATCCTTCAAACATTAGATTCTTGTATATCTTGAAATAAAATTAGGACTTGTTTACTTATTTCTTTAAGTTAAAGTTGGGGTGTCAATAACTGTGCAGAGTGTCAATAACTATATGGTTTACCCTACTAAAAAATATTTATCGCGGTAATTCGTACTTGATTCCACAAGTCTGTGATGTTTCAATGAGACACCTTTCCTACACCGTGATTGAGATATAAGATACCCAAGGGAATTTAAACCTCAGCGTAAGCCGTTTTAGAGATTTAGAGAAAATGCTTGCGAAAAATCTAAAACCTTACAATAGCAATACAAGATATCATTAAACGTACAAGATTGCATCGTTACGATGGGATAAAATTATCGTCATTTCGATACTTCCGATATATCGAAGTATCGATATTTTTTCACCGATATTACAAGATATTTTCTCTGTTTGATGAACTGGTTAATTGGCGTAAACAAATCTTGTAACTAGATTTTTGGCTCTCTTAATTTTTAGTATCTTTCTAAAATCTTTACTATAAATTAAGTTTGTACTAAATGTAAAATATTATTATGCCACTGAACTGTGTTTGATATTAATGTAATTTTTTACTGGCGCCTGTGTGTTTTCATCACTGGTATGAAGATATATGACTTCTTAATTTATTTTTAAATCTCATTATGAAAACAAGTTCAATCGTTTTATACCATAAATCAGATTCATTTGTTTTTCAACTTCTAAATGCATAATGTACGTTATTAAAATAAGCACCAGCACCAGTAAATAGTGATTACCTTTTTTCAAAACCATTTTCTTTTTTGCTAAATATCTCTTAAAGGAATGGGAAAATGAGGATTTAGCACTATAGATATCGCACTTGTATATCTTTTTGTTGGGTCTTTAAAATTTACAACTAGAGGCTTATCAGACTTAGATCCAAGTCCTTAAAGCTAAGATGTTTCTATTTATTATTATAATTAAGTAAGAGATCATAGTAAATATATTCAGTGAATCAGGCTGTTGCACAAGAGATGTTATGTAAACGAATGGAGAAGAACTAGTAGTTCTTTTCTAATTTTCTTTTTTCTTTCCTGACGACGACAGATGGCCTTCCAAGATCTTTTTCATTCAAGCTGCTGCTGTACTGCGTTTTAACTTAACTGAATGCAGAACTTGTCTATTCTTTCGATTAAGCTCAAAAAAAAAAAACGAACTAGTCAGAATAAATTGCAGTGCTATCTTAACTTAAAAAAAAAAAAATCTCATTCACTACTAATTATAGAAATATATTTTGTTAAGTTATATTAAATTTTTTTTATTCCTTCTGTCTTCAATGTATTGTTAATCGTGTTTTTTATCCATACGTAATTAATAACAGCAAAAACAGATTAATAAATAGTTTCAAATTTCAATAAAGTATTTAGGAAAACTCTACAGAAAGCTGAATTTCCAAATATATTTTATTATTTGCCTGTTAGCAATTTAAAAGTATAAGTTGAAATGCTTCATTCATTTTTCTATTTGTAAGAATATACCAATTTATTTATAAGTATTATTAAGTTGTATTAGCAGATTAAAGAAATAAAAATATAGATACAAGAATGATTAAAATTATTAGTTCTTAAAAAGAAAATTTAGTATGATTTGCAATATTTTTAGGTTTATGTTTTTAAATATCTCTATTATATAAAAAAGTGTTTGTCTTTTTCTGATGGCGTAATATTTTAGCGTATTTTTTCGCATTTTTTGAACAAATTACGAATTGAACTGCTGGGATAAAGACTTGAAATTTATTTTTAAATTAATCCTATATCTCTCTTATATATAAAAATTGTTAGAAGCCGTATAATATTTTATTTTGCAAGCAATTAGAAGACAAGCATGGTATTAGCTGAGCTACGGTTTGCTGTACGGATACTTATACCCTAATTTAGAACAACTATAAAATCTTGACTACGAATACGATTTTATCTAGAAATAAAATTCAACAAATATATATTCAAATATTTTTAGGATTTTAAATGAGCTGAATATAATCAAATATCCGAAAGACACAGATAATTCAAATCCAGATTTTCCTATGTTTCCTTAATACAGGGTAAACCATACAGTTATTGACACTCTGTACAGTTATTGACACCCCAACTTTAACTTAAAGAAATAAGTAAACAAGACCTAATTTTATTTCAAGATATACACGAATCTAATGTTTGAAGGGACCCCTAAATCATCTATGAAGTAAGACTAACAAACTAACCATAGGGAAGATTTCACAATTGAATCCACACGGTGACGATAACTAGTTTTTGCACTTTTAACAATAAATATTGCCATATGGTAAAACTATAGAGCTTTTGACCCGAAAAAACCTCTTGAGTCTTTATGAGGATAGATGATGAGGAGCTATAGGAAGTTTCTATTTGATCCCTTCATAAAAAGTATTTTTTTTTAATTTCACCAAAGAAATGTAGTCTTAAGGGTGTCAATAACTGTACGGTTTACCCTACCTTTAGTCAGACCATGAAGGACATGGAAAATCAAAATTTAAAAATTACGACTAAAACATTGTGTTAAAAGCTCCCCCTTTGCCCTTTTATGGCACAAAATATTTTACTGTTAAAAATGATAAAAAATTTCGTGTGTTAATAAATCCACTGTTGGTAAGAAAATGAACATTAAGATTACTGTGAATCATTCAGAAATACAAGGCCAGTTGATATTAATATATATAGATGCACCTTGCTATCAGGAAAGAGAAAGTATTATGAATGTTTCATGACCTATGTTTATACTGCAGAGATAAGCTATAAGATAATAAACTGATAAGTATACCAAGAGCAATGACCACTGAGCATTATCTACATTAGAGAGTAAGTAGTATAATGTTTCAGCTAAATGAGCCGTTGCGGTTCCCCTCGTGAATAATTAATATATATTATATATAATTACAGGAAATAATAAATGTTAATAACTAATGTGTAAGTTAATAAAATCTATATAAAGATGAAATTCTGTTTGTTGTTGTTCTGTTGTCTTCACAGAAATCCATATCGTTTGTCCTAAATTCTCCAAATTTCGCTCAGTGGTTCTTACATACCATGTGTGAAGACCTGTCCATATTAAAATTGCATGACTTCAGCCAATCTCTGGGTACATTCTTCATTGTTATAAAAATCATTATGATCTCGCTTTACATTGGTTTTTACGAAATCAACCGTTTGAGTCGAAAAAAAAAAATGAAATTCCCTGGGTGAAACCGGGATATACAGTTAGTATTATATAATCATATAGAAAATTAAAGGTTTATTATTGAAGTAAATAAATAAATAAACAGTTAGACAGATTAACACAAAAAAAATTTAAACGTGAACTGATTCAATATCCTGAAAAGTTTAACCCCATTATAAATAATTTTTTTAATTTGTCAAAATATTTGTATTAAAAATATATACAACTAGAATGGTTGCATTGCATTGTAAACTAGATACATTTCCAGTCTTCTGAAAATCTATAAGTTGTATAATATATACCTAATTAAAAATTGTATCTACTCCTTTATATCACACATTAATACTTGGTTTTATGAACCATTTTTCAATTTTTTTTTTTAAACAATCAAGAACTATTAAAAAAATTAAGCTACGAAATTTTAACTGGATTGTCATGTACAATATATATATATATATATATATATATATATATATATATATATATATATATATATATATATATTTAAATTGAAATATTTTCAAATGAAAAACATTAAGTTTATAAATCAAAAAGGGGTAGATACAATTTTGAATAATGTATTACTGGTTGTAGATTTTCTAAAAATGCCAACGTTAAGCATATTCATAAATCATTTGTAGAGTAGGTAAAGTCTACGAACAATTAAAATAAATCATTTTGATTATATTTAAGAAGTTGAAATTAAGCAACTGCTTAAAGTGAATTGAAACTTAATGAAATGAATGTACCAGGTATTAGTAAAGAATTTAAGATGATTTCCAAAGTAGTACATCAATTATGAACGCATCGCTATTTTATATAGCGTTGTTGTATATTTTATACAACATTGTAGATATATTTCTATCGTACTGTTATAGATATATTTCTGGGGACTGTTTATTTTTTCCTTCTTGTTCTGGTATTTTCCTTAAACTGCTTGAAGAATTTCAACGTTTTACTGGAAGTGGGATCGTTTTTAGAATAGTTGTTAATCGAACTGATTCGTGGTCATAAAAATTAACTACTAGACTGTACGAAAATCGGTAAAAAACTCCTACCATGAAATATAACCTTGTAATACAAAACATAATAGACGAATTTAAGTTTAAAAACGTTCCATTTTTTTTTTTCCACAGCTGGTTTAACTATTTTGTTGAAGGTCGCAGATAATAGAGTCGTAAATTATTTTCGACTTCTCACAAATTGCTGACTCAGTTTATATATTTTTTATCTTCACTAAACACTATTTATTTTATAATATAAACACGTCCGATTTTCAAATTTATTTACACACCAGCTCTTATAAATAACCCTAAGCAAAGTTTTACGTTTATTCAGTCGGAATCTGAGTCCAAAGATAGCCCAACTGACCAATTCTAAAGAAATGACGCAGGACTGAGTAATGAAGCTGTTTAGCAGTCTTTAGACTTAATGCAGTGACGAATAGTCGAGGTATGCTATACATGGCCATACATTTCCTGTTGTGCAAGACACATAAGGAGAATATATATACACATATATTTACAGAGAGGACTAAAATATAAATAAATTTTAGTTAACATGTGATAAGCAAATAGCAGAAATATACACATATTTTAAAATTATATATATTTTTTAAAAATCAACTTTCATCCTAGCTAAGAATGTGGTTTTTAGTTTTTATGTGATGTCACCATCCAAATCATTTAAACTGTCTGAAGTATTAAACGTGCAAACAACAATTTCATGCGGAACTTATTACTGCGTATGGAGGGAGTCCCACGGATGACCGAAGTAGAAGTAGGTCGGTGGAAATTCTTTGGGAGTTCCTCCCTGCTACGTCCAATGGACTCGCTGACCGTCAATGAGAGCTGTCCTCCAGGCTTGGGTGAGACGTAGGATTGAACAGCCAACTCAAATATCTTATTTTAAATTACCACTTTAAGTTACATCGATTCATATTACATACATGTGTATGCTATATTCGCGCTTAGGATTTATTAAATAGTTTTCCCCCAATCCGTTTGAAAATAAGATGTAATTTTAACCATAAGATTTGATCATAGTCAAAACCAAGAATGTCAGTTCTGCATTTGGCAAACGATACCGTTGAGTTCAATTTTATTCGGAAAAAACAATATTAAATATTTTATTTTTGAAAAGAAAAGATTGGTCTCGGCCGGGAGACCCGGATTAAAATTTCGCAAAATTTGCGAGATGGGGGAGAAGGACCAGTGAAGATGGGAGACTGGCTATGCTTGGAAGGGAGCTCGGCGGCGCAGTGGTTAGCGCACCGCGCATGTCACGCGGGAGACTCGGATTCGACTCTTTGCCAAGCCCAATCTCTTCTTTTCAAAAATAAAATATTTAAAATTAATATAAAATAACTAGGTGGTTACCCACGATAAATGATTAAATTACTAAATTTCATTTGTTTCTTTAACGATTAATGATTCATATTAATTTAAAAATAATCTCTTTTTAATGCCTATTAGTGTGATAAAACAGATAAGAGCAGAATTCATAAATTTATAAAGTGAATCATACCAAATAAACACATTCGATAGAAGAGGTATTCCATTTAATAGAAACAATCTAAACGAAATGAAGTGCAGCGCAAACAAATAATAACCATCGCTATTATTTTATGCAGTCAAAAGTAATAGTTAAACTTTAGTAACAAATACTTCTATAATTAGCTATCTGTAAAAAATTACTATATATTGAAATGCATACAGCCATTAACGCAGTACTTGAAAACATCTTAACAGTCCCTGCTATCCTTTAATGTTCTCTTCATTACAATCAATTCATCATGATGCTCCTCACCTAATATTTGAGGCGTTTGGTTTCAAAACAGGTTACATCCATTTCCAAACAATTTCATTTTTTTTTATTTTTCAAGTTTTTCAGGTTAAAAAAAAGGGGGGGTTTGACGCGTAGGTTTCAAAAACGTCTAGATCCTTCGAAAATCAATACTAAAAGATTCCATTTATTATCAAAAGCGGTTCCAATTGATCCTTTTTTGATCAGTCCTGAAAAATTGTTGAAAATGGATGTAGCTGATTTTGAAACCAAACGTCTCATATCATCTACATCGTTACAAGTTGTCACTACTAAATCATGTTGCGAAATGTTTTATTCTACAATAATAAACTTCAATCTTTCAATTTATTTCCTGATAAAGCATGAGAACAGATAAAGTAAAATAAAAAATCATTTTTTAAACGGTACTATGACGGAAATTATCTCCAACAAAGATACAATGACGGAAGTTATCTCCAACAAAGATACAATTTTTATGACGTTGAGTGTTCTCAACAAAATTTATAATAATCATCAAAATATTTCGTCTTATATCAACTTAGTTGAGAAAAAAAAACTGATTATAAACACATGGAATAAACTTAGAATTGATTTACATTTATTTTCTATGCCTTCAACTAGTTTTCATAACGTAAATAATTTATAATAAGAAGCTGTTACAGCATGACCTTATGCACAGAAGCGAGTCCTGAAAGATAATTAATGTGAAGATTGGTTTCAGAATAGTTTATCACCCGTTTCGGGACTAACCATGAATAACATCTCATATATTATTTTTCTTCGATTTAACTATTTTAACAGTAAAGTAACAGTAATAAAAGAAAGACAATACGAGATATAGAAGGGACTGATGTACTATATACTAATTACTGATAATTAGGAGACAATAACAATTAAAAAAAATCTGATGTTAGCACAATAAAATTAGATGAAAATACTTCTAACCCAAACATCCATAAAAAAAAAAAAAATAAATAAAATAAAACAAAAACTTTTTTTTTGTAAGACATAAAAATTAGCTTATTATTATATCTAAAAATTATCGATATTTAAAATTTATAAAGTATCTAAACTTAAACAGCGACTTCAATCACCAACTCATATTGATAAATACCTCCCTCCACTGATTCAGCTATAGAAGGCAGCATTTTTTAAAAATTATTATTTAAATCAATAAAAGGTATTTACTATTTTTACCAATATGAGTTGGAGATTAATACAAAATGGCAGTGAAAGTTAGATAATTCATTACATGTACCAAGTTCGGAGGGCATTATGAATAATGGCCCGGAATTATAAGGGCGGATTCACACTATCGCTCCGCTCCCGCTCCCGCTCCACTCCCGGTCCGCTCAAATATTCTAAAGAGAAATAGACAGAGAATTCCACTATCGGTACCGCTCCGGTCTCGCTCCACTCCCGGTCCGCTCCCGCTCCGGTCTCACTGGCAAAATATTCTAAAGAGGAATAGAGAGAGGTTAATCACAATATTGGCACAGGTCCGGCCTCGCTCCGCTCCCGCTCCACTCTCCTAAAGTCTTTTCATATTCACATTATATAATTTTACACCGTTCACGATTGAAGCCATTAATAATCGAAGCCGTCTGTATTTGGATTTTAATTAATAATTAACTTTCAGTTATTAAAGTATTTATTTATTCATCAATTTTACAGCCAAAAAAGTTCAACTTTAAAAAAAATATATATATATATATATAATTATAAATTAATTTAATTAATGGTGAAGAAATAATTTAATTTTTTTTCCGAATGTATTCGAATACGCTTGAAATGATAAAAAAAAAAAAATCACCAACAATACGCGCGGTTTTTCGACGTGAAAAAATCATGTTATGTTTGAGATATATTTTGCTATGAATTAATGTACTCGTAAAAAACGGTCACCGATTTATTTATTGACTACATACTCATTGCTATTATAAAATAACGTTTAATTTGAAACGAATAAAAATGCAGTATATTATGAAAAATGTCAGATCATTAACAAAAAAATATATTAAAGCAAAAAATAATTAAAATGTTAATCAGGAAAAGAAGAGAACACAATCGGTAAATTTGTAGCATTTACCGATTTCAACTTGAAATTTTCAAACGTATTCGAATACATTCCGAAAAAAATTTAAATTATTTCTTCACCATTTATTAAATTAATTTATAATTATCATTGTGCTGCAATATATTCTTCTTATTATATTTTTTGATAATATTATCTTCTTCATCAGGAAAAGTACACTAACCAGCTATTTCTACAAACGAAAAATTGATATTTTTTGGCCTGTAAAATTGAAGAATAAATGAATACTTAAATAACTGAAAGATAATCATTAATTAAAATCCGAATACAGACAACTTCGATTATTAATGGCTTTAATAGCTTAAACCTTTCAAAAGTGAACGGTGTAAAATTATATAGTGTGAATATGGTAAGACATCAGGAGAGCGGACCGGGAGTTGAGCGGGAGCGGAGCGCTAGTGTGAATGGGGTAGAGCGAGAGCGGACCGGGAGCGGAGCGAGAGTGGAGCGGGCGCGAAACCGATAGTGTGAATAGGCCCTAATATGCATAATAATATGTGATTATAATACAGAAATAATGCTGGATTTATGATCATATTTACCATAACACAAATATACATATATAAAACATTGAATGAGATATATATATATATTTAATTTTAAAATCTAACAAGGAAGAGAAGTCATATCATCTTCAATCCGTTATACAAACATAAGATTCTTCTTATTGCTTTTGTTTCCTAAAGTTATCATTATTTAGTAAACAGTACATTGTCCCTTCGGTATCTCTTATATTTTCAGTAGATCATTTCTCGCAACGGTTCTCTTCACTGAAATACTTAACCGCTAAAATTTTATGGATGTATGTTGACTTTTCCCATTCATTGAAATCAAAATTAATGTCGACCTTCTGAAATGAGCCCGCTGCCGTGGAACCCCATTTCCATCTCATTGGGGCACAAAATTTTCCCGTTTGCATAAGCCTGACTTGCAGGCTATCCCCCAAGGGGTTAATTTAGACCACTTTGGGTATTAAGAGTGTAGTCTACGTGAATGAATCTTTTAAGTAACAATATTCGGTTTTATACATGCAACTTAGAGTGCGGCTGTTATATTTAAAAAAAAAAAAATATTTTTTTTTTACTTGAAATATATATAATAGACGAGCAGACCCTACCTCGCGTTGCTGTGGCTCAGTAGCTATGATAATCTAGAAACCAACGGGATCTAATATAGAACCTACCAAATTTAAAATGTAAGAATTATATGGGTAAAAGTTTTTATTGTTTACATCTTAAATACGACCATAATGTGTTAATGAATGATACATATAAAAGGAACTTAAGAAGAATATAATTGGTACAGGATTTAGTACAATCAAAATAGAAAGTTAGCAAAAATGTACCAAATTAATCTTTTGCCATAATACATATTAATTAAATTCAGAATATAAAAAAATGTGAGATGTCGTTTCAGGAGGTTATACTAATAGGTGCACAATGTTTTTGGTTAACCTGTCTTTATCTAAAATAAAGAGATTCGATGTTTTCCCCACACGTGGAAAAGCGACATATAATTTGCCATGGGAAAAACACGGATTTTACTAGTCCAAGCCGGAAAAAATAGATTTATGCTAACCCTCCCTAAATATCAAAAGAAAATGAAGTTCTGTGTCAATAAATAAACTTACACCGCCATTTTTTGGAAATTTATAAAACTTACAAATAATCTCACTCAATTGTATTATAATAAGCATTAAATTTGCAAAAAAAAAAAAAAAAAAAATATTTAGGCCAATAATCGAGATAAAAGCTATCCTATCTTTTAAATTGGACAAAACTAAACACAATGTGCCAAATTTCATCAAAATCGGTTAATTAGTTTCTGATTTTACCTCCGACAAACATCGAGACACGAGATTTTAATATATATAATGAAGATTTTACATACAAGATATAAATAAGCTATTAACGATGATGATACTATAAAGGCATGTTAACACGGTTACGTTTTTGAAAAGAAGTTTGGTCTTTGCTTCGCTATTTCATCGCCAGGTGCGATTGGAATGGACTTATTTATACAGTTACTTTTTTTTATCAATCTTGCGATAACAATGTAGTGAAAATAATAAAAAAAAAATTCACATATTAACCGGCGAATAACGGTTCCAAAAATATAACCCTGTAAATAAGGTTTTATAGACAATTATGCCTATACGGTTACAATTATACTTAAGTTTTAAATACAGATTGACGTTACTCATAAGATGAGCTCTCGAACTAATTGACCTTATTTTTTTATTGTTTCGAATTAGGACCAATTAGCAGCTTGATAATGAACACGCGCTAATGTGAGAATAATAATTCTTACCCATCTCTCATTAGATGGCAACGTTTCGAAAGTACTGCGAGGGCCATCTTTAAACGAGTATATCGTTTAAGGATGTTATAATTGTGCACATTTATGAGTAAACATCTTGACAAGCAGTAATTGATTCGTGCTGGATGGAGAAAAGTTATCATTGAAGAGTCTTCAACATTGCGGAGGGGAAAGAATAAAAATCGATAAAAGGATGTGGCGGCTAGGTTTTCGTTCGAATCTAATAACTTCCGGGTTCCGTAGCGTGACGGAAGAGCAGATGGCAAGCGTTGCCCGTGAGACCACGACCAATTGGACATATACACGTTACTACGATGTATTGGAGTTCAGGAATAACGCCCTTTTAAGCAAAGATGCAGCTTGATTGCTGAACCGAAACCGCAATACATTTATACAAGAACATATATACCAAGATCGAGCACAACACAAACTACGAGCTACACACGGTTCTTGGAAGATATACCGATTACACTGATTGCAAATTATGTAAAAAATAAAAGTTAATACCGAAAAATAAATAGGAATAACAAAGGTCAGTCTCAGTGGGGTGTTCCAGTCTCATATCTGCTTCAGTAAAACCTAGTGAGATTATTTTCTCCATATAAGGATTTTAAAGTCCTACAATATGACGCTTATCTCTAATTTTTAAAAATGTCCTGTGCGCATGGGAAAAAAAAAGTTTTTATCATGGACTACATATGTGTTATACATCAATCTTAAAAAACAACCGATTATAATCGCTATAGTGTTTAGTTAATTTGTTGGATAATAAAACACAATAGTCGTTATCTAAGATACTGCTGACGACGGTCTATTGAAAAGTTGGCTCGCCGGATTTTATACCGAGTTTCTCTAGAATTGCATGCTTTCCTCTATAAAAGGAAAGATAAAACGACTTTCTTTCCCTTTTAAAGTTATAGAATACAACATGCAAACTCTTTTATCGGAAATTTAACAAACCATTACTAAAATATACGACTGTCATAAACTGAAATATAATTTCTTATATTTTTACATATTTTATATTTATATTTATGTAAATACATTTTAATAATAAAATATTACTTAATTTAAACAGTTTAACGTTTACGAACCATGAAGATAACCTGATCAGGCTGGAACGAAGTAGGCAGAGGTGGATTGGTGTACAAGAAGTCGTCCAGTTCCATCTTCCGGGTACAGCTATCGAGACACGAGTACCCAAAAATCCAGGCAAGATATACAATCTTAACTTTAAGAAGGGGTGGGGAACAACTAGCGCCAATAAAATTAGCCATTGAGGAGAAAATTTATACCTGCGGAATACCGAAAACTTAAGCATCCAGGTTTAAGCTGAGATACAGGTATCAGGTCAAAATAACTGAGCAATAAATGCTAGTTTTTCATACAGATATTATATTGTACTCTAAAGTAATATTTGAAATATAAAAAAAAAAACTGATAAGTGTACATAATATTAATTCAGTTTCGGGTTAAAATTCTCGAAGTTTTCTTAAAAATTCTTCTGGGACGATTAATAGTTGGGAATTTCATTCAAAAAACTTTTTCTTTATTTTAATGACCTACGTTACTATCCAAACTTGTTGGTCTTCATCAAGGCTGAACTGAACAAAATATATGAGTGAAATATAAAGTAACTAAGAGTACAGGGAAAATAAGAACTTTATATAAATTACAGAGGGAACACAAGTGCATCATAAGATTAATTAGAGATACTAAAATGCGAAAAATAATAGTAAAGAAATCCAAATAGTGATATATTTACATGGCATATATGAGCCTTTCAGTTGAAAGAATGACTAACTCCAATTTCAAAATTATTCAGGAAAGCATTTTATATATTTCCCTTTGAAACATCGTAAACTGTTATGTTTTAATGTTTCTGTCATACTATCATAAAATAAAAAGTTACGAAGAGAAATATTATTAAAAGTCAGTTCCAGAAAATCGATTGTCATTCTGTCAACTGAAAGGCTCATATTTTATAAATTATAATTAATATAATAAAAGATCATTGAAAATATATCAAGCAGATGAATAAGCGATTGATGAACATAATAGAATAAAATCAGAAATTAACTTGGGAGAGTCATG
Organism: Aelia acuminata; assembly: GCA_911387785.2. Lineage (NCBI taxonomy): Eukaryota > Metazoa > Arthropoda > Insecta > Hemiptera > Pentatomidae > Aelia > Aelia acuminata. Next base: position 51,258,242 of record OU426984.1, on the reverse strand, counting down.
AGGAGTTACACAGAAACTAAGGTAAAATTGAGGCGTTTGATTTCAAAACCGGTTACATCCATTTTTTTCCAAACAATTTTTTTTTCTCGAGTTTTTAACGTAAAAAAAATGTGTTAGACGCGTTTGTTTCAAAAACGTTTAGATCCTTCGAAAATCAATACTAAAAGAATCCATTTCTTATCAAAAGCGGTTACAATTGATCCTTTTATGATCAGTCCTGAAAAATTGTTGAACATGGATTTGAAGCCAAACGCCTCAATTATAAGCAAGAGTAAGAGGTGGTTACTTTTTAATGTATTTGATATATTTTGAACGGTATCTTATTATATTTATTAGAATTCATAATATATATGCCATGTAAACAAATCACTAGTGTCATCTTTTTTCTATTATTTGCTGAATTGTTAATTAATCTTATCATCATGTGTTAATATTCTTTCTGTTACGTGTATAAATTCGTATTTTCTCTGTAGCCATTTATTTGTTTAATTTCAGCCATGATTAAGACCAACATGTTTGAGTTGAATCGTAGACATTTAACTCTTATAAGCTGTTGTTTGAAGCAACACAACCCTTATATTGAATTAACCCTCTTTATTCCATCTGACGTTTCGGGCTATCTGCCCATCCTTAAAGATCTTCAATATTCACTTATTTACACTTAATAATTAGCTGAAATGAATAAATTAAGGAATGATGTTGTTAGGTCATACAAGTTTTTTTAGTTTTATTTTTGACAATCACACATGATCTTTGAAGATGGGCAAATACACTGGAACGTCAGTTGGAATAAAGAAGGTTAATTCAATATAAGTGTTGTGTTGCTTTAAACAACAGGGTAATAGTGAGACCCAAGTCGAATATAATTTGAGTAGACATTTAAAATAAAAAAAAAGCTTTCTGATTAAAATTCCTGAATATTAATCATTCCATATTAAGGTCATCAATTTACCAGGATTCGAGACATTTAACTTAACACACGTAGACATTTAACTCTTATAAGCTGTTGTTTGAAGCAACAAAACCCTTATATTGAATTAACCCTCTTTATTCCATCTGACGTTTCGGCCTATTTGCCCATCTTCAAAGATCATGTGTGATTGTCAAAAATAAAACTGTGTTGCTTCAAACAACAGGTTGGGTGAGTTATAATAGTGAGACCCAAATCGAATAGAATTTGAGTAGACATTTAAAATAAAAAAAAGCTTTCTGATTAAAATTCCTGAATATTAATCATCCCATATTAAGGTCATCAATTTACCAGGATTCGAGAGGAAGCGATCACAAGGAGTGGGTTTTGGAGTTTACAATGGAAGTCGGAGTCTATTTCGGTAAAAGATAATAAGATAAAATTAGGAGCGATGGGGGAATATTGCCGAGTTTCTGGGGGGGGGGGGTCTCCCGTCCTTCTGGTTTCCCCTTTTTTATGGTTTAATGGAATAAACACGAAATATTTTCTATTATATACTATCCAGTGGGCTTCCATAAAAATATATACCCAATGTGTAATGTGTATATAAACTCTATTGCTACAAGAAATGGCTGAATTTCCCAAGTTAGTATCTCAAACCATGCCTTTTATAGAAAAACTTTTCCTAAGCTCACAGGGGAAGTTAGAAAGAGATATGATAGTTTTTTTAGCATCGAATTATACTCAATGTTTTTGACATTTGATCGACTCAAAGCGAATTCGTTTTTTTTTTTTTTTTTTTTTTTTTTTTTTTTTTTTTTAATAAAAGATAAAATAAAAATAAACATTCTCCTCTTAAGATATTTGTATTTGTTTTGTGACTGTCACCCACTTGCACCTTCTAACGTTTATCTCTTCAATCCAGGTACACCGGATTGATTCTTAAAGGCGTTTCTTATATTAATCGTGAAAACAGGTTCTCCATCACGGAGGATATCGAATCTTGTTTAACAACAATATCATTAATTTAATTTTGATTTATCTAGTTAAGTCTTTTCAATTATATGAAATAAAGTATTGTAATGTAATATAAAGATCTAAATTCTATTTATATTTGAAATTAATAAATTTACTTTACTATTACTACTTCTTTAAATGTCTAAATTTAGAACAACCTTAGATAGCAACCTTTGGGAGAAACCAAACTTAAGTTTAAAGGATCCAATAACAGAAATAAATATAAATAGACAAAAACAAATAATAAAACTGACAATATAAAGATATGATTTTTTTTTTTCTAAATAGAAGCAAATATAAGATTAGTCCATGATGATATTTAATCCACACAAAATGGCCAGGTAAATGTCACGCCATATTGATTTCACCTTATATCCCTACTTTTAGTAACTCGCCACTCATAGATAAATATTATCTTAATATAATACAAGAGAAAAATCATACAATAAAAAAATTAAATTATCTCAGATGATAGATAGAAGTAAAACTTTACAAAAGATACTTGTGGAAGAAAGTAATATGGCACAAAAGAGGGCATAATCACAGACTGTTATGGAACAGAATATCCAGTAAAATACCATAACATGTAAGATAAGAATAGGTATAAGAAATAAGAAAAGAAATATTTTTTTAAGATTCGCTTTTTGGCTTACAAAAATTTATTTTTATTTTGACTAAGTAACAGAGGTGAATCCAGGAAATTTCTGAGGGGAATGCGCTTTTCTTTTTCTTTTTTTTTTTTTGAATTCCATTCTTTTAAATCTTGAACCTCTTCTTAAACGCCTATTCAAGATCAAGAAATTCAAGAGTTTATTCTGTAAAAGCCTTCTAAAAAATTTTACAAATTAAATTATTTTTATGAATGTATGGGGACTAAAAACGTAATGTTAACGAGAGATGAGTCACCAAAGGAATCATGTTTCCTATAATTTTTTTTTTTTCTAGCCTACTGAATTCCATTCTTTTAAAGCCTGAACCTCTTCTTAAACGCCTCTTCAAGATAAAAGTGTTTATTATGTTAAAGCCTTCTAAAACAATTTTACAAATTAAATTATTTTAAAGATTGTATGGGGCCTAACAACGTAATATCAACGAGAGATGAGCCCCCGAAGGAATCGTGTTTTCTATAAAAAATCTGAAGACTTCACGAGTTTAAAATTTGCTATCTACGTACTTTTTTTTTCCTGAAAAGAAAATGGATCTAATTTTTGTCCACCTATATTTTAGAGGAAATTAAAAATTTCAAGATTTATTACTCCTATAGTTAATGAAATATTGTATTGTTCTTATTATTATGTTTTAATAAAACAGTTTTATATAATTAAATTAAAGTATCTAAGGACTTGACCATGCTCGTGTATTATAATATTTATTTGGTTAACTACTTATAAAGAAAATCCCACTATGTATTTAATTATGGTAGTATTGTTTAGTGGGTGAATCTAGTATGTCTGATCCTGGATCTATGGAGGAAACAAAACTTTTTTCAAGCAGGAAGAAACGAAGTATATTCAGTGGGGATCCGCTCATACGTTGCCAACAATATCTATCTGCAAGGAGGTGTCATCACCTCAATTTAGTAATTGAGCCCATTGGCGATTGGTCTAGATCGTCTACTGCGAATGAACACGAACGGAGGAAGGGTACCCAACGCGACCTTTGAAGAAACCAGAACAAGGTTCAATCAATGTCATTTTCAAGGCATTCCTTTTAGATCCTAAAAAGGAACTTTCGAAACTAGGTAGCCGCGGAATCACGTCATTATATCATGATATGAAGCTTTCATTGAAGTAGAGTTTGCGACTCAAATCATAGTAAAAACAAAACTATTACGAATGTACTGTTGATATCCTATGCAATAATGTTGTACCTATTACATAGTCTGCTGTTCGCCTACAAAAAGAACATTTTTTAAAATTATTATGCTTAAGCGGTTAAAATAAACGTTTTCGGGCCTCTGAATTCAATCACTCTTTGGGAAGAAATCGTACTGACTCGTCTTAGAATCAGACAAACTAGACTCACCCACTAAAAAATACTACCATAATTAAATACATAGTGGGATTTTCTTTATAAGTAGTTAACCGAATAAATATTGTAATACACGAGCTAATTTAATTTAATAAAACTGTTTTAATAATAAGACAAAAATACAATATTTCATCAACTATAGGAGTAATAAATCTTAAAATTTTCATTTTCCTCTAAAATATAGGTGGACAAAAATGCGTTATTACGAACCAAAGAATATAAATTACCTCGAATGGATGCGCAAATCCCAATTTGACACGCATCACGTACAATTTGACTAATAATAAATCCGTTACAAAAGAGCAAAGAATAGAATCTAAGAACAAAACAGAGCTAAAATAAAAGAAAGTATATTAGGGTTTGGTGTAGGTTTAAAGAAAATATTTTCATTGTGAAGTATAATAAATTTGTCCTAGGCCCTTGATCCCTCAGGTAACAAGGCACTGGTAGGCAAATAGAGTCAAAAAAGGGCTTACAGTTTCTTTACACCCCTTTATATCCCTTTGTGCAAGGTGCTTCTCGTTACAGGCTGTTGCAGTTCCTTTCTACTAATAATTGATATTTTTCTATTCTAGAGTGCTACGAGTATTATGAGTTCTTAGACAAAAATATTATGACCACCTAATTTTGTAAGAAATGCTGTGCTGATCATAAATATACCCTCATATTCTCATATGAGAGTATATTAAGGAGAAAAGCGTTTTTCATTCCCCGGACAAGAATAACATAAACTCCGAAGCCAAAACACGGTTTTGGTAGAATTTGTTAGATTTTAGGAAAAATGGGTAAAAACCCTGGGTTAGCTGATACAAAATTTTATTTCCAAGATAAAAACTAAACCTAAATAAAATACTATAAGTATAGTACCTAGATTGATTGATCTATTTTATTATATATATTTTTTTTTACTTTCCCTTACTTATATATGAAATATATAGTTAAGGGAAAGCATAGCGATTGTGAAAAATTTCGACTGACGGTTTTCAACGGAAACACGTTTTCGGGTCCCTTCAGTCCAAATAACGAAGTCTCGCGAGGTGTGTTGATGGAATATTATGCTTGCATTGCCGAATTATCACAAGTAAAAACTTTTATTCGACAACACAAAATTTTAGTATACTTACTTGAAGTACTTGTACCAAATTTGAGTAATAGCGTTTACATATTTAGCAAACCACTTCAATTTCTAGTCTAAGTAAGTAGGTAAGTGAAAGTTTTGTGTTCGTGCATCGCACCAAATTTTTTTTTTTTTTTTTTTTTTTTTTTAATTTTGATCTAATTTCAGACACTATTTAAATCTGCTAATCTTATTCAATTAATCTAAGTTAAAAATAATATTTCTAATGGATTCGAGTGTAAAAATTAATCTCATTAGAACACTAATAAAATTAGAGTGGACTTAAGTTGGTTTTTAAATAAGAATTAAAAAGCATTTTTCCACTAGATAAAACAATAAATAAAAAATTAAACCAGCAGACTATTGCAGATAGTTGTTTCTCAGTATTCATATTTAGTCATATTAGTAATCTTCAAGAAATAGGAAGGTTTTTTGGTGATATATGGTTTAAAAGTCAATTGCAATTGAGTGAGTAACAATTTTTACAAACCAGAAAATTCGAAAATAATATAAACTTTCACTTAAAACGAATAAATATTATCAGGGACAAACAAAATCTCTATTCAACCATCACCGGTAATTTTTAATTATATATTATATTATTATATAATATCAATTACATAATGATGATTGACATTTAAAGGAATATTATGAATTTAACTACAGAAAAAAAAATATTTTTTTTTTGCCAAACTGTGGATCGGAAGAAATATTTGCTGATTATTTAACAAATGCTTCATTGTGTAATCATTAATTAAGAATAATTAGAATATTTTATTCCTGAAATAGTATCCTCAATAGACTTTAACTGAATGTCAAAAAAACTTTAAGACGCGAAGAAATAAAAATAATCACGTTAGTACCGACTGATGAACATTTGTTGAAGTCAAGGTTTCACAAAAGCGTTTGAGATGAAGCCTTACACCTAATCCAGACAAAGCTTCTTACCAAGTAGCAGTTAAATCAGGGCGCCGGGAACTGCTTTAAAAAATACAGCATATCTTCTAGAAATCTTAAATATAATACAAAAATTTGATTGATCAGTCAGTGTAAATGAAGAACAATCCGACTGGATATGAACGAGGAAAGCGTATATGATGTCCCGAAGGCACGACGATTTCTCTCTTTTCTGAGTCATTGTGGCACGTGGGCTGCTTAACGTTTACGAGTAAATATTATCGAAGAATAGTAAAAGACAGGAGGCTATATATAGTCTTGATTAATCTACTAACGGAACCCAAAAATGACATGTCATAACGTTGACGATGGTTCCAGAAGAGAACGCGGAGGAAAAATATGGGGAGACCATAAAGAGTGAAAAGAAGACACGAAGTTGAATAATGGGGTGACGTCAATATGCAAATAACCCGCAGGGGGAATAACCTGTCGACCTTGCGAGCTGGAACGGCCTACACGCTACTGCTGTTAAGGTTATTGTTATTGGAAATAACTTGACATGAGTAACTGTTCCAGCGGTGAGTAACAGTTACTTTCATCTAGCAGTGGGATATAAATGACGAGACCACTGAAGAATAAGAAGACGCTATCAGTACATCATATCTACAGGAATTACATTACAACGATGCATAATTTACTAATATATTTCATGAGAGTTTAATGAATGATGGAAACTATAAATGGATGCATGGGAAAACATGCGATATTCTGAACGAAAACGTAAGCAACATACTGGCAATTTGAGTGAATAATTTTCTGAAAAAAAAAAAAAAAGTTTAGAAAAGAAAAAACTATTTGAAAACTAAATTAATTTGAGTGATTATTGGCACTTCCGAAAGGATGAAAAACCGTGATAGTACATATTAAAATTTGAAAACGCGAACAAAAAAGGAACCTAAACCAACCATCAGGCAAATATGATGAGCTATAAATATAGTACGTGAAATATGTTTTTTTTAATACAAGCAAGTACCCTGGATTTTCGGTTTATTGCAAAATACCATAGAAAATCATTAAATAATGCGGCACATATAGGACAGATAAAAAATCTGGTGCGTGCGCGCAACACACAACTTTCACTTACCCACTTACTTACATTAGATTAGAAATGAATGCGTTGTGTTAATGCCACTTCTCAAAGTTACACATTTTTCCACATTCATTTCTTACCTGATATTAAAGAACACCTAATTTTCATTAAACATGGCGAATTTGATGAAAATCGTTAAAACCGTTTTTGAGATAATCGAAAAAAAGATAAAAATCGGAAAAAAAAGGTATGAAATAAAGTGCCCCCTCCCTTTGACCAATTTTGATGAAATCTGTGCTGTCACATCGCGGGCATATACCAACACCAAATACTGAGTTTTGTCAAAATCGTTAAAGCCGTTTTTGAGTAAATAAAAAAAACACGTGATAATGAGACAACATTTATTAAGTAAAGTCCCCCCTCCGGTTAATCAATTTTGATGAAATATTTACAGTCATATCTCGGGCATATTATTACATCAAATACTCAGTTTAATCAAAATCGTTAAAGCCGTTTTTGAGTAAATAAAAAAAACACGTGAAAATGATACAAAATTTATTAAGTAAAGTCCCTCCTCCGGTTAATCAATTTTGATGAAATTTTCACAGTCATATCTCGGGCATATAAATAGATCAAATACTGAGTTTAATCAAAATCGTTAGAGCCGTTTTTGAGAAAATCGAAAAAAACATAAAAAGTTATTAAATAAAGTACCCCCTCCCTTTGAGTAATTTTGATGAAATTTATGCTGTCACATCGCGGGCATATACTTACACTAAATACCCAATTTCAGGATCGCACGGTTTATAGTTTTTGAGCTAGTCTGTTCACACACACACACAGACACACACACACACACACAGACCATTTCGCGGGACTTGGTCATTTCGACTCAGGGGACCCCAAAACGTGTATTTCCGTTGAAAACCGGAAGTCGAAATGTTTCACGATCGCAATACTTCCACTTACTATATATTTCATATATAGGTAAGTGAAAGTAAAAAAGCAATATATGAACTCAGCAAGTTCCTGTGTTTGTGCAAAGTAAATAAAAAGGGAATTATTTGTACGTTATTATTATTTTTTAAATCCATTTCATTTCATTAAATCTTGTCAGTTTGATTTCGAGAACAACAAAATCGTTTTAACTGCTTGAGCGTGAATTGATATCAGCTACAAAACCCAAGTTAAACAAAATTAATGTGTTCTTAACTCTACAACTGTCCTAAATAAATGTAGAAAAGCAAAATAAAGAACTAAATAAATTTAAAAAAAAAGGACAAATGGTATCTTTTTTTTAAAGCATACGACTTAACCATGGATTACTGGAATAAAACTTCAGAAATATGACGATGTTTCATGGTATCTATATAAGTCCTTTTATAAATATTCTAAACCTAAAATTTCAGAGAGGGATTAATTTATAAACAGCAACTTGCTCTCGACCAAAACCTTGGATTACCAAACGAAACCATCTTACTTGGCTCTCAAATTACGCAATCTGAGGTTTCTTCAGATCGCAAACCACTCAAGTGAAACCCTATTCCTTGGTATAAAAACTGTTTCTAAAAACGAAAAAATATATATTTCTAACCACAAGAACATAAATATAATTAAAACAGCATGTCATTATAGTGAAAAGTTTGAAATAAAATACAAACAGGGTAAGAATACTGCAATCGATAAATTAAACAAAAGATTTCGAACTTTACAGTTCTTGATGTCTGGTTGAACCAAGGTTTAAAACATGGTCTACTTGAAAGGACACATCACGGCAATCAAAATTGACAAATATTTAAAAAATATACACTACCAGTCAAAAGTTAAGACTCACCCTTAATTTTTGTAAAATAAATAAATAACATTTTATTTATTTAACAACATAACAAATATAATTTTATTCAAAACATAATCATATAATGTTTGAAATGTTATCCCTAGAGTTAAAATTATTTAATTAAACTTGAAGATTGTGAATTAAAAACAAGTGAATCTAAACTTTTGACTGGTAATGTATACAGAAAACAATAAGCGATTTTTTTTATCACGCTGAAACATTTCAAGAAACTCGAATGAAAAAGCAGAGATAAACAAAATTTATTCTTGAGATGATGAGTGCATCGTTTATACAAGGATAATCTCTACAATGGAATAATTATGACTCATTTACTTCCAGTTTTACTGGAACAACAGCTTGAAAATTATTATCTGAAGAGTTATGAGTTGATGGCCTTACAAAAAGGTTATCCCAGAATGAATGTGGGGATAGGATACGATAATGCTTAACCCATGTTTAAAATAAATAAATATGCAGTCGTTAGGTAAAGGTATTTAATGCTACCGTTACAGAGAGAGAGAATCGGTTCCCTGAGAAATTCATTGGTTAGCGTTACATTCGAAGCGAGGTTGATACGCTTTCACTATTTAACTTATACGTAGTACCACCGTAAAAATGGCTGAGAATGTCAGATGCCAATAGCCGACCCTATTTTCAACGGGATAGAAAAATATAACGTCCATAAGTATTAACATGATCTTGTTTTTTACTTTCACTTACCTACATATGAAAAATATAGTAAGGGAAAGTATTGCGATCATGAACGATTTTCGACGGAATTACATGTTTTGGGGTACCCTGAGTCCAAATAACTAAGTCCCGCGGCGGGGTCACCTGTGGTGTAGTGGTTAGTATAGAAAAAAATACTAAAGGTCACGGGTTCGCGTCCCGAGGTGGCCCTAGGATTTTTTAATGGGAGTATCTATGCCATAACTCGGATAGGAGGTAAAATGGAGATCCCGAGCCTGTACGATTTCAGGTACTCGTTAATGATCCCTATCCTAATTATAAGTGTATAGTCAAAATTTAGGACCGTCGCTATCCGTCCGATTAGCCTTAGTGGCATAGTGACGTTAAACAAACAACCAAGTCCCGCGAAATGGTAAGTGTGCGTGAAGACTAGCTCAAAAACTATATACCGTACGAACCTGAAATTGGGTATTTCAAGTACGTATATGCCCGCGATATGACAGCAAAAATTTCGTCATAATTAATCAATCGGAGGGGCAGTTTATTTCATAACTTTTTTCCCCATTTTTACGTTTTTTTCGATTTACTCAACAATAAGTTTAAGGATTCTGATTAAACTCGTCAGGGTTAATGAGATTCACCCTGTTCAAGTATTCTTTAATATCAGGTAAGCTTTATCATTATTAAAATGTTCTGAGGTGGGTTAAATGGGGAATAGGCCTTTTTGTTTTCCTATAGAGTAACTTTGTTTTTGTTTACATGGAGAAGTTATCTGGCTCTCGTTTTGCCTAAAAATAAAAATGACTAAATATGAAATATTAAAAAAAATCAAGTAGACATATACAGGAGAAAAGATAAATAAATATTTCTTCAACTCAAAAAACTTGTTGAGCCCACCCATGAGCAGTACGCCTTTTTTAATGACACATGATGTTTATAATTAAAGATGTTCTTTTCAGTTAATGGAAATTATTTGTTTCATGGAAGCTATATGAAGTTTTCAACAACTACATAGGGAATTATAAAATCAAACGACTTGGAGTATTATGCTTGCATTGCTGAATTATCACAAGTAAAAACTTTTATTTAATAATAAAGAAAAAAATAGTGCACTTTAAAGAGCAAATACAAACAAAAATAAGTAAATGAATGTGGAAAACTGTGTGACTTGGAGAAATGGAATTTAACAAAACTAGTCTATTTCTAATCAAAGTAAGTTGGTAAGTGAAAGTTGTGTGTTGCGCGTATCGCACCAGATTTTTGTATTTTACTTTTGAACTTGATTTAAAAGGAAAAAATATTTATGAGATGAATACAAATTTGGTTAAAAGAATTAGGTCACCACAACATCATTAAAACATTCATGTCACTGGTGGAAATGTCGTATTGCTTCTGAACAAGGTAAAAAGGAAGTATAAATTAAATGTGAAGGAGAAATTTAATGGAACGGAGGAGGGGAGAAAGAATAGAATAAATTCACTCAAGCATTGCAAAAAAATTTTTTCTTTAATTGGCTCTAAGATTTAAACAAAATTACTAAATTAGAAATTCATCTTCTTATTTTTAACACTAATCATACAATACAAAAAGATTTTAAAATATTTCGGCACCGGAGACTGTCCTAACTCAATTTTCATCATTTCGGTGATAGGTTCGATCTTTGGTAAATAGTACACTCTGAATACGTTGAAAATATTAAAATAATCAATTCTGTATAGGTTTACGAGATATTGAGAGACTAACTGTCCTTTGCCCAATGTGGTATGAAGGTCGAACCATTTCGACCAATGAGATAATTGGAGAAAAATCGCAAATCATAAATTTCTCTTGCGGAGTTATACTGACATTGAAGTTGATCGGGGTCATTGTAAAATCGGATATAGCAATATTATGTAAACTCATTACAACATTTTGTTCTTATATTTTTAATTTAAATCACGAATTGCTCAAAATCGATAAAATTGGATTTGGGACAATCTGGCGATCGGGTACCGGTTTAAGAATCGACAAATCGTCGCAACTAAATAAAAACTGCTGTTTTTTATTAAATAGAGCGAATTGTTACTATACGAATTGTTGTTAATATACAGACAAGACAGGTTTACTACCCTTTAATGATGAAGGCTTTGGCACTGTGCACCTGGCAAGTATTCCCCAACGATCTGAGAATGACTAAAACTACATCCTAATGCATTACACAATTTAATATTAAAATGTCTTCCATTTTATGTTATCTTCCCCTCTAGAAGTAGTCTACAATAGTGAAAATAAAGTGAGCGAAGTGATTAGTTTATAAAGTTAAATTAAAACTGGCAATTAATTTTTTTTTTTTTTGAAAATAGGCCTGTTTTGAAACTAATAATAAATACAATTTTTAGTTGTACTCAGTTTTGTATGTTCAGCATACAGATAAAGCAAGAAAAAAAGAAAAAAAAAAAATCTAATCTAGTAACACACTTGTCTTAGAGAGCAATTTTTGAACAAATTTTATTCCTTAGTTAAGCAACAAAATATTTTAAATCTTGATATTTATTTATATACATCACATAAAATACTACAACTGAACTACATCTTTATTAGGGCTGAGAAAGAAGGGAATGAAAGAGCTCTTAGTTACCACCCTGCTACAATATTCAACTTTTTTTTAATTATACTTAACCTCATTGCCTTTTTTTTTAATCAACAATGCTTAAAACAGTATTGAACTCATCAAAACACAAATTGGTTACTTTAAATTTCTTATAAAATAATTAGTCACTTTTTAACGATCTCATGTTATCTTCAGTGGCAGTAGCAATATATTTGATGCTATTATCGAAAAAGATTAACTCATGTTTGGTTTTCTTGAGATACTAGCCTCATTAAACTAGTATGTATTAAAAACCACATTAACCCCTGACAATACAAATTTACTTGAAAAGAGAAGAACTGCTTCCTGATGAATTTGTATTTTGTGAACTAATGCTAGAGATGATTTGAGAAAATCCACTGAACAAAACTTGCTTTTTAGTAACAAAGCAAGAAAATCGATTGATCCCATCCACTATCCCAGAATTTTTTTTCTATTTTCAATAATTTTTAACAAATTAAAAATATTTAATATAGATGAAAAATAACTATCGTTATGGGGAAGAGAATTTAAATAGTTTTATATAAATCTGTTAAAGCACGGGTATAAACACCTGTCAGTGTCCAGAGTCAACAAACTTGACAACAGGAGCAAGGCCTACTTTTTCTAAATCACAACCCTTCGGAACAAATAAGTTATTGATTTCAGAAGTCAAACCATAGTAAATATACAAAAATCATCATCAAGCCAAGCACATCTATTCTTTACTTGATCTAGGCTGCCTCAAATATAAATAAAATTAAAAATTGCAATTTAAAAAAGTATATAATTCTTATAGCTGATTCGTAAACCAATTTAATGATGAAATAAACTGAAGCTATATCCAGTGTAGGCTACACGTTTGATAAGAGGATTATAACAATTATGAAACTGTTGAATACACACAAAGCATGAATGTTTAAATGTTTTATATATATATATATATATATATATATATATATATATATATATATATATATATATATATATATATTTACTGAAATAGTTGTGTCGATTATCGAAGATTATGTCCTTTATATATGTATCACAATGATTAATTTGTTGTGGAATTGTTTCCTGTGTCCAGATTTGACTCTAGCTGATGCAACAAATTATATACTTTGTAATACCATTCAAAGATAGACCTCTTAGGGTAAATCTAGCATATATAAAGTGGGTACCATCAATTGGAGCGAAGAACCTAACAATCTAGCACGATATTCTGCAACAAAAACATCTCCCTTGAATAGTCATTAGCCTAAAAATGTTAATTCCTTTCAATGAACTAAACCCAGGACCTTCATAGGTTGTACGGTAATTTATTAATTTTTATTTTTAATATGAGTTGATTTCACCTATCTACTATTAACTATCAAACCAATGAGCAGCTTCGGCCAACCTGTATCAAAATACAATGACAGAATAACATACTAGAGATAAACTAAGAAATTAAGATGAATGTTGTATGAGCAAAATCAGGAAAGGAATAACACCATTAAATAATACAATCATGTCAAAGAATGTTATTCATCAACAGTGATTACTTCGGTAACACGATGGATTGTAAAGCAATGATATGACTACTTCATTTAATTGTTTAGCAACTGATTTAAAAAAACAAAACACAATGGTGACAATTTCTACATCATCTAAATATTACATAAATATGGTTAAAGTAAGAGATTCTCAAATTTTGTTACCTAATAACAATATATTTCTTTATTAATATATATCCTACTCTCAATTTATAAAAACTTGAGAGATCTGTAAAACAAGTTCCCTCGTTGACATTTTCATTGCAAACAGGACAAATGTCATGTCAACAATTAAAATGCTGTCAAAAATTAATCAAGGTTGCTTTGCTTTCTAATCAGTTGAATATAAACTGTTGTAATTTTTTTTTTCTCGTTTCTATAGCTTAGAGGATATGCATTTTGATATAATTGCCATATTCAGGATTTAAGTTTAGGATGTAAAGATTAAAAATACCTCTTATGATTTTTTGAAAGTAAATATATTACTAACTCTTAAACAACTACTATTAGACCAGTTGATACAACTTATAAAAGTAGGCTTCTAATAACAAATCTTTTGTCCTTGAATAATAAATGTCAGCCAGTGTGAGGACTAATAGGGAACCTTCTTATTGAACTAGTCTGAGTCATGACATGAATGTTTATACCAATGATGTTCCATAAATGATAACTTAAAAGAACAGAGGATAGAATTTCAACAGATAGCTTAATTTATCAATGTAAATAAACTATAACAAATCAATCAGGCTACATTTGATTCCAAAGATATGTGGCTTTTAAAAAATATATTTATATATTAAATATCAGATTGAGTTGATTTTGAAATATTTAATCAATTTATGACATATTTATCTAAAAGTATATTTGTTTTCAATGGAGGAAGTACTGATGTAATCAAAATGATATAACTGTTTCTGATTAATAAACAACATTAAATGAGGTAATTCACAATTATGAAATTAAAACTTACCTTGTTGGGGGCTTTGGGTGGCGGAGATGCAGAGAAACTTGAATCCAGTGCTGAATAGCTGGATGTAAAAGATAAAACAAACATTTTACTCAAGTGACAACAAATAAATAAAACATACATTAAAAAGAATTGTATGCGAGAAACATGTCTCATAATTAATCGACTATAACATGGTAACTATTGTTTAATAGATAAGAACTGGTACCTTTCTGCCCTAGGTTTAAAACTCCATTCTGAGTTCACACTGTGGGCTGAATTCAACTGTCGTTCTGAAAGCAGAGTTCATGTAAATAAACTAAGTAATTGTTTATTTAAGGCTGTTATCAAAAACAAACATAGTGGTACCATTTTCATTATGGTCAAGTAAAGGAGCATCAATTTGTCTCTGAAGTTGTCTTGTTTCATGTGTAATGGATCTCACTCGGTTCAAAAGCTCTTCATAACTTGATACTGGTAACGTCATAACTTAAAACCCATACACAAGTCTTAAAGGATAATTGTAAACAGTGGTTTAAAATAAAAGCAGTAATTATAGTTATCTGTCACTAGACATGATCTTTCATGAGAAAGATTATAACAACGAAAAAATATATAACTTGTCCTCCAATTGCCCTACGCTACACTAAAATCGTTACATAAACATCTAACACTTGAACTATAAAAGACAACGAACACGAAGGCAATTATCCCCTCACTGTGTATACTATTTACTTCAAGCGAGGTTCATTGCAGTAAACAGTGTTGTTTACCCTGCTTGACAAAATAAAAATGGCAATTTTTCAATAATTCTAAAAAATTTAATAAAGTTTAATAAAAAAAACAAAATTAATAAGGTATAAAATAATTTTCCTACTATTTTAATGGGAATTAGACTAAACTAAATAGATAAATAGAGTAACTCCCCCCCCCCAACCAGGTAGAGGCTAAGTCTTTTCCATTACAGATGAAATTCAAACATATTAGAGAAAATCAATTTATCTTAGTAATTAAATATATTTTCAATGAATATCATGTATTTTAATGCATTAATAACAGCCCTTTAAAAATATATGTAAAAAAAGAGTAGCTTGTTATTTCCTATTGTGACAAAATCTTATTTTAATAGAGTGTATATTTTCCAAACTTAATAAATCATTAGTTTTAACTAAAGATAGAGACATTATAAAGAATGCCTTTATATATAAACATCTTAATACCAAGTTAATTCAATGGTTTTTTTTAACATTCTCATAGTATTTAATTTATCTCATCAGGATTTTGAAAACTTTCGACATGGGATTATCATTTTTTTTGTTTTTGTTTCCATGAACGGTATGGCCAATGCTCTTCCGGCATCCTCCTGCAGTGCCCGTACCACCTCAACCGCCGTTTCCCGATTCTTTCTGAGACGGCCGATGGAAAGTGCAGAACCTTATAGCTTACCCCGGGAGTCAGATCAATTGTTACCAGAGTAAAACTAAAAGGTTGATTTGTTGCTAAGGAAACTTGCACATAGATTTTCAAACTTGATCTATTTGGTCATTCAGTTTCCAGGCAGCCATACCAGGTCTTTGAATGTGTCATCAGGTAAGTAGTGAGGATGGATTGGAATAACAAGTTAAGAATAGACTGTTTAGAAAATAAGGCCTACAATACTATCTTGAGAGAAGTATTTTTTTAAATTCAACTATAGAAATGTAGTCTTAAGGGTGCCAATAACTATACGGTTTATCCTAAATGAAAAATTGACTTCTATGGAAAGTTGGGTAGAAGTAATTGAGCAGGAATAAGAACATGGAAATCGACACACCACAATTAGCTGATGGCTTCAAGTTCCTATTCATTACTATTTTGGGAACAACCCACCACTTTGTACACAATCCTCAAAGAATAAACTATTTTTATATATGAGTAAACAACAAGATCGCCAATTGAAAAAACTTTTAGAAATTGTGAAAATGACGAAAAAATGCATATAAATATTTTAAGATATTTATATCTTTTTTTTATTATTATTTTTTAAATATATATATATCTTTTTTTTTATATTTATATTTATATATTGACAATTTAAGATACCAGGGAAGGTCAAAACGGTTTTGGCCTGACACAGTAAGGAACAAAATAAAAACACAAAACCTATGATTTTTAAACTTTATATCCCTTGGTACTTATAAATTTATTACATCTACTTATTAATTTTTTAAGCAACGCAAATAAAAACTTTCATTTTTAGATTCAAAACGTTCATTGACAGCCTCTCAAAGGTGGTTTTCATCTTTGAACTGCTTCCCATGAGGTCCTTATCGTGTTTGGGAAAAAAAAGAAGTCACTATGGGTCAGATAATGGCTGTATCCTGGTCTTGACCCCAGATACTTTTTGTATCAAAACGTCAATTGAATTTGAACCACATAGTGACAAAAATTCTTTACAGCAATCAATTCTAACTTATTTTTAAGCATATGAGAGGTTTCAGGGAATCAATCCTTCACAGGATTGGTTCCCAATTCACCACCTTTGACATGCCCAGATGGGAGGGTAAAATATACAGAACAGTAGTTTCAGATACACCAACTAGCCTTGCGATCTGCTTCTTCGAACGGCCATCACTAAGAACCACGTCTTCAAATTGCCTGTCTCTGTTTGGTAGTTGCTTCCACTTGCCTACCCAACTGCAGGTCATCTAATGATTCTTGACACATCTTGAATGAACTATACCAATGTTTCACAGTGATTTAGCAAGTGGAGGGGTCCCCATACACATTCCTTAGTATGTAAACATCTCTTAAGGCTTTGTGCCTTCGTTGACTTAAAATTTCATCACAGCCCTGTTTTTTAATGGCGAGCTTAAATTGATGAGACTAAAAGTATTATAAATACTAGACAAGAGACATTAAGATTATAAAATTTGTGAGGAAATAACTATTGATAAAATAAACATGATAGAGCAAAAGTACTGTATATTTATCCTCACCTCCATTGTTAGCCCAAGAACATAGTGACCTCTCCTCATATAAGGAGTTTTGAAGAAGTACTTTTACAAAACTTACATACAGATAAAATATTAATGAAAAATTTAGACTTAACTGATGTTTTGATTGTATAATAAAATTTATTTTTCACATTACAGTAGGAAAAAGGAAAAAGTATTCTCGCGAAAATGGCTTCTAAGGTTAGAACGTATGTGTTTTTATAGTCTATGTTTAAATAAATATTTGTTATTCATACTATATGTACATATAAGACACACACATACAATACATGCTTTAAATACATATATCACAAATAACAAATAAATAAATATTTTTTCTTTAATCTTGAGGTGTACCATGAACAAAATCATCAAATGACAGTAAATCAAATACTGATCATTAAAATTATGGTATATAAATAATAAAAAAAGTATAAAAACAGTCTGAATGAATTGACTAGCAATTAAATGTAAGTATGTGGGTCATTTTTCTAGAAAGGGCAAATCTGCGCCTTTGCCACAAAAAAATTTGTGGCATTGCATTGTCAATTTTTTCAAAAATAAATAAAAGTAGGATTAGTAGAATAATTACTAACAAAAAAAAAAAATTATGTCAATATACAAATTTTTAAAATTAAGAAAATATGAAGGCACAATGGATATATATAAATATATATATATTTTTTTCAAAACTGATAAGGAGAGGTTAAACGATTCTTTCTTTAATCTAGAGTTTTAAAGACAAATGGTTTTTTTTTTTCTAGCTCTCTTAAAGGGACGTTAAACAAACAAAGACAAATGTGTCGCAGAGTTTCAGTTCATTCCTTCATTACACAAGGTAATTTGTGTTATAGTGGGCACTTAAAATATAACAAAATGGCTAGATGACTAATTACAATTTATTTTACAGACAGCTATAGATCTGTACCTAATATGTACAATTTATTGCTATTTTTAAAAACCTTATGTTTTATTCCCTTCCCTCACATTCCACCCACTGTTTATTGCCATGTACAGTCCTCATCCCTTCATGGAAAATATTTGCTTGATTCCCGTTCAAGAAATTATCATGCAGATGAGTTGCGGGTATAGTGATTCACAATTTACAATACAAAGAAGCCCTTTCCAGGAAAATGACCACAGTTAAAAATATACAAGATTGGAAAATTCAACTCATTTTATCATAATAAGGTATAATGTATCATATAACCATAAAATATACAACTATGTACAATGCATTGGTATTCTACAATACAATTAATTAAATTATTAATAAAAAAATTGAAATGAATATACTTGGTATACAAATAAATACCTTACCATTCATTGGCTTCCCTTTAATTTTTATTAAATGAGGTATTAAAATTGTAAATAATACAATATGTAACCTAATTAAAGGATTATATATTATAATTTCCAATGGATAGTTTAGAACAGAAGGATGGTATTTTGTACTAAGTATAATTAATAAGAAAATTAGGAATTTAAAAATTAAGATTAGCAGCTGGTTTAAAAATATCTTAAGCACGTGAATTATATGTGCAATAATTCAGAATTTGATATTACTGAAAATGGTATTAAAATATTAGTTTTGAGTATAATTCCACAAAAAGAATTATTAAAATCACAAATATTTCTATGTGGAAATTTACTAGACTAGAGGCATTGGAAGTAAAAATTGATATTTTGAATTACTACTTTTTTACTGTCAGATTGAATTGTTTTCATTTATTTAGATTTTAATCTAAGAAATTCTTAGAAAATGGTAAAAATAAATAAAATCACAAATGTTAAAACATACTCATTTTATACATGAGTATTAAATAATTTCATATTAAATCTTCATATCGAATTTACCACTACGACATACTAAAAAAATAGAGACATTTGAGGTTTTATTTACATTTTATATATTTTATCCAATTTGCAAAATAAATAAATTACATATATACTCATTTTAAACAAAGTATTAAAAAACATATTATATACATATAGATCCCCATTGAATATACATTAATATTCAGTAAACAGTTAAAAATATGGGAATTCAAATTTACAGCCTACATTTTTTGAACAAGCTCTCACGCAGAAAGTTATTTTCATCTCCTGAGTCAACCTGCAACAAATAATGAATACATTCAAAACATCTTTAAGTAAACAGTATAAAATTGGAAAGCACTACTTTAAAAAAAGGTTAGGAGTACGTGGTTAAGTGGATTAAAAAATTGTATAAAGTGGAGAAGAAACAGCTTGATTCTTCACTACACATATAATGAAACCATGATCTGCTAACTACAATTAAAGCTGAATAATATCTCTAAACAGGAGACCTTACTAAAAATATCGTAGGACAACTATTTTGTATTTTAAACAAGTTTCTAAGAAGAAACCGTCTCTACTTACAGGAGAGAAGTACTAAAACTGAATGAAAAGTGACGAAATAAAACAAATGATAAAAGAAATAAAATATTTCCATTACAAAGCCATACATTTTAGTTTACTATCGTAAGTGGTCAGGGAAGTTACATAGCATCCTATGGCTCTCACATTACAGGGCATTTCTAAATAAGCACTGAAAATAAAAATACTAGCATTGAAATCTATATCAAAATTCCTACTAAAAAGTTCCTATTAGGGTATGGTCCACTTCCCTAGTAGTTGGTTTTTGTATTGAAAATCTTTTATAGAGATTGAATAAAAATACACAAAAGCACAATATTGCCCTGCTAAGTAAAGCAGTAGTAACTCAAAAATTGTGAGATAATGGTATCGTTGGATTTCTTGCGAAAGTTTCCATTCATTCAAGGCTCCAAGAAAAAGCAGTTAACAGCTTAGTTTAGTTTACACTTTCCTTTTTTTTCTTTATTTGAGATTGTTTAGTGCTTTTCTATGGAGCATCAAATGGAAAATTTCACAACAAATCCAACGATATCATTATCTCACAATGTTTGAATCACTGCTTTTCTACTTGGCAATGCATAATAGTCCTTATCAATAAACTAATGTAGAACATAGGGGCGAAGAACAATAAAAGACAGAGGAATGAGTAATAAATGAGAGGCGATTAAGGGGGTTCAATCTATTTTAGGATCAAAAAGTGCACTTCTTTTTTTTTCTGTAAGTGTGTCTTTATTAATCATCTCATAAAAACAACATGAAATTTTGAGCAATGAAATTGTGAGAAATAAATGTTTCTAGTTCAGCATTCAAAGCAATTTTAAACGCTATGACAGAAATTCACAAATTCCCCAACCTAAACTAAAACAAACTGCATTATATTTAATAAAAATAAAATGCTACTGGAGCATTGTATGGACCAGTTGATTTTTTACTTTCACTTACCTATATATGAAATATATAATAAGGAAAGTATTGCGATCGTGAAAAATTTCGACTTCCGGTTTTCAACGGATATGTACGTTTTGGGATCCCCTGAGTCCAAATATCCAAGTCCCGCGAAATGGTCTGTGTGTGAGTGAACAGACTAGCTCAAAAACTATAGGCCGTACAAAAAGGAAATTGGGTATTTGGTGTATGTATATGCCCGCGATGCGACAGTCAAAATTCCATTAAAATTGATTAATTGGAGGGGGTACTTTATTTAAAGAATTTAGTCTATTTTTTACGAGTTTTTTTAATTTACTCAAAAACGGCTTTAATGATTTTGATCAAACTTGGTATCTGATGTATGTATATGACCGCGGTGCGACAGCCGAAATTTCATCAAAATTTGTTAAACGGAGGGGGCACTTTACTTAATAAATGTTGTTTCACTAAGTGTTTTTTTTTTTTTATTTAGTCAAAAACGGCTTTTACGATTTTGATCAAACTTGGTATTTGATGTATGTATATGACCGTGATGCGACAGCTGAAATTTCATCAAAATTGGTTAAACGGAGGGGGCACTTTAATTAATAAATGTTGTTTCACTACGTGTTTTTTTTATGTTTACTCAAGTGGTAAGTGAAAGTTGTGTGATGCGGGCACCAGATTTTTTTTTTTTTTTAATTTGAAATTTTATTTACTGAATTTTTTCAACTACAATGTGTTTTTTCAGCTATAATGTTGTTTTTCTCAGAATTCACTCATTATATGGGTTTCATTATTTTACTACATAGCAATTTCATTTAATTTAAGGATGTGAAAATTGATTTTTTTTTTTTAACTCAACCAATCCTAAAAATAATTGTACTGTACGAAAAAAAGTATTGCAAAATTATATAAAAAATAAAATCAAGAAACTGTCTTAACAGATGTCTTATAATAACCTAATAACCTTCTTCCGGTAGATTACCGTCACATTTAAAAAATCTCGTACAGGTTTTATCAGGCAAGTCACAGGTGGGTGGGAGGGGCAATGTATTCTCTAATTGAATCTTATGACTCATCGCAGAGACAAGAATCAACATGTTCTGAGAAGTGTCCTTTCTCTTTTAGTGTTGTAAATCCGAAAGTGCCGGGTATCGGTAGATTACCGTCGCGCGCCCATTTACGTATCTTTTTTTATCTCTAAAGATCGGAGCGAAATGTAAGCATTAAAAATAAATAATTTTAATGTAAATATCTTTATTTGATATGATAAATGCTTGTTTATAATTTTATTGACCACATTCTTACCATGATCATAGGAGACATTATTGGAGATTTAATTTTGACAATATTTCTGTTTTCTCTTCAAAAATTTGACCAAGTTTCTATTAGGCTTATTTCCTTTCGAAGTTTTTGTTCCTAGTGTTTGTGATGCTAAATGTTCTCTTCCTTAAAATATGTGTAATTGATCATTTCTTTGCAAGTTAATTTTTATGATGAAGTTTAAATGTGTTATGATAGCAAGTTGAATTTTTATTTATACAGTAATTTTAAACTTTTAAATTTTTTGTAGCTTACTTTTGTTCTTCAATGTCATAAATATACAGTTTTATTGCAAATAATATTTGTAGTTTGCATGTATCATTAATATTATAAGACATGTAAAAAAACGGAGTTTGAATTTTATTCAAGCCTTTTCTTCTTTCAATACCATTACTTTATAGGTTAATGTATTTAAAAATAATGAAAATGCAGAAATTTGAATATTTTTGGCGAAGATTCGAGGCAAAAAGGAGTAAAACTAGTGATGCGGTAAATTACCGTCACATGCCTGCTTACGTTATGTTAGGAGGCGTGCCCTGAAGAAGGTTAAACAAAAAAGAAGCGATGATAATTAAGAAAATGGTTACTAAGGTTAGGTAAATTGAACATCGAACATTTTACCAAGCCAATCTTTATCGGGCAAGCATAGAATTTTCCACCATGCCCTTCTGAATGAAATAATAGAAAAATCAATGGAATATGTTAAATACACATGGAAACAACTTATTTTGAGATGAAAAAGGTAAGGTGGAGCTTCCAAATAAATCGAACCCCCTTAAAAGAAGACCAGACTCGTTCTTCATCAATCTAATCTTATTTTTAATTATAAGTATAGAATTAGACAGGGGAATAATAAAATTCAACCAGTTCTTTTTCTTGATCAAGCAACTACCAAAGGGGACACCATAAACAGAATAACCTCTTTGGGAAAAGCTCTTGAATGGTCAATAACCGCAAGAACTAATACCCAAATAATCTAATACTACAATACAACAAACACTCAGGTTCAATTTTATTGACCCAACATTGACCTTTATAAGCCCGACAATTTCATTTATAAAATTTTGGTTAACGTAATTAATTTATAAATTATTTATCCATCTTACGAGCATTATGCCTGTCTATGTGTGTTTCTAAAACCATTTCATTAGGCTGATTTGTTTTGCATAACGGGCACGGAAAGTAACCCATATCTGGTTGACAATGCTGGTTGATTGCATGGGCAAACATATCAGTATCTGCTCCTAGCCATCCACAGAGGACACAACTTTTTTCTACAACCGGAACTTGCACCTGAAATGAAAATTTTTTTGTTATAAATGATAAAAAAAAATTAAGTGTAATTTTACATATACAATTATATTTTAAACTTATCAAATTTGAAAATATTGATTTAGGTTTTAAAAATAATACTGTGTAAAAATAATTTAGTTAATTATGAATTTATATAAGCTTTAAGTTGGTAAGTGTGTGGGGGTCAGAAGCCAAGGGCTCTAAGTTATTATCGCTTCAAAAATTCTCTAAACTTTTAATGCTTAATATTCTTAAATCTGAGATTATTTATGATTGTCTAACAGCTACTTAAAAGCATAAATATCCGATTTAAATTTAGAAATTTTTATATAAATATTTTTTTACAGAGCCTTACTTTGGTGCGGGGTTGTTGTCTTGTTGGGTTAAGGATCATCCTCTTAACTACAATTGCAATTAAATATATGTTGCTGATTTCAGAACCTCTTGCTCTTCTTCTACATATATAAAATTAAGAGGTTTTAAATGTTTTTATATAAGAAAATCATTATCAGCTTTAAATGATCACAGATCAAGCTATTTTAATCAAACAGAATGTTGGCAAGATAGATCCGAACATTGAGGTATAAATGAAAGTAAATTTCAACAATTAAAAGGGAGGCAATTCTTGACAACAAGCGATTAAATTTAGAAATGGTTGATTCAAGTATAATGAAGACTGCGAAAAGGAAAATGTACCAACATGTGTCTCTTTGAAATTTCTAATTAAGACATTACCTTGGGCTTATTTTTTGTTCCTCTAGGTCGGCCCCTTCTACTGACCGGTACATATTCTTCATCTATAGTCCAATCGGCATCATCATCTATCTTCATTCTCTTCCTGTATCTTTTCATACCATACATGTCTACACTCCCATCTTGACTTGAAGGGTCCCAAAATCCAGTGACTATGTCATCGCTGTAATAATCTAAAAAATATTTACATGAAATTTGAGTATAGTTAATTGCCATAATTTTAATTTGGTTGAACATACTAGAAAAAATACTAGGAGGGTGATTATGTAGAGAGGTTTTTTACTAGGCTTGTGCATGTTTCCTTGAGTTCATGGCTTATCTGTTTTCTGGTGGGTTAGGGAGCAAATAAAAACATCGAATAAGCACTATTTTCTTAATTTGGTGAAAGTTTAAGTAAATATCTTTGGCTGTTACAAAAACTGTTGGAATGTTTAAGTCCGTATGTATAATATCGTTGCTGATATAATATGGTGTGTCAACTATTTTTCGTAACATCTCCGACTAAAAGGACTGAATTTTTTGAACGTTCGATTTCTAGGCAGATCCCCCTATCGGTTTTAATAGAACTTTATACAAAATTAGTTTATTAGCTAGGAATAATTATGATCATCTGACAAGTAATCTAGATCAAAGTCCATTGTCTGTATTTAATTCTTTTCATTTAAGTCTAACGTTAAACTTTTAACTTTCACCAAAGACTGGTCAATAACAATAAACCACTGACAGAAAATTTAAAAAGCTTAAACAACCCTATATGGGGGCTGTATGCACACGAATTCAACGGTGGTGGCCAAGAGACCAACTAAGTTGATTATTATTCCAGTACTGCAATGCTGTCGAAGCAGACCACAAACTTTGCTCATTGCAAAGCAATTTGAAAATTGCAAATTTTAAATTTTGTTATATTAATTTGTAGTTGATAAATAAATTAATAATTTTTTACTTTCACTTACCTATATATGAAATATATAGTAAGGGAAAGTATTGGGATCTTGAAATTTTTTGACTTCCGGTTTTCAAAAGAAATACAGGTTTTGGGGTCCCCTGAGTCCAAATAACCTAGTCCCGCGAAATGGCCTGTGTGAGTGTGAACATACTATCTCAAAAACTATAAATCATACGAACCCGAAAGGGTATTTGGTATATGTATATGCCTGCGATGTGACAGCAAAAATTTCATCAAAATTGGTCAAACAGAGGGGGTACTTTATTTCATAACTTTTTACTTTTTTTTTATTTTCTCAAAAACGGCTCTTAACGATTTTGATAAAACTAGATATTTGATTTATGTATATGCCCGCGATATAACAGCAAAAAATTCATCAAAATTGATCAAAAAGAGGGGGCACTTTATTTCATAACTTTTTTCCCTATTTCTACGGTTTCTTTTTTTTTTCTTTTTTTCTCACAAAAGGCTTTAGCGATTTTGATTAAACTCATTATGTTTAATGAGAATCAAGTATTCTTTAATATCCGGTAAGCTTTACCATTATTAAATGTTCTGAGGGGGTTTAAATGGGGAAGGGGCCTTTTTTGTTAACCTATAAAGTACCTTTGTTTTGGTTTATATGGAGAAATTATCTGTCTCTGGTTTCGCCTAAAAATAAGAAACGGCTAAATATGAAATATAAAAAATATCAAGGGAACATATACAGGAGAACTCCGCCAACTCATAAAACATGTTGAGCCTACACGTGCGCAGTACGTCTTTAATTTAATTCTTTATAATTAAAGATGTTCTGTTCATTCAATGGAAATTATTTGTTTCATGATAACTACATGAAGTTTTCAACAACTAAATTGAGAATTATAAAATCAGACAACTTGGAGTGTTATGCTTGTATTACCGAATTATCACAAATAAAAACTTTTATTTAATAATAAAAAATAAAATTAGTGTACTTTAAAGAGCAAATACAAACAAAAATAAGTAAATGAATGTGGAAAAATGTGTGACTTTGAGTGGCAACTATATGGTGAATAATAATAATAATAATAATAATAATAAATAAAATAATAATAATCACAATATATATGGTGAATGGCAACTAACGAAACATAAATTTCTAAGTAAGTTGTTAAGTGAAAGTTGTGTGTTGCACACATCGCACCAGATTTTTTAATTTGAATTTTTTCATTTTTTCAATCTGAATAAGAGTAAAATAAACCAAAATATTTTTTCTAGCTTAGACCTTAAAAGGGTTAGGGAAAAGCTCGAAGCCTAGGATTGATAAGATGGTAAAGAATGTGGGAAATTTAACTGAATGAAGTTTTAAGTTTAAACAGGAATTAATGCAAATGGATATATATAAATTAACAAATAAAAAAGTTGCTATGTAGGAAACATTATAAACATCTCAATTAAATTAGACATACATTTTTATATAGAGTTACAGAGATAAAAATATTGTTATTATGAAAGAGATAGTAATGTAGACAGAACATGAGGTTAACTTTATTTTAAAAGTTAGCCAGGTATTCGAGGTAACAAGGTCCAACAGAAGCAGTATTTTTAAATTCAAATACAATTGAATACGTGAGTGGATAGTGTGTTATGCTATAAATGCCCAAGAGTTTTGAGAAAATGACAAATAAAGATTTTTATTTGTAACCATACAATAAAGTGCCTAAAACCGTTATAATCAAATTGTTTCTATATTTAAATAAAAGAACACCATAATTATTTTTAAATACTGAGCATAAAAACTACAGGATAGATTTACAAGTTGTTTGTACAAGTGCAATGCTTTGTGTGTTTTGAGATGGTTATAAGCTCATTAATGTGAGCTACACTGCTAGTAAAATGAATTAGAATATATTTCCTTTTTTGTTTAAGAGTTTGTGAAGAGGCATGCTCATTAATGTTGTAATTGTAACATTAGTGTAGCTCATCAGTTAATATATGCTATCAAACATTCTTCCAAAAAGAATAAATGGTGTAAAAGCAGAGTTAAGAGGTTATTTATCATTCCGTAATACAAAGGCAAGTATTTATAGTAGTGTCCGACCGAAACCAAAATTTTAGCCGAAATCGAAACCGAATTTCGGCCATAGACCTAGTTTCGGGCCGAAACCGAAACTTATTTACGTGTCTATATATAATACATATAAGTGTGTAATATGTCTAGTTTAGCAATAATATCAATGAAAGCTTATAAAATAACAGTAATTTAACTCAATTATTCATTTAATAAGTAAGCTGGTATACAAGAGTGGTAAAACAGGTGTATTAATTATGTTATAGGATCGAATCCCGGCCCCCTCCTTCCTAGTACGGCTGGTCCCCGTGGGATGTTAGACCATGCCCCCTTAACTAGTACAGCCCTAAAAGTTGAAATAATCTTGAAATAACAGGCTGATTTAATAAAAACTCATATTATTATGTATAAATAATAAATAAAATAGTAAATCTTTCCATAATAAAGCCGATAGAATACAAAATGACGGCCTACTGAATACGTAAAGCTGTATGTCAAAAGCTATTAAATCTACTGAGTCAGTTTTTGTCTCAAATGTTAGTGGATCTAATCTAGTTTGAAAATTTATAGAATAGTTTTTGGTCGAAAACGTGCTTCTTCATGGTAGAAATTGAGAAGTTTTTGGGATGTTATTGATGAACCGAAGAATAAATACTATTCTTTACACTTAACGTAAAGAATTCTGTATGAAGAGCATGCTTCATTACATGTTAAGACTTGATGCAATTAACGAGGACATTTCTGTTTGTCACTCTCAAATTTTTGTCTCCACACCCAACCTAAAGTTTTCGATCAAGTAAAGATACCAAAAGAATGAGAAAAATCTATGTTCTATCGAAATACAATACAAGTGTAATTAACTAAAATAACAGATACTTCCCACTATTAAATTCAAGGGCGTTAAATGCTATGAAAGAGATCGAGCTTACAAGCTGAAATCGTGTAGTCCAACTTTCTCCTTGGAGATATCAGACACAGGAGCTAGTTTCGGCCTGGCCGAAGATTTGGGCGAAACCGAAACTACGGCCGAAACCAGATTTTTTGGCCGAAACCGAAACTTCGGTCGGTCACTAATTTATAGCTATATTTCTTATGATGTTAATAATTGTTTGTACGTTATAAGCATATATTTTCACAAGTCAAGTATTCCATTGCCAAACAAATTGTCTTATGAAAAAAAAAAAAAATCAAAACGATTTATGCTGACTTCGCGTTAATTATGCTTACTAAATCATTTTAAACAATTATAAATAAAATCAAAATATTAGCCTTTTCGAAATGATACATAAGATAAATTACAGTTATATAACTCACCTGGATCTATAGGTTCTTCTTTTATATACGGCCTGGGTACGCTTAGCTCTTTCCTGGCAGTTGTACTTTTAGGAACTGAAATAACAACCTCTTTCCTCAGCACTTTTTCACCTTTATGTGGACCATTAACTGTTTGTAATTGATTATCGACATGTTTGAAATGACCTAATGTACATAATGGACAACAATCATCTTGAGAATAGTTTGTGGCAGGTTTGTCCCTGAAAAAACAAACAAATATTTAATAAAAAAGAATTGATTTTTACTGTATTATATCATGTAAACAATTTTTCGAACAAATGAAAATAGTACTATAATTTCAACTATTCAACTGTATTTTGGCACTCCTGCATTTCCTAGAATATGTTAATACCAAAACAGATGTTATAAATGATCCGTTAACATCAAATTCCTTATTAACAAAAAAAAAACAGCAATTCTTTTTGGTATCAAAACTCATAGATTTATATAATACGTCAGTGTAGATCCCTTTCCTAGCAAGAGGATTTCAGGAAGACATGACGAATCAGAAATTCTTACTAGAAATCTTCCAAAATAACTGGAAGATTGTGAGGTTTCTGATTGATACTGGTAATATCAATAGATTGCAACAGGGAAAATCGTATTTTATAGATTTTGATTTCCATAGGAACTGTTTGATCCAAAGGAACTGTAACATTTTGAGAAAACAGGGGGCAAAGGTAATTAATTATATACGACGTGCTGAGGTTTATATTAATTTCCAACAAATAAGAGAAAGTTATTTTAAGTTAAGCTAATAATTCTTTAAGGTAACTTTTGAAATGTTCAATAATGTATAGCTTGGATATATCTGTCATTCCAGTGAATAAGTGTTTACTACAAATTTTCTTAATTTTCAAGGCATGACTCTTATGTTAGAATGGTATTGCAATAAAATCGAGTTTGCATTATCAAGCATTGAAATTTCATCAAAAATACCATATAAGTGGCTACTGATTGCAAAGTTGGGCATATTTATATTTATGAATACAAATTTATTTCGAAAATTGTGAGAATTCACAAAGAATATCATCAATAAATCTGTGACTACAGCCTTATTCACAAATAAAGATGTTCAAAAATTAATTATATCAGAACAAATTTTCAAAAAAGTGTTTTCAGATTTCTCCATATTGGTATTCACTATTGGGTTAACCCTTTTTACTTTCACTTACCTATCTATGAAATATATAGTAAGGGGAAGTATTGCGATAAAGAAAAATTTCGACTTCCGGTTTTCAACGGAAATACACGTTTTGGAGTCCCCTGAGTCCAAATGACCAAGTCCCGTGAAATGGTCTGTGTGAACAGACTAGCTCAAAAACTATAAACCGTGCAAACCTGAAATAGGGTATTTAGTGTAGACAGCAAAAATTTACTTTATTTAATAACTTTTTACGGTTTTTTTCGATTTTCTCAAAAACGGCTCTAACGATTTTGATTAAATTGAGGACTTGACTTATTAATATGCCCGAGATATGACTGTAAAAATTTCATCAAAATTGATTAACTGGAGGGGGGACTTTACTTAATAAATTTTGTATCATTTTCACGTGTTTTTTTTATTTGCTCCAAAACGGCTTAAACGATTTTGATTAAAATGGGTATTTGATGTATGAATATGCCAAAGATGTGGTAGCCAATATTTCATCAAAATTGATTAACCGGAGGAGGGACTTTACTTAATAAATTTTGTATCATTTTCACGTGTTTTTTTTTATTTACTCAAAAACAGCTTTAACAATTTTAATCAAACTGGGTATTAGATGTATGTATATGCCAAAGATGTGATAGCCAACATTTCATCAAAATTGGTTAAACGGAGGGGGCACTTTATTTCACAACTTTTTTTCCAATTTTTACCTTTTTTTTGATTATCTCAAAAACGGCTTTAACGATTTTCATCAAATTCGTCATGTTTAATGAAAATTAGGTGTTCTTTAAAATCAGGTAAGCTTTATCACTATTAAAATATTCTAAAGGGGACTTAAATGGGGAAGAGGCCTTTTTTTGTTTCCTATGAAGTACCTTTTTTTTTTGTTTATATGGAGAAATTAACTGTCTCTCGTTACGCCTAAAAATAAGAAATGGTTAAATATGAGATGTGATAAAAACCAAGTAAACATATAGAGGAGAAAAAAAGAAAAATATTCAGTCAACTCTTTAAACACGTTGAACCAACGCATGACACCTTTAATAACAGGCCATTGTTCATAATTTTTTTTTTTTTTATTTTTTTTTTTTATTGGTCCTCCCCTTCCTCGCCTTGTAGGCTATACGAGG
Organism: Aelia acuminata; assembly: GCA_911387785.2. Lineage (NCBI taxonomy): Eukaryota > Metazoa > Arthropoda > Insecta > Hemiptera > Pentatomidae > Aelia > Aelia acuminata. The sequence continues at coordinate 51,227,315 of OU426984.1, read as the reverse complement.
TTTCCCGGGCCAGGGGAGAGGGTGGGGGATTGATGCCGAGTATAATAAAATTTTCCCCTGGCTCCGGGTTTTGAACTTGCTATCCTTCGGTTCTCAATCATACGTTGCCATGGGCAACGCGTTTGCCCACTCGGCCATCCGGCCACCCGATTATTAAAAGATGCATTGTTCATAATTAAAGCCGTTCTGTTCATTTAATGGAAATTATTTGTTTCATGGTAACTAAATGAAATTTTCAACAAGTACATAGAGAATTATAAAATCATTCGACTTGGAGTATTATGCTTACATTGCCGAATTATCTCAAGTAAAAACTTTTATTTAATAATAAAAGAAATTAGTGTTTTTTTATAGATCAAATAAAAACAAAAATAAGAAATGAATGTGGAAAAATGTGTAACTTTGAGAAGTGGCATTAACACAATGCATTAATTTCTAACCTAAGTTTTGGTAAGTGAAAGTTGTGTTGCGCGCACGCACCAGATTCAGCACATAATAAATTACCTGATAACAATTAAGTTCGATTAATAGGTTATTTGGGATGCTGATTATAAAAATAATATCGATTTTAAGGTTATTCGCTCAGGTACCAATTTATTTTAACTTGTCCGGTAGAAACAATATTAAAGTCGAGAATTAGATTACTATAATTCTGTTTATGAAAATAATATTGATATTAAAGTTACTCACTCTGATATCGATCTATTTACATGATATAATTGATATTGGTGTCTGCTATAGGGTTATCCAAGCTTATGATTATGAAAATAATACAACTTAAGCGATGTAAACTAACCCCAAAATCGATTATATCGAAAATGTTATAATAAATCGATATATGATGGCAGAATAAAAAAATCTATATCAATTTCATAATCAGTACTTCAGATAATGTCTAGGTCAGTTGAGACAAAGGCAATATGATTTATATAGTATAGGTACTTACTCATAGAGCAGGTACATCAGTTAGATCACTGAAACTACTTCGGTCCTAATGATAATTCAAATGATTAAATAAATGGGTTTTATTCAAATGTTGTACACCAGCTACTTTTTTTGTGGCGCTACAGATCATGTATAAGAAAGGACTGATGGATAGAATATTTTCCAATTAATGTCTAAACTTGCAAGTAAAGTCTTAACTTGTAAATATACCTTCTTAAATGTCTCAACTTGTAAATATACCTTCTTCTTTTTTTTTTATTACATTTGGCTTATTTCTATCTAAAATGTGCACTAATAAAAATATAGTATAATGATTAAAATCACTGTTAGCTTCTAACAATTGCATACAACTTTACACCGTACATCTGCAGAATAAGGCCAAAATAAAAATATATATACATTCAATTGAAAAATCTTTTTTATTTACAAATACCAGAAAAAGAAAAATTTACAATATAAAATATTAAAAGGCATTATTATGAAGGTCATAATTCCATGTTATTCAAAGGGACTTGTTACTTTCACTTACCTATAAATGAAATACATCGTAAAGGAAAGTATTGTGATCATCAAAAATTTCAATTTCCAATTTTCAATGGAAATACACATTTTGGGGCCCCCTTAGTCCAAATAACCAAGTCAAACAAAATGGCCTATGGTGTGTGTGTGTGTGTCTGAACAGACTAGCTCAAAAACTATAAACCATACGAACCCGAAAGTGTATTCGGTGTATATATATGCCCACTATGTGACAGCAAAAATTTCATCTAAATTGTTAAATAGTTTTTTTAGCTAATTTTTAACTAAATTTTTCTTTCAATTTTCTCAAAAATGGCTCAAACGATTTTGATCAAACTCGTCATGTTTAATGAGAATCAAGTATTCTTTAATATCAGATAAGTTTCATCTCTCTCTCTATATATATATATGGGGCTTTGTCCTGACTGACAGAATCAACGCCGGGCAAAAACTACTAATGATAGACACTTGAAGTTAGGAATTTAGATTTTAAACGCGATGTTGGTAACCACCAAGAAAGGAATTTCAAAAATGTAGCCCCCGAAGCCGAAAAATGAAGCGTTCACGACGAGTAAGCAATTTTTTGTTTAGGCGGTAGTGGAGTAAGCAATTTTTTGTTTAGGCGGTAGTGAACTCTCACCATTGCGCGTCTCCTACCGAGCCAGCAGCTTCCCCCTCAAACATTCCAGCTACCGGGAGCTCCGATTCTACTAATGCATTTGATTTAATAAATTTTGTCTCATTATTGTTTTTTTTTTCTTTCAATTGTCTCAAAAATGGCTTTAACGATTTTGATCAAACTCGTCATGTTTAATGAGAATCACGTATTCTTTAATATCAGATAAGTTTCATCATCATATAAATATTCTGAGGGGGCTTAAATGGGGAAGGGGACTTTTCTGTAAAAATAACTTCTCTCATTATAATGGCTGAATATAAAAAAAATCGAGCTAACATATACAGGAGAAAAAAAGAAAAATATTCAACAACTTAAATAATTTGAGCCCAATCATGAGCAGTACAGCAGTTTTAATGTACGCCTTTAATGACAGACAAATGTAATACGACTTTGATTATACCCATTGTTTATAATTTAAGACATTCTGTTGATGGGAAAGTTGCTGTGTTTTGAAACATACATATTTATTAATGTAATAATGGAGGGGTCACCTGTGGTATAGTGGTTAGCATGGCAACATACAATACTAAAGGTCGCAGGTTCGGGCCCAGTGGTGGCCCTAGGATTTTTTAATGGGAGTAAAAAATCCTTAGCCATGCCATCTCTCGGATAAAACGTAAAATGGAGGTCCTGAGCCTGTACGATGTCAAGTACTCGTTAAAGATCCCTATCCTAATTATACGTGGATAGGCAAAATTTAGGATTCCCACTGTAGCGTCGTCCGATTAGCCTTAGTGGCCTAAAGTGACGTTAAACAGACAAACAATGTAATAATGGAAATTGTTTCCATGGTAACTAAATGAAGTTTTAAACAAATAAATAGAGAATTACAAAATCAGATGCGATGAAGTATTATGCTTGCATAGCCGTATTTCACAAGGAAAACAAATTATTGAAACATAATTTTAGAGTACTTTAGAGAGCAAAGAAAAACTAATAAATTAAAGAATAAATGAATGTGGAAAATGTGAGAATTCGACGAATGGCGTTTACGTATCCATCAAAACACATCAATGTCTAATCTAAGTAAACTGGTAAGTGAAAGTTGTGTGTTGCGCGAATCACACTAGATTTTTTTTTTAGGATTATTCAAATACCCATAAAATCATGATTTTTCAGTACCCAGTACTTAAAGCAATTTTATGCTTACAAACAAAACTTAAATTCATATTAATAATTACTTAAGTTCACTGATATGTAGCTAAACTGGACTGGTACCAATACTATAAAATACAGGAAGCCTTATATTGCTTTAATTGTCACTGGTTTAGACTTTGCTAGCAGAAGAGTTGAATAAACTCAAGCAGAAACTTAATGAAAGACTTGTCTTCAAAAATTTATAGGGTCAAATTTCGAATAAATAAGACACTTTCCGTAATAGTTAACAGTGTATCATGTGATCTTGTCATTAAGTTTAAGTATTGCAATGTTCCTACATTTAACTTAAAAACTCACTGCAATGTTAATAATAACACAGAAAAATAAACAAACACTAAATATACTGACTTGGGTTTGATATTGTACACTTGTTCCAGGGTCCTTTGAGCATCAACAACTTTCTTCATGAAATCGAAGCTTCTATTCACACGTGAATGGCAAGACTCACAAATCTGCTTTGGTAAATGGTCTTGAACAGAAACCTAAACAATAATGTTGTTAATAACATATACTTTTATAAACTAAGAGAAAAAAACATTCAACTTACATGAATAGGTAATGATGAATTAACTTTTTCAACTAATGTAACTTTGTCTTCTTCTGGATTAGGTTCTTCTTCAAAAAGATAAACAGGATTAGTCTTAATTGACTCACTACATAACCTGCACAGTCGCTTGGGCTTTCCATTTTCATCAGTATTTTCTACAAATATTTCAGAACAATAAGAAAAAATAATATAATAAAGCATGGACCCTAAAAGATTATAGAAATACCAGTTACGGAATGCCTACCTTTGGTCTTGGGCAGAAAGTAATTGATCACATTTGTGGTCATATCAAAAGGCTTGTCATTTGATTTAAGTTGACTTAAATCTACTTTAACACCACCATAATTGTAGAGCCTGTCAGATAAGTCTTGGAATGTATCTGTGGGTTTGACATCAATAGTAAGAGTGTCTCCTACACCAACACGCAGTTTCAATTGCATTTGTGAAATGAGGATCACTCCTAGATTTCAAAGGAACCCTGAAAAAAGGCACTCATTGACCACAATGTTGGTGGATTTATAATGTAGAAAATGACTTAGAAAATGCATACATGTTCAGGTTATGAATTTATTGAAGTCTATAACACCCTAAGTTATGGATTTCATACTATCCTCCAGAAAATGTTAAATAGGACTTCAAATCTAAAATCAACATTACTCTAATAAAAAATTGCAACAATATATAAAAAATACTCATGTGTTTTATAAACAATATGGCCGTCCAAACTATTATCTGATTCATTACTTACGTTAAATGTTTGTTTTAAAGAAGATAAAAAAGTAATATCACTGCAATCATCAAAATTAATCATTTTTTACGGTACACACTAAAACAATAAATATAGAAACAATAATTTCGACCAACAAACTATATGGAACTTGATGAAAAATGCGATACATGTATACATTCCATTACGACAAAATTATCAATATAATTTTCCACTAGGCTATTATTAAATGAAAAATTAAATAATTAAATATTAAAGCTATCGACTAAGCAATTGTTAACTATTTAATCATGCACTGAACAAAATGAAAATATAACATACTATGTGTTCCAGCAGTACCTGTCCAACATCCAAATGGATTGTGATAGTTCAGCTGTTTCTCACTGCGTGCCGCGAAAATTTAAAATACTGTCCAGGTTAGCTCTCATACCGACAGCTATAATTCCTGCATCAATTATTCCCTTGTCTTCTCAATATCAAACATCGATTTTGAAGTAATCCGTGACTGATGTAATACTTTCTTTCTATTAGTATTAATTACGCAACTTTTCTAAGAAATTAAGTTGCGTATTTTAAAGCAACCAAACCCTCATTTATAATTGGGTGCACTTATTTCCATCTATAGTGGTTGTTCTTTTAATCTGAATGGGTTGTTAAATTGTTTATGAGGAACTTTCATCAGTAAACTCTATATTATGTGCAAAAATCAGTATATAAGTACCTATTATACTTGTACTCTTTTTCTTTAAAGCTATTTTTATAAATGGTTAACAAATGGGATTTTAGACGAAAGAAGTGAACTTTGATAAATCTAAATTACTGGGCACACCCACGATTTAGATTATCTAAGCTGTCCAGAACTTTAATATAAAAGTTGTGGAAAACTTAGATAGTAGTTAGTAGTTTGCTAAAAAGTTAACCATATTTGGCTCATAAAAGAAAATGATAAAATTAAAGAATTTAACAATCCTTTTACAAAAGAATTCCCGTAATGAAGCATCAGAGTTATAACCAGTAGAGTGGTATTTTAAGAAGGAAGGGAAAATTGAGGAGTCTTGATATTTGTCCTTATATCTATAGGTTACAATTTAATCTTGACCTCAAAATTACTTAGAAGAAATGTTATGTTTTTTCTATTCCCTTTAAATCAACCAAAGAGAAAACAAACTAAGTTGATTTGGGCACCTACTCAGAATGAACATCAAGGGTAGCATATTAGACAAAAGTCGAGAGAAGAAAAGCGCGAGGAAGATCACGGATCACCATACCGTGGTATGGAGTGCGGGAGCGTTTAAGAAGCGAGCACGACTACAACAAGAGAGGTATGGGAGAGGAGCACTCAATCCCAGCTGAATCCTCACACTCCGCGGCGGTACAGAGGAATATATTATGGTGATAATGATCTCGAAGCTGAATGCTATCACCTATGCTATACTTACTTCGCCGATTTAAAGCTTAACATAGAATCGGGGTCATCTTTGGCGTAGTGGCTAGTATAACAGCTTACAATGCCAAAGGTAACCTTAGTAACATACATGGACATCAAATGAATAAATACAATATAATCATACGGAATTTTTTTAAAACTTAAGCCTATCCAGCATTGATTTATTTGGAGGAATTTTCCCGCCTCTTAATAAAAGTTAGGGAGCAAAGGTGCACATCATGGTCATTAGAAGAGAAAGATGTGCTTCGCCAGAAGGTAGATTCCTGCAGTGCCCAACAACTTGGGCACAGGAAATCTATGTTAATATCATGCTCGGAAATCCTCCTGCCTTGTCAAACTCTACTAGATTAGTCTTAAGGGATCCAAGCCGCTTCTAGTCATGATCCAAAAATAAAGAAGTACCTCGGGGAGGAGGACCTTTGGGAGTTGTCAACCAAATCCGGTACCATTCAAGGTGCACATCCAACTCTCTCTGTAGATTCTTCGGTTGAACCACCAAGCCTTGAAAATCATTCCTTAATGCCAAAATTAGCCTTCTTGACTGAAATATGTCAGGAGGTATTCTTCCTTCATGGACCTAAACCTGGGGTGACGGGATGACCGAGTGGGCAAACGCGTTAGAAAATAAACGTTGCCCATGGCAACGTATAATTGGGAACCCGAAGATAGCAAATCCAAAGCCCGGAATCAGGGGACAAAAAAGACCACTTTAGAAGCTCATTTACCTGCAGCAATGACGTTACTCTCCAACAAGAATAAGCAGAGAACGCGTGTCCCACCCAAGATGTTCGCAACCATTAATTTTATATTGTTGATGGTCATCTGTTTATGATTGAAACAAGTAATGATCCTCGAGGTGATCTCCTCTCTCTGGAAGATTCTGTTATTATCATTGGCTCCAGAAAGCGTCTTGATACATGCCTAGGGGTGAAGGCTTCCATCGTCCATTCGACCAAGGCTGGTTCTGTTTTGGTCCGCATGGATGCTGACTCCGATGCCACGAAGATGAGGACGGCAGGGGCTGCGGGATATAGAGCTTCATGCCAAACTGGCCGTGAAGAAAAAACCCAGGCTGGAAGAGCAGGGTGTCCCCCTCTCCTGGGATGCTGCAGTACTGGTCAGATTTCTGTGCGGAAGAATACCCGAGAAGTTGCGCCCCACTCCACTGGTCATCGAGGACCTCCGGCCACTTTTTTCGTCAGTTGGAAGAAATGGGTTTACTAGGAATTGGATGGTAGAAGTCCACCTAATGGTTCGGTTCCTTTTATTATAAATGGGTAGTATAGATGGAGGATGGTGGGCAATAACATTTAAAGACTACTTCAACGCTCCTCGGTGCGGTAAATGTCAGTGATACGGCCATACTAAAGCAACGTGCAATGAAACTGCTGTTATATGCATATGGTGCGCGTCTCCTGGCCACATAATCAAAGATTGCCCTAAGAAAAAGGTGCTTTTAGGCCCTTCCTGTATAAACTGTGTGAGAGAGAGGAGGCCCAGAGCTCCCATCCAATACAAAAAACTCATTTACATGCCATTAATAGCACCTATTTGGACTTCATGAATCGAGATTTGGGGCTCCACCAAACTATCAAACTCCCTTCATTATCCAATCTTAACAACCCAAAATCCTTATTTTGTCCCTAATCAACTAATCCATCCAAGACCTTGATGTTCAATTTGTCGCCGATTTGGCTAAGTTCTGAAACCTATCCTTCCACTCAATTAACTCAATCTAACTTTCCATCCTTGCTAACTGCTTTATTCCTGACAATCCACTGAGTTTCTGAAAAGAAGATGGCTTCTGGACTTTCTAATTTAAATTATTCTTTATGTGTCATTTTTTAGTTTTCTTCACATTTACTGGATGTATTATGTTATAACACACTTGTAAATATCAACAAATGCAATTAAAAAAAAAAATCAATCAGTTTTTTCACAAGCATCGCATCTGAAATGAAATTTAATTTTTTTAACAAAACATTTAAAACCAACATTTTGTCTATTCTAAATGGAATCGCCCAAGCGTAAATAATAACTATTATTTTTGTCAAACTTAACTGTGCCTACGGATTTACTTGACATCTTTAGGAAGAAACGCTACAGAGCACAAATTCATCGCATTAAGAGTTTGTCGCATTCAGCTACCCTCAGAGAAATGCAAATATGACTAAGCCGCTGTTCAAACAGTTGATGGTACGCGGCACGTGGAGAATGTATTGCATAACCATATCTCATTAAATATTTCTAAATTATATTTTGTAACACACTACATTTTAGTCACTGACTGACTTACTAAGTCATTTTAATATTCTAATGATCTTATTATCATTTTTTACTTTCACTTACCTATTATGTGAAATGTCTAGTAAGGGAAAGTATTGCGAACGTGAAAAATTTCGACTTCCTTTTTTCGACGGAAATACACGTTTTGTGGTCCCCTGACTCCAAATAACCAAGTCCTGCGAAACGGTCTGCGTGTGCGTGTGTGAACAGACTAGCCCAAGAACTATAAACCATATGTATATGTGTATGCCCACGATGTGACAGAATTTTTTTTATCAAAATTGGTCAAACCGAGCCTGTACTTTATTTCATAACTTTTTACGCATTTTTTTAATTTTCACAAAAACGGTTCTAAGATTTTGATGAAACTGGGTATTTGATGTAGGTATTTGCAGGCTATATGAAAAAAAAAAAAATGATCAAACGGAGTGGGCCCTTTATTTCATAACCTATTTTCCCATTTTTACTTTTTTTTTTCGATGTTCTCAAAAATAGCTTTAACGATTTTGATTAAACTCATGTTCAATTAGAATCAAGTATTCTTTAATTCAGACAAGCTTTATAATTATTAAAATGTTCTGAGGGGGCTTAAATGGGGAAGGCGCCTTTTTTGTTTTTCCAATAAAATACCTTTGCTTTTGTTTATATTGAGAAATTATCTGTCTCTGGTTTCGCCTAAAAATAAGAAATGGCTATATATGAAATATGAAACAAATTAAGAAAACATATATGGGAATAGATAAAGAAAAATATTCCATCAACTCATAAAACACGTTGAGCCCACACGTGCCCAGTACGTCTATTAAAGAGTACAATGGTCATTAAAACAGACCATTGTTTAGAATTAAAATTGTTCTGATCATTTAATGGAAATTATTTGTTTCATGATAACTAAATGAAGTTTTAAACAACTAAATAGAGAATTATAAAATCGGACGACTTGGAGTATTATGCTTGCATTGCCGAATTATCACAAGTAAAAACTTTTATTTATTAAAAAAAAAAAAATTAAGCGTACTTTAAAGAGCAAATACAAACAAAAATAAGTAAATGAATCTGGAAAAATGCGTGACTTTGAGGAATGGGATTTAACAGAACATGTCAATTTCTAATCTAAGTAAGTTGGTAAGTGAGAGTTGTGTCTTGCGCGCATCGCACCAGATTTTTTTCCATATTTATTATATGGATATAGGTATAGGTATTAATATGCGTCGAGATTTTTGTTTTTGGTTTATTATTGAACTTTTTTTAAACTAAATCTTTGGAGTTGATGAAATATTAAGGAATATTTCCTTAATATTTTAATTAAGATAGTCTTTAAAGTTTTTCAGGTATCACTTTCTATTTTACAAAAAACATACTTACTTAAAAAAATCAAAATTAAATTTCCTTTTTTGGAATGTGTAAATATTTTAGGTATAGGAATTAAATTACAAATATCAATCCCACAAATTCCCGATACCATTTGCGTAATACATTACATACCGATGTCACCGCAATATTCTCTGAAAAGAGAGCCATAAAATGAATGGTGTTAGAACAATAACACGACAAAAAGAAAACAATTCACAAAAGAACGATTTTAGTGAGATTAAAAATGGAAAGAGTGTAGAGTTGACAATATTGTGGGGGGGGGGGGCCAAGATTTGTCTGCGGGGGGGGGGTAGCGGCTAGGGGGGCTACTACGCCCTATGCCCTTGACCTTAGCGCTACATAAACAGTCCCATCTCTGCGCAGGTATCGCACCTCCCCCTGTACTACCCCTTCCATCTCCACAGTTTTTTCACCTTAATTTATATGTCATATTTCAACCATGATATATATTCCTTATTGGTTTAAATGTACTGAAATTCATAATCGAATATATTGCCTTTCAAGTCGGATTAAGTTTGATACAAATCTATCGCAATCCAAAAGTTTAATTATGATAAATATATATTTTCCTCAAATGTAGGAATCAAATTCTTCTAGATAAGACCCACATAGCTGATTTTTTTGGAGGTTATTTGGAGATAATCAATTGATCAAAGATTTAAATAGATTTGTTAGATCTTGTTTAGTTCACTATCTTCTCTTGTTCATATTACATACAAAAATTATTTAGAAAGAGATTAGCTATATGCTTTAATTGCTCTAAGAGCTATAAATGTAATGTTTGGATCATAAAAATTCATCATGAGTTGCTATACCTCCCTCCTTACCAAGGTCGATGGCGCATATCTCACTTAAAAACGCTAAACAAATGTTTTTTCAGGACGAAAATTTCAATTACCGTTTGAAAGAGTATCTTGTTTAGTTCGCTATCTTCTCTTGTTCATAGTAAATAAAAAAATTATATAGAAAGAGAATAGCCATATGCTTTGATTGCTTTAAGAGCAATAATCATTAGAAAACTGGGTATTCCAGAAAGAATATTTAGTCAATAAAGTGTTAGAGGGTATTGTAATTAGTATGAATGAAAAAATGTTTTACCTTCATACAGTAGCGGATCCAGGGGATGGGCGCGGGGGGGCCCCTGAGAGGTGAGGACACTCATAAAGTATTACTCTTTCAAAATAAAATGAGCTATATTTAGTCATTTTTCAAGTCCACTAATTGAAAATGAATTGTATTTAAACATTTACAACGTCATTATGTACTAATATGTATTATAAATTAGGGCCTTCATTACTCATGAAATGTAAAAAAAAGAGTGCGCCCCCACCTCAGACAATTTCTATTTATAGAATTACAAAACATTAAAAAAAAAAAAATAAAATGTCATCGAAATTATGGATCTGTCTACTAACACCCTAAGCAATTTGTCCATAAATGTGGTAGATATTTATTTCGGTATCTAATTGTAAATTTGAGAGATCTCCTCTTTAGATTTACAAGTGTATTGACGGTATGATCTAATTGTATTCCGCAATGTTGATTGACTAAATTCAATTTAAATTTAATTCTTGGAGTGTTTGCGTGCCCATTTCCGAAGCGTGAGGGCCAACTTGAGAACAAATACTAACCCGCTTGAGAGCTTGAAGCTCAACTGTACTGACTTCAAGAAATTCTTTCTTTCTTTTCGAAATGAAACTTTTACTAGGAGAGGACACAATTTGTTGAAGAAGGTTTTATAGTTTAGGAAAAATATATTGAATACATTGAAACTTGATATTCATTCATTCATTCTTCATTAACGCTCAACCTCCATAATGATTAGATACATAGGTATTGACCCAATAAACAAAATCATTATATAAATGATAATGCAGCGTCATTCTTTTCAATGATGATCTTTGTTTTCCCCAGAGAAAAAAAAATATATATAAGGTTTTACATTTCATCATATTTACCACCGTACCAAAATCGAAAACAAAGAAAACTATTGTTGGTCCACAGATTTATCTTGGAAAATAGACCAATTATTCCATGATTTGATTTAAAAAAGTATATTTTGAAAATTAAAGTAATCAATAAAAAGATATTTTTATTTTCCCTTACCTATAAATGAAATATATAGTAAGGCAAAGTATTGCGATCGTGAAAAAATCGATTTCCAGCTTTCAATGGAAATACACATTATGGGGAAGCCCTGAGTCCAAATAACCTACTCCCGCGAAATGGTCTGTGACTGTGTGTCAAAGACTAGCTCAAAAACTATAAACCGTACGAAACTGAAATTCTGTATTTAATGTATGTACATGCTCGTGATGTGACAGCCAAATTTCTTCAAAATTGAGGAAACGGAGTAGGCTTATTAGAAGTAGACTATCTCATATATTTATACTTTTTTTTTTTGCAATTTTCTCAAAAACGACTCTAACGATTTTGATTAACCTTGTCATGTTTAATGAGAATAAAGTATTATTCTTACTGAGATTTTTAGCTTTCCAACGATATATTATACATACATGTATATTACTGCACTCTTTAACGGAATTTGAAATTTTCATCTTCTATTTAACGGAAATCATTTGTTTCCATGGTAACTAAATTAAGTTTTCATAACAACTAAATAGAGAAGGGGTCACCTGTGGTATAGTGGTTAACATAGAAGCTTATAATACTAAAGGTCGCGGATTCGCGTCCCGAGGTGGCCATAGTATTTTTTAATGGGAGTAAAATATCCTTGTCTATACCGTCCCTAGGATAGGAGGTAAATGGAGGCCCCGAGCCTGTACGATTTCAAGGTACTCGTTAAAGATTCCTATCCTAATTATACCTGGAAAGGCAAAATTTCGGACTCCCACTGTAGCCTTAGCGGTATAAAGTGACGTTAAACATACAACTAAATAGAGAAATTAGACGCCAAGATGTACTAGGTTTCGCATTGTCGAATTGTCAAAAATAAATATATAGATTTTATTAGTTCTCTAGTGAGTGAATTCTTAGAAAAGCACGTTTTGCTCAAAATATTTAATTTTTTTTTTTTAATATGGTACAATGATGTTAATTGTAAAATAAATCATTAATTCTTAAAAATTATATTTCGGTTTAAAACTTTAGTTCCATAATATATTTCTGAATGAAATATAAAGTGGTTTTTGTTGGAAAAATAATTGACAGTCATCTTCGCTAGTTTCTGGAAAAGCATTTGAAATTGAAATTCGAAACTATCTTCCAATTTCCTATGAACCGTAAGTTGCTCTTTTATCTATTCCCGATCACGATATATTTACCAAAATCGGTAATAAACAAAATGATTAATGATGAAATTAGGATTTTTTTTCCTTAGAAAAGAATAAATAATAATGAATCAAAAATCACCTAAGACTTTAAAATTTTGCAATCATTGCAATACCTTATACTGTAGGGAGAATAACAAAAATCGGTAAATTAATAAATTTGCATAAAGCTATTTTTAGTGAATTTTCTGAATTGCGTTTACAAAATTATCAAAATTTATAAAATAACAACCGATTTTTATAAAATACATATCGATGGTATGTATATGTTATACTGTCTCAGTACTGTAGAATCTCGAATTTATCAATTAATATAGATAAATAAAAAATTATGATCTTTCAAAATGGCAGTAAAAGGGTCAAAAGTGAAAAATTAGTAAATGGGAAAGATATAGAAATAGTAAATCATTACAAGTACCTCGGGGTGGGATTAACCCCACAATTGTCCCCACATTTAAAGTAAAAATGGCTAAAGTGAAACAAGGATTAAACACAACTTGATCAGGGTTTATTTCGAGGAATAACATCCCAAGTAGCAAAAAAAAAAATTCTTTAATTTTATTTCTAGAGCAATAATCTGGTACTCTTGTCAAATTTGGGGATATGAAATAGCGGAAAAAATAGTTTTTTTTTTTTTATAATAAAGCTATTGGACTTCCCCTGAACATCCCTAACTTTGTATTGTTTTTTTTTTTCCTTCTTAGACTGCACTTTAATTACATCTTAAAAGTTTTTAAATATCCTCAACAAAGATAGCCTCTGCTATTATCGAAAATTATAATTTAAAAAAATATAATTTGGTCAAAAGCATGGAACCATAAATTTTCCATATCAATAGCAAATTAACTGTATACTAATGAATTTCCCTCAAGGGAAGAAAGCTGTATAAAAGATGAAATATTAAAATTTACTAATAACTGTAATAAATCCCGAAACAACAATAAATTCCACCTAATTTATTTTTAGCAAAAATTGACACAGACCTTAAAAATACCTATATTGGCGACATTACTGGTGACTATATAATATATAATAATATATTACAATTTATGAAGTTAATTTTTAAGGTACGGGGGAACTTCTGAACATTAAGCCGTTGGACCCGAAGAGAACACATAGATGTGTAATCTAAATGAAAATGAAACCTTAGTTCATTTCTTAGGTAAATGCCCTATACTCAGTCAGTTCACGAGAAAAATGGTCATTAGTTTCCTTTTCCGCGATTCAGAGCCTTCACAACTTTTAAAACTACTTGTTCCAGGTTTTTGTGGACTACCCATTCCTTCCGAACCTCCTTTCTGTCGGAATTGTTTAAAGCTAGGAAAGATGCATGGCCACGAGAAATCTCATACTACTTGGCTAGATATGGCATCTACTAGCAAATTTAGGACGAGCACAGCGCACTGCTCATTGAAGCTTCAAGTTCCGCAGGCCGTCGACGAACGCTTGGACAGCTAAGCACTGTAATAAACTTTCCGGGGCCGATGGGTAAGCCAGCCTTACCATTCTCACTACGTCCGCCTCGAACTCCTGGATAGTCTCGGCAGCCTTCTGCTTCCTGCACTTCAGCTGTAACTGGTATACCTGTTTGATGTGAACGTGGCCAAACCGCATCTCCAGTCGGCTTGCTCACGTGCAAGTTCTTAGAGGTTGCGGCGTTGACGGTCTGGAGGTCATCCAGATCGTAGTCTCCGAGGGCCACCTTAAGAGTAAGGAGACTACCCATTAGCGCTCAATCAGTCAAAAGTTGGTGGTTTTATTTTGGCTGGGCTCTCCGTGACTATGGTTTCAAGTATTTCCCCTGATTGTAAGGATTGTTGGAATTGCTGTTCTCCGATGACCGCTTGGGCCCCTTTCTAGTGCATCGTTTTTAGTCTTTCAACCTCCTCTTCAAACGCGACATCCCTTGCTTCTTGTTGAGCCAGCCTGTCTTTGAACCCAACCACGTCACCGGACAAGTTTTTCAAACTGTCATTAACCTCACCTGACATCATTTAACTCAGCCGACAAGCTTGACTTTACGCTATTCTCATGCCATATCATTAAGCTCAGCAGACTGGTTGGCTAACTTGTCATGTATGTCAGCAGACTGGTTGGTCAACTCGCCATTAAGAGCATTCACGTCACCAGACCTATCGGTTAATGTTCCATTTAACCCTGCAGACAAACTGGAATTCAGGCTGGTTATCTTATTATTAAGCTCAGTCGACTGGCTTGCCAATTTGTCATTTATTTCAGCAGACAGGTTGGTCAGCTTATCATAAGGCTCGTCTGGTTATTATTGGTTGTCAGGAGCAACATGTTAGCCCGCTCGGCTACCAGCCCCGCACCTAACTTTTCATCTAACATTTGTTACAAAATATAATGAATTATATGTTTTCGAGGTGGCTTGTTGATATGAATTCCTCAGAAATTAATAGCCTTTCTTCCAGAGAATTCAATATCGCCAAAAATTTTACAGCTCAGTCTAAGGGATTCAATAATTAATCACAGGTTTTGCTGATTGTAACCGTTTTTAAAGTTACTTTTTATATTCCTATCTAAATCCAACATATTCAGTTATAGTGTATGGTTTAAGACTTTGTGCTAAACCCTAGATGCTAAATTCTCCTTGGACCTAACACGGCGGAAAACATGTACTAGATTCGACTCACGTTGGCAATTGCGCACATAACCTGGCCGGCGGGAGGACAAGTAAAGTCCCGGGCGAGGTAGAGGTAAGTGGAGGGGGTTGTTACTCCAAGTATTGAGCGAGAGCGCACAGCTGAGCGGTGTACAACTCTGTACTACTGCCCCCTCCCTACCGGCAACTTGTTGGACTCATCGGTTACCTCTCCATCATCTGATCTCGTATCTTAATTTATTGGCTCATAATTAATAATTATACACCAGTTTCTAAGAGTGTGAAAACAAACGAGGCTAAAGTAATAAATAAAACAAATCTGGTTTAGTGCGCAAATCACACAATTTTCACTTACGAAAGGACATTATTTTACTAAAAATGGTGATTTTTATTTATTTAAATGGCGTAATTAAGAGCTACCTCAAGGAAACACATAATGTTTTTCTTTAATGAAATTTGTTTTTTTGTTTGTTCTACTGGAAAGTGTATACTGTCGTCAGTACGTCATATGATAGGTTTTGTGTATGTTTTGATAACCACATTTAATAAATCTTGATGAATGAAGTTGGCTCCAGTTCTAACTTTCCGGGAAGATAGTTTTGATATAGTTTATAATTCTTTTAGTTTTAATTTAGAATTAAGACAGAGGCAATCCGTACTTTATCATATTTACTTAATCAGTAAATATACATATACTAAATACCCAATTTCAGGTTCGTACGGTTTATAGTTCTTGAGCTAGCCTGTTCACACACAAAATGAGACCTTTTCTTGGTTATTTTGGTTGTTGGAGGACTTGGTTATTTGGACTAAGGGTCCCCCAAAATGTATTTGCGTTGAAAAAAGGAAGTCAAAATTTTTCATGATCGCAATACTTTCAACAAGCCCTTCTGCTATGATCAAAATAAAGGGAGATGCAGTTTATTTACATATGTTCCATTCGGATAGATCTTCAGCGGGTGGACGACCCCCCCCCCCCCATGGGAAACCCTTCTACTAAGCTGCGGAATTAACCACACTCGGGTAGCTGGCTAACTCCGGATTAGCAACTGGATAATTCATGTAAAGCATCGCAGGTAATCAGAGTAGAACCCAATCCAATACTGGGAGGAAAACAACATTCCAGTTTAACATGTAAGCAATTATATATTTTACTTTCACTTACCTCTAGAGGGAATATATAGTAAGTGAAAGCATTGTGATGGTGAAAAATTTCGACTTCTGTTTTTCAACGAAAATGCAAGTTTTGGGATCCCCTGGATCCAAATAACTAAATGATTTGTGTAAGTGTGATGTTAGATCTTTGCGGTAGGTACATGCCCCATGATGTGACTGCAAAGATATAGTTAAAATTGAGTTAAATTAGGAGGCTTTTACCCAAAGGTCTTTTTTCTTTTTACGATTTAAAAAAAAAAAAAAAAATCGCTACAACGGTTATGTTAAATCGTTATGAAGTATCCTTTAATATGAGACAGGTTTTGTTATCATAAAAGCGATCTGGTAGGGCTTCAATGGCAAAGGAAAAAATATTCCTATTTAGTTCCTTTAATTACATTTATTTGGAGTAAATAACAGTCCCTTGTCATCCCTAGGAAGAAGAAATGGCTAAATATTAAATGTGAAAGGATTTAATAATGAAATAAAAGAGAAAAATAAATAAATGTTTTTCCAAAATGAAAATTTCAATTTCCATCAATATATGTGTAAAATATACCGTTGGAAAACCCAGACTTTAAAAAAGTAAAAGTTTAAATTTAGGTTATACAGTGGTAGAAAGCATCTGATACTAAATATTGACCTATTAAGTAACATACCTATTAATAAAAATATAATAATTGCTTCTCCAGATTATTAAGATTTTATCATTGCATATGTCTTAAAACTTAAAAAATACTAGAAATCTTTGTAATTTTTTTTTACAATTAAAACCAAAGAAAACTATTCAGAGGTACGACGAGAGCATTGTTAGTGAAGACTATGTGCGTGCAGCTTAAAATGCTTATGGTTCATAAAAAAACATTCAACCAATATTCAAGAGGAATACAATAACATTGTCGTTTTCTGAAAAATACTTCAGAACTAAAAATTTGAAAATTAAGTTATAATTTATTATGAACCCCTTCTAACGAATAATATTCATATATAAAAAAAAAAGTGAACTCATTGTTTCTTTGCTTTGAAATTTAGCACACTTTTAGCACCTATTGCTAAAATAGCATATCTTTTTAAAAATAAATTGGGGTGTTTTTTAAATTTAAGAAGGAAGGTTCTCAGTTTTTTTAATAGGTATTATATTTTTAGAATATGGACGTGTGATATTTTAAAAGGAAGATCACGAAATGCAGAAAAAGATTACACCTGCTCAAGATTTTAGCTTAAATATTTTTTGACAAACGTCCCGATAACTAATGAAAAAACGACCAAAAACTGCTTTTGCTTTTTTTTTTTATTACTTTAAAAATGTATATATCAAACTCCTACAATTCATTACATTCAAGCATGCAAGAAGTGAATCACCCAAAAAGTATTAAAATCCGTTAGTTAAAATATCATAATATAGGTTCAAAACCCTCCGTATAATACTTGAATTTCATTCCAACTACGCATTGTGCTGATCTAACAGATTTACTTACGTACCAGGTCTATTGTCAAAGTGCTATAAGACATGGATGCTATTATTCAACTTTTACTAGAATGAAGCATTGGTATCGTATTTAAAATATTACGTTTATTATTATTATTATTATTATTGTTTTTATTTTCATGTATGAAATGATTAATTATAATACAGGTATAATTAAGACAGACGATGTTTGAAACTCGAAGTCAATTCGTGACAAGGTGCCATGTTCAACGCTAACATGTGACACAGGTCATTTTTCACACCGATTCAACCTCTCCAACAGCTTTTTTCCCCTTTCTGGACATATTAATTACCCTTATCAGCAACGATGTAATCTCGGGTTTTTAATGTTTCGATATAACATGAACTTTACCCGATGTCTTATTATTTTATTAATATAGGATCGGTTACATTTGTTAATATTTTTTCATAGAATCATAATCATGCACCAACAGAAGCGAGTAAATGTTTTGTTTCCCTGAAGTATTGTTTGAGCTCAGTAATTGTTTTTCTTGTCTCTCTGCTGTCGGAAATCAAGTTGCGCTAAGCGTTAGGTGAGCGTTTTGTTACTCGACATTTGCATTTCTACTCAGGTTTCCAGTTGTTTTTAAGTTCTTTGATTTCTTGATTCGATTAAAATATGAGAATTCTCTTTGTTCAAAAAATTCATTCCATACTTGATATCGTAATAAGGATATCTAAGTAACAAATGCTCCGACTACATTACGTAAAGATCGACAGCTGGCTGTTCTTCAACTGTACCATTTTAAGAATTAAAATAAAGGAGAAGGAGCAGAAACATTTCAAAAGAACTCTCCGAGTAACGAGCTTGTAATGAGCAACGCCGCACTTGGCGAGGAGCCTAACGAGTTGAGTTGTGCACTTTGAAATTTGCAATTTACGAATGAGATGAAATGCTTTTTAATTATGTATTATATATTCTTATTTCTTGTCTTATTATATTATTTATATAGGATCGGTTACATTTGTTAATGTTTTTTTTTCATAGAATCATAGTCACGTACTTACGTTAACTCATTTTTACGTCTTGATACATAGACTTCAATTTATCGAAAAATTAAAGGTTCAAGCAAAAACTTCGCACTCTGGGTTTGCTCCCAATTGGTTCCAGTAATTAATAGTATCCAGATGAATTTTAATTTAATTTTATTCATATAAGATGGGCTTAAATCCAGGTTTCAAAAAGGTATTCCAGGAGATCAAACCTCATTTTTATTTATTTTTTTGTCTCTAACGCCAACGGGATTACTTTTTTGGATTTTATGATAAATTAATTTTTTTTTTTTTTAATGTACCTACTTAAAAAAGATGAGACTTGCTGATGATGCCCGTAACCATCGGAATATATAAAATAAATTTAAAATATATATGTAATCAATAAATATGGGCCAAAGGCCTAAGGATTTATTATAAAACAATTTGGAGATGGCACAGTAAAAAGTAAAATTGCTTTATGATGGTATCAGTCATATATGATAGGCCATATTTATGAAATAAAAAAAAAAAAAAAAATAAATAAAAATTTAAGGGTTGAATGCGAGTGGTTGGTTTGCAGGAGCCCGCCCTGGTAATGGCTCCAGTGACGTTGAGCCCTGACCTTTACTTGTTATCTTAGCGGCACCCACTG
Organism: Aelia acuminata; assembly: GCA_911387785.2. Lineage (NCBI taxonomy): Eukaryota > Metazoa > Arthropoda > Insecta > Hemiptera > Pentatomidae > Aelia > Aelia acuminata. Next base: position 51,207,449 of record OU426984.1, on the reverse strand, counting down.
ATTTGAATAGACTTCCTTCCCCTTGTTTAGTTACCCGCGAATAATCTCCAATCTCGCCTCTTTCAGATGATCCAAGGGGGTGCAAGTAATTTTCTTCATCAAGAAACTTTGAAACGCAAAGCTAAACCAAGGAGGAAGAAACCTTTTCCTACTAATGAAAGTAACCCAATAATGATACTTATCCAATCTTATCCTTGTCAATAACATCCAAATTCTTTCAATAGCAAGCAATAATTCGTAACTTGACTCCAATAACAAAAGGTTATGATAAGGCGCATGCCAATAAACATGACGTTTATAGGCCGATTCGGGTGCTTTTTATCATACTTGCTGGTAACCTTTTTTTGGGAGAAAAATGGCAATTATGAGAAATAAGATCAGAAAATATCTTTTTTTCATACTAAAAATTTATATATATTATTACTACAATGAATAATAATTTCCCTATGTTACTTATGGGTTAAGCCAACATGACGCAGTTTAGTAATGCCCCGATCTCCACCCAAAATGACCCATTTAGGGTTTATTTATCTCTGAAGAGCTAAGTTTGCTCTTCGGGTGGAATCCGAAAGCTGGAACCTTATAAGCTAATCAACGCCGTTTTTAACTGGAAAGGACGTGATGAGAGTCCCCTTGTGTTATCCTTGAATCACAGTAACATAAGCTCCCGAAATTGGCCACGATCAGAATTAACATAAGTTAATTTAATAAGTTAATAAGTTTAAGTTTAATAAAGTTCCCTCGTGTTCAAGGACAGTGACAAATTGGTTTAGGTCCAAGGATTGTGGCAGATCAGAATCAGCATCATACCGTCCTTGTAATAAACCTCTGGGCGTTACTACACTTCTCGGTATATCACTCCTACGCCCGGGGGGGCATCTCATACCCCGGCGGCGGGGGAGGCTCGGACTCCGCTGCTTTCATGCGGTCACCCATCCTAGTACTAACCACGCGCGACGTTGCTTAACATTTATTACCAACTGTTAGCTCCTTTTCCTCTCGGCCATCCCGCCCCAGGAAAGCATTAGCAAAAGAAATTCTATTTCAATATATTTAGAGGGTGAATTTGTTCAATATTAGCAATGTCTCGATTGGGGCAAAATGTAATACAGCCGAATATTGTAGAGTTATATTCAGATTTATTTAGATATGGAATAATGAAATATACGAAAGGCTGTGCTGCAGGTTTTCTAAAGGTATATTCCAACAAGCACTTAAAAACCGTTGACAACTTTCCGCATGCGCAGTATGCCTTTACTTGTTAACAAAAAGTCGCTTTGTTTAACGTGTTTTTAGTGCTTGTTGGAAAACACCAGTGTCAGGTGTCTGCTACATTATCTAGATTAGATTATCTTCTTGATCTGAAACTTTGTCTATTATATGTCTCTGAAATCTCTGAAGAATGAATTGTTAGCTCTTATTTGTATTCAGTCAACTAATCGTTGCATGGCTACTAAAACGTTAGAAAAAAAAAATCTTTGAAAAGACGTCAGCCGTTTTCTCATGTAGCTCTTAACGAACTAAAAGCCTAACGGACAGACAGGGGGATACATGTATTATTTTATTTTTAACAACACGGGTTTGATATAAATTCTAATATTTAGAAATAAATGAATATGAGAAGAGTTTCTCCGCCATTTAAACAAGCGTGTTCCTGCACCTGACGTTTCGTCAGCCCACTACAAAGGAAGCCAGTGTAGCTTAAACGATTGTTGTTACTCTAGATTGAACATGCACACTTTTGTTGTACTAATCTCAGTTACCATCAATACATGAATTTATAAAATTGTATATCAATATATTCTCTGCCTCTATATTGTGTGTTAACTGCCTGTAGCTAAGTGGTTTACAGAATGAAATAAATAAAACTTAAATCTCATTATGAAAAAAAATTGTTATTATTTATTAATCGAAAAATAAATTAGCATTAAAACATGTGGAAAGAATGCCGGAACATCGCCTACCTAGAAGTCTGCTGTACCAACCGCTGGAAGGGAGACGAATGCGAGGGAGACCACGGCTGAGGTGGCTCGAGGGCGTTGAGGCGTATCTGCGCCGGATAGGGGTGCCTAGTTGGAGAAGACATGCCGTTGACGGGAACGAGTGGGCAAGGATTGTATTGGAGGCTAAGGTCCTATAAGGGAATGATATAAGGTCCTATAATGAAACATGTAACAACCAAATGTGCACTCAGATTAATAAGGGTTGAATTTATATAGATATATATAGTCTTGCTTAGGCAGATAAATAAAACAAAAAAAAAGAAAAGAGCGATGGGAAGACAAAAAAAAAAAAAAAATTCGGAGCAGCATATGGACTCTACGAGCGTTCATATCTGAGACAGATATATCCAGGACTGCTAAGCACAAGGCTTAAAAATATCTGAGATTCAATACATGAAAAGATGGCGAGAGATGGGCGCTGAGTGAATCTGTGCACACTTATGATATTAAACCTAATCAAAGGAAAGAAATTGATCTAATGGCTCTGAATGAAGAAGACTCTGAAGAATGAAGCGGAATAAACTAGAATTTTTTTTTTTGACTTTATTTAATAAATTCAAAATTGTAAAATAATTATTACAACCAGTGAATGTGATGACTACATTAGAAAATAATAATAAGAAAAAAAATAGTCATGAAGGCATGAAGGTAAATCCATGAAGGTCCATGAATAATAATAAGAAAAAAAATAGTCATGAAGGCATGAAGGTAAATCCATGAAGGTCCATGAATAATAATAAGAAAAAAAAGATAGTCATGAAGGCATGAAGGTAAATCCATGAAGGTCATCCAATTATGCCTCTCCATAAAACTTTAAATTTTGTTGGTTAAAAGATCCCTATTCCAGCTCCTTCGTAAACGTCGTCGTGGGTCCGCTAAGTCTAGTGTTGATAGTCCTTGAATTAATGGATTTAAGTGTGCGTTAAGTTTTTCATGGATTCGTTTATATAATGTTTTAATGGATGGTTAATTGTACGCATGGGTTTTTTAAATCTTTGTGTAAGTTACTTATATAGGGTGGAGCGGCCTTAAATAAGTCTTAGTCCCTTTGACTGAAATTGTTGCAGTTTTAATGTTACTTTTTTTGGCATAGCCGTACATTTGGGCCCCGTAACTCCGGATTGGCCTAAGTAAATATGTATAAATTTTTAGTTTTTCGGTAAATGATAATTTGATCGTTTATTTTAGAGATGTTGCAATAATTTGAATCTTGAGTTTAGTTTTTGTCTTGTTGATTTGATTTGAGGAAGCCAGGTAAGCAGCATATCAAGAAAACAGAATGTAGACTTTCGGAGATACTTCCCAAAAGATAATAAGGACTGGTCTAGTATTGAATAGTTGGGCGTGGTGCCTAAGTTATGTAAGTCTACGAAAGAATGGCAGAACATAATTGGGGTATCGTCATCCTGGTATATAAGGGGCCTGCTGAAGAATTATATATTCCATACTTATTGGCATATAATTATGTGGGAGCCAAGCTACACTTACTAAACTAGAACTAATCAGTTTATGACAGATAGAAGGGACAGAGGTCAGTCAATATTGCGAAAGATGAAACTACGTATGGATGCGTGTTCGCGCACGCGACTTCCACGAATGTTCTCAGGTGTTCTTGAAAAGAAACATTCTCCTTATTTCTTAACAAACTATCAAGATAAAACAGATAAAATGGGTATATTTATGTAAATGTAATCTTTATAAAGACGAAATGCGTATTTATCATCAAAATAATATGCTTCCGCATCAATGTTTTGTTATAGGGGAATATTTTGGTGGTCCCCCATACCTCGCCGGTTAGGCTATAAGGGTCTTCCCGACCCAGGGGGTGGGCGGGGGATATGATTCCGAGTATTGTTAAATTTCCCCTTGCTCCGGGTTTTCAGCTTGGCTATCTTCGGGTCCCCAAACTTACGTCGGTTGTTAGGGGGAACGCGATTTTTCCTAACGCGTTTGCCCACTCGGCCATCCCGCCTATATTAAGGCTACTCAAGTTTAGAAAACAATGCGCAAGAAGAAATCATAATTTCCGCATTAGTGTCGTCCGCAGGATTGCTTACTCAATAATGTCATCCCCCGCCACCCACATAGGCTGTTGTTGCAAGCCATGCTCCTCTCTTCCATACGTCCCACTCGCTCGTCAACTTCAAAACCGATTACATGACCTAAAAGAGGCTTTCAAGAAAACAGTCATAGAATATTTTCATCCGATTTCCTTATTGGGATAGCTGAAGAGTAAATTAGGAGATCTTTTCTAAATATTTACACTTATGATGATGTTTTAAAGAGATAAAACTTTCATATACCTTAGCATTTCCAAAATATAATTTTCCTGAAGCCGCTGAAGATCATTGCTACCTCAGGTTTTACTGAGCTTATTTATATATAAATAAATATTATGACTTTTAACTACCAAAAGATGATTAGCAGAAACGAATTTTTTAAAATGCGGTTTCGTGGTAATCGATTAAGACAAACCATCAGGTCAATCATTCAAGAAATGTCTACTTTGATTGACTTTCCTTATGATGCTTTCCTAGCTATTGGCTTACATGTGGTCACATATTTTATAGAACTAATTACAGATAGGAGACTAAATAGGATGAGAGACCTTCTTTAACTAAAAAAGTAACAATGTAAAAAGACTTGTGAGCTTACATATCCTGTAGGATAAGGTATTTTCATAAGAAATAAAATGAAATGAAAATATAACTTTATTCAGGGACTTTTAGTCCCCTAAGAATAACAGAGAGAATACTTATGATATGTACATTTGTCTGGCTAAAAATGGAACAGTAGAATGAAATTATAAATTATATGTAGGATAACATAGAAATAATTCATAACTATCTTCGCATAGATCTAATTATTGTTTTGCATTTATACGGAACATTGATTGTCTAGAAGATGGATAAATAAACGGTCTTTGAATGAGGCCTAGGAGGAAGCGCTGCGGATGGAGTTAGGTAAGGAATTCCAAAGATAGGTTGCACGTACAGTAAAGGATCGCTCAAAGGAGGCTGTTCTACTGGTGGGAACATACAGGTCGGTGGGATGAGATCTTGTGTTTAATAGGTGGATGGACGAACGAGGTGTAAGGAGGTCGCGGATACAGGTGGGTCTTTTTTTGTTCTAAAGGATTGGAATAGGAAAAAACCAAGGAGATATTGTCGTCGGGATTCAGGAAAAAGAAAACCTTGTTCAGTAGATAATTGGGAAACGTGAGTGTCTCTGGGTAGATCGAGAATAAATCTGATAAGACGGTTCATTCATCTTCTTAATTTCATCTCTAGTTCACCAGACAACCCTCCATATACTAAGCATCTATAATCGAAGTGAGGAAGGATGAGAGAGGAAACTAGTAGATGGAGGGTGCTTCGGGAGAAACATCCATGGAATCCTAGGAGCTGTTTTAGGACTTCAATGGATTTTCGGGTAATATGGGATATTTGGTGGTGTCACCTTGCATGTCCCTATATATATATGTTCCTCTTTACAACAACATAATCCTCGCCGACGACTTTAACACAAATATTCCATCAAATTCTCCCGGAAAACAATTCCTTTTAGACTTGGTTTATTCTCTTAACCTCTTCATTGTCCCTTTCGAGCCACCCCTTCATACCCAATTTTCCCACACTCAAATCGATCCCATTTTCGTGGACTCCCGTCAAAACTACTATCATACACACAAAGTCATTTGCCATTTTTGTTGAGCCACGACTTAACCCCTACCTTAGTCCCAAAAGAAATATCTTGGAGAAATCTAGATTCTCCGATGCCAGATAAGGTAAATCTATATCCTGATATACTATCTCATTCCCTAAAACCCCTCTATTCCTCTGAATCGTTTGACGATATGGTCGAATGCCTTTCATCCAATCTCCTTATCTTGCTAAATCAAAGCCCCTCAAAACTTTTACCTTCAGATGGTCCCCAGGCCCTTGGATTATCACAGAAATTCGTGAACTAATGAAGAAATGAAATGAGGTTAGAAGACGTTTTAGACGTACCCGTATACCCGAAGATTACTCTAGTTTCAAGTCCCTTCGAAACCTCACCCAAACCTCCTTAGGACGTTCCAAGGCACAATATTTTAAAAACATTCTTTCTAAAGCCCCAGATCCTAAGTCCAAGTGGGAAATCCTCGACAAATTTTCAGTAATTAGTTCCACGTCCGGCATTAACTATCCAGTCTCGCCTGAAGACTTAAACACATTTTTCGCAAAATCCCTCCCGAATGAGCCTCAATCCCTCCACCAGCTCCCAGACATCCCATTTAATGATAATAACTTCTACTTTTCCTAAATCCTTCCCGACAATTTGATCCCTTCCTTACTTAAATCCCGAACCAATGACTGTGGCCATGACTAAATCCGTGTAAAATTGTTAAAGCTTAGTCTCCCAGTCATCCTTCCTGCGCTCCGGCACGTATACAACTTTTCCTTACTAAATTCCATCACGGAAAAAAGTACTTATCTGTCCACTCAATAAAGTCCCAAATCCATCAACGACCTCTGATTTCAGACCAATAGGGATCCTCTCCAATATTTTGAAACCGTTGGAAAGATCGGTCCATTCCCAACTCACATCCTTCCTCGAACATAATGTACTCCTTAATCCTCTTCCGTCTGGTTTCCGTTCCGGTTATTCCACTCAGTCTGTTCTGATAAAAATAACACAAGACCTTTATTCTGCTATGGACCAACAGGAAATTTCAATTCTGGTTCCAGGGGAAATCCTGGGAAAAACTAAAGCAAACCTTATTGGTTCAAAACCCTTTCTGAATTCCCTATATCAATAGTACCCATATTCAATTCCAAGACTCCATAAAAAATCTCGGTGTCACCTTGGATAAGATGGGATAAGAGGTCAATATTTACGAAGGCTTTGACATTTTGATGTTTTTGGAATGGTGTGAGTAAATATTTCGAGAAAATATTTAATTTAATCACAATTGTGGGTATCCACTTTGTTTTTAAATTATTTTGAATAATTTATTTTTGAAGAGAAAAGATTTGGCTCCGCCGGGAATTGAACCCGGGTATTTCGCGTGACATGCGCGGTATGCTAACCATTATACCGCGGAGTCGCTTCCAAACGGTGCCAAATCTTTCCTGGTGAAGAGGAAAAGTGTCAGTGATGAGGAAAGATTTGGCACCGTTTGGAAGCGACTCCGTGGTGTAATGGTTAGCATACCGCGCATGTCATGCGGAAGACCCGGGTTCGATTCCCGGCGGAGCCAAATCTTTCCCCTTCAAAAATAAATTATTTAAGAGAAAATATTTATATTATTTCACTCTCGTTTCATGGTGGATAAAATTCTCGACGACAAATTTTCTCAATGCTCTGGCAATTGTTCACGAGTTTATTTTTTGTCAGTAATTAGAGGAGGCTATCAGGCATTTTTCATCATCAACAACATTTCCTGTTAGTGCGGTCGCGTGCCGGATTACGCTGAGTATTAGCGCTTGGGCACGAAGGCAGTAAATCGCGGGTCAGCGTAGTGTAGTACCAGTGGGGGAGGGGGGTCTCCGCTGGCCACTTGTTGCTGGACCTCGCTTGTGTCGCCACTCATGTTTCATCAGGGGAAATTATTCACGTCGTTTTATAATAAACAGCTACATGTGAGGGGTTAGCGTGATCGAGCTCATGTTATTATAATCAAAACTGTCGGGTCAGCTAATTTTTCATGAATTTCCACGTGAACATACAACGCTATTACAACCCGCCTTCATTAAAAAACATTCACTTTTAATTCGATCATTGTAGATACTAGGATATCCCTGCTATTAGAAATCTTACGTTAAATGCTTTCATCATTTGAATGATTTCTTCCTATTTCATTCGAAGTATGAGGGATTTATTAAAAGCTTAGTGTAGTTATCGAAATAAAAATCGTCTCATTTCCATAAAATTCTCTTTATGCTTAACTCTTTTGTCAAAATCCAAGGCATCTAAAAGGAATTTACTCTACCGGATGTAAAATAGTATAGATGACTGTAGTAGATTATAGTATTTTTTTTTTTAATTTCATGTTTTATGAAAGACCTAATTTAAACTATGAGCACATAGCAACGTTTAAATACAATCTCTTTTCGATTTAAAGACAAAAAATATTACTAAATAAAAGCGCTTAGTAAAGAGGAATAGTTATGGTTTATTTGTACACATTTTTGTCTTTAACTTTCAGGAATTGACAGTAGTAATTGAAACTTACAACAATTAAAATTATTTACGAATACATTTTTAAAATAAATTATTCAATACATGATTGAAAACAAAACATGCATACATTAGAAAAATATTGTCACTAACTAGAAGAAAATTATTAATCGACATTTCTTCTGTTCTGTATAAGTGTAAAAAATAATGTTTGCAAGAATATTAAGTATTTGGATAATATATATTAGTTAATAAAATACCAAAATTAGTAAGGCATTGGCGCTACGAATCGATACTAAAAGGAAACAACTAAGACAGATAGTAGGGCTGAACTAGTGGGAGGAGTTCTCTGCCCAAGAACAAATAAGGAAGTCTACCTAACATATGGTGATGTATCAATACCTCGTGTCGCAAGAGTTCTAGCATAGAACATAGTTTGTTCTACTATTATTGTTGTATACAATACTTTTACAATAAAATCAGTTGCTATATAATCTCAATTATTCTACACAACAAACACTTTTCTCATATGTAATCATTTAATAGGTTTTTCAAGCTTAAAAAAGATATAAATAGTCGGGAAAAAAAATTGCACCATCAAAGAATTTTAGGATTCCGTCATTGAAACTCATGACAATTATACTTTTTACACTTATCGACATATTATGCTATTTACTCATGCACACCTGCACTTGTAGGTAATGTTATATTAACGACTGAAATAACATTCCAATCAAATTAAGAGTATATAATTCTGTAACTGTACTCAAAAATGGATCCGAGGTCAGGAAGGGATATCTGTATCTGATTTCGGCATACGACCCCTATTGCAATCTGTCCTAGAAAGCTGAGTTGCGAAGGCTTCCCAGTACTGTAGGGAAATGGGAGTTCTTGAGAGCTCTTGTAATTTTCCGGTGATTACTTCTTAACAGATACATGCAGGGGCGGATCCAGGGGGATATTGGGGGGGGACCCCCCTAAAACTATATATATATATTTTTATTTTAAAACTTCATCTAATGTCCTGTTTAAAAATATATATATATTAGAAAACACTAACCAACTTTGTTAAAAATTTTAAATGAATTGCTGTAGTTTTACATTATTTTTGTAGTGAATAAGTGTGCCTATTTTACATTTTAATATTTATCTTTTATTGGTTTTCCCTTTATACCGAACAATCTCCCCTCGAAATGTTTCTTGGACCATCCATGAATACATGTTATTCTTCCAAATCGTTGAATTTCACATCGAACAGGCTTCCTATAATTATAATCGTGTCATAAACAAGATTGAAGTGCTGCAAAAACTGAAAATTGAAAAGTGAAAAATAAGTATACCGATTTACGCAATTTATCACTTTACTTTCTTTCTGCGAAAAACGTTATTTCGTTTTATTAAAGTAGACACTCTGAGGCATCACAGGGTATAAGTTTTATGCAGTAACGAATATCACAATGTTACCGAAACATTCAATAATATTTAAAAATATGTAAAAAGTGTATTTTTATTTGGATTTTTAGAGTGGTATACCCCTAACGACGACGCAAAAAATAACAATATCAAGTAAATACAAATATTGCCAATATGCAGTACACACCTTGCTCAGGCACATGTGTAATATTTCCACTAAAATCACTTTTAATGTAAGAAAATATGCGGAAATCTGCTAACCTAAGATAATGCCAAAACAAAGACATATGGTACCAAGGCAAGTGGTTCAAAATCATCTCTGTTACACCAGTCTCGCAAAGTCATCTTAAATGGAACTACCGCCACATAATGTCATGTATGATGCAATGACAGCTTCAAGCATCAATGTTGGCATTTGAATCAGATTTTTGGTTCAAATATCAGTATGATTAGGCTAAAATTTGATTTATAAACAATATATATACATGTTCTTCTGAGCCTTTTTTTTCGGTTTTGGTATTTTTTTTTCTCTTTTCCTCAATATTTCTGATACATAATTTCCGTTTTAGCAACGATAAAGAGGAAAACAAGTGAAAAATTATCAGGATGGGGTTAGGAAATGTGGAGTGCATGGCTCAACGAAATATATCGAGCTTAGGCTGGTGTAGGTGGAATCTTTCCCCTCCATTTAAGCAGCGATCTTCTCGTTCTCCCTATACCAGTCAGTTATCTTACAGCCAATAATTTATTACTTTCCCACACGCTTCATATTGAGGAAGGTGTGTTTGATATCTCCATAATCAATAAAGATATAATCTCTGTATGATTTATATGACACCTTATGATGAAACCATATTTCACTTTCTTGTTCCAATAAATTATAAGTCCCTGTTGGAAAGATTCACGCATTTCTCGGAATCTCTAAAAAAATCTCTGCATTTCATTTTTATTTATTTATTAAAATTATTACTATAATTATTGGTAGTTTTACTACAGCCTGTAACGAAATAGTTTATATAAATTTAGCATAGAATGACTCTAAATACTAATGCCAAAGTCAAAAAAATTACATCTTTCAATAAAATATTTTTAAAAATCTGTAATACATTAGGTATATAGAAGTGACATTGACGGGTTAATGAAAATACGTCACTCCCCCCGATACACAATTTAAGAATACAAAATAAAAAAAAGAATACCATAAATAATCATGATTGTTTTTTGTTTTTTAATTTATTTTTTTTAAATACTTCTTTTCAAATTTACTTATACTAGCTGACCCGTCCGAAGCATTCGCACTCTAATCCACTCAAATCTCACTTAATTAAAGTACCTGCACACCGTTTATTTACTATCGTATAGTGCGCATTTGCTTTTGCTTGAAACTCGCAAATGACGTCAAAAATCCGAAAAGTGTATATGTAAAACCAAAAATGCTCGTCTCGATAAACTGAAAAAAATTACACCTTCGAAAAAGCCCGACCACTTTAACGTTTTTCTATGAGACTTGTATTTTTTAGCTTACAACTCGCAAACGAATGGGTTAATCGAAAAAATGTTTATTACCGAAAATGTTCTCCTTGAAAACCTAAAAAGATTGAGACCATTTATAAACTTCTACGACCATTTAGATTTTCAAGAACCGCGGTTTTGCGCCTATAAAACGCAATCGAAGGCAAAATGAGTGATTTGTATATTATTCGGGTGCAGCGGTTAAGGAAAGCTCTAAAACGATTCTATAACTTACCAAAATAAAATATATAAAAGAGTTGATTGATTTAAATTTTTAATTAAAGATGTTAATTATATAAACGATTAGAGGTGAAAATTAGAGGGGCATATTTTAAGCGGTTTGTGTATTAGATTCAAAGATTATTAATATTAATTTTATATATCTTTACCCGATTTAAATACATCTTAGCCAAGAAAAAAATAGATGGACAGTTTTTTTTTTTTTTTTTATTCTTAGGAATTCACTAAGCACTACCTTAATGCTTAAGTTGGTGCGTTGATTAGAAAAGATTTTAACTTACATTTTTGGTGCTTCTGACTCTCCTTATGGCAGTATGATAACTTTATTTGAGCATATTCTATATGATATCCAAGATAAATGTCAACCTTGAAAAAACAAGGGGTCACATCTATCTTTAAATCATTAACGACATTTTTCCCATTTCAGTTAAATCAAAGTCAACGTTTGAACAATTATTTTTATGTGGATTTGGAAACTTAATTTCCTTTTTTATTCTAAAATCTTTTTATTATACAACTGAATCTAGTTGCTAAACGATTATTTTTTAAGTTTATCGATTTGAAGTGCTAATACTTTTTTTTGTATTAATTGAAAGTAATGAAATATTGTAACACTGATATGGGATTAAATTAGGTGTTTATTTAGGTAAAATTACAATAAGAAATTGTCTAGCAAACAATGAGAACTCAAATTAATATTAATGAGACAAAAGAGTTAGGTACTAGCAGTAACGGACTGTTTAAGTTTCAAAATATGAAATTTGTTTAAAAACATATATATTTCATATAATGTATATAAATAAAGATGAAATTCTGTTTGTTTGTTTGTTTATTTGTTCTTTATAGAAACCCACACCGTTTGTCTTAAATTCTTTGGAACTATAACTTCAGCCGATCTTCAGCTGATTTTCTTTATTCTCCAAATTTCGCTCAGTGGTTCTTTCAGACCAGGTGCGAACACCTGTCCATATTAAAATTGCATAACTTCAGCCGATCTTCAGCTGATATTCTTTATTGTTATAAAAATCATAACGATCTCACTTTACAATGTTTTTTTTTACGAAATCGACCGTTTCTTTAGAATAATGAAATTCCCCGTGTGAAACCGGGATATACAGCTATAATCTATGTATATAAAGATGAAATTCTGTTTGTTCTTTATAGAAATCCATACTGTTTGTCCTAGATTCTCCAAATTTAGATCAGTGGTTCTTTCAGACCAGGTGCGAAAACCTGTCCATATTAAAATTGCATAACTTCAGCTGATCTCTGGGTATATTATTTATTGTTTTAATAATCGTTTTGAACTCGCTTTACATTGGTTTTTACAAAATCGACCGTTTGAGCCGTTAAAAGTCTCAGTTTATAGATTTTATAGATTTAAAAAATGAAATTTTCCGGGTGAAACCGGTGTATACAGCTAGTATAATATATATTTGGGGATATTAGCAGAAAGGGGTCTAAATTTTTGAAAGTCTAATTTTTTAAAAAATCAATAAAGATCGGAATATGATAGCAAAGATGCTACTCTGTTGATTGGTATAGGGACCGAAGTGGATTAAATGACAGTGAAATGAAATTCCCCGTGTGAAACCGGGATATACAGCTATAATCTATGTATATAAAGATAAAATTCTGTTTGTTCTTTATAGAAATCCATACCGTTTGTCCTAAATTCTCCAAGAAGAAGAAGAAAGATATATAAAATTATTATTAATAATAAGACTGGTCAACAAAATTAAAGAAATTGTTTGTTTCCTGGGATTTTTTTATTGTTTCTATCTCTATGTGAAACATATATTTTAAATATGAAAACAGTTTTTCTCTAACAGCTTTAGTTTTTGAGTTACAGGTTATTAATCTTATTTAGTGTTTTTACTCAGATTTTCGTTTTTTATTGGAAAGGAAAATATATTCTGTTGTTTTCGATATGCCTTTGTTCAGACAGTGTTGTGTGCTCAATCCAGATTATTTTTGCTATATTGTGGCGAATTTATATTTGAAAAACACCGAAAACCTTTTTCAAATTTTGTAAAAATTGCTTATCATCAATGCTTTGAAATATATTTGAATAATCTGGACAAGCCATGGGTTCCACATATTGTTTGCCAGAAATGGGTTGTGTGTCTACGGTTATGGTCCAGTGGGAAAAGAGATGCAGTGAAGTTCGAAACTCCCATGAATTGGAGAGAACCTCAAAACCATCAGGACGACTGTTACTTCTGCATTGTGAAAATAAATGGGTTATAAAAATTAACCCCGGGAATCGAAGTAAGTGGTCTTATCCAAACTTCTCTTCTGCTCAACGACCTCAATTAAAATCACAACAGGCACAACCTAGTACACCTAAATTTTCTGATGTCTCAAATCTCTGCGAAGAAAATATATCGAGTGATGACTCTGATCCAGACTACAAACGTAGCCTTTCAGAACCTCAACTATTTAATCAGAAAGAATTAAATGACTTGGTGAGGGATCTGAACTTATCAAAAGAATCATCAGAAAATTTAGCATCTCGTTTAAAAGAAAAAAACTTGCTTACTCCCGAATGCAAAATCACTTTTTATCGTTCCCAAGAAAAGAATCTGTTACCATATTTTTTCAAGAGAAAGATGTTGGTGGACTTTTTCAACAGATGGATTGAAAAACTACAAGGCCAGGGACTGGCGTCTCTTTATGGACAGCAGCAAAAGAAGTTTAAAGTGTGTTTTGCTCCATAACGGTAACAAATACGGATCCGTACCTATGGCACATTCGACAAAGTTTATGGAAAAAATTAGACATCAAGACCACAACTGGGCCATTTGTGTAGATCTAAAAATGTTTAACATCCTTCTAGGTCAACAGGGGGGTACATAAAGTTGCCTTGTTTTCTGTGCCTCTGGGACAGTCGTGACCAACAACACCATTGGTCACAAAAGGTTTGGCCAGAACGGGAAGAGCTGAATGTTGGTATAAAAAATGTTTTAAGCATACCTTTAGTTAACCGAGACCGCATTATACTTCCACCACTTCATATTAAACTCGGCATAATGAAACAATTTGTGAAGGCGCTTGACAATAGTGGCGGATGTTTCAATTTTCTTTCAAATAAGTTTCCAGGATTGAGCACTGACAAATTGAAATCCGGTATTTTTGATGGGCCACAGATTAGGCAACTCGTGAAGGATTCTGATTTTGTCAAATCAATGTCTGAGGTTGAATCCAAAGCCTGGAAGTCATTTGTTTTAGTAATAAATAATTTTCTATGAAATAATAAATCTGATGACAATGCCCAGCTTGTTGAAACTATGCTACTGAACATGCAAATCCTAGGTTACAACATGAGCATAAAAATCCACTTCCTGCACTCGCATTTAGACCGTTTCCCAAAAAATCTGGGCGATTTAGTGAAGATCAAGGTGAAAGATTTCATCAGGACGTTCGGATTATGGAAGAGCGTTATCAGGGGAGGTGGGACTCACTCATGTTGACCGACAATTGCTGGAGTTTGCAAAGAGATCTACCTAAGGCCGTATATTCAAGAAAATCCTATAAAAGATCATTTGATCGTGTTAAATAATATTTTTTTAACATTGTTTATTAATTTCCTTGCATGTTTCAGTCAAAACAGTGAAAATACATATTTTGCAAAATAAAGCTATTAGCAATCTCCCATCATTTTTTTCATGCTCAGGACCTTTGAAATACCCAATAACAGTAAAAAAAATTAAGGAAACAAAAATTGTGTTGACCAGTGTAATCTTTGAATCTAATTCACAAATTGTTTAAAATATACCCCTCGAATTTTCAAATCTAATCATTATATCATTTATGTAATTAAAAGTAGTACGAGGCCTGTGGTTCCTACAAAGCATTGATACTTTGTATCAATCTACTGCGTTCTACATGTACTGCTCAATCAATAAAAGTATTATAGTACTTTTATTCATTGAGCAGATTGACGTAGTTACCCACGTCATAACGTAGGCGGTAATATTTCAAAAATAACTTGATCAAATACGGTAATATGTAGGATACACGTCACAAAGTCATTATTAAATATTCTAATAATAAACTGTTCATATTCCTATATTAGTATAGTTTATAGGAACCGTTATAGCAAAATAATAGTCTCTTTTTATTTCAAACTGTGAAATTCGATTGTTTTTTAAATAAATAAATCGGATTGTTTGTATACTGTTTATTTTATTATTTCTCTCTAATTTAATTATGATTAATTAAAATTATAATAGATAAATGTGTAGTTCCAGGAACTGATATTGCTGACGTCGCAATAGGTTATGTCTTCATTCATTAC
Organism: Aelia acuminata; assembly: GCA_911387785.2. Taxonomy (NCBI): domain Eukaryota; kingdom Metazoa; phylum Arthropoda; class Insecta; order Hemiptera; family Pentatomidae; genus Aelia; species Aelia acuminata. The sequence goes on along the minus strand of OU426984.1, from coordinate 51,191,819 downwards.
TCATCTAATGAGCAATCAACCATTGCTTAAATAAAAAATCTTATAAAATTAAAAATCAAAACAAAACAAGATGGTCAAAACACAAACCAAATTAATTTCGAAAGCGACATCTGCTCTCGAACTAAACAAGACTTCGAACAGAGGTCGTTTGTCAATGTTTATGACGTTCATTGGAAATTTTTTTTTTTTTCTCTTCATACATTGATTCGCACCTGTCAGCGATCGGCGACAATCAGCGAATTCGTGGTCCGCAGCAACGCATTAAAACGTATGGCATTAAGACATGAGGGAAGGAAGGTGCTCAGCAGCACCTCTTTCCGGGCTTGATACTAATTCAGGTGAGGAGGTCTCTCATCCAGCTTCTTTTTAGCCGCCTTCCAACAGGCATGTCAGCCGTGGCCATGCGGTTAATCAATCTGTTGTTGTGTCCTTCCAATTTAACAAAAAAGCGTGAGTAAAGCGTTCGTATGTGTTGTTGGATAGTCGGTTGTTGTAAGTCTATATGTAGAGTTTGGTTACTTACGTATCTGGGAGCGTCCGTAATTAGTCTCAAAATTTTTGATTGGAAAGTTTGCAATTTTTGTAAGTGCGTCTTTTTAGCTGAGCCGAAAATTTGTGAGGCGTATGTCCAAATGGGTTTAAGTAAGTAGGTGTATGTATTCAGTTTTTGTCTGATTTTCAATTTAGAAGATTTAGAAAAAGTGAGTAAAGTATTTTTAAACGTATACGGAATAAAACGTATACGGAAAGACAGATAGATGTTTTATTGTTTTTAAGGTACAATCCTTATAACTAGAAGTTGGCAGATTATTATAATAAAATAAAATAACTAGTGATTTTAAATAAAATAACTACCCAAAACTTATAATAGAAATTAACTTCACTACTAATAAAATAATTACTATAATTATTGTAATACAAAAATAATAATAATAAAATAATTATTGTAGTTAAAAATTAACTACTATAGATAAACGAAAATATTGATTTAAACAATGGACTAAAACGTAAATTTTCACTGCATAAAAACAAATGAATTGTATCATTAACTGTTATTTATAATTAAACTCATTTCACGTTATTCCTTAAGAAATTAATGACCTTATCCTGACTGCCTCTTTTATGTAGCGATACAGATTTTTTATTTTCTCGATCGAGGACAGTAAATTTACAAGATTACTACAATGGGCTAGGTCGTATTGGCGAACAAGATTGTACATTGGATACATAAGTGGAAATATTTAAAGGTTTAAAATAAAAAATGAATTATTTCCTAGTTGCTATGTTATTAAAACTCTCAAAATAGATTGGAGTTGCCAGATGCTTTTTGGGGAAAAATTCCAAATTATCGAAATATTTTCCATTAATCTAGAACATTTCGGAAACCCTTCAAATTATAAAATTCTTCCTTGTACCCGTTTTTGAGATTAAAAATCCATATCGCGAAAAGACGAAAATGAAAAGAAAAGACGATATCATATTTCCTAAGCCTGTTTTACTAAAGGCATGTTATTTTATTGGAAAAGATAAAAATACTGGGTCAGTTTTGGAACTCATAAATAAATCTGAGGATCTCAGGAGTACATTTTTAATGAGGTCAAAACATGCAATGTTTATTAGCAAGTTGTTGGAACGGATCTGGTAATGTTTTTTTGGCGTGGATTTTTTTTTTTTTTTACTTATGTATTTATATGTTTATATTAACTCTTATATACTTAAAGATACATCCTCAAGGTGTCTTCATGAAGCATCATAAAAACGTTTGTGTTCAACAGTAAGTGTCGAGATAATATATCCAGAAAAAAAAAAAAAACTGAACCAGCAGCTGTCTTTGCGTTATTTTGTATAGGACTGAAAAAATAAATCATAAATTGTTTAATACGTAATTAAACAAGAGTTCGTCCGTGCTTCATCAATTTTCTTCCTACAGCTATGATTTCCTATAACCTTCTATAAATAATTCGAATGAATTCTAAATTCAAGCCGGCTACATAAAAAAATACAGAATAATATACACGGAAAGTAGTGTAATAAATAATTATTATTTTTTGTTAGGGCAACAAAACAAGATTTTTTGGGACTATGGACTTCCGAAAATACCCATTTCTGGTTGTTTGGTGAGGTTAAAATGTTACAAAAAAATATTATTTAGTTTAGATAATTTTATAAAAAGTGTTAACCATAAACTTCTGAGAGCCGAGATTTAAGATTAGAAAACTCCACTATTACAGTGGAACTCTTGTTGTTGTTATTCGCCATAGAAAAATGGGATGAACCAAATGTATTGAAATTTGCATTAACGAGTGCAAGGTGAACCAGTTTAATAAAATATTTAAAAGGATATACAACTATCGTTTTACCGTAAAAAAGTACTTTTTCGTTTTAAAGACTAATGCCAGTCTTTGAAAAATTTATTAGTCCAAATTTTTTTTAGTTTAATAATTTTATAGTTTTCAATAATATTTGTGTCATTGATTAGTACTTTAATAAGCCGCTAAATTTTGGAAACATGGAACATGAAAGTTTCTGCACATATGAAGTAATTTTTGTTGTCACAATAGTGAATTATTTATTTATAAAATAATACACTATCTTTGAAAAGAAAAAATGTTTTCACGTGAAACTTATTTCAGTGTAATTTTGTTGTAGTATAATTGAATATCGTATTTAATTTAAACCTTCTTTACTCATTAAACTTATTTGTAAGCCATTTTCGTTCATAATTATTTTTTTAAAGAGTATTCTTTAGTTTTTTGCCTTGAACGTTTTTGGCAATTCCTTCTCGTCAATTATCCGTCCTACCTAAGACCTAGAATTTGTTCATGGGATGCACCAATCGATAGTGTACAAGAGAATAACAAACAGCTTGGTGTTTTTATATAATCACTCATACAAAAATTTCATTTGGTCCCATTTCGGAACAGTTTATGTCTTACGATATATTATCTACCTATTGCACTTGGCGAACGGTCAATCCTCTTTAGGTGTACATAATAATTATGTTATACATTGTCCAGGAAATTATGAGCAAACTGAAAGAGAAAATATACTAGTGACAAGGTGTGATGAACTCTGCTACTGTTTCACTACTTGAACTATGAACTTTAAATGAACACGAAATGCAAGCCCTTGACCTAATAGCACCTTCCCAGCCAGCCCTTAGATTTCCTCGGATTGCTCAAAACTGGTTTGCCCTTCACAATACGAATCCACTAATACAGGTCGCTTATAGGTTTTAAAATTACACAAAGTAAAAGATTATATAGAATATTAATTACTTCATTTACATATTACCCATCCACTTGTTGATAAAAAAAAATATCATGATTTTCAAAATAAGCTGTAAAATATTCTCCCCATTTTAACCAAATAAAATAAGTCAATAATAAATAGAATATTTTTTCCAAATAATGCGATATAATATTTGACAAACTTTTGTATGTCAAATTATATTACCACTCCATCGACAGGATCATTATAGTAAAATAATTGTTAAAACCCTGGTTCCACAATAACTACTACAAGTGAATTATCGTAGGCAGACCAACTTATAAAAATCCATCTTCCTCTCTTTTGCAGGCACAGGAATACTGAAATGTCTTTATAAATCTCAAATACAGTGTGTTCAACAGTTAAAAAAAAAACCAAAAAAAAAACAAAAAACAATTTTTATATTAGACCAACAGAAATGATCCCTAAAAATATCCTTGGAAATATAATTGAATAAATAGTTATAGTTAGTCAGTGTACTAATGCGCGGGTAAGATAAAGACCAATAAAGAACAGCTTTTAGAAACTGGTCAGTATCTGACGACGCACAGTGGTCCCGATCTGCCCATCATGGTGCAAAAAATACTTACAGTAGACGGATCTTGTTCAAATTTTGTATTATTTTTAATTCACTATTGTAGAGTTGTTTTATATCGGATTCATGAAAATAGGTAAGGGTGGGGGTGGGGTAAGAGGGAGGGATGGGAGAATTTCTTACTAATATTATAACTTTTAGTGGACAAAACTTGTTCAAACTTTGTATTGTGTTTATTAGTTGATTGTAGAGATGTTTTATATCGGTTTCATTAAATTAGAAAATGGTGGGGGTGGGGGTAACAGGGAGGGGTGGGAGAATTTCTTACTAATATTATAACTTTTAGAGGACAAAACTTGTTCAAACTTTGTATTGTGTTTACTAGTTGATTGTAGAGATGTTTTATATAGGTTTCATTAAAATAGAAAATGGTAGGGGTGGGGGTAAGAGGGAGGTGTGGGAGAATTTCTTACTAATATTATAACTTTTAGTGGACAAAACTTCTTCGACCTTTGTATTGTGTTCATTAGTGGATTGTAGAGTTGTTTTATATCGGATTCATGAAAATAGGTAAGGGTGGGGGTGGGGTAAGAGGGAGGGATGGGAGAATTTCTTACTAATATTATAACTTTTAGTGGACAAAACTTCTTCGACCTTTGTATTGTGTTCATTAGTGGATTGTAGAGTTGTTTTATAACGGTTTCATTAAAATAGGTAAGGGTGGGGATGGGGGTAAGATGGAGGGGTGGGAGAATTTCTTACTAATATTATAACATTTAGTGGACAAAACTTCTTCGACCTTTGTATTGTGTTCATTAGTGGATTGTAGAGTTGTTTTATAACGGTTTCATGAAAATAAGGAAGGGTGGGGATGGGGGTAAGAGGGAGGGGTGGGAGAATTTCTTACTAATATTATAACTTTTAGTGGACAAAACTTGTTCAAACTTTGTATTGTGTTTATTAGTTGATTGTAGAGATGTTTTATATCGGTTTCATTAAAATAGAAAATGGTGGGGGTGGGGGTAAGAGGGAGGTGTGGGAGAATTTCTTACTATTGTGTTTATTAGTGGATTGTGGAGTTGTTTTATATCAGTTCATTTTTCATTTTATATAAAATTATCATGTAAAATGTTTAATTTATAACAAAAAGAATTGTTTTAATGCTCTTCAGAATTACTCTACAGCCTAGAGCTATTTTAACATTAATTTGGTTAGGTCAATCAACAGCAGTTGACTGTTTTGTTAAAAATAATAATAAAAACTATCGTTAATTTATTGGCACACATACTTCTGCCGATTTTGTAATAATCAGTTATTTATAAACAGTGAGAATATATATGCTTATATTTAATTAATTAATTTTAATTAATTAAAATAATATATTAAAATAAGAAAATTAATTTTCTTTTAGACCCTGGCTTGTAGCAGGAAAATCCCTTATACCTCTACAAACAAAACAAAAATACTGTAAAATGTAATAAAATGAGTTTTGTAGCATAACTAAAATATTAATTCATATTTTCAGTTGTTATCAGAAACTCTGCATTTAATTTAAATTTAATAGTGCCAGTAGCTCTTACATACAGAGGGTAGGTAATATAATATATTATATATAGATTAATATAAAATGAATAAAAGATACTTACTGATGTTATGAAATCAAGCTCGTTCCAAAAACACAAGAAACACTGGATATTCAATACACTTACTAGATATAACTATAGAGGTATGATCACTATAATCCCTACAGCTGCACTGAATGTCTTACAGTGGTCAAAAAATAAGTAAAGGATTACCCCGAGGTCGGGAAGGGGGAAGGTAGGTAGCGCACCCTTGGAGCCGGCCGGCCGTCACACATACTTTATCTCTAAAAACTCCCCTTTTCCTAATGTTGTGGGGTCGTGTGGGACGTGAAACTTATACCAATTGAAACTCAGATAGTTTTTGTAACGTTTAGTGCCATAAACACCGCAGACACTTGCGAACAAAATTATTCAGACATTCCCCAATATAAAGAATAGGTGACCAAAATTGTTTACTTTAAAAAATAGTTCATTCGCTTAAACCAATGGATACAGAAATCTTTTGGATGGCTGTATATTTTATTTATGGAATGCACATTCAAGGTAACATAAGTAATAATTGATAGAAATTAACTAGCGAATAATACAACCATTGGTTACCGGGCTGCAAAAAGGGCGCGGATGGAGATGCCAGAAACATACAACTTTGACATGTTGTATATTCCACAAAGTTCATTCTATTTTTGTTTCAACTATATTTTCAAGGTCCAGCATTCATACAAAAACCAAGAAAAATTATTAGATCCAGAAAAAAAAGTTGGTTTTGGGATTTTTTGCACCATATTGGTTGAATCGGGACCACTGTGCGCCTTAAGCTCGAAGCAATTCACCAGGAATCCTCTGGTGGAATCCTCGACAACCATGAATGCAGTGCTAAAATCTGGGACATTGAAATCTAAATAAATAAACAGGATCAACAAATATGCTGCACAGCTGCATTAAGTTCACTCAGACGCCGTAGCTCTGCTTCTTTAGTGATGTCAGATGAATTGTATTTGGGCTTATATTATCTAATGATATCATCTTTCCTTGTTTCGGATCAGAAGTGCCCCCACCAAGAAAGATGGCGCAACCCTACACCTTGAAATTTTATTGCTCTCCTTTTCATAAAAATATTATAAAAGATTAGAGAAAAAAAGACAATAATTGTATATTTTATAGGAGAAAAATCAATACCATAATATAAATAAGATCATATATCCCTGACAACACCTGATAAGTTGTTCTGATTTAGATGAAACGATGAAATTTCTTTACATAGCGGAAATTATTGTAGATACATGGTTCCATATTAATTCTTCTGTGAATCCTATATTTATTCCATGCGTAAATGTATTTTCGGTACTATCGTATTAGAGCGTCACCGTCACTAAAACCTGATACTGATACGCCTACCTTCTTTTTTTATTCATTTTATTTTTTTAAATTCTAATTACACTTTAATATATTGTTAAATATTTAGGGTTGGTTAAACAGCTACCGTCTAATAATTAAGTATCATACTTCCGTTTACGCATTTCTCATTCATTAATGGTAGTCCGATTTCACCCAGCATTTAGTTGAAAGATCATTGTCATCAATTTCATCGCCGTTAATACCTTCAAATGTATCAAATGAGCACGCACAAGCATTTTCCACGATCCGCCTATAACAGGTCATCCAATAAAGTTTTGATCCGATTGATTTGGAAGATGTCAGATTTGGCAAAATTTGCGCCACAAGTATGCAAAGCAGAATCGAATATTTAAGAAAGAAAGTAAGGGTAGAAAATTTGATGATAATTCATGAAGATAGGCCAGTCAAATGGTTAATATTTTGTTGAAGAAGAGGTAAGCTTACTTGGAAGACGATATCTGATTTGGTTGTTGAGTTGCGTGTTGAATTTCAGCTAACCTCTAGTTAGGACTAAAACTTCAATCGACCCTTGACATCCTATTATTTGTTTTAGCTCCAGTTGGACGTGCAGCCATGGTTTGATAAAATAATACGCTTTCTTTGAATAACTACACATCAGATAGATGCGATTGGGCCATCATAAACTGGGGTTAGTTAAAGAACCTATAGACCATTGGACAGACGCGGTTCCAGAAAAAAATTTCGGGGGGGATTGGTCGGTATGAAAAAAAAATAGCACACTTTATTTGCTTATGCTTATACATTAAGTTCATATACAAAATTCTGTATAAAAAATTTTAGTCAAAATTAAACTAAACCATCCCTAGAAAACTCGTAAACGTTAGATGCTTAATTAATTTTTTTAATTCATCCCACTAATTTTTTTTTCGTCGAAATTTCGGGGGAGATTGATCCCCCATATCCCCCCTGGGACCGCCACTGCCATTCGAGGACGCTAATGGGTGATAATTTTTTGATCATATTCTGGATATAATGTGTAAAAGGTTTAGTGATAAAATAGCTACTATTTCCTCAAATTAAAAATAGATCGTCATATCGGACGAGGAAGACCCACATCTCACCCACGTAATATTTTACTACACACAGATTTATAATCTTCCTGATATATAACTATATGGAAGTGGGGCTTCTTTGTGATAATTCGCTGAACTGCTTTGCTTTTTATTTTTTTTGCACTTCCCTTCCTCACACTTTTAGGCTATACGGTGTTTCCCGGGATAGGGGATAGGGTGAGGGATTAGAGAGGATTATAAAATGTCACCTGGCTCCGGGGTTTGAACTGGCTATCTACGGGTTATCACTCACAGTTGTCGGGGACAACGCAATTTCCAAACGCGTTAACCCACTCCCACCACCCCCGAACTGCTTTGTTCGAGACCCTAGGTTCGAATCTGGATGTAATTAGCAGGATATCTTTTTCTATTCTACCGCGGATCGCCTCTGAGGCCGAGGACCCTCCTGGACACACCCAGCTTCTATAAAATGGATACACTTAACTAAAAGATTAAGGGAGAACATCATTGCCAAGAGCATTGTGAAGTAACGGTTGAGCGTGATTATTACCTTGCTCGTGCACGATCGCTGACCTTACTTCTTAACAGTACTGATCCCAAGGCGTTATAGTGTTGTAGATGGATCTATATGTTTAGTACGGGGACAAAATGAAAATAATGAGCATATAAACACATATCGATAATGGTATAACATGTATCTTTAAATATTAGATGTAAACAACAAATGATAAGCTCTCAAGAACCATTGAGAAGTCGGCAACTATTTTTCGAAATATTGCTTTTAGGTGTATTGGGAATTTAAAACTATAAACGAGCAGTTTTTTTTTTAGTGACTTACTATACTTATAATGTTTTCTCCCGCCTGTTGATATTATGATTGTTTTACTCTGATTCCGAGTGAGTTGCGAAATACCCTGCCAATAGCTCATTAATCAGCCTGATTAGTATCCATGATTATTTGATTAGTTTGTTCATGCTAAAATCAAAAACTAATCTGCCTATGAGCCCATTTGACCACTCTAAGAACATTCTGCATAGCCTTATGGTCTTACTTTAAGATAAAATTAACTTCCTTAAAACCAATGGAAAAAAAAAAAGTCTAAAGGGACGATTTCTAATACTAAAGTTGACAATATTTTTATCCATAGCTCATTCAACACATGATCCAGAATAAATCTTTTCGATTTCTTATTAAGGTAATAGAATGAACAATCACTTGTGTTGGGAACCATATTTCATTTAAACCTTATTTCAATGATTTTCATACTTATAAGGAAAAAGTTAAATATTTAATAAATATCGTTAGCTGTAACGATAGTGTGGTAGCTCAGAGAGTGAGTCATTATACTACTAAGCTTAAGGTCATGATTGTTGTGGCAGGTTCAGTTCAAAGCAGTAACAACACAAAAGTTGGGATAATCGAGCTCGAATGTTTTCAATAAACTTTTCCTAAAGTATAAATTTTATAAGGATAGAAATTAGATTATCTTTCATTTCAACAAAGGAAAATACCTAAATGTTGCCATCCATTGTGAAGCCTTAACGTTTACACAGAGGCTGAAAGACTTTAGAAAAGTTGATGTTCTGGACCATGAAGGAGGGATTATAGGCTGAAGGCATTAGCTGAAAACCATTGGTTTTTGAGTTTTATCAGCCTTGAACTGAGCCATTGATGTCAGTTCTGTAAAAAGAACCGAGAATCTATCTAAGGTTTAGGAGATCCTTCGGTAGCACATCCAGTATATAGAACAGCTACTCATAATTGAACAATTAAGTTAGGAAACCTGGCGGTTGAGCGTTGTATGAGTCAAACCAGAACTTTCATGGGCATCAGAGGAATAGGAATTTTTTTCAAGTTGTATTGATTCACTTCTTACAACTAGAATAAAATAAATGAATAAAGTGTATCAAGAATTTTAAAGAAAACGTATTGGGGTTAGTAAAACAATATGGATATACAATGCATTCCTCTAATTCTCAAAATAAACAAGTCTGCATCCCTGTGATATGGCGGGAAGGGTGAAGAAATCAACAAGCAAAGCTTTCATGGCAATAGCACGATTCTGCGAATAGGATGTTTTGAACTCATTGATGTGTACACATGAGGTCCTATGATGATTGTTTTGATGCAGAGATTGTTTGAGAACATGCAGTTTTTTCATTTAAAGGAACAGATGATTTTTAGCTACTCATTAAAAATTGAACACCTGCCTACATTGGTTGTTAGTTGGTAGTTGTTGATGTCAGTTGAGTGGCATAATTGCGTTTTATTATGGGACCAGCTATACGTAATGGTATCCTTCGGTAACCATCGGAATATGTAGCACATTATGGGTAGATGATGCTTAATGACGTAGCAGTTGGTGTTCTATCTTAGCACAGGTGAAAAGAAACCATGGGATTAGGATGAGTTATTATGTGGATGAGAAAAACGAATTCCGGTAGACCGCTGAATAGTTGAGAAGCAGATGGATAAGTCTACAGTTGGTCGTATACATCGTAGACTACATTTATTTTGAAATCTAATTTAAAAACGATGAAAAAACTAGAAGTTTTGCCTAATATTCTATTCATAGCAAAGAATACAGGTGAGGTAAACATAACAAGAAAAGTAGCCAAATGATTGTACAAGGAAGTGATACAGTAAATATCAATTCTGTGAGAGAGGTAATTTTGCCAACGACTGTTTATGGTTCTGTGATGGATGTATTTTGTTTAGGAGTTTTGAGTTGTGGGAATCATCAATGCTTAATTGTATACCATTACCATCTTAAGCATTCCTGGAGGCGTATCGATCAGCCAGTTCGAATTTTGCTTTCTTCTATAGGATTGGATCGACCCTTCGTGGTTTCGGATGAAGAGGGAAGAAAGCAATGCATTGTTGTTACGGGTATGTGTTGAATATTTTGTGGTACAGTAGATTAACCTTTCCTTTACGTTAGAGACTCACCAGTCTTACAGCATTCGGAGATGAACCCGAACCTCCCCCGAGACGACCTTGGAAGGGAGGAAGACGATTGGTCGCGCCAACAGGTCGGCTAATGTCAAGGCCGGGGGCACATAGCAACAGTCCAGTTCCCGCCTCTTTTCGAAATATCGACCGCCCCTCACGGTCAAAGACCTCCTCTCTCCGGCTCTCTGATTTTTATCGCCCGCTGTCGTCTGTCATACTCTTCGTCTCTTCAGCGTCGATTCTTCTTAAAAGAATAAAAATGAGTGAATCCTCAACTGTATATACATTCCTCTTAAGTGGAAAAATCAACTTTAAACCGATTACAAGAGTTGTGCAATGTGAAAATGCCATCATCAATTTCCCTGTATTGTACTGCGATGGATTACTTGAAAATGTACCTCTTCGCTATTGCACCTTCGCAATGATACATCAGATAGAGGAGGACCACCAGACATCTAATGTTTTCATGCCTTGAATATTTTCAAAACAAATTATATTTATTTTATTTCAATTACGAAATTTTGAACACCATATTCTTAATGTTAAATGCTATTTTTTATTATTGTTTAAATTGCGAAAAAAAATATGCCATAATAAAAGAGTGAAAACTCAAAGAAGAAATAGAAGATTAGGCCACTTTAAATGTAGAATAGTGCATATTTTGAAATGATGTGTTTTTGGTTTCTATCGTTTTTGGATATGATGAGAGATATGTTACATATTGTTTTCGCCTGGGTGAATAATGATGTTTTCTGGTTCTGCAACTGAGCGAAGTTGCAATTTAATTATACGCAAAAATATTTAGAAATTCGGTAATAAAATTAGTTCAAGGAACAATATAGCTAGTGGCAGAAATGGCAATGATTTTGGTTAAATAAACATAACTGGATAAAAAAGAGGATTTTTCCGTACAATTAAGCTCAAGCGTACTTTCTCTACACCAAAAAACTTAATAAATATAATTGAAATTTTGACTAAAACGTGCGGTTTTTAATATGAGACTTGAAAAGGCACCATGGTATCCAAACACCAGAGATCGATTAATTCTTAGATATATCTGGATGTTGCAGAAATGAAGAACTTCCACGTTTTAAAGGATGCATTAATAGATGCATCACTGGGTAACTTCTGTAAATCAATTACTTTCTCTACTACAATAAGATCTGATTATGAAACTATTACCACAAAAGAGGGAAACCTAAATAAAAAGGTTAGGGGCGTTCATGTTTCTTTGATCATTGTAAGCTCAAGGTACAAAAATAGTGGCCGCAAACAGGTACTATCTCACGCTGTGGAATCATAGGGCTTATGGCTTTAAACATGGACGAAAACCAAGGTTCATATAGTTTCAAAATTAAGTTTTAACACAAAAGGATTTTAAAAAATATAGGCCAATCTTTCAGCATGGCGGATGAAAGAGAAAAAAAAAAGGGTAGAATCGAATGCAATGATTATGGTTGATGTGGTTCAACATATAAAATTTGAAATCTAGCATTGAGCCGATTAATTTGTGATATTGGAAGAGGAGCAGATCTCAGTCCAAGAGTTTCGGGAGTAACTAGGTTGCTTATTTGATTGCTCGATGCCCCTACTTCTTGGTATTATCTAGTAAACCATTTTATATTCCCCTATTTATCCGGAGAAACCATGCAAGGATCCACTCTACATCGGAGTACATCGAGCCCCTGTTAAAAATAAATAAGGTAAAAATACTGTCTATCAACCGGGTTAACTCAGTGATTAAACAGTACTAGTATGCTATAAGTCCCGGGCTTCCTTCTGGATGTGCCAGGCTACTTGATATTCTTATATAACTGCCGCGGAAAGACACCAAGGGACTCCATGGGCACACATAGCCTCTGTATAGTGAATACTCTTGATTAATAATTTATTAAAGAAATAGCTGACAGTTGAGCGCGTGATCAAGATCAAAAATATAGCCAGAATTTGTCTATTTTTGATATTACATAACATTTAGCTATCATCTAATTTTTTTCTAATACATCAGTGCTACTTTTTTTTATCATTACGACTGCATGGATGACATGAAAGGTTAGTGATTACCAACAAATTGATAAAAGTAAATATGATCATTGGAAAATTGGAATATTATTAATATTTTACTCATTTTATGGTCTGCTGTTTACTTATTTTAATGCTACAAATGTAATTGCTCACGATTAATATCTAATACGAATTATCCCTTATATTATTACTCAGGTCAACGAGTAATGTAATAAAGAAAATAAATAATTAGGTACATTATTTCGTGGCAAGGTATGCCAGTGTGATACAATTTAATCCAATCCTGGGTTAAATTGAGAACAGGTCAACCTGGGAAATGTCAATGTTTGACCCTTTATATCCTCCTATCAGAAAATGGCTGTTTTGAACTACATGTCAATATGAGGAAAAGACTGTTATTATTTATTTTTATGTGTATTACATTAAATACCACTTGTGTGAATAGAATTAATTGTTTGAAATGATAGACTGTCAATTACCATTTATTCATCGATGTATTCTCTTTATATTTAGCTGTATTAAAAATTATGTTTACAAAAGAAGAACATAAGTAAACTTACTTATGCTTTACGAACAAATATATTACTTTACTTATAGGAACCAGCATTTACCTCTGATGGTCTATGACCAAGAGTATGTGCTAATTTAATTTGTACCTACTGCAATGTACTGAAAATAAAAGCACTTTAAATAAAAACAAAAAAAAGAAGAACATAAACGAACCTAAAATCTCTAAATTCTTTTCATCAACTGTTATTTATGTGATTTAAACATTTAAAATTATATAGGTTAAATGATGGTCAGGATTTTCAGTTTACAATGATTTTATTATGGTAAGCCAACGTTTCGATCCAACTTGTGGATCTTCATCAGGGCTACTGAGTCCAGGTGGATACTCATGAGTATGAAAATCCTGACCATCATTTAACCTATCGTAATTGAAGAACAGTTGACCATCTCTCATCTCTACTAGTATTTAAAATTATAAGTAAAAACTGCTTTTAATTTATTTATATTAAGCATATAATTACAGTCAGTACATCGCTTATCAAAAAACCTGCTAGGTACACATTTTGAAAAAAAAATTATTTATAAAAATAAATCAAAACTAGGAAACAAATGAGTAAATAATGCTGAGCAAGTAAGAAGAATTTGGAACTAAAATAAATAAAAAAATTGAACCAACAAAAAGTCGCCAATATTGCTATCTTGCAAAAAATGAGTATGTAAATCGTCAAAATGGCGATTGCTGCGCGATATCCTATATTCATTTCTCATTTCACGTGCCTTTCGGTTATGCTTCCTCCTGTTTTTTCCAATAATATGGCTTCAATGTATAAAAACCATGTTTGGCCTAGCCAATTAAAGAATTTTTAAACTGAATAGTTGAAATGAAATGAAAAATAATTTTATTATCCTGGGACTGCTGTCCCTTAGGAATAAATTAATTATACATAATAATGGAATTTAGCCAGTGTGGCCATATGTGATGATATTAAATATTTACATATACAGTGTCATATATACAAGTGATACAAGTTGCCATTGGAATATATTTTAAAGGGTATAATAGCTAAAATTAAATCCATTTAATTTGTAAAAAGCAGTTTAAAAATATCTGCAAATAAGTTTATGATTTTCATAATTCTATTAAATACTGTCTAAATTACGGACATTTATGTTATTCTTAGGAGACTATATGTCCAAGAAAAAATAAAATAATTTATTTTCAAAGAACCGTTCAGTACGAATTGAGGTTGATTTAAGAAAACTTATGAGAATTATTTTTTTTTTGTAAATGCTTGTCCAGCTTATAAATTGTCCTATTGCCATCTAATAGAATAGAATAGAATAGAATAGAAAAATCCTTTATTTACAAAATAGTAAAGGTGTTTACAAATTAAATATTTATAAAGTATATAATAATCAGTGCTAACAAATTTCAAAATAAGTTACGCAGGACAAATGCTGACATGGCTTTAGCCGTCTGTCAGGAGTTTGCCACTTTTTAGGTGCATTTAAAAATAATAATATCACTTTAATTTTCAAATGAAAAAATAAAATTTATATAATTAAAATGAAAATAAAGAAAACTTACTATATCTTCGTACAAGAAAATATACATATATAATATCTACATAAAAGGTATAAAGAAATAATATTTATGTTATTTATTCAAATTCTGATAACAGTAGCCGTCTATATCTTAATGCTTCTTTAACATATAAATAGATTTCCTTTAATTTATTTTCCTTTAGCATTGTTATTAATTCCTCTTTATTTATTAATATATGACCAAAATATTTTTTTCTAATGTAATTGAAAATTGGGCACATTCCGATAAAATGAAATATATCTTCTATTTCACTTTTGTTACAGATAGTGCAAATGTAACTAATATCTTTTGACCATGGTTTATAATTTAAGTCTAAAAGTTCCCCTCTTACTCTAAATATTGTATTTATAAAGTCCAAACTATTGAAATCATTTATATAGCTAACTTTACTAGGAACTAATGATTTATACATAGTATGGTGTGTGGATTGTCGAACTGCTGTTAATTGATTGTCTATAAACTGTTGTTTTAGGAGGTGTGTAATTTTGTCAGTTTGTCGGCGCCATCTGTCTATTGATATAAAACACTCATCCAATTCAGTTTTGAAACTAGCAGCCATAGCAATCCATTCGGCAAACCACGAACATTTACTAATAACAATTTGTTTGGCAATAATTTTGGGGTATCTGTACTCGGGTAAACTGAATATTTTTAATATATAATTAAAGTGATGCTTCAGAGTAGAGATAAAGATTGAGTCTAACTGAGTTTAAATAAATTTGGTAATTTGGTGTATTTTTGGGAAGTGAAAACAACTTTTTGATAAAGAATTTTAAAACTCTTTCAATTTCTTCAAAATTTAAATAACCCCATACCTCAATTCCGTAACAGAGCGACGCCTTTACTGTCGAGTTAAAAATCCTTAGCTTGGAGGATACAGGAATCATAGAGTTTATGAAAATCATGCTCCAAATACTGTTGATTGCTTGTTTCGCTTTTTTGCACCTTTCCTTATTATTTAAAGTAAATCGAAGAGAGGGAGTCAGAACAGTTCCCAGGTAGGTGTAGTATTTTTTTTTTTAGATTGCCATCTAATGCATAGTTAGAGAAACGTCAGATTCCTATTAGGTGGTATTCTTAAACTACAGAAATAAACTGCAATAATAACATCGCGAATGGAAATAATTCCGTTACCATCTTATCGAACATGAAAATAAATTGTTCTTTAAACGCTTAATCAACGGTTTATTAAGATTACTTGATTTTGTAATCAAACAATTTAGGTAAAGTTGCAGCTGATTATTAAGGCCTACATCGATACTTAAGAATCCGTTAGTTTAGAGAGAGAGATAAGGCGATATTAAGGAGAGTTCAGCGGGAGTCGGGTTGTTAACAATATTGCGTGACGGTTAACATGTGTAGATAAAGAGGTTTGCAGTTTGCATATTTAATTTAATCGCTCGCAAGCACCGGGGGCAGGCAGGCCTCCGACGCTTGACCTCAAAGCTCGCTTATCATTGATTTGCTCTCCTGGCATACTTTCTGCCTCTGGTTTCAGTTTATGGTTCAAATAGTAGGTCATATATTCCATTTCGCATCAAGTATCAAATCCAAAGCATTACTTAGCGTTAAAAAAACAATTTATTCCACAACATTACAAAATATTTTACATATTTTCCGTGTTTAAAACTGTTTAAGCAAGTCTTTACTCCTATCCGAGTACGAAAAACCAAACGAAAAATCAAAGAAGAAAAACCCAAGAAAAATTCAAACTTTTGAATGTCGATAGCATTAACACTTACTTTCAAGACAACTTCAACCTGCGAATGTTCAATCCTCCCACGAATCAGATAATCCTTGTAAATCCTTGCAAAATCATTTATAGGGGTCACTTCTGGTGTAGTTGTTAGCATAGAAACTAAAAGTCGAAACTACACCACATACTAAAAGTCGAAAAGGATTCGCGTCCCTAGGTGGCCCTAGGATTTTTTAATGGGAGTAAAAAATCCTTGTCTATGCCGTCCCTCGGATAGGACCTAAAATGGAGGTCCCGAGCCTGTACGATGCCAGGTACTCGTTAAAGATCCCTATCCTAATTGTACCTGGATAGGCATTTAGGACTCCCACTGTAGCGTCGTCCGATTAGCCTTTGTGGCTTAAAGTGACGTTAAAACAAACAAACCAATCATTTATTGCCATCTATATTATCAAGCCCCATAATCTTAAACGCCTATTTAAACCTTCTGAATTTCAATAGGATCTATATTTCTAGTGGCAAAAATACATAAAACTTTATTTTCATCGTGCTTATAAGAAACGGTAGGATCCTTTCTTGTCCAATTGTCTAGTAATCCATGGGCTTTCCAGCTAGGGCCAGGGCGGGGGGGGGGGCATTGGTTCTAGAAGAAAAAAATAACATGTAACTATAATAAAATTAATATTTTTTTCATCCAAAAAAAAAAACTAACTAAATGAGCACTGCTATAATTATGAATAATTTTCCTTAAATTTTGTTGTTTAAATTTTCCTTTTTAATGAAATTGTTATAATCTACATCACCATGGCATGACCACCCCTCCATGCCCTATTTTCGATCCTTAGGAGTTATGTAATTCCCAACTTTAGCTTTTTTTTGGAAAATGAACGTCATTATCATATAAAGGTTGATCGAATATTCAAAGTTCGACGATTTATTTATTTTTTTCTGTAGTACCTATGTATTGAATACAGATTCTATTGGTAACTAAACAATAACTCATTTTAGCACAGTTTTTGTATTGTTTCCTTTCTGATTGATTACGCTTGTTTTACAAACAACAAGATATTTTTTTTCTTCCGGCTTCCTCCATGTGTTGATAATGCTTATCCAATAAAGAAAACGCCAGTGCCAGTAAATTTTTAAACCAAAAGAAGAGAATGATGGAACAACTACAATGAAACACCCTTGTATTCAGCGAATAAGATTTAGCGATGTTTTAAATTCATTTAATAGTTTTAAGGTATATTTCTATACTTATTCAGTCTAGCTCTAGCAGCCGTCTAGTATAGACATCCCTTTAGCCCTTCAGTTGTTTGTTCTTAGTTTTCATCTTATATTGTTTCATTTTAAAAAGTGTATGATTTTTATTTTGTTCCAGTTTGTTTAAGTTAAGTAAATTCATTTTTTGTGACTCTAAACATTTACTCGAACAATTCGTTAATTAACAATGCCCCCTGGGGAAGTGTAACCAAAATGGGAGATCATCCAAGCACTTCTGAATTAAAGGAAAAATGAATGCAGTAGCAAAAAGGAAACGTGGTGAGTCCACTATATATAATATTCCTGTAGAAAATAGCTATGCCATTTTTTCTGACGATGATGAAGAAGAGGATATGGATGATAACATAGTTATAAACTCACCGAAACTTATTTATCCCCCAGTAGTGGTAAACTCTTCTTTTACTAACCATAAGAGGTTATAACAAATTTAAAAAAAAAAACAATAAAAGAAATTAACATAAAATATGCAGGTAATAAAACCATTTTTTATGTTTATAACGACGAAGACTTTAAGCATATAAAAAACGAATTAAAACTTAAAAATTACAGTTTTCACACTTATACACCAAAGCATGAAGTTAAACCTAAAGTGGTTTTAAAAGGCATGCCCCCCGATTACTCAATCGATGACATAATGTCCGATCTAATGCAACAGGGATTGGAAATTTATAAAATGTTCCCAATGATAAAAAAAACCGAAGGTAAAGAAACCAAGCTACCTCTAACAATCGTTATATTAAATAATAAAGATCAGCTGGCCAAACTAAATCATATGAAATACTGCAACAACGTAGTAATATCCTGGGAAAAATATAGTAGTAAAAAAGTTTTAACTCAGTGTTATTTATGCCAAGAATATAACCACGTAGCTAGAAACTGTTTCAAAAAACCAAAGTGTTTAAAATGTGATGAAAAACACTTTTCTAAAGAATGCCCAAATATTCTACGCGACGATTTCGTACCGAAATGTAGTAATTGCAAAGAGGAACACTTTTCCAATTACGAAAAATGCCCGTATTATATAAGAAATCAACAATTGAAGTTGAGCAAACAAAGACCGTCAATCAACCCTTCACAACGAACTATCTTCAGACCGAAACCTAGCGATTTTCCCTCTTTACCAAAGTCAGACTCAAAATGGTTTCAAAAAACATTTACCGCTAATACTAAGGAAAAAATAACTACACACAATAGTGAACCTACTATTACGGATTGTTTTAAAGAGGTTATGAATATTTTTAAACTGTTTAATATTAATAAATTGATTAGCAAATTTAAAAATATAGTGTCGGAACTAAAAACTGCAGAAGACAGTATGTCAAAAATATTCATCGTAATAGAAGGTTTATTATCCTTAATTGATTAATAGACCGATGTCTATGATTTTTATAATGAGTGTGAATTACTTTATAATTTTCAATATGTTTTTATTTATTACTTTATTATTTCTTACAGTAACCCTTAGCCACAGTAATACTCCGTGTGCTATAAACTTTAAAGTCCACTGCACTAATACACAAATAACACCGCTTACTCATTATTCTATGGAAACTAACCACACCATTAAATTACGTATCCAAATGTATACTGTCTGGGTTTTGTTGACTTTAAACAAAACATCTATACACAGGTCTAATGCTTTGACAACAATAATACCGCCCCTTGTTTATTGCATAACTAATAATATTTTCATCAGCTTACTGATAAATTCTCGTTTATACTCTCACTTTCTTTTTAATACGAAGTATCAGAAATCACCAAGTTTTTCTATCTGGACACCCTGGGTTGTTAAAAAATTTAATTTTCATAAAATTTTAACAATAACTATACCGTTATCAATTGAATGTACAAACACTAAACCTTCGTTAGCTTTGTTTATACCCCCTCAAATATTAAAACCCATCTCTATAATTCTATTGCCCATACCACGTACTAATGGCAACTAACAATTGTAAAATTAAATTCATGATGTGGAATGCCCAAACAATCCGAGGTAACGACGTAGAATTTAAATTATTCCTTCATCAAAACCAACCCCATTTAATCGCAGTAAACGAAACCCGACTATCTCCAAATGACAGATTCTCTGTTCCTGGGTATAATATTTACCGACGAGATCGGAATAGAGCTGGAGGGGGCGTCATACTATTGGTCCGCTCAGATGTTGAGCATCACCCTATACAAGTGCCTGACTTAGACACCACCGAAGCAGTAGCGATCAATTCTATAATTAATAATAAATCTACTACAGTTATTTCCGCCTATATTCCACCAAACAAAATTTACATTTCGGACATCGTTAAATTATTTCATATGAATAACCAAGTAATACTTTTCGGTGATCTAAATGCGAAACATATCCAATGGAACTGCCATAGTACTAATAAAAACGGTAAATTACTTTTAAACTTCATTGCTAGTAATCAAATACAGCTGCACAGCCCGTTCGAACCTACTCACATTCCGACGCAACGAAATTATAAACCAAGCATCATTGACTTAGCTCTTACTAAAAACATATACAACTTGTCACCCCTTATCGCTCTCCCATCTCTAAACTCGAATCACAACCCCGTTATTTTTCGCTTGGAGTCCACATTAAATATTCATCCGAAAAAATTCAAATTTATTTTTACGAAAGCAGACTGGCAAAAGTTCCGGAATGAGTTAGATTCCCGTATCTCCATAAATCCTACGATTAAAAGTTCACTGGAAATCGATAATGCCATAAAAACATTAAATAGTGACATCAAAGAATCCATGAGATTATCCATACCTCAACAACCTCACCATCCAAATAATTCCGTTAATATACCATTTCACCTAAAAATGCTTATAAATATAAAAAACAGGCTAAAAAGAAAATATCAACGCACCCGAAACCCTCAGACCAAATCTATATATTACAGATTAAATAATTTTGTAAGATATCGCATTAATAACTGGAAAAATGAAAACTGGGCCACAATTCTAAATTCATTTCGACCCGGGGACAACAACATTTGGAAAATCCATAAAACTTTTACAAAGCAATCACCTAAAATTCCACCTCTGAAACATAATAATACTTACATATACCCAGACAAAGATAAAGCACAACTTTTAGCCCAATATTTCCAAACTTCTTATACAATAACTTCAAACTCGGGTTCAAACCACCACAACCGCAAAATTATCAAATCTGTTAAGAATTATTTAAAGGAACCATACATAAACAACTTCCCTTCCATCTCTCCTAAAGAAACCAGTAAGATTATCAGAAATATAAAACCTAAAAAAGCCCCAGGAAACGACCACATTCCCTCCATAGTAATAAAAAATCTCAGCAAAAAATCAATTTATTTTATAACCAAAATATACAATTCCATATTAAGATATAGGCAATTTCCCGTAACTTGGAAAACTTCGAGAACCATAGTTATACCAAAACCAAACAGAAACCCAGCTGAAGTTTGCAATTACAGACCCATAAGCCTACTCAATACACTATCTAAAATTCTAGAAAAATTACTTTTGACGAGAATTCAAAATCACATCAACCAATACAACCTTATAATAGATGAACAATTTGGATTCAGGGAGCACCACTCCACAATTGACCAGTTGGCACGCCTCACAGACTTCATAACCAAAGTTTTAACGAAAAAAAAACATACCGGTATGCTTCTATTAAACCTTGAAAAAGCGTTTGACACCGTCTGGCACGATGGACTTATACACAAATTAATCAAATTCAGATTCCCACCATATTTAGTCCATATCATCCATTCATATCTCTCCAACAGACAATTCTATATTCAAATTAATAATGCTACCTCCAGCACTCTTCCTATCGCTGCTGGTCTTCCACAAGGTTCCTGTCTTTCCCCAATCCTATTCAACCTATACACATCCGATTTTCCATCTCACCCACATGTAATTAGATCTATGTACGCTGACGACACAGCTTTATACACCTCTTCCTTCAGAATAGATACAATAGTAAATCGACTACAGCAACATTACAAAAAAGTAAACAAATATTGTCTCAATTGGAAATTAAAAATCAACCCCAACAAATCAGAAGCAATAATTTTCACAAAACGCAGACCTCATTTAAACCACGAAATTAATATTGACTCAACCCGCATACCATGTTCAAAACCTGTTAAATATCTTGGTTTAACGCTTGACAAATCCCTCACTTTCACGGATCACATAAACAAGAAAACTGATGCGGCAAAAAAAATTATTTACAAAATGTTCCCATATTTCAATAAAAGATCCAAACTTAGCCCAACGCTCAAGCTTATTATTTATAAATCCTTAGTTCGTTCATTAATAACTTATGCCTCACCTGTATGGAGTTCAACCTGTAAAACCAACTATAAAAAACTTGAAAGAATACAGAACCTTTGCATGAGAATCATTAACAACTATCCCCGTTACACGAAAATATCTACCATGCTCAAAGACCTAGATCTGCCCACAATCGAACAATTTGTCCTATCACATACCTCCAAATATTTCAGAAATACAACAGTCTCCACAAACCCATTAATACAAGACATAGGAAACTACAGCAAAAACTCACTCAAACGCTACACTCACAAACGAACCAAACATATATTATTAAACTAATCATTTCTGATGTCTTTATTTCTCCCCTGTTTATGTATTTATTTATTACTTTATGAAGTTAATTGTGTTCATTTAAATTAAGTTAACTCTTTTTATTTTTAGTTTATTTTTATTTAGTGTAGGTTTTTTCTTATTTTTTCCTACTGTCTTATAATTTTTACCTTTGTTTGCATTATAAATAATCATCAAATTAATATAAATTGTTGATTTTAAGGATAATATATCCGAAATCATGTAAAAACTTGTAAATATGTATGTTGTAAAATTTTATAATTAATAAAAACTTTTCTCTCTCACTCTATACTTATTTTTTATATTGAATATTCATTTTATTTTTTCAGAACAAAAACATTCGAAAAAGTTTGAAGTCTACCTGACAACTTTATGAAGTTTTATCTAGATCAGGGATTTCTAACTTTCTACCCGGGGGCGGTAAGCGGTCCATATCTTATTTGTGCGGTCTGCGAGACAAAATAATTACTTTGGAATTCCTTCTTTTTGAAGGAGATTTTATAATTTAATATAAACAAATTTATTCCAAACATGCTGATTTATAGTTCTCAAGATGACCTTAAGAGCGCTGCGATGAACAGGAAGGAACACGCTGCCATGAGAGAAATTCCCAAAGCAAACAAAATTTGGACAAAATATGTCAACAACGTTCAGAAACACTTAACTATGTGAAAGTCGATGAAGTTAAAAACAATAATAATAAAAAAAAAATTGATTGTATAATATATATATAAATATATAACAAATATACATATAGTAGAAAAAAAAAACTTTTGAAGTGTCTTTACATCACCCCATCAGATTTCCTACAACAGAATTATCCAACTTGTTCGTTGGTTAACATAGCTGTCGACTACCCTAAACACACTCCTGATCAAAATTAACCCGCAACCATAGAATGTAACTATAAATCCCATTTTACGTAAATAAATTGTATCTCTTAATGTTTATTCGCCTGTTTACGATTCACTATCCAAGGATTGTTTACAAACAGTGATTGTTGCTTTTAATCTCGTTTGAAATGGAATTTATTAAATCCATGATTTCACTCTATTTTTTGATTCCCCAGTTTAGTCAGTTTTACTGCAGTTGCTTCCAAGTGAACACTTGCTTTTACACAAGTTTTGACGTGAATTTATTCAAATTTCGATTCATGGCCCCCACTACACATGTATCTGAGTATGAAGCTGTCAGGGCCTTAACTCTTCTCTCTGAAGGATATAGCCAGCGTGAAGTTTCCAGGACACTTAATTTTCACCATACAACTATTGGGAGAGCCCTCTAGCGATTAAAAGAAACCCGCACTCATGCACGAAGGCATGGGCAAGGGCGTCAACAACCGAGAGAGATGATAGATTTTTACGCCTACAGGCTCTCAAAAGAAGGCAAGCTGCAAGTTCTCAACTTGGCAACCTTATTCAAAGAGTCAGACGAGTAACCATTTCGGCCCCCACTGCCAGGAGAAGGTTGATGGAGCACCGAGTAGCAAGACTACGATTCGCCAGAATAATTGGAATTTCGACGATTGGAGGAGTGTTTTGTTTTCTGACGAAGTCAGAATCGCTCTAACATCTTCTGATGGGCGTGTTCGCGCATGGAGATGGTGTGGAGAAAGGTTTGTCCAATGCAACATTATCCCTCGTCTTTCTTTAGGCGGGGGCTCAATTGTGGTATCACGCTTGAGGTGATATCACGATGGAGGCTTGCATAGAGTTAATGCTTGTTCAAGGACAATCCTTGAATGCAGCAAGGTATGCAGATGATATCATACAAAACCAAGTTGTGCCTTTTGGTATTCATTTTGGAGAAGAATTATGTGATGGAAATTTTTATTTATGCAGGGTAATTCAAGACCACACCGGGCAATATCTGTAGAACAATTCTTAAATGAAGAGGGCATTGAAAGGATTGATTGGCCAGCTGGAAGTCCAAACCTGAACCCCATTGAGCATTCCTGGAACTAGCTCAAAAGAAACATTAGAAGTCCTGTACCAGATACTACCACCCTTTTTCAGTTGGAACAAGCTGCACTGTAAGAGTGGGGGAATATTCTCACGACAGAATTGCGAATCTTAAGAAAAAGATTTTAAACTTTTATTGTACTTTTTTCCAAAAGAGCTGTTTAACTGTTTTGGAAAAAATGTTCATTTTCAAGAATTATTTTTTTCAATAAAGAAAAATATTTGTTTTAATGTTTGATTATTTATTTCTAGTCTTCCTAAAAAAAAAGAAATGTTCAGTATTAATAATGAAATAAAAAAATAGAATCATTGGTAAACTATTGAAATGGTGCGTTAATTTTATATTTTGATTGTAATTGAAAAGACTGTATCAAATGATAAAACATTTTGTCTTTGACTTTTTCTTATTTATGTATAACAAATACTTGACCACTGTATATAGAATTACATAGACATATTACTCCTTTTGGTTTTTAAAAAAAATTAATTTGCATAACTTAAAACCTTATTTATACTTAAAAGTTTAAAATTTCGAGTATCTATATAATTATTACACTAAATGCGTTCCGCATTCTCACTAAATGTTCAACTTATTTTGGTCATTAAGGCTTTTTAAATTGGAGAACCCTGACATATATCCAGTTCTTCTTCAAACATTTTTACAGCTAAGGGAAGCAGAACGAAAAATCTGGTTCACTCTGACGTTAAGTCATTGTATTAATAATATTAAAAATATACCTATGATATAGCGATGGAAAAACAAGCCAGAATAAGTGAATACTTCTCAACAATGTAAAGGGTTGTCCGGAATAGATAAACGAGGAAAAAGCAATACTGATGATAAAAGTAAGGATTCTTTGGATAGTGGTGAATTTGGGAAAACGGTTGACTCAATGAGAGTGTCGCTAGTGTAACAAATAGGAATGTGAGGTGCAGACGGAGAGAAGTGGAAGACGCCAAACTCCGTGGATGGAGGAGGTGTTTAGGGAAAAGAAAAAAATAAGAATAAATGATGTCAGAGTGGTCCTATGGTAAGGTGCTTTTACACTCTACGAACACTACCCTCGAACAGCCTTCACGTCGACTGTTCGGGTATTCTAGGTACCTCATCTGTTCGCCTGTGTTTGGGGGTAGCGCTAGTGTCACTTTTGATTTGGGTTTTTCCCAAGTGACAGGAGTTGTTTGTGATGCTAGTACGCCGCGGCTGTACGGCTCCATTGTCCATATTGATAATGGAGATATTTTCTTCATCATAAACTAGCGTTGAGTGCGTCAGCCATATTTGTTCGCTTAACGTCACGTTACATATAAATGGCTGTTCGTGGAACGCCGGTACGGCAATGGTTCGGGGGAGAACTGTTCGAAGGTGAGGTTCGTAGAGTGTAAAGGCACCTTTAGCCAACCTCGTAAATAAAAAATGTACTATATTTAAGTTATATCTTTTTTTTTTTGACTTAAGAGTCATTTTATTTCTTTCATATAAGAGTATTTCATACATTAAATAAATCAGCTGTCCATAGTTATGTATACGAAATAGACCAAGCTTTCCGGGAGTAAAAAAAAAAAAAAAAAAAAAAAAAAAACCGATAAAGTAATAACATTTACTTTAAATAGTATCTTCTATGTGGACATTACAGAAATAATTTCCTGTTCCTCCCAGAGGGCTACAATTACAGGTAAACGAATACTGCGAAGTGCGATAAAGACCTGGGGCCGTGGGAAGGGTTCGCGGGGGTACTATAGTAGATCAGCTGTAGTAGTGCGGGGGCTGATTGTCTGCTATAGTATACAGCTGGAGGTACACCCCGTATAGTGCGCCGGCGCGGGGTGGATCGACCAGCGCGGCAAGGTCAGGTCACCAGCTAGTACTAGCGGGCCTTCAGTCCGGCTTCCGTCGTCCCGAGGCTCAGTCGGCACCTCCTCACAGCGTACTCTTCTGGTATGCTATCATCATATAATATTTCTTTATATATATATATATGTATTATGTCAAGCAAAAATATTTAAAAAAAAAACGATGAAAAGGTTTAATAGACTATTATGTTCGTTATTCAGTCTCAACTGGATGACAGGTCATATCCAAAAATTTTGTCATCTTGCGGGGACCCAAGTCTGCTAGGTTGGAACTAAAATTCGTACAGGGCGAGGTCTCATCGATTTGTGATCTGTATGTGCCATCTTATATATTTCTAATTTTTAATGAGTTTGAGAAAGAAGAGTAAAACTGATATGTGAAATTAATGCCTTGAAACCACGCATAAGAATGAATATTTTTCGCATTGGCATTCTTTGTAGAACGGTCGAAAGAGTAGGTTTCTCTCATTAAACTTGAAACCACATTGGAGATCATGAAACTTTTTTCATATAAGTACTTGAGGTATATATAAAAAAAAAAATGGGGTCCACACATATTTTTTATGATATTTTAATTTTAATTATGTAGTACACAAATCTCCGGGATAACCTCTGTCAATTAGCAAGTGAAACGTGACCAGATATTCTCCCCAAGAGATACGATTTGGAAAATAACACGAGTTACACAACAGTAAAAATTTTCCGACCTATATAAAAAAAAAGAAATCGCCTCATTAACGTCTTAGATAAGAAAGTGTACATTTCTCCAAACCGGCGTTTTGTGTTTTTATTGCAAACATAATTTTATAAGCAGGACAAGGTTTTTTATTATAATTACAAATAAATGGTTTGTAAATATATATCAACGATTATTAGAAGGCGATTAAGGATCGAAGAATGGAAACTTGGTAAATAAAAAAAAGTTAATAAGAACTTGATAATGGGTGAATACCAACGCCGATGTAGATTCATTCCTACAGGTGGTTGTTTATCCCAACTAAATGGTAAAGTATATTATTACATGATGCTTATGTTATGTTTGATGGTGTTCTTTTCAAAAACAATATGTTTGGACAGGGTCTGATAGCATCTCCTTGGAGTTCCCCTCAGAAAAGAGAAGGTGGGGGGATTCGTCCAAGACTCCGAGGTACCTGGACGAGGGGTAGACTGTAAAGGTCACCACAAGGGTTGTAACAGTGGTCTCCATCCAGGGGCCAAAAACTGCTTCCTCTCTCTCCCTCTCTTTTCATGCTATCAAACCTCTTTCTCTATTTTCTTCTTATTCCATATAATAAGTACCCTTTATAAATTATATAACTATAAAAAAAAACAAAAAAACAAAACACAAAAGACCTCAGATGTTGTATGCCTATAAAATAATATAACCTAACCCAACCTAACAAAAAAATATATTAGTAGAGATGAGAGATGGTCAACTGTTCTTCAATTACGATAGGTTAAATGATGGTCAGGATTTTCAGTTAAATTTAACTGAAAATCCTGACCATCATTTAACCTATCGTAAAAAAATATATTGTTTTCCATTCCTTTTCTTGGGTTAATGTTTATCAACAATATCAACAATTGTTTATTGTTTTTGTATTAGCTGAAAAAATGATATTCATGATGAAATGGAATTTCGTCATGGAATTAAAAAAAAATCAATAAAAAAAAATGTGAAATCAATGTTTAATATTTTGAAAAAAAAAATACTAGATCTTCAAGCAAACTACTCTTATTGTTTGTCTTCCTTAAAAAATTCAATTAAAAATATCCATCTCCCTTGAAGATGGTTAAAAATAATATATTTTTGCTATTGAATACACATGTACGATATCATTTTTTGAAATCGAGATATACAAAAAAGTAATTTATTATTATTTTATATAATTTTCCTGGGTTTCTAAGACCCATTGGCGCGAACGAAAAAAAAGTGACTAATATTTTTCGGCCAGGCATCATCTCCAAATAAAATGATCATCAAGATCTCTGAGAGACTGACCGTGTCCTCCCCTTTTCATATCATAGGCGAAATGCACTCTGTTTCATATTACAGCGAAAACCAGACAAAAACTGAAACATCAGTTATAAATATTATATATATTACTTATAAAAGATAAATGTACGGTGTTAGTGATATCAGAATGAATTTGAATACTATAACTAAGAAGGTTTACTTATTAAATACATTAGAATTCATTTTGATTTACTTTCAACAATTATTTTATATCTTAATGACTTTAAAAAACACAACATTTATTTAAATTCATGTAGTCCAAAGTAAGCTAGTTAGCGTTAGAGTCCGAACGTATTTAAATCTGGATGTTTGTATATACTGTAGCCGATGGTTTTATAACATGGATATCTTTGTACAAGATATTTTACGTTGTTCGAATTATTTTTAATATGAAACGTTCCATTATACAATACAGACATATCAGGCCAATTTTCACCAAAAAAAATTCACAAGTTTAATCACAAGGTTGGGCAAGGTTTCGGCTCCTAGAGCCATTTTCAAGCCATGGATATTTCATTATTCATAGAGAGATTGGAAAAAAACTATTGTTACAGTGTAAAAAAACTGGTTGCTGGAGGCGTCATTCTAATGTAATCTTTCCAACAAAAAAAAACCGTTTTTCATTTCTTTTTACAACTCTCACTACTAACACCGAGCAACTGCCTGTTTTTTTTTTTTTTTTTGTTTTTTTTTTGTTGTGAAAATTGGCCTAATTTTTATTCATTTAATCATATTAAATTAATCACCGAACTTGAATAAGATGATTAGAGAAAAATACATACATACCATAATTTTAGACTAAATAAATTCAAATCTAACTTAAACTAAATAAATCGTGGTATACATTTCTTCTTCAGGGTTTGACCATGTAACAGTTTTTCCACTGCCAAGCTTTCACCCATCTTGCTGTGGGCTTCTTCAAGAAAGCTTGGCAGTGGAAAAACCTATTACATGGTTTCACCCTGATGGTCTACAATGGATTCAGGCCATGGAAGCCTAAATCAACATGTAAATAAATTGTGTTGAAATGATCAACACAAAAAGGTACGAGACAAATGGTTATGATCCATTTGTCTCGTACCTTTTTAAAGAACTTTTTTTAAAGAATAGCTTTAAAACTTTATTGTTGATATTTCCATCATCTTCATCAGTAATCTAATTTTTGAAACCGTCTTTGTAATTTTTCTTCCAGGAATGTACTAACAAAAAAAAAGAAGAAAAATGTACAACGTAAAACATGGATTTTAATAAAAAAAAAAAAATTATATATATTTATATATGGGCTCCAATATATCGATGTTTTACGTTGTACTTTTTTTCGTTCGTTTTTTTCTAAGTAACATATACAAATCAATGTCGCAGCCCTAGATGACAGGCAAGGATTGACAGTCCAAGACTCAATAGCCATAATAACATGATGTTTATCTCCTAAAACGATAGATTCCGACATAAACTGGACCTCAGCAGACCAACGATTTGAAAAATCTTTACAAAAATTTTCATATTAACTTACACTAACATACTAACTAGGTACTAGAAAATATGGCAACCCCTCGTATGCCCATAAAGTAGAAGGCTTAACAGGCTTTTATGATGAAAACAAACATGAAAAATGGGTGCCATCCTTCCCAAATTTTGGGAAACAAAACAACTACAAATTGAATCAATTGGTATCCATTTTCTACATCTATTAAGCATTATACAAGCACATATTTTAACTCTTAAATATCAACAGGTTTTATTTGACCAATTAATTGAGCCATAAACAGTCAGAATACCTCGATCCCCCAACGAATAATTGACATAAGAATTCTACCATTCTGCTCCCCATAGAGGAACATTGCTGTGACGTATTAGATCAACTTATGAAAGGCTCAAATTATTGCTAATTTAATAAGAAAAAACGGTTTAAAATGAATATTAAACGTCGCAATGCGGTGAGTCACGTTGAGAATGGAAGATTTTTATTCTTCGGCGAGAGTACAAATACTCGAGGAGAGGCGACGGTTGAATAGAACCGC
Organism: Aelia acuminata; assembly: GCA_911387785.2. Taxonomy (NCBI): domain Eukaryota; kingdom Metazoa; phylum Arthropoda; class Insecta; order Hemiptera; family Pentatomidae; genus Aelia; species Aelia acuminata. The sequence continues at coordinate 51,161,443 of OU426984.1, read as the reverse complement.
TTTGAAAGATGTTCAATTGCAGAGGATACACCTATTCAGAAGGTTCCGGGTACTACATCAGCCAGCCTCCGTCCTCATTCAATATCTTCAAGCATATTTTTAAACGTGTCTCATATATGTGATATTTTTCAAGGAGGGTGTGGTAAACTTAGTTTTGCGTGTAGAGAAACACTTTATTATCAAAATACAAAATAGACGATCAAAGTGGAGCTGGAGGCGGCGGGAAATTATTTGAAAACTCGATAAATACAATAATGTATTGTCATGATTTACATCAATAAATTAAAGATTTAAGTTTCACATTCCAATATTTTCGTTTCTAATTTTTTTTCTTTTAAAAAATCGTATCGTTGTTTATCGCTGAAACTGTAGACTCAGAAATAGACTCAAAGTTGTCTAACAATCGTCTATTTGTCAGTGTGTCCCATTTCACAGGAAAAATGTTTAATTTGATTTTTTTGGGTGGCATTTTTACTTTCACTTACCTATATATGAAATATATAGCAAGTGGAAGTATTGCGATCGTGAAAATTTTCGACTTCCGGTTTTCAACGGAAATACACGTTTTGGGGTCCCCTGAGTCAAAATAACCAAGTCCCGCGAAATGGTCTGTGTGTGTGAACAGACTAGCTCAAAAACTATAAACCGTGCGAACCTGAAATTGGGTATTTAGAGTATGTATAAGTCCGCGATGTGACAGCAAAAATTTCATCAAATTTGCTCAAAGGGAGGGGGTACTTTATTTAATAACTTTTCAAGTTTTTTTTCGATTTTCTCAAAAACGGCTCTAACGATTTTGATTAAACTGAGTATTTGATCTATTTATATGCCTGAAATATGACTGTAAAAATTTCATCAAAATTGATCAACCGGAGGGGGGACTTTACTTAATAAATTTTGTATCATTTTCACATGTTTTTTTATTTACTCAAAAACGGTTTTAACGATTTCGATCAAACTTGGTATTTGATGTATTTATATGCCAAAGATGTGATAACCAACATTTCATCACAATTGATCAACCGGAGGGGGGACTTTACTTAATAAATTTTGTATCATTTTCACGTGTTTTTTTTATTTACTCAAAAACGGTTTTAACGATTTTGATCAAACTTGGTATTTGATTTATTTATATGCCCAAAATATGACTGTAAAAATTTCATCAAAATTGATCTACGGGAGGGGGGACTTTACTTAATAAATTTTGTATCATTTTCACGGGGTTTTTTTATTTACTCAAAAACGGCTTTAACGATTAACAAAAATAAGATATGAATGTAGAAAAATGTGTGACTTTGGGAAATGATATTTAGCAAAACACGTCAATTTCTAATCTAAGTAAGTTGGTAAGTGAAAGTTGTGAATTGCGCGAACGCACCAGATTTTTTTTGTCTTTTATCCAAGATTATCAAACTCGAAAAAGGTGACTCCAAATGTAAAATGTTTCAGATAAAATTTATAGAGGACATAATTCTGCGTAAAACGAGGTCCCAATTATAATCACTTTTGAGAAGATATATAATTGAAAACATGAAATTATTTTTAACTTTTAGTAACAGTTAACGAACTTTTTTTTTATGTAAAACTATCATAAAGCCCCATCATGGCTTTGCCCGCGAGCCTTTAAAATCAACTCTGTGATCATTATCTTGGTATTGAATTAATATAATATGTTAACTAATTTTAAGGAGATTTAGTAGATTCGGAGCTTCCGGTAGGTGGAATGTTGGATGGGGAAGCTGCCGGCTCGGTAGAAGAGAGGGAGTCGCGCAATGGAGAGAGTTCACTAAAACCCCCGAAACAAAAAATTGCTTACTCGTCGTGAACACTTCATTTTTCGGCTTTAAAACATGGTTTTCGACGCCCCGTAGAGCTTTCGAGTTAAACTCGTCCTATCAAGATCTTTAAAATGAGTCCAAATTAGATATTTTTTCTCGAAGTGCAAAAATAGGCGTCCGTTAGAGTTAAACGACAATTTCGCCATTTAAACCCCTTAGGGGTTACGTTTTTGAAATTCCTTTCTACACCGCGTTTAAAATCTAAATTCCGAACTTCAAGGTTCTCTCATTAGTAGTTTTTGCTCTGCGTTGATTCTGTCAGTCAGGACAGAGCCTCTTATATATATAGAGATTACTTTTAACAACAATGTCTTCCGTAAGAATACTTTCACGTTTTTAATCTTATACGTATAGTTACAGAGAATTTGGTTATCTAAAACTTTTATCCATACCATTTTTTATTTGGTGTAGACATTTTCGAGTTGAAGACATTGGAAAATTACTTTAATTCATTTTAACGACAAAGTGGTGAAAGTAGCCAATCTTTGAAAATCAATTTTAGCAAAACGATTAATTAAATTTTGCTAAAACCAATTAAGCAGATTTAATCTTTCAACATGTGATTCGACGCGCAATTTAATGTTCTTCTATTTAAAATAGTATAAAATTTTCAATGTAAAGAATTGTATGAAGTCATTAGTAAAAAAAGTCCGATAATTTAGCAGTTTTTAGGCCACAGAAAGTTCTCCCGAAACAAATCTTGTTAGAAGACTCAGTTTTTCCATGCTGCTCTAGTTATATACAAGTTAAGAAAAAATATTTACCCAGGCTCTGTCGAGGTCCCTGGTCTAAATACAGACAAGGGCACTGGACTAAATACAGACAAAGTTAGAACCACTACCGTAGAGTACGTTTCATTGAAAGTTATGATCCCAAGACTATTCATTGGTTTTAGTCTTCTATAGCACGTGACACGCATCAGTGAAATTATTGGAATACCAGATTTAATTACAAGGCCTTAAAACGCCTCATTCCGAAGAATAGCCAAATCGATACTATCAACAGTTAACCTGAAATAGCTAAGGACGTTCTTACAGGTATCTGTTAAAAGTTTAACAACTGCCCTTAACAAGGAGTGATTTCTACTATCAATCACTAACGACTAGTTGAGCGCGAAATGATTTCCTTTTAAACTAAGACGACAAGTTACCAATAAAGCGGTTGAGTAAACCGTTTTGTTTACAAGATACGACCTCAGGAAGAGAAATACAATGGCTGCCGAAGCGATGGCTCTATTCCACCATAAATCACCTATCAGCTGAGTACGCGACCTCGTCAACTTTTATCAGTTTCACCATCACAATATCCTCTCGCCACAGGTGTTAAGCGACTAAAGAGGGTTTTACATTTACTTTAAATTATGTTTTCTAATTTTAAAAGAATGACATAAAATTAATAGTAAACTTAAGGATTTTTTTTACACAAACTCTTCATGCTGTAAAGTCGTTTTTTTTAATGACACTGTGGGTTATCAGACGATGCTACAACGGGAGTCCTAATTTTGCCTAATCAGATATAATTAGGAAGGGATTTTTAAAGAATACTGACATCGTCATGGCTCAGGACCATCATTTTACTTCCCCATCGAAGGACGGAATTACCAAGAATTTTTTTCTCACTTTGAAAGATCCTAGGGCCATCTACCACCAGGCAAAGAACCAGCGACCTTGGGTTTAGCAAGTTTTCAGGGGTCACTTGTGGTCTAGTGGTACAATGGCGTACCCAGGATCAAAACTAGGGGGGGGGGCAAGCTATGTTCGTTCAGGTTGTAACATCTTACCGCGGAAAAGGTGAATGAAACCAAAATTATGTATAATTATAGCAGTGCTTTATCAATTAAGTTATTACAATTATTTGCTTGAAAAAAATGTATTATATTATTGCTTCCAGTCTTAAAAGCCTAAAAATTATTGCTTCCAGCCTTACAGGGGGGGAGGGTAGCTGCCCCCCCCCTGCCCTCCGCTGGGTACGCCCATGGAAACCTACAATACTAAAGTTCGCGAGTTCGCGTCCCGAGGTGGCCCTAGGATGTTTTAATGGGAGTAAAAATCCTTGTCTATGCGGTCCCTCGGATAGGACGTAAAATGGAGGTTCCGAGCCTGTACGATATCGGTACCCTATCCTAATTATACCTGGATAGGCAAAATTTAGAACTCCCACTGTAGAATCGTCCGATTAGCCTTAGTGGCATAAAGTGACGTTAAATCAAACAATTAGCAGGTTTTCATGCTAACCACTACACCACAGGTGACCCCTCAAATTCGTATTAATAACTTATTTAACTTCAAATCAAATGACCAGAATGTTTATTTTTTACGTTATTTTATTACACAAAGAACTTAATTTTAAAATTCAGCGAAATATTATAGTACTTGTCATAAAAGTAATGATATATTTTTTTAATATTTAGAAAGCTTTATAGAATGTTAAAGATTTTCATATTTCATTTTAAAACTGATGAAAGCATTCATTATGCAGAAAATCACGTTGGGTGCGTCAACCATATTGGTTCGCTTAACGCCACGTTAAGTATAAATGGCTGTTCGTTTAACGCCGGTACGGCAAGGTTCGAGGGTGAGGTTTGTAGAGTGTAAAGGCACCTTAAGACGTTATATAAAATCACCCGAATTGTCTGCGTATCCCCGATTTGGCCTGTGCATTTTTCAACCTTGCTTCCTTCTCTGTTTAGTAAGTAGTCTTACCGTTTTTTTTTTACTTATTTTATTTTTATTTATTTTTTTTTGCAGTTTTGTAACTATATTTAAAGGAACTAAAAGCATTGAGCTGTAGATAAAGAAACATCTTCGTTTTATGACCACAGAGTTGGTAACGGAATAGCGCCTTATTTAACTGTTGTTCCCTTTCCCTGACAACTGATTTGGGAAGAGTTGACACGCTCAAACGTCCCGAACATTGCAAGAGGAGATGTCGGTCTGGATACGAGCAGGGGGATGATGTCAATCCCAATGTAATCGCAAAGATGGGTCCCATCATATTGCGCCTGGGCCAAATAACGAGGCCATAGACTTCCAATAGCCTACTTCTCTTCCCCTCTATCAACCGCTATCTCTGGTGAACCGATTTAGGTAGTCCTCTTTGTCAGCCATGGTACGATCGTATCAATGTCGGCTGCGACATGAAGTGCTCAGTTTGATACGTAATATGTTGTGAAAGTGTCATTCCAACGGTTGGATTTATGCATTGATTATGATTTTTTTCCATATTAATTACTATGATAACCCACAAAAAAATAAATAAATATGGATAAAAATTACCTATCTCTGAATTTCATTGATGGCGTACAAAAATATTATGTATTGGTATCGTTTCGATTACTTTCACAACAGTAAAATTTAAAGATAGTTACAATATGTCATTAATCCCAAACGATGCTGGCCTGACTTAAAAAAAACGATATCTAAGCTGATCAAAGTGTATTATTTTAACTTCCTTAGATATGTGTTGCCTGCATTATTCAATTGTTATTTCTTCTTTAACACGTGCGGTGGCGTATTTTAGGGGTATCCTGAATTGAACGGTATCGGTCCCAGGGGTCCGGACTGGCGAAAGCGTTATCTTTTGACTGAAAAATGAATTAAATGAGCGTCTCTAGGGCATTATCTCTTGGTAAGGATTTGAAGTAGGCATAATAGGCGCAGGACAGGCCCCCGGGTCCGATAGAGGGTTTACTCCAAACTTTATCGAAAATAGCATTTAAGTGCTGGAATTTGGAATTACCATCCATATTGATACTTTTTGCAATGTTAAACAGATTTTTTGGAGTCTTTTACTGCTTTACAACCACTCACTCTGTGATAAAAAAAAAAAAAATTCTTTTTTAAGATATGAATTTATATGAAATAAATAACGCAGATATCAGTAAGTTTTATTTATAATTACAGACTTAGTAAGAAGTATTTAGTATAAAGAAGAAAGAAGGAGGCGATCTGAACATGGGAGACCTTTACGGACACGGACTGCTATTATATTGTATTATATCGGACGCGGGAGGGTGATGCCGTCCATTAGTCTTGTTATATTTCTTAGGGCCTGTATCGGACCTCGGGGTCCAGCTGTTAGCAACATTTTCTGCACTAAAATGCAATAATCTCATTAAAAATCGACTAAATTGAGTGTTTGAAGTGTTCGGACTTTCTGACATTTTCATGTGAAATCGGCTGTTAGGGGTTTGAATGTAAGACATCGGACCCCGGGGACCGATGCCACACCTAATTTGTTAAGAAGCATGCACCGCGGTGTATAAACGGTCTTGCACAAAGTATTGGAGGTCATCAGAAGAAAAACAAACTCAAAATCTCATTTTATTTTATAGCTATACCAGTCTTGTTCTGGAGCTAGGATATGGTACTTAACCGAGTAATCGAGGGTGTTTTTTTTTTTTTTTTGAAGCAATAAGGTTACTTTCTATCTCTTTGTAGAAAAGTAGTAAAAATTATATATAAGTACATTCGCATCATATTCACATTAAGTACACATGCATAAGACAATATTTAAAAATAGAACAACTTAAAATTTAAATATAGAAAAATTTAAACACAAGCATACGTATATACAAAATATATGTCTCTATTTATATCTTATCACATTTTACAAGATAGAATAAAAAAACATAAGTAAAAGCAGTTGAAACACAATAAATTAAAAGTTAGGAAAACACCAGGAATAAACAATGTGATAGCCAGTTATGAAATAGGTTTTTATCTTTAAAAAGTAAATGGAAAAGATGGCTTTACAAATCTGTGAACCTCCGATACTTCGACTTCTAAAAGTGCCTTTACACTCTACGAACTTTAATCTCACCCTTATGAACCTTTAACCTAACCCTCGAACAGCCTTCACGAAGGCTGTTCGGGTATTGTAGGTACTTCATCTGTTCGCCTGTGTTCGGGGGTAGCGCTAGTGTCACTTTTGATTTGGATTTTTCCCAAGTGACAGGAATTGTTTGTGATATTAGTACGCCATTGTAATTCGTCTCCTATTTTTTTATTTTTCAGATAATATAAAATATATTGATAAAAGAGATTTTTTCTTCATCATAAGCTAGCGTTGGGTGTGTCAGCCATATTTGTTCGCTTAACGTCACGTTAAGTATAAATGGCTGTTCGATTAACGCCGGTACGGCTAGGTTCGAGGGAAAACCTGTTCGATGGTGAGGTTCGTAGAGTGTAAAGGTACCTTAAGATATAATTGTACCACCCTTCCCATAATTTTTAAGTTCAACTGATAAAGTTATATTATTAAGATTATTTTATATTGTTTTTCTATTTGTTTAAATTATTAGTTGGTTTTATTTTATTCACCGTTGCGGGGTGTGAAATATATATGAGGGAGGAGGTAATGAAAAAAAAAACATATTTTTGAAAACAATAACCCCAAAGCAGGAAAATGACTAAGGAAAGGTTCGAATCATTTTCATTTTTTTACACCTTTCAAATAATAACAAGTTCTCATATTTCAAATCAAATGTTGCATTATCATTTGATTGTTCAAGGTTAAACAGAGAATAAACCTTCATTGTTATTTAGTTGAAAAACCGTCAAATACAAACAATTTAGATTAAAACAAGGGGTTGCAATTTTTTTTGTAAATAATTACATAAATCAACAGGAATAAACTTTCATAGCTTACTTTTATCTATAATAAGTTAGAGCAATAGTCATAACATCTGCTAGATCCACGTCGAACGTCTTTTTAATGAATTATTCGTTTAACTTCACGGTGGCAGCAATACTCAACAGCAAATATTGGCTGTTCGCAGTACGCCTGTACGGCAAGGTTCGGGGGATTATTTGTTCGCAATACGGTTTGACGCGGTGGAAGGCCACCTTAACTATTCCTCTCTCTCCCGTGCATGCCTCTTCACTCCGAGTCTTCGAAGGGCTTCCTCCGAGTAGCCAGCCATCTCTTACCTATCTTGTTTCTCCGCCCTCCAGGCTTTCCTTCCAATAATGTTTTGTAGGATTCTTTCAACTGGCATTCTCTTGACTTTTCCAAGCCACATCAGCTGATACCGTTTCACAATCCGGTCTTCGAACATTTGTCGTACTTCTGAGGTGTTTTGAATTCTCATACTAGTTTAGTTTCCATTGTCGCAGACCGATATTCTCCTAAGAGCTCTCCTTACTCATGTATTCAGAATTGTTACACTTCTCCTAACCCAGATTTCACATTCATAATTAAGAGTCGGCCTATTATATATTTTTTTTATACGTGAAGAGCTTACCTCTGTTCGTCAGACCCCTGAACTTCAATGACTGGAGGAGATGAACAACACTTGTTACTGGCAGTTACCCTAGCTTTTATTTCCTCTAAAACTTCATTTTGCTCGGTAAGGAGAGCTCCCGGATATTTATGATTATTCACCGACTATCCATTCGGAACGCATGACTTTCGATATTGACCTGCTCGCGAGAACAACTCGAACTTTAGCGGCGATCTTTAGTTCCTTGTTCTTGTGCTGTTATGGCAACATCATCGGCATAGGCTAAACAGCCTATTGTATCAATATATAACATCCAGTTGTAGCAATATATAAGACCGAATGACACGGACTGCGCATTGTAAGGCTAATTTAGAGAGGGTTGGGGAAAGAGGGTCAGCTTTACTCAAGCTTCTTTCGACTGTAAAAGTATCCGAAAGTCTATCCTGTATTTTTAATATGCCTTAAGCATACGCTAATGTCATCTGACCAGCTTACTAGGGGTTCCTAGTTTCAGCTTAACTCTAACTAACTCATCTCTATTAATGGGCCTGTTGAAATTCGATAAAAAGATGCAGATCAATATTATATTCATAAGAAAGTTAAATCATTTGTTGGTCAGTCATCCTCCTTGGCCTACAGCAGTACTGGAAGTCGCCCAGCATATTTTTATTCCAACTTTGCAGCTTTTTGTTTATAAGAATCGCAAAAGTTTATAAGCCATACTCAAAAGAGATATTCCTCTATACTACTCACGCATAAACTTGTATCCTTTTAAAATATTATGGGGCACATAACATCAATTCTCAAATCACTTGGCATCCTTTTCGTAGTTCATTCTTGAAGTATTAGGATATATAGCTCTTTCATCATATCTTCAACTCCATTCAATAAATTGATATGAAAATACAAAATAAGAAAAAAAAACTTGATAATTAGATACTCCATGTTTTTTTTTTTTTAATGTAATACATTAAACAATAATACGTTATAAATGTTTTTGAGTATTATGTTTAGTAGGTGAAACAGAAAAGTAAGTGTCTAATATTTTTCTATCAGGAATAAATGAAAACATAATTTCATGAAGGTCCGGGAGAGACTGGCCGTCTTATATCTATTTATTTAATAAACATAGAATAGAATTATGTCCACCCCTAAACCTAATAATTAAAATGATTTTATTATTGATAAAATTAATTTAGCGGACTCTAGCTAATTTTATTAAGATGCAATCTTTATGCGCCAGTATATTTTTCATTTTTGCTTCTTTAATTTATTTTTATTTATTTAATCATGTTTAATTTAATTTTTTTATTTTTGGAAATGATTGAATTCCGGCGTTAACGTTTTTGACGAACGAAATTCAAGACCAGTTGGCGAGGGAGGCCGATGTTCAAAGCAGCGTTACCGTGCCAGAATTAGGTTTGGCTAAGCCCGGACCGTCCCGCTACTGAATCGGTAATGAATTTCATCCCTTTGATGAATCCTAAGCCAGCTCCACTTCGGGTACTGTGTTGTATCCCTATCAAGGTTTTAAGTAAATAACAAGTAAATGTGGGGAGCGGGGTAGCCCACTGGTAAGGCAGTGGACTGCTGTGCTTAAGGTCCCGAGTTCGAATCTGACAAGGCTTATGATATCTTTATTATTACAGTTCGTCTCGTGGGCTCGAGAGACCCTCCTGGGGCAAACCCAGCCTCTATAAAGTGGGTTCCCTTAATTGAAAAATTAAGGGGAAAAACCGGGCGGTTGAGCGTGATCACGGTCAAATCACCTCCTTGCACGACCGCTGACCAAGAAACAGTGCTCCTCCTTACATAGTACTGAACCCAAGACCCTTTATGGGTTGTAGTGGTACAGGTTTTAGGTTTTAACAAGTAAATGTGAACAGAAAACAAGAGTAACTGCATAAAGAGCTTTGAAGACAAACTTAACCATTCGAAAGCAATAAGGTTATCATGAATACAGATGGACTCCAGGAAGGTTGTAACCAGGTGGGTTCGGATGGATGTGGAGTTTATTTTGAAAGGACAATTTCTGGATTGGGCCAAATTAACAATGTATTGTGATAACGTTAAGGGCATTTACGGATAATTTTATTTTTGCCCAAAAAACAAGCATTGAGGATTTCGCCAAGGTTTTTGGACTGTTTGAGTAATGTATGGTGGAGGAAGTAATGGTTTGGTGGAGCCAATCAAATGGGCTAAATCAAATAGGTTATTTTAAGTTACTTAACAAGGTTATTCGTTTGCAAGTGAATTTCTACCCGAAAAAATCAACCTTATATTTTTTTAAAAATTGATTGTGGTAATCTGCTGATGATTTTGCTTGCAGGTGTGGTAAACTCTGTAAAGTATCAACATTATTATGAATTGAATTCAAGGAGCCTTTAATCAAAGTGACTGTCCTGTTGAACTGAATTAAACTCATTTTTGGAGGCATATTGACAAGAAAGTAATTTACACAAATCAAAATCTAAATAAAATACAACAAAAAATTAGTCTCACAAAATTAATGTTTAAAATGTTTAAAAAGAAGAAAAAAAATGAACTACTTACATATACATGATAAACTTATAAAAAAGGAAAAACATCTCTAAGGAAATTATTGTAAACATTCTTCCATATTTCTTGCATTAAGAGCAATATGATACAAGACAAAGAAAAACTATGATCATTTGATAATGAACAAGAAATGTCATAAAAGTTAATTTATAATATAATATAAAATATATAATATATTTTTTTTTTTTGGCTTTAAGATTTTATCCAAATCCTATTCAGAAGTATAAATATACAAAATAGCGAAGAAATTATATAATGTAGTATCGAAACAAAGAAACCTTCCCTGATATCAGAGAACAATACGGCACAGATAAGATAACCAAGAACCAGGCTGCAACAGGTTAGGCACTGGAAGGGTTATGAAATTTCCTGTAGTGGAATAATCATGAATAAAGAATTTTAAATCAATTTTTTGGGTCAATTTTGACCAGAAAAAAAAACAGTCATAAAAAAAATTATTTAAAAATAAAACACAGATAGTTCATAAAAGAAAATGAGGTAATCAAAGGCATGAATAAAAAAAAAAAAAAAAAAACACGTAATAATGAAATAAATGAAAAATACGTAATAAATGCAAAAATATACATAAACTCATAAAATCCTCTGGTAGTGTGTTAAGTAATAAATTTAAATTAAGCAAAGATAAAAAAAAAAAATGATTGAAAGTAAAAGGGGATTAAACCCTGGTGAGCTCAGAGAGCAAATGGAAATCAAACAAAATTGTATATGTAAGATCGCTTACCTCGAACTGCTGGACCGTACGGCACCTGAAATCAGAGCTACGTGGCAGAAGGAAAAAGGGGTAAAGGGAAAAGGGATAAAATAGGACGAACCACATGGAGCCCTGATCCTGGCGATAGGCAGCTAGTCTCAAGCTGGAGGTGAAGAAAAAGGCGATCCCTTTCATGAGATTATATGAAAACGCAGCGTGCATGAAAATGACGACACACGCATATATTACGAATTCGTAGTTGAAGCACATTAATTTACTCAAGTACATAAAAATGATTGGTAAAGGGCCTATAACTACGAACGACATCCGTTCGGTCTGAATGGCGAAACAGGAGTGCCGGCTAAGGGCCCGGACGTGGATTAAGGGGTCAGACTCCACATAAATAATTTAACGTAGTTTATTTAGCCTTTGAGTACCCCTTATAAACAAATTAATAATTTATAAAATTACTATAAAAATTTATTACATATAGATGATTTATAAAAATGCATTATATAAATTTAATTGAAATTAATGAAAAAATGTATATTTTTAATTTTTATCAATAATATTTTAAATCTCCACCTAATACCTCGCAAAAAAGAGAGAATCGAATAAATTGCGGGTAAAGTGTTGGCGCTTTAAGGATTACATTTTTCTTTTTAAGAGTTAAATACTTCATAATTTAATTTACACTTCATTTTTTAAACAAGGCCTTATTTATTTCACATGATATATTTTAAAACAGTATTATTAACAACACTTTTAGTTCCAGTATAAAGGAATGGTTAGAATGGAACAACGTTTACCATATATCTGGAAAAATTCAGTTTTTTTTCCATGAATAATTCATAAAATAATTTTTCCTATCCTAAATGGATTTTTTGAAAACTTAATTGATACATATTCGTCTTGATTTTTTTTTAGGTTGGTAAAAATATATGTATCCTCCTTTAAAGGGTTTGTAACAAGTGAAGATAACTTTAAAAAAATGTAGGATAAATATTTATTTTGGCTACACCAGTATGATATTCTCGAAAATAGTTAGAAATAATAAATATATAAATATAAACTAGTAGATTGAAATGTTTGATGTTCTAAAAGCGAAGAGGATGTTAAATGGGAGCGTTGTAGCGTATCGATCTTCGGCTAGCTTTGATCAGACGAACCCAACTTAAATGCGATGTTTTCTTTCCATCGATTTTGTCTTCCTTCGCTACGACGTGTTGTTTGGATTGAAGAAAAATTATAAGCCAACCTCGGGGGAATTTAACGAGCCATTTTATACGCTGAATAATTAACTAGAAGGGACCGTGATTCTTCTAGTTCTTTTAGTCAACTAGAAACTTGATTAAGTTTTGAGGAGGAAAAATATGGGCAGAGAACACGCGAGAGGCATCTATAAGCCTAATTTTTTTTTAATTCTCATAATTACGTAAATTTTTGGATTAAAAAAAAAATGTTCACTCTTTTAATGTATATTGGTATGGTTGATTCTTATGGAATACGAATTAAACTAATTTGAGCGTATTGTGTGCCAGTGCGTACCAAGTCAATTTGGGAAACGAAGCAGATTTATTTTTGAGGCCCAAATTTCCGTTAGTGGTTTTAAATAAATATTCGTCCACTTATTGTAATCAAATTATCATTCAATAAAATTTAAAAATACCACTAAGGGCCTCTGATTTTTTTTATACTAAAATCTGTGGATTAAAAGAATATTTCTCTTCTAATTATTAACAGAAATTATTTGAATAAATAACAAAGATACATTTACATACATTATAAACTATAAAAAAATAATATGCTAATAGGTTTTGATTTGCAATCTGTAATTATTCGGCCATCCAGGTCAACCATACATTTAACAGATATCTTAGCCTAACACTTAGAAAGTCTAGTGGATCTAAGTTTTTGTGCTAAGGAGTTTATGTTGAAAAATGGCACTTTGGTGGAAGTGCCTGTAATATTGTGTGGCTGTATTATGTATACTGGGGTGTTTAGTCATTATATAGCAGTAGTGGTGCAGAAATGGTGGGAGGGGGCGCACGTGTTTATGTTTTGATACTATGAGCCAGGAAGGAAACAAATTAAAAATATATGTACAAAACATTATAAATCACAATTAATTGTTTAAGCAATAACCGTTTAATGACATAACATAGTAAAAAATAAAAGCTCTTTTAAATAGAAATAGTAATAGGAATATTTATATCCTCACCTCTCATGGAGGACCCCTGTAGCCGCTGGTATTGTATAGTGTATTTTTTTTTTTTCAAATGGTAAAGTATCAACTCTTTTCCTTAATAATCCTACAGACTATTTTACTCAATCATTTGACTAGAGGGGTAGGATTCTTAAGATATTTGAGGGCTTTGCAGAACCCTATAATTCTACACCTCACGTCCAGTAACCTCTAATTAGTACTTTGTAGATAGTAAGTCTATTGGTTAAGGATAATTTGGGGTGCCTTTAAAGTACACTATATGATATAAAATTAAATACACGCATTATAAACACTATAAATAAATAATGAAAAAATTAATTAAAAAAAGATTTAGCCGTAGTAAAAACAAATGCTAAAAATAAACTAATTATTCAATTAAATTCGAAAGAAAGGTCTTAAATTTTTCTATACTAGCATTAGATTATTATTTGGTATTGAACAAAACGTTTTTCTCATAATGAAAATTCATAGCTGTTATGTTCACAGACCAACATTGCTCTAATTTACCATTGCGATTATTCTATAAAGTAGAGTTCTGTATAATTTTTGCATACTCAGAAAAAATATACAGTTTCCTTTCTAAGTCTTTCTTTGTCTCATCATACTTCATTATATCAAATATGTTGTTTTTCAGTGATGTTATAAGTTTGTTTGTTTGTTTAACGTCCATTTTTATGCTACTAAGGCTAATCGGGCGATGCAACAGTGGCATTACTAAATTTTGCCTATCCAGGTATAATTAGGATGGGGATCTTTAACGAGTACCTGACATCGTACATGCTCGGCACCTCCATTTTACGTCCTATCCGAGGGACGGCATAGCTAAGGATTTTTTACTCCCTTTAAAAAATCCTAGGGCCAGGGTGCAATTTTTGTGGCAAACAGGTCACTGTGGTATCAGAGGCAATGAGCTTGTTGATATTATGGCGAAAAAAAGAGTTAAAGAAAGAGAGCCAATTACACATGCACTCGCCACAGAAGTTGTTGCCTTAGATAAGCAAAAGGCGCGAGAGAAATGGCAAGGCAATTGGTTCAGATTGAGGGACAACAAATTAAGGGTGGTTGAACCCAGCGTAGTTCCAAATCAAAAAGAATTGCAGCTAAACAGAAGAGAGTACTTCGCAGCCACCAGGACCACCCACGAGTACCTCATGACAAGGAAATCCCCGCCTCAATGCATCATCTGCGGTGTGCCTCTGACGGTGTCGCATATCCTCGCAGAGTGTTATGCTTACGAAATAACGCAGAGAGAAGTGGGACTTGGAACCTACTTAGGCGAGATACTCAGTAACACCTCGAAGATGGCCGAAAAGTTGTTCTTGTTTCTACGAAAAATTAATCTTTATGCCAAACTTTAATTAGTTGTATTTTCATATTATCTTTCATTGTTCTTTTGTTTTTCACTTTAATTCATTCATTATGTTATCCTTTATAGTATTCTCTCTTCCTAAGCAACACCTGAATCCTTAATAGAGATACAACCTTCTTTATTGTTTTCTGTCACCCATAATTTTTATGTTACTATTTTATTTTTTTATTTACTCTTTAATATTTCTCTTCATACATTGCAAATGCTCTATGGGGGCTAAAATGACCCAAGTGGTTTAAGAGCCCATTTTGTTACAAATGAAAGAATAAGCTTTTATTTTTAACCCAGAGATAAATGAATTGAAATCTTATGAATTAAGGAATTTTATAAGAAATTTTAAGAACGACATATACGTCTTGGGCTGATTTCTCACCTTGTATAAAAACAAGAAGTATTCTTAAAAAAAAAGAGTTATAAGAGAAAAGAGTTTTCAGTTATTTGTAAGTCTTTCGCCGTCCTTTAAGAGCAGAGTACAAAGACCTTAATATTTTATTTACGCTAAGGGGATTTCGTTTCGACACTCGGGTCCCAAGTTTCAGTTAAACTTAGCTTTGGTTATTCTTCTCTTTGGTACTTACAATGGAGTAAGGCTGTCGTCGAGGTAGCGAAGATTCAATTTATAGTTTTTAAAGTTAATTTATTTAGCATTTATTTGGAAAGGAAATATTTATTACTTACCTACTAATACCCTGCTGAAAAGAGTAACAACAATAGCCAAACACAATGAAGCATACAAAAATCAACAAGCATGCAATTTGACGGTTGGTGGACGGATGGTACGGTTTCACAACAATTAAAACTATTACGATCCATTATTTTTCCTCATGTCCAGTATAAATATTGAAAAATAACGAGGAAAATAGATAGAGGAAATATAGCCTACAATTAAATCTCTGCAATTTAAATAATTCAAACACGACGAACAATTAATAAAACTAAATACGGTTTAGAGTTACTGAAAATAATAATGCCTCTTAAAATAAGACAGGATAGGAATTTTAACTAATACACATTTCTGGAACAAGAAGAATTAAAAATAACAGATATAGACCAAACGATTTCTTAATATTTGAAGCTTTAAAAAATAAATTGAAATTAAAATTCATTTATTACACCTATACCAATATTTTGAGGGGCGTGAATTTATAGTTCAAAGGTAGAATAAATGCGTTTAGCATAGATATTGAGGCATCGATTTAAGTTTTTACGAGCAGCAGATTGTTTTAGAAAACCGATATTTTTTCTCTGCTTACATGAGAATAAAATACTAAACCTTAAAATGATTTGTGAGGTTTTAGTTTAAAATTATTTGCCAGGATTGAGTTAAAACTTTCACTAATCTTTCAGCGCATTCGTAAAACAATCTTTTCCAAATTTTTAAATTCTAGAAAGAATTCAGCGATATTTTATCTTCTAGCATAGATGCAAAATTCTGGAAAAATTGCATTGATATTAAATACTTGTGTAAGTCCTTCATTAATAAAACAAATAATTTCTTATTGTATTGTATTGCGTTCTACAAAAGGAATAATGGAGAAAAAAAAATCTAGGGACGAAATTGAATTTATCATCGCACTGCTAACGGATATTTCTAAAATGGGAGCAGCTAATGTTAAATAAAAATATATAAGTAAAAAAATAAGGCCACCAATCAATTGTTTACTTATTTTAAGGCCCATCCTGCTTGAACATTATGGGATTTAAAAGTATTGCCTTGGATTTCTTGTAGCTTGAAGTGACTGCAAAAGAAATTTCAATTTTTGATTAAAAGCAATACAAGATTTCTATTTTTTAGGTATAATAATAAAAACAATGGTTCTCTTTTCATCTGATGAAACACGCAAAAAAATGTTTCGATTTAGAATTACCAAATAATAATAGGGGCAGGGTGGAGGATTGAGTAAAAGTTAAATTATTTCCTTTAGGGTCCTAAAAATGGATAATATTTATATCAAGAACAGGATCTGAAGGTTAAAGTTCAGAGTTCGTCGTCTCTTTAAGCGAACCTTGTAAAGAAAAGGGAGGATACTCAAAGAAAATAAGGAAGCTAAACAAAATAAAGAAAAAAGAATTTAAAAAAAAGCTGATGAGCTTGAACTCTTTTGTAATTTTAAAAATGAAAGAGCTCTCAACCTGGAAATGATTAGGGACTTTTAAAGTTATACAAATATCAATACCTTATTAAAACGTAGCCTGTCTGAAAAACTAAAAAATAAGTTTAGTGTCTATTGAACCGTTTAGGAATAAATGAATAAATACATATATATATATATCCGATAAAGGCTTTTGATGTACCGAATAATGTAATGTATTTGATGTAACAAACTAACTTGTTTTTCCACTCCTATTCAAGAAATGTTTCCACATAAGCAGGATCTCAGTTTTTATTATTTGATGGACAAACAGTCATTATTATTTCATAACGCAATTAGTCATATTACTAACACAGAGTGTTATTTTGTTTTGTTATGTGTGTTACAGTAACAATTTTAATGTATTTTTTTAAATCTATAAATCTTATAATAAATAAATCGTTAACTTGTACCTGTCAAAAAATGGCTTATAACACAGAAAATACAAGAAATAATCAATATACAATAGATAGTAGTCAGTCAATACACAAGAGATAGTAATCAATTCACGCCTTTTTATGGAATTGATTCAGTTTCATCAGTTCAGCTGTACAACAGAGGATAAGTTTTTTGTTTTTTTTTAATTTCGTAACATGATTTTTCATCAAATAAATGAGAAAAAATGAAGAAAACAATAGATTTCACAAAATAAAAGTTCTGGAATTTATTCAGTTTCATCAGTTGTTTAACAACTTTTATTTATATATTTCGTAAAATGATTTTTCTACAAATAATTGGGAAATAAATGAGGAAAACGAAAAAATTTAAAGTATTAAAATATAAAGTGCAAATCTTTGGTTTTATCATTTTTCAAATATTAAAGGCCAATAAAAAGGATGAAATAATTTCATATTAGCTAACTTTAATTAAATTTATGGAAAAATTAAAAAATAAAATATATCAATACGGGGTGTTACGGAAAGGTACAGAGAAAAATAAATACCAGCATTTCTATATCACATTTCCAAGTATAAGACATAAAACATTTTTGCGATGATAAAGAGTTCTAAATTTTTATTAGTTATGGCTACCTACATTATACATGTATACAGTGAAACTCCAATTATCTGGATTAATTGGTAGCGGCATTGATCCGGATACCCGAAAATCCGGATAACCAAATTTACTGTTTAACAAGGTGTTAACATAAATTGCTTTCTCCGACTCGTTATCCAATGGGTTTATCACGGCTTTTCTCGACGAACTTCCGTCTATATTTTCCATATTTGAAATAATTTTTTTTTATAGTTTCAGCATTTTTTTTTTAATATCGGAAATTAATTGTTGATGTTCCAAAAATAATTTATTGCTCTAAAAGGTGTCGTTCCTATTTTTGTAACAATGCGACATGCAAACATACAGTGACAAACTAAGCGCAAAACAACAAAATAATTGACGAATTAAAAAAAAAAGTTATGTACGGAAATTTTTTTTTTTAATCGATGCGGCTAATCGGATTTTTACTGTATATACTTAAAGCCTAATTATATTGGGCGTTATATACCTAGAATTCATAGAATCATAATTTGTTAACTCGATCAATTAACAAATATATTTTAAACACATTCTCAACTCGAAATTTAATTTAGTAAACTCATATTTTCGGATAAAAATGTTATTAGGATGAAAAAAAAAATAATATTTATAAACTAACCAGATTTGTACATTTTAGTTTAAGAAATGAAATTCTATCACTTAACAAAAGACAAGAGCTGACTAGACGATATAAAACAACCGTCGCACCTTCTAGACAACAGGTCATTAATTAATTAATGAAACAAAATATTATTATATAACACCATACTAATAGGTTTTAGTATAGACTTTCGGTGCAGAGCTTTGGGGTTCCGCTAAAAAAGTACGCATAAACAAAATTCAAATGACATAGTCAATAATTCTTTGTAAAATTGTAAACGCTCTTTGGTATCTAAGAACACAATACACACTGCTTTTGCAAATTCTGTCTATTCTATTTTAAATTCTACAAATTTGCTAGATGCGCTCCAGCGCAGGTGCACTTTATGTAAAATATAAACAAATAAAATAAAATTACCTACTTAACGTTTAGATATCCGCTTTTTTCAAACATTGTAGACTAAATACACCAAAAATGAAGACTTAAAGTTCAACTATTACGTAGGAGATTATCAGCAATTGAATCATTAAATGTTAATAGATAAATTAATACAGGTTTTTAAAATGGGGAAACAGCCCCGATACTTTAACATGTTGGAATGTGAAAATAAATAGTTGTAGAAAAAAGAAAGATAAATTGCTAGTTAATCATTACTTATAATATATAAAAATCTTCCTACCAAATTTGTAAGAAAGTAAAAGTAGGAGATTATATGTTTTATCAATAAAATGATTATAATAAAACCTATAATATACTAAATTTATCTTTATTATTTTAACCAATACTTGTTTGGCTGTTATTAATTATCACTTTTTATATATTTTTTATTTTATTAAATTACAATCATAATACATATAAATAATGGGAAGAAAATATCAAAGAGATACCTATCGAATCCAAAAATGTTACCTAATCTTTTATAGATTAATCTGAATAGGACGAGGTTTATAGAGCCTTTATGAAACGACCTGTTGCTAACAGCGGCAAGATCGTAAATGTCGAGAGCTTGTTACTTGCAATATCGCGGTATTTTTATATAATTCAACAGGAGAAAATATATAGGTGTTTTATAACTTCCCCTTAAACCGATTTCTTCCAATATTAAAAAAAAAAACATGCTTTAAAATGAATATAAAAAAAAAAAAAGATAACAGCAATAAGATATATGAAAAGAAGCATTTTTTTTTCGTTTAATTTAACGTGAATAAATCTTCAACAAATAATTTTAAAAAATGAAGATTGAGATGAAAGATAAAAGATGAAGATTACCTGCCCTTGGAGGTACAGCTATACTCATTAGATCACCATTATCACACAACCATTTACATTTACTTAATACACCTGACATTCAATCTACAGGCATTACTTTGTACATGAAACACTACACAATGACACTAGCCTCGGTGTATTGTCCGCCAAGATATGTGCTGACATCTTCGATGTTTTGCAATTTCTTCCAAAGCCTGGGGCGGTGCTTTATAGTAGGAGGTGATTTCAACGCTAAGCACCAATATTGGGGATCACGATTAAGCAACCCAAGAGGTAGGAACCTGAGGGCTGCTATCCACCAGCTTTCATTAGACACAATAAATTCTAGACACTAGCCTCGGTGTATTGTCCGCCAAGATATGTGCTGACATCTTCGATGTTTTGCAATTTCTTCCAAAGCCTGGGGCGGTGCTTTATAGCAGGAGGTGATTTCAACGCTAAGCACCAATATTGGGGATCACGATTAAGCAACCCAAGAGGTAGGAACCTGAGGGCTGCTATCCACCAGCTTTCATTAGACACGATAAATCCTGACACACCGACATACTGGCCAACATCATTACGTTCAACATCATCACCGAAACTTATTAATGGCACAATAGACTGGGATGCATACAGGGAGCTATTAGATAAGTCGCTTTCCATCCCAGTTGGTAAGGTATGGCAGACTGACAGACGTCCCTCAGACAGACAAACATACAACCGACTTAATAATCAACCCAAAAGAGAAATTCAAAAATTCAACAGGACAAACTATGACGCTTACATTAGTAGCCTTTCGACGGACGATGGAAGCATACCAAAAAACTGCTAAAACATCGAGAGGTATCCGCACCACTTCGAAAACAAGATGGTTCCTGGGCCGTGTCGGATAAAGAAAAATCTGAGCTCTTTCCGAACCACCTTTCTTCTATATTTACACCATTTAATGATTTCATAAATACAGAACACGATACAATTGTACAGAACACCTTAGACATTCCACTACAGCTAACACTCCCACCACCTCCGTTCACTCCTTCACAAGTCGCTCTACAAATCAAACAATTACCAAAAAGGAAAGCCCCTGGTTATGGCTTAATTGCAGCTGAGGCACTCCAACAAATGCCGAGGAAAGCTCTTGTATTTCTAACAACAATTTACAACTGTATACTCAGAACGTCCAAATTCCCAATACAATGGAAGTACTCCCTCATAAAAATGATCCACAAACCAGGTAAAGACATATACATCCCGTCATAGTACAGACCAATCTGCCTCCTCCCAATATGCTCCAAATTATTTGAAAAATTGATACACAAAAGATTAGTTGACATACTTACAGACCAAAAAGTGTTACCTGACCACCAATTCGGCTTCCGCACTTACCATACGACTACGCATCAACTACACAGAGTTACTGACTACATTGCAGGAGCTCTAGAACAAAAACTATATGCAACTGGAGTATTTTTGGATGTTGCTCAAGCGTTTGACAAAGTCTGGCACCAGGGTCTTCTCTTTAAACTAAAGACCATATTACCTTCTACTTATTATCTGATTCTTCAATCTTTCCTCTTAGATAGATTTTTCTCCGTTCGGCAGGGTTCGGAAATTTCTTCAATTCATCCAGTCTTGACGGGAGTACCCCAAGGCTCAATACTACTCAATAGTTGATCAAAATCATCAACGCTACTCTACATCATTTACACGCACGACATACCTATTAACAACGAGACATTGACTGCAACTTACGCTGACGATACTGCAATTATCACGAAACATCAGGACCCAACACAGGCTTCATTGACATTACAACATCACTTATACAAATTACACGACTGGTTTCAATTATGGAAAATTAAACTGAATCATGACAAATCAAAACACATCACATTCACTCTTAGAAAATAAAACCTGCCCCCCTGTTCATATTGACAACAACCACAGACGGACTCAGTACACTATCTAGGACTCCTTTTCGACAGAAGGATGACATGGGGCCCACATGTCAAAATGAAAAAAAGGACTCTTGACAAAAGACTCAAACTTCTCTACCCGCTACTTTCAAAATCATCAAAACTGAAACTGAAACAAAAAGTAAATACGTACACTTACTTACTGAAGCCCTCAATACTACTCAATAGTTGATCAAAATCATCAACGCTACTCTACATCATTTACACGCACGACATACCTATTAACAACGAGACATTGACTGCAACTTACGCTGACGATACTGCAATTATCACGAAACATCAGGACCCAACACAGGCTTCATTGACATTACAACATCACTTATACAAATTACACGACTGGTTTCAATTATGGAAAATTAAACTGAATCATGACAAATCAAAACACATCACATTCACTCTTAGAAAATAAAACCTGCCCCCCTGTTCATATTGACAACAACCACAGACGGACTCAGTACACTATCTAGGACTCCTTTTCGACAGAAGGATGACATGGGGCCCACATGTCAAAATGAAAAAAAGGACTCTTGACAAAAGACTCAAACTTCTCTACCCGCTACTTTCAAAATCATCAAAACTGAAACTGAAACAAAAAGTAAATACGTACACTTACTTACTGAAGCCCTCAATACTACTCAATAGTTGATCAAAATCATCAACGCTACTCTACATCATTTACACGCACGACATACCTATTAACAACGAGACATTGACTGCAACTTACGCTGACGATACTGCAATTATCACGAAACATCAGGACCCAACACAGGCTTCATTGACATTACAACATCACTTATACAAATTACACGACTGGTTTCAATTATGGAAAATTAAACTGAATCATGACAAATCAAAACACATCACATTCACTCTTAGAAAATAAAACCTGCCCCCCTGTTCATATTGACAACAACCACAGACGGACTCAGTACACTATCTAGGACTCCTTTTCGACAGAAGGATGACATGGGGCCCACATGTCAAAATGAAAAAAAGGACTCTTGACAAAAGACTCAAACTTCTCTACCCGCTACTTTCAAAATCATCAAAACTGAAACTGAAACAAAAAGTAAATACGTACACTTACTTACTGAAGCCCTCAATACTACTCAATAGTTGATCAAAATCATCAACGCTACTCTACATCATTTACACGCACGACATACCTATTAACAACGAGACATTGACTGCAACTTACGCTGACGATACTGCAATTATCACGAAACATCAGGACCCAACACAGGCTTCATTGACATTACAACTTCTTAGACAGCCAAGGTAATTGAATCAAGCCAGGAAGGGGGTGCTGTTGGGTGCATTCCCTCCTCATGCCTGACATGTCATCATTTTCCACTACCGTCATCTCATTCGCTGATTGTCAGCACCTTGCTGACAGGTTCGAATCAATTATTAAAGTCAATTTAAAACTTCCATGAGAAAATAAAAACATATATCAAATACCTAACCTTTTCCTTGCTGTAGTCATTGTGCCTTGTACTCTGTTACAACACTTTCCCTTACAGTCGGTATGTAAAATGATTTTTTACATTTTAAAAAATCATCCTATAAACAGTTTTATTTATCTTTAATTGTAGGGTAACTGTACCAATTGATACAGTTTAAGGAAAAAAAATATATTATTCACACAGTTTACCAGTATTGATGTAAGGATAATCTTTGTTATGAATTTAGTTAGGCCAATCCCTCTATAAAACTAGAAATACTGTATCCTATGGTCTACATTTTCGGTTTTTATAAAAAATGATTTCTTAGAAACTTCTAAACTGAAGCAATAGTTGACACATCAAAATGTAAAGGTTTGGAAAGTTGACATTTATGGTTTTAAAATTGACGCATGCATTAATTTTTGATTCCCTATGATTATTAATAGGTAATAAGGACTGCAATAAAAGTTAATATTTGTTTTATTTATAAACTAAGGTAAATGTACCTATATTGGACACTGTTCCAGTAGTGGCCACTTGGACAATTAAATTTTGAAAATAAGGCAGCTAGGCTTTCAATCAGCTTCAAACTTAGAGTGAATGTACTGGATAGTAGTAGGTACATTCACTCTAATTTTGAAGCTGATTGAAAGCCTAGCTGCCTTATTTTCAAAATTTAATTGTCTAAGTGGCCACAACTGGAACAGTGTCTACTATAGGTACGTTTACCTTAGTAAATCCACAATGGAAACAAAATAAAATTTTTAAAATTGAATTATTTTATACACAAAAAGCTTAAATGAGGCAAATAAAACAACAACAAACAAAAATATTTAAACGAAAAATGATATCATTCAGTTAAGGATAATAAATAGATTTTAGTAATGTCCAGAAGTTTTTTTTTTTTTTAATGTTGGTTTGGCTCAATTTTAGACTCCAATGATGAACTTCATTCTTCCAGTGCTCTTTTAGACAATTAAAGATGACCACATTCATTGGTTAGATGAAATTTGTAGCATTTTGATAGAGTGCGACTAATAGCAAGTATCACATGTTCTTTGCAGAATTGGGAAGTGGGGAGCGTCAGATGAGAGGCGTGTCCCTTCAGGAATAGGATTATTGGCAATGCAATTTTGCCATGCACACTAGCAATAAATTCATAAAGTAAGACACCTGTCATCCAGCCAGACTCTGACTTCCATAAACCACCCCCAGATGAAACACTATTTGCTAATTCTGGCGGTAGTTGACATAAATGTCAACTATTGAAATTATTGATTAATTTCTGTTCTACTAGTTGACACCTACATTTAAGCCATAAACCTTGTATAAATATATTAAAAAGGATAGCAAATGATTCTCATGAACTGAATGAATACCATAAAAGTAATTAAAACATAATTGAGCTCAAATAAACCAACTAAAAATCTTATTCAACTTGAATTCCACCCGAATGAAACAGGGAAGCAGAAACCAAGTTTTCAGGCCACTAGAAAATTCGCCATAATTACCTCTCACAAATAAGCTTGGGTTTGTATCAAAATAATGTCGATGGCAGCACAGCTAACTAGTATAACTTGGCAAATTTTGAACCAAAATAATCAACCCTGAATCTTATTATTCACATTTTTTGTACAAAATATCAACTATTGGTGCACTGTCAACTTATAGTAAATGAATGGATGAATGAATGAATAAAGCCTTTGTTACAAGATTAAGAGTTTTAAAAGACATTTTTTTTTTTCACAGAATTTTTGGATGTTATTTACACATGTTAAGACAATATTAACATTTTATTTATTTTTCTTCTGTTAATAATAACTTATAGTACAGTTACCCTAATATGCAATTTTTTGGTTATTTGTATGTTATTTCTTCGATCTTATTTTAAAGTCGCGAAAGGAAAGAAATGTTTCATGAATCGGCTAAATTTATATTCATAGATATCAGGGCAGGAAAAGAGGAATGAATAATCAAAAAATATTCGCCGGAAAGCGAAGAAGCTCTTCCTTATCCCAGAACATCTTGTTTGGTGGAAGAAGCAGGTCTATCAATTACCGCCCACGTTAAACTGTTACCCAGTTAGCAGAGTCTGAGAATGACAACATTCGTAAAGCCTCTGAGTCTGATGATGACATTGTCTGTTAAGCCGCTGCTTCGCCGCCGAAATTGCCTTCTTCAGGCTAACCGGATAAAGAAAGTTTATAAAAAGAGTTGGTAACAGTTTAAAGGCTTGTCAGCCAATCCGGGCATCAGTTTGAAAAATCCTGCCCCCCTCCCCCACCCACTTCCCCTCTCCCCCACTTCTCGTCGGATTAGGGAAGAGAACTTTTTCCATAATCCTTCAAAAACGGTCCTTCTAATATCTTTTAAGATGAATACCCTTCCAAGTTTTATTTATTTTTTTTTTTTTTTTTTTTACTTTTTAAATGCGGCGTTTGTCTTTATTAGTGTAAGCTTGGAGATCAGCAGTATTCAAAACATTTAAATACTTGTATGTCAACATTTAAAGGTTATAAGATACAGATTCTGGATTCAAATGATCTCCCTTCGACTTTGATACTAGTGTAAGCTTTCATGCCTCCAAACAAAAAATCCAACTTTAAACATATTTTAAATGGACTTTATTAATGGTGAATGAAATAAATTAAGATATTAAAACAATTATTATAAAATGAACATTCTTCAGTAACAATATGAAAGGTGGGTTTAAGAAAGTCAAATTAATTGTAAACACGATTAGTTAGTTAATTTAGTATCCTTTATTTCTTCTAAGTATTTGGTAAAAAGATAAACATTGAGTTAATAAAGAAATCGACGTGGGCCGGAATTTCAACTTTGCTATTTTGGTTAATGTTCCGTTGCATAGGTATTGCAAGCCTGCATTCTATCACTCTGATCCCCCATCCCCCGCTAGGAAACAGCTTTTTCTGTCTCAGCTCCAACAATCTATGCAGAAAAAAAAAAATAATAAGAATATACAGGAATGGAAATCCGTTCAGTATTAGGATCTCGCAGACAGGTCTGGATGATCACTTCTCATCTATCTACCCTACCAGAGGTTTTTGGTGGAGCGACTTAAGTATAAATATTTATAAGCGGTTTGCTTTTTAATATTTTTTTTTTCATTTTATGGCGAACTTAAGCTGAAGGACGATGGAATCGGATTTTCGGGTAGCCCTAAACATACTAATAATTTAAAAATTAATTGATAAAAAAAAATAAAATAAAATAAAAATGGAAAACTCAAAAGGGAGAAAAAGAGGACTGTTAAATGAAGAAAATAAAGTAAGCTTACCATGATTTTCTAGGAAAATGAAAATGTTCTTGTTTGTTCTGCAATCACATAGAACAAGTTCTCAACATCATACAATGAATCTTACTTACATCAGTAATTAGTGTATTGAAATTTACTATACTGGACTGAAATCAATACAGATTAATCACGGATCTATTACATTACAGTTACATACGTTAATGAAATAAGTACGAGTATATATATATATATATATATATATATATATATATATATATATATATACGAGTGTCGCTTGGACTCCCCCCTCCACATCCCAACCCGGGTCAACTCGCTGCCACCATCAGTTCGGCCTTGACAGCCTTGAAAGATGGAGCTCCCAATCGCTTCCCCCGCCAGATCCGTTTTTTGTGTGCTTAAGGCAATTCGGCGACCGAAATTCATTCCCAACTTAGGGAAGTCTATGGTGAAACATGCTTGAGTGTCCAGATGATGCGCAAATGGTGCAAAGAGTCCAAAGAAGGGCGCACAGATGTGCACGATGAACAGCGGGCTGGACGTCATCCATCCAACACCCACCCTACAGCCCCGATCTGGCCCCAAGTGATTACCATCTGTCCCCAAGCCTGAAAAAACACCTAGGCGGAACGAATTTTGGGACAAGAGAGGAATTGGAAGAAGAGGTCATGAAGTTCTTCAACAGCGCGGCGGCGGACCTCTATGACCAGGGCATCAAAAAAATGGTCACACGGATGCAGAAGTGCATCAATGTCAACGGGGACTACGTAGAAAAATAGTTTAATGTTCAAGATTTCTAATGATGTAATATACAATGGTAATAAAACATTTTTTTCACTTTTAAAAAAATAGGGAAACTTATTTTACGGACACCCCTCGTATATACCTACTTTTTTTTGTTTGTTTGCTTAACGTTACTTTATAGCTGCTAATCGGACGATGCTTCGGTTGGATTCCTAAATTTTGCCTATCCAGGTCTATGGATCTTTAACGAGTACCAGGCATCGGGCGAGCTCGGGTCCGCTATTTTACCTTACCTCCGAGGGACGGCATAGCCAAGGATTTTTTAGTCACCCTAAAAAAAACGTATGGCCATCTTCCCGCGACCTTATGTACAGTAGTAGGCTATGCTAATAATTGTAGGTTACCCGGTCCTATGTAGTTTTAATATTTTCGTTTAAGATAAAATGGTGAATATTGCCCATTCCGAGTGAATTTAAAGACGCCTTTCATCAATACAACAGGAACCATGCAAAATCAAATTCAAGATTAAACGAAAGTAAGCAATAAGCGATTCAGACGGTGATTGGATGGACCAATAGTTTCCGACTTTGTAAAGGTCAACTTAACAAGTAATAATTAATTTATGTGGAAGGGAAGGTGTATATTGATTCCTTTTCGAGCTATTGTTGGCTACAATGGGGAGTATGGAAAGTAGGCCAATAGGAGCGCTGAGACAAAGGGGGGGGGGGGGGGTTAGTCGTGGGCGCTAGGGTCTCTAGTTGGCCTGGGTTAGTTTTCGTTTCCTATCGGAAGAAAAAGTGACTTTTTTACAGCAACTCGTCCGTATTTTTGCTTAGGAATAAAGGATTTAAGGGATACATTAAAATAGCATTTTAGTTTCATTTGTCGGTTAGTTGATTAGCTATTAAGTCAATCGTTCATATCGTTTTAGTCAAACATACAAGGCGGCTGCGAGGTAACTTCAGAACAATCTATACAGTAGGACTCCCATTATCCGGGGCTCTGTTAACCGGGGTTCCAATTAACCGGGGTCCGAGGAGCTAATTTTTTAATAAACTGTTTTTAATTTTTAATTTTTGCCATTTATTTTGTATGTATAATATTTATTTAAAAAAAAAATAAATATTTCAACGATTACACAATGGTTAATTATCTATTGTTCTTAGACATTTTGGAACAAAATAATATTTGGGAAACACAGCAAACGGTACCGTATGATGAGATGTTTCCGGTAGCTATTACTCCAATTCATATTCTAGGAACCATATAGTTTTCAAGTCTTTCTAGGAAAATCCTAATCTGCCCAGCTTGACTACAAAAAAAAAAAATCTCAGCTGTGATTTATTTAGTCTCCATTATTATTATTTAGTCTCCATTTAAATGGGAACTAACAAAATTTCGCAAAAAAGAAAACCTGTAGTTATAACGCTAGAAAATAAATTAACTATTATAAACCGAGTATAAAAAGGTGAAAGTATTAAAACATTTTCCGCTGAATCAGAAATAGGCGAGCTAACTGTTCCTGGTATTTTGAAGAAGAAAAAAGACATTTCCGACTTCGCGTTGCCGTCGGCCCAAACATCTTGTCCTCGGAAAACAATGAAGAACTCTACATTAAAAGACATAGATGAAGCTGCCTATCAGTGGTTTATGAAAAAACGCGCAGAAGGAGTTCGTTTGTTACTTTTGTTCGTTTGCTGGTTGTTAAAACGTTCGTTTGTTAATAAAAGTGATTTTCTGCAAAAATTTGTTTCTTTAATTAACCTTCTTTTCTATTGCATTAAGTCAATAAAATGTTGTAATTCGATCACCTGGAGGTTTTCGATTATCCGTGGACCCCCATACCCAACATTACCCCGGATAAAGGGGGTTCTACTGTATTATATAAATTCAATCGGCGCCCACAGAACAGGGATTCAAAAGAAGAAAGAACAGGCTGGATCATAAATATATCCTAAAACAGGGGTTCGTTCACTAGCAAAGCAAGGTCCATTCTTGGTGTCGATAACTGGGGATTGGTAGCGCAAGACAGAGACGGATGGCGGACTATGTTGGAGGAGGCTAGACTCAGCAATAGGTTGTAGCGTCATGTAGAAGAGGAAATCAGGCGTAGGAAAAAAGATGTGCAGTAGCTCAGTCTGTGCAAACCTAATGCGACGGGATTATGATTCCGTCGAGAAAAAAAAATATATATAGGTATATATCTTCCAAAGATTATGACTGAGCTAGGAATACTGCCGTCCTCAATCATTAAGATTCTCGTCCAGATTATCATAAGGGAAGATATGCAAATAGGCCTACAAGTTAACAAGAATAGGACAAAAAAAATATAAAAAAATTATCCGATGAAAATGATTGGTAATCGAAAATCGATACTGAAATTAGTTTACTTTAAATACCAAACATAGGACCAGCGCCAATCGGGGGGTGAAAATCATGTGTATAGATAAAAACATTAAGAGACAAATTCTAATTTTCAAGCTTATAAAAATATATATATATATATATATATATATATATATATATATATTACAGAGCTTATCATTTATAATATCATTCACATAGAGTTTTTATACAGAGCTCATTACTAAATGGTCAATACAGTTATATCATAAGCTTTTTAAAATTAGAAATTTAAAAAAAATGATAATAAAATGGAGATGTTTTCACTTTGAAAATCGACGCGTCATATAAGAGGTCAGATCGACTGTAGAGTTTGTAATAAATTATTGAACCTCATAGAATGCAAATAATTAAATATTCTACGCTACGCTGATTGCTCTTGGATTGATTGGATGGAGTTTTTTTGATTTCTGGTATAAGATGTCTAGTTGATACTTATCTGATATTTCTGTTCCGTTTAGGGCTTATGTTGAAATATGTTCGGCTACTTATTAGTAATAGAGAGACTAAATAAAAAATAACATATTTCGCGATAAAAACACGATTTGAACCTTTTTATGTTAATTTATTAAATTCCATGGTCATTATTTAAATAATTTTAACTGAAGAGATAAGACTGGCCATTTCTGGGATTCGAACCCGGTTTTACGCATCTAGTTGCGTACTAGGAATCAATCCTAGCCACATCAGCCTTATCTCTTCAATGATCCCCAGACCCGGCCTATATCGCCACATTGCAGCGTAGTAATCGGAGAATGGACATAGTCCAGGTTTGGAAGCTAGCTAATCAGTTGTCATTGTTAAATATAAATTTATTAAATTTAATGGCCATTATAAACCCGGGTATGGCCATACTTTTCTCTTCAGGTAAAAATTATTTTTTTTAATGTCTTTTCGATCTTACCGACAGTCATAAAAAATAATTCATTCCAATGTCCAAGAAATGATATATATTGAACAAATCCACTCTTAAGCTACTACGGATATAGGTTCTAGGGTTAGTTATATAATTGCCTAAATATTAACCAAAATGATAGTATAGTTAATGCTTTTGTAAGCGATGCCATAAAATTATTATTTAATACCATATAATTATTTTAAATTGGAGCATTTATCAGAAAGATCAATAAATCCTTATAAATCGGATTAGCTATCGGAAGCAATAATAGTCGTTACAAATCTTTCACTTGTAAATACAAAAAACCGTTACAGAGACTGAAACCTGTTACATCCACAAGGCAGTTGTTTGCGGGGGTGGGAATGGAGCCCAAGAGGGAAATGTAATTGAAAAAGGGATGCGACGCCCACTACAAAGCTCCCTCTCCCAATTCAAGTGTCTATTTTTATTCTTCATAAATGCTATAGGGGATAAATATTTACTTTTATATAGTTAAATTAAAAGCGATTAAAATCAAAGTCATAGTGTATTTGAACTAATTTTTTTTTTTAATTTTTAAATGTTCATATCCGGCATGAGGAAGGATATGCGTATTTCCTGGTTTGTGTCAGTTTCCCTGGTTTGGAAACGAAGGAGATGTTTCATCCAAAAACTTTTTAATATCCTATCTATGGGCTTGTCAGTTAAGGATACCATGCCTCTTAGTCGTTTTTTTTTTTTTTTTTTTTTCAACCTCCACTTTATGCCACGAGGGCTAATCAGGAAGCTTTAGTCGGTTCAAATGTCCATATAAATTAATATGATTGAATAAATAATGTATAAATCTATCTACTTGTGGAATACGGCCAACTTCGATCAACAAACATTATTGCTCTCTATTTAAGTCTTCGTGACGCGAAGTCTCAGAAATAATCGCCGGAAGTAATTTCTTGATCGAATCGGAAGCTCCAATATCCATAAATCTATAATCTTACTAACGGTAAAAGTAAGTTTTCAAATTGCATATATTTACCGGTTAATGGGGTACATAAAAAACATAAGCACTAAGGGAGGAAATGTCTAAGGAATCGTGGGATTGCTTAAGGCTTTAGACTTAATTTAATTTGTCTATAACAAAAATTAGGGTAGACGCTTAAAGTTTCGACAATATTTTTAAAAAAAATATTTGTTCCTATTAACTTATAATTTTTATTTACTAAAATTTTTTCGCTAGTTTAATAAGATCAAATAAATATATTAAACATCCATTCCATGGTTCTAAAATGAGCATATATACAGGGAGTGCAATCAGACATATTTCACCCCAGTAGATTCTATACGTTTTGAAATTAACAATTTTTATTAATCATGATCTATTTTTTTTAACCGACTTCGAACGAAAGAGGAGGTTACTCAATTCGATACGTATGTGACTTTTTCGTGATATCAGGTTAACTGCAAATTTCTCCAGTTCTGTTCCAGCACAACTAATTTGGGATTTTGTAGTGGGGTGGTATATATTTTTATCATGGATTCCAATAGATCCAGTTCCTGACTATTTTAATTCTTGCTTATGGGGTTTTTATATACAATAACGTATTTAATGATATTAAAAAGTGAACAGGAAACGATAACAAAATTGTCACACAATGAAGGCGGAAATACTCAACTTCCACTACCTGAAAGTCGTGCGGTATAGTATCACTAGGCGTGACGAGATAATTTACATCATATCGTCATCGATACTGCAAAAGGACGATTTTTTTTTTTTTTTTTGCATTTTTCATCAAAACGAGTAGTTCTAGGTTTTTAAAAGACGAGTTACGTAATCAGTAAATAAAAAAGAAGAATAATTCCCATTAAAATATATTGGAATTTCAGGATTCGCTTGGTCATCAATCATGTGTGACACCAGCCTATTAGGAAAATTTAAACTCTAACACAAAAAAAAGTAGCACAAAAAAATATAATAACAATTTTAATGTTTCTTTTTATAATCAAACACAAAACTAATGAATGAATAGCGAATAAAATGATTTTTTTGTACTCTTGAAAATCAGCTGTTAATTGACATTAGACCTTTTGCAGTATCAACGACGATATGGTACTTCATATTTTAATGTTCAACTATCTATTAATGTTTTAACTATGACAAACGAAAACGAATAATTAGAGCCGAAACAGTTTGCAACTGGTGTATTTCTACATCTCGCACAGGCAATACAAGATCATTCTACCTAACGCATAGATACTTACTTATACTTCAATCCTACCTCATCAAGATTTTTCTCTACCCGGCGAGGCTCGGAGAAACGTCAGTCTGAACCATCTTGGCAGGAGTTATATTTTTTGAACGATTTATAAAAAATTGTATGTTTTTTTAAAAATTATTCTCCGGTAAATGAATATAAAGTGTTGCATGTAGCTCCTTTTTTAGCTAAAATATAACCTTGAAGATAACGCACAGTAAAACTTTTTATATACATATCTGTAATTAAAAAAAAAAATAAACAATTCCAGGTACCCGCAGGTTTGTTTCCACAATTTATCATTTTAAAAAATACATAAAAACAAGGAAAACTTACGTTGAAATTACGTTACCCTCAATTCCCACATGACGCAAGAACAAATCTATCTTTAGCGGAAACCAATTGAAAACCATCCACGGAGCAAGATTTAAGATTAACCGAGATCTTAAACCAATTTCGCCATGAGATTGGAAGCATTGAATCGTCTGAATGCTAAATGAATTTCAATTTCTACATTTTAAAGTTAAATATAGAGAATTATTTTAGTGGATCATTAAAAAAAACAAAAACAATATTATACTTTAAAGTTTCGCTGACTTGATTTTTTTTTAAATACCACGTTTTCTGGTTGTCTGCTTTGTTGACAGGTGGAAACTAAAACGAGAAGAGAAAATAAAAATACCGTGATTAGTGATTAGAATATGAATTGATATGTAGGTATAGAACTTTATTACGATAATACTCGTATTATTAAGGAAGAAGAAAAACAACAGATGTTTATTTATGTACCACTAGATCATATTTTATTGGAGGTTCAATAGTATTCCATTGAATTAAAAAAAATCTGGTGGGATGCGTGCAACACAAAACTTTCACTTACCAACATACTTACTTAGATTAGAAATTGACTTGTTTTGATAAGTATGAAAACGCCATTCGTCAAAATCACACTTTTTTCTCCATTAATTTACTTATTTTTGTTTGAATTTTTCTCCAATGTACAATAAATATTTTTATTATTAAACAAAAGTTTTTAATTGTGTAGATTCGGCTTGCGTAATACTCCATCGCGCCTGATTTTATAATGTCAATTTAATTGCTGAAAACTTCATTTCGTTACCATGGAAACAAATAATTTCCATTAAATATCTATGTTTCAATGCACATTTACAACTCTTTCCCATGAACAAAACGTCTTTAATTATAAGAAAGTGCCCCCTCCGTTTGACCAATTTTGATGGAATTTTGGCTGTCACATCGCGTGCATATGCATATATCAAATACCCAGTTTTATCAAAATCGTTTTCACTTACGAACTTACTTTGAATAGAAGTCGACGCGTTTAGAAAAAATGTAAACGCCATTCCTCAATTTCACACATTTGTATGCTTATATTATGTACACCTCCATAAGTTATAGAGTATCTGTATTGCAAAACTTGGAAGTTCTCAGTACTTTACTATTTATTATTGCTTATTTTTTTATTTCATGGACCTAATTTTATC
This sequence comes from Aelia acuminata, assembly GCA_911387785.2. NCBI lineage: Eukaryota > Metazoa > Arthropoda > Insecta > Hemiptera > Pentatomidae > Aelia > Aelia acuminata. The sequence continues at coordinate 51,127,023 of OU426984.1, read as the reverse complement.
AGTCGAGTTTTTTTACTGGTTGCTTGTTTTGACTAAATTTAACAAGTAAAGTAACCCCCCCCCCCCCCGTCTGACCAATTTGACCAATTTTGATGAAATTTCGGTTGTCGCATCGCGGGCATATACATACATCAAATATCTAGTTTAATCAAATTTGTTAGAGCCGTTTTTGAGAAAATAAAAAAAACAACGTAAAAATGAGACCAAATTTAAAAAATCGAGTACCCCACTAATTTTGATAAATTTTCGCTGTCACATCGCGGGCATATACATTCACTAAATACCCAATGTCAGGTTCGTACATTTTGTAGTTTTTGAGCTAGTCTGTTCACACACAGACATACACAGACACACACACACACACACACACACACACACACACCACACACACACACACACACACAGAACATTTCGCGGGACTTGGTTATTTGGACTCACGTGACCCCAAAACATGAAAACCGGAAGTCTAAATATATGTAAGTGAAAGTAAAAAGGAGCAGTCGACAAGCGAGACGGTGTAACCTCAACCATCGAAGTAATCATATTACTGTCACATTTTTACTATTTTGAGTTCTCGTTATTTTTCTGATAAATTTGTAATATATATATATATATATATATATATATATATAAACCTAAATCAGTGTTTGATTAAAATTTATTTCTATCCTTCCTCATCATAGATAATATATGTGCATTTGGAGGCAGGGATCATTTTCGATTCCTTGACGTCATGGCTTAATGGAAGAAGTTCTACTGAACTTCTCTGCTACCTAGCTGGAGTAACTCCTCCTACCAATGCACTTCGAATTGATTTGCCTTTGACATAGAAACTTTGTAAGGAAATTATCGGAAGTCGTTCTTTCCCTTATTCAAATTGGATGTCTTGAAGCAGATAAGAGAAAAAAAAAATTAAAAATTGTTTGCAGTAAAAAAAAAATGCAATTTTTGGTCATTTAAGTGTTATTTGTATTGTTGGAATTAAGGCATTCAGTGAAAATCACATCCTCCTTATGTTTTTTTTAATTATCAAAGATTTAACAATGATTTTAAAAAACAAAGATGACGTTTAGAGGCCTTCTTCAAATGATTCAGTGCACTATAATTAATTAAGATTACAGAAATTACACTATATGAATTAAAATTAACAATTATATGCACTATCCCGTTTATCTTTACGTACATAGATAGTCAAAAAGAACAACAACAAGAACAGTGGTCGTAGCATATACAAATACTATTAGGATACTTCCATATATTTGTTGAATTTCACTCGTATTTGATCCTCTGGGGTTATCACGATTTCATTCACATTGTGACAATGAAATAAATGTAATGCCAAATAAATGTTAAATAAGAACAAGGATAGATTTTTATCTATATATAACAAATTACATTGATGACAATTGGCAATGGGAAAAACAATAACTTAAAGATAAGATAACCCCAGAGGATGGGCCAACAGCCCGAAACGTTGGGATAGGCAAATAAAATTCACCAAATATATGGAAGAGACTCCTTCATTAAAAAGTCCTAAAAATAAACACTCTTCCTCACTATAGTGAAACAAATGACTAAGTACAAATACTATTGAATAACCTAACAGCCCCATAGGTCATTAACAGTAGTCTAAAGTAGCCTAAAGAGAAGCAGTTGTATAGAGATAAGTAACTGTTAAGTTTTTTTTTTTGTGTGGGTAAAGAAGGTAACTTTGACGATGTTACCAAATAAATTAAAAACATTTATTTCTACCTAAATTGTAATAATTATTACATTATTGATAGCTGACTAAATTAATTAATTTTTAAGGGGTCAACTATAGTTTAGTGGTTAGCATAGAAACTTACAATGGTAAAGGTCGAGGGTTCATGTCCCAAGGCGGCCCTTGGAGTTTTTAATGGGAGTAAAAAATCCTTGCCTATGCCGTCCCTCGGATAGGAAGTAAAATGGAGGTCCCGAGCCTGTACGATGGATGTCAGGTACTCGTTAAAGATCACTATCCTAATTATACCTGGATAGGCAAAATTTAGGACTCCCAGTGTAGCATCGTCCAGTTAGTCTTAGTGACGTTAAACAAACAAACAAATTATTTGTAACGAATTATTGATAACTCAATGTACCCTGTTGCAGAGGTAATGTAAAGAGATGGAGGTATGGCGAGCGGTGATGGTAGCACTGGCGGCGGGAGCGATGGGCCGGCCTCAGAACAAGGCGCACGAGGAGCTGGACCCGCTGGTCGTCAAGACGAGGTCCGGCCTCATCCGCGGCGCCGAGAAGACGGTCATCGGCAGGGACGTCCACGTCTTCACCGGCATCCCCTTCGCAAAGCCGCCCCTCGGGCCTCTCAGGTATGTGCAATGTAAAGGTGGAAGCATAACAAGGGGGGCGCTTAAAACGATTAGAAACTAAGCATGCCCCTCATTGATGGAAAAAGTAGTTTTGTGCGTTTTAACTATTGGTAATAAATGTAATTAACATAAAATAAACACTGTATTTTATTTATGAAATATTTTATCTATTTAAGGTTATCTCTGAACTAACTATATCTAATTAACATATGTTTTAAATATATATATACATAACTGCAAAAACCTGGACCACATTCGGGCAAAACTTATACAGAACGTTCTTTTGAAACGAGGGACATGGCCTGAAACAGAACAGAGACTGATGACAAAATTTAAAAAAGCCCACCTGGAATTTATTAGGAAAATAGACTTTGACCGACTGACTGACGAATGTAGGAAGGCGGTTTAAATTATTTGTATTTATCAGCTTTGTACATAGCTTGTTGCGCTTTTTATTTTAATTTATTTTGGTTTACTTGTTTATTTTATTTGTAACATCTCTTTAACATAATTATTAATAATAATTGTAAATAAAAAATTTATATATTTCTGGCTAGATAGGATTTGGATAAAATCTTAAAGCCAAAAAAAAAAAAAAAAATTGCATATCATAAATCTTAATATTTAACGTTACTTATATTGCTACATTTGGTAACTTTTCATTTTTAGTTTCTGTTTACATTGCTACTTAGTAATTTATGTTTATATTGATACTTTATATTTATGTTGCTACTTAGTTTATTGTTTTCTTATTTGTGTTCACATTGCTACTTTAGTATTTGTAATTATATTGCTACTTTTCTTATTTATTTTTTATTTTGTGTTTTTCGTATATAACATAATCTAGGTATAAAAAATTATAATTTGTTCACGATATAATGTAATATGTAATACATGTAATGTGCCTAATAAAATAGGCATGAAGCATGTAAATCGTTCAATAAACTCTCCTTCTTTGGGGCTACCATAGAAGGAAAAATATATATAAAAATATATATATATATATATATATATATATATATATATATATATATGTATGTATGTATAGGTTAAATGATGATCAGGTTTTTCAGTTTGAAAATTTTTTGCTACTTATCTTTTTTTTTTGCTCATTACTTGCTAACCAGCTACTTATTTAAATATTCATGTATAATGCTTAACATCTTTTATATTATTATCAGTTCTGTAAAATATTCATTTAGTGTCATCCTCTAGCATAGATACTCATATATTTGTTTTCTTTTAGCCCTGATGAAGATCCACAAGTTGGATCGAAACGTAATTTCAACATTCACTTCATAATGAGTTTTGTATATGGCGTCAATAAAGCGGTTAATTCTATTTAAAAGGATGGACTAGATTGATTCAAGCTATACGACGCACAGTGGGAAAATTTTGTCATTTAGTGGCCAAAAATCTCCTGACCGAATGACAATAATCGAAAAATTCCTTTTTCATTAGAGAGCATTGGATTTTTTTTTATCAGTGAGAATAAAAAAATAAAAATACCAATACTCCAAGTATTTCAAATTAATTTTTATATTAGTCCTTTCTTCACTCTAATTTAAATAAATTAGTTTATTAGGAACAGGGTTATACATAGGGAATGAAATGAGCCATCATTATTATCTATTGAGCTTACTCCTTATAGACATTTCTTTTTCAGGCATCTGCTCCGTTTGAAATAATTTTTATTACATTGTCTAAAGAAGAGAAAATCCAAAACAACCAATTTAAAATATCCAATTTTTCATGACTTTTAAAGGAAAAAAATATTTTCAAATAATCCAACGAGAAGTATGTTTTATGATTTAGTCTAATCCCAGCCGAAAGCTAGGGATTCATATAAAAATTAATATGAAATACATTGAACAATGGTATATTTTTTTTTTTTTTTATTCTCACTGATAAAAGGAATACCATGCTCTTTAACGAAAAAATAATTATTCGATTATCGTCATTTGGTCAGGAGTTATAGATTTTTGGCCACTAAATGACAAAATTTTCCCATTGTGCGACGTGTCAATCCTAACATCATTTAGTTTGGCCAGTTACTTTTACTCGTTGAAAACTAATTGTTTTTAATTATTCACTTAAATAATTAAATTACCACTTACTTCTCACTATAGTGATCGCTAATGAATATAATATAATATGCGACATTTGTATAGGTTATGAAAGCAATATATTTATTAATTAACAATGAAATTATTATAAACGTTATAAGGCTTGTCCAGAGACCATTATTCAAGAATTAGATAAATATTCCATTGAATAATATTTCATTGTGACATTTCTCAACATAAACATGATTGAAGCAAATATCAAATGTCCATTACTTATAAAATAATCTACGTACCTTTTTCTCTGGTATGTTTTAAATAAAATAATATAGCTGGAACAAATCAACTTTGAGAAATTTTTATTGATCTAAAGAAAGATATGATATGATGAAGACCTTCTAAGTATCGCATGTCGGCAAGAAGATGGTTACAGTTAAAAAAAACTGTGATCGGAACTATTAATACTGTTATGATTATATTCTGGCGTCGTAGATTTGGCCATTCTGATTCCAACAGTATGCATACGTTGGATATGACAAACGTGCGATATTATTTCCATAAGGTATTTTTTCTGCCAGAACTTTCTTCATAATTGATCATACTTTATGATTGAGGTATAATTTTAAAGATTTCCTTCCCCTCCAGGTAATAAACGTTATCAGATTTCACAAAAACATCAGGAGAAGAGTTACGAATATTTTATTTGCGCATAACTCAAACAATATCGATTTTTTGGATTGGTTATGTAAGTCCACAAGTAAAAGGTTTCTGTATTTCCAACAAATAAAAAAAATCATGCTGATCGGTTGTATCTTTCTGTAGACATAAGCCTTATCATGGTTTAAGCCATCAAATATATCTCTGCAGAAATATTTTCCATTTAGCCAAACCAATACCTTCCAAAAAATTCTCTGAATACTCTAATGAATAATTCTGCTACGAGTTTTTTTTCCGCATTAATTTGCTAATCATTGTCTAATAAAGATATTTTTTTGTTGTTAAAAGCTAAGGAAATGGTTACTATGGCAACCGGAGCAGTATTTCAGTATAAATCTCTATAAAGGTGTATTTTCGACTGTACGCATTCCCTACAAAAGGAAGGCTTTTAAAGAAGGGGACGATAGCCATTGGCTTCTTTTCTGTTTCATTTTCTTGAGGGTGGTAGTTCACATTCTCGTTTAATGAATTCGGAAGTTATGGTTTCGTCTAAATATCCGTTCTTTTTGGGGGCTGTCCGGAGTTTTCTTTTTTCTTTTGGGATTTTCTATAAGCTGAATATCCTAGGGTGAGGTCTTCCTTCTTTTCTACTAGTACGTCCAAGAAAGGTAGCATATCAACCACATACACACCAACATACAGTTCACAATGGAGACCAAGGAGGACAACAAGCTACCTGTACTGGACAAGATACGGACTTAGCCATAAGTGGAACCCTGCACTAAACAACATTAGACAACACAACATATCTCAGAGAGCTGACGACATCCCCCCTCCACCTGAACACGCCCACTCTGACATTGGCCAATGGGAACACAGACTTCGCCCCCGACGGACGAATATAAGTTACTGATCCCCTTCTCCACTCTCATTCTTCTATTAGCACTGAAGAAGCCCACAGCATGTGATGGTAGAAAGCTTGGAGATTATAAAACTTATTACGTTCTATAGAAAAAAATGTATATAATGGATTCAGATCATAGAAACCTAAAACAACATCAAAGTTAAAACATGATAACGTAAGAACAATTTCAAAGATTAGATACTATGTTCATCATATTCACAAGATAGACACAAAGGGTCGTCCAAACCGTTTTATGTCGGAGATTTTTTCCACCCAATATATGGGAATATCTTTTTGCACTGAAGAACTGATAAAATAGTGTAAAACGTATTCCTCTTATTCTCAAAGCCAATCTAATCTTAAATGATAAAAATATCGTTTGAAGTTACTGATAAAAATAATATAATTACTCATTATATAATCATAAATAAAAGAAATGGTTAAATTTGGTGTTTGTGAAGTTGTATAATGATGGTTATGCAAATATCCTCTTTCCCAGCAAGGTCCAAAGGTCGCCCACCCACATACAGAGTGTGAGCGAGGTCAAAGGGTAAATAGAAAACATAACTCCTGTCGGTACGAGCGGAATATAAAGTTTATAAAGATTCAAATGAATAAAGTTTATAATTATGTTAAAAATTATAAATTAATCCTTCTGCGAATAATTCATTGGCGATTCCTTAATAAAAACAGAAAATTCAAACACTTCACTTATTCACACACGGCTAAGGCTCAGAAGATTGTATATAGAACATTTGAAGGTTTTTCTTTCTTTTCATTAATTGTTTCATTTATCCATTTCAATATTTTGTCGAGCAAACGATATTATTTTTTAAAATGGATACGATTTTCGTTTTTGAAATAATAAAAATATAAACATTCAAACGTTATTTTTTTTAAAATATCGTGTTGATATCAACCATGAAACTGTGTATAGATCGATTTTAGGTGGAGGAGTTCCCTAAATAAAAAATATGACAAAAACTCCTGATGGCTAAATATTTTAAGAACTTTCGTATAATTACTTTATCCTATGCGCGTTTTCTAACCCTTCACAGAAGTACAGAAAATTCTAGTAAATGAGCCGTCTATTCACAAAATACGCGTGTTAAAATAAAATAAAAAATTCCCAACATAAAAAAAAACGCTTTAATTGCTTAAAACGTTTTATTAATAACATTATTTTACTACAGCAATTCCTACAAACAATTGGCTTCTTAAAGTGATAAATCTATATAAATAAAGATGAAATTCTGTTTGTTTTATCTTTATAGAAATCCATACCGTTTGGCCTAAGTTATCCAGATTTCGGTGAGTGGTTTTTTGATACCAGTTGCGAACACCTGTCCGTATTAAAATCGCATAACTTCAGCCAATTTCTGGGTATATTCTTTATTGTTATAAAAATCGTTTTGATCTCGCTATACATTGGTTTTTACTAAATCGACCGTTTGAGTCGATAAAAGTCTCGCTTTATAGATTTAAAATATGAAATTCTCCGGTTGAAACCGGTATATACAGCTAGTTAATAAATAAAACACAGATTAGAAATAAGGCGTTAGAATGTTCAATACTAGATTCTAGAGGGACTAATTTCCACCAATCTTGTCTGCGCCATCTGCTGAAACACTTAAGGAAAACGATTTCCTGCAAGCAACGGCAGAGATCACTCCCAAAGGAAATTCGAAACATCTCAGCAACCGATAAAATTTTACATTTACGCCTTGGATGTGGATTTAGTTTTGTAAACGTGGTAATAGTTTTTAGAACATAACAAGATTTTTAATTCCAGCTCTCGATTACTTTACGATAATTGCAGCAAATAATAATGCAACAGTCTTACATCTCATGATTGGGAGTGCCAAGCACGTTTTGCTGGGTCGAGGGCATTTGATTTTATAGGTTTATAAATTTTAGGGGACCGTATATTTGTGTGAATTGAGGCAATTAAATATCTTGAGAGAGGGAACATTCACCATTACTCTTAAGGAGGACAGGCACCTACCCCTGTCCACTCATATATATAAAAATGCCATTTCTTGAAGAAAGGTAGCGAGGAGGTGATTTGACCGAAATCACGCTCGAACGGTAGTTTTTCTTTGATTAATAATTTTAGTAGGAGTCCCCATTAACAGAGGCTGGAAGGTCAAACCACGAACGAAGTAAGTTAATAAAAAAAGTACCAAGAAAAGACGGGCTCGTACTCGGGACCCCGAGCATAGTAGAACAATATCATGCCCATTGAGTTATCTCGCTCCAAAACCAAAATCTACTTAAATATGTACTGAATTTATTTATGGGTTAAAAAAAAATTATCCTTTAAATTGTGTGATTAGACCAATAAATATCTCAAAAGCAATGCCGATGAACGCTAAAAAATTTTTCCTTAGAGCCAGGATTAAAAAAAACTGTTCGATATCGATAGCCAGTGCTCTTACTTCAATCCTCATAAGGTTTTAGAAATATGTAACTCTGAATTCATAACATTAAAACAAATGACAAGAATACAATTTCAAAAATCGATATTTTTAATCATGTCTGAATATTTTAGATTTCGCAGGCCGGTACCCGTAGAGCCTTGGAGCGGAATATTAGACGCTACGCAAATGCCCAACTCCTGCTACCAAGAAAAGTACGAATACTTCCCAGGATTTCCAGGAGAAGAGATGTGGAATCCCAACACGAACCTATCCGAGGACTGCCTCTACCTCAACCTGTGGGTACCCCACAAGGTGAGGCTACGGCATAAGAACAATCAAGAAGGGTATCTTCAAAAGGTAATGGCCTGCTGTTTAAATATTTGTTTGATATAAATTCTCTACAATTTTGGAAAATACATCATCATGTAAATTAACTGCCAAGTTATTCAACTGAATATCAGAACCCAAACCATCCTAAATTAAACAGCCCTTTAGTATATAAAACTACATATATTTAATTTATTTTCTTCCATGTTAACTAGGCACCCATTTTGGTGTGGATTTACGGCGGGGGATACATGAGTGGCACAGCAACGCTTGACGTGTACGACTCCAACATTTTTGCAGCAGCAACCGACGTAATCATAGCTTCCATCCAGTACAGAGTAGGTGAGTGAACGGTCTCATCTCTTGGAATTCAAAATCTTATCTTTAATTTTATTATCTTGTCAGACTGCTTTGATTTATTTGTAATAATGAAACACTGGTATCCCATTACAGTCTCAATAATATATATTTTCAATATATATTTTTTACATTCTTTAAATTTGGTGGACGTTTCGGACTGTTGCGTCCATACTCATCACCTGCACAATGTACACTTGATTTTAATAGGAATATAATAGGATAATATAAGGAAAATAGGATATAGCAACTAGGATTAAAAAGATAGCAAACCCCCCACAGGTCAAACATCCATTGTAATAATGACAAATTCTATCAGAATATTAATTTTTTAAAAATCCAGAAACGAGAAGGTTGGTGAGCATTATTGCCATCTTACTATTATTTTATTTTTATTTTTGTTCTATATTATTTATTGATTCATGTGTATTTATTTATGTAACTTTTAAAATTGACACTTGACATACCTTTATGTCATGTTCATATCTATTTTAACCATATCTTTATTAATTTAATGGTACTTTAATTTTTATTGTTTACATACTGTATAAGAAAAAACTAAAATCAAGTGTACATTGTGCAGGTGATGAGTATGGACGCAACAGTCCGAAACGTCCACCAAATTTAAAGAATGTAAAAAATATATATTGAAAATATATATTATTGAGACTGTAATGGGATACCAGTGTTTCATTATTGTTAATTTTATTTTTCAGCAAATAACATAGGGAGAGGTGGGGCACAATGAAACACAAAAGTTTCTTTCACCCATAGCACTCCACCTGAGACTTTATTTTCATTTTTTTATTCTTTTCATCTTACCTTAGGATCTAATCTATACAAGAAATACTTTAAAAATTATCTTATGCACAATTTGTGTCCGCGAGCAGCTATTTTCCAAAAAATAAATTTTATTTCGTAGTGCCCCAAGCCCGGGGTTGAATGAAACAGCTGAAAAAAATAACACCATAATTGAATAAAATCGAAATTCTTTAGGAAAGAGGAATGTTTGACTTTGTTGTCTATTATCATAGATTAATACAGGTTTTTTGGTGTTCAGCTCTCAATTTCGCACCAATCTGAAAGAAAATGAAAAAACCGACTGCTTATTGCACAATGAAAAACACAATCGGCACGATGAAATACTCGTGGGACTCCATGAAACTTCTCATTGTGCCTCGAACACCCCTGTTTCAAGGAACCCCATACTAGCACTTTAGCACGTGGAGTCTGTCACACAAGTAGAAAGGGGGAAATTGCTGACATTGTTTGGAGTCACCCTTACCGCTCCGTGTCTGAATTTGGTTGCACTAGACCTTTTGGTTCGACCTTGCAACGACTGTTTCACTGTGCCCCGTGTTTCATTGTGCCCCCCCCCCCCCCCTCCTTATGTAAAGATGTATTTTTATTTGAGATTTTATGGTATCGAAATCAATCAAATTAATCAAAGTTGTATCTTATCTTTATATGTATAGTTAAAGGTAGGTTAGATTCCTTGATAACTAGAGCCTACAGAAATTTAGGGCTTTAAAGAATTTCGGATATTCTTTTAAAAATTATCTCTGACGTATTATCGGATGTCCAATATATAATCAATCTGGCGCTCGTGCGGTCTTTGTCACTACTAATTTATCTAAAAACATGTAACGAATTTACATGGTAGATTTGAATTGAGGTGTAATGTGATGTACACTTTGGTACATGGAGGTGTACGTGCACATAAACTCAGAGAAAGCAGTTATTCCGCAGAGAAGAATAAAACCATAAGCCACATTGTGGCAAAACATTCAGGACAACCACAACTCGAGCCAAAAATAATGACGATATTTCACGATATGCAAGGCAAATTACAAATTACAAACTATGTTTGGCTTAAGGAAGATGTATTAACTTCATTCAGTTGGTTATAGCATCATGGATACTAACAATTAATGGATAGCATAACTAACTATAAGGATACTAAACAGACAGAAGAATCATACCCGCTTCTAATAGATTAGAACAAAAATGTGTTTACAAATTAGAGGGGACAGCAAACGCGCAAGGACATTATAGTATGAATTCAACTTATACCGAATAGAAAGTGCAGCTATCATTGCTATTTTAAACCTAAGCCATTTGACTACAGTACTTTTCGGAAAACATGCTAAGAGTTGCTTTACGATGTATTTATTTTACCGGAAATGGATGTGTAAAAATGATAAAAAAATTATTGGACTTAGAGAATTAACATAAAGTAGTAGGGTAAACCATACAGTTATTGGTACCCCAACTTTAACTTAAAGAAATAGGTAAACAATTCCTAATTTTATTTCAAGATATACATGAATCTAATGTTTGAAGGGTCCTTCCTCTAAGTCATCTATGAAGTAAAACTTTAACAAACTAATCATTGAGAAGATTTCACAATTAAATCCACATGGTGCCAATAACTAGATTTGGCACTTTTAACAATAAATAATGCCATATTGTAAAACTATTGAAATTTTGACCTCCTGAGTCTTTATGGGAATAGATAATGAGAAGCAACAGGAAGTTTCTATTCGATCCCTTTATAAAAAGTTTCTTTTTATATTTAACCACAGAAATGTAGTCTTAATAGCCAATAACTGTACGGTTTAAGGTCTGGCCACACATGTCCGCACCGGATCCGCACCGTAGCAATAATACAGGTTATGTTCAGAATATTTTTAATTTAACTTACATATTACCTTTAGTTATGCCTAAAGTTCAAGCCACACATGTCAGACACAGGCCACTTTAGGCATAACTAAAGGTATTATGTAAGTTAAATTAAAAATATTCTGAACATAACCTGTATTATTGCAACGGTGCGGATCCGGTGCGGACATGTGTGGCCAGACCCTTACCCTAGGTTCCTGTTTTTAAAATAAAATGAAGCAAGGGCATATTTATTTAACAGGTTAATAATAGTCATAGTAGAATTGTTCATATATAACAAATGCTTTTTGCATTTTGCATAAGAAATTGGTAAGCTACTTAAAAAAACAACTGTAAAATGGTATTTGCAATCTTGATATCATTCCCTAATCTGACATTGTTGATCAGGTGCCTTTGGATTCCTCTACTTGGAACCCGAACTGGCCAAAGGCAGCGACGATGCTCCAGGGAACATGGGACTTTGGGATCAAGCCCTGGCGATCCGCTGGATCAAGGATAACATCGCGGCCTTCGGGGGCGATCCGGAGCTGATAACGCTCTTTGGGGAGTCAGCAGGCGGAGGATCGGTGAGTTTGGTTTTTTCACCGATTTTAAGAAAATAAAGGTAATCCGCAGATTCCCAGATCCTAATCCTTTCAAGGATAAGGCCCTAAATATATTCAAAAACATCAAATAAAATAAATGAATGAATGTTGTATTTTTCAAGATTATAACACTTTATATGACTCATATGAATGAACTTTATGGGTCAAACTTTCACAAAATAATACATTAGCATAAATTGATAAGATTTCAGATAGGCTAGTATCTACTTAAGCGTGTTTAGCGTTTGTAATCAAATGGTGTTGAGTGATTGTCTCTATTACAATATTATAACGGAAGAAAACACAAAACTTATGTTCAGTTTTGTGTTCTAAAACTGCCTGGCATTGTAAGGATTTTAATCACCAAAAGTCCAAACGCTTGGAAATATAAGGAAGCCACTTGAGTTCAGTTCGACTATGAAAGTTATACCGTTACTTTCTTGTAGCTGTTAACTTACACTGTTTCGTCACCTAGCTATCATTTTGTGTCCTCGTTGTTTGCTTGATACCTTTGTAATTTATGCAGAAATAAAATTTGTTCATTTTTCTATTATGTGTATTTTTTCAGGAAAATTTTATACATCCAACGCATTTCCATTCTAATTGTCATCTTTATTTTTCTTACATTTGTACAACGTTTCGGACTTGTTTGTCCATTTTCTAGTACATATCTAAAAACATTTTTCATTCCATTAAAACACAATATATAAACATTATATTACACTCTAAAACAATTTTACCACATACAGAACTTTTTATTTTTAAATTTAACTTTTAAAAACCTTCATTCAGTGTTAAAAATCATTCTAAAAATATTTTATAAATATTAGCCAATATCACAAATAAGAGTTATAAAATGGACATACCTTAACTTCCTACTATATTAACACTTTGAAATGTCTCGTCATTATTTTTTAAAAAACTACGAGTATCTTCTCACTATTCACCCGCTCATCGCAAGTTTTTAGATATGTACTAGAAAATGGACAAACAAGTCCGAAACGTTGTACAAATGTAAGAAAAATAAAGATGACATTGTGTTGGATGTATAAAATTTTCCTGAAAAAATACACATAATAGAAAAAATATAGAACATCCAAAGAAATAAGAAGAAGAAAAAGGAAAAATTTGTTCAAATCCGAATGAGCTTGTTAAAATATTTTTATTTTTTATTTTTTTTTTATTGCTATTACATTAAGGTTTAGCCCGCAAGCTGATCAGGAAAACGCTACAAAAAGGATTTTAAAGGAAAAACACATTTCCTTCAAGTCGACTCGAACATATTTAAATTTTGTCTCCACCTGTAAAACCGATTTAAATATTCTTTAAAATGAATAAAATTTATTTCACTAATGCTCGACTGGCCCATTATAAACCAGCATTTAGTAATTTTAGTCGGACTAAGGGCTTTGTTATGAATTTAATGATTTTATTGCATAGGAAATTTTAACTTTGGGTCCACTAATTTTCTGAGTTAACTCAACTTGTAAGATACATATTGATATGAAAGTTGGAATACTTGCTCCATAATTCGATAGTGTTTTATAATCAATTAGTCATCGAATTAACAGTTCCGGAGATTTTTCAGGCTCAAACCAACAAAGTCAACAGTTTCGTATAGACGTTAGAACAGATAAAGGATGAGATACTAACAACTATAGTTTTTTTTTTTTTTGAGTGTGGGGTCAGAATGATTTACACAAATGATGAATCCTTCATTTCAAGATTTCAATGTAATAAACTTTCACATTTTATGAGAGCCCCCAGAGAAGGATGATGTTGGGACAAGAATTCTAGCCCCAAATCAATACAAGATCTCTTCACCTCCGGCCACTTGTAACGGCCGCTTCCACCTTCTCCTTATATCTATGGCTGTTCCTCATCAACGATACAGCTGAGTAAAATATCACTACACCGAAGTAATAACCGAACATGTCTAAGGAACTTATTCCTCCTCCTGAGAAACATTTCAATTTCTGTCGCAATACAGTTATAAATAAATCATGCTTCAGTGTTCGTTTGAACGATCAAAGTCGATTGATGATTAACAATAAATTGATAATAAAATAATAACTAATAAAAAAAGAATAATATGATGAAAGAAAAAATATAATAAATAAGTATGTAGGTCTATACATAAATAGAGAGACAGATATATTATTAGTAAATAAAAACATATAAGAGGAAATAATAAACCGGAAAAAGTAGAAAAAAAAAAGTGTTGCTTTTCTTTGCATATATTGGTATTTGCAACTGTATTAAAATATAATACAACCAGTAAATGTGAAGAAAGAGAAAATAAATGCCATGAAGACTTGTAGAGTGGTCCATTGTGGTAAAAACTACCCATCCATAGCAAGTGGTAGATCTCAAATAATATTTGGAAATTACAAGATCTCAGGAGTTCTATTTCTAAAACTCCTGGAGGAGGAAAGGATCGAAACAAGAGAGTTGGAATCAGTAGCGAGTTTATTGTAAAAGGAATGGTAACTCGACTAGGCCACGTTGGCGTCATAAAAAAAATATATAAAAAATAGTAATAATAAAAAAGTCTGTATAATAAAAATAAAATGATATTCGTTAGTAACCGCACCAAACGGCTGAACGAGTTTGGCTACTTTTTCTTTTAATATGTTCTTTATACAGGAACGAAATTGGAAAAGTTGCCAGGAAGGTGTTTAAAATGCGATATTCGTGCATAACTCGAAAAAGAAAAAATCTGGTGCGTGCTCGCAACACACAACTTTCACTTACCAACTTACTTAGATTAGACATTAATGTGTTTGTTAAATGCCACTTCTCAAATGAACAGAACGGCTTTAATTGTGAACAATGGTCTGTCATTAAAGACGTACTCCGCATGCGTGGGCCCAACGAGTATTATGAGTTGACTGAATATTTCACTTTTTTTTCTCCTCTATATGTTTTCTTTATTTTTATCATATCTAATATTTAGCCATTTCTTATTTTTAGGCGTAACGAAAGACAATTAATTTCTCCATATAAACAAA
This sequence comes from Aelia acuminata, assembly GCA_911387785.2. Taxonomy (NCBI): domain Eukaryota; kingdom Metazoa; phylum Arthropoda; class Insecta; order Hemiptera; family Pentatomidae; genus Aelia; species Aelia acuminata. The sequence goes on along the minus strand of OU426984.1, from coordinate 51,111,670 downwards.
AAAAAAGGTACTTTATAGAAAACAAACAAACAAAAAAGACCCCCCCCCCAAAAAAAAAGCCCCCTCAGAACATTTTAATAATGATAAAGCTTACCTGATATTAAAGAACACCTAATTTTCATTTAACATGACGAATTTGATAAAAATCGTTAAAGCCGTTTTTGAGATCAATACGTCATCATAATTGCTCAAAGGGAGGGGGTACCTTATTTAATAACTTTTTAAGTTTTTTTCGATTTTCTCAAAAACGGCTCTAACGATTTTGATTAAACTTAGTATTTGATCTAGTTATATGCCCGAGATATGACTGTGAAAAATTCATCAAAATTGACCATCCGGAGGGGGGACTTTACTTAGAAAAATGTGTATCATTTTCACGTGTTTTTTTTATTTACTCAAAAACGGTTTTGACGATTTTGATCAAACTGGGTATTTGAAGTATGTATATACCAAAGATGCAATAGCCAACATTACATCAATATTGATCAACCGGAGGGGGGGACTTTACCTAATAATTTTTGCATCATTTTCACGTGTTTTTTTTATTTACTTAAAAACAGTTTTAATGATTTTGATAAAAATGGATATTTGATGTATTTATATGCCAAAGATGCGATAGCCAACATTACTTCAAAATTGATCAACCGGAGGGGGACTTTACTTAATAATTTTTGTGTCATTTTCACGTGTTTTTTTTATTTACTCAATAACGGCGACAACGATTTTGATCAAACTGGGTATTTGATGTATGTATATGCCAAAGATGTGATAGCCAACATTTCATCAAAATTGGTCCAACATGCGGGTACATTATTTCAAAATTTTTACCTTTTTTTCGATGATCTCAAAAGCGGCTTTAACGATTTTTATCAAATTCGTCATGTTAAATGAAAATTAGGTGTTCTTTAATATCAGGTTAGCTTTATCATTATTAAAATGTTCTGAGGGGGCTTTTTTTGGGGGGGTCTTTTTTGTTATCTATAAAGTACTTTTTTTTTTGTTTATATGAAGAAATTAATTGTCTTTCGTTACGCCTAAAAATAAGAAATGGCTAAATATTAGATATGATAAAAATAAAGAAAACATAAAGAGGAGAAAAAAAATAAAAATATTCAGTCAACCCATAAAACTCGTTGAGCCCACGCATGCGGAGTACGCCATTAATGACAGACCATTGTTCATAATTAAAGCCGTTCTGTGCATTTGAAAAGTGGCAATTAACAAAACGCATTAATTTCTAATCTAAGTAAGTTGGTAAGTGAAAGTTGTGTGTTGCGCGCACGCACCAGATTTTCTATTTTTTAATTAAAAGAGTGTGAATGAGTGTGAAAACTCGTAATAGTAAATGATCAATTTATACATAAACGAGAAAATAAATGTTTTTGAAGAAGTTTATTACATGCGAGCGTTGCTGTGGCTCAGTAGCTATAATGCTTTGAATTAATCATATCCTTTTTTTTTTTAATACAGTCAAATCAAATTTACTGATAAAGATAAAAACCAACTGCATTTAAAATAGAACTTTATGCCAAATTTAAAATTGTTTAGTAAAGAATTTAGGATGGTTAAAATTTTTATTTTTTACATCTATATTTAACTACAATAAGTATTAACCATCCATTCACTTAGCACTTGCTGGATTATTTCAGCAAAGGCGAGATAAAATATAAATAACACAAAGGTAAAAGGAACTTATAAAGAATATAATTGGAATTGGGTTTAGTACGATCACATTAGAAAGACAGCAAAAATGTACCAAATTAATCTTTTGCTATAATACATATTAATTAAATTCAGAATGTAACACATGATGATATGAGATATCGTATCAGTAGGTTCTACTAGAAACAGGTTATGAACAGCGAGCACGGAGCCGGAGGTACCTCAAACCATGCTGCATGTTCTTACAGTACTACTTATCTAAACTTAAAAATTTAACTATATGAATAAGATAGATAACGTTAATAAATAACTTGCTTTGCTAAAACAAATAGATTCGATGTTTTCCCCACACGTGGAAAGGCGACAAATAATTTTCCCTGTGAAATAAACGAATTTTCCTAGTCCAAGCCGGAAAAAAATAGATTTGGCTAGTGGATGCTTACCCACACTAAATATCGAAAGAAAAGTTTTGTGTCCATAAATCAATTTACACCGCCATTTTATGGAAATTTATAGAACTTACAAATAATCACACTCAATTGCATTATAATAAGCATTTAATTTGCAATAAAAGTAATAAGGAGACCAATAATCGAGATAAAAACTATCCTATCCTATAAGTTGGACAAAACTACACACAATGAGCCAAATTTTGTAAAGATCTCTTATGTAGTTTCTGATTTTACTCCAAAAAACATCGTGACTTGAGATTTTTATATATATAAAGATTTGAAAAAAAAAAAAATAACATTCTTGTTTATTCGAATGATTGTCAATTATTTGGTTGCTTTAGATTATACTATATTCAATCACTCCTCAAAATGTAGTAATAACTCAGAAAAACCATTTTTTTTTTCTTTTATGAAAAAGTGAAACCTCGTCAATCTAGATATCCGGTCCACATAGCATAATAGTTTTTAACACTGCGGTACCTATTTACTGCGAAGGGAGCAAAATGTGACGCTTAGAATTAAGTGGATAAGTTAGAATTAGTGGGTTCTTTTCAATAATTATATGTGAACTTTTTTTAAAGTAATTTTGAACTTCAATAAATAAATTTGATGCGGAGATCCGGGTTCAAATCCCGGCCTTGGCCCATCCTCCGTATAAAATTATTTGAAAAATTACTACTAAATTTAATAATTTTTTTTTTTTTTGTCGGATGCCTCGAAAGATTCCATCATGCCCTTGCGAGTAGTGTAAGATTCCACGTGATGTCCAGTCATTTCTGGTTAGTAATGATAATTCTTATCGAAATAAATTCAAATTGTTTTTGTTTCCTTTTTCTTATAGGATTTTTATTGTTTATTGCACATATTCCCATTATCTGGATTTTGGAATCTTCCATTATCCAGTTTGTCCAAGGTCCAATTAAGTATAGTAAGTCCAATTAAGTATATCCTCTCTCCATTTGTATTCATAAAATATTCGAGACGCATTTCTCACCGAGGGTTCTAGACCACGTTCTGCCCCTTCATTTTTTAAACGATTTTTATTCTTATTGTTAAACCGTTGCTACATATTCTTTTAAAAATACAAATATCTTCCAGAATCATCTAAATTAATTCCATCATTTTTTAGGGAGTGTTGCTTCTTCGTGTTATTTCTTCGGTTTTTAATTCCAAATTATCGCCTGTGAGACAGGCTTGATGTACGAATGAATCATATTTGCTTTTGCTTAGAGTATTTTAAGCACTGAATAGATAATTCTACACTAATAAAATGTTGTCAAAATAAAATTGTGGGTAGATAGATGACAAACATACTATTTTGAAACACAAAGCTTAAAAAGAACACCCGATAAAAACGGGATTTCCATTTGAGTTCCTTCGCCATTGATAGAACGGGTTACGCAATACTGTTATCCACCTCTTCCATTGAAGCCGGAATCCCTACAGCATCCCACTCTCCCTTTCTTCGTCAATGGTGGAGTATTACATGATCAACAATGTCGTAATGCTTTACTTGGACAAGACTATGAATAAATTTGTTCTTTTATTGTTCTTATAGCTGGCCATTTTTAAAAAGCTTCCACTTTACTGGTGACGTACAGTAGAACGTCGATTAGATAGATAGATAAAGTACTGTATTTTGTTTTATAACAATTACAGGGGTCTGATTGATTACCCAAATTAATAAAAATGTGCGAGCAACACACAACTTTCACTTACCAACTTACTTAGATTAGAAATTGATGCGTTTTGTTAATTGTCACTTCTCAAACGAACAGAACGGCTTTAATTATGAACAATGGTCTGTCATTAATGGCGTACTCCGCATGCGTGGGCTCAACGAGTTTTATGGGTTGACTGAATATTTTTATTTTTTTTCTCCTCTTTATGTTTTCTTTATTTTTATCATATCTAATATTTAGCCATTTCTTATTTTTAGGCGTAACGAAAGACAATTAATTTCTTCATATAAACAAAAAAAAAAGTACTTTATAGATAACAAAAAAGACCCCCCCAAAAAAAGCCCCCTCAGAACATTTTAATAATGATAAAGCTAACCTGATATTAAAGAACACCTAATTTTCATTTAACATGACGAATTTGATAAAAATCGTTAAAGCCGTTTTTGAGATCATCGAAAAAAAGGTAAAATTTTTGAAATAATGTACCCGCATGTTGGACCAATTTTGATGAAATGTTGGCGATCACATCTTTGGCATATAAATACATCAAATACTCAGTTTGATCAAAATCGTTATAGCCTTTTTTTGAGTAAATAAAAAAAACACGTGAAAATGATACAAAAATTATTAATTAAAGTCCCCCCTCCGTTTGATCAATTTTGATGTAATGTTGGCTATCGCATCTTTGGCATATAAATACATCAAATACCCAGTTTGATCAAAATCATTAAAACCGTTTTGAAGTAAATAAAAAAACCACGTGAAAATGATGCAAAAATTATTAGGTAAAGTCCCCCCTCCGGTTGATCAATATTGATGTAATGTTGGCTATCGCATCTTTGGCATATAAATACATCAAATACCCAGTTTGATCAAAATCATTAAAACCGTTTTTAAGTAAATAAAAAAAAACACGTGAAAATGATGCAAAATTTATTAAGTAAAGTCCCCCCTCCGGTTGATCAATTTCGATGATTTTTTTACAGTCATATCTCGGGCATATAAATAGATCAAATACTCAGTTTCATCCAAATCGTCAAAACCGCTTTTGAGTAAATAAAAAAAAAAACACGTGAAAATGATACAAAATTTTATTGGGTAAAGTCCCCCCTCCGGTTGATCAATTTCGATGATTTTTTTACAGTCATATCTCGGGCATATAAATAGATCAAATACTCAGTTTCATCCAAATCGTCAAAACCGCTTTTGAGTAAATAAAAAAAAAAAACACGTGAAAATGATACAAAATTTTATTGGGTAAAGTCCCCCCTCCGGTTGATCAATATTGATGTAATGTTGGCTGTAGCATCTTTGGCATATACATACATCAAATACCCAGTTTGATCAAAATCGTCAAAACCGTTTTTGAGTAAATAAAATAAAACACGTGAAAATGATACACAATTTTCTAAGTAAAGTCCCCCCTCCGGTTGATCAATTTTGATGAATTTTTCACAGTCATATCTCGGGCATATAAATAGATCAAATACTAAGTTGAATCAAAATCGTTAGAGCCGTTTTTGAGAAAATCGAAAAAAACATAAAAAGTAATTAAATAAGGTACCCCCTCCCTTTGAGCAATTATGATGACATTTTTGCTGTCACATCGCGGGCATATATACACCAAATACCCAATTTCAGTTTTGTACGGCCTATAGTTTTTGAGCTAGTCTGTTCACACACGCACACACACACACACACACACACACACACACAGACCATTTCGCGGGATTTGGTTATTTGGACTCAGGGGACCCAAAAACGTGTATTTCCGTTGAAAACCGGAAGTCGAAATTTTTCACGATCGCAATACTTTCCTTACTATATATTTCATATATAGGTAAGTGAAAGTAATAAATAAATAAACAAAGTCGAAGCAATCAAATTTTATAATAATCATCGATGTTGAGCATATTTAACTTAAATTAACGTTGACACTAATTGCGTTGAAGTACCGATCTGTTTAACCCTTTATATTTCCTCGCAATATAACAGGCACCTGTTGAATTCTGGCAGCTTAATTATTTCGAATAATGGAGCGGTATACAACAATTAAATTGTATTATACAATTATTCAAATCTCTAATAGTATAACTAAATATAAAGAGACAATACAATCGGATTTATTTTTTTATTGACTATAAATTTATTCATCAGTAATTAAAATGAAAGTAATTATTTTTCATTAATCTGCGTTTTTAGTTAAGGGTTTGATATGATAATGCCAAATATAAAACTATACTTTATTAATAAAATTTCAATTAATTCCCGAGTGTGAGTGTCTTACATTGCTTCAATGCTCGCACTGAGGATAAGATTCTTTTAATGAAACCCAGCAGAACGTCCAAAAACATTCCAATATATTAATTTCTAATAAATAAATTTTAAAAAAATATTAGTCAATAAAAAGGGCACTATTTTGGACGCGCGAGTCTAAGGCATGGCCTATTTCGTTTTAGTCCGATCTCAATTGAAAAAAGGACCCTCATGGGTTTATATATCACAAGAAGAGCGAGCGAGGCGAGCGGGGATCTAATGCTGAGATTGAATAAAGCTTGATTAGCCTTGATTAGGCGCTTTCAACTTAAAAATACGTGATGGGAGCCCACAGTCACATAACCTCTCTAATAGGTAACGCCCAGGAGCCGCTGTTCCGAAGTCGTAACTGTATTTTTCTCTAGTCCCATTGCAATGTAAAATATAAGTATATTTAGTTTTAAATAACAAATATAGGAGGAAGGAAAAAAAAAAAGGATTTTGTTGACAGTTTTGATTTGATCGTTGTCTTTACGTGATGACAGACTTAAAAAATACCTGATATTAATCCCCACTAGTTTCAAATTAAATTAACAAATTAGTGTAAATTTTCTCATCCTAATCTTAAACATACCTTTATTTTACCAAAATAAAATAAAAATCAAATATCATCTAATGATTAAGTAAGAGGATTTTATTTTATCCGTACTATAGGAAAGGTGTGATGTAAATTTTGTGCTCCTCTAACAATGAATTATTTTTTTACTTTTGCTGACCTATATAGAGAATATATAGTAAGGGTGAAAAATTTCGATTTCCGGTTTTCAACGGAAATACATGTTTGGGGTCCCCTGAGTCCAAATAACCAAGTCCTATGAAATGGTCTGTGAGTGAGTGTGAACAGAATAGCTCAAAAACTGTAAACCGTTTGTGTAAACCGAACCTGAAATTCGGTATTTACTGTATGTATATGCCCGCGATGCGACAGCCGAAATTTCATCAAAATAGTGTAATTTACTTAATAAATTTTGTCGAAACAAGCTACCAGTAAAAAATCTCGACTGTTGATGGAATTAGGTCCCTTAAAAAAAAGAAATGAGCAATAATAAATCGAAAAGTACTGGGAACATCCAATTTTTTCGATACAGATACTCAATAACTTATGGAGGTGTACATAATATAAGAATACGAATGTGGAAAAACGTGTGAAGTTGAGGAATGGCATTTACATATTATCGAAACACGTCGATTTCTATTATTTTTTTTTACTCCATTTGTGAATCTGCGCCTATCAGCAACATGTAGACAATCAGCAGGTTTGATGGCTGTTAAGGCTTGACATATACTGACATGTCAGGCATGGGGAAGGATGGCACCCAATAGTACCTCTTCCCTGGCTTGTTTCAGTTATTCTGGTCTGTTAAAGAAGGAGATCTCTCATCCATCGCCTTTTTAATCCCCTCCTTATATTTATGGGCATGTCGTCAATGGCCATATCTCGTATAAGGAGGTTAATGTGTCCATTTAAGTTAGTGTGGAAACGTTTGTAAAGAGTTGGTCGACTGTTGGCATGTGGAAGTCATTATGTAAGGTTCGAATAGTCACGTACCAAGGTGCTTTTGAAATGAGATGTAATATTTTTTATTGGAACGTACGAGTTTGTGAACTTGTGTCTATATCATTTGACTTATCGAGAGCTTCTTCATTTTGTTCCACATACTCCAAGGCAGCTTGTTGCTCAAGTAGCAAGATAATCTACATAAAGTACTTAAACACCTGAAATGTTTATACAGATTCGTTTATTATCAAGTATCAGGTAAAACGAGAGATGTTGACGCTGCAAGAAAGTTTTTTTTTTTTTTTTTTAATGTGATTGATGATTCATGATGATATGATTTCCCCTTATTACAAGGAATGAAGCTATAAAATTAATCAAATTTTCCTTTAGAATCTCAGTTTTAAGAATCTAGAAGTTAATTTTTGCTTTGTGGTTATAGAAGTAGGTTTTCTGTCGTACAAGGGGATTAAGAAGCTATAATTGGTCATGATGGTCTTAGAACTAGTGCTTTTTTACGCCCAATATTTTACTAAGAAATATTTAACATAATGCTCCTCAACGATAAGAGGTGTACAAAGGAATTCTCAGAAACAATAATGATGTAAAAAATCAGATAAAAATTCAAAGAATCATTCAGGCTAATCAGTTTGAATAAAATTATACATTAAATTATAATGACCATAATTCAATAATGAAGACATATATATTAAGAATATCTTGCAAAAGGAATTAATACCCAATAGGTAATCCCGGATTACCATGTTTAAGACCAACTTGTTTTAAGAAGGCCAAACTTGAGCCCTTAAGGGCCAAAATATTAATTCGTGAGGACATTGGACCAAGGCTTAAAAGGGTTGAAAATTAATTACAAGAGAAGGAGCTTTAAGATGATATACTGTGAAATATGTGGAAACCTCAACACTGAACTGAATCTGCGACACAGATAAGATTTATTTTATGTATGAAATAATAATTTTCTTGCGGGCGAATATTTACTTAATAGGCGAATTTTCGTTTTATTTCTGAGTACTTGATGGTATCGATTATTGCAGTTTTTGAGGATACATTAATTAATTGTTAAACAACAACTCTCTCTCTTTCTTTCTCTCTCTCTCTCTCTCTCTCTCTCTCTCTATATATATATATATATATATATATATATATATATATATATATATATATATTCTGGTTAGTTCTAAGCTAGTAGGGCTATGAAATCATCACCTTTCTTCTAGGATCTGTTGGCCATGTAACGTAATGGTTACATAATGTGAACGTAAACAAGCTCTCTAAAGCCACTGTCAAGTTGTCAGAAAAAAAAGTTCTCGTGGGGAGGGTATGTTATTACTCCGTGCTATTTTGGTGTGCTAGGTTTTTCCACATTTAATTTTAAGAGTTTAATATTTTTAACAATATCAGAGAAAAGTACAACATACGTATGTACATATTACTATGATTTCTGTTATATCTCCATATAAGCCTAAAGCAATTCGGATCAATCTACTACAAAAAAAGATTCTTGAGCCAATTGTCAATAATCCCGATTTATTTTTTACATGGTGAATCAGAAGGCACGTGTTTCGATTTCCGGATCCCACGAGCATTATCAAAGGATTAGATCTGGAAGGAGACAGAGAAAATACACCATGTTCCCTATCGTTAGGTATATCATGCACCGATATTTTTTTTTGTTTCAAATAAAGAATAAAATATAGATATAATTTTTAAAATAGGTCGCATGTATGTTTTTGAATAAATACTCTCATGGCTTAAAAATTATATGATCATGTTTTTTTGTAAAATTGACGAATATTCGCAAGAGGGGTAACGCATGTACGCGGTGCATGAAATGCTCGTTTAATGTTTATTATCAATTTTAACTTAAAATCCGAGTTAAAATTTTTTTTAACAAGGCTGCTCTAAATTATTAAGAAAGTAGTTATTTTATTACTCTATCTTTATTTATTTAAATTAAGTCTAAATAAAGCTAGATTCATTTTAAATTTAAAAAAAAACTCTGTTCTGTGACAAAATAAATGTAAAAAAAAAACAATATACTTACTTATTGTATAATTCTTTCTTTATTAAATAATTTAAAATGATTCTATTTTACATAGGGCTTTCTTACGCTAAATAATATTTCACTTTTTAGTTTCATTCTTACTTAAACCTATATGGGAAAACTGTTCACAGATATCACAATACAAAGGGTATTTGCAATATTACCAGTCATTTCAAAAGTACCTTGGTACGTGATTAATTAATTAATTAAAAAAAGCTTATTTATATACTGACTTTCACATGCCAACAGTTGATGAAGAACACATAAAGATCCTTTACAAACGTTTTCACACTAAATAACACTGTCTCATACAAGATATGGTTGCCCATATGTGTAAGGAGGGAGTTGAAAAGGCGTTGGATGAGAGATCTTCTTAAACAGACCAGAATAACTAAAACAAGCCAGACAAGTGGCACTGCTGGGTGCCATCCTTCCGCATGTCTGACATGCCATTGAGACTATCAAATCAGCTGATTTTCAATACGTTGCTAACAGCCGCGTATTAAAAAAATCTGGTGCGTGCGCGCAACACACAACTTTCACTTACCAACTTACTTAGATTAGAAATTAATGCGTTTTATTAATTGCCACTTATCAAATATACAGAACAGTTTAATTATAACGCATTGGTTTGTCATTAAAGGCGTACGGCGCATGCGTGAGCTCAAGGTGTTTTATGAGTTGACGGAATATTTTTCTTTTTTCTCCTGTATATGTTTACTTGATTCTCTTCATATATCATATTTAGCCGTTTCTTATTTTTAAGCGTGATGAGAGACAGTTAATTTCCCAATATAAACTAAAACAAAGGTACTTTATAGAAAAACAAAAAAAGCCCCTTCCTTAATAAAAACATTATTAAGTAAAGTCCCCCCTCCTGTTGATCAATTTTGATGAAATTTTTACAGTCATATCTCGGGCATATAAATACATCAAATACCAAGTTTGATCAAAATCGTTAAAACCGTTATTGAGTAAATAAAAAAAACACGTGGAAATGATACAAAATTTATTAAGTAAAGTCCCCCCTCAGGTTGATCAATTTTGATGAAATTTTTACAGTCATATCTCGGGCATATCAATAGATGAAATACTCAGTTTAATCAAAATCGTTAGAGCCGTTTTTGAGAAAATCGAAAAAAACTTAAAAAGTTATTAAGTAAAGTACCCCCTCCCTTTGAGCAAATTTGATGAAATTTTTGCTGTCACATCGCGGGCATATACATACTCTAAATACCCAATTTCAGGTTCGCACGGTATATAGTTTTTGAGCTAGTCTGTTCACACACACACACACACACACACACACACACACACACACACACACACACACAGACACACACAGACCATTTCGCGGGACTTGGTTATTTTGACTCAGGGGACCCCAAAACGTGTATTTCCGTTGAAAACCGGAAGTCGAAAATTTTCACGATCGCAATACTTCCACTTACTATATATTTCATATATAGGTAAGTGAAAGTGAAAAAATAATAAAAGAGTAATACAATTTTTAGTCAATAAATAAATAAAAAATGTTTCCATTTTTTTTTTTGCAAAATAGTGAAAATTATATCTTCCTTTGAATTCTTTATTTGTCAGTACATTATAAAAATTTACTTCACAACGTTTCGAGGCCTATTCTGTTCTTTTCGAACAAATCTTCAGATGCATTACAACTGTTTTTACATTGAGTATTTAGAATAATGATAAAACTAATTTACAAAGATGATAAAATTAAAAAACAAAAATATAAATTATAATTATATATATTTTATATACATTTTATTTTTCTCTTATATCTTCACTCATTGTAATTAACAATATTTAAATTTAAACAATGCATCAATTTGTTAATCTCATCAATAGTTCAAAATATAAAGATTGTTAATTACAATTCCTTTCTCTTAGGCTATTGTTAATTACTAATATTGTTAATTACAATTAGTGATGAGGTAAGAGTATATACAATATATATTGTAATATATATAATTTTAATTTATATGTTTGTTTTTTAATTTTATCATCTTTGAAATTAATTTTATCATAACTGTAAATATTATGTAAAATTGTTGTAGTGCACCTGAAGATGGGGCAATAGGCCTCGAAACGTTGTGAAGCTTATTTTTTTATAATGAATTGGCAAATATGCAATTGAAAGGGAGATATAATTTTCAATATTACAAAAAAAAATTGAACAATACAAATCAAATTTTAGTGTTTGTAGGAAAAATAAAAGGAATAAAAACAAATTGAAAAGAAAACACTATATTGGAACTTCAAAGTAACTAAAGAAAAAATAATACTGAAACAAAAATAAAAGTATCTTCTTGCTTGTAACAATAAATAAATAAATCAAAAGTCACTTTAAAGAGAAATAAAAGGTTTTTAACTTGTCCACACAACTGAATTGAATCACGGTACAAAAAACAACATTCACCACCAGCTTTTACGATTATAACCAGGTAATGTTAGGTTACCCTAATTAATGCCTTGCATATCATTATGTAATGTTCAATTAACATATCTGGGCAACACTGGTTAACCTCCTATGGCCGGGCAACACTGCTTGGTGTAACCTCCTCTTTGTTGACATGAGGTTGAAGTGCTGTTGCATCACTTCCCCCCAATGACACCGTCACAGAAGCGGACAGAAAGTCGGATGAGGCGTCCTCGTCGAGTCCAGCAGCTTGCTGGAGGCTGATCGGCTTCTGTGGCTGGGGCATTTTCGGAAGTCTTGTTTATTTGTGTTGTCGGTGGAGTCGGCGTATGCGCAGCTGGCGTTGAAGATGTGTCCTCCAAAATGTAGGCTGGTTTCAGTCGGTCGGTGCTGACGGTCTTCTGTTCGGAGCCTAACCTGATAATAAACGTCTTCTCTCCTCTTTCGATGATGGGGTGTGGTCCGGAGTAGGGTGGAGGCAGCGGCTTCCTGACTGCATCGTCCCGCAAAAAGACATGGGTGCAAGTCTTGAGGTCTTTCGGGATGAACGTTGTTGCTTGACTCGACCTGTGTGGAGCAGGCTGAAGGCGCTTGAAGTTCTCTCGTAGCCTGCAGAGGAATCCTTCTGGTTCGTCCGATTGAGAGCTAGTCTCCAAGAGTTCTCCGGGAAGACGTAATGGTTGACCGTAGGTCAGCTCAGCCGCGCTTGTAGAATTATCGTCGCGGACTGCGACCCTCAAGCCTAGTAGAACTGTGGGTAACAGCTCGGTCCAAGAACTTGAGTGGATGAGATGTGCGGTGAGGGCAGTCTTCAGGGTACGGTGCCACCTCTCGATAATCCCATTCGATTGCGGATGATATGTAGTCGTCCGGCAACGGCGTGAACCCAGTAGGTTTAGCAGTTTGGTGAAGAGCTCGCTCTCGAACTGGCGTCCTTGGTCTGTGGTGATTCGGGCAGGAACACCAAATCTGCAGATCCACGTTCTGTAGAGGGCGGATGCGACTGTTGTTGCCGAGATGTCTTCGAGAGGTTCTGCTTCTGGCCAACGTGAGTATCGGTCCGCCATGGTGAGACAATATCTCTTCCCATCCGATGGTGGCAGAGGTCCGATTATATCGACGTGGATATGTTCAAATCGACCAGCTGGAGCGAAGACACCTGGGGATGTTACGGTGTGACGCTGAACCTTGGAGCGTTGACAAGCGATGCAGTTCCTGGTCCAGGTAGCCAGATCAGCGTTCATATTCGGCCAGAAATACCGTTGCGCAATTAGACGGCGAGTCCCACGAAAACCAGGGTGACTGAGGCTGTGGAGTTTCTTAAAAACTTCCTGGCGAATGGAGAGAGGTACGTATGGTCGGGCTTTCGGCGTTGTGAAATCGCAGAGAAGTGGTTTGTCCAAGTGCGGCAGCTCGATCAGCTTCAACTGCAAGTTAGGGTTCCGAAGCATTTCCGGAATCAAAGGGTCTTCTTGCTGTGCTTGAACAATGCTCTCCATGTCATCCGGACTCCTGATTTCCTCCAACCGTGAAAGTGTATCAGCACCTTGTTTTCTTCTCCTGAGACATGGCGAATGTCGGTAGTGAACTGACTGATGAAGTTCACATAACGAATTCGTAGAGGTGTCGCTGTCTCAGGCTTTTGGTAAAAGGCATATACCAAGGGCTTGTGGTCCGTCAGGATGCTGAATACGCGACCTTCGATACTTGGTCTAAAATGCTTGATAGCACTGTAGATCGCAGTGAGCTCGCGATCGTAGGCGGAGTATTTCCGTTGCGCTGATGTGAGAGCTCTTGAGAAAAATCCTAACGGTCTCCAGTGTTCTCCCTCGCGCTGCTGAAGAACGGCTCCAATCGCAGTGCTAGATGCGTCCGTAGCCAGAGTGAGTTCAGCATCTGACGATGGATGGGAGAGGATGACGGCGTCTTTGATGTCTCGCTGGCATTGAGCGAAGGCTTCCTCTGCTTCTGGAGTCCACTGAACGGGAGTGCTGTCGTTCTTCTTGCTGTTCCCGACGAGTCCATGAAGAACACGCTGAACATCTGCTGCTTTAGGGAGGTATCTTCTGTAAAAGTTGATCATCCCTAAAAAGCGTCGAAGATGACCTTTTGAAGCAGGAAGAGGGAACTCGGCGATTTGGTCTACCTTGCTCGGAAGTGGTTTGGTCCCCTGTGAGTTTACTAGAAACCCTAAAAATTCAATTTCAGGCTTACCAAACACTGACTTGAGCGGGTTGATGGTTAGCCCGTGCTGGTCCAGTCGTCTGAAAACTTCTTCCAAGTGTGCTCGGTGCTCTTCTTCTGATTCCGAAGCTACCAAAATGTCGTCCAGGTAGACAAAGACATACGGTAAGGCGAGGATGCTGTCCATCAGGCGTTGGAAAGTCTGGGCTGCGTTGCGTAGTCCGAAGCACATCACCGTGAATTCGAAGAGGCCGAAGGGAGTGATAACCGCAGTTTTCGGGATGTCCTCAACTGCCACGAGTACCTGGTAGTAGGCTCGATTGAGGTCGATCTTACTAAATATTGTTTTGCCAAAGAGATTAGTATTGAGCGCTTGAAATTTGGCACGCTGTATCTGTCTGGCACAGTCTGAGCATTTAGGCGACGGTAGTCCCCACAGAATCTTAACTTACCGTCCTTTTTTTCGACGATATGTAGTGGGCTCGCCCAAGGACTCCTTCGTCTACCATCTTTATAAATTCTTCTCTGGCTGCGTTGTATCGACTTGGAGTTAGGCGCCTGGCTTTAGAGGTGAACGGTGCACCCTTCGTCTCTATGAAATGCTTGATGGGATGCTTCGGCTCCTGTAGCTCCGCTGATGGGCGGGTTATAGCCGGGTATTTACGAAGGAGTTCGTAGTACCATTCGCCGCAGGGTACTGAGTGTACAGAAGGTGTCGTATTGTGGTTGAGGTTGCCCTTTGATGTAAGACCGGTTTTTGCGTCCACAAGCTTTCGACCCTTAAGATCGACCAGGATGTGGTGATGGAAGAGAAAGTCTGCTCCGATGATTGGGTTGCTGACATCTGCTAAGATGAAAGACCAACGAAGTGGGCGTCGGAGTCCGACGTTCAGGATCTTCTTGACTTCTCCATAGGTCTTGATGGGCGTACCGTTGGCTGCAAATAGCGTAAAGTTGGCGGGGTGTTTGCGCTCTCGTCGCCGTGCTGGGAAGACCGATATTGACGCTCCAGTGTCGACCAAATATCGCTCTCCGGTGTCCTTATCTCCGACGAATAATCGGCGGTGGTGGATGTCAGCGACGGAGTCCGCCTTCTCAGTCGCTGAAATTAGTTTCCCTGCTGGGGTGTGCTGGGCTTCCAACTGCAGGGTTGTTGACATTTGCGAGCCTTCTCCCTGAAGCGGTGGTGGTAAAAGCACAATTTTCTGCTTTTGCTCCGTGAGCGGCTACGTTGCTGGCTTCTTGGTCTATTTCCTCGGCTGCGATACCCCTGACTTTTGAGTTCACTGATTTCTAGGCTCAGTTTCCGGATCATTTCTTCGAGGTGGGAAATAGAAGAAGAGGAATTGGGTTGTGTGGAGTCTGAGTTTACCTGACTGACACTGGGTTCGTAAACTTCGGCTACGCGGTCCGCTACCTCCGCTAGCCTCTCCAGGGAAGTCTCAGTGGTTACCGCAAGTGTGGCTTGCATTCTCTCAGGTAGAGCTTTGAGCCACATATTTCTCATTAGTTCATTCGAAACGGAACTACCTGCAAGCCTTTTGAGTTCATTTAAAAAATGAGATGGTCGTTCTCCGTCCACAAGGTGCCTATCTTCTAGAAGCCGCCTTATCCTTCGATTCTCCGATTCGGCATAAATGGAAATAAGTCTGCCTTTAAGAGTCTCATATGGTTCTGCAGGCGGATTTTTTACTATGTCGGAGACCTGTTTTAAAATTTCAAATTCTAAGTTCGCAACTACTATTTGAAATTTAATTCGGGAACTTGTGATCTTAGATGTAGCAAAAACGGCCTCAGCTTGACAGAACCAGAGTTCAGGGTCAGCTCTCCAGAACGAGGGAATTCTAACACTAGCACCTGGGCCACTAGCGCTTACCTCACTCTCTTCTGTAGGTTTGCTTTCCTTGGGGTCCATTTCATTCGTTCCGGGGTCACCACTTTAGTGTTTGTAGGAAAAATAAAAGGAATAAAAACAAATTGAAAAGAAAACACTATATTGGAACTTCAAAGTAACTAAAGAAAAAATAATACTGAAACAAAAATAAAAGTATCTTCTTGCTTGTAACAATAAATAAATAAATCAAAAGTCACTTTAAAGAGAAATAAAAGGTTTTTAACTTGTCCACACAACTGAATTGAATCACGGTACAAAAAACAACATTCACCACCAGCTTTTACGATTATAACCAGGTAATTGTAGGTTATCCTAATTAATGCCTTGCATATCATTATGTAATGTTCAATTAACATATCTGGGCAACACTGGTTAACCTCCTATGGCCGGGCAACACTGCTTGGTGTAACCTCCTCTTTGTTGACATGAGGTTGAAGTGCTGTTACAAAATCTTCAAGTACCATATATTAAAAATTACCAAAAAAATAAAAAAATGAGTTTCTCACACCATGCTCAACAACTTAAAATCATTCTTCAGAAAGAAGTTAGTTGTTATTCTGTGTCCTACTTGAAAAACCCTGTTGCACGCACCCTTTAGGGGGCTTACATGGATGCATATAGTAGCGGGGATATACATCTCATTGGAATGTAGGGATGACAGTTGAACACGGAAGGGAGGCCTACATCTACAGGATCCCTAGCGTAGATATTTTTGCTACATATTTGTGCAGTATTGTTACATTATTTATCAAGAGTTTTCTCTCTCTTTTTTTCTTTGTTTAAATTGATTATGAAAGAAATCAAATTTTGATTTAAAAAAATCAGTCTAAGAATTGTTACGATGATTGATAATCAGGATTTTTAGTCAAAACTTTTTAGTACATGTACGCGATGCATGAAACGCTCTTGTAATATTCATTATGAATTTTATCTTAAAATCCGAGTTATAACTTTTTTTTCACAAGGTTGATCTAATTTATTGAGAAAGTATTAATTTTATTACTATTCATTTTTTTTGTTAATAAGAAAAAAGCTTTTTCCAGATTTAAATAAAGTTCGATACATTTTAATTTTAAAAAATCTGGTGCGTGCGCGCAACACACAACTTTCACTTACCAACTTACTTAGATTAGTAATTGACGTGTTTTGCTAAATATCATTTCCCAAAGTCACACATTTTTCTACATTCATATCTTATTTTTGTTAATCGTTAAAGCCGTTTTTGAGTAAATAAAAAAAACCCGTGAAAATGATACAAAATTTATTAAGTAAAGTCCCCCCTCCCGTAGATCAATTTTGATGAAATTTTTACAGTCATATCTCGGGCATATAAGTACATCAAATACCAAGTTTGATCAAAATAGTTAAAACCGTTTTTCAGTAAATAAATAAAACACGTGAAAATGATACAAAATTTATTAAGTAAAGTCCCCCCTCCAGTAGATCAATTTTGATGAAATTTTTACAGTCATATCTCGGGCATATAAATACATCAAATACCAAGTTTTATCAAAATCGTTATAAACGTTTTTGAGTAAATAAAAAAAACACGTGGAAATTATACAAAATTTATTAAGTAAAGTCCCCCCTCCCGTAGATCAATTTTGATGAAATTTTTACAGTCATATCTCGGGCATATAAGTACATCAAATACCAAGTTTGATCAAAATAGTTAAAACCGTTTTTCAGTAAATAAATAAAACACGTGAAAATGATACAAAATTTATTAAGTAAAGTCCCCCCTCCAGTAGATAAATTTTGATGAAATTTTTACAGTCATATCTCGGGCATATAAATACATCAAATACCAAGTTTGATCAAAATCGTTAAAACCGTTTTTGAGTAAATAAAAAAAACATGTGAAAATGATGCAAAATTTATTAAGTAAAGTCCCCCCTCCGGTAGATCAATTTTGATGAAATTTTTACAGTCATATTTCAGGCATATAAATAGATGAAATACTCAGTTTAATCAAAATCGTTAGAGCCGTTTTTGAGAAAATCGAAAAAAACTTAAAAAGTTATTAAATAAAGTACCCCCTCCCTTTGAGCAAATTTGGTGAAATTTTTGCTGTCACATCGCGGGCTTATACATACTCTAAATACCTAATTTCAGGTTCGCACGGTTTATAGTTTTTGAGCTAGTCTGTTCACACACAGACACACAGACACACAGACACACAGACACACAGACACACACACACACAGACCATTTCGCGGGACTTGGTTATTTTGACTCAGGGGATCCCAAAACGTGTATTTCCGTTGAAAACCGGAAGTCGAAAATTTTCACGATCGCAATACTTCCACTTACAATATATTTCATATATAGGTAAGTGAAAGTAAAAAAAAATCATATATGCTCTATGAGAAAATAAAAGTAAAAAAAAAAAAAATGACAGAACAGTTGACATGAAAAAACAGTTGACTGATTTCAAAGCCTAGGCTCTCCAAATAAAGAAAAAGTTTTGACTTATAATCCTGATTATCAATCTTTTTTTTTTTTTTTTAGCTTATTTAAAGCCAAGGTTTTGTTTTTTATTCTCCTAAAATATTCAGATCAGCTACTCGTTACTACTTACTAGATAACTTACAAATTACGAAATATTAATGACGGATGCGAAAAAAATAGCCCGGTACCTTAGGAAATAAACGGGATATAAATTAACACCAAAATTCGCTCATGAACTAAGATCTCATTATGAGATGGAAATGGTTGGGGGTGCGGTCAAATGAAAACACTATATGTGAAATAACATATATATTGTGCCGACGTTTCGACCCGATATTCAGGTCTTCTTCAGGGCTAAATATAAAACAAGATAGCAACCAATAAATATGAATAAATATGGTAAAAAAAAAAAAAAATTATATTATTCTATTATACAATTATTAACTCATTTTCTTTTTTTCATGCATATATATGTATATCGATACATATATTACTCTTTATCTATTTATTAGTTTTTCTTTTCTTCATATTTATTGGTTACTATCTTGTTTTATATAAGAAGACCTGAATATCGGGTCGAAACGTCGGCACAGTATATATGTTATTTCACATATAGTGTTTTCATTTGACCGCACCCCTAACCATTTCCATCTCATATTCTTCTACGGTCAACGAATTTCCTTCATCTTAAGATCTCATTACTTACATCGTAAGAATACTTAGACCTACGAACAGATTACCAAGAGATTGTGAATATCTTAAAAAAATTGTAAAAAGTACCTATTTAATTTAAAATATTCATCCAAACCACTGCTGTATGATTCTACACATTTTTCGTGACGGTATAGGGAGAATGAATCACTACTGTATCTGCTATAGTATTTTACAGCTAACCAACATTGGTTGAATTTAAATGGTAATCTAGAACTACAGACAATTTAACATCCATTACCAGTACATAATCATTTACATTAAGAGACCAAATCCAATCACAAAGCTCTCTCGATGTTTAATAGATAACTGCGCGTGCGCATTGTGCAATCAAGCTATGTATAACCAAACTATTTGAATTACATGGTAATGTACCTATAATAAATTCCTAATCGGTAAACTAGATCGTACATATAAGCAAAATGCGTAAAAAAAGTGGCAAATGGTTTTGAGTGATCTGTTATTCTGTGATATTTCTTTACACCTTCAGTTTACGCAGATACGAGGGCAAATAAAACTATAATGAACCCTTTCAGGCCGGCCATGTAAACAACTAGCAACAGTGTACAGTGTACAGTCGTGTAATTACGCAATAATCGTAAGAACTAGTATTCAAACAGTTCTCTCTTTTGCATTACGTTACAATTAATATAAATTGCATTAAACACAACAACTCGAGCTAAACCTAATAAATCCAATAGATTTGGGATGAACTTTGCCCCCTTTTCTATGTATCCCGTCCTACATTTCTTCATTCCTCGCGACCCAGCACCTTAGTCATTCAATTTGTCACTCCAAGTTTGGCCAGATACCGCTTGTTTTATTCTTCCTATCATCCGTTTATCTGTCAACGTCACTAAATGCAAAACGCAACTTTTCTTCTTTATTTGGACTAACACATGTTACACACCTTTTACATTTCCTCACATACGGTACTTTGGGCACTGTTCTGTGCAGTGTAATTCAACCTTTAAAGACTTGAGTTTTAGATCAGAATTTTCCAATAAAATAATAGTAACATATACATTATATCCTTTTCAATTGTTTATCTTGTTATCTTAGAATGAAAATTCGGTACTAGTCTGTTATAGCCCCTCATCGAAGATATACCGAAATCGATACATCGATTCCTAAGGAAATGTGTTTCGATACAAGATACGTTTCCTAATAGGTTTCTATTGTTTATTATTGTGCCCAACATGGAAAAATATATTCTGAAAACCATATTTCGATTAGTTGTGAATGAGGAAACAGCTTTAAAGTTTTTACAAGATAAAAATATTATCCCTAAGAGAATGATTTGTGAGAACGGTCACGAGTTGGTTTTAAAAATAAACCAAGAAAGAAGCAGGTGGAGGTGTCAAAAGAATCAATGTCGAAAAGAAGTAGGTGTTCGAACTGGAAACTGATTAGAAGGCTCCCGCTTACATCTGGAAGATGTAGTTCCAGATGTAAGTTGTTCCAGATCTATAAATGTAGAAAGACATGTCTAGTTTTCAAGATGAACTTAAAAATGTTGTATAGAAATGTTATTATTTAATGAATAAATTTAATATTTAATTTCCTATTAATGTACAATTACCTAAACAAAGTTTTCGTTCAATATTTCACATATGATTCAGTATCGATGAATCGATTTCGGCATATCTTCGATGGGGGGCTATAACAGACTAGTACCGAAAATTCTTATTATAATTTTAAATTATTAACTCATTTGAGCGGGATATGTGCCTGGTTGCTCGTGTGGCAAGAGCGCCTAACTAGTGATATGGAAATCCGGGTTCTAATACCCGCCTAGGCAAATCTTTTCTCTTCTTATAAAGCATATTTAAATATTTATCCTTTTGAGTTTTCGCTCCATTGTATTAAAAGAAACAAGTTTATAAAAAACACTTTCCGCAGTAATTTCATTTTTTTATTATCGAGGTATCGCTTGAAGTATACATAATACTGAATGCTGGTACTAGTGAGTAATATCCAGCATGCTCGCTCTTGCTACTAACTTTACGTTGCTGCAGGTCTCGATCCACCTGATCTCGCCGGTGACGCGCGGCCTGGTGCGGCGCGGGATCATGCAGAGCGGGACGGTGAACGCCCCGTGGAGCTACATGACGGGGGAGCGTGCCATCGAGGTGGGGAAGGTGCTGGTGGAGGACTGCGGCTGCAACGTGACCCAGCTCGCCGACAGCCCCAGCCGGGTCATGGCCTGCCTCAGGGGCGTCGACGCCAAGACTATCAGCGTCCAGCAGTGGAATTCCTACGGCGGCATCCTCGCCTTTCCCTCCGCACCTACCATCGACGGGGTCTTCCTCCCCAAGGACCCCATGGAGCTCCTCGTCGAGGGCGACTTCCCGGAGACCGAGATCCTCATCGGCAGCAACCTCAACGAAGGTAAGCCTCAACACCTATCCATTACCTGTATTTCTTAATTGGACCTTCCTTCTGCTCGTTGTCCATATTTCCTCATCTACTTCACAAACCAAACTATCCACTTCCTACAATCACAGCCTTCCAAAATTTAAGTCCTCTATTCACTTAAAACCGAAAAATTCGCACGATCCTTTCTCGCCCGCTCCTCTACCCTCTAGAATTTCCTCGTATCTACAATCCGCCATGCTCTTTCTCAGTCATCGTTCAAATATCACCTTTTTCAACATCTCCTTACTTCCCGAGCAGATGAAGCTTAAGTTCAAATGTGATACCCATGGTTTGATCATGGGCGGATCCAGCCGACTGTAAAGGGGGGTGGCTGCAGTCATGAAGGGGGGGCTGCAGCCCCACAGCCCTTTATTTGAATTTGCCAATCAGCTTTTTTACCTTTTATGTTTCTTTCCCACAACTAAAATTCTACTTGTACAGCATATTATTTGTTCTTTAACTTGCTTCCTTACTTTAAGGAAAGTCAAATTCTATCTTTTAATGACGAAAAATTTTCCAAAGGGCGGGGCTGCAGCCCCCACAGCCTCCCCCTCGGATCCGCCAATGGGTTTGATTACTTATAAGTAAAGGCCGGATTTCGTGCAGTAAAAATTTTAAAAACGTGCAATAAAAATTAGCCAAACGTGCAAAAACGTGCAATAAAATAAAAAACACTGACAAGCGTGCAATAAAAATAAAAAACACTGACAAACGTGCAATTCAACCTTCTGCTGTGTGAAGAGGCGGTGTATAATTAAAAAATCAAATATTAATTTAACATATTTATATAATTATTGTTATATACATATGTGCTTACAAAACCAACAAAAAAAATGTTTGCTAGGAATCATAATTAAACAAAACTAATAATATATATATAGTAAAACATAAATTTTCGTAATTTTCTACTAACTATATTAATTTATCAAATAGAAATTTCTAAAATTTTATCGTATTAAATTTACAATAATGTACATTTCCATATTATGCTTCGTAAATTCATCTCCAACTTTCTCGATAATATTAATCTGTGATCTCAACGTTAAGGTTTGCTCTTCAAGCTTTTTTATTTGCGAAGGTAGAACCGATAAATGGGATCTTATAAATGCTAGATCTGATGCAACAGATGTAAAATTTAAAAAAAGATTTTATTTTTTGCACAGATACTGCATCATCTTCAAGAGTAGAAACAAACTCTTTAAAATTATTAAAATGATCTGAATAAAATATGGCTGCTTCGATCCATGTTCCCCATCAGAGTTGGGCGTAATCCAATTACAATGTAATTCAATTACAATTTGGATTACATTGTATTTGAATTACTGTAATTGAATTAAAATCGCTATGAATTAAAATAATTGAATTATAACATCAATTACGAATTACTTTGTAATCCCTGAAGTAATTCAATTATAATTGGATTATTCAAATAAAATTAAAACTAATACTATCACCTAATATAAATAGGTAGGCCAAAACGAAAATGAGTGTGACAAATTTTTCGAATTTCACTCGCTTTTCGGTTAATACGTCGTGAACGGGTGAATTGGGTTTCACGGTTAAAACTATTTTCCGACTATTTAGAGGTAAGCTAATAGGAAAATGATAGTGACAATTTACCGACTTTTCATGCGGTTTTCCGCATATATATCGTGAACGGGTGAATAAAGTTTCACGGTTCAAACGATTTTCCGACTATTTAGATGTAGGCTAATAGGAAAATGATGCTGACACATTTTCCGACTTTTCATTGGCTCTTCCGCTTATGTATCGTGAACGGGTGAATTGGGTTTCACGGTTAAAACTATTTTCCGACTATTTAGAGGTAAGCTAATAGGAAAATGATAGTGACAATTTACCGACTTTTCATTCGCTTTTCCGCTTATATATCGAGTACGGGTGAATTGGGTTTCACGGTTCAAACGATTTTCCCGTTATTTAGATGTAGGCTAATAGGAAAATGATACTGACACATTTTCCGACTTTTCATGCGGTTTTCCGCTTATGTATCGTGAACGGGTGAATAAATTTTCACGGTTCAAACGATTTTCCGACTATTTAGAGGTAAGCTAATAGGAAAATGATAGTGACAATTTACCGACTTTTCATCTGCGTTTCCGCTTATATCTTGTTTGTATTTGCTCTCTAAAGAACACTAAATTTTTACTTTCACTTACCTATATATGAAATATACAGTAAGTGGAAGTATTGTGATCGTGAAAAATTTCGACTTCCGGTTTTCAACGGAAATACACGTTTTGGGACCCCATGAGTCGAAATAACCAAGTCCCGCGAAATGGTCTGTGTGTGTGTGTGTGTGTGTGTGTGTGTGTGTGTGTGTGTGTGTGTGTGTGTGTGTGTGTGTGTGTGTGTGTGTGTGTGTGTGTGTGTGTGAGTGAACAGACTAGCTCAAAAACTATAAACCGTGGGAACGTGAAATTGGGTATTTAGTGTAGGTATGTGCCCGTGATGTGACAGCAAAAATTTCATCAAAATTGCTCAAAGGGAGGGGGTACTTTATTTAATAACTTTTTACGTTTTTTTCGATTTTCTCAAAAACGGCTTTAACGATTTTGATTAAACTGAGTATTTGATATATTTATATGCCCAAGATATGACTGTAAAAATTTCATCAAAATTAATTAACCGGAGGGGGGACTTTACTTAATAAATTTTGTATCATTTTCACGTGTTTTTTTTATTTACTCAAAAACGGCTTTAACGATTTTGATCAAACTGGGTATATGATGTATGTATATCCCCGAGATACGACTGTAAAAATTTCATCAAAATTTATCAACCGGAGGGGGGACTTTACTTAATAAATTTTGTACCAATTTCACGTGTACATATTTTTTATTTACTCAAAAACGGCTTTAACGATTTTGAAGAAACTGGGTATTTGATGTATGTATATATCAAATAGGTAAAAGCCAACAATTCATCAAAATTGGTCCAACTGAGGGGGCACTTTATTTCATGATTTTTTTTCTAATTTTTAACTTATTTTCGATTATCTCAAAAACGGCTTTAACGATTTTTATCAAATTCGTCATGTTTAATGAAAATTAGGTTTTCTTTAATATCAGGTAAGCTTTATCATTATTAAAATGTTCTGAGGGGGCTTTTTTTTGGGGGGGGGGTTTGTTTGTTTCTTTCGTATAAAGTACCTGTGTTTTTGTTTACATGGAGAAATTAACTGTCTCTCGTTACGCCTAAAAATAAGAAATGGCTAAATATGAGATATGATAAAAATAAAGAAAACATAAAGAGGAGAAGAAAAGAAAAATATTCAGGCAACTCATAAAACACGTTGAGCCCACGCATGCGGAGGCCTCAACGCCTTTAATGACAGACCATTGTTCATAATTAAAGCCGTTCTGTTCATTTGAGAAGTGGCAAATAACAAAACGCATTAATTTCTAATCTAAGTAAGTTGGTAAGTGAAAGTTGTGTGTTGCGAGCACGCACCAGATTTTTTAATTGTGTGATAAACGTTTTACGACTCGTTTTAAGTGTCCCCTCCAATTGATCAATTTTGATGAAATTTTTACTGCCACATCGCGGGCATACATAAAATTTCCAGTTTAATTAAAATCATTAGACCCGTTTTTGAGAAAATCGAAAGAAACGTAAAATTTGGACAAAATTCATTAAGTAAAGTACCCCCTCCGTTTGGCCTATTTTAATGAAATTTTTGCGGTCACATACATACACCAAATACACAATTTCAGTTTCGTACGGTTTACAGTTTCTGAGCTAGTCTGTTCGCACACGCACACACCCTCACACCCTCGCATGGACAAACTGCCAATATCCTGGAGTACCAACTTATTGGTGAGGAAATAATGATATTCCTTAGTCCTAGGTCAATAACTATCCTTATTCCTAGGATCCTTATTCCTCCTTATTCCTTATAACTATCCTTAGTCCTGGGTCCTAATCAACAACTATTTCATAGGAGTATATTAAATAAATTTGCATTATGATTCTGAATAATAGGTTATAACAAAAGGAGAAAAAACGTTAAGGTGTAGGTTTGGTAAAAACTAATCATTAGCTTAGTTGTTTATATTTTGTTTATATTATAAACTAATCATTAGCTTGCTGTTAAATATATGTATTTCATTGCACTACATTTCAGAAATTTCCTGAAACAAAATCGACAATAAGTAGCGAAAAAAATAAATAAATAATATTTATAATAAGATTTGGTATGTAACATGGGCAATTTGAGAAAAAAAAGATTTGGTATGTAACATGGGCAATTTATTTTGAAGCTAAGCCGCTGACTCTGCGCGTCATCAAAAAAGTGTCAAAGTAGCGACGTGCGATGTATCATGTAGAAACCTGTGGTAAACGATTCCCGACACGACTTTTTTGGTCGGCGCAGTGCGACGCCAGCGCTGAAACGCTGCATATTTAGACCATCGTCAAAAACTTTACAGCGAATCTACGATGTTAAAGAAATATTCGTTCTAAATTTCAAGTTGACATCAAAATTGCGGCCTGTATCGCGCGACACAGACGGACAGTCAGACATACATACAAACAGAGGGACAAATGCAGGTCGAGTGAAAGGGTAGTAAACTTTTATCCCAATCAGAAAAGTTTTTTGTGAGTGAGAAACTGTCACAGTCTTAATCTAGCTGCGCTACTGAAATTTCGTCAAAATAAGTATGGCCAACCGCAAATACGTTTGCAATTTTTTTTCAAAATCGAACAACAGGAAGTACCAAGCCAGGTAAAATTTTTTCCCACCCAGTACATAATTAGACGTAATTAGATAATACGTTATTTTTATATTTTATATTATAATTAAAACGTACATAATTAGAACATAGGAACAAATAACGTAATCCCAGCTCTCTGTAATTGGATTACAACAGATGATCGAAATACAAATTCGTAATTTGATTATGCTGTAATTGAATTATAATTGAATTACAATTGGATTACAATTAAAAAATTTTTATCGTATTTCTAAAAAATAATTCAATTACAATTTAATCGTAATTCAAATGTGTTGAATTACAATTACATTGTAATCGTAATCATAATTCTAATTCAATTACATTTTGCCCAACTGTGTTCCCCATCTAGTTATCACAGGTTCTGGGGGAAGGGGGCAGTCCATACTATTTCTATAAGCTGTAACGCGGTGAGGAGCTTTTAAATATATTTTTTCCCATTATTAACAAGTGTGTTCATATTTCGGCAAATTTCCCTCACTTTTTCAGCAACACGGTTTAAATCATGCGCTACACAAGTTACATGTACCATATTTGAATAAAAAACTTTTAATGCTTCTCCAGTTTTTACCATATACGGAGCGGCATCGTTAAAAAATAAAAGGATTTTATCTTGGTAGGATGTTTGACAGAAAAAATTTGCTAACCTGTCGTTTACAAATCGAGAGACAGTCTCGTAGTTTGTTTTTGGAACTGCTTGCATGAAATGAAGTATGGTTTGGGTTCAATCTCCAGGTGTAGGATTCCAACAATTATACTGCAAATATTAAGTCCCCGTGGGTCTGTTGTTTCATCTACCATGAAGTAAATATAATTATTTTCAACTATTTTTCGTATTTCTTCAACAGAATGTTTAAAACAGTTTTTGAGGTAATTTTTTTCTTAGGGTGTTCTCGTCAGGAATGTTTTGTTTTGTGTATTTTTGCAAAAAACACTTAAAGGGCTTGGACTGCAGTTTATTGAATGGAATATTGGAAGCGACCATGGCGTAACATAAATCGGTAAAAACTGTTTGTTATTGTCTAACGACGAGCAGCTTTGTTTGTTGTAATTGTTGAATTGGGGCTCGCTTGGATTTTTGTGCTGCAGTTAACTGCGTGTTTTCCCGTCTTCTTTCAATTCTGGGTATGGTTTTATCCATTTGATTTTGGAAGATTGGTTGGCTGTCACTTTAGGCCATAGGTCAATAGTGAAAATTTTCGTACTTGTTTACCGAACTAAACTCAACTTCAGAATGATATGGAAATAAAGGAGTAGGTGGGAAGGTTGAGTCAAATCCAGTTAGAACTTCTAAGAAAGTTAATACAAAAGAACGTTGTTCGACATAATACCATTTCCGTAACGAGTTCGAAGAAATATTTTGAAATCGTAAATAATTTTTTCTTTCTTAGAAAATTAGGTAGAAAAATAAATTATAAATACATACATATATCGGTATTATTGTTGGTAATTTTAAAATAAATCATAACTATTCTCTATAAAAAAAAGTAAAAAAAAATCAATATTTTTAATGAAATATCAAAAAATGCACTTTCGTGCACTGAAACCTAAAATATGCAAATTTGTGCAGTAACCCTCAAAATGTGCAATTTCGTGCAAAATAAAACTTACATATGTTAATCAGGAAGCCTTAATTCGTGTAAATAACTTGTCCCCGATCGATTGCAAGCAACCGAAAAAAAAGTGCAAATGCACGAGAATCCGGTCTCTACTTATAAGAATTCTAAGAGAAGTACGCTCTAATCTCAGTCTTCATGTTCCTAGAATGTATATACTTTTCTCTTTCTCTCTCTCTTTTTCTTTTCCTGTTAATATATTTTTGAAGAGTCGTCTTGATTTACTTATTTTATAACGATATTGTAACGTTAAATCTTCAAATAAAACATATGGTTTAAAATCCCTAACCTTTTGTTGGCACGAACTATCGGTCGGAACAAACCGTTGGAGTACGTGGATTGCTATCTTTTCGACGGATAGAAACGACCTTCCACGAAGACCTCTAGCCTTCTAGAATGTTCCTTCTACGACTATATATAAGGATGGAGTGACTGGGCCAGTTAGTCTGAGTATTAGTCTGTGTCTTAACTGTGAAGCTCGTCATATGATTTGTGTGCCATAAAGTTATCATTTTTGTAACCTGCTCGGATATTTGAGTTGTATTAATTTGTTAATCCACAGAAGTGTTACAATACAAAATTTAAATATGTTAAATTTTTACAGATGGAATAAGATGGTCAAATATTTATTCTTTTATATATGTGCATATTTGCCTATTGCCCTGCAACCCCGGTTGGGCATCATTGTTAGATACATATAACATTTATATAGTGAAGGAAGGCGCACTCCCCCTAGATACGCTAGTCCTCTCATATTCTTTAAACAGTAATCAAATTTTTCTTTTTATAAATCTCGAAATATATATTTTTTTCAAAATTAATTAACAGATAACTTGATTACCTAAGCGCAGAACTGCCCAACTAAAGACTCGGATCAATATTATTGCACCCCCAATTTATGGCTGGCTCTAGATATATAATAAGGTAACTTCGTTTGTAAACGAAGCGGCGGCTACAGAGAGCTTTGGCTTTGTTAGCGTAGGCCGCGATGCTAAGGAGATTAGGGGCATGCTAATGAGTTCCTCCCTTCCCACAATAACGTTTGATCATGTTGGTAATTCATACGGGAAGGGAGTGGGGGTCCCCGGTGGTCTCAGGGTGAGGGCTTACAGCTTTCATTCCACACCTCGTGTAAACAACTCTGAACAAAAGGAACGTTTTTCTTTATTGCTAGAATTTATAATATTGCATATTGTAACGTTAAACAGAAAAATATCTGGTTTAAAAGGCTCTTTGTCGGAACGAGCTAGCAGTTGGAACAAACTGTCATAGCCCGTGTTTGTGACTACCTTGTTCGAGTAGGGGAGTTCAAACAGTGGCGATTTCTCGGAACTTAAATTCGCTAGCGATTTGCCAACTTCGCTCTTAAATCACTTTCCTCCGCCCGCTGAAATGTCAGTTCGCGTCAGTGGTATAAGTCGCGCGGTTATGGAGTTCTGCGTGCCAGGAGACAAAAATCGTGAAAAGTAGGTTTATAACGTTTTTTTATGATGCCTATATTTTCATAAGGGTTTTGTATTTTGGCTTAAGTTATATATGCTTCGAAAGCTCATTAACTAAAGATTTATTATGTATGTTTGGTACAATTGATTTCTGTGTAGTTGCTTCTTGATTGTGGATTGATTAAAAATTGGGAGGTTTTTTCGTACCGAGGAGAATTGAAACAGGCTGTTTCAACTCACCTCGTTTTGCCAGACGAGGACAAAAACAAGTGTGTGGTATGACTTCCGCAGAGAGGGGAACATCAGTTACTATAGCACCTATTCTGCAAAAGAAGAAGAATTGGCCTTTGTTTTAGAGCAATTTTCAAATACCAGAACCAAATAAAAATGGGTGCAATATCTGGAATACAACATCGGGGCTCATGAAACGCACTGGTGGGGAACTTATGTTTGCCAATACTGCTTGTCAGATTGACCCTTTTTATTTTCATAATATTTTTATTTTTTACATTTGTGAGATTATTGTAACATAAATATTTGAAGAAATATTGATCAAAACTGATTTTAATACTTAAAAAATCTGGTGCGTGCGCGCAACACACAACTTTCACTTACCAACTTACTTAGATAAGAAATGGACGTGTTTTGTTAAATATCATTTCCCAAAGTCACACATTTTTCTACATTCATATCTTATTTTTATTAATCGTTAAAGCCGTTTTTGAGTAAATAAAAAACCCCGTGAAAATGATACAAAATTTATTAAGTAAAGTCCCCCCTTCGGTTGATCAATTTTGATGAAATGTTGGCTATCACATATGTGGCATATACATACATCAAATACCCAATTTGGTCGCAATCGTGAAAGCTGTTTTTGAGTAAATAAAAAAAGCACGTAAAAATGATACAAAATTTATTAAGTAAAGTGCCCCCTGCGGTTGATCAATTTTGATGAAATTTTTACAGACATATCTCGGGCATATAAATAGATCAAATACTAAGTTTGATCAAAATCGTTAAAACCGTTTTTGAGTAAATAAAAAAAACATGTGAAAATGTTACAAAATTTATTAAGTAAAGTCCCCCCTCCGGTTAATCAATTTTGATGAAATTTTTACAGTCATATCTCGGGCATATTGATACATCAAATACCCATTTTGATCAAAATCGTTAAAGCCGTTTTTGAGAAAATCGAAAAAAACATAAAAAGTTATTAAGTAAAGTACCCCCTCCCTTTAAGTAATTTTGATGAAATTTATGCTGTCACATCGCGGGCATATACTTACACTAAATACCCAATTTCAAGATCGTACGGCTTATAGTTTTTGAGCTAGTCTGTTCACATACACACAGACACACACACACACAGACCATTTCGCGGGACTTGGTCATTTCGACTCAGGGGACCCCAAAACGTGTATTTCCGTTGAAAACCGGAAGTCGAAATTTTTCACGATCGCAATACTTCCACTTACTATATATTTCATATATAGGTAAGTGAAAGTAAAAAACCGTGAAAATGTTACAAAATTTATTAAGTAAAGTCCCCCCTCCGGTTAATCAATTTTGATGAAATTTTTACAGTCATATCTCTGGCATATATATACATCAAATACCAAGTTTGATCAAAATCGTTAAAACCGTTTTTGAGTAAATAAAAAAAACACGTGAAAATGATACAAAATTTATTAAGTAAAGTCCCCCCTCCGGTTGATCAATTGTGATGAAATGTTGGTTATCACATCTTTGGCATATAAATACATCAAATACCAAGTTTGATCAAAATCGTTAAAACCGTTTTTGCGTAAATAAAAAAAACATGTGAAAATGATACAAAATTTATTAAGTAAAGTCCCCCCTCCGGTTGATCAATTTTGATGAAATTTTTACAGTCATATTTCAGGCATATAAATAGATCAAATACTCAGTTTAATCAAAATCGTTAGAGCCGTTTTTGAGAAAATCGAAAAAAAAGTAAAAAGTTATTCAATAAAGTACCCCCTCCCTTTGAGCAAATTTGATGAAATTTTTGCTGTCACATCGCGGGCTTATACATACTCTAAATACCTAATTTCAGGTTCGCACGGTTTATAGTTTTTGAGCTAGTCTGTTCACACACACACACACAGACACACACACACACACACACACACAGACCATTTCGCGGGAGTTGGTTATTTTGACTCAGGGGACCCCAAAACGTGTATTTCCGTTGAAAACCGGAAGTCGAAAATTTTCACGATCGCAATACTTCCACTTACTATATATTTCATATAATAATAATAATAATAATAAACTGTTTATTTAACAAAATAAAGACACAAAATAAAAGTTCATAATATACATAAACATATAGGCATGGACAATGTCCGTCTGCCGGGTTGACCACACTTTTTCAATATTCTTATTGTTTTTAAAACCGCATTCAAACGAAATACAGAATTGTACATATTAATCAAACATTAAATAAATGATAATTTATCCTTTGAGGTATAAAGCTAATTAATATAAATAATATATTTTGTTTTACATTTTTATTGTGTATTAAATTCCTTAATTAAAATTTGTCTGTATTTAACAGCTTCTATGGTAAACCAATATAATTGTTTCCAGTTCTTTCCATTTAGATATTCAACAACATTATCCTTATCAAGAATGCTTTGTCCGAACCACTTAATCCTAAACTCCATCAAAATAGGACATATAGCTAGGAAATGGTATAAATCTTCATTTAGCCCCAGGTTACATAATGTGCATTTATGGCTTTCTTCTGAACGCCCAACAGAATAGTTCAAATTCAGTAATTGACCCCGTACTTTAAGAATAGTTTTAATAAAATGAAAATTATTTTTATCCGAGTAATAACTGTTTTCTCCCAGATTAATGATTAATTCTTTATATAACACATGAAATTTGGATGTACGTGATGACTGAATTAAATAAGATTTAAAATTATGTTTTAATTTGTCTAAAATTATTGCTATCTGGTTCTTAATGTTCGAGCTATTGTTATAATTAATTTGTTCAATACCAGATAAGGAGTTGATAATATTTCATATATAGGTAAGTGAAAGTAAAAACGGCTAAAAGTTAATAATTATTTTATTTCATAGATTTATAATTTAAAAACATTTGTTTATCTCAGTGTTATTTTAATTAATGTTAAGAATAGGTTGTTTTAACTAATTTACAATGGTTCTTTTAACTACTTTAGGAGTTGATTATTTGTATTGACCTGTAGGTACCTACTTAACTGATAAATCTGCACAAAATATTAATAAAAAAGTTCGTTTTGTACTTCAAAAGTTTAATTCTAATAAATAACTTTAAATTATATCATCATTTTTACTTTCACTTACCTATATATGAAATATATAGTAAGTGGAAGTATTGCGATCGTGAAAAAATTCGACTTCCGGTTTTCAACGGAAATACACGTTTTGGGGTCCCCTGAGTCGAAATGACCAAGTCCCGCGAAATGGTCTGTGTGTGTGTGTGTCTGTGTGTGTGTGAACAGACTAGCTCAAAAACTATAAACCGTGCGAACCTGAAATTGGGTATTTAGTGTAGGTATATGCCCGCGATGTGACAGCATAAATTTCATCAAAATTACTTAAAGGGAGGGGGGTACTTTACTTAATAACTTTTTAGGTTTTTTTCGATTTTCTCAAAAACGGCTCTAACGATTTTGATTAAACTGAGTATTTGATCTATTTATATGCCCGAGATATGACTGTAAAAATTTCATCAAAATTGATTAACCGGAGGGGGGACTTTACTTAATAAATTTTGTAACATTTTCACGTGTTTTTTTTATTTACTCTAAATCGGCTTTAACGATTTTGATCAAACTGGGTATTTGATGTATTTATATGCCCGAGATATGAGTGTAAAAATTTCATCAAAATTGATTAACCGGAGGGGGGACTTAACTTAATAAATTTTGTAACATTTTCACGTGTTTTTTTTTATTTTCTCAAAAACGGCTCTAACGATTTTGATTAAACTTAGTATTTGATCTATTTATATGCCCGAGATATGTCTGTAAAAATTTCATCAAAATTGACCAACCGCAGGGGGCACTTTACTTAATAAATTTTGTATCATTTTTACGTGCTTTTTTTATTTACTCAAAAACGGCTTTCACGATTGTGACCAAACTGGGTATTTGATGTATTTATATGCCCGAGATATGACTGTAAAAATTTCATCAAAATTGATTAACCGGAGGGGGGACTTAACTTAATAAATTTTGTAACATTTTCACGTGTTTTTTTTATTTTCTCAAAAACGGCTCAAACGATTTTGATTAAACTTAGTATTTGATCTATTTATATGCCCGAGATATGTCTGTAAAAATTTCATCAAAATTGATCAACCGCAGGGGGCACTTTACTTAATAAATTTTGTATCATTTTTACGTGCTTTTTTTATTTACTCAAAAACGGCTTTCACGATTGTGACCAAACTGGGTATTTGATGTATTTATATGCCCGAGATATGTCTGTAAAAATTTCATCAAAATTGATCAACCGCAGGGGGCACTTTACTTAATAAATTTTGTATCATTTTTACGTGCTTTTTTTATTTACTCAAAAACGGCTTTCACGATTGTGACCAAACTGGGTATTTGATGTATGTATATGCCTAATATGTGATAGCCAACATTTCATCAAAATTGATCAACCGAAGGGGGGACTTTACCTAATGAATTTTGTATCATTTTCACGGGGTTTTTTATTTACTCAAAAACGGCTTTAACGATTAATAAAAATAAGATATGAATGTAGAAAAATGTGTGACTTTGGGAAATGATATTTAACAAAACACGTCAATTTCTTATCTAAGTAAGTTGGTAAGTGAAAGTTGTGTGTTGCGCGCACGCACCAGATTTTTATTTTACAGACCTTAATACTTCTAATAAATCATATGTTTCAACTCTCCTCGACCCCTGTTTCATCTCACCTCGGTATGAGGGGAGTTGAAACAATTTGACTTCTTACGGTTAAGTGGGTTTTTGACAACAATATTTCACGCTTACAATTTCTTTATGTTTGCCATTCGCATGTGTAAAGAATGCCCTATCGATTGGTGCTAATATCATACGATTTCTATCAATAGGATTTGGGGTATGAAACAAAATGTGAAAATTGTTTAAGCTCCCCTCGGTCTCCCCTACCATCCACGCTATTCCACGAGGTTCTAGACCATTCCTTATAAGACTATGTATAAGGAGCGATTGACTGGACAGTTAGTCTTGTTCTGAAGCGCATGTCACATGATAATCTCTGTGCTAAAAAGAGATATATTTTGTAACCTTCTTAATTGTTTGTTTTAATATTTGTGTTCTCATAGTTTGAGTGGCATTGGCAGAATATTGTTATTTTTCTTTGAATAAAAGTTGTTATCCCACAGAAGTATTACAGTATATATTAATTTTATATATAAATCGTTACGCTAAATATAACTTTGTAGTGTACAGCCTTGGCCAAAAGTATTAGGCACCTTGCATAATTGTCTATTTCACTTTATTTAATAATTCTATATACACTGTGGCTTCCAAAACTTGTTGTATTGACAAAAATGGATCCCTTAAATGGATTTTTTTAAATTCCCAACTCCTCATTAATACAGTAGAAAAAAAAAAATGAAAAGTAAACTAAAGTTCCCAGTACAGTGTTAGCTCTCTTATTGGTAGTAGTTGAGGTTTTGTTTTATTTTATTAAGAAAAAATTAAATTTTCTTTTTGTTTATCATTAAAAATGACCAAAGTAAAAGAACTAAGTGAGACAGAACGGTCAAAAACTGTTTTATCTCGACGGAAGGGTATAGCCAATCCGAGATAGAAAAAGCTATGAAGTGCTCTCGTTGTACTGCTAATATACAGTCCTGTGAATAAATATAAACTCAAGAAAAAAAAAACTATTTTGATTAGTTTAAATCATTTAATTTGGAATCTAATTAACAAAAGATATTATTTAATGTTTACTGTAAATTATTAGTTACAATTTTAATAAATTATTTAATAATATTGCCAGGATTTGCTAAAATTTGGACAAAATAACAAAACAGACCTGTGAATAAGTATAAACTCAAACATTGTCTGTCTCTTTAATGCGTAAATTCATTTCAATAATGAACACTTCTTCCATGTTTTTTAATCACCTCCAATAGTCTTTTAGGAACACTTCTTACTAAATTAATTAAAGTGCTGTCTGATATGTTTTCCCAAGCTTGAGTTATTCTTTCTTTGAGCTCATCAATATTTTGGATTTCTGGCTTCTGAAGGTCGTAGACTTCTCTTGCCATAATCCCCCATAAATTTTCAATCGGATTGAGATCCGGACTAAGAGCTGGTCAATCCAAAATGCTGATCCCGAAATCCGAAAACCATTGTTTTGTAGAGCGTGCAGTATAAATCAGCGCGTTATCCTGCTGAAAAATAATTTTTTCCTCTTCCAGTATTGTAATGAACGGCAAAAGAAACTCTTCTAAAACATTTTGATAACCTTTTGCTTTCAATTTGCCGGAAATGAATGCGATTTGGGATTTACCCTTTTCATTAAAAGCAGCCCAAACTATGACTCCGCCACCCCAATGGGACCTTCGTGACAAGATTTTTTTTCTTTTCTTAGATCATGCCAGTAGTAATTTAAACCATTTGGACCATCAATATTAATTTTTTTTTCATCACTAAAAATAACTGTTGACCATTTTTCGCTGTCTTGAATATGCTGTTCAGCAAACTGCAGTCGTCGCTGCAAATGATGTTTTTTGAGCTGTGGTTTTCTCACTGCCTTACTATATTTTAAGTACTTTGATTTCATTATCCACTTCCTAACCAACCTAGCATCACATCCTAAATTAAATCGCCTCAAAATCTGTGCAGAGGATGCTCCTGTTTTTGAGATTTCTCTCAAAACCGCTCGTTTCACTTGTTTGGAAATTTTTTAAGGCCTTCCACTTCTTATGTTTTTCCCATAATTGTCTGGGCCGCTGTTTAAAAAGTTTTTAACTACACCCTGGGAGCGGTTTAGCACACTAGCAATCCGCCTCTGGGTCATCCCACCTCTTCTTAAGTCTATAATTCTTTGGCGCTCAATTTCAGTAAGTTGAGTCCCGCGCGGCATTATTTAAAAATCAGAAAACGCTACAAAGTATAAAAAACAAACAAATATGCTCTCCCTTTAACATTTAGAAGAAAACTGAGGTGATATTAATCCATTAGAATCGAAAATAAACTTTGAGTTTATACTTATTCACAGCGTAAACATGCTTTATTTACAAAATCTGATGATCGTAAATTAACAAACATGTCTAATGCCATTTAAAGCTTCTTGCCAATCTAATAACATTACAACAAATCTAAGAAAATTATTGTGCAATGAATTCACTTTTAAATTTCATTAATACTTCGATTTTATTAGTTGAGTTTATATTTATTCACAGGACTGTACTCTTCTTAGACATCGGAAGCATGAAACATTTTCCTCTCTAACTAGAACAGGAAGAAATAAAATAACAGAAGAACATGAGGATAAGTTTTTGTTGAGAACATCTCTTCAGAATCGTAAGAAAATATCGAAACAGCTGGCTGAAGAAATGAAAATTTGGGGCTGTAGGGGGACTTCAGATGTTGGAGAAATGTTTTTATTTGAAGGAAGAATGAATAGCGATGCTTATATTTCTTTGTTAAATCAAATTTTGAAGCCTTCATTTGAAAAAATATTTATACCAGATGACAGAAAAAACATTGTTTTTCAATAGGATGATGCTCCATGCCAGGTTTCACGCAAAAGTAGAGAATGGTTCGAAAAACAACATTAAGGTGCTTAACTGGCATCCTCAGTCCCCAGACCTCAATCCCATTGAGCACATAACGTCTAACTTAAAAATTTAGTTGGCTTGCATAATTAAAAATGCAGTTGGTAAACGTAACCCCACAAAAAAAGACAACTTATTTTTATGTTTAAAAGAAGAGTGGGAAAAATTAGACAACGACGTTTGTTCAAAACTTGTGAATTCTACGCCAAAAAGGAAAAGTGAGGTGATAAAAGCCAATGGTTTGATGTCCAAATATTAATTTGACTTTGTTTTATCTTTGAATAAATAATGTTGTGGTAGTAGATGTTCTTTTTTCCCTCTTTACATTTTTTTAAGAAAATTATGTAGGTGCCTAATACTTTTGGCCAAGGCTGTAGATCTCTTTTCCGGCTCTCAGAAGCCAATATCGATGAATGAGCTAGAAACTGAAAGGGAATTTCATGGAAACGTGACTAATCATAGTTTCGATTTTTAAATTTTAAATAGGGCTCATTCCAGTTTTTGTGTTTTTAAACCCCTAAAATTAACATTTTTCTAAAAAAAAAAAAAAAAAAAAGCGGGTGGGGCCAAGGAGTCCATTTAATATTGACGTTTGTTTACCTATGACATCAGTTTTCTAGAAGTATAAGAGAAAGCGGTTATGTACTATTTTTATTAAGTTGAGCTAACTTATAAGTTTGTTCCAGCAAAAGCCAAAACAATATTCGAATAAGAAAACCAAACAATCAAGCTCACAATCAAAAGTATGGGGGAAGGGACATGCACATAAGTCGAACTATCGTACCATGACAGTTAGTCCAGGACAGCTTGTTGGAACAAACCTAATGTTATAACTCTGACAACTTCCAGTAATATATAGTTAGAAAATGTTTTTTTTTTTGTTTTTTTTGGGACTTCAAGGCTTCCACTGAAGCCCTATACTGCCCATACTAACACCCATTGCGCTGGGTGATTCTGAAAATATAGTGCTGGCGCTTAGTTCATTTTGGTGATACACCGGCCATTTAAAATAATATTTTACTGGGCATAATTACAATTATTCACTGCCTAGTTTCATTTATAGGGAGAATGACTACTACCACTGCTATCCTAGATTATAAGGACTGGAATACCACCGCGGGCTTTGGAAATTCAATTCCAATATTCCAGACATATTCCACCCGCTTACAAAACAGGCAAATTTCCATATTCACCTTTTCAAATTACCATACTGTTGATACAGAGGATTTATCTGAAATATGTATACCGCCAAGACTATAAGACGGTCGGCGTTAATAACTTTCATGCATCATATGTCCAAGTATCAATAAAATCAGCAAGTAGCTATTAAACTAAAAACTATGGGAAAAATTGAATGGGGATTTATAAAATTTGATAGCAGGTTATTAAATGTTTTTTTAATATTTTTACAATACTAAGAATATTTTTACATTTAACTGAAATACTATATAAAACTAATGTAAATGATTCAAAAGAAAATATAGTATCACTGTTATGGCATTTCTGGGTGCGGCCTTTTGGCAACCGTTTAGTGTGAGGTTACGGCTCAAATTTTAGGTATTCATCAGGGCAATTAGAATTTTATTATTTCCATTTTTAAATAATAAAAATACTTATGTTTTTATGCATTTAAATAATACTTATTTTCCAATAATTTATAAAGTTCAGTTTATATAATATAAAAAATAAAAAGTTTGATCAAAGCTAGTATTTTTCACAGGTAAAAAATCTGTACTGGTCTGCATGTCATTTTTATTTTTATTTATTTTTTTAATCCTATCAGTTCCATTGAACTTGCCTAGAATAATTGGGCTGGTTTATATTGCAAGAACAATCATGTTTTATTTAAATTCATTATTTATTGTTATATTAATGAAATCGTTGGATGATCGACGATCTCTCGTAGAAAAGGTAAATAAATCAATGTTTAGGTACTAAACCAATGTTGTGAAAAAATATATAAAAAATAATGATTGGAGGGCACCATGGAACGATTGAGAACTTGGAAAAAAAAATTTAAAAGCTAGTAAAAATAAATGTATCAAGAGTTGTATTGTATAATTGATAGGATATATTAATCGATCATAAATTATTTAAGATATTTAATTTTAAAAAAACATAAATTATTAATAAAAATTTGTTGTTTATAAAATAAGGACAATTTAGTCAAGCTTCTACATTTTATGGTCGAAGAAGATATGAAAAAAGAAATATATGCCAAAAAAAAACAACAACGTTATTAATCACAACTAACTCAAACGATATTAATATCTAAATAACAAAATAAATAAATAATTTAAATTTTAGGCAACAATATTTTAACATGTAAGTAGTAAAATCTTTTAACATGTAATTCTTTTTCACTTTACATTTAAGGTCAATACTTGTACATAAATCAGTCTGTATATTATACCTTTTTTTTTAACATGTATTTCATAATTTCATAATAATTTCATTAATAAAATCATCAGAAATTCTCAAATGTGAAATACCTACATGTATTTGTTACAAATAGATGAAAGTTTGGCTAATTAAAATTGCTTAAAAATAGGAGTTAATTTTTTTGAAGCGATTTTGTTTTAGTTGCTCCATTTCATTATTCCACTAAGATTGTCTTAATATCAATAGGGATTTAGGGCGATCTATTTTTTATTTCTATAATTTCTTAATGGGAAATTTCATGAATAATAGTTCAAAACTTTGAAGAAACGAGTGTCTTTAGAAACAACTGAAGACATTATTTTATCTCTTTTATTATATATTCTATCTCTTTTATTATTTAAAAAAAAAAATATCTCCCCAATATAATGAGATTAATAATCATTTTCCAGTTTTTCATCTCAATGTTATATTCTTGTTTCGTTTTTTAATCAAAGGCACGATGATCGTCCATGAGGTCGAGAGAACCTCTTTGGCACAATAAAATCAATGGTGACTGGTTGAGCGTGATTATGGTCAAACCACCTCCTTGCACCGCAGTTAAACAAGATACTTTTAGTACTTTCGGACACAGTTCTGAACCAATGGGTTAAAGTGGAATTTTTTTAGATAAATAAATAAATAAAGATATTATATACTGATGTTGCGCGACGTGGCGCTCCGAAATCGGAATCAAATTAAATGAATAAGAGAAGCAAACATTTTTTTTTCGACAAACATGTTGGAAAGAAAAATATAACTACGTTTTGATGAGAAGGAAGAAGAAGAAGACTTGAATTACAAATTTCGTAGTTGCTCTGCATTCCAACTTGATTGACGAATCGATAAGAGTTGGTTTCCAAGGCCTGTATTATTCAGGCTCTATAGCGGCCAACTATTTTTCAACCATCACTTGACCTGGACTATACGCTACGCTTATATTACGACCAGCAAGTCGTAAAAAAAAAAAAAAAAAAAAAAAAAAAAAAAAAAAAAAAAAAAAAAAAAATTCTAATTTCGAAACGGGAAGATTGTCCGTTTTATTTTATAGTAGCCGGTTATTCCAGACAAATCGTTCCATTAGGATTTCAACAAGATACCTTACATGTTCAAGCTGTAATTTAATAATTTACTATAAAAGAATATTACACCATTAAGGAATTAGGAGATTAGAAATTTTGAAAATTATTAATAGTGGACTCGAAAGTATTCATAATAGTAAGCTGAATCCAAAACGTAATGAAAAGAAATGATATAAAAAGGATTTGGTTAAAATAAAATATATACCGTTCTTTCTCTTGGATGAGAATTGGTGAATCCAATATTGTATGTTAAGAAGATCCACACCAGTGAGTGTTACAAGCCATTTTGAAATTGAAAGTCCGTATTTGGTCCACATTACAATAAAATCTAATAAAGAATACATTACAATATTTATAATTTATTACAATAAATTCACAAAAGGAGGACAAACTCAGTCTCTCACTGATCTTGATGAACATTATTTTTTGGAGGTTACAGG
Source organism: Aelia acuminata (assembly GCA_911387785.2). Taxonomy (NCBI): domain Eukaryota; kingdom Metazoa; phylum Arthropoda; class Insecta; order Hemiptera; family Pentatomidae; genus Aelia; species Aelia acuminata. The sequence goes on along the minus strand of OU426984.1, from coordinate 51,070,330 downwards.
TCGAAAAATATTAGACATGTATTTTGCCGTTCGCGCCAATGGGTCATAGAAGTCTAGAAACAAAAGAAAATAACATTAAAAAACTTTATTTTATTTAAAATACACTTGTTGTGGCAATGGTTTATTTCTGTCTCGCAAAATATTTTATTTTGTCTTATTCCCTTAAAAAAGGCAAGTGAGAGTGGAATTACAAAAATAAACTTTGCGGAATTACAAAAAGAAACTGGATAGTCTGTTTCAATTTTTTTCCAAATTCCTTGGTTTGAAAGTGCCTCAAAATTGAAACACTATAATAATTGGCGCCCCAAAATATTTTTTGAACTAGTAAAAATGTGCCCCCCCCTTACAATTGTTAAAGGCAAAACTGGCACCATGCAATCTTTTGGGCATCCCTCAGTCTTAGGTCTGACAGGACTAAATTTGCTTGAACTATTATATTGAATTTATGTATTAAATTTTAAGCTAAGCGAAATTAATTGTTTATAAAAACAAATTGGAGTCTGGAAAATAATATAAAAATAACGATAATGGGGTAAAATCAAAGATAATGAAATATAATTGTCGTATAATTTATTTATTTATAGTCCAGTTTCAAAATATCTCAATGATTTAAATAACATTCCTAGGTTAATTTTTTTTTTTTTTTACATGAAATGGCCAGCAAGGACCACGCGAATATCATTTCAGTTTCTTTACACCCTCTGCCTTCCTCTTACTCCAATATTCTTTCATCCTCCTAGACGGTTACCTTCGCTCTTCCTCAGTTCATTTTCTCCCTCGTCTCTCCTTCTTACCCACAAGAACCCCAACTCCTTTCAGTTTTTCCCTAAAAAGCTTCGTACCCGAGCAATCTTTATCTGTGATGTCCAGTCCCTCTTTTACTTGCTTAGCATACCTGTATGATTTTGTCAAAAAATTTATTATTCTGTTTCTCACTACATATTCATTCTGACCATGTGGCCAGAAGAACATCAGTCTTCTGGTCCTGATGACAGTTTCCAAATCTTCCACATTCATGTAAATTTCTTTATTAGATTTTAGTCTGTGTCCCTCTTGCATTATCTTGGGTCTGTGAATCCTCCTTAGAATCTTCCTCTAAGTCTTCAGAATTTTCTCAAGGCGCGGAAGGCTGACTGTTTCCATACCATACAGTATTACAGGTTCTACTACTGAACAGTAATCCCTTATTTTTGCATTTGAGGACAAATTTTTCTTGTTATATACATCTCTAGTAGCGAAGTTTAGTCTCTCAAGTTTGGCTATTCTTTCTTTTATGGATGCCCTATCCGTTCCGTTACTACATATTATCTCGCCTAGATATTTAAACTTTTTTTTCCCATATTTTGTGTCCAATATTTACTTGTTGATGTCGGGATCCGTTGTCATAATTTCTGTCTTTTCTTAAGAGGTCATTTTCTAGAGCTTTTATTCGATTTTTTTCTGTATATTAGTTAATTGCTAAGCATCCAAAACAATGTTTTGTAGTTATATCACTGCGGTCCTTTAAAATTAAATTATAATCCCTTGCTAAAAAAACATATTATTTAAAATGAAATTATGACAAAAATTGTTTTTTAACTTGTCCAAGTTTAACTGATAATTATTTTTTCAGGAACTTATTTTCTCCTTTATGATTTCATTGACTACTTCGAAAAAGATGGTGCCAGTCCATTGCAGAGAGACAAGTTTGTAGATATTGTTAACACAATTTTTAAAAACAGAAGTCACCTTGAACGGGAGGCTATCATATTTCAGGTAAGATAACCAATCTATTTTAAATATGAATTTTTATTAAAATTCATGATGACAATGATTTTTTTTTAATAGTAAAATGTTTCAATAAATATTACAGTACACGGACTGGGAGAATGTAAACCATGTAATCAGGAACCAAGAAATGATAGCAGACGTAGTGGGCGACTATTTTTTCATTTGTCCGACAAACTTGTTTGCTCATACATTCGCATCCCATGGTCTAAAAGTTTATTATTATTACTTCACCCAGGTAATTAATTACATTATAATTAATATATACTTTGGTTTTACTAAACCTAATTATTGATATATGTAGTACAGAGAGTCATCTTCCTAATTTTTCTAAATATCACTTATTCTAAAATATTTGTCCACAAATGGGTCTATAATATCTTTTTATAGCTCACTAAATTATTTTTTGATAGTATTTATTACTAATACCAAGGATTAAAAATGCAGCACAGTTTAAACTTCAAATCCAGAAGCATAACAATTAATATATTTTCATCGAGAGATGGCACAAGGAAAATATTAATAATTCCTATACAATGCATAATTAGTAATTAATTTTAAATAACACTAATCTGCCCATTTTTATATGCTTATTACACATTTTATTATATGTTTATAAAAATAAATATATAATAAAATGAATATCATTAGATTATAACTAAAACACTGAAAGAAAATAAATTACTAACCTTCCATAAAATCAAGAAAAAGTCTAGTACTTGGAGAACTCATCTAAATTCTTCTCATTAATGACATGAATTTTCTAACAAATAAAAAAATGTGTAACTTTATCAGCATCACTTAAAAAAATACTTCTTTTGATAGAATAATATTCACAAACACTTATGTTTATTCAGAACCATAAGAAATCAATCACAGACATAAGATGAAATAAAATGCTTGAGAAAGAAATATCTAATATTCAAATCAAGTAATTGAATCTTTTTTTTATATATATGCACTTAACTGATGATTATTTCAATAATTTATAATTTTAATAATATCCCAAATTGTATTTTGATGAATTTAGTATTGGTAAATTTGCTCAGGTATAATAATTCAAGAAATGATAATGATTTAATAAAGCATTGAGACTAACTATAGGATTTCCAAGTCTATTTGAAACTTTTCCAAGTCAACTGTAACCCTTTACAAGTAACAAGAGTTTTTGTGATGTAAAACTATCATTAGTCTCCACTATTGATAGTTTTGAAACAATAGAAAAAAGTGCCAATGAAAATGTGTATCTTACCAAATGAAAAATGTAACTATACCCCCCCCCCGCCATTACCCTCCTATTATCGATAGTTGTATGTCCGATACTATCGAAACTACTAATTATTAGAACTAAATAATCATTATTTTAAAAACTCAGTAAGATCATTTTGTTAAAATGGTGGTAGTTGAAAGTAGCGGGTTTTGGAGAAAAAAAACAGTGTTGCCAAATTACTAATTAATACTGTGTATAATCCATCTTAATTTGCTTAGATATTGGTATAAACATTTTTTCTAAAATCATAGTTTACATTAATCTCACGATCTTTTGAAGCTTCTTTATCCTAACTCTATCCTAAGACTCCACTTTAAATGTTATAGGTACCTAGTAAGAATCTTAAAACGTACATTGAAAGTTCATTAGTCAATAGAAATTATTAACTGAGAGCAATCATTTTGACTTATAAGGAAACTAAATTCCAGGGATAATCAATCAGTCCAGCATTCAGAAAGCTGATTTAAATAAGTTTTTAACTGGAAAATTAATCCAAACCATTAGGTATGATATCCATGTCCTGATTTTATCTCATAAAAAAGTTCAATCATTTGAGTATTCTGATTAATTAATATTCTGGGTTAACTAACTGTGTTAAATAATATTGTAACATCTTAAGGATTATTTCCTAAATTACAAAAGATATGGCAGGGTTAATATTTTTTTAACAAAAATTAAAAAAATCCTGTGTTTATTTACGCCAAGTTAAGCTAATGGTTTTAAGTAAACCATGGTGACTTAAGCAGATCAAAGCCTGTGACTGAGTCAGAACATATGGTAGATCAAAAGTTGGTTTGAAATTGTGGTTTCTATGAAGTGATGAAGTTGAGAACTCTTAACTTAAAAATAGTGCGATATTTTACCTTAATTTATGGTTTACACTGGTAAAAAATCTTGTTCCGACTAGATTAAGCTCCAAATTTTTACTTTGTGTAAATGCGTTTCATATTTAGAATCTTGAGAATTTAATTATACTGATTCGAAGAATAAATAACTGATATTATTATTGTCTATGAGGATTCTAATTTAATAACAGTATCTAATCAACTACAATGTAATATTGTGAAATACAGTTGCTGGTAATTTTTAAATCATGTTAAGTGAAGACATAGGATTAGTGAAGAACGAAGGTTGACAACCGCTAAGACTAATGTGGGAGATCTGAAGTAGAGTTAATCTTTTCTCTGCAAATAAAATTATTCTCAATATAATAGTACCAGCAAGCTACGTATATAGCTAACTAAAAGTGTCATAAGGAGCAGTAAGCAACTTTATGTGACCTATTTTCCTACCAATCGCTGAAAAATGTGTAAGCTTATGAGTTTCTGATTTAAATTTTATCTGTAACATTCGTTACCTTCTCAGTAGCATTAAGTTACAGAATTGATTCATTGTAAATAAAATATATTGCATTAGGATGTATAAATTATCGATTTTTATTGTTTTAAAATGTTTATAGAGATCAAGTAATCACATTTGGGGAGAATGGATGGGAGTGATGCATGGGGATGAAGTTGGATACGTTTTCGGGCACCCTATCAACGACTCCCATCAGTATAATGCAAGAGAAAGGGATCTTTCTCATCGAATTATGCAAGCATTTTCCAGATTTGCACTTACAGGGTATGTTTAATCAACATGAATTCAATAATTATACCTATTCTTAGTACATAATATTTCAATGCGTTTAATAATGATAATAATAATATCTAATTCATAATAAAAATAATATCTATGTCTTTGTATGACATTGTAAAATAGTGATTAACGTAACCCATATTTTATTATTCAGATAGATTCTGAATGTAAAAAATTCATAATTAACCCTAACCTAACAATATGCTAAGGTATTGAGATATATATAAAGAAAAACGCATAATTATACGTTCGGAAATTGTGGAGAAGGAGAAATAATCGATGTCTGAATGAATTAAAGGATGTATTTTTTCACTTAAAGAAGGGACAAAAGGAATAGGTTCTGTGAAAAGAGTGAACAGGTTCAATGGCTGTACCTTATGTTGAATAATAGAATAGAAAGAAGCACATGCTATAAACATTTGATTTATACATACATTTTTTCTTTTTAAGATTTTAGAAAATATTAATACCAATTTGCATTCATAAAATTTTACAATGCATGAAAAATGGGATGGACCCAAATCAACTAAGCATACCAGTTAGAAGGATGAGAGCTTCTGGGCTTTCTAAAGATGAACCTAATGAAACAATTCATTAGCCTCTTCGGTGTTGTGTTTAATTTGGATTTGGCTCCTTTTATAATTTTCTTTCCCTCCTCAGTCCATCTCTCATACAATTTGAAGTATCTTTGTGTAAGGTATAAAAATATATAAATAAACATATACAAATGACCCAATGAAGGACACGAATAAAAAAACTACACAGCACAATGAAAAGCCAAAATATATAGAAAAGTAAAGATTGCAGGAAACTAAAAACTTCAGGAAGACTTTGTGGCTAACCAGATCAGAACATCCTTAAAAAAAAGAAGAGAATTGTGGAACAATACAGTCCATGGCTGGAATTTATTAAAGCTAGAGAAGAAACTTAATAGCCAATAAAAATCTGGATAGTTCTAGATAGATTGAAGCAGGCCTTACCCCGAGTGAGGAATCGATAGCCAATAAAGGAAAAATAAGGAGAGACTCAGGTGCAATAAAAGGGGCGATAAATAACACCAGATTGGGAGGAAATAACCAAAATAATAAAGTTATAACAGGAGCTCCTGGAATAATTGGCACACCAAATGAGGCTCTGAAGTGTGGCAGTGCGGCAGTTGTGGAGGAAAATATATAACATCATTTTGGATGTTTGGATGGAAACGTAAGAAGGGGGACAGGTAAATCTGCAAAAATTATCAAGGTATTGCTCTACTACCTGCTGTCTACAAAGTTCTTGACTACAAATAGGTGAATCTTAGCATGCGCTGAGAAAATTATCAGCAAATACCAAAGGGGCTTCTGGCAAAGAAGAAGAATAACTGGTCATATATTCTACATTTGTAAGTAGCTAGAGAAGGCGTATGAATACAATATCATCTCCTAAAACCTTGACTTAACCAACAGCCGGCATATTCTGATAATGTGATGATTTTGGCTAGAACGAAAGCAGCACTCTCAGGAGCTGTAAAGGAATCTCTAAAGACCAATAAAAAATTGTGTTTTGAAATAAATAAGAAAAAAAAAACAAGATATGATTTTGTATGCATTTCTTCTTTGGGGTTTGACCGTGTAACAAGTTTTTCGACTGCCAAGCTTTCACCCATCTTGCTGTGGGCTTCTTCAGGGCCAATACAAGAATGATATGATTTTCTCAAAATGTGAAGTGTAAGAGAGATCATGGGCGGATCCAGCCGATCGTAAAGGGGGGGCTGCAGTCCTACAGGGAGGGGGCTGCAGCCCTACAGCCCTTCATTTGGATCTGCTAATTAGCTTTTTTACCTTCATGTTCCTTTCCCACAAATAAAATTCTACTTTTTCTGCACATTATTTGTTCTTTAACTTGCTTCCTTACATTAAGGAAAGTCAAATTCTATCTTAAAATGACGAAAATTTTTCCAAAGGGAGGGGCTGCAGCCACAGGGTATGCCAATTTATTTATCTCGAAAATGATCTTGAGGCAAATCATCATATATGCATGTAAAATGTGGGTATTGACGGAAGAATGCAAAAATAATCGGTGGATATGAGAAAGGAAGGTGTCCTGACAAATGTTTTGCCCAGTATGTATAGATGGCCAATGGAGAGCAAGAAATAAAAGAGAACTTCGGAACTCTACAGTGATTTATTAATGTAAGATGACTTCGACATGTTGAAAGAATGGCAGAAAACAGATTCTCGAAAAAAATATTATATAGCAAACCAGGATACAAGAGGAGAGTAATTCTCAAGCTGCAATGCGTTTGTGATATTAAGGATAATCTGCAGAGGATGGGAACAGTTCAATGGAGAAACCAAGCTGCTGATAGGGATGATTTATAGCCATTTCAAGGAATCCAAAGCCCTGGAAGGGTTGCAGAGCCAAGGAAGAAGAAGTAGATATAAAGAAAATATAGTTATTGTTGATCGAGTAAGTATTCTATATCATGATATGAAGTCATACTTTTTTCTTACTTTTTGTTTTAGTTATTATCTTATTTTTACTTACCTGTGATGAAAGTTGAAACAACAACACGCAATGAAACTTTTTCTCTTGTTTGTATGTCTGAAAAATACTATTGCTGAAATAGGATATTTTTTTCTATTTAAAAACTATATTATAATTTTTTCGATTATTATAATTTAAGATTTATACTTTTTTTTAGAAAACCAGTTTCAGATGATGAATATTGGCCAACATACACACGGGAACATCCACTTTACTACATATTCAATGCAGAAACAAGTGGTACAGGACTGGGCCCTCGTGCAACATCATGCGCTTTTTGGAATGAGTTCATGCCAAAACTTTACCAAAACCCAGGTTAATATTTGAATATATATTTGGAAACATATTTATGAAGATTCTACTGGAGAAAAGGGGAGAATAATTATTTTGTAAATGGAGTTACATTCATTTATACATATTTGGTTTTATTTTAAAGATGTCAACCACATAAGTCATTATCACTTTATCATATGAGCCTTTCAGTTGACTGAATGACTAACTCCAATTACAGCATTTTGTAGAAAAACAAGTTATTCATGCGGTCCCTGATTGTCTATCCTTCACCAGTCCTACCGGTCCTTTGACGATCTGGGACCGGCAAACATATTTAAAACTAGAGGTCCTATGCCGGTTTATCACCGGCATCGATTTTCTGTCATTCTAGACTTTTGCCAAGTCCTCCTTGGCATAATTTGAATACAAATCGCTATTCTAGATGATCAGCTGATCATTTTGGTACCAAATAGTACCCTCAACAACCAATAGATGCTCTGTAAATGTTCTGTGAACTACAGCACTCTAAGGCTTCTTAATTTGTTGTTATTTCTTAAACCTTGAAACTTTTTAGTGTCAGTTTTATCATTTTTGTTGTAAGTTTTGGTTATTTTGGGGGTTTTAAATTGAAAAATGGAAGGAGAGAAACTAATATTTACTGTAAGACATGCTCCACAAATCCGGCTCTTCTTATTGGGGAATGGGAAATTTTGCGAAGTACCACACTATGAAAAATTATCGATAAATTAAATTAGATTATTTATGGTTATGTTTTAATTTGATTAAATATAGATTTTTGAGAATAAATACAATTTTTTCCATTTTTATTACCCCTAAAACAAAATGTGCTATTTGGCAGAAAACTACGCGGACCACCAGGGTGCGATGTAAACAAGCAGACATGGACTAATGGCGGGGGTTATTTACGCCGGTCTTGGACTGGCATCGGACCGTGTGGACAATTCATGAAATCAAGGGTTGGTCCGCAAAGGGTTAATTCTCTGTAATGGAGCTAGACGAATGCTGCATAGAGTATAAATTCTCTTTTGATATATAATATTATGATATATTAATTATCTTAAAAATCTATCCGATGTAGGATATAGGATATATCCAACACTCTAGGTATAATACACATAACTTTACAACTGAATCTTATAACTAAAAACTCTAATTGATAGTAGTAGAATTCTGAACATCTTTTGCTGTTTAGTAATTTTTGATTAAAATAATCCAAGTGAGAAAATTTAGCCTCAAGTTCTACATAGATTTCTTCAACATTGTTCTTATTATTTGACTAATATGGTATATATGTATGCATGTGAAAATAACATTGATTTTAAAATTTTCGACAATCAAAGAAGTTTGATCTGATAATAAATGTAATGTTTCTTTATTTTACAGATGATAGTTATGAATGTAATCAAGGCAATGGCAAACCACCAAACTATACCATGAGCAGTACTGCAATCCCACCTGTCATAGGAAGCGGATCTAACAGATTTCAAATAGCCTGGAGCTGTTTAACAGTCTCTCTAATTCTCATCGTTTATGTAAAATGAGTAGGTTCGGAGATCCTTAGTGACGAGCACAGCACGCATAGGGCCTAGAGTAGCCGATGCACAATAGCTTCAGGCTAAGGCCAACAGCGTGACATGGAAAGAGTTTGTTTGTATTGATTGTTTTATGAAGAAATATTAACTAATTCCTTCCTTTATTGCAGATAATAGAAGCTACAAAACCAAACTAGGTTATCTAATTTGTGATATCAAAGCATATCAGAAGCAATGCATACATATCCTTAAATGTAACGATTGCTCTCGTGTCCTTCATAAGCATTTGCAATATCTTGCTATACCTCATTAAAATATATTTAAAAAAAAAAGATAAAAAAAGAAATTATACATATAAAAATGTTAAATGCATTGATGGATTTATATTTTGAAAGCTATATGTGGCATATCATTAAAATATTTTTATGAATGTAGAAAGATATCAATTAATATGTGTTAATATATACATGTCAGTATATTTAGATATAAGAATAATTGTTAAATGTAGCTTAAAATAGTGTACTTTCAGGGTATCTGTACTCATATTTTCACTAAAACTATTTGTTTGACTTAGCTATAACCTTATCTATGTGGCTACTTGTTACCAAACTAACTGAAATAGTACTACAGAAACAATCTGTGTGATCATTATATATAATTTAGTTGTTTATTTATTTCCAAAAAGATGCTTCAACACTGAAAATTCATTAGGAAAATTCTGTTGCTATATAAAAATAAATGATGGATTTAATAGATAAGATTAAAAGAATGGAAGATTATATGAGTCTGCTGTATACCCTATTATGCATACTTATAATGGAGTAAATTTTTAAAAGATTCCATGATGGTTAAGACAGGAACTTCAAAACAATGGTGAAACATATTTTCATACTCTATCGAATTTTTATTTTAATTTTATATAGAAACCCCAAATATCCAAAATATGTAGAATTGCTCACATTATTAATTTATATAGAATATATTTGTATACATATACATATTTCTAAATATGTATATGTATAGATGTATTCTATAGTAATTTATGTATAAGTATATATGAAATTGTCCAATATGACACGGTATATTATACGCCTAATTAATTGTAGGGAACATTCAGGACAATCTGGAACCATTTAACAATAACTATTAGCTCAATATTGAACTTAATGTGCTGTATAATAGACATTCTAAAATTGATCAGGATCTAATTTATGTTGAGGGAATTTTTATTGTTTTGGTTTCATTAGTTAAATTTATCATAGACAGTCATTTCGCTATAGAAAATGTCAGGGGCTGATTTACTTCTAATTGATAGAAATTTTTATCATCTAAAAGCACATAAAATGGAAATACTTGGAATGAAATAGGTAAATCGAATTTTATTAAATTTTTACTTAAAGTAGGTGATTTCTATTCTTCAATCAGTCGTACTCAAAATTTATTTTCTTTATAATTATGCAAGAGCTTTTTCGATCAAATTCTACTTAAATCCAATTTACATTGCCTGATTTGCAGTTGAATTTGGGTTCTACTGTTACCCATGATAGCCATTATATTATGTTAAAAAGAAGAGAACTTAATCTTTTTATTTGGAATATTTCTCAAATAATAATAATAATTATTATAGTAATGTTTAATATTTTAGAACTTTACTAGCTTTCGGTTTTATCTATGGGTATGAAGAGATTTTATTAAGCGTGAGAATTATGTTGTCACTTTCTAAATTTAAGGTTCAAAAAATATTTTTTTAAACATATAATAACAATTTAATTTTAATGAGACTTAAAAACCTGAAGAAATTACTCATCATTATTTCATTAACTTTCAGGATTATTAGCAGTTTGACATGTAAAAGAACTATAAAAAGAAAAACTATAAAAGTGGAGATTATGATTAGATTTGAATATTTTGATTCAAAATTAGAATTGAGATCAACCCCTGAAATTTCACTATTACTTACAAGTTTACCTTTATATATAAATTTTCATTTCATATAATTCAATAATTATTACACTGATTGGTCCTAAATCAAGGCCTAGCTTAATGTATATATACTTTTAACTTTTTAGTTATTTTTATTTTTCCTGTCAACGTTTAAAGAGAAAAAAATAATTATAGGTCAATAATTTTTTCCATTTGATTGTTTCTTTGTTCTTACTCTTTCTATACATCAAACTTTTATTACAGATTTAAGTATGCATGTAGGTTGTTCATGCCTACCGTCCATGTTAAAAAAATTTGTAACAAGAAAAAACAAAAAAATACTAACTTCAAAAAGTTACTTAGCATTGCTGCTACAGTTTGTTGACATTTAATTTTTAATTTCCACAATGCGGCAAAATGTGACGAGTTGAACATCTGCATTGCATAGCTAAATCATACATGCCAAAAGACCAAATGAATTCGCACAATAAGTAGGTTTCAAGCGCACAGTCAATTAGTATTTTTATGAAAATCAAATCACACTTTAGAAAGAAATCAAACTTCTGTAAGATTCCTAGTGCCTGTAGAAAATTCCACTTGATGCTACCTAACTGAAGTTTGTATACTATCGTATAAGATGTATGTTATGAAGAGCACTATATGCTTTTAGATGATGTTTCTTTCGATAGAATATATTTTCTTTAATGTAGAATAACTTTTAAATTAGAAAATGGGCAGAATGTACCATTGTGATCTATCTTGTAAATGAAAATTAATCCAATCATAAAATTTTTGGATAGCCAGTGCCGGGTTGGCCAAACTAATGTAGATGCACCAAAAGTGAAATTTTGATATTTGATTAAATGTGACTTCATAATTTTAAATCTACTCAGAAATAGTTTATAAAATGCTAATTTGATCCAGATACATCTTTGCTTATTGTGCTTAATATATTTTACAAATATTTTATTTTTAACTGTCCTATATAGACAGTTTATCAATCATTTATTCTTATTGTTATTCCCATTTTTTTTAAGGAATTATAACTTTTTTAAAAGAATTAAAAGTTGGTATGTACTACATACAAACTATTAAAATTACACAATTTGGTGCCTAAACCGCAATAGGTTGGCCACCCCTGACCCCTAGAGTGAATACTCTTATAAATGCATATCAAAGATAGCAGCGATGTATAATTAAGCTAGTCTTATGATAAGTATAATTATGATAAATAAAAATGTGGGTGTTGCTTAATTGTTATCATAGTTATATATTTAATAAAATTAGATGACATTTGTATATTACATTTTATACATAATATACATATTAGGCTATCTTTATGGCTTATAGATATTTGTGATATATATTTGTAAAATGTATTTAGTTTTTAATTGTTTGAATATCTAGGCTTTTAATTTTTATTACTATTCATTTAATTTATATTGAGTCCATTTAAAACCTGATAAAATTTATATTGCAACAGGTTGTGAATTAGATAATGAACAGAATGGAGTTTTAAAGTATTTTTATGGCATTTTTTTTTTTGTTATTGTGTAGCCAATGGTTATCACTGAAGCTCATGTTGACTTCTTCTCTATTTCACGTTTAAATTCTAATTTAAAATTATGATCTTAAAAACAATATTTTATGTAATTAAATATAAATAAGAATATATGTATAAAAAACTAAACATATCAAACATTATTTTTATATAATTAATAAGGACACGAAAATTTATAAATCAAACTTTGCTAACAAGAAAAAGCAACATATCAATACTTCCACATATCAAAATACTTATTAAAAGAGAACTATAATCAAATAAAAATTAGGTAAGCTAAAAGTGATTGGGATGTAAAAATTGATCTGTAACATTTTATATATTTCAAATAGTTAAATATATGAAATCAATATTTGTTGGCTGATTTAGTTACTCCTGATTGAGCATATTTTGACATAATGCTTTTTGAACCTTTTTATATGCCAAATATCTATTTAAGTTCTGGTTCTAGTGTTAATTTTTTTTTTTTTTTTTAAGATTTCCTTTATTAGTTATTTGTTTTCCAGATAATGTAAATTAGGCTGTCTAAATGTAGATGCATAGATAAGATTATCATTTTCTTGAGTAGGAAAATTGAAGTTACCTGTAAAAGACTTCATTAAACAAAAACAAAAAAAAAATTGGTGTATATATAGAGGCATAATATGAACATTGCTCGATTAGGTGTTAGAAAAAATGTACTATATATAAATAAATTACATTTTATACTTTGTAAAATGTGAACCAACCATGCAATCTAATTTTTATAACCATCTGAAATAACAGTATTTTAGATATAGACTCTTGGCAATTCTAACTAATGAAAATTATACATATCAGATAAAAAAAAAAAAAAATTAAGAATAAGATATAGATGTATGTATATTCTGATAGAATTTCAGACTTCATTATTTTGATTCATTATTTTTGTAAAAGGAAATAACTATTTAATATTCTATGAGAAATATAAATAAGCTCGTTTTAAAAAAAAACAAACAAAAAAATGTTTAAAAATTATAGCTCAAATGTTAAAGGTAGTTATCTGTATCCGAAACGTCAGGTATTCCATAAGAAAATCTATAACTTCTTATAATGAACTCTTGTGTGAATAATAGTCAGATTATAACTTCACCTTAAAAATAATAACTTTTTAAAAAACACAATTAGAGTTCATATGCTCAATTTTTATAATTGATCATATATTTATATTTAAACACACACTGTTACAATTGGGTTTTTGTACAGAAGAAATCTAGGAGAAATTTAATTTATTTCTGATCTATTTTAGCTGTTAAACTTCTATATTTAAAGTGATGAAACTGTGATCTGTTTAATCTAAATGGGTTAATTTTCAATTTAACAAAAATAATTTAATATATTAATCACTAAATGCCTCATAACTCTGAAGATCTGATGAATTCCAATAATTTTAAAGTTATTTAATGGTATGCTAAAGGTTTATTGTTAGTTTGTCAGGGTTAGCAGAAGCAATAATAAATCAATTCCGGCAAAGTGATTTTTAAATTATTACTTGAAATATGTTAAAAAATAATGTTTATTGATTATTTAGATAAAAAATTACTTGATAGGGTACTTTATTTTCAAATTTTATGATTTTGTCAAATCACAAAGGTTTGAAATAATAAAAAAATATTCTAAAAATTTTTATAGGCAAATTTTTATATAAAAGAAGAAAAGAAAAGGATTTAAAAGTTTACTAAATTGGCTATTCCACAAACTACTCTACTTAGATTTTTTATTGGGTTATGATGTATTTAATGAACAATATTTATGTAACTTGACTTTGCAATAAAGTTATTTATTTTTATTTTTTTTGCAAAACATAAAAAAAAATTAAAAACTATTACAAAATTTTTATTGAAAGATTTTAGAGAAACCCGTCATCAAAGTTATTATTTATTTATAATAAGTCTGATGATGTCTTATCTCAAATGAACTTAGGGTGAGACAATAAGGGAAAAAAGCTCGTGTTATTTAAATCAAAGTACAATAAAGAATTTAAATAACCTATTTTTCTTGAAAAATGTCATATCAAAATATTTCTATTTAAAAATAATTGTAGATAAATATATATTTGCAATTTTGTAAGTACATTATAAAAATGTATATTGATTCCAGTACAATATTTAACTCTTATATAAAGTATTTTACTAACATTAATAAGAAAATATACAATGAATTTATCTTGACAGTTTTATATCTATGTAATAAATGGATAATCATGTATTTAAGAATAATTAGTTTGTATGGTTGGTTTTATAAAAATAGATTAGAAAGCTTTGGCTTGGCCTATATGCTGTTTCATATGCTACTTTGTGTTGCCTTGAGGACTTAATACTCTTAACCCATAATTTCTTTTCACAAGAAAGAATTTTGGGAAAACCTTTAAAAAATGAACCTCCTCCATAGTGAAAGTATTAGTTATGTAGATTAAATGTAAAGCTTTCATGATGTAAAGTTAACACTCGTAATATAAACTCTAAATGCAACTGAATTAATTATTATTATTTAAAGTAAAATGAAAAAATGTAAAAACATCAAAGTTTTCATAACTTTTACGGCAACTGTAGTTATATTTTTCTACTTTAAATTCTGTTTAATTACTTTTTAATACAATTACATATCATCTAAACCATATCATTATTTTTTTTAAAATTTAACATCGCTATTAAATATCAAATACATATCAAGTGTGGCCATAAATTTCAAATTACGTGATACAAATGTAAATCAAAAAGTATAATGTATTTTAAATGTTTAAGTATATATTTATAGTAAAAATGGTATCACTGTTAAATGTGATAAAATATTAAGGTTATTGAAAATTATGTAAATTTAAGTGTGCATTATTTCCCTGTTTATAAACTGCTAGTTTAGCCTATTATTGTGAGAAAGATGTATACAAATTCTTAAACAGATTATTATTTAACTTGAGATGGCATAATTATTATTATTTTGTATTTCTACAGAAAAAAAACAACAACACAATAATTCAGTGTTACTCCTACACAGTATTACTCAAAGCTGGAATGATACAGAAAGAAATTTATTGTTTTGTTATTAATTTATTTTATAATTTTCCAAGATTCTGTCAGTTAATATAGAAATATTTAATATTTAAATATTCTGAAATGATTTATATGATTCTGATGAATAAATAACTAAGATCTTAACTACTCTGCTATCTTTAAGCTAAATTAATAATTTTTAAATTTGTTTTTGTAAATATTGTAGCAGGCGGCTATTTCCTAATGGTATTTTTTATTTTTTTGTCATCATAAGTCACAGTGATGCAGGTCTATAAGATGAATCATATGAGAGATGTCAAAATCATGAATTCCTGCCAATTAAAATGCAAATGTCTGTAATCACAACTGAGTTTTTTGGTTTGTTTTTTCAAAGTAAATCTTCTGAAATCACAGCAACTGTGTAACAATTTTCTCTTACTTTTTTTTTTTTTTTTTTAATGAACAGTTTTTTACTGCCAAATTTCAATATTTTGTTCTGTCTACCTGAAGTAGGATGATTTAAAATTTGCCATATTTTGACGAATGAAACATTTAAAACTTGAATCATGTAAAAAATAAATCATAATGGGCTAAACTAAGATGCTTTCTCACACTTATATTAATATTGCATTTATCCAAAATTTATGAAATGAAACAAACCATTGATTCGTTAGCAGATGTGTTTCTTATCTTTTATAATTCAATGTTACTTTTCAATTTTTTTCCTCAATGTTAAGGATGGTACTTAACTATTTTGAGGTAAATTTAAATTCCTTTGTAACAAAATATTTATTATTAATTATTTATTGTATAAACAAAATGTTCAAACTCTGTGTGTGAGTAAGTTGCTTGTATTTCTGTAAAATTCATAATTTCTCTTTCTATCTTAAATTTTGGAACAAAAGCATTTATTTTAGGAATAGACAATAAATCAGTCCTACTTATTTTTTATTATTTGTATATCTACCATTTCTGAGTGAGTATTAATTATTTTCCTTGTTTAAGTTGTTCAGTATGGAGCGACCCACCAATGGGTAGCTAATTAGTTGCATTAGAGGTGGCTCCTTTCTGGACATATTAAAAATTTAAAAGTTTTCAAGGTAAATCCTTTCGAAAGATTTAGCACAAATATATACTAGTTCATGATTTAAGAAATTAAATAATAAAAAGAATACATAAAATGAAGTACTTTTGTAAAAAAAAGTGTAAAATACATTATTTCTGTTCTTTCAAAACAAATGTAATCATAGATTGATGTCAGTAAGATATTGTTTACTTACTAAATATAAGTTTTATGTGTCTGTGAGATGTGCTTACCATTTTTTACATGTACATCCATGCTGAAAAATAAACTAGTATGGAAAAAATGTGTATTTTATTACGCCCTCCCCCATCTGTTATATCCTTAAAATCTACAGTTTCAATATCTATATACAATTTATATATATATATATATATATATATATATATATATATATATATATATAATTTTTTTTTCTTTTTCATAAAGAAAACAAAATTACATGTTTTTCTTATATGGGTTATGAAAAATAATGGATGACTGAACTTACCCAAAAAAGAAAAAAAAATATATGCAAAATCGAAAAATAAACCACAAAACTATCAAACTAATATCAGGGACTAATAAATGTAAGATGGTTGGTCACTTTAAATGTGAAATGAAATTATTTTTTAAATTTATAATTAGTAAGTTTATTTGGTTTAGTGACTTATTTTAGCTAGTATGCAAGTTTTAAATCTTATTCCAATGTTTCATTACAGAAAGCTCCTGGCACTGAACCATATTCATTTCTGAACTGGTCTCCCACTCTCCGAGACTCAGCCTGTACATGCGCAGTACTAAGCGCACTAAATACAAAATGAAGTTCACACCCCCTCTCAATTTCAAGTTCCTAATATAGAAAATGTCCACACTTAATTTTTACATATATAAATACAAAAAGAATGTAAAAAAAATATATGAAATAGACCAAACTTGAAATTGCAAGAAAAAGAATATATAAACAAAAATCAATTCTTAAATATACCCAAAGCTTCTCTGAGATTACCAAATTTAGTTCTCCCTTTGGTTTAGTAAATATATAAGCGTTATTGTCTTTGGAATTCTTGGAATTTGGAATGGAATCTATATCAATAAGTGACTAAGCAAAAATGTCTTTAAGAAAGTTAAATTTTAAATCTACTTGTTTAGAACGTTTAGTATTTTCATAATTTTTTATCATATGGATTGCTCCCTGATTGTCTACTAACAAAGAAAAAGTATACCTGTTCTTCAAGTCACTTTTCATGATAAATTCTTTTAGAAGTTCCTTAAGATAGAGAAGCTCTTTAGCGGCTTACACTTCAGCAACATATTCCGCCTCGGCTGTACTTAATGCCACACAAGGCTGCTTCTTCTAAGCCCATCAAATAAGATTTCCACAATGATAGCTGGTCATTCCACTGGTGCTTTTTCGATCTGTGCTTTTTCCACCCCAATCTGCGTCGGCGTATGTCACTATATTGTGTCGTTTCTATGGATCCCTTTTGTACACCAGTTTATAGGTGATCGTTCCTTTAAGGTATCTAACGATTATCTTAGCTACTAACCACAAAGTTTTGGTAGGTCTGTCCAGAAATCTACTCAGGTATCCAGTTGAAAATGCTATGTCTGGATGACATGTCTGGGCAAGATAGATCAGACTTCCGATCAGCTCTCTATAGGGTACCTCGATAATATCACCTTCAGGTATTGGCGGTTTTTCTTCCATTGGTGTTGGACTTATATTCGCCTCCGTCATCTTGAATTTTCTTATTATAGCTTCAGTAAGTCGGTGTTGGCTCAATTCAATTTTATCCTTGCTCACCTCCATCTCCAAACCAATAAAACTTCACGTTTCCCAAGTCTTTGGCTCCAAATTCTTGTTTTAGTTCATCCATAGTCTCTGCTACTTCTTTATCGTTTCCAAATAATAATATGTCGTCAACCCATAAGAGCAGCCAAACACGTTTCCCAATGAATAGACAGGCGTCTGCTTTGGACCGCCTGAGCAGTAGCCTAATGTTCCATTGAGAAAAGCAGTAGGTACATCCATCTGTTTTATGCTCCAGCCTTCCAACAATGCCTCACTGAGTGCAAGTCGTTCTGGATTGCTTTCTTTCTGAAAGCCTTTGGCTACAAGTCTCGCCTTCTTGGTCCCATCGCTCTTTGTTGTGAAGACTCATTTAGTTTCAATAGGTTTGATTTCGTTGGGTACATCATTTGTTTCTTTCCACGTTCCAAATATTGAGTGGGCGTTAAACTCCTTTTTAATAGCGTCTCCCCAACCTCTCCTCATAGTTTTTTGGGTCATTCTCCGCAAGAAGACAGTACATGTGAAAATCAGCTAAATAGTTCGGTACCTTTCTTTTTCTTTAGGTCTACCTTCAGTGATCGGTACCTCATTTTCTTCAAATCCGTGAAAATCACTATCCGATGAGGAAGCTTTGTCACAATCATCTGGTTCTGTTTGATTCTCCTCTTCATCCAAGATTGTCCTCCCTTTTTCTCTGCTATGTCCTGTTATACCAAAATCTTCTTCTCTACTACATGGAACATAACTGATGTTTGGGGATTTGGGATCAAAAAATTAATTTGTGACTTATCAAAATTTATCTCGCGAAATAATTATTTTATTTATTTCTGGGTCTCAAATTCGATATCCAGCTCCAGCGTAACCTACCATCCTACCTTCCCTCCCTCTTCATTCCAATTTGTATCCCTTCGGTATTTGTTCATAACACACTTTAGACCCAAAAATTCTTAGCTTCGATAAATCGTTTTTTGTAAATAATGACTACCCGGCTATTCTTACCGGCTATTTCTTAGTTAGAAAGCTGTGAACAACTTTCATTAATTCAACGGATTGATGAAGTAAATCCCACATTGACCGAAGACAATTTATTCACCGGAATAGGTTGTTTGAAAAATTACGAATACAATATCGACCTGGTAGAAAATCCATCTTTAAACATATTTCCCCCTAGGCGTGTCCCCTATGCCTTACGCGATACCGTTAAGCAAGAACTAGACTCGATGGTCGATCTCGGCATTATCAAGCCGGTGACTGAGCCTACCCCTTGTGTCTCTCCGATGGTATTGGTCAGGCAGAAGGATAAAGTCAGCATATGCCTTGATCCTACTGACCTCAACAAGAACATCAAGCGTAGGCATCACCCCCTTCAAAGCTTTGACGAAATTTCAGCAAGACTAAGTCATTCTAAATTCTTCACACTGCTTGATTGTAAGAAAGGTTTCTGGCAGATTAAAGTATCAGAACGCACGTCCAAGTACTTGACTTTCTCTTACTTGACTTTTCTTGACTTTCTTCTCAACACCCTGGGGTCGCTATTCCAACTTGCGTCTTCCGTTTGGGATTGCATCAGCTCCAGAAGTATTCCAGGAGAGAATGAGCTTCATGCTAAGAGGAAGGAGTCGAAATCTCAATGGACGATATTATTATTCACGGTGCCACAAGCAACTCGGCAAAAACAACTAGAAGAAAGAACTCAGAAGGTCCTAGAAAGACTGAATGAAGCTGGGCTTAAGTTAAATAAAGATAAATGCATTTTTAATCAAACGCAGATAAAATTTCTTGGTCACCTGGTCACCGATAGAGGAGTCCTGCCCGATCCCTCGAAGATTGAAGCTCTTCAAAACTTCACCCACAAACATCACAGAACTGCAGAGGGTCTTAGGAATGGTCACATATCTGGGGAAGTTCATTCCAAATTTATCAGATTTGACACAACCCTTGAGAAAGCTCTTAACTAAGGATGTGGCATGGACCTGGGATTTCGAGCAGCAAAAATCCTTTGAACAATTAAAAGGAAAGCTTTCATTCCAATTTGTATCCCTTCGGTATTTGTACATACCACACTTTAGACCCAAAAATTCTTAGCTTCGATAAATCGTTTTTTCCATAGTATACCTCAGCAAAGGTTCGACCATTCAATGCCACTGTTGGAGACCAGTTAAGTTGGCAGGCCGCATGACAACATATGTTTATATTATTGATGTTTTAGACACTCACAAATGATTAATTTGAACAGAGATAATTGTTGATCAAGTTAATAAAATTGTTATTTCTCTTAATAAATATTTCAATAAGTTGTTTAACTTGACACCACAGTACTGCCTCTCCCCATACATATTTAGGCAAATTACTGTCGATAAACATTGCTCTGGCCTTATTCAGTAAAGTCAGGTTTAGTCCCTTCGCAGCTCCACACTATTGTGGTGTGAAGCTTGCGGTAAACTCCTGCACATCATTTAGTTTCCAAAATTCCTTTAGCTTCTTAGATCTGAATGCTCCAGCTCTATCTGACCTGATTCTTGATACATACAGTTCTTTGTTTCTCATTATTCTATAAAACTCCATCAACTTCTCCTCAGCCTCTGATTTCTCTCTGAGCAAATATATAGTGGTTAAATGCGAAAAATCATCCAATATTGACAAATAGTACCGTTTGCCATCTAATGTTTTTTCATTTACAGGTCCCCAAATGTCAGTACAAATTAACTCACCAATTCGTGTGATTCTGGGGTAATCTTTTCTGCTGAAAGGTTTTCTTTCTGCCCTTCCTTTTGGCATGAAAGAAGTTTATCAAATTTAATAAACTTAATTTTGCAGGTTAAGGGTAAATTTCAGGAAATAAATAAGATATTTATATTTGTTAGAACATATATTTGATATATTCAGTATAAAAATAATTACAATTTCATTAAATTATTAAAAGTAACAGATTTTGACTTTCATACAATAAAGTTTTAAAACAGGTAAACATCTCTTTTCAAGGAAATTGGCCTATCCTAAAACATTTTAAAATAGGTATTAAAATAATCATAATTTGTTTAAACAATTAAAATGTACAAAATGACACTCCTTTTGGCACTACTTATTACCTAATCAAAGAGTAGTTTTATTTTGAAAAAAATAACATTGTACTCTTTTCAAAACCTACTCTTCAGAATTAAAAAAACAAAAAAAAAAACAGAATGAAAAATAAAATATTTACAAAAAACGTCTACAGCACCCTATCACCTAATACTAGGCAGATAAAATAGGTAATGAACATCAGTGTTACTTACAAATTATAATCAGTACATTATAAATACAATGCTCATTAAATACTTTATCCGTTAACGAAAATATACAATCTTAGATATAAATTATTCTTTCTCATCTAAATATATATAAATATATACAATAAAATACAATGTCTTTTAAACAGACATGGAAGTTGAGGTGTTTGGTAAGTATAAACATTGTTGGTCATCTATAATATATCTAATATATTATTTCAATTTAATTACATTTTCCAAGCGGCTTATTATAAATAAAAAAATATTACTGTAGACAAGTTACAACTGAAGTTATAAAATTAAAAATTTGCTATTTTTAATATTACACTTGGTCTAATTCAAGATTACACATATCGTTCATTTCACAAATAATAAATAATGTTTTTATCTCTTCTTCACATCACTGATTCATGTGAATTCACTATTCTGGCAAGCCTTAGCTCTGTGAATGCATATATATATTACTATTATTATTATTTCATCAAAAAGAATAAACATTTTTATGGATAAGTGTTACTTACAAATTACAGCCAATTCATTGTTATAACGAGTCAAAGTTTGAAATATCACTGCCATTGCTCTGAAGAAATAAAATTTCCAGATTAGTAATTAAAAAAAAAAAACCACTATGTTTATTTTCATAAATATATAAGTTGCAGAAAAGACACTCCTACTTCAGAATAAACATTATTTTTTTCAGTAAGGAGAAATTGTATAAATTTATTTCTTGAATAACTGTGAAATCTTCTGAGTTTTCTGGAAATTCTTTATTTATTGATTTAATTTAATTCGTTAACAAGGATACTTAATTTATAAATTATATTACCTATTAAAATAATTACAATAAACATTTAACATTAAGAACATCTGAAGCTAATTTTTTTTCATATAAATACGAGATATTAAGAATGATTTTTTACTTTCACTTAATTTATACATAGTAAAAGGAAAGTGTTGCAATCGTAAAAAAATTTAAAATTCGAGTTTTCAATGGAAATATACGTTTTGGGGTCCCCTGGGTCCACTATCTCTCAAAATATCTCTAAATCTCGCAAAATGATCAGTATGTATAGGATTGTGTGAGATGTTAGAAAAAAAAACAATAATTCATACAAAACTGAAATTAGGTATTTAAGGTAGGTAAGATCACATTTGATTGAAATCTCCATTTTGCTGAAGAATAAAGTATTTTTTGGTAAAGGCTATGATTTATCATCCTAAAAATGATCTGATAGGGCTTAAATGGGGAAGGAAAATTTCTTCGAGGAAAAAATGTCCTCGCATGAAAATTTCTCTTTATATCTGGTGATAAGATTAGTTATATATATATCCAATATATCAATGATCTGAAATTTTTAGTAAGAATAATATTTAATGGCATAAGGTAATTACTGAGGACGACAAAATAATTTATAAATTCAATAATTTAATGGAAACTACAAGTTTCCATGGTGCTAATTGCAATTGTCATCTAAAAAAATTATAGAATTATAAAACACCAAAACAATTTTTAATTTTACATAAAAATGGGAAAAAAAGAAGGAAAAATTGAAAACAATGTATACATACCCTATCAGGCTTGAAAAGTTGTGATTGGGGCATAACAAATGTTGAGCCGATATCCCTCTCAACCATTGTATGACTATCCTGGAATGAAAAAAAAAGAAATAAAAATGTTCCCATTTTTGGATAAAATGAAAATAAAAATTATAGCTAATATTCGCAGTGAATGAATGAGTAATCTGTGATTCCATACTAAATTCACAATACTGCAATTAACATTATTATAATAAGGTTTACGGCAAGATCTGTACTTTATCTCACAATATTATCTTGCATAAAGAAGGGATAAGTCACTATTAGTTGGTATGGATTTTAAAAGGAATAATATATTAGATGCAATTTCTTACATGAGATTCATGTAAATTTTTTCTACCTGAATTATAAGTAAATTCCTATTAAATAAAAAAAATCAAATTGTTGCTCACATCATTTTTGTCATAAGGATTCCTTAAAGTTTTAGTAGCAGGATGTATAGTAGTTTCATCATAAGATCTGGCTTCAGACACAGTTCTGAAAAACAAAAGCAAATACACCATTCGATGTTAAATAGGATTATTTTTTCAAGTTTATTTTAGTATTAAGATTATAAATATTCTTATCAGTCGTGTGAGAGAAGACTGTCACAATACAAATATTTGGATTTACTACTACTTCAAATTACATTATCTTACTTTGAGAAAAATTCATAGAGAGGAAGATAGCAATAATAATTAGAACATATGCTAATCCTGTAAAAATTTAGTTTTTCGGATTGTGGCAGTCTTCATCGAAACGATCAATATGTTTAAAATCACATTGAAAAACTTGAGATCATTAAGGATTCCAATACCAAAAGATAAAAGTAGAAATGAGAGAACATAAGAAAAATGCAAAAAAGTATAAAGAAAAATAATCATTTCAAAAACATTTCTTTTTTCCAAATTAGAATATCTATCAGAAAGAAAAATTGAATATTAACAATAAATGTAATAGTGTTAGAAGAGATAGTATCTTACAACAAGTCAATTTTTGTCGTGTCTAGAAGTTCTCCCTCAAGGGTTGGAGGTGGTGGATTATCCACTATGATAGAACTGTAATCATAATATAGGTGGTGCATTTATAAGTCATGAAACCTTCAAAATTCATGCCAGAAAATAAATAAATAAAGAGAATTAAAATTTATTATGGAAACATAAAGAAATTAAAGGTTTCTGTGCTTGAGAAATGATAGAAGACAATCCAATGATAAAATTATAGGGTCATAGAAAACGGATTCTTACCTGTCAGCAGTTCTTATAGTGCTGAATCCGGGCTGACCAAGATCAGTGTGCGGTTCAGCTATAAAACATTCTTGAAGTTCTTTTGTTCTTCCGACTGTAGCGGAGACTTCAAAGCCGGCAGATACAAGTGCTCCTGTGAGAAATAGTGCATCATTACAACATATTAGATGACAGAAGAGACAATCAAATACAAAGAGAAAGAGAAATAATTTATTGAATAACAAAGTAATGCTGCCCTACTGCATAGGGTTGCTTATAGGATTAAAATTTAAAAACAAACAAAACAGGGCACTTAAATTTTAAAATATATATGCGCCCATGACGTCAAGAAATACCATCGTGCAATGACTTTTCTTTTGTTTTGCAACTTTTATGATCACGTTAATGATTTTAACACTTATGTATGTTCCCAGCAGGCCTTTAATTAAGCCATTTTGATATTTGCTGAAGATGATCTGTTTCCTTAGTTCATAATCCAGTACTTTTTCAATTATTCGGCGCACAATAGAGTATGACATAATGGTTATTGGTCTCCAGGAGGACATATACTTGATGTCTCCTTTTCCCTAGTAGACTAAGACCGTGCGCAATTGACGTAGAAGTTCTGGCATCTGAGCTACCTTTAGCATGCTCTCTGCTATGGTTTTAATGATGTGAGACACATCTAAGGATTTTATTGTGTGGATTAGAACTCCACCTGGCCCCAGCGATGTATCCAACGATATGTCAACTTAATATCCTGGTTTTTTAACTGATTGGTCATCAATGGATATCAAATTTGGCATCGGGGCACTTTTCTCACAATCTGCACGTTATCAAATATTTTTATTCTCAAAGAGGCCTGTGTAGTGCATCTCTATGTCGGCTGCCTTCTATGGACATTGCTTAGGAGCATCGGTATTCATATTTTTGACCACCTTTTTGTGCCTATTGTTATAATTATATTGAGCTACCTCATATTGGTATTGCTCTTTCTGACGGCTCCTGTCCACTTTATTTGCTCTCTGCGGATTCGACACTTTTCCTGCACCCTTGTCTGCTATAGCAGTTTTGTTCTTTATCCTCATTTTGTAGAACCTGACGGAAGGGTGCTGTGGGCCTGGCAGCTCGGCATTGATGGCTTTTAAAAAGATTAAAAAGTTACCCACGTCTTTGTCGAAATCCGCTTCATCAATGGTATTTCCATGTAGGATATATTTGAAGGTAGCTGACCATGTATCTATTTCCTTCTTTACTTTATCAGCCTCATCCTCTCCCCAATTGTATTCATACCACTATTGTTTACCAACTCCCTTAATTTGTTGTCATTGGCCTCCCTGGGATGCTTTTTTTGCAATATGGGCTTGGAGACCCCTATTCCCACTAATAAAAGTAAAAATATAAACAAATTTTCCATTAGTATGCAAAACAGTATTGTTGATTGCCCATCCACACAACTAATTCATTTTTCAAAATAACATTTTTATTTGTGATGTCTGTATACCACAGGAGATTACCTATGTATGTCCATTTGTCATTATTGCATTTTCTTAGAAACTAAGTGCTCATGGAGAATTGCTACTAAATAAATTTTAAAGTAGATTTTCTTATCTATTTGAGTCCATTTCTAATAGATTTCTTGATGCTTTTACAAATAAATATAAGCAATGTTAAAAAAAAAAATTATATTGTATTGCATAGTGGATAAAACCACCTATATATTTCTGATATGCCTAACTCGCTGAGTGATAAAAATGGGCACAACAGACCATGTTGTAACTAGGATACTGACATAATTTAGTATAAGTTGATCCATTGAGAGCATTGCATCCCCAAGATAATCCATTGGGAAGGTGGATCCTAAAATATAATTTTTTATTTTTATTCCTACATCACAAAAGTTTTGGGTTTCAATACAAACTGAAACTCTTAAGCGGACCTTACACGATCAAAATATTGTCAGTATCAGAATTGTCAATATATTGTCAATACTGTCGTTTAGCCTTGAGGGCCCACCGTCTATATCGCCATACCTTAAACAGTCAATATTATTGACAATAGTTATATCAAGAAATTATCTCAGGGCATTTGTTTCCACCATTCAGATAAGGTCTTTCGATATGATTTTTTGTGACAATTAGTGTTTGAACATGGACAATCGAAAGAAAGCTTGTGTAGCCATAATTATGGCTATCGGAAGTATTTGACGAGCTCAAAGAAATTGATGGATGAAAGAATGGTTGAAAAACCATGAAGAATATTCTCATCTGAGACTGCTGAAGGAAATCAGATTGACAGATGCAGAATAATTTCACAATTATTTCAGAATGAAAGAAAGGACATTCATAAAATTATTAAAAATGCAGGAACCATTCTTGAGAAGGCAGAACATACACATGAGGGAATGTTTCCCTGTTAAAGAGAGATTAGCCTTAACCCTAAGGCACTTAGCTACAGGTTGGAATTTTGAAGATTTGAAATTCTCTGTCATCATGGCACCTGCAACTATCAGCGATGCTATAATGTGAAACGTGTGAAATTCTTGCTTATATCCTACGTGACATGAAAATAATTGTTTTAAATAATATTCCAAATATTATATCAGGATGGCATAGTACAGAACCTCTTCACTAGATATAATAAAAGTTGTAAGCAGGCCATCCCCACCTTATGGTGTGCCCGATTGCGAGAAGTCAATATGCGCTCCCTCCCACCATATATGTCCCCTCCACTTTTGGATATTGACGCTCCGAAATCAGAATATCTAGACTTTAATCAATATTGTCTCAATATCGCCATCAATACTCTAATTTTCACCTTACACGATCAATATTATTGTCAATACAATACTGCATTGACAATATCATTGATAATGTAACATTTTCACCACATTTAAAAACTTTGTTTTTCGAAAAACAGGTTAAGATCTAGAAATGAGCTCTGTTTTTATGGGAGCCCACATCCTAAATAATAAAATTAATATAAATCAAATTAAGAATAAAATTTTTACCTGTAGATGGTTTCCTTAAATTAGGAGATTGAGGTCTCTTTGGAATCTGATGCTCTCTTGATGCCTCGTGAGAGTGATTGGTTGAATTACTCGGCTTTCTGCTATTACTTCTTGATCCCTAAGGCAATGAAATAGTGAGTCTAAAATTGAATTAAACACAACCTAGATTTTATTTTATTTTATTGAAACATTTTTTACATCTTGAAAAGCTTTAGGATTTGAAAAAGTAATTGGATCTTTTATTCATTTTATAAACAAATAAATAATTCTTGTAAAGAAAATGGTTGAGGTGAGGTCCGAATGACTGCGGTTTTCTGAGTGCATCTCCCAACCATTTCCACAATATTACTTCCTAAAATCTTCCACCAAAATAAATAATTTCAACCAAGCATGGATATGTTATTTTAACACACAACGCTGACTTTCAATAAAACTAAATCAAATAGAAAAATAAATAAATAAAAGAATTTGTTTGAACCCACAAAATTTTATTGATAAACATTTTTTTTATTTTTTTCATTAAAATAAAAAAAGATGTTTATACAAGACCTCATGAGTAACTAAAGGAAGATTTGTGATTTGTACAGAAGGTCAATAAAATATTATGAAAATGACAATCGAATCATACTTTTTTTTAATTTTATGCATACAAATAGATGCATACTTTTTGTCTTGTTTACAAATTTCATGATTTTACCACTAGTATAACTAAATAACTACAAATCTAACTAATTAATGGCAAAGTGTCATTGACTAGAAGTTTACCATTATTTAAATAATTCACCTGTTTTTCTGGAGTGAGGTACTTGAGAAGCTTTTGTTCTGGTCCGAAGGTGGACATGGTAAGCAAATTAGAACTAGGAACCGGCCTGTACTTTGCTCGAGGTATCATCACTGTAAGGGACCTGTCTCTTTGTTCCATGGTCCCTCCGCCGAAGCTGACGGGTGGTGAAGGGGCTTTACTTGTTTTCCGACAAGGCTTCGGCCTCTCCACTCGGGGCTGAAAAAATGATTTAAAAATATTTTTTTACTTTGGTGAATCATAAATATAAAAAAATAAATGATTAATTACTAAGATATATTACATAAGAAGCCACTTCTAAAATTGGTCATTAGGTTTTAAATATAAGTATATAACAAAACAAATATTTCACTCTTAATACCATAAGAATACCAAAATTTAAACAATTATACATGTGCACAAAAAATAATGTCACTTCTTTACATGAGAACAGTTACATTAAATAAATAGATAGAGTATATAATAGTTAATAGTAATTAATGCCGTATTCTTTGGTTTGTCAAATGTTTAGATGGCACATAGAGAACAGCAAGGAGCCAAAGCTACTCTGATTTTTAATCCTAATCAAAAAGATTAATTTAGTAAATGGAGTCAATGAAATTTAAACTATTTTCACAAATGAGACATAGCTGTGGCACTTAAATACAGCCTGTGTGGGTTGATATGTATCAAGGTGCCTTTACACTTTACGAGCTTTACCCTCGAACAGCCTTCACGTTGACTGTTCGGGTATTGTAGGTACTTATCTGTTCACCTGTGTTCGGGGGTAGAGCTAAAACACTTTTGATTTGGGTTTTTCCCAAGTGATAGGAGTTGTTTGTGATACTAGTGCGCTGTTGTAAGTCGTCTCCTATTTTTTTATTTTTCAGATAATATAAAATATATTGAGAATGGAGATTTATTCTTCATCATAAGCTAGCGTTGGGTGCGTCAGCCGTATTGGTTCGCTTAACATCACGTTAAGTATAAATGGCTGTTCGTGAAACGCCAGTACGGCAAGGTTCGGGGGAGAACCTGTTCGAAGGTGAGGTTCGTAGAGTGTAAAGGCACCTTTAAATAACAGACTTAGGTTTTAATATGTAGTATATATCTTTAGAGTAACCCCCTACCTCCTCCAGTAGGCTAGGAATGGCATGAAAGGGAGCAAACAAAACCATGTTTTGTTTAAGTTTTGACAAATTGGTAAAGAAAAGTACAGTTTGTGAACTATTAAAACATGATGACGCTAAAATAGTTACTCTGTTTCAATATCTAAAAGAAATATCTTGCTACAACAGAACACACCGCCATTGACCCTCTATGGTAGAGGCGAAAATAAAGGAAAAAAAAAGGAAGTAATGTCAGGTTGTAGCCATGTCATGGGATGCATTAGGAAATTTCAAATGCTTTGAATGAAAAAACAAAACATAATTATAAAATTAAAAAATAAAATAATTTAAAAAATTATAAAATTTTAATATTTTACTTAATAAATAACTTAATTTATTAAATAAACTATATTTACTTAATACTAAATAAATGGAAAACTTAACAAAAAATAGTGATCTGGAAAAAAAGAAAGAAAAACAATCAGAATGATCAGTATATTTGGTCAGTGTAACGCCAAAGTGAACTAAGCGCCAAACAACATATTTTAAGAAAACTGAAGTTAAAGTTGTGAAATACGGTTGTGTTCAATTCTATCCCTTTGGAAGTACAATATATTTCACTTTGTCTTTTATATTATTCAAATATAAGAAAGCATGATTAAAACAAATAACTATTGGTAATTTAAAAAAAAAAAATTAAAAATTTATTAAATTGGTTAGTAGCTTAGTTCACTTTGGTTTTATAACGACCATTTTTAGATGTTGGTTAAAAATATTATTTTAAGTTATTTTTTTATTATTAACTTTAATTTATATTGATTAAAAAAAAAAATGTAAGCAACATACCTGATTTATAAATGGCGGAGGATCAATGCTTGCTTCACTAGCAGTGTCAATACTGATCATTGCCCTTTTGTCAGCTGGCAGCGGCGGGCGAAGCCTGAACCCGGGAGGAACTACTCTTCGAGGTTTTTGTCTTATACAAGAAAGAACAAGGCAAACTACCAATAGCACTCCAAGACTCACGCCGACAAGCACCAAAATTAGAAGAAGGACTACAAAAAATAAATTAAATAAAATAAAAAATAGAGTTTACTCTTTTAGCTAATCTTGATATATGAAAAAAATGAACTAATTCAAGAATTACCTTTAAGGTTGATTTGGCAGAATTGACCGGCATACCAATGGAAGCATTCACACATTTCTTCCTCTCCATTTCTCAAATAACAATTGCCATGGTAATTGCAACGTTCACATCCAATCATATCAGCTGTAAATATTAATATTTTTTAATATAAAGAACGATCTGACAAGAGATAACAATTTTTTTTAAGATCTAACCATGACAGATTTATTAATTAATAACAAACCATTTTATTCAGGGATGTGCCATGAGCATTATATCAATTCTGTACAATTAAAGAATGCATTCTTACATGCGGAATTCTTTTACTTAAGCATAAATAATCTTTTACTATTTATTTTTAATGAATTTAATTTCTAAAATTAGGAAAGATAAATAGTAAATCATTATAAAACTCAATATACTATATTTTGTATCCGACCTTTGGGAAACCCAACACTGATTCAAATTTATGGAAAAGTGAAAAAAATTTATACTTCTGTAATAAGAAATTTTTTCTTTCACTGAAATGAAATTATTTTCTTGGACATGTATGCCATATTAGAATTACAAATATAACTTTCTTTAATTATATGGCTCTTACAATAGGCTCCTTCCATACGTGGAACGAAAATTAGGTGAATACCAAGGTGGATTCCGGCTCAACAGGTCAACTATCGATCAAATCTTCTCCCTTAGACAAATCGCTGAGAAGATGAAGGAGTATTAGCAGGCTACTTGGATGCTGTTTATTGATTTCAGAGCAGCCTATTATACCAGGTCATTCAAAAAGTCCTGTCGTTTTTTTGGGGGAAATTATAAATAAATAAATATTTTCAAATAATCACCTTTATTCATCAAAATATCCACCGTTACAGTCGGTAACCTTCTCCCAACGAGATGGTAAAGCCCAAATTCCTTCCTTAAAAAACTGTTGATTTTTACTGCAAAAATAAGTGGTCAGTTCGTGAATTAGGTTGTCACGGTCTTGAAAACATTTCTGTCTCAGATTGTTGTCGAGATCTCTGAATAGGTGATAATCAGTGGGTGACAGGTCAGGGGAATATGGTGGGTGAGGCAAAACTTCCCAGCCTATTTCTGTCAATTTTTCCCTGGTCAATTTGGCGGTGTGTGGTCGAGCGTTGTCTTGAAGAAGCAAAGGTCTTCTTCTGTTGACTAAGCCGGGATCAAAAGTCTTAAGCTTGGATTGGCAATGGTCCAGTATATTGCAGTATACTTCTGCAGTGATGGTTGCCCTTGATTCAGAATCTCAAAATGCACTATACCTTTGGCTGTCCAGAAAACAATGAGTAAAACTTTCTTTGGATGGAGATCTGGTTTTGGAAATTGTTTAGGTTTCTCATCTGCCGACAACCACTGATATGATCGTCTGAAGTTGTTGTACAACACCCATTTCTCATCACAGGTGATGATTCGATTCAAAAAGGGTTCGACTTTCAAGCGGGAAGTTAACGAAGATGCAGTTGTCAAGCGAACAAGCATATTGGCATCTGAAAGCTTATGAGGAATCCATTTATCCAGTTTTTTCACTTTTCCCAGTTCTTTAAGGTAATTCCAGGCAGTGGTGGCTGAGATATTAAGTTGAGAGGCTATCTCTGAACAACTTTGACGCGGATCCAACTCTACTACTCTTCGAACGTCCTCCTTATCAACTACAGTTGGTCGACCCGAGCGTGCCTCGTCTTCTAGTGTCTCGTCGCCTCCACGAAATTTTGAAAACCAAAATTGTGCCTTCCGCTCAGACAGCACATCTTCCCCAAACACGGAGCATATTTTTCTAGCAGTTTCGGCAGCTTTTGAGCCAAGTTTAAACTCATAGAGCAAAATCGACCGAATTTGAGTGTCAACTGGAATCATTTTAACTAGACAGTTGGATGGTGACTGCATTAAATTAATCCTCCTTAGCCTCCTATTCATAAAGTATAAACATTTGTGTTTACATGGATAAAAGTTGTATTGAACGGAATTAATTAGCAAACACTCTAGAATCAAAATAAACAACGAACAAACGAAAAACGACAGGACTTTTTGAATGACCTGGTACAATCATCAGAAGTAAACTCATAGCAGACATGCATGAACTGGGGCTACCAAGTAAACTAATCCGTTTAGTAAGATGCACTATGGCAAATACTATCTGCCAAGTTAAATGCAGTGGACTATCAGAGCCTTTTGAGATGATAAGTGGCCTAAAACAGGGAGACCCAATAGCTCCTCTTCTCTTCAATATCGCTCTACAAGCAATCATCAATAGAGCAGGACTGAACATGGAGGGAACAATTTTCACCAAGATGACCCAGGTCCTGGCCTATGCAGATGACGTAGTTATCATTGGTAGATCCCTTCAGAGTGTCAGAATCGCCTTTGAAGCACTGGATATCGAAGCAAAAAAAGAGCAGCCTTCATATCAATGCAGGGAAAACCAAGATTATGGCACTGGGAAAAGGTATACTGGGGAGGCAGATTCACTGTGAAATAGGCACGTACAGTTTCGAGGTGGTCAAAAGTTTTTCGTATCTGGGCTCTGTAATCAACAATAGCCTGAATGAGGAGGAAGAGATAGGGAAGAGAATAGCTGCAGGAAATAGAGCTTATTTCTCCATCTCTAAGCTTATGAAAAGCAAACTTATAAGCCGTACTACCAAGTTTATGCTCTACAAGACACTTGTAAGACCAGTGGTAACATACGGTGGAGAAACATGGACCCTCAACAAGAAAAGCACCAACCTGCTAGATAGGTTTGAAAGGGTAATTCTGAGGAGAATCTTAGGGGCTGTATGCGATAATGGCCAGTGGCGAAGAAGAAAAAACAATGAATTGTTCCGGCTCTATAAAGAAGCAAGCATAACATCCTACATCAAGATACAAAGGCTGAAATGGCTTGGACATATGATAAGGATGAATAATGAAAGAGTGGTCAGTCAAGAGGTTGTATAAGAACATTCCGGATGGTGTGCGTCCACGTGGTAGGCCAAAAGGTCGATGGAAGGATGCTGTAGAACAGGATCTTCGCAAACTGGGGATTCCTATCACCCTTGCAGAAGATAGAGAGAGATGGCTGGCAGCGGTTAAGCAGGCCAAGAGCAGCCTCGTGTGCCTGTCGTGCTGATAGAAGAAGAAGAATAAGAAATTTTTTCTTTCACTGAAATTAAATTATTTTCTTCGACATGTATGCCATATTAGAATTACAAATATAACTCTCTTTAATTACATGGCTCAGCATTCTAGAAGCCCAAAAATAAATTAAAATGAGTCGACTCATTCGGACATATTTTTTACCTTTCTAACCGTAAAATATAAAGATTTATAATTCACGACACATCCCTGATTTTATTAATATCATTAATAGACAAACAGATAAATTGATGCATATATTCTTCTTGATTGTTTTCTTTAAATTCTTTCAGAATTTTTTAACATTTGCAATGGAAAACCACCAGTTGTTAAAGTGGGCTCATCATTAATTTTTTTCCAATTTGACCTAAATGAATCAGTGACTTGTATACCAAGAAATATCCTTCAAGACAATTATATTTCTAATTAAATGTTTGTAAAGGTATACATTTCAGAAAAAAAAATTGAAGTAAAGGGAATATCTTAGAGCAAAAGTAGAATTTTAATTTTTGCCTTTCCATAAGCTTGGAGCAGTGGGATTTGTCAGGTTTATCAATATTTAACTGACATATTAAATATTCCTCCATATTACAGATTAAAATATATTTTAATTTATTCTCACCTATTGAAAAATTTATATAACATTTATCAATCTTTCATGATTTTTTTCAATTTTTAACTTCATTAAATTACGATTAGTACAATATTATAATTGAGTATAGGCCCATGGCCAGAAATGTACATTAAAAAGTGAAGATGGTGGAATAATGGGTAAATTTAAAATCATTACTTATATAAAAACCCTTAGAAGAATAAATAAATATATAAGCCATATACAGCCTGTCACGCTAACATCTCATCTCTTTCTATTTTATCCATGGTCGTCCATCTTTCCTTTTTCCTTCCACTTCAAATTATTAGTTTTATAAATATGTTAATAAACAATGTGAAATTTCTGAGCGCATTATATAATTCAATGTCCTCTTGGGCTATGAAAATTTTCTGATCTTATGTACCCGATGACATTATTTATTTAATTAAATCTAGGAATGAACTTTAACAACTATATTTTATTAGAATGCATATAAAATTCAGATTAAAAAAAGTAATTACAAACTAATAATAGAAGTCGCGATTAATAATTAAAATATATAGTCTATCAAAACTGATTATATCAAAATATAAAATAATCAATGTAAAATTATTACCTAATTGATTATGTTTCAAATTAAAAAAAAAAATTTATAAATAATTTTGGAGACATACAACAAAGAGTTTCCAATAAATAAAATTGAGTTACCTGAACAGACCCTTCCAGGGTATAATGTATTATGAGAAAGATCTGTAAAACCTTCCTTGCAACTGCATGTGTAGGTGCCTCTTAAATTGAAACATTGAGCATTCTCCGAACAGTCATGAAATTTTGGATCCAAACATTCATTAAAGTCTAAAATGGACAACCGGGAAAAAAGAAATAATAATTATTAAAAAAAAAATATGATTAAGCTATCATTCTAATGTAGGACGATGCAGCATAGCTATTATTGCCTCACCTTCGGCTTTTAAGTGATTGATATTTGTACTGGAAGTATGAAGGTCGGTACCACCTAAACTGTAATTACTAGAGAGTAAATATTTCCTAAGAATTTGGGTAATACGTTCATCATCTAAATTTTCTGAAAGCTGAAAAAAATATCAATGAAGGGTTCTTAGTAATAGCACACACTTATAAGTAACATTGTAAAATGTGATTTTAACTAATTATGACTAACACTTTTGTATGCACTTAATTTTTTTATTTGTTCAAAAAGGATATTTTATTTAAAAAGTAAAGTTCCCTAAATGTATTCAAGTAATAATGTAGAAAATTTTAATTATCTATGAATTTTTAGAACAGCATCAATTTCACAATCTAAAATAATTTTTATTATTGATGACGATTGACAAGACGTATATTATATATATATTTAAAGTTTTGTGAATACCACACACCGACATTGAGGTGATTATGATGATTTAAATGATTCATAAATTAATTTTTCAATATACAAATATTATTAAAAATATTCAAAATAAACTTAAATACAATAAATCATATTTATTAAATTTCCTTACTTGTATATAAAAGTTTGCCAAAATATTCCCTTCTTTGCCATCTTTTTGGAAGCCAGTTACTGCCATTCCATGATAAATATCACGAAGCTCTGATTGCATAATCATTCGATCAAGACCTTCTCTCGTCACTTCAGCGAAATTTTGGTAAGCACTTGAACTACTATCAAGAAGGAAAGGTGCAAATGCAAGCCTATCCTTACCGTTTCTCTCCAATGGTACAGTCATACTGTAAGTATATGTAGCTAAAAAAGCAAACAAATATAATTTAAAAACTCGTATAATGTAATAAATATTTTGGAATTTCATATGAAATACTCACGTTTACATGGCTGATCAGGAAACATTCTGGCGAACCCAGGACGGCACACACACCTCAAAACATTGTTTATTTTTTGACATCTTTCATTTCTGGTAGCTTTACAGTCTGGTTTACACTCACTTTGGGAATGGAATTGGGAAAGGAATCCACTGAGGAGGACATTCGGAGCAACTTCATTCACTTCAGTGTTTGGACCCTCAATTTCAGGCGCAGGTTCTAAATTTGAAGCAAAATTGTTAAGCTTTTGATTAGTATTTTGATCTGTCATGACAACAAGTATCGAGTCATTCTCATTCATGTTGGAAACATGCTGCTGATGACTACCAGATTTTTGTTCTTTTACAATCATTTGGTCGGGATGTTGCTTATGAACTTCCTGAACGTCATTATATTGAATTATGTTATCTTCAAGCTTAGTTTCTATTTTTGGTGGCTGTGTTGAAATCGTAGGATATACAGTAGTTGTTGCCTGAGGAATTGTAGTTGTAACAGTTGACAATATATTTGTTGGTTTCACTATCGTATGAACTTCTGTGACAGTATCAAGAACTGTTGACATCAATGTTTTAGTTACAATCAACGTGTGAGTTGAAGGCTTTTGCCCCTTGCTGTGGACGATAGTGGATTCAGTTGTGGTTACTGTTGTGGTGTGAGTGTGAGTAACAATATGTATTGTAGGTGTTGGGGAGAGTGGTGCGGGCTCGTAAGCAACATTAGATAATTTTAACTCACTTTCTGAAGTAATTGTATCTTTCTCATTTTCCTTTCCTGTAGTATCTTCAATGGTACTATTTTCAGTTTTTATATGAATAGGTATAATAGTTTGATGACTTTGTACTACTCTTGTAGGTTTAATATGAAAGACACTAGATTTCTCATGGTAATCTTTAAAGATAGTCGTTGAGCCAGAAGATATTAGTTGGGTTGGCCTTGTTATCACTTTCAATCCATTAGTTGAACTTTGTGGAATATCATCGTCAACTACTGATTCAGATGCTATAATAAGTTCATTGGTGAAGGAAGCTGTCATTATGTTTGGCTTTACATAAGTAGGAGAAAGTTTGTTTTCTGATAATTGAGAATCAAGTTTGTTTCTATTATCGTTTGGTGAAATCTTTGGATTAGAATTTATTACTTTGCTTTCTGCGGTTATCACTTCAGGTTTTGGAGAGATTTCTCCAACTTTTAGAGAACCTCCGAGAATTGGATTTATACTCTCGGGGCTAGCAGTAGTAGAATACTTATAAATTTCATTTTTTTCCATAGCAACGTTCTTTTTCTCCTGGGAAGTAAAATAACCATTTTCTATTGGATTTGGTGGAGACAAAACCTCAGTTGGAACAGGCGGTGGAGGTGGCATTTCTGTTTCAGGCAGTAAAGGTTTTTTCGTCCTATCAGTTGAGGTTACTGGAACCTCAAATTTATAAGGTGGTGGTGGCCTTTTTCTAGAAGGAGGTCGCCAAGTGGGATGATGAATTTTGGGATCATGAGGTCTCATTATAGCGGGAGGAGTCAAACCAGCAACTTCAGAATTTCTATCAAATACTGGACGTGAAGTATGCCTTGTAGGCTCCATTTCAACCGGTGGAGGAAGTTCAAAAGGTAAACCTTGAGCATGTTCAAATGTTTGAACTGGTGGTTTTTCATCAATATTCATAGTATAAATAGTATTATCGAAGGGTTTTGGGCTTGTTCGATTTTGTTTCCTGAAGACCTGTGGCTTCCGAATAATAGCACTTGAGTGAACATTGTACAAGGGGTTTGAAGGAATATCTAAATCATCGTTTGGTTTCAAATTTGTCATCTGACCAACAGAAACAGTTGCTTCAGAATTATTGACAAATTTGCTAACTCCTGGCTTCCCTTTGATTATTGGAGGCTGTGTTTCTACCGTATCAGATCCTAAAATAACTGGTTTCGAATTAATAACAGAAAAACTAACACCATCAGAAGTTGCGGAGTAGTTGGAAAAGTGTTGTGGAGGAGGCAGTATTTTAATTCCACCAAAGTCTTCTGAAGGTTCATTATGAGTCCTATTAAAAAACAAGCCATGTTTTATTCGCATATCTTCACTAAGATCTACATCGAAATCACCATCTTCTGCATGATATTCATTTTTTAATGAATATTCCCCTTCTTGGTCTTCTAGTTCTCCCTTAAATCCTATTTGATAGTTAATATCTTCTGCTACAAGAGAAGAAGGAGGTGGTGGCGGTGGAGTCATATAATCAAGGCCGATACCTGAATTAAATGGCTGTTGAGGTTTATGAACTGGTTTTTTGTAGTAGTGTTCACCATTTTTCTTTTCTTCCTTATGGAGTCTTGAAAATGGGTCCACACCAATTCCTTGAGGAGAAACCGGAATGTCCATTTTAACTGCATCAGTAGGTAAAATTGCTCCATGGAAAACATTCTTATCTTGTGGTTGATTTAAACCTGCAACTCCACCAATTCCAACTTCAGCATCTGGATAAGGAGAGGGATCATTAATTATTTCTCCTTTTTGGCTTGGTACCGCTGGCTCCTGATTATATATTAAAGCAGTTGGTACACCATGAGGTATAATTACGTTAGCTACTTGTGATGGCTGTATATTTACAAATAACTGGTCACCAAATGGTGCTGCAGGAGGTAGCTTAGGAGATAACTGATCTCCAATAACTGATGACGACTCTTCGATGGTTTTATTTGGTTTATCAAAGTTATTATATTGTGGTTCTTTCATTGGTGGGTATGGAGATTGTTCTTTAAAATAAGCTTCATTAGGAGAAAGGGTTTGAATAGCAGGAGGCCTGAGATCAGCAGCATCATCGAGGTATAGAGCTGGCAGGTTTGGCCTATCCTTTGTAGTTGGCCTTTGGTTCCTATGCCCTTCTGGAGGTACCTTATTTCCAGAAGGCATTGGTTTCTGAAATATATCCATTGGCTTAGAAGAATGAAGGGCTGCTTCAAGAGGTTTTAAATGAACTTGAGTTGAAGGAAATTTTATTTCTGTTCCTTCATGTTTAAGATCAATAAAATTGTTTTTATTATGCTGTTTGAGACTGATTGATGGTTGGACTTTTCCTGGAAACTGTTCTCTTCTTGGTGGAAATTTTTCTAATGGCTTGTTCCTTTGAGGAATAAGATATGCAGGATATCTATCTTGCTCTCGAAGAGGCCATATTCCTTTTTGTGGTAATGGAGGAGGTTTCATTCCCTCAACTTCCTTATCAAAGTTTTTGTTTAATGGTGGGCGTGGACCATGTACTGCAGGCTTTCCAATTATTACATCGCTATTAGTTGTGATTACCTGCCCTGGGCTGATTGGTATGCCACCAGAAAGTAGTGCAGCTTCAATGTTAGTCCTGTCAGTTTGTCTTGTTCTCTGCATAGTATCGACAAATATATTATGACCTTCAAGATTCTGACTTTCAGCAACATCTGAATCTAAAGAGGGTATATATACAGGCCTAGGGATATCCTCAGGTACAGGTTTGAAGGATTGGGAAGGTTTTGTTGTGTTTTTCTTGCCTGAACTAAATTTATTCTGGATAAGGTCAGCCATTGCATTGAATACAGGGGCTAGCGCATTGAGGCCATTTATACCTAAGTTTCCAAATATATCTTTAACTGGATTAGCTGTAGTGGACATTGTTGATGCAGAACTAATAGAATCTTCTTTCAATGATGGAGGGTTTGTTGTTTCTTCAGATTCTATTGAAGATCCATCGGTAGTTACAATTGAATCTTCTGCCTTTTCAGCTATTGCGAAATGTGTGTTTTCCGTAGAAACAGGTGAATTATCTTTATTTTCATCAACTTCATCACTTTCATCGAAAAATATAATTGTAGATCCAGTAATGATATTACTAGGAGAAGTTACGTCAATCATATCTACTTTATTTGTTGCCTTTACCATACTGGCATCCATTGCTGTAATCTCCAGCTTTGCTCCATCATCCATCGTTGCCGTAGCTACAATTGGCTGTTGATGATCATTTATTGAGCTCCGCAACTCATTGAGGTAATTAGAATTGAGTAAGGAAGCGTTTACACTTTCAGTAACAACATTTTGAACAACTTTAGTACTGGAGGATACAACCGTACTGGGAATTTTATTTTCTTGCAGCAGAGTTGTAAAATAAGTGAATGTGGTCAAGTAGGTTTTAGTTGCAAATAAGTTTAATGGTTGAGTTGGTGTAGCAGAATTTTCTAAAGTAGGCTCAGTTCTTTCTGGAGCGATCTCAACTGGTTTTCGTTTTGGCTGAATTGTAAAGGTCTCTGTTGCAATGTCTGATGATGTTACAACTTCAGTATTTACAATAGTTTCTCCATCCTCAACTTTTGTATTATAATAAGTATAAGTAGCGTAATATGTTTTAACAATATCAGTTGTTATAGGTGTAGGCTCTATAGCAACAGAATCGACAGCTGATGGAAGAAAATCTGATTCAGTTATTACAACCTGAGTAAGAACATCTTCTGTACTGACGATCTTCATTGAGTTGCCTTCATTTAGTGTTTTTGTATAAGCAACAGTGCTCAGATAAGTATTAGTGTCCTGTAAAGATACCTCTGAAGGCTGAACAAAGCTAGGTTGCTCAGTCACAGTGTTTGACACAGTTTTTTTGGATGTTACAACAAGAGGAAGTTCTCCATCAACCAGAGTATTAAGGTAAGTGTAGGTAGTATGATAAACACCAGTTGTGAGATCTGGGCTGGCGGTCAATGTAAAGTGGTCCTTAAGTTTCGTTTTCGAAGGCTTGATCTCCTCAGTGACAATATTTGACACAACTTTTTCTCGGCTTGAAATGACTGTTGATCCATCTTGAGCGAATGTAGTCAGGTATGTGTATGTTGTCATATATGTTTTTGTAACAAACTCATTATGAGGCTTCTGAAAAATATAATACGATGAAGTATTAAAGTAAAGCTATTGAATCAGTTACATAAATTATGTTATAATAAAATATAAACCATAAACTTAACTTGAGCTTCATTTGATAAATTTTAAATTAATGACTATAGAATTAAATTACGATTAAATTAAATAAATACGATATCCAAATATCATGTGATTTAAATAATCTTAAAATTTAGGAAAAGTTAACACAATAAAAAAAAATAAATATCCAATGCAAAAATGTTTGCATTGCAAGTCACAAACAAGAAATCAATTCTCCGAAATCAGTAGGATATTAATTCTCCGAAACTGCCTATTGGATGTAATATTGTTCAAAAGAAATTAATTTAAATTATAATTAAAGAATTTGTAAAAGGCCCACTGATTATATACGGAATGGACTGTTTCAACCAATTTCATTGATCATTGGAAACTAATACCCTTAATCATAATTTTTGTAAATAAGTAAAAAAATTATAATAAATAATTACTGCTTTCTACAAATTTTAGATAAAGATTATAACTGAAAATAATATATAATAAATTACACAGATAACAATTAATTAATTTTATAGTAATAAATATGATTTAGTTTAGAGTAAATTACTTGTGATTCCTGAGGTAAAAGCATCATCATGTGATCCGAAAGTGTGCTTGGTGCTAAGGTTATCGGTCTCATCGATCCAGTTGGCACGATACGCAGGTTGGAATGTCCTGGCAGGGTGGCTTTGTTACCGGCTACTATCACTTCAACGCCATTGGACATTTTTTTAGTGGCTAAGTTGAACCTAGGATGTTCTCCGAAATATGCTCTTCCTTCTTCCATTCCGGCTGTTTTTAAAACAAATTTTATTGATAAATAGTTTAACAAAACTTGAGATTGCAAAATATTTATTAAATACTTCTAAAATTTTATAACATTCATACCCAATGTATCAATAACTCTATTTATTAATTTTTTAAGCTAACAAGATTGCAGAATCTGTTCAATAAAAACTAATTGATTTTGTTTACATCTAACTTTAAAACATGCAAAATCAAACATTAAATGCAACACTCTTGAAAATAAAATTTGTATTCTATTTTCACTCTTTTAAAGTTTTTATAATTGCTTATATACTTCAGAAATTTATTTTTATTTATTACCATATCTGGTTACATCCCATGAAATGCTATAGTTTGGGAAAAGATAGAAAAAATATAATCAATAAAATGGCTATTCAATGAATAGTCATTGTAAGAGTAGATAAACTCAAGTTGAGGCCTTCATAGGAGGTAAGGATTATTCTCAGATATTTAAATTTATAGAAATAAACTGCTAGATATAAGGATTAAATAATAATTATTACCAATTTTTACTAGACTAAAACAATAAACGGTACAAATTGATGAAAAATAAATAAATAATTAAAATTCATGCTTTAAATAAATTTTAGATTTATTATGTATTTATTAAAATTACTCAAAAAATTGGCAATTCTAACCAAGATCTATTTGACACTTGCAGGTGTATGCAATTTTAATCTTATTTGAACTATATAAGAGGAACAGGGTAGCGCGATAGGTAAGGTACTGAGTTCCGTATTATCTATAAGCCTGGGTTTGGGTTAGGCTGTAGAAAACCATTATTTGTTCTGTTAAATAAGACAAGGAATGACTCCGAGGTCAGCAAAAAATCCAAGGGCACACCCAGCCATTTTAGTCATTTGATATGGGTAAAATTTATAAGTTGAGTGTGATCACAGCCAAATCATCTCCTTACATCACTAGACAACAAAATAATTGTTCCTTATAATGAACTGAACCCCAAGATATTTCATGGGTAGCAGTGGTACAGGGTTTTTATTTTCAGATTAAATCTGACCAGCTGTTTATTAAATTAGACAAAGTTAGTTAAATATAATATAAAGTGTTACATGGTGTGAGATTATTTTAAGAGTTTACACGAACATGCCTTTTTATTAATCTTACCACAATCATTTATTATATTAAACAATTGTAGTAAAAAATTAAAAGATAGTCCGTAATCACCGGATATTAAAAGTTATGTATGATTATTTCATTTCTGGTCATTATCATGTTTAGCTCTCCTGAAAAATGTATCTTTTCTTAAAAATATTGAAAACTCACAACAATATTATGAGTGTAAATATATTCCGTATGCTTAGCATACAGTTTTCTTATTCCTCATTTGGTTTATATATGATTATTTTGATGTATTAGTTATATACCATGAAGTTCTATATTTATATATATATGGTGCTGAAATTGAAAATAAATCTATATTTTGTGATTCAAAAAATATTTTAAGTCTGTATGAACAAAATACTTACACATTAAATCCTTACAAGAAGAAAAACATACATCATTATCCAATGCTTTGTTAAATAATAAAGAAATATTAGGCTAATGAAGTTTTAGCTACCTTTAAATACTTTCACCATCTTAATAAAGTAATAGTAAGTATTTAAAGAATTCAGATACAGTTACAAATTCATAGCTTTGGATATTTTATGTACAATATTATTAGACAAGAAAGAATAATATGATCAGATTCAATTCATGCTTCCTCACCTGGAATAGTAGTGGAAATAGGCGCTAATTCCGTCACTGATACAGTTTTGATATCAGGCTTAACAGTAGTAGATGATGTCACAATTTGCTCATTACCGCTAACTCTTGTGACAACGTAGGTGTATGTCCGCAACCTGGTAGTCGTGACAAGTTTTGTTATGTACTCATATAAAATAGGAGTTTCTTCTTCTTCAATTATTGATGTTGGGCTAATACCAACTTCCTTAGTTGTAAGAGAAGTTGGTTTCTCCTCAGGGGGTGAGAGTTTTTCAGTGGTATA
The DNA here is from genome assembly GCA_911387785.2 of Aelia acuminata. Taxonomy (NCBI): domain Eukaryota; kingdom Metazoa; phylum Arthropoda; class Insecta; order Hemiptera; family Pentatomidae; genus Aelia; species Aelia acuminata. The sequence goes on along the minus strand of OU426984.1, from coordinate 51,026,555 downwards.
CTCTTCAGAACTCATATCAGTAGTGGTAATTTGTTCAAAATTTTCTGTTACACTTTCCTCTGATGAGGATGAATCTTTGACAGATGCATATGTTTCTGTAGCTGTTTCTGTTTTATTTGTTTGATTTATTGGGTTTGTGGTTTCAGAGTCCTCTGTTGAGAAATCATCATAATTTTCATGATACAGGTCATCAGTATATTCTTCAGTAGTGAATGGAATTTCATCAGAGTGTGTAGTGTCAGGAAGTTTGCTGTTGTGCTGATCTTTGATTTCTTCAGTTGTAGGTATATCCAAAGGATTTTTCGTGACTTCATCCTGTTCATCATACTGGTCTGTGACAGGAAAATCTTGTTCTGTACCCTCCTCGTTAGTTGGAGTATCTGTGACTGGCTCATCTTCATTATTTTGGTCAATGCTGGGATAATCTTCTTCCAGTTTCTCTTCATTTGAATCAGTGTCAATAGATTGAGCTGGGCCTTGTACATCTTCATTATCACGGTCAATGCCAAAAAAATCTTCTTCATTGAGAAGTATTATGTCTGGTATTGCTGGGCCATTCATAAAAACCTCAGACACTGTCACTTCGCCATTAGTTGAATCTGATGGTATTGAGTAATTATAATTGTAAAGGGTGGACATGGTTCCTTCAATGGGCGAATCGTTCGTGTCAATTGGGTCTATAGTTGATGATGGTAAAATATTGGACTGGATAGGTCTTCTCCTTGTAATTTTAATTCTTTTTCTTTGTGGATTGATTTCAGTAGGTTGAATTTTTTTCTTGCTAATGAGCACCCTTTTCCTTTTTGGACTGGAAGACAATCCCTCATGTATTACATCTGTAGCTTGAAAAGAAGAAATGGTAGGTTCATTGTAGGACCTTGTTTTAGTAATTACAATTCTTTTTCTGTTGGAATTTAAGGCTTTTGATTCCATTGGAGACTCTATTTTTTTCTTTAAAACTTTTACTCTTCTACGATTTTGTGTAGAATTAATAAAATCACCCCTTTCAGGTTTCTGGGCATAATCCTCATAATTCATAGATTCAGATGGCTTTTCTCCAGTTTCATTTCTATATCTTCGAATGGGAACTCTAATTTTAATTTTTTTTCTAATCAGTTGATCTGCAGCTTCTCTCTTGGTTCTAAATAAATTGCTCCTGTTTAGGGCCGTCCGCTGTTCTGGAGCAGAATCAGCGGGGCCTTTCAATAAAAAATGACCGGTAGTAAAGTCTTCAGTATTTTCAGCATTTACGGTTGACAGTTTCATATGTTTTTGATGAGCACTATCCAAACTCTGCAATTCAATTTCACTGCTTTCTATAATCATTTGACTAGAATAGGGCACAGCATAATTAGAAATTTCTTCCGAAGCTTTTAATTCGGGTAAACGTGATACTGATATCAGAAAATCATTATCCTTTAGATCACTAGCACTGATTTCTCGTTTTCTTAAGTTTGAAGTTTCTTCATCTACTAAAACTGTAGATAAAAGAGTAGTGAATTCACCAGGATGTTTTCCAGATACATACACAGTTACTACACTCGTCGGTTTTACTTTATCAGGAGGAATATGCTCTTTTATTTTCACCTTTCCTTTCTTTCTTCTTCTATTTTCAATTTGAGGTAAATCATCAGGATATTCCCTTATTTTCCTTTCATCTTCAACATCTGGATCATCTCTTGAAGGAAACTGCAATTCAGGATCTTCTTCAATCAATTTATCATTGTTATTTAATGGGTCTCTTCCAAAAAATGGTTGTTGAGGCTGTTGGCTCAAAGCTGGTTGTGCTTGCCCCAACAACTGAGCCTGAAGGAGTGCAGGTAACAATAATGTGTTCAATTGATTATTTATTGGTGCTACTGCTGTTGGGGTTATAACAATAGTTTCAGTTAAATATTCAGTTGCAGTGATAACTTGGACAGAACTGTCAACAATAGTAGTCGTAATTTCTTTCCCTCTAAACGTTAGTGGTAAAATGGTAGAGGTGTGCGAAGTAACTGTGGTAACATATGTTGTAGTTTTGGTTTTGAATTCGGTAGTTGGTGATTGTGCAACTTGTTGGCTGTTAGGAATTCCTAAATTTCCTAATAAAAGTTGTGAAAGGAGAATATTAGCTAAAGGAGCATTTGGTAAACTCGGTGTGACTGTGCTCACTTCAGTTTTAACTTCATAAACTGTACTAGGCACGATGTGTGAAAAAGATGTTTTACGACCCCTTAATGTAGTTGGGGTAAATGTAACGCTTGTTGTAGGTGTTTCAAGAACAAAATACTTTGTTACTTCCATTAAACCATTAGCGAGAGTCGAAGTGATTTCGCTTGTTAACTGTATTATGGGCTTTCCATCTTTAGTTGTTGTTGTATATTCATAAGGACCTAACACTTGAAAGCTAGGTTTAGCTGTAATGACGTTTTTGTATTCCGTTTTTCCATTATTGACAATGGGAATAGTAGTCTCAGACGGAATTTTGTGAGTTACTGTAATAGTTCCGTCAAAAGGAGGTGGACTATATGCATCGTATTCGCTTTCTCTAAACCTAGATCTCGACGTGGTCCGCCTGGAACTACTGCTGAACCTTCTGCTGGTTGTGCGAGGACTTGCTTCAGTGGTCTGCGTTCTTAATTTCGGAGCTTTTGGCCTTCCCACTGTAGTCGCCTCGGTCCTTCTTCTAGGAGAATTTGTATTTCTTCGAAAACTAGGTCTTTGGGTTCCTGGGGTGGTCCCACTTCTCTCCCGTAAGGTAAATTGGTGCCTTGCTGAACTGGTGACAGGGGAAGGACGAACTCTCTCCCGCTGCTGAGGCTGTTTCGTTGCTGTAGGTTTTGCTTTATTGTTTCTAGTTCTATGGTACCTGCCAGATGTAGTTTGTCGGGGAGGTTCAGGAGTTATTTCATACTCATCTTCATAATCAATGGTGGATTTACGAGATGCAGGTCTTCTGAATTTCGATTTATATGATCTGGTACCATACTCGATCTGTCGCTTTGTTCTAGGTCGTCTAGAAAATGGCCTGATTGGAAGAAAGCTTAATCCTTTGCCTTTTCGTCCTGCTGTCTTTGTTGCTACGGTAGTGGTCGATGATTGCTGCTCAGCGGTTTCTGATCCTTCATATTCATTATCTTCAATATCTTCTTGAGGTTGCTCATCCTCAACATCCTCTTCCTCTCCTTTTTCTTCTTCTTCCTCTTCATTAACTACAGGCTTTCTTTGAAGACCCCTGGGCAGGAATAGACTGTTAGCTGGTCGAGGTCTTGCTTTGTTAAAGTTTGGAGTTGGCCTTGATCGAGGTGTAGTGACACCAACTGCTCGAGTATCAGGTCTTCTCAAAAGAGTACTCCTTTTTGTAGTAGTTGTAGGCTTTGTGGTAGTAGGTGTCGTTTGGGCGCGCTGTAATATGGGAGGCCGCCGGAACCTAAGAAGAGGATTATTTACTCTTCTTGGAGATTCAGTAGTTGTAGGAGCAGAAGTTGTAGGAGTCTCCTCTTCTAAAGGAGTAACAATATCTGGTTCTTCTGTCACTCCTTGCGGTCCACCTATATCGTTATTTATTTCTTCTACTGCCGCCGAAGAGGGTCTAAATGCATTTGACGATGCAGTAGGTCTTATCCTTCCAAATCTTCCACTACTTGCACCGATCGAGGGCCGAACAACTCCTGTTGTTCTATAGTTAAAACTTGGTCGGCGTGATGGAAGCGGCGAAACTGAAGGTTTAGGATTAGATGAAAATCTACCTTTAGAAGCCGAAAATCCAGAGCTGGAACCACCTCTTGTTCTCGAACCTCCAAACCTTCTAGAGCTTGAAGAAGTTGGACGAATATCTTGAGAGCTACCCAAGTTAGCTGATTTAGATCTATTAGAGGCAAATCTTCGGCTCGAGCCAAATCCTTTAGTTTTTAAAGCCGGAGTTGCTGTTACAGTAGGTGTAAAAGAGGTTCTAGTTATAGTTGTCGCTGGATCTTTCCTTTTCGGATGGAAAGTTGGACGTGGTCGCGAAGCGAATGGTCGGATGCTTGCTTTCGATGCTTTTGTTTTGCTCGCGAAATTTAATCGTGACTTCGGTTTACTATCTTCTGTCGTTTCTTCACTATCTTCTTCCACGTTTTGTGAGCTTTCAATTACAGATGAGGACGGTAATGGAGAATGAACAGTCGGTGAAATATCTTCGTTCGGAGTAGGTGTAGCCATTATGTTTGGAATAGATGTCTGTTGGACATTAGACTTAAAACTGGAAGTGCTTTCTATTATCTGGGCATAACGACCATCGATCAAGGTCCCAATAACCCTTGATTCATAAAAGGTAGTAGAATCGTCCTTCACAACAGAACCTTCAATAAGCCTAACCAAGCCTGTCGTGTATGTTTTTGATCCAATTACAGCTGTCGAAGTTATTGCCGGCATAGCAGTTTTTTTCTCTTCATCGACAATTATAGAAGAGGAACTTTCAATGATTTGCGCATAAAGGTTATCGATATACGTTCCAATAGCTTTGGTGGTAAAGAGAGTTGTAGAAATCCCATTTGCGTCAACTATTTTGCCTTCATTAATGGAAACGACACCAGTTGGTTGTGGCTCTACTTCTGTAGACATACTTGCGAGAGTTGGAGCAACAAGTTCTGTAGAACTCTCAAGTACTTGGGCATAAAGTCCATCAATATATGTCCCGTAAACGTCTGTATTGTACAATGTAGTTATACCTTCATTGATTTCAGAAGATCGAATAGTAGAAATCAATCCCGTAGGTTGCAGAGCAGGAGTCGATGTGGAAGTCATCGATTCTTCAGCATTTGAGGAGCTAACTTCTACTTCAGTCGTGCTTTCAGCAGAAGGAATTGGAGTGGTTGGCGTTACAACATTTGTTTCCGTCTCTAAATGACTGTTTATAACAGTTTCATTTCCAATATAAGATGTAGTGAAATAGGTGTATGTTGTATAATATGTAGTAGGTTCCAGTGGGTCAGGAACACTGGTTGGTACAATTTCCGACATCGTTTTTGTTGGAGCAGGCGTTATTTCTACTGTTTCAGTAGGAATGCTAGGAGATAAGGTCGGTGTGACAACGTTAGATACAGTTTCTTCTCTGCTAGTAATCATTGTACTTTTTCCTTTATAGAGCGTGGTCCAATAAGTAAAGGTAGTGAAATATGTTATAGGAAGAGTAGCTTCCTCGGGACTTAGATTGGCTTCCAGCTCTGTAGGCTTAAGAGTTTCTGTTACAACATTGGATACTGTTTCCAGGCGGCTTATTATGTAATTAGATGTTCCTTTATAAACAGTAGTGAAGTAAGTAAAGGTTGTGTAACTTGTTTGGAGAATGATAGTGGGTGTTTGAGAAGGTTCTATTTCTTCAGTATTGCTTTCAGAGCTTATTTGATCATTAGGGTCTGATTCATACTCTTCCACAGGTCGTCTTCTGCCACCAGAACTGCTACTAGTAATATCAGTTACCATAGTTTCTTCTACTAGCTCATCACCAAGGACAGGTGTCATACCGATAGCTAGCATTGCTTCCTTCTTTAACTCTTCTTCTCGAGCAGAATTGACGACTTCCACTGGAATATTAGGGTCTACAGATTGTGTAGCTACAATCCGATCGTCCCTTGCCATAGTTGTGTCATAAGCATAGGCCTCATCTATACTGGATTGAAGAGGTGGATTATATGGTGACATAACCAGTGCTTCTGAAGTTGGTTTATCGTTAACTTTCACTCTTGAAATTGTATCGTACAATGGTTTTTTCTTGTTATGGCCGAAGATTCTCGGATTAACAGTTTCCTTGGGTACTACGTTGTTTTCGTCGAGTAGACGGGAGTTTTGCTGGATATCGTTGGAAATCGCTGTTTGAACGGGTTCTGCAACGACTTCGGTATGGCTTTCTATCAAAGTTTCTCCATCGACGAAAACTGTTGTAAAATACGTGTATGTTTTGAAAAAATCGGTAGAAGTAGGTTGGATTTCAATATCACTTGATGAAGGTTCAAGAGTATTAGCATTTTCAGCTTCACTTTTGTCTAAATGTGGAGCTTTCGTTGAGAAAGATTTTAAAAGACCTGCAACAGCAGGATCAGTCGCTTTCAAGTCAGAATCGAGGGTCGTAGTCACTACGTTTGTTTCCACTACCTCTCTACTTTTCACACTCGATGTTGTTTCTTGAAAGAATGTCGTTAAATATGTATAAGTAGTGTACAGTGTTTTAATAATGATTTCAATTTCTTCCTCTTCCTTTTCTTCAGTTTTCTCAGTGGTACTCATTTCTAGCGTAGTGAAACTATCTACATAATTATCTTCGGTCGTTGGACTTTGTAAGGATGGCTCTGGTAGGTGCGGCGTCGGTTCTGCGAACGATTCTTCAGTGGTGGAAGTGATATCTGAAGTTTCTGTAGCAGGTTCGCTGCTGGTATTAATCATGCCTTCGGTGGGGGATATAGTTGATGAATCACCTAAAGGAATGGAAGTAGTAATGTATTTGATTTCGCTGGAAACTACTTCCCTCGATTTTACAGACGTAGTTTCTTCTCCATCGGGTATGAAAAATGTTGTTAAATATGTGTAAGTCTGATAAACAGTTGATGGTATAATACGGGTGATATAATTGACTGGTTTGTTTTTTCCTTCCTCTTCTTCATCTTCTGTTGCCGATTCTGGTTCAGAAGATGGCGTTGTTCCTAGGGTTTCGGGAGTGGAGTTTTGTTCGCTCGATTCCTCAATCTGTTCGATCTGAGAAGAAGACGGGATGCTATTTTCTATAAATTCATTGACTGAGGTAGGAATTATTTCTGAAACACTTGTGCTTGATGCAATTTGTGTTAATTGAGTATACTGGCCGTTAATGACAGTCCCAAAGAGGAAAGAAGTAATATAAGTGGTGGTTTCGTCGTATGCTTCAACAACAGCGATAGATTTGGCCAAACCTAAAGGCTGATCTCCCGGAATAAAAACTTGAGTTTTTGTCGTTGAATAGGTCGGATGCAATGGAAGGCTCTCGGTAGGTTTTATTTCTTCTGAGGGTAAGACAGTTTCTGAGGGCTCAAAGGCAATCTCTTCTTCTGTGGTGAGATCTAAATTCTGTTCGGTTGAGTGCTCAGTGGTCAGTTGATGATCAGTTGTGGGTTGTTCAGTCGTTGGGTTCCCAGGTGTAGTTGTTGGTGGTTCTGTAGTTGGAGAATTGGTAACGCTTTGTTCCGTTGTTGGAACAGTCACTACTTCGCTGGTGAATACTGGATTGAATGCTTTACTTGACCTTATGTCCGCCTGTATGGTTGGAAGGGAGGTCTGCACGTCCAGATTATGCCCAGTAACAGTTTTAGTAGCCATTCCTGGAGAATGCGACATGAATGTTTTAACAGACGTTACAACAGGCAATGAGACGTCTTCAGGTCTCAAAGTTGCTGCTCCTGAAATAGATGTCACCGGACCTGGATTTGCTGCTGCTGTCTTGGGCATAAATACGATGATAGTGCTTCCAACGGTGGTAGTAAAATCGGCGAATCCCACGTAAGTGACTGTATCGAACTTCTGGAAATCATTTTTTATTTGTACGCCACCTCTGAAAAGACCCTTACCCCCTCTTATTTTCTTTTCTTCCCTTTTCTCTTCCATAAGATCCGAAGAGTAACCACTGGGAGAGAATTCATTTTTGATTGTAACAGTAGGAAGATCGGACTTTGGTTTGACTTTGGCAGGTTTGAGGTCTGTGTTCCTCTTGACTGAGTATTCTTTTTTTATCGATACAACCGGCTGCGGTTTTTCTGTTCCTGTGCTTTCCGTGATTTCATTTAACGAAATTGGTTTCTCTTTGGCTATAACAGGTTCTGCGGTTTGGAAAAGGACGGGTGTTTTCGTTGGAAGGATGACACCAGGTAGACTAGGGAAAACGAGGAAGGGCTCTTTAGTGTTCCTATTGGAGTCGTAATATACCCTGGTGCCTGTGCTCAGGAGTCGAGCATAGGTCCTTCCGACGGTCGTTCCTAATATTTGGGTCGCGAATTCTGTTGTCGCCCCATCGTTTACGAAGGTTCGGGCTGTAGATGATAAGATTCCTAGCGGCGATTCCCGTAACCTCCCATTCTCCTCCAAAGATAGAACAGTCACATCTAATAGGAAAGTGAAAGAGTTAGTTACAAGAGATATGTATTTAGATTGTGAACTAACGGTGTACCCTGTTTTTTTTTTTTTAATAAATACAACCATATGAATTATAATAAATCGAGGAATTTATTAATACAATTTTCAGTTTATAAATATTATATTGCCAAAAAAAAAATACAAGATAATAAAGTAATATGAAAACAGAAGCCACCATCAATTCACAATGAAGAATAATATAAAAAGAAAAGTAAGATTTAAGAATAATAGTTCGATATAAGTTATATTTTATATGTACAATTTTAATAAAGTTCCTAAAAATAAAAATCTAAAGGAAAATAAAAGCATGCTAAGATATAAATGAAAAGAGGTTTGAAAATATTTTTACAAAAGAAATAAGATAAGTTTTTAATATTAATTTAGAAAGAAATACTTTTCAAAATTAGAAAATTTTAGGAAAACAACTATAAACTAATTAAAAGTAGAAATCGGGATTATTAATGTATTCCAAAAGGTTAATTTATGATTCCGCTTGAGCGGAATTTAAGTGATATTCAAAACTGCAATTTCCGAAAAAAGAAAAAAAAATGAACAAAATACCAGCCAGTAGCACGATCTTAACACATCATATTTAGGGTTATTTCAAGAATAACGAAAAATGCTATTGAAAATATTTGTAATTCTTTTTTCTAAATCTCGGTTTACTGCCTATTAATGATTTGGTTATTGTAAAGTTGTATAGTAGAAGTATTAAAACTTAAAAGTGGCTACTACATAAGCAAACCGGAGGGATAAAAAGCATATCAAAGCAATTATTAAATTGGCAAGTTATCCTAAATTCCACTAAAGATTAAAATATAACGGAGAAAGAATGGAATAGATTACTTACCTCCGTCCGTCTGCCGCCTTATCCTCGATTCTTTCTTGAGCAAATCCTCTGCATCTGTGAAAGGGATCATAAATTAGAAATACGTGACAGCAAAATTTATATTAAATTCTTTATATATATTTAAAAAAAAAGAAAGATTATGAACAGAGGCTACATTCGCTTTGGAAGCAGCACTCATAATCTATAATATTCAGGCAGATTTTAGAACTATTTGGGCCTTGGACAAAACTCACGAAAAAAACATTACACATCAGACTTTAATACCTCTACAAAGTACAACTTGGATCTTTATGAACTTACAAAACCCGAATAAGGGACTTTGTTAAACCCTTCAATATCCAGATCCAGCTCAAATAGATATAATTTCCAAAAATATGATTCACGTGATGATAAAGAAAAATATAAGAGTACGAGTAGGAACTATATGTTGCCTAAGTTTCGGTCCATATTCGAAAACTTCATTGGGACTGAAAAACTTAAGGCCGAACTCTTCCAACTCGTTTCCTCTTTACATTAATCTAAGAATATATATATATATATATATATATATATATATATATATATATATATATATAATATATATATATATTTCTTTTTCTTTGCTTCGTATACAAAAACTCCTACTCCTACTACTAACTCGCTAAAACTCCTTTTATCCGTTTTACAATTCTAATAAGTTTTCCAGATCCATGGAATATACACACGTGCTTGCTCTGGAACAGCGTTTCTCTGGGAGTGGCCATAGAGAAAGAAGAAAAAAAACTTTCAATAAGAAAGAGAGGATGCTGAGGGCGGTATGTATGCCGAAGACCGGATACGGACGTGGCACACTTCAGGGCAGGTGGCAACCCTGCTCCATCGGTCTCTTTCTCTTCATATATTTAATACCAGTTTTTAAATATATATTTTAACCATAATAAAACCCGCTGAATATATTTAAAATAAAATAAAAATCTGTGTGTATGTAGTCTTCACACTTAATCATGGTCTTTGCCCCCAAATATTCTTTAACAAAATACCAATTTCGGAATCTAATGGAATTAATATTTAGGACTTTATCTGGACAAAAGACTTACTTGGAAAACTCACGTTATCATCAAAATTATCCGTAGTTAACAAACTAACTTTATATAAAGTTCTTTTAAAGCCGATATGGACTTGCGGTGTAGAACTGTGGGATTCCGCCTAGAAATCCAACGTCCAAAAAATTCAGTCTTTTCAGTCGAAAGTGTTAAGAAAAATAGTAGACGCGCCATATCATGTCAGCAACGATATTACACATACAGACTTAAACATTCCAACAGTTTTTGTAACAGCCAATTACATTAACTTTCACCAAAGATTGATCTATAACAATAAACCACTGACAGACAATTCAAAAAGCATAAACTAGCCATACAGCCCACCCCGACGACTTCGAAGGCAGTGGCCAAGAGACCAGCTAAATTATTTACTACTCCTGCACAGGAACGCAGTCGAAGCAGCCCACAAACTTTGCTCATTGCAAAGCAATTTTGCAGATTGCAAATTTTAAATCTCATTAAATGAATTGTATTTAATAAATAAATTAAATTTTTTTTTTATAGACCTTATTTTAGTTTAAATATTCCATACCTTATCTACGTTATAAGGCAATGCTTAAAAGAAATATTTATAACAACAAAAAATATAAATAAAAGGAGAAACGACACCAGCAAATGATACTTTGTCTTTTAGATACCTGTAACTTTTTTTTTTTCTTTTCTTTTTTTTGGAAGAAAAACATTCCACAGAAGAAAGAAGTAACTAATATTCATTACTACATTTTGATATTAGCTATTGCTCACTTTGTAATTTTAACATGTAGGCCAGCGTTGAATAAAAATTAAAACTTAAAATTATTGTATTAACTATTTACCCCTTGAAATAGAGACATACAAAAATAGGGTTAGAAATGCAAAAAAAAAAAGCTCAATGTTAAAAAAAAAAAACTTTTTTAAATTTCTTTATGACTAAAAGAAGGTGGAAGTTTGATATTTATAGATATCTTCCCTTTAGGTTTTAAATATATTAATGAAAAAAGTCCGATTTTTCAGCAGTTTTCTTGTAATAAAAAGCAGCCCAAATCCCATGAAATATCTTGTGTGATGATGTGACAATTTAAATTTACACATAGGGAATCAGAGCCCTACTAAAACTATATATTTTCTTCAACCATCAGGACACCAAAATTTAACAAAGGAATTTTCATACTCAAATATGAAATAAAATATAATAGTAATCTGATATCGTTGATTTATATATTGTAATGCACCGAGATATTCGTCATGGTTGACATAAGAAGTTTCCGCACCCGCCGAAAAATCCCTTCAAAAAGATTTAAAAAGAAAATTAAAAAAGTTTTCGCAGAGGAGACGAGGTGAAAATCCCTCGAGTCACGTAGCAGCTTTCCAGGAGCAGGACAGCCGTTAATAAAGTTCCCAGTCTTATCTAACCTCGCCAGGAAATCCAGGGAAACTCCTCTACTCCTTACTTCTTCGTCCTGCGAAAGAAGTGGATGCCGAAAGACTCCATATGACAGATCCTCCGCAATTAGATTGCAAACTTTCGACACGCTCTCCAACAATAATAAAAATATCGGGTCGACAGCATTACTAAGCAAACGGTTATAATAAGGTATGGTTACCTGATGCATTTTAGATTTTTTTTCCTTTGAGAGTTTTTTTTTTTTTTTTTTTTTTTTTGTAGTAGAAAGGAACGACGGATAGACATGCGTAATCTTATGAAGTAAGTTCGAATATTTTCAGGACCATCATTAACCATCTGCATGTTTGCGAATTTGAATTTGATAATCTATAGCTTTAGCCAATAACAATAAGATGAAAGTCTTATGAAGGCAAAAATCATTTGAAACTCGCATCATTGGCAAAAAATAAAACAAAAAAGACCTTGTTTAACTCAACATAGCTTGAAAGATTCAATTGCTTAGTAATATGCACTCTAAATCATCAGAGAGATTATGCTAGTTAGTATGCTTTAGAAAGATAGAAGTGTAAACAAATCAGCAGAAAAACAGGGGTATCGGAAATCATTACGATTGGGGTACCGTACCATATGAAGTTCCTGAAATTATGTTGAAGACACACTTGTCGCACTTTTGTTGAAGATTTTAAAGATGCATGGATGATTCTTCTTAATACACAATATCTTAAGTAAGTAGCTAAAATATTAATCATTTAAAACTTATAAGTCAAAATAATAAAAAAAAAAGTAAATAACAAATACACATCCGTATCGAATTAAGTAACCTCTTCCTTTTCCAAAGTCGGTTAACGATTCTGCCAATAAGGGGTCTTGGAGGAATACGTAGATGTACAGATTGCTTTGAAAAATGGCGAAATCCAAAATTTTATGGAACGTGGAAAAACTAAAACATTGAAAATGTGACTTAGTCCCTCACAGACCGATCTGATTCATTCCCAATTACACATACAATCACTCAGCTATAGATTTAGCAAGTTTTAAATTCAATTATTACATAAATACATTTGAGGGGTGGAAATTAAGATTTACTTTTGAAATTAACAAAATTTAAATTTTTCATATCTTATTCAAATATACATAAAAAAAAAATTAAATTGAACTATAAGAATGCAATCACAGATTTACGAGGCAATGTACATTAAACTATAAGAATGCAATCACGGATTTACGAGGTAAAGCAACATAAATCAAATTTTCTATTTATACATTATAATGTTAATTATAATTTTGTATTATTATTTAATATTAATATAATTTAATATTGATAGGTAATAAAATTGTAAATCTTTTTTATACCTTACATCATGTTTTCTACCTCCTTATAAGCATATTCATAAATTGCCAAATCATGTTATTTTTTTATTTATTTTTAAGGATTAAGTTAATTTTTTTCTCATAATAACAAAAACTACATAATTTATAATTATAGCTATGTTGCAACTACGAAAATGGAAGGCAGGCATAATTTTCACGCCCACCAGCGCCCTTGCCTTACCGACGCTATAATCCAAAGATATAACGGTAAAGGAGTTTTAATTTAATTATTTACAAGTAAAATCGATATATTTAACATTACAATTAATTAATTATGATAGAAAAATATTAAATAAAATACTAGCAATAAATTTATTTACCGAATAGAATACTAGTAAATAATTTACCAAAATATTTTGTTTTAAACTGATTCAAAATTTACACATTAGAAATGAAATAAATAACGGCATTTAAGGTTAAGAAAAATATTATCTTGTATATTGAATAATAAACGCTCTTAACGACCGAATAAGTTCTGACATTTTTATGGTCAATTTACTTGATCAGGTTTCTCACGATATTATAAATCTGCCTGGATACTTATTTAAATAAACTACGCGTTGCTATGGCTCAGTAGCCAATAGTCAAGTCGAAATTCACTGATAAAGATAAAAAAGTTTCAGCTTATCTAAAAACCAACGGGATTTATAATAGAACTTTACGCCAAATTTAAAATTGTTTGGTAAAGAATTTAGATGTGTTAAGTTTTTATTGTTTACATCTTATATATTACTATAGTGTGTTAATGAATGACACATGTAAAAGGAACTAATAAAGAATATAATTGGAACAGGGTTTAGTACAATCACAATAGACAGTTAGCAAAAATTTACCAACTTAATCTTTTGCCATAAAATATATTAATTATATTCAGAATATAACACATGATGATATGAGATATCGTTTCAGGAGGTTATACTAATAGGTGGATAATGATTTTAGTTAACCTGTCTTTTGCTAAAACAAATAGTTTCGATGTTTTCCCCAAACCTGAAAAAGTGAAACATAATATGTAATGGGAAAATCACGGATTTTCCTGGTCCAAGCCGGAAAAAATAGATTTATGCTTACCCTCTCTAAATATCAAAATAAAATGTACTGTTGTGTCAATAAAGCCATCTGTTGGAAATTTATAGAACTTACAAATAATCACACTCAAGTGTACCATAATAAGCATTTAAATTGCAATAAGAGGAATATTGAGGCTAATAATAGTGATAAAAACTACCCTATCTTTTAAGTTGGAGAAAACTACACACAATAAGCCAAATTTAATAAAGATCGGTTGAGTAGTTTCTGAGCTTACCTCCGACAAACATCGGGACAGGAGATTTTTATATATATATAAAGATTATATATTAAAATATCATGTAATTAAATTGAATTTCTCAGTTCCAAATGCTTCCTTTTTATTATGGCAGGACTTTGCAATTGTAACTTCTTCATTCAGTTATGCTTTCACTTTTGTGCATTAGTATCGTTCTATTGGACGTATAATTCAGTAGAGTTTAAGAATAATGTTTTTAGATAGAAAACGGTCTGAAACTCGGAAAACGAGACGAAAGAACATGGAAGCGGACAATGAGTAGAACTGTAGTTCTTTTCAAGTACCGTCGTGGCAGTGTGACAGTTTTTTTTTTTTTGTTCGGTACCCCTACCTGGCCATGTGTGGCATACGGGGGGTTACTCTACAGGTGTAACCAACCTATTCTAACCATGGTGAGAGGGTTGAGATTTATTCCGTGGGGCCTCCACGAAATAAAAGTTAACCCTCCCAGGGCGGATTCGAACCGCCGCCGTTCGGCTCGAGCGTGCAACAACGGGTCGCGCTCCTACACGCGCGGCTATCCCGGCCCAGTGTGACAGTTACGTAAGTGGATTGTTGATAGTGACCGGGATAGCCGTGGGTACCAGGAAGGTGCATTGTATTCAAATTCTTGCTTACGGAATACCCCTCATCAACTGATAATAATTATATCATTATAATTCTCGCGAAGAACTTCAGGTCAAAAATTAGCGTATTTTATTACGAAAGGAAGAATGAAGTAACAACTTCACACAATGTATAAATCCAAAACCGATAAATAAAACAAAACGTTGAAATGAAACACACTAAAGTAAATAGTAAAATAGAATGGAATGAAAAATACAGAACTATTCGTGAGATAACAATCATTCAGAATAATACACATTAAAAATATTAAAATTAACCCTGGCTTGTCTGATTTTGAGGTCATATTCATAGGTTTCATCTCCATTATAAAAAATAAAACAATATTTACTTATTTTACCTAACTGATCGGAATTATTTTTCAAACCGATGATGTAAAGGATTCAGATGAAAAAATATTATATTAATTTTTATGGGATTGATTTTAAGTAGGAAAAAATAATTTTATACAAAACTTACAACAGATAAAAAATAAATACATTGTGATAAAGCTAGATTTTCAACACGAAACATTCTACACTATTTACTAAAGAGGTTATGGTTGCTATTTTTATAAGCTAGCACGACCTTATATAAAACAAAAAATCATAAAGATCTGAAGGCCTAAGATTTTGACCATCGGTTAATTTTATATGGAATGACCCTAATATTAATTAACTTACACTTAATGTGGATTGCAACTAACTTTACAGTATATTATAAGCTCCGCAATGCGTTTTAATAACATTTGACCTTTGCACGTTTGTTCAACCGGATTAACTCCAATAACCAAATCATTAATAGGCAGTAAACCGAGATTTAGAAAAAAGAATTACAAATATTTTCAATAGCATTTTTCGTTATTCTTGAAATAACCCTAAATATAGAGTGTGGGAACAAGTCAGTGCTTACTTATTACGTAGTAGAAAAAAAAAACACTTGGGGAAGATCCAGCAGTTTATATCCAATCCGAATCGACGCATTTAAATTATATTTGTACAAGTATAGTTATAAAATACTGTTAGTCATTTCAAATTGGGAAATTCCATACCAAATGCTGCAATATTTTATTTTTTAAAAAGCACCAGTTTGTAATTTATCGACGTTTCAAACCTCCATAGACTCAGGTTAAATTGGTGTTATGTTAGGTTTTGTCAATTATGTGTTTATAAATGTCGAACCAGAAGTTACAGATCTGATTTTCAATTTATATTATCTTATTTCTCTACAACAAACTTACCTTTTATACATAAATATGGATATAACACAAAAAGGTTACAAACAATCAAATCGTGAAAAAGATAAAATATGACAAAATTGGACCGAACTCACACACTAATGTATTTTTAATTTTCTTTCAACAGGATTATCTCGATAACTTTTTTTATTAGTCTCTTAAAACGTGCAGAGCCTATTTTTGAGCAGATCTTTTCTTGAAATGTTATTTATACAACAGATGTATTCAAAATATAAAACATTTTGTCAAAAAAATGAAAAAATGTGGATACAGGGTGTGGAAACGGGGGACAAACTTTTTAAGCTGTTTTTTTTTTCCTTTTCCTTAAGGATGGAAACTTTTTTGCTTTTTAATACCACGCCCCTTGTGAGTGTTTTCCCAAAGTTGCTTTTCTTTTTTTTTTTTTTTTTTTTTTTGACTAATTTGCCTGAATTTATATGACTTACTGGAATATTGGGATTTTACCTGGAATACCATTAAGAACTCCTACGAAGCAGGTAACAGCATATTTTGCAACTGCATTGAGCTAAACCTGTAGGTTATATAACAGTTATCCTTGTAAATAGCAAACTGCATTTAAGACCACCAGGCCACGCCCAGAACCACTCATCTCGCATAGTTTCAGCAAGAGTAATAGACAATACCTTAAGCAGAGGAATGCTGAGCTGAACAAGGATTACGTTGAACTGAATTTAAAATGACTATATTACAAAATATAGTTTTATACTATTCTTTTTATTTACTCTTTGCTACTAGTAATTGTGTCTAATAACTAGTTTTTAAATAACAACATGATTATTTCCTAGTTCACATAAATACAATTATTTTTATTTCCAGATCTCTAAAATACACCCTAGCCAATTGAAACCCGTCCATAATAAACGATAAGCGGTTATTATATTACGCTACAACATGGTAACAATCGTACTTCGTATTCCGTACCTAAAAGAAATTACTATTGGGGGCCGACCATTGGCGGCAATTTCCCGTGGTCATAAATTTATGTATAATTCCGGAAATTAACACCAAGTAGGAGATTAAAAAAAAAGGTATCATACGGCGTCTTCTCTCTAGCGATCTTATGTAAATAGCATGTTCACCTACGGCTATCTATTTTAGGCTCGGTTGGAATTTACTAGATAAAAAAGGTTAAATAAAAATAAATAAATAAACTTCAACTTTCCCTTTACTCCATAAGAGAGCCGATAGAAGTAGCAGTAGCTCAATATGGAGTGATGGCATTGTACTCGTTACACAAGGACGTATCTTCGTGGTATTGCTTCATCCAAACAAGCTTCCACAATCCGCAATTCAGCTAATTACCTTTCCTAATTTCAAGCCTTGGGGCTCTACTTCTTCTGCGAGTTGTTTTCTTCGCAGATCCTAAATAAAAGAAAGAAAGAAATCTCCGGAGGAATTGAGGTTAAATTGTTACAGTAAAGGATGAGAGCCTTGAAGATGGACTGCTAAATTGGTCGAAAAGTCAGGGAAAAATAAATGTACTGTAGAATGACGTCTATCCGTATTCGTAATAAACTAAAATCCAATGAAATATACAAAAGTTTTCCCTAATCCTTTTGGGTTTTCCCCAATCATGGAATGCGTCTGTCTTTTCAAAAAGTTATATTGGTACTATTTAAATTCGTTTTATTTGTTACCTTACAACGTTTTCTTCTCTAAAGTTAAAATTTAATTTACTTAGGTATCATATTCTCAAAAAACATAATAATAATAAAAATTAACTAATGAAAATACCATCGAATTGAGAGTAATCTACAGCAATTAATTTTTCCGATTTTACATAGGTATTACTATTTTTTCCGTAAAAATGTACGCATTCATAGTCTCTCAGAATGATAATAAAGGGTTGAAAATATGTTAGTGAGTTTGATTTGTCCTTCCTTCTTTAATGAATTTTTAATATTTCTAGTCGGTTTGATAAATTTATTTTGGAATACAATTTTTTTAATTTGATGCATTTTGCCTCCACCCTTAAGTGTCGTTGGCGTTTTTTTTTATTTTTTTTATTGTATCCCTCGTTATAATCAGCTTTTTCTATAAAATTTAGAGACCTTTTTGACAATCTGTTCGCCGTCTTTCGATAGATCGTGTTTGAAAATTTTCACCAGATTTCGTTACTTGATATCTGGTACAATCCATTAAGATATGCTCTACTGTAATTATTAAGGGGCATTCTCTGCAGATGGTGAAATAATTTAATAATATTTTTATTAGAAGCTCATGCGATACAAATTAATTATAAATAAAAAATATAATTAACTCAAAAAATAAAGAGATTCGACAGTTTCAATTAATTTTTCAATGCTATAAAATTCCTAAAATAAGCATATTTAGAAAAAATCTATTTTTAAATAAGAATTAAAAAAAAAATATGAACTTAGCAAAAGAAAGCTGTTGCAATGTATATTCAGGCTTTTATCATATTTGTACTAGGAATAGTTTTTTTGTTTTTTTACGGTAAACTGAAACCTAATTCTATTATGAAGTGTTAATTGATATTTATATTTTTTATTGATATTGATTATACCAATTCTCATCCGGAATGTGTATTAAGCGGAATAGCTCACATTATGCCTATTGATACCAATCAAAATATAATAAACAATCCCTACTATGCCTCAGTGAATTATCTGCAAGTCAAGCAAAGATGCATTCAATAACATCGCACTCCTGTTTCGGTAATAATGTTGTAAGTTGAAAAACAAACCATATGATTGAAAAGAGTTATAGACTATTTGTTGGAAACAGTTAGCAACAGTTCTAATACATGTTCGTGATTATTCTAGAATCTTCTATGCTATCCGGGAACCTTCTGGAATGTTCAGACTAAATATAAAGAGTAATTGACTAGTGTCTTAGTCTGGCTACGAAGATGAAATCAAAGGATTACTTTTGCGTTACTGTGTCGTTACAAGCGGTTACTTTTAATATCATTGTTAATAATTTCAGTTTTTATGGTTCGTCTGATATTGTGAATTATAATTATGGGTATAGTTTCTGTTAACAGTATTGGAGCAATCACCTGGACAATCTCACATATAACATTTATTGCTTCATCTACAACGTT
Source organism: Aelia acuminata (assembly GCA_911387785.2). NCBI lineage: Eukaryota > Metazoa > Arthropoda > Insecta > Hemiptera > Pentatomidae > Aelia > Aelia acuminata. Next base: position 51,007,492 of record OU426984.1, on the reverse strand, counting down.
TCGGCTATGTCGCCATTTTCAAATCTAAAATTAGTTTAATCAATTAAACATTATTAAATAACAAAAGTTCAAATATAACGAATAACAATATTAAAATTGTAAAAATCTTTTTTCTTAAAGAAGGAAGCACTATTCAATAATTTAACCATTTACTAGCAAAATTGCTTAAGAATGTATTTTCAATTGAAATTTTTTTAAAAATAGGTATAATTCAAAAATATAATTTAAAAAAAAATATTAGGTTCACATAATAAATAATTACATTAAAATACAACAGATTATTTAATAATGTAATTATTACGTTAGTAATATAACTACTTAATGGCATTGCCTTGAGGAATGAAATGAAGCAACTAATTACGAAGACTTAATCGAACGCTTTTTTAAAAGCTTTTGAAATTCCTGAGGATTCAATCATATAACAGAACAAGGTCAACGGGACGTATTGCATAATGTGAGGTCAACAACGATGATCTAGGATTACAGAAGTTTAGAAACAGATAACCGGTTTTGAAAATGAACATCGAAAAATAAAAAGAAGTGAGTTGGAATGATGATACAATTGGCAGCTTGATCTTTATCGAGAATTAATATAGATTGATAAAATTATATCTAAATAGAAAAGCCAAAAATTATCTTGCAAGAAACGTCAAATTTTATTAGCAACTAATTGGACAATTTTTACTTTTACTCACCTATGTAAGAAATACACAGTAAGGAAAAGTATTGCGATCGCGAAACATTTCGGCTTCCGGTTTTCAGTGGAAACACTGATTTTGGGCTCCTTGTCTAAATAACTAAGTCTCGCGAAATGGTCAGTATGATAAGACAAAATCAAAAACAATAAATCGCACGAAAGTTATATTAAGTATTTGAGGTACGTAAAAACCCGTAATTTGTCAACATAAGTTTCATCAAAATTGAGTTAACTTAAAGGGCACTTTATACCAAGGACGTTACTCCTTTTTAAGAAAGGCCCTAACGATTTTGATGAAACTTGTCATGTTTAACAAGTTCACGCCGGCGTGTACTACCGGTGGCTCACATTAGAATGCCGCCCTGACAAAAGGGCAGTTACTCGATTTCAGGTGACATGGCAGCGAAAGTGTTAAGAAAGTAGAAATAATTTCTATAAAGCTGAAAATTAAAATAATGAAAATTTAACGTAAATTCACTTATTTTTATATTTATTTGTATTTATTTATATTTATATTCATATACTTAATAACATTTATTTTTTAATAAAAAATATAATTAATACCGTATTATAAACATAAATAGTAGGATAGTATTTTTTATTGTTTATTTTATTATTGCATAATTTAATGCCCTGGAATAGCTCCCGTCCGATAGAGCGAAAAGCATTAAACAGTCCCGGCGTGAACTTGTTAAACAGAAAACGATTTTATGGGGCTTAATGAAGGATAAAAAAAATCTTCCTATTTAGTACTTTTAATTTTTTTTATTTGGAGTAAACAACATTCACTTATTATTCATCGTAACAAGAAATGGCTAAATAAAAAATATAAAATGATTTTATAATCAAGTAAAATAGAAAGAAATATATAGGTTTTCCCAAAACGAAAATTTCAATAATTAGATTTCAATATACAAGAAGATTATTAATATTTATGAGTAATATATCGATTGAAATATGAGAATTAAGAAAGAGTAATATCTAGTATATAATTTGGTATACGAGTAAGGTAACTGATACCAAATATGTAGGTATAAAAAAAAAAAAATATATATATAATTTCTACTTTCTGGTTGTTTAACTGTCCCTACCCGCGAAGAATAGAATGGAAGATGGAATATCATCACCGCCTTCTTAAAAATATTCAAGCACTCAAAATTTATGAATTGTTTCAATTTACCATTATTATGAGCCCTTTTTATCAATTCTTTTTCACGGTATATCGCCGAAAAACTATATACGATCGTTCAGTTAATAACTCGATTGTTCCCTAGTTTGCGTGGTTCATTTAGGCCCGCACCGGATTTATTTTTATGATCCCCTCTAAAAAAAAATATTTATACAAGAAATCCAAACTTATCCAAGGGAATAGATTCCCATGAGTAATTGGAGCCAACTTCATTCTTGAAACACTACTTTACGAAGTACAGACTGTAATACTTTCCTATAAAAGACAAAAAGTTATATTTCTTCCCTTTCTTGGGTAGGCTAGGATGTTCTTAGGTAGGCCGGTTTTTTAAAAAAAAAGTGTCAATTTTAAGTGAAAGAAAGGAGGGTGGTAATTTAAAGTTACTTGATGCGCGCAATGCCCAAGTTTTATTTGTATTTTATTTTTTTTAATCATCGTTTATTACTAACAGTATTAATAGCACAATTAAAAGCTTGAAGATCATATAAAAAAAAATACATAAATATATACTCTCACTAACACACATTCAATTACATAATTGTTATATTTTCACTCAAATTTAGGTTACCAAAACCTAAAAATGGCAATAGCTTATCCGGATGTGTGACTTTCTATCCCCTAAGCTATACCGGCCGTCATTCGGGTCAAAGAGAATTACTTTCTTCCATTCTCCACTTGGTAATTAATTCTCCTTCTGCCTTCCTTTATCAATACCTCGATGAATAAGCGAAAGGACATCAATGAAATAATTTACTTCAATGTCCTAGGAAAGTTTCAGTGATAGCTCAGATGATCTGATGAATGAGTTATATCTTTCTTTGTTTGATTTGTGAATTAAAAAGTATAGTATTATAAATATTTATTTTATATAAATATAATATTGAACTTTGGTCCTGTTTCCTGAACGAAACAACCGTATTAGGAACTAGCCCCTCAGTTACAAACCTATGATCTCAACTTTTTTTAATATACATTAATCAATTCCACTACTGTCTGAGTCGGGATTCATCAACTGTACCATTTTGCAAACAAAAAAATTGATTATTTGCAAAATTTCAACCATATAATACAAAACGAAAAAATCAGTGAGCAGGTCTCTCATCCAGCTTCTTTTTAGCCGCCTTGCATTAGGCGTATCCGCCGTGGCCATGTCGTTGATCTGTTGTTAAGTCCGTGTAAATTTACATAAAAGGGCAAATAACGAGTTCGTATGTGTTGTTCAATAGTTGGTTGTTTAAGTCTGTATGTAGAGTTTTATTATTTAGGTACCAGGGAGCGTTCGTTATTAGTCTCAAAATTTTGTGATTGAAAAGTTTGTAATTTTTTTTAAGTGCGTCCTCTTTGCTGAGCCGAAAATCTTTGAGTATCTTCAAGTGGGTTTAAGTAAGTATATATTCAGTTTATGTTCTATTTTCAATTTTGACGATTTAGAACAAAGAGAGAACAGTATTTTTAGAGTCGTTTGTTTCATTTTTGCATGTGGGCCCCATGTCATCCTTCTGTCGAATAGTAGTCCCAGGTATTTAATTTATATTTTTAAGAAAATAAAACGAGCAAGTGTTTTATTAAAAGAATTATTAATAGAAAAGTTACTCATAAGTATATATAAGCTTATATTATATATAAGCTACATATATATTAAAAAAAAAAACTTTCAAGAAACCAAGAGATCACTTAAATTTAAAAATGTATTTTGTCTCTAAATCAATTACGCTATAATAAAAAATTAAGTTGTTTTTTTCTGGGCCAGGGTAGAGTGAAGGGTATTCCGTCGTATTGAAATTCCTGCCTCCGGAACTCCAACTTGCAATCTTAAATTGCAAACGCTTTAGCTCGCACGGCCACTAAATATTATTCACACTTTATAAAATATTATATGTAACTTTTTTAACAGCATTGCCGTCCCTCCCTTCTCCCTAGAAATTGTATAATGAATCCATTAAAAAAAAAAAAATCGTTGACTGGAATTGTTTTCATCCGCAACGAGCAATGATGTAAAATCAAGTCGGATCCGAATCCGGGAATCGGGAAGGAATCCGAGAATACAACCCTCAATCATGATGACTGTTCATGTTCGGGAGAGGTGTATCTTGTTATCGGCGACGAAAGGGAAATGAGACGGAAAATGTTATCATGAGACCATTGTTTTACCTGAGAGGGGAATGTCATCACCTCCAGGAGATATTGCCAACAAGTTGGCTTTCACTTCCCTCAAGAGTAATTATACTATGATTTGCTAGTATCTTAAATTCCAAAAGAAAACAGTGATAATGCTTCAGGTAAATAATTCAATCAGTCATGGGCGAGAAAATAGGGATGAAGCGGTTGATGAGATGGTACTAATAATTGAAAAACGTTCACCAAAATAAGAAAGTGATCTAGAAAGTATAGGTATCATTCCAAGGTTACGGTGCCTTAATTGATTCATATTCTGAAGAAATATGAGTGTTATCAGTAAATTTCATATAGAAATAGGATGTTAGGCCTCAAAGTCTCGTATTATTTAAATAATTAACTTAATCATGCAGATTACATGCCAAATTTTCGCCTATTCAGGCATCTTCAGGACTATAAGGGTTCTGTAAGCAAGGTAGAAACAGACTCTTGCTTACAGACCCCTTATTGCCCTGAAGATGCCTGAATAGGCGAAAATTTGGCATGTAATCTGCATGATTAAGTGAACTATTTAAATAATACGACACTTTGAGGCCTAACATCCTACAACTATATTAAATAGTCTCTTCCTACAATAAAATCCATATATACATTCTTAAAGTTTCAAAATAAGCATTCAAACCCTATGGTGAATGTTACACTAATTATAATTAAAAGTAAAAATCTGTAAGACAACATTGACGATATAGGAGAGTGATCGGAAAAAAAATGAACAATTTAAAGCGTTAAATCCATTATGTACGAGAATTTACATTAGAGACAGTAATCTGTAGGTTTTATATGACCACCCAGTATGTGATTGGTGAAGAGAAAATCTGTATAAGCTTTATGTATAAAATATCGGAAGGTATAAAATAATGTTGATGACGTATACTGAAAGTTTTGATGGAAAATATTAAAGTTAACATATGTAAATGTGAGTCTGTTAGGTTGTCCCTTAGAGTTTTGGAGATTAATCAAAATGTGTTCATTGAAAGCGGTAGCGTTCTATTTAAGTTTCACTTTTTTGGAAAAGTAGTAAGTATTTGAGTAGCATATTAAAAAACGCTAAATTATGATTTATGGTTAACTAAATCTGGAATAGGGGAGAGCGGGGTTGGTTGCCAACAGTTTTTACTTTTTTGATTGCCGAGTCGTTCCTGTTAATATAATCTCAATGGGGCTAATACCACTGTAAACTCCAACTATTTGAGTACTTCGAGTATTTTTTTCACAACATTATATTTAATACTAAGATCATAGAAAATTGAAGAATTCGTCAATCCAGAGTATGCCAATACACCCCCTATGTGGGGCAGATTGGCCTAGAAGGTGGGGTTGTTTAGCCATCTCATTCAAGTACTGCCTGACACATATTATTGTTATTAAAAGCGGCACTATAATAGTATAATAATTTTGAATAGGTTTTTAACAGCTTTTAAGGGAAAATAGAATGACAATAGAAGAAGATAGAAGTTTAGACTGTCGTCACTTTTTGCATAAGAAAAATTGCTCTCATCTTCCTCGCTGGAACTAAAGACAATTGCTAGTTTCACCTTTGATTATGTTTACCTTGCTTTTGTGAATTGCTACTGCGCCAAAAAAAAAAGTTGAAGAGAGCCAACTAACCCCACAGGAGAGATCATATGAAAGATTATTGCCAGGACAGGGGAGAAAAATCAAACAAGAAAATGGTTAGTCGAAAGGTTAGGTTTTTCAAAGGAGTTTGGGGATCTGTGAACAGAATCGGAGTCAAATGTTTTTCCATGCCTTTGAACCAACTTTACTGAAAATATAAAAATTTACTTACATGTAGTAAAATCAATCAATGAAGCACACTCATATCTACACTGTTAGCAACGGAATGAAAACTCAGGACAAGACTACCGAGATCGAGCGGGTCACATGGTACAATGGTGGGGCCTTCACAACAGGTGTGACGGAAACCATAAGCCAATGGCCAACCTACCCCCTATGCCAACCAATCCCGCTCTCCCCTACATTTTAATTTTTTAATAATATTTTTAGAAGACACCTCAATTATCATTATTATAGAATATAAAATATAAATTATTATTATAGAATATAAAAATTATTTATACATATTTTTAAGGTAAATGTGCCCAATCATCACCACTAATGCAGTCTCGACTTAAAATGAAAAACTTATCTAATAGAGTCATAATAACACGAAAAAAAAAAAAAAAAAAAAAATAAAACAGCGTTCAAAGACAAAAAGAGAGATGTGGGCAGAGGAAAACAGCGTCAGGTTTTACAAGGGTATATTCAAAAATAGAAAGGAAGAGGACCTGCATGGATTCTAATCGACATTTTTCAAGCATGGAAACTTCTTTAAAGTCCAGGATGAGGGACGTATTTCGCCAAAAATTTGGATGGGGTTAAGCCCCCTATTTCCTTGCATCCAGAAGGAATGCGATCTTAACCACTAAAGGTGTTACATTGAGGGGTTAGTAACGATTTAATTCAATGTTTGTTTGTAATAAAAACAAAATTAAAAAGCCAAAAAAATCGAGGTGAGGTCATAACCCCTGCGTCCTCCCCCTAGATCCCCATCCTCGGACCAGGACATGTTACTTCATTCTATTTATCTTTTGATTCGGATTTCGCAGCCTAATGCCACTTCGTCTCAAGCACTTCATTAACATAGCAAGACATCTTCAAGATGGAGATACGCATTAAGCCTTTATCGACAACAAGTAGAAAGTGGATGGGAGTAGCTCTGGGACACCGGCCACGTGACTACTCCTATCCGCGCCATCTATCGGCTTTCTTCCGCTTTCTTTTCTTACACCTGTCCTCACGATCTTCCGCCCGTGGGAGCCGCCCCCCGCTGCTGCCACGCACGCGGACTTTCGACTCGGGATTATTAGGAAATAATTGTCATGCATTAACCTCAAATGTCGTTTCGCGTTTGGCAATGTCACGTCATTAGCGAATCTTAGCTAATTAGATATCATTCATCTTGGGAATCGGCTTAAAAGGGCACCGAAATAAATGGAACATGAGCGCATTAAGTACACATATTAAGGGCTCAATAAAGTACGAAACTAATAATACAAAAATAACTACGCCTATTTTCACCACAAAATGAGTTCAGTTTCCTTTTCATTTCAGTTCGGAAAATATTTGCTTTTAAACTATTCGTTCAGTTCTCAATTCTTTCAATCGTTTTAGTTTTTTGCAATCCTGAAGATAATGCACACTTGTTTCGCTTTAAAAACTTCAATATTAAACTAATATGATACATTTTGGTTTTAATGTAAACTTATAATACCTCATGAAAAAAAGTGTTATTACAAACCTTAAATTTGGTTTTGAAAAAAGAGTGGAAGAAAAGAAGGCAATGAAGTAAATCTTGGCTTCTTAAAATAATCTCATTATCTTATTTAAATTTAATGATAAGTGATTGTGCATTGTTCCAGAACTGACAAGAAGAGCGACCGTGTTTGAGGCATTATGCATTTGCTTTTACAAAGGAACAAACGCCTTGCTTCTAATTCTATGATGAAAGGGAAATGTCTTTTAGTTAACCCAACGTTCTACTGAATTATCAACAAATAAAATAAAATAAATAAATATAATTGACAATTACATTTATGACATTTTAGCTTCATTAGCTATATGCAATCATACTGATTACTAAAAACCAGGAAGAAATTATTTCTACTAACCGAAATTTCACGAGAGATCAATTCAATCTGGAGAACAAGTCAATACCAAAAATGAAATATTCTTAGGAATATGCATCTACTACCTTAGTGGAGCAGACATTTTTCAGTATATATGAGTAAAACCTGATAAATTGATTATATTGAATTTTATTATAATGACCGAAATACTATAGTTCAAGAGATGAACAAAAACTAGCCAACATCCAATCCCACAAGAAAGTAACCGAAGGTTCGCATGGCTTGTTTTGCGGAATAGTATAACTCATTCGCCTGCCTAAAATCAAAAAGAAATGCTGAATTCAATTTAAGAAATTAATTTGCATCTGTCAACAACCCTCTTCCTAAAATATCGATACTAAATATTATCGGACAAAAAGTATTGATACTTGACAATGTAGATGCTCTTTTGAGACTATTTATTCAACAGAGATGGAGTTAATTTACAAAATATAATAATAGTTCATTCGGATCTCTTCATAAGAGATAAAAATATACAAGTACCAGTACAATATTACCTACAATAATATTAAACATAAGTCAATGAAATTATAATGTCATTCATTTAATGAAGTCTAATATTTGAGAGTAACTTAACAGTATACTCAATTCTTTAAAAATAAGTATAGGTAACAACTTCAAAAAATTTTTAATCTACAGTCTATAGCTAATAATCGAATCATTGATTATGAAGTATCATTGAAAGCCAAAGCGAGATGACCATTGCAATCAAATTGGTTTGAAAGTAATTTTATATTTAAAAAATTCAGTTATAAATAATATTCAAAATAATAAAACCACATAAGTATGAATTTTTACAAAACATTTAAATAAACTATAGTGTGCAAAAAGAAGTTATAAAAGCAAATGAACCTACCATAAAAAAATTAATCTTGTTTTGATAAACTGATCTAGACATAAAATAAACATAAGTATAATCTGTTCACACGTGTGATTAAGTGTAGATAAGTAATTAAGTAAACAATAAAATAAAACAGAGTAAACAATAATGTCAAACACAACTCAATGACGTAATAAGAGAAACACTTTATTGAAAAAAGTTAACCCAATAATATTGGGTTGCTAATACACAGCATACTCATTTATCTTATACCGATTATTTGTTAAATCGTAAATACTAATAAAACTAATAGATCTCTGCATATACAAAGAAATTTATAATTTTTTTTTCTTTTCTTTTTTTGACATTTATAACATTTTTTCTCTATAGGCTTAATTGGTCACTAAAATATAGTACAAACTAACTTAAGAGTATTTAAAACTTTTTAAGACTAAAGAGAGCTAACATCTAATTAAAAGTTATTCATGCCAATTACCAATTTAGTTCCAATTTTAGTATATGTAACGCCAAATTAAATAAGTATTGATACAAATATCGGTAATAACGGAAGCAAATAATCGATACTTCGATATATCTAAATGTCTAGTCAGGCAGGCATGAGGTAAGATGCACAGAAGAGCACCTCCTTGCTTGTTTCACTTGATTAGTTTTGTTAAAGAAGGCGATCTCTCATCCAACGTCTTTTTAATCATCTATTTATTCTTGGAGATCTCCATTCGTTGCTATTTCTTTAATTGGTACAACAAAAAATACAAATTTAGTTTTAAGAAGTTGTAATTTTGTTACATTATATCTTAATATGGAAGGAATAAGTTTAAAAGAATTAGAACAAAACTTTGTTATAAGAAATAAAAAAATTAAATGGTCGTAATTCCCCAATCAATTGAAAAATATTTTGAAGTAGCATCGTCAGGTTAGCCGTAATATCATTGATTGGCGTTGAATAAATAAACAAATATTTTCAATCACAAGAAATAAGCAATTTTTTAACGAGGAAAACATTTTTGTTTAAATATATTCGAGGTTAAGATCCTGTTAAATATAAAGGTACTAAAAAAAATAATAAAATATTTGTATTTATAAAGGATATGTGAACCTGACACTACTGACATACAGGATTTCAAAGTGACCCCAATTCTCAACACTAAAAATACGAATTTCTTCCTATGGGAAAGAGTTCTCTTTCCTGTCCTTGTCTCTAATTTCCATTCTGGAGACAGATAGCGAAGAAAGTGAACGCCGGATAGAGAGTTTTTAGATTTATTGAGGAACTCACTGAGTAGCCATTCCGTGACCGAATTCTCTACAAGATTTAGCACTTTTCCTTCATCCATACGCATTGTTTTCCGCTCTCAAATGACGTTTCGAAACTGTTTAAATCCGAAATCAAGCAACATTTTTTTAAAAAGATATTGTACTTATAATACTATAATTGAGCAGAGTATTACAAAATTAAAGTCACGATTCTCAAATACTGTTTATAAAAAAAAATTCTTTTGCGAAAATACATTAGGAAAAAAAAAATAACAGTTAGAATATTTAATTTACTGTGAGCGAATAAAAATATATATGTAAGCATAAAAGAGATGTATACTGAATTTGGGACCTGTAAGAACATTCTCTAAATCCATTTTGATTTTGAGGAAACTCCACACTATGCTTTTTTAAGTTTTAGCTCATTTTCATTTATTACTTTTATCATGGCCTTACTTTAATAGCTATAATTTTTAAATTCTACAGAAAAATGTTTATGTTAATTTTATCTAACTTATTTAATTTTGTTTAATGTTTCACATACATTTATATCTGTTTATATAATTTCTCTGATTGGATGTTTTTTGGTTTTCCTCATTTAGCCCCGATGATGACCTAAAGTTTGGGTCGAAACATCGGCTACAATAAAATATGTAAATATATCACATATTTGTGCTACTTATTTTTACCGCACTACCGACCATTTCCTGTTCATTACATCTAAGGTCAACTATCTTCCAACTTCTTGAGGAAAAAAAAAAAAATGTAAGATTTTGTGCATGTGCATGAAAAATTAAAATGTAATTTTAGCTTAATTAATGTACGAAAGTTGTATTGATAAGTATGCTGTGTGTTATAGCAACCCAATGTATTTGGGCAACATTGTTTTGTTTTGTTTTAAAAAATAAAGTATTTCTCTCTATATATATTTTAATAAACAGCCAGACAAATATACGCCTAAGTGTATTTTTCATCGATAATATTTATAAAATATTAGATTATCGTTATAAGTACAAAAATAATAACTTATAATCAATCAGCGAAGCTAGGCTTTCTGGAATATACAAATAAAGATCAGCAAATATCTGCAAAGGTTAGAGATGAATTAGTTTTATTTCTGAAGGTAGTGTTTCAAAATTCTAGAACATAGTTCATATATCTTGCTTGTAAACAATATTTTGGGGCATAATAATTCTTTAACTTTATTTAAATTCTTTAACTTTAATTGTGAAATCCGCTTTTAAGACTATCTAAAATAATGAGCATATTTGGTAGAGTACATACAAAATTGATTTTATCAGAAGAACTTTGAACAATTATTTCCTAGTAATGAAATAATGAAACAAACTCTTCAATTGCAATTAAAATGAACTGACTATATTCGCCAATAGCCTATTAGATTATACTTTATCTCACATTAAAACCACCTAAATAATCTAAAATATATAAAAAAAAAAAAAAATAGTATTAAAATCATCTTTCTTTAAATTCTTACCTAAAAGTAAAGAAGGCACAAATTAATCTCAAACGGTTGTAGGGACATCAGCCTGGGAGATATAGGAACTTAACGCCCTCTATTGAAAAACGATTGCTATAAATAAATTGAAAACTTAAAGAAAAGCTATTTTATCTATTGAAAATTCCTTTTTTCTTTTAAACTATCTGTTTCCCACCGATCAGATTGAAAAAGAACTTTAGGCGTAGGTTGTAACTTTCCATGAAATTGGAAATTTTAAGTTGTCAAGTTAATCCATCGAGAGGAAAAACGAAGCCCGTTACTTTAATAAAGGTTTTCACATTGTAAGAAGAGAAAATAACCCAACATCTAATATCATTAAGGACATAACTACACAGCAAAATGTTTTTCTGGAGCTATTAGTTAGTACCTTTAGCGAAAGTGGAGCCAAATGGCTCGGTATAATTGGCGTTTACAGCAATTAGGAAGAAAAATGCAAAAATTAAAACATTTTTATTATATTTACATTAACTATTTCATTAAAAAAAAAAAATGAGCCCAGCTTTCAAAGAATTCCTCCATAATGGCTTAATTGATGCCAATACATTTTTTGTTTGTTTTACAAAGCCTTGTGTGTTTGTTTGTCACTTTATGCCACTAAGGCTAATCGGACTATGCTACAGTGGGAGTCCCAAACTTAGCCTATCCAGATATAATTAGTATAGGGATCTTTAACGAGTACCTGACATCGTACAGGCTCGGGACTTCCATCTTACGTCCAATCCGAGGGACGGCATAGCCAAGGATTTTTTACTCCCTCTGAAAAATCCTAGGGCCACCACGGGACGCGAACCTGCGACCTTTAGTATTGTAGGTTGTCTTCTAAACACTATACCACAGGTGACCCTTACAAAGCTTTATCGTAATCAAGTTGAGAGGAAAAGTAATTTATTTTCCCTTTCAGTACTACAAACAATAACTAAGTATTATTTGGGATTTGTTCTAAAAATCGTTAAGGCTCAAAAGAAAAGTGTGCAAGTATACCATTGAATTGATAACTAAAAAAATAACGGTTTTTTAAAAGTTATTGATTAAACTTGTTGCTTTGTATTATATGCATAGAATGGTTACTTAACTTCTAATTAATTAATGTTCCCCCCCTTTTTTTTTTTTTTATTACTTTTGAAATTGATATCTCGAAAACTCCAAAATTTAAATTTTCGTATTTTTCGATACCATTGATATAACCCAAAAAATATCAAATCTAAGACCTATAGCTTCATGTCCAAGGGCATCCGTAGGATTTTTTCTTCCCCTTTGGGTGGGAGGGGCAGACTTAAATTTTCGTCTCGGGGGCAGACTGTAGGCTCAGGGTAAGGGGTTTGAAGTATTCTGATTAATTAAGGTTCATTTACTTCGTCTAATTAAAGTTATTGATATTTGAAAATTGGAAGATTTGTTTATATGGTAGGTAGTGTTGATAAATATAGTAAATGAATACACATTTATTTAATTTGTAGTTTTTGTTTCTCAAATTTTCTAGGGGGCCATCATGAAAACCCCGAAACACAAATAAATAAATAATTATTAATTATTATAAGCAACTATCATCAATGCAGCTCACGATTAGAAAGACTTGGATCCTGTCACCATTCCTATGCTATTCGCTTTCAATCCCTGAACATAATAAAACATCATAATGTGTTCAAATACTTTTTTGAACACACTTATTTTCGAACTTAACGATTTACTACGAACTAGTTATTTACGTATAACTTCTATATTACAGCCAGAACTGTCGAAAAATTAACCATTAATTTACAATTACATGAGATGGATGTACCTTTTTCGATCCAAGCAATATTCTTCTTTACACAGCATACCACATTTTTGACTGCATAATGATCAAAGTAGGAACTGACTCTCATTATATGTTTTTAAAATTTGTGTTTAACATTACGCTATTATCTTTAAGAACCCATCGTATGTCATGAATTTTAATTTTTTCAAAATGATTTTTTTATGACCTTTATAGGCATGTATTTTCGCATGTGAGGGTTATTTTTAATACCGCATCATTAACATTTCACCTCCCCCCCCCACCCAAAAACAAAATACATTTGTAAAAATAAATTTAAAAACTTAAGTAATTAATTTAAGTTTTATGTGTCAGATCTCACATTTAAACAGTGGAAAGTATATTTTGAAAGTTGCTGTTTGGGGTGTGACAAGACAACAAGCCTTTCTCCCAGACTTTCGAAACACACCTCTTTTAATTATCAAGTGTTCATCAACTAAATTAAAAAGAAATAAAAAATATACTAAAATACAACGAAGGTTTCCAAATTTACAAGATTCCTATTGAGATCTTAAATTAAACCTAGAGTATTGATATAAATTGGGTAACATATCCCTCTAGCCAGAAACTGGAAACTAAGATATCAGGCTTGTGGCAAGAACATGAACTATCATCTCCAATACCTATGAACTATAAATATATATATTAAAGTACTAATCTAGTGGAATTTTATAATATTAAAGTTAATGATATATTAAAGTACTTATCTATTGGAACTTATCTATTGGAGTCGGAAATTACCTGCAACAATAAAAAATACATTATTAAATCGTCATACAATAGAGTTAATATATCTTGGAATATTAAGTACATTTATATTGACAGCAATGAAGTAATTTCGAAAATAAATATCAGAGTTTGAAATCTATAATTATTTTTTCCAAAAAAACCTTATGATAATTACTTATTATACTTATTTGGATTTTCACAGAGAAATCATTCTTGATTTATAGATAAAAATTTATATAGATCTTTGATGTTTATTGGTAATATTAACATTAATGATCTTTCACTGAGTGATACTGTATTACAAAAATAATAAAGATAAAATATTAAATCGAGAAAACAAAATATGATAAGAAGTCACCAAATCATCTTTCAGAAGATTTTTTTCTATTCCAGAGTAGTTATGTTGTTTAACATATCCGGGCTTCGTGTATTAAGGGTTTTAATAAAACCGTTCACGGAGGTATATTAACATACAGCCACTAGGGAAATATTGTGATATTAAACTCTTCCAGGTAAATCTAGGCAGTTTTATTTTTATATATATTTTTGTGAGCCAAAAATCATAATTCATTTTAGAAATAAATACATTCTGTTGCTAAAATTAGATAAAAATATTTTTAACCTACCAATGCAAGCTCAATATCATGGGGGGAAATTTATATTTCCTATTTATTAAAAAACAACAACATTACTTATTCAAAGATAATGAACAGGATACAATTTTTTTTATTTTTTTTTATATTTTTATCAAAATTCTCCAAATAATTTTATATAATTCCAGGTAAAAGTTGTTCGATTCTATTTTATTTGTTTGATTAGTAGTTTCAAATATCATAAATATCAGTTCAGGGGGCTTGAAATATTTACTTTTAAAACTTGACTTAGAAATAAAAACATTTTATGAGAACGAGGTAAGAAAAAAGGCTTATATTTTACAAACTATATTGAAATGAAGATGAATTAGTTAAGTTCTCCTCCTAGCCAACTTTAGATTATACTAGTAAGTATAATTACTAGATTTCAACCCCTTTAGAGGGCAGACAAATTAATTAACCCAGTTCATCTGTCAGCCTGGTCATGGCAATTAATGTGGCGGTGGATCAGAGGAACTGAAATAGATTTCCAACCTATTAATTATTTCCATCACGTAATGGCCACAGGCTAATATCACCACGACCGCACCCTTAATAAAAAAAATAATTATACACCATATAAGCTAGAAAGTTGACATCTATCTCTAGAGATTAGGTCTCGAGTCGGCGATAGTCATTAGATAAAAGAATGGAGTAGATACTTGGAGCTTGTAGATGTGAAAGATGGAATATAGTTCACAAATAATGATGGTAATACAGAAATGATATCGCCAACCGTCGATCGAGAGCTACAGGTAGCTGGTGGAAAATTGTTGGTAATCGCGGAAAATTGTCTACCATTTCATGCAAAGAAAACGCTGAAGTGGAGATAAAATGTTTGAGAAGAAAAAATAAAGTTTGCCCGTATGTTCCCAGACAAAACTATCCAACACTGCTTCAGGTTGGTCTTACGCAGTGAAGACATTGGTTAGCTCTACCTATCTGTTAGATCAGGCAAATAACTAAAAAATAATAAAAAAAAAAGAAAGAAAATGGGCGCAATAGTTGATAAAGTTTTAAACTGCGGGGAAATACTCATTAGGGATTTCCCCAACTTTAGTGGGAAGAGGGCACGTCCCCCGTTTTTACCTTCTTATATACATTTTTTTTTTTTTTTTTTTTTTTTTTGCGGCATGTGGGAAATGAGCTGTTTATTACTTAAGGTTCAAAAACTTTGTTACTAATTTAGAACAGAAATATGTGTGGGATCTCATTTTTCAGCATAAAATTCATTAAAACAAGAAAAGAAACTGGTTAACTGATATTAGGACAAATTCCTTCGATTGACTCCTAAAACGGAGCCCAACATAAAAAAAATGTTGATAGCAAAAAAGGAGTGCCACAACGACATAGGACTATGTTTTTCTAATGCAAATTTTTGTTATTTAAATTCTTTAGCTGTTAATTTCATTTAAGCAGTGTTAGAATAAACATGAAATGTACCTATATTAAAAGCTCATAAACTAATGTGTGCTTTGAACAAAGGCATATATTTTATTCGACTGTGGGGTAGCTCATAGTAAAGTATATGAACTGTAAGGTTGCTTCATCGTTTATAAGTTGTGCGACCAATGATACTTCAATATCTTCTAGTTTGAAACATAGAAATTGTCAACAAATAGCATGTAGTTGCAAATACAAGCAGTCCACAAGTAAGGTGAAGTAAAAGTGGTCCCTTTGTGTAATAGTCTTCAGCCCATTAAAAAACCGAACAAATAAGAAATATCTTCATCAGACAAATTAGGGAATCCTGAAATCGAAATTTTAAGGGGAGACAATTTAAAGAGAAATATTTTCTGGAGGTCAGGGGAATTTAAACATTTTCTAAGAATAGATTTCATTCACACCCTTCTATTTTATGTATATAATTATTTATAATTTAAGGGTATAAAGCACACACATATACTATTTTAATTTTAACTCCAAAATCTAAAAACGATGTCTTATAGCACATTAAGAATACAGTGTTAACTAAACCTAGACCTAAGACAGTTTGTTGAAACCGATATGATGTTGAAAGACTTTAGCGATATTATATTTGCATAAGCACCTTCTCGCAGGGACTGTAATTCATGCTCCTCGACCATTGGCGGCTGAATTTTGATTTTCGCTCGGACGAGAGTTAGGTTAAACCGTAAGGTATTGGCACCCTTAAGACTAAATTTCTGTGGTGGAATTAAAAAAAAATACTTTTTAGGAAGGGTTCTAATTGAAACTTCCTATAACTCCTCTTTATCTATCCTTATAAAGTTTCAAGAGGTTTTTTTGGGTCAAAAGTTCAATAGTTTTACAATATGGCAATATTTATTGTTAAAAGTGCCAAATCTAGTTATTGGATTTAATTGTGAAATCTTCCCTATGGTTAGTTTGTTAAAGTCTTACTTCATAGATGACCTAGAGGACCCTTCAAACATTAGACTCATGTATATTTTGTAACCTATTTTATATATATTGTTTACCTATTTCCTTAAGTTAAAGTTGGGGTGCCAATAACTGTCCTGAGAGCCAATAACTGTATGGTTTACCCTAAGATTTTATAATTTAAGGTTATAAAGCAATACACATACAGTCCCCAAAATCTAAAAACGATGTCTTATAGCGCATTAAGAAGACAGTTGTAACTAAAAAGTAGCCGATTTCTGTTGAACCGATGTTGAACGACGGGAGTTATTCAAGGACATTATTCATTATTGACAATCCAACATTATCTAAATAAACAATACAATCCTTCCTCGTTATACAACGGCGTGGAAAGTTTAGTGATTGACTAAAGTGTCCGATGCGGCAGTCTAGTACACGCCGGTGTCAACGTGTTAAAGAAGCAACATGGCAGTGTTTTCTAGAACCAATAAAAACATCAATGCAGATTAGCGTTCCTAATTTATTTTACATAAATCAGTTACTTTCCATCGAAAACTTATAAAAAAGTTTGTATACTGGTGGGTGGGTATGCCTCACAAAGGTTCTCTTCTACTAAAAATTACGTTGGCAAAATATGTTTTCAAGAAGGGCTTATAATAGTTTTCAACTCAATTGAAATCATACCATTCAGCCTGTGACATAATAGAACAAGCTAATAGAAGAGGCGCGTACAGTTATGCCAGCCTATAGTCATTCGCCTATAAGGAATACAACGGTTCCCCACTTCCTTTCCAGCGATGGAGATGTCTGCCCGGAAGTCAGTTTCCAGGAAGTCACGTTGTTCTTCAGCCAAAGCCGTAGACCCATGGACCCGCAGGTTATAACGATTTAAGCCTTGTTATTATGTCAAATCTAGCGGTTATAATTTAATAATTTCCTTTATTCGCTCCCGCCGAAATAGTCGGCAACGGTGCTTTGCTGAACTACATAAAGTTTCCCTATTTATTTTTTACTTCCTGGCCATTATCAAAGTTGATGGAAATTCTTTATTTGTTCGCGTGTTCTGTTTAGTAATGGTCTAATGAGGAATAATCTTAAAATTCATAACATATTTTTAAAAATATATGTATGAAAGATTGGACGGAATAGACTAAAGATAATCGAGTGTTTATTCTTATTATAGCTCGTAGGTTAACTTTTTTATGATAAATTACATTCGTTAAAATAATAATATAAATGGTGAAATGTAAGAAAATCATTTTCTCAATTTTTTTTTTATTTATTCCATTAGGAAATGCTTATTCTTTATGTAAAAGCAAACATTGCTTCTATTTCTACGATTTAAAATCAAATTAATAAAGACTAAGATCTAAATTAAGTTTCGTCATTGTTTCTATTATGGTTTTTTTTTTTCTTTTTTTTTTCTTTTTTTTTTTTTTTTTTTTTTGTAGGGCATATAATTTAACTTGAAAAAGAAAATATGTTTTTTTTAAACTAAAATCATTGCAACTTTTTAACAGTGCGATAAAAATTGATCATTTTGCTCTTATTTTAAAGAAGATTCAAATTCGCTTGGTAATGGTCTAATGAGAAATACTTTTACTGATTCATTAATTTAATAATTCATAACATATTTTTAATAACGTTACGGGAAATATAAATTTAAAAAACCTTAATTGAAATAAATTAAATTTATGGTTAGCATTTGCCTCATAATCTCTGAACTAAGTATCAGGGGTAAACCTATCTGTATCTATTTTTTAATATATATAATGATACATTTTAATTTAAAATTATTTTTTGAATTTTATTAAAAAAATGTATATCTATTTACAATACTTTGAAAATTGGATATAATGATTGAATACACGGGATTTGAAGTTGGTAAGGGACTGAAACATGCTGGAACTTTAAATATAAACACCCATAACATTTAAAAAAGTCATATACCCCCTAATTTAATTGAAGTAATCAAATGTAAGTAAATTGTACGCATGTGTAAGTTTATTCATCAGTAATTTATTTTTAAAAATGAAATATTCTTTGCGGAATAAGTAATAAAATAAATTTGAAGTAATTAAGAATTTACCACTTTTGTGAATTTTTCAGAATAAATGGATTTAATTAGCCCAGCCTCCCTTAAACCTGCTTTTGTTTTTTTTCTGGAAAAGTGAACAACTATTATTCTTTCCCATGCTACGGTTAAAATCTCAATCGTTAGACCTATAATTATTTTTTCTAAAATATAAATCGTTCTTATTTAGTGAAAAAATAATCTACAAAAAGAATTTAAACTCTTACTTTCGGGTAACCTAGACCGAATATTGAGTGCCCAACGAACTGATAAAATCGCTTTCTACCACTTTCCTAGCGAGTAAAACTGATAATTCGGGATTCAAAGCACTGGCTAAAGTAAGAGCTATTGAAAGTAAACTGACTCCTCCCAATGGCATTAGTGAAACTTTCAATGTGACCTTCTCAAACAATTGGCTTTTATTTATCGATCATTAACTATCTATTACGTATGTCTACTTTTTGTTAAATCGCTAAAACACAGTTTAAATCTCTATAAAGAAACCTATAAATATTAAGTACCCTCAACTGATAAAATTAGAAAGAAAAAAAAACGACTTTTTATTTTTTTAAATTTTTGTTATTGTTTAATTTTATAATGCCCTTGTTAGAGAGGGTAAAATTATGAATTAATGATATCGAGTTCATGTAAATTTTTCTTATCTACTTTAATATCATAATGAAAAAGATAATTAAAAAAACATTTACAAATTATTGTAAGGGGAAATAGATAAAAAAATCAGGCATTAACAAATAAGAAAAATACAAGACAAAATGCAGCACTTCTCACAACAAGATCAAAATATCTTTTGCGGGGAACGCATCACACAGCTTCCACTTACCACTCTTTTTTCTTTGACTAAAATTAGACAATTTTTTTTTTAAATAGCATACTTAAATGGTACCACAGAGGGAATACTAAACTTGCTTTCTCAATGAAAATTGTTTTTTATTTTTTTTTATTTTGGAAAATGGGGTCAGTAATTCATACAATGGTGTACCAAGAAGGAAGTTGGCCTCATTTACTCATGGCACTTTATGGGGATTCCTTTGAATTAATTAATATAAATATTTTTTTAGGAGTTTTTAGAAAAAATAATCGAGTTTTAGATTGAACCGTCATGTCTTTCGAAGATATATCGTAAATACATACCTATCCTCTTATTCAAAGAAAAAATATCTGATGATGCCTTTATAAGTGACATATTGTAATCGATTTCACGGTTATAAGCTGTCTATTGAAGCATTAACTATGTTATTGATAGCTTTATCTAAACAAGATCAGGTTTTTATTAAATCAAAATATAATGGATGGTAGGATGCGTGAAATCGACGCGTGAGCCCTTTGTGAGGTAGGTGACATATTAATTAGAAATAGATCCTGTATTTTTATAAAGTATAACTACATTTTATACATATAAATATAACTATATAAATTTAGACCACAATATAAGAAAATCATAATTATGTGGATAATTGAGCAAAAATAATAAATTTTATCCCTAAGGACAACACAACTGTTTATTGTTTAAGTAATAATATAAGAGTATGTGTATGAGAGAAAAAAAAAACTATTTTAAAATGAGGAATGCTTTTGACACTAAATTTCCATTTTGAATACAAAATTTTAAGATTTCTCTCTATCCTTGTTTACTTGTTAGGAATTCTGTTCTGAGGTGTTGGTTACGTAGGTATTGAGTTCAATGTAGAGTTTTATGAAATACCACTGTGCGTAGGTGATTGTTTATTAACATTAGGATAATTTTATTTAACGCAAACTAAAAAAGAAAATATGATTATTTTTAATTGAACCCCACCCAAAAGAAATTATCTTTTTAAAGATTCATTAAAAAATAATACAACGAGACTTTCAAATTCGAGATCATTTTATGTGAATTTCTTCAAAGATTAATAATAACTTGGCGGATGAAAGGATTGCATTTCTTTAAGAAGATATGCCTATAGAATCGAAATATTTGTTTGAAAATCCTAAAACTACCAAGATAAAAAAAGGTATATTTAAAAAGCAGCATTTCAAAAACTATTGGATCTATATATGAGGCTCTGAACTGATATCTTAATCATAACAAAAAACTAGTCCTTTTGCGTCAACGTCGCAAAAATCTGAAAAAAGGAAGTTGCGTTCGTTGCTCGAGGTTAATCGGCAATCAACACATGCATTGCCGTTTATGAGTACTAGTCTATTCTTTTATACAAATGAAATTTAGATCTTAAAAAAAAATATTACAAACAAAACTGTAATACTTATTTATAGTAATATAAGAAAAAATCAAACGTAACTTCATTTAAGGAATTCATTTAAACAAATACATAAACTTTGCTGGTTTCTATAGTAAACCAACCATGAAAGGTTTTTATCCATTGTGCACGTCCTGTGCGAAGTGAAAAGAGAATAAAAGAGGCGATAATGATCGGATAATTCGCTGATAGCTATCTAACGTTCCTTAACCAGGCACAAAAACATACTTCGTATCGACGGTGTACCTTGAAAATCGGACGTGGCGCGCGATAAACACTATGACGCGCTTTCCAAACTTGAGATTTATGGCCGTCTTCTTTGGATTATGCAATGCTCTGGAGGATCCTCTTTGTGTATATCTCTTCGGTATTGAAAAAGGAGCTGGATGATATAATCCTTGGTCAGTTGCTACCTCTGAGTAATGTGGCCTCGACAGGCCCATGTAGCCCTTGGACATTCTCGATAACGGATCGCATCAAGGCAAACTCCTCTGGGCTAGCGGTTAGTATCAAGCTGCACTTGTACAACTCGTAAAATACTTTTCAATTATTTAAATTATTAATAATTTAAATAAATAGTAATAGTAACTGTATGTTATATCAGGCTTGATCGTATGTGTTTTGTTCCTGATGTCAAGAAATATTAATTTATGCAGAAAAAATCTAACTTTGAGAAGGAAACGAATGTCCAAGAAAGCTTACTGCAATACATTCAAATGTACTGGTAACCAAAACGGAAGTAGAGAAGAAAAAATACGATAGTGGAAGTTACAAAGTGGAGGATTACGTTAAAATCATGGATTTGCCACCTTATAAAATAAAACGGAATCATATTCAATCTGTATTCAGCATGTAAGGAAAATGGTTTCAATTGTGAAACTTCGGAAGTTATCCAAATCAGAATAAGAATTGATATAACCAAATTTTATCATAGATCCCTATTAAGGTCAGATATCTATATATATACTTTTAAATATGTAAAAATCTGATCTTTTTAAGGAGATTTAATCCTGTAATAAAATTCTTTTTCTATCTATCTATCTATCTAAGTGTACCGAGACTATTACTTTCATTATCAAAGAATTTTGTACGGTGTAAAAAGATTATATGTTATGCATTGTCACAGAAGAAAGATAAAAAATATAAAACCCATTAAAACTGGATAAATGAACGACTGTTTGAACTTCATATTACAAATACTATACAAATAATATTGTCAGCTCATACAAAAATAAATAATTTGATAACGGTGCAGATAACTATAAACTTATTTGAGGTTATTAGACTGTAAAAATATGCCGAAAAAACGATTTTCATGAGTTATTAAAATTATTAGGTACTATTTTTAACAATGTCTTAGAACTTCTTTTGCATCTTTTTAAATTGAAAATTTCATATCTCATGTATTTAACAAAATATAACTTCTTATCAGTATTGGCATTATTTAAAAACTGAATAATGAACATTCTTTTAATTTTATAATCAGTCAGTATGCATGAACAGCTACCTAATAATTAATGCATGATTTTGAATATGTACAAAAAATTTGTTAAGGAGGCCTAATCTTCAAGAAGTATAACTCATCCTTTTTATGTTATGTTTAACCACAAACTACCTAATTACAAAGTTTTAACGAAAGCTACTCATTTTTTTCTCTCTGTAAAATGATGTAACAGTGTTTCAATGTGAAGTTGAAGGAAACTAAGTGTGAACTATGCAAAACCGGTTCACACAAAGCGAGACGAATCCGGAATTAGTCACAATAAATTTACAGTTTCGCAAATCGATTGTCAAAAAATTTCTAAAAGTCTCAAATGTCAGCGGGTACGTGCTTGTCTTTGAAATTTCGACCGATTTGATTTCATGTATGTACACTAGACCTTGATGGGGGATTTCAATTTCATGAGTTGATTTCAGAATAACAATCAACCGATCTTTTTATTAGTGACGAGAGGAATCAGGTAGTTCGATGGTTCCTAAATTCGCAACTATAATTTTAAATACGTCATAGATAGGTATGTCATTTAAATGAGCTTTTTGAAAATTTATGGGAAGATTAGAGCGTTTGTATAGTAAGTGCTTATGTTGGAAGTGACATCGAGCAGTTTCTTGTCATTTCAGTTTTGTTTGAATTCTAAGACGTTTGTCCAGGTGTAGTTTTGATTAGTGGATTTCGCACATAGGATAAGTGGATAATTAATAACCGTAAATGAGAGATTAAGAGAAGGAGTAAAATATTTACGACAAAGAGCGAAATTGAAGAATAAAGTGTCTAAATGTGCGTTCCTTAACCATCTTAAACTTTAGTTAATGTCGATAACATCGGTGTACTGCTGTTTTTCTGGGGTAATGGATTACTCGCCTTAATCTAAAACTTAAGCAAAATCCTATAACAGGATTTGATGATCCATTATTTTACAACAGCAAAACTGTTACATTTCTTTTAAATTACTTACTCTAGGTGTGGAGCACTAGGTTCCGTAGCCTAGTCTCAAAAAGTTATAGATATTTCGCAAGGTTGCCTGTGCTAACTATTCTATCTATTGCATGTCGTGGTTTCAATCCGTACATTCGACTTAGGCAAAGCAGTACAATGTACTTCAGTGTTTGTTCCATGTTTTTTCCACACCCCAAACATCTTAAACTTTAGAAGAAAGTTATAACTTCAGATAAGGACCAATACATTGACTAGACAAAAAGGCGAACCGATAGGCAGCAGGTTGGACCACTTTCACGCTGCGCGACTGGAATTAATATATGGCACATGGGCTGGGGGAGGGGGGGAGGGGAGGGTCGTGAGAAACCGGCTTTCTATGGGCCACGGGTCACCACCCGGATCGTTTCCTCCACTTCTTCTTATTCTCTTCTTGGTATTAGTGTCGTCTCCTGATCTTGTAGAGGAATGCAGCAGGTTTACGGTATTGAGGATTTACCACACGCATGAAGAGAGATAGGCTTTAATAAGATATTTATAGATGTCTATCTAACAAGCCTTTTTTGTTTTGTTTTGAATACATATTCATGGAGTTCGATGAGAAATCGAAATTTTTCTCAGGTTCGATTGGGCAGTTGGGGAAGAAAGAGAAAAGAGAGAGTGGGAAAGGAAATTTAAAATTAACCATAAAAAATAAAATAGTTGGAACAACATCCGTTTGTAAGAGACAAGGCCTACCGAACCTGAAAATATCTGATTGAGCACACTGGTTTTTAATCGAATCAACAAATGCAAACGAATTAAAAAAATAAAATAAAAATTATATATATATATATATATATATATATATAGAGAGAGAGAGAGAGAGAGAGAGAGAGAGATAATGTACTTTTAGGACGTTAATATCAGAATTCAAAATAAGACCACAAGTCTTTCAAATACCAGAAGAAAACTAACACATTCATTTTCAAATCTCTTCAAAGAAACAATAACAATTGAATCGTGGAAATGTATATGTGCCTTAGGAAATATTTTACATAAATGATGTGACTTCACCCTCTTGGGTGAACTACGGACTATTTTGACAAAAAAAAATTATTTGACAAAAAAACATAAAAATAAATTTTTAAACTGATTAATTAGAAGATAAAAGATTCGACCTTTGAAGATTGGCAAGAGCGCTGCATCGAAGATGCAGAGGACCTGGGTTCGATTCCCGATCGTGGTCCAATCTTTTATCTTCTAATTAATCGGTTTAAAAATTATAATTTAATTGTTTAACAAACAATCAATGAATAAATAACATCAAAAAATAAATTCCTTCGTTTTACCCCGAATTAAAAATATTTCAGGATGAATGCTTCAACAATAGGTTTATTCTCAATTTTGCAGATGTTTCGAACTCAGATCAATGTTTAGTAAAAATAAAAATTATAAAATTTACTCATTGTATATTGTCATAAAGAGATTGAAAAAGTTTTAAAGGACAAAAATCGAAACAAAGAAGAATCAATGATTTTTATCAACAATCATCCGATTATGAATGTGTGACAATAATTTTTAATATGATTCTTTTTATTAAAAGTAATTTTTATTTTTTTGTTTCTGAAAAAAACCTTTGATAGGAATGATTTAAGCGAATTAAAAAAAAGAAATACATAAAGATAATTTCAGTCGTAATTCTACTAATAGTTTCTAAAATCCCGGAATCTGCTAGATCGTAGTAATGCAAAATCGTGTCGTGAGAACATCATGAAATATCTTGAAAGGTCATTTCTGACGTAATTTCTTCCCCCATTTGTGATTGAGAATTAAATAATCGTAAACAAACAAGAAAACTAATGCTATTAAAATAACTATTGTATTTTATGAGTTAAATAATGATGTGTTTTTATTAATTAAATCTGAAACAGTTGAATAATTTAATATTCTAACAGTCAGTACAATATAGAATAAGAAGGATAACCGTTACATTTATAAAAAGTTTCAAATATTTCATTCAACATTTGGTCTAATAAATCAACGGTTTGAATCATCAGTCTTTTCGTTATTTTAATTCAATTTGTTATTTAATAAACATATTTATTACAAAAGTGATTATTTAATTTGCAATAAAAGAGCATATGACAAAGTCATATGATATACGATGATACGTACGACGTCACATGCACATGCTTGCATAAAAGAGCACTAAAGTAAGATTTATTTAATTTTTATTTTAGCCATATTACAAGCATTTTGAAAATAGAACTAAAAATAAAATGAAGTAGACTTGCTCCATTTTCAGATAGAGGCATGTATACGAAAAAGGCAGTGAGCCTAAAATCGAAAAAAGGAAAATTTATTGGAAAATAAGTCAATTTCATCGCCAATGTAGTCGAAACATTAGTAAGATACCTATATTGAAGATTTCAGTGTCTAGAGACACCGAGAAATACTTATAATTATTCGCAAAAGCATTGTAGATCTCTCGCTTTAACTACAGAAAAGTAAAACAGAGAAGTTAGAAAAGAAAAAGTACCACCAGCTAAGCACCTTACGATAACACTAAGTATCGATACTTCTTTCGATACTCGATATTAATGAACATAAAGTATATAATTATGTAGATATCGATATGTGAGGAAAAATGAGATAATTAGCCAACAGGTGGAGGTGGATTTGGAGATAGAACAAACTAATATTGAAATTATAAAAAAAAATATTATTTTTACCCAAGAAATTGACCATGTTTATTTTCGCCCTATTTTCAAATGATTCAAAGACTTGGCTTGTCATGAGATACACTTTTAAATACTGGCGTAAATATGTTTCAAGGTTCGTAGATAGTGAAAGTCATAGCCAGGTTCTTTCTAGAGAAAATCGGTCTCAAACCATTTTTAATGTAACTATTCTAACGGCATGTTATTTGTAACATATTTAACCGATTCATTCAGTAGTTAATTGGGTCTTTTGTGGTTTACTTTCTACTGAACCTTGTGGTTAGGTGATAGTGTTACCAAGCAGAAAAGTAAGAGGGTTAGTCTATAGGGATTCCTACTCCTTTATTTTATTTATGTTTCTTGAAAAATATAAAAAAATACTCGTAATTTATATATTTATCAATAAATTATACATTAATTGTTACCAATTGAAATTTGAAATATGGGGGGGGGGGAAGGAAGTCCCACTTGATTGCACGATCGAATTTGGTGGCAAGTACTTCCTCGGTAGGTGTACATTTAATTTCGACCAAAATCACTCGAAGGAAATCTTGTGGTCAATATCAGTTCCAAACGCTTCATACCTAACCAATGAAATAAACAGACCTTCAAAAAATTAAGTTGGTTCATTTCCTATTATGTAAAATTTAAATACGGAAGAAAGAATTTCAACAAAACGTGCGCACTTTCGATTATAAATTACATCTATAGTAATTGGTAAGCACATGTATGTATAGTTATATCACTAATAGTTCTTAAAAAAAACCTCCCAAGAGATCAGATCATACTTCTTCGACAATTCATTTCCAAAATAATTAAAATGCGGTAAAATAAACAAATTACCTCATATAAGAGACATTGTTAACCTGTCATTAAAGAAATGGATACCATCGAAAAAACATATGCTTTAATTTAAGGAAGTGGCGTTCTATTTATAGAGCACATGTTGCATGTTATTTACGCAAATGTGATGTATATTGTCTTCCATCCTAATAAAGCCTGAAACCATTATTTTTGATGGTGTAAACCTTATATATTTGGAACTTTTGGGAAGATTATGGACATGCTTAGTTCCTATAAACAGGAATATTAAACACTCAAAAATCGATTGAGGTCTTTCCACGGATTCATTACATTCTTGTGATTTTATCCATATGATTATTATGAAAAAAATGATTGTTAAGTTGAAATGAACATAGAAGGTTAAGCAAACGTGAAGTGAAGTAGAAATATATATAAATAAAAGGAACATAAAACTAAGAATCCAAGTATTTGGGTTCTCTTAATTAGAAATATGATCCAAAAGTACAACTAAGGGAAATACATCGTGGAGACATTTAGGTTTTATGTATGTCAGAAACCTCTTATATATTTTGGAACACGAGAAATGTGTTATGATTGTCTTTTTTCAGTCCCATCATTATCTATCGCCATGAACTTCAGGATATGTTCTATCTGTCAATCAAAGAAATGGGAGATTGATATCAAAGAGCGATACGGAGTGCTATTTATGGTTTCGCTCCGTCAGACCATCAATCGGCTATTCACTCCGACTTGGAGAACAAGGAGGCAGTACTCCGCCCCGGTTAAATGGAACATTTATTTTCACATGAGCCCAGGAGTTGCGCACTGAACTTGCGACACAACGGTAGCTCATTAATCATGATCTGAGATCACTCTCGACTGATAACCTTTAAATGACGGTTGCAACAAAAATATCGTTCGGGCATCTCGTGTGAATTATTTCACCTGCTGAGATACAATCCGTCCGGACGCAGGATGTACATTTTGCAGAAACTGCAACGCTTACAGCTGTTACGAAACAGATATTAAACCTAAATTTTTATTTATTTGTTCTATAAAATACCTTACCAATTATATAAATTATACGTACGTATAGTTTTGTATTTCACCGTTGACGTAAAACTGCAATGGCCATCAACACAATATAGTTCTAATTGCATTTATTTATTTATTTTTGATTCATATAAATCTTTTATAAGTAAGTATTTCATTTTTTTATTACTCCTTCATTCTGATTTTGTATATTACGTTTGATTTCGTATTTCTATAATATGTTATTAGATTTTTATATTTTTAGGACTAATTTTACTGTTTTAACATCTTTATTTAAGATTTTAGTTCAATCGTATTTCAATCCTAAACTATTGAGCTGCGAGACGAAAAGGGAGCATTGGAGACTTGAAAAATGTGCCATATTGTTAAAATTATAATTGAATGGTATACATATAGGTTTAACAAGTTATAAATATACCTAAAAATCAGAAATGCCTAAATATGAAATATGAAAAAAATCAAGTAAACATATACAGGAGAAAAAAAAGAAAAATATTCCGTCGACTTATAAACACGTTGAGTCCAGGCATGCCCATGCGCAGTACGCCTATATGGCAGAAGATTGTATAATTAAAGATGACCTGTTCATTTAATGGAAATTATTTGTTTCACGGTAACTATATGAAGTTTTCAACAACTACGTAGAGAATTACAGAATCAGGCGCGATGGAGTATTATGCTTGCATTGCCGGATTATCACAAGTAAATCTTTTTATTTTATAATAAAAAAATAGTGTACTTTAAAGAGCAAATACAAACAAAAATAAGTAGATGAATGTGGAAAAATGTATGACTTTGAGAAATGGCATTTAACAAAACACGTTGTTTGTTGCGCGTATCGCAACAGAATTTTTGTAAGTTATGTCATGGAGTGTTTCCGTGTTCTTTGCCGAAGTTAATTCATCAGGTTGATGAATAAATAAATAAGCAAGTTAAAAATATGCTAAAAATGCTATAAAAGTATTTTTATAGCAATTTGACACTATATAAGTAACACCTATTTAAATTTTAAAAACATCCTAAAAAACTGTTATCTCTAGGCAATTGAAAATCTCTGCTAAAGGAGTAATAAAAAAAAAGGGGAATCTTATATATATTAAAGACAGGCAGTCTCAAGCGTATCCTACTACTTAAAAGAATAAAAGCAAATCAATAATTAATTAATTAATTTATAATATTAATTTTTATTATAAAATACACAGACCACTCTTGCCTTTAACGCCTTGTATATTAAATTTATGAGTACCTAATAATTTAAGTGCTTAAATAGTTCCACGAATTATCTAAACTGGAACGATGGTGCATACCATGAATTAATTCCGTAATTTTTTTTCATCAGCATGTGAGCAACTTTAGCAAGGATACACATCACGCATTTCCACTTAAAAAGCTAATATTCCAATTCTCATCATGCGCTCTCCCATCATTAAAATATTTCAGGTCTCGGTTTCATAACCAAATGAATTCATAATGTAATGAATAAGTATCGGTATCTTTTCGGTTTAATTATTTCATAATCTTTATAATATTTTAATTAATTATAATTATTCTCAATGGCCATTTCATTTGCTGAAAGGTACGAATGAAAAATGAGCCAAAAAAGAAAAAAAAAGTGTAGATGCATTTGTGCAAAATATTTTATTATGAACTGAAACTTACAAACGTCACTGCAAAATATTTATGCACTAGAGCAAAGCATTGCTGGTAGTTAATAAGTCGGTAGAACAAGTTAACTAAACTGCTTTTGCTCAATTTGCCTTAATTATATGACAACGAAAATCCCATGCAGTGTTTAAAAATTTACAATTTTCATACTTCAAAGTAAAAAAAATCCATTGAGCACTAAATTACATCACTGGCTAGTGTATTTTGGGATATATTACGAATAATGTTTATATCAAAGACTCAAAAGAAAAAAAAAATATATATATCAGCAAAGTAATGCTGACTATGTATAAATACAACGCCAGTTTCATAGCATTGATAGGTATTTTTTACGATTCAGATTAACTCTCGTAGGTGAAAATTGTCTGGAAGTGAAAAGCTGAGGGAAACCGTGGTAAGGAAGTAGGAAAATAATCCGGGAACGAGTCACCATTTAATGTACACTAAGTCATGGGTAAGCGTATAATTGTAAGCATTGTTAATATTCCTTTCCCTTTTAGTTGAATAGCTGTAAAAAAATCGGAGCTAAATATAATCTTCATACGTTTTTAAAGGAAAAATCTATATACTTAGTATACATTTTGTATATACTGTATAAAAAAATAATATGAAAGATATGAAGTCCAAATTATTATCCGAGTACTCCTTACTCAACGCCTTGTAAGAGCAGGGAATCAAGAGGTTGTAGGCAGATTTTGACATCATTACCTCTGAATAACCCTTGCACAAAATAAAAAATCTTACATTGAATTCTAGGTTTTCTCCATACAACTGTTACTGAGTAATCGTGTAAAATAATTTAATTTACTTTTTAATGACGATAAAAACATCCTTGTTATTTTTATTAAAATATATCATTTAAAATATACTGAAAAGATCATTATTGTGCAGTATCGACTAAAAGCAGTCTTAAAAAAAAAAAAAAAAAAAAAAAAAATTAAAAATTAAAAAAATATACTAAACGAAGAAAACGTTAAACGTTCATTAATTAAAAATATAAAAACAAATGAAAAATCAGGCAAGTTTTTTACGGTGATAATAATTAATGCTGACGTACATATAAAAATTTACTGTTAATTTGTACACCGCTTTCTCCTTAAAACAAGGAGAAAGCTCCATATCTGAACAATTGAACATTTTTAGTTAAAACTGTATTCTGACTATGCTAAAAGAATATTATATTCTTGCAAGATTGTCTATTTTTTACTCCAAGCATCGTTTATAAATCTTTAACAAAACGTCAAAAATCAAAAGGAATTATTTAAAATTTATTTACAATATATTTTAAAATTAGCAATATTATTACATGATAAGAATATAGTGAGAAAAATTGTGATTTTTAAAACAAACAGGAGTGTCCTTATTGATGGTTTTAGCGAATGGAAATTAAGTCAATTGAGATATAAAAAGTGTTTGGATATTCTTCGACAAGATGGCTATTTGAAAATAATCTTAGCGTATAATGGGAAGATACTACAGCGGAAGTCCTCAATTCTTAAATTGGTGACATCACACAAGCTGGTCTTCGAACCCGCTACCAGGGGTAAAGAAGGCTGTTATGCTAACCATGACACCACAAGTTACACCTTATTTATTTATTTTTTACATATTCAATTGTATTTTTTTTTAAAATATTTAATTGTATTTTATTATAATTCAAGATTCGGATGCTTAACTTTGTAAGAGTACAATTTAAAAAAAAAAATGCTGCAACAATTTGTGAGTTGAAAAAATTTTTATAGAACGAATTTAATTTTTCAGAATGCCACAGAAATTATGAAAACACAATAGTTTACAAAAAGTATCACTTTGTAACTACACAGAAACACAAAAATAACCATATGACTTGAGCTTCAGAAAAAGCTCAAGTCATATGGTCCGTCATCATTCTTTTTATTAAGTCTGAAATAGAGCTGCCTGGAAGGTTCTAGGCAAGCGTATATTATTCCCGGACATCGTAGTCACCAACATGTTCTAGAGCAGTTTGTGTCAACAACAAGACTTGAATAATTTTAAATCGTATGTTTTTTGTTTTGTTTTATTTCACGTTACAATACATTTTACGAAATGTTTAAACAGGACTTTTAACAATTAAATGGTAATAAATTAAATTTTAAAACACTTCTGAAAAAAAAGGACATTTTAACATTTGTTCTTCTTTTACCAATTTATGTTACTCTGTTCCCCCAAAACACAATCCTATACAAAATGTTAATAAATTGTTTTTTAATCAAGTTATAATTGAAAAAAGAAACCTTTGCCAACTCGCCACTAGGCCGGTAACTTCCCAGGCGCCGATGAGTACAGTTATAGAAAAGAATCCACTAGAACAATGACCATGACCTGCGCCAGGAAGGTTCGAAAGGAACGTGGTCGTCAGGGATGACCAATCTTATTACAGGAGACCTTGGCATTTGAGCATTATAATCACCACCAACAATGCAAAATATTCACAAAGCTTCTTCTTCCTCGAATCAATGATGTTAAACTAGATTATCATGACGTCGATTCTATAGCTCAACACAAAGAAAGACAATCTCTGAATGTTCCAAGTCGTGAATGGTGACGAGAAAGGCCTAAGAGACGAAACGCAAATGTTGGATTGTTCAAAGACACGATGAACTTTCTCCCGCAGAGCCTGCAGATGTCGAAGGTCTCCAACGCCGATAATCTTCGACAATAGATGTGATTGAGTCTTCAGGGACCACCTGGAGGTCCCGGAGGACCGGGTGGATTGTAGGTTTCTGGGATGGACCTTTCCCACGAGGAATGCGGTACGGCCCAACCTGCGGCACTTTCTCAGGTCGGCGGGGTGTGGTTACACAACGGCCTTTGTCTTAAAGCCGGCATCAGGACGTCTCCGAACCGGGGAAGATCTTTCTAAATCACTTGTTTACGCTTGTCAGTAACATCAGTCCAAAAAAAAAGTCGGACTTTTTTCTTCTTACTAAAATACCAGCCAAGGTAATTAATAAATAAATGATTATTTAAGACTATTTTTCGCATATAATTTCAAGTACTATATTCTAATATACATCTTTCTTGGGAAGATAATACCTATAAAAGCCAGAAAAAAACAATTTTATTTTGTAGAAAGCAGAAATACAAAGACAAAGATAATTTAACGTTGGAATTTATTCTACTGTAGAATGCGGAATTGCGCTAAATCGGTTAGCTGTAATTCATGTCATAGCGTTTCTATGCCTGAAGCTTGCGTGAGCCTGAGAAAGTAATGGGTCGAAAAAAGGTTAATGAATACAGAATCCGCCGGTTGACATAAGAGGGTAATTCCAAGTCGTAAGGTGGAAGATGTCATTGAAGGCGCATTTTAAAGGTAGTTAGTTTATGCTCTTGCGTACATTTCCATACGCTTATTTTTCAAGTGAGAATCTGTACATCTTCATTGAACATGTTCTATACACCCTATGTACTATAGGATATATGAGGTATGAGGTGGTTCAAGTGTGAGTAGATACGATACAATTTACATGTATTGTATCCATTAATGTCTCTCTGATTATCGGATTTTACATATTTGGTTTTAAAAATTTTAAATATAAATTTACGACTTTCTCATTTTTCGCAAGACTTTTGGTTGTTATTTGTTGTGGGCTTGTTTGTTGTTATTGCGGTTGTTTCCCTGTTCATTTCATTTGACCCTCCCTCTCTACCAAAACAAAATTTTTACAATATTACATATGAACTGAATCATGTATGATTAAAATATAGAAAAAAAACGGATGTTCTACATTTGTTTATATTAGTTTATATTTGGTTCCTTGTGTATTTTAACTATCTGCATATAAATATTTTTGGACCGAATACTCAGAATAATATAATATAAGAGTAGCTGAATTCAATGTTCTGCAACTTCGGAGTTCCGCAAGGAAGAATGTTATTCCATCATTTTTGTTTTTCGAAATCAACAAACGTAAAAAAAAAAAAAAAATAACAAAATGAATAAATCTTTACTCACATTACAATCAGTTGTTTAAAATCTTAGAATTTGCTTCATTTTTCCACTAAACCTCGGATGTTTAATAGTATTTAATAAGAGAGAGGATTGTTTGAAAAAAAAAAAATATTTTTATAATTTTTGAATTATGTGATTTGGTCCAAACAAATGTTCTTTATATACATTTTATTGTCTACAAAACTGCATGTGCGGTATTACCTAATATTCACAAGAGAATTACTTCCTAGCATAAGAAGCCATACAATAGTGGGTGGGATGTATGACGCGTTTCACGGAGGGTTTTGTAATGTCGATCGTTCAATGAAGAACTATGAATGGGATTGGCTTCCAGTCCATTGAGGTGACTTGAGGCACTTTAATGGGGTCCAGGGGGCACTTACCTCTACGTTGTTTTCCTATTTATAGAGTTCATTGATAAAATATATATATATAATCATTCAAAAAAAAAAAAAAAAAAAAAACTTATTTAAATAAACAACAAGATAAACACATAAATTATTTAAATAACTTTTATCGTGAATTCAATTTTAAATACTTCACGAATCTTTCAATAAGACTTACTTAAATAAGCCGTAATAAGGAATATATAGACTAAATAAATATACAATTGAAAATAATAAATGAAATACTTGAGAATTAAAGTATGATTTATTAAATAATATAATCAGTCCATAAACTGATTTGTAAGAACTAAAGTTTGCTTAAATAGAAATCTGGTATAACAACCAGTAGAAGGTACTATTATTGTGATTTCAAAACTCGATTTGCTTTCATTCCTATTAAATTATAGATTTGACATTTATTTAAAAAATATATCTCCTTTTCGGGTTGCTGGGTGTTTTTTAGAAAGATTTTTTTTTTTTAGAATGTAATTTATTATTGATTAGTACGCTGTATTGTGTAGCAGCCTAATGTATTTGGGCAGTATTTATGTATTTTCCCTTATTTCAAACTACCCTCGAAAGAAATAGTTTCAATAAATTTTCTATATAATTGGAAAACTTTAAAATAGTGTCAATCGGATTGAAGGCTTGCAGAAGTAGTATACAAGAGAAATTGGAAGCATTTTTATTCCTGTTTTTTATTATTGGAAGAATTTAATTAGTATATAAAATTGATTTAATGATTTTTTTTTTTGCTGTATAAACCGCAAAAGATAAAGGAGCTTAAATTTGTGATTATCTGGACCACATAGTTAAAAAATCAAAGTATCTTTTCATAGAAAACTTTAAGAGAGTTTGTTATGAATAAATGCGAGACGATGCATATTAATAAATCAGGCATTTATAACTCACTTCCTTTAATATGTATTAAATAAACTTTAACACCATTTTACCCTGGTCGGTCAAAGTTAAAAGAATACTGGTTCAAATCTATTGTCATGTTATAAAGAAATACTTTTTGATGAGATAGTAATTTAAAAAGGTAGCTTTTTTCTAAATTTTAATTGACAATAAACAAAACTTAATAAAAACCCCGGAATCGGATTAGAAACATTTTTAGTATAAAAAATGTTATCTCTTTCTACAACTCCTGCAATGCGTTTCATCCGAAATGAGCTCATTTATTTTATTTTGTGTTTTTGAAGTAAACCCTTTTTATAGACATATTTGTAATTTATAATAAATAAAAAAAATATCATATATTATAGGCTTAAGGTATATTTAAATGTTACTACGAAATCATGAATTCGAAGCCTTAGCTAAATAAGGTACCAGTCGCATATAATATCTGACTCCGAAACTATGTATTAAAAAATATTTCTTTTTATTGTGAGCCAATCCTTTTATGACGAGGAGCAATCAAAAAAAAAATAAATAAATAAATAAAGGTTGCCACAATGATTAAGATAATTTTCGAATAGAAATATGTGAAAGGGGAACAAAATAAAAAAGCGATCTGGAAGAGATATTTCATGAGGCTGTCGTAATGTAGGTGTCTTTCAAGGGCGGCGGAAGTGAAGTGGAGGTTATGACAAACCTTCCTTAGGCCATATTTTTCTTGTTACGTTTTAAAATTCCGAAATTTTACCTGAACTTGAACTTGCACTAGGGATAATGCTTCTAACTATAGCCTGAAGTTTTAGTGACAAGAAAATTCAATAAGAAATGACAATGATTAGCATTTCACTGTAATACTACAGCGACCTTGTAAATTCGTTTCAATGATCTTGATAAATCTGCAGGTTTTTGAATGGCTAAGAATTCATCACTTCCAATGGGAATTGATGAATAGAAATGATGAATTTATGCTTAGTTTTCTTCCATCTGTTCTGTAAACAATGGTCATAGAAATACGGCCAAACTAATTCAGAAAAAAAACGCCTGTAAATTGCAGGCATTTAGGAGAAAAAAGTGTTTCTGCAACAGTAAGCTGTTATTAGCAATCTAAAAACAAAATATTGGACAAAGGATATAATTTTTGCCATTAAATCACATCAGGATCCAAAGTCACACGTTTACCACTAGGTAAGAGAACGGAAAAATATGTGGATATTTATATATGAGGTTCCAAGAGACTAAGAAATAACTACTTTAAAAAAAAAAGTAGGATTCTGATTGATCTTTATCCAATCATAAAATTACAGAATATTTATTTTTATTTAATCATAATTTGCTTTCAGGGAAACACCCTATGCAAATAGAGTCTAACGATTATACAAATTATAGATACACACATTACACAAAATTACCGAATATGATTTTGAAAACTCACGTAGATTTTTTTTAAAAAAAGGAAACGTATCCTGTCCTAATTAACGCGTGAAACTTATTAACCCCCCCCCCCCATCCAACCCCAACAAGTGTGTCCACCCCATTCTACAAACGATGGTACTAATCTTTTACCCCCTATAATGTAATCACATTGTCACCTAAAACCCTGAACCAGTGAAAAAAGGATTATAAAAATTGTAGATTGTATGCTCCCAAGTTTTTTTATGCCCCTAGTTGCACTGTTCCACTCCCTTCCCAAAACAAAAGAGACGCTTGAACCAATATCCTAAAGGCAATTTCTTCAAAAATCATGGTAAAAAAATAACGAAGACCCTTTTCTGCAGAGAGCTTTTCCAGTTGATACTTGCATATGCCAGGCACGGGCTACGGTCGACTGTATTGCGCAAGCCTTGCACAAGCTCTTGCGACAGCCATGCCATCTCATACCATTGCGCTCAATGCGAACCTCTGCTATCTGCTAGCAGCTCCCGCTCCGATAGCTCCGCATTTCGCACTTTGTGAGGCAGGTTTTGCCTAAAAGTAATTTGAGTTGTCACGATCCGAATACTTGCTGATCACACGCATTTCCTATCCGGAAAGGTGGAATGATAAGAGGAAATACTTCACGAGGTGAGGTAAAATCAATGCTTTAATGTTTCTCTCTTCCAAGGTAATCGAGTCTGGAGAACATGAGAACGAATGAGACACCTTGAAACAATTCAGTGGTAACATGATCAGACCTATTAACCCTGATCCCAAGATGGCTGGCGAGGATATGAAAAATACACATATTAACTAAATTACCTCTTATACCTTTTAAAATAACTAAATAAATAAATTGGTCAACTTGTTACTTACAAAATAAGCTTGGCATGGTTGATTTGACACTAAAGGTTTTTTAATTATTAAAACAGAAGTTATTTATATAGATTAATAAATCATTTATAAAGTTGTTTCAATGGACCGATAACAATTCTGATAGAGACCAAGACCACTTTGCAAAATTTCATTCAATCGTGCACAATGTTCATTGCATTTTCACACAGAACCTCTTTCTTTTTACTTTTACTTACCTATATATGAAATATATAGTAAGGGAAAGTATTGCGATCGTGAAAAATTTCGACTTCCGGTTTTCAACGGAAATACACGTTTTGGAGTCCCCTGAGTCCAAATAACCAAGTCCCGCGAAATGGTCTGTGTTTGTGTGTGTGTGAACAGACTAGCTTAAAAACTATAAACCGTGCGAACCTGAAACTTGGTATTTTGTGTATGTATATGCCAAAGATGTGATAGCCGCCATTTCATCAAAATTAGTCTTAGTAGGGGGCACTTTATTTCATAACTTTTTTTCCAATTTTTACCTTTTTTTCGATTATTTCAAAAACGGCTTTAACGATTATCATCAAATTCGTCATGTTTAATGGAAATTAGGTGTTCTTATAACATCAGGTAAGCTTTATTATTATTAAAATGTTCTGATGGGGCTTAAATGGGAAAGGGGCCTTTTTTGTTTGTTTGTTTTTTTGTTTCCTATGAAGTACCTTTGTTTTTGTTTGTATGGAGAAATTAACTGTCTCTCGTTACGCATAAAAATAAGAAATGGCTAAATATGAGATATGATAAAAATCAAGTAAACATATAGAGGAGAAAGAAAAGAAAAATATTCTGTCAACTCATAAAACACGTTGAGCCCACTCATGCGGAGTACGCCTTTAACGACAGGCTATTGTTTTAACAGAATTAAAGCCGTTCTGTTCATTGAATGGAAATTATTTGTTTCATGGTAACTAAATGAAATGTTCAACAAGTACAGGCATAGAGAATTATAAAATCAGACGACTTGGAGTATCATGCTTGCATTGCCGAATCATCGCAAGAACTTTTATTTAATAATAAAAAAAAAAATAGTGTAATTTAGAGAGCTAATAAAAACAAAAGTAAGAAACGAATGTGGAAAAATATGTGACTTTGAAAAATGGCAATTAAAAAAAAACGTCAATTTTTAATCTAAGTAAGTTGGTAAGTGAAAGTTTTGTGTTGCGCGCATCCCACCAGATTTTTTAGTATGGTTTTATTCGGCTTTGTCGATATAAAATTTGAGGTAGGTAGTATACCAATGACCATTTGTACCATGACTTGAAGTGTATCATCAAAGCTCAGTTACAGTATATTTTATTTATTGAAACTGACCTGGCACAGTGCAATGGTATATTTATGTATATCATGTAACTAGGCCAGGTATAAGTAATATTTGAAAAAAAAAAACTGAACCACTACTAAAAATGCATCATTTTATAATAAATGCATTAATAATTACGTTCTGATATTTTATTATAGAATATTCATAAAAAAGTAATTTAACATGGCTGATCAAAACTCCAGAAATTTCTCAACATTCCTTGAAATAAAGACAAATGTTTTTCATGGTATTTCGTAAGAAAAATCTTGGTACACTTTGGAATTCGTGAAGATTAAGAAAGAGTATGAGGTAACGAAGATGACATTGGGCCTAGTAGAGTTCATTCCTAATCTTAGGATGATATTATGCAACATGTTCGTAAGACAATGAAGTTACCATCCACTAAATAGTTTTCATTTCAAAAAATCCAATCAGATTTGAAATGTTTTGGCATTTTGCATAATGAAAAATTGTTCAACAGCTTGAAAAATTTAAAAGAAAAACAACAAATAAAAACTTCTTTAAAATAATTCAATGCTGATATTCGGATTATAATTTCATCACACATTAGACAGAACTAAATAAAATTTATAATCTTAATAGCTTCATCTAAATTTTCAGTCTCTTGCCAGATGTATTATTAATCAAAGATTGTTAAATATTTCTTTTGAAAGATCAATGATTGTACTGATAAATTCAAATTATATTCAAGCGAGGTCTACACGATTTTCTATTTGGTTTGTAAAGAAGACTTTCAGAAATTTTGCCAAGAGCTTCAAGATGAATTGTTTATCCTTTATTTATTATAAGTTACATTACGACTATTTATGTTATTCTTGTTTCAAGATTTAGTTTATATTAAGGCCGGCCTCTATTGATCTCACACTGTGTTTATTTCTGTCATTATAATTTATCATGGCCTTTTTAGTATTATTTAGAGACACGAACAGGTTGAAGTATTTAAAAAGAAAACTTTAATTCCATGTAGTCAATACATTTAATATAAATTTTACTATAGTTTTAATATAAATTAAAATGCATTCTCTAAAAATTTATATCGGTAAATAAATAATTAGAGGAATCGTCAGTACACCTTAAAATTTAAGAAATAATTTCGAAAAGAAATAAATAAAATGAAAACAGATTGTTGCTTCCTTTTAACATTCACTATCACTATTTAAATATTTATTAATTAATAAGAACGGTGGGGGAGGGGGGTAGATATCCATATGGATAGATTTATCTATGGATTGAAGATTTATTATCCATACAGTCCTTAACATTGCGTGACACTTCATTCATCTTCGAAACGACCATTCAAGACTGATGGGAGGATCATCGCACAGGGTTACGAGTGATCATTTGCTTATGTAATGAAGCTCTCTCCTTCTTATACGTTTATTTTTGGTTTTGGTTTTTACAATAAATAAAAAAGTTGAACAATGTTTTCTAGGTGTTAATGAACTGAGGTAATGGATAAGTTAATTATTGTTCTTCAAATGGTGCTTTCTACAGCAACAAGTAAATGATCCTATTATTGACATATCCTCAATCATTAATCATTGTAATTTTTTTTATTCTATAAAGATTGATATGCACCTATTAACTGGGTGTAGAAAATTCTCAGATAAGCTGACGATATTCAATACAAAGGAATGTTGCTTAAGTTAAAAAAATTGTTATCCAGCTCAATTTTTACCTTTTCCTTATATAATAGGGCATTTCGGCCATATAAAAATATTTTATTAAACAGTATTTATGTACATTAAAACAACAAATAAAAAATCTAAGGTTCATTACGCATTGTCGGGTAACGGGACGTGGGAGCAGTATCTAGAGTATTTAGGTCCTATATCAGGTTCATTCTGAAATATTAATAAATTGATAAAACGGATCAAATAGGTCAGTTATTTGTTAAGAGTCCTCGGTTTCATTTTAAAGTGATGGCTCCATATCTTCTATCAGTCGGAAATGTATAAATTTATTAGTAAACATAGATTAGTCAATTGGGGGTATAAAAGTTTTGAAAGAGTAAACAGCAGACATTACTTCATTATTAATAAGTGTGACGTAATTTTATACTATAAACAGTAAAGGAGCGAATATCAAACGTTGGGGTGCTCCCTCTAAAATTGGAGAAAATTATAAAATTTCCAAACCAAGCCGAATCTCAAAACTTCTTTTGAAGAGAAGAGATTGAAGGAAGGATATGTGTACGGTAATATGTCGGTAAAAAGTTTCTGTAAAAAAGAATGACCAAAAAGGGAAAGGGATATTTGACAACTTGAATCATCCTCATGCTTATTCAGCAGTTAGCTAAGACAAACAGTCAAAGATCTCGACCTACACACTCATGACAATGGAAGGAATATCAACTAAGGTCGTAGCGGTTACGCAGAAGAAGCAGTTACTGCATGATGATTGAGTACTAATGATTAAACGGTTATAAATGACGGTGAGGAACTGGTGAACCGTAGAGGACACCGTTAGCCGATGCCCTTGGTAACCATACCGTACCCTGGAGGGAATCTATTGCACATTGTTGCTCATTCCTAAAGGATAACGTTTCTCACGATCCGGGAATCATCCTGTGTGAAGGGGAAGGGACCTACTTTTGGGAGGGAATTTCTTTTCGGGCTCTCTGAGCAAAAAAATCTGGACTACTCGGCATTCTTGCGCAATGCTAATATAGAGATAACAGTTCTTCAAGACATAAAGTGATTAACTGTTACGATTTGTTTGCCGTTTGTTTAAAATAACATTTTATATCGCTCTCTGCTTATTCACTCTATAATATTTTATATCTTTATATAATTGAATTTAAAATTTAATTATATTTACATTTCCCACACCGAGAGTCTAAATTTATTCCCTTAGTTATAATTTTTGACTTATAACAGTAATTACAAATTATAACTAATTACCAGTAAGGGACCTAATGTAGTTGAATTTTTTATATATTTTTCACATTGGATGGCTGTTGGATAATACCGTTGAATTAAATGTCATGGCCGTCTATCCGGGTACGCTGACTGCCAAGGATACACTTTATTGTATGTCTGTTAATAATGAAGGTTCATTTTATCTAGCTTTTTTAATTTAAAAACATTTTTTCAGTGTACTATATAACATAAAATAAAAATTAGTTGAATTTAAAAGAAATCAAGCCGAACTATATTTCCACATTACATTTGCTGATTGTCGCTGGTGTAGGTACTTGCAGGTGCTTAGGAGAACATAAGAAAAAAAAATGTTTTGTGCTAAATCTTGACTAATTTTGATACAATTGATTCACTAATAATGGGTGTATTTATATTTGACATAAGAAGAAGAAATAAGAGTCTTTTATGTGCATGGACGTGAATATGAATTGCTTAATTTCTATCAGCCAAAATATATATCCCTAAATGCCCTAATTGGACAGAATAAAATCATGTAGTTGCCTATTAGAAAAAGGATTTGGGAGCCTAGAGTGTTTGGATTTCAACCCCCCCCCCCCAAAAAAAATACGAGTGTTACGAATCTATAGAATATTATCACTACAAAATATATATCCGTCATAACGGACTAAAATTAATTTGATGGAGGAAATCACAACTGATTGGTAACTTTTTTGCTCCTCATTTCATAAGGACAACAGAAGGACATGACATAAAGACAACAGTCAAACCATCCTTCCTTAGATTTCACAGCAGTGAAATCTGAGGAAAGATGTTTTTAAAAAAAAAAAAAAATATCTTAGATCTAATAGAAAAAAAAGTAGAATAGCAGCTCCAACCGACAATGTTAAGATGAACAGTGAATTGGAAAACTGGAAGGGGAATTATATAGAAGAATTAACTGGTAAGACCACGAATGTTGAAGGAAAATATTTGGAGAAAATTCAGATGCTGAAAGATGGAGAAAAAATACACTACACTAAAATCTTATTATTTATCTCAAAACAGATTTCCAACTATAGAAATTTAAATTATCTTATCGTCAAACGACAGCGAGGACACTGGAGTCTTCGCCGTTATACCGCAAGTATTATTGGCAAGCATGGGGACGATAAGCGGGCATTAAGAAGGTCGACGAAGCGTAGAGCGGAGTCACTACTGGCCTACTGCCCCTACACCGCACCTGCTACGTGCTCTACTGTGATTCTGTCCTCGTCGGACGGGAATCGAACCCGGAACAGATCGTCGCGATATACTTACTTGGAAACCAAATCACTCCCCTTAAGTGCTGTCGAGAGTGTCTGGTCGACTGGATAAGCACCTGAAAAACACCCTATGTAGTCAACATTGGGAAGTCAACGTATAATAGTCTGATTGTTAATAAAACAAAAATCTTTGATTATTGATTTATTGGTCTGATCTGCAATTCTAGTATTGGATTCATTTAATTTCAATTCATATTACAGAGAAGTAAGTAAACAATATATTGATTATTAAAACTAATTTTTTGTACGCAAACATCTATTTTCAGATTACATTAGATTGAGATTTTATTTGGACGATCAACGGCTGGTTTATTACGTCCTTTTGATTTTTTTTTAATTTAATCTATTTTTAATGTTTACCATTTTATGTTTGTCACTCTTTGGCGTCCTAATATATGCATCCATTTTTTAAGGATATGTAACAATTAGGAAAACAAATGGTTTAGCTCAAAAAAACCCAAAGGGTTTAAAAGATAAATAAGAGAAAGATGAGTTAAATAAAATAAAAATATTCTTTCCATCTGAGGGCACTTATATCATTTAGAAGAACGGGTCAGAATCACGGACGTAACAAATCCATATGGAAGAAACATTTTTCGGAGAAGATGTGCCCTATCCAGGTTGCAGAGGGAACAGAAGTTTGCCCCACTAGAAATTATAACTATAAACTACAAATTAAATAAATTAGTACTCATTTAATATACTTTTTAAGCATTATATAACTATATATTTCAAGTTTTAAATGTCAATGTTTTATTTAAAAATAATAATAAAGCCTTAAAAGGTCCAAATCGAACCCTTCCTCCAGGTATAAAAATTTTACTTGCCTAACCCCCCCAGGCGAAAATATTACCAACTTGCCCCCCCCCCCTAGACTAAATCTTGCGAACGCGCTTGTATAGCGAAAAGGCTGAACCTAGCCTTTTTTAAATACTTTGTATATTTGTAAGACCTTGAGATATAGGTTGATGTTCGATATAAGAGAATTTTGTGGACACAAATCCAGAACAAAAAAATGTGCTTTTATCTCTACAACAAAATATGGATGAAGATTATGATAAGGATATACTATGTCTTGACTAACAGTTATGCAAGTAGCTGATAAGGTCTCGACCACGTCCAACCGCCCAGTTATTCCTTATGTGAGCCACCGCAACAACTGACTCAAAATAAAGTATACTGATAAAAAACATCCTAAATAACAAACACCAATGTTCTATTTTTGA
The DNA here is from genome assembly GCA_911387785.2 of Aelia acuminata. Classification (NCBI taxonomy): domain Eukaryota; kingdom Metazoa; phylum Arthropoda; class Insecta; order Hemiptera; family Pentatomidae; genus Aelia; species Aelia acuminata. The sequence continues at coordinate 50,963,319 of OU426984.1, read as the reverse complement.
GTATAGAACACAACTCTTTGCAAAGTTTTGCAGAATCTCGCAAAGAACTTTAATCTAACTCTTCTTCGCGTATATCTGCTCTTTCGTGTATCGCCATAAATATTTCATACATGTTCGTCTCTTTGTTCGTATACATTTACGAATTTATGGCGATTTCTTCGAAGCTAAGCTCTGCAAGAATTTTAACGATGTTTGTAAGGAAGCTGTATTTCATTGCTCTGGTTTTCTATTCTTAGCTCATATTTTGTATAATTCAGAGTAAAATGTAATATTATGGTAAACAAGCTGGAACAAAAGAAAGAAGGAAGTTCTGAGTGGACCTAGAAACAACAATACTGAATTAAATATCGTGTTTGTCTCCATGCCATGTATATAACGGAAGATACGCTAGTATAGATGTATAGGATGCTGAATAATGAAAGCTAAGTTAAATAATTTTTAAAAAATGTAAAAAACGATATCTTCATAAATAAGTAATAATAATGGTGAAAAAATCCTAACATCAGTACAATACCTTCTTGATTTACATGGACTAACTACACAATACGTGCATTCTCAGTAAATGCGATTTTTTTTTTCTGAAGAACAGGATTCCTGGTCGTATTGCAATATCACACCGTGACTTGGCCGAGGACAGGGGGAACTAATACTCCGCCATATTTATGAGAAGATATGGAAGTGGGGAGTATTCCACAATATGTACACAAAAAAAAGTTTTATAAGGAGTACAGACAAAAAGAGCATGAAGAAGTGGATGTTTTTGTAGATTATGTCGCAGTGAGGCAGATATCGGCTTGAGATAGGTAGCGGTAACAACCGTTACTTGGATGTGGGTTACCGCCGCGGCGATGGAGTCCTCTTTGCTCGCGTCATTCAGGAGGTGGCGTACCTGTCCCAAGGCGTCGCTTAAGATGTTGGAGGGTATGGAGGTGTCATACCCGTTCTTCAGAGGATAAAGGAGGAAGAGAAACTATACATGGATTGCCTTATATTTTATAATTAGTATATAATGCCTCTCATATATTATATATATATATATATATACACACACACACAAATATAATCAAACGCCGGTTGAACTACCAAACCACATAATCCCTATAAGTATCTATGCGCACAAAACTTTTTTGTTGTCCATTTCTCCTATTTTTAGCTGATGATATAAACTACCTTCGAATTGTTATTTTATATCGACAAAGACATATGAGGCGTTTGATTTCAAAACCGGCTATATCCATTTTCACCAATTTTTCAGGACTGATCAAAAAAGGATCGAAAGGCTTATGAGAAGAAATGGAATCTTTTATTATTGATTTTCGAAGGATCTAGACGTTTTTGAAACAAACGCGTCTAGAATGTTTTTAACGTTAAAACTTGAAAAATATGAAAAAAAATGTTCGGAAAAAATTGATGTAACCCATTTGGAAACCAAACGCCTCATGTTTTTGAGCTTTTGAACCACTAATATGATTAATTATTATATTCCATTATTATTCTATGTACTATTCAGGCACTTACTTCTTCTTATTTTTAAATTCTGTTAACTTTCTCTATATTTTATTAGATATAATTTTTCATTCTCATATTTGTATATCTATATATGTATGTTATATGACAAACTGTTATATTAATTGATTATGTATATATGTGATTAAATACGCGCTATGTCGTAAGATAGCACGCGTAGAAATAAAGTTTCTGGTTACAGGTTGCTGTAATGAGAAAAAAAAAAAAAAAAAAAAAAAAAAAAAAAATATGTTTTTGAGCGCAGTATGTTGATAATTCGACATATACTAGACCAACACGTTACCCGATATCAAATATTCCGGAATAACAAAGGTGAAATTCAAATTTCAAATAAGCAATCAAAATCAAATAAGATTGATTTAAAGATAAGCCTGTATTAACAAAAAAAAATTATAGACAATGTAGGATATTCAAATTAAAACTTAAAATACATGTTGCGTACACGGTTTACGTACGATGGATGGATTTTATAATAGAAAAAAAAAGTTGTTTAAAAAAATACTTCAAAAAGTAAATGTGTATTTTTATAGTGATAAAATAATTTTCTGAGGTGGTTTTCGCATTTTAAAAATAATAAAATTTTCAGGAACAAATATGTAAATATATATGTATAATCTTTACATTATATTTATAATATAATTTTTTATTAATATCATGAATAATTATAAAACGTAGAATCATCAAGAAAGAGCCTTTTAAGTATAATTTTCAGTCATTTTTAAAGAAATGTTTAATTATTTTTCATTAGATAGCTTTTGAACATATTTTTTTGTATATACCTTCCGTTTTATTAAAATTACTTATCTCTATTCAACATAATTTATTGATGTTCAAAAATTTATCTTTATTGAACCATATAGTAACGGTTAGTTAACAATATTCATTAAATATATAAATATTTGAAATAACTTTGAATGATTTTTAGACCTGATAAAGTAATAATGACATACTTATGCAAAGTGCAACCTAATTTTGAAACGATGATTGTTCAACTTCTTGATGTGCATGAGAAATTACATTATGACTTTTTTTTTGTTTTGGTTTTACACCATTTCTTTTTTTGGGGGGGGAGGGAGGGAATGGGCAAGAGAAGTTGAAAAATTCCATTAATTTTTTTTTTTGGCAACTCATTAACAACTAATCCTATTCAGAATCATTCTTTTGGTTCTATTGTCCCTATATGCCGGATGCAAAACTCATTTAAATAAAAAGCGATGATAATACATAATTTTTTTATTTAAAAAATGCTGATAAAAGTTCAGTTACTTACAGGAGAATAATAATAAAAAAAACAATGAAGAAGAAAACAGTTAATTGAGGGGCCAAGGAAAAAGTTCAAAAGAGAAGGCCAACTAAACAAAGGAGTTGAACAAGATGGATCAGAAAACGATTTTCGCATAAAAAATTAAGGAAAGACTTTGAAAAACGAATAAACTTGTATTTTTCGAAAATAAATTTAGCAATAAAAAAACATATAAAATGTAAGTACATATTTTTAAATATTAAATTATATCACTAATTTCACGCCCATTCCTTTCAACAATGGCTCATCTCAAAAAACGTTAGTTTTCAGCAGAGCGGAATTAAATTTCAAAAGTCCAATCAAATTTATTCAGAATTGACACTAAGCCGACTGAACTTTTTGTTATGTAGCAAATGGCTTCAAATATGATCTGACTTTTTCTCTGCGAAACAAAATATACAATTTTTAAGTTTTAAATCGACCCTTTTTATATATGACATTTTCGGTCACTCATAACTAAAAATAAACTGTTTTTGAGAAATGAAATTGTTGAAAGGATAGAAAGAAATGTCAACATTGTTATTCGAAACAATAATTATAAATCAACATTAACAATTAACTAATAGTACGAAAAAAAAAGAACTATATTCAACTCACCACTTTGTCCAAACAATACACAAAGAGACCTTACCTGGAACAGAAACGAGTAAACCAAAGTTAGTTTTCATCAGAAAAATATAAAATATAAATCATTAAAAATCATGGAATATTTTTAAAAAAATAAATAGGTTATATAAAAGTTATGTTTTAGTTAAAGTTTTATTATTAATATTTTATACAGTGAGAAAGCTTATCCGAAAACATGAAGTCGCGTGTATCAGCAATTAACGATTGCAATCTCCCTTGACACTAAAAAACTGAGGACCAAGCTGAAGAAAGAAAGGTTATTATGAATGGAAGTAAGATAAAATGATTTTTTGTTTAAAAATATTTATTCCACTGATTAAATCAATAAAACAACAATGTTTGTTAACATCAATTTGTAAGAAAGGAAGAATCTTAGTCTGTTGCATTTATATTATATGTTCAGCTCAAAGCTTCACAGCTGGAAACACACATAATTCTAGTATATTAATTTTCCTATTTTAACATCTTAATAAAATATTATAAATAATATTAAAATTTCTTATTAAAATTAATTATGAAGTTGCATGCGTAGATATTCATAGGTTACTAAAATATCTAAGACTAAATTCATTAATTCAATAACAATAACTAATAAAAAACCGATAAAATCATTTATAAATCACACCAATAATAACTTGTATATAAAATAATGACAGCAAAGCAGTCTCTCCTAGTAAAATAGGTGGTAGATGTCATACATTTTTTTTTTATATGTATGTAAAACAAGTATAAGGTATAATAGAGATTCAACAGAAAGAATTTAAGAGTGGCGCTTTTATCTTTAGCGTATATTGACCAGTGTCAGTATATTGACCCATAAAAATGAAAAAAAAAGAGCTAAGGAAGCGAGTTCTTTTTGGCAACGATATATAAACAGGTTTGGTAAATGAAGTGGTATATATTTATATAAAAGATGTGCTAAAAAGAAAGTTAAAGAAAAATGTTTGAAAATGGTCATTAAGTCGAAGACTCAATGGTTTTTAGATTTATTTTAAAAAAATGGTATAGTAACACATAAATATATCTGAGATGAATTATATATCATAAAAACATTTCGTGGGAGTACCTAAACTCCTTATTAATATTTTAATCTTTAATCATTAATAAATAAAATATTTACAAAGTTAATTTTTTTTTTTTTTTTCATTCAAAAGCTGTCCTGTTTGGATTATAACAATAGAACATAGGAAGTAGAGTGAGTAACTTTACTGTATAATATTTAAAAGCTATATACTGGTGGTACGTCTACATACAAGTACAAAATGGCAAAACAAGTCCCTCGTGTATATTATTGTGCATGTGAAGGAGAAAAATTCCTTTCTCATGACAATTGTAAATTAATGCAGCGCATTCTATGGAAATTTATTTCTGCTCTATCACTGAGGTTCAGCAATTTTCTTAAAACAGTCTAGACTTTTTTGGCAATCAAAGAGAGCACTAATTTTTTCTCGTCGTCTTGTATGATCTCTTTAATTTGTTAAAGAGTTTTGTCAATCTCAATTAATCAATCACTTAAAGGGTTATAAAAATCCAAAGAAAGTTTTATATTTCAAAACTTTGGCTTCACTATTCTGACGCTTCTGCAAGTTGGTGCTTATAGTTCTTTCAAAAGGTACGCTTGGATAATTCGTAGAAACTTATCTGAATCATCCATGAGTCCGTGTGCAATATTTTTTTATTTCTTACAGTTAACGGAACTCATACCTAACTTCATTTTATGATAAGATTTGCTTTCTTTTAATCACATAAATCCGCCGTATGTGATGTATACATTTTTCTTAAACATATCTTTAGTAGATGTATATGTTTAGTATATATTGTAGGGTAGGGTAATATATGAAATTTCAGTCTTATATAAATTTTTTTCAATTTTAGGAATGTAGACACATTTTTTTTTTAACATGGTTTTCTTAATGCCATATATGCTTATATTATTTGTAAGCTAAGTAGAATGATTAAATTGTCCTTTAGCTAGCTCACTGATATCACATTTATCGGAACGGACCTCGATAAGGGCAGACGGGGTTTGACCACACCTTGATGACGTCAGAGCTCCTCAAGGCGCTGTACCACTTGCCAACCGGACAGGATAAAAATCAAAACTTTCCCAAAACCTGTTCCACACATCTCGATAATTCATGAAGAGCTCGTAAATAATTATTTATTGCGCACAGATATCGGTTATGTTTCGATTGTAATAAAATGACATAAGGAGCTAGAAGGCACGGTGTAGTTATTTTTTGAAAAATCTTTTGAAAATCAATTATGAAATATCGATCCTTACTTTATGAGGAACGAGAAATATCCAGTTAAAAGTTTTAATTTCTTCCCCAAACACCATGGTGCAATTTTTAAAAATTCATTCTTCGTGATAACAGTTAATACTTAATAGGTAAACAGTTTTTCTTAAAACAATATTACAAGTATTTTTGAAATAATAAATACTGTAAAACGGGGTGGCATTGTGACTAATGGGGTGACTTTGTGACAAGCTTATTTTTCTACAGTTTTTGAATTTTCCTCCTTAAAATTAATCAGGTTAGGCAATTCAGTGTACCTTTTAGGTAGTCAGTAGTGTGCTGCAACCTATTGGCCACATATAACTTCTTTCATTCCATTTACCATGGTGCTTTATTTCAAGGTTTCAACTAAATGATAACAATCAAACATATATGAAATAAAGCACCATGGTAAATGGAATCAAAGAAGTTATATGTGGCCAGTAGGTTGCAGCACATTACTGACTACCTGAAAGGTACACTGAATTGCCTAACCTGATTCTTTTTAAGGAGGGAAATTCAAAAACTGTAGAAAAATAGGCTTGTCACAAAGTCACCCCATTAGTCACAATGTCACCCCGTTTTATGGTACATAATAGCATATATTGCATAATAAATATATGTTTTCCCTAAACGTTTCATAGATCTCAAACAATTTATCCACAGTAAAGCCTTTTTTAGCGCTAATGGTTGTACATTACTTTAACGAAATGTAACGTTTCTACCTATGTAAGTTGCTTAATCTATGTAAGTTAGCTTGCTAAATAATTTAACTCATTGGCCTGGAACAGTTTATGTCTTTAAGTGAAAGTATTAATGTAGCTAGATGAAAGTTATTTTACAATCCGGTAAAGATAATAGTAAAAATTTTACATTACGGAAAAAGGTATGTCAAAACTTTGTCAGATTTTAGGTGAAAAGGAGGGGTGATATTCAATCATTCCTGAAAAATGGTTAATAGTTTAAGTTGTAGAAACTAGTCGAGATATGGAGGTTAAAATGGGCGGGACTTGTAGGTCGAAGCGATCCATCGAGCAGCCTCAGCAGTGTGCAAGAGATCTGTGGTCAAAAAGTAGACGGATACAAAGAATCAAGAAAATGCAAAACCACACGTGTCTAGAATGCAGAAGCTAAAAATATGCAGATATGGAGAAGGCCTGCATAGAACATGGAATAGACCTAGGCAATTATAAAATTTGTCAATTCTGTTATTAAAACCTTTTTTACTATTACCTAATAATAATTAAATTTTCCTTCGCCTTATGATCTTGAAAATATTGACTTCATTCCTGGGCCAATACTGATACACACGTAATGTGACTCACTCAATACAAACAGAAATAGTTGAATAGTCATTCTCATGAAAGAGCCCAGTTTATCTCACTAATTATCTAGGAATATCATTTTGACAGCTATTGGGGAATATAAGACTCTTGTATTTAAGATGAAATCTTAATTTACAAATTTAATGGTGGTATCTGAATACCTTAGCCTTGCTGTCTTCAAGATTTAAGGAGAAGAGGAAACTTTCCTAATACCATTTCTTCTCCTCAAGCCTGTATTGTGCAAAATGCGTAAAAAGAACATGACTTAATATTAAAAAGCCAAAAACTTCATGAGCGGACCTACGAAAAAAGACGTAACTACACCGCGTTGCAACACAGCATCGAAAGAAAGTGGCAGGTGGCTCGTTATTGAGCCCTGATGACGGAAGTATAAGCCTCCGCGGTAGGCCAACATCTCATTAGCGAAGGCAATGTCCTCATAATGAAGTGGCCACTGCCTTCAATATGCAGGAAGCAATCTCTGTACCAAGGGTACGCGACCACTCCTTATCCAGCGGTACCGGGATGTATGGTAGTAAGTAGCACCTCTTATTATATGAATATGTATGACTCTCTCGGAGTTATGTTAACCATTATAATTATTAAAGTCGGAAGTTAATATATTTACCATAAAATACATCAGAGGGATAAATCAACATGCGAAGTGATAAAATATTGACCTATTAATAAAAAATCCTCGTACTACACTGAATCGACAAGAAATTGCTCGACGTTATAAGCTATGCAATGCTCAAAGGTTTTAACGTCATCTTATCAATCAATGAAAAAAGGTTCATTTACAAGAGAATAATAAGACCTATATGGGATTATGGGATCAAACGATCTATCAAATTCTCTCACATCCAATGTCCCTTGTTTTTATGGATAAAATTATCCACAATGTTAGTAGATCGTAATGTTCCATTGGCCACCGATTTGCCCTAATTCAGATATCCATCCTTTGGAATTTACCCAATGGAATTCTTGAGAGACATTATGCTTCGAAAAAATTCTTATTCATTGACATAGTTTTTATCCGCCCTTAACGTGTGCATAACATGTACCTATCTTCTTACATTAATGAGAATTACTTTTTTTTTCCCTACGTTTGGCTACTCCTACATACAGGAGGGTTTTAAGATCTCTTTGAGCTTACACTACATGGGATACCGAAACAACCCGAGTTTATCCGACTATAGACGAGGACGACCAATTCCTGACTATTCCTAGAATATATAAGTTAGGACAGTTCAGGTTCTAATAATAAATTAGAGCAAGTACGGTCATCTTTTTTTTTTTTTTTTTTTTTTTTTTTTTTTTTTTTTTTTTTTTTTTTTTTTGGGCTAAAGGCCCATACTGCCCGAACCGTTAATTTTTATGTAAGGATTAGAATGTTATTGTACTTTCTTCTGTGAATTTGCATATGGATCGTATGAGGCTATGGTCTAAAGATTTCATTTTTTGCATAAAATTATCGTAGTTGTAGATGTTAGGGTATTTTTTTTCGGATGTTATCGTATTTTTTGCATTTTGTTATGACGTGTATTGGGTCTTCAATAGTCTTACAAACCGGGCATTGTTCATCTTTGTTGATTTTTATTAGAGTTAAACCGCGGTTTGTTCGGCCATGGTTAATTCTTAATCTTGTTAACATTGCTATTTCTTTTTTCTTCATGGCTATGTTGACGTGGGAAAACCATGGTCGTAGGCTTACTTTTGGTTGTATACCATAGTGGTCCTTGCCCTTTGTTTGTGACTCCCATGTATACATCTCTTGCCACTCGCTGATTTGCTGTTTTCTTATGTCATATTCTACTTCCTTTAATGGAAGTTTGGCGTTTCTCTCTCTGGCTGGTCCTTTTTTTGCCGAATTTGTCCGCAAGTTCATTTCAGTACAAGCTCACAAGGCCTGGAATCCACTGAACTTTGAAGTTGTTATTCGTGCTTGAGGTTTCCTGTGCTATTTGAAAGATTAAATATGATTTGATGTTTTGGAGATGTACATTTTTAATGCATAGCAAACAGAAGCGGAATCTGTTAGTATTACTATTTTTTGGTTTTTATATAGTCTATTGGCTAATATGAAGGCCTCAGCGACAGCAAAAAGTTCGGCACTGTATATACTAAATTTTATTGGGAGATTCATGGCTAATTCTCTGTTCGTATTTTTATCATATATCCCAACGGAAACCTCGGTTTTGTCTTTGGATGCGTCTGTGTATATTTTCAAATGGTGAGTGTATCTATCTGATAATATTTCCAGGGATTTCTGTTTCAGAGCTGTAGTGGAATAGTTCGACTTCGGAGAATCTGATATGTTCAGTTTTGGGTATGTTTTAATAATTATTTGTTGTTTTGGAATTGGGGTGCACAGGTCGTATGGTCTGTTCGAAGTGGCTATTGAGCGTACTATGGGTCTCAGTTCCTGAACTATTCTTCCGGCTTTTGGAAGAGATAGGGTTCCTTTCTAAATCGCATCATGTAAAGGGTGAGTTTTATCAGATGCAATTTTTACGATAGTTTTCTTAAATAGCCAATTCCTTCTCATCTGGAGAGGCATTTCACTTGATTCTACTTGAAGGGCATTTGTGGGGCTTGTACAAAAGGCTCCTAAACATATTCTTGTTGCGTTATTCTGGACTGTGTTTAATTTTTTTATCAATGGTGAGTTGGATTCGTTATATGCTACAGAGGCATAGTCCATTATTGATCTTATCATACTTTTGTATAAAATGAGTAAGTTATGTGGATGAGCTCCCCAAGTAATGCCTGCTATTGATTTTATGATATTTAAGCTATTGGCTGCTTTTTTATATGTGTTTTCTAGGTGTGGTTTAAATGAAAGTTTCATGTCTAAATGAACCCCTAGGAATTTTATTGTTTTGTTATATTCTTCTTAGTTCCACTGAGTGCTTGAATTTTTAGTTGTGTTAAGTTTTTTTTTATTTTTCTTGTAAATGGTACGATTTTACATTTTGATGCGTTAATCTGAAAATTGAGTGCTAGTAATTTAATTTCAAGTGTGTTGAAAGCTTCTTGTAGGATTTGAACTCCTTTTGCTTGGTCTGGACAAGACGTTTACAGAATTAAGTCGTCAGCATATTGTAATATTTTGCATTTAGACGGGGGATTGCTAATCACCTTATCTGTGTATATATTGAATAGAATAGGGCTCAAAGGATCCCCGGTGATCTTGATATTCGGAACTAATTTTAAATTTAACTAATCGATTTTTATGGTCAGTATCATTCAAGATCGTGATAACTTATGAGCTGTTATTTCATAACAGGTGCTAACTCTGCTACCTTGTCAAAGTTATAGTAATAAAACTTGTTATAAATGTTATATTTAGAGAGGCTGAGTATGTTCCTACTAAAATATTATGTGAACGGGTTAGAGATTTTTTATTTTCAAACGTTTTCTTTGTTGATTTTCGCTCTATTTTGTACTCCATCATTAATCATTAACACAATTTTATGAACAACGCGTATATGCTTCATCTAATTCACTCTCGATGTGCTTTTGAAATTACTATTAAATACATTATTTCGATATGAATATCTTTTTTTTTTTTACAGAGGCGGTCGAATTATTTCTTAGCGATTGTGCAATCCTTTGTTCAATGAGCCTAATATTAATAACGATCTGTTTCATGGGAGAGTTACTTCAGCGCTCTTTCGAAGGACTGCATTGTTTGACACAAGTTTCATGAAAAGTTTTCGTGTGAGCACCGGTTTTACCACAGCATGCATGTTAAGTTCTAGTAATAATCACGTTGTGTGAATATCTTATTCCATGGTAAATATGTAAATAATAGACACATTATTACTTTTTATTAAATGAGTAAAAATAATTGTTCGATTTATAAAAATTTATTAACGCTTAGTTAATATTAACTGTAATACTCAAGCAATTATTTATTAAAAATGGAGGGAAAAGCGAAATATTACAAGGAAAGAATTTTATAGCAATGCTAATAAAACGAGAAAACAACTGTTAAAAAAACCTACAAGAGCTTTGAAATTTACTGATAAACATGGAATATATGATTTAATGCAAAATCTGCATTCTTATATTTATTAATTGCATATTAATATTCATTAATATAATGTTGTTGTTTTTTGGTACTTCAAGGCTTCCACTGAAGCCCTATACTGCCCATATTAACACCCATGACACTGGGTGATACTCCTACGAAAGAAAAGCACCACCCAGGGCGGGAATCGAACCCGCAGCTCCGGCATGGGAGTACGGCGCACTTTACAGCACAGCCACACCGGGTCCCTTAATAAATCATGATTATTAATTTATAGCATTTATTATAGACATTTATTATATCCACTTTAGGTTACTAATAGCAAAGAGGTCATCTAACACCATTAAAGAAAAATCGGTTCCCATATATAAGTGAAATTAAGATAAATAGTTCAAACAACGTTCAAGAAACAAAATGACAGTACGTACGTAGGAAATCAAAATCACCGCACAGCCTGAAAACCACAGTTAGTACAATTTTCAAGCAATTCCCTCATGAAAATGTGATAAGCCTTTTCTGGAATGTGTGTCTCGTGCAGTAAGAACGCGCTAAACATTATATCATTAAGAAACTGATTACTTACAAATTAGAAGTTATATTCTAAATATAAGTTTTAACAAGAATATCAACTCCGGCATTTACAGAAGGTAAATAATCTACATCGCACATGTTTGAGTAAAATTCAATAAAAAGCCTTGGGAATTCCAGAACCTTTACAAAAAAAAAATCATTTTCTTTTTATTTGTCATTAACCAAATTTTATTCTACATCATCAAACATCAATTACGATATATCAAATAGTTTGATTAAAAAATAATTTTGATAGGGCTAGATTATTTTTTCTAAGACAGTTCGATTTTTAAATGTTTATTCTTGAATTTTCGACCGGGGATATATGAACTAAGAATATGGTTCTGTTCAGTAAAAATAATGAAGTCCAGATCTCATTAATTTTATGTGAATTGGTTCTCCTGTATTTGCCATCCAATCACCAAACACTGAATGATATGATGGAATCAATAACTACTTAGCTATCTGAATTATTCTCCCATCACTCAATAAAAGTAAAATTTGGCCAATACCCCAACTGAAAAATGAAACAAGATTAAGAAAATGAAAATCAGGAAGTCGAGAAAACAAAATTGGAATGGGAGTGGAAGATTCAAATTTATGTAAATATTTTTCATAGGCGTGGATCAGAAAACAAATATAGAAATTCTTGATTGCATGTTGTCATAAGAAAGAAGATTCATCTCCTATTAGGAATTTCAGCAGGGCCTGTAACTCAGCTATTACGGGTCTTTACCACAAGATGATAATGTTAAACTGTTCTTATTGTACGTTATCCACTTATTTATGACGCAATTTGATTATGGTTTCTAGCTAGTCATGTTTATTTCTGATTTCTGCTCTCATCGGATTTATTGGTGTGTCGAAAGGTTAATGTTTTCAAGCTGTAAAAAAAAAAACAATGTTCGGTACGTGACTCATTCAAGCAATTCTTTTTTCGAATCTTAGCATGCCGTATAGTGAGTGTCCTGTTCAGTATCTCAAAGGCTTGCTGAATACATACAAAATAAGGGTACTTTTAACGTAAATAACGGCGTTTTCTCCTTCAGGATATAAAGTTTCCATACTTAAAAGAGGCATCAGAGAAGAAAGACTCTCATAGTACGGAGTTACTCTTAAAGATGAGAGCTCGGCTTGTTGCGAAGAATTTCTCCGTCATTGTTAGCGGCACTCAGCGCCTATTCAGTCTCTATGTAATACTTTTTCGATTATCATTCGTTTCTCGTGAGTCTTTTGTACGCAATACTTCGGCGAGTTTAAGAAGAAGAGGGGGAATTTTCATTCAAAGTTGGATTATCTTGAATGAACAAAAAATCATCGTTAATCACAAGGATCATGAATATGATAAACCTGTTCACTTCCTGATTTAAGGAATGATAATCACCTGAAATGCCTTAAGTTTTATGTCTAATTTTTTTTCTTTATGTTTTATGAGAAGAAGGATAAATTTCTTTAATTACTCTATATTGGAAAAAACAATATTTGTGTAAACCATAAATTATGTAAAGCTATTGGTTTTGTTTTTCACAATATTACAAACATGTAGAATGTACGTGGAGAGATAGGTGGTTGTGCCCAATCCTCAGGATTCTTAAGGTCCTAAATCTGTGCATTTACATTTGAACCTTAATTAAGGAATCTTACTAACTTAAATAACCTTCATAAAATTTGTGTAGGCAATTTATGATATTACTCAAAATCTTGTACCAAAATACAACGATCCAGGGTTGATGTAATCGTCATTTTAGTACATACTCGCATTTTGAATTATTTGTTTGGAGACTTCAGACATAACCGTTTACAGCCGGCCCTAGGCGATGACAGAAACATCTTCAAACGTGTTGGATGCTCCATCCAAAGGTGGTAATCTTGCAATGATTGAACGTTTGAAGCATACATTCTACTACAAGCCTCGAATAGGTTTTTGGAGGAATCGACTTGGCTTGATTGGAAATATTCTTGCTATTCACACCCGACGGAGACCTATGGTGTCGTCTTGTAAGTTTTATTTGTTTAATTTTAAGTATTTACCTAGTTATTTTATTAATTTACATGTGAACAGGCAAAAACATTCCAATTTTATTTTTTTATATTTAAAAAAATATCAATAAATATGAAAAAATAAATAAAAAAGTATCAACATGCTTATAGCCGGACTGTCTCGATTTTAAATTTAACTTTCGGTGGAATGATTTGAGTCATCCTTTAGCAGTAGCATTCGCCCCCCCCCCCTACACTCCACCAACTGTCGAATTTGACTCAAATGTTTGAGGGTGAGTAGCATCTTGTAAAACCAGCTTTTACAGGGCAATTAGGAAACATTAATAATAGTTTTCTAGTTCAAGCTTCAACTTTTAATTCAAGTATGTAACCCGCAAACCACATTCATAAAATGGAGGAGTAGAAATATTAATTAAATAATGAGATCTTTTTCTAGGTATGACCTTAGAGGAGACACCTATCGTTAATTTAATCACCGGCATTCCTTTTTGATAGTTTCAATTAATAGAACACACTAGATTTTTTTTGTGTTTTTTTTTTTTTACAGTCCAATCAATTATGTATTGTCTTCGTGGCCTTGACGTCTTGAGTGCCATATGCCATTTTATTCCTTCTCTAAAAGATCCTTTGTCTCTAACGAGCATTCATCACGGCCCATTGAATTAAACCATTCACCCTTTAACTACAAATTAATTACAAGGACGGCAAGGAGCGGAGCGTTGAGTTGCACCGGGATCAGTTTTACAGTTACTCGCTAAACCAGAGCCACAGTTAATTGTTCTGGAACCACAGTTTTTTTTTCCCTTAGATCCATTTTCAGCATCGCTTAAATCTGGAACGATTCGGTAATCACTAGTTTGTTTCGATTACATGAGAACAACCCCATCTTTTCAGTGTTTAAATAAATACTTCGCGAAACGCCCAGATATTTCAAAGTTCTTATACCCTCCCCCCCGGGGGGTTATAGGCACAGTATTGGTTAAACAAGACTGAGGTCACGCTAAACCGCCGATACACGACAAAAGTGGATCGGATCGCCTTCTCTTATAGCAAAAGTCAAACCCGGGACCAAGAGCCTAGTAATTCATAGCCCACTCGCTGAGCTGCCCCAATTCTCATAAACACTCCAATAAGTGAAAGAAATCGCTGTTTGGATAAGATATTTCAAAACAATTCCATTTAATGGTTACCAATTCAATTTAAAATTTAATTACGTTTACAATGTAACCTATGGAAAACTTTGGAAATGCCTACTCCTCTGAATGAATATATATTTGTACCAGCTCAAATAATAAATAATCAGGTTGAGTTAGGCTCGCAATTTATAGTCTTGTCTGAAAATTTCATATAAAACAGATAATCAATTCATCTAAATCAGATGGTCTACCCTTTACTTATGTTTGACTACGTGCGAATTTAGTGATGTCAAAGGCTTACGAATAGAGGATATTAAATATAATATTTTTTGCATTAGCTCACCAAAAAGTGTCCAGACTTTTAATAGTGAGAAAAATAAAATTGATCACCTAAGTGATTGAAAATATTAAAAGTTCAGCACATTTTTTATAACTGTTTCAGTTTGTATTTATCCATTCTTGTCATTTCTATCGACTTTGTTTAAACATCCTTTATTCCTGACGTTTTTCTGTTATTTCTCTTCCATATAGAATAAAAATTTAAAATATGAAGTCTAGATTTGCATATTCCCCATATTCCTCATTGCCATACACTGAAATTACGTTTTCCACCAGCCGGATAAACACGCATTGGATGTAAAGACGGCAAAAGAAACAGGTAGAAACCCGGGACGACCATGTAGGATTATAGGATATCCTCTTTCTGACCCAGATCCGGAGCGCCTCGTTGGTTATTGACTGCGACTAGTTCCGTCAATCACCGCCAGCTTTTGTGTGACTTGCGGCCGATTGGCTGCGGTGAGGGGAAAGGAGCCAATCAGATAGCTGATACAGTTAGCCGCTACTGGATCATGGTATGGGTACACCATCTCCAATTAAATTAGCCGATTTAATGATGAAATATGTTTCCTGGCTTTATTCGTATCTTAGTCATAAATTATTTTATTAACAATGCATGTATTGAAAGGTCCATTGGTTGGTCCATCCATGGTTCATTGAAATAGGAAAGATTTAGGCATCACTTTTTCCTTAAAAATTAAATCAAAATTAAAATGTCTAATAGAAAAAAAGAAGAAGAAAATGCATGTTTTGTATAACATGAGGTTTAAGCTGCATCTGATAGCTATCGCCATGAATTTTAAATTACTAAAATAATTACTCCTTTGTCGGGGAAAGTTTCTAACCCACTAAAAAAATTTACATATACAGACGTGGCCGAAAATCAATATTTATTTTACAACGAGGAAGAGGAAGAACATCATTGGTTATTTTCACCAGTTTCAGCGGAGAATAAGAATTTATTAATTTATATTTTACGTCTTTTGCACCTGCACTGGGGCTCGTCTAGCAAATTTGTTTGGAATTTAAACTATAGTGTTTGCTTGATTTATTAATGTTTGTTTACATCACTTACATTTACTTGATGTTACGTTGGTTTGGTTGATTTAGTGTTAGGATAGATAGGATATGCGTCATGGTTGAAGAAGATTTCCTGGCCTATGCCTTTTTAAATCTTCCCTGGAAGGGTAATTGGGAAAAAGAAAGAGAAGCAACCAGTGGGTTTGATTGGTTGTGAGTTGAGCTGTAAAATGGGGTCATTTGTCGTTAATGATGATTTACTGTATGAATGCACATGTCGGTGTATGGTTTTAGAAATATAGAATGAAGCGTTTACAATTTGTAAAAGAATTTTAGATTATATGAATTTTGTTTATTAGTACCTATTCTGCTCCGTAAGTCTAAATAGGTTTTATTATGGTATTATATATTAGTCTTTTTTTTGCAAGTTTAATGATGACCTGTTGTCTAAAAGGTATGGATTGCATCGTTTTGTCATCTTTTTAGTTTGTAGTTATCTTCGACTTTTTAGTTTTGTATTTATGTTCTGAGTGGCCTTTAGCTTTAGGAAGGAACAGTACAGTTATCAATGTTTTTCGGTGTGTTGGGATAGGACAGGTTAGTTATTCAGAGAGAAATTCATAAGGTTTGATTTTGATGCGTTTATTTTTTCATTTATTTTTCACTTATGGAACCAATTTGTGAGATCGATAAGGGGTTCTGAATGGCAATCTATGCTCTTATGAGAAGAAGAAGAAGAATTTAAAACTGTTATTTCAATGTTCTTACATTAATGAAACTATTTAGTTACGTTAATCACCATTAATATGAATTTTCGGGTAACAGATATGAAGTATGGCGTCAAATTTTAAAATATAAATGTTCGAATGATCTGGACCCAAACAGTTCGTTCCAACCGCTTATTTTGTTTCAACAACGGTCTGGGATTTAAAACCATGTGTTTTTTTTTATTTATTTAACGATTTAACGTTACACTACATATTAATTAAATTCAGAATATAACACATGATGACATGAGATATCGTATCAGGAGGTTATACCAATAGGTGGATAAAGATAGTAGTTAATCTGTATTTTGCTAAAACAAATAGATTGATGTTTTCCCCCCACGTGAAAAGCGATACATAATTTTCCATGGGAAAAATACAGATTTTCCTAATCAAGCCGGAAAAAATAGATTTATGCTTACCGTCCTTTAATATCGGAAGAAAATGAAGTTTGTGTCAATAAATCGACTTACACCGCCATCTGTTGGAAATTTGTAGAAATTACAAATAATCACACCCAATTGTAGTATAATAAGCATTTAATTTGCAAAAAAAGAAATATTGAGGCCAATAATCGACATAAAAACAATTCTATCTTTTAGGTAGAACAAAACTACACACAATGAGCCAAATTTCATCAAAATTGGTTGAGTAGTTTCTGAGTTTACCTCCGATAAACATCGGGACACGAGATTTTTATATATATGAAGATGGAATCAACTTGTAAATAGCAATTGTTTGCTAAATCTAATGAATCATCTCATAAGGTTAAAGAAGAAGAGTAGGTCAAATAAGACGTAGATGAAAGAAAACAAGCAACGGTACTTCTCATAATCGGCGGACCAGAAAAAGGCTTCAGTAATAATTCAAGGCGACTTATTCCATCGCACGCAGCCCGTACTTTATCTACTCCCATAGAAACGAATGTCGTGGTGTAGAATGCGAGTTGCATTCACATCACTAAACTGACGATGGTAACCTCGTTTTTATTTGGACCACAGACGCTGAAAATTCACCACCAACATCGAAACACCATGTTTCACTCAACAAATAACAAAATTATTAGATTTTTTTTCTGAAATTGGTCTCAAACCGGAGGACCTGCTCACCACTCTGCTGTCATACATGGAAAAATATATATATACGCCAATATAAAAATTCAATTCCATTTCCCTAATAAAAACTGTACATGACGTATTCCTTAACGTTTTCAAGATTCCTACTCGAAAGGGAAGATGGAAGATCGCTTCGGATGTGCGACGCGAATGGGTAAAACTCTCAGATCCTGATTGTTGGAAAGCTGGATAGTGTAAATATGTGATAACCTGCAGAGAAAGCAGCTAGGCATAAGGGGTGTGGAATGTAACCTTGGTAGTTATACAACACAGCTTTCATCGTAGGAGTCTGCTAACTGGGTGTGTGAGCAGGTGTGCCTCTCATCAATAAATAAAAAATAAGTTCAAGATTTTTAGTGCGAAAATGCTATATATAATCCTCTAATTTATATATAATTGAAAAACTGAAAAATCCATTCCCCCCCCCCAAAAAAAAAAAAAAAAAAATAATGAAAACAAGGTTCTAGTCATAAGTTCAGTACTAAATAATGAAAAGATGTTTCGTTTTTAACAGGAGTGCAAGGTGTCTGAAATCACTCTCGAACGCTAGATTATAGATTTGGACACATTTTTTGATTAAGAGTATCGGCTTTGAGAATACACTAATCGCAAAGATGGCATTTATTATAAATTGGTTGTGATGTTAGTGGATGTCAGGGCTTCAAGGCGTTCGATTCAAATATCATCAACACACGCACTCAATATTTATCTATGTCTAGAAGGAGCGAAGAAAAAAAGGAATACATAAATAAGGAAAATGAAGTAAAATAAACAGTAACTAATATACTTAACTGGGTTTTGTTGTGGGATAAAAAATGACTGGTTTGTGTTTGCCATCTTTGCCATAAGAAAGAAATATAAACTGTGAAGTTGCCTTTACACTCTACGAACCTCACCTTCGAACAGGTTCTCCCCCGAACCTTGCCGTACCGGCGTTCCACGAACAGCCATTTATACTTAACGTGACATTAAGCGAACAAATATGGCTGACACACCCAACGTTAGCTTATGATGAAGAAAAAATCCATTATCAATATATTTTATATTATATAAAAAAAAAAAAAAATAGGAGACAAATTACAACGGAGCACTAATATCACAAACAACTCCTGTCACTTGGGAAAAACCAAATCAAAAGTGACACTAGCCCTACCTCCGAACACAGGCGAACAGATGATGTACCTAGTAAAATACCCGAACAGTCGACGTGAAGGCTTTTCGAGGGTAAAGTTCGTAGAGTGTAAAAGCACCTTTACGGAAAACTTATAAATATAAACTGCCAATCCTTAACTGTTGTAAAAGAAGATTATGCATAACTGTTTATGCATAATTCAAACGCTGCAGCAGATAAGCTGAGTTACTTTCTCAGTAGGTAGAATTCAAATTATACCAATTATTTTATAAAAATCTTAAAGTTAATCTAATCTTAGTTCGTGGCTGACCACCATTTTAAATTATTTTTAAATAATTTAGTTAAAAAAAAATAATTTAAAATGGTGGTCAGCCACGAACTAAGATTAGATTAACTTTAAGATTTTTATAAAATAATTGGTATAATTTGAATTCTACCTACTGGTATAATTTGAATTCTACCTTCCTTCTACCTACTTAAATTATTTTTAAATAATTTAGTTACTCCATCTTAAAATTTTTAATAATACTGCTAACTATCTTATGTACATTTATGCGTATAATATGCCTAATGGCATGGAATACGCACATTGTTTTTTTCAAATAAACTCCTCTTGCATAGGGTTACTATGCAAAAGAAAAAAAAAAAATAAATAAAATAATTTAGTTAGTAAATTATTTACCTATTTTTTTTTAGTTAGTTAGTAGTAGTTTTAAATAATTATTTAAAAATAATTTAAAATGTTGGTCGGCCACGAACTAAGATTAGATTAATTAAAATAATTTAAAAATTGACTTATGTCAATAAATATCATATAATCATATAAATATGTCCACCTCCCGCTACTACTCACAAAACTTGTGAGATAGGGGGAGTAGGTATCAGTGAAGAGGAAGGATTTGCTCTGCCTTGAGCCGAACTCTGTGGTGTAGTGGTTAGCATCCTCGCATGTAACGCAGGAGACCCGGGTTCGACTCCCGGCGGAGCCAAATCTTTTCTCTTCAAAAAATAAATTATTTAAAAATCTTAAAGGGTATAAAGTAATAGCAC
Source organism: Aelia acuminata (assembly GCA_911387785.2). NCBI lineage: Eukaryota > Metazoa > Arthropoda > Insecta > Hemiptera > Pentatomidae > Aelia > Aelia acuminata. The sequence continues at coordinate 50,943,092 of OU426984.1, read as the reverse complement.
ATAATGAAGAATTACTTTTTCTTAGCCAAAGGTTCTGCAAAGCTAAATATTTAGCCAGGCTCAATTGTCAGGTATCCTGCTAAATAAGGATACACCTGCTTAGATGACAAAATTACATATATCACTTTTACTAAAAAGGTCAGTTTCTCACCATTCCAGGGTCTTATTCTTAATTATTTAGAAGGTGGCAAAACAATAATAGGAAATTGTAATAAGTCAGAAGCCTACTAGCAGCATGCTATGCGTCTCGTGTGTATAGAAATAAATACAGTCTCGTAAAATAAAAGATATGTCATTTTGCCATCTGACATTTTTATGAAAGAAATTTTTCAACCGATTAACACATTTTTTTACCAAATCAGATTGTACATTGCATGCAGCTACAGGCCCCTGAAGTTTTGCTTTCACCATAATAAAATCCACCTACCTATATTCTAAATAGACGAGGTAATTTATAACATATAGGACAACAAAAAAAACATTAAATTTTAAGATGAATTATTTATTTAAATGGCTACGAATTGAAATCTCTCTAGATATTTTAAAAGATGATAGTAGAAAGAATACTATAAAAAGGAAGTCGTTAAAAACAGAAATTAAAAATAAGTAAGGAATTCCGTTCGATTATTTTTGGCCTCATTTCGTTAACCTGATTCGTTAAGGATGGAATTATTTTTATAAGTTTTTTTTTTAAAACTAATCCAGCCAAGGTCTTGGCTAATAAAGTCAACATACTGTTACCAAAATCTGCCCGATAATGAGATCCCATTATTATCAAACTGAGACAATACGTTCCCATAAAACTTTCTCAGGACTGTTACGGTTATAGTGTGAGCCAATTACATAATGGAAAGTAGGTCCGATCTTGTACAGAAGACAATGGATCCCGGCTTGTTTAATTAAGCACATACGGCTCTATTACAGTCCGGCCTATAATGTGAAGGTTACTTCCGATGACGGAATGCTTACTTTAATTGGGACTTGCTTACCTCAGGAATTGTAAGAAGGAGTTTGGCAAGGCATACCTGAAAAAAAAATTGGCGTATAAGTAAATAATTATAAAAAAAACAGATATATATAATAGCTCTCCCGTTTCAAAGTGACACCAAAAATTTAGAGTATTATTGGAAGTATCCAAAAACAAAGCTTAACTCTCTCAAATAATACCGATAAATAATTTACGACTATTAAGAAAGCATCGGGACACAATATGACAATATAATGTGAATAGCACAGTTACAAACAATATGACATTTTCGTTTATATCGATTTACCACTTGGTGTAATTTTCCTCTATCATTTTGACCTTTGAGTGTTTTCTTGGAAGGTACATGCTTATCGACTTAGATGACAGCTTTTAATGGCTCATCTAGCTATGTGTTGTGATCTATATTATATTGGTGATGTTGATCAACCAAACAACTCATTTGACGTCTATTTACAAGAAAGCGAACTATAAGAATTTTGCATTAAAAAATGGAGATGGTGTGGTTTATCTCTAGAGTACAAATATATATATATATATATATATATATATATATATATATATATATATATATATATATATATATATATAGAGAGAGAGAGAGAGAGAGAGAGAGAGAGAGAGAGAGAGACACACACACACACACACACACACACACACACACACACACACACACACACACACACACACACACACACACACACACACACACACACACACACACAAACACACTCACACACAGAGGACAATCTGGATATATCTTCTAGGATCTGTTGCAGAGAACCGTTGGTACTCCCACGAATCTAGGTTCAGAATAAATTACCTCAGTTGCAAAACAGGCCAAGGGTTCTTTTGGGTGGTCCGATTCGATATTCTTGGTATAAATGGACTTCTTATGAAATTTTATAAAAATGTTTTTCAACAATACTATGACCGATACTCCATTGTAATACTTCTTATATTTGGTTCGATACCGCATTCAAAGTGAATTTTTCAGTTCACAATAGATGTGTGATTTTCTTTTTTCATTTTTTTTAATAGCACTATAGAAGAGCTAAGTAGATTTAGAAATCTATGTACGATATTAAAAGAAAAGAATATTAAAATATTATTGCAAGAATTTTTCAAGAAAACTTATATTTTAATAATACCGACTTTCGTTAATATTCTACACAGAGTCATTAAAGCTGTCATGTTTTGAGGAAAAAAAAATATATATAAAAGGCATTTTGGAAGTACGAATCAAATTTTTACCGCAATAATTTTCTAATTGTTCAATGTGGTCTCAGGATTTTGGGAAGACCCCGAGAATTATAGGATTTTATTTGAAATAATATTTGTGCATTAAACAAGTAAAACAACAACGCATTTTATTTTATTGATATACAAGTAAATATAAATCTGCTGAGGTTTCTCTATTGCTATATGAGCTGCTTGGCTCATGTCAGGTGCTGAAAAGAAAAAAATCTGGTGCGTGCGCGCAACACACAACTTTCACTTACGAACTTCCTTAAATTAGACATTGATGTGTTTTGTTAATTGCCACTTCTCAAAGACAAATTTTTTCACATTCATTTCTTAATTTTCTTTTTATTTGCTCTTTAAAAAACACTTTTTTTTTCTATTATTCAATAAAAGATTTTACTTACGATAATTCGGCCATGTAAGCATGTATGTAGTTGTTGAAAACTTCATTTAGTTACCATGGAAACAAATAATTTCCATTAAATGAACCGAACGGCTTTAATTATGAACAATAGTCTGTCATTAAAGGCGTACTCCGACGCATGCGTGTGCTCTATGTATTTTATGAGTTGACGGAATATTTTTCTTTTTTTCTCCTGTATATGTTTACTTGATTTTTTTCATATTTCATATTTAGCCATTTCTTATTTTTAGGCGTAATGATAGATAGTTAATTTTTCCATATAAACAAAAACAAGGGTACTTTACAGGAAAACAAAAAAGACCCCTTCCCCATTTAAGCCCTCTCAGAACATTTTAATAACGATAAAGCTCACCTGATATTAAAGAACACCTTATTTTCATTAAACATGGCGAATTTGATCAAAATAATTAAAGCCGTTTTTAAGATAATTTAAAGAAAGCTATAAATTGGAAAAAAGGTTATAAAATAAAGTGCCACCTCCGTTTGACCAATTTTGATAAAATGTTGGCTGTCACATCTTTGGCATATACATACATCAAATACCCAGTTTGATTACAATCGTGAAAACCGTTTTTGTGTAAATAAAAAAAGCACGTGAAAATGATACAAAATTTATTAAGTAACAGGCACTTTACATACACTAAATACCCAATTTCAGGTTCGCACGGTTTATGGTTTTTGAGCTAGTCTGTTCACACACACACAGACCATTTCGCGGGACTTGGTTATTTGGATTCAGGGGACCCCAAAACTTGTATTTCCGTTGAAAACCGGAAGTCGAAATTTCTTAATTATGAGTCTGAAAACAGGAAAAGATTAAAAAGCCTGAAAAGAAAAAAGAAGAAGACTTGCGAACCATGGACATTAAATGCTTGCAAGTGAACTGTGAAATTTAATGTACTGTAAACATGAACAGCACACTTAACCTTTATAGTGCATTTAAATTTTTATTTTATGTTGATTGAGAATAATAAAAAATATTCATTCATATTCCTCTATTTCTTATGATTCCCCTCAATAACACTGGTACCTTGTGGAAAAGAAAGGGACAAGTACCAAATAAAGGCCCAATTAATATTAAAACAATTAATTTATAGCTTAATATCTAATGACGAAGAACTCATTTTTTTCTCGATTATATTGTGTAATATTAACTTATTTGCCAAAAAGATTTTTCTCTGAGCACACTCTTTCCTAAACGAATTCAATATTTGTAAATTAAGGAATATGATTTAAGGTACGTATGAATCAAATTAATAATTCTTTTGACTTTTTGGCCATCTTCCAAAAGCTATCCTCTAACCCTCTCAAATTAATGATTAGTATGTTATTCACATAACATGGAGTTTTTACAGCATGTTGGAAGGCAGATGAATACTTTATTGAGATACTGCTTATTATTAATAATTTAAGAACCAATTCGTAATATAAAATATTTAAGAAACAACATAAGCTCTTGGCTAGGATCCCATGTTGCAATGCTTGTACGGGAGCTTTTTTTTTTTTTTTTAAATTCCAACTCAAAGAGATAGGAGCATTCTCTTTTCTTCAGGGCAATAAATAAAAAATAAAAAAAGCCACATCATAACGAACTAAATGCCGAATAAAGAAAGTATTCATTTTCAAGGTAACTGGGGTCAATAACCCGGATTTAAAGTCTCATCTTTATTCGAAAAAAGCATCATAGCATAACAAGCAGATAACGCTAAGTAAATCGGTAATAACAAAAAAATATATACAACGACATTTATTTTGTTTATACGATTGAAGAATATATACGATCAATGGCACATCGCCGGTCAGCAAGAATAGTGAGATAATTCAAAATTTTAGAAATATATTATCTTACTTATTCATGCTGTAATATATGTACATAACCGTGAGAATGTGACAACTTCCAACAGTTTGTATGAAACTTACTAAAAAATGATACAAATACGAAAAACACAGTGAAAAAAAGGCCTTTTATAAAACACTAAAATAAATCCTCCAATTGCTATAAAAGAATACAAATCATCATTAGACGCAAATGAACCTTGGGGGGATAGAGGCCAAATAATCAATAATTTTTTTTTTTTTGGTAAATTTTTATGTTGAAAATTTTGATTTATGTCACTATCCTACACCGGCGCCATGGTGTCATTGTTGCCATATGAATCACTAAATATTGCTACAATTTTACAACAAAAGAATTCGTGAAAACAGTCGGCATCAGCCACTGAGGAGGAGATTTCATGCTGTTACAACTGTTTTAAAAGGATTGTGTAATTCACTAATCACTAATCAGATGTGTAACGCTACCGTTACGGCAAGCTTATCAGCGAAGCCACCATCCCTGACAGTCCTCAAAAGTTCATTTCTATAACTGAAAGTAGTTTTATAAGTAGATATATACATAATTTAGAATAAAAAAAAATCGAAAGGAGAGAATACATCATAATTCAATTTTCATTCAAAATTATTGCTGTTATTATATAATCTATATAAATAAAGATGAAATTCTGTTTGTTCGTTCGTTAAAGAAATCCATACCGTTTGTCCTAAATTCTCCAAATTTCGCTCAGTGGTTCTTTCATACCAGGTGCGAACACTTGTACTTAAAATGGCACAACTTCAGCCAATCTCTGGGTATATTCTTTATTGTTATAAAAATCGCTTTGATCTTGCTTTACATTGGCTTTTACGAAATCGGCCGTTTGAGTCGATAAAAGTCTCACTTTATAGATTTAAAAAATGAAATTCTCCGGGTGAAACCGGTAGATACAGCTAGTACTAAATATTAATTAAAAAAGTTATATTGTGTCTATAAAATTGCTTTAACGATGAACAAGTTTAACCTAAAGAATGTTCTCGAATTATTATAGCTAGTAATCTATATAAATAAAGATGAAATTCTGTTTGTTTGTTCTTTATAGAAATCTATACCGTTTGTCCTAAATTCTCCAAATTTCGCTCAGTGGTTCTTTCATACCAGGTGCAAACACCTGCCCATATTAAAATTGCATAACTTCAACCGATCTCTGGGTATATTCTTTATTGTTATAAAAATCGTTATGATCTCGCTTTACATTGGGGACGAGTCGAAATTCCCTGGGTGAAACCAGGATATACAGCTAGTTGTAAATAATATTGCGGTTGCCATACTCTTCAGAAAATACATCCGATGTTGCTAAAGATGCTCTCAGTAATTAATACAATAATAACACAATAGATCAAGTTATTTGTTCCAATAAGATTCCCATAGCTAGTCCGTAGAATCTGAACACCTCCGCATAATTCATAATGATTATAATTATGTCACAAACACCTCAACATTTTATTTGTTGCAGAATGACGCGAAATGGACATATCATTCTAACTTCAAACTCTACGGTCGTCTAAATCTTCTATTTCCCAAAACTAAACAGTTCCTGAGGTCTCAAAAATGAAGATGGCACAGTTCCTGCTACATTTAAAATATCATAATGGTGCTAGCAAAGTTTAGTTGTTTTATAACGTTATTTTTTTTCTACATCAGATTTTTTTGTTAGGATTTATTTATATAGCACTAAATTTGATTAAATAAAATATAGACAGAGGTAAGTAATTGAGTTAATGATTAGCAGAAGTTTCATTTAAGTAAGTTCCTGAAGCATAAATCCGGACTTAATAAAAGAAAATCACTAACTCCAAAATTTAAAAGTTACCATATCCATTTTTTATTAAACTAAACTTCACAAAAACCAATTGAACAGCATGGAAAAATTTCATTAAGCTACAATAAGAAAAAACGAATTTTAAAAATTCAATTTCAAAATTTCCTTTATCTTCGGGTTCCTGATATATGACATGGAAACAACCACATAAATGTTAAGAGAAATTATTAACATCAAAGGCATATCAGAACACATCAGAAACTGCATTTTCCGTTTTTATCCCTGACCTATGCAGAAAAGAGCCTGGTGTTTCGAAGATATGGAAATAATTGACAACTCAACAGTACAAGCAATCAGGTAAAAATATATAATTTATTTAAGGTAATAAATTAAGTGATCCACAATATTGTAAAAATAACATGGGATTAATTTTTTTATTTACGAAAAATAATAGTTCGCATGTCGGGCAAACAATAAAAGGTCAAAAAGTAACCACTAGTGACACAAAAGTAATCATATGCTTCGATGTGCAGAGCAAGACTGAGCCCCTAGTCCTTTGCTCCTTATATTCAGTCCGAAATCGAACATTCTAGAAGGGCGTAGAACATTCTCGTAAGATTCTGTTCCCCAAAAAAAAGGCTAGAACTCTTTTAAATGAAAAAAAAGAAAATCATGAGACTTTGTTTCACGTTGCAGTACGATAAAACCCAGCGCAATAGTTTATTATATCTGTAGTACGGTAGTAAGTGAACTTAAGTTGTGTTCAGGGAAATATAGTTCAATAAAGCATTCTTGTTTCACATTCATCGATTCATGTCACACATGCTTCGAGACATGTCGTAGTCATCAATATAATTTTAAAAACGTAAGTCCTAAAAAAGAAAAGTTTGGCGCCCATCGACCGAAGAAAAGGCAAGTAGATTTTGGTATTCTAGACTCTTATGACGTTCAATAAGTTGGAGTCCATCCATTTTAAGACTTAACCTGTGGGTGCTTCAGATTTTAAAGTCAGAATGTCAGAAATCAACTCTAGTGATGTAAGGAAAGATTGTGAACGATCGTCGACTCAACCTAAGACGTGTTTCGAAGCCACGCCTGACAGCCATGAAGAGGCCCATCCGACACCGCATCTCCTGGAGGAGAGAGGATTGGAGTGGCTCTGGAACGTTGCGGCCTTCCATTGTCCATTGTGTAGAGGATGATCGCTCCTGTCGCAACTCCTTCGCCTTTTCCCAATCCCTTCCTTTATCTCAATAACGTCACGCAACTCCGGATTCAAGGGTCTATCTCTCATAATCAGATAAAATATCTTTACATGCTTTCTGAGTCATAGCACGTTGGAAAGGCTCAGCTACTTCGGTAAAAAGCAAAAAGTACGCAGGTAAAAGTCCAAAAACCTTTAACTCGGAAGGTTATTTTAAGAGCTACTCTTTTGATGGTAGTAGCTCAAACTAAACGAGATCACTATTATTCCTCATATGGAAAATCCCAATGCATATACAGAAATTGTTTAAGGAAACTTGGATTAATTACAAATCTAAAACAGAGATTTTACGCAAGAATGCATAGGCTCTACCACATGTCAGAACCAGTATATTACACAACGATCTTGATGTTCCACCAACACATTAGTTTTGAAATAAAACTTTCAGAATCTTCCTCGGCCAATGGCAGATTACTGCAAATCAAAAATAAAAGTCACAATATTAAAACTTCTGGTATATTCATCTTTTTTTTTTTTTACCTTTCCTCATTGTTAAGTTTGATTTTTCATTAAGAAACTTATACCAACCGAAAAGAAATATCAAACATCTATTTTGATGCCTTCAAAGCAATATTAAATCCGTGCTGTTTCACAAAGCTAAAGTTTCTATTCACCATCACATTTTTCCCAGAAACCTTAAACTTCACACGAGATATCAAAAATAAAAGATTAATATAAAATATCGAAACAGAATTAATAATTAATGAAATAAATTCTCAGACAATCTGACTGCAACCTAACGGTGATGAGCAGTACACCTGAACGTGATTTGGCAAAATTCGAATATGTTGCAAACACTTGGCTGGAAATGGAATGTTCCATTTCCATGTGATGACACGTTACTTTGAAGTTCGTTAAACCCATTACGTTCGATTGATGCATATTTTTTCAAAGCATATATAAAGCAATATGAGCAGCTACTTCGCTGAGCAGTCGTTGTTTGGTAAAATAATAAATATCCGAAACAGCAAATATGATGCCAAAAACCGCTATAATTACGCTACATTATCCATGATATTTTGGAAGTACTTCAATTTTTTTTTTAATTTTACTTTTTTATTATTATTTATCTTTAAAAGAATATAGTATTAAGTTTTTTGGAGAATAGATTTTATTTTATTTTGTTACAGATGTCTATAGACTATGATTTTATGAATATGTGCGTGATCTTGAAAAGTATAAATACACAGGTAAAGATGACATGAACATGATATATTTGATTAGATCTTATTTATTCATCACTATAAAAAATTACTCAAAAAGGTATCAAAGGAGGTAACGGTTAATTTGTAACACTAATTTGAGTTTAAATAATTTTTATTTACGAAAAATTATAATTCACAACGCTAAACAAAGCTTAAATTAATGAAAACGTTACAAAAAGTAACTAGTAGTGACGCAAAATTAATCATATGCTTCGATGTACAGAGCAAGTCCATTCTTCTTATATTCAGTCCGAAATCGAACATTCTAGAAGGGCGTAAAACATTCGAAAACATCTAGAACATGTGATCACGCACGAATACAGTTATGTGTCTGTTCCAACAAAAGTCCGGAACTCTTTTCAACGTAACATACGAAATTATATGATTTTCTTTCACTTTAAAATATGAAAACCCAACGGAATAACCAAATATTATATATTTGTAGTGCGGTATTACTGGTAAAATGGGATCTTAAAGGGCGCGTGTCCGGTAAATGCTAGGTAAACATTTTTTTAATCCATCATATGGAACCTCCAACTGCGTACTTTTTATCAATATAGTCAATATCAACTTCAAGCGAGCATAAAAAAAAAATTAAAAAAAAAAAAAAAAAAAAAAAAAAAAAAAAAAAAAAATGCTGTCAATGCTAGGAAATTATTTTTTAATCCATTTTAAACTTTAAACTGCTTTATTACTTTGACTTATATGAAATATATAGTAAGGAAAGTATTGCGATCGTGAAAAATTTCGACTTCCGGTTTTCAACGGAAATACACGTTTTGGGGTCCCCTGAGTCCAATTAACCAAGTCCCGCGAAATTGTCTGTGTGTGTGTGTGTGTGTGCGTGTGTTTGCGCGCGTGTGTGTGTGTGTGTGTGTGTGTGTGTGTGTGTGTGTGTGTGTGTGTGTGTGTGTGTGTGAACAGACTAGCTCTAAAACTATAAACCGTACGAACCTGAAATTGGGTATTTGGTGTATGGATATACCCGCGATGTGACAGCAAAAATTTCATCAAAATTGGTAAATCGGAGGGGGTACTTTACTTAAAGAATTTTATCTAATTTTTACGTTTTTTTCGATTTTCTCAAAAACCGCTCTAACGATTTTGATTAAACTTGATATTTGATGCATGTATATACCTGCGATATGACAGTCAAAATTGATTAATTTGAGGGGGTACTTTACTTAATAAATTTTGACTTATGTTCACGTGTTTTTTTTATTTACTCAAAAACGGCTTTAAAGATTTTGATCAAACTAGGTATTTGATGTATGTATATGCCCGCGATGCGACAGCCGAAATTTCATCAAAATTGGTGAAACGGAGGGAGCACTTTACTTAAAGAATTTTATCTTATGTTTAGGTTTTTTTTTTATTTACTCAACAACGGCTTTAATGATTTTGATAAGACTGGATATTTGGTGTATGTATATGCTCACAATGTGACAGACAAAATTTCATCAAAATTGGTCAAACGCAGGGGGCTCTTTATTTCATATCTTTTTTTCCAATTTTTACAATTTTTGGAATATCTCAAAAACGGCTTTAATATTTTGATTAAATTAATCATTTTTAATCAAAATCAAGTCATTTTTTTAATATTATTTATAGAAATGGCAATTAAAAAAACATGTAAATTTTTAATGTAAGTTGGTAAGTGAAAGTTGTGTGTTGCGCGCATCGCACCAGATTTTTTTTATCATTATGGCCGTTTTTTCAATATACTAAAAAATTATATCTGGGAGAAGCATTATGCTGCTTTCAAATCCGATAGACACACTTGCCCTATGGTTAATTACAAATATATTATTTTAGTGATAATAGTTATATTAGAAACCCTTTAAGATAAATTTTAAATTTATTCTTATTGAATATTAAAGAAATTCTCAAGGCCTATCCCTTTGAAGTTTCTACCAATAAGGTGAAAGATAATAGATTTATAAAATGATCACTTACAGCTCTCTCTCAAATAACTGTACAATGAATCTATCAAACTACAAAGATCTGTTCTTTTAGCTTTCACACTTTCTCTGTATCGAGTATTGTCTAATAAGGATATACAAACCATCTCTACATTTATCGGTCTTTTTTTGATGATGGAATATGCATTTAAACCCGGCGGTTATCTTATAATACTATATGCCCAATGAACCCTTCTCATAAAAAAATGGTAACTATTTCATATATTCCAATAAATTTGTCTAAAAAATGATATCAAAGCAAAAAAGTGTAGGATTTAGTGCCGAGCAAATAAATATTTATTTTTTAAAAATCAGCTACTTAATACCCTCTAGATAATATCGGTATTATAAAAATAAATATAATATAAATTTTATATTCAGATTTAACTTAATAAGAAATACAGAATCAATTGTTTAATTTTTTTTGCTCGGTAAAAAAATATTAAACTAGTAAAAATAAATTAAATTTATGAATTTAAATAGAAGACATATAACAGCTACAATGGGGAACTGAATTTAATTCAATAAAATTAATTATTGAATAGGCGGGATTTTAAAATGGAAAGCTTACAAGACTTTAACTACATCGGTTTCGTTAGTTTATTCCAATGAAATACTTGATGGAACACTATCTCCACAATTGTCTCATTACACAATCGTTTCACATCGAGTTAATTAATTTCAATTAACAAGTATTAGAATAGAATAGAATAGGTAGAATAGAAAAATTCCTTTATTTATAAAATAGTATAATTGATTAAAAATTTAATATTTATAAATTAGGGTAAACCATACAGTTATTGGCACCCCAACTTTAACTTAAAGAAATAGGTAAACAAGTTCTAATTTTATTACAAGATATACATGAGTCCAATGTTTGAAGGGTCCTCTAAGTCATCTATGATGTAAGACTATAACAAAGTAACCATAGGGAAGATATAACAATTAAATCCACAGGGTGCCAATAACTAGATTTGTAAAACTATTCAAGTTTTAACCCAAAAAACCTGATGAGTCTTTATGATGATAGATAATGAGGAGCCATAGGAAGCTTCTATTTGATTCCGTTATAAAAAGTATTTTTTTTAATTTAACCACAGAAATGTAGTCTTAAGGGTGCCAATAACTGTACGGTTTACCCTATATAATCATTATTGCTAACAAATTTCAAAATAGGTTAAGCAGGACAAATGCGTGTACATGGCTTTAGCCATCTGTCCGGAATTTGCTACTTTTTAGGTGCAGTTAAAAATGATACTAAAATCAATTTAATTTCAAATGCATATAATACAAGTATTATATTTATACCACTAGTTTACTTTCCTATTAAATGAACGGTTATTTTACTTGTAGGTACGCCTTTGGACGCTGGGAACATTTTAACTTCAACAAGGCAATCGTGACTTCAACCTCGTGATGCGAATCCACACAGAAATTCAATCGATCCAAAGAATGTCAGCCCTTTATAGGAAAGCAAATTGGTTTACTTAAGGTCTAAACCACTTATAGCACATACGTTTCAAAGAAAACACACAGAACAGACACAACACAAAACAAAACAGAAAACAGTAAACATTTGAAAAATCATCCTAGTACATAAAAGTTTATTCACTTAAACTACACGTAGGTATAATTAAAGAAGAAGGTATTTTTTATGAAATCAAAACGTAATCTGTTAGTTTATTCCAGTCTCGTATTTATTTTTATTTTGTTTGCGGGTGAAGCTTAAACTAATAATTTTGTAGCGTTATTGTTTTTCGTTTTTTTAATTAACAATTATCTACAAGCCATATTATTTCAATCTTTAATAAAGAACGAATTCATATATTTTTATTTAGATTAATAGATTCTTTTGTTGAGCTTCATATATTAGAATTTTTTCATCTATAATTTCTGTGTATTTCTTTTTAGGCATACTATTTTTCCACATATTAACACGTATTTAACTACATAACAATCAATCAATATGTAATATCCTATCATGTAAACATCAAATTCTACGTCGGGGAAGAAGGAAAATAAATTATGCAAAATACAGAAATCAGGATAGTCGTACAATAAGTCAAGAAAATAATTATATTAAAATGTTAAGTTTATGCTTGAATTAAAAACAGATTGAAATATTTGTATTGGGAAATCATGTAGGTATTTTTTATCTCATTTTTTTTTTTTTTTTTATATTTCCTTCATTCATATAATTTATTTTATATATATTAAATCCTTTTATATTTCATATTTAGCCATTTCTTGTTACGAGGGGTATTACGGGACTGTTATTTACTCCAAATAAGCTAAATTATAAGTAGAGGTGAGAAATAATCAACTTTTATTCTTTATGAAAAGACTCTGTTGAATCTTTGTATTACTCTGGACTCCGAGGCCCTGATGAAAAACCAAAATTTGGATCGAAACTTTGACTTTTCAAAATAAAAATTTTTTTAAACTGAAAATCCTGACTATTAATCAACCTAACATATAGATTCTATATGTTAGAGAATAGCAGTTGACTATTTCTCACCTCTAAACTTGTCTAAATATTGGGAAAATTAAAGGTACTTCATAAGAAGATTTGTTCCTTTGGTATTTAAACCCCAGTAAACCATTTCTATTATGATAAAACCTACCTTATAATAAAGAATACTTCATTATGATTTAACCTATTATTATTTCGTAAAGTGAAAAAGGAAGGAAAAAAGTTGGGTTAAAGCCCCAATTCAATTTTCACGTAATTTTTGCTGTCACATCATAGGACATACACCTTTCTCAAATACCCAATTTCAGTTTAGTATGAAAAATGGTTTCTGAGTTAGCCTGTTAGACTCCTGGCCGTGGCCAATGGTTTTTTTTTTCAGATTAAAAGTTATTTAATATTTCATGCATAGGTAAGTGAAAGTAAAAAAGAAAAATGATAATTCAAAATATCCTTAAATTAAATTTATTTATAATCTTTTAGTCAAAAAGGAAAAACTTCTGGAAAAAACTAATTTTCAGAAAATATTGATGGTAGCCTTTCAAAAGATAATCTTTTGATTGGAACATTTGTCATATTTTTGAATTACGATGCCGTAACTTCATAAAGATCTTTGTATAGGTCAAAAATATTGTTCCTCAATGGAAGTTCCCACTTCAAGCTAACAATCCTTAGGCTTCAAATTCCAATCAACCATGACATAGATCCGCAATTAATCCATTCAATCCATAATTCATAGGATGCCTTTAAAAACGGTGTTATGAACTAGTGTAGGTATACCAATGTAGGATGTACGCTAATCGTGAACTATGTCACACACATATTGATCAAGCAATCCAAATTCCAAACCCACCGTCTTTGTGTGCAAAAACATTATTTAGTACGCAACACACCTTACGTAAAACTTAGTAAAATTTATTTTACGTGGCTTGAATATGTTAAAGTGGTTTTCATTGGGTCGGAAGTAAGTGGTGCAGCAGTTTATCAGATATTAGAAGGACTGTAAAACAAAGATGCATAAGACCTGTTTCAACACGAGATTTGGCTCTCATCAAACCGTCGATCGCGTGCACATACATGTTTATTGTTTCAAAACATATTGAAAACTGCGATTATCAAAAGGGAAAACCTATAGACGTGTATATGGGTACAGACGTAGGCCTGAGAATTCCATGATAGTCAAAACTCGTAATATTATCCTTTAATCTTTTGTTACAACTAAAATCAAATGACAAAACAAATATGTTGCTGATATTACCCATCCTGTTCACTATTATACTATAATGTAATCCAGGGTCTTCCGAACCTACTTGTTTCTGAACATGATTTCTAGGCGTCTGAATAGAAGATGATCTCTTTACTTTCTAATTTAGAAATGTTTTAGGGTACCAACAAAAATTTCTTTCTATGGTCTGTCAATGCCATTATTACTTGTAAATTTGTGAGTATAATATAAATTATAAAAAATAAAAAGTTTACATACTGCAACACTAACGTGAGTTTAAAATAATATTTATTGAAGGGGTCGGGGCAAAATAATGCCAAACAACATTATTAACAAAAATAAACTGTAGCTGCAGTCTGCTGTATAATACGTAGGACTATATGCCTATAATGGAAATGCCACCTAAATATGACTATAGAGTGCTCTATGTAGTCATATTTAGGAGGCATTTCCATCATAGACATATAGTCCTACGTAATATAGAGCAGACTGCTAGCTATATTGTGGTTAAAAATGATACTTGGCACTATTTTGCCCCGACCCCTTATATTAGAAATAACTTAATAATTCACAATGTCAGACAAACAATAAAAACTCAAATTATTAACAACTTTAGAAAAAGTAAAAGTGACAACACAGGGACACAAAAGTAATCATGTGCTTCCGTGTACAGAGCAAGGCTAAGCCTCTAAGTCCATTGCTTCTTACATTTACTTATCCGAAATCGAACTTTCTAGAAGAGCTTAGATTTTCGAAACATCCAGAACATGTACTAAAACAGTTATATCACTGTGCCAACAACAAAGCCTAGAACACTTCAATGAAACAAACAAAATCATGTGCTTTTGTTTCACGTTACGATTCACATAGTTGTATATACTCTTACAAAGAACACAAACAAATGCCGAAAAGTGCCTATACAATCGAAATGACATCAAGATTCACTGACATCTGCCTGTATTTCATTTTCAATATGTTTAGATGTTTATCTGGTATGAGTGTGTGGTATCTATCCTCAGAAAAACTTAATCAAGTTCTATTAATCGAAGCAGCCAGAGGTCTAGAGCATTGGATTCCTTAAGTGAAAATAAAACGACCGAGATGAGGGGTACTTTAAGGCGACCTTCGGATGTTCCTCCACTCTCACAGATCGTCAGGATCTGCCCGGGGGTCGAGGTGAGGATTTTCACTCACGACTCCAGCCACCGCTAGGTTTCTCCTCAATAACAACCCGGACGGGAAGGGACTGGAAACGGGGTGGACGTTTCGTTTCGTTCTATGGGCTGCATTGTTCGCTGCACTCTGATCGGTATACGTCATCCTCTGTCCGTTGTTATGCAACATGACTCAGGGGTCCGAGGCTATTGATGGAATGCGATAGGTCGGGAAGTAGAACTCGGACTGGTATTGTCAACCTAGATCAAGCCAGTCAGATCTGCGGTAAATAAATTATTGTTACATGTTTCACATATCCTGATTAAAAAATAAGTAGTCTTAACAAACTATCACCAGCTATTCTGTATTCCCCACTCCCTTAACAACAGCATTAATCTTGATGACATCCCCAAGGAGCATATATCAGCTGCGTGGGAGGGTATACTCGTATATAATCCTTGTCTCTTAAGGTCGACATATATTTTTATTTTTCTTATATTCATTCCTACCTGGCTGAACACCTGCGATAATCAGCAAATCTAATCAGAAAGTATAAATAGGGCATTTTACGAATGAGAAAAGATAGTGCCCAACAGCATCTCATTCCGGAGTGGGCCAAATCTCCCCTCAATTCTGGAGGTCACGCATCCAACTTCTCAATAGACTAAATATTAAAATTATAGAAATTAAGAAAACTTAATATTTTTTAATTATTGATGTGTATAACCTATATTTATAAATGAATAAGATATCTGAACTAAACATAAATCCAAAGTAAAATTAAAGGGAAAAAAACAAACTGGAAACTTCGGTTTCCTTACCTCTCGAACTGTCGAGTGTTTTTAAAGTACACAATCGCAACAAACCAGTCAGTCAGGTAACTTTCTCTTGGGACTGAATTTATTTTTCTAATCGGACAGTTAGGTCCATATAATTGTCAAAACCATGATTTCTATGCAGAGAAAAAAAAATTATTAAACATTAGACAAATTTATTAAACAAATTATTTGACAAAACAGATTGTATTAGACAAATCTAAATAAATATCGATACATATATATATATATATATATATATATATATATACACAAAGCGATTGGTAAGACTTATAAGACTTAACTTTACTGGGGCTTATTTTAAGAAAAAGGCAGATGATGTGATGCACTAAAATAAATGTCTTAGCATCCCTAACCATCACTAACTAACCTCAATGGGTTTTGTTTAGAGGTAGTTACTTGGTTAATTTTCTTATAGTTTTATAACGAGTAAAATACCATTAAATATATATATTAAAATCAGATGAATAATTAATATTCTAGGTATTACGTAGCATAATGCCTGTCTCATTATAACGTATTTAACCCTCTAATAAAAAAATAAAATAAGAGAATGTCTAGGCATTAGAGTAAAAAAATACAAAAAAGATCGAACGGACGTTATGGCTTTGATGGTATTAGCCACGCGAACGGGAGAAGACCGTTATATAAGAATCCACGTCGCTCTACTGCTTACTATTCTTTGAGTAGGAATACGTGCAGCTAGTTGCATTTAGCAACAGCTTTACCTTTACATATATGCAGATAACAAAGATTAACCAAGAACAAATAATCAAGAAGGGAAGTACTATCTTGAAATCCTGCCACAAAAGGATGGAACATGAAACCGTGCAAGAATCTTCCTAAAACATCTTGGAATTTACTCCATGCATGTAAATGCACCAGAACATGCTTTAATACTAGCATGCGCTTTGTAATGAATAAAGAAGTACTCTGATGTTGAACTAAAGAACAATGAATTTTGAGAGCCTTAAAGCAGAACTTTTGAGAGCTCTGTTATCATTAAAGCTATTAATAAAAAAAAATAAAAAAATTGAGAAGTATTTATCATTTTCAATATAGAGTTGCTCCTTTGCTGGAGTTAAAAGAGATAACTGACATTCTGGAAAAACGATCGCGATCCTCGACGTACCTCATAAAAGTAAGGATCATTACTCGAAGTAAATAAAAGGTTGGTGTAAGTCAGTTCCAAAAGTATACATACGGAATACAATCAGATTGGATGGCTTTCCTCGAGGTGTTCATGACGATCAACAGAAGAGGACTTGTCATAAGCTAAAGCCTAAGTAGTAACCTAAGGGACGTTGAACGAACATACAACAACGTGTTATAAACATAATTTTATTTTACTTCTTTTCTTTTTTGTCAATATATCATTTAATTTTGTTTGATAAAAAATTATAGAGAATTTTAAAATACATAAAATGCTACAATTCTAATAATAATAATAAAAAGAGGTGAGGGTCCAAACCACAATTAAGTTTTATATTTACAAAACTTCGATTTTCCGACCATGACTAACCCTTAAATATACTAATCTATGATTACGGGAATAATAATTAGAGCAGATTATTCAGAAGTATTCTTATGCCGTTTATAACATTATACACACGTTTTCATCATTACTAGGGCTGACATTTTTCACCTAATGACCAATTTTTCCCCCAAAACCAGGCGTCACAAATACCAGAGTGCTTAGGCTTTCGGACTGTGAGAAATTATTATCGACTATCAAACTGAGATGAAGTGTGGTTCTTTTTAAGAGAAACCGGATTGTGGTTCGTCCTACATTCAAGGGTCGGAAGGTCCTTTCTAATCCTTTCCGATAGTTTCACTTGTTCCGGCAGGCGGCAATTATACTAACTCCCAATATGAAGTAATTTATATCAATACTTGAATTTATTAAAAGAAATAAATAAAACAAAATACTAAGGTTAAAAAAAAACATAATAACAAGAAATTATAACACTATGTATAGGGGTATAAATGATAACTTTGAAACCCTTAAACTGTATGTTATTTTTTTGTTTTTGTTTTTTGGAGGGTGTTGGGTTCAGTTAATATTAATTTCATTTTTTAGTTCAGGGAATTATTATTGAAATTGAAAATTAATTTTATTATACTTAATCGATTTTTTTTCATTAAATTATTTTGTTAAAGTACGAATTCTTTCAAATTTTAATATACCGACCGAAGTATGTTATGATCGTTTAATATGAATATTACTAAATAACTTTTAGATATAATGTTTATTAACTAATTTTCTTTTCAACATCTAATGAATTAAGATTATCTGCAACCAATTATAATAATTATTACTAAAAATAAAATATTAATAAATTTTTAGAAGACCACATCCCCTAGGAAAAAAAAATAAGAAAATAGGAAGAGAATTCCTAGTTATTTTATGAAAATGGGTCCTGGCAAAAATTCTAACAACCAAAACTCAAATAAAGAATTTTCTAGTAATACAATTTGTGTTAAAACAAAAAAGAAATGTTGAAATTATAATATCTAAATTATATGGATCTTAGTGTTGTAAGATAAATATAACAATATCTATCTCTCTCGAAAAAAAAAAAAAGTTTCTTCGAATGATTCTCGAAATCAAACCACAAAACATTGTATTACTTAATTTAATTAAAATAAGGGAGAATGGTGTTTTGTTAATGTAATAAATATTTTAATAATATTGATATTAAATTTTATATATTTTAAACCATTCAAGAAAAATTGACCCAGAGTATCTTTAGTTATGAAAGGGTCATTATATGGGAATAAACGACGAAATAAGGAGGGAGGAGAAGCCATTTTTTTTTAAAAAGAAAATAAATTGAATGATAAATTTGAAATCATTATCCAGGGGTCACATGTGGTGTAGTGGTTAGCATAGAAACTTACAATACTAAAGGTCACGGGTTCGCGTTCCGAGGTGGCTGTAGGATTTTTTAATAATAAAAACCCTTATCTATGCCGTCCATCGCATAGGAAGTAAAATGGAGGTCCCGAGCCTGTATGATGTCAGGTATTGTTAAAGATCCCTATCCTAATTATACCTGAATAGGCAAAATTTAGGACTCCCACTATATCATCGTCCGATTAGCCTTAGTGGCATAAAGTGGCGTTAAACAAACAAATCATTATCCAAGTGAGTTTTGATAATATTAAATATTAACTTAATAAGATATATTGTGTCTATAAAATTGCATTAACGATGAACAGGTTTAACCTAAAGAAGGTTCTCGAATTATTATAGACTGATTCAAACTAGAAAAAAAAATAGAAAAAAAAAAGAGAGAAAGAAATGCGAAGATATTTCTAGGACTGTCGCAAAAGTAGAAAGACTTTTTCCGCACCTTCACCTAACGGAGTGAGGCGGTTGGCGGCTAGGGGTACGCTGGCCCCTTTGAAAAACACCATTCCTTCGCCAGCATTCCTGTTAACCTTTGAACCGAATCATGGGCGCATGATTTGTGGTCCCACTGATACCCGATGTTCCTTTCTATAGCTTACTGAGCTACTTTTCAAATGAGATTTAAATCAGGCCTTCACGTGTATTCCCTATCGATATAGGTCCCTTGTTTCGAAATATGATCGTTAAAAAGAGTATCATATTGTAACACTTCTGTGGGTTAAAAAATATTTATTAGAAGAAAATATCAATGTCAAAAGAAGTATAACAACATAAACATTCGAGCAGGTTACACAAATTATAACATTATATCACACAAATCATATGGCTTGAGCTTCATAGTCACGACAGAGACTAAGACTAATTGGTCCAGTCACTCGCTCCTTATATATAGTCGTAAAACGAATGGTCTGGAATGGTCCAGACCCCCGTGGAATCATCCAGGCCTTGAACTAGTCCTCTGACGGTCCGCTCCAACCGGTAGTTCGTTCCAACATAAGGTCTGGGATTTCAAACCATATATATATTTTTTTTATTTATTGATTTAACGTTATAATATTATAAAAACATAAATTAATACCTATTTTAAAAGAAAAAAAAAAACAAAAATCGGAGCCACGATTAGAACCTTAAATTAATCCATAACCCTATTTCCAACCGTAGCGATTTCAGCTAGATAGCGGGTTTTAAAAAAAAAAAAAAGCTACTAAAAGTTTATTGCGAAATA
Organism: Aelia acuminata; assembly: GCA_911387785.2. Lineage (NCBI taxonomy): Eukaryota > Metazoa > Arthropoda > Insecta > Hemiptera > Pentatomidae > Aelia > Aelia acuminata. The sequence continues at coordinate 50,922,548 of OU426984.1, read as the reverse complement.
GTGGGGAAAAAGCAGTATTCTTTTTTTTCATACCACTCGTTAAAAAATTAAGATGTTATTAAAGTTCTGGTATAAATTAGTAATAATAATAATACTATTAATTATCATGTAATTTGTTAAGCAAATTTAAATTGATGGCACAATATTTTTGTATTTTGACATATATGTAATAAAAAAAAAAAAGTTGAAATCGGTAAACAGTTATTAGCGTAATATTATGATTATCAGCACTATTCGACAATCTTCAGAATATGTTTTTTCGATGAGTTGAACAACCCAGTAAGAGCTTCATAACTTAGTTTAACTTCTCCAAGTCACTCTCCTTTTTTTTTAAGTTGGCCCAAGACTTTCAGTGAAGTCAGTCACAAACGGAAATTTATCATAAAGTTTTTTGATAAGAAAATTTACTTACAAGACACTTTTTTGATTTTTTTTTCCAAATCCCATTTTACATTAAACTGTGAGTAATCATAAACAAATTTTTAATTTTAGAGCCTATTACTATAATACTGTTATATTATATATATATATCACTAACTAACCTCAATGCGTTTTGTTTGTTTAAAGTCTCTATATGCTACTAAGGCTAATCGGACGATGCTACAGTGGGATCCCTAAATTTTTGCCTATCCAGGTATAATTAGGATAGGGATCTTTAACGAGTACCTGACATCGTACAGGCTCGGGAGCTCCATTTTACGTCCTATCCGAGGGACGGCATAGCCAAGGATTTTTTACTTCCATTAAAGAATCCTAGGGCAACCGCGAGGCGCGAAGCCGCGACCTTCAGTATTGTAGGTTGCCATGCTAACCAATACACCACAGGCATCCTCTTTCTGAAGTCTTTTCTAGTTGCAATATATCATTTAACTGTTCAGATTACAAATACTATTGAAAGAAACAAATATAATATAAATAATCTTTGAAATAAGTTTTTTTAAGTCGTTGAGATGGGATATGTTGGTCCGTTATAGATCTAAATGTTGGTAATAGGGGTTCTAGTTGAAATTCAGTTTACAGTAGAGTTATTGTAGTTTTCTGCTAAGACTATTGAGATGTCGAAGCTCTCATTTTTATTAAGTCCTATATTATTTAATATGCTGTGGTGGAGCCACAGGATCCTTTGGATATCCAAGGACTTGGGGAGCCATATAGTTCTATCCCACATGTCCATAAAATTCTAATTATTACTCCGAAAGGGGTAATTAGTTTTGATCAAGAATTTCTAAAGTGTGAGAAGCAATCTGAACATTAAGAGACCATTTAAGAGACGAAAAAATACCTACATTAAGAAACAGCCTAGAGAAACGACAGCTAAAGTAGTTTGGTCATCTTTGTGGAATGAGCATGGATCGGGAACCTAGAAAGATGATGAAGTCTCGACCAACTGGCAAGAGGCCAAGAGGCATACATCCAGAGGATTGGAGGAAAAAACACTCTAACAACCGTAGGCATCGCAGCGTTTGTATTGCAGTAAGCTGTAACCATGCTTGTATTGCCACATAAAATAAAATAATGTATTAGCAGATGCATAATGCATTAAATATTTACAGAGGTGTTGAAATGAACAGATAAAAACAACAATACCAAAGATCACTTTAATGTTACATAAACCCAGTACACTTTTAAAAGGTAACTGTGTCTCGGTTTGAAACTGGTTTCTTGCGCGGAGGCTACCAACCACATCAAGGTCGTATATTTCCAAGCCGAGATGTCATCAGGGAGTGCTTCTTGAGGGAGGACAACCGCCTGTTTCGTCATAAGCGAGAAGATTATGGAAATATGCGGCGATTGGAATAAGCGCCATGACTCAGGGGTTCTTCCAATAGGAAACTTCTTCAGCTGCTAGTCAGAAATACCACATGTATGTTCTCGAACTACTAAAATTAACTAGCTCATAACACTCAAACCGATCATCCATCGTATAAGGGTAAAAGTAATATTCTCTTTTAAATCCTAAGACATGCTACATCGATGAACTTTACGAAACGAGTATTGCAAAAACCTGTTAAAGCCTAGGTTATTAAATTAAGTTATTAGGTTAGGTTATTAGTCGACATATAGCCTATCACTTCAAAAGCTTTGGTTTTCCCAAAAATAAACCTTTTAGAGTCGGCAAACTAACCCCAACCACTTCTCATCTTATAATCTTTCCCTCAGTCTCTGCATAACTCTGGACTCTACAGGATAAACATAAGATTTTATTTTTTCAATTTAACCAGCTACTTATTTATATATTCATATATATGAATACATACATATAATATAATTTTACTGAATATAATATATTTTAATTTATAATATAATTATACTATCTATTACATAAATTATTTAAAATAATTTAAAAACAAGTTGGTTACCCACAATAATGATTAAATTAATATCTATTACATAATTATCAGATTTCTTAATTACACATGTCATGTAAACATACCATCAGTTGGATTTCGTTTCCATTATTTTGTAATTATTCCATTATCTTATTGTTACTATCTTTAATCAACAATTACATGATAAATAATTAATTATCATCTTCTAGCATAGGTACTTTAAATGTTGCGCCATATATTTGTATACACATATATTTGCCTTCATTTTAGCCCTGACGAGGATCCACACGTTTGGATCGAAACGTTGGCTTTCCAAATAAAGAAAAATCAGACTGAAAATTCTGACTACAAATCATCCATTTGTAGTCATTACACGATTATATTAATTGATGAATTAAATTATATTAATAAATTTACCTGTAAAGAGGAGAATGATTGTTGTCTTACAATTATATTCCAAATAGATTACCTGAAAAAAGAAAGAAAAATTAAAATCATGGAGTCATACATACGAATAAAATAAATATTTAAATATTCATGATTATATATCGATATATTTGATCTAATAGGTAATCTCGTTTATGTGATATATTTTTTTAAATAAATATTGGAATTAATTTAATATATTAGCCAGTATTTGTTTAATATTTATTCCATCGGAAAATAAAAAAATAAAAAAAAATAAATTGGCTCAATATAATTGAGATCAATGATATACATAAGATAGCATAAAATAGAATACATGAAAACTAACTTTCAAAAGAAATAAACTATGTAGGGATAATGAATAAAGGTTAATAATCATAGCTTTATAATAATTATTCTTGGGATGGACGAGTGGACAAAGCCGCTTGCAATAGGTAATCAAAGTTAAGCTACGTCGAGCGTGTTTAGTACTTGGATGGGTGACCGCTCCATTCGGGTTACCACCCGCCAATGAACGCCACGCAGTCCAAGCCTACCCCCACCCCCGTGTATGTGAGGCCCGTCAGCCTCCTGGAGGCGACTCACACCGACCGGGCGTAGGAGTTCCTTCCCCGTGTATCCCATCGAGTATCGTGGTGTGGTTTTCCAGGATATCAGTAACCGCCCGGAGGATTGGTACTAGGTCGGTATGGTTTAGGGAAAGAAATATAGGTCCTCTGGGTCTGCTGACTCTGGGCTACCATAATCCTTGGACCTGTACCAGTTTGTCACTGTCCTCGAACCCGAGAAAGCTGACGCCATCGGTGGGAAGGGCACTGCCAAATTGGCTCCAATGGGATTATGGAGATTTGGGCAGTCTGCCGCTGCACCAAAATGGCTGTAAGAAGACCACACTGTGCGGCCAAAGGTCTCATTAGGCCTACTGCGCCAACCGGAAAAAAAAAATAGTCATTCTTAAATAAAAAATAATAGCGTATTTCATATAAAATGTTGATTGTTATGGTTTTATATAAATTTATTTAGGTATTATTAATTAATAAAACATTGCCTCCAAACTATGAATGTTTCACCAATACGAATAAATAAATCACAACGTAACACACATCGATATATACAACGAATTCCAGCTGCGAAAAAGCAGTTAGTTATATAACAGATACTTCCTACACATTTCGCAAGGCTGATAAACCACAAGGCATTCGTAGTTAGGGAATTAAAAAGGCATGGTCAGGTCAGCAATTTAGGCAACAAAACCACCGCTATACGTGCTTTATTAAGCCAGGGAATGGAAATAATAAAGAATTTACTAATCATTACACAGGATATTTCTTAATAATAACAATTGGATATTTTAATTATAGATTTTTTATACTGTTATGAGACTGTATGTATACAATACTGAAATAACATAGGGATATTGCGCTGAATAACATTACCTCATCTTAACGTCTTAAAATCATATGCGCCAAAATGAACACATCAGGTTACACATGATTAATGCTTATTTTGTTCGTTGTTTGTTTAACGTCACTTTATGCCACTAAGACTAGTCGGACGAAGCTTAGTGGGACTCCTAAATTTCGCCTAGTATAATATAATTAGGTATAAGGTATAATTAGGATAGGGATCTTTAACGAGTACCGAGACCTCCATTTTACGTCCTATCCGAGGGACGGCATGGCCAAGGATTATTTTGTTCGTTTCAATTGAAATTTATTTAAAGCAAGCAAGCAAACAAAATAACAATATTTTCGTTTCTTTTTAGGAATTCTATTATTTTTTGATAAACGATAAAATTAGTTTGCGTAGTAATACACAACCATAACATTTAAAATATTTCCTGTCGAGTTTTCGGGTCGGTTAATGGTAGTGAAGATTTGTAGTGATTTCTTGATGTCCACAATGTAATGTTTGAAATATATATTATATAGAAGCCTAATATATATAATATGTATGGTGTACCATTTTCGATATTCTTTACCTTTTAAAATTGCAAATATTGGCATGATTTTTGAACTTAGAAATATTATCGAACATTAACTTTAGGCATGTAAACGAAATTAATAAATATTCTGATCCATATTATCTTATGAATTTATGGTCCAGTGCAATAAAAAAGAGAAAAAACACTTTTTTTTTATAGGAACAAATAACCGTAACAAACAATAGGAATTTTGGATATCCTCCAAGAAGTTTAAAACAGGAAGAAAACGTATCCCCGCCTGTCTTCGATACAGTGCAACAGTCTATTTATTCCTGGAAAATAAATTGCAAGTTTTTTTTGCACTGCGGGGTGTTCCTATGAAACCTGAGCGTATACAATTACGAAAATTGTTCCAACGGATATTGAGCCTTTCACTGAAGACTAAATCGAGTTGTTTCAAGCTTATCCCTCTCCCAGGCCGTCGGTTGGGTTAGAAATTTTTTGAAAGTGGCTTCTTCTCCCGAGTGTAGGAGATGTGGCTGAGGTGTAGCCGGCTGACGTAGAACGTAGAAACTAAGCTGTAAAACTTATACGGTAAATACGCCTGCTTTCTCTCGAAACCTGTCTACCCTACCTACTGCCACACTACCGCTCAAACTGCTCAGGTGTATAGGAAAAAATTCGTCTGCTTTAAAGTATTAATTATTTTTTAATTATAAACAAGATCTCGAATGAAAATCTATAAGTATACCCAGATAAATACCGGAAGAAAAACATAATTTTGAAGACGAAAACGTAAAAAACGACCACATAACGATACATTCCGGTTAAAATATTCCGATGTAGATCACATTCAAGACTGTTTTCACTATGCTGTTAAAATTAAACAATTAAATAAATCTTTCAAAGATAAAAACGAGGAAAATCAATCTAAATTCGAGACTACTATAAAAAGATATATCTAAAGATGCTGAAAAGGAAAATTATACAATCTGTCATTTTAGGGGGGAAAGAGGGGAACCAACTACTACAGTTTTCAAGATTATTTTTTTTTACTTATAACCATTGGAAAAGAACCATAACATTTCATATTTTATGTTAAATCACTGGGGTTTGGTCAAAAGGAGTTAAGTCACCGAATGTGAAGCTTAAACAACGATTTACCAAGCTATTGAAAATAATTATAAATTATTTCTGATTGTATTTCTTTATTCCTGAATAATAAATGAAACTATATTCTTTTAACCGAGACTTTAAGAAATTATGAATAACGAATAAATTATAGTCAATTATGAATTTTAAGAACATGGATTATAAAAGAATTTTTATGACTTAAGCCCTTTTCCCCAAACATGAATGATATATCATCGCGTTCTTATAAACACGGCGTGATTTCTCAGGACATTATTATTGGTTGCTCGATTACACATACAAACCTTTTTTTTTTTTTTTTTTTTTTTTTTTTTTTTTTTTTTTTTTTTGCGTTTCATTGCCGTTGTTTAATACATTTTAGTCTATTTTGATCTAACGATGATATGAAGTCTAGATGGTATTTTATAGTTTGAGTTTTGTAAAGCATGTAATGCGTTTTTAACACAAATTTCACCAATTTTATTTATTGTTTAACTGAAGGACTTTAACAGTGTGAGATAATAAGACCAATTAAGTAGAAGTTGTCTGGCTCATATTTTGTATATACATTGTAAGAATTGATCTCTGCATATCATTAGGGTGATCGGTTCTATACCACACACCAATTCAATTCACAATTAATAATGTAATCCATATCTGCGCATGAATAACCTTCCCAATAGTTTAATCACAGAGAAATTTGTGAAGTGGAGATGGGGTGTCAAAGAAAAGAGTTAACGCGATAATCACTAGAGAACATCACTTGAGCAACCAGCATATGAACATCAGCGAAACGACCAGCATTAGAATAATAGCTGGCATATTATCAAGTGTATCCCCTCCAGTAAACACGGTTCTCCCACATTGTTGCATGACGGTTTTATAATATTAAGAATTTTTATTTCATTTTAAAAAATCTTGTTGTTATTTTTTTTGGATATTATTCAATGCATCCATCGAGATCAAAATTGGGATTGGAAGATGATCTTACTATCAAAAATATTCTCATAAATATTCCTGAATACTCACATTTTACTTTATATGTCACTCAAAATACTTAAATGATAATACTGAATATATATTCCGATTCACTAACAGGAAACAACTTGCTCTCACTATAATTACACAACAAACCACGCCTCCAACGTATGTCGCCAAATTTTTTTTTTTTACAATAATCTTTCTATAATCCTTTGAATATTAATTCAAGTTGAATTTACTACGCCTATTCATTCCTTTTACCGAAAATAGAATTAAGGGAATATCTGAATGGACAACTTCTCCTATAAAGCAAATGGTGACCTGCAAAATATTCAGGGCATACAGATAGGCTTTAGAAATTCCTATGAGTGAAAGTTTTTTTATTTATTTTCGATTCTTGAACTTGTTTCATAGACGGAAAAAAATGGGTAATTATTATAAATTTATCTAATAATTGAAATTTTATAATGTTTAATCTTTTTTTATCACATTTCCTGATAGTCGCTTAGCTGCGACAGGTGCAAATTAAAATATGAAGCAAATTTTATATTTCATTATTGCTATTAAATTATTTTATTTGTTTTACTCTGGAAAAAACTGAATTTTATTGTATCTCATACTGGATGCTACAATATGTTAATTAATTAATTAAAGCACCTGTAATTATCATAAGATTTTTATTCTAGATTTATATTACAGTGAAAATTCATTCTTCCTTTTTGATATATATATTTTTTAATACATTAAAACATCACAACGTTTCGAGGCTCATTGCCTCATCTTCAGATGTACTGCAACAATATTTTACATAATATTTACAACTTTTTAAAAAATTTAATTTACAATAATTATAAAATTTGGAACATAAACATTTATGAATTAAAATCCTATATTACATTAAACTCATTATATACATACCAAAATATATGCTATAACTATACAATATATCGATTCCTTAAAATCTCGTCAAAATAATTAATAATGTCAGATTGCACTTCTTTCTTTGGCCACCTCACTGTTACTGGCTTTAGTCTGTTGCTACTTAATCCTATTAATACTTGTACACCTCTTGTCCTAATTATTATTATTTCATGATATATACATACACAACCCATTCATTTACACATACACACATACACACACACACACACACACACAATACATGTCTATTTATATGTATATATCATTAAATTTTTAATTTTTTAATTATATCCATGTAATGGCAGCCTATGGTTTTAATATCTTTTTTATAATTGACCGTTCTATTAATGTTTTTGGTGATGTATATGGCCTCTGTAGTTTTCCTATTGTTTGTGTTGTTGACTGTTTCTATTATTTTGGGATTGTTAAAATCAAATTTATGTTTTTTTGTTATGCTATGTTGGGCAAGTGCTGTTGTCCCTACATTTTTTATACTTTTGCAATTGCTAATATGTTGCGATATTCTTGTTTTTAGCTTTTTGGAAGTTTCCCCAATGTAAATCCCTTCACAATCTAGAATAATAAAAGACCAAAAGGAATTTTAAAAAAGTCTTCCAGTAAAATATAAACTATCAATAAGATTTTTAGTGTATCCCAACTTTTTGAACTAAAAACTATTCTTGCTTTTTCCTCAACTCTTTTTAAATTCAATTTAAGAGATATATTATTACGAGTTAAAACAACTCGTGATAAATTCTTTAGGTTTTACAAATATACTAAATGTTTAGCACGGATGTTGAGTAGACGAGATAAGATGGTAACATAATAATTATGCTTGTATTGTAAAAAGTTCACTGATTGAATGAATTAGGAATTTAAATACAACGCGAATAAAAAAAAAGTCAAAGCAAAACAAAAAAGGCAGTGAGTGATGTGTAAAAAAGTTATGAATGAAAAGCATAATTAAAGATAAAGACTGCAATGAACTGATAACAACAACAAAAATTAAATCCTTCCTGTTCCCCCAATAAGTTATAGTGTAAATAATCTTGTTTTTTTTTTTTTTTTTTTTTCCAGCGTGTTACCGATACAATTCATATTCTATTCGTACATCCCATTTAAATAAATAGTTATGAATAAAGCTCGGAATTCCGTGCAGTAAAAATTTGAAAACATGCAATAAAAACCTCAAAACGTGCATCAAAAACTTCAGAACGTGCTAAAACATGCAATAAAAAGTATTGCTTGAAAATCAGGCATTAAATTATTTTTGTGAACAAAAAATAGCTACTTTGGAAAAAAACAGTAGCGGACAGTAAATTGAAATAGAAACTCTTTTATTTTTATAATATTGGTTTTGGTATAGATTTTCGTAAAATCACTGAATTTTGGATCTTTTGTATTATAATATTGACATATATTTGAAAAAAAATAGGAATAGTAAATATTTACTTAAAATAGTAACAGCAAGATGTGGAATACAGAGTAAAATCCTCGCATGTGAGCTGTAATTACATATATTGGAAATAGGAAGTTATTAAAAAAAGAAAGATATTACTGAAATTATGGAATCACTAGATGCAATAGCCGGTGCGTAGGCTTATTTTTAAATCACTCTGGTGACACGCACTACCCCTGTTACCGTTCTAGGGTTACAAAAAATTAAGTAGGTACTTACTTTTGCTACCGCGGGTATCAATTTATGTTTTCCACTCACATCCAATTTTTTCACCACAAGATTTACAGAACACAACACAACCATCCTAATTGAGTTCAGGATATTTTTCAATCCATCCCGTAGTTTTCGAAGACACACTCCAATTTTAGGCATTTTTAGTAACAATACACTCGACAGAAGCTAGTTTGATACTGACAGAATGGTGAGAATTGAGAAACAAAATGTAAACATCCAGAACTACTGAACCCTCAGTTCTGGGAAATTGGAGGTTTGTGTTGGTTTACATCTCCCAAGTTCCCTTTATTTTTTTTCCTATGATATTCATATTTATTTTTCGACTATTGTTTTGATGTGTATAAAAGAAAATTACAATTTGTAATATTTTTTTTCTTCAAAATATCAAATGATGCTTTTGATTTTTGAATTTCATGCAATAAAACTCCAAAACGTGCAATTTCGTGCAGCATAAAACTTCATTAAAACATCCCATTGGGCTTGATTCGGATATGTAACTTCAGTTCGCTCTATTCTGACTTTCCAATAAAAAGATACAATTGCACGGGAATCCGAGCTCTAGTTATGAACAACCAATAATTTACGAAATTAGCATTTATTTAATGACACCGCAGGCTGTTTTTAAATGGAACATGCTACTGTCAATATTCAATAAATAATTCTTTAATCATTTTTAATTAATTAACTTTTAAACATTACTAATATCACGATACCTAGCACTAGATGCACGAAGGCCTCTAGAATTTCAAATGTCATCTATACTATCTATAAATCGATGACAAAGTCGAACTCGATACTCCTATGAACAAGTGAGAGCAGACGGCGCCTAGATTCCACCCACTCTCACCTAATGATGACAGCTTAAACTATTCTGATCCTAACAGCGATTTTTTGGTTGGACGACCATGTAGCATTTTGTAACACTTATGTGAAAGTGCTTCGAACTGGTTATCGTGCATCTTTAAATTGGTCTTTGAGAAGGGAATGTCAGATAAGAACTGTCCAATAATGTATTTCTGGTATTAATAGTTGATTAAAACTTTACCTAAAGTAAACCATACCTAACGGTCAGCTGAGAAGAGATTGGTGTATGATAGAGGTTATTACGGTGTGTACGAAGGAAACCACAACCCCAAAGGCGATTTCTCATTTTAATTCAAATGCCTCTTTTTCTAATTGAGTTTAATTTATAACGTATTCAATGTCTTCTTCTGAAAATAATATTCGAGAGGGATAAATAAGACCCGAAGCACACGAGATGGGAGTTTTATATAATGAAGCAATTGGTTTCATAGAAAAAATAAATATAATCTAACGGGTGACAGGGAATCCCGAACACGTTCTATCAGAAATTAAAACCAGTTGACCCAAAAAAGGTGGAACCGAATTTCACTCTCTGTCGGTCACCAAGGTCCTTTGTTATAAAATTAATTAGAGCCTTTGTTTATAAAAATTACAATGAAATTGTCGTAAATTTTCTTTTAAATTAAAACAAATACTTATAACTTTATTTGTTATTCTATACTCTATGGTGTATGGCCAACATTTTCTCTTTATTAAAAATAACTTAAGGCTAACTATTTTTGTTTCGTTATCTTTTAGCAATTCTCCAAGAGTTTTATCCATATTATGTTTCTTTTGGAGATCATTATACTTAGGACAATCCAATAAGATGTACTTAACTGAAAGAACTACGTTGTCACATTTTTGGCATGTGGACGCCTCTAGAACTATGAGAAGGTAGCCACGGGTGAACGGGCAGTGCCCAATCCTTAGGTGGCACAATATCATTTCTTCTCTTCTTAAGGTTCTTTATAATTTATTTATTCGTTTCGATGAAATAACTTTAACTTTAACAGGATCCGCACAATTCTTCGCGTACAAGTAGTTAAGATTTTATATTATTATTAGATTGATATAGACTGACATTTACTTATGAGTAACTTTCCAGTTTGCAACTTTGCAGCACAAGGTCTTTGGCCGAACATTGATGCATAATACATTGTAGTGTACCAGAAATGAACATTGAAGTGTATCAGAGTAACAGAAATCAGATAAAAGTCGTCATTATATTATAAGACATAAATAGTATAAATAAATAGATAATAATAATAATAAATAAATAGTAAGTATAAAATGTGCTTTATTGATCCTTCCCAACCCAGATATAGGCATTCTCATCTTAAATCGCTCCGGTTATCGTTCAGATAACATCTATTTCAAATGATTAAATACACCATTTCTAGAGGGCTTGATATTTCACAGCAGCAAAGAACCAGAATCACCGTAGCAATATTTTTCAAGATCTTAATACTTTAAAAAAATTTTCCATATTAGAATGTTTAAAAAAGTTATTCTAAAAATCAATTAATTATCTGCTGAGAAAGTATACTTAATGTTTTTTTTAAAATCCAGCTATGAACGCAAACTTTATCCAGCTTCAAGTTAAACGAAACAATAGCGACGTTTGTAAAGGTGCCTTTACACTCTACGAACCTCACTTTCGAAAAGGTTCTATCCCGAACCTTGCCCTACCTGCGATCCACGAACAGCTATTTATACTTAACGTGGCGTTAAGAGAACAAATATGGCTGACGCACCCAACGCTAGCTTATGATGAAGAAAAAATCTCCATTACCAATATATTTATATTATTTGAAAAATAAAAAATAGGAGACGAATTACAACGGCGCACTAATGTCACAAACAACTCCTGTCACTTGGGAAAAACCCAAATTAAAAGTGACACTAGCGCTACCCCCGAACACAGGCGAACAGATGAAGTAACTAGAATACCCGAACAGCCTTCGTGAAGGCTGTTCGAAGGTGAGGTTTGAGGGTAAAGTTCGTAGAGTGTAAAGGCATCTTAACAATACAGATGAGCTAAAGACGTAAGAGGTCGTTCTAGTATTCAAGTTTCTATAATGTAAATTATGTCTTTCACATTTAATAAATACCCAATGTTATTGAAAATATATTTTATCAAATTTTCTAATATTTATGAAAATATGTTTCAATTGTTGAGGTACTGTAAAAATTGTAGTAATCCCTAAATGATAACAGATGAGGGCATAGCAAGCCCATATTTGAAGGTGGTATAAGCTGCGCCATCTTGCCACATTCTGGATACCTCGAAAGAGATGATCAACAATTTCAAATTTTTTACTCAACCAGTACCAGGAATGAAACCGACAAATACTGACACATGTCGCAAACCGGAACCTGCGCGCCTGATACCAACATACCTACCCCTTTGACGGATTAATTAAGATGCGCATATTTTAACAAGTGATGTAGTCCACAAGGAGCCGAAAACCTTTCACTTCGCGTCCAAATACATTTTTGTAATTACGGTTTAAGAGAGCTAAAGAGTTAATTATATAAATTACAGCCGGTTCGATACAAAGATGAATGTTCCCCAGCCAACCCGTAGTAGGCCACTGGGTCGGCAGTGATACCAACCTCTTAAATGCAGGAATAGTTGTCTTTTTTTTTCTTTCCTTTTGCACATCCGGCTCTTCCTTCCTTAAACAGGAGGTTGACTTCCTGTATCGTCCATTGTTACAATGGATCGAACTACATACAACCAATTATTGCAATTTTTTTTCTTCGAACTTTTTCGCCCGATAATTACCCTCCTTATAGAGGCTGGGTTTCTTTTTTCCAAGGTGGATCTACAGACCATGGCTGTAACAGGACTGAATACTACTGCAACTTGATTCGAACCCAGGACCAGCAGCGCCTTAATTTGACCGATTCCCAACTAAGCTGTTTTTATTTCCTAAGAGACATAGATGACAATCAGCAGGTTTCACAAGAATATATTTTACACATAATTCAGTGTTGTGTATGAATGCATGTTAATTCCTATTTTTTTTAAATGTTTTTTAGAGGTATCTTGAATAACTTTATCCATCTTGAATTAAATCACTTCTGAAAAAAAAATATGATGGACTTTCGATGTGATATCAAACTAGCAAATTGGTTACTATAGTTTGTTTGTAATTAAACATAGGTATTCAGTAGGTATATATAATTAATCATTAATATTGAGTTACTACTAATTACGGATTACTTCATAAAACCTCGTACAGTAAACCCTCATTATTACGAACTCGGATATTACGAACACCTGGATAAAGCGAACCGAAATACTATCCCCCCAAAATTAGCATTATATTTCTGTCCCCTCGTTATAGCGAAATACATCGTTGAGTGCGAACTAAGAACTAAATTTGATGCCTATGAATTATTATATGTAATACCTTTTGGCTCGTTTCGGACAGGCAGGTCTCAGAAAAAAAATTTCCGAGGGATGGATTTGTCGGTAAAAAAAACATAACAAGAAAATAAAAAAAATCTGGTGCGTGCGCGCAACACACAACTTTCACTTACCAACTTACTTAGATTAGAAATTGACGTGTTTTGCTAATTATCATTCCCCAAAGTCACACATTTTTCTACATTCATATCTTATTTTTGTTAATCGTTAAAGCCGTTTTTGAGTAAATAAAAAAAACATGTGAAAATGATACAAAATTTATTAAGTAAAGTCCCCCCTCCGGTTAATCAATTTTGATGAAATTTTTACAGTCATATTTCGGGCATATAAATAGATCAAATGCTCAGTTTAATCAAAATCGTTAGAGCCGTCTTTGGGAAAATCGAAAAAAACGTAAAAAGTTATTAAATAAAGTACTCCCTCCCTTTGAGCAATTTTGATGAAATTTATGCTGTCACGTCGCGGACATATAGCTACACTAAATACCCAATTTCAGGTTCCCACGGTTTATAGTTTTTGAGCTAGTCTGTTCACACACACACACACACACACACACACACACACACACACACACACACACACACACACACAAACACACACACACACACACACACACACACACACACACACACACACACACACACACACACACACACACAGACCATTTCGCGGGACTTGGTTATTTCGACTCAGGGGGTCCCAAAACGTGTATTTCCGTTGAAAACCGGAAGTCGAAAATTTTCACGATCGCAATACTTCCACTTACTATATATTTCATATAAAGGTAAGTGAAAGTAATAAATTTAAACCGGTAAAACATTAATAGCTTCCCTTAAAAATTGATTCCCTTAAAAACATATCCATAATATTTTTTTGGATTCAACCTCTTATAAATATATTTGGCACATGAAAAACAAGTATTCGAAATCGGATTAACCGTTGAAAGTTAATAACAAACCGTCCCACCACCCCATTACAAAGGATTTTCATGATAAAATTTATATGTTATTCCAGAAACATTCGTGGGATTGTATTTATCACGTAATTGTAAATTTTATATGGAAATTCGCCAAATTTCATGCCGAGTTGATAAATGGTTTAGTAATACATTAAGGACAGGCATACATTTATTGTTATATAAATAGATTCAATATATTCCCTATTAAAATATCGAATATATTTAATAAGTTTTAATATATAAATTATGTATAAACTACAATTATAAACTTTACTTATAGGGTAAACCCGGGAGAGTTGCCGCGTCCGGTATAGACGCCGCACCCCTGTTAGTTTTGATAGCAGCCACTAGAATGCGCCCGGCTCAATTCGTGGTAGGTAGCAGCAGTGCCCAGTGAAGACGTATTGTGTTTTAGTTTAAGTTGCTGTTGTTTTTATTAGTTTTATACTTGATGAAAGTGAGTTGAGTACATTTTTTTACCCCAGAAATATATTTTACCTATCCTTAACCTTGTAACTGTTACGAAACCTTTCAATGGATTAGAGTTTTTAAGATTTGTAGCAACAGGTTACTTCACTAGCTACATTTTCTGACCAGCCACACCATCTGTGCTTTCTAGACAAGAGAGCTATGCGGTGCGGCGTCTCACCCTGACAGAATGGGATAGATGCCGCGATGAAATCCGGTATACATGCCACACCTTTTTTCATAAGGGACACAAGCCGCACACTGAATGTTTTTATTAATATGGCTTGTAATACAATTATTTGGGTCCTAAATTTTGTTTGTATCAAATCAGCAAAAACTTAATACCAAGTGCAAACCTAAAAATCTAACTTTGAAAAAGAAACTTGATTTCAGTTCTTCTGAATCAGAAGAAGACATTATTTTTGAAGATGACGAAGACGAACCTGTTTCGAAGAAAAATAAAAAATAAAATAAAAAGGGATCATTGGATTCATGTAAAGAATGTGAAGAGTTCTACCATGAAACAAAAAAAAGTGTGACTGGTTGTGTTGTGCAATCTGCAAATCGTGGGTTCACGAAGATTGTACCATTTTTGATACTTTTTGCGTGGACTGTGGTCGAAAAAATCGAAAAAAGGAAACAATGTAAATATGTTATAATTCGAGCTATAATAAATGTCTTGTTCATATATACTTTTTGTATTACTTAACGTCCTAAATAAATAAGTTTAAGACAATTTTACTACATGCGGCATAACACCCTTATGGGTGCGGCATATCACCCGCAACATACGGGAGAGTTGCCGCTTTGTAGCAATTTACAAAAATATTTTTAAAACCCAAACCTGTGTTTTATGAATTGTTTATGCTTATTGCATATGTTAAAATATGTTACTATGGACTTTACTAAATGCTTAATTTAGTTTTACGTGCATTATGGGACTGTGAAATTTAGTTTTAGAAAATGTGCGGCATCTCTCCCGGAATTACTATAATAGTAGCCAAAGCATTACTAAATGGCATTTATTCAGGAGATAAAAGGTAGCAGAACTATCTAAGTGAGAATCGCAGCAACATCAACAGAACCGTAAAATCGAGTAATGCAGTTGTTTAGTTTGCTAAGGAGTTACCAGGAATCCTTGTATTATTTGTTAAGTTAAAAATAGCGCACTTCTAAGTTTATCGGTACTTAAAACACTCTAAACTTTAAAAAAAAAATTAAATAAAAAAAAACGTACATTGTTTTGGAAATTTTTCCTATATTTTTCCCCCATACTACCTAATATTTTTTCTTTTTCATAAACAGGGACATAATTTTCATAATCATGCCAACATTTGAATCTATTTCATCCCAAGTAGGTCGGAATTCGTACTGTAACGCCTTT
Organism: Aelia acuminata; assembly: GCA_911387785.2. Classification (NCBI taxonomy): domain Eukaryota; kingdom Metazoa; phylum Arthropoda; class Insecta; order Hemiptera; family Pentatomidae; genus Aelia; species Aelia acuminata. Next base: position 50,906,050 of record OU426984.1, on the reverse strand, counting down.
TGAAACTTTAATAAATAATAATTTATTTTATTTTAAAATCAAAGATAATTTTAAATAATCCTCATGTACAATAAGCAAGTATTGAAAAGATATTGGATCAAATAAAGTGAAAACAATATAAACCAGTAGGCAGGTATTGCCACAACAGCGGACCTGCAAGTGCTTATATAATTCCAGAGGGAAAGGTTAACGTATGATAAATAAAATAATGACTACCTTTTATTCTGAAACGATCTTAAGCGGTTAAAAATAAAGGATTATTGAATACTTTGATGAATTCATTTAATTTAATACTTTAAAAACATTTACAAATTTTATTAATGTAGAAAAGTATTTCTATTCTACTGAAAAAAAAAAATAGGATTAAGAATGCAATTTTTCCCTAATTGATGAAATATACTTTTCATTAACTAAGTGACAAAAAAATATCTTAAAGCTAAAAGCCACGAAAGAGGTGATACCATTTTTATTAAAACTTTGTTGGTGATAGTAAGTAAAAAAACATTTTACATAAAGTTTTTATTTAAAAACAAGGAATCTCTTTCATTTTCCAAAAAGAAGCGGTTCCTTCTGTTTAAAAAACCTTGGTTATATCGACTCTTCCTCAAATTACGTAAACATACAACAATTTATATAATTTCATAAAATTTTATATAATTTCATAAAATTTTAATTTTATTTTTATAAAATTACTACCTCCACTCTGAGAGGATCGCAACTCTGCGACATGTTAGTCTAAAATATTATTATTTTAGCACAAAAAGAAAACAAATATTGCCGATTGTATTAAATTAATTAAAACGAATAAATGGCTATTAAAAAAAAACGCATTAAATAAAGTACATCAATTAATTTTTGTAAATAAGGTAGCAAAACAACACTCGTATTACAACCATTAAAAAACGAAAAGTAATAAATGATAAATATTTGAATGAAACGTTAAAATCTCTCATGAATTTTTCGTTGATCATTTTTAGATAGTAAGAAAATGTTTGAAAATGGTCGTGGACTCAATTAATGATAATAGTGAAGAATTATTTTGTTTCCCTTTTCAATAATTAATAATAAATCAAGGAAAATAAATTTTGCTTAATAATAACAGATAAAAAAAATTAGGATCATAAAATTTTGAACACTATCTATACTTCTTTCATTGGGTAGTGAAATTAATTTAGGCTATAAAGATGAATAAAAAATGTGCATTTTATAGGCACCCTATTAAACAGTGACCTTGATTTTATATACTTCGTCTTTTTTGTTTGTTTTTTTAAAAACATAAAATGCAATTCGTCTGCCATGAAAACTCAATGCCAAGTGGAAGAAGGGGTAAGCGGTTTTCTTCTCGGCAAGCAAGAACAAGTGAAATGAGGAAGTCGCTCCATTGCCTTGCTGACGGACTCAGTATTTATGTGGTCTCTACTACCCCCTCTTTAACTGTTAAGTTAATTGTAGATTTCCTGGTGATACATTTTTTAAAATGATACCGATATTATATCAGGGAAAAGTTGTTCAAAATTCAGCAACAAAAAAATTTTAATAGTGCTAATTAAAATACACGAATTGGGGGAAATGCCGTAGGTAGGACAAACCTTAATCAAGGACCGGGAAGAAAGTTATGATGAGAGAAAGTCTCATTAATTTGGGGATAGAAACTTGATAATTTGCATCCGCGGAATTTATAGGTCACTAGGGAAAAAAAAAAAAAAAAAAAACTAAAACAAAAAATATCGATTTCCGTTACAACGAGTCAATGCTTCACCCAATTGAGAAATGGTTTATACCCTTGGTTTTTTTTTTTTTTTTTTTTTCTACTAGAAGATACCGTCACGAAAACAGTTAAACGATCGAAGATCGGAATTAATAAAACATAAGTGAATAAATTGACGGTTACTCAATAACATCGCAATGCTGTCGGAATAGGCGTGCCGAGAGAATCACGTTTTTCCGATAGTTGTTTAACGGAAAGTGAATTATCTCACGGAGTTTAGTATGCCAAATACATCGTTATCTGGGAGCACAGATCTCTCTGGGATGGCAAGAAGTATACACTTCTATTGGGAAGTATAGAAAAGATTTATCTATGTTATAATGAAGTAACAATGAAAATCTACAAGAGAGCGAACTACAATCAACCATTGGCCAACAGTTAGGTATATATAGTTTTTATGTTAATGAATCGAATCAATGACGTATCCAGCCGGTTGTACAGATGGGGGCAGCATGCCGTACCGTGGGGTCAAGGGGCGAATAGAGAAGTTCTTTGACCTTTATATTCCTTTTCCGCAACTGCTATGTAAAGTTTAAAAAAAAGTTAAATGCCGTCTTTAAATAGCAAAAAATGACACAAAAGGGGGTGGGGCTGAAGCCCCCTGGATCCGCCCATGAACCAGTGACAATACAATCAATAGTTAAAAATTTACTATAAATTATAGTGGAAAAAATTACATTTTGCGGCTGAATGGGCATATCACAAATTACAATTTTAAAATTGTTTTTATACAGGGATGGAAAGTAGATCATAAAAATCTAAAGCAGTTAGTTTCAAACATCTTAGATTTCAGTTAAATATTTCGACCGGACGAAAGCTGTTTCATAAATGAAAAGCAATTATTGTCGAGAATTACATCTACAAAACTTTAGGAAATAAAAAAAGAACTATTTCAAATAAAAAAACCAATAAACATTTCAATAAAATAAAAATACTGTTAAAGCAATTACCAGTGTTTTGGTTTTCCAATAATTGTTTATTTTCTTTAAAAAAAATGCAAAGACTTGCTCCTCTGGTATGTTAAATTTAAATTTGAGACCTCTTGACGCGTTCTATGATATTTAGTGCTCCTGCTTGATCGCGCGAATTTACAGTTCTGCCAACCTCACAATTTTTTATAAGCCTACTTCTAGTGCAAGTGTCTTGACACCACAGTTCTGTATTTGGCGTCCGTGAGTTAACATACATGTACATGTTAATTGCAAGTGTCTCCAAGTGTATCAGTCAAATGTGTCCAAGTTTACATTTTATTTTCATCTTATTTTCACCCGATTGTCGAAATTGGTAGAAACTTTCGAAATTGGTAGACGTCAGTCGTCAAATTTCACTATCACAATTAATGTTCAGAAAAGCGGTTCAAGAGAGTACAAAATTTACAGATTTCCACTTAGCAATGCAGAAGAAACAAAACTCGAACCAAAAGAGATCCGGACGAAAAGTTGCAAGTAGATTTCTATTCTTTTTCTCCCTTGTTTCGCTATTGCAACTAATACTTAGACATATTTAGAAAAAAGTTCCCTACAAAAACAATTGCATCAGAGATTTAATTAAAAAAACCTTTTAAAAAATATGTAAAAAAAAATGTAAAAAAGGAATATGTAAAAAAAACACATATAAAATTAAAGTTGGGATGTTTTGGAAATCTAGAAAGTACTGTTCAGAGTTAAATTTCAATTATTTCTCCCATACTTATGATGAACCCATACTAGAATGAACAGGTTATCAACTATAAAAAATGCTTCTTTTCTGATTTTAGGATACCAAACCTTACATCAGATATCATATTCAGTCTTCTGTAAAGAAAGTTACTGAGCCTATTTGAAAAACAAATTACTAGAGAAAGGGAGAGGTAGAACTGGCCCAAGGAAGGTTGAACATAAGAAAACGAAAGGGCCTAATTACAGTCCCTTATCCCATAGCGGGGGATAACAAAGGGCAGAGGATGGAATGCACCTAAGGGTCAACGGAGGATGTGGCTCCCGGGCAAGTGGCTTTCTCCCTTCATCCGGGGCCTAGGGGGCGTCTCGGGTGGTTGGGCAATGCGCGGAGTCAGGGTTCAAAGTTATCCAACTGTTGTGGAGGAATCTTAATGGGAGGTACCTCATCTTCTGGGGGAAATAACGAGATTGACGGTACGTTACTTCAACTGAATAAGGTATGGATGACCTCATAGTACAATGTAGGTAGGAATAAGGAAACGAATAAACACAGTCGTTAGCTGCATACACCGTTATATTAGATGAATCCTTGGAACCTCCAATGCAAAACTCAAAGTAAACCAATATTTTATGAGTTAGAAAAAAAGAAGTACTACCTTTCATTAAACCGTCATCAAACAGAAATGATATGACTATACCAACCACTAGAAATTACATCGAGTTGGTATTAAAAATCGTGAGGAATCAATCTCATACACCCAGATAATAACCGATAATAATCAGTTACAAGGAAGGAATAAATAAAATTAGAGATAAAAACCAATAAAAGTATAGTTAATAAAATATTTTTAAAACATAAGAAAAACGAAGGTACTAAATTAGAGAGAAGCTAGTTTAAACCTTAAATAATGTTATAAAAATAATGCAAAGGTTGCCTTAAGCTCTGAGTGTTGTTTTAGAATCAAGCAGTTCGAGGCCGAATCAAGCCTTAAATTAATTATACAACGAACTAACGCAAAATTAGTAATTACGTCCATTATTCATTCATGTAATGTGGCTAAAAAAGGCCTGGCTGCCCTGTAAAATTTAATATAATAAATATGTAAAAATATTATAAACATAGTACAGGCCACTGTTTAGAATGCATCATCACCATCATCATAAATAATGTTATTGATAGTTTATTATTATATTATTATGGTTATTCTTTATGTGATAAGAAGTATGATTGTGCTTTTATATGTTTTTATTTTATTTTATAATTTTAATAAAAGCCATTACTTAAACTAACACTGCTGATGTGGTACGTGGCCCGTTACTTTATATTTTAGGTTATACTCATTTGATTGTTCCTTACTTTAAACTCCCTAAGATTCACTTTAAACCATAGCCATTTATATTCAATTAAGAAATTGAATCCATTTCCATCAAGTATGGCATCCTAAATATTTAATTTAGTTAGGGAAACGGTATTGGGACACTCCTAGCTTCTGTAAATCTTAATTAAATAATTAATTTTGGGGAGAATTCTGACGAATGAGCATGATCTCCTTGTACAACCACTGACCGTGGTGCAAAGTACTGATCTCCATCGGTTATAGTGTAACAATTTAAACTACCACAGAGTAGTTTTAAAGATTTCTATCGAACATTGTAGACTTCTAGATTCAGTTTTTGTGTACATCGTGAATATCTTTTTAGGTAGATATGTATTATTTTTCTCTATCCGCATGTAATGATTAAGTTTGTCCAGCATAATTACGGAGTGTTTATGATCTGAAAATTGGTATACAATATTTTTGGTGGCCTAATTTAAAACATAAAAACAAATCTACATCAATGCATTTTTTCCACTCGCACTATTCTAGTTATTTGATTGATCAATTTTTTCAAAATTGTTATAATGCATTTTAATTTCTGATTCCTGAATTACACTAAGTATATGACTGAGCTCACATCTGACTTGAGAATATCTTAAAACCACAATTCCAACCGAAAATTTCAGCACATTATGAAGTTAAGAAAGGTAACCAATAATAAGGAGCAATGGATGATAAATATGAGACTAATAAATCATAAATGTGAATGATTGTTGACTGTTGTTTAGAAACCCATCTGGGATGTCACTTAAGAGTTTTAGTCAAAAATCTTTATTTAACTAGCCTAAGTTTCAACCAAGCCATGTGAGTCATCAAGGCTAAAATGAAACAAATATGTATATGAGGTAGAAAAAAAAAGTGTATATAAATATAATGGGAATGCAAAACTATAACCGAAAAAAGATAAAAGTATTTGTATGTTTGCATGAGATTCTATTCCATAGATGGATAAAATAAGCCTAAAATTATTCACCCAATTTAACATTTTATTTCATCTCCAATTTTTGGTGAGAGTCATCTTATGACGACTTCATCAAGCCAGCGGTAAACCCGAAAAGGTTAAAGATGTTTTCTTACGATACATTTCGAGGATCCTAATGATGGCAATGTTCCGCAATGCTCTTACCTAACTACCTCGTTCTTTCCTCTTTCTTTTTATCACCATATTTAATGCTTTACATTCATAATATTTGTCAACATATAACTTTCTTCCAATTATTAATTATTCTTTGTTGATTTACAATCATCCTTGCATTGAAAAATATTCATTCCAGTAAATAAAAAGCCTGGAACCAGGATATGGACAAAGAATTGGCACTTATGGTGACGACAGCGTTTGAGGTCTGGACGCGTGATGTGTTGTATAAACTTCTTTCGTTTATTGCATCGTGTGGTTGAGATTATTGAGAAATAATGTTGCTAAGCTCCCATATTTCGGTGGTTATTTTATTATTTTTAATGTAGAGGTTACTTTGAGTTTCATTGGATAACAGAGGGAAGTGTGCTACTCGAAAACCGGTGGTTTACCGTATAAACCGGAAAAACAGTAAAGGCCCAAAATTACATAAATTATTTGCTTTGGATAGAGTTGCATTAAGTGAAAATATCAGAGAAAATACTTTTGATAATATCGCAATTAATCCTTATTGACAATTATAACTTTATTATACAATAAAAAAATATAATAGGTTAAATGATGGTCAGGATTTTCAGTTTACAATGATTTTATTGTGGTAAGCCAACGTTTCGATCCAACTTGTGGATCTTCATCAGGGCTAAAAGAAAACAAATATATGAGTATCTATACTAGAGGGTGACAATAAATGGATACATTACAGAACTGATAATAATATAAAAGATGGTGTATACATGAATATTAAAATAAGTGGCTGGTTAACAAGATAAAATAGAATCTGATATCTACCTACTGAGTCCAGGTGGATACTAAGACTAAAAGTAAAAATAAGGTGAGAGGTAGTGGTAGGGGGTTAGTTTGCCGACTTCAAAGGTTTATGACGGGGAAATCCAACGCTTTTAAAGTGAAGGCACATGACAACTGAGTGAACAAAAATATATTAAAAACTAACAAAATAGATGGTACTGTATACAAATAGTTGCGTCTGGACTCAATAATAACATAAAAATGAGATAATAGATAATATAACAATGCATAAAAAATTGGAAAATATACAGAAAGAAGTATACAATGCAAAAAATAATAATAATAATACAAGAGGTACAGAGATAATTGCAGGTACCTATGAAATCAAAACTAGGATTTGAGGATGCGGAAGATATTAGAATAAGTGGATGAAATTATCTCTTTATCTGTTTTGTGATTTACCGGGTTATTTTTTTCCAGATGGATGAAAATGGATTCTGAGAGGAGTCGTTTATCGCGGTTAATATATATATATATATATACATATATATATATATATATATATATATATATATATATATATATATATATATATATAAATTCAACTTTTTACCCAGGAATACAAAAAATAAATAATTCTCTGCTTTACAAAATAGAATTGATTTCCGTAAGGATCCATGAAAAAAAAAATTCTCACGAAAGAAAAATTCATTTCAATTCAACAGTCTAATTTTTTTTTTTTATTTATTGAAATTTACAACTTTATTTACAAAATACATCTAGTAAATGAGCTAACAATAAGAAAATAATAACAGTCTAATTGTTTTTTTTAAATCTCATTTATCTTATTTTTAGCAGATAATATATTGTCATTTCTACTTTATATACTTTTTTTTTCTCGGAAATTTCCAGAAACAGAAAGACATTCAATAAATGTACCTGGTTTTATACCAAGTAAGTTAATCGATATATTTTCAATTACATCAATATCATGTAATATAATGTATCATAAACATCATTTTCATTTTTAAATCAACATTTATATGTTTGAAACAGGTCCAGAAAAAAAGTCCTGATAATAGTAAGAGACGCACCGTGAGTTGTATATTTTAAGTACAAAGCCTAGAGAAAAAACTATTCTTTTTTAATTTATCGTTATTTGACTTTAAAATAATTACTCAAGACACATACCTATATAAGACTACATACACAATTTATACAATTTACACCGATATTTCTGGTTCGGCGTCAGGTCAAACAAGATTTATGTCCTGTTGGACTTAGTGCGCCTTGGCCACACCCAGCTACTAATAATGCAGGTACCAGTTATATTTTATTACATGTTCCTAAAATAAGTATATATTTTATCAATTATTATACTAAAAAAAAATGGACTGCTGTTATTTTGATGAAACTGGTTAGCAGGAGATAAAGATCAAGGCAAACTCATTTTTGTCCTAATCAATCCCCTTTTTTTTTTTTTTTTTTTTTTTATTTTTAATACCATACCGTATAACTTTTGGGTTTATGTGATTCTGATTCGTTTTATTTTATTTTATTAGTTAATTATCATAGAGTAAATAATTTAAAAAACACATCGTGAAGAGTACCTACACAACGTTTGGAAAGGTATTAAAATGATAAAGGTCTGTGCATTTACTAATACATAGATAATACTGCCACTCACTTATTTAATTTTAAGTAATATTTTTTGTACCAGTAAAACTAATAAAGGGTGTTGGATTCAGTACTATATATCGGAATGGTAAAAGAGGTTTGGGTAGAAATCACGCTCAATCCCAAAGTTTTTTCCGTTCATCATTATTTTATAAAAGAGGCGCCAATTTATGCCCAAGATACCCGAGAGTCGTCTCTAGACCCACTACACTTAGAGTCACGATTAATCACCAAATTTTGTTATTGGTTTGGCCTTAAGGCTGAAATGGTGATGAATGGCTATTATTTGGGAATATGGGGATTCAATTATTTTTTTTCTTGAGGTTAAAAAAATCAAGTTGTGAATCTTTCAACCTGGATGTGCAGTACGTCCATCATAATTTATGTTGCATAGAATTCTCTTCTTATGTATTACATTTCATTTTTAACTATTCAGAAATAAAATCAAATTTGTTTTAAGAAAATGAGAAGCGATTTCGAGAACTGTTGCAGTGACAGTTTTCACCAAGCCAGCAAACCAAGACAAGCCGTCACAGTTGCAGACCTGCCAGACCCGACAATGGCTATTTAGAGCAGATCCTGGTCAGAGCTCCATAGTTCCCAGGTAACTCAACCTATCGGTGTCAGCTATAGGTTACACCTTACAGATGAGTTACATGTAACATAAATCGGTGTGGCGACATGTTTAGGAGTGGTTCGATACCCAAAATAAGAGCAGTTTAACAGCTGGGTTAGCCCAATATTTAAAATTACCAATAAACGTCTGGAGTTTGATAAATCATAATATCACGCATTGAAATTCGATAAATCAATATTAAAATAGTCTAACCATACGTTTAAACAAAATTATGTCGAATACATTGGAATTTTTAGGGTTTTCCTTCAATTGGTCTACCTGCATAAAGCCTGTCAGAACACGGATTATACTCGAACAGAGCTTATTTATTCTCTGAAAAAAAAAAAAAAAAGTGGATAAGGGCCTAAATAGGAGTATTGACAAGAGTGAAAACTGAACTCCGTAGAAAGGGAAAAAATAACATTTTTAATATCCTTTTAGTGATTCATTGTATTTGTTTGTTTAAAGTCCATTTTTAAGCTACTAAGGCTAATCTGACGATGCTACAGCAGTGGGTGTCCTAAATTTTGCTTATTCAGGTATAATTAGGATAGGGATCTTTAACGAGTACCTGACATCGTACAGGCTCGGGACCTCCGTTTTACGTACTATCCGTGGGACGGCACAGCTAAGGATTTTTTACTTCCTTTAAAAAATCCTAGGGCCATCACAGGACGCGAACCGCAACATTTCGTATTGTAGGTTGCCATGCTAACCACTACACCACAGGTGACCCCATTCATTGTACTTATTATAAATAACTTATATATATATTCTAAGATCTGAACTCCCAGGCCAATTTTTTCAAATTAGATATTTTACGATCTGTACTCTTCTTTAACTATTTTTTGGGAATCGCCTCATCATTAAACTTTCCTTATCTTTAACATAAAGCCAAAAAATGCCCTTACACATTTTCATATTGCTTAAAAGTAAAAATACCAGGGATATGTTCAACATAAATTCTGTAAAATATTGTTATTAGCTCTTATTTTTTATATCCAACTAGTAACAGTTATATAAATATAAGGAGATTTCAATTCATTCATGTTATATGTTACATATCAAGATTTAATTTTTTTTCTGGACTTTTTTAAAATTATTACTTAAATGCATGGATTCGAAACGCATTTTTTTTTCTTTTAATGGATTTTTCCAAACTTTAGGTACGATGTAATTTTTTTCCATTGAGATAATGTTGAACTTAAAAAAAATCATCTCGTTTAATGAAACACCTACTGAAAATCAGGGTGGATGAAATCACTTGTGTTTTCTATTATACTTGAGTAGGCGTTAACGGCCATAATATCTGAACGGTTGATGAGGCAGCCACGCATTGGCCTGGATCAGGTCGGTAAAACTTGTTCAGGAGCGAATAACTCCAACTTTCTAGTCCTTATGAGTTGTGGAAGTCGGTCTGAAGAAATCCGTCTTGTTCTCCCAGCAAGTAAACCACGGGGCATCTTCATCTCTACTCTGTTCTGCGGCGTGCGAGAAGTCTCGAATGAAGGGTAAGCTATCGAATTAAGGATAAACTTTCGGGGGAACAAAATTTCACATGATTAAAGGCGCCGACGATCGTGATATGTGGAACGTTCGGGCCGAAAAAAAGTGCCACTAAATCATGCGGTAATGACTTGACCACTCGGACATAGAACCGGACCCGCTGGCCCACATCCGCAAGGAAAATAGAAAGAATGCCTCAGATTCGTAGCCTCTTTCTTTTATTCCACAGACTCCTCCGTGAAGCCATAAGGCACCTTCCGAGCTGTAAGGGAAGGGAATAATTGGCGTGGACTTTCTCGACTCAGCATCATTGTTGAGTGTTTCTGGGACCGTTAATCCAACAAGTAATCAAACCGCGAAGCGGTGATTACAGGGCTCAATAATGGGATTTTGTATTGAATCATTCCTTTAGACTTATCTTCAGAATTTCGAGTTTTTATTAAACATTTTATTAACCTGTCCTCATTAATATTTTTAACCCTACCCAAGATCAAATAAATACGAAATGTGTTAACGTTAGAAGGTATATTGAAAATACAGTACCATCACACCGTCTAATCAATAGGAAGATGAAAATATACCTTTATCCATCCAGAATCCTTTTCTTTACTACACTTGCTGCTTGGTCGGTCAATCTGCTATCCAATTGAATCTGATAAAAGTTTTCCGTTATTATGAACCAGTGATGTGAAACTATCGATATGATAAGCTGAGCATGGTCCGGATTGCGATTAAATATGAAATTTGAAAACATTAATTAAATTATTAATTATTATTTTATAGGTTGTGAATAAATAAATTATTTTATTTGCCTTATTTATCCGCAACCCGGACCATCTTCTTGCAATTCAACGGCCAACCTTCAACGGTAGTTGTTCGATTGTTTCGACAGTTAAGAAATTGATAAACCAGCGACAATACCATGGAAAGCCTCAAAATTTGTTTTTAAAGGGGAAAATTGATTGCATAAGACTCAAATGTTACAATTTCGAGAGGATATAATTGTTGTCACAACTTGCTGATAGCAATTTAACTATTGAGTTATTTTTTATTGAATAATTCGCCCTGTTTAAGAAAGAGCATTAAGTTCTCTTTAAGAAGTGTTCAGTAAAGGTTTTTTGTTAAAAGATTTTCTCAGTAAAACTGGTACGCATAGCATCCTGTTAATAAATGGACTGTGAAAGGTACCCCGCAGGAAGACCATAAAGGGGGAGATTTCTTACTCATTAGATACTGGTTTTTTACAAACTCGAATTGGAATCAAAGGAATATGCTAACTTATGTATAAAAATGTGAGGGGTTGTTGTACAGCCAAATAACAGCCATAAGTACTTTTAATGTTCATATATATAATAGAAAAATTGTTATAAAGAATGGGAAAATATTTGAACTATTTATAGTTTTACATCACTATCACGAGCCCCAAGTAATTACATCAGGAAGAAAATTACTTTACACGATATTCCACTTGATTCAATTATTACTTACTAGTATTAGACTCTTTACGATAGCGTTGTATAACTCTCTAATGCGTCCCATATCTATTGTATATAAGTAATTAACGCTATCTTGACTTTTGCCTCTACAATTACAACCAACGCTTTTGGTGCGTAATGGTAACGCGTCGAAATGACTGATGGAAGAAAATAAAAGTTGTTTTGAAAAGAATAATTGAGAGCTGGGGAGAAAGCGAGCGTGACGGTTCGAGTGTTTGAAGATATTTGCATGAAGCATTCAATTTACAAAGGAACACTCTCACTCACTAGCATCTTCCCTCCGCTGGAATCCACTAAGTGGCCCCTTGTACGTGGGGCACATTTCGATGATCCGTCCCTTGAACCCCAGCCACGTGGGGGCCTCTTTCGGTACTCACGTAGTATAGATGTCTCTTGTTTTTGTCTCAATTCTTGTAAAAGTCACATTAAAATAAACAAATCTACCTTTGACGAGCTCTCTATAATCTAGGTAGGTGCAAAGATGTTAGGATATTAGTGGATTATTATTATTGGACTATTGCTGAACAGATCCGAACTAAAAATTAAGTTTTTAAGTTGTTTGAATAACGTCCATTTTTATGATACTAAGGCTAATCGGGCGAAGCTACAATGCAAGTCATAAATTTTGCCTATCCAGGTATAAGTAGAATAGGGATCTTTAAAGAGTACCTGACATCGTACAGGCTCGGGACCTCCATTTTACGTCCTATCCGAAGGAGGGCCTAGCTAAGGATTTTTTACTCCTTTAAAAAATCCTATGACCACCACGGGGCGCGAACTCGCGACCTTTAGTATTGTCGGTTGCCATGCTAACCACTGCATCACAGGTGACCCCAAGTTTTTAAGTTATCTGAGGCATCAGGAAATGAATCTCTTCCATCATTGAAACAATGCACAGTACCAATTTAAAATGTTTCAATCCCTTGATTATAGAAATAATCCAATAAGACTTTTTATTTCTGACCACTAATAACGACGGAGTAACCTGGACTTCGACCTTGGGGTACGACCGAAGGGAAATTATTGTGGAATTTTAGCAGCTCAATGATACTATCTTTTTTATCAAATCCGGGTCGGCGAGGCTCTTGGAACGGCATTGAGAAGTGTAATTATCAGCCTATGATAGACAGGTAGGGTCTGAGGTATCCTCTCACTGACGTTTCGGACGACCACTTCAGGTTGATGAATTGATAGGCTACGGAACTCATACGGCATTACTTTAAGCCTCCTATTCAAAAATATTCAATGTTAAGTAAAGTTATCTTGATTCAATATACACCTTCAATTCAACCTACGCTCAACTATTGTAATCAATAAATAAAAACAGTTTATTTAGTCAGGACTGATTTAGCACAGCACTGATTTAGTCAGGAGAAATACAATTATAAAGGACATGCCTAGCTAAAGTATTTGTTAAGAATACATTAATTATGAAATATGTTCACTAAATCTGATACTAATGATAAATATATAAAAATAATATGATTTATATAAATATATATGTATATATATAATGTTTTTAAAAAACCTAAAAAAAGGTTAACAACCGATTCGAGTTAAACCGTTACATGTGTAACAGACTGTCTCCATAAAAAACCTGATCCATAAGTCAGGGACGTTGGCAAGGCAAGCAGGTATTGGCAACTGTCGTAGCCTCTAACATTTTGTCTCCTTTTTAATGCTATTTTTACAACCAGTGAACTGCAGCTTTGTGAAAGACTTCAGTCAGTAAGTAAGTTAGACGTGACATTTATTGAAATATTATAGTAATTATAAAAAAAATTAATAATGTCACTTACAAGAGAATCTTGAGAGAAAATTGACCATTGTCTTTTCAGACCCAATTGCGAATGGAAAAGAGAGTAGAAAAAAGTCAGTGATGATTGTATTGGTATAACTGAATATTGAATATGCTATTTTGGGTCTTAATTAGATTTGATTTGTTTAATAAATTATTATCAAATAGGCATATTGAATTATTTTAATTTAAAATAATTGTATACGTGTTTCCTTACATGAAGTGAGCACTATATGTCATATTACATGTTATATTACATAATAGTTGACGTATGTCCTTCTTGGTGGGGATATCCTTTCCCTGTTTCTGTCGTCTTTGATCTGTGTCTTTGAAACTTTCTCAAATAAATCGACAAATAAGCTATAATTCAAACATTGATAGATTCATTCAGAAAAAAAAAAATAATCCAATATTTATAAACTTTTTTATAGAATTGATTTTCTCAATATTCGCCTCATAAATTACTATTAAAATCGCCTGACATAAAATTTTATCTATTCTATAATATCATATAGATGTATACATAAGAAATCATCAATTCAAGGAGCGAAAATTACTGAAAGAAAAAAGTATTAGGTAATTTAAATTTTATGAGATTACTCTTAAATATTTAAATAGCATTCGCAATATTTATGTGAAAGTTTTCTATACAAGCAGATATTGGACGAAGTCACCAGAAATTGGAGAATTTTACACATCCTGCTGAATCGGAATTCATTATAAACAGAAAAAAATTACTCTTTGAGTTGGGATTTTTAGTCAGGATCTTTATATATTTCCATATATTTTAACTATTTTATAAGTATTACACCAAAGCACAGGGAATGCGATATGTTGATTGAAGAATTACTGTTACAATTATCACATAACCATTATTATAATTATTATATAAAAGAATATAATCTCCTTTATATAATGCTTAAAGAGGTTATATCAAAGGTAGTAATCGTCATGAGAAAAGGGTCATCTTGGAAGACTAGTGAACCAAAGAAAGATTACTCTTGGAGAGAGAAAGAGAGAGAGAGAGAGAGAGAGAGAGAGAGAGAGAGAGAGAGAGAGAGAGTGAGAGAGAGTGAGAGAGAGTGGGTGAGGGAGAGGGAGAGAGAGAGAGAGAGAGAGAGAGAGAGAGAGAGAGAGAGAGTGAGAGAGAGAGAGAGAGAGAGAGAGAGAGAGAGAGAGAGAGAGAGAGGGAAGGGGAGGAAGAGTGAGAGAGAGAGGAAATTAATATAAAAGGAAAGAGTCAAAATAAATGAATTATTTTAGTGATGGGAAACCGTCAGTTGACGTTGCTTCATTCCTCGTTATATCAGATCAACCAAATGCAATACGTTTGACAATATCACACATTCAGCCAAATACTTGATTTAACAAATTTATGAATAAATTATTTTTCTATTTATTTTTATTTGTTTTATTTTTTAGATATATAGAAAATTCTATAATTAGTTCTTTGATCTTAAGAGGAATATCATGAATATTTGAAATCAGAAGCTACTGGAATAAAGCCGCATTGTTAATATAAAGCTGATTTTTTTTTTTTTTTTGGAAGCAGCACCACAAAATCTAGGAGGGATAAGCTAAAACCAAATAAGTTAAAATCATAATATACATAATATTCAAAAAAGTCCCCAATTCGACAAATTAAAAAGTAAAAGAAATGATTAGATATTGAAGAGCAATCTCCCACCACTCTGAATCAGTTCATTAGATACTGAGCACTGGTATTTATTTATTTGTTAAAAGAAAATCATATTCAAAATTATAAAATTAGATTTTATAATGATAAATAATAATAATAATAATAATGATTTTATTAAATAAATATGTCAACTGTATATGACAGAAAGGCGGGGCCAGAGGCGAAGGTTGGCTTTGGAAGGTGAACAGGACTCCTCGCTCCTCTTGCCCAAGTGGGACGGTTGTTAAATTCCCATAAATAATATATTTAAATTACTGACGAAATTATATATTGAACACTGTTATTTATTTAATAAATGTTTTTCTTTCTTTGAAAACATTTCAGAGGGCGTAAGCAACTCCTACACCCATATATTAGGTACACAAAGGTTTGAAATATACCATACCACAAAGATAGTGTTAGCCAAACATATAAAGACAAACATTGATCAATCATATTACATATATGTTTATTATAAAAAGAAAATATTAAATCTATGCCGATCAACAGAAAAAAAAAACAATTAATTAACTAGTTTTCGAATGAATAAAATCCACAAAAATTTATGGTGTAATGTAATAACACTGAAGATCCAAGCTCTCATTCATCTTATTTAGAGGAAGATAAAACAACTTGCCCCTGGACCTGATGACCAAAGTATAATGTGAACCACTCATTTTTATTTTTATTTTTAAATTTAACCACAAAATCAACAATATCAAATAAAAAATCCATTTTATTCTTTTTCAGATTTTTTTTCCAAATTTATGTATTTACAATATAGGTCTATTTCAACAAACTGCTTTAAAACCAAAAAATATATGGCATTTTATACTTTACAATTATAAATAGGAAATCATAGGAGATTGCCATTTTATGAATACTAATAATTAAGAATAATTTTTTACTCTTTTAGAGACGGAACGATATTTTTTCTAAATTTCTATTTCTATTTCTATTATATCTATTTTTAGCTAAATTTTATCAACTATTTTCCATCCCCTCAAATTCAACATTTCAAAGCAGTATTTTAGGTAATGTACTCGTTTCGCGGAAAGAATATCATAATAAGATTATATTATTTGTTACTGAATAAGGCTTAAAAAAAAGTAAAAAAAAAAAATATTTTTATTCAAACCAAATACAAAATATGTTTTATAAATTTGCTGCATTGCCCTAGATCTGGCAAGGTACACTGCATCTTAGGTTTATCAATTAAGTTATTAATTCATCTCACAAAATTCAGTGTCAAATAAAAACGTTTACTAAATTGAAACTTAAAAAAAAATTGAATAAAAATGTCGGATTACTACAGGTCGCCCAAGATACTACGATATTAAAACACTTTAGAATTGCCGTTTTTTTTTTTCATAAACGGATATATTTGAAATTAAAAGTTCTAAATTGATTATAAATAAGATATTAATGACTTCCAGTCGGTTTCCTGTCTGACTAAATCAGGAATACCTTATACGCGTTCAAGGAAAACTGGAAGCATGCAAAACGAATATTCAAATAATGATTTGTATTATTTATCGCTTGGTATTTCGTATGCGGAAAATGATTTAAATAAGATGAAAAACTTGAGGCATCAGCTAGAATTACACTGAGTGGATTCGTTAAATTGATTAATAATCAACGTATTTACAATTTAATACTTAAGATCAAGGTACAATGAATGATGAACAATCTTTATATTAGCAATAAAATCGCAAATAGTTAACAATGTGATCAGATTGTATTACGGGGTGTCCTATATAACAACAGACCATTGACACACAAGAAACCTAGAAAACGCCCTTTGAATTCGAAACCCAGCACAGAAAATTGTGACTGAAAAACCGCTAGAAGTAGAGAAACGCAAAATCGAAAAATAACCGCAAATACATCACCTATAAAATCTAGGCGACCTTTCTATGTCTCAGTTTTAGATCATGTTTCACGTGGAGATTTTTTTTTACTGAATAAAGAGACATTTCGTAGGCACATTTATTAATAAAAAGTTTAAGAAACTTAACTTGGCGTATTATTATTATTATTGGAATTAATTTGGAGCCAAAACGAAGAGGCGAAAATACAGATGTATTAAATATATTAAATTTTATAATTTATTTCAGGTGTTTCTGCAATTAAATAATCAGACATATGCATCTAATAAAACAAACCAAATTCGGAATAAAAAAAAAAAAAACCAAGGATTCGTTTTTAGTAAATATCCTTCAAAACCATTAAATTTGAATTTTCATAAGCGAAGAGTCTGTTCATTATTTCCTTCCATTATTTTTAAATAAATGATCCTTTTTTCGTTATACATTATTAACAGCTAATAGCAATATTTCAGAGTTAAACAAATCCAGCAGACTAAAATTACAGAATTGTGATTTATTATACGGTGCAGAAATATTATAATTTTTTTAAAATATTTCTTATAGTTTAATATTATTATTTGAATTATGTATATATTTATTATTCATTCCTATATTCCGATAATTTGCTTTTCTGATTTTATGTTCGGTGGAAGATATATCAGAATTTTTCCTTTCTCGTTGATTATGATACGAAAACACTGTATTTAAGCTTTTCAATGGATAGCTATGTATTGTTAGAGGGCATGTAAATTAATAGTATTTAAATAATAAATTTTCCTCGAGAAGGCATTATATATATTTGAATGATATATTATCTCCATTGTCAAAGTTATCTTATAAATAAAAATTTAAGGGACGTTTGTTACTTTAAAACTGAAAAAGGAGCGGATACAAATTTGAATAGGCTCAATTGAAATTTTCACTTAACGTTGCAGTTTAGTCAAGTAGTGTTTCAAAATAGTTCATAACTATTTTTCGTGTAAATATCCCCATGGAAAAATGCTATAGGGCATAAAGAAATATGAGTGTGCGATTCGATAGTTTTCTTCATTCGCGCCAACATTAAAAATATATAACGTTAATAGGACTATTAATAACAGATTTAGGCCAGCAATATATACCTATGATCATGTGTTTTTTCGTAGGATCGTAAATTATTTTACCTAAAAATTCAAACAATAGAGGATGGCTTGACTCTAAAAGTTTTAATCAACGCTACCGTCTGGTCGAATAATGTCAGTACATACTTTTAATGTTAATATCCACAAATAAAATATATACTAAAAAATAAATATTAGTTCTGACAATTTTTATTTCACCATAACTAGATCAAACCAGAAACGGACTGGTTTCAGAACAGGAAGGAGACAGAAGAATTGCAATAATCCTTGCGACTCGGGCGTGGTTTAGTGCGAGGTAAGGCGTGGTTTTATTGAGCAGTTACTCAAGTCGAAGCAGGTTTTGTACATATTAAATGCTATAAACGAACAAAAACTTTTCGGATCACTAAATTGGAATTATCAGAGAATCTAATTATATGATCCCATTTCCTGGCAATAATTAGTCCTATTGGATCTCTCAGGACATAAAAATTGTGAATAGTAATGGAAAAATGTGGAGTTTAGAGTAATCAATTTAGGCTATAAATAACACATAAGGTATTTTCATAAAATGAGTAAAGTTTTCCTTTAAATAATTCTTTAAATAATCCCATGCACCTTAATCAAGGTATTACGAAGCGGCGGATGAGAAAAGATACTTCATAACATGTCCTCAATCGAGAGATCCTACGATTAGGACATTTTAAACTCCAGAACCCTTTTCTTTTAGACTCGGAATCCAGCACAGAAGAACTCCTTATTTCTGACATTCGTTGTACCTTGAGATCTCTTGGAAAGGTTAAATGCAAACATAATCTGATGATAAAAATGTTTGTCTAAGAGCTGATTTAAATTAATGTAAGTCACTTGGTAAAGATGATATAATTAGTATAGTTAATATTAGAATAAAATCCATGCCCTCATATGTGATGATTTCCTGATGATGATGAAATATTTCCTTGAATTTTTTCTTTCCAGGTTGGTTATTTAAAATAATCGTATATTTAAACTCTTCCTTTGCGAATAGAAACTTGCAAATTGAAAGTAAACTTCAAGTAAAGTATTATTTATTTAAAGTAAGTATTATTTATTTATTTATTTTTAAATCCTCAAACCCAAAGAGTCATTAAGGGTTGTAGCTCTTTGATCTTTTAGAATCTCTTTTGAGAATTTAAACTTTCTTTGTTATAATTTTAGAGGGAAAAATCTAGTAAAAAAGTTTTATATTTGCACATTTAATGGGTAGATGCTTCGAAACCTCTGAGGTGGTATCCATGTGTAGGTCAAATTAGCAGTATCCAATTGGAATTTTATACAATATGATTACTTCTCTTCTCCATTTTCTATTTATTGTAACCCATTTGCAGCACTCCAGCATAACTTCTGCAAGTTTTGACAGTTTATTCATCCAAATGTACATTCGAACTCTTTAATGGGTTTTTCCTCAATTCGTCTATACTTTTATGACATCATTTCTTGCAGTTATATTGAGTAGTTCTGTTCTTCCATTGCCTAAAATCCTGAAGTGGGATGGATCCCAGACTATTATTAGGGCATTTATCCTATGTTCAAGTTCCCAATTTTATTATTTCCTTTATCACTGAGTTACTCGGAACCGGGTTTTTGATAACCGAAACGACCCAATTTGAATTTCTGGACTCTGTTATCAAATGAAGAGCCTCATCACCCTTTTACACACATTTACTGTTTCTCTAGTGAATATGGAACCCTCCCTTCTTAAATTTATATTACATTATTATTAACCACTCCTTATTTGAATATTATATTAAATATAAAAATATTGAATCTGGTTATGTACGATATTATTTATGGTTTTTGGAAGTAAAATTTAGACATGAGAGAAACTGTATTGGTCTCGAAAAAATGTACCTATTATGTACCTGTAACCTTTCCCAAACTAGTTCATCCTTAATTCTTCAAAATCGTTGGAGTTCACTTAAAAGTAATCAGTATAGTAAAAAGCTATTACTACAAAGTATCCATCAACCTATTACAGACTATTACATCTGTAAGCAGTTACATAACAACGTAAGTTACTTTTCTGACAAACCTTTTCCAGTCAAACAGGAAGGAGGCAACACTGATATCACCTGTTCCAGGGGTAGGGACACCTGGAGATTGAGCATGTAATCAACTTTCTTATTGGGTTAGTCAAACCGTCAGTTTGCCGGTTGTTAAAGGCTTGTACATACAAAATAGAAATACACAAAAAAATAAAATAAAAAGACATCCTTAATTTGAAGGAATGAATTTTGATTAGAATTCCGTCAAATTGAAAAAGCAAATATGTATTTTGATTTTTCTTAAGTTGCAAGTTGAACGCATAGCTCACACTTATCACAAAACATTAGTGAAAATCCGTAAATTAGGTAGCAAGATCATGCCTATGACATGAAAGTAAAGTATTCAGCAGCCCTGATTACAGAATTTCAACACTGTAATTTAAGGAAAGGAGGTCTTTCATCCAGCTACCTTCTCTATCAAATTTAAATGTGAGTAGTAGCCATGCCTTTTATCAGTGTGTTAAAACAATATTAATTTACATGAAATCCCAATTCACTCGCCTTGGAACTAGCAAACAGACTATTAATATAAATTCAGTCATAAAACAGATATTTTCCTGCATATGGCGAATCCTGCACACGCCATTATTTTAAGATATCCATTCGAACACTCCAAGGACGTACTAGGTAAATAGTTTTCTCTCTGCAGTGAAATTGCTTCAGAGAGTTTTTGATGGTTGAATTATTGATAACAAAGTAAACCGATGAAAACATCTATTAAATCTCACGTTTTACTTTCAAGGGATCAAGTTCCACGAATCATGATTAACCCTTAAAGCACACCTTTCACTTATATTGTAACCTTAGTAACAACAACAGACTTATACATTATTCCCCAAAAAAATCAAAACTTCATCTTATCTTGTACGCTTTTTTGACAGGAGATGTAAAGAGTGCGTCGCTAACGAAAGTTGACTGACATCTTGGGCAAATATTGGGTCAGCCCTTTGAAACAGACGTGGCCAACAAAGGAAGACCATGATCGGAGATCTCGGAGGCCGTGATCTCATTCTGGAATGGCAATCAGCTGGCTGAGGAACCTTTCAGTCAGGGAGGCCGCTTTCTTGTGTCAGTGTGTGCAGTGGTGCGTTTTGAGACTGAGTTTGAGGGGGACCTCCAACCCATTATTGATGGTAACATGAATGGACCGGTCCTATTTGTCCAAAGCAATTCATTCACAACACGGTGAATCCAAACCACCAACAACCGCGATCTAATACCCGTCATTAAATATTGATAGACAATAAAGTAACCGGATTCTTCTCCTGTGATCGTCCGAACGTTCTCACACTTCACTTTCACCGTTTTCATGGCGGATGCGATTAATTTATTTCTTTTAACGGTCTGTAATATAACAATAAAACTCATCATCAAAGAGTGCTCACTAAAACCGAATAAATACCCAACTCGATTTTTACATTGAGACTGAAATAGATATGCCTATCTTCTACTAACATTATCAAGAAATAATAAACTCCATAAAATCATTTTTCATGATTCCAAATGATTGTAAATTTAATGTAAATGTAAATAATGATACAAAATTGTAAATTTGTATTATAGGGCGAGAATGACCCAGGTGGTTGAAAAGCCCGAAATTATATATAAATAAATAAATAAATAAATAAATGAATTTAATGATTGACGTACGTAAAATAAAATACACAAACAAAGCAAGTAAATGGAAAAGACTGTCAGTGCCAAAAATCGAAAAAAGTAAGAAAATGTAATTAGAAAATGAACTTATGTAATACCATAGCCAATGTAATTTCAGTAGTAATTGCCTTTCTTGAAAATTTTTGTTTCTAGAGACGCCAACAGATATCTCAAACGCTGTATGTCTAGCAATTTTACTATAAATAACGCTGAACGTGCCAAGATACCACTTAAGTACCGATACTTCTTTCGATATGATACTTTTCCAAAAGTTTCGATACTTGTAAAAACAACATGTCAAGAAATGATCATCAGGACATTAAAATTTTATAATTTATTTATTAATTAGTTTTTTATATTAATTTATTTATTAATTATAAGTCAATATTAATTTAAAAATTACAAATAAACCGTCTTTATTGATCCAAATGATGGTGAAAGTGGTAGAAGTAAAAAACATGATACCTCCAGATATTCCTGCTTTTTAAAGTAAGTTCTACGAAGGTTGGTATAGAATATTATTAGAAATAAAATATCGATGCTTTTCAATGCCAATGTGTGGAGAAAAAATGAGAAAATAAGTGAAAAGAGGTGGACTTGGAGATGGTATAAACTAAATTTGAAACTGTTTTGCAGAATCGCATTAATCTCATGAATTGACATTTCCCTAATTTTTTTCTTATTTTTATGACCATATTTGAACTCAGACACAAGTGTTTTTATAACTTTTAAATCTCAAAATCACTAATTTGGTACTTAAAGCCTTTTCCGTTTCCACGCCACAATTAAGCGAAAATTACATACATACCTTAAACTGGTAGGATAGGGTAAGAAAAGGTTCATACACAAAAAGAAGAGTCATACCTGAAAAAGATTTAAATATTCATTAAAATTATTCATATTCATATATTCATTAAAATTAGTTTCATAAAATTAACTTCTCATTTTTGTTTATATACAACATTATATATATTTATATTATATTTGGGAATATCAATTATACACATCAGCAAATTGTCTATTTTTTTTAAACTGGAGTGGAAAATAAAAAATTATCTATGAATTCCTAATCAAATAAATTTCAGCATTCCTGAGTTGAAATGAATACGATTATAAAATAAAATTTAAAATAATTAATTTCTCGAGCACTTAGTTAAAAAAACAAGTGAAAGATTCTCTATTTTTTTCTAAAAAAATATTCGATTTTCAAAATATAATTTAAAAATAAAAATATAATTTTTGAATGTTCTGAAAGTTATAAAATATGTTAAAACTATTTTAAAATCATAATCACTATCATATATAATCATTTGCCAGGGTTACAGAACATCTTTTATTTTGTATTTTCACATTATTTAAATAAATAAATAATTTAGCAAATATGTAGAAATCATTATGGATTCATATCCATAGGTAAATGATCTAACAAAATGAGAGATTAGTTTTCTCAACTTACAATTTAATTTATTCCACCTTAACCTCAAGTTACTTGTAGAAACAACATATAGGAAATGATCATCAGGACATTAAAAGTTTATAATAATTTATTAGTAATTAGATGTTTATATTAATTTATTTAGTAATTAGAAGTCAATATTAATTTTAAAATTACAAATGAACCGTCTGTATTGATCCAATGATAGTGAAGATGGTAGATAAACAAGATAGCTCGAGATATTCCTGCTTTTTAAAGCAAGTTCTACGAAGTTTGGTGTAGAATATTAATAGGTATGTATATCTTGGTTTGGTAATAACAGCTTACTTTCTTCGTTAAGAATGGACAAGTATCAATCATTTTGAACTGTATAAATCTTGAAGTTGCATTAATTATTAGCACTAAATAATTAATGAATATAATTATGAATATGCTTCCCCAGTTTAATGTCCAAATGATCAATTGATCATTAAATGAAAAAAAAACAACTAAAAAACAGCTCCTGCAGTATAAACAAAATGCAGATATTTTTGTTTAGCAGGGCAAAATACCTAATTATTAGTGTACAGTGAATAATAAAATTTAAAAATGATATTAATGCGATTAGGTCGATATTTAAAAATGAGAATTAGGGCATGATAACCAGTCTTCTATCGAGGTCGGTGAGATTTCGGGGATAATAATATAATTTTTTTTAATGCCCTAAATATGTTAAAACCTTTCCGCCATTGTGAAATTTTTGAGGCTATTAATTACAGACATTTTGTTTTGTTCCTCTTTCTATGACTAAAGCAAATACAATATAAAATTCATAAAATTTCTGGTTAATATCAAAGCCAATAAAAGACTGTATTTAATGACAAGAAAATTGAATGTAAGCGTAAAGCAAGTAATAATATGGATGAAACTTACCTGAGAGTGTAATAATAATTAAACAAATTCATCAGTAGGTACAAAATAACAACTTTTGGAGTCGTTAGTTTCTAGTATATTAGATACTTTTTAGAAAATGGTTTGCCGAAATGATATAAATATTGTAGTAAAAAATAAAAACATGGAACAAAAATGAATTAAATATTATTAAAGTCAACTAAACTATCGTCAGTCTCAATGCGAAAACAATTTTTTTATTAATGCACCTATCAATTTTTAAATACATGTTTAAAAGCATGAATAAAAAAAATCATTTTTTTTTTAAAGCTAATCACTGCCCAGTTTGTTACTATTCTCAAAATATTCTCAAGAGAAAAATCAGATGTTTTATAGCATATTTTTAATTTGTATTTTTAAATAATCCTGCAAACAAGATAAACCCAAAAAAAGGCTTTTAAAAAAATCAAAGTAAAACATGTTTTTCGCAAATAAATTGATCATATAATCTTGATCTTATTCAAAGTGGCTGTAATATAGTATTTCATAATGATGAAAATTATACATTTATAGAGCTTTTAATTGATGTATTTTTTTTTCTGAAATAGCAATGATTTTCGTCATTATCATTCATAATTTTATAATTAACCAACAAAAACTAATCTATTAAGTAGATAGAACTTGATAGAACAAACAGTCGAGACTGACAACATCAAACTATAAAGCGATATATATTAATATTAAGTAATACATAATAAAGTCTGATATTGTATTATTATTAATTGATAACTTATTTTATTATAAATAAGGATTTTCTCCATAATAGCTTAAAGCCACAACTCTATGAATATCCAAATAATTTCAAAAGATATTTGAGTAGATCTCAAAGAAGATAAAGACTATCTTAAACTGTTTAGTAGCATTTTCGTGACATCACTGTCCGTAAAAGAGGTCCCGAGTAATGATGACACCAAGAATGAGTTACTGTGGGAAAACATCCATCCACGTCCCACATTGAAGTCTCCTCCGTCCCGCTAACTTCATTTCCACCGCCTATATTTGCCTTCGTCTCTTCTTCCCACATCTTCAGCTTCTTTTATGACATGTTTCTTGAGGATTAGGGTATGCATTATATGCATTACATTCCGTCATTATACTCTGAATATAGTCCAATTAGAACACAATAGAAATAACTGTGGATTATAAGCCACCTTAGTAATACTAGAATCGGATTAGTAACAATAATATATTTACAATAATCCAATTATTTAATCCGATTCTAATATTACATAAATATCTAATGTCATCCCTTCATTTCGTCAAATTATATTAATGATTATAGTTTTATAATAATATTAGGTCATTGCAAAGAAAATGGGGAAAATGATTAAGTAATTATAATCGATTCTTTAACAGACTGTTTTAAGGAATTCTTTTTTATTTTTGTTATCAAAAAGGCAATAAGCACTGTCTAAAGTTTTTAGAACCTACTATTGAAAGATTTCGTGATGGACAAAGAATACATAAAACTTCCTAAAAAAACAGAGTAAGTAAAACAAAATTGAAAAAAATTAGGATTTATTTTTATTTTTAAATATTTTTTCTAAAACCTATGTTAATCTTATGGATAGCAAGTTTACATACTTACATTAAAAAAAAAAAATTGCTTGCAGGATTTTTCTTCAACCCGTCGTATGATGAGAACATTAGTCAAATTAGCCCATAAAGACTGTTTCGAGAATAACGCGTTTGAAAATTCTGAAAACTTTTAAAGCTAAGAATGCTACTCCGCCATATCTCCTAACTGAATTTTATTTATTTTTTCTTCATCTTCAAATATCCAGGTGATAGAGATATCTCACTTCTGAAAAAGCAACATTATGTACTTCTCTACGTTGATTAGAGACATTGGTGCTCTACTATTTTGGATAATAGCTCTAGATTATTATTCAAGATATCTTCAATACTACTGCAAACATTGTCGCACCTATTTCACCTATGAAAAAGCCAGCTAAAAAACTAAAAAACCTAACTAAAGTCACTAATTTTCTACATCTTCATATACTACGTTATTTCTCAAAGCCTTTTTTTTGTAGGACGCCATAACTTCGTTAGTACTTGTACTTGTTGATCAAATTTCATGAATGAGGCATCATTTTGAAGCTTTCCTTAACCGCTACATCGTAAAAATATACATATCACTTATTTTGATTGAGAGTTATAATCGCAAAACCGCTGTTCTTGAAAATCAAAATGATCGTAGAAGTTTTTAAATGATCTCAATCTTTTCAGGTTTTCAAGGAGAACATTTTCGGTCATAAACGTTTTTTCGATTAATTCCTTCGCTTGCGAGTTGTAAGCAAAAAACTGCAATATTAAGCGGAAATTTCAAAATTGTCGTAGGGCTTTTTTAAAGGTGTAATTTTTTTTCAGTTTGTAAAGACGAACATTTTTGGTCATAGACACTTTTCCGATTGTCGGTGTTGTTTGCGAGCTACAAGCAAAAACAAATGCGCACTATGCGATACTAAATAAACGGTGTGCAGGTGCTTAAATTAAGTAAGATTCAAATAGGTTAGAGTGCCAATGCTTCGCACGGGTCAGCTAGTTAAATGAAAACGAATTTTCGTGTTTGGTAATGGGACGGGTAAGGAATAAAGCTCGCCGAACAAGATTCGAAATATAGTTTTCAGCATTCAATTTTTTATCAATCAACTTTACAGAAAAGGTGATTTTCTTGGTCACTGTTGAACTACCAGGCGTCTTGACTGACCAAAGATTTTGTCCGGAGGAGATCTGAATAAAAAAAAAAAAAAAAACTTGGAGCCATAACGCTACACATAACCAGGAGGAATGTGGCATTCCCGTGTGAAGACAGTGCTCGGAACTAGCCTAGTCGCAATTAAATCACATTGTTATAAGATTCTTACACGGTGGGTGAGCTTGATTCCCATAGCGACGTAATGCGATCAGATCTCGGTAAAGGAAGGTGTAAGCTGTCTATTCCAATAGCGATGCTCCTACCACTTTCCTTCCGATAAGACACCACTTATCGATAACTACTGTTTCCTCGGTGTACTAAATTATACGGAAATACATCACCACATGACGTATGATAGAGAGCTGAACTGACATCGTTATACCACTAAACAAGCATGGTTCGCGTTAGGTCTCCACTGAGATGAGAAAAAATAAGTTATCCTTCAAAAATATTTTATCTTCATTTCAACGAACTATTAAATAATAACAACACAGCTTTTCACAATAAATAACCGAGCTAATAAAAAAAAAAAAAAAAACCAAAATGTAGGTATGCTTGTCAAAAAAAATATACAATTACGTTTTATGTTGACAACATACAAATACCTGATTCATAAACTTAACAAACTTTTTTTTTTCCGCAACTATTTCCTCAAGTTTTCTTGTATTCCTGTAAGCTTGTATTGTCCTTTTTATTGAAATGTACAAAAACCTTCGTACTTAAAATGGAGGAGAGTTGATTCGGGAAATGAAATCGCTTTATCTCCTGCTCTATTAATCCTAAAGTGATTGTTTCAGCGTATACGGCCCATGCTTACTCTATACAAGTCAGATTACAATCTTAACCCTTTAACGGGCGGGACGTATAAATGCGTCCTTGAAATATATACGTATGTTGTACCCCGGAACTGGTGAGACTTATATTTTCGTACAACAGAGGTATTAGTCATAGATACATGTATCTATGTTTATATATATATATATATATATATACATATATATATATATATATATATATATATATTAGGGTGTTTCATTTATAGTGGAAAAAAATAAAATGTAAAATTCTTGCTGACTTTGCTTTTGCCCTGAGTCTAGGTGATGTATAAGTTATCTGTGTGAAATTTGGAGATGATTGGATAATATTTGGAGGTTGCACACTTTGAACATTTTTGGGTAAGTATTTACAAAATACAAATTTTCAACTTAAATTGATTTTATTGCTGAAATTATAAATCACAAGCTTAAGATAATGATTGATATAAACAATAAGATAGTCCTTTAGTAAAAAAATCACATATTGTATCAATTATTGAAATAGGTACGATGCAATACCCTTTTTAGTTCGTTTAGTGACGGCTTTTCTGTGATGTTCGATGATCCTCATTAAGAATTGTTTTTGTTGTTCGTCTCTTGCTGATTCATTGAACTGTTTTATTAATGCAATACCTCTCTCTGCAGCATCATTAACAACCTTAAGGGCATCAACATGACTTCGTAGAGGTTCCATACAGGATTCTGTGATATCGGTTATTCCAAACATTTCAAAGAAAAGTTTTGTTTTTTTAGTAACAAAGTCACTGATGTCCTTCCCTTCAAAATCAAAGGTTTTGCTTTCTAATCTTTTTGTTTCTTTTTTTCTTTGCAGGTTTTTGGTCTAAATTCAAGAACATTTTTTCCTTTACAGTCTTAGGAATACGTTCATCCACAAAAGCCAGTCCCACGTAAGTTTCGGATAAATACCACAGTTGCCTCTTAGCGACAGTGAGTGCACTTTTTTGGACGCCTGAGAAAGCTGATCATATCCAAATCATTCTTTGGAGCATACCTACTTACAATCGCCTCATGCCAAAAGCGTACATATATAAGGCTAACAAAGTGTGCGACTCTTATCATTCCGTTCAATTCTCGTTGAGGAAAATTCAACTGTTTAGTGAAAAAGGCAATTTTAAGTGCATACATTGCTTTTGCCATCCACCTTGCTTGGTGCAAAGCTCCTGGGATTCTAAAACTGAACTCTTTCTTACACCAACTCCCTAAGTAGAAAAGTGATAACTCTAACAATTCCTTGTAGTCTTCTCTAGGATGACGGCCCGTTTTTAGGACCTTTTCTATGTAACTTATCATCTTCTGTCTTTGTTCTTCTAGAGGGCCTTCTAAGGAACTCTTCTCATCCAATATTGTTGTGTATGACATCTTATCAAGTGAATTCCATTGACTTTGGAACTTCTTGAAAATCTGCACGTCTGGACCACTTGAAGGCGTGCGATAACACTCCTCAAACACTCCTTTTAATATAAGTTCATGGGTGTGGTGACGGCAAGCTAACCATAACAGAGTGTGATTTAACTCTTTTTCAATTCTTGTACATGCCCCTTGGATCAACCCTGTATTTGATGCGGTTGTATCGAAAGATATACCAATGATCTTGTCACGTAGTCCAAACCAAATGTTCAAAGTGTGCAACCTCTAAATGTTGTCCGATCGTCCTGAAACTCGAGACAGTTAACGTTTGCATCACTTGGACGCAGGGCAAGAGCAAAGTCATTTGAAATTCAAACTTTTGGAAATTTGAAACACCCTAATATATATATATATATATATAAATAATAATTAAAAAAACAAATACTTCAGGACGTCTATATACGTCCCGCCCGATAAAAGGGTTAAACAAACACATTCCACGTAATCAGCATTTAAAATAAAAATGTTTTGTCCGGGTTTTTTATTATTTTGGCAAAGTGTAAATATTTATTTTCATAACGACTCGTAATGGAATGCTTTTATATTATTTTTTTTTTTTTTTATACATTTAAGATATTAATGCTGCAAATCACCAAGCCTTCCTTTGAAAGCTGCAGTTAGTGCGAAACAGTAATTTGAAACCTCGTAATTATTTATTTTTAAACATTTCATTTTTATTTCTACACCTCAGCCTACGACAATAATAGATAAGATGTAATTATGATAATAGACATGTCAGGCATGAAGGAAGGTCCATACCCATCGAACGTTATTACGTGACCTATGAGTTTACTCCCGACATTCTGAAGCATTGAAGAATTGTTTCATGAAGAACTATATTTACAAGGAGGTGGTTATTTATTAAATTGTTTTAAATACTATTTACTTAACCGTCAGTGGGTTCAATGAGTATATCGAGATTATGAATAGCTACAGCTACCAGACATACAGGAGTATTTATAATGATTTATCACTGTAAGCCAGGTGATCAGTGTATACTTAGTTTATAATTTTTTAATTGTTTTATAATAGATATTAAAATGGGGGGGGGGGGGAACTAAAACATGGAAAGTGATCCTGTTACTGTATGGAACCGTTCCTTCATATATATATATGTATCTGTTAAAGATGGCATTTCACCAGGAACCCACGCCCACCTCCTCGCTAATCAGCCTGTCACAGGTGCATTTCTCCAAGTGATTCATGTCATGAGAAAGTGCTGCTACCCTTCAAGGCGGATCCAAAACTGGTTCTCCTACGATCCGTCCGAGGAACAAAAATCGAATTATTTGGGTCGCTTTGAGTAATCCAGAGGAAAGAGTCAGTCGGCTGTGGATAAAGGCCGAGAAAAGGAATCGTTTCTATGGACAATAAAGCTCAATTAAAATCAATCCGTTATCGCTTTTCACTTTCCCTTCTTCGCTGCCGACCATTGAGCTCTTCGTAACACGGGTTATCCAGACCATTTCTGGTTCTTCCCGACTTGGAGTTAGGCTACTCCTCCTGAATTCCTTGCGATCTTTAAGGTAAGTTTGATAAGTAATGAAGAACTTGATGGACGAAGAGATAAGGCACGGTCGGTTAGGTACGCGCACACTGTGGTCCGATTATCACAGGGTAACCTTTTTATCAGGCCAGTGTTGGCCATAAGTGCTGTTGTTGAGCGGGTTCACTAGACCGAAGCAACAATGCCCCCGATACACTACTCATGAGAATCTCTCATAGGAATGGGTCGCTTTATAAGTGCACCTTTGAACTTTTACATGCATATACAATTAGATAATTAGGCTTGAATTTTCAACTGTAAGAACTATGTCATAGAGTAGAACTTTAATCGTAGGAAGCAAAAGTAAAAAACAAAATATTTTAAAAAAAAAGTCACATAAATGAATGTCATATGTAGGGGAAAATCCTTACAGGAAATATTTTTATTAAAATTTCTTTCATTGTTACCGGGAGAATTTTTATAAAAAAATTATCTTTGCTTGTGTAAACATTTTCTCAAGGTCAAATTTCCGTTAGTTAAAATAACAATTTTAAATAGGTTACTGACCAGATGCCTATATATGTGCTCTATAAGTTTTCCATTCTCCTACTGAAATGTTCGTAGTCACTGTGATAAAAGTTTTGACATTGTGAAATAAATAAAGCTCTTTTCAAGTGGAATAAGTTTCTACAGCACTTCAATGTTTACTTTCATTAAAAAACTGGGAGATTGGGCTTAAGTAATATAACCTTCCTGCTATGCATGAGCTTTTTCTTTGATATTTTGATTTTTTTTATACAGGTATTTCTTCTTCAATCAATTAAATATAATAAAATTTTCGATTTAACTGTAAAAGCACTCTTTTGCATGCGTATTTATTTGCACTGTAGTTTAACTGCACCTTCCACCTAATTTGACATATAGATAACCTACTACTATACCTTTGGTTTGATCTGCTTTTTTGATAATTTCTAATAATTGTAGTTGATATGCTATTCATTGAATACATAATGAATGTCATAGGTAGTGAAAAATCCTTAAAGGGAATATTTTTATTAAAATTTCTTTCATCGTTACAGGTAGTATTTTCATAAAAAACAAAAAAATGTTATCTTTGCTTCAGTAAACATTTTCCTAAGGTCAAAATTTCCTTTAGTTAAAATATCAGTGAAAGATTCGGATTTTTCTATCACCCCACCTCAGCATACACTGATTAACCGCAATATGTTTCGCTGAGTTCGTGCATGTTTTTATATTGACTATTAATTTTTTTTTTTTTTTTACTAAAATATAAAGTTGAATTTTTAGTAAAGAACCAATAAAATGAGAATTGAACGAATTGATCGATTGAACGTTTCGTTTACTACTTCTATTTTAATAAACATAGATGTTTTCATCTACGTTACTTAGGTATAAATCTTTTTTTGTTAAGCATTTGCTACCTATATATTTTAAAACCTAATGATAAACGGTGGGCTGTATTCAGATTGATTATATATTTTTTATAAAATTATCATAAAAAATATTTAGAAGTCACCAATGATAGGAACCAATCTATAAAATCTACAATAACTTTTTACCTATTTTTTTATTCTATATAATTAATATACCATATCAATAATTATTATCTTCTAGGTGATAATTATTTTTTTTAACAACGTAGTACAAGTAAGCAACTACAAACTACAATTAAGTATTAAAACAATACTGAGAACCTAAATTGTTTACCAGAAGTATACATTAAATTATTACTACTGAAATTTGTTTGTTATTTTTCAGATGTTATTTGGATTACCTGTTCTTTATTTAATTTAATGTTTTTCCTGTACTTATTCTTTAATAAATAAAAAAATATACTTATTCAGAAAATATCCCTAGCAATATCAGAATTCATTTTTATTTTTAAACAACTAATATCTCGAACTTTTATCCGAAATAAGTAATAGTATTTTTTAAATTTAACTGAAAATAACTGCTACGAATATTTTCGAAAACAGCCCTTTTTACTTTCACTTACCTATATATGAAATATATAGTAAGTGGAAGTATTGCGATCGTGAAAAATTTCGACTTCCGGTTTTCAACGGAAATACACGTTTTGGGACCCCCTGAGTCGAAATAACCAAGTCCCGCGAAATGGTCTGTGTGTGTGTGTGTGTGTGTGTGTGTGTGTGTGTGTGTGTGTGTGTGTGTGTGTGTGAACAGACTAGCTCAAAAACTATAAACCGTGGGAACCTGAAATTGGGTATTTAGTGTTGGTATATGCCCGCGATGTGACAGCAAAAATTTCATCAAAATTGCTCAAAGGTAGGGGGTACTTTATTTAATAACTTTTTACGTTTTTTTCGATTTTCTCAAAAACGTCTCTAACGATTTTGATTAAACTGGGTATTTGATCTATTTATATCCCCGAGATATGACTGCAAAAATTTCATCAAAATTGATTAACCTGAGGGGGGACTTTACTTAATAAATTTGGTATCATTTTCACGTGGTTTTTTTATTTTCTCAAAAACGGCTCTAACGATTTAGATTAAACTGAGTATTTGATCTATTTATATGCCCGAGATATGACTGTAAAAATTTCATCAAAATTGATTAACCGGAGGGGGGACTTTACTTAATAAATTTTGTAACATTTTCACGTTTTTTTTTTTTATTTTCTCAAAAATGGCTTTAACGATTTTGATTAAACTTAGTATTTAATCTATTTATATGCCCGAGATATGTCTGTAAAAATTTCATCGAAATTGATTAACCGGAGGGGGGACTTTACTTAATAAATTTTGTAACATTTTCTTTTTATTTTCTTAAAAACGGCTTTCACGATTTTGATCAAACTGGGTATTTGATGTATTTATATGCCCGAGATATGACTGTAAAAATTTCATCAAAATTGATTAACCGGAGGGGGGACTTTACTTAATAAATTTTGTTACATTTTCACGTTTTTTTTTTATTTTCTCAAAAACGGCTTTAACGATTTTGATTAAACTTAGTATTTAATCTATTTATATGCCCGAGATATGTCTGTAAAAATTTCATCAAAATTGATTAACCGGAGGGGGACTTTACTTAATAAATTTTGTAACATTTTCACGTTTTTTTTTTATTTTCTTAAAAACGGCTTTAACGATTTTGATCAAACTGGGTATTTGATGTATTTATATGCCCGAGATATGACTATAAAAATTTCATCAAAATTGATCAACCGCAGGGGGCAATTTACTTAATAAATTTTGTATCATCTTCACGGTGTTTTTTATTTACTCAAAAACGGCTTTAACGATTAATTTTAATAAGATATGAATGTAGAAAAATGTGTGACTTTGGGAAATGATATTTAACAAAACACGTCAATTTCTTATCTAAGTAAGTTGGTAAGTGAAAGTTGTGTGTTGCGCGCACGCACCAGATTTTTTGTTCTACGTTAGTGAAAAGTTTTCATTTTGTTTTTTATGCTCAAAACCCTTGCGCAAGCCTTATTTCGCCATAAGTTTGAAAATGTATTTAAAATAACAATTTAACTTTTAACAATAAAATAACAATTAATAATGGTGAAAAAATAGTTAAAAATTACTAGTATATAGAAGAAAATATTGTTCCTTAATAAATATAAATGGTAATAATTAAATTGGAAATAAGGATTAAATTTATTCTGTGGTTTGTAAAAGCTACAGTAGAAGTTTAGAAAGGCCGAGTCACGTCCTGGAAATACAGGCGGCCGCTGAAGAGGTCTTGGTGAAAGGATGATTCCACTATGTCCTTACTCAAGCACCAATTCACCAACTCTCTAGGGATAGTTCTTGGCTAATCTTCTAAGGGCAAAGTATGATATTTTTTGGAGGGGGATAACTATTTAAATACGTAATTAATGATAAGTCATCTTTTAATTACACAAAAACAAGTCTTATAATAAATAACTTAATATTTTCCTTCATCCTTTTTTAGGTTTTGAGAGAATGAGATGTGCTGTAAGCGAAACTTTGATCAGTTAGATATTCAAAAGTATATAAGAAACTTGTATTCCAGAATATTTCAGAAGTATTTTATAAAAATCTAGAGGGAACTACAATACATAGGTTCACATTCAGTCCAAGGATAGGAAAAAAACAAATGTTCAGTTTTTTCCCTGCTTTATATTCTATTTATGGTTTTGTTTGAAGGGCAGGGTTAATAGATAAATTAATAAAAGATGAGTCCATAAATGAGTCCAAAGTTATGTATATTTCCTATTTATTTATTTTTTTCTTCCAGCACAAAACCGAAAAATCACTTTATTGAAAACTTATTGAAAACACAATTATTGAAAGATAGATGAGTAACCATGCTTCCGAATCAAAGCCCCTTCAATCTAATGTTCCGTTTACTCACTTAAAAAATAATAAATTACTCAACTTGGTCATGTTTATAAATAGTTTAAAATCGTATAAATGTTCGATAATTGCCATTACATTTGCTGATTGTTTACTAATGTTGTTAACAGGCCCCAATTTTTGAAGTAAACAAGAAAGTTAGAACCTTATTCATTAATTCAAAAAAGAAATAACAAAAATCTCATAATAATTTACTATAAAAAAAATCTATAATAATAATAGAAAGAAACTGTCAAGTATAGAAAGTTAAGATGTGTTACCCATTTCTATTGGTTACATGTTGTAATTAACTATCTTTATTTGAAAGTCAATGGCTAACGATTTTTACACATTTTTTGAAACATATGCCACTCAAGATTAAATACGTTTAAGTAAGCATGCTTAATCGAAAGCATATATTTTTTTTCAAAATTCATATTGTAACCAAAAGTTTTAAAATGATCCTCACGGACTTAGTAGTAGTAATAAATAGGAGGGGCCGTTTTAAAATAATTGTGTCAAGTAAAATATTCCATGATCCATGAAGGTCATAATTTAAAATGTTATTACACAGCAACGCAGTAAATGACAACTCCATTTTCCATTTTAGGACACCAGAAATCATTAAATATAGAGCTTTAAACATAGCAATAGAGAAATTTTATTAATTTTCTCAACTCTAAGGAGGTCGCCACGATCCGATAGAGGTATTAGCATGAATATAAAAAATAAGTAAAGAATTTTCAAATTTTATGTAAGCATTCATTAAATTAATTGAACTCAATATTGAGTTTTATTTATTAGATTCCTTTTGTTGCTAACTTCCACAGTTTTAACAACAATTAGGGGAGTCACCTATGGTGTAGTGGTTAGCATAGCAACCTACAATACTAAAGTTCGCGGGTTCGCGCCTCGCGGTGGCTCCAGGATTTTTTAATGGGAGTAAAAGATCCTTAGCTATGCCGTCCCTCGGATAGGACGTAAACTGGAGGTTCCAAGCCAAAGTACGATGTAAGGTACTCGTTAAAGATCCCTATCCTAATTAAACCTAGATAGGCAAAATTTAGGACTCCCACTGTAGTAGCATCGTCCGATTAGCCTTAGTGGCATAAAGTGACATAAAACAAACAAACAACAAACAGCAACAACAATTACAGGTTAAATCTACATATATTAGTAAATATATATTAAATAATTTTATGTTAATAGGCATATTATACTATATATTTGTTAAACTGTTGATAAGAGATTTATCAGATCTAATGTTTTTCACTCATTAGCTAGCACAGGTCAGCACTGGGAAGATGAGTTATTCAACGGTGAGTTATCTTTTCATTGGTAAAAACCATTAATTAATTAAAGGATAACTTCAGGCTAATTACCTAATATATAATGCTACAATTACCATATCATGATCAGTATTCATAATCTTTCTTGATAATTCATCAACTAAATTATTCAAACCATGAACGTTTCATCACGGCTCATAGTTTAAAGACAGTTGCCAAGTCACAGCCGAGTCAGTGCGGCAGTAACGTTTCGGTGGTCTCAACGGCATGACGATTAGTTTTTTCTCATAATGAACTTAACGGGATATTGTGGAGAGTCATTCGACTATTTACAGGCAATGTTAAATCTAAACCATTTCTAGGAAAAGTAGAGAAATCTTAAAAAAAAAAAAAAAGAAGTCCGGCAAAATGATTTGCAAAAATGTAACTATGTTAGCAGTATAATTGACCTGTGATCGCCATTTTTTTTTGGCCCCATGGAGTTATTTTTCATATACCCATATGAAAAATAATGTATATACCTAATCGGTATGGGGACAATTTAAGATATATATGAAGTATATTATTATACGTGAATTATATATCAGTCGTTAACTACCGTAAGAGAAAAAAACTTTTAGAAAGGGTTTACATCATAAAGTTTCGGTGATATAAAGAAATACAATTTTATAGATTTTCTACAAATCTATATTTGCAAACTTTGATAAGGCACAAATTTCAAGCGAAATAAAAAAAATAATAATTACTCTATTCTAGTATAAATCCCTTTTACGGATTTGAGAAGGTATGGATTTTAATGAATGAAGTATCATCAAACAAGAAGAAATTTCAGGAGGAAAACACGAAACAAGCTTACTAGGACTGGCACAAAACGTATTAAAAAATTGGGAGGTTTTTAAGTTTTTCAAATTTTTGACGACAGTAAAATCGACGGATATGAACGGGACAATTTTTTTTTTTTTTTTTACACTGGAAAAATACAGTATAGAGCAATGGGAACTGTACAGATTGTGAATTTTTAAGGCGAGAAAATCAACCACTTTTGAGAAGATGGAGAGACAAAGAGTTTTCTGTTGCTTTGGATACTTAAGTTAACTTTGCCTAGTAACCCGTATGCCGGTATCAGCTAGGAAGGGGGGGGGGGGGGGAGGAAACGTAAGTTGTCTGCAAGGAATAAAAGATAATACTTATTATTAAAGATGTATTATAAACTAAATGAATGTATTGTTTTTATAAGTCAAAGATAGTTTAATTTTAATAAGGAAATTCATAAAATGTGATATTAAATATTAATATTTTATTTAATAAAGTTTATAAAGGACTATTTTGTTATTATATCTTGTAAGATTAAACAGTAATTTATTTAAGAAACAATAAGTTTATGGAAAAATAACATATGAATCTAACATGAGAGTTCGTGCTAGGGCATACTAGTAAAGTAAAGATGCAATAAAAATTTGATGTGCTGAAATAAATTACTTTATAAATAAAATAATCCATTCCGTCTTCATTTTTTAGCATGGTGCTTATATATTGAAATTATGATTTATGTTTAATATTAAAAAAACATTTCTTCTTATTTTGCATAAAATATTGGGAAATAAAGTTATGAGGAATAATTAAATCGATAAATGATTTCCGTTCTTTTTTAAAGGAATTAAATGCGTTTAGACTTAAAGGAGAGTTACATTATTGATCGAACTTCCCAAAAATAAAATAAGACATTTATAACCACTAATGAAAAAATAATAATCTGAAATACCGTTCATTTTTAATGTTTTTAATACAAATTTAAAATGCTAATTATTTTTTCAGCATTAGTTATTTAATAACTTTAGCTTAACATAAAATAATGCATACCTCATTTCCATTTTCTAACTAATATATTTCATCAATTACAAACTTTAGCATGTCAAAGTTATCCCCAATTTTAATTCTGCTGTTCTTTAAGCCATTGTAAGAATTTAAAAATCTCATCATTTGTGACATCTTCGTGAAATCCTTTTCATTAATGGGGTTTCATAATAATTCATAATATATCCCCACCCAAATTTTTTGTTGGACCTTCACTGTCGTAATACGTGGCTCCAGAGAGCCAGAATATGGATCTAAACTATCTTATTATATATACAATGTAAGTATATTAGTATTAACACTTTTGCTTCAAACCCAATGCATTTTATTTTATTTATTTATTTTACATTTTTTTTATCATATCTGTAAAACTAGTCATTAGCAATTTATCGTGCTCTCGCAAACCAGAAACTGGGACAAATGCAACCTGTACTATAATTGATTGTGAACCTTTCGAATCATAGGTTTTCAGTGTGAGTGATTAGCAGCAAGGCCCAATCCCCTCAAAACCTGTTAATTCGATGACCCGGTCATTTGGGGAAACCGTCTTCCCCAAAAGGGCGGTGGTTATAACGACAAGCCCCTTATAATAAAGGAGTTATAATAATCGCAAATTAAAAAGTTTGATTTTGGAGAAGAGAAATGCTTGAGATCCGGAGAGCGGAGTGAAAGGTGGGTAGGCACTAGGCCTTTAGGAACTGGTTTGTCCCACTATGCAAATTTCATTTTTGCACTTCTGTACTTTTTTTTTTTTTTTTGTGTTCAAAGGAAATCTAGTCTCTTCAAGGTCTCGTAAACAAGGTTTGTGGAGAGCATATGATTCGATTTTATCATTTCCTCTTTCCCTAAGGAACCTTCAATTCGTAACCAAAGGAACTTGGTAATAAATCCTCTTCGTAGTACCGGTAGTTAAAGAAGTCGGTAATCCTCATATATGAAAGAATTGGTCCCAAGGTTCAAGGATAAATATAGTAACTTGAAATTTACACAATTAAAAAAGAATGGTTTTTAAAAATGCAAGCAATGATGGAACGTTTATGAAGACTAAATGTCTACAACTTTTTGCCGGAGGTTGGGCGCCAAACTTTTAATCTGCTTGAGGCTTGCTCTTTTAAAAAACCGTATATAAATGTAATAAAACCATGTATAATTATCTTTAGTCTACTGATCTGGACAGCTAAATCTTTACTCAGAAGTTTACTCATGTAATACAACAATGATAAGAAACGCCTTCAATATTTCGATGTACGCGCGTGGCACTTATAATTTATCAAAATAAATACTAACGTTCATACTAATTTTAAATTAGAAAATATTATTTTTTTTTACAAGATTATTGTGAATAAGTTCCGAGTTCGAGTCCCAGCTGAGTAAGATGTATCTGTCAATTGTTTATTATATGACCCTAACGATGGAAGACCTTCATAGCGTACAACCATCCTCTACAAAATGGGTGTGTTCTCAATTAAATTATTAATTAAAGTGACCAAAACGTAACGGTACAGTGTTATATCGGTCAAATCACCGTAACCGTAGATCATGAAACGTTCGGAGAGGCACAGGTTTCACATTAAAATGCTGTAGTACAAAAAAAAAATTACATTTTAGTAATTGTGGAGAAAAAAAAAATTATCTCAATTATGATTACTTGAAAAATTCTCCATCACAAATATAATCAAGCCTTGGTTTATATTTTTAAATTCAAATCTATAGAAACTTGAATGGTAATTGACGATTTAAAAGGTACTGAAGGCAAGATTTTTTTTTTTTTTTCAAAAAATAAATAACTGGTTCTTATCGTGTTACGAAAGCACATAACATGTAACCAAGTGTTCAATATTTAATATGTAAAAAACAGTTAATCAATGATAATATTTGAAGGATAATTGTAGATTATAACTTGTTTTGTTCATTTCAAATTAAAACATTGCTATTATTTTAAAATTCTACTAAAAACATAGAACTGCGTATTAATCAAAACAGCGTTATATACATCATAAAGAAGAATGAATTTAAATAAACTGTTGGAATGAATAGATGGAACGTTAAAAAGCTTTTTTGTAAGAGCTTAAACGACGGTCAATGCCTTAGACGTATACGGGAATATACGTTAGCATGTTTCGTGTAGGGCAGGTGCATTTCAGTTTAAAATTACTCATAATAAAGACCATAGAACACGTTGTATTATAATTATTTTTAATAGGTGTATTCAATTTTTTTCATTACA
The DNA here is from genome assembly GCA_911387785.2 of Aelia acuminata. Taxonomy (NCBI): domain Eukaryota; kingdom Metazoa; phylum Arthropoda; class Insecta; order Hemiptera; family Pentatomidae; genus Aelia; species Aelia acuminata. The sequence goes on along the minus strand of OU426984.1, from coordinate 50,865,364 downwards.
CTTAAATAATGAACCATGCTTTAAAAAAATATAACGTTGAAGTAATAATTTAAACCCCTCCAAGGAATATTTTATAGATATTTATATTGGAAAATATTAATAGATATACATATAGGTGCTAGTTACATTACTATTTACATTTTAAACAGTATTTTAATATGAAATTTACCACCGACACAAGTTATTTGACTTTTGCGATTTTTCAGATAACACCTAGCAATAAATGTTAAATTTACTTAATTTAATTGTAGTCTTGCACTCTTTTTTATTTATTTTTTATTTTATCTGTGATGAAAATTTATATTTTTCTTAATATCTTTTAAACTTTTAGTATTAATATTATTAAAACTAGAAAAGTGAAACCCATAATGAGCATAAAGGAACCACTTTGACACTTCCAAGGGGTATAGTGGTCCCGGTTTGCGACATTACCAGTTCTTGCATTGCGGGTTAGAAGAACACCCAAGGCGTTCCAATCAATGATTCGCCAGATCTTTGTCACTTCAGAGTGGACATTTAACTATAATAATCTATCATTCGTACTCAACGGGACGTGAAATTTATTTAGTTATGCCAAAATTAAATTTCGACGATGAAAAAAAATTGAAACCATTGCTTAGAGGGTAGATACGCTAAACGAAAAACCCATATGGCACATATATAGGCGTAATCACTTAAAAAAAAAATAAATAAAAAAATAACCTGAAAAAGGTTTTTAAAATTGTATGGATGGGTTACCTGTGGTGTGGTGTTTAGCATGGCAACCTACATTACTAAAGGTCGCGGGTTCGCGTCCCACGGTGGCCCTAGGATTTTTTAATAGGAGTAAAAAGTCCTTAGCTATGCCGTCCCTCGGATATGACGTAAAATGGAGGTCCCGAGCCTGTACGATGTTAGGTACTCGTTAAAGATCCCTATCGTAATTATACCTGGATAAGCAAAATTTAGGACTCCATTAGCCTTAGTGGCATAAATGGACGTTAAACAAAGAATAAATAAATAAAATTGTATCGATCTCGTAATGTATTCAATACAGATAAATTACATAGATTTTAAAGTCTCAGATAATAAATATAAGATTTCTAAAGAATTTGAAGAAGATTCTAAATATGAAGTGTGTTTTTAAAATTCATTTGAATAGTTCTATAATAACTATCACACGCTCCAGACAATCACACGGTTCTATATCAATGCTCAGAGTTGAAAACAAAAAATTATTTTAAATTAGAAGCATACGATTTAATATAATTGGAAAAAAGCGGGATGAAAGACTTTCTGGAATTGTTAAATATTGGGAAGGACTCATTTTAAAATATTATTATACGTGTATTATGAAGAAAAACTATATGCCTACCAGAGTTTATTTATTTATATTAATTAAGTTTATGTAAGATAACCTTTTTGCGAATCGGTTATCTTTAGGCGGTGATAAGACAAACACATTTATATTGTGTTTACATTAAATATTATTTATGAGAAAAATACCTAGAAGTCCTACAAAACTCCCCCTCCCAATAAATGTACTATTTTATATTAAAATACATAATATATAATACATAAACAACTAACCTGTATTTGCTGAAGCAGATGCGGCGAATATAAATACGAAGAGCCAAGCCGCCCTCGGCTGTAGCATTGTCTGTGCCTAAGTATCACTAAACTAATCACAATATATTATGTCACTAGCTGAGAATTGAAGAAGTCCGCTATGTGGTGCACATCCTGAGCTAAGTCCTGACAACGGAATGGCGCCTCTCACTCGGTCCAGCTAGGTCCTCTGGTAGGGGTACAAGAAGTGGGGGACTTCCGCCACCCCTCTCTGTACAGCCCTTGGATTCTATTATCCAGGTTCCGTACTCCCATGTCTTGCGGGAAGCCTGGAGATGCTAATATCAACAAATAGAAGAAATAGTCTAATATCATTCCAAATGTTTAATCACCTACCATTCAGGCTGATTTTGAATCGCAAAATGTTTGCGACCTTTCTCGAAGGAATGCTTAAGGATCATTTAAAAGAGAAAAGAGTAAAGAAAAGATACCAATAATTTCTAATAGAACCATAATAAATCTAAAGTGCAATGAATAAAAATATCATGGCAAAATTTTGGTCCGCAATTTAATTTTTTTTAAATGAGCAGTTGAGCACCACTTTATAAACGTATTTTCCAACATGTTTTTATTACTCATGGGAAGATAATGCACATTTGTAATTATATTGTTTACCAAACTTACCCCATTAAAATTTCATAAAAATTACAGAACCATTCGAAACTACTTGTTTCACAATTTTCTTCCTCCTTTATTCTAATAATGACAAACTTGTCATGATTTCACCGAAATAACTTGTTTTTACTGAAATATAAAAAATATCGAAAAATACTCTCTTCTTCTCTTAAATTACTATATACAGATAAATACTAAGTATATAAATAAAAATTTATAAATAAATGTAAATATAAATTTATATATACTTTATCTTCTTAGAAGCAATAAAGCACCACATAAATAAAATAAAAAATTGTTACTAATATATTCTAAATATACAAATTAAAAAATGGTAAATCACTTGAGTAAATATTAAATTAAAAAAAGCAGCGTTCAGCTTGCTCATATTCCTAAAAGAAATATACTACTGTAATTAAACAAGATAACGCTAATGACACTATGGATAAGAGGCAGAAAATAAAATTCATTTAAAAGTAGCTATGCTTGAAGTTGAAAATAAGTTTTAAAAAAGATGATTTTCCTCTTTGCTTTCTGACCTTGTAGATCACTGACCTTTTTTCCATACCCGCAGAATACTTGTTCATTCTATCACCACATCTAGTTTTTGGTACCCCATTTCTTTAGCCAACTATTGAAGCGTTCGTCATTGTGTAAAGGCTTCAGTATGATTGTATCTCGCAGCATTAATCCACATTGGCAGCATTAATCACATTGCAATCTCTATTATGGAGATTTCTTGAGATTTTACGCAGTTTCAATGCTATTGAATGACAGAAGAATGGTAAAAATCTGATATATTTCTTACAATTGATTATTCGTTGAAGTTATTACTTAGGTTTAGGAAATTAAATTTGCATATTCGTGGGCAAGACTTTCCTTTTCCATCTTTTATCATGCTGTTAAGATTGATTTTTCGATATTTTTCAATATTACGGAATATGAAAATTAAAAACTTCACTAAACTATCCCATACTAAAAAAGATTAAATTTTTCCGAAAATATGCGAAAATAGAGCTTTTAGTATTTTGAATAGTTAAAATTAAGTTTCAAATAGATAGAAACTGTAGGAAAACGCAAGCCGCTTGTTTCCTGGGAGCCCGAAAACGAGAAAGTTGATTTCATCACAGGTCATTAGGCACGAATGGACATTTACAGTTCAACTAAAGATTCATAATGGCGCAGAGCACAATTCTTAGTGTCCTCAACGTCCTTGTACCAAATCCTCTTGGAATAAGAAAGTAAATCTAAGAATTATGGGCGGCAATAAGAGGTGTGACAGGCAGTGCTTTAGTGGGGAAAACGTTGGTATGAGTTTCAGAAGTGAAAGCGCAATTATCAAGTTTACGACATCTTTTGAAGTTGGAAAAATGTGAATAAATGAAATATAAAAGCAGCAATGAACATAACATTTAAATCGAAATATAAAATAAAAAGCGCCATTTAAATAAACTAAAAATGAATTGAAACTTTTTTTTTTCGTTTCTCCTTATCTTTTTCTTCCGGGTTTGAGGAAGGACCTCTCATTGATGCCGAGTTAAATGCCTCCAGCAATGGGACTAGAACTCGTAATCTTCATATTGACAGTTAGTTTGCCACGTGATCCATCATTGTCATTGGAAAATTTGTTTTATGAAAAATTAAAAATAATGAAACTATTTTGATAGTTTTTTTTTTTTCTTGGATTTGATTTTTGGATTATAGAGTAATATTAAAGTTTTGCCTAGCTGACTAATATAATATAATTATTATATTGATATATAAAGTTTGCTGTACTGTTTATAAAAAAAAAGGTATTTTCAGTCAATGAAATATATATCATGCATATGCCTTTTAAGAATATAATTAAATTGATTAATTAAGCCAATCAATTAATTAAATTGATCCAACTACTCCCAACCAGATATTCAATTAATTCAATCAGACATTAAATAATTAATTATAAAATAAATAAAAACAATTTATTAATAATCTTAATAATAGAACCTACACCACTTTTAAGATGGGAAAAGTATACACCCAATGTTAGATATATATTAATTTAAAAATTTTTTTCTTTACTCTCCGAATCCGAGCATAATTTCGAAATACATGAACTTCTTTAAAGGAATAGAGAAAATAATTTACCGTGAATAACCTAGCCATTGGAAGAGAACATTACCAGAGCCTAGGAGAGTTGCCGCTCGGAATATAAATGGGAGACTTTAACGAACGTATAGACTAGAAATCGTGAACTGTGTTGCTTTTCTTTCTTAAAAACCTATCCAGGACAACAATATAGAACTTGTCCTAAAACCCTGAATTTCTATTATATAGTATACAATATTGGTATATATTTTTCTCTCTTGCATATTTAATCCTAAATAAATACATTTGAACATTGAAGTATGCTGTGACTAAACGCTGAAAAAAAAAAAAAAAAAAAAAAAGCTGTGACTAAGTGTAAAAATTAAGTGCATATTTCAAATGAATAGAATTTCATTACAAATAATATTATTTTAATAATATAAGATTCCTAAACAAAACTAACTAAAAATAATAATAAACAAATCAATAAATAAAATAAATCCATATGTTAAATGATTCATTTGAATAGTAAGTGACTAATAAATAAATTAAAAGTATAGAACGAATTTTGAAAATTTGAAGAGCTCAAATAATAAATGAAAACTTTTAAAGAATTTTTTTACAAATAATCATAAAATAAAAACCAAATACTGTGATATTTTATCCAAAAACAGAAAATATTTAATTTAAATTGAAATAAATGAAGAGATAAACGATGGAGTTATACAAACAATTATTTTAAAATTATTATTATTAGTAAAAATAACAAATGAATGAATAGATAATTTAGAATAAATTTTATACAATCAAATATTTAACTGAAAAAAACAGGAAAGAAAAGTAGTGACTGCATTTAAGTTAAAAACGATAGGTTCAAAAATATTTACAACAGTTTTTATATTATATTATTGTTAATATAAATTTCATAAAGGCATATACCTAACTATTTTACAGTCGATTATTTTATTAATTTCTTTCAGTTTAGGCATGAGTCTATTTGATTTACCTATTTGTGTATAGTGTGTCCAGTCAGCAAAAAACTTTTGAAATCTTGAATCTTTTGTAAAATTTTATTCTAAGAAAAGTGTTAAAAATTGCGTCGTTATGACTTAAAGTCATAACTAAAAAGCTATGCTTTTTATGTTAGCAATAAACGGTGAGAGCTCTTTAGAAACTGACTTCGAAAAAATGTCACAAGTGAAAGATGTAAGCCATTAAATTCTGCAAAAAATGGCGCTAAGGAATTGAGCCTAGCTTAATTCATTCTGGAGATACTTTAGGCGAAGTCCTAGACTAAAATCTCTTGACCCAAGAATTATTGAATTTAAATTTCAGAGAAAAAAAAAAAGATTTAAATAGGATTTATTTGAACGGTTACATTGTCAAAATTCCGAAATTCTTTTATAGTTGGTCACAGGAATATAACTCTAGATTCCTTTCCTTGGCGGCATCTTTTGTCAAATTTTATGGAATACTACTTTTACTCCTTACATATTTTCAAAAAGTCAATTCCTAAGGAGCTCTCAGAGTTTTAAAAAAAAACAACAAAGGGTTTTGGCTTTAGGAGGGGTGCTAAAAGATGCATTTTCATAGACATTCTTAGGGATGGATTTGTTAAGAATCAAATTTTAAATAAGATCCCGATTTTTTTTTTGGCACCAATTACACGGTCCTGAGAGTGGCCAAAAGTATTCTTGTAGTAAATAAATTGTTGGATATCTGTATACAATACACACCCCCTTTATCAATGGCAGGATTTCGAACCACTAATCTTCAGTATCGGATAACGCCTCCCGATCGAATACCGAATACCCACAAAAATGTCGTCCTCTAAATGACTCTATACAATCTTCCTTTGCCGAGTTCTCACAACGCCGATGCACTAAATGCCGTGATGAAGCGAAACTAATAATGTCACAGGATGAGGATGGAGCAGAACAGCACTCGTAATAACGGTCGCAATTCTCTTAAAAGGTATTGACAACACGTCCCTTAGGACCGTTAGGCCAACCATAATCTCTACAAGCTCATTTCTGAATCTAGCACCAAGTCGAGAAGCCTTCTTCATCAAGGAATATCTGGCTATGTATTTTTCCCGTTATTATATAATAATTAATAATGAAGCAATATATCTATAATAAAATATGATACTTCGTGTTTTACGTGCCTTACGATAGAAAACGTAATATCCAGCTTACAGGAGTACAACATGCCTAAGAGCCAGAAAACAACACTCATTCTACACCTAAGTCAATTAGGTCCCATTAGTCAATGGGGACAAAAAAGTTCTATTAACTACAGTGCGTAGTGGAACGTTTTCTAAACATAATAAATTTCATAGATACCTCACATTGTTTAGATTACAATCTAAATAGCAAAAATAGTAGCACACAAACCATGATGAAAACAAGAGAAAAAGAAGTTAAAAGTTTTCCAACAGTTATTAAAATACGCACATCACACAACTTCCACTTACTCCTTCTTCCTTTGACTAAATATTAGTGTTATATTTTTGTTTTTTTAATGACGTAAATATTATCGGAAAGGGAACAGTGGTGTGCCGAAAATAAGTTGGCTCCACTTACTCATAGTACTCAGTACTAACTGGAGATTCGTTTGAATTAGTTCTGTTCCTTAACAAAGAACTTAGTCACAGGGGAAAACATCGGTACATCCAAAATCTCACTATTCACAAAGAAATGGACATCCAAACTATAAAATTAAACATAAAAGAAAAATACACCGAATTTCCCGCTAGAACTCAAAATTACCCAAACGCAATTGTCTCTTTCCTTTCCTATTGCCTGTTACCCAACCGACGCATGTTGAAAAGAAAATGGCCGAGAAACGTACTACTATGAGTTAACTAAACAAGTTACTCAAAGAAAAAAAAAAAAACCCGTATCAAAACTAAATGGGATATAAAGCAGTTACAAATATGTAGATTGATGCATAAACAAAATACAATACTCTACTGCATTCTACTGAAGAATATATGTAAAGCTTTTTCAAAATAAACATAAATTTCGCCAGGTTAATTAACACCATCTCATACTGATCCCAAAAGGTGAGCTCGAGTGACATTTATTTATATTACGTAATGTAGATATTTGTTAGGGCAAAGATGACATACATTTTCGTACGAATATATTACATAACCAGCTAAAGCCGTGATTAGTAGCACATATTGACCGCCTTTCGGAAACCTACACAAACAACAATGGAAAAAACAGGCTCCTTACATAAACAACGCAATGCAATGATCTCATTTTTGATTGGTTAACTGAGACAATCCTGAGAAGTCGGTTAAATGCCGCAATGGGTCCTCCATTTCAGGCAAATAATTATGAATGGAGCGACAATACTGGCACAAGACTGCATAGTCTTTTCCCCAGCACAGCATTATAAGTACTAATTGTCAATTTTTTGTCAAAACAACCTCTTTGTGTTGGGGACAGAAAAAAAATTATATAATTTTTATCTAATTATTTCATTCAAATGTTACTAGTAATAAAAATATAATTTGTCTATTTAAGCTTTGGTACTCTAAAATGATAAAAAATAAATAAGAATGAATAAAGTATAATAAGAAATAAACAAAACAAATAAATAAATAAAGACTTCATTCATCATAAAAGAGATGCTGCCCAACTACATTGGTTTGCTAATACACAGCATACTATATGTCCATCTGAGACTATTTGTAACATCTTATTGTAATAATGTATAATAATAATAATAACATCCATGCATATTTAAATATGTATACATAGAGGGTTATATTTTTTTTATATATAATTTTTTTTTTTTAATTTTTATTCTTTCTCTCTTTTACCCAATCCCTTGAGAGCTAAATTTTGAATAAAATATATCTATCATGCACCAACAATAAAAATAAGAATAAAACCAAATCAATACTCAATCCTGGCATACCTATAACATTAGAAATAAAGATATATTAAAATTTAACAAACAATTAAATAAATAATTCATGCATAAAATAAATAGATAAATAAATAAATAACAGATATACATAGATGTCCTCTCACCAGTCTCTAATTCACCTACTCCCATATATGTGGAGATGTACTATTCCCAGGGAGTCAAGGACTATACTCTCCACCAAGCTTGCTAGGTCTATATTCTATACTAAATAAATAAAAATCTACCATCATCAGGGCTGAAAAACTATATTTGATAGCTGAGGAGAAAAAGCACGGCTCACAACATAAGATTTTAAGATGAAAATCAAAATTACGTTGGACTTATCGTCGGTGTCGCGTTAACACTTATTCTATAGAAAACTCCATAGAGCAAATAAAAAATATTTCAGTTTCTACATTAAGGCCTTTTCTATGCATCATAATGGAGTGAGTTGTTTGAAATTGCGATTTTTCAAATCCAAAACTCCAAAGTTCAGTTTCATATTTAAAAGTAGGTATGAACAACATATTGCTATTGATTAGTCTTTTGTTTCGTTAAGTCAAGGGTGGAACCAGCCGGTTGTAAAGGGGGGGTTGCAGAGGTGCCCCCCCAAAAGAGGGAGGTGCATCCCCCACAGCCCTTCCCCTGGATCTGCCCATCATCTCTTTTACCATTATGCTCCTTTCCCACAACTGACATGTTCCTTGTTCTGCATATTATTTGTTCTTTAAGTTATTTCCTTACTTTTAGCAAGTCAAGTTAGGAAGATGTTGAAATCATCTTATCATTTCTTATAATATCAATAAAATTGGTAAGCGCCTAAGACACATGAATTTCAACATTTTAAAAGAAACTAATTAAATAGACTCATTCTCCCAACATTAAATTACCCCTTTTAAAAATAATTTTTACCCCTTTTTGGACTCGAACTGTGGCAGTGCTCTAGTTTTATTTACATTTTCATCATTAGAGTAAGGCAGAAGATACAAGGCAATAAATTGCCAAAATATTTTTTGCCACAAATTTCAGGAATGATGATGCCTAGAAAAGGCCTTTATATATACAGAAACTGAAATATTTTTTATTTGCTACATGTTGTTTTTATATAATTTACAGAATGGCCTTATAAATTCAATTGCGCAACATTCGAAGTCTTAAAACGGTGAAAATGTCCGAATCTACTTCAGTAAAAAAATGGAGAAATTATAAGTACCTGGAAGTAATGCCTTAAAAGAACATAAAATATGAATTAATCGGTGATTCAAAAAGAACCTTTGAAAGTCACCCACCAGTTAAAGGGAAATCCTGTTATTCATGCTCTCGTTCATAACTAGCCGTAATTCAATTGGCCACATCAATAATATTTTTCCACGTAGATAGATTCAATATAATTCTGAATAAAGTCCAGTTTATAATTAAAACTATATAAATAAATTAATAACAACTATATGATCATACACATCTACGTATACATACCGACCAACACACTCACATACAAACACACAGATAAAATAAATGCTGGAATATAATTAGTCTCTGAACGGAAACAAAATATGTTATGTGTCCCACTTCCCAAGACTACGCGTTCTCTCCCATACAGTTCTATCTATTAGCTCCTTGTAGGAAAATGTAAATGTACACAAATTTATGTTTGCTAATTGACAACAAGAAACAACCTGACATACTTCGCTTAAAACGCGGGTCAAAGAAAAGATTTTCCTAACTAGGTGGCTTTTTATTTATCGGGAATTTAATTACTTCAATAATAATTCTCAGAATAGTATAATAAAAAATATATATACATAGAGGTTAGAACAACCGAGGAGCTTATGGAGGAACACCGGCTTAGGTTTTTATTCCTATTAACATGAATTTCCTGCGTCATCAGGACAGAGTCACAAGAAAAACCTATAAGGAGGGAAAATTGAAAAGAGACAAGTTGAAGTCCTAGGAAAACTCAGCAGAGACAGAATTGTAAGATAATACAAAAAGATCACTGACATATATAGAGTAGAATCGCACCGCTACATGGTAATCAATCTCATATAAAACCCATACCGGCTTACCGATTAACCATTTTGGGAGCACAAGGATTACGATCTAACCCTGATGATGGGCGCTCAAGATTATAGCGGCATGTCGGTCTTGGCAGTAATGCCTCGATGAAGAAATGCCCCCTATCAAGTGGTGCAAGAGATGATCCCGAAGATCGCAATGTGAGCAAGGCATCCTCTTGCAATACTATATCTGTCAGGGGATCCTACATGCCTCTATGATCTAACTAATTGCTCTCTTGCAAAACTGAGGGCTTGTCTTTCATCCTTCTAATATTACACATGATCCGAATAGAATACTTCGATCCTTGGTACTTAATGTATAATCCATAATGGGACATCCACTAGAAGATTGTAACGGGGAACAAAAGAAGTACGACATAAGTTGGATTGAAATACAATTAGACACTAAAGATAAGAACAAACTGAAAGGATTATTTGATAAAATCGACAAGAATAGGTGCAGCCGACATAAATTCCATAGTTGGCAATTAGCAACAATACTTTGTCAGGGACGGTCCGAGGGGGGGGGGGGGGAGGAGGGTACTGGGGTATAGACCACGGAAATTTCGAAAAAAAATCATTGGTATAAATTAGACCTCTCATTTTTAGCTACATATAGTAGTATTTATGTATATTAATATATTAATGTTCTTGTTATTTTTTTAAATGAATAAATTTTATATCTGTCCGACATTTTTTTTTTGGGACTACAAATGTCCTTTAAACTCACTTTGAGGTTATCATATTCATCAAGAAGGCGCTTTGATTGGTTAAATTTGTGATGATTGAATTTTAGCCCAAATTTTAAAGCGGTTTTACTGATCAGCAATATTAGTTGCAAGTTGTCTAAGTGGAATCTTTCCCAAGTTTAGTAAAATAAGTTAAATTTTGAAAAAATATTTGTAAACGGATTTTAATTATTAATATAAGGGATACTTATATTATACTTATAATTATACTGTTCATTTCTTTTTATTCTAAAATATCAGATGTGAAATTGGTTTTACAATATCTGAATTTACAATATCAGTTCTAATTTTTTTTGTTTCATAATTTCATAATCCCTTGCATATATATAAAAAAAGTCAGGTTACTTGAACCATTTTTGTTGAAACATTTTTAAATTAAGACAGCTAAGGCGATTATTCTAATTTTTTATTTGTTGTAACCCCCTAAACCCCAAATAGCAGAATAGTTTTTAAAACATCGGAAAAACTGGTGGTAGGGATTGGAGCTGGCGGGTTTTATCATTTTATCTTATTTCAAAGAATTTTAAAAATACTAATTTTATCCCTCGGTTGTACAGTAGTATAAGTTTTTACCATAAATAGGTCTTTGGTGGGGAAGGAAGTGAGAATTATTACATTTTTACCAGTTTATCAGATTTCAATGAATTTTCAGGCACTGGTTTTAAAACACTTATTTATTTATTTAAACTTTATAAATATCATTAGATTATCTTTGATCTCTGTACCGTAAGAAGAGTGGAATTTTTTTCCCCAAAATTTTTAATCTAACTCGATTTTTCAAACATGCCAATTAGATCCCTTGCCTTCTATTGTATACTTCTATAAATACATAAAATGTTAAAAAAAAAAATATACATATATATATATATATATATATACTACATCTTAACTTTTTATATTTGAAATAAATGTGAGCGCAGTAGTACACGATCATGAACTATACACCATCACGATAGTCCTTCATCCTCACGATCACGATGTTCCTCTATTCAAAGAAACTCTAACAGAATCAGCTCAAGGAGTATTTTTACCGTTCGAAGTAACATTAACATGTGAGTTTTGTTGTTGTTGTTTGTTAGTTTAACATCCATTTTATGCTACTAAGGCTAATCGGACGATGCTACAGTGGGAGTCCTAAATTTTGCCTATCCAGATATAATTAGGATAGGGGTCTTTAACGAGTACCTGACATCGTACAGGCTCGTGAGCTCCATTTTACGTCCTATCCGAGGTACGGCATAGCTAAGGATTGTTTCTTCCTTTAAAAAATCCTAGGGCCACCACGGAACGCGAACCTACCTTTAGTATTGTAGATTGCCATGCTAACCACTACACCACAGGCATATGGACTGCTTCGATGAATATGGAATATTGATGAAATGACGCCGAAAGCTCCATGTTATAATATTAAAATAAATAAATTAATGAGATCTTCCTGGTGGTTGTACTATTAGTAAATATATAAAACGATCTACCTACTACGAAGATACCAAATCAAATTTTTAATATCGGTTTTCCATGACCGAATCTTACATGAACTCCACTTCCTGTAAATGTCACAGGAAAGAGGAGAAGGAGAACTCCGGAATCAAGATTAAGGATCTCTGTCCTGCTGCCCTTGGGTCAAAAACCTACTTGAAGGATGCCAAGAAATAGCAAGCCGATGTCCTGGCTCGGATCCAGCACCAGTTCCCAGGGGCTGCGGCCCGGATGACTCGCCTCCTGTCTTCGGTCACAGTCACGACCTTCCAGTCACTTGTCTGTCCCATCACGAGCTATCGTACCACAACTGGTCCCAGTTTGTCTCCACTTAGGGTGGATGACATTTAAGGATCGCATTAGTCTAAATAATTACCATTAAAAAAACATCGATGAGAGGAATATCCTTACTCGAGAGTAAGAAGGAGAAATCAGTAAATTACATTACGATACAGTAATTCTATTTTAAAGAGATCATAAAATAGTAGCCAATGTTCCCTATTCACTTATCAACGGAGAACAGAAATTACCTTAACGGCAGAATTTTAAATGAGGCCACATTCATATAATATAAAATATATTTTAAATCATTAATTCGAAAAGGACACTATGAATTTCCACATGGTTCTCAGAGGCCTCGAAGCACCCTCTAATATATACCAATATAACGATTCCCGAAAAAAAATAAAGTAGCGAAAAATGTAAAAGATATATTAAATGATAAAGAAGCTACAAAACTTATCTGATTTGAGTACTTAAAAGCATTGAAACACTACAATAGAATATGAAGAGGAATAATTAATGGCAATGACCCTTAGGGTTAGAGGCTAAAAATAAATAAATCAATAAAACCCGATGTCAATATTCTTCAGATGGTCTATCTGATGGAAAGTAAAAATGAATAAAATGTTTTAGATTTTTAACCATAAGTTGGACAGGGTTTTGAGTCATACCCAAATAAAGGTTACTCATCTCCATTACTCTTTTCCTGTGTTTTTCAAGGAAACGCTAATTTTTCGGTAGTCGGAGGAGATGGAAACTTTCCTTGGAACAACCCTTTGAATTAAATACATTATATATATGTATTGGTTTTGATATGTTTTGTTACTAGGGACTAAGGTTTGACAGGTGACTTCATAAGGATTTAAGCCCATTAATATAGCGGTTAAATTGAGTAATTAGATCGATTTTCATTCATATCCACACGATTAAGAATTTTAGATAAACATTTTAGGATTAGAAATAAACTTCATGGTCTTATATACTTGTTTATGTACCGATTCCTTTCTTTCGGTCCATAGGAAGCATTTTATCGTTTCTTCACCTCAACATTCACCTAACCGAATAACTCGACATAGGACGACGTTTTACAACACGGGGGTGATCCTTTTGGTTCTAAATATTGAATATAACTTTTGTTACGGGCGAACCGCTTGCGAGCGGCCAACTTTCCACCAAGACAGCTGGGCCTCTCCGAGAGAAGAATGAGGAAAGTCAGGGTCGTCACGGTGTGCCTTGCTACGTCTCCAGTGAAACGAGGAGGAAGTCATCGAGGCTGTCCACATGCTCCATTATAATCCCTAAACCAGAGTTTCAATGGTTACTCTCCTTTTAGCCTATACAGGGGAGGGGGAACGCCCCCCCCCCGCGTGTGTATTGGACACTTGGACACTTGGAATCCAGCTAAGTGTAGTTAGAGTGTTTTCTGTGTGAGAGTGTCTAGTAGTATTTGCTTCTGAAATTCCTTATAATCCCCTCCTCACTTCGAGAGAAAAGAAAAATATTTACTTAAGAATTAATATTATGAGATAACGACCTTTTTTTTTTTTTTTTTTTTTTCTGTATGACAAATTATGGGCTTTGACCTGTTGGCCATTTTTGAAATTATTCCGAACTCGTAATATGTATATAAATATCGAAGGATAAAGTCGGGAATCCAGTTTCATTTATTATTTTCAATTTTGATATTGGCATATTTATTATCGATTATTCATATTTTCAATTATATACCAGTGAAGATTTGAAAAACTCAATGAAAAAATATTTTCGTTTGTTTAACTTTTAGCCTTTTTGATACTAAGGCTAATTGGACGATGCTACAGTGGGAATCCTAAATTTTGCCTTCACAGGTATAATTAGGATAGGGAGCTTTAACGAGAAACTGACATCGTATAGGCTGGGGACCACTATTTTACGTCCTAACCGTGGTACGACAAAGCCAAGGATTAAAAATATTTTTAAAAATACCTTTTTCATGACGTGGTGACTAAGTGTAATGCCATATACGATGTGATCAAAAGGTTTTTTTTTTATAGAAAAAAGATGCTTTTACACGTTTTTTTACTGTCACATATTTCAAAACATCGCCACTTTTTGTTTAGGCGCGTTTACACGCTCAAACCAATAGCACAAACTGGCTTGCGCAAGCCCTACGGGGGGCCCCTGTATCCCACACATAGCCAGGAAGGGGTACCGAACAAAAAAAAACTATAGGTAAGTGAAAGTAAAAATGAAAATTGTCAGGTAATAAAGCATATTTGTCGCTTTGGCGCTTGATAAAGAGTAATTAGACTTCATGTAAAACTAAAGTTCGAATGTCCAAAACCCTAGTGTTTGATGATTTCGCCGCTAATAAGACTGAACACAAAAGATTTGGCCAATTAGATAAGATGAATTATGATGCTGAAGGAAATGTTAAATGATTTGTAAGTCGAGAACCTTTGAAGACCATCTAACGGTCATTGTTTTAGGCATAACATTTGATCAAAATTTTGGGGTACTACAATAGAATTAGTCTTGAAAAAAATTAAGGCTTTAGAAATAATTTAGAGTTTTGGGAATGTATTTAATCAGCTGTACCGCCACTTCAACGTCAAACTAGTGAAAATTGGTACTTTTCAAGAAAGAAAAACCAATTTTAATAATTAAACAAAATCAGCCGGCCTATTCCAAATATCCTATGCCGTAGCAAAGTACCGAATTTGAAAAACAAAGCAGTTTATCACATTTCGAAGGTTGATGTAGTAGTGACGAATCTTGCAAAATCTTAAAATCTCTTCACTGGATATATAAGAAAATCATAAAAAACCAAACGTCCAGACTAGTGACATTATTATGAAATATTTTATTTTATTATCGCGATGAATTATTGACATAACTATAACTGGGAATAACTTTTTTATAATTAACTGTTATTTATAATTTACAAGTAAATTAATTAATGAATGTTAACATACTGTCTTTAGATCGATAAAAATATTAAAATAAATATCCTTCGGTTAAGTTTATTATACATGTTAACTCATATAAATAAAATATGCTAACAAAAACAAATATATTTATTTATTGCAATACATGCAGTAAAAATATAACTGCTGCGTACAGAATATACCTTCCACAAACATGGGAAGGACTAATATACTTCAATAAATTGTTTTTCATTGACCATTTTGATGAAGGCAACAAGTGATAGCGGTCGAAGTAAGAGGTGTTTACGGGTTTCATTCAATGAGCATGCCTGAAATTGGAACTATGGCTTGAGCATCGTTTGAACATCGTTTACACGCTCAAGCCAATGCAACAACCTCAAACCAATTTTCTGTCTGGACAGACTTAGCAGAAGCCAAATTTTTTGGCTTGCACAAACTTCAAACCAGCGTTCACACGCACCAATTTATTTGCACAAACTGGCTTGCGCAAGCCAGTTTGAGCAAAAATGGTTTGAGCGTGTAAACTCACCTTTTGTGACAATTAGTTTAAGCGGTTAGTCGGAATAAGTTGTAGTGAGCAATCGTGAAGAGCTGGGTATTATAAAGATATGAGGGGTGCTTGGGTGTCCGTAGGGTTTCCGCATGGTTGTCCGCAGCTCCCCCCCCCACTAGAAAATATGTGAAATAACAACTAGGAATTAAATAAATTCTTATTTATTTAATATATTTATTAAGTACTATGTAAATAAATATTTTAATTTTTAAATATCAATAAGCTAAATTTGAAGCCATTATTGAGCCTTAAATAGTCAGAATACTTCGACACCCCTCCCTAGATTTTATCAGCCTGCCCCCCCTAGACGAAATCTTGTGGAGGCCCTTGGAGGGATGGTTGGGTTGAATCCCAATTACATCCGAAAGGTGGTCACAATCTTATTTCGTATTCCAATCTTTAAAACATATTACCAAACGAGATCAACCATCTGCAGTAATTTTTATTTATTTATTTTTTAAATATGTCAAGTAAATGGTTACACAAATTTTTTTCTTGGCCTTCGCCTTCCTCACCTTATAGTCTTTATTGGCTTTCCCAGGCCAGGGCAGAGGGTGGGGCATTAATGCAGAGTATTATTAAATGTCACCTGGCACCAGGTATGACCAATCAATCAAATAGGCATGACTCAAGTTTTAGCAAATAAGACAATTCGTGTGCTCACACAATAATTATATCAGTTTTGAAGATGGGGACAAAGCTAACCCAAAGAGCATATCCCTAATGTTTTAATAAAGAAAGAAATTAACAAACAAATGGAAGTTCTTTGCCTAAAAAGCGATTAAAAAGAAATGTAATACCTCTGAACGAAACCAAAATTAAATTAAATCTTTTTATTTTTTTATTTATTTATTTTTTTTTTTTTAAGGAAAAGCCAAAATATAGTTTCTACTGTTGCACTAAAGAGATTCGCAGGACCATTATTATTTCGGACTTTTACCCCTTATTATAAAACTAATGATTCAGTTATTAGTTAGTTAATTATTAACTATATAATTAGTTATAATTTATAACACAATAATTATTACTTTTATTGTTAACCAGTTTACAAACACACCATTAATTAACACACCATTAAGTGGTAATTTCGAATTTTTTACATATCGTTACAATGTTAGCCACTCTTTACAGCAAAATGTAAAGATTAATAATTTAGATGTTAAGGCACATTCCTGGAAAAATACAAATAAAACACAGATATCAAGTATTGATAGAATAGTGGAAATAATTAACTAAGAATTATTATATTTCATACAAAAAACAAAAACACATAATAAACTATATAGTAGTGAAACTTGAAACATTATAAAATTTTATAGTGGAGGACCACCAAACAAAAGGAATCAAATAAAAATCTGTTAAATCAAACTAAATAAGTTGTATTTTATCATTGTATATTATTCCAGATGTGATCAGTTTAACGACTAGTCAACTTTAATACAAGGAATTCAACAAAATCAAGACTGTATGCCTAACTCTTATGTTTATGCTCATTAATAAATTTGAAGATGAAATAGGAAAACTTATTTTGGTTATTATCATTTTAAAAAACATTGTCCTACCTGCCCTTGGTAAGTTTTGCTCCCCTCTATGGGAAACTTATTGAAAATAAATTATCAACCTTTCAACACCCACAAAGCAAAAGGGAAATTACCTACTATCACTGTAATATTTTCAATTTGTCAACTAATACCATAACCAAAATCTTAAGGCAACTTAAACGGGTGTATTTATGACTATTGTACTGAATGGGAAATTTGTTTTAATTTTTAAGAGATATTCTGTGTCTCGTATGAAGAGTGGTCACAGGGAAGGGGACATAGAGGATAGATATCCACATTAAATTTTGAAAAAAAAAAAAGATTAATGGAATAAATTTGTGCTCATTAACTCTTAAAAAATGTCTAGTATGGTAGTATTCATTTATAAGAATTCGATAAAGTTCCAACAAACCTGTGGGCACCTGTGGTAATCTTTTTGAATTTTATAAACTCATACTATTATTTTAAATTATTTAAATCATGCTATTAATTTAATGAACTAGCTTTTCTTTAATTCCTAATTAAATGTTTGAAATCAAACTGTTAACATTAGGCAAACATTGAAACTGGCATAAAAGCCTATGCTTTTCTTAGGCAGTCTCCTTATCTTTCTATCCATGTTTTGTTAACACGTTAGGTGCGGCGGCGTATTTTAGGGGTATTCTATTCAGTTCGGGTATCGGATCCCAGGGACCGATGCCGTACCTAACGTGTTAAAGTTGAAATAGTTTGACTAAAAGAAAAAAATCAGTTTTAACATCAAACAGTCAGTTATCAAACCCTCATCAAACAGTCAGTTAAATTGATAAATACTGACCTCAGTCATGAGATGTCAAGGAAAGTGACAAGGAAGGTTTACTACTATACTACAACTAAAAAGGTGGCCAAGCAATGGAATGAAATAAAATCTTAAATAACTTTGTGCAAAATCAACTCCAGTGGAATTTAATCAGAATTATTGATTTTTACTATAGCTTAGAGAAGAACCCTTGAATCAATGTAACATTTGTGAAGTGCTTCTTTCTTTTAGATGGCACTCGCTTTAAGGAACCTCTATTCAATGAAGCCAATACACTCAATAGTAAACCAGCATCTTCATTCAGTAGAAAGTTTTCTCACCTCTTTCTGTGCCTGACCTAGCAATATATTTCATTATGTAGGATTTTTTGAACTGGCTTTGGGTCTTTTGCCAGATGGTTGAGTTAAATGTCTTTAAATTATCTTGATTAATGTGAATATAAATACAGAAGTATATAATCAGGGATGAAAAAATCGATAAAGACCAAACAAAAAAATATTTAATTTTCTGCTGAATTGCCTTCCAAATCATAAGTTATTGCATTTCTAATTTTTGTTTTCTAAAATGTTAATAACGGGTGCATATATTCATAGCCTCTTCATTTGGCAATGAACTTTTATTGAATAAATTTTAATCTCTATATTTTATCTGTATATGGTCGGTGTAACGCCAAAGTGAACTTAGCGCCGAACTTCATAATTTGAGAAAAATGAAGTTAAAGTTGCATTTATGAAATAGGGTTATGTTTACTTCTATCGCTTTTGAAATTCAATAGATTTCATTTTGTGTTATATTATTCAAATATAAGGAAGCATGATTTAAAAAAAAAAAAAAATTTATTAAATTGGTTTGGTGCTTAGTGAACTATAGTTTTATACCGACCATATTCTGGGGTCACCTGTGGTGTTGTGGTTAGCATGGCAACCTACAATACTAAAGATCGCGGGTTCAATTCCAGCGGTGGCCCTAGGATTTTTTAATGGGAGTAAAAAATCCTTAGCTATGCCGTCCCTCGGATAGGACGTAAAATGGAGGTCCCGAGCCTGTACGATGTCAGGTACTCGTTAAAGATCCCTATCCTAATTATACCTGGATAGGCAAAATTTAGGACTCCCACTGTAGCATCGTCCGATTAGCCTAAGTAGCATAAAAATGGACGTTAAACAAACAAACAAACAAACCGACCATATTCATTACAGAATCACTTAATAATTTTACACAACTGGTACAAACTTTGGAAAATAAAACTAAATCACAATAAATTCCAACATGTAACATTTCCACTCTGATGTGTGACCTGGCCTCCAATCTCTTTAGACGATGAAAATATTCCCCAATGTGACAGAAACTACACTACTTTGGATTAAAATTTGACAGAAGGTTGATCTGGGCCTCACAGATCACTGCTAAAAGAAAGGCATTGAATCAGCTATTCTGATTAATGTAATCCCTGCTGTATGCCTCTCATATATACAGGATAACAAAAAATCCAGAAGTTGTAAATATTTCAATCCAAACTTTTAGAACAATGATAAAATTCCTCTGGTACATCCGTAACAGAACACTCCATAAGGATTTACGGATGCAAACTATCAGTGAATTCATACCGACTCACTACAAAAGATCCCACAATAAGCTTCATGGTCACCCAAATCACTATTCAAGACATAATCCAGAAAAACATGCCAGGTAGCATCCGCAGAAGGCCTGAAAGGAGCTGGATCAGAGATATCTTTGAATAACAAGAAACAGGACCGAAGAATAACCAACCCCTAGATTTGTCTCCTCCTCAGGCCTATCAAACACTGTTATTATTTTTAGAGTGCATCACTGCTATACCATTCCTGGGTGTCAGTGAATACTGAAGTCATTCCCCAACTACAAGCCAGTCAAAGATAAAATGAAAGTGTAGCGCGTCCATTTCAAAGGCCCACCCCGAAGTTGGGAAGATTATAAGATCCTTTAAGAAGGCCCACCAAGTTTGCTAAGCAAGCTCCATTTAATATTGAAAAAAAAAAAAAAAAAACAAGAGGGTGTTTTCAGTGTGTGATAGCACTCGGAACTGTTGTGCGTTAAAATTCTACCAATGAACCCTGTCAATCTTATATAAAACAGTCAGCTATACATCACTTAAAGATATTAATTATTGAAAACATTTCTGTTGGTATGTACAAATCATATGCATTTTTCACAAAATACATCTATTGTGAGCTTCGATTAAACATAAAAAGGCTGTATAATAAATAAACCTAGCCTGATATTATAATTAGAAAATTTAGCAGTGAAAACATTTAATTTATTTATAATAAAACATAACTAAATCTTTAGAAACATATTTTATATGCAAAAAAGGTTGACGAGACTGCTAGAAGGCTAGAAAGACAAAAACAAAATGTTGAAAGCATTCACTAACGATCAAAGACTAAATATTTTAGAACTATTATAGAATTACTGATCATGCAAATGTATAATGAAGCAGAATTAACATCTAATTTAATTAAAAATAAACTAAGTACTAATCTAAACTAAAATCTAAATAAGCCTTTGAAGCTTATATGGAATAAAAAAAAAATTCAAAAGATTTGTTAGGTTATAGACTAATGTTTTTTGTATTGCATACAAATCTTACCAAAAACAATAATTTATTCTATTGTAAATAACGGGCGTAATAATCGCGATATTTATCGCCCAAAAACCCCTATCCTATCCTATCCATTGTAAATAGCTCAAGTATTTATATTTTTAATATAGTTCACTTATTCAAAAATATTAAAATCCAATGTAATTCCTTCTTTTTTTTAAATCTAGTTTTAGGATCTCAATATCTTGATTATAAACTTATAGTTCATAAATGATTAAATATTGCTTAAAGCAAGAGAAGTATAATATTACAAGAAACAAGTTTAAACATTAGACAGAAAGCAGAAGTTAAAACACATTACTTCGGGAGTGGAAATGAGCTAATAACTATTAGTTTAATATATATAAATATATATGTAATATATATATATTTTTTTTTTTCTTTCTTTTTCTCTTGCATAGTGACCCTATGCAAAAGGAGTTTATTAATAATGTGTGCATTTTCCATGGGATAAGGTATATTATATGCATTAATATACATAAGAAAATAAGCTGTGTTATTTTAATAAAAAGAAGTAGTATGAAGGTAAATATACAGAAATTTTTTTTTAACAATACTTTAAGATTATAGTAAACAAAATTTTAAAAGCTCTAATAAAGTTGAAAGGTACCATTTAAATAGTTAGTAGTTAGGAAAACACCAATAAGTGGACGATGGTTTTATACATATGATGTTTAAATAAAGTTACAGAAGGTTGAGAATTAGTAAATTAAAATATTTATGTTTAATACAGTGCTTTAGTTTAATAACAGTTGTAGCCTGGAATAACCTGTTTAAAAAGGAATAGTATATAATAAAATACAAACTAAAATATATTAAATATTAAAAAAGAATAGTATTATATACAATGCAAAATAATGTATAATAAAATTAAGAAAATTAAATAAATTAGATAAATAAATTGTGTTATAATAAAACATAGTAGGTATTTGTAAGAAAGTAATATAAGTAGAGATAATATACTGAGTATTTACACTAAGAACTACAACAAAAAAATAAAATAAATAAAAAATAGGAAAACTTCTTAATCTATAATAATAAATAAAGTTTGTGGAGTCTCTCTATTGCAGTCACATGAATCTGTGTTTGTAAGATGGAATCTTTCGAAGTACTGTTTCGATAGTCCGTGTTCTGTCAGAAATTAAGTAAGTTTGTAATTTGTACTTTTAATTATGTTATAGTTTAGAAGTGTGATTTGGAGAATATATTTATGAAGATGTCGTGCTTTTGTCAAGGTTTGCCAGTGTCTGTCCCAGTCTCGAATCAGGTCTGTTCTAATAGATTTCTTAATAAAGGAAAGACGCACTGAGCTGTAGTCAGTAGGCAGGTCTTTCTCATTAGCAGCTGATTTGGCCAAAGATATATAAATATAATATTTATATTTTTATCATCTTAACCTCTCTCCTGTTGAGCAATTTTAGTCTCCTTCCTTTTGAGCTATTTTTAAGTGGCTCGGTCCCATCTCAACTCATTTTGCTTCCTACAGTCAATGTTCCTTCTCTGATTTTTCAAAGGGCATCTGTGACTCCATACTCCTCAATATTTCTCAGTCTTCTTCTGCTTCTTTTACCATGATTCATTCATTTACTTGACAAGCCATTATGTTTGCTGGTATTTAGTTAAGGTGGTCAAACTATCTCGGTCTATGCTCCTTTATAATATTTTCTATGGTTTTATTGTCAGTTGGCTTTTTCTATCAGAGTTTCTAATTTTTTAACTCCTAGTTCATCCTTCTACAATACTTAAGCACTTTATTTATGCATAGCATTATTTTCTTGTATTGATTCAGTTGCTTATGTTATGGTAGGTAGGAAAGATGAACACAAATCTCCTCTTAATGGCATAAATTCCCTCTACCACTACCATGCCTGTTTTCATCCGAATGGGTCCCTAAATATTTGAGGCAGATGAATTGCTCCAATTTGCAATTGGCAGCTCAAATTCCTTGCATGGTTTGTCTGGGCTATTTTCCAAATCTCATAATCTTTATGTTTCCGAAGTTTATAATGTTTTTTATATATTAGTTAAACCATAAAGAGGAAGTTCCTTCAAAAAGAACAAGAGCATAAATTTTCACAATAATATTGAACCTCTTAAAAAATGAAGTTAAACGAAAAACATTTCAAGATTCTGAATTATAGTCTTCAATCTGGACTGAATACAATTATTAGAGACAATCATAAATTCGAATTAATGGTTATGAAAATATCTCATATTGAAGAAGACCAGATATAGTAAATGGACAAAATTGTAGCCAGTGATAAAATATGATATAAGTGTTAAAGCACCATAAAATCCATAGATACTCGATCGTAAATTTTAGATGAAAAAAAATCATAAAAATCATTCACTCACTCACATATTGGGCTGCACCGCCTATGAGGCTCTGAGGGCTAAGTTGCTTTGTGAAACCAGCTCTACGTTCTCACAGAGTCCGATTTCCTCCAGCTAGTAGCGGCAAATAACTATAAACATCTTAAAAACTTCGTGTACGGATGAAAGACAGCACTCGGCCCTGCCCACTTCAATCTTAGACGAGAAAGACCAGCCTTGCCAAGAAGCCAACTGGACGAGGACATGAAGCCAACCGGACTAAACATCAAAACATTTTTGTGTTTCTATAGAAGCAGTGGGATGCTATGCAGACATGCCTAATATCCAACTGCAGCAACAACCCTTATTGCCTCAAGAGGCAGTGTAGGGTGAAAATAAATAAATAAATACATATTTCTAATTTATTTTTAAATCACATCAAATGTGCAGTTTAACTGTGTGTTGGGGCTGTTTAGAATGTATTTAAAATTCACGGGTAGCTCCTAAAACCACAATACCGGAGGCTGTCTGATTTCACTCAGATATTTTAGTATCATTGAGAAAACTGTAGCATATTTATATTATTGCGAAAAAATATAATATATAAAAAATATAGCTTTTAATTATATTAGTTGAAAAATTAGTCACGAGTTTTAATTATTTATAAAATAAAATTATATAATATGTTTACAAATAAAGTTCCACACATTGTATACATATTTTAGTGCATACCTGAAGAATTCGGAATGAAGAAAAACTATTAGCAGCATAAGGATTGTCCTGTTTGGGGCCGTGTACCCTATTGGGCCTGAAAACTTTGGGAACCTATCGTATAAGGTAATTTTTGTGATAAGCAATCATGTTCAACAGGAAAATCCAAAAAAAGATACAAACCGTTACAAACACTACTACTAAGGATGGCTCGTTACTTAATAAAAAATAACAAATACACTAGTGGTAATGAGACCGGCCATGGTTTACCGCAAGGTTTTCCCCCGAGTAATAAAGCCTAATTTAAAGATAGGGGTGCACAAAGAGAGTCTCCTTACCCTCCTCCTTAACTCCACATTTAGAATCAATCAGCCAGCAGTCTTGATCTTCAAAAAGAGTAAGCGGTATAATGGATAGTAATTTAGTATAAATAAACATAGACATTTAAAAGTTCAATATTTTATAAAAATTTATAGAAAATGGAAATGCTGATAATGGTTTATTCATTCATTTTTCCATGTTCCCATGCTTTATCTTTTTTATAGGAATAAGAAACGGGTATAGAACTAATTTAAAATAACTAAAAAGTATAACTGTATTTTAAAATTGTGATATAAGGGGAACTGATTTATAGTAAATAAATTGGTTGAAGTATAAAGGTTATCATTTAAAATTATTCCTAAATTTTAGAATTAAAAATAATGTTTTTTTAACTTGTTAAATTCTGACATATATGTTTAATGTAATGATTGATTATAACAAATAAAACCATAGTATCATTCCAATATTTGTGATGAAACTGATGTGGTACCGAAGAACAGGTAACTAATAAAACCATTTTTACTTTATGATCAATCAATTAATTAAAACAGTACAGAATTATACTTTTGCATTACAGAATGGTGTTCCTAATACATCATCAGCAATATGTCTTAAGGAATGTTTTTAACAATATTAGGCAGTTTAAAAAAAATGCAAAGTTTAAATATTCACAGTTAATAAAATATTGGACAGATAATCTAAAAATGATAACTAAATGTCTAAATAAGAAATAAAGTCATAAATTACAGTGATAGTTGCTATACAGGTATAGCTGTATGCTGTAGGTGATAGATGCATGTTATTTGGCCGTCAAATATTATTATGAATCTACAGTTTCTATTGATGATGAAAAAAGTAAATCTTACACAAAATTTGGTAAAAGAATGTATTACAACTAATCATGGTATCCTCTACCCTAAGAATGTATTTCTTTAAAGAATTTGAATATATACGTATAGGAACTTACTTTCACTTTTAGATGAGGCTAAGCCATTTCGCGACATCTAATTAAAAAGATCTAAGTATTTTACTACTTTGACTTCCGCTTAAAATTTTCGGTAGTGCTTAGAATAAAATCCAGTAGATGGCATTAGTGGCAGATATAATATTTTTCAATTAAAGAATTCATAGATTTATTCTAATAGAAATATATAAAAAAAAAATTTAAGCTAAAAGTAGCCTATTTGAAGAAATAATCTCTAAAAACACTTAAATAAAGTAAAGTATATTATCAAGCGTTCACCTAATGAAACTCAAACGCTTAATGGCGGTGAGTCTTCAAGTGAGGTTGCCCAGTCAGTTATCAAGTGTGATCCAGTGTTGATGTTTACAATTTTTGTACCTGAATTTAAATGTATTAGTCGTCTAATTTTATTACCAAAAGTGTTAAAATTATTATTCCGTTTTAATTAAATGAAGTTTTCGTTGTTATCGTTTGTAACTTTGTATTTTTAAGTTGCGGTAGCTGTTTTTTTAAAAAAATAATCTCCTGTAATGGCTTTTAAGAACTGAATTTCTTCTAAATTGAGGCTCTGATTTATTTGTTTTGTTTCCAATGAAGTTTACCGTCAAGTTAACGTAATGTAACGAAAAGTGTTTGCTCAGGAGTGTTGATATGGGTTGACATTTATTCTAAAATGAATTCGAGATCGCATTTGCATTCATTTGTTAACAATTCTTTAGCAATCAGAGAAGAAATTAGGAGATTTGAAAGTGTCCATCCTTCTATTTATGCGATTTATGATTTGATCGAGCTGATTCCTGACAACCTAATTTCGCAGCAAATAAGGGATCATGTTGTGTGTATTGAAGGTATGTTTTAGCTACAATTTTTAAATTTTGAATCACCATTAAAACCTAGATAAGCATCATAAAAAAGTCCTAGAAATTCCCCCTAGAGGTTCCCAATATTAACAAATGTTTACCTGTCACTCTCACCAATTGATTACACATTTTATCAATTGTTGCCTTTACAGTGTGCTTGACAATTTTAAAAAGATTATTCCAATATTTGATCGATAAGTAGAAAATATCTTAAGAGAAGCTCAGAAAACATCAAAAGCCAAAACAAAAAAGTTTAGAGTTATATGTTGTATTTGATGCGGTGTATTATGGATGAATTATCTGGGTTTTAAATTTAGTTAATTATAGTTAGTAGATTTATATCATGTTTTTTTTAATATTTTTCTATTTCTGTTTTGATTTCTATTTCTATTTTCCTTACATTTCTTTTTCTTTCTTTTTTCATGTAATGGAACAATGTGTAATTATTTGTGTATGGACCTTAATAGATTTAAATTTACTTTTCTTATACACTCAGTTACAAAAAAAGTGGCGCACTTAGAAAATATGGGTTTTTAGGTTTTTTAATGAACAAAATTGAACAAATTTTGCTTGATAATATTAGAATGTCATTTTATTTTTTCAGGTGCGATAAAGACTATTTTAATCCCTAAGGCTTATCAAGTTTTCTTCTTATCCCCTCAGAGGTATAAGTCTGGATAATGTTGTCACAATGTTTAAGGTGTTAGTAATTCCTGATTTGTTGGCTAGTGAGTGTCGTCCTGTAATTTCTAAACTTAAAGTATGCAAATTACCGCGTGTGAAGTCGCTCGGGCAGTGGCACTTGTCGATGACGGGCGTAGTGTGCGCTATGCTGCTCGAGCTAACGGAAAACCAGAAAGTAAGGTTCGGAGAGCAATAAAAAGGTATAGAGAGACAAATTCATTCTCCAGACGCGTTGGTTCAGGACGACCGAGAACTACAGGACCTCGAGATGATCGGTTTTTGCTGCTCACCTGCCGCCGAGATTGTCATTCTACTTCAGTCCAGCTGGCTCAGCGTCTCAGAAGCGTTCGTGACAGAGCTGTAAATCCACAGACAGTGAGACGACGGTTAGTAGAGTTTGGATTAAAAGCAAAAAGACCAGTTCGGGTGCCACAGCTAACAGCACGTCACCGAGAACTCCGTTTACAGTTTGCAAGAACTCACGAGTATTGGAATGAAGGCGACTGGAGGAGGGTCTTCTTTTCAGATGAGTCCAGATTTTGTCTTCGCTCACCAGACGGACGCCAGAGAGTCTGGAGGAGGACTGGTGAGAGGTTTGCTCATGGCACGGCCACAGAACAAAGAAATTTTTGGGGTGGCTCAGTTATGGTATGGGCTGGCATTTCATTAGAAGCAAAAACTGAGCTATACATTTTAGAGAGGCGATCTCTGACAGCCCATGTTTACATAACAGAGATCCTCCAGGACTATGTTGTTCCATTTGCACCTTTTATTGGGGATAATTTCATTTTTATGCATGACAATGCAAGACCTCATGTGGCAAGATGAATTTCTGAATATCTCCAGGAGATGGGAATCCAAATTATGGACTGGCCCCCATGGAGTCCTGACATGAATCCCATAGAACATGCATGGGACGAACTTGGGAGACGAGTTAGGTCCAGAGATCCTCCCCCTGAAACCCTAAATGACCTCAAGATCGCCTTAAGAGAAGGATGGGAGAATATGGGAGATGACGTCATCCGAAACTTAATAATGAGTATGCCCAGGCGTATACGAGCTTTATTGGCTGCCAGAGGAGGAAACACAAGCTTCTGACCATCTGGACGTTAAAAAAAGTTAAGAAATTTGGTTGAGTTATTTGGTCAAATTATTTATTGTTGTCATTTTTGTTGATTTGTTAATACTTTTGGAGTTGAAAATTTTCTAATAAATGTTGTTTTCTTCTAAAATTAACATAATTGGTATAAAAGATACAAATATAGTTTGTTTTATTTATTTCAGTACCTAAAAATCCAAATTTTCTAGGTGCGCCACTTTTTTTGTAACTGAGTGTATATATGCATGCTTATTTCAAATTATTTATGTTTGTATTTCAATTGATGTTTCAATATCTTCAATTGCATTATTAAGGTATATTATGTTTTCTTGTTAATCTTATGAAAATGTCAGATGAGGAAAAGTTTAAAAAAAAAAAAAAAAAATTAAACCAAAAAAAGGAAAGTGCCTTTTCAAATTTGTATACAATTTTTTTTTTTGCATTCATGTCCTTTACTTACAAGTCTGTTATCAAATTTTATTTTGTTTGTTTTTTCATTCTGTGAAATCCATTCCTATGAAACGCAATAGATTTCTTATTGTTGTTTCATTGTTGAAATCAAATCACCATCCTTAACAAATGCTTCTATTAATTTTATTTGGTTTCTTCTTACATTGCATTATATTGCAATACTTCATAACTCTTGTTTTACATGGCTAGCTATATGTTCTTTTTTTAAATATTGTATTATCTAATATTTTTTGGAAAATATGTGGATAAACATTGTAGTTTATAGTTTAACTTCGAATTTCTTCAATTTCTTATATATAGCTGTCAATTTCTTATATATATAGGTATATATATATATATATATATATATATATATATATATATATATATACCTATATATATATATATATATATATATATATACCTATATATATATATATATATATATATATATATATATATATATATATAAATTTCGTTTGCGTCAAGTGATCAGATTATCTTTACAAATTGATTAGTGTTAACAGCTAGTGCTTTTTATCATCATTGTTTGATAGAACCTGGTATGTAGGTAGGTCAGTGTGCCTCTTTACTCTCTTAATCTAGTCTCAATGAAGATAATTTATTTTTCAATTTCTTCATTACAGTTTAAATTTCGTATTATTTTTAATTATGACTGCATAATTTTATTTTAATTGGTATTGCTACTGATTATTTTTTAGCCTAAAAAAAATCTAAACTGATAAGGATATCTTTATCCTTATCTGATTTTATGTATTCATTTCAATATCAGATTTATCTTTAGTTGCAGATAATATCTTGTTTGATTATATATTTTTTAAAAACTGAATTATAACTATTAATTTTTTTATTGAAGTTAATTTTTTCTCTATCATTTAATATTTTCTGTGATAAAGGGTGCAAACCTTGAAATAATTCATGATGCATATAAAAAAGATACTGGAATGTAAACTCTTTTAATTAGTTTAACCTTGGAGATTATAAAAAGTTCAATACATACTTATATTGAATAAATAGCTTCATTAATCACTTGAAACTTATAGTGTTTATATTTTTTCGATTTAGTCAATTATATAGTATTTTTTTCATGTAAAAATTTTTAATATTAATATTGATATTAGTAAAATAGTTAAATCATAAGCTGAGATCAGTTTTTACGGTCTCAATTTATCTTTTTTAATTTTAAATTATTCCAAAGTTGTTTTTTTTATCACTCTTATCATCTTTCCCGTTTGCAAGTTCATGGATTTTTACAAATTTAAGTATCGTTTTACATGACGTTTTAGGGATTATGTTGTTTTTTGTCCAAAATCCTCAAAAAATCAATAATAAATTTAAGTTTAAAAACAACACGAAATTTTCTCAAGCCTCGACTTATTTTCCTGATCTTACTGCACCTATCATCTCTCAAGGATACACGCGACTTGTATATTTTAACTTCTTCAGCATTGTTTTTACAACTACTACTACTCATTTGTATTCCTTTTTTTACTAGAAAGTATGTGATAATTTTTATTTATCCTCATTTCAGACTAATTTTGGTCGGGTTTCTAGTTAAGACTGTATTTGATCTGGTTCCTTCATAATACCTTTTATTACTTTCACTTACGTACATATGGAATAAGTATATAGTAAGTATAAGTATTGCGATCGTGAAAAAATTCGACTTCCGGTTTTCGACGGAAATACACGTTTTAGGGTCCCCTCAGTCCAAATAACCAAGTCCCGCGAAATGGTATGTGTGTGTGTGAACAGACTAGCTCAAAAACTATAAACCGCACGAACCAGAAATTGGGTATTTGGTGTATGTACAGTAGCTCACAGTCAAAATGGTGCAAGGAATTAACTTTGAAAAAAAACTATTTTATACCAAGCCAAAATTTATTTTCAACAATCTTTGTTTACAAATATAAAGTTCAAACATTAGGCTAGAATTGACAACACTTAAAAGTTTATTTGAGATCAAATCCTAAAATTAAACTAAAACTTCATGAATAAATATACACTTCTAAGGTCACAGTGAAAATGATGCAAGATTAAAAACATCCACAAAATCAAAAATATTTTGAATTTGAGTACTTTTTAGGTAAGCCTTTATTTTTTATTATCTCTTTCGAACAATTGGGCGTGGATTGGGCAAGCTTTTCTGTTTAAGACGGGCTTATCTTGTCCCATTCTTCTTGAAGCATCTTTTTGAGATCTTCTCTATTTGATATCTCATGTTTCCTCACTTCTGTTTCTAATTTCTCCATGAATTCTCTATGACGTTTAGTTCTGGTGATTCTTGAGGTGTTTTTATGGGTTTGGGGCAATTATATAAACACCATTCTTTTGCAAGATAAGAAGAATGCTTGGGATCGTTATCACTATAAAAAACAAAATTATTTATTATTCCAAGCTCGGTTGCATTTACTTTAAAATTTTTCTTTCAGAATGTGACAATATAAATGTCTATCCATTGTTCCCTCAATAAAATGAAGATTTCCTACTCCTTAGGCAGCAATACACCCCCAAACCATGACATGACCACCTCCATGTTTGATGAACGGGCGAAGATTTTTTTTATAGCGCTCTTCAATTGACTTTCTCTAGAAGAAACCTCTTCCATAAGAGCCAAACAAATTAAATTTTGGCTCATTCGAATACTGAACACTTCCGGAAGTCCATGTCTTTTGTTAAATAATCCTTAGCAAAATTGATTCGAACCTTTTTATTTTTGTCACTGATATAAGGTTTTTGCCAGGCAACTCTACCGTTGCATTGGTTTTTTCTTAAGACTCTTCGAATGGTTTCAGCACATACCATTTAATTTAAATGTTTTTTAACTAATTTGGTCAACTTTGGAGCACCTAGTTTTGGATTATTTGTTATTTGGCGCAAAATCCAACGTTCATCATTACCAGTAAAAAAATGTTTTGCACTTTTCTGATTATTCTATTTTTGTTTTTAAAACTTTCAATAATATTTTGAACGATGGCATAACTCCTATTGATAGTAGAGGCGATTTTTCAATGTGTTTT
The DNA here is from genome assembly GCA_911387785.2 of Aelia acuminata. Lineage (NCBI taxonomy): Eukaryota > Metazoa > Arthropoda > Insecta > Hemiptera > Pentatomidae > Aelia > Aelia acuminata. The sequence goes on along the minus strand of OU426984.1, from coordinate 50,833,679 downwards.
GTCCATTTTTAAATTGCTAATCACTATTTCTCGTTCACGAATAGTTGTATTCGCACCCATTTTAAGCAAAAGCTCGAACTAGACTGATTACTTGTATTCATATTGTTTAGTTTTGTTTTCATTGAAAGAATGAAATGAAATTAAAAGGGTAATAAACTCATTTACCCGATAATTGAAGAATACTTGTCACTTTCATTTTTTTCTAGACGGAAGTAAACGTTGCATCTTTTTCACTGTGACCTTCAATTCCTACGAGTTTTAATGAAGATTTTTTTTTCTCTTTCTATAATTGCTGTTGAGTTGATTTGATCATGTAAATTTAATGTATGACAATGAATCATTATGGCCTCATGTGCATTGGTTTTAAAATTTTAACAAAGTGGAAGTAAACAGCATTTGAAATAAAAATATTCGTTTGCATCATTTTGACTGTGAGCCACTGTATATGCCCGCGATGTGACAGCAAAAGTTCATCAAAATTGGTCAAACGGAAGGGACAGTTTCACAAATGTCTAATTTTCATGATTTTTTTTATTTTCTCAAAAAGGCTGTAATGATTTTGATCAAACCTAGTATATAATGTATGTATATATCCGCGATGTGACAGCCAAAATTTCATTAAAATTTGTCGAATGGAGAGGGCACTGTATTATTAAAATTAAAAACGTTCTGTTCATGGGAAAGAATTGTCAACGTGCTTTGAAACATACTCTTACATATTTAATGGACATTATTTGGTTCCATGCTAACTAAATAAAGATAAAAATAAATAGAGATTATAAAATCAGACGCGATGGAGAATTATGCTAGCCGAATCATCACAAGTAAAAACTTTTGTTTAGTAATAAAAATTTTTAGTGTACTTTAGAGAGCAATTCAACAAAAAAATCGCATTAGATTTTTTAATATTTTTTTATAGGTTTCGTGTTCCTTTTATTTCTATCCAAATTCTTTTGCAGGATAAGGTAATTGGAACATGTTGGTAACAAATATTCGATTTTAATTGTTTTAATAGTAAAGAAAAAAAATCATGGCAATGAAATGCTTTATTAAGAAAATCAAAATTTCTTGTTTATTTGGTGAATATCAGACCTAGGAAAATAAGTATATAGAATCGAAATTTAGAAATTAGTGATTTGAAAATCATTAATTCTGCCATACAATCGATTGCTGTTAATAAGCAGGTAAAATCTGTAGTACTAAATGAATATTGAATGATTGATTGTGGCAATGGATTGTAATCCATTGCAATTAATAATAATTATCAATCTATTAATAAACATATTAACTATCAACGCTTCATTATTCGGTCGCTTTCTTTGATTCAGAATCCCTGGAAAGATAACGTTCAGCTAATTTAGGATAATTGATTAATCAGCATTGTGCGTTTTTTTTGCTGAATACGTCTACCTGTGTACCATACGAATGTAATATCCGAAGAGTTACATTTCTTCTATATGGTTTTTAGTAGGAGATTTTCCTGATGCGAAATGTTTTTTGGTTTTTGTTTTTTTTAAAGTTTCCTTTTTATCTTATCTAATGAAGGAAAAGCTTGACTAAATATAATCATATCTGCGTTATCACCTATTTTCCTTATTTTGATTAGTATTAAAGCTTTAAGTTATTCTTATTTTATTGTTACACAATTGCATGATTTTTTTTGAACCTTTGAAGCAATTGACAAACTTGTGTATCAACAACTATGGTTTGGTTATGGATATGGATTTTGGGGGATGGATTGGATATGGGTTTTTTTTTTTTTTTTTTTTAAACAGTTATACATGTTTACAATCCCCCATTCCAAATACAAACGAAAATATAAGTTCCGCGAAATGGTCTGTTCGCGCATTCATTTCGTATGTGATCAGCGATTAAAATCAGAAGGTACGTATTTGAGGTAGATATTTACATATAGGAGTATGTCTCACTCGTGAGAACTTATTTTTGGCCGATCAACTAAAGTGTCATTTAAATTAATAAATTTTATTTATAATTTAAAACCAGTTATGTTTAATCATTATTGAAATAGTCTTACAGAAATAAAGATAACATTTTTATTATGGTCTTGAACCTGACTGCCATCTACTTGTACTTTAGATTGATTTATAGGAGGTGTTTATAAAAACCCAGTATATTTCGTTATTTTATTTTATGATAGTTTTTTATTTCTGTTTGTTCTAAAATAATCATAGATTTCTGTTTGCTCTAAAATAATCATAGAACGTTATGTCTTCACGAAGTTAAGTCATTTTCAGAATATGTAATGCTTATTCAAAGTTAAGTTATGAAGTTATGCTCTTGATCCAGACCTAAAATATCCCCGCCTAAGTTGAAGCTGAAAGTTGGTAGCTTAATGCTTCGGGCGAGAGGACTTGCAGTGGTGGCCGGATATTACAAGTTAAACCACCCAAGCCCGTACTAATCGTCCCCATTAGCTTTTCAGTCCACTAAGCATTATCCTATTTGAAGCCTGCAATTCACGGACCAAATCTACTTAATTTCTTTCCATTAAAACCTTTTCGAAAAATTTGTAGGTACATTTTAGTACGTTTTGAACATTAAATCAGCAATGTGCATATTTGCATATGCAAAATATATGTGCATACAAAATTAAGTTTTTTTGTTCTCTCATAAGTTCACTAAATATGGTTCCTCCTCCCACCTCCTCTCTGGAATGAAATTAATTGATTATTTTTAAAATGTACTCAAACTATTTTTTTCTATCATAAAAAAAAAAAATCAGTTGTTGACGTGTTCTACTCAACATAGAACGCTGGGTTTTATAATTTACTAGCTACAGGAAATTTTTTCAGGGGGTTATGTTTTATTTTAATAATTTTTTTATTTATTCTTCTCGCTTCTTTTTTATTATTTTATTTTTTACCACTATATTTCATCATTTGAAAATTTGAAACCACAATAGGACGATTATTATTGAAACGAGACTATCTTTTTATGATCGAATAATTTTGGTTATAGGGCATCTATTTTTCAAAAAATAAAATAAAAATAACCATATTGTTTAATTTATACTGTCGATCGCAGAGTACTTACAGATCATAAAGTTACTTATAGGAGTAACTTTAGTTCTGTAGTGTATGGTCTGGATCCGTTAAAGTACACACTAGCAACATGTCATTCTTAAATATTTTAGATATGAAATTCTGTGTAACTTTATTATTTCAGAAATGATAATAGCATGGGTTGTTATTATATTTCTTCTGCCACAGATGGTCATTATAAAAAGGGCTTCATAACCATTTTTATGATCAAGAATATCGTTTATATATTATTTTAGAATATTAAGTTTTATTACTGGCTTCTTTATACCTTTTCCCTCTCTTCCCATCTTGACCTCTTTCATTTTCTCTCCACCAATCATGCAGATCTTGATAGTGTCGACGGCTAACGATTTACCTGGATGCCCAAACGCCAACTTTCCCTTCCTCGGGGTTGTGAATATATTGAACTCAAGAGTAGATTTTCTTTTATCTTTCTATCAAGAAAAGATTTATGTTTTTAGTTTAATTATAAAGAGATGGTCTAATACAAAAATTTAATTTATATACCTTGCTGAAAATTAATCATAGAAGATCAAAGGTTTGAGTTTTCGTCTAATATGAAAACTACTTTCTTGATGAAAGATTGGTGCCGCGAGGTAATCAATAATCGGGTATCACCAGGAATATCTGGCCAGAGAAAGGATAAGCCCTCTGAAAAATATCTACATTCATATAAAGGTGGCTTACATCGCGGCGAACCACGTGACTAAGAGATAATCCTCCAAACATTGCCGTACAGGCGTAATACGAACAGCATATTGTACTATTTACACTGAAACGAAGGTTGAGCGAACAGTGATGTTTGACTGCACCTACGCATCTTTATACAACAATGTGCATTACAAAATAAGGCTGACGTGGAAACAGCGGCTTTTCTGGCTTTTGCTTTAACTTAAAAATAAATATAAGTAACGTAAGAAAAATATTACAAGAAATTCTAGAAGCTTATTTCATATAACTCAAATGAGACACTACCGCTATCCACGAACATGCCACCGTACCAAAAAGTCCCTCTTCAAGTTCGAGTCATATTTAGAATAGCCGAACAGACCCGAGACTGTTCCTGGACGTGGTTCGGCGCGGTGTGAAGGCACCTTTGGATACGCATTGCGTACCGAGGTCAAATAGGCTTATAAGGGAAAGTGCATTAATCAGTAATCTTTTATTATCTTCGAATATTTTATTACTTCAACTGCTTTCTGTGTTCTTAAGTGCGAACTTCATTATATCTAACGTTAATTGACTATTGCACTCTATTGTAAGATGTGACCTCACTGGGCCGCATCATAGTACACTTGCATATTTAGGTTTGGTGGAAAGTTGAATATTATCAAACTCCATCGCCTCGATTATGGTCCATCGCACGTTTTCTTTCATTCAAGGGAAAAAAATATTGGTTGAAGTTCTTTACTTTTGAACTTACCCCATTAATTCTCTGTAATGGTTTTAAGAAGAAGTTCACCTTTTTATGAGGGTAAGCACGTAATTACTTAGAATTATTTTTCCTTCTCCCTGATAACAATATTTAGAATGTAGAAAAATAAGTATGCTGCTGGAAAAAATAGACTTAAGGCTTTAAAATGCATTAACAAACATTAGCGTAGCATTGGTAGCTGTTTTAAGCTTGATCGAAGTTGAACTTTGCATTCTACGTGACGCGTTCACCCCATATCACTTTGATGTGTTTAAAGTTATTTATGCTAGGAGCGATCGGATCAGTCCAAAAAATGCTAAACGCTGAGCCTAACAGTTATTTCGGGGTTTGACCGAAACTTAGTTGGAATGATGGGTAAGTTAAGTCAATTTTGAAGGTAACCGTATATGCATAACCGATTAACGTAATTGCAAAGAAAGTGAATGTCGGTATTAAAATCGATTATTATTTTGCCTCAGCATTTCGGAAGCCTGTTTTTCATAAGTTTTTGTTTTACATTTACGACTCGTTTGATGTCCGTACCTATTCTGCCATTATTCAAATTATTGGGAAGTATCTGATTTCCCCGATAAAATGAGAAATTGTGTGTGTCTTTATTGTTCCTTCTAATTCCATCTATTGCATTCCATTCGTATGCGTAAATATTTTTGTATTTATAAAACACGACCCATGATATGGCTTTGTCTTTCTAAGGTCTAGGAAAGTTGAAAACATACTAAAAAATGCTTCTAAAACAGTTCTGATGAATTCCATCCCCACATATATGCGCCAACGTATTTTCTTGCTATGCTATTATTTCCCAAAACCCGCACGTTCAATTTGGACCAAAGTTGGAGGATATACATCACCGCTGGAGGGAGGGGGAGGGGTGGGGCGCGAAGTTTCTTCGACTTCTATCTCAAATTAGTTCCGTTTGGTTTATGTTCTTCAGAATGCTTTTTTGTTTCCGGATACCTCCAGCATATTTTAATAGCTCATATATAAACACGGTTAGGACTACTTCCTGAAATTCTTCTATTGAATCTTTTTTAAAGAAGCCGCCTGTAGGGAAACTCCTTTAACAGGTTTCTTGCTGTTTTTATTTTGGAAGGGTTCAGCCTTGCATATAGGTTGAATCCATTTGGTGGAAAAAAAAATTCTATAACAGTGTTCCTTTATTTATATGCATTTAATAGAACGACTTACTATGTACCAACTTACGACTTACTATGGATATGCAACAAACTTTAGTCGTGTCTATAAGATATGTACCAGTAAAACAGTAAAGCCCTCTGAGGCAGGTTGTGTAGGCTACCCACTGACAAAGCTTTTCCCACAATATGAGGACCTCATTGGGCCCTGAGCACAATACCGTGTCCCCAACACCCACCTGCGTTTCCTCCCAACTCAAACATCATCATGAGTTGGGTGCTTTGCTCATAACTGCTAAATAAATCCTTACCATTTATTTTTTCTGATTACTATTTCCTTTTTTTTTTTTTTTATTGAAAAAAAAAAGGAATAGGCATTTATTGCTATTCACCCACTGTATAGAAATAATAAACATCCAGTAAATGTGTACAATATGAATAAAAATGGCTTGGACTTGTTAGAAAAATTACACATTGATGGCACTCTAATAATCGTACGAAATTGGAAGTTTTCAAGACTATCTTCTTTTCTGATGCCTCCGTTGATTATCTAAAGTAGGGGAGGGAAAATAGTGGGGATAATATGATTATGGATTTCCATAGTTAAAAAAATGGTCTCATTTATCAACTTAAAGCAGTGTTGTAGAGTTGTAATAAGGTATTGATTAATAGAATAAACCTTAAATTTGTTTTTATGATCCGTTTTTACATGTATAATAACAGGGTGTGTAACGTGCAATTTTGTCGGCGCAAAAGTATGTGGGGATAACCTGAAGATTTTTAATTTTTTTTCGAAAATGCGGGAGTTTTATTCATTTTTTTTTTAAAGTACTTTGAAATTAAATTAATAAAAATTGCTACCAATGGTCGACCCCGGTTTGTAATTTCTTTTAATTATTGGAATACTACAATAACCTAACCCCTTTCCGTCATGCAGGGATGGGAATTGAAAGTTTGAAACATTTTGAACATTTTTTTTTTAACAGGGTGGAAACGAATGAAAATGGAATAAAACAATCAAAGATAATGGATGGGATTTACAGCAAAAATATAGTTTTTTTTTTTGCTGTTACTATAAAGCCCTTTTTATCCTATCTCATAAGTAATTCCACCTTGTTACCCCGTCCTGAACAAGTGTTTTTGTTTTTTCAGGTCATTTTCTAAATTCATCTCTGGTATTAATTTTAAAAATACATATAAGCATTTAGAACATTTGCAAAATCACCCTGGTATGTTAGCAACTTAACATTACGCAATGACCTTCATATGACGTCAACGTACACTTACGAACCCACTACGAAAGATTTGATGACAGATTACAGCGACACCCCAACTTATGCCAGGTAACGCCCCTGTAAGTCTGAAAAGGAGCTGAATGAGGGACCTCCTTGTCTAGTAATCAGTCCTAGTTAATATTAAGTCAGGAGATGACGTTGGGTAATGCTTCCATTCATGCCTCTCAGGCAAAAGTATTAATGAAGATTATCGAATTCATAATTGTTGATGTTATTATTGACAGGTGTGAATAAAAGATATCAGTTAAAAAAAAAAATAAACGAAATGACTAGAACAGCGTTTTTTTCTGTGGCCTGGATGATATTTAAGTTAAAGTTCCTAAAGACAACATGATTTTGATAATTTTATCTCTTATTTATCCTCCAACAACCGATTTATTTCTATTCATAGATTAATATTTAATATCATTACCGAAAAAGTAACTTAGCAAGTTTTAAGCGATTCGTAAGTATTATAATCTTATACACACTATTTCAGAAAGTGTCGTCTTAATTTTTCAGTAAAATATGAATATATAAAATTTTATCAAATATTTATTTGAAGTAATAGTTTTAGTAGGTTACAATTTTACCCAATGCTGCTAATTCGAATATTTTATAAATAATTAAAATTCTTGATTTCACCTAAAATACGTACTATTAATTTTTTGCCAATCCCCATTTATATTATTAACGAAAATTTTTAGTCCGTTAAGTAATGTCTGTATGAACATTGCATATTTTCATTGTCCTTGCATAGAATTTTCCTGTTTATAAACAGAATTTTTTTTTTATATATTTTTATTTTGTTTTTCTTTTTAGAAATTTAACGAACCTATTATTTTTTTTTCTGTGACTTTCCCTCCATGACAGTTTTTTTTATATATATGTACTTTCTCTAAACGATCGGAACTTTTTTTTAAATTGATTATTTTTTTTCCTTCATTTTATGGCAATTTCCTGTCGGTTTCTTTTTGGGTGAATTTATTTAGGTTATTCATTTTCACACGCACATGTATTCACAATATTTGGTAGTTTGGCCCCTAACTTTGTCTTCTGGCTTCAATTTTATTAATTATAAGAATTTTTGAAGAGAAATAATATAACTTTCCGCTGGAATATAGATATTTGTTTATTAAAAGAAGTTAATCGATTATTAGTCCGAAGCCATGTTAATTATTTCGCCGTATTTAGTTGGCACTGGTTTCCCGTATATCAGGAAATAATTCTCCTATATATCATTAAAATCATAGCAGTTGAGAAAATAATCATCCTGGATATCAAGTTATTGCCTTATATAATTGATATATACTACAAAATTGTTGAATTTAATCATTATCATCGTACTAAGTGCACCATCACAGAAAATTTTTTTTTAAAGGTTTTCCTAGTATAATTTACTTATTGAATCGTTCGAAATCATATCACCAATAAGCCTACTTCTCTTCTTTTTTTATATAAATTTTTTCCGGATCGATTTAACTTTCAGACGTAACTAATAATTTTTTTCCTCTTGCCTCTGAAATTCTCTAGAAAACTAGTTCCTTATCTAAACATTGAATAGGAATCTCTCCTTCCATTATTTGTGAGTAAATAAATATCAGTTAATTGGTGGATATAAATCCATAGTGACCTGAGCCCCCAACCAATTCAATAAATTTCTAATTTTTTTTTTTAAATTAACTATAATTATTGTTTTAAATAATGCTTCTTTATATTTTAATAATATGGTGAGGTAAAACAAAAACCAAATGATTTAAAAGAGTTCCAGACTTTTTGTTGGAACAGATACTGACTGTTCTAGTACATATTCTAGATGTCTTGAGAATATTCTACCTCCTTCTGGAATGCTCGATTTCAAACTAAATAGAAATGGACTTGAGCCTTAAAATTTAATCATACGGTTACTTCTGTGTTACTGTGTCGTTACAAGTTAACGTTCTTAATTTGTGTAACGTTTTTAATCATTTGAGTTTTATTGTTTGTCTGACATTGTGAAAAATTATTTTCATCTAATAAAAATTATTTAAACACACAATAGAGTTACAATATAAAAGATAAAGTGAAATATATTGTACCTCAAAAGCAATAGAGTTAACACAACCCTATTTCACAAAATTTAACTTTAACTTAGGTTTCCTCAAATTATTAGGTAGGTAGGTAGGTATTAGGTATAACACCGACCACAATTGACTTTTATTTTATTTTTATATTATATTTTTCTTTATTTTTTTTTTTTTTATAGTTGAGTTACAGCGCATATTTTTCGATTTTTGACCCGTATACATTCGACGTCATGATGTCCCCCGATCAGGAGGGAAGTACTTGTGGGATATACCGAATTTTATTAAGATATCAGCTATGTGAATGAGTTTTATACACATTTTTCACCGCTTTTCCATTTCCATTCCATGATTGCCTGTAAGAGAAAACCGCCTCACAAAAAATATTTCAAAATTTTGCGATGAAAACGGACCTGGCCTTGTTTGTATGATTGTTATTAATTTCTTCGACGACCTTTATTTATTTATTGTTTTTTTTTTTTTTTTTTTTTTTTTTTTTAAGGAGCTTCATTTGTATTAAATATGCATTTAAGGTTTATTTTTAATTAAGTAGATTTTATCTTTATTTATTTTTCTCTTTTTTTTTTTTTTATTTGTTTATTACGAAGTTGTTTGCGTTGAGGGTAATGCACAGGAGAGGATGCCCAAGACGTAGGCAGGTTGCTCCGTTCCTTACCGGGACAGCTGATGAATCACAGGCCTCTTACAGAGATTGGGAGGGCCAAGGCCGGACCTTCGCTACCTGTTCTCTTAACTAGGGCGTTTTCTTTTCTATCTCTTGGGTTTACTATTTTTGGTGACTAGTTTTCTGTATTACTTAACGAGACTTAAAGGAATGTGGAGTTATTATTTGCAAAAAAAAATTTTTTTTACTCAATCAATTAGCAATTTATTTCTATATGACGTGATGTTTGCTCTTAATTTCAAATTTGTTGTTTTAATTTGTGGAACTTAGAAACGAGAATGGTTCTAAAAGACAGAATTTAATATTATCAAATAAATAAAAAATACTCGTTAAAGATTCCTATCCTAATTATACCTGGATAGGCAAAATTTAGGACTCCCACTGTACATCGTCTGATTAGCCTTAGTGGCATAAATTGACGTTAAACAAAAAAACAACTATCAAATAAAGAGTGGTATATTGGTTAGATGCGGAATATGTAGTCGAAATTCTGCTCCTAATTATTAAAGAGGTAGAATGGCATTATGTTACTAATGGATTTAATTTAGTGACAGCTATAAGTTTAATTAATTGGGTGTGTTTGTTTAACGTCACTTTATGCCACTAAGTCTAATCGGACGATGCTATAGTGGGAGTCCTAAATTTTGACTATCCAAGTATAATTAGGATAGGGATCTTTAACGATTACCTGACTTCGTACAGGCTCGGGACCTCCATTTTGCGTCCTATCCGGCATGGCTAAGGATTTTTTACTCCCATTAGAAAATCCTAGGGCCAACGCAATCTTTCAGATCCACATAAAAATATTTCTTCAAACATTTATCTTTTATTTACTCAAAATAGAAAAAATGCCACTTAGACAACATGTCTTCGAACGTCCACGTGTGAAATTTTGCCATTCCTCATATCCATTGCATTTGTATTCCTTATGAGAAGCCAACTTGATTTTTGAAAATCTTAATTTCCTTTTTTGCAATAATTAAACTCAAAAATATTTTATTATGTAACAGAGTTGAGCCCCAACACTAAGAATCTCGAAGAACATTAAATTAGGTAAAATGAGATGAGGTTCAAATTACCTTATAAACAGTTAAGCATTAAAAAGTTAATTTATCAATAAATGGAATTAAACAGAACTGAATATAATATAGTGAGGATATAGAAGAAAAAATATACATATCTCGTATATATATATATATATATATATATATATATATATATATATATGTATGTATGTATGTATGTTGTTAGTTTTTTTTCTCGTAAATTGAGCTTTTTAATCGAATAATTCTCCACAGATTGTATGTGTTGCCTGTTGGAAAATGAACCAACAGGCCAACTAGCCGGACAGGATGGGGGAGGGGGTTAGTTCAATCAATTCAGGGACTACGGAGAAGCCGAAAAGAGGTTAACAAATCTGGGAAACAATGAGATTGGAAAATAGCGGACGTTGTACTATCCTTTCTACCTCGTTGGGGATAACACGTCATTGTTAGCTTTGCAGAAACAGAGGATGAGGTTCAATGATTTTTCGACCTGCAATGGAAATGCTTGCCAATTTACGGATGAAAGAACTCCCAATGAGCCATAAAAATTGATCATATCTGGCAGTGCGATGTGTTTTGATAAATGTAAGGTGAAGAAATATATTTAATCGTAAAAGTATATACATTTTTTTCAACCCAGAAGGTACGATGTTGTTTCCTTCAAAAACTCATATTTTATGCTCCCTTCTCGTATTTATAGCACAATAACTCTTATTATATTTTATGGATACGGATCACGCGAATACGCTCCTTTTTTTCTCTCTCCTCATTCTGTAGTCGACTCTTTTTTTCATCAGGCCGAAGGTTAAAGGTAGAGGGATCCTAAAAATAAGATGGCTTCATGTTCTTTATCAAAGAGTAATTTGGACAGGTTCCAACTAGCGGCCTCTCTTGCAGTAGGTGACATGTCTTTCATGACATCGCATTTTTATTCTTTGTCTTTTTGGAACCTTTTTAAATAGTTTATATTTACGTAAGCATCCTATATGTTTTGTTAAATTGTATGTGTATTTATATTCGATATTTTTTTTTTTTTTTTTTTAAGTCGAGTAGGAGAGAGATAGGAAGAGGAGGCGTGATGATGGGGAACAGGGAAAGCCGGTCAGTTCCGGTAGGAGGGAAAGGGATGAATCGATTCCATTAACCGGCTTCCGTCTGTAGTGGCTGATCAGCCATAGTGATTGATATTGCCCTTAATGTAATTTTAATTTACTTTTTTTATTGCAGAGGTATAATAAATTGGCTAATTCGAATATATTATAAAATTGGTGTACTGTCAGGCGAGAAATTCAACCTTTTACAAAGGAATGAGAATGGAATTGAGGTACCGGAATAAAACGAGTGATTGATAAGTACTTTATTGGATTAGAAGCATACTTCTTTCTTTACCTTGAGAAAGGCTTGAAAACTTTTGGAAGAAATTATTTGGTAAAAATATATAATGTTAAATCTGCATTGGTTGATGTTGGACGTAGCTTATGGCATATTATTAGTAAGTTATTAACCTGTTAACCGGGCGGGACGTATAATTACGCCCTTGAAATATATGTTGCACCCTGGAACGGGTGGGACTTATATTTTCGTACATCAGAGGTATTAGTCATAGATACATCTATCTACGTGAATTTATATATCTGTAGTAAATATAATGTCAGTATCTATGTATATATTTATGTATCTGTGACTAATACCTCTGATGTACGAAAATATAAGTCCCACCCGTTCCAGGGTGCAACATATATTTCAAGGGCGTAATTATACGTCCCGCCCGGTTAACAGGTTAATAACTTACTAATAATATGCCATAAGCTACGTCCAACTCTGTTCTATGAAAATATAAGTCACACCCGTTCTAGGGCCCGACATATATTTCAACCTGTTAACATGTCAATACTCCGGCCTAAAAATATTTTTGTTAATCACTCACACAATGGACGTTAGATCCGAAATGCCAATTTTTAGGAGAAACGCATGCATGCTCATTAGTCACTTCTCTTTCTTATACATAATTGTCATATGTATTTTTTTATTAACAAGTAATGATTGCGACTGTTAAACATCTAGGATCATTTGTAGGGATAGGACCCTTTTAATTTTCCCAATCGTAGCACTAATACTAAATCTTGACAGAAAATCACTACTAAAGATATTTTTAAAATGATAGATACACCCGTACAGGAGGTTTTTTCAGTACAGAACGAGGTATCCAATATCACCCCATTTCCTCTAAGGGTAAAAATTAAATACATTTTTTGTATTTTTTTTCAATTTGTATGTTAATATATGCCAAACATGTATGATTAGTATCACGTTTAAAAAATGCCTTTCGGGAACCCCATTTCATAAACGCATTTCTGTGACATAGAGTAAGGAGTCAAAAATGAAAAATAAATCAGGAATAATTAAAAAAAAAATATCATTATTATGTTTCTTTAATCAAGATTAGACATACATACTGTTAAAAATTTAGTTTTCATGATACTCTTAAAATATCAATAATTTCATTATAAAAATTTTAATTGAAAATAATTGATTTAAAAATTTCTGATTTCTCGTTTGAAATTTTCGAGTTCTCAAAAATGTTAATTAAATAAAATTAAAACCATCTTTGACATATTTAATGATTTATAACCTTAATTAAAACAAATAAAAACATAATTCTCATAATAATAAATCGAAAAGGAATTATAATATTAATCATGTGTAAGCGCATCTCGGACAAATGGGGTTTTAAAAGAAACTTGCAAACATAAGATGTATATATATATTTGATTTGAAAAACTATTAGTGATATAGATTTGATGTGGAGCGCCACGGAAAAATTACGGGTTAAGGAATCTCTGTATTGTATCAATTTTCTATTTAAAATTATTTTTTTTCTGGGGCTTACGTCAAAAATTTTTTCGTTCTACAAAATCCTATAAATTCATTTAAAAAATTCATCTATATTGTTATAAAGAATAATATTCTATCTCTGATATAGTATTTTCAGGATATATCTCTATAAATAAGCATTATAAAACTCATGAGTTCATTTCCTGCATACATGATTAATTATGGTACCGTTATCTTTTCCTGCCAGTTTTCTCTTGTTTCCATTTTTTTTTCTTTAACCCACTTATGTTAAGGTGTATTCAGTTTTTTCAAATTAAATTTAACAATTTTTATAGATAATATTTCATTTGTTGAAAGAAAGAGATACTATTAGTGACATTGTTCAATGTAAATTTTGATTAAAAAAAAAAAGAAGTGATTTTAATACTAAATTAAAGGTAAAGAATAAAATAAATATTATTTATAAAGATCATGACAAGCTCTGTTCTAGTAGAAGATACACGCATGATCTGTAACGAAAACCTCTCCTCCCAAAAAAATTATGATTAAATAAAATTACTTATGATAGTTACGAAGGGGGGAGAACTCAATTCAATTAACAAACAATAAAATGCATACAATTTGACTATTCGATACACTATATACAACACTATTCGATCCCTATAGTCATACATAAACATTGATAGCTATCATATTTCATTTATCATATTCATCACTACTGATCGAATTTCCTTTATTATTACAAGATAGATAGCAGGGCGTCTGTGTGGGGTATGAGAAAGTATTAGGAAGTAAATTTGAATGACGTTAAGGAAGAATGCTGGGGGGGGACATAAGATAGGAGAGAATTTCAGAAGGCGATGAAACGGTCAAAAAAGGAAAATCGAAAGTTTAGTTCTTTACTTTAAAGCGTAGTTACAACTAAAAATTAAATATAAATAAAAAATGACTGAACTTACCTTACTCAGGTTGGGAAATTTGTTTCTATACATTTTAAAGCCAAATCAAAGCTTTAAACCAGATTCTGGAGGTATACATTTCACACCTCTTGAACCCAATGAAAACACTGTATTCTCACTAGGAAGATTGCGATTAGTAAAGTATTATGGTAAAAGGTAAATAATAAGAGGATGGAATAACGTCGAAAGAAAAGGGGATGAAGAGTTAAGTTATTTATATAACATGAGTATTTGCTTTTTTTGGAATGACTTTGTTTAGACAAGAAACGTTCTATATTCGACAATGTAGCTTATACCTACTGTTCTAACCCATGGATATAGATCATTTTTAGAATGACCTTGGTAATTCAGAAAAATTGAAGGTTCTTTTTCTTATGTAATCTTGTCTTTAAAGTATTTTTACGTAGTTCACATTTTTTTTTTTTTTTTTTTTTGCATATATTTAAATATTCGTTACTTTGAGTACCGCTTGGTAACTAACAGTATGCTACCCTTGTTTACTCCTCTCGTGTGCGATGACTTACAAAGTACGGGACGAAGGAAGATTAAAGAGAAGAGGGAATTATTGGGTCCTCCCACTTGCTCTAATGGGTCGGGCCTTGTTGACTGCAATCAGCCTCTGAGCCTTCCCCTAAATCATTTTCCCATTTTCCAATCTCTTGCCCAATTTTCAATTTCCTCCTCATCTATTGCCATTATCATGGTCATTACGTTTGCTAAGATGCCTCTGCTCTTGTATCACGGATCCCCTCTAATTAGTTTCTGGTGAATTGATGGATATAGTAGCATCATAATAATGTGTACATGGTGTAATTATAACGTTTTTAATGCAATTTCAAAAATGTTTCAATTTGTTTCAAACGCAACTCATTTTTTTTTTTATTTAACTAGATACCCAAATGTAAATGAGATATACAAAACAGTGATGATATGTATGGATAGGCATGTAGAGAAACTAAACAAAGCCGGCTCTGAAAAAAGGATTCCAAATTATAAGGTTACAAGACCGACTTCTGTTCAGAGGCATAAGAGAATCGCCGTAATAGAGAAGGATGCAAGGTTGGGGACATGCCGGTTCGAATAGTTGGGCAGTTTTTTATGAAATTACAAGCTAAACCCCCACCAATTTTATCTGCGCTGATAAAAGTTGATAAAGTTCTCAGCACTTTTCGATTCATTATTGCTAATTTATCTATGAAGGGACTAATTTCATCAACAGTCGAGTTTTTTTTACTGCTTTCCTGTTTTTTACTACGGGTTGCTTTTTGCAAATACTTCGTGAAGGTGAATGGATAGGTGTATTTACGTCTCTTATGCCTTTCTGGAAATCAAGAACGATTACTGTTCCTCTATAATCGCTTTATATTGTTTTCAAAAATTTATTATGGAACAAAACTTTCTAGACTAACATATACCTATATTATAGACTATTATCTTATACCATATTTTTACACACCTGCGATGCTTCAAAAATTTGAGCATCACGTATTTACTCTCTTAAGTAAAATTGATCTTTTTATTAATAAATAAAAGTTTTTATTTTCATAATACTGTTAATTAAATTTTGGCTGTCACATATATATACATCAAACACCAAGTTTGATCAAAGCCGTTTTTGATTAAATAAAAAAATCACGTGAAAATGGGACAAAATTTATTAAGTAAAGTGCCCCCTCCAATTGATCAATGTTGATGAAATTCTGACTGCCACATCGCGGGCATATACATACAACCAACACCGAGTTTGATCAAAATCGTTAAAGCCGTTTTTGATTAAATAAAAAAAACACATGAAAATGGGACAACATTTATTAAGTAAAGTGCCCCCTCCAATCGATCATTTTTGTTGAAATTTTGACTGTCACATCGCGGGCATATACGTACACTAAATTCTGAGTTTGGTCAAAATCGTTAAAGCCGTTTTTGAGTAAATAAAAAAAACACGTTATAATCAGACAACAGTTATTAGGTAAAGTGCCCCCTCCGTTTAACCAAATTTTATGGCTGTCGCATCGCGGTCATACGTATACATACATCAAATGCCAAGTTTGATGAAAATCTATAAAGCCGTTTTTGAGTAAATAAAAAAAACACGTGAAAATTACTCATTACCTACTTTAAATTACTGTGGAGTAGGAAGGAATATAAGGGGATAAGGATTAAAATTTTCAAAATATTATATATAAGATATTTACTCTCCTCTTCTTAACAGGGAGAAACGGCATGTATTTCATATAACAGTCCATTTTTTCCATTGGGATATTAACAGATAGATTTAAATGCTAACATATGATTTAAAAAATAAATTATGCTGTTCTCTTGTTAATAATCATATCTATTATTTCTTCTTATTATTATTTATTAAAGCCTTTTTTGTTAATGCGCCATAACTTTCGTAAAACTTCATCAAATTTCATGAATGAGGCATCATTTTAAAGCTTTCCTTAACCGTTACACTGGAAAAATATATAAATGACTCACACACATCCAAACCTATCAACAAACAACATATATATCACCATACTATTATTAGTAACATAAATCGTCGATATGAACGCTATTAATAAAACTATCATTTAGCACAAAAATTCTGTGCAAAAATTAAAAAAAAGTATTTTTCTATTAACTTTAGATACAAAAAAAAATATTTTTCTATACTTAATAACACTAAGTATACTTAATAACGTTAAAATTCCCAGTTTAATTACAAAAAAAGTAGATTTGGTTCTGGAACGTTCTGTAAAAGTTTCAGATTTATTCATCCACTGCATTCCTAGTCGAGGTAACAAACATTTGGCCCTTGCATTTTTATATATGTATAACATTAAAAAAATGATGAGACCATTCGGTGGCTTATGGGACGTTGAGGTATTAATGATTTTAATTCTAACTTACTAAGGAGGATTATGAATCCTTCACATCCATCCGCAACCTCACTTAGATGTATTTATTGTAATTTAAATAAGGTTTTTGTGATTGGATGGTTTGTGCGTTTTTCTGTTAAGCACTGAAAAACATGGGAACGTCAAACAGTTTCTTGTCATTTATATTGTGGGGTAAGCATAAAGTTTTTTTTAAATAGAGGTTTAGCGGAATGCCTTTTTCCGAATTTGGTCGACTGCCATATGCGAGAACACTAAGCAGTGAAATTCTATTATATGATTCTTTGGGGATCAGAAAGGTATCATCAACTTTATGATAACATCGGTATCTTAAAACTGTTATGATGCTTTCTATAAACAACCATTCCGTCTCTTTATCCTGCTTTTCCTTTATTATTAATTGAATTTTATTATGGTTATAAAACGGCTATAAGAAAAAGATAATAATATGTAACAAAATGATGTAATTACCTATTTTATTGCCACCGTAGAAATGTTATTTAGAAAATTCCCTCTTCGTGGCGCCAGTCTGCCCGGCTGATTGGGGTGGCTTCCAGAATTTCTCTCCGCCTCAACGAGCAAATGAGTTTATTCTCGTCTGTCTCAAGCTGATAACTTTTTATTCCTTTCTTCTTGATTTTATTCATTACAGGTATCATTGTCCAATAAGATAATAAAATGAATAAAGATTTCTAAATCTAAGCCTCCTGAATACTATACATGATATCATAGTTAGTCTCAACTAACTTTACTTAGTTAGTCTCAACATACTTTATAAAGATTTGACTTTTGTGTTAATATGACTTTTTCTTCTTGTATCCTATCCGAGAAATTCTTATCTTAGAGTTGAGTGAACCTAGTTCATTAAAATAATGCAATGTCATAAAATTTCTTAATTTGATGTGCACAGTGCATTAACATTAGGTGTATTAAGTGAGGTTTACAATCTAATGATAAAACCACCTGACCTGAAAAATTATTGAAATGAATTATGTAGGAGATAAATTAATTGAGGAGAAGTACCAACAAAGAACTGCTGACGGAAACTGGTCAATCCATATCTGACGATATGAATAATGTCTAAATAAAGATATAAATGGAAAATAGTCTGTATTTAAACATTTAGTTGTGATTTAAAACAGCCATATGCACTCAAATTTTAATTTATGGCCTTCTAGAATATTTTTGGTCAAGTGGCCTTCCAGCTACTGTTTATGTGAAGCCTCAATAGTAGGATGAAGACCGCTAGGAATGTGAAAAAGGAGACGAATTAATAGAATCTAACCAAGATGCTGCATTCAACATACAAGAAAGAAGTAACCCTACAGATGGAGATGACTGGATCAAAGATTTACATGTATATAAAGCCAACAGAACAAAATAAATAAATAATTTTATGTTCAAAATATTTTTGTAAATTTGTACCTTTTTTCTTTGTATTTTCTTTATATATTTTTCTTTATAAGGATTTCTTTATGTTTAAAGTTTCCCTCAACTATTCTCCAAGTCTCTTCTCACACACCTTCCTGTCCTTCGTCTCCTCTTCCCTCAGTCCATAACCGGATTCATTCCATGCTTTCCTTTACTTCATTTATCCACTGTATAGGTGGGCTTCCCCTTTTTCTTCTTCCGTCTGCCATTCCAATATCATTCTTGGTAAACGATTCGAACCCATCCTTTTCACGTGGCCATACCATTTTAGTTTTCTTTTTTCTATTACTTTTAGTTTCTTTTATTATTTTTTCTCTTATCCGGCTGTTTTTTATATGGATTATCCTTGAAATCCTGGCCGGCATTTTTCAAAAATCCATTTTTTTCTTTCTCCAAAGTCTTTTTTCCTGTGCTCTGTTAAGAGTCAACATGTCTCGGAGCCATACAGCATTATCCTATCAACCCGAGAAGAATTTAGCAAACCAATGACTTTCCGGTCATTATTCTTTTATTAAATTCCGAGTCTGTAGAGCCATTACTCTCTAATAGGGCTTGTAATTTATACTTACTAAATAAATTTAATTATTATTATAATACTTTCTATTTATACCTTATCTGTAATACTATCTATTTATATAAACCGTAGAGATCGTGAACCTGCTGTGAGGAATCTCTCCTGGAACACAGTCAGCCTCGGCAAACTGGTTTCATGATATAATGAATAACAGGAAAAATCTGGACGTTGAAACGGTCAAATCACCGATACTCCGTCATAAAGTATGGAATAACATTATGGGAACAACCGTTGCTCAAGAAATGGTACTTCTTACTGAGAAATTAAGAATCCTTAAGCACCAGACCTTTTTTGGCTTTAGTAGTAAAGGTTTTTTCTTTCTTTTTTATAATATAGTAATCCAAGAATCCGAGAAAATAAAAAAAGAAGCTGGATGTGAGATCTTTAGTAGTTCTTATCTTTATGATTTAAAAAAGAAACAACTTTCTTCAGCAAGATAAGATAATTCTATTTGTTTTTCTACTTTTACTTATTTACGTTGTGACTAATGATAAAAAACTATATTTGCTAAGTAACCATTTATTTTCATAAGTATTAATAGTTTTTATTAAAGTTTAAGAAATTCTATATATTTGAGAAATAAAACACACATTGTATGTTTATTGCCTGCACTTACTTATCGCAGTATACTTAAATTACCTATAAAATTCCCAAGCCACCCCTAAGAAAATAAAGGCAAGGTTTTTAGACGCCTTCGGGCAGTAAAGAACATATAGTTCCACCCCTTGAACCCAATATTTCACGCGTTATCGCCTCTCCGGCCTTCCGACACACCAACCCTCTCGCATTCTGCGGTAAACAAGTCCGCTCCGCTCCTTTTACTGCACATACGATAATATTACAAAGAAAAGTGAAGTACCTTTATCCATCTGTTATAGACGTTAGGTATATTGCTAGTGTTCGGTGAAGAAGTATAGCGTTCATTGAGGAGTGGGAAATCTAGAAAAAACCATGACAGTTTTCAACATTCTTTGATGCTCAAAGAATTCTGTTTGCCCTGTTTTAGGTGTAACGTTGAACTAATATTATTGCATGAATGTCTTTTAAGAAATATATGCTGAATAAATTTTAATAATATACAAGGTGTATTATTTTTTAATATACCTTATCTGTAATACTATCTATTTATATAAACCGTAGAGATCGTGAACCTGCTGTGAGGAATCTCTCCTGGAACACAGTCAGCCTCGGCAAACTGGTTTCATGATATAATGAATAACAGGAAAAATCTGGACGTTGAAACGGTCAAATCACCGATACTCCGTCATAAAGTATGGAATAACATTATGGGAACAACCGTTGCTCAAGAAATGGTACTTCTTACTGAGAAATTAAGAATCCTTAAGCACCAGACCTTTTTTGGCTTTAGTAGTAAAGGTTTTTTCTTTCTTTTTTATAATATAGTAATCCAAGAATCCGAGAAAATAAAAAAAGAAGCTGGATGTGAGATCTTTAGTAGTTCTTATCTTCCATAAGCCATTCTTAATAACAAAGCCAAAGATATATCCCATCTTGTACTGTGTGTGCGATGTGACCATATGAAGCTCTTAGCTTTTTTATTTACTACTATTGTACTTATCAGACTCCTAATGGGTCCTTTTGAATTTTATGGGTGATTCTCAATCTACGGATGTTTCAGCTCCTATAATATTTAGCTCATAAACAGACGAAAAAGAAGTAATATGTCGTTTCTCAAATCTATTACTAGTTTTAGTACCAAAAACAGAAACTTTAATATTGCTTAGTTGAGTGAAAAAAATAAGAAGAACATTACGAAATGATAAAAAATGTTTGAGTTAACCGAGACAAAGGGTTTTACAACAATAAAGGCCCTTCAGCTGATTCCAACTAATAAGAACCTTCTGGATTTTAATCAGGCAAGGCCTTTTTCTTTTTGCACAAGATAATTAACATTTTTTGGGAAACTACTCCGAAATTGAGGATAATTTAAAATGGAGATTTTCTTTCGATTTTTCTTCTTTCTAATGCTTCACTAAAATATCAATTTATAGTCCATTCTACCGTTGTATTTTGTAGATGAGCTCTCCCTTTTACCAATAGGATGAAAACCTGGAGGGTGTGACGAATGGATAGCTCAAGGATCTCTTCTGAATTTAGTTATAGCCCTTTGTTTGTGAATCGCCCAAATAAGTTTTTTAATTTTCTATATTCTCATGTTATATTGAAATCAAAGTTCGTTAAAGTTTTCCCTAATGGATTAAGCTTGATTGTGGTTTACTTAGGTTCGCTGGAATTCAATACATCTGAAGTAGGGTAGTTTTCTATCTTAGCTAAGCCATGACCAACGTCTTGTTTATAGCCTAGTACACAATGATAACTCTTTGCTTCTTCCTAGTATTGATTAAATATTAAATAGCTAATAATACGTACGTTTAAATACCTCAAACAAAAAGAAAAATAATAATGATATAAATTTTTTTTTTTCAAATAAAGTGAAAAGTGCTCACTAGAAGAATGCAAACTGAAAATAAATCCATATTAGAAAAATATAAACTACACACATGTCGAAAAAATAATCCATAAAAATTTAAAACACAAGTTGATGCAGGTCCCCAGAAATTAAGAGGGTAGATTATAGGAGTAGCTGGGTAGGCTGCAAGGCTTCGCTAAAATACACTGGTACCTGAAGGAGTATTATGGTTTTTTAGGTTGTCGAAGGCACAGGTTCGAATCCGGCCTGAGTGGGTCGAATTCAATTCGTCGAGGATCCTCCTACCTGAACCCTCGATCTTCCTACCCAGGTTAAAATAACTTAATTGTAATCCTTAGAATAACCTCCTTTATACCTGACATATCCATGGAAAGGTGGAGATTATAGATAGATTATTTAATTTTAATAATTGATGTATGTATTGATTGATCTATCTAGCCAGCTAATTGGCTCTCTAATGTTATTACCAGGTATCGGATTTTGATGTGATAAAAATTTCAAAATATGGACGTATATTTGCAATTACATATATTTGCATATACATAATATGTACATAGCATATTATATGTAATAATAATATGAAAATTTGAACGAAAAAAAAGAAATTAAAATATGGATATTAAAATTAAATTAATTAAAATACTTAAAAAGTTCAGTATTCACAAAAATAATAAATATACATTTAAAATACTTATAAAATATCAAATGTAGTTAACAAAAGTTTTGGAAATGTAAGAACACATATTGAACTCCTCACCCTTGCCATCAAAAACGTTGCGAATAAGATCCATTCTAAGATTATCTTTGGAAAATCGACGATTCGGTGGAAGTTAAGCTTTTTATTTGCTATACGATCTTTCCATGTCGCCTGACGCGTCAGTAGCCTTATTTTCTGCGAGTTTCGCCGTTTTGAAATGCTGTCAAACCAAAATTCGTTTATCCATTGAAATTTTGGTACTACAAACGATACAGGACACTTTCACTGCCGCATTTAAATTTTTCTTCTGCTAACTCCGCGAGGTGCTAAGCGGCTAAGATTATTCCTTTTTTTTTTTTTTTTTTTTTTTTTTTTTTTTTTTTTTTTCATTTCATAAATTAGCTATGAACTCATCACTAAATTTATAAAGCTCCTGAGGCAATCTAAGCATTGTCAAGGATAAGGCATCTATATAACAAAAGAAGGGATCAAAATTTCTGAGAACTGACGATATTATTTTGTGCCTTTTGATTTTCCAATAATCCCTATGTTAATTCTCTGCTTTACACTTTATTTATTCTAGGTAACGATTGAATATACGTAAAACAAGTAAATAAGTAATAATAATTTATAATTTTAAAGTAAATTCCCTAAAATTTGTAAAACATGGACAAACATATGTATTTATCGAAATATATGTAAAAATACTTAAAAAACAAAAAATATGGATAGTAAAAATGGTTTATATTATTTAGATTAAACCGTTTAGAACGCAGGTAGGTGCATTTTTAAGCTTCAGAAGAAAATATGTAAATACATGAAAATCCCATCCATATTTATTACTCTATTCGTTATTAAATCCTCTTGACTCCAACTACTTAAATTGCCATCATATTCTTGCTGCAGGATCCCTTGGCAGAATCGTCGAATCCTTTTTGTTGATATCATGTTGCGTTACCCAGCCGTTCTTTATCGACTCAGACGCTCGGCTAGACAAAGGGTCGGTGATAGAGCCAGCGCAGACGGGAGTGCCCGAAATAGCGCAGTGATAGGGCCGAGGTATTTGGGTTGCCTGGATCCTCAGATAACCTGGCCCACTGGCCGTTATCACTTCTCCCGTCCCTTTCATGTTCTATTTTAGGAGCTGTTCCATATATAGGGTTCTTTTTTAGGAACGGGTTCCTTATGTTTCTTGCGATACGTGGTTTATGTACCTACTGCATCTTATATAATCAGTATTGCATAATGCTATATAAAGCCGAAGAGTTCGTCTGTTTTAGGAAACACCTATTTGAACTTTTTAAAATATATTTAGATGGATATCGTTTTTATTGAGGTAGGCTTTCAACTTTATACCACATTTTACTGCATTAAATTCTTAAACGAGAGCAGGGACAAACTTAAAAGCATATTAAATTATTACCTCAGGAGAATACCACAAATAACATTATACGTCACCTTCTCTGGTCTCTGACCAAAATATTAAAAGGGATATTAAATTCCCGTTCACGCGTAATCAATCAAGTTAAATATTGTTGTTTGTTTGATTAATGCCCTTTTATGCTACTATGCAGGAAGCTAAATAACGATAAACCACCAGTTTTACTTTAGCCAAGAACTAATTTTTCTTTCAAAAACGCTAAGTTGATGATGTTTGTTTGTTTAACTTATGCTACTATGCTAATCTGACGATGCTACAGTGGGAGTCCTCAATTTATTTTGCCTATCCAGGTATAATTAGGATAGGGATCTTTAACGAGTTCCTGGCATCGTACAGGCTTGGTACCTCCATTTTAGGTCCTATCCGAGGGGCGGCATGTCCAAGGATTTTTTACTATCATTAAAAAACCCTAGGAAGTGGGACGCGAACCCGCGACCTTTAGTATTTTAGGTTGCCATGCTAACCACTACACCACAGGTGATCCTTTAAGTTAAATATTTCCATAAAATACAAGTAATGTGCAAAGATTTGTTTTGTTTTTAATTAATGTGAACCTATCCTATTTTTACTTTCACTTACCTATATATGTAATATATAGTAAGTGGAAGTATTGCGATCGTGAAAAATTTCGACTTCCGGTTTTCAACGGAAATACACGTTTTGGGGTCCCCTGAGTCGAAATGACCAAGTCCTGGAAAATGGTCTGTGTGTGTGTGTGTGTGTGTGTGTCTGTGTGTGTGTCTGTGTGTGTGTCTGTGTGTGTGTGTGTGTGTGTCTGTGTGTGTGTCTGTGTGTGTGTGTGTGTGTGAACAGACTAGCTCAAGAACTATAAACCGTGCGAACCTGAAATTGGGTATTTAGTGTAGGTACATGCCCGCGATGTGACAGCAAAAATTTCATCAAAATTGCTCAAAGGGAGGGGGTACTTTATTTAATAACTTTTTAGGTTTTTTTCGATTTTCTCAAAAACGGCTCTAACGATTTTGATTAAACTGAGTATTTCATCTATTTATATGCCCGAGATATGACTGTAAAAATTTCATCAAAATTGATTAACCGGAGGGGGGACTTTACTTAATAAATTTTGTAACATTTTCACGTGTTTTTTTTATTTACTCTAAATCGGCTTTAACGATTTTGATCAAACTGGGTATTTGATGTATTTATATGCCCGAGATATGACTGTAAAAATTACATCAAAATTGATTAACCGGAGGGGGGACTTTACTTAATAAATTTTGTAACATTTTCACGTGTTTTTTTGATTTTCTCAAAAACGGCTCTAACGATTTTGATTAAACTTAGTATTTGATCTACTTATATGCCCGAGATATGTCTATAAAAATTTCATCAAAATTGATCAACCGCAGGGGGCACTTTACTTAATAAATTTTGTATCATTTTTACGTGCTTTTTTTATTTACTCAAAAACTGCTTTCACGATTGTGACCAAACTGGGTACTTAATGTATGTATATGCCAAATATGTGATAGCCAACATTTCATCAAAATTGATCAACCGAAGGGGGGACTTTACTTAATAAATTTTGTATCATTTTCACGGGGTTTTTTATTTACTCAAAAACGGCTTTAACGATTAATAAAAATAAGATATGAATGTAGAAAAATGTGTGATTTTGGGAAATGATATCTAACAAAACACGTCAATTTCTTATCTAAGTAAGTTGGTAAGTGAAAGTTGTGTGTTGCGCGCACGCACCAGATTTTTTACTTTCACTTACCTATATATGAAATATATAGTAAGTGGAAGTATTGCGATCGTGAAAAAATTCGACTTCCGGTTTTCAACGGAAATACACGTTTTGGGGTCCCCTGAGTCGAAATGACCAAGTCCCGCGAAATGGTCTGTGTGTGTGTGTGTGTGTGTGTCTGTGTGTGTGTGTGTGAACAGACTAGCTCAAAAACTATAAACCGTGCGATCCTGAAATTGGGTATTTAGTGTAGGCATATGCCCGCGATGTGACAGCATAAATTTCATCAAAATTACTTAAAGGGAGGGGGTACTTTACTTGAAAACTTTTTAGGTTTTTTTCGATTTTCTCAAAAACAGCTCTAACGATTTTGATTAAACTGAGTATTTCATCTATTTATATGCCCGAGATATGACTGTAAAAATTTCATCAAAATTGATTTACCGGAGGGGGGACTTTACTTAATAAATTTTGTAACATTTTCACGTGTTTTTTTTATTTACTCTCAATCGGCTTTAACGACATTGATCAAACTGGGTATTTGATGTATTTATATGCCCGAGATGTGACTGTAAAAATTTCATCAAAATTGATTTACTGGAGGGGGGACTTTACTTAATAAATTTTGTAACATTTTCACGTGTTTTTTTGATTTTCTCAAAAACGGCTCTAACGATTTTGATTAAACTTAGTATTTGATCTATTTATATGCCCGAGATATGTCTGTAAAAATTTCATCAAAATTGATCAACCGCAGGGGGCTCTTTACTAATAAATTTTGTATCATTTTTACGTGCTTTTTTTACTTTACTCAAAAACGGCTTTCACGATTGTGACCAAACTGGGTATTTGATGTATGTATATGCCAAATATGTGATAGCCAACATTTCATCAAAATTGATCAACCGAAGGGGGGACTTTACTTAATAAATTTTGTATCATTTTCACGGGGTTTTTTATTTACTCAAAAACGGCTTTAACGATTAATAAAAATAAGATATGAATGTAGAAAAATGTGTGACTTTGGGAAATGATATTTAACAAAACACGTCAATTTCTTATCTAAGTAAGTTGGTAAGTGAAAGTTGTGTGTTGCGCGCACGCACCAGATTTTTTTTTCTTACTAACAGCATAAAGTAGAGTAATTGTGGAATGCTTTATTGTGACTATGTGATGAGTTTAAATAAAGAAGTTAGGTAAAACCAGTGCGTCAAAATTAGTTGGAATCGGTTAAAATAACTGTTAAAAATGTTAGAATTGGGATTAAATCTAAAGACCTGATTTAGATTTTTAAGTGAAAGTACATACACCTACATTTGTTTTTCAATCGTTCATTTTTTTTTAATCAAAACTTAAAAATGTCATTTAGACTGCATAATTGTCTATTTAAAAAAAAAATTACTTCTGTTTTAAGGCATTCTCCATTTTTTTTATTTTTATTATATATATTAATTATATTAAACTTTTCAGATTTAATCAGATTTAAAGTTAGTGTTTTGTAGTAGCATCGGACGTATTTTAGATAAGAAAACCGAAGACCTGTTCTTGATTGTAGTTCGGACTTTGTTCTCATATGGAGGTGGTATAGCTCTTCATGTATAGAGCTGTAGTTTATCCTCGTTAGAGGTAATGTTCAAAGTGTGCACGTCCGTTGATGAGCGTGCTGTTGAGTCACGGAGGAAGTAGTACTCCAGGATCGCCTACGCTGGCAGACACTCCAGCCCACTCGCTCGCCAAACTGGAAGATCGTACAGTGCCATAATAAAGCTCTTGTTTATCGAGTTCACGGTTTTTAATATGTTTACTTGTTTTTACGTAATTGTGAAATAATCGAATCTAATTATTTTAATAAAAATAATTTTCCGTTTCTCTTAGGTTTTCCTTGACCTAAATATTTTTCAAGATATTTATCCAACGATACCTTTTCCTGTGACTTGCTTGCCCTTATCGGATGCCTTGTCCGCCAGACTTTCTTCAACCACACCTCTCCGTTTTGCTTCGGATCCTCCTTTTCTCCTTTTTTCTTGTACTGGAATGCTTCTTTTTCCAACTCCATCAGTTCCAGAATTATTCAAAATATACTATGAAAAATATATAATTTTTGTATTTCTTCTTCTTACTCCAATCTTCTACAGGATATTATCCTCCTGATACAGCCTCCTTCCGCGTGGAGTTATAGATTCTCTGGATAACATATCTCGGTACTTCCGAATCAATGTCCTTACATTAAAACTAGTAACATGGTTGGCAAGAGTAGTGACACAAGTCAACATAATAATTATGCCACTTACGTTCCTTAAAATTTATTTTATTTTATGTATATTGGTGCTAAAACTTAAAATCCAAATTTTTAGCCGAAACCGAAACCTAATTTCATAGGTATATAAAATATATTCAAGTGTGTAACATGTCTAGTCAAGCAATCATATCAATGCAAGCTTATAGGACTCAATTGTTTATACAATACGTGGGCTAGGCATAGATGAGTGGTAAGATAGGTGCACTAGTAAGATTATAGGATCGAATCCCGGCACCTACTTCTCAGCTGCTGGTCCCCGCGGGAAGTTAGACCATACCCACTTTACAAGTAGGGCCTAAAAGTTTAAATATACTTGTAATTACAGGTAGTTAATAATAATAATTCATAGAATATATATAAATAATACTAGCCGGTAATAAAATAAGTAAATAGGAAAGAAATCCAAACCCTCCAAGTGATCAAGGCACGTCACATAGTCCACTTTTAGAACATTTTCGATGTTAAATTGTCAATCTGTATAGAAGGTTTATTCCTTCCAAAAGTGTATATTTTTTTAATTTTTCAGTAAAAAAAAATGTCTGTTGATTTAAAAAGTTTACAAGTTATGAACCCTTGAAAGATTAATAATTTTTATTTTTAAAGTACATAACGCCCAATACTATCGGACTCTTAATATAATTTATTTTTCTAATTAGCTAGCCAGCCTTAATGAAAATTTAATCTAGTAGTAAAAAAAAAATCTCAAAAACCTCGTTTCATCAAAAAAAGTGGAAAATATAAGAAGCATGTTTTTGAACAAAACTATGCAGATGTTTTACTAGATTAAATCCGCTGAGGTCGAAAACTTGCCTTTCGCATCTAAGTCACATCCTATACAAGAAAAAAAAACGAAGTCTACTACCACCACTTGATGCAACTTGAACCCCCTTTCCATGGAAAGGTTGCTGGACTTACATTGTTTTCCTTTAGCCATTGATTTGAATCTGTGGGCTCTCCAACGATTAATTGAAATTTAAGTATTTTGAAAATTTAGTGTTTCTCTTATTTCTTTTAGAAATCAAATTGAAATATTAAAATTAAAGAAAATTAAATTTAAAAACGTTCTCTAAGCTCAAGGTAAAGAATACCTTTTACACTCAAGGCAAAAAAATCAAGCGTGAAAGGAATGCTTTCTTAACCTCTTAAGACTTGATGTAATTTAAATGGCACATCCCTGTTTGTCAACCTCACGTTTTTATCATCACACCTAACTTGACGTTTTTGGTCAATTAAAGGTACAATTAGAGAAATCCATGTGTTATCTAATGTCAATTCAAAGGTAGTTAACTAAAATAACTGACACTACACAGGACTAAATTAAAGGGGGCAAAGGGTAATGAACGATATCGGTCGAGCTTACAAGCTGAAGTCCTGTAGTTCCGCTCTATTGTTGGGAACCTCACACGCGTTTGCAAGTGTCGGCCAGGCCGATTTTTGGCCGAAACAGAAACGTCTATCGGTCGCTAAGTACAACATATTGAAAGCCTGAACCTTTTTAAAACCATCTCTTTACTCACATTAGCTTATTTTGTGGCTTTGTTCCTTTATGTTAAATATCTTTCAATAATTAGGCAATTTAATAAAAAGGGAATATAATAATAATAATAACTAGCTGACCCGTGTGAAGCATTCCCACTTAATTAAAGTAAACGCCGCATTTTTAGTATCGTATAGAGCGTATTTAGTGCGTCATGGACATAGAACTGAGGGTTGAAGTAAAGAATGGATGTTTTTAAATTTTAGATTATTTATTTTTGAAATATAAGTTGTATAAGGTTTTTAAATCGTATTTACGTGTTTACAGGACCCCTTTGAACACTACATTTGAAGTTGCGATATGATCATCTGTGATTGTTTGTTTGGTGGTGGGTTCGTTTTACAAAGACATAGATGTCACTGAAAGAGCGCATACTGGAAAACGCCACATACACGTATCGGTTTCGGGGAAATCGAGTGCGCTTATTCTATTGACCGAAATCGCATGTTTTTGCTTGTAACTAGCAAACGACGGCGACAATCGGAAAAGTGTTTATAACCAAAAATGTTCGTCTCGATAAACTAAAAAACATAAAAACGACGGAAAGGCTGTTAAAAATAACATATTTTTATTTTTATTTATTTCATTGCACGTATTTTACTTCTATTTATTTATGTATAAAGATTTATTGGTCTTTGCTGGTTAGATATTCTAATGTATTAGATTGTTGTTTGCGTTTAGAGTCTAAATTCACCTCGTTCTTCTGAATCATCTCGTAATATTTATAACGCAGTAAGCTTGACCTTCGTTTGCATTGTTGAATCCACAGGTTTTATTTTTTCTGCGTCATAATAGTAATAATACACATCGTTAAAGAATCAATAATTATCAACGACGTTTAAAAAAAAAAAATACTAAAATATTTATGAATATTTATTTGTAGTATGTTGGAGATTTAGTAAGGTAAATTATTTAAATTCATTCGTGGGATTTTTTTATTCGGCAATTGACTAATATTTTTAACAACGAAATTATGAACGTTTTGCTTAATAAGAATAGTTAAATCAAAGTTGTGTTGTTGTTTTTTTTGTCATTAGTTTTACTTACAATTACTCAGTTACAAATTGGCTTCAATTATATTTAATACATAAAATGGTATTAGATTATGTGTTAATCTTATTTAATACAAAATATTGACTTATTCTCATCTCTTTTGATGTTGGTTAAAGCGGCTGGAGATGGAACTAAATGAATTTTACACTCCATGTGTTGCCATCTCAAGCGTAATATTCTTTTCACTGCTTCGAAGCTTAACTGACCACACAACCTTCCGTTTTCTTTTAATTGTATAGTTTTCTCCTGTGCAGAGGTGATTCAAAGTGTTTTTTTGTAGTGTCTATGAATAATGTATAGATTTTTAGAATAACTTATAAATGATCTTAGTAATTAGTAGTACAATATTGTAACTATCGTTGGTTAATAATAGTAATTTTAGGGAAAATAGTTGGAGGTGCGGTCACAGAACTTCTCGCTCTATTTTACAAAGCAATTCTATATTAGAACATTTTTTACTAAAACATGAATTTCAAAATATCTTAACATGGGGTTGTTACATGGAAGTTTAAAAAACAATGTTAAATAAGTAAAAGAAGTCTAGTTTTGTTTAGTGTAATTTTTATAGTGGTTCTTGTGAGTAGATAGTTGTTATTCTATTTAAATATGGTATCAAGTATGAGACCTGCTTGTATTAGCAGACATTTATGGTACAGTTACATAAATGGTACAGGCTTTATGGCACAGGGGAGCATTATTAAAATATTTAAAGTTACAGTTTAATACGGAATTTTATTTTTCCCATTATTTTTTCATTCTATGTGCCTAGTATGGTGCGGGTGATTCTAAAATTATGGTGATATTTGTGTCAACGTGATAAAAACGAGAAGGGCCTTAATGATTTTTCTCTAATATTTTTCTATTAATTGCTCTATTCGTTATGAACACATCTATCTCATTTTCAAGCATCTAAAGACGGTATAACATTCACTAAAATCAATAATAGTGCCCATTGTGTCACTCCCTATCTTGCCACAAAGCAGGTCATGGAGGTCATGTAATTTTGAAAAATAATAAAACCCTTTTCCTTATTTTAAAAATCCTAATCAAATAAAATCAAGCCCTTTCTTATTAGCAAACTTTCAGGAAGGGAAATAAATTTGAGGCAGGACTTTAAATGGTACAGGAATCAACAGTTTTTTCCTTTTTCACGAAGTTGTGAGGTCATTGTTATGCAGACCTGGGCATTATTTTAAATAAAAGTATTTTCATTTTAATTCTAAAATACTAAAATAAAAAAAAAAGTATTTTCATTTGTATTTTAAATAATAAAATAAAATAAATCTTAAGTAGGTTGTTTGAAGTTAAACAATTTTCGTAATAGTATAGTGTAGTCCTTTGCACTAGAGCTCTCACTCCTTAATTGAGCAAGTATATTTATTTCAGTTTGATGTTGCTGTTTTTTTTTTGTTTTTTTATGGGGGGGCACAATTATTAAGATTGTACCGCTTCATCCGATTTCAACAAATTTGTCACATTGGTGGTTTGTGATTATCTAAATAGACGTCGAATGAACTCATTTCACATAAATGGTTTTATGCATAGGTTTTGGGGTGGAGGGTTAAATTTTTTAACTTTTTACCGGTTTATTCGAAAGTGAAAAAATCGAAAGTTAAGTTAGAGCCATAAACGAAGGCATAAACAGGATCCTAATTTGGAGACAACACCAAAAGATCAAAAGAAAGTAAACTTAGTAAAAATGTGCATGACTGATACATTCAATAAAGTCGGTGATTATTTTTCCGGTTGAGGTTCGTTCGAAATTGGAGAGGAAATTCTGGCAAGATTAGAGGTAAGAAATTCTAGCGATTAACGAAATTGCTTAGCTCACGGCTTCTTCCTTAAAACTTAAGAATTCGGTTCGCAAAAATATTATTCCTCCTGTGGTTCTTTAAGAATGCAAAACGTGCACGCTAACATTGAATGATGAGCAAGTGAGGTGAAAGCAGACAGATGAATAAAATCGAAGTGTGAAATTGAAAACAGTGGTGAACGAGTTCCATAGAAATTATTGGCAGTGACTAATGGAAAACGTCCGAAAGAAGTAAGGGCTGAGAAGCAGTAGTTCGCGTTAGGGCTGATTTGCTGAAATTTGTATTGCACGGAGGTCATTGGATGGTGTATAGGTAGCGAATAGTCTAAGGGGTAGCCCAATTAGTTTAAATAGGTTCTGTATCAGATTCGTTCTGTAAAAAAAAAAAAAATTGAATTTAATAATTTCAACAAAATGAAAGTCGAGATGATTTGAGAATCAGATACATTACACCAAGCAAAGACAACCGAAAAAGAAATAAATAAAAACTGTCGATTTATTAATCAATTGCAATATTAAAAAAAAATGTATTTATTAACCAATCGCAATGCACTAGCTAATAGGTTTTAAAAGTATTTTGTATTTTCATTTTAATTTTTTTTATTTAAAATACAAAATACTTTTAAAACCTATTAGCTAGTGCATTGCGATTGGTTAATAAATACATTTTTTTATTTTAAATACTTGCTATTAAAAAATAAAGTATTTTAAAATAAAAATTAAAATACTTTTTGCCCAGGTGTATTGTTATGTAAAAAAGGGAAAACCTCACGCATGTTTTTCCCTATTTTGTATATACTCATCAATCCCCTTAAATTTCTTACTGATAACATTTGGGAAAAACCTGTTATGAGCCCGACAATATGTCGAGCCATTTCATTTTTCTCCAGGTCACTTCAGTTGCTTGCTGGAGGGAGGTGTTAAGTTGTATAATATTCTTATGACGAGCTACTTCCTTTACCTCATCAACATAAAGTTAGTAAATTAATTTATTTTTGCAGATTTGTAGAACTCTCGAATCTCTTCGCAGCGATAACCTCCTTGGGTTATTTTTGTACTCGTTTTGTCCAAGTTGATGAAAAATTGCTCATTTTCCCCCTCCTTAACTGTCATTCCCTAGCTAAAAACGGTATAAGAATCATAGCTAGAGAGGTCCAATGCCGATCGGTTAGAGATATGTAATTAAACATTTTCAGATAATTTTTTTATGATAATTAATGTTTTTCAAAGGAAGTGTTACGAAAGCATGGAAAATTATCATCTACTCGGAGTTCGACAAAAAAAAGCTTTTTCGCATGAACGATGGGTGAACAACGAATTATACCTATATTGTTATACATATATAAGAATGATACTGATCTTACGATGCCATAAAATATGTGGACTTTTCTTTTAAAGTTCATATAATAACTTTAATGTTCCTTTTTGTCACTTCTTGGAACAACATTACTTTCTCTAAATTAATTATTAACTCATGTAATATATTCTGAAATGAATTTATCTGTGATTTAAATGAGACAAATCATCAACAGAGATATGATATACATTTATGTAACTGTCTTGAATTGTCTTAAGCACTAAGTACCAAAATTATTAGTGACTGGATTAAGTCTAAGCTCTAAAGATTTCGAAGTGGTTATTCGGGAGTTTTAATTGGATGACTTCGGGTTTCGTCAACTTCATCGCCACCTGATTACTCAGCCCCTCTTTGTGATTAAAGCTCTCTCAACTTCCCCTTTGTTGATGTTTTAAGTTCGCTACCTGATATATTAAATGAAGCCATGAAGCAAATAAGTGAGTGATATGAGCGCATATAACCGTGGCGGAGTATTCCTTTGAGCTATCAATGAGATAGCCTCTGGGTCCTGCCTACTATGCACTTTCGCTTTGATTGAAGATGCAGTTGTTTACTTTGTCCCATTTATGGTGTCTTCTCGGTTGTCTGAGCATAGAACTTCTTTATTCAGTTTTCCTTTTTCTACTTTTATTTATTTAGAAAAATGAATATAATTCATTTTTTTTTATTAATTATTTCGTTGGGAACGGCTTAGTAGATTTCAAATCATATCATACACAATGACATGAATGCCCCTTCAGTAATACTATTTGTATCTAATATAAATACACCGCACTTCTCTTATAACGCATAATCTTCTAAATCTTTCATCTTTTTCTACCTCCTCGTTATCCGTTCGAAGCGGGTTGAAAAAAAAGTGGCCATGAGATCTGCTTCACCAATAATATATAACTAAAATATTAAACCAAGTCGTAGAAAAGATTGATATCATTAATACTTTAAAGGCTATTAAATAACTGCAAAAAAAAAAAAAAAATGAAACATTTCGGTAGCTGATCATAGTATCATATCGCTCGTTCGCAAGAAAATGGTTACAACTCAAAATATATAAATTTTTAGATGCATATAGTTTAAATCACAATTACAAAACTTAAAAAGGCATAATACAGTCACAATAGTATTAATAGTTCCGTTTGCGTAAAGCGCAGTTTACCATATCCTTGAATGGAAAGGATGATCATGTTGTCTCAGGTAGAGGGCTACGCTTGAGTTACAGTTTGTAACAATGGTAGACTATTTTTGATCAAAGGTTATATTCTTTAGTCGCTGTTTGTAGGGACATAGTGAAATTAGGAATGCATTTGAAACTTCACATGTGATTATACAAAAAAACAATCAACCATCTTCTTCATCTCTGTACAATACGAGGTGAATCACGTATTTTGACGTTTTTACGTATGAGTATTGACATTTCAAAACTTGCCTCATCTGTACGAGGTCGAATTTTAGTTAGCAGTGGATTCCTACCGTATTTTTCGCACGTTTTCATAATACAATAGTCTCTTGATAAAAAAATCGTTTCAAATTTCCTTAGAGGTGCATTCAAAATGTTGACAAATCAAAACTGCATAAGTTCTCAGTTCTTTCTGCTTAGACACTCAATATTCTGGCTACACTTAATTTTTTACTATCTCTTACATTAAGTTCATTATTTTTTTTTTTTCATTTTTTACAACTAAATCAAGAGATTTTATTTACACTACCTACCGAAAAACAATTAGTTTTGAATAGTTGTGGAAATGATTATGAAAACAGTTTAAAGGCTTTTATAAAACATTTTGGAGTGTTTTGTTATGTCTCTAGTGATATTACTGTAATTGCGCTTGTATGCATCAATCTCTTGAAGCATATGTCCATTTATAACTATAGTAAATTAGTGAAATAAAGTATCATGAAATTCAAATGCGTCTGAGGCAAACCTATGATTTTCACCATGAAACAACTTTCAGAACACTAGTGAATGTTAAACTACCAAAGGAACGATTTTAGTTTTATAGTGAGATATCATGAGCCGAGATAAAAAAGATTTTCTATAGAGGAGCAGGATGGATTGAAGGTTAAAAGGCCGATCTGATTACAAGAAGATTAGTACTTCGAGTTTCTATGTCAGTTGCATTTAAGTCAGGTGTTACTCCTCCCCCTTTCTTCTCTTCCTAGCACGGAGAAAAACCTCGTACAGATGAAAAGGCGAGTTAGGAGGGGGGGAGGGGGAGAAGAAAACAAAGGTTTCCATAACAAAAATGGTCTTGGAGATCAAATCGAAATTTTGATGTTAAAGGTAAAGAAATCCATTGAATCATTGTGTTTACTAAACCTTGTATTATCAAAGATAACCCTAAGCGGAAAGAACTGAGAACATATGCAGTTTTGATTTGTCAACATTTTGAATGCACCTCTAAAAAAATTTGTAACGATTTTTTAATCAAGAAGCTATTGTATTCTGAAAACGTGCGAAAAATACGGTAGGAATCCACTGCTAACTAAACGTCAACCTCGTGCGGATAAGGCAAGTTTTGAAATGCCAATGCTCATACGTAAAAACGTCATAATACGAGATTCACCGCATATTGTACCAAGAAACATATCGCACATTACAATTGAAAAACTTTTTTTTTGGATAATTATATGCGAAATTTCAAATGCACTCTCAATTTCACTAAGTACCAACAAACAGCTACTAAAGAAAATAATCTTTGATCAAAAATAGTCTACCATTGTTAATAACTGTAACTCAAACGTAGCCCTCTACCTGAGCCATCATCATCATCATCCCTTCCATTAAAGGATATGGTAAACTGCGCCTTACGCAAACGGAACTAATGTTGGGTTTCTTGATTCTTGACTTTCTTTAATGAGCTAAGATAGAAGATATTTTTATTTGTTTTTAGTTGAAATTAACATTCTAACGAAATATCCCTTAAGCCTTAATTTTGGGTAAAAAAGTCAGTTAAAATTTAAATTCATTTATTTTTATAATTTAATCCTTTTTCCTCGGTAGGTGCAGGACCCTCCCACCACCCACCGTCCTCCGCCCCTCGGCAAGACAGCAATTTCATACCTCGAAAGCATACAAATTGAACGAGAGCGGAGTGTTAGGCAGTATAAAAATTGCCAATTAGATCGAAAGAGTAAAAAGGACTACTTGAATCTTAATAATAAAAAAAAAAAAAATCGAGCGTAGCCACAACTCTAAGGGTAGAAGCTAATTATCGGTGATGGAAATTGGATGAGGCCAAAAATAGGGGGGTAGGTGCGGGAATAACATTAAAAATCGGTGTAACCGCTCTTACCCACCCCCTAAACCCTAATTTATGGCTTGGGTTATCATACCTCGAAAGCATACAAATTGAACGAGAGCGGAGTGTTAGGCAGTATAAAAATTGCCAATTAGATCGAAAGAGTAAAAAGGACTACTTGAATCTTAATAAAAAAAAAAAAAAAAAAAAAAAAAAATCGAGCGTAGCCACAACTCTAAGGGTAGAAGCTAATTATCGGTGATGGAAATTGGATGAGGCCAAAAATAGGGGGGTAGGTGCGGGAATAACATTAAAAATCGGTGTAACCGCTCTTACCCACCCCCTAAACCCTAATTTATGGCTTGGGTTATCATACCTCGAAAGCATACAAATTGAACGAGAGCGGAGTGTTAGGCAGTATAAAAATTGCCAATTAGATCGAAAGAGGATGAAGGACTACTTGAATCTTAATAATAAAAAAAAAAAAAAAAAAAAAAAAAAAATCGAGCGTAGCCACGGCTCTAAGGGTAGAAGCTAATTATCGGTGATGGAAATTGGATGAGGCCAAAAATAGGGGGTAGGTGCAATTCTACCCCACCTCTAGCACAACGATTTTCTTCAGATATTTCAAAACTCAAAGCAGTTACCATACCCAAACCCGAAACCGAAATTCCACCTTGGACACTTCAACCACCGAAAACAACTTTAAGTCTCTCACATGTCCACAAAGATAACACCACACCTTGTGAATATAAAGCCAAACTACATCGACTCATTGAAAATATTCCAGACCGCTTCTTGATCTATACAGATGGGTCTAAATCTGAACACTCTACTGCTTCCTCGTTTGTCACCAACCATTCAACCCATAAATTTAAATTAAATAAATTATGCTCAATTTACACCGCCGAATTATTTGCAATAGCTTCAGCCCTAAAGTTCTGTATGTCTATACACCAAAAGAATATCATAATACTGTCTGATTCCTTAAGCGCATTAAAAAGTATTACCATTATGTATCCGAGACATCCGACAGTCATAAAAATACAATCATTTCTTTCCTCACTCGTAGACCAGGGTAAGTTAGTGTATTTTGTTTGGATCCCTAGCCATATGGGTATTGTGGGCAATGAGCTCGCCGATCAGGCTGCCAGAGATGCACTCACGATGCCTGGAAGAGGCTCCGTCGTCCTAACCCCATCAGATCTTAGTAGACCACTAAAGAAGGAAATATCGGACAAATGGCAGTTAATTTGGGACGAAAGCTCTCCCAGCAAATTAAAACTAATAAAAAATTCAGTTAAACCGTGGTCTACATCCTGCCGCAGCAGCCGAAGAGATGAGGTCGCCCTGACCCGCTTAAGAATCGGACATTCGGCGCTCACGCATTCCCACCTTTTCACTAAAGAACCACCCCCGACATGTCAATTTTGCCAGTCTACTCTGTCGGTCAAGCATATTTTTGAACAATGCTCTCACTTTGTGCCGTTAATCAGAAAAATCGGATTAGTCCCAAATTTGACAGCTTGTCTTGGAGATAACGAAGCCTCAGTAACATTAATGTTGAGATTTCTAAAAGAGAACCGGCTGATTTCTAAATTATAAAGCTCTTTTTACAACATACTTATATTACTTTATCTTTAATTATTATTATTTTTTTTTTTTTTTTTTTCATTATTTTACTTTTTGTTTGTTTATTTTTGCCTATTTCTTAAGTCTAGGAATAAATGTAATCTATAGGCGTTAATGACCTGAGGGTTTTACGCCTCTAAGCCAGAACAAACAAACAACAAAATTTAAATAACCTACGGAAAATGCCTTATTGTAACGCATGGACAACAAATTACTCAATAACACATGAAGAGCACAGGGAAAAAACACCGTCAATCAAAGCTAATGTTGATAAAAACGCCAATGAATGTTTTCCATTTCGAGGAGACTCAAAAAATGAGCACTCAGATCCTATCTGAGTCATGCAACCATATAGAGTAGAATATTACATATAGAGTAAGAAGTATTATCTAATGACCATTTAATACTTATATCTTGCTAGTAAAAGCAAAATCTACGGTTTTGTTGTAGTAACTGTTATTTATCACACTATAATTGACTGTACATTTTCACAGTACTGGATTTTTCCTTAGCCTATTTCCAAACAAATATTATATTATATTCCTTTTACAAAGCAGATTTCAGATACTTTAGCACAGATGCTTTTAGTTCTTTGTTGGTCTTATACAGCGGCCCTGGAAGAAGGAAGCCATATCCACAAGACAGGAAGAACCGCTCCTTGGATCGGTTTGAGTAAAGTATGGAGGGATGTAAAACACCGGCAACAACTGGATGCACTTAGCTGCGGAATCCAATCAAGCTAGCGACCCACGTCGGTGGACGTTTTAATTCAATTAACTTCCCAGGATGGCTAGCCATTACGCCTAATTTGTACTCCCTTCATTGTATCTTGCTCCTCCTATACACCAGTACATTTCATCGGGCGAAATTTCACCATCTATCTTTTAACAGTTTTATAGCTATTAGTTTCTTTACAGGTACATAAACCTTCTTTTTCTATTAAATTTTCTCCGTTATTGATTAGGTTTTCAGTCAGAAAACTTTCTTTATGTTTATCAAAACTTCCGCATATGAAGGGTACAGGAGAAAAACTCTGTCAGTCAGATTTCCTAAGGAAGTTGAATGGTCTATCATGGTTTTAATAGTCTTTCATATTTAAACTAAATCGCGTAAGTTAGCTGAAATATTTGTTTGAAAATAGGCTGTGGAAAAATCCAGTACTGGGGAAATATCCAGTCAATCATAGTGTGATGTTTAGCACACAATTACTATAGTATTTTATAACATATTAAAACATTATTAAAATGTTCTGAAAGTTGCTTAGCACAACAGTTATTATAGCAAGACCTTAGATTTTGCTTTAATTGACAAGGTATATGCTTAAAAGGGTCATTAGATGATACTTCTTACCTAGTCTCAAGGACTACCAATATGTTACATGACTCAGATAGCTAATTTTTTTAAATTAGCTTTGATTGACGGTGGTTTTTCCCTGTGCCCTTAATGTGTAATTGAGTTATTGGCTGTCCTTGCGTAAAAAGGAGTACGGGATTTTCCATGGGTTATTTAAATTTTAGCTGACTTTTTTGCCCAAAATTAAGGCATAAGGGATGTTTCATTAGAATGTTAATATAAACTAAAAACAGATAAAAACATATTTTCTCGGCTGAGAGATTTGCTAAGATAACAGGATAATTTTTGAAAACCACGCACTTTCCTTATTGCTTATTTGCAGATTGCAAATCGTATAAACCAGAGAGATGTATTTGTGTTTAATAATAATAAAATAGTAATTATATACCTAGGTATTTTATGTATTATAAATTAATGTGTATTTATTTTTGTTTCAGGTAAAGGAGCCCTTTTTAATTTGGTATTAAGTAAGTTATATTGTAAAATAAACAAGCAAGTGATAAGATAGATAGGTTACATAAGGGGTCGCAATTAACTATAGATTGCGGTAGTAGATTTACAAAATGGAAGAGGGAATTGAAGATAGACTTTATTGACACAATTGGAAGTTTTAAGATACCACATCCTTTATTGTTTAAGTGTCGATATTCACATAAAAACAGTTTTATGACTCGAAGCCTGATCAAAAGCGGAGAAAATTTAATGAAAAAGAAAGTACCTGGAGGATAAATATGACCAATAAACCTCTTAATGGCAGGTTGTAAAATTCTTGAGGCTAACAACACAATTACCTGTTGAATAGTATGTAAAAGAGAAAAATAGTTGTTATGCAACCTTTGTGCTTTCAAACTAGCCGTCTTAAAGTATAAACCTACCAAATAAAAGTGCAAATTCGAGTAATTAATTACCTAAAAGGCTTAGCTTGTTTTTGTAAAGTTTAATGAATTTACATTAGTTGATGATTCGAGTCATATAAGTAAATTTTTGCTGAAATATGTGTAACCTTTGTTAAAGTTAGCATTTTTCCTCTAGATTGATGCCCTACGTTATTCTATATTGATTAAGAAAAATTATAGTCATGCCTTTTTTTATTTTTAAAACACCCTTTATCCCCTTATTATTATTATTATTAAACACCCCGCTTATTGTTATAATAAAGGTACCAGTTAGATATCAATTTTGGGTAAGATGTATAATTCATAAGCGAAAAACCTTGTTACACAGAGTTCTTTCTGTTTGAATGCCTTAGTTCGGGTATGTGTGATTTACCTTGTTTTTTGTCCAAATAATGCCTAAATTTTCGAAAACCTTATTAATCTCCATTTAAAAGACTGTATACTTTGTTTTATTTGCTTATAGATGTTCCACTTTATTTATTACTAGCTAGGCCGGTTTGCCCGGCCTTGCTCCGGTAGTTGTGTGGTAGTTTTAATAACAGATAGGTTTAATAACGCTTAATTTTTTAGTAATTTAAAAAAAAAAACAGTGAAAGAATATATAACCCTTACAAATTGAATGAATGGACAATAAACATAGAGAGAAGCGCTTCCTGTAGTCTGGAGCTCGAACTAAATTTTACATTCACTAACTAGTAAAGGTAGGCTAATTATATGGTGCGAGAGGCTTAAAATTACGGTCCTTTTCTCTATTTTACACCCTAAAGATAAAGACGGAAACCTTCACGGTTAGGGGCTATACGGTTACACGACGTCATATCTTTCTTGATCGTACGTGCAGTCATTTATGAGCCTCTTCGGCACGCACATTGTACACTTTGCTTTATAATAAATATTGATTAATGCACAATTATTAAATTTTTGCCCGCTTATATTACAATTCAGCCCTTTAAGATCCTTAAAATTCTTACTAAGAAATTAGAAAGGGGTATATTTTCTCTGAATTGTTTTCCATCGTTGGATAACAAATGTTCCCTTTATTTCTGGAATGGAAGAATAACATTGTTCGATTCTCATTGTGCTCACAGCTGCTACTTTTGATAAATGATTCAAACTGGCAGTATGGTCCCTTTTTCCCCCTCACAGCCGAACAAATTGGTCTCGTTTCAGGTCCTTTTCTGTGGTCATACGAAAATGTATTTTAACTTTTATGATCGGAGATTAATCTTCATCACGATGATCTGATTGATCATTTTCGAAATTCGGCAATCACTTATTTCATAAAAATACCTGATGTTCGATACAATATTCAGCATAATACATCCTATCAATCCGCAACAAATGTGAACAATTTACAACTTAAAAATGAAGAAAATTTAGTAAATTTCCTGTTGAGATGCCAAATTTATTACCCTGTCCGCCATTATTACTTGCTCCAGTGTAATGATGTGGCGAACTTGGGAGAATCATAAATTTATATTACTTTATTAAACAGGCAATCAAAATGAGATAATTTTTCTTTAATGAATAACCTCAACAATAGTAGAAATTTAGAGGACCAATTAATATTGGAAATTAATTCAAGTACAATGATAATTATAATTAATAGTTAAGAATGCAGCTTCTTTTTGTTTAATATTTTCAATGTACAGCAACGTTTTAGTTTATTACTTAAAGCTTAGTTTTCTTATTTATGCTTTTTTTGTATTTTTATTATTAGTTCTGGGTACCTATTTTATTTTGTTTTAAATTATATTTAATTTCATATATTGTATGTTGTTTCCAACTCCTTGTTATTAGGCATGTGCCTTTAAAACAATAAATCGATCTATCCATCTATCTACATTATGTTTGATCTAATCACTTCACGTGAGACTATGATAATGGTTCAGTAGAAAAGAACCAATGGTTTAAGCAAACTGGCATTAATTGATACGAAATGTTTTATCGTTTTAATGGCTTTATTTGTAACCCAATCCTTCTTAACGGTTTTCACCATAGACGCAGTTGTGTCAAGATTGAAGGAAGGAGGCAAATTTCCCCCCTTCCCCCAAGGGCGTGGTTTTTCGGTTGGACGGTTATATTTCATCAAGTACTCACAATATTGAAAACATATATCAATGGACATAAAAATCTGCATTTAATGAGGCCAGGCGCAAGTGTTATTAATATAAACCATCCGTTCTCATCAAAATATAATTTATATTTTGCTAATTTATGAAAAAGTTTCCTTTTACTTCTGTTCTTGGTATGTATGAGCTTAAATAACCTACGTACCAATAAAGTAGTCAATATACAAGTTTTTGAAGAAGGAATCCTAAGTTTGATGACACCGAAAGTGATTTTTTTGAACCACCCGTTTCCGTGAAATTCCAACCTAAAGTTCGACCAGTTCTAATAGCCAATAAACACTGACTGTTCAAACTGCAGTCCATCGATAACTGTTCACCTTTGGTGTTCATTCAAACCCAGGATTTATTCCGCTATTACTTTTATGTGTACTACTTTATTGTTATGTGGTTAGTTACTTTATGGTGGTGTTATGTGGGTTAGTTTAGCTTCTACATATAACCAAAAATTATAAGCAAAATGTAACATTTTCATCTGTATGTAAAATTTTTCTTACTTTGATCAGTTTTAAGACATGCTTCTGCTCTCATACAATGTAGAATTTAATGCCCTATATTCTACTATACAAAGAAATGTTCACATTAATTGTAATTGGAAGTTTTCATTTTATTATAACATCTTACATCCGAAATAGCCTTCCCATTATTTTTCCAGATAAACACCATTCTTCTATGAATTCTGTTTAAGTTCTGTTACTATTTTTGGTTTTCGATAAATGTTCAATTAAAAGGTGGTCAGGTCTTATGGGTCCCGGTCAGGAATAGGTAGATTAAATATGTAAGTTAAATTATTTATTTATGACCAGCGTTTATCAGTTATAGGGAGCTTATCAGTCAATCCGAAACTTAGCTTATAAAGAAGTACATTAATTTTTTATGACCTTAACAATTCTTTACTTGTTTATTTTGGCTTAATCTTATCGGTTATTACTTTAGATTGCTCCTATTTGATTTCTAATTATCCAAAAATATAACTGCAGGTGCTACCTCAACCCCTTAATTGATCTATAATAATGATTATTTTTAAATAATAATTTTTTAGTTATTAATAATAGTTTTGGTTTATGTTATGCTTATCTGAATGGGGGTGTTACTCAAGTTATCTGTGTTAGATGGGCGTAGTTTCTTGTTGGGATGATAAGTTTTTAAAATAATTTAACTGGTTTATTTTTTTCGCCGATGTACCCAATATTAATATTTTATTATAATTTTTTTTTATTTCTATTTTCTTTAGTTATATTTTCATTCATTTTTTCATACATGAATAATCGTTATTATCGCATTTAACCCTTCAATACGAAAAAAATACACGGGTATTAAACTTAGATGTTATGCTTATCTGAATGGGGGTGTTACTCAAGTTATCTGTGTTAGATGGGCGTAGTTTCTTGTTGGGATGATAAGTTTTTAAAATAATTTAACTGGTTTATTTTTTTCGCTGATGTACCCAATATTAATATTTTATTATAATTTTTTTTTATTTCTATTTTCTTTAGTTATATTTTCATTCATTTTTTCTTACATGAATAATCGTTATTATCGCATTTAACCCTTTAATACGAAAAAAATACACGGGTATTAAACTTAGATTTGATTTAATATTGAATGGCCTTATTGATACATCAAATGTTATTTTTATTTGTTAATTGTAAGAAAATATTTTTGATAAAACTTGCCTTCATTTGATATATTGAGGACGGAATTTTTTTTTCAATCTATTCAGCTTTTTTAACAATAAAATATTCAATAATTGAATTTCTCCCCGCTTGA
Organism: Aelia acuminata; assembly: GCA_911387785.2. Lineage (NCBI taxonomy): Eukaryota > Metazoa > Arthropoda > Insecta > Hemiptera > Pentatomidae > Aelia > Aelia acuminata. The sequence goes on along the minus strand of OU426984.1, from coordinate 50,788,927 downwards.
CACTGACATGTGAAGCTTTAAAGTAAAATGCTTGAGTCGTTAAGTGTTTGCGCTATTAAGCACGAAGCCTTAAAGACCGTGGTGAGAGGTAGAAGAGGGAAATGGTGGGGATTGTTTTAGAAAGTGGCTGATTCATGCTTTTTTATGATTTGGCATAAGCCCTGCTTCTCTGGTTACCGAATCTACTCCAATATTTATAAAAAAATTTTATATTTATTCACTTCCTATTATTTAAATAATAATAGTTTTTATTTTTATTTTTTACAATTGTATTCTTAGTTTCTACGTAAGATGTCCCCAAACTAGAAATTGCAAAAGATAAACATAATATTGATGTCGCTTTAGGATATGTTCCCATACTTTTCGTGGTCAACTTTGGTTCCGATAATGTTACCGTGTAAACAGAAATATTATTAAAATTGCTTTCCTGAAAAATGTAGAAATTGGATTTAGTCATTCTGCCAAAAGGAAGGGTCAATTTGTACTCTGCAGATGGTGAGTTAGTTGTGTAGGGCTAATTTGTAGCTTCTATCAAGAAATGTTTACACCTAATTTTTCAAAAAAAAAATTTAAATAAATTTATCACAAATGAATTTTTGTAAAAGGTGTATTTACATACAAGTCAAATAATGAACATCAACCGTGTGTTTAATTCGACTTGAACAAGCAGCCGATGTTTTGTTTTGATACGAGCTATTGCATCTCTTTGGAGTTAGTTCAGCTGTAGTTGTGGCTGTTTTGATTTATTAATTTATATAAAAATGTATTTTTAAAATTTATAAATACGTCATCGATCTTGAGATAATTTGTTAAACGAAAACTGCTATTATTTCAACACCAGCCACGTTTGCGGAATTAAATTCATTTTATATTCTGGTCTTTTTCGCTAGAGTTCGAGGGATTTTTCTGTAAGAAGTTATTTTGAACATCGATATAAGGAATTTTTATATACACCTTTCTTCCGTCTAAATTTTAGTAATATTATATCTTCAGCAAGTCATCAATACGCTCTGCGGTCCCACCTTCCTCAGTATTATTGAATTGCCCACGTCGGGGAACTGAATGAGCACACTTGACCTATATCTGTTGGCATCCTGTCAATCAGTGGCCCCCTCCCATTGTTATAGTTTGCCGAACTTCGCTTTCGGTGTGGAAGCTTTTCGGCCGGCTTCGAATTATTTCCTGTGTGGTGCGCGCTTCCACTCTCTCTCTCTCTCTCTCTCTCTCTCTCTCTCTCGCTCTCTCTGTCTCTCTCCCTCTCTCTCTCTCTCTCTCCCTCTCCGCATCACTAATCAGTGGATGCCTGAACGTAGCTCTTTGCCCTTGCTCAACTCTTCGTTGCCTTCCTAATGACGGCTATTATTAACAAGCGGTAGTATCTTATGAAGGGTCGTCACTTCTTAGTAGTTTTATTCAAAGAGTGAAAGTTCACTTGTATTCCCTTGTCAGCCGTGGTAAAGTATTTTTTAGTGACTGATTGAATAAAAAATGATATAGAGGCTTTTGGGTTTGGATTTTTTTTGTGTACAGTATCATCCATCAATTTATTTTCATTCATAAGATTCTTTACACGAAGTTGGATACGGTAGAATTTTATTTAAACCAGGAATCCAAATATGGAAAATTATTATTAGGAAATAATATCCTATGCTTGTCTCAAAATGTATCAATATCAATGAAAAATGAACATATTTTAGACCTTGATGTTGAGAGATTGGGAAGCCGTCAACTTCGATAACTTTACGAGCAAAAATTAATAATTTATATATTGTTTATTATATGTACTAAAAAAATATATTAACATTTACCAACAAAAAAAATATTTAAATATTACCATGGTAGATAATTGATAGTAGAGATCAATTTAATAAAAATGGATGGGAGTGGGGTCTTGGGAGTTTTTTTTTTTGTTTCATAACGATTCAAAAAACGTTTTTTTTAGTATTTTTAGCAGGGTTTGAAATGGTTAAAAACGATTTTTATCAAGAGCGATATTTATCGAATTGATCATTAGCGAAAAAATCTTATCCTTATTACATTATTTTTTAATGAATAATAATTATATGATAATAATCGATAATCATTTTCCAGTAATATTTTTTTTATATCTGAAATGTTCATTTTTTTGTTAATATATCTCCATGATATATTTTGAGTCTGCAGTAAGTAGTAGATATAGAATTTTTTTATCATATTTTAGTAACAGAAGATATATATTTTCGAAATGCATTTGAAATTTAGGCTTAAAAGATATATACAAATAAAAACTGTGTTGATGGAGCTTAGATTTTTTTTAAGTGCTCAGCAGTCTACTTGTGGCTTTGTCAACATTCTTCGGTGAACAATTTTATAAAATCCTTAAAAAGCAGGTCAAAATGTTTTAAACAACATTCGTAGTAGGGGATCCATAAATAAAGCCTAATTTTTAGATTAAAAAAAATATAATAATTATTACCTGTATGATTATTTGGAAATAATAATTACCGATTTCAAATCCTTATTTTAAGGCTGATTTTATGAGATGAGATATCCTGTTAAATGGTTACTTCTAAATTCAGGAGCAAGATTTTTTTTAATTACACAAAAATGTCCTTTATTGTAAGTAACCCAGCCTCTACTACACCTATTCTTATTATTGTTTAATCTAGGCCACAGGGAATAACTAGGTACTTTGGAAAGTAACACACGCTGTGAAGAAGTTATCTCTGCAGTAATCTGCCGGAGGCTTCTGAAATACATAATCTCAATATATGCCTGATTCATGTGGATGTTTTTAACTGAGGTCATAGATATGTAAAATAAATAGGGAGTCACGACTCTGAGTAATCTATTTTAAAGGATATTACTGTGAAAAAAATATATATATAAATAAATTTAGTTGCTTACTCTAAAACCAAACTAACAGAATATCTAATAAAAACAATCTAAAAATTAGGGTTTGAAAAATAATTATTTTTTTCAAAAACATCCTACTACTACTACTACTAGTACTGTACAAGCTTTGAATGTCTTGCCTTGATAAGTTTTAGGAAATTTTCAGTACCACTTATTCACTGGGATGAATTAATGGATTAATAAATCTAATTAATAAATTACATTTCTTGTCTTCTAGAAGTGAAGAAATCCTTATTGAGCCTGATAATTATTTTGATTAAGTAAAATTCAGCCTCTAATATATTCATTTTTTAAAAGTATCCCTCATGTTTATTTAACTGAATCCCCGTTGATCTGGGCTTTGATAAGCCCCACAATAAGTTGGGCCCTCTCGGCGAGTACACAGGAGATAAGTCACGTTGCCCCTAAAGCCCCCCTTGAATAAGGTATTTCCTTTTGAAATGCTTAAGACTTCCTGCTCCTCTTCATGTCAAGAGCCCGCGGGCTTAGCAGCCGTGTCGCTTTCTTTAGGATGGAGGGGGGAATATTTTTATCTCTCGGGATAAAATGTGTTCATCTCGGGTTTTAGCTTCTTTCGGGATATGAATATTCATCTCCATACTTTTCTTGACTTTTTTTTTTTTTATATATAGAATAAGACTGGGTCATCTTGGAACTTACAGAAGATTTATTTTTATTAAAATTCAATTACCAAAATATTTGGTTTTAAATAAAATGATACATGGGTTTTCGTCTTTTTTAAATTATAACTAATCTAAAAAAAAAAAACAGCAAAAAAAAAAAATCTATCTTCACTATTAACCCTTCTAGGGTTTCGAATTCAGTGCTTTTCTGCATTTAGTCCTTTTCAAGAAGTTTTCTGATAATCAGTACCCTGAATGAGTTTTCGCTTTCCTATGTGAAATAAATATTTATCGGATTGAAGATTTCGAATTTATTGATTTGTTCTACTCTTTATATAACAATACGATAAAACATAGTATTACGATTTTTAATTTTTTTTTTATTTATTCTTAATTATATTTCGCAGATATACGGTGAAAGCGAAAATACCCACTTAAAAATAATTCAGATCTTTTAATCTAAAATGTTATGAGTCTTAAAGATAAAGCAACATGGTACGTGACTTAAAATGCAAACAGTATACCGACATGTTAAGACTCTTGACAAACGTTTCCATACTGTCTATTTTAACCGACTGATAAGTGAGATGGTAACTGCTGATATGCACACGAATAGAAGATTAAAAAGGCGCTGGATGAACGATCTTTGTTAACAAAACAGATTAACAGAAACAAGTCATTATGGAGCGAGGGCGCTGATTATGGTGAACAATACACTTGTGGAAGAACTAAAAGCAAGTATGACCGCTGAGAATAGATTCTGCTTTATAAAGCAAGAATTATTAAACTATGAAAACCGTCTCATAAAATCAACATTGCGATGCCAATCTTAGCCGCAGGTTTTCGAAATCAAGCAAACGTATATGTTTGGCCCTTATTTAACATGAAACCCTCCAGTGCCCCCTTATTTGTGGCAAAATTCGTGACTTATCTTGGGTATTTATATTATCTTTGTTAGTTTTTGTTTTTTTTGCTGTTATCACTTTTGGAATAATAACTGCATTTTCTTGGATATGGTCTTTTTTTATTCGAATAACACAAAATAGAAAAAAAAAAAAAAAAAAAAGAAGAAGCGTAGGTCGACGTACTTATAGAAAACCTAAGTTTTACATTTTTCATTCCTTCTATCATTCCTAGAAGGTTGGTTCTCGCCCTTGAAAAACAATGATATCGAACAGCCAGTTTGTGACATTACCGTTAGAATTTTTTTTTACAAATAAGATATATAGATTAAGGTAATGAAAGCTGTTTAGATGTAAACATATAAAAGATCCTGAAAATTGGAGCTTCCTTAAAGCTAAACAATTTCATCGAATAATGATCCCAACTGAACCGAACAAATGCAAAGCATCTTGGAAAAACGGCTCGCTATTAGTGAATAGCAATGGTGTAATTTTCCTTCAGGCTCGTGCAAGGCCTCACGTTTCGACGGTCACATTGCGAACATTGTTGCATTTGACGGAGACGTGATATCGCATATTTTTCGCGAGCTCTTTTTGAGCCTCTGTTAGTTCCGGTCAATGCCAATTTGATTTGTAAAACTTTTGAGCCAATGAAAGGTACAGAAAGTTTATCAAGTTTTGCCATCAAATCTACAATACATTTTTGCATATTGAAATTCTCAGACAGACCCGCTAAAATAGATTCATTAATTCTTTAAATTCATACATCATTTTGATCAAACCAAGGTGTATAAGATTTTCGTAAACCGTGTGAACTACACTGAATATAACGTGGATTGCAGCTGCCGGAACCAGATTGTATCTCTGTGGCCCCTATTTTTTTTTATTATCAGCTCTCATCTTTCTTCTTTGTCATCTAAGAAACATATAGTCCTGTTCTTAAAAAAAAAAACCATTGTAATGATTTTAAGTTAATAGACATAACTAAAAATAGATGTATAAAATTAAATAAAGTTGAAGCAATAGGACAGTCAATTTTTGACTGTTCGGTAATTTAGTCACATCTGAAAACATTTTATGTTTAATTTAAAATAAGTATATGTATAACACAATGTTCAACTAGCTGTGGGGCTCGGCTTCGCTCAGGGACTTGTGGAATAAGTGGAATGAAAGAATAACTTTAAAATGTAATAGTACAGAAAAATAGACCAAAATTAATCATGATTAAACCAAAAATTTGTACCATCATGAAACTTCAGTTTAGTATTAGTGGTAAGTTTCGAAACAAACCTCTAAGTCTGCCCATATATGGTTCGGGTATAAGAGATCCTATTAATGCGGTTCTCATAATGCGTTTTCTTCCCTTTTCTAGATTAAGACAAATTATTTTGGCAGCAAATATGTCCTGGTATGTACCATTTTTTATGTTTTCTGTGTTCTGATTCCATTGAGACCATTCTCATGACGATACCGCATTACCGATACCCAAATATTGTATATTGATTAAAGACAATGTTCCGACCAATTCTTTCCTCTTCTGTAAAACTTAATTCGCTTAGGAATCCAATTGGTTTTATTTATTTTTAATTTCAATTCATTCCAGAGATATAATGATCTTATTTAAAAATAAAAAGGAAAAAATAATTATTTATACATAATCTCGTGTAATTTAAAGTAAACAGCTGAAGCTAAAACCATAACAAAGCGAACTAATGAACGATAACCTTATGAATTGAGCTTAGCTAGCGCTCCTGGCTTCCAAATGTCAAACTAAATTTTTTCATTCATTAACTTGCCTGGGCTTATTAGAGGGGCTAATTACATGTGGCAAGAAGCTTAAAATTACAGCCCTTGTCCCTTCAACACTATACAGTTAAAATGAAAACTGAAACCTTCTTCATCGTTGGGGGCAATAGGGCGACATAACATTCTTGATAGTACGTGTAGTCGTTTGTGAGCCTTTTCGGCGCGCACATTGTACACTTTGCTTTATAATATATATTGATTGCAAATAATTAAGCTTAGATAACAATGTTTGCTTTTCATTTGTTATGATAGAAAGATAAATATCAATGTCAAAAGGTAATATAATTTAACTTTCTCTTTATATTTGATTCATGTAATAAAATTATGAATATATTGTTTATTTAAAAATACATTTAAAGCGAAACCTTTTAATATCCTGTTTAAAAAGCCGGTTGATCTAGTTACAGTATCTGCCACTAGATGGCAGGAGCCAGCAGTACGTTTTTATTTTAAGTTTTAAGTTCAGAAAAACAATTTAAGTCAAAGGATTATTTCTCGTTATTGCCTTTTCTAATATGCATTTGTTTCATTAAATTTCTAAATTTTACTCACCATTAGCTTAAACGGTGTTGCTTTGTCCATGTTTACGATTGGATTTGTTCATTTCTTATTATTTTTGGAACTGCTAGCCTAATGGACCACACTTCTTGGTATGGTTTGATTTATATAATGACTTACATTTTCTTATATTCATTACTTACCACCTAGACATATATAAACATCTATAGGTTTTATTGATAAACATTCTTAGATTTAATATCCATAGTATTGTTATTAAATAACCACCTATGTACTTATTTCCCTTCCTGTACGTAGTTTTGTACTTATAGATATAATATAATGTATTATTTTTATATTATAATATTTCGTATATTTTATATTTCTTATGGGGAGCGGGGTAGCTCAGTGGTAAGGCAGTGAATTGCTGTGCTCAAGGTTCTGAGTTTGAATCTGGCTTGGCTCAGGATATCTTTATTATTCTGCCACAGTTCCTCTCTTGGGCCGAGAGACCCTCCTAGGGCAAACCCATCCTTTATAAAGTGGATACCCTTAATTCAAAAATTAAGGGAAAAAACCTGGCGGTTGAGCGTGATCACGGCCAAATCACCTCCTTACGCGACCGCTGACCAAGAAAAAGTACTTCCTTACTTAGTACTGAACCTAAGACATTTCATGCATTGTCATTCCGATTTCTTTGGATTAACTATATGACTTCCTTTCTTTTTATATAAAACAAATGTGACATATTACATTGTAACAGAAAAATGTAAGAAATACAGAAAATATGATGTGACCAAGCCACCAAAATATGAAAAGAAAATATACAACAAAAGAAGATTGCCCTGAAGATGGATTAATAATCCGAAACGTAGGCATTTCACTATATTTATAAATTGTTTTTGTGTAATGTTTTAAATAAATGATATTGGGAAGATTACTTTCACCAATCTATCTAATATATAATATTCAATATTTTCCTGTATAATAAATATTATACTTGTGATTATATAGTATCTTTAATTGGATTTAGGTAAAAGAATTACACCTTTTATCTGCTACAGTTTTACCTTTAATATTATTGTTTGAAAATTAAATTATTTTTTTGGTTTCAAATTATTTTTTCTTTTTCATTATTGGTTTCATATGTTATCAAAATTATTATTTTCATAATTTTGGGTATATTTAAATACAATGTTATAGGAATGTTTGTTTAGCAGACATTAATAGTCTATTGCCCTAGTTCGAGTGAAGATATCCAAAGTATGCCCTTAGCCGTCAGATTCTGGAACTGTTCCAACTTATGATACAGAAGTCTCTTGGGTTTGCTTCCTATGTATCTTGGCTGTACCCTTGTTTATATATAGTTTACTAACCCTTTCCTTTGTCAATACGTTGTTTATCTTGTGCTGTTTCGATAAACATCAGTTGATATTTTGAAAGAAGAATTGTATAGCCAGTGTATGCAATGTGACTATTTATTTCTATGTTGGTTCCACCCTGTAATTTATTACAGAAATAGGAGTTAAATAATTAATAACAAAGAAAAAAATAATTAATAACAAAGACGATACTGATAAAAAATAAAACATCACTTTGCTTGATGTCAAGGGAAGTTGGCTACTCCTGAATTGTCGGAGCTGTTTTGGATAAATGTATTAAAGCTCTTTGTATCAGTAGTCACTCAATAATTGTCATTTAAAAATAGTTACAATTATTTTTGACTGATTTTTGAAGGATTTGTTTATGAAACTAACTTATAATAGATAAAATTCCTTAATTTAAAGTTTAACTGAATTGATGATAATAAAAATAATTTAATAAATATGATGATAATGGTTTACCGTATATGTTAATAAAAACTATAAAGAACTGCTTCTCAATAACAGATTCTATAATTAAAAAAAAAAAGTTATTACTGATATGTTTAATTAATCTTAGAATTCAAAATGAATTCCAGCAATAATCATTTCATTTTCAATTTTTTGAATAGAGTGTGAAGGAATAACACAACATAAATAACATTGAATGATTTAAAGATAATGTTGTTATACTATTATTGTTACGTTATAATTATTATTAATTATTAAATAAGAATAATAATTTATTATGTTATTCTTTTTTGAAACATCGAATGACTTAATACAACACAACATATATAGAATTAATTTACCCATCCTTTCCAATTTTAATTGTAGTTTCTTATGAAGTTGAAATTCAATGCTTGAGGGGAAAAAGCAGTCTTCCACAAGGGCTGCAAATTAATCTGTGGGATATATCAAACATCCCCATAGGGCAAGCCCATTGCCTTGACATAACAAAGGCCCAGTGTGTGTTTAGCAGTCTTTGATCTTGGTATGGTTGCTTCCACGATGGTTTCCACCCTCTTGATTACATGGTATGCTCAGTAATTTCCTTAAATCCTCTTTGTCTTACATTGGGTATATAAGATCATAAGATATCCGCATGTTAAATATAACGCGCAGATATATTATGATAACTTAAATATTATATACCAAAAAAAAAAAAAATTGATGATCCCCATGACCTTTTTCATTTTAGAAAAATGTTATTTTTTATTCTATACCTAAAATCTAACTAATTTATTAACTCGCGAATATTTTATATAAATGTAAAATATTTATTAAATATGCACTAACCCTTTGAGGTGGGATGTATATGTTGGCTGAGGATCTAAGCGATTTTAGCAAAAGATTTATGTTGAAAGCCATTCTCTGGTATACATTTTTTTTTTTTTTTTTAATGCTTTTAGGATTTTTAAATCCTTGCGTTGTAAGTTATTTTTCACATTACTTGTAATGATCCCACTATTTTCCTGCATAGTTTTGATAGAACTGACTGTATTCTTCCGATAAATGATGACCTGGCGAATTGTGTATGTCTGCCAGTGTTTAGTTGATAAGTTAATAGTTTCGTGGGAAAGGATAATTGGAAACATTTTTGAACTGATAGGATAATTTCAAAAACTTTTCTGTTTCTTTAGAGTTCATTTCTGAATATTCTCCTTCTTCTTGAAGTTAGGTGGAGTTTTAAATTGCAGCTAAAAGATTACAAAATATCAATGAAAATTAAAATAATTCATTGTTTAAAAAAAACAGCCGACATCTACAAAAAAATTATACTATGATAGGCTGTATTAGAAAAAAAATGGGCTTTGTTATTTTTAAAATTTGTATAGGTACTACACAAACAATTTTAAATTGATAAAATATAGGTAATTGATATTAACCTACACCTATAATATAAAACACAAAGCAATAACAAGATCTTATAGAAAGTCTTACCTTATAAAAAGGTTATTAAAATAATAATTAAAAATAACCTGTATCTCTAAAACCAACGATATAACTTGAAATCATAGAAAAATACTTTGACACAATTAGGTAGTGTTTTATACTTCTTACTTTCAATACTTCTCTATTGATTTCCTCTCATAAAGTTGATCATTATTCCAAATTAAGTGTTTTGCTATAGAATATTGTTTCGAAGCATCAGCTTGGTCCTTGAATATGATCATTAAGTTTTTTCAAGCTAATGAATCTTTTAAGTGAATGATAAATATTAGCTTTTCTCATTAATAGCAAACCATTAAATATTCTCTTCCTGATTATTCATAATGGTTACTGGAAGGTTACAGGTAATTTAGTTATATTTTTATCTTGATTGCATTGGGCATTGAATGTAAATGAAACTATTATTTAATTATTTTATTCAAGCATTATCTCTAATGATCTATTGTACTCACTTTTATTATTTTATCAGCTATCTAGTTATATTAGATAAATTCCTAAGAGATAGGAACAGATATTCTATTCATGACTTTAAAGCTGAAAAAGTCTTTTTGTATTTTTTTTTTATTTACGTTTATTTTAGGTGCTACTTATTTTTATTATTTTTACATCTACACCTTGCATTCATGCCACTTCTAGTAAATTACTACTTTTAGTGTTCTTATAATTAAAATTATTGTCCCCCTTTTTTTTAGATAACCACTGGTAGTTATAATTATAACTACTACTAACTTTTCACTGATTGAGTTTCTATTATTAATTTTAATTATTTGTTAAAAATTAATTTATTCAATAAGTTAAACTAATATTCTTTCGATTTTTGAGTTGAACAAAGTGATTAAAATGTTATTAGCATGAGTTATATAGGATGTAGATAGTCAACCTCATTATACAACTGAATTTAATCATGGATTTGTGGATTTACTTCTCTTCTGATTTTATTATATATTTTTAATTTGAATTATGTAACATTAATAGTATTAAAAGGAATTATTAATAATTACAATAGAATATTTTTTTTTTGTAAAACTGCAATATATTAGTTCATAAGATATATCAACAGAGTGCGGTCATGTTGTAGTAGTTTAGTGTTTTACCGATAGGTGGCATAAGCTATGCCTTTTTTTCTTAGTCCTACATTTTAATCTATTGCTTTTCTCTACTTTTTGTTTTATGGTAGGAATTTTGTTTCTTTTCTTTTTTTAAATACCATTTTATTTAAAAATTAATTGACCATTTGGTTTAATCATTCTGATATTGGCATATTGCATTTTATTTATAATATATTAAGGACTTTCAAGTTACTGGAAGTTGATATTTTCTAGTTCTAAGGTTGCTATATTATCACTGTAAATTACGAGTATGTCCATTGTTTAAGTTTATTTATTTTTTTAAGTATTTTAATTTTGAACTGATTTTTATTATGAGTTTGTACAGAGTTTAGCAATAAATTGATTGCTATATCTGTGATTGTTATTAAATAATACAACATTGACTGTGCATTTTAGAAAATTATCCTATCATTTTTTCTTACTTTTCTATCCCTCATCTGCTGTTTAAGATATTTGACCTTATGCATCATTAGTTCTTTTCAGTATCTCTATTTTCTAATATTATATTCTCATGTGCATCAAAAAGAAATTGATAATTATAAGTAAATTAAGTATAAGATATAAGTATAATATGTTTTAATTTTGGTTTTACTATTTAAAATATTCACTTTCGTTATGAACAAGACATTTCTCTTAATGGAATAAAGTAATAATTACTAAATCATGGATAATAAAGCTCAACCAATAATATAAATTTCATATTGTCCGTATTGGCTTTGCATTTTGTATGATTTTATGTTTTGCTGTCCTAAAGATTACTGAATCAATTAATCGTAATATAGTAAAAATAAAGCAAATAAAAAAATACTAAAATAAAAAAATTACTATTGAATCGAATTTTTTTATTTCTGCGAAGACAAATCTTTGGAATCATACTTTTAGTCTTTTATAGAATTATTCATTATCATTATGTATATATATATATATATATATATATATATATATATTCAATTCAATTTTATTGTAAAAAAAACAAAAATTCATTTAAATTTAATTTGAAGATGATTGTTTTTATGATTATTTGCTAAGATTTTATTCAAAATTTAGAAAGAAGTATTATTTATTATCTGTCAAGGCTTATACCTTCGTTGTTTTTCATCATCAGGATTGACAGGATTCGGATGAGAGGAATAAAGTGTTTTAACAATAGAGTTTAGAGCTATAGTAGGGTTGAACCATATTAAAATATGATTTGATTGTTGGAAGTCAAAACCATACTGTTAAGACATATTGGTCCATACTTCCAGCTCCAATCATTAAATAAAATGAAGATTAATCCATTCGCAATTAATTTATGTTCTTATTTATTCCTACATGTTCGACCAGCTACCTATTTGATCATCTCCTTTGTTAATAATAATTATAATGTTTATGTCTTTGTTAATACTAATGATAATCTTTGTTAATAATTGTTATCGTCTCATTATGTATATATATATATATATATATATATATATATATATATTACATTTTAAACTAAAATTTATACTATTATTCCCTATTATATACATTTTACATTCATATATTGCACCATTGGTGCCACTCAGATATAGAATTTTTGAAAATGGTATTCCTCTGTTATGGGCTTAAGTGTATGCAGATATGCTGCTAGTTCTCCATGACTTTGTCTGTGGTTATTTCTTTAAATGTTCATTGAGGGTCCATGGAAGGTATCTTGGAGGCCCTATCCAATAAATCTCGACCTACCCACCACATTTAGAATAGGTTGTTTACACCTCTAGAGTAAAAAAAAATAAAAAAAGATTATGAAGGATTCTGCTGAATATGTCAAATAATATAATAATAAAACAGTAAATTACAGACTGGTGCTTTTAACTTGGTCTTGCTACATATCATGTGGAAAATATCTCTTATCTTGGCTATTCCCTCTTCCATTTCATGTTTGTATCTCACTTAATATTAAAAAGATTGATATTTTGAGTTTAGTTTGTGACTTAATCGCAAAAAGAAAAAAAAAGTTATGTAAAAAAAAACTCTCTTAAAGTCTTGGTCTTGTTCCAAGCTATTTTGATGTTTCATGTGGTGAGCTACAATAAAGAAACTTTTTTTTAAAAATTAATGATGAGTTTTAACATTTTTATATAATAAATATGAAGCTGGATAGCTGTCCTATGCTTTGGGTCCTAGGTTCGAGTTCAGCTATGGCAAGTAATTTTTCGTTTGGTTCAACAGCTGTGAATGAAACCTGGGGTAGGAAGACCCTCCTGGAACACAGCCATCCCCCAGCATCTATACAGGCTAGTACTTATGATTAAATTATCGATTTAAAGGAGAACCCTATTGGTTGATCGATCATCCCTTTGTCCAATGATTGGCTTAGAAATAATACTTTTTTTACAAAAAGAACCCAAGAACATGTGGTATTTTTTTAATTCATTGTGGTATTTTTTTTTTTTATTTATTTTTTTTTTTTTTCCTAAGTCCAATATTTTTTAGTTCGGATCTGCTTTAGTTTTCATCAGTCTTCATTAGCGGGAGTAACACTCTTTTAACATTAAAGCCCACTCCACTTTACACGAACTTGTCCGGGTTTTGTTTATTGCGCCCTACCCATTATCGGCTGGGCTGCGGAAAGAAAAAAAGAGGGCAGCGAGACGACTGTTTACTGCCTACCCCGCCAGGGTGCACTTGCGGAGGGGTTTTATGGCCCTTATCAGATTTATTATGGGTTAGCTGTTAGTACCCTCCAAGGGACTGGTTTATGACTAATCCTTAAGCCAGGACTGCGGGGTTGTACCCTGTCCTGGCTAATTAATTTTTATTAGCAATCACGGGAGGTCAACCTGTTATTCTCATAAATTAGTTTGTGTAAACATGTTTAGGAGGTGTTTTATTTCAGTTATAAATTCATCACGGCTTTGCATTGATTCTAAGCTTAAATCCACATCTTTACAATTGTTTATCATAAATTTTCTATATAATTTAATATATATATCTTCAGTTTAAATTTAACAAAATGTTTTAATAGCTTCTGTTATAATATATAAGTATTAATATACGTCATAAAGTATTATTTAAAACGTAGAAAATTATTTTTTTCCAACCCTTGAATTTAGATTTATCTTGATTTTTTTCGTTACGTTAGAAAAAATATACCTAAAATGTATTATTTTTTGTGCCCTTACAAAAAATATGTCTCATGTCGATACCGAATCCTCTCCGTTCTCCAAAAAAAAGTATTATATTCTTTGTTCATTATATCAATGTATTTGTTCTGTTCTTGGAAAACGATTAAAAATATTTTTAAAGTATCCGGAGTGCATATTGTGTCCTAAAATGTTTAATAATTGGTGCATGTAAGCCTTTAATAGATTCTGATTAGTTACTTTAAATACATTTTTAATAGTCAACGATATTTTTAGCGGTTAAAAAAATCACGTTTTCAAATAAAATACAATTATTTACCGAAACCGAACAAAGACTATTTTCGCTTCAGCCTCTCTCTAAATTTTTACTTTGCTTATGAACGATTCTATTTTATTATTTATGTATTTACTCTGGTTGATATTTTCAGTATTCTATAGTAAGAGGTATGACCGGTTTTTGTTATAATTTAACTTTCGACTATACCTTAGTTAGTTAATTTATCTATTTTCGAATTTTACCTGCCCTTACAAAAAATATGTTTTAATGTCAATACCGAATACTCCCCGTTCTCCAAAAAATCTGTATTATCTTTTTTGTTTATTATATGAATTTATTTGTCCAGTTTTTGGTAAAATATTGAAAAAAAAAAAAAAGTTTTATAGTATTCGTGCATGTAAATCTTTAATAGATATTGAGTACTTACTTCAATTACATTTTTAATTGTCAAAGACATTTTTTTGCGGTAAAAAAAAATCCTTCTGGAATAAATTACAATTATTTACATTACAATTATTTTTACATGAAATGTTTGTAACTGGTATTATAAATTCTAATATTGGTGAGGAAACGAAAATTAATACTTTTATTTTTTAACATAATAATCTTTTTGAAAATGTATCGTTTTTATTGCAGGCAAAAATGTTTTTATGTGTAGGTACGTTCAAATTTCATTTTAATGTTTTTTTATGCAGTATTCTACGGAACAAACATTTTTTTCTGTAGTACGAATTCCGAACGTATGCATGCGGCGACACAGATATCCAAATAGATATTTTATAGTAGAACCGAACAAATACTATTTTTGCTTCTTCCTCTCGCTAATTTTTTACTTTTTTTCTGAATGGTTTGATTTTTATTTATTTTATCATTATTTATTTTTTTTACTAGGGTTCATATTTTCATTATTTAATTAATAGGAGGTAAGACCGGTGTTTGTTATAATTTAACTTTTATCTAAATCTAGTTCGTTAGTGGTGTTCGAAAACTGAGCTACTAGCTAGAGCTACGTTAAAGTTGTTTCCTTGAATCAAACCCCTCGCTAAAAGTTGTTGAGTATAATGAAGCTGTCATTCTGTTGAAGGTTGGATAATAGACATTCTGCGCACTATGTGAAACTGTCGGCCCTTTAATTTCATAACGAGGTCCTTAACGAGAACTCCTTTGACGATAAAAGTTAACATTATAATGATTGTTTTAATTAGAATATTAATGTTTATTTTTATTTCATTTATTTTAAAGTATTGCTTGTACATATTTCCATACTAAAAACGATTTGTATAATCAATATTTCTTTCTTTAAATCCTTATATTGGAATTTGAGTATTAATGTGTATGTATTAACCCATAGAAGAATTAATATTCATATTTCTATTTACAAAAAAAAAAAAATAATAATAATCCATCCACTAAATGATTCATAGGCTATATAACAAGAACAAAATATTCATTAAAAAATTTAATCTTTGGGAGCCCTGCAGTTATGAAGGTAACTCATTTTCAGGGTTCGCATGTGGTGTTGTGGTTATAGCTAGCCACAGCACAGGAGGTCGCGGTTTCGTAGCCCGCCAGGTAGCCCAAGGATTTTTTAAACGGAATAAAAATCCTTGGCAATGCCGTCCTTCGGATGGGACGCAAAACGGAGGTCTCGAGCCTTTACGATATCCGGTACTCGGTGAAGATCCCTTTCCTAATGATAACAGGATAGGCAAAATTTTGGACTTCCCCTATATGATTACTGCAGGGAGCTAAATAGTGTAGATATCATAAAACATTAGTTCAAAACTATTTTTTCTTTCAAAAACGCTAAGTTGATGTTGTTTGTTTGTTTAACGTCCC
Source organism: Aelia acuminata (assembly GCA_911387785.2). Classification (NCBI taxonomy): domain Eukaryota; kingdom Metazoa; phylum Arthropoda; class Insecta; order Hemiptera; family Pentatomidae; genus Aelia; species Aelia acuminata. The sequence continues at coordinate 50,772,557 of OU426984.1, read as the reverse complement.
CTTATACTACTATAGGTATCTTTAGCGAGTACTTGACACCGTACAGGCTCGAGACCTCCATTTTACGTCCTATCCGAGGGACGGCATAGCTAAGGATTTTATCCTCCCTTTAAAAAACCCTAGGGCCGCTACGGGACGCGAACCCGCGACCTTTAGTATTGTAGGTTGCCATCCTAACCACTACACCACAGGTGACCCCTAACGCTAAGTTGAAAATTTTATTCTATGATTTTAAACGATTCATTTTCATTCCATACACATCTGAAACAGCAACTGTAAAATAAAAATATAAAATTCCTTTCTGCTTTTTTTTTTTTTTTTTTTTTTTTTTTTTTACCCTTTATTTACTCTTTCTTCTGAAGGATTCCAATATCTCAATTTTATTTATTTTTAATTTTAGTTTATTTGAAATGATTTTTATAATTGTTGCTGCACTATTCAGTATATTTCCAGACTTCCTCCCTTACCAGATGAGCAGATAAACAAAGGTTCTGCATTTTCCTTTGTCGAGATGAAGAGTCCTGTCGATTCCGTGTTCCTATCCTCTTAGGACCTTTACAGGACCTCCTGGAGAGAAGGGCGGTTACCCCCGACAGGTGGTGTTACCGATTGGAAGATCAGCGAGCCAGAATCCCCCGGAGAAGCTGGAAGAAGCGAAGACACCTGGGGCAGATGCCTCATCACAAAGGCTTTCTGCACCTTGGCGGCGTCGCCTGTGCCCTTACCACCTGCTCCCTCCCACAATTTAGCTACACGTTTTCTTCCCTTTAAATGGCTTTTTGAATGATAGCTTTAGTTCTGATGAATGTAACAGTACTTTCAAATTACAGTAGCAAATCAAATGTTTAAATGATTTTTGGGTAGAATCTTTATTCTATGAATATCTACAGGTTACAAAAAAATACACTTGTTTCATTTTTAGTCCTGTTTTTCTCTGAAATAATAGAACTATTGTGCTGAATTATTGGTCGTCGAATGGGATAAGGGGTGCATATTATATCCATTTCAGATCCTAGATAACGATTATGGAGATTTCCAAGATGCCTGTAGTATATAACACATTATTTTGCTACTTCCAGCGGCTGCGTTTTGGGTATTTAGGGTATTTTCCAGGCAGAAGGATTCTATGTCATAACCGAAAACGATGTAAACTTCTCTGAAGCTCTTCCGAATAAATTAGAGTAATTATTGGGTATGCAAATTGAGTTGATGGAGAAATATGAAGGTATCTTCTAGCGTCTCAACCTTTTCCTTTCAACCATGATTAAATTTTAAAGAAAAATTAGAATATTATAACGAACGCTGTTTGAATAAGTAAGATTTTAGGCAAATCCGGATTACTTGACGGTTGATTTGTGAAATTGAGTTTCTTTTAAGGATAATATATCTTTTAAAGAATGATAAGCTGTATGACATAAAATATTTTATCTACAAATAACTGGTATCGTGAATGTTTTTATTTGTTTATAATCATATTGAACATATGATTATATATTGAATGCCTCTTTATCCTTATATATATAAAAATCTCGTGTCCCGATGTTTGTCTTTCTATTTCTCAGAAACTACTCAACCGATTTTAATGAAATTTGGCTCAATGTATATTGTTTTGGCCAACTTAATAGATAGGATAGTTTTTAACTTGATTAGTGATCAAAATAATTCTTATATAGCGAATTATTGCAAATACAGTAGGTCGTGTTTCGATTTATTAACATAGCGTCATATGTCGATTTCATAATCTTTTTGTTTATAAGCATGCTATTGTAATACAGGTTATCATTATTATAATTTTCTATTGTGTTATGTGAGTGCAGTTATTTGTTCCTATATTATTATTTTCCACAGACAAATAGTAATACAAATCTTTGTATTTATTGTTAATTTTCATTAAAGAATAAATAAATCAAGAAAAGGTTACAATAAATTCTCAAAAGTGTAGGTAATTTTTCTTCCTTTTCCTTTTTTATTTGCATTTAAATTAAATTACTAGCTAAGTACTGTGGCCCACCCTGATATCAACTTTAAGTAAAGTAAATACATTTTAATAATTAAAATTAGGCTATTATTTGAAATAATATTCTATACATGTTGTAACAGCACCTACTGTCACAGGTGTAACCTAATAGAAACCTGACTTGGGGAGTCAGTGTTGCCAAAAAGTTGTGAAAATTAGTGGTTACACTGCCGGTAACCAGACATGCAACCTCCCTGAGTGTGTTTTGATTAGGTGTTGTGGGTAACTTTGTGATTTGCTAAAGAACTGCATAATTAAGACTTTAATATTATATTTTCAGTTGATTTGTTTAACAGAAGTTTCTTTATTTTCATTATTCGTTTGGTATTATTATTTAAATACAGTGTTTTTTTATTTTACCAAACCTTTTTGTTATTTTTATCCCGTGCTCTAAAATGTGAAATTTAAAAAATGTCAGTGAAGATTTGTAATTCCTCCTTTATCAACAATAATTTAAAGTTGAGAAAATTTAATCCCAATCGAATAGAGGCTGTTACTTCCTGTTCAGCAGAGTTGTAATTATCTTTATATGTAAAATTTAAGAAATCTCAATGATCATCTCAATCAAAAGCAATGATTTTAATCCTTACTTTTATTCAAAGTAGGCTATTATTGGGAATGATATTTCGTAGTTAATTTCACCAGAATACAATTTTTTACTTATCTTTAAATTATTGTTGATTAAGAAAGGATTTTTCAAATTTTACATATAATAATTATTACACCTCTACTGAACAGGAATAATTTTTATTTGGATAAACCGCAAGTTTCAGATTTATCCACCATAAATGTGAGAGTACTACTGCAAAATGATCCATCGGCAGATATATTTTCTAAACAATTTTTCTATATTGGTAATGGTGAAATAGAGCTTCATCGAAATTCAAAATTTATCAAATTACCAGAAAATTTCTGAACTGTTGTAGAGAAGAAAAATGAACTGTCTACGAAATATAAAGTGTCTTTCCTGATATTTTGAACAATTATAGTTAGTCGTGCTATTTTGCCAGCAAAAAATGTTGATTTCGATGAAATAAACTTCCAAAATCAATTGGCAATGTTCTAGATGTAAACGAAGCCGTAAATTTCCCATCTGAATTTTTTAATTCCCTGGATATACACCCAAACAATCTCCAGTTGAAGATTTGCTCACCGTTCATTCTTCTTAGTAACTTAAATCCACCTCAATTGTGCAACGGTACACGTTTGGTCATTAAAAGGATCACAGGAAATGTTATTAAAGCAAAACTGTTGCCTGGAAGGTTTACAGGAGATATCATCCTGTTGCCACCTGTTCCCCTGGAACCGTCAGAATTTTCAATAAAATTTAAAAGGCTTCAATTTCCTATTCGTTTGGCTTTTGCCATGACCATAAACAAATCCCAAGGGCAAACAATGTCCACTTGGACTTTGAAAATCCGTGTTTTTCCCATGGGCAATGGCATAACTCACGTGGGAAATGGGCATCGCCTGCTCACGTGTGTGGAAACCATCAAATCTTTGGTTTGTGTTAAAAAAACAAAACAGGTTAACCCAAAACATTTTGAACAAATTAGTACTTGAATAAATAAAAATTCTTAATTGTATTATGTAAAAACCTCTTTAAGAAGAGATTTCTTATCACTCAAATATATTGCTAAATTAAAAGCTTCAACTCACCACCCTTCTACCGAACACTTATTTGCCGAAGGGTCGGGAAATCGAGGTCTTCAAGAAATTGAGAAAAACGCCTATCAAAAGGACATATATGACGCGTTAACCAAGATTGGCATGACCCTGAGCAAAATTAAACCCGTTGTTAAACTAACAATACCATGCTGAAGTAGTGTTAGGCCAATAATCAATAGATCAATGGTTGAGGTTACCGAAACTTACTTCAGTCATCCTTTTTAAAATCAGTGGAAAAATATAGCCATTTCGAGTTAGTTTATACCGATCCATCAAAAAAGGGCAATAGTGTTGGCAGCTCTGTGAGTCGTAAACACAATCAGCTCCGTTTTAATCAAACTACATTGAAATATGAGATGCAAAAAATAAAAACTTTAACTTTCCTATATTCTTTACCAAATACTTTTAAATGGTGTAATGCTCTATTCTCAATCACGTTGAATTTTGATTAGCTGAAAGGTTTTCATCTTTATCAATGAATATTGGTATCACTGTATTTGTTTAAAAATATAAGGTTATAACTACTGAGCCACAGCAACGCGTGGCCGGGTCTGCTAGTTATACAATATGTTCAGTAAAATAAGAAGAAAATTCAACAAATAATCATTATTTTATAAGTATACTTTATTAATCAAATTCTTAAGGTGAACAATTAATCTAGGTTCACTAGTTTTATAGAAAAAAAAGGGGGCTGAGTGAGAAAGAATACCTCAGTGACAAAACAACTTTATTCTTTGACTTTAAGGATGCAAGAAAATATTTACATATATTTTAAAAAAGTTTATTTTTTTTTTTTTTTATGATTTTGTGACAAGATGGGGACTAGTATACAAATCGTGTATTATTGTATACATTTCATTAAACTCCATTTAAGAAATCGAAATGAGGATTTAAAAAAATTATCGTCTAACCAAAAAAAAGGCGAATTTCTGGAGAGCCGATAAATTTTCTTATCTTCCCTTCCTTTTATGCCGTTCCTTGCTTTATTCGATTGTTAAAATGTTTTACACGAATCATCGCTATCGCGGTCTATTAGCTGTCTTGCATTGTTGAGGGAATTGAAAGGTGATAAAAAAACTCAAGTATTATAGTATTCGGAGTACTTATTGTCTACTAACATTTTAATCATTAGTGAAAGTAAGCCTTTAATAGATATAGAGTACCTACTTCAATAACATTTTTAATTGTGAAAGAATTTTTTTTTAGCTATACAAAAAAAAATCGTTGTGGAATAAATTACAATTATTTTTACACAAAATGTTTGTAGAATAAGTAGATTTTTTTTTTTTTTTTTTTTTTTTTTTTTTTAGTGTAACCAGTCTTGTTCTGGATATGTGGTGAGAGGTTATTTTTATTCTTAAACTTAATGATACGATTCATTCAGGGGTCACCTGTGGTGTTGTGGTTAGCATGGCAACCTACAATACTAAAGATCGCGGGTTCAATTCCGGCAGTGGCCCTAGGATTTTTTAATGGGAGTAAAAAATCCTTAGCTATGCCGTCCCTCGGATAGGACGTAAAATGGAGGTCCCGAGCCTTAGGACTCCCACTGTAGCATCGTCCGATTAGTCTTAGTAGCATAAAAATGGACGTTAAACAAACAAACAAACAATTCATTCATCTTTTTTCGTTCTAGAAATCTCTTATTCTTTTTTTTTTTTTTTTTTTTTTAATCATTAAGGAATTCTTCAAACTCTTCTTCAAGTCTCATCTTCCCGTCTTTCGACTCCTCTTCCCTTATTCCATGACCGGCCATACTTTCCTTTACTTTATTTATCCACTGCATACGGGGTCTTATTATTATAATATTTTATTCAGTTTTTCAACATAATGGTAGTATTTGTGCATGAGTATAAAATCTAAGCATTAAAGTTTTATTATTAATTATATTTTGATGATTAAGCTGTATTGGTTGATAATGGTAACAGTAGATTTAAAATACTTCCCCCTACTCAATGAAAATTTGAATAAGGTCTGGGATGAAGAACTCCAAGGCCCATAAAAGGGCAATTCATTCACTTATTCACCGAATGATCCTACACTGGTCGTAAACCTTCCGTCCTGAGAACACAATAGGCCATTTCTTCTTGGGTCTATCCCCGGAGATTACATTTGCAACAAGTAGTGTCTCTTTTACAGAACGAATAACAGATAACTTGCGTTTAATTGACTCAGTTATATAATTTGACTGATAATTTACAACGAGATGCTCACGCCGAAATCTCTAATACCCCAAATCTTCTGTAATGATCTACAAATAATCTATGCAAGAATGTTTTATTCTGATTTTGTTCTATCTTTCTCCGCCTACTGATAAACACGCCGCGATTACTGAATTGAAATTTTATTTTGGGTGTTATTTTTTGCCAACGGAAGAGGAAGTAGTGGGATAAGGGGATGTTGTCTCTTCCTATGAATAGATAATTTAATCGTTCAGTCAAAGATATCATTATCGAGATGGGACCGTTTAGCCATTATGATGATAAAATTTATGAGCCTCGAAAATGCGATGACGATATTTTTATTTTTTGTCGGCTATCGTCAAAATTATTTTATAATATATTCCGTAAATATATTATAGATTTTTAAAATGATATGGGATCGGTTTTTATCATTAAATAACATACTTAAATAATATCTTTAGATAATTTTTCACAAGAATTTTTTAAGGTCTTATATGTGTTTGGATAAGAGTATTAAATCCAGCAATACACCATCTCATGTTGTAGAACCAAGATCGCAGTACCTACATGTAATTAGATGACATTGGTTTAGATGGCGACAAAGTCTTTGATCTACATTGTTTACATATTTAGTCAATGTTAATTAGGTAAATGTTATTGACATGTTTAATGCTGCGTGTATAATCAAAATTTGAAAAACATTTTTTTTATATATTTTTTTATTGTTGATATTGACTAATTATTTGTTGAAAATGGTCCTGTTTACAAATTAATTTTCTTGAACATTTAAAGGTTTATTAATTTTTTTTTAGTTGAAATTCACTTATTCCTAGTGTTAACCGTGTTTGTATTTGCAGTTTTAATAGTAATATATTTTATTCATTTATAGATTATTTTCATGAAAATAGATGGGTCTAAAATATTGCAGTATTGCCGCTTTGTTGGCGTTTACCAGAATAATGCCAGGCCACAAAATATGCAAAAATAAGTTAGGGGTAGGTTTTTATGAGGAATTATTATTTTTCTTTGAATAGAACCATTTCTCAGTATATGAATCGCTTATAGGAAATTTGTATAGAAAGAAAAAATAATAAATAAATACAAATACAACCAGAATAAAATTAAAATTTGATCCATTTTTATTGAGGTTTTTAAAGACTTTATCACTCTTCCTGTGGAATCTAAAGAAAAAAAATCTGGTGCGTGCGCGCAACACACAACTTTCACTTACCAACTTACTTAGATTAGAAATTGACGTGTTTTGCTAATTATCATTTCCCAAAGTCACACATTTTTCTACATTCATATCTTATTTTTGTTAATCGTTAAAGCCGTTTTTGAGTAAATAAAAAAAACCCTGAAAATGATACAAAATTTATTAAGTAAAGTCCCCCCTCCCGTAGATCAATTTTGATGAAATTTTTACAGTCATATCTCGGGCATATAAATACATCAAATACCAAGTTTGATCAAAATCGTTAAAACCGTTTTTGAGTAAATAAAAAAAACATGTGAAAATGGTACAAAATTTATTAAGTAAAGTCCCCCCTCCCGTAGATCAATTTTGATGAAATTTTTACAGTCACATCTCGGGCATATAAATACATCAAATACCAAGTTTGATCAAAATCGTTAAAACCGTTTTTGAGTAAATAAAAAAAACACGTGAAAATGATACAAAATTTATTAAGTAAAGTCCCCCCACCGGTTAATCAATTTTGATGAAATTTTTACAGTCATATTTCGGGCATATAAATCGATCAAATACTCAGTTTAATCTAAATCGTTAGAGCCGTTTTTGAGAAAATCGAAAAAAACGTAAAAAGTTATTAAATAAAGTACCCCCTCCCTTTGAGCAATTTGGATGAAATTTTTGCTGTCACATCGCGGGCATATACCTACACTAAATACCCAATTTCAGGTTCCCACGGTTTATAGTTTTTGAGCTAGTCTGTTCACATACACACACACACACACACACACTCACACACACACACACACACACACACACACACACACAGACCATTTCGCGGGACTTGGTTATTTCGACTCAGGGGGTCCCAAAACGTGTATTTCCGTTGAAAACCGGAAGTCGAAAATTTTCACGATCGCAATACTTCCACTTACTATATATTTCATATATAGGTAAGTGAAAGTAAAAAAAAACGAATTTTCGGAAGAAACATTGAATCATTGATTGACGATATTATTATGATTCTATATAAAACATAGGTTAGATGTCCTGTTGAATACCTAAACTGGTAATAAATGTTAACAATTATTAATTAACCTTATTAAGTAATTAACCTTATGCAGGTAACATAGTCTTAGTATTGTTAAAACATTCTTCAAAAAGATCAGTCCATCAGACATTTATTACTTAGGTATCTGTCGCTGTTATGAGGTTTATGCATTTTTAGATTTTTATTAAATGTGAAAAAATATAATGAACACTGACTTAAAATCTTATTTTTATATAACGTCATTGATAGATGGATATTTTATCGATTTAAGATTCCGGCTTTGCGCAGTATTATGAAGAGGCTAGAGATGAAAAACATCCCCAAGCCCCAATTCCCCTCCTCCCGATTTAACCGTAAAAATTTGTCTAACCTCCCTAGTTCTATTTGAAATTTTCTTTCCGGTTGTTATATTTTCTCCTCCTAGATCCGAAATGGCTGCCAAAAGGGGGGTGACCACGTGGACAGAGCTCCGGGGAGGGGTGTTACCCTAACGCCTGGGGTCTCACCCTCCTGTTTTCCTTCCTCCCTTCTTACCTGGGCGTTTTCCTCCTAAAAGAGGGCGAGTCAGTTAAAGGGCGATTAACGGACGTCCTTGGAAAACCGGCTCTAGTCCTAGCTATAGCTAGAGTCATGAGTCTAGCAACTTTGTAATCCTTTTATTGCCGTCATAACTTATGGGCGATCTCTCACCCCTTTTTTTTTCTGGTGGCAAATTGCCTGTGGTCAGTTGAATCAGTAGGTTGTAGTACGTGCTATCGGTATCTATATATCCGTTGGGGGGTCTTTTTATTATTGTTTTTTTTCGCAACTAAAAAAGTAACTGCCAACATACAATGACATAAACATTTCCCTCTTTCATATTGCCTATATATATTTTTTTAGTTACGTAATTAAATAATGTTAATTATTCTTACGTTGGCCATTTATTTTACTTTATTCATGAATTTCTATATCGAATTTAAATGCGGTACCAGACATGTTAATCGTATAAATATGTAGATATTACTTAAATAAAAAATATGTATCTAACAGAATTAAAAAAAAAAAATGCTAAATTATAGTAACAAACCTTCAAGGATTGTTCTATTCCATTGTTTCCACCAACAAGCCACTCAACCAGATTTTTTCGGGCGACAACTTTTGAAATGTGGGATTCGTTTTTTTTTTTAAGTACTAAGGTTTTAAAAAAAGAACAACAACAATTGAAGTGAAAAATGGAAATGTGTTAAATTTACCTTTACCTTACTGACACAAATAATTTCAACGTGAATCTTTTTATATTATGTTGTTAACTGATATCATCAAGTTAACTTTTTCAATATCATGAAGTTAGTTTTTTAATTACTTAATAGAGGGGTTCGTCAAAGGTAATGATTAATATATTATTTATATGATATGAGCCACATCTTCCTTGGTACACAGTGATTTCCTTAGTAACCTGCAATATATATTACATACTTTATATGACGTACTTCGGCTGAGATAAAACACACTACCCATTTCCATTCAATTTAAGTGACTCCAATACACTTAAATGTCCCTGCGCCTCGTTTCAAATGGAAAGCAAACGAAATTTGCTCGAAGTTTTCCAGGATTATTATTTGGTAGAATTCAATGTTTGGTGCAAGCGAAAAATTTAAGATTTTATAAATCTTTTCCCCCCAAAAAATCAAGGGAAGGTAATGTCAATATGTTTAATAAGGTAATGTCACTCGTTCAGAATTTTCCTTATTAAAATGGAAAACATACGGGATTGGCTCGTTGCTATTCCACGAAAATTGCTTTCTTTTTTCCATGTTATCTTATTTTTTAGTATGCAAGATCTGGATTGCTTTTAGGGCTGATTTTATGTTTATCAGGTCAAGGCCATGATCTTCAGCACCCTCTTTTTTACTTTTGTGTAATAGATAGACCATTGGAGGAAATGACTATTGGGATTATTATTACTTATCCCTAGTGCTAAAGCGAATTTAACTCCAAGGCAAGTTTTTGGTATTTCCTTATTTTTTGACCCTGGGGGTCATTAGTTTGGCATCGCTTGGAACTGCTATATCTATTATTCTGGCTTCTTTTCTTTTACCAAAATATGCGGGCTGACTATCATTTTTTCTATTAAACGAAAAATAATAATATTTTTATATTAATATTCCTTTATTTATCTATTTTTTTCTTTATTTTTTAAATACAAAACATTAAAGCATCTCAATATCATGTTATTTTAATGCTAATTTGTGCATTATTACTCGTTATATCGTTTATGGATTGTAATTGTAGAATTATTGAGGTTGGCTGTAGAAATATTTGAATCATACAAGAAAATATATTTACTGAAATTATTATTGTACAGTTTAATGTATATTTTTTTAAACTGAAACTTATATGTTAAAGGAGCATTTTAATCAATAAATAAAAGAAGAATAGGTCTAGTTAGTTAGTTAGGTATGGTTTGGCCGAGATACAGCATCCATGACGTGGGGTAGTAGGGTGTCTGTGTCTGTTCCCTTTTGTTGGGTATAGCAAGCAGCCGTTTCCCAGACGACGTTACATACCCTGAGGCTGATTGACGTACAGATTTAAATTTCAATAGCCATTCAACCGCGAGTGAACCAACCACTCGCTCCTCTAATCAGCTGTCTATGATTCCACTTAATAGAGTTCCCATCTATTATTCATTTGTCAGAGATAAAAAGAGTGAATAGTATCCAGATTCATTTATTGAATTTGAAAAATAAATATTTGAATTTGTTATCAGATCTGGTTCGGACGCCATTATTATGGAATCGTATTGCGCGAAATAGTATCATCTCTAAAACGGGAATCTACTTGAAGACTCGAGCGGAACAGTTTGCTGTCAGCTATAATCAAAGCGCATGCACAAACTTTTGAGCTTTGAGCTTGTCGGCTTATTAGAGCCGACTTTAATATTTATTGAGAAAATCGCCGCAGAAATAAATAGCTTGATTCTTCTTTTTATTTTTTACTCTTGTACGAGAATAGTAGGTGTTCCTATTAGAGCAGCTTTATTGTGACTAGCCTTATGTTTTACTACATAAATTTCTGATGTCATTAAATTATCTAAGAAAATGTGGCGTGTTTCATTATGAGTTTTGATAAAAATAATCAACTTTAAACTAGGGTCTAGAGTAAATCTGATTTCTAGCATATCGAGGGCTAAAACGCAGGATCTCGTATCTCAAAAATCGTAAATTGTTCAGGGGGGCGAAAAAGCTGTTTAAAATGTTGATCGGAATTAATTTTTGAACTTGAAATATTTTTTTTTTGGCCTTAGAAATGTCAAATATATAAATGATGTGATGAGGTCACCTGTAGTGGTTAGCATAGAAACCTACACTACTACAAGTCGCGAGTTCGCGTCCCGAGGTGGCCCTAGGATTTTTTAATGGGAGTAAAAAAATCTTGTCTATGCTGTCACTCGGGAAGGACGTAAAATAGAGGTCCCGAGCCTGTACGATGTAAAGTACTCGTTAAAAGATCCATATCCTAATTCTACCTGGATAGACAAAATTTAGGACTACCACTATAGCATCGTCCGATTAGCCTTAGCGGCATAAAGTGGCGTTAAACAAACAAATGATGTGGTGATAAAAATACTTCACTTAGGATTTTCAAAAATTGCCGTTACTTACAAGTTACGGTTTCTATGAAGTATGTATGAAGTATTCGGGAGTATGACGAGTTACAGTTTTGTTTAATTTTGACAAGTAAATAGTTTTTGTAGCATTTTTTTCTCTCGTAAATAGATGGCGCTCATAAAAATAATGATATCTGCGTCAAAACATCAATCTGGTCAAAAATGTTAGTTACGAGGTCCTGCGTTTTTGCCGTCGATATGTTTTTGTTTCATGGAGTTTTTGCTGCACTTATGGTAAAGTTGTCAGTTCTGATCCTTGCCACTTCATTAGTTTTTGAGCAACATTTATGTCATTCATGGATGATCATAAAGGTATAATAGTTCTAATACATGATTAGTTTTGCGCCTTTAATATTTGAACTTTTTTCAGAGGTTTTTTGCACCTGTGAACCTCGCTATAAATTGCTACAGTGTTGATTTTTTTATGGTTTATATTGCGTTGTCGACGATGTTTGGTTATTGTAGGGCCGAGGTGTTCAGAGTGACACCCGACTGGTTGCTAGGTGAGTTACGGTCACTGGGGTAGGGTGTCATTGTAGCGACCCAGCAGAGCGAATAACCCTTCGCTTCCTAGTCCGCCGGGCAAACATTTCCAGACCCTTCTTCCTCTCCGTGTAGTTCTAACTTCGACACGGAGATTAAGCAGATTATACTTCATTAGAATATGACTTTATCCGAGGGATCTAGGAGAGTAGAGTATCATATGGTGGTTTTTTAGCGATTAAGAAGGAGTGGGATAGTCTGGTGTGTCAATACGACCTCCCCTGTGCTACACTTCCGGTTGGAGGTACTTAAATTCTTTCTTTATTAATTTTAGTCTGCTTGGAGGGCACTCTTTTCATATGGATTTTCACCCATCTGTAATATTTTTCTTAGGTTTATTTAGATCTTACCGGATCAAAATACCTCCAATATCCGGGCCTCGATTAACCGGGGATCCAATTAATTGGGGTGCCGAGGAGCCATTTTTTTTTTAACAACGTTTTTTTAATTTGTATTCCATTTATTTGTATAATATTTAAAAAAATTGTATACGTAAATATTTAAGGATTACACAATGTTTAACTATCTATGTATTATGAAATTAAAAAATAAATGGAAAGCGAGTATTGTATTATGAGATGTTTTCGGCATCTAATACTCCAATTCATAATCTAGAAACGGTATCGTTTTCAAAGTCTTTCCAGGAAACTCCTACTCTGGCCTGTTTGGCTACAAAACAAAATATTTTCAGTTTCGATTTAAATACATACGAAGTAGCAAAATGTCGGAAAATAGAAAACGTGTCGTTTTAACGTTTGAAGAGAAATTAACTATTATAAACAGATTATAAAAGGGTGAAAGTGTTAAAAAATTGTCCGCTGAACTAGGAATCGGCGAACAAACTGTATGGGATATTTCGAAGAAGAAAAAAGACATTTTCGACTTCGTATCGTCGTCGGCCCATAATATATAAAAACATACATTTACTTTTTTTGTATATTATAATTTAATGTGTATAAAACGTTCGTTTGTTAATAAAAGTGATTACAACTTACAAGTGATTTTTTAATTTTTTTTCTATCACATTAAGTCAATAAAATATTTGAATTCGATTATCCGGGGTTTTCGATTATCCGTGGATCCCAGACCCATCATTGCCCCGGATAATGGGGGTTCTACTGTAATTTTGCTTCGAACAAGGAGCTCAAACGCTTCTCTTAAGGTTCGGTGGGCCAGTTCGTTCCCCTTGGTATCCACATGGCATGGTACCCGTACAAATTTGACCCTCATAACCAGGTTTCTTAAAGTTTTTAGATAGGAATGATTAGTAGATTTTAGTAGTTTTGAGATACATATTAATTGCCACAATATTAGGGTCTTGTTTACTTTACCCACACCAGTTAATTATTTCTAAAAGAATGGTTTATCTTAATATGAAATTAGAAAAGATGATTAAAGTAATGTATTTAAAAAGATTAAAAGGTAAACAAAAATGATAGTTTAATATACTGCTTCTGCAACTTCTCACACTGCATTTAAATGCTGGGGATCTTTGGTAAAAAGCAAGCTTCAGAAAGTATCATCCTCTTCTGCATTTCCGTGTTTTATGCAATATTCCCAACCTTTGAAATGCCTTTAATGCCTATTCTTCCGATTTAAGAACACGACTCAGTTGTACCAGATTCATTATGAACAAAACGACTTTAGCGCTTCTTAGATAGCGAGGTATTAGGCAGGTAACCTCCTTCATATATATATATTTTTTCTTTTGAAATAGACATATGCTATTAAATAATGTTATAACGTATGTTATTAAATAACGTTAAATTAATCGCTAATAATATCAAAAAGTAACTGGTGTGGGTAAAGTAAAAAAGACCCCAATATTAATATGTTTTATGACATACAAAAACATTTTTGATCAATTGCTGTTTGCAAACTTACTAATGTTAATTGAAACATAAATAAATTTTTATGATGTATATAATAGCTCCTTGTTCTACGTTTCAATGAGCCCTTCATTTTTTTTTTTTTTTTTTTTTTTTTTTTTTTTTTTTTTTTTTTTTTTTTTTTTTATGCCAATTTAAGAAAGAAGCGGCAAATTGAAAAACGCATTTTTAAGAGGTATTTTAAATTTATTTTTTCCTTTTTTTATCTAAACTAAATTTTTTTTTTCTTTAACTGATAACTCATCCAATGCAAATTTGAATCATATGCTCGATAGGGGTTGGACCATCCCTTATTCTCTGCCCTATATTAATTTGCATATTAATGGCGCGCGTTCTTCATTCAGCCTGCAAGGCAATTTATGACTCTTTATATCTCTATTAGACCAGCTATATTTCAAGAAGGTGGGATTTAACTTTTAGGTATCATTGAATAAATTTTTGTTCATTGTTTTTGAATAATATCTTAGTGAAATATATAAATGATTTTAATTCAATCAAAAAATTTTGTATTCTAATCAGGTAAACTAATTAATACTAACTTATTTATTGAAAAAATAATAATCTATCTCATAGTCCATAATTGGATTAAATGCTCTTCTTTATAAATACTATCGATTTAATAATGGTGCTATCTTACATAAGTTTATTTAAACGTTCTGATTTGTTCAATTCAGGATTATATGGAAACAGGGATGCTTTTAATAAACAAAATACTATTAACAAAAGATTATAACCTATTGGTTTTTTGAAAAAAGTTATGGATTTAAATTATAAGTAATTTTTATTTTATTTTTTCAGAATTAAATTCTGTAAGTCCTTTAAATATTTAGGGTTTATACAGCAGGTATAGGTAGGTAAATAATACAGTAGAGTCTACCCACTGCATAATATTTAGAGTTTTTTAATAATTGAAAAGCAGCAATCGTTTTAATAAAATAAGTAGAATAAACTGTTTTACAAAATGATGAATCATTTCATATTTTCGTGTATCTTATTGATTTTATAATATGTCGTATTTTTTCTAAAATATAATCAATATATATTATAAAGCAAAGTGTACAATGTGCGTGCCGATAAGGCTCAAAAACGACTCAAGGTACGTTAAGTTATGTCAGCGTGTTGCTATAAAATCCCTTACGGAGAAGAAGGTTTCCGTTTTTACTTTCACTTACCTATATATGAAATATATAGTAAGTGGAAGTATTGCGAACGTGAAAATTTTCGACTTCCGGTTTTCAACGGAAATACACGTTTTGGGGTCCCCTGAGTCAAAATAACCAAGTCCCGCGAAATGCTCTGTGTGTGTGTGTGTGTCTGTGTGTGTGTCTGTGTGTGTGTGTGTGTGTGTGTGTGTGTGTGTGTGTGTGTGTGTGTGAACAGACTAGCTCAAAAACTATAAACCCTGCGAACCTGAAATTGGGTATTTAGAGTATGTATATGCCCGCGATGTGACAGCAAAAATTTCATCAAATTTTCTCAAAGGGAGGGGGTACTTTACTTAATAACTTTTTAAGTTTTTTTCGATTTTCTCAAAAACGGCTCTAACGATTTTGATTAAACTGAGTATTTGATCTATTGAAAGGCCCGAGATATGACTGTAAAAATTTCATCAAAATTGATCAACCTGAGGGGGGACTTTACTTAATAAATTTTGTATCATTTCCACGTGTTTTTTTTATTTACTCAATAACGGTTTCAACGATTTTGATCAAACTTGGTATTTGATGTATTTATATACCCGAGATATGACTGTAAAAATTTCATCAAAATTGATTTACAGGAGGGGGGACTTTACTTAATAAATGTTGTCCAATTTTTACCTTTTTGATCGATTACCTCAAAAACGGCTTTAACGATTTTTATCAAATTCGTTATGTTTAATGAAAATTAGTTGTTATTTAATATCAGGTAAGCTTTATCATTATTAAAATGTTCTGAGGGGGCTTAAATGGGGAAGGGGCTTTTTTCGTTTTTCTATAAAGTACCTTTGTTTTAGTTTATATTGGGAAATTAACTGTCTCTCATCACGCTTAAAAATAAGAAACGGCTAAATATGATATATGAAGAGAATCAAGTAAACATATACAGGAGAAAAAAAGAAAAATATTCCGTCAACTCATAAAACACCTTGAGCTCACGCATGCGCCGTACGCCTTTAATGACAAACCAATGCGTTATAATTAAACTGTTCTGTTCATTTGATGGCAATTAACAAAACGCATTAATTTCTAATCTAAGTAAGTTGGTAAGTGAAAGTTGTGTGTTGCGCGCACGCACCAGATTTTTCTCTTAAAGGTGTAAAATTGAAGATAAAAGGACTGGAAATTTAAGCCTCTCGCACCATGTAATTAGCCTACCTGAGAAAGACATACGAGTTTATGAATCAAAAATTTAGTTCGAGCTACAGACTACCAGGAAGCGCTAGGGTGTGTTTCACTCAATGTTTATTGTTCATTCTTTCCGTTCAGATAGTAAAGGTTATATATTTTTTCAGCTGTTCTTTTTAAGTTACTAAAAACTCAAGCGAAAATAATTAGTTTCACCTTTTCTTTCAAAATAAAATAATGATTTTACATATCAGCAATCAATTAGAAAACCGACTGGATACCTTACAAAATTAATTTTCTCATAAGAAGGTCAATTAACACGTTACATTTAATCAATATATAACATATACTTAAGTAAATTTAATGCAATATGAGTGAACATTTTTTAGTAGTACAGTGAGCGAATAAAAACTGACATAAAACAAAAAAGAAGAGCTGAATTGACTGATTATAAAAATAAAATAAAAAGTTTGAAGTGTTCTTATTGTATGTAATTATGAAAAATGGTTTTATTACTATGTATGATAAGCATTCCAGTTGACAAAGTGACTAACTCCAATTACAGTATTTTTTCAATAAGATTTTATCACCCCTCATAGTTCAGGATAAAAAGAAATATGATGAAAAAATTGTGCTCTCATGATATTTTGGTTTTCACTTTGTAATAGTAGGTGGAGAGTCCGGCCAAATTACGGGGGGGGGGGGGATATCTTAGGGGAGGTTGAACTGGAAGAAAGGTCTTGAAAAAAAAGTTTCTATGATCTTCGGAAGTTTCTAAACTTCTGGATCTAATAGGACCATCACAGTAGTCGGCGCTTAAGTTGTACTCGAAGTATAGTTTTTTACTTTCACTTACCTATATATGAAATATATAGTAAGTGGAAGTATTGCGATCGTGAAAATTTTCGACTTCCGGTTTTCAACGGAAATACTCGTTTTGGGGTCCCCTGAGTCAAAATAACCAAGTCCCGCGAAATGGTCTGTGTGTGTGTGTGTGTGTGTGTGTCTGTGTGTGTGTGTGTGTGAACAGACTAGCTCAAAAACTATAAACCGTGCGAACCTGAAATTGGGTATTTAGAGTATGTATAAGCCCGCGATGTGACAGCAAAAATTTCATCAAATTAGCCCAAAGGGAGGGGGTACTTTATTGAATAACTTTTTACGTTTTTTTCGATTTTCTCAAAAACGGCTCTAACGATTTTGATTAAACTGAGTATTTGATCTATTTATATGCCTGAAATATGACTGTAAAAATTTCATCTAAATTGATCAACCGGAGGGGGGACTTTACTTAATAAATTTTGTATCATTTTCACGTTTTTTTTTATTTACTCAAAAACGGTTTTAACGATTTTGATAAAACTTGGTATTTGATGTCTATATATGCCCGAGATATGACTGTAAAAATTTCATCAAAATTGATCTACGGGAGGGGGGACTTTACTTAATAAATTTTGTATCATTTTCACGGGTTTTTTTTTATTTACTCAAAAACGGCTTTAACGATTAACAAAAATAAGATATGAATGTAGAAAAATGTGTGACTTTGGGAAATGATATTTAGCAAAACACGTCAATTTCTAATCTAAGTAAGTTGGTAAGTGAAAGTTGTGTGTTGCGCGCACGCACCAGATTTTTTTTTTTAATAGATTTTTCAACTATAATCTAATAACTTATCATCTGCTGACTGCTTGGAATGGGCTTATAGGATTCAGAATCACAGAAACCATCAAAAACGATGCATGACTAGACAATCTTGCAACAAAATTAATTGTTCATTCACCATTTTCAACCCCCTTTAAAGTATATAGGGTTCCTTATTTGGGCTGACTCTGCAGATCTCGAATCTTAATGTTGATACCATGTTAAAATTTTCAAGAAAGTGCTAATTTTGTTCTATATTTCCATTAATTTTAAAGTTTTCCTGTTATTAAAACTACCACACAAATACCGGAGCGAAGCCGGGCACCCTAGCTAGTACAAAATAAACACTCTGTTGTTTTTACTTTCAAATTCCTTATTATAGGTATGATAATTTTTATTTTGTTAACTGAATGATTAACGTAGTTTTGGTACTTTATTAATCATGTCCTAATTTTATTTCTACTTTGCAATAAATTCATATGATTCATTTTTACTCCATTCCGAAGTTGTTGTTTTTTTCTCTCGTGGGCTCCCGATCTCTTAGTGTATTTAAAAAAAATTTATAAGTTTTATTACAAAAAATATTACTATAGATTTTTAGTCTATTACAATGTTAATTATGTAAGAAACAATACTTTCCCTTGTTATCGTGCTTTAAGAAAGAGAAATAACAACCCTCAAGTGAACCGAGGCATGAATTATGTTCTTAGCAATGAATAAATCTCAAAGCAAACAAGATCTTTCTTTTACAAATGGTTCCCCTGAAAAGGGGAGAATTAAATATTACTCGCTTCCTTTGCAGAAGAACCATTTTATATTTTCCTCCGAGGTTTAAATTGAATTATTTCTTTTCCTATTAAAACAGATCTTTGAACATTGTTTTAAAAATGCATCATTAGCCAATGCGTTTCATTCGATTTAGCTAAAAACTAAGTAATCTTAATTGATACAAGATGTTTAGTTTGTAGTACTTCACTAACTGCCTGCATATGAAGTCAGTTTAAGTATAGAATAATATATGTGTTCCTCAGAAGGCACAGTTCTTATTGGTCTTTTCCATTTTGAGTAAATCGAAGTTTTACATAAATTTTAATAAATTTTGTATCATTTTCACGGGTTTTTTTTTATTTACTCAAAAACGGCTTTAACGATTAACAAAAATAAGATATGAATGTAGAAAAATGTGTGACTTTGGGAAATGATATTTAGCAAAACACGTCAATTTCTAATCTAAGTAAGTTGGTAAGTGAAAGTTGTGTGTTGCGCGCACGCACCAGATTTTTTTTTTTAATAGATTTTTCAACTATAATCTAATAACTTATCATCTGCTGACTGCTTGGAATGGGCTTATAGGATTCAGAATCACAGAAACCATCAAAAACGATGCATGACTAGACAATCTTGCAACAAAATTAATTGTTCATTCACCATTTTCAACCCCCTTTAAAGTATATAGGGTTCCTTATTTGGGCTGACTCTGCAGATCTCGAATCTTAATGTTGATACCATGTTAAAATTTTCAAGAAAGTGCTAATTTTGTTCTATATTTCCATTAATTTTAAAGTTTTCCTGTTATTAAAACTACCACACAAATACCGGAGCGAAGCCGGGCACCCTAGCTAGTACAAAATAAACACTCTGTTGTTTTTACTTTCAAATTCCTTATTATAGGTATGATAATTTTTATTTTGTTAACTGAATGATTAACGTAGTTTTGGTACTTTATTAATCATGTCCTAATTTTATTTCTACTTTGCAATAAATTCATATGATTCATTTTTACTCCATTCCGAAGTTGTTGTTTTTTTCTCTCGTGGGCTCCCGATCTCTTAGTGTATTTAAAAAAAATTTATAAGTTTTATTACAAAAAATATTACTATAGATTTTTAGTCTATTACAATGTTAATTATGTAAGAAACAATACTTTCCCTTGTTATCGTGCTTTAAGAAAGAGAAATAACAACCCTCAAGTGAACCGAGGCATGAATTATGTTCTTAGCAATGAATAAATCTCAAAGCAAACAAGATCTTTCTTTTACAAATGGTTCCCCTGAAAAGGGGAGAATTAAATATTACTCGCTTCCTTTGCAGAAGAACCATTTTATATTTTCCTCCGAGGTTTAAATTGAATTATTTCTTTTCCTATTAAAACAGATCTTTGAACATTGTTTTAAAAATGCATCATTAGCCAATGCGTTTCATTCGATTTAGCTAAAAACTAAGTAATCTTAATTGATACAAGATGTTTAGTTTGTAGTACTTCACTAACTGCCTGCATATGAAGTCAGTTTAAGTATAGAATAATATATGTGTTCCTCAGAAGGCACAGTTCTTATTGGTCTTTTCCATTTTGAGTAAATCGAAGTTTGAAAAATATATTTATGTGGATTTGAAAGATTAATTACTTTATTTTTACTTTCACTTACCTATATATGAAATATATAGTAAGGAAAGTATTGCGATCGTGAAAAATTTCGACTTCCGGTTTTCAACGGAAATACACGTTTTGGGGTCCCCTGAGTCCAATTAACCAAGTCCCGCAAAATGGTCTGTGTGTGTGTATGTGAACAGACAAGCTCAAAAACTATAAAACGCACAGACCTGAAATTGGGTATTTAGTGTATGTATATGCCCGCGATGTGACAGCGAAAATTTCATCAAAATTGGTCAAACGGAGGGGGTACTTTATTTAAAGAATTTTGTCTAATTTTTAGGTTTTTTTGGATTTTCTCAAAAACGGCTCTAACGATTTTGATTAAACTCGGTATTTGGTGTATCTATATACCCCCGATGCGACATTAAAAATTTCATCAAAATTGATTAATTGGAGGGGGCACTTTACTTAATAAATGTTGTCCCATTTTCACGTGTTTTTTTTTATTTACTCAAAAACGGATTTAACGATTTTAATCAAAATTGGTATTTAGTATATGTATGTGCCTGCGATGTGACAGTAAAAATTTCACTAAAATTGATCAATTGGAGGGGGCACTTTACTGAATAAATGTTGTCTCATTTTCACGTGTTTTTTATTTACTCAAAAACGGGTTTAACGATTTTGATCAAACTTGGTATTTGGTGTATGTATGTGACAGTAAAAATTTCATCAACATTGATCAAATGGAGGGGGGACTTTACTTAATACATTTTGTATCATTTTCACGTGTGTTTTTTATTTACTCATAGACGGCAAGAATAAGAAATGAATGTGGAAAGATTTGTGACTTTGTGAAGTGGCAATTAACAAAACACGCCAATTTCTAATCTAAATAAGTTAGTAAGTGAAAGTTGTGTGTTGCGCGCACGCACCAGATTTTCTATTCTTAAATTCATTCAGATCTTTAACTTTCAATATCAGTTCTAAACTTTTTCTTAATTCTTGATATTTTATAATCTGTTAAATTTATAAATTAAAGATTACGATAGGTTAAATGATAGTCAGGATTTTCAGTTTACAATGATTTTATTGTGGCAAGCCAACGTTTCGATCCATCTTGTGGATCTTCATCAGTGCTAAAAGAAAACAAATATATGAGTATCTATGCTAGAGGGTGACAATAAATGGATACATTACAGAACTGATAATAATATAAAAGATGGTGTATACATGAATATAAAATAAGTGGCTGGTTAACAAAATAAAATAGAATCTGATATTTACCTACTGAGTCCAGGTGAATACTAAGACTAAAGGTAAAAATAAGGTGAGAGGTAGTGGTAGGGGGTTAGTTTGCCGACTTCAAAGGTTTATCACGGGAAAATCCAAGCGTTGGATGGTAACTGAAAATCCTGACTATCTTTCACCTCTAAAACAAAGGTTAGTTAATCCAATTATTTATTTATATAATATGTAATTTCGCATCAAGCAAATTTGTTGGATATGCAAACTTAATCTGCGATTTGTTTGATTTAGTGTTGTGCCGAAGCATATCTCCTCGCTATTGCCTTTTTAATCAACATCAACACATTCGAATATAAGCAAGGTTAAGTGGTATGCTTTTTACCATAATAGACATGTTTTTTTTGTTTTTTTTTAATATTCCAAAAAATCATCGCAATGATTTTTATTGTGTTTTTTTCCTTAAAATATGTTTTTAATTAATCTATAAATATCATAAATAAGTTTCTTAAATGTTTTTACTCATCCATTCGGTTATGAGATCTAGCATACTTCATATTTTTAGAAAACATGTATTTCAATTACTGATATAATAATATATACAAAAAATAGATTGTAAACTTGTGTTGTTGTCCGAATAAAGGTCTGGCCACACATGTCCGCACCGGATCCGCACCGTAGCAATAATACAGGTTATGTTCAGAATATTTTTAATTTAACTTACATATTACCTTTAGTTATGCCTAAAGTTCAATCCACACATGTCAGACACAGGCCACTTTAGGCATAACTAAAGGTAATATGTAAGTTAAATTAAAAATATTCTGAACATAACCTGTATTATTGCTACGGTGCGGATCCGGTGCGGAAATGTGTGGCCAGACCCTAATTCGAATAGCATGTTAATCAGTAACTTTAGGAATTTAATAATAACTAAACAAACTGTATTATACAGAAGATTATTTTGTTTTTTCAGCTTTGTAAACTAAAACGTGAACTTGAAAGGTTAGTTAAATTGTTACTAATGGTCCAATTTTCATGATCTATTTTTTTTTTTTTCCATTTTGTAGGTAATTCGGAGACTTCCTCATTTTATATAATATACAAAAATTCTACAGCTTTTGAGTTATCCGCAAATAAAGTTTTCTATTCTTCATAGATTTTCCCTCGGGACCAAATGGTATAACCTACATACCGGCGAAGAATCAAGTCACAATCCACCGAAGGTTACATAAAATAATTATAGCTTTCTCCCATTAGGAATAAGCAACATTCCAGAGAGGAACGAGGGTTAGATGAACAATAGGATCTGAAGAGGAAGGGGGCCCTGGAGTCTGGAGTTCTTTCAGGTGGGTGATCAATTAGAACAGATCAGGAACACAATAGTTCTCTCCAGCGTTCCAGCAGGATTTATAGGACATCCCTAGTCACACGGTGTTATATTGCTATTTGATAGCACTCGGCGGTTTTTCCCACTGTATCCAAACATTTATCAATAGAATTGGTAATGTTTTAACTAAAATCAATAATATATCTGTCGAAATTGAAACAAAAATCTGTGATGCTGTGCGCGCATCACACATCTTTCACTTACACCCTTCTACTTTAAGTATGACCAAGACCAAGATATAAAATACAATAAATAAATAAAAATCAGACTCATCTCCAGTGGTTAAACTTTCCCTCATTATTATTGGTAATATGGATCAGAAGTCATTTTAACGTTAATGCTCAAATGAATACATCAATCAATATTTTAAAACGATTATGCTAGTGTTTATTACGAATTTTTTTTCGTGATTTTTGAGTAGTTTGAATATTTATGGCGTGTCATTTCGCCTAATTTCCTTATCATTATCATCATTACAATTATTTTTTCACTATTTAAACCAAAATTAAGTTTTAATATTCAAAATATCATTTGGTGAATCAGATTCCTTAGTAGAGTTGAGAAATCTTTCAATTCTCAACTCTACCAAGTTCATCTCTCTATAAAACTTCTCTGATTTCGATAAAACATCTTATGAAATTCTTTATATTACATCTTTTATAGTAATGAACATAGTGATGGGTTAAATCGAAAAAATGCCAGATATTTTTAGCCACTTTACCTAAAAATGATTCTATATAAGATACGAGTTATACTGTTAACGTAGATATGTTTCGTTTGAGATTTTCTTATTTGAGTTATGCTTTTCACTCCCAAACGTATCATAAGATTTGCAACTATTATAATATAGCTGTGTTTAATAAGCACTGTTTATGTTTATTCAGGGGACATTAAAACCTGTATTTCCCTCAAAAATTTTAATTCGAAATTTTCCACAAAACTTTCACTCATTTTATGTATAGGTAACTGACAGTAAATATTCTTCCGCTGCTACTAAAAACTAGAATTCCGGGTTAAATACTGAATAAGACGTGCTGTTTGACCATTAGAGGCAATCAGATCAGAACTTCCGTCTTCTCATAACTTAAAAAATGAGATAGATACTTTTTGAAGGCCAGATGAACCTGGGAAGGTTCTTCCACTCCCTCCTAGTCGATCCACGACCGTTAGGAAAAATGGAGTCCATCTTTCCGATATTTAAAATGGGTATTTAAAGAGAAACTTCGAAATTACGTATAGAGACAGCTGAAGTTAGAATTAATTCTTGAATAATAAGCTGTTTCTGTTATGCAGTTGCTAAGACACACGTTCTAATATGCTCTCATCTCCTTGGCAATACATGAATATCTGATTGAGGTTGCTTTGGCATTTTCGTCTCTGTAATTTGTAAGGGTGCGCCATTATTACTCAGAGCCTTTGAAGTATGATGCCATCATGCATCAGATGTATGTAAATGTAATTTGACTAAATATTTAAAATTATATACTTTCATAAGGAAAGTCAAACTGAACTGTATACGTTTTTCTCTAACTACTTTTTAAATCAGATGATCTTAAGTAATCTACTTTTATTAATCTTAAACTGTTGACATCACACAAAATTTTTTATTTTTTATGATACTTTTGTTGTTCTAATACTCCTAATAAGTTGATAGTCTATTAAAAAATTAAAATAATATTCAGGCGTTCAGATTAATCGATTGTCTTACTTAACAAATAGATAGTCATTCAAAAATACAGTAAAAAATATACAAAACACACTATCTTGTGTTGTTTACACCGCGTAGTTATTCTTCTTGCGTTGCAAACAACAAAAATAAATTTAAATCTTGGTTGATACGTAACGCAAGGAAAATTTTATTAATAAGGTACTAATGTAATTTCTCCTTAATGTTTTTCATATTGATGCTCGTATTTATTATCTTAAATCTTAAGGCTTAAATCACATCTTTAATCCTCCTTATATTTTAATGATGATGAAAGATAGTGTCACTTTATGATTAATAAATTTTAATTTAATTTCGTAAGGCATATAATTCATTAACTATTTCTTTTGTATTATATTATTTTATTCCTTGTTGGATTTTATGAAGCTTAAATAATTATTTTTTAATAATTCAGCATCCAAATCTCAATGAAGGTGGTATGGCACAAAGAAGTCGTTTCCAAGGTATCATGAAATGAAAAATAAAGAAATCTAAGAAAAAAAGGTCAAAAATACTTATAATTTTAAGTATATATCATATATCGTCGTTGATTCTGCAAAATGTCGTGGCAAGTTTTTGTTTTTGATTATTGAAAGAAGCATTAAAATTGTTATTACATCCATTCGTAAATTTTTTTTGTGTTAGACTTCAAATTTTCCTTGTAGGCTGGAGTCACTCAGAATTAATGAACAAGCAATTCCTGAAATTCGAATATTTTTTTACTGTGCATGATTCTTCTTTTATATTTACTTCCTAGTGACATACTTCGTCTTTTAGGAACCTAGAGCTACTTGCTTTGATTTCAAATCCAATAAAATCGCAAAATCGAAAATTTCTGACATACGACCCCTTTTGCAGTATCAATGCCGATATGTTGTCTTTTAGTACCGAATTTATTGCAAATTATTAAACTTAATCCTTAGTTTTTTTTCTACATATTTTTTTTTTTTTAGCTGTTCCGTTAAAAATTATAAGTTTGCAAAAAAATAGAATAATTTTATTATTTTTGATATATTTATTCAAGAGACGAACTAATCATTTTATTTTAGAAACAAATATGTGATAGTGCTTGGATTAGGAGTACATAAATTTTACTATATAGCAAGGATGAGCCATTGCATTTTCAGGCATTGACGGTTTTTATTTATTCACGATGGTTCGTGTTGCAATTAAATTTATACTGCCTGTTTATAGTTTATATCCAGCATATATATTGCACCTGGTCCGTCCTTCAGAGTGCCCAAGGGCAGAAAAAGGATAATATATTATTATGTATAACATATTTTATTCATGACATAATTTTTGTTTTATATATTCCTTTAATAAATAAAGTCGGAAGGTAAGGGGGGAAAAAAACTATATTTGAAAATAATTGTGCTATAGTTATTGACTTTTTGTTTGTTAATACGAAACTTATGTATCCAGCAATTTAAAAAAAATAAATATTCAATTTTTCTAATGGTATATGCTGCCTCTTTAAGTTACACTCGATGGTTTGTCAAGCAGGTATCTGGGAAGAAAGTCGATAGGGTTTTGTAGCGCCATTCATTACACCCTAAGAACTTTAACGGGACAACAAAAACGTGATAGTGAAGATACCACAGGCCCCCAATTAGTGGAGACCTTGATACTATATCCTGTCCCACGCCGTGCTCTGTTCCCTAGGCTCCTCCCAAATATTTACTTTTAAAACTGGGTTAGGTAATCTTTCCTTGGTACACATGATAAAGGCACGTACTGATGTCTTGTGATTCCACATATTTAATCATCGACGATTATCAGAGTTTAACTTTAAAGAAATTTTTTTTTTTTTTTTTAATGTTTCAATACCTCCACAAAACACGTTTTCCTAGTCTCTATGTCCTGAATTGTATTCCTTTATCTTATATCCCTGTATTTCTTTTCATTTTTGTTAATAAATTGATAAAAATTAAAAAAAAAATTCACCAATTCCAAAAAAAACAAAATTCTATAACTTTTGTTACTCAGATATTTATATAGGTCAATCGACGTATGCCTTACCAGTAAATATTTATTGAAATTTGTTTAATATAGCACATTATGTTTGTAACCACCATTGAGGTAAGTAATTATATTATAAAAATTTATTCTTATAGTCTTCTGTTTGAACAAGAAAACAAAAATATAAATAAATGTCAGTATAAAGGCTGATTTTTTTTTTTTTTGTTCTAATTTCGTTGAAGATTTGCACCAGCGTTTTGGTGAAAAGCAAATAAGATATCCTTTATTTTTTTTAAGTTCTTGTTTGTTTTTTATTTAACGTCACTTTATGTTTTAACCATAAGTAATAAATGACCTGCACAGGCTCGGGACCTCGTTTTACGTCCATTCCGAGTGATGACATAGCCAGGTATTTTTTACTTTCCACCTGCTGGGCTATGAACCCGCGACATTGGGTTTCGTAGTTGCCTCGAATTAACCCTCGAATTGTTAACTTTGAGAGGTATTTCATGATCATTGCTGTAAATGAAAAGTACTATTATAGTTAAATCAGAAGATTAAGTAAGTAGTTGTTGAAAACTCTTCATAGTTCATAAGAGCAGAATTTTTTATTCTCACCTTAGAGTGGATACCTTGTTTGATAAAAAAATGTAAATAATTATAATGCAACAACTTTACTTAATGATTCCCGAACGCCAAACTTTCAAACAATTCAATAATTATGTCCTCTATCATCATATACTTATTTGTAAGAGCCTTTTTTTTTGTCGGTACACTATAACTTCCTTAATAATTCATCAAATATCACGAATGAGGCATCATTTTGAAGCTTTCCTTCACCACTACACCGGAAAAATATACAAATCTCTCATTTCGCCTTCGATTGCGAGGTAAAAGCGCAAAACGTCGGTTCGAGAAAATCAAAATGGCCCTACAGGTTTCTAAATTGTATCCAATCTTGTCAGGCTTTTAAGGAGAACATTTTCGGTCATAAACATTTTTTCGATTAACCTCTTCGTTTGCGAGTTGTAAACGAAAAACTTCAATTCTCAGTGAAAATGGTCGCGGATTTTTTGAAGGTGTCATTTTACTTAGTTCTTTGAGACTAACATTTTTGGATACATACACTTTTGTGTTTAAGTATTCCGTTCTTCTAACCTCACCTCTTCTCTATCTTACAAGCTACTCATGATTCCTCCTTATGTTTCCTAGCTATACGTTACTAATACGCACTTTACGATACTAAATATACGCTGTATACTTTAATTAAGTGGGATTTAATTAGGTTAGAGTTCGAATACTTCGCACGGGTCAGCTAGTATAACAATACTTCAAATTGGTATCTGTTGATTGGTATAATTACATCAATTCATGTCATATATCAAATACAGCTCGGACAATTAACACCCGTTCCCTCTTCTTTAAACCTATTTATAAGAATAGAAATAAGAAATAAAACGCCTCACCATTAGAACCCTTCATTAAAAGAACAATACCGTGCCCACGCTGAGTCGTTGGCATGCAGAGGTTATGCCAACACGAGTTATTGAGCCGAACAGGAGAACAGAGGAACAGGAAAACCATACACTCGGTACCCCATATCACATTGTGAAGTTTGTATTGTACTTTGTTTGGGGGGAGGGGGGGGGGCTGTTAGGAACTGATTCTAAGGCAACAGCATTATAATTAGTCCGACTTATTGCGTATGAGCGAGCTCTCTGCGTGTGGTGTAATAGGGTTGAAGTCTAAGATGACGTGTGGTCTTTTGATACGAAACCAAAGGCGTGGCTAGAATTATATTTATAATGGCATAATTATATTAATTAAAGGATCCCATAAATTGTGGGTGAAATCTTATAGCTCTATTATTTACTATGGGCTATTTATGACTTGGGCATTTTGAGATTTTTGCTTTTAATTCGGTTGAACTGAAATTAATGCAGGTTGGTAGTTTTAAGAAACAAGAAATAAAATAAATTATCTAAAAAAAAAAAAAAAGTTTATTAGGGTCTTTTGTACTATAAGCATACACTTTCCAAGAACTAGTAACAGTTACTCATTTTATTATTATTGTTATATTTTTTCTTAGAAAACATGTGTTACTTTACTAAACTCTAGGTTATGTTTACAAAACAAGATAAATGCTTGTTTATAAAAAAGAAAATAACTTTATTTAATAATGAACAAAAGAAATCATGCTGAAGGTGGCCAATATTCAAACATTGAATGCAATATTTTATGAAATAGGTCTTCCTTCTCATATCTTCTTCTCCACGCAAATTCACACAAATATGAATCCAATAATGCCCTACTTGTTCCGCATTCGATCTTGTTCCTTCGCTTCAAACTAGCCCACAAAGACTCAATTCAATGCTGTTTTGAGTGGTATTTTGCTGTTTTCGAACCACGTACCTTTAAAAATGCTAATTTCCTTCTTACATCCTGTCCGATTACACTTCCAAATTGGCCTTCTGTTGCTTCTATAATAAATTTTCATTTTATGAAGTCTGGAGCACTTTTTCTCAGAATGGATTAATCCCTTCTGAAGAAACCGGACTGAAACTTTCTCATTAGATATTAACTGGCTTAACTTAAGCAAATTCATTGTTAGTGTTTTTCATGTAAATCTGATAAATGAATTCGTTTAAATACAGAATTAGGTTAGAGGTGAATTATATGTTCCAAATAATAATAAAATGAGTAACTGTTACTAGTTCTTGAAAAGTGTATGCTCATTGTACAAAAGACCCGTTTATTAATCAAAATAATTTTCTACCGAAGAGTTAATAACTTTTCTATTCCCTGGAGTAGAATTTAGTTTTTGGTATTGAATAGTGATGCAACACTATCGATAGTCTCCGCTATCGATTATTTCGATAGTATCGGACCTAAAACTGATGACCGGGATGGCATGATGTATGACCAAACCATTCATTTTTCTGTCTTATATTTATTGCGTGAATTTATACATATTTTTTAACCTTCCGTGTTGAGATGGCCAGTGATGGTAGCTGTCAGAGATGCTTGCCAAAGTTTTTTTGGTGTTTTCTTCCACAAAAGCTAACAAACACATTCATCAATAGACGGAGTCTTTGTGCGACCTTCCTTGTTTTACATGCTGAAATTTTTATCCCATTTTTTTTTTAAACTACCGTTGAACGGTGCACCAACTGCACCACTTCAGACTTCGTTGATGTTTCTATCGGTTTTGTCCCCGTTCTGAAGTTTGAACTCTTAAAAACGTGAAACCATGAGTTAATTTCTTGACTGAACAATAACTTTTAAAGTTCGTGGACCTTTTTTGTGGATAAAAATTATTTTACTCAAAATCAAAAATTTCCAATTGCATCATACGTTCTAGACCTACCGTAGATACCGTTCTACTGTCAAATCCATGTAATGGTCATATCGCCTACTATCATAATGTTAACCCTGTCTAAATAATGTTAAACTCTAAAGTTTGAAATAAAATTTAAGATTGTGTCTGTTACTGATTTTCTTTTGGAAGTCTTAGTAAAGTCTGTTTAAACCAATTTGACTATACTTAATGAGATGATTTGTTAATAGATCATTTTGAAACCTTATCTTGGTCTACGAATTGTTTGCCCTACTGATTATACAGAGAGCGTTTAATTAATTTGAACTTTTTCTAGAACCGAAATTATCAGATTTCTAATTGCCTGCTCTTTGCAGTTAGTTTTAAAGAATCGATTGTTTAATAATTTATAGTTCAATTTGTTATTAATTGTAATATTGTTATTAATTTCCATATTATTATTAAGTGTACGATTTAAACTATTTTAAATATTAAGGATTACATATTAGTATGCTCTTCATTTAATTAATTAATGTCTCTTATTCTGTTACAGGTGAGGCGGTATTTCCTATGATCTATTTTTTCTAATCTCTTCTCCTAGGTAAATACTGATTTATATTTTTCAATTTTTTTTCATTAGTCTATATAGATAATTATGAGTGATAAAGTAAGTGAGTGGGAAACCAAAATTAAAATTAAACTTAAAATCAAAAGAATGGGTGGCATGATAGTTAGCCCAAGACTTCTTGTTAAAGCCATTATTAGAGATGGCAAAACAAAAAAAAAAAAAAATAAATAAAAATGAAACACTTCCTCTAGTGAAAAATTTGCTTGCACTTTACATTGAACAAAGAAGGATTATGGTGCTTTATTTATTACAAATATTATATAGTGGTAGTAACAGAAAGAAATAATAAAATTAAAAAAAAAATTGTTTTCCGAATTCAGACTTCATCTGAAAATCTGATTCCATTATCATATCTTTGATGTTCGGTCCTAAGGGCTTCAGTTTCATTTGGAGATTATGTCGTAATATTATAGAACAAAATCAGAGCTACCAGTTGATATTAAGGTCTTAAGTCAAACTATATTGTTTTATAAAAATAACAATTACAAATAATATCAATACTTAGATTTTACATAATAATTTGAACTTTGCTGTTGCTCTCCTGAAAAATTAAAAATTTTGACTTAAGCCCTTATGGTCGCGCTTCAAAGATATGTTTGCAGAAAACAAAATACAAAATAATTCTCATGAGCCCTCCTAAAACGACAGACCAGATCGTTACTCCATGGCATCCAAAGGTTCTTGAATCGTAGCCATGAAGACCCAAAAATCCTCTTTCCAGATCAAAAATCTTTCGGGAGATGTAGGCACATTTGGACATAATTCGAATCGGAGGATGGACTTGACACGAGTTTTGCCATGCGTGTTCTCTATGAACTTGATAACCTAATTCTTTTTCGGGTCCCGATTCATTCACACTGTGTGTATAGTTTTGGACACACGTATCGATATGAACTAATGTTTTGATGGTTGTCATCAAGTATCTAGATCTATGATTCCTGGAAGGCGAGTTTCTATCTTCAGTTCTTGCCCCTTGATTGACTTGTCAGATAGCGGGTTCAACGACCACGGAAGGAGCCAACAAGTGCCCGTTGGCCGATGGACCGGGGTAAGGCCGAAAGGTAGGCGTGCTCCGGTACCCCCAACAATGCCATTGTCCTCCTGCTCCTATTCACTTCCTTATTCTTCTTGCGTCACCCCTCGGCATCAGTTACCGCCGGTACAGCCTCCGTACCTCCGGAGCAAAGAGGTACAACGTTCGGTAAACTAACCGCTTGTTGACTGGAGTCGGGCGCTATTGTGGCTGCCGTGTATTGGAGGGTGGCTGCCTTCTGATGATATCCCTTCCCTGCCAGGAATATTAAATATGAATGAATAAAGAAATGGTGTTCTGTGGAATATGTGCCTTAATCCTTTTCTTAAAGGAGACACGGTCAGTCTCTCATGGATCTTGATGAAATTTTTGTTGGAAGTTCTTAGTCGTAATATATCAGACATGTATTTCGCCGTTCTTGAGTGAATCTTCTGAATCAATTAATAATTTTAACCTCAGTTTATATGCATATCAATGATATATTGAACTAATTCGAAGTGGAGAAGAGTAATGAATAAAAGTAATGTTTATCTTAGAATAATCTATATAAATAAAGATAAAATTCTGTTTGTTTGTTCTTTATAGAAATCCATACCGTTTGTCCTAAATTCTCCAAATTTCGCTAAGTAATTCTTTGATACCAGATGCGCACACCTGTCCATATTAAAATTGCATGACATCAGCCAATCTCTGGGTATATCCTTTATTGTTATAAAAATCGTTATGATCTCGCTTTACAGTTGTTTTTTTACGAAATTGATCGTTTGACTCGAAATAAGTCTCATTTTATAGATTTTGAAGACGCCAACAAGGCCCGGTAAGGCCGTTCCTCCAGAACGGACCGGGGTCCACGTTTTAAGGCTGAGCGATGCGACCCAATAGATTACTTAGTTATTAATACGTCAATTTTTTTAAAATGCCTCCCAAGAAGCGAGCTTCAATAGGAGTATTGAGCTCAAAAGCTAAAAAAACATGTCAAATATGAGCAGCTGTAACTCCTGATGAACATCAAACATATCTCGAATCCCCATTGTCCCAAGTAATATGCCTTTTGATTTCAAAAGAGTACAATTCCCAGTTCGGGTCGCATTTGCGATGACTATATATAAAGCTCAAGAGCAATCACTGAGGGTAGCTGGTATCAATTTGGATTCATCATGTTTTTCTCATGGTCAGCTTTACGTTGCATGCTCCAGAATAGGTTATTTATGCCGCAGAGGGTAAAACTAATATTATATCCGAAAGTTTTAGAATAATAATCTGCTAGTGCTATTTTTGTTGTATTTTTTGTTTATAGAACTGTTCACGTTTATTAGAAAAATGAAATTCGCCGGGTGAAACCGGGATATACAGCTAGTAAATAAATAAAAGTAATATCTTAGAAGTATGATAATTCCACGTCCCAAAGTTTTCACCTTTGATTGGAGCAGCCAGGTACTTGTAAAATATGTTTTGAATATAGAACAAGATACCCGATTAGATTTAAAGAACTTTTTCACATGTCTTGCGAGTTCATCTTGTTATATCTTTGCACTTCCACCATTTTAACTTTTCGATTAAAATTATTCCTAAACCAGCTCACGTACCCGGAACATTTCTACTAAAAGAACCTGAAAAGGGCGCACCGAAAGTTAGAACGAAGTTCTTGAAATCTGATTCTTCCTTCATTATATCTTATTTTTCCTTTCTGATCTGAACAGGTTTGCTTATCCTTACTACAAATTTATAATTATTGTTTAAATAATAACTGCTAACCTGAGAGTCTAAACACAAGAACGACCTATTTTAAAAGTAACAAATTTTGATTTAAGCTTTGAAATATCTAATACCTTGCTATAAAGAAAACAATTTTCAATTAGTGATTTTTTATTTATTTATTCGTATTATTAGTAAAACTTTTATTCCTAGCGTTTTAGGTTTAATTGTCACTATACACGATTAATGGCTGATATTATTCTCTCTATTTCACAAAAACTTCCTCCAAAATCGGTACTAATTTACTAAGTCCCTAATCCCCTCAGAGATGGTCTGTATTCTAATTGGCTACCCATTATCAGGTCTTCAGTCGAAAAAAGAAATTAAATCGTGAGTTTCCGATTAAATAGAGTTTATTAATGTTGTGAATCAGGCAACGGTGTTGAATGAGCAGTGAACACGCTAAGCATGAATGGGTTACAAACTTTCAATGTTGTTACCATATAATTCATTGCCTTATGAAGGATTTATTAATAAGGCTATATATGACATTTCGCCTAGTATACAACATGGTTGGTCTTAAGACAGCTTTATATATGCCATGGGTAGATCCAGCGCGAAATTTGGGGGGGGGGTCATGACCCCCTCTCTCATAATCAAGTGGCTGACAGCACCGTTTTTTAATGAGGTTATTACCTTGTATTAAGAAGTACTACGATCTAAACAACCTAAAGCGTTATGTTTAGTGGATAGTAACTAACTAATTGCATTATTCGCTTTAAAATATAAAAAAAATTGAAAAGTCTAAATATTTGGGGGGTCACCCCTGTGAAAGGTTATAAGAATTATTAGAAACTCGCAGTTAATAACAATTAATTTATACTCAATTAAACTCTATTTCTGGCATAACAGATCACCTCAATCCACAACAAATTTGCTCATCTAAAACCTAAAAAAAAAAAAAAAATAAAATTTAGACCAATTTCTACTCGTGTCCAATATACAACCCTTTTTGCCGATATTACCTACCCCAGTGTAGTGATGTTGCAAACTTATTTTCCTCGCCCGAGGGAAATCTGTATCGGTACTTAAAATTGGCAGTCAATATACGATAAATCATAATAAATGAATACCCCAAATAATTTTAGTAATTATGATTGATAAATAATAGTTAATGACATATTTTTTTTTATTATTATTATTCTCTTAAAGCAGTGAAAATTAACGTTTTAGTCTATCTACTTTTCCTTATTTTATTGTGGAACCAGCCAACTTCTTATTATTGTACTTTAAAAAATATTAAATAATAAGGATTGTACTTTGAAAACAATGAAAAATCCATCTATCTACAAAGGGCCAAATCTTAAAAGAATATTGAAGACATTAAGGAACGTAGTAGTTGCGATTACATGGATTATTTTTTACTAGCTAGGGTGCCCGGCTTCGCTCCGGTAGTTGTGTGGTAGTTTCAATAACAGAAAGACTTTACAATTATAGAACAAAATTAGCAGTTTCTTGAAACTTTTAACATATTATCAATATTAAAATTCGAGATCTGCAGAGTCCGCCCTAATAAGGAACCCTATATACTTTAAAGGGGGTTGAAAAATGCGAATAAACAATTAATTTTGCTGCAACTTTGTCGAGTCATGCATCGTTTTTGATGGTTTCTGTGATTCTGAATCCTATATTTCTATATTTCCTATATTTCTTTTTATCCTGAACTATGAGGGGTGATAAAATCTTATTGAAAAATGCTGTAATTGGAGTTAGTCATTTTATCAACTGGAATGCTCATCATACATAGTAATAAAACCATTTTTCATAATTGCATACAATAAGAACACTTCAAACTTTTTATTTTCGATTTATAATCAGTCAATTCAGCTCTTCTTTTTTGCTTTATGTCTGTTTATTTCGCTCACTGTACTACTAAAAAATGTTCAGTCATAGTGCATTAAATTTACTTAAGTAGATGTTATATATTGATTAAATATAATGTGTAAATCAATTAACCTTCTTATGAGAAAATTAATTTTGTAAGGTATCCAGTCGGTTTTCTAATTGATTGCAGATATGTAAAATCATTATTTTATTTAGAAAGAAATGGTGAAACAATTTTAAAAGTAATTTAAAAAGAACAGCTGAAAAAATATTTAACTTTACAAACTGAACGGAATGAATGAACAATAAACATTGAGTGAAAAGCACCCTAGCGCTTCCTGGTAGTCTTGAGCTCGAACTACATTTTTCATTCATTACCTCGTATCTCAATCTCAGAGAGGCTAATTAAATGGTGCGAGAGTCTTAAAATTCCAGTCTTTTTCTCTTCAATTTTACACCCTTAAGAGAAAAACAGAAACCTTCTTCTCCGTTATGGGTTTTATAGCAACACGCTGACATAACTCTCTTAAACGTGCGTTGAGTCGTTTTTGAGCCTTTTCGGCACGCACATTGTACACTTTGCTTTATAATATATATTGATTAAAAGGGTTGTGTTCTCCTCCCCTAAATTTAAGAAGTTTTCTTCTGATTCATGAATGAAATTAGAAGCTGGTAATAAGATAACCATGATTATACTCTCGATTCCGTTCCAATAACATATAATAATAATGTATATTTGCAAAAGTTTTACAAATGCCATTTGGCATACATTGTAAATTAGATCTTCATTTGTTAAGCTCCCCTAGGCGATTGTCTTGAATTCTGTATTGGAGAGACCATGACAGTTCTACAGTAACAGGTCCCTGCTCCAGAGGCGTTTCAGTCTCCTTGTTTGGTTCTGTGGCAGTGTGTCTGTCAGTAATGTTTGTACCGGCTGGTTGGGATGTTCAGCAAGTGAGTTATGGAAGGTTCTGTAGTGTTTCTTAATTATGTTAGTGACGAATGGTATATGTAGGTCTTTGTGCAATGATTTGTTGGCAATGTAGAAGGGGCAGTGAGTTATATATGGGAGAAATCAGACTGGAAGATTTGAATGTTCTTTTGGTGTGATTTTTTGCATGAGCCCCATACTTCATTGGCATACGTCCGTATTGGTATCAGTAACATATTACATAGTGAAATTTTAGTCGTTGATTTGAATAGTGAGATTCGGTGATTTAATATTTTCTTTAATGTTGTGACATGGCATTTCCAGGTCAGTCGTCTGTCCATTGTTAGTCCCAAGTATTTCTGTTTGGTTTTGTAATTGAGTGTTATATAGAGTCAGTGGATGGCAGTCTGATCGTCTCAGCGTGAATGTTACCTGATTAGATTTTTGAATATTAATTTTCATACGCCATTTATTAAGCCTTTTGAGTGCCTGGTGTCTGAGGGGAGTCGGAAGTGTGAATAGTTTACAGAACTGGGCCCAAAATGCTTCCTTCCCTGCGGCACTCCCGCCCTGATTCGGCAATAATCGGAGTGTTTGCCATCCTGGTTAACAACAATAAACCTATCCTCAAGATATGACCGAATAATCAAAGAATAGGTATGCGTTATGATCGATTTAACTTTACAAAGGAGACCATCATGCCACACCATATCGAAGGCCTGTGTCTAATAACATAGTTTTTTATTTTTTTATTTATTGAGTACAAAAAAATATAAAGAAATAGATAAAAAATTATGCACATTATCATATAGCCAGCAATTAATGTAGATTGAATATGTTGCGAAATGGTTTCAATTTTTATTATAATTAGTTTTTTATTGTGATTTTTATCTCTACACTCGTAAGGTTGGCCAAGGTGTGCCAGTCTTGTTTATATAATTAAAAAATAATGTAATTAGTCATTTGAATAATTGATTATTCTTTTATCAAACTCCCTACCTTTTTTTAAAATAAACTTTCTGCAGAGAACGGAACGAAATGTGCCTTCCGTGCAAGATATTATTGGCAGATAACCAAATGTTAAGAATGGCTGAGCGAAGCCTTCTCGCTGTTTGTTACACATCTGTTCTGCACTTGGCTTATAAAACCCACCCCTTCTTCCTATTTCCATTTTCTATTTTTGTCTGGTGGTGTAAATAAGGATTTTTTTTTTTTCGAGGACGTGGCAAATTTTCTATACCTAGGAAAGTAATCTCATCCAACATTGAATCTGAGAAAAAAAAAAGAAATGTGATATCTTGAATTCAATTTGAGTCTTTTGTTGATAAACTGAATCAAAATTAAATATTAAGCTTTATGGATCCTTTAATCCATTGTGTTCCTCTGGAGGGTCCAGCTTACCAAAAATTTTAAAATTCTTTATTTGTAGGTTTCTTTACTTGTAGTTAGTAGTAGGTTTTCTTTATTTGTATGTATTAGTAGTAGTCTTTTCTTTTCTTTTTAATTCAATTATTTATTTATTTTATAGTTGGACATTTTAAGAAGAAATTTAAAAATTACTAATGTTATATATACCAAATCCACTCAATGATGGATGATTTGGTATTTAGTACTTTGAAAAGAAGCCCTGTTTAATGAATCAACTCTTTTATCAAGCGTACGCATTATTTAGGCTGAGTGTGGCGTATGCGTACTTCCTATGAATCTACAGCTTCCCCTCTTCTTTTAAATAATTATTTTTCAACATTATCTGGTTCAAAATATATTTTTGTGCTATGAAGTCGACATATATTTTATGAAATTCCTATTCAATCATTTGAAACTTGTTATTTAGATCCGTTTCAAGCTTTTTTCACTCTGTATCTGTTTTGACATTAGTACACTCTTGTATGTACAGCAAAGCATTTTGGCGTGCATCATGTTTGTATAATAATTTGAATTGTTTTAGTCCTCGTGTGATATCGTTACTTGCGTAAAAAATTCATAATTCTGGAAATATTTTCTTCACTTCTGGATAATATCATGTATTTATTCTATGATGTGTAGTTTTCATGTAACTATCGTCAACTGGGTTGGGTAACTTCGTTCCAACAAACTAAAGCGATTGTTTAAACTGAATCCAACATAAGAGAGTGATTATTACTTATTCATTAAACATAATAAAATGGATAAGTAATAATCACTTTTATTTGTCTAATAGAGTTTAAGCAATCTCTTTAGGCAATTTTTTGGCCTATGTTACTCAAAAAAGGTCAAAATTGCCCTAGTTGAAGGTAATTCTAGATATCTATTCAGAGCTAGGTAAAGACTGCTTGAATATCCTATTTGCTGTTCTTTTCGCTACTACCGATCTTGTATAATGCCTACCATTTAATAATAATAATACCAGTAGTGTAATATCTACCATACTCGTACAATGCAGAAACTCCTGTAACTATTCAAAAATTATCTACGATGTTAAACATTTGGTCTTAATAATATTCGAGAGTGTGTTTATAGTATTTTTGTATAGTTGTTTGAAAAGCAGGCTACATGAGGTAAGTTAGGTTCGACCAAAACGTAGATTGGGGTGTTCTTTCCGGTCTGTCCTATTTGGGTTTGTACGAGTTTAGTGAATGGAGGTATGTAGGCAACTACTGTTTGTGGTATCTGAATCGCTTCTTCCGGTACTTTCGGAATTATTGTTATCCTCAACTGAAAGGAGAGCGGTTTTGCCCTACCGTTGTTCCATTTTCTCCCTTCTGCTCTTGAAACGTCAGGATCTTTCCATTAATCGTAAAAGATCATAAATTTTTTTATTCTCCCCGTTTTATTGCCCTATAACCTCGATGACACACAACTCCTCGACCATTAAAGTCGGAAAATCACTCCCCTCAGAAGCCAGTGTCGGAGGTAGCAGATGCGGCACGATCGGTGCGTCATAGCCGCAGATAATTACGCTATCCCTCCTGGGGCGTAGCACTTGTGACTCACATATCTCTATGTCATCTCCCGTCTACATCTTGGGAGGGGCTTACCCCATCCCTCTCATAGGCCTTATTTAATCCTGAGCACTTGATTTAAATGGTAATTTAGCAATCTTTATTTATAATCATTGTTATTAGGTTTTTTTTTTTTAAGTTGTTTCCTTCAGATCTATGGTTAGAATCGGGAAAAAAAATATGAAAGAAATTTCAAAATGAAGGACAAATCAAGAAAATCGTATCAGACTTTGATGTACCGGGTAGGGTATTGTCTACGGGATCAATTCAAGTTTACAAAAAAAAACAAAAAAAAAAAAAAAACAGAATTATATCGTTAATTCAATTTCATGCCTCAAAACATCATGGAGATGTAATAGTAGTTATGGAGAACGGCAAGCGAAGTAGAAGCTTACAAATGTGATACTATAAAAAGGTTTGCAAAAGAATTCTTACGGATCGTGTTCATTTATTTTGATTATGATGTGGATTGCAGGTTTGAAATTGGATTATCAGTGCTGAAAAGATTTATATTCAACTGCTTCTATACATCATATACATACTATAAAAACGTATGTTTGAGCTCATATTGCAAACATGGAGGAAAATCTATGATAAGAAAGGGGATGAATCAAATATTTAAAAGAAGCAGAATTGAGTAGATTGATTTTGTGACCAAATTTATTGTTGGATGTCTGAATGAATTTATATTGCTTTTTCCCATTATGATGTGCTGCTGCCAGTAATGATCTTTTAAATTGGTTGTTAATTGTGTGGTAGTAATAACCTTATTACTAACGAATTAATCATTTAAAAGTTAGTTTTGGTTGCGAAAAAATTTTGGGAAAATTATATCAATCAAAGGTCACCAAACTTTTTTGTTCCTATGAACTCTTGGCATGTCTTGTTCTTGGTTCCGCTACTTGGCTAATTATGGATTCTTACAAAATTGAAGAGTGGAAATGCGTAAGGGTCTAAGTGCCAAAAAAATAAAACAAAGTTTTTTTTTCCAAATTGTTATATATGTCAAAGCCATTCTTCAGAAATGGGCATAAGTAATGTTTTGTTGTTAGAAAACAGTTCATTGAACGTATGAAATGTGGCATAGGTGTAAGCACTGAACGTTGTTCACCCTACAGGGTATAAGTCACATCATTTCTGTAAAAAGATCCTAAGGCACTTATACTCTTAAGCGTTTCCACGCTGCTATTATTACCTTTTGTTGTGTTTTTGACAGCTGGTATTGTGCTACCAACATTATCATATTTAAATTTCTAACTGTTATATATAAGCGGTTAACATGAATATACAGTTATCTTTACATGCAAATTTTTGCAAGTCGAATTTTATTGTGACCACGAAACGAATTTTACCAAATTAGTTGATAAGATCTAGTAATTTAGTTACTAAATTACGATAAATCATCAAATTACGTAGGTTGGACTATTGGTTAATTTTAAATTTGAATAATATGAATTTTAATTGGTTGGATAAGATAGAGTACGTTATTAAATCCACAGTAATATTATAAATTTGTAGACCTAATTAGTGTACTGTCAGTCTCTCTGTTTCCATGTAAAACATATTTTTCTATAATTTTAATTTGGTTTAATACTTAATAATTTCTCCCCCTCAATCTCATTGCAAAAGTTATCTTCTGAAATGTCATTCTAAAATGAGATTCAAAATTTAATTTATTTATTTATTTATTTCTGTAAACAATAACATCCTGATGTAGAACGTATTGACTTCATCAAGATTCGTTTCGTTTGAAAGGGATCGTTAATGTTTACCGTTGGGAAATATATATTTATTTTGGATTGCTAGCATGTTAGGTAATGCCGAACATAAAGCTTTTGTTTTATAAGGATTCCTTCCCTATTTCAGGACTCTTGTGTAACTTGCCCTGATTCTTTCTTTTCATTCTTTTTTTTTTTTTAACTCTCATCATTAATCCGATATAGGCCTCTCATGTTTGACGTAAGTTTAGGTATTGTAAACCTTAATAGCAAAGTTTAATGGAATTTATCTGTAGAATTCATATTCGTAGGAAAAAGCCAAAAAAATAAATAAATACCTTGTTTGTTTACCATTATTCTATTGCATTCGGTATATATATTCTAAAATATTTGTTAAAAGTACTTTAAAATATTAATAAAATGTGCCGTTTCATGTTTATGCGAAATTGGGACAAAATACAATTTTTTTTTGTATATGTTGGAACAATACTTGATTTTTTTTAAATATTTTATACTATATTAAATAATAGTACCTAATAAAAAAAAATTATATTTTGATAATGACGTAAAAAGTCTAATGCTTGACCTAGTACAATATTTGTACTAATA
This sequence comes from Aelia acuminata, assembly GCA_911387785.2. Taxonomy (NCBI): domain Eukaryota; kingdom Metazoa; phylum Arthropoda; class Insecta; order Hemiptera; family Pentatomidae; genus Aelia; species Aelia acuminata. The sequence continues at coordinate 50,730,920 of OU426984.1, read as the reverse complement.
CCCGTGATTTTTACTAGGTGTACTTTTCTCTTCAGTGAGAAAGAGTTTGTTGGTATTACTTGTACTTTTCTCTTCAGTGAGAAAGAGTTTGTTAGTATTAGTTTTTTCTTTAAATGAAGGAATCTCTTTCATGGGTTATCATTTATTTTATTTTCCCAACGTTTCGGGCTACTGGCCCATCTTCTGTGGGTATTTATTGTATATTTTTAATTTTCATCAATATTTGTCTGTACACATAAATGTTTTATATAAGAAAATATGCGTCATTTCCTTCTTTTACATGATCAACTTTTATAACAATTTTTTATGGTTGTGGACTATTTCACAGTAAATTAGTGTGAATGAAATAGTCCACATCCATGAAAAATTGTTATAAAAGTTGATCATGTGAAAGAAGGAAAATACGTATATTTTTTTGTATAAAAAAGTATGTGTACAGAAAAATGTTCGAAGATGCCCCTGGGAGATGCCGGCTAAAATTCCGAAACTTTAGGAAAATAAAAGAAATGATAACGCAGGAAGAGATTCCTTCATTTAAATAAAAACCGTGATTGTATATTTATTCAGTATAATGATTGAATGGTCTTATAAAAATGTTTCTCTTTATTATATTTTAAGTTTTCTTATCTCGTTTCCGCTTTGAAATGTATTTATTTATTTTTATTAGCACGTTTAAGATTCTGAATCAGTGACGTAAAAAGCGAAATAAATAATTATTTATTTTATTTTATTATATTATATTTATTAATATATTCAATTTAATATAATATGCTTTGCTGTGGTTCGTTAGTAAATTATCATCTATCAACTTAAGTGAAAGCTAATTTGACTAAGTGATCTGTTATCCTCCCAATGACAGACCGTAAAGAGAAGTCATGGATGAGTGTTGTGATATGACAGATTGAAATGAATGGCATGATTAGCCGTGTCGTGCGTAATAATATCCGCCGGTGTGACGTTGCCCCATTGAACTGTTTGCGGCGGGGAGGGGATCGTCGAGGAGGAGGGGGCACGGGGAGTGAGGAGGCCCGGGGAGTCAGTGCCATGTGACATGCCGGCCATGAAGTGGTTCACCCCGGATAAGAGCAAGCCGCAGGAGTCCCTCCTCAGGACGCTGAAGAGGAGGTCTCTTCGGATGAAGAGGACCGTAAAGCCCATTGTCTTACCGGAGAAGAGGAAGTCAGGTAAGAGGAGTCTCATCATCGTCTTTCTTTATTGGATACTCTAAGGATGTAGAGGGATTGTTCTTTGGCGCGCGAAGAAGCGGATGCAGCAATGGATTAAAGTAGAACTTAAGGAACTGACGGAAAGTTTTCTTAAATAGTGCTGTGGAAAGGTATCCTTCCTTGAATTTCAACCCTAAAACTTTATAAAAATTCATTTCTTCTTCTCTATAAGCGACCAGTCCAAAGTTAAAAGTTTATTTCATATTATCGTAAAACATTTGGATTTTGCGATATATTTAAGTTTATGAAAATCGTAGGTAATATGTTGCTCCTACCAATCCTACCGTTTGATCAAGAAATCGGAAATTGGTGTAGTTTTTTAGCACCTCTGTGTAATCGACCTCCTCTGCATTTTGGCTCTTGGACAAGCTTGTACATGAACACCGTATCATGTTCATGCATGACTCTTTACTTGCATTTACTTAAATCGGAAATGGCCTTCAAGTGTCTCCTCTGTTTGTATGATGAAATCTGCCTTCTTGCATCTTACATCTACAGGTGTTCTCGAATATTTATAGGCTGTTTGTGTTTAAAAATTTAATCAAAGTATAAATTATTGTGGCTATAAAAATTCCTTTATTTTCTTCTACCATTTCTATTTTTGGAGTATGTTGACATAAGCATTTATACTTTCCATATTTATTTTCTGTAGACCATGAATTAATGATTTTCTTAGTATATTTATTGGCGCGAATGAGATGTAATTATTATGAGTACGGCTAATATTTGTATCTTGCTTGAATCAATGCATTTCAACAGATTTTTCATTCTTTTTTTTCAACAGTTTTTTCATTCTATTTTTTTTTTCTCATTGAAATTGAAGCACTTTTACTTAAAACCTATTGTATTTTTTATTACTTTTTTAACATATTTTTTATAACGTTTGTTGTTGAAATTTGTTTTGCGTTTACTCATTACCCCTATACGTATTATCAAGTATTTGCAATGGCCGACGTATAAATATTAATTCTATCCTAATTATTTGTTTTGTTTGTCCTATCCTATCTATCCTAATTGTTTTATTTGTCATCAGTATTTAAAATATATCTTTTTATATAAATTTTCATTTATTTGTGAAATGTAAATGAGGTGTTTACGTTTTTAAAAAATGGTTTTAAATCGAATTTTAATTGAATTTAATTAAGTTGTTGAGGTTCATTTTATTTTGTATAAGTGTTTAAATTTCTGTTTAAAGAATTTTCCATAAATTATATAAGTAATATTTACTGATGGAGATGTAGGTATACGTGATAAATATAACTGTTAGGCAAACGCAGGAATTATAATTATAGGAGTTTACCTAACGTTAATTATTGAATTATTAAATATATCTGTAGTAATATGCATTTGGTGCCGATATTTTAATTTTTTTTATTGGCATTGTTATGCAGACAATCATTCCTGAATGAGTTGTTTGAAAGAAAAATAAAATATGAATTAATATTTTCATGTTTTATAGTAGATATATAACATCCGTTATTCGGAGAGATTTATGTTTTCCAATGTAGAAGCTCAACAAACCTTCCCGACCTGTTGCTTGCTATTTATATCCGGTTCCATTGATGTGGAATTAATTGATTAGCGACACTGTTGTTTTTTTTTCTTTTTTATTAAACGCTTTTATTTATTTTTCCGCAGCTGTCTTCTCAAATTTCAGGATCCGGGCTTTTCCGTCCTCTCAATGTTACCGTAAAAAGGCAGGTGCGCGCGCGCTTGGCCGAACTTCCTGCCACTTACTTGGCCTCTAACTAACTTACCAACTTAATTAATACTTATTAAATCTTAGTGTCCATTACAGTATTTGCAGTCAAGATAATGTAAATAAAAATCTTAAATTTACCATTATAACAAAAAAGAAGAGACGTAGAAAGCAATTTAAAGTCTCTTTCTTTTTTTAAGTTTTTATATAATTTCTAATCTTTTCATAATAATTTTTCGCTAATAATTATGTTGTAAATCTGTCACTCCGTACCGATAAGATAAGAATGATAAATTGCTTTAACTTTTGAGCAGGCACGATCTAATGTCAGACACTTTTATTTCCACCTATTTTTTTTTTTCTAATGACATTTATTTCTATCATTACAATACTTCAGAACATTATATAAAGCTAATATTTCGGCCATATAATTACTTACACTTTTACATTTTTCCCAGTTTATAATTTTTTTTTTCTAACAAATTTAAATCTACTCATATGAAATTTATTTCATTGCACTTGGAAACTTATCTTTTAAAACAACATATTTACTTTATTTATTGGGTTATTTATATTACGAAAATTTCCCCCCCCATAAAAAAAAAAAAAAAAAAAAATCATGTTTAACGCATATCTGAAAACCTTTCTCCACAGATTATTAAAACAATTTTTGATAAAAAAAAATCTAAAATATTTTTGAGCTACCTTAAGAAAATCAATTATACAAATATATAATTGTAAATGTATAATATATTTTTTTATTCAGTAGAAAGCAATTAGTTCTTCACCAATAAAAATGCCCCTACAATGAAGCACCAGTTTTGGAAATAACTTTAATATGACTATTAAAGCTTGGGTGCAAAAATAAAACAAAATAACAGAACTTCGGGGTCCTGCAAAGCCTTCAAACATTCTGTCATTCCTCCCTGAGTTTTGAGGAAAATGGTGTCAGATGACATATTGCACAAGGAACAGGATACAGTCACACAATACTACAAAAACTTCCACCTAACTTTTAATATGAACTCCTTAGCACAGATACAAATCCCTAAATTTCACCCTGGCGAATTTCGAGGCCAGTTGTCGAGAGATTTTCTTAACTTAAAGTTGGGTTACGAATTTCTACGGTTGCATAAATCTGAAAAACCGCGCATTTGCTTATTGCTAACTTGCAGATTGCAAAGAACACGAACCAGAGTGACCATTTGTATTCGCGCTATTTAAATAAATAAATTTATTGAAACAATTCAAGTTTCTTAAACCCTTGAAGGATTTAGGTGCCTACCCCCTTCCTTTTTTCCTTTTTCGGTAGGCTTAAAAAGGTTGTAACTTTCTTTCTTTTTTGTAATCTGCTCATTTGTGCATAAAACAATTGTTATACCATCCATCTAAACACTCTGACGAGAGAATTTTGAAGACATTTAGGTGTTGAGTTATCGCTTAAAACGGTGCCGAAAGTTGGGACGGTATAGTGAGATAAAGTATGGCGTGACAGGCCAAACGGTTATCTCCACCCCTGAAAGGTCCCTATTCACTGGAGTCCTGATACCGCCGGCTCTGCAAGCGTTTCGTCTCTCGGCCGCCTTTGACAAAAGAAGCTAACCAAAAAGGATTTGCAAGTCTATGCCGATGCTCTCTCATACTCGTGGAGAATAGTTTCCTGCGGTTTTAGAAAACATTTTAAAATAATCTGCGAGCGTGTCTCCCTGCAGCTGCTCCTCTTCTTCCTCATAAATGACCGTAGGCTTATGAAAGATTCAAAGGACTTACCGCGTCGAATTATTTTTTCCTTTGTTACAAAATGCGAGCATGAATTGTCTGTGGTTCATGAGAAAAGAATTTTTTAAACTTGTCTCCTGAGTTCCGCTTCGTTTTTAAGTGTGACTCATTCATCGAGCAAATTTCGGGAATTTAATTTTTTTTTTTTTATGTGCTTCGTAACTAAGGTAATGAGTGTACAATTGATAAGCAGATGAGCTATTTTTGTCAATAAATGCTTATCTTGTTGTATAATTCTCTTCCGATTCTTCTCAACTGTATCCGTGCAAGACTGCAGATAGACCGTGATAGATAATTCTTTATACATTTTAACAATCGGATAAAGAAAGCCACGTATATCAAATGAAGGGCTAAGAAGAAACTTTTATTGATCCCTCTTAAAATTTTTAGTTTGACAAGAAATTAACTCTGGATCCAACTAAATTTCACATCATACCTACGTTGGCCACAATGGCTGTTTTGAGCTCAACTCATCCACATTTCCGTCAAACTTGATAAACCAAACAGAAACTTGTATTCATATGCTATAAAATCCAGTTATTTCTACTTGTATGTTTAAAAAATGAAATTCTGAAACCCCAGGAGGATTTTTCTAAAAATTTTTTGATTTGCATCATACTCATGGTCTAAGAAAATATATAAGAAACCCTGAAACAATATAACCTATTAAGAAAAATTCATTAAAAAAATAAAATAAAATAAGTGTTATCAAACCACAATAACGAATTTCGGGATTTATTCCGCTCAATGCAACAATGTTCTACTCAAAATCGAATTTTATTAAAGTTTTTTTTTTACAAATTATCTTCTAATTTTTCTCTATGATTATGAGTGTGTGCATATGCTATTTTGCCAAGTACTATTCTTTAATTCATGAGTAAAGGATAATATCATTATTGGAATAATGAAAAGCTATTTGAAGCGAAATATTTTAAATCGGATAAAGTCTAATAGTTTTTGATACATCAAAGCAAGAGAAAATAAGTAAAAAAAAATACTCAGTTTAATCAAAATCGTTAGAGCCGTTTTTGAGAAAATCGAAAAAAACGTAAAAAGTTATTAAATAAAGTACCCCCTCCCTTTGAGCAATTTTGATGAAATTTTTGCTGTCACATCGCGGGCATATACCTACTCTAAATACCCAATTTCAGGTTCCCACGGTTTATAGTTTTTGAGCTAGTCTGTTCACATACACACACACACACACACACACACACACACACACACACACACACACAGACCATTTCGCGGGACTTGGTTATTTCGACTCAGGGGGTCCCAAAACGTGTATTTCCGTTGAAAACCGGAAGTCGAAAATTTTCACGATCGCAATACTTCCACTTACTATATATTTCATATATAGGTAAGTGAAAGTAAAAAAAAAATAAAGAAACATTGACTGGATCTCCTTAAAAATCTTTTCTTTTTTGCATTTGACGAGCGGTATAATAAAAAAAAAAATTGGAATAAAGAAAGTTTCGCTAATATATTTTTCATTAAATTTCAATCTACATATATGTATTATAACATTTCTATATATTCTCTGAGTTTGTATTGTCGTAAGCTTAATAAATTAGTATAATGAATTATCGCATAATATATTTGTATTTTTTCTTAACGCCGGGATATTGTTATTGTGCGTGGGTCGATCGAGATGTAGAAACTGAACTAGATGTAGCAACTTAAAAAAATATTTCACATTTTTTCCTACACTTAAATGTATGGAACTTTTTGTTTTATTAACCACCCTCATTCACTCACAGTTACAGCCTTAGGTTGTAATGCAATAATATAAATTATGTTACTTTTATTTATTACTGTTTAAAATATTAGTATTGTATTTTTCTACACGTTCCATATTTATCTAAATTTTCAGTGTCGTTTTTATCGCATTGTACATAAATTAAAAAAAAAAATCTTAAAGTGGAATTTATATTTTAATTTACTCTTATTTACAACGGTGACTTAGTGACTGAAGATAATTCCAATTGAATGATAGAAATATATCCACTAATAATGACTCCTTTTGAACATGATTGATGATTTTATTTATTGTTTTAAAAGTTTTCTTGAATAAATTCTTCCGAATTATGGATTAACACTGATATCGATCGGATGATGTTCGTCTTTTATGTATGATTTCTCATGATTTTGTAACAGGAGATAAATTATGGTACATAATAAATCTGATCTAAAATGATAAATTGTTTAATTTTTATTTATTCGATTCCTTTTAGTTAAAACACCATAATAAGCCTAAATTTTAAAATACTAGTGTAACCATTGCATTATAAGTTGAAACGTACGATGAGTCAGACATGCGAAGCTGGTGTAGAGACCACGCAAATCTGCATTTGAATCTCCCAGCATTAGCAACAATAGCCATCTATTTTGCATTCATTGTGCGTTGATGCAGTTTTTCAAAATTGAAATGTCTATGCCTTAACGTTAACCGGGTTACCGCTCATTGTTGTTTACCGGTTATCGGTTGTTGCTAAGGAAATAATTAGTTAGAAAGTGATTATTATGTTAATTTTTTTTTAAAGGTAATTTACAACTTTAAACCTCCACATTTGGGAAAAGTGTTGATTGATCGAGTCAAAATAAAATCAAACAAGCTCAATAAAGGAACTTGTTGAACTATTGTCAATCACTTTTGTTATCTTCGATAACAATGTTTGCCAAAACTCTATCCGGAGTTATGAAGTTCTCAATCATATAAAGTTTGTATACGTGCATCCTAGGACCACCTAGGATAATATTGCGTTTAAAAAAGAAAAAAATTATCTTATACGTCAAAGAAGAAACATATACTATTTCTTTAAATTTTTAATCATATCTCAATGGCAATAATATATAATTATTTATACTTTTTTATATTATTAATAAGTTATATTATTATAAATTAGCATTAGGGGTGTTTTCTACTGTAATTCTATTTAAAATAAATATGTTTTTTTTCTGAATTTCTTGGTGGAATCGCTGCTGGGTATTTTCGCTTTTAATTTAATATTTTTTATTCAATTACTTTTTATATAAAGCCTTAGGGTTCTTGATATGTAGTTAAAGAGGCCTTATCAAATATTTAATTATCAAATACATATATCTTGCACCACATCATATCATATCATATAAAAATGTTTTTAGTGAGCAAGCTTCTTGAATTCTCGCGCTTGAAACATTAAGTCGAGGGCGTTCGGAACCTGTCGCTTTTATAATTATGTTAGGTCCTTTTTACGTTTTGGTACTATACTGGATCTGTTGTTATATTTTTTTTTCCGTTATACAACCTGTCAAAGACAAAGGAACCCTGGTCGAACTCGTTTCCAGTCTCGAGGGGATCTGTAGTGTATTAAACAAAATTATTTTTCTAACTGGTTTCACGTTTGAAAAAAGTAAGTCAAGTATGTCACTGAGGCTATGTTGTGTAAATAAATATGTATAGCCTTGTTTTTGTAGGGAATTTTTTTTTCAAATGTTGCTTCTAATTTTATGCTGCAATTTGTTGGTGCAGGGTAGTGTTCCTAATTTTATAATTATTTTTAGAATGTTTTCAAATATATTTTTTTGGTATAGTAATGGATTTGTATGATTTTTTAAGGCTAAAATATAAAAGAAAAGAGAACAATTATTGCCTTTATGTCATATTGAGTCCTACTTTTTTTAAAGTTTTTTAAGCGAAAGTTTTTATTTGAAATAAGTAAAAATGTTTATGAAGCGATAAAAAGAAATACCTACCGTATAAAATTACCGTTACTTTCGTAGTTTTTGATTTTTAAGTTTTTATATATTATTATGTCAAATATCTGATTCACCAGATATCTTTATGGCGTTTCGCTTATTCAAAGTGGACTTGCCATCAAGTTGGTGCTTGAATACCAACTACGGATATTAAAGGGTGTAATGTATTCCAACAAGTCCATAAGGCCTTCAACTCCTACGCTAATAGACCAACTGCTGTCATTGAATAATTAATTGAACGTTGTGAAGATCATTTATCAATACATGCTCCGCTTGGCGTGTACCTGTAATTACGTGCGGCCAAGTGCCACTGTGTGCCATCGTTCTGCCGGTAACATACGGTAATGTTCCAACGAATCGTTCTATGAATACAATGTATTCAAACTCTGTTTAAGATATGCACTTTGCAATATCATTCATTACAATACTTTGAAAATAATATGTCGCTCTACGAATCCGAACAAATCTAAATACTCCATTGATTTTTTATTATATAAATCTATTCAAACATAGCTTTACTGAATCATTGGTTCGGAATATTATTCTATCTTAGTATGGGGATCTCTAAGTAGTGCTATTTAGCTGAGGATATTCATTGAAACTTATCTTCAACTCGCCGATAGCTGTGTCGCTTGACACAAGAGGTCCGTAGGGAAGGTGTGAGGTACGTACGTGTATGCGTCATAATAATTATAATGTTTTTAAGTGTTATAAGTGTTTATAATCAGTTTTTCAAAGAACATAAACTATATTTAAATTGAACATAATATTTTCGGAATTTAGATATTTATGTCAATAAGTTTAATAACATGGAATATCGTTAAAAAATATTCATATATCGTTCGTCTATTGCAATACTGGTAGAAAAAAAAAAAGATATTTTCAGGATCTCTTTTTAGATCCTAGTAGTAACTAGTAGTAGTAGTAACCAATTAAAGGTTACTCTTTCCCTTTTTTTGATATCCGTATCCTGCTTTATCCGATTGTTAAAATGTTCAGTCTTGCAAAGAGCCAATAGAAGAAAATTGGAAAATAGCTTGTTAAAAAAAACTAAAAAAAAACGGGATTTTCCGTTATACCAGTGTTGCTCTTAGTTATTTTTTACTTTTTTTAATTATTTCTGAATTGATTGATTTCCGGACAGAATTGTTTTCATTATTTCTTTATTGAACTCAAATATCTGGTCATTCCTAATCTCACATTAATGACTAATTTATTTGTTGTGGACTCAAAAATTCAGGTTCCTTGAGGGCAAGAGGAAGGCTACAGAAAAAAAAATGACGACTAATGAATTATACTTGACTAAAAAAATTGATATTTACTTTTATTAAAATTTAGTATGGCTCATCCAAATTTAATGTTATTAAAATACCTACCGACAATTCTTGTATACCGATTCCTACCGCGCGCTATCAAACCGCGCTATATGACCGGTAATTAAAGAAGTTATCAATTTCATTATTCAATGCAGTTAATGGTTGATGTTTTGTATTGCTAATTGTATATAAAATAAAGAATTTTCATGAAGTTTCGTCCAAATTTATTTTTTTATAATTTCTGAAATTCATTATTAAAAAAAATAATAAAATTATATTTTTATACAGAATGTTATACTAACTTAATGTACTTCATTCGGCTTCCTCACAATGTTTACAAATTATTTTAGTCTAAAATGTGAATTTGCCGCAAACATATTTTTCGCACTTTGAACAGATTTTTGTTGTTTTGTAACCTTTACAAAATTTCATTTGAAGAGTTTTTCGTTCGGACAAATCAGAACTTGTGGACGGAATTGGTAATGGCATTTTTTCTGGACATTTTTTATATGCATCGTTGAGTTCTGAAGCTAACTGGAACAAAAATTCCTGCCTCGAAATGTTTTCACCCTTCCTTTATACAAAATCCAGGCATTTATTTCAGCTAGGTCCAAAATGTTGAAAAATACCTGAAGTTTCCATCTACCACTTTTCGACTTCACGCTGTATTTCCTTGTCTTGTGCTCTGCCACATCTACACCAAATTTTGTACTATTTTAAAATATAATAGATTCCGGTATACGTTTGTTGCTTTCTATTCTTTTCAATTGAAACCGACTGAAAGGATTATCTTTTATTGAAAGGATATTTTTCCCCCAGTCATATGGACCGACCGCGGTAGCTAGGCCACATAACAAATTTTTCTCGGAAAATAGAAAAAATAGAAAAAAAAAAAAGAAAGAACTGTCATATATTTTGATAACGGTATTATAACGTTTAAAAATATGTAAGTTTTACAAAAGCTTGACCGGTACTGGTAGGCTTTGTGTTAAATTAATTATCCAATTCCTTTTTAGAGTATGAATAAAATAAAACCAATATTTTTAAATTCGCAACATAATGATCAGATTATAAAAATACATTTTTTTCTTTATTACATTGCAACTATGGCCTTTGAATACAAATTATACTTTCAGAGAAATATAAGTACGTAGTATAACGGAGCACATCTAGTACGTGAGCAAGTTAACGCTGAACTATATCCGCGTACAACACGAAACAACCTTGATGCTCTCACGACCCGTTCCTTATCCCAACAGCTGTGTTTGATATCGTGTTTCTTTGCAAACACTCTCCGGCCTCAGTGTTTTGTTACCCCAATTCTCAAAGAATTCACGGTTTAGATCTAGCTACACTGATCTAAAAACACGATTAAAAAAGTTTAAAAAAATAAGATAAACTTATTTTTAAAAAAATGTATGTATAAATTTGGGGCTACAATGTGTCATCACGAAATTACTTTGCTACAATGTTACTATCGACAATAGACTTTCTCGATGTCACCATTTGTCATTCTAACGTGAATGAACGATGTGGTTTTGAAAATCGAAAGGATTTTATACATTTAGTTTTATTTTCATCGGTGCTATAATATGTCCAGAAAAACAAATATTTGCTTAATAGATACTGATAATATCTGGGTGATGATCGCGTGCCTTTTGAATAACTTCATATCATTCATTCTGCTCATACGGGATGAGCAACGTAACATAGTATTTAATAGTTTCTCTTAAGTCTACTTCGAATTATTTTGACAGACTTTAGTTTGTGGAAGCAGTGACAGAATAATCCACTGCCATCCCTAATTTATTGATGTTTAAATTAACCAATCCAAAAATTTACAAGAAAGTGAACCTAAACTCAAAATATGGAACAATGTGTTGGTTTCGTAGGGCTTTAGGAATTCATTATTTTTGACCATCTCTGTATTTATCTATCTTCAATGAAAATTTTAAAAAAGTATATAACTTTAATATTTTTCTGATCTAAATCTTTAATAAAGAAATATATTTGTGGGTTGAATAAAATAGAATAATATTGGGTTTAAAGCAAAAGTGAAATATACTTTTTTTTAAATTTTTTAAAAAGCTTTTATCTTTTACATAAAGCATATAGTTTTGTTTCCTTCTGCAAAATCTTGTCCAATTATTTCTTCTTCTAGCGCCAACAAAACCAGCTCAAATTGGACTGTTGATTCCTTAAATCGGCACTTTCATACAAAGTCTTTAGCATTGTTTATTAATGAATGTTACGTTGTCCGTTACCCGCATCCTTCTTCATCTTACAGTCGATTGCATACAAAAGATTCCCTTCCTGCCATTACGTTTTTTGAGTTCTTTTTTTTTTTTTTAATGATCTTCCTGGAGAAAGCAATGTGTGATGACTCCTTCCTCTGCTCTAAACTCACGTAAAACGTACTTTCTTTCAAGAAAAAGCCAGGACTGACCCGAAAATGGGCAAGGGTATATTATCTCTAGTAATAGCTTCGAAATGGGAAGCGGAGTTGATGGTGAGGGGACTGAAAAGATGACAGTAAAACTAGAAAGTGGCCTGATCGCGTCGACCGTTCCGTTAACCGTGTATCAGGTCCTTCTTTTATGGTTGTCTTTCATGGGAGTTTATGGAGGCTCATAATCATCAGCGGTTTTACAGCTTCGGAAGTTTCACGATTGGAACTTTCTGATTAATCACCAATTGGCCTCGATGGTCAAAGCTTCTGGCGTACGACAATATTCGAGTCCTGAAGTGAAAAGTTCGTTTCTTCCAACAACATTGTTTTATATCCGAGAGGATCTAGATAATAAACAATTCTTTTTATTATTATTCATTTCCACAATATAGGGGGAAGAGCCTATGTTTTGTACCTTACCTTCCTTCGGAAGTCCCGCAAGAAACGGTACAAGCCGCTGGAACTAGAACGGACCCGGTTTTCTTTCATTGTTTCGTAAGGAATTTGCTGGCTCAATCAAGGTGTTGTTCAGTTTTTGCGGCCATTACTGGGATTACTGAACTGTATCGCTGCCTTCATTCTCAGTATTTGCTAAATCACGAAACCTAATTCTCTATCTTCCATATCATTTTATTACCGCTTATTATTCATTGTTCTTTACTTTACGTACAAACTAGAAACCAATGACATAGAATAGAAACCAAATTTAATAGTAGGAGTTTGTCTATTTAAAGTAATTAGTGAAAATTATTTAAATTATTGTTTCTCATGTTGAAAAATTAGCAGTAGAGTATCCAACTTCAAAGGAAATTTACGCGTTTTTTTATTATTATTATTATTATTATTATTATAATTTATGAATACAGTTATCTGACTAGCTAAATAAAAGGATTTTTCTTAGTTAAAAACGATAGATTCATCGAATTCAAATATAAAAATTTTATTTAAACTTCATACGAGTAGGGGAGAGCGGGGTTGGTTGGCATAGGGGGTAGGTTGGCCAATGGCTTATACTTTCCGTCACACCTGTTGTGAAGGTCCCACCGTTGTACCATGTGACCCGCTCGACCTCGGGGGTCTTGTCATGAGTTTTCAATCCGATGCTGACTGTGTAGATAAGAGTGTGCTTCATTGATTGATTTTACAACATGTAAGTAAATTTTTATATTTTTAGTAATGTTGGTTTAAAGGCATGGAAAAACATTTGACTCCGATTCTGTTCACATAGACCCAAACTCCTTTGAAAAACCTAACCTTTCGACTAACCAGTCTCTTGTTTGATTGTTCTCCCCTGTCCTGGCAGTCATATTTCATATGATCTTTCCTGTGGGGTTAGTTGGCTATCTTCAACTTTTTTTTGGCGCAGTAGCAATTCACAAAAGCAAGGTAAACATAATCGAAGGTGAAACTACCAATTGTCTTTAGTTTCAGCGAGGAAGATGAGAACAATTTTTCTCATGCAAAAAGTGACGATAGTCTAAACTTCTATCTTGTTCTATTGTCATTCTATTTTCCCTTAAAATCCGATTCAAAATTATTATACCATTATAGTGCAGCTTTTAATAACAATAATATGTGTCAGGCAGTACTTGAATGAGATGGCTAAACAACCCCACCTTCTAAGCCAACCTGTCCCACCTTAGGGGTTAATTGGCTTACTCTGGATTGACGAATTCTTCAATTTTCTATGATCTTAGTATTAAATATTATGTTGTGAAAAAATACTTGAAGTACTCTAATACTTGGAGTATACAGTGGTATCAGCCCCATTGGGATTATATTAACAGGAACGATTCAACAATCAAAAAAGTGAAAACTGTTGCCAACCAACCCAGCTCCCTCCTACTGTTATTTTGCTTTTGAATAAAAACAATCTAAGAATTTATTTCATTCTATACATTTCCTATTTATAAATTCTATTAGGTTTTCGCATGTTGATTTCTTTTATATGATCGAATCTAGTTTTAGAAATCTAGTGTTATTTTTTCTGTAATAGTTGTTAAAGATTTTAATGCTCATATTATTATATATTTTTAATCATATATTATAATCCATTAAACATTTTCGTTAAATTTGATGTATATCACAAAATACAGTAGATTATCTGAGTAAATCTTGTCTGCTAGAATATTTACTTCGGCGGAGTTCGAGACCCATCTTCCTTCAAATTAGCGCGCCCTGGTGATAGATATCCCTAATATCATTATCCTTCTGTTGCCTCAAGCGGTCTTCCACTTCCATCCTCAGGTCTTCATTTCGGTGTGATATCAACTGTGAAAATAATATTTCCTTTAGATGGTTCTTCGTTTGCGATTAGGAAAAACTCGAGGGTTATTTTTCAATTGGTAACATAAAATCAAATCTAGCGTATCAATTGTGCACGATTTCACAATAATGTTTGCGGTTCCATCATACACATACAGTGCTAACTTCAAATTACAATGGTTTTGGAACAAAACTAAAAAATGTAACATTTTGTTATTAATATAATAGATATCATTTGATATTTTAATCTTGTCGCGGTAAATGCTTTTTAAATGTACAGTTACAAAAACAAAATAGATGCTTCATTTTTGTTTACTCTCCTTATATATTCTATAAAATTCAACGGATGCTCTTTTGACATCAGTATTTATTAATAACAAAAACTTATAAAATAAACTGCAATGATAAAATTTATTAAACCATTGGATATAAATATTAAATATTTTGAAGAATGTCATATTTTCCAAATTGATCTATTCTTGACAGATCAATGGTTTTCTCACTACGCAATCGTAAAATTCTACGCTAATTCAGATGTTATTTTCACTTAAATAAACTCTACAAAAAGGAGAAAAGGTGGATTTTCGGAGACCTCGGAAATCATAAACTAATATGTTTTTTTTTGTTTTGTTTTTTAATACAGTAGTATTAAAAAGTATACAGTAGATTTCCACGAGATAATGAATATGAATATTAATATGATGAAATCTAGGTTAAGATGAGAGAATCAGGAAGCTAGATACAATCCCTTAGAAAGCATACATTCCCCTATACTCAACAATGATTGCCTCAATACATATACAAAAAGTGTATGTATAGATACAATCTCCAAAGACGAAGCAAACTGGAAAATTTATTACCCTGAGATAAGCAGCGGTGGAGTAGGCTGATAAAGAAAGGCAACTAGGCATGTGAAAATTGTATTTATGTATTTACATAAATACACACACATATATATTTATATATATATATAAAAGTTATATATATATATATATATATATATATATATATATATATATATATATATATATACATATATTCTGTTGTATACGGACTCTTACTCCCTGCTGATAAATCAACTAAATTTTGAAAAGTTTGGCTGAACAGAATTTTAATTCTTGCTGAGCGAAGAAACCCATATTGTCCATTCCATTTGTCACCCATAATGCACACTTATTGAAAAACTCCCCCTGAGTTAATAGAAATGGTGAAAGGCGAATCTTACGAACACTTGCAAGTCTTGGATACAAAGTCGGAAGGTGACGGTAGTGCTTTCGAATTCTGATTTATTTGGCCTGTAAAGATTCGAAAGAGAAAGTCTAAACTTCTAACGTTCAGCAATTTCCTAACGCTCATAAACCGTTAAGAGTGTTTCTTCTGACCCTAATCTCGACCTGTAGTAAGCTGTATATGTCTACAAGAGAAAAAAAAAAACAACAGAGAAACTTGAGAAATAAAAACAAAGCAGAAGAGATTTTCGATTGTGATATAGAAATGAAAGAATGGATTTCAATTTTCTCTCCTTTTCCTCAATTATTATAAATTGAATTCATTTCTGAAAAGTAAAACTTGCGTAACACAACTATCCACAGGTTATATTATAATGAGGAAAACGTGCCTCACGTTTTCTGTAAATGATTTGTTTTTATCTTTCACCGTTTTTGTAACAGATTTTCGTCCGTTCGTTTTGATTTCCATAATCTTCTTATCCTCACCGTGTAATAATAATGTATACAGGAAGTGACTAATTCGTTGAAAAGTACGGTGTAGCGTACCTTAGAGTCAGTTGAAAGTAACACCGGTTAATTAAGTATTCAAAAGTTACCGGAGTCGAAGTTGCCGGAGCGGAACGTCGCTTTGCCAGCCATCCGAAAAGGTAACAGCTACCGTTCTACGTATAGATAGAACCAAATTATTTCCCATTTATTTATGTAAAGTAATTATTTGTAAATAATCAAAGATAGAAACAATCAAAAATTATTTTTATCGGTTTATTTTGTAATGAGCTGACAATTAGAAAAACAAAAATTAAAGAAAAATAAGAAAAAACTTTCTGTGAAGGAAAGGGAAGAACTAGTTCTTAAAAGAGAAAAAAATTATTCAGGAAGTGTTTTTGGGTGAGAGAGAAATGTATGGAGTCAAGTTCTCCAAATCAATATGAAATAAGATAAAATACTGCTTATTTTATTTTGTTTTGCTAAATTTCGTTTCTCTCGTCATTACAGTTAAACTTTTTATTTATTTAAAGAAGGTGTAATTGTGGACTTGATTATTATTTCATTAATTATAAATATTCAATTACTGTAATTGTATAATCACTCCTATGTTCAACCGATTCCCTGTCATATAATTTTTAATTATCGCGTAATTGTTAAGAAAAGGTGGAGGTTTCCTTTTGTAATGACATTTCTTCTTCTGAATTGTTGCTTTCACTTAATTTTTTGTTCTTTCTCTTCTCCACGTATAACTACAATAATACTGTCGAAAAAAATAAACATTTCTATCCAGCATTGACATTTCCTAGACATTAAGCGGGGCCCCGATACCTGGGTTATTTTGTGCGGATAATGGAGCAGGCGCGCAAACACCTGGCATTCTTTCTATTTCAGCTGGCTAAAGATATTTGGACTAAAGATCCACTAACGGAAAATGTACTCTACTTCGGGAATAAGTTGTTTCAGTAAATTTGGATTTTATGATAACTTTGTTTTAAAAGGCATTTATCAAACTTAATTGCACAAACCGAGACAAATTATATGCGGATGAGTAGAACAAATAATCCCTGAAACTTTTGAAGAGACAAACATTTTTATTTCAATGTTTAGTCGCCCTGATGCATACTTTTAAGTAAAATAAATGTTTAAAATTTTTTTTGTCGCTTTCTCCACCTCTTTTCGGCACTTGATGCCTTGTAAAAAAATATGTATAGTAGGTCAGAATCGCTTCATCGAAATATCTGATGTGTATCTGTGATCGATTTTTAATAAAATATGTATGACTTTTCATATGTACACACGTTTTGCAGACATAGGGGAGGTATTCGATAAAATTTACATTGGCCCATTTGTGCACGAATTGTGTACGAATTTTTTATACTAAGCGTGCCAAAGAAATACGTTTGCGAATATCTTCTCTACTTCTATCACATATCCTAAAAATCGAATACTTTTAGTTATTATTGTCTTCTGAATTCCATGCAAGATCATCCCATTTTATATTCAATCCAAGCAACATCAATAATCAAAAATCCAAAATATTTTTTGTAATAAAGTCATAAATCTAAACGGACTTCTTTTATTATTTGCTCTCCTTCAAACAGACATAAAAAGTATGTGATTATTTGAAAAGATCTGCTGAAAAGTAAAAAAGTTAAATCGGATGCTGAACTTTGATTCTGAATACATTTTATTCTGCTTTTAAAGTTTAAATATACATAAACTTTTAAAAATCATATTTTTTGAGGTACAGCGTTGTTGAAAGAAGATAGAGAAGATAAATCTTTAACACAAATAATTTTATGCTTACTTATGTTAAAGTAATCTATACTTTTTAACTTGATATAGGACTTTTCAGCTAATGATTTGGACAACTTTTATGTTATGGTTTTATGATATTTTTATTAAAATCTTATTCTTGTGATGAGATTGATTCCAGACTTACGTTTGACTAATCCAGTTCTTCTTCGTCTAATTAGTAAAACCTCTTTTGAATTTTTTGTTATTTTTTTTTTTTAAAGCAAAAATTATTTACTATTTATATTTATTTATTATACCTCTATTTATGTGTTAGTGGAATCAATTTTACGCTACCCTAAGAAAACGTAGCGTTTGCCATTTGGTTAAATTCAATCCTGAATCTATACTTTATACTCAACATTATATCCCAAATATACTCCAACTTCAAGCCTCCTCTTCAACTTCAAGACGATCGTTTAGCCTTACTGTTTTTTTTTTTTTTTTTTTGTTTTGTTTTTTTTCAGTTTTTAAGTCAGTATAGGTAAAGTGTTGAAAATACGTTAATGCATCATGCACTATCTTTAAATTTCGTCATGTAGGTTAGACTACGACTGACTTACCGGGATGAATATTTTCGGCTTCGGGGATTGAAAACCATTTTTTTTTTCAATTTTTTTTGCTCTAGAGCAAAAAATCTATTCCTGTTATTATCTGAAGGAATGGTATATAGCCTAATTTGAAAGACGCCTTTCTCTTTATGTTCACGTACAAAATTAAATGTTAGACTTTCACCCTTAAAAAATTTAATTTTTCATCAGCTTTCCTTCACGTTCTTCAATTCATTTTTTTAAATCAATTTTAGTCGTATGCTCTTAAGAAGCTTTTCGATTTCAATCAAACTTTTGTTTAATTGATGAAGGGAATGTTTTACTATGGACAATGATTATTAATTATCGATAATCTCATATAATTTCATAGCTCATATCTGTTTAATAACAGCATAAATGTGGAATGGTTGTATAATTTAAAAAATACCGTACCAAGAAAAAATTATTTTTTATATTGTTGCTTAAATGATAGATTACGTATACCGTTTAAGCTTTACGACTCACTCACTATATAAGCGAAGAAGAAAAGACTTGAGAAAGTTATCTTCAATATCCACATTCAATAGAAAGCTGACATATCCTTTATGTGTGCCGTCAAATGATCATTTGTGAAATGTGGACGTATTGAGCATACTAACGTTGTATGCTATGAAGATTTCTTTTTTTCTTTTTTCCATAAGTGGTAGTCGAGACGTCTGATTACCACCAATATTTATAAAATATTTTCTTTCAATAAATCGAACCTGTCCCATCGAAATTAGCATATCAGTGAGGTATTTAATATTAGTTAATCTAGGAATCAGGCTCATGTCGTTTCAAAAATAAAAGATATTTTTTAAAGAAAACAAAAAAAAAATTATTGTAAAAATAATCACTTCAGCACTTTTTTTTTTAACTCATTAACTGATTTTCTCTTACTTAATTTTTTATCTTTATTTATGTTATCTTATTTGAATTAGAATAAATTTTACCTCATATACTTAAGTATTACGTGATATTTCATTGTTGCACTTGTGTTTATATACTCAATAAAACACACACTAGCGCTGTTGACAAGGTTATTATATTGCAGTGTAATATCTCAGATTGTATTCAGTGCAGCTTTAGTAATGTCTCCTAGAATTCTTCAAATTTCGCTAGAATTCTATTTCCTAAATTACTTAGACTTTGTGTAAAAAATCTTTCAGCAAAGGTATATAAATCAAGATATTTTCATCATATCTTCATAAACTATTATAAAATTTTAAATACTATGTTTTTGAATTAAAAAAAAATTGACTTCAAAAATATCCTCTCGTAGTAAAAATAAAAAATAATTTATTTCTAAATAATTACGCATTATATTTTCCAAGGAAAATTTTGCTTTTTTTTACATATTTCGTATTTATTGTAGGTATTTAAGTATAAATTTGTTTATATCATTTTTAATAAGTATATTAAATTTAGTTGTTATATACATATTCTGGGAGGCTAGCGGGGACGCCTATCGAGGAATATTTCAAAATATTACGTAACCGAACTGTAATTCATAATAACAAAATAAAAAAGACATATTTAACATGGATAGTAGGCGTCACGCCTACCGACCGATTATGACTGAAATTTAAATGACTCCAGGCAGGAATAACAACACTGGAACATTTTTGGTAAGATTGGTTGAGTTACAAAAGGAAATAGAAAATGATTCAGATAATTATAACTCTTTTGATTACAAAAGTGAATAAATTAAATTTTCTGTTATAGATTAAATACAGCTCTACGTAATAAAATTAATATGAATTCATCGTAAAAGGAATTTTTCGCTGGCTGAAATATTTATACAATTGACAATGAGAAGTTAACTTAATAATTTGATTTAATTGATCCAATAAAATTAAAAATTTGCACCGGATTTGGATTCAAAAGTTACGAATGACTTTTACAACGAGGTCAAACATTTTGTTATTATTAAATGTTCTACATGTGTATTCCTTAGTCTTTTGCTGTAGGACTTGGTAGTAATGAGGGAAAGCATTAGCAAAGTTATGAAATTCGTAAACGAAATGAGTCTGTTCATTAAAGTATATATAAAGTTCACGAGAAAAAATACTTTAAATTATTTAACTATCTTTGAAATTTTTAACAATAAATTAGAACTATTATAACCAGAATTAATTAATTTTATAAGTCAGTCTTTGGTAAACGGTAATTTTCTTTAGACGTTACTGAACTAGATAACTGAACGGAGATGTAAGTCCTGTTGTGCCAAATATTTTTTGTAATATCTTCGATTTAAAGGAGTTTATTTGAAAATAAAATTATTTTGTTTTATTTTAATTTTAAAATTTACTGGTTCTCTAAGAACTGTTCCATGCCTGTAGTTATTACGACTGTGATAATAAATATTTGGTTATGGTTTGAGGTCGGATTACCTTTAACAAAAGCTGATAGATAAATGTCCTAGTGCCCTCCATTCTCTGACCCCCCCCAATTCTTGGTTTGATATACGACCCCCCCCAATTTTATTTATCGCTGGTTACACTGTCACTATCCTCTCTTTCTAATGTTCTAACGTACGGCAATCCGTCTTTCTCTCCCATTCATCCGACACTTCTACCCCATTATCTTTAGGCTATTCTTCATTTTAATTTTTTCTTAAGTAGTTTTTTTGCTCCCCGGTATTGGTTGGGGTTGCATAGATATTACCATCGAGGTCAGAAAGGTAGCGGGGAAGAAAGAGGGGATGGTTATGTATGGTCTGAGGTGACAGCTGGGTTGTTAGGAGTACTACAAGTGTGATCGATGGAGGAGAAGAGCGTCTACTTGTTGCTGTGGCTTTGTGCTGATGTCAAAATTATATATATATATTCGCAGAATCATTTGATCCTATGTATATAACTTAGTTTTAACCTGAATGGGTAAAGAATTGTCCACTGCTTAAATTTGAATTATATTTATCTACTTTATATGATCCTATATCTATTTATAGATAGTCCTGTAAATTATATTTATCAATTTCATCCCTTTCTTTTCTGCTGCTTAGCTAGATCCCTCCAGATAGAGGTTGATCTGGGATCCCTGAACAATCCACCTTCTTCCCCTTACTAGCTTCTGCAAAGGCTTTCCGAAAAGCATCTTCCCATGTCTTCCTTGGAACACATGGAACTCTGCCCTTCTTTCCAAAAATAATCAATGCCGATTCATTTTCGCAATGAACAGGTGGCCTGACCACCTCACGCGGTATTCCTCGTTTTTCAGGTACATAGATTTGATTAGTATAGTTTCAATTTCATTTTAATTATCAAAATATCTTCAGGACTTAAGGAAGAATTATAACTACAAAGAATTACGAGATACATTCGGAACCCTGTTGGACGTTTATTTGAAATTTTGCCTAGAAAAAAAACCCTTACTCTACAAAGAACCCTACATTGCTCGATTCTTTCAACAATATCATATGTATAAAAAAATATAATACTTCAGAAGAATGGACTTTAAAGTTGAAAAGTACTGTAAGCTATTTTCAGAGTAGATGTTGAGCCACTGATTTAACTTTTTACTGTGCATCAGATCGTTTTAGATAAAACTGACTTTTTATTTTCTATATTTGAATAAGAACAATCTATTAAATGTTTAAATTTTAAGCACTCCCTTTCGAATTATGACGTTCTTCTTGAAAATTGCATAGATGATTTAGGTAAAGATTTGACCTATTTCAAGGATATACTACTTTTTCAGAGCATTCATACAAATCATAACAGTTATAAATAAAAATAGCCAATGTGTTTTTGGAAAAGTTGATGAAAGGTGTGGGCTATGTTTAGCTTTGTAAGTCTCTTTTTGGAGGTCACAGTCTTAAATTTCATTGTCAGATTTTCTGATATCGCTAGCATTTGTTATTTATTTCCAATTAATAATAAGGCTGTTAGTAACCAATGATAATTGCAACTT